>CM069524.1:96806888-101806888 GCA_035773235.1 Eospalax fontanierii | reverse complement strand
GTCATAGGATTTTCTTAATTACTCCTTGTCCCTTAATTACCAGGTTGGTCATATAAGTTACACTTGAATTGACCCAATAACTTCTGTGTGATTTGGGCAACAATTACTTAATAGGATTTCAGCTTTTTTCACTCCTCAATTTGGTGGGCCAAGGGTATAGCTCAGTGGTAGAGTGCTTCCCTAGCATATGTAAAGTTCCGATATCGATTTTCACCCACATCCTCCATAATTCCCCCATCTTTATCATCTCAAAGAAAAATAATAAGTACAGATTACTTCAGAAATTTTGCCAGGTCAATAAACATGATAAAGATGGGTTTCTTTCAAATTGGCCTCTTCCATCCCAGAGCCATTCCTATTAAGCATCATATAGTCATATTAGACGTTAAGGACTGCTTTGTCTCTATCCCCCTGGGGGTTAAGGACAGGCCCTTCTTTGCCTTTACTGTCTGTTAACCTAATCATAATGTCCCAGCTAAGAGATGTCAATGGAAGGTCCTCCCTCAGGGCATGAAAAATAGCCCATCCACCTGTCAAATGTTTGTGTCATCCGCCACAGAGAGAATCAGATCAAAATGCCTCATAATACATTACATGGATGACCTTTTAATCACTCACCCCTCACAAGTTGTTCTCATGGATCTCCTCAAAATACTTCTTGAGGAACTTAAAAAACTAGGTTTAACTATAGTCAAGGAAAAAATTCAAACTATACCCCTTTTGGGTATTTAGGATTTAAAATTTCCACTGATATCTAACCCCTCACTTCAAGTCTTCTAGTAAAGAATAATTATTCTCCCAGCCACATCCAAAATGTCTGTGGCCAAATTAATTGGCTTAAACTCTTTTTTGCCCATCCCTCCAGCTAAATTCCTTCCCTTTTTGACCTTCTTAAAACCTCAGATAGTCCTTCCCAGAAAACCCCTTTGACCAAACAAGCAAAAGAACTTTTACAGGAGATATCTCACTAACTCTTTTCAATTACCCTAACAAGATAAGACCCACTCATAAACCAATAGATATTGCCATTAGTGCCTTAAAATGTTGATAGAAAATAGATAGCATCCCTGGTTCATTGAGCACATGCGCTCACACACTGATTTGCCTGGCTTCATTGCTAATGGGAATGCACAGGTAGATAAATTTATTGCTGTCACTTCCTTGTCACTCCTAGAACAAGCTAGACTCTTACACCAAAGATTTCATCTCTTCCCTCTCTAACCTGCAGGTCCTCTACCCTGAGTTTTCTCTTAGCCAATGTAAGCACCTCACCTGTACATGTAAATCCTGTGCCCCTTTGGTCCCCTTGGGGTCACTGCAGCCACAGGGAATTAACCCTAGAAACCTTATGCCAAATGCCATCTGGCAAATGATCGTCACCCACAAACCTTCATTTCACAACTTTAAATATGTCCATATCATGGTGGACACCTACTCCAAATTTGTTTTTGCTATCGCCCTTTCAGGTGAGAAGGCATAGCATGCCATTAAGGCCATGAAAACCATTATGTTGGCCATGGGTGTACCCTGGGTGATTAAGACAGATAATGGCCCAGGATATACATCTGCTCAAATGAAGTCTTTTATAGAATCCTGGGGGATTAAACACTCCATGGACATTCCCTATAACCCGCAAGGCCAAGCCACAGTGGAGAGAACAAATACAATGCTGAAGGAACTCGTTATGAAGCAGAAAACTGCAATGACACCCAGGGATCCCCATTTGACCTTGGTGAAGCTCTTTTCATCCTTGCCCCTTGTCTACTGGAGAGACCCTTTCACAAATGAATGGTAGGAACATCACCCAATCTTAACACAGGGTTCATACACTTGTATCTTTCCAGAAACCTCAGCCCCCACCATCTGCATACTCACCAGAAATGTCAAACATGCCATGGATGCACCTGCCAGCACAGTGTTTGCCCCTACCCTCTTGGAATCCTGGGTACAGGAATTGATGGAACCTGGCTCTTGGTCTTAGCCAGGCCGCTTCCCATGAGGTATAAAGGAATGACTTCTCAATGGTTCCCTCTGGTTTTCCCTTGGCAGACCTTACCCCCATGCATAGCTTTGAAAAGGAACCACTGACCCTTTTAACACAAGGGACTTCAGTGCCATCTGCTGAGACTAAATAGGATCGCTGCCATTTTTACTGTCTTCAGTTTGATAACCTGGGTAATTTTTGCCGTAGCTTTCTTCATAGCTCTGTTGAACTTCATTACTTTTGGAAAGCACTGCATCAAAGCAGAGTTTCTCAGACATTGACACTACAAATTCTGTTTAACTGGTCGCTTAATAACATCACCTTCTGTGCAATGCTTAACTATTTTCACTTCTTCGTGAGTCTTCTACAGGGCACAAAAGCATTCTTCAACAAGGACCCTCACACACACCACAGAAACCTTCTTGCAAACCTCCCATGCCATCCTTATTACCCTCCTGAGCGATAAGCATCACCCATTGGGTTCTTTTGCCAGAGCAGCAGGTAGCCAATGACAGGTAAGACCCCAAAGACTGGGGTGACCTAAGACAGGCACCATCACCTAAGGTAAACCCTAAGGGCCTGGGGCCAACAATGGCATGGCAAAGAATCATGCCTCTCAGAGGCACTCAATTTTTAAAAACCAAAAAGATGGCATACTGCAGCGTGGTTCTTAGCCAGATCACCTGTATAAGGAATAAGGGAGTGGTTCCCGTGGGCGTGGCACTCTGCTCTGACTAGGCATGAGGCCAGCGTCTGCCCAGCATCTGGAAAGAACTGGCACGAGATGATCAAACTGGGGACAGATTATTATTTGCTGCAGTTGGGACCCTACCCCATAAGGCAACTGGTTAATCACACCTATAAGACCCCTTTCATTTCCGTGAATAAATGAGTTTGGCTGTGGCTTGCCTTCCACATTCTTCTCACCTAGCTCCTGGTATCTGTTTGTTGATCCCACGCCTACTCACCCCACCCCATGGCAAGACCCTTCACCCCCCTTGGGAAGGTCCCAAGTGTAGGGACCCCAACAACTTTTAAAATATGACTTATTTATAGTGTCTTTCTTCTAAAGAATGAAAAATGGAAAGTGAAGAAAAACAATTCACTAGAACCTGTCAAGTACTATATTACTCTTGGATTATGACTGTAGAACTTCTGGCCTCCCTGCATGCCTTTTTCTCTGCTGTCCCTCTGAACAGGAGTTGGCTTCAGCATGTCAGCTGCAGTTTCTATGGGAACAACTTCTGCAGTTTCTATAAGATCAGCTTGACCAGAACAACTCGACCTTTAGAGGCCTAACCGCAAACCTTTAGATGCCAAACCAAATTGTTCTGAGCCAGGTACCGTCACATACTCAGAAGTTCCTATCTATGATTGTTCTGAACCAGGTACCATCACATATTCAGAAGTTCCTACCTACAATTGTTCTGAACCAGGTACCGTCACATATTCAGAAGTTTCCTGGGAACCTGAACTTTTTACCCCTTACCAATTTCACCTGGAATTTTCTGCTATTAATCACCTGCATTTGCTGGATATATATATATATATATATATATATATATATATTTGCACCCAACTTGAATAAATCGGAAGCTTCTCCACCATTTTTGGTGTCTGTGTCTTGTGTATGTCTTGTTTGTCCTCAATTCCTCAGCCCTGCGTCAGATAGACTCAGATACAAGTGTAACACAGGCCGTTACACATGATCAACTTCGAGAGTGATCAGTCATGTTTTATTATGTACCTTGGATATAATTTGTGGAAATATCCCATCAACCTTGTGATTTCCATCGAAACAGGTCTAATAAAAATCCATAATAATATAAAACTAAAAAATCTGAGTAAAATATGGACTTTAGTTAATAATATATCAATGACAGTTCTTTAGTAGTGGCAAATATGTCTACACTATAACGAAACCAATGATCTAAGTAGGAACTTCATATTGGTTTTCAATTTTTCTTTCATTTCAAATATATAGTCAAATGCTAACATATACATTAAAATATTAAATAAATAAATAAACAAACAATGACTATGGGGAGTCATGAAGGAGATAGATCGTAGTAAAGGGAAATTTGTGAGCCAAGGCATGGAGTGAAAGCCTAGGAGGAGATAGTGAATGCTAAAGGTTTAAACTGGAGAAGGGGAGGGGGACACAGAGGAGAGGAAAAGGAGGGGTAGAATGTATGAACTAACTAGAACTAAGGATACATGAAGGAGTCTTATGAAACACTAGATTGTAAGGAAATTGGATATATTTTTTAAAAAGGTCAAACAGAATTACCCCACATTAATGAATAATACTCTTCCCACCAAATACAGTTTATTAAATAAAAACCTCAGTTTCTGGTGAAAATTACTTCTCTGTGAATTTTTGGTTAGCAAATCACCAGAGGCATGCAAAACAATACAGGTTATTGCCATTGGTCTTGGTTGTCTATTATAACTGGTATTATTCTATTGCTGAAGACATCACACAGTGGGATTGAAAGACATAGAGAAATCCATCTTCAATGGAGCAGGAAACTCTCCAGGCTAAATAACTTTCATGATTCCAGGTGGTGTTAATCTGACTGCAGAAGTAACACTGAGCTTCCAGACAAGATGTGCTCATCTTCTGCAATACTGTCATGAATGTTCATGGGAATAACCAAGCACCTTTAAAAAAAAAGTCTGTTTTAAGATAGGGTCTCTCTGAAGCCACATCTGGCTTGGAACTCACTGTGTAGGGCATTCTGGCCTCCATTTCACTGAGAATCACCAGCTTCCCACGTGCTGTGATTTTTTCTGCATGCTCTGCTACCCACTGCTCTCTTGGTTAGGTCTGAGGCCTGCTCCACAGGAAGAAATTCATGTCCAGTACTGTAAAAATGGTTAAATGACTAGGGAAGTCATAGGTTCAAGTAGAGAACTTTTTGACATTTTTTAGATGATCAAGTTGTCAAACTATCTTCTAATATTAGGGTTATATACATAGCATTGTGCTGTTCACAGACTTGATTAGAAGGACTACTTACTGAAGTTGTTGGTGATGAAGAGAAGAATTAATGTTCAAAGTTCTGAAAATAAGCAAATGAGAGAACAAGGACATAGATGGGACAACCCATTACCCTCAACAGGGGGTGGAGAGAACATAAGAACTGGAGGGTAAGGAAGACTGCCTTAAAGGATTTCCTCTGGTCATGACATGGCTATTGCACACATTAATTAATAGTAGCAGTGATTAACTACAAAAGATCTGCACAGGACCATTGCAGTTAAAATTCCAACATGGATTGGGGAGTTATTGGCACTTGATGACTGTGAAGGGAAGGAGATTCACTCTGGGGACATGAACATTGGTAACTTCCCAATAATCCAGTTGATAACCCCAAGCCCTTGTACATATAGACAAAACTAAAGTACTCAGTGTGTTAAATAAATATAGAATTATAATGGGACATGAAAATGGGAAGAATATGTTATGGAAGTCCTGGCGGAAGTTGGAGTAAAGTGGAAGTAAAGTGGAAATGATCAAGATATATTGTATACATATATCAATTTTTCAAAAAATATTTTTAAGAAGCAGAGGTAAGGATATCATAAAACTTCATGTATTATCAGTCATTAGGGACGGATTATTCTAAAATAATTTTGTGCACCTAACACATATGGCATGCAGAGTAGACACTGAATATAAGGATCCCAGCCGTGATATTATTATCTTCCTCTGTAAATTCATTAAGGGAGCTTGTCCTAAGATCTATGGCCTTAATGTCACAAGTGGTTTGACCTAATTGTTATGTTTTTAATATAACATGTTTTGGTAATCTTCCAGAGGAGGTTATTAAAAATGGACATGGAAATACAAAAGAATTTGAGAAGATGAATCAATTATTTTAACTATTTTGTAAGTTTGTCTGTGAAATATTGAATGTATTTTTTTAAGCTGTCTCTAAGTAGGTATCTTTGATTTAAGAATTTTGGAAGCAGAACTGACTTTTGACAAAGGTGGTAAATTTAAATAATATTATGATCCAAGGAATGTGTTTTTAAATGAATGGAAGGTGTAAGAAAACATTCTAAGGAGTCAAAGATCAGGAAGTTGCCCCAAAATTCAATTTCTACTTAATTAGTACTGAGAGTTTTAAGACTTGAAGACAAGGAAAAAGAAGTATTTAAGCTTCCAAGTTAAAGTATTAAATAGAAAAAAAAAACTTTTGAATGACCATAGCAAGGACAGAATATAGATCTTTAATACTCAATCAAAGATTCTTATGACTTGATGTAATTATAGTCACCATAGAGAAGTACTTTTGTGTGTGTCAATACGGGAGTTTCCAAAAAGAATTCGCAGAGCAGAGATACCACAAATTGACTGTGGACAGCACCATCGAGGGGTGGATCTGGACTAAAGAAAAAAGAAAACCAAGCTCAGCACCCACTTAAATCTCTCTTTGATTTTTAAGGGACATAAATTAACCACTGTGCTTCCATGACTTCCCTGACATGATAGACTCTATTTTCAACTGCTGATACTAAATAAACCCTTCCTTTTTTAAGTTGTTGTATTTTTTGCCTCTATGTCAATAGACCTGACAAAAGCAATAGAAGAAGACCAGGTTTTTGACATGCCTAGAGGTTTCTTACAATGATGATTGTAAATCGCATTGAGTTGACAATTAAGATTAATGAACATGGTTTCTTTGGTCAAGTGTTTTGTAACAGAAAAGAGAATAATAACTAGAAAACTGAGGAAACATGCAGTCTATGATGGGGAGAAGTTTGGATGACGATTCAAAATAAAAATAACCTCTTATTTTCAAGCAAATGGAATTACACAAAAAAAGATTCACATATGCATTTACCTATTTCCAACAGTATACTTTTGGTGAAAATTACGTTATTTAACTCTTGTAAAAAAAATTTAACATAGGAACTGAAGGGAGGGCCCAGTGGTTAAGAGCACTGACAGCTCTTGAAGAGGATGTAGGTTCAGTTTAAGCATTCACATGGTGGCTAACAATTGTCTGTAACTCCAGTTCTGGGACAATCCAATGCTCTCTTTTGATTTTTGCAGGCATTGCACAACTCGGGTACACTTAAACACATGCAGGCAATACACTGATATACACTAAAATAAAAATTAATACACTGATATACACTAAATAATACACTGATATACACTAAAATAAAAATTATAAGTAAAATGTTTTTTAAAAATATTTAATAAATGCACAAAACATTCAGCATAACAGATTTCAAGAAGAAACTTGAACTCTCTCTCTCTCTCTGTCTCTCTGTCTCTCTGTCTCTCTCTCTCTCTCTCTCTCTCTATATATATATATATATATATATGTAATCTTAACATTAATTTAGACAAATTAAGACCAGTTTAGGATAAAAACGATGTTTAGGGGAATATGATGTGGTAGAACACTCTTATACTGTTATCATGTATATGAAACTTTTTGGAGTCTCATAATATGTACCTTGTGTTACCATGGAAATTTAAAGTTCCTTCTTTTGGATTTTAGCCTTATTAATAAAGTAATTTAGAAAATTATTTTGAAGGAAATTTTATTCGAGTTTTAGAGGAAAAAGAAACAGAAAAGACAAACTGTGAACCTTGTCATTTTTTTGAAGTAGGAAACTAGAGAAATGTAGAAGCCATATTTGCAATAGGCCATTTAATGAAAATAAAAGGTAATTTCAGAGAAAGTGTGAGAAAGTAAAGAGAATCAGGTAAAGCATGCTTAACCTTTGGAAAAATCAATAGAATGAAAAGAAAAGCTTGTATTCAGAAGTGTCTAGACTCTGAAATAGTATTTGTTAGAAGCTCTGTATGCAACAGTGCCATGCACAGTGTTGGTTTGAATGGTGTGCTCCTTCATAAAAGCTCCAAATAACTGAAACCTTGATCAGTGGGTGGTGCTGTTTGTGGAGAGTCATGGTGCCTGAACAAGGTATGACTGTGCTGTGGAAAACATGGCACTGAGATTGGAGTTTGAGAGTTCATAATTTTGCCCCACATTTGGCATTGCATTTCCTGTTCCTGTATGTGCTTGGAGATGTGAGTGCTTATCTTTCTGCTCTAATAGCCTCTGCTGCCATACCTCCCACCATGATGGACTCTTATCCCTCAGGAACAGTAAGAAAATACACTCTTCCCTTTATAAGTTGCTTTGGTCATGGTGTTTTTCATTTGTTTGGTTTGGTTTGGTTTTGATCTTTTTGAGACAAGATCTTCCTGTAGGCCTAGCTGGCCTGGAACTCACTATGTAGACATGTTTGGCCTCAAACTCTCTAAAATGTACTTGCCTCTTTCTCCTGAATGTTGGGATTAAAGGAGTGTGCCATCACACTAAATGGTAATATTTTATAGTAATAACAGAAAAGTAACTGATTTGGGCAGGAGTATATTATTTCATTAAGAAGTCTTTAACAAGGCTTTAAGCAAATCAGTCAGCATGAGGTGATTGGCAGACCCAGCTAAATTGCTTCTTGGAAGATGAGATAATGGTAAGAACAGAATAGATTGCTAGGTCAAGGATAGAAAAAATAGCTTTTCTTTAATGGTCATAAAAAGAGTTCTGATACACTCAGTGACCTGAAAGATGACTCTAGTATTCATTCTTTAAGAGTCTCAAAATCATTAAGAACAGGGCATGAATTTGGGGAAATAGTCATAATCTATTTTACAATAAAAAGCTAGTGATCAAATCCATATGTATTCACCAAAAGGGATTAATGCCTGGCCTGGAGTTTAGGTCAAACACACATGTATAACCAATAGAATTTGTTGTTTACACAGGAGGAAATAAAAGTTGAGCTCCCCAGCTGGTATTCTTGTCCAGAGAAAAAAGAATGTAATCTTCTAACCAATGTCTGGAATGAAATGTAAAATATAAGCAAGATACAACACTTCAGACATAGTGAATAAGCTCATAGGCTCTGAGAGATGATAAGTGTAAGATTTTGCTGGTAGTTTTTGGCATGTCCCTTCATGTACCCCAGCTGGACTCTAACCACAGTGGCTGCTTGTAACAGCTCACCTTCATAACATCTGAACATTGGCTATGGATTATTGGCATTTACTTAAACTTTCTGAAATCACTGTAAGACTCAAATTCCCTATACTATATCCGTAGTAGTTTGCAATACCTAAAACTATCTCAGTGTTACTAAACCAAATACACATTCTCTCAAACTTCATAAAATAGAGTTTTGAAATAGAGATTCATGTATAATCCCAAAGTAATGAAAAACTTTATAGAGTATTACTAGGAGAACACTATTGAGTGACCTTTAGGAAGAAAGACCTATTTTATTGTTCAAAGACAAACAGTAATTAGTATTTTTCTTGCCCTACTCATACATTGCATCATAAATTTTGTAAAATGATGCATATCTGAAACATTAGTATTCGTGTCTTGTCATATATGGGTTGATAGTTCATAGAGCCTCATGGATTAAGACCAGGTACAATAGTTTCTATGCCTCCAAAATCATGTTGATTTGTAATTGAGAAAGCTAAAGCAGGTCCTGTAGAATGCTAGAAAATATTTCATATTTTAGATTATTTTATATGAAACAAAATAAAGAATGCTGTCAAGCTGACTTTGTGTTCTAGAAAATTATGCTATAATTTTTATGACAAAATAGAAATGTATTAGAGAAGCAAAGTGAATGTAGTGAATAGCTGTCATAACAGTTGTAATAACTACTCTGGGGAATTATAGAAAATTGGTTAAGTTTAACATCTCTTATTGCCTTGAGATGTGGTTAGGTTATAAAAAGCATGGCCTTTCCATTTCTTTAAAATGTATTATTAGTGTACTATTTAAGTACTTTTAAAATATTCTTTCAAACTTCTATTATGGAATTCTAAGTATTCAGACATTTATATTAGGTCCTTAGCCCTTTGATCCCATTCTTTCTACTACACCACTGACAGATAACATCATTCTTCATGACAAGGATGAATTTTATTTGGTAATTTTTGCTAATACTGAATATTAGACAATTAATATATCCAGGAGTATAAATAGGCTTTATTAGATACTCAATTCTAAATAAGTACAAATTTATGATGCTGAGACAGATACCAATGAATCTTCATGCTGTATTGTTCATGCACCCATTAAGTCCATATTCTCTCAGAAACAGGTGTTAAATCATACCTATGTCTTCTATTGTGCAGAGAAAGTTCATGGACATAATAATTAAAGTTGATTTGTGTCATTCCTGCCATAGAAATTCCTATATCCAGACATTTATATACAGTTATATTGTAAAACTTTAATTCAGAAGGTTCCATGTTTAGGAACTTTGAAGATGACCTGTGCATACACCTTTCCTCTCGCAGTGTAGTAATAAAAGTAAAGTAAAGCACACAGTTATGTTATGTGGAGACCCTGAAACATTTCAGAGAAATAGTCATTGAGAAAAATGCAATATTTCACAGTTGGAATTATTACTGAATATAAGAAAATTCCTTTATTTCCCTCTTCTGTCATTCCTCACTCTGCTCTCCGAACAATTCAAAATTCTAGAATTAAAAGAAATATTTCAATTGATTCCTTGATAATTTCATACAGTACATTTTTCATCATATAGAGACTCTTTTCCAATCTCCACCCCTACGTACTAATCACCCAATCCTTATGTCCTCTTTTAATACTTTTCTTTTCTAAAAGGCCTATCCAGTCTAAGTTGTTTTTGCCTAATACCCTTGGGTCTGTGTCTGTTCCTTGGAGACTGGCCAACTTATCGGTCCTCACACCCTCAAAGAAAACTGACTTTCTCCCAACATATATCAATTGCAAATACAGTCTTAGGTACTGCTTGGGCTTCTAACCTGCATCCTCTATCTATGCTTGGATTTTGTCTGACTTCAGCTTGAATAGGTCTTGTGTATGTGTCACAAGCACTATGGATTCATATGTGAAATAACTTTGTGGTATTCAAAAAACATGCTTTCTTTGTATTCATCCACATCTCTTGACTCTTACAATCTTTCTGCCCACTTGTTCTGCAATAATTTCACAGCTTGGAGCCTCGGTGTCCATAACCTGAGCACTCCATAGTTTGTCATTATTTGCCTATTGAACAATTGAGGGTTTCTGTGTTAATTTGCTGTCTATTGAAAGAAGATGCTTCTCTTTAGGTAGTTTAGAAATGTACTAATCTATGTCCCTAACAGTAAGTGACTAGGACTCATTTAATTTTATATTTATTTAGCAGAATAAATAGTTATAAAGGTTGTCCCCTCTGATGTATGACATATTTCCATGTAGGTCCTTTGCCTTGATAAGAGTGATAGATCTGAAATCAATCTTGTGAAATAGATCTTAAATCATAGTAGGAGGTGGTTGGTTACTCCCAAAACATTTGTGACATTATTACACAAGTGGACATATCATGTCAGATCAGTTGCTATTGTAGCTTAAAGACTTCACAGCTGGGTAAGGTGAAGATTACTTTTATCTTGTGGTACAATATATAGCATCACCTGGTACTATAAAGCTACAGAAGACAGTAGAGATGAAGCTTTGAGGTCAGTATCAGCTTGATTTCTCATTTGTTCTAAAACTCATATATGTAGTATCTTCAGGATTAGAGTCTTACCCTCAAGTTCTGGTGAGTAACGAAGTGCGTGGGAATAGTGAGTATTGTTAGAAGGTCTTTAGGACAGCCCTAGTTAACAAATCCAAAAGGGAGAGGTCTGTTCCCAGAATAGGAATATTTTTCTATTATATGGCATTTGGCAGGGCCATTCAAATGCTATTATAGGATAACTCTGTTCAAACTCTTTGTATATATTATATGTATATATTTCAAGAGTCTTCAAAATTAGTAGATTTTCATATGATTTTATCCAAAACCCTTTACTTGTAGTATTCATTCCCAATACCCCATCCTCTCTCCTGCCTTCCCATTCCCCACTCTATTTAACCCTTCTTACCCCATTATTACCCTTTCCCCATTTATATAACTGAATTAAACTCCTTTCCCATTGTTTGAATATTGTGAAAATGACCATGCTACTAAAACCATTTATTCAATTCAATTCCAATCAAACTCCCCATGACATTCTTTACAGATATAGAACAAAACATTCAAAACTCATATTGAGGCACATATGACCCTGAATAGTCAAAGAAACTCTGAGTACAAAGAGCAATGTTGGGGAGATTACTATATTTCAAACTATATTATAGAGCCACATTTATAAAACAATCATAGTATTGGCACAAAAATAGATGTAAATATAAGTGAAGTACAAAGCGAAGCTGTACATAGATGTAAAAGCAAAGAAAGTGTAAACCATTGAATAAAATGGATAAACTTCTCACAGGGCTTAATACATTCAAATATATGATCAATACAAAGAATGAAAGTGGGGATAGTACTGTAGATTGTAATAATGCAGGAACAAATGATACAGCAAATGTCCAACTGGTAACTTAGGTTAAATGAATCAACTGCTTTTATCAATACCATTTATATTTTGTTGAGAATAAGAGGTAAGATAGAAAAATTAAATAGAATTGATAAAAAGGTGCATATATAACTGACCATGTTTATAGGACAAAATGTTCTCTGACCAAAAATATCACAGAAAATGTGCAAAAAAATCATCGAGAGATAATAAATTCTTAAGTCTATGGTAAATAAATCCAACATATCAATATCATTTTGAACACATATGAGCAGTGACAGTAAAATAACATAAAATATTTTAATTCACACCAATACCTCAAAGCCTAGGGTTGAAAATCAAGTATAAAACAACGATAAATGATAAATATTAAAGAGAGATAGAATGCTTACACAGTAAAACTTAAAAACAAGAAATTTATCAATTTTGTACATAATCATTACATATTCATACAAAGGTAGTAAAATGTTACTCAAAATATGAAGAAATAATTCTGAAGATAAAACTAACACAATTCTAAATGTTTTTTGAAAAAGAAGAGTTATTAAAACTGAAAAAAACTATACAAATTTATTAAACATCACAGACTGGAGAGATGGCATGTTTACCGTTCTTGCAGAAAACCCATATTTGTGTTACAGCATTTACAGCAGGCATATAACCACCTGCAAGTCCAGTTCTAGGGGAAAGGAGAGCATCTTATGGTCTCTGTGAGCTACGGAACACAAGTGCTGCCTAGATATTCACACAGGCACACACGTACACATAATAGAACAAATAAATCTTAAAAACTATGAAAACTATTCTGTTTCTCACTTTATCTTTGGATAGAGGAAAGACACAGACCAGTGAAACAAGACTGATTTCTGATATAGTGTCATACTCACAGTACTGACTTTTGACTTACCTATGACTAAGTTCTAAAGACTAAAGCTAACCAAGGAGACCTTCTTTTCAAAAATGTGATGTTAGACCAAGTAGATATCTATGTATACACCTTTGAACAGACAGAGCTTCTTGTACATTTTACAAAATGAAATAAATAACATATATGAATGTTAAACAAGGTTGTAAGAAGATTCTTAAGTGAAAATATAGGAGAGAGTCAGGCCATGAAATTAGGCCCTTCATGTCCATGATAATAAAAGTATGGTCTGTAAAAAGTAGTAATTCAGAAAGCTCATAAAAATTTACTGTTCTTTCCTTTTCTTACATTACAATAAGAGAGTAAAGACAACATTTACACATTTGAAGAAATTATGTGAATATCTCATATGTCATCAAAGCTTGTCATCTATAGGAAAAAGAATAATCACACAATAGTAAGCACAGTTAAGCCATTGGGGAAAATGTAGAAGGAACAAAAGGCAAATATTTTTAATACTCTCTTAACCAAAACATATACATAATGTAAGAGAAAAGGAAAAAGTTTATGGACTAAATAGATGGAAAATCATAAAAAAGTAGAATGATTTAAAATTGTGTTTTGATAATATCAAATGAAACTAATAAGTATAGCTAATTTTAGTACAAAATAATATATCTATGCTGTAAAACATTTTGGCAGTACTTATTCCTGTTACTTCCTGATTACCATATGGCTCAGCACTCAAAATTGCCCTATCTGACTATGGAGAAATGAGTTGTATCTGTACAAAATCTGTACACAAAAGTTTACAGTCCATTCATCAAATTGAAATCTAAAAGCTATTCAAGAATCTTCAAAGAGTGAATGGATAAAAACAACAACAGTGCATCGATAAATGGTGGAATGCAGGATATTAAAGAGGAAGGTCTAATTCTAGATGTACCAATAAAAAGGATGACTAGGAATATGTGCTCATACATATACAAATCTTAAAGTATAAGTTAAGGAAGCCAATCTCTGCTGTTTAATTATTGTATGAATCCATTTTTATGACTTTCTAAAGCAGCTTAAATATAAGTAAAAGAGTAGACCAGGACATGACAGGGGTTGGAATGATACAACTGTGCAAATATAAAATGATTAAGAGGGTATCATTGAAAATGGTGAATATGCTGTTTCTCATTACATTGGTTCACAAAATGTATAAAATACCATAAAACTACACCTTGCATTAATGTCAATTTCAATGTATTTTTGTTAAAACAGTAAATATCTTCATTATAATGTGAAGTGATATTATGGCTTTATTACTTAACCATCCATCAACTCAAATTCATGGCTCCACTTGGATTTTTCTTGTAAGTTCAATATTCAAATATATACTAACTATTCATTTGCCATCATTAAAATATCAAGAGCTCATGTAGATTCAAAATAAATGAATCTAATATAGGTAACTGATTGGAGTACAAAATTACACAATCATTCTAGAAATGAGGTCATATTTCACTGCCACTCCTTCAGTACCATGTGGTTCAAAATTCCAATTATAACAACCGATCCTGTAGAAGATTGTTTATCCAATACACTAAAAGTATATTTAAAAAGAAATTTAAGTACATTATACTTGGTCTGGGTATATAATTCAACATCAGAGCTGATTTATAGCATGTAAGGCTCTAGATTTAACCTATAAATATTAAAATGTATATGTTATATTAGATTAAAAGATGAACGAACATACTATTAAATTTTATTTCCACAAATGTAATAATCATAGAATTACTCTTATGTCAGTAACTCTATTATATTAACTTCAATTCCATATCACATAAAATTATGCAGGGAATGCATATTCTTAGTGAATTTTATACATTGCATAAATAAAAATGATAAACGCAAAAGCCATCATCTAGTAAGTATAATTACAATTGCTCTGAGTTTCCTGGGGTAGGCTCTTTATAAGGGGAGCATTCCTTGCACAAATTATCCTATATGCTAAATTTAATTAATGCTATAGAACAGATTGCTTTGATTTATCTCTCTTCTGAATAAGACTCTCCTTAGTAACCACTTGCACAGCTTATTTTTCAAAGATATGATCCTTCTAAAATAGTAACAGTTCTACTCAATGCACTTAAATTGAACCTTTAGTGGAAATGACCATTCAATATTTGGCATGGCTCTTCTTTCTTTAGTACTAAAAATTGGAAGTGGAGTGCGGTAGCTATTTGTCTAAAAAGTCTGTAGATGCTGCCCTCACATACAATTCAGTTTTGTTGCTATAGTAATCTCTACAGGGAAAGCAAAATAAAAAGAAGAAAATTAATCTGCCTTATAGTTTAGGTTCCTAGAGTGCACCCCCTGTGTGGTGAGTGAGGTAATTAAGTGTTGTTTACTGTGCTTTCTTTAAAACCTTCAATGGACCTGATGATATCATCACTGCCTGATTGATTTTTCAGGTAAGGAAACAACCAGAATTAATTGCCCTAATCTTCAGTCAAGGACAATGCATACATTTTGAGCTAAAGCAAATTGTTTCTTTGTGGCTTTTAAACAGCTGGACATTTTGAATTTCCTTTTCATTTCCTTTCTGTATTACAAGAAAACACATTCTCAGGGAAGAAAAAAATAGTTGTAATCCACAGGTTGAGGTTTTGGATGTGGGGCATGAAATGGACAGAACAAAAGCCTTTACTCTTAAATTAATGCAGCTTCTCTCCCAATGCCAAATGACAGCAGGAAACAGAAATCTCTTCATAGGAAGAAGCTGAGTTCAAAGGAAGATGCAGCTTCAATTATACCTAATATATTGAATTCTAAGAGAAATTATGCTTTTAAAATATGCACTGTTTCAAATTTATGCAAAAGTATCAAGGCTTGTACTGGTAATCCTTAATGTACTATGTACAACCAGCTCAAAGTAGCCAGTCCCTGTAAATGCCAACATTTACTTGATTATTGAATACATACATAAAATGCTCTTTCAAGGAAATCATTAATTCTTCTATGTCTTCTCCATTGCTGCTTTCTTTTATGAACTCATAGTCCCAAGGTTTTACCATCATTTTGTTATAAGCAGAAAGCTTATTTTCACCAAAACAGAAAACCTAGTTTCTTGTTCTGTAAATAAACTGAAGAACAGCACCTACATGAACTCATGAAATCCACTCTGTTGCAATAACAAACTTTACGAAACTTTTCTTACTCTTAAACCATTTTCTCCTTACTGTAAGAGGAAATCCCTCTCCCTCTGAAGCCAATCTTTGCACTTGCAATTTTATTCCATCCATTTCAAACGTCAAAGAAAAGTATACTTCTATTTTCTCACCATAATTCAGTGTTAATTCTGACTGCTCAACTAAGATTCTACTTCTTTATCATCCATATTTTTAACAAGATGAGTCCTGCTAAAGTTCTGAAAAAAAATTCTTATACTTGCCAGGTTTTGTCTTTTTCTCAACAATGTTAAATATATACTCTGAAGTAGCAGAAAAATTATGTTTTATAAATTCTAGATGAAAAGATAGAGAATGACAGAGAGCGAGAGAGAGCAAGAGTGAGCAAGACAGAGCTACTGTGTATGTAGGTATGGATGGAAAAGTGTTGGATACAAACAGAAAATTTATACAAGTTTCTGCTTTTGGTTTATTGGGCTTATTGTGTGACAATACCTGTATGGATATTCCCAATGCAGTCACCATGCTTCTTACGTCTTTAATGTCGTTTCAAATGGTTTCTAATTTAAATACTTTAAAATTTACTATTAAAATAAATGCTTAATGCAAAGACATATATGGAACAACCTCAGTTATCATCTCTGGAGTATATCATGAAAATAACTACATATAGCATGTTTTTATGGTCACATAATATGCTATGCACTCTCTGCGTTTAAGCTTTTATAACATTTATTTATTTACATATTTATTTCTTATTATTAGTGCTATAATTTTGTATGTGTGTGTGTGTCACAGTGTATGTGTGGAAGTGAGAGGGTAATTTGCATGAGTATATTTTCTTCTTCCATCATGTGGGGGACATGAGCATTGAACTCAGGTCATCAGATTTGGCATCAAGTGCCTTTACCACTGAGTCATTTCATTGGCCAGCAATTACAACGAAGTATTAGAGCACTTGCCTAGCAAACACTAGGCCCTGGGTTTTGTCCTCAGCAAGCACGTTCGCAAAAGTCAGAAGTGCTAGAAACAGTGCTAGACATCTATAGGAGGCGCAATCAGAAGAGAAGGCTAAGATGAGCCCAGAATTTCCAGAGTCAGTCAAAAGAGAAAAACATTAGAGGATTAAGCTGCGTGACATCTAAGGTACAGTCATCGTAAGGAGCCAGTGAGGCAGGAGGCAAAGGAGAATGGACTCCACAAAATCCTCTTAAAAAGCTGTTTCAAGAAGGGAGGTTCCAGCGACTCACATGTCAAGAGAGGGACAGAGACAGTGAGACAGAGTCACAGAGACAAAGATAGAGAATGATAGAGAGCGAGAGAGAGCAAGAGTGAGCAAGACAGAGCTACTGTGTGTGTAGGTATGGATGGAAAAGTGTTGGACACAAACAGAAAATTTATACAAATTTCTGCTTTTGGTTTATTGGGCTTATTGTGTCTTCTACCCCTCCGCCCCCCCCCCCCCCCGCTCTGGAGCTCTCTGTGTAAAACAGGCTGATCTTGATCTGCCAGAGATCCATGTGCTTCTATGTTCCAAGTGCACCACCAGACATCTCTGAAATACTACTTCTATTAAATGTCTTCATCACTGTAAATGAAAATGAGAAATCGGATACTCCTTTGTTATTATCTGTTTAATATTCTCTTTGCTGTATGATTGCCAAGGAATTGTTGCTTCAAGGGGATTCCAAAGCACTTAGATTCCATATAATGTTGTCTGGTATTTATTTAGTAAGGAGTGGTTACAAGTCCTTTGTGTAGTTCCACAAATATGGAAATAGTAGTCAAATATGCAAATCCACTCAACACATATACATAGGCACACAAATGATAGTCAAGTATTTATTCACGTATATGTAAATATCTATAGAATCTATGGATTTGAATGTATATTCACATATTGAACTTTTATGTGAATGAGCCCTATTTTAAAAGACTAACAATTACTTAATATTTAATAATAATAATTACAATTACATATATATTATATATGTAATATATATTACAATAATAAAAACAATCACATAGTAGGAAAGAGATATTTGAATATTGAAAAATGGCTTCCTTACTTTATAATGATGAGGTATTAAATTTCATAGATGAGACATGATCTTATATTTTAGTTTTTATTTTGAAAGGGGTGTGAGTCATACAAAATTTCATATTATTATTAAAGCATCATTATAATTTAAAAGTAACATATTAAATGTATAACTATAAATACAAAGTATAAATACTTCTAGATGCTTATTACATTCATCACTAACTGATTCAGTAATTTCAAGATACTTATTGAGACATGAGCAATTTTTATTTTTAATTAAAATACTAAATTGTTTCTGTTTTAAAAATAGAGAATCAGGGCTGGGGTTTTAAATCATTTTGAAAAGATTACTGTAGTTCCATAAATCTTGAATCAAATCATAAAAAAATATTGTTATTCATTCAAATATCTTGAAACAACTTGCTGAAACATACATTTGTATAAATTTAAAATGTGGGATCAAAAATTCCCCATATTTAATGGAAAACATAGAAATAAACACTGTGGTTAGTTTGTAGCAATCAGTAGATTATGCAGATTGCATGCATCCACTCTTCTGCTAGTAAAATATGAACTAATTCCCTAGCAAATGTGTTTTCATTAGCATCATGTAAACACTTATTAGTTCTTCTCATACCTTACATTAATTCCTAATTAGTGATTAAAATGCCAAAGCCAAATGGGAAGAGTGGTATAAATTAAAATTAAATGAATTATTAGTATTAGTCACCAAAAAGGAAAGAAAGCATAAATTGTTTCTTATTAAATGATAAAGAAGCCTGTTAACATTCCTGATCACTTCAATTATGTTTCAATTATTAAATTTATGATGATTACACTAATGATGAATTTTAATTATGAATGAATTTGTCTCAAATAATGATACTGATCTGTTATAGATAAATGTATCAATGTACATATCTGTTCTCTGTAGACATACATTTAATTTCTAATGAAAAATGTCAGGAATTAAGTAATTTTAAATGAACAACAAAATTTTACAGAAGAAATAAAGAATCATATAAAGAAGAGAAAATTGTTCAGTTTTCATTTCTGTGTCTAAATAATATGAATGTATATTTGGATATATACATTTGCTCACTAAATTAAATCTGTAATTTAAGTATATTTAAATAGTTCGAGATGAACTGGTTAGCAGTAAATTACATTGGGGATGAAAAGTTTTGGGGAAATAAAAGGAGAGAATCTGAAAGAAAATTATATAAATCTTGAAACATTTAATACAGGTTTAGATTTTCCAAATAGCAAACATATTAAAGTGATATATAGAAGCAATTAATGACAAATGTGGAGACATGATGAATAAAACCTCGATTATGGGCTAGCAAAACATTTGGTAATAAACATAACATATGTAAATTGTGAAGACAAAGATTGTCAGAAAAAAAAACCATAAATATATAGTCGAGTGTGCAGAACCTGTTGTTGCATTCCAAACACTTAGGAGAGCCCCAGTTTTAGAACAGCCTGTGCTATACAGTGCTATTCATTAACAGTCAACCAAAAACAAGGAAGTGACAATGTAGCTGAAATTCCTATCAGGCTGGGAGGTGTAAACCTTTGCCCACTCCTGCCTTTGTCCGAACAACAATCTGAGGCATGATTTCACCAACTACAATCTGGGAAACCACTGTGTATATTAGGCTTACTTACAGAGCACTAGGTTTGTTTAAATTAAGCTTGTCTCTAGGCAGACAATGTAAACAATCTTACTAGCCTGTGTGCTACTCTTGTAATCAACTTTTACAAGCTAAGCTAAACACATATATTTAATCTAAAAATCGGTTCCCTATTTCTTCCTTGTCTCTCTTGCCCCTCACCCATAATAATCTGTGTGTGTGTGTGTGTGTTGTGAACATATCATTGCATAACGGAGTGAAATTGGAAGTTATTGATGACTATAAATTATTCACAGTATATATTGCAAGCAATATGTGGGCTTAGGCTGATAATATCTGGTTTTGGTTCTGTTAGTTATTCTATGTCAGTGGGGGTCAGAAAATGCAAATTATTTTGTGATAAAACAAAGTTTCCCTTTCCTTTCCTATGTCATGCTGGCTGTACTGTTAAAATCAATGTAGTACACACTTTGTTGGAGCAAGAATTCCAAGAGAAATTAGAAGTGAATAGTTCAGGTACTGAGGAGATGACTCAGTGATTAAAAATACTTGCTGTTCTTCCAGAGGACCCAGATTTGATCATCAGCGCCCACATGGTGGCTAAGAGCTGTCTGTAGCTCTAGTTCCAAGCGTTCTATCACCTTTTTTCTGACCTCTGTGGGACACTGTACACAGATGGTTCATTTACCTACATGCAGACCAAACCCATGTACATATAAAATAATAATAATAATATATTAAACATATGTATGATACTGAAAGAGATATAAAATAATTAATTATAGTAACTCCTGAATATTTGTTGGGTGAAGGAAATAGGAACATTGAAAGATGATTAGAAAAAAAAGAAATATTCTAAGTTTAAACATCAATAGATTTTGGCATATTCCTTGAAATTAAAAAGAAAGGTATTTTTACATGTCTTTGTATGTGTGCTCTGAAACATAGATGTCTTAAATTACAATTTGAAAAATCACTTAAAAAGGAAAAATAACAAAGTAGTCCAAAAATGAAATTTATTTTTAAGAAACTATATAAAATATTTCAGTATATGTTGTATTGGTGAATTCAGATAAAACTTTGGAAAATAAATTTATGATTTAGGAGTAATTCATAATAATTAAAACATAATTTTTAATTGCTTAATTTTAATGACAAATACACGGAAAGAGAATATAAAAATTTGTCCTATGAGATGGCACTTGGTGTTGAACTTGGTGTGCTGAATTCAATCCAAAGGATACATAGAGTGGAAGGATTGAATCAACACTCCAAAATGTCCTCTGATATCCACTCACAGATTATGGCATGAGCATGCATAAGCACACTAAAAAATCAATAATTGCTTTTAAATTAGCATAAGCTATATGATTTACTCATTGAATATGTGTACTAATATAAATAAATCCTTCTGCCATCATTCTTGGCAATACAAGTGCTGCCTCTTGAAAAACAAATGACACAAATCGAGAAGAATTAAAAATTATACCATGCAAACCAAAAACAGCTTTGAATATGGCTTGATATTTACTCTTCAAAAACTCAACACTTTATGACTATGTTCTTTTTAAATATTGAAATGATTAAAATTATGGTAAATAAAAAAGTCCTGAATTTTAATCATCCATCTACCAGTTGATGGATATAAAATAAATTAAAGGTGAATAGATGGAGTTGGAAAGCATTATACAGAGTGACATAAATCACCTAGACTCAGCAAAACAAATATTGCATGTTTTCACTCATATGTGGATACTTCCATTTGGGTCTTTAGACTTGTATACTTACTTTGGAAAACTTGTAGAATACAGAAAGTAAAAGGAATTCTTGTTAGGGAGGGGGAGGAAAGACCTCGATGGTGGGAAGACAGCCGAACATAGATGATACAGAATGGAATGGAATGTAGTGTAAAGGAAAATAATGAGCAGGAAGTTTTAAGTGAGTTGAGAGATGGGAGGATAAGAAAGAGGAGGGCCCTGTGGGAGGAAAACTAACACCAAGGATGTCTAAAATGACGTATGGAAACTTACTATTTTGTGAGATCCATAAATGGATATACATAAATAGATGATAAATATATAAAACATTTTAATTTTAATTATGCTACACAGAAAGATATTTCCATCCCAGAAAGCAAGGGTTTCAAATAAAACGTTGAGTGCCAGAAATGGGATGTTTCTTCTGGCTTTGTAGGTCAGACATGCCCCAGATTCTCCTGTATCAATACAGGATGCCATCATTGTTCTTAATTTTCTACAAGAACTTGATAACAAGTCCCCATTTTGAAGAAGCCACACAATTTGCTTTTAGAACTAGGAGATATTAAGTCATTCTTATCAAGAAGTGTCTTCCCTGATGGCTAGAATTTCTAGTACTGGAAAGTGTTATGCAGGTTGCTGGGTAAAGAAAAAGTCATCAGTAGTCTTCCCCAATCATGAACTACATAGAGGCCTGTAATGACAGGTCTGGCAAGGCATGCCCTTTGATGTAATAGTGTCAAGAACTTATGTGGTTGTTTCACTTCAGTCCTTCTCAAACTCCAGCTCTTATGATCGTTTCATTCCCTCTTGTACAATGGTCCTTGAGCTCTGGGTGAGTAAAGCTTAATATAAGGGTCCTGAGACCCACATTCCACAGATTCCTAATCTCCTTGCTTTGATCATTTCTGACCTTTTGTGTTCCTGGTCCTCTGTTACACGATAGAGCTTCAGTAATGAAAGTTGAGAGGTTCATTAGAGTCCTCTTCACCCCTTGTTCTATGTTGCATGAGCCTTAGAAATACACAAAAATCCAGTTAAAAAGTCTAAATATATAAAATGCTTTAAGAGGGAATGCTGTAAATGATAGCTGGATTGTTCTTTCTCTCATAAATAAATGTCTTTCTTTAGTTTTCAAGAATCAGGAATGCATTTCTGAAAGATATTGACCTAAAATGTATAATCTGTCAACGTTTAACCAAAGTTCCTTTAGCTGTCCATAAGTAGACGTCTATTTTATTAAAAATTATTTGCATTTGAATAAAATATAGCTACATGTAATAGAATTCACTGTAAATATTAGGTGTGGAGGCATGAAAGAAAGACTCATTCTGTTAATGCATGGTCTAAGGGTCTAGGACTGATCATATGAAAAATGTGTGCACTTTATATGCCTGCTTCATGGAAAGAAAAAAATAACTTGCATATGTGGTAAAGGAAAAAGTACTGTGTAAAAGCATAGTGCTCAAACTTGGAAAGTACAAAACCAAACACGCAAACACAGTCACTGGACATTTGATCTGCTTCTGTTCATTATATGTAGCATGATTAGAGAAGGAAACAGAAGATTTCAGGAGCTATTTTAAAATTTATTCTAGATTAAAAATACATTTGGGATTAAAAAAAAGAAATTAGAAAGTGTAAATAGCACCATATATACCAAACAATTTTGGTTAATATACTTATAATTAAATAGCCATTAAACAAATGCTCAACCTATTTGACATATCCCCCAAAATGTACTAGTATAGGGAATCACTATGTGGCTTATCACTGAGACAACAATTATCTCTTATTCATCATTACAGATAATATTTCAAAAATACTTCTTTGTTAAGAGAAATGTTATATTTATTTGCTATGTTCCAGCATGTTGTATTTAATTATGTAGACAAAATTATGCAAATTATTACCTTAAAAATCACTGCACATACTTTAATGTACATGAAGGTACTAAAAGTTATGTGCATCGGTAAATAGTTTTCTAACTGTAGCAGACCAGTTTTCTTTAACTCATAGAAAAATATCATCACTAAACATTGAAATATCCTGAAGAGCTTTTACACTTATGTGGCTCAGATGATTTACTGATATCTCAGAAAGACATGGAGATATAATCTTCTATGCAACTACTTTTACTAAAATCACATCATTACTTCATCAACTTGTGTTCAAAATATTCTAGAACTATGCTGTTGCCTGGCTGTAAAATATTACACAGGCGTACTTGAGCAATTATATCATAAGTTAAGGGGAGTTTTTTTTTTAATTTTCATAGATTAGATTTGTACATATATGTCACCTCTATCCTACTTGAGATCACCCCAACTTGGAGAACCAGAAAGCATTCCTAAGAACTTACTGGGCTTTTAATGTGTTCATCTATTCAAGTGCCTATATAATGCTATGTTTTTATAGGACTATGATCAGGTCACTGTACTGTAACTGACTAGTTATTTATTTGAAAATCAAACTTCATATGTTCTACAGCATATTGGATGACTGCTTCATTGTCTTTTACTCTATTTATCTCTTTGTCTAGTATTAGTCATACCACTTGGTTCAAGTGCTAAAACAATTTTGTGCTTGTAAATGATAAAACTTATTCCTTATTTTTGTATTTCTAAGAATATACTAATTTAATTTCAAAACCAAAGAAAAATCAACAATCCTAACAATAAATACATTTTCACTTATAATTTCAAAGAATATCTTAGCATCTATGACATAAATATTTTAAAGATTCCATGATTACTATTGTTTTGAGAAACAGTCTAACCAAGTGAGAACATCATTTTTAAAAATAAAAATGTGCGAATAATTTCGTTTTCTTCAGGAAAACTCGAGGAATGGACAATTGAGCCAAGATAAAACAAATAAATGTGTGAATCTAAGAATATTTTCCCAATGTTTAGATATGGATCGTTTCAATATAAAATATTGTTTAAAATTCTGTATGAATTTGATATATGAAGACAAAATATACTTTAGCTTTTCAGGAATTAATCAAGCCCAATAAATAGTAAGAGATATTGAATTTTGGACATAACACCACTATTGGTCTATTTAGCCCTTAGTGGAAGAAATTACTGCATGATTTCTCTGGAAGACTGAGGCCATTACCATTTTGTTTTGAAAGGGGAGAAGTTCCAAGAGTCCCTCAAAAGGAAAACACAGTTAACAGTTGCTTGAGAGAGACTATTTCTCCTGTCATCCCTAAATTGCCTACATTCCTGTAAGTAATCCACATTAAACTCATTGGGTTAAAAAGATGACACAGGCTAAATCAACTCCTTGGGATTTTATTAGTACCTGTCTTGGGTGAATGCACATTTATTCACCTCCCCAGAGAAAGCTCATTCAACAGTAGAAACAGTAGATAAAATAAATTTATAAACACAAAATGTTAAGACATCAAACTATCTGATACAATATTTCTGAACTAAAATAATGTTCCCTCACATAAGCAATTTTCACTGAACAAAAATATAATATGATCAAATATTTATATTATTTATCTACTAACAGCCTGGGCTCTAAGTTACAGAATAACTTCCCAGACCACAGTGAGAAGGCTCAGTGGACACTGAAATTTGACATTGCCTAGAAAAATGCCTAGACCAATGTGTATTTTGTAATGCACAGAAGAAAGCCTTGAGATATATACACCTCTATTCATGCATATTTATTAAATTCACATTTTATAATGGCAAGCAGCTAAAATAAAATTTTCTTTGTCAATACATAAGAATCTAATTTATTTGTGTTCTCCCTACAGAAATATGTCTTTTCAAAATGAATTTATTGGGTTCTAAACAGTTTATTTATCTTCACTCACAGAAAAAATTAAATAAGAAAATGATATATATTAAGGTCACTATTTCTTACCATACTTATTGTCTTAAACACATAGGTACATAGTCATACAGTTATATTATTTCACAAATATGAAGGTAGTTTCAAATAGAGATAATGCTGCAAAACTGAATTGAGTTTACCTCAGGAGAAGAGCTTTAAACTCTAACACAAATAGGGATCAACAATAAACTAACTGAAAACGATTGAACGCACGTTAAAAAAATCACACGTGGTGCTGGAGAGATTGCTCAGGAGTTAAAAGTGTTTACTGCTCTTGCAGAGAAACAGGGCTCCATTCCCATCACCCACACGGCTACTTACCTATAACTCCAGTTCCATAAGGTCTGGCACCCTGTTCTCATCTCTAAGGATTCCTATACAGAGTATTGCATATAAAGTCACGCAGGCAAACAGAAATCAGTGAAATAAACAAAACTTTAAAAATATCACACATATGTGCAAATGAGAGGAAATGTAAAGCACTGATCATTTTCAACTACTCATAAAAATGCATGTATACAGAGAAAATAATCAATTTCAGCGTCATCTAAAGGTAAAATGGATACAGAGAAAAACTTTGGATTTTAATGGAAATACAAAAACAAGTAAAATGTATAAAATCAAGTGTGGGCTAAACACTAAATAATACTTCGATATATTATTATTCATATGTGAATATGTACAAACATGCAAATATTTATATGTAGCATTCCATAAAGCATCAGCTATATTTGACTGTAGCCTTATTATTTCATATTTAAGAACCCATATCCACTGCAATACATCTGTTTTTAACCAAATTTATATCAGATATTAAACTATGGAAACAGAAATAGCATAGGAAGAAGCTCATTTGTAACGAATCTTTTCTACGTGTGTGTGTGTGTGTGTGTGTGTGTGTGTAGTCTATTTGTATGTATCCCTATATTGTATCATCTTTAACAAAGGATATTATTATTATACATTCTGATAATTTGCTTTATTAAAACAATAAGACTTACAAACGAAAATGTGAAGAAAGATAAACTTTCACATAAAGTGCACAGGAAAAAGTTTTTCTGTATAATATACAATATTCACATTTTTATAACTACATTCTTCCTTTTCATAAAGTATTGCTACATATGATTACATAATATTGATACTAGAAAAAATTAATAGTTTAAGGTTAACTTTTCATTTCCCCCTACTCAAGGTACACTCTTGAATTTTACTAATTTTTTCTTTCATTTTTTACCAAAGTGTCCTATCTCAGTCGATGCCCAGATTATAGTTATTACAAAGTCAGTAGACTGAAGACTGGGAAGTGAATATTAAAATCAAGCTGAAACTTGTCCATACCTATTGTGAATTTCCATGACTCACATCTTAACTGCTTAGTAGAAGCTAAGTAATTAGTTACAATTTATGTATTAGCCAAATTTCTGCTCAAAAAAATACTGTCAATTTATAAGAAAAGAGACAACAAATGGGTCAAATCAGAGAAAAAAATCTTTATTGGGAGTACTTGGTATTCTAAGCACATTTTGATTATTATTAGTAATTCTCTATAGTCTATAGACATTGCATTATTAGTAAACTTAATTTTTGATAAGTCACATACCATCTGTTACTATAAATGATCATTTCCAGTAATTTCATCCAATATTCAATTAGTTCCTTTTGAATTGTTTTTTATTTTCATTTTTTGTATGAATGTTAAGCCTGCATGTATGTAAATGCACCCATATCGTGCAGTATCTGTGCAAGAGAGAAGAGGGTGGAGTTGCAGTTTTAGCAGCCATGTGGGTGCTGTGATTTGAATCTGAGTAATCTCTAACAGTTAAGAGTGCTCTTAACTGCTGATGTCTCCAGCCTGATTATACAATTAATTCTTAAGACTGAAAGTGAATTTCAAAAACATTTCATTATTTTTAGAGGATAGGTTTATAGTATGACATAAATGTTATAATAGAAATGATTAATAAGTCCCTAGAATGTTTTTGATTTATTTGTTAAAGAATATGTGGATATCTTATGAGCAGAACATGTGTCCAACATTTGTGAGATTCAGAATTTTGTTCCCAGCAACGTAAAATATTAAATACGCTAAACCAAAACATTATTTTCATTTACATTTACTTACATTTGTTTCTCCTTGCCATTCCTTAAAGGAAACACTTCCATAGAATATATTTTCCTAATTTGACAATTTCTAAAATATTTAAAGACATTTTACGTTATTATAAGTAATGCAATTTTAAATACATGCATCATGGTCCAAATTTTTTTATTTATTTGTTTAATTTTACTCCAGGAATATTAAGTTCATAGTCATAGCTTTGACAGAAATGCTACTTCAAGATTATGGTTGGCATTTCAAATACAAATCCTGTAATGTGTTTTCAAAATAAACTAATGCTTTTAAAGTTGGATTACATATTTGAAGAATAGCTTTAAGTAAGAAAAATATATATTTGAAACTAAAGAGATTTATACAATCTGGATTTGCAGCAACTAAAGATTCCCTAACATTTTTCTTGTTTTTGTTATAAAAGTACGAGACAGAGAAAAAAGTCTTTATATGTGGAGAGCTGAAATTTATCAGGTATATCTAGTGCAAAAATGATCTACTGGACTGCCAAGGAACTAGCAGCCTTGAATTGCTGCTCAGATTTCTTGTAGTTCATAATTCAGCATGTTATAGGGTCATCTTTGAAACATATTAACTGTACCACACTATTAAATGTCTGTACATGAAATGTGTGTCATTATAAATGAAGAATATGGGTCTATGGGCATTTTGGGGGTAATTTGATTTCTTTCTGTGTGATTTATATGTATGCGCAGAGATAACTTAATCCTCAAGAGTATGTGAGTAATTTATTCTGAATCACTGGAGTAAAGCTTGACAATAATTTATACGACTTTTAATGGGGTGCTACAGCTGAAGTAAATAGGACATTTGAAAAGCACAGAGCTATTGTTACTGTACTGTTTATCTTTGACTTGTGCACATGAACATTTTTGTTGCAGCATCAAATCATTTTGCTGTAATTTATGCAGAAATACGATCTCAAAGATACAAAGAGAACATACACTCCTCTATGTTAAAATGTTACAAAATCAATATTCTGTGTTGGGAAGTCTCTAATTTTTTGGTTTATTTACTTTTATTTTATGTGCATCAGTGTTATGTGCATATGTTTAAGTTGACTCATGTCATGCTGTGCCCTCAGTGGACAGAAGAGGGCTTCAGATCACCTGGAACTGGGACTAAGGAACATTTTTAACCACCATGTGGGTAGTTGGATTTGAACTTGGGACTTCTGTAAGAACAGCCAGTGCTCTTAACTGCTGAGACATCTGTCCAGCCCCCACTGTTGAGTATTTTCATTTAAATTAGCTTCTTCCATATACAAACTAAGAAATATGACAGAAATAAATGTTTTACTCATTAAAAAAAATATTCCATTAACTACAAGGTGATGACAGGAGACAGTAAATAACACAACATAGTAAATATTTACCTTAGCGTTTAGAGAATCAAATATACTGATACTATGATAAGCAGTGCAGGTTGATGCCCTGTTTCATCAAAGACAGAAAGCAAAGGACAAACTATTATGGACTATAATCTCTGAAAATATAAGCAAAATTACCTTTTTGTTTTTACAGGATAATGATCTCAGAGATTTGTTACAGTAACATAAACATAATGACCACAATTACCTTATGTTACTTCATCATTTTACCTTCATGGTTCTCCAGTGTCATTATTTTCTTCATACTGTAGAAATATTTTATTTTATAAATGAAAGATTATTCATGGATTGGTCTTAAATAATTAAGTAACCCTCATGAACTGTTTAGCATTTTATCCCCAGTATTTTTTCTTGATTATTTTGCAAATAATAAACACCATTGTGCCATCATCATCATGACACAAACCATTTAAGACAATATATCTAAATTTACTTCCTCTATCTTTTAGGCTAATATTGTTTATTAAACCAATCCAATGAGGGATAACCTATCATTTGATGGCTACTGCTCTTAGGAGGACATAGGTGACATCCAATACTATGGAGCTGATGGCCAAGTCTCAGTTTTTGCACTGGTTGACACATCACTTGTATTTAACACTGTGGAAAATAAAGAGGGAGAACTTTTTGAAATGTAGGTCCAAATCATATGGTCTTCAAGTATTTTTTCATTATTTTCTCATTACTGAACTATATTTTTATATTTGTAAAATATAAAGTAATTCATTAAAACATTATCAATATTTAATAAAATAGCTTTGAAACAAAAATTTGTGACTGTTCCCAAATGGTACCTGATGTACTGCTTCATCATTTTGTTCTAAGACTACACTGTTGAATAAATATTCATCATATGAAATAAGGCACTAAATGATCCCTCAATTATCATAATAATTTCAGTATTATCAGTTGAATGTCCCTTTCCATTAATCAAGAAAATGACAAATAAACACCAGAAAGCAAAAAAAAAAAGAAATTACCCTTCATAAAATCCTGCATATACTTATTTCTTAACTAATTTTAAAATAAATATATATGATGTATCATGAGGTCTTAATTGAGCATAAGAGTTAAATTAAATCATTTTACATTGAACTTTTTCTTTTAGCTTAAGTAATTGTAAGTATCGTTGTATTCTAAAAGTGTCTAAAGAGTGCTCCTGCTAAAAAATTGCTGTAGTTTAATTATGCAGTCTATAATCTCCCAGTAGAAGCCAGGTATCAATCATGTTTATCAGTTTATAAAAATATCATACTTTCTGATGAATCATAAAACATCTGGAGTTCATTATTATAAAATATGATAGCCTAATTTTTACATTATGCTGGATATTTCAAAAGCAGAGCTACATTTAGCTACACATGTGTACAATATGTAGAAACTAATTACTCATTAACTCTGTAAATGAGATCTCAATGTACATAATAGACATTTTTACACCAACCATATTTCTCAGTTTTGATGTTAAATAATTCATTGTTCAAAAACTAGACAACCTCCTGTAGGAAAATGCTATATATAATTATTATATAGGACACAAATATTATATTACAAAATGATATCATTATACTACATCACTCACAGGCACCTAAATCTGATGCATATTTCCTTTTATTTCCTTTTACATCTAAAACTGTAAAATATATATTACAATAAAACACAAAAGTGTTAGACTGATATAACAAAGGTTAAAACTATAGTTTATATACTACTTTGTTATAGACTTTATGATATAATAAATTGAAATATAAAAATCCAGATAATGAATAGATAAAGATTGGTAAGAAAAGCACAAAGAATTACTGTATACCTTAGTAGACATAGATTAAACTCTTTCAAAAACCAGTATCCATGAGTTAATCTCTCTGAAAGAAAACCAATGTCTGATGTGATTAAAATCATGACTGAGAATCTTGCCTCCTCCATCATCATTTTCCTCCCTCTGGGACTAGATCTGGATTGTACTGCTCCTGCACAGGACCATCTTTCTGAGGTAGCTAGAACCCTAACTCCTTGTTTGCCATCTTCCACCAGAGGCTAAGCACTGATTGCACGCCAAAAACTCTGAACAAGTGCAGTGATTTACCTGGAAACAGGTCCACTCCTTCACAATCTTCCCACCTTCAGGACTAGGACTGGATTGCACTCTATGCACTGTAAAGCAGCTTGATGAGTTAGAACCAGTCTACCCTATGATCACAGTCCTAGTTGAGATTATCCAACTCACATACCTGATCAATCTGAAATCACCCATTGATGCTAAAAATCAAAAATGAGAATCTTAAGACAGTCTAAATAGTAAATCCTAGCTGATTTAAAGAAAAACAAGCTATGACAGCAAATAAACTGGAAACAAACTTCCAATTAACAAAAACAGCTAGAACTTCATATCAGAAAAAGGACCAAAAAGGAAGAAGTCCATATGCCCAGAACACATTGCAAAAATATAAATAATGTGAAAATCAAGATTCTTCCAATTCTCACCAGTCTTTAGAAGTGTTCTGCAAGGAGAACTACTCAAGAGAACACCAGGATACACACCAAACTTGAAAAACCACTCATAAACATGGTGAAATAATTCAAGAAGCTTTTTTTTATATAAAGAATTTAGATGTATAATTATATTGCCTGAATGTATGTAAGAACACCCCTGCCATGCAATGCATGCAGTGGTCAGAATATAGTGTTAGATCTCCTGGAACAGGAGTAACTAGATGGTTGTTAGCCACCATGTGGGTGCTAGGAACTCAACCCAACCCCTTTGCAACAGCAATCAGTGTTCTTAACTGATAAGCTATCTCTCCAGTCCTAATTTAAGGAATTTAAAGAACATCAGAAAAAAACACTTAAACAAACTTATAGTATAAGAAAAAACTCTCTACTGAATTTCAAGAAAATGCAAATTTTGTGGCTCATTTAATGACAGAAACACTTGATGACTGTAAAAGTGAATTCACAAAAGAGATATTGATATTAAAAAAGAAAGAACTCAATCTGAGATGATGATTGAATTGAAAATCTCAATAATGCAATTAGTAAAGATAGGGAAACTTTTTACTGGAAGAATGAATCAAATGGAAAACAGAGTTTCAGAATCTGAAGATAAAGTAGGATAATCAGACCACACAAGCACTATGAAATTGAAAAGAAAATACAGGAATGGAATATGAAGGAGGTATGTGACACCAGGAAGAGACCAAATCTATCAGCTATGGATGTAGAGCAAGTAAACGAATCCCATGTAAATGGCAGAGACTAGATCTTCATCAGAATAATAGTAGGAACATCCCTAACTTAAGGAAAGGCACAGCCACATAGATAAAGAAGCACATTTAGATCACATAAGAATAAGAATCACCACATATAATAGAACCACAAAATACACAGAACAATGAGAGATTACTGAAAGATTCAAAGGAAAACAAGTAAAATATAAAGGAAACCCCTCAGAATAACAACAGAGTTTTCAGTGTAAATGTTATCAACCAGAAGAGCCTGGAGTATATTCCAAATTCTCTATAAGCACATATGCCAACCCAGTTATTACATCCAGGAAAAGTATCTGCTATAGTAAAAGGAGACAGAACAATCTTCCACGGTAAAAATAGGCTTAAAGTATTCATGTCCACCAAATAGCCCTACAGAGAATAGTGGAAGCAATACAATAGACTAAAGAAAGGGACTGTCAACCCCAAGAGGTGACAGAAAGAAAAAAAAATGGGGCTACAGTTACTGGAATAGAAAACAACACAAATAACAAAAACATGAAATAAAATGTAACTGAAACATATCTATGAAAAAGAACTTAAAAATTCAGTGCCATAAAGTCTCCAATTTAAAAAAAGCACAGACTGAATGAATGTATTAGAAAAAATTCATCTTACAGTTGTTTATAAGATATTAACTTTAACTTCAAGGACATTCACCAACTTAGAGTGAAAAGATAGAAAAAATATTTCTAGCAAATGGTAACAAGAAAAAAATCAGGATTTGATATCCTAATGTTTCACAAAATAGAACAAACTAAAATTAATCAGAAGATATAAAAAAGATGACTTTATTCTGATCAAAGGAACAGTCAACTAAGAAGACATTTTAATAAGACACTCATATGTATCAAACTTTCATGTACACAGTTTCATAAAAGTACTATTGTACCTTAGAACTCAGATTAATCACAAATCAAAAACAATAGTTGGTTTGAACATCTCATTTTCATTAATATACAAGTCATTTGGACAAAAATTAAATAGAAATATCTTAAATAAATGACATCCTACATCAAATGGACCTAGGACACACTTACAGAATATTCTACACAAGCATCAAAGAATACCCATTTAATCAGCAATTCATGGTAGTTTATCTAAAAATACACATATTGTGACGTAAAACAAACCAGAACAAATGGTAAATTATATCTACCCATGTATTCTATCTGAATACAATGAAATAAAGCTTAAAATCAATAAAAAGAAGCTATCATACATGCATGACCCCATGTGATGAAACAACACACAAATATATGCTGAATGGGTCAAAGTAGAAATCAGGAAAGGACTAAAAATATTCCTGAAAACAAATTAAAATGAAAACACAATAAAACAAAATATCAGAAAGACATTAAAGTCAGGGGGATGACTATAGTTTTAAGTGCCTACATTAAAAAATCAAAACAAATACAAATAAGTTAATTATACAACTCAAGAATATGGAAAAACAAGAAAAAAGCAAACTGAAACTCAGGAGGCAAAATGAATATTAAAATTCAAAGAAGAAATCAATTAAATAAAAATAAAGAAAATAATGCAAAGCATCAAAATATCTAAATTTGGGTATTTGGAAAGAAAAAGTGAATAGAACCTTAGCCCAACTATTGACAGTAAAAATTACAAAATCAAATAATCAAAATCAAGGTAAAAATGGAAATATGAAAAAGACACCAAAGTAATCCAGAACATTACAAAGAATGTACTTTAGAAATACTTACAATAATAACTTAGAAAATATGTGAAAATGCACAAAATTCTATATTCTACCAAAGCACCAAATTGAAACAAAGAAGAGATCAAGTTAAGTAGACCTGTAACAAATAGAGCAAAACAGCAATACAAAGCTTCTCACATGACAAGAATCACAAGAAACTTTCAAATAAGAACTTCAACCAATACTGTCTAAATTATTCAAATTATAGAAGCAATGGGAGAACTCCAAAACTCCTGCTTTGAAGCCATTATTACTTTGACTCCAAAACCAGTAAAACAGGCAGAAAAAAAGAAATAAGAAGGCAATATCTCTGATGAACATACATGTAAAAATTCTCATTAAAATGATGAAAACTATACATATACACATATCAAAAAGATTATCCACCCTGACCAATTGAGTTTATTCCTCAGTTACAGGGACAGTTCAATACATGCAAATTAATAAATTAAAAAATTATATAAATGAACTTAATGACAAAAAAGTCATGATAATTTAAAAAGATGTACAAAGGGCCTTTGACAGAATTGTACATTCTTACATAATAAATGTTCTAGAAGAAACTGGACTTGAGGAAATATAAAAAACATAATTAAGACCTTACATGAAAAACTCATAGACTACATAATTCTAAAGGGGAAAATTCTCGAGGATTTCTCAATAAAATAAATGAGACAAGACTATGTATTTGCCCCACTCATTTTCAATACAGTACTTGAAATCCATTTAGTGTAATAGGATAAGTAAAGGAAATTAAAGGGAGACTATTTGGAAAAGTGGAAGTTAAATTACCTAGTTGTGAATGATACAGTATGCAAAAGAAATACCAAAAAAATCCACCAGAATAATTCTAGTAATGGTCAATACTTTCAGCAAATTCCAGGATGAAAACAATTGACAAAATGAGTAGCCCTGTTTATATACCAATAATAAGCAGAGAAAGAGAACATGGAAACACATATTCCCAAGAACTACCAAAAATAGATGGTAAAAGATCACTACAATAAAAAATATAAACTTTTGAAGAAAACATTAAAAGATACAAAAACATGCCATGCTCATCAGTCTGGAGAATTAACATGAAAATGACCATCTTTCCAAAATAAATTTGCATATTCAACACCGTAAATCAAAACCCCAGGACAGTTTTCAAAGAATGAAATAAAGATCCAAAATTCATAGGGAAACACAAATCACCTCTGACAAAGCAATCCTGAGCAAAAAGAAGAATGCTGGAGTGACTAACAGGCTTTGCACTATATTACAAAGCTATAGTAATAAAGCAGCATGGTGCTGGCATGAATGGAGACACGTAGATCAATGAAACAAAACGGAAGTCCCAAACACAAATGGACACAATTACAGTCATATGATATTTGACAATGATACCAAGAAATACACTGGAGGAAAGACAGTGATCTTCAAAAAATGGTGCTTGGAAAAATAGATCCTCAAGTAAAAGAGAATAAAATTTAGATTCATATCTATCAGTCTGTTCAGAAATCAACTCTAAGTAGATCAAAGACCTCTGTGAAAAAAATTGAAATGCTGAAAATACTGTAGTAAATATAGGCAGTTCTATGTAAGATGCAGGTTCAAGAAAGGACCTTCTAATTTGGACAGCATTCAATCAGGAATTAAGGATGACAATTGACTATTGGGACCTGATTAAACTTCAAATCTTCTTTATATCAAAGGAAACAACTGAGTCAAGATGAAGACAGAGAAGGAATCATTGTCAGTTATACATCTGATATAAAAAATCAATAAACAATCAAGGAAACATCACAACATTTTTAAATGGGCTACATATCAAAGGAGAATTCTCAAAAGAAGATATAAAAATGATCAAGAAATGCCTTAAAAAGCGTTTATTATCCTTAGTATTCCTGGAAATGTAAATCAAAACTATTTTAGCATTTCTTTATACCCAAATTACAATGGATAACTTAAAGAAAACAAATGGCAACAAATATTTTCAATGATGTGGGGAAAGGAGATCTCAATCACTCCTGGTGGGATCGAAAACAGTTGCAGTCACTATTGAAATAACTCTATAGAATTCTTACTTTTTAACTTTTAATTTTTTTTCCAAAAAGTGAGTTTTTGTGCATTTCATATAATAGAACTTAATAATTAAATTTACAACCTCTTCCAGTGCCCATCCCCTATAGAGCCTCACATCAGATTCCAGGTATTCTTTCATATATGCTAAGTCCTAACCAGTCAAGCATTTGTAACTAAATGTTCTTTGATGGAAGTTCATCCACTGGAGTCTAGTCAACATATATAGAGTGCCTCTCTTTAAAGGTCTCCTCTCCCTCACCACACAGTAATTAGTTGCCAGTAGTTCTTTAACTAGTGTTGGAACCTGCTGCCTCATTCAGTGTTAGGTTGTTTTTCTTTTTCTTTTTCTTTTTCTTTTTTCTTTTTTTCCTTTTGGTCTGATTGAGTATGGCTAAAGTTTAGAGAATAAGAGACTGTTTTGTGTGTGTCCCTGGACATGACTCCTATACTAAAACTCATTCATCCACTGCTCAGGGATCATTGTGGAAGATGGAACAGAAATATAAGAGCCAGGACTGGCACATGATCATAAGGAAACAGAATCATTCAGGCCTGTGTAGAAATCTTTTAAAAATAATCTAAAATAAGACATATTGTATGATCTAGTTATTTCACATATACCGAACGAATGCAATATCCTGCTATGGAGAAAAGAGCTCAACCATATTTATTGCAGCTCTTTCCAAAAAAATGGGAATATAAACCAACTAAATGTCTCTCAGTATATGAATAGATAATAAGCATGCTGTGTATTCAATATACAATTCAATAATTTAATTTAGTATCACAGTAAAGAAATAGGAAATAATGAAATTTACAGGTAAATGGATGATACAAGAGCCTATTATATTAACTAGGACAACTCAAATTCAAAAAAGCAAGTGTCGCTGTTCTCATTCATTTGTGGATGCAAGATCAAAATCCTTAGAAATGCATGTATATCTTGAATAAGCGGAGGATCCAGGACAATAAAAAGGAAGCACCATGGTGAATGATAGAAGCACCTGTAGAGTGGGATAGTAGAATAGAACCAAAACAAACTTGCCCAGGAGACTATTGTTACTGGTGCAATAGTGGCACTTTTATCTTGCAGACACAGTAACCAAACACCTATCTAATTGGACATATGGCCAGATCAATAGAAGAGAATCTTTGCGTGATTCTTAGCCAAATACATATGGTTGGAGAGGTCATTGACCCCAGAGAATAACATAATTCTGTCACTTTCCTAGACCAGCATAACTTCTTACTCTATTCTTGTAGAGTCAGAGACACTGTCTCTCTGGAGTTTTTGTTTCTTATTGGTTCATTCTATGGCAAGTCCCGCCCTCTGACCAATAGGGGGAGGAGGGAGGCGGGAGTAGGTGGAACCATCATGGCAGGGAGCTGGGGAGAGAAGCAGAGATTACTCAGATCCACGTGGGAAGAGAAAATGCCCCATCCCAGGCCCACGCAGACAGACAGGAACCCCGGAAGCAGCGTGCCACGCCCCTCCCCCCCCACCATCCAAGAATCTGGTGAGTGAAATGAACTGAGAAGCCTGCGCTCGGAGCACAGTGGTTCCAAACTATGGGGGCTGGCCTGCAGGAGAGCATGGCACGCGTCCCCGGAGAACTTATACCTTTGTAAATAAATAAATCATTCTAAATGGAAGATCACTTTTCCGTTTATCCAGCTGGATTAAGTAGATCCCACCCACTAGAGTGTGGGAAGGGGATTTATGCAACAATTCTAAATATGTATCCTTCTACTTATAAATGTTTTTCTCATCACTCATCATAGAAGTTTCTCTTTGCAACAGATGGAGACGTGTTAAAGTCTCCACAACTAGTGAAAACACAGAGAATGTGTGATTGTGTGATGTTGTGACCTAATTGATACATCTATAAAGTAGCCTGTACATCTACAGCTCAGGACACATCATGGAATTAGGGACAGAAAACTGTAAGATCCACAGGAACAAGACATCTGGACCTAGTTAATGCAATATAGACATGATGGAAGCTATGACAATGAAATATTCAGAGTATAGTAGGTGAAGAAGACTTGCACAGTGGCAAAGCCAGTTGCCATGCCAATGTGGTTATGGGAAAGTTCACAGGTCCCACCTAAAGATGAAGAGCTACAGGAAATCAATAATTTCTGAAGGACAGAGAATCAGTTGTCTCCAAGGACAAGCTCCCTGAGAGGACATCCAATCCCTATTAGGGATCACTAAACACATGTACACACAATCACCCCTAAATGTACTCAGGGTATTATACATACATATACATGTACATATGTTTATTCATAAATGCATAAAGGCACATATCACAAAGACTAGAAGAAAATATGAGGGAGTGAGGCAATAAGAGAGCAGTTGGAAGGTGACTGGAAGGGTGGACACAATGCAAATAAAGTACTCATGTATTAAATTTTATCAAATAAAAATGAAAATTTGGCAAATTAATATTTTATTGATCCTATAGTTTTTGAATTGTAATAAAAACACACATGCTACATATAATAAACCTAAGTATTAGAGATTAGTTATCACCATAACATAGTAACCAAAACCTTATATCATATGTAATGTTATCATATAGATTACTAGTTTTGACATGTGTTCATATATATACATACATATATATATATAAATATATGTCAGAAACATTATTTAATTCCATCCTTAAACTTGTGTGAATTGAAACTTGTGTGTACTGAGTTCTTTCATATTTTTTTCTCAATGTATATTTTTATTCAATTTTTGTGCATTTCATACAATACATATTAATCATATTATCAACCATCTCTTTTCCACAATCCCATTGACCTCTCAACCATATTTCATGCTTCTGTCATATACGTTAAGGTCTATTGAGTCGTTTGTGTATGCAGATTTCTCGCAGTGTGAATTCATTCACTGGAGTCTATTCAGCCTGACTAGTCTCTTTTCCTTTAAGGAAGATCATCTCTCCCTCACCCAACTTTACTGAGCTGCCAGTAGTTCTTCGGCTAAGGCTGGGGCCTGTTGTCCATTTCCCCAGTTCTGGGCTGCGTTCTCTCTGATTATAGTTGAACCGGTATTGTGTGCACTGACACCATTGCTGTAAGGTCATATGATCCCGGAGGACTCTACTTCTTTATGATCATGCACCAACACTGGCTCTTACAATTTTTCTGCCCTCCTTCAGCAAGGTTCCCTGAACCATGGGTTGGTGACATTTAATATAGGAGTCCTATCAAGGGAGAAACATATTCTCTACACTTTGGTCAATTGTGACCTTCTGTTGCACAAAATTTTAAATAAATAATTTGATACACCATGTGGCATGAACTGAAAAATATACTACATTGAGAATGAATATTTAATTAAGTTTTTAAAATTTTTTATTTATTACTTTTTTATTTTATGTGTATGAGTGTATTGTCTGCAAGTTTATAAATGTATCCCATGCTATACAATTCCCACAGAGGTCAGAAGACAGCACTGAATCCCTTCCATTACCAGAACTTTAGTTAGGCATGGTTGTTAGCCATCATGTGGGTGGTGGGCCTCGATCCTTGGCTCTCTGTAAGAGCAGCAAGTGCTCTTATCAATTGAGCTGTCCTTTCAGGCACTGACTAGATTAATTTAAATTTAGCATATTTTGTGAGGAAAACAATTTGGTTTCAACATTGTAGTTTCAACATTTTTTAAAAGTGGGGAATACACATTTCCATTATATTAAATATTCTGTATCTTAATATCAATAAAGAGGATGTAAGAAATGCACATCATTTTCATGCGCAAAATCAGTCACATGTACTTTTTACTAAGTAATGAAACTCTCATGAATTTGTGTCAACATTTCTGAGAATATGGTATTAAGAATTATATATGCTCAGTCTGGAAAGATATCTCAGTGGTTAAGAGTATGTACTGTTATTCCAGAAGAACCAACTTATGTTTTCCACATCATGTGATGCCCCTCAAAACTGTCTGTAACCCAGCGTCAGGATATCCAATGCCATCTGCTAGTATCTACAGACAGTTGCTCACATGCATACACACAGAGACACACATATGTATGCATACTTAAAACTGAAAACAAAATGCTAACTAATAAATTTACTCATTCAATGACTTGCATAAGAAATATTTATTTATTCAATTGTTCATAGGTACTATGATATCCCAGCTGCAAAGGATTTAGTCTTACACATAAAATAATTATGTATTAAGAATACTTTAAACTTTCTATAAATATTGGCTTGGAAATAATATTTAAGTTATTTTATTGTTTTAGAAAAAATGGATAGTTCAATCATTATATATAAGAATAATATTCAGGAATTTCATTCTATAGAAAGGACAGGGAATTTGTTATTGTTTTATCATTAACTTTTACAGATGAATTTCTGAAAATCATAACATGCCAATTCATATTTTTTGAAATATCAAATGAAACAGAGTAGATTTTGTGTACCGGTGCTCAAGATTTACGTGATGAGATACACATCTGGCAGAGACTAGCAAAAATTCTTGACGTTTCTAAAGAAAAGATTGGAATTCTGAAAACTCGTCTAAAATATCTCTTGTGAAAAGTTATCTAAATTTCACAGCCTTAGTATATTGGATTTTGAAACTGAACCTTTGAACTTTAGTTTACTTAATTTCACAGAACTTGATCCCATGCTATGAATCAAGTTCATAGTAAATTGTACTTCCAAAAAGGAAAAAAAAAATAGCTGTTACCAGTCTTGAAATGTAATACATTTTTTCTTTTCAAGTTTCTTCACAAGAGAAACCCATTACTTCCTCATTTTATAGTAGATTCTGTTGAGCCAATCTATTGAAAATGTGTCTTCAGATACTGAGAACATGCTGCAATTTCTTAGCCTTCCACCATTTGCTGTTTTTCATTTATTAAAATGCTGTAAATTTCCAAAATCAATCCTTTCAATATTAAAATGTATACACTTTTGCCTCTTTCCCTGTCTGCAAGAGTGCAATCACCCATGTTGATTACTTTTCTTTACTTTAACTGAGAACAGTCAGGATGTGTGTGTGTGTGTGTGTGTGTGTGTGTGTGTGTGTGTGTGTGTTTGTGTGTATCTTTGAAATAGCCAAAGAATAAAATGTCAAATTTAAATTAATAAATGATAAATATATTTGAAATATCAGTCCCCAATTAAGGTTTTTTAATGGCAGATATACTGATTTCTGCACATATCATTCAGTTTGAAAATATAATAGCACCTACACATTTTTATGAAGTAATTACTTAAATGTGATTTCTTCTCAAGTTTTTATGTGTATTCTGATAGTGAATTGGCTTGGGGGTTGGAGAGATGGTTCAGTGGTTAAGACATTGATTGCTCTTACAGAGAACCCAGGTGTGGTACCCATTACACAAACAGTGGCTAGCAACTGTGTGTAACTCCAGTTCCAGAGGATCTGATGCTCTCTTATGCCCTCTTGGGACATTGCTTGACATGGATGCACTTACATACATGCAGACAATACACTTAAAATAAATACACATAAAATAATAATAATAAATATTATGTACAAAAGATTGGTTTAATCCTATCTTGTACTAAATCCCTTTACACAGGTGAAATTTTCTGCCGCTGTTTACTTCTATTTAATATTTTTGTATATCTAATGTAAAACTACATGAAAAATTTCATGATAAAACTTAATTATACCCTGATTTATATAGCTGAATGAAAAGCTCAATTTTTCTCACATTGAGAATAACATGTGGACAAAAGATTAGAAAATAGCAGTTTACAGTTTAATCAGAAGGACGAACCCATCAATAACCTTGATGTTATTGAATATCTCTCCTACACACGGTATTTTTAGATTTTAAATTTTGAAGAAGTATTTTGTTTCACTACCTCAATAAGTCAAACTGACTACATATATAAAAACATCAACATGCACTTCCGACTTCTGCTTCAGATCCATTTATTAATTTGTGAGACAACTGTATAGGGAACAGAGCTCAATAGAATATTGTTCCATGTCTAAGTTGATCACAGAAAATATGCCTACCTTTTGTTTCCCTTTGTCTACATCTGTTTACTATTTCAAGTTTATTCAAGGACACCTGATATGATGCTCTGTTATTAAATTATAGCATCATTACACAGTGACCTATTTCCATTTCTTAGAAATGGCAGTTCAGTAGTTTATTAATTTTCTTACATTTTGGATATTTAGGAGAATGAAGTAATCAGGCCATGTCTGTAAATGCAAAAAGAGAAATTATCATCACTTGATACTTCTGAATATAAGTATGGAGAAGCAGTGAATGAACCAATTTACCATAGAGATAGGGGAGGCCAAACAGATGTTTCTATTTAGTGATTTTACCATGTATGAAGTGCTAGAAAAATATTTATTGTGATTTTAAATTTTGTGATAGCAAGATTAAACAATGCACAAAGGAAAATAACATAAAAGAATATTATCTACTAAAAATTACAAGGTAAATGCATATTTCTCAATTATCAGCATAAACTTCATTTGTTCCTTATAAACATTCATGTCCATTACAAGACAGTAGTCTCTATTATTCCTTATTAATTATCAAATTTTCTGTAAAGAGAAAAACTGAGAATTTTTGCATGCATATTCATCAAAGAGCATGACCTGTGGGTATTTTTTTTGTTATATATGCCTCGTTTTGTTATCAAGATAATAGAAGTTTCATGAAAAGAATTGAAAAAGACCATTCCTTTCTACTTTACAAGATAATTTGAACAGTATTGGAGTCAGTTCTTCTTTGAAAATCTGATTTAATTATATGATGAATTCACCTTACCCGAACTTTCTTTCAATTTTAAGATTTTTAATTGATCTTTCTATCTTATTGTTTATTATGTGTCATCAATCATTTACTTCATCTTGATTTAACATTCTCACCTACTGTTTCAGGATTTTTTTTTTTCCTGAGGCCTCAGGTCCATCAGTTATTAACGTCAGATCTCTCTCAAAATTTTTGATGCACGGAATTGTGCTATAACTTTGCGTGTAGACCAGATGTGAAAGCAGTGGCAGTGCTGGAGAGGAAGCACAAGTGAGGAAAGGGCTTGGGGTGCAGCGCGGAAGAAGATCTTGGTGGTGAAAGGAAATGCTAAGGATGTTGGAAACAGCCAGATGCGATTTTTGTGCCCATCTGGTGTAGACACTCGTAGCTGTTTTGAGTTCTTGAGTGCAGCCATTCTGTTATGTCAGAACATAAAGTTTCACTTATCCTCCCCAACTTCTGGCTTTTGCATCCTTTCCCCAACTTCTTCTGTGTTTGCCCCTGAGCCTTCTGGAAGAAGTATGATAAAGGTGTCCCATTGGTGGCTGAGGAATCTATTGTCTCACTTATTCTCTGCGCTTTGTCAAGTTGTGAGATCATACACAAAGAAATATTTCTTATGAAGACTGACATCTAAAGTAATCTAAGAAAACAGATATAAAAACTTAGGGTAGTTTGATGTTATGTCCATTTGGCAAAACGGTAATATTAGGATCAATGCAGGGGATGTTGAGCTCCCCAATAAGGAGGTCTTAGATAGATACTGTGGTGAAGAAAGCCTGAAATAAAAATTGAAAGCAGTTGGTTACGCTCATATGTCCATGCTGTTAATGCATCATAGACATATCTTGGCATGATGGTTGTAATTGCATTGGATATGGATCAAAACTGAGTAAGACTGTTGACTTCTTCCCCTGACAGCCTGGATGCACCTTCAGCTTTGATGACAGCTTTCCAGGAGTGAGGGAGTTTCCTGATAAGTACCTAATTTATTTTTCATGTTGGCCGCAACAGAGAATTACAATCAAGTTCTAGTAGAAAACTAAGAACAATAATAATAATCTGTGATATTTGAGGAAGGTTCTGGAATAACTCAGACCAACAACTCAAGTAGAGAAATCCTATATCAGACACCGGGTTTTCTTTGAAAACACATGGCTTTTGAAATGAGCATAACAACCTGGGTAGGGAAACTCCAATCAAACATATATATGCAGTGTTATAAAACATTTCTTATGATATTTAATTAATAAATATGAAATATTTATTTAATATATTATAACTACATTATAATATATTATACCATGCATATGTATGAGTGTATATACATATATGTCTTAATGGAGTACCCCTACAGTTGATGTTTCCTATATTTATTTAATAACAAATATAAACATAATAAATTTATTTAACATATATTATAAATAAATATTTTGTACATCTTTCAGTAATATCTTCAAATATCAATAGACTAAACTCCCCATTTAAAATACACAGGATATTTGAATGGACCAGGAAACAAAATCCATCTTTTTGTTGTGTGGAAGAAACCCATCTCACATTCAAGGACAGGCACTGCCTTAAGATGAGAAGATGGAAAAATATATTCCAAGTACATGGCACTAATAAACAAGTAGGAGCTGACCTTCCAATATTTGATAAAATATATTTCAAACAAAAAACTAATCAGAAAAGATAATGAGCGCCACTTCATTCTGATCAAAGGAACAATTAACCAAGAGATATTATAATCATGCACCAAACACTGATACAGACAATGTCATAAAAACATTACTACAGGACTTTAAGACACAGATTGCTCCAACTCATTAATAGTAGGGGACTTCAGTACCCCACCATCTCCACTTGGCAGGTCAACCGGACAAAGAATAAACAGAGAGAAATCTGAATTAAATAATACCATTCATCAAATGACCTAACACACATCTACGAAGAATACACCCAAGCACCAAAGAATACACTTTCTATTCAGCACCCCATGGAACTTACCCCAAAATAGAGCACATATTTGGAGCACAAAACAAACCTCAAAAAAGATGAAAAAAACTGAAATAATTCCATGCATTCAATTGGACCACAGTGCAATATAGCTTAAAATAAACAGCAGAAGAAGCCATTGTAACTACATGAACTCATACAGGTTAAATAACACATTCCTGAATGATGAATATGTTAAAGGAGAAAATAAGAAAAAATAAAACTATTCCTAAAATTAAATAAAAAACAATACATCACTACAAACCCTCTGTGATATGTTAAAAGTAGTCCAAGAGGGAAGCTTATATATCTAACTACCTACATTAAAAAGTTAGAAAGAACATAAATAACTGACTTAACATTGCAAATACACATGACTGGAAAGGTCATGGATGTTAGAGAATTCCCCAAGTCTGTCACATCTCTAGGCTAATGTAACCTTTACTAAAAGCAAAATATGTATCCTTATATGTACAGTCAAATAGCCCAATCACCATTCATCAAAAAAGCTTCTGTTGCACCATGCAGAGACTACTACAGAGTACCACAAATGGTAACACACAGACAATGTCCCGTGAATTACTCATGCCTAAGTGACACATCCACAAATGCAACCTCTATACCCAAGGCTCACACAACATGGAACAAGGGATAAAGAGGACACTAATGAATCTCTTAACTCTTATTAATGATGCTCCCTCATTCAACACAGGGCCAGTAATACAAAGTCACAAAAGGCCCCAGAATGGAGATTAAGAATCTGCAGAGTGTGGGAAGTTTCACTCACTGGAAGCTCAAGGGACATTGCAGAAGAGAAGGTGAAAAAATTCTAAGAGCCAATGAGAAAATGTGTGACCATATGGAAATAGAATCTTAGAAGCTCCTGGGACTCTGCTCATATGAACTTACAGCAATGATTTCAGCATGCTCAAGGCACATGCAAACTCCAGCAGACAAAACCCAGCATGGAACTGGGGAAATGGATAGCAGTCCCAATCTTAGGTGAAGAAATATTGGCAACTTATAACTGTTAGGTGAGGATGAGCTAATCTTCCTAAAGTGAGGGACTCCAGATAAACTGAGTAGACCTGAGTGATTGCCTCCCAGAACTTGAAGGTAAGACCCTATTGCTAAAGACAGGACATACTTCGAGAAAAGATTTGGAGCAATGGAGCTTGAACTGACCTGGAAGCCACTTCCTGTGATGGCTAACACTGATAACTCTGGAGAGCATTATGTAAGCATCAAAGGACAACATCAATTGATGGCCCAATACCAACTTCATGACCAAATAACCCCATCAATGACTGGCACAGCATACATACAACAGCACTGCAGTTGTGACACTTTCATCTTGGGGACAATCAACAACTACCTAATTGGGCAAAAGTCCACTCAATGGGAGGAAACTCATGTTTGGTACTGTAATCATAGTCAAATACACATGGTCATAGATCTTATAGAAAATCTTATGATTGTCACATCCTTAAATTAATGTAAGTAATTACCATAGGCAAAATATGTATCCTTATGTTTACAGACAAATATCCCAGTCACCACTCATCAAAGAAGCTTCTTTTGCACCAGATGAAGTCTATTAAAAAGTACCACAACTGGTCACACACATACATTGTCTATGAGTTGCCCAAGCCTAATTGGCACCCACCTTGGGCTCAGAGACCATAGTGAAAGAGGGGGAAGAATATTTTAAGAGTCAGGGAGGAGGTATATTATCATATGGAAATAGGATCCTGCAAACTCCTGGGGTCGCACTCTTATGAAACTATAACAATGATGACAGCATGCACAAGATCCACGCAAACTCAATCATACACAGAACCAACATAGAAATAGGGAAATGAACAGCAGACTCCATCTGAGATGGAAAAATATCGGCAAGTGATTACTGCTGGATGAGGAATAGCTTATCTTTCTGGAGTGAGGTATTCTAGGTAGGCTGACTAGATCTTATTGGATGAATTTGCACTGGGGAATCTAGGGACACTATGTTGACACAATAGACCTCTGCACAGATGACAGAACATACAATTTCCAGTTGGGGGCTGTGGAGGAGTGCAGTGAAGACAGGAGTATAAAGACGATTAAGACTGTTTGAAATGTTGTGTATGAAATACACAAAAATTAAAAGAAAATTAAATGTCATATATTCAATTTTTTTATAAACTGAGCAAAGAATACTTGATTTTCTTCATTATCTGTTATTTATAAGGATATTAAAATTATATAAGGCAAGAGAAAATATAAATTAGAATCCTTTATTTTTACTGTGTTCTTTAACTGTTTCAGTTGTACTTGTCATCTATGAAGTACCCTGTATGTGACTCTAATCATTTCAAATTTGACTATGATGAATTGCAAGTTTTTATCTTAACCTATGTAAGACATGATAAACAAATTTCAATGCAATTATAGAGAGAATAAAAAATAGCATAATTATCAATTTTAATATATCCACAGTTACTAATTTGTCTATATATTTATGTAAGAATATTTCAAAAAAATCTATGAAAGTTATCATAATTCATTATAAAATGGTAGACTAATGCCTTTCATTCCTTATATTACTAACTTATAGTATGTTTGTAAAAAAGTTATTTGCCAGGTCCAACTATACCTATTAGATTTTTAAGTCTATTCCTACATTATTAGTGTGTGATTTTCTTTTCATTCCTATGCTAATTTTTCTTCTTAAAATACTTTTTTTCTGATTTCATACAGCTTAAGATAACATTTAAACTTTATAGTTTCTCTTTTTGAAAATGCATATTTAAAATTTTCCTTAAACTCAACTGAATAAGTATACAAAACTATATACTGTAATATCGAGGAAAAATGTATCAGAATTTATGCTAAAGAAAGATTTTTCCAAAATTAATATTATAGTTTAGAATAATAATACTTGACCTGGAAATGTGGCTGTAATTTAAGATCACTGACTGATCATGTAGATGACCAGGGTTATGTTTCCATCACCAACAAGGCAGTTAACAACTATCTTTAGCTATAGTTCCTTAGAATCTGATGCTATCTGTCCTCTCTGGCATTTCATACATGTGGTGAACTTAAATAATTCAGGCAAAACACTCATGCATATCAAAAAATAAAATAATATTAAAGTTAACTTTGCTGGCGCTGGAGAGATGTCTCAGTGGATATGAGCACTATCTGCTCTTGCAAAAGATATATGTTTGTTTCCCAGCATATACATGATGGCTAACAACAATCTGAAACTTCCATTCCAGAAAACCCAGTGCCTTCTCCTGACCTCCACAAGCATTTCACTTACACACATACAAGCGATACACTCATATATATAGCATGCTATAATCTTGAATATTTTTTTGCTTAAAGCCCTAAAGAAGAGATGATAGTTCTCTGCAGAACCTATTCTCCAGTATATTAGTTGCAATAGTAGTTTTGGCCATAATGACCTATAATTTGAAGAAACATAGATTTGATATGTTCATCTGAAATGTTCTGATATCTCTCTTTTCATTCAGGTTATGCTACTAACATTCAAACTGCAACTTTTTCTACCCCACCCCACCCCAAGTTCAACTGAAGTAAAAGGTTCTTACATCCTTTGTACATGGCAATCATCTTCAAGGTTGCATCCTCTTTAAATCTTAGATATCAAAGTTAGAATTACTAGCTTACTTTATTTGCAAATTTAAATGTTTCCTTTCTATCTGTTCTTCATGTCTTGACTTTTTTACTTTTTCCTATGCTCTGTCACTTAATCTTCTGGAAATGGGTTATAGTATTGAAAGTTTAACTACATTACAGGAATTGAATGAGATCTGATCCCAGTAATTACATAAACACACCTAAGAGCAAATAACGTGACCAAGCAGAAGACTCTTCCAGATCTTACATAGTGTCAAATATAGACTGAAATGAATCTTTATGCATATATCTATACCTATATATTTTTGTGTCATATATGTATATATCCCTCATTTTCTTTATCCATTCTTCTTTCAAAAAATAAAAAATATGATTCAATAATTTGATTACTGTGACTATTAGTGCAATAAACATGAATTTCCAGGTGTCACTGCCGTAAACTGGCTTTGATGCTTTTATGCATACACTAAGGAACAGTATAGATGGATCATAAGCAAGTTCCATTTTAATTAAGTATTTTATTTATTAATTTTATGTTTTGTGTATAAGTGTGTTGCCTGCATGAATATAAGTGCTCCTCTGTACTGCAATGTCTGTGGAGGTCAGAAGGAGACTTTGGATTCCTTTGGAACTGGAGCTACAGAAAGTTGTTAGCTGTTATGTAGACTCTGGGAACTGAAAATAGGTGCTTTACAAAAGCATCCAGTGCTCTTAACTACTTAGTCACTCTCTGGCCCTTCAAGTTCTATTTTTAATTGTTTTGAGAATTTCTCATACTAAGTTCAATGGTAGCACTAAATTTCATTTCAATTTCAAAGGTCTGAATGTTCCTTCATCTGCATACTCTTCAAGGTTTGTGATGGTTTCTTTTCTAGGTGGTCTACACCATTTAATATTAAAGTAAAATATTGCTTTGCTTGCTTTGATGCATTAAAACATTTTTATCATATTCAAGCATATATTTTGGTTATTTTATTTGTTAAACTATGGGAGAATAGTTTGAATTCATTACTTTCTAGTAATGTTTAAAATTTTCAACCTCATGTTCTCTATGCAGTGAAATTGTATTAACTATGAAGAAATAAAGGTTATCCTGACTTTAAACATTACACAAGTATGTAGCACGGTTATTCTTAAGTTATAAATGTTCAGCATCAAACATTCAATAATACTTAAACTCATTTTCCATATTTTAACTGACAGAGCATGTAACTAAAATGGTCTGATAAACATCAGTGAAAAAGAACATTAGGCTAAAGAGTCTTTGGTTAAATCAAAATAGCTATTCATGGACTGTTTATTTTTTCCTTCTAAATGCTTATTTGCTTTCCTCTATCATCTATCTATCTATCTATCTAATGTGTGTGTGTGTGTGTGTGTGTGTGTGTGTGTGCGTGTGTGTGGCATTTATGGAGGTAAGAAGAAAACTTGCAAGAGTCTGTTTTTTTTTTCAGTCATGTGGAAACTGGAGATTGAGCCCAAGTCATTGAGCTTAGCAACAAAAACCTTCACCTACGGATAGTCTTCTCTCCAGACTAACCATTTAAGTTACATCTTCATATTACTCATCTGTAGTAATGAATTTTATTCCTTTATAACTACAGTATTTTAATTTCTAGGAAATGATTAATGAAATTAAAGCATTGAATTTCAATTGAGATATTTCTTTTTTATGTGTCAGATCTTTATTTGTCACAATTAAAATGGAAGTGTTAAAGATCTGAAGATATTGCTCATTTGCAGACCACTAGATGGGCAAAACTCTAAATTGAGTTCCGCGTAGCACACAATAAAATGATTGATAAGATCCACCAGAAATTTTAAAACAATTTTGATATGCTCATAATTTTACAACTTATTATTCATGAAAGCTAATTTGCACTGAAATGTGAATACACATGAGTTATTTTACATAAAGTATGACTAAAACATTATAATCTATTCTTTTTCAAGTGTATAATTAAAATATTTTGCTTATTGTTATTATTTTGTGTGTATGAGTGTATTGTCTGCATGAATGAGAGCATACTTGTGAGATGCAATGCATGTTGGAGTCTGAAAACGGCACAGGGGACCCCTGCAACTGGAGTTTCAGATGGTTGTTAGCTTCCATGTGAGTGCTGTGAATCGAACCCAGGTTCCCTGCGGTAGCAGCCAGTGGTGTTAACTGCCTAGCCATCTCTCCCGCCCCATTCAATGTGAACATCTTAAAAAGATTCCTGGGCTATTGCCGCCTATTGGTCTTGTAATTAGACTTCAAATATCGTTCATTTTCGGTACTTCTGTCAGCTCTCCCATCTTCCCATAAAAATGACGAGTTTCCCAGACCAGCCTTGGGATTCTCTGAAACATTTGCTTGTTTTCTTTTGTTGTTGTTGTTTTAGTTTCTTTAAATGATTTTCTTTATTTTTATATTTCATTGAGCTTTAGAACATCATACAATATACTTTTATTCTATTTAGATCTCCTCCATATCTATGTCTCTTTTATGAACGCCACCGGATTTCAGGTACTCATATATAGTGCAGATTGTAGGTGCAAATCTGTGTCCCCAAATGTCCTTTAGATTAACTGACCTAGAGTCACACTCAAACAAGCAGGCAAACAAACAAAGAGACAAAACAAAAGTCTCCCTCTTCCAGTAGTTTTCGGTTACCAAGAGTTCCTCAGCTAACTCAGGCTTCTAAGGCTTCTATGCTGGGTTTTTGTCTGGATTGAGCTTGCAGGGTCTAGTGCATGCTATGTCCATTGTTGTAGGTTCATTATGAATAACCTTCCAATTGTCTAAAAATACCTGTTCTTGTGGTAAGATACCAGCTTTGGCTCTTAGAATCTTTTCATGTCCTCTTCTGCAATACTCGTTGCACCTTGGGTAGTATAATTTTGATACAACTGTCCTATTCGGGTATAAGAACTTTGCATTCTCTTATCCTCTGAATTTTGGCCAGATGTGACTTTCTTTGTTAACCACCATCTGCGGCAGGAGGAAGCTTCACTTATGGAGATGAGGAGAGGTAATTGATAGTCTTTCTGCCCTGTTCTGCTATACTCCCTGTGCCTTAGGTGTAGAGATTTTGTTGTGGATGATGTCACTTGGGGATAGGGACCTCACAGACATTCTCTACATTTGACTCGTTGTGGAAGTTTGTGATATTCTCCACCTGTTGCAAAAAGAAGCTTTTTGATGAGTGGTGAGACTTACACTTGTATGTAAATGTAAAGAAAATGCATTATATATACATATGTATATTATATCATATATTACTTTTACACATTTATATATCATATATTATATATTTCATGTTACGTATTATATTATATATATGCACATACGTGTGTGTGTGTGTGTGTATGCATGTAGTTGGAGGTTATATAACAAAGGGCACAGTGCTAGGTAGGGGAAACCTCCCTCTCAATTGTTCATCAGAATAGTCCAAGAGACTCCCAACATAACACAGACTGTTGCCACACCCCATGGTTGTCCCCCAGAACTTAAAGGTAGACCCTAATGCTGAAGAAGTGACATAGATCAGACACTGTACCTGAAGCAATTGAGCCATAACTGATTTAGAATTCTCCTCCCTGAAGATTATTTCTCACAGTAGCAGAAGATACTATACAAACTGACAAGGGAACAATTCAACCGATGGTTTCATATAGCTGAAAAGTCTATGAATCACCACAATGACCCAGGAAATAATCTCTAATGGAGCAATAGTGACACCTTAGAATGATAAACAGTTGACTATTTGGATTTAAGGCTTGCCCAATGGGAGGCAACTCATGTGTGTTACTGTAAACATAGCAAATACATGTGTTTGAGAGTTTATAGATCCTTGAGAAAAACGTACTTTCCTTATATCAATGCACCAACATAATTTCTTACTTTTCTTTAAGAAGATAAACTAATTTCAGAAAGAGTAAGACCTTGGTGAGCATTTTCTGTCTTTCTCAACACTGCATACAGTTCTTAGCTTATTATTTTCATCACATTTAAACTTGTCAGATATGTCACTGCTGAATGCAACAGGTCTTATGAATCAGATTGCCAGCAATTTTAGTAAAAGTGGCACAAATGAGGTGAAGGAAACAGCTCTCCCTAGTCTTGACATTTACATAAACTTCAACCATAGTCTAGTCATGTTTTTGATCATAAAGTACATTTTATCATGTATAAGATCCATGTTATGTGCTCTAAAATAATTCTTGGGCTTTATTTATAGAAATATGACTGATTATAAAGAGAGGTCAATGAAACTTAAAAATAATTTAATATTTCATTTACTATTTTCCAAAACAAGGGGTAATGTGATAGTACACAGGGCTCAAGGGAAGAACAAGAGGATGATGAGGATACAAACTAGAGGCATCAAGAAAAATTTCAGGTCAAACAGTTCTTTGAGGTCTCTGTGAAGAAAAAATGGAAAAATGGTGATTTTAGGATTGGCTAATTTGAATAATTCCAGGATTTTGTTGAGTACATGATGATTTCCACACATTTGACATTTGTTTTTGCTATAGTATGAAAGTGGTAAATTATTTTTAAAATTTTCAGTATGAAGGATTAGACGTGCACAAAAACTTTACTCTTTAGCTTTTGCTTTCTCTTCTGGCCCCTGATTGGTTACATTCTTTAGAAATACACTTGTGAAACCTAAATAAATCCCGTATTTTTAAATGGAAGAATGACATATAAATATAACATGAAAAATCCTAAGGTGGGTTTGTCGCTTAATATCCTGAGAGTTTTTAAAATAAGTGTTAAATCCTGCATCCTGTAGAGTACAATACTGTCTTCAGTTTCACAGACTATGTAAGGATAGGTCATAAGTTTGTATCAGACCATATGAATGGCATTATTCTTTATACTCCAATACTGAAAACAGCAAGAACTCATATATACTTTCTAAACTTTGATCTTCTCTTCAGTTCTATTTTTGATGGCTTTTGTATGACTTTTGTTTGACCAACAAGCATATTATTAATTAAAGCTGATAGTATTTTATGTATGATATTCTGAGGGAAATATCAGAGATACTATTATGTTCTGCTGCAATTCAAATGAGTATATTTTATTTCTTCCTAATATTAAAGAAACAATGCTGAATATATGGAAATTGATGGGTACTTCTTTGTATTTGTATAAATTTTAATGATTTTATTTATTCTTAAGAATTTCATTCATGTGTATAATGAAATGTGCTCATTGCCACTCTCTCTGCCCCATCTCTTGACACATTTCCACAAATAATTCCTTTTCCCAACTTCAGTTTTTTTTTTCTCTTTACCTACTAAATCCTGTAGCAAGCTTCTTCATGAATAGTTAATAAGTCTTGTGATTTGATGGCTTATGGCATACTTCCAGAGTAACTGTTCAATGAAAATACAAAAGAATTCTTTGTGATCACTGCAAGTAGTGTACCAAGAAGGAAATCTTCAAGTAAAACATGTCTTCTTAACTTCCTAAAAACATTCTGGTTGGGCTGAAGCTATTTCAAGAAGCAAACATTTCTGAGAAACATATAGGTTTAGTTTAGAGGTTGCTTTGTTATAACATCTATATACATTGTGTTTATTAACTTGTTATTGTTTGTTTGCGAGTTCTTGACACAATATTTCCTGTGACCTCAACTCATTCATTATTTCAGTATTGAATAAAAGTTCAAGACTGAGAAGGATCTGCATCTGCAGACCATGAGTCTCAGATCCTTCAAATAAAACTTCATTTGTGTCTTCTTAGTGCTGTCCATATGTGAATAGGTATGCGATTATGTAATGGATCATGGGAAAATTGTCAGTCTCCACATTGATGCATAATTTTTAAAAATTATACATTATGTCTTTTGTAGATTTATATTTTATCCAACACGGCATTCATAAATGACTTATGTAATTATTTTTGTTTTATGTGCTATTTTTCTCTTGGTCTCAAATTTGAAGATATAAATGTCATCCTTGTTCTTTCTTTGCTCTTCCATTGTATTGCTCTTTATATAACTTCTACTAATGTGCAAGTTCATCACTTTCTTATGTTCTCTAATTTTTAACATGCGTGATATCCTTCTTTTGAATAATTAGTAAGATTTTGTAAGTACTTAAGTATTACCCATACTTGTTTCAACAGTATGATTCCTGAGAATCAGTGACCTTTAAGTTGTTTAACTGACTCAATGATTTCATCAAAGCACCATGTACTATTCACCCTGTAAACATTAGTATACGCTTCAAGTGCAAATGCTAGCTTGATAGCAAGGACATTTCTACCTACTAGAAACAGAATCTACAGCAAACTGATAAAGAAAGTTCTTTGCCCTTTTTGGTAACTTTTGTTATCATTTATTGGCCAGATTTGGACATACACATTCTGCAATAAATACATATTTAAAGGAATAGAAACACTTCCTATAAATTCTAACTTTATTGTTGTTAGTGAAGTCTGCTTTCCCTGAGGTACTGACTAGCTAAAGATAATTGAAATGGCACATATATATATATATATATATGGTAAATTATTCAGTATTGTTGATAAAGAGGTTTCCCTATATAAATAGTAATATGTTTTGGTGTACATTTTCTTAGTTTTATTTTTATCATATGAGAAATTCATCATAGCCACCATCATTGGTACTATGAATTCTATTTATGAAAAACTATAATGGCAATTCCTAGTGATATTACCTATATGATACAGCTATTTAATTTCTTAATGTGTATCCAAAAGAAATAACATCAGCATACAAAAGAGATACGTCATGTCCTTGTCACTCCTTTGCACTATTCACAATAAATAAGCTGTGTGATCACTTTTAATTCTCTAAAATGTTTTCATATATAATATGTGACATATATTAGGCATAACATTATATTTATATATACAAGTAACAATATTGTTCAGTCAAAAAGAATAAAATCCTATCAATTGCAGCAAATGGAAAAGAAGCAGAGATTTTGTTAAGTGAAATAACTCAACAGAAAAAGTACAAATGTTGTTTCTCATATGTAAAAGTTAAAACAAACAATAATGATTACTAGAGATTATAAAGGGTCATAAGAAATTTGAGAATGAAAGGCTAGATCCTTCCATAGCCATCATTGATGTATATGATGAAAACTTGTAAATTTAAAAAAATCTGCTAAAAAACATATACATCAAATCCTGAATATGTTAGTAAAATTAATGATAATAAACTGAAAATTAATGTGTATATTTTCAAACATAATGATTTTTTTCTAATGCCTTTATTTGTAGGTATTTGTTTGTGATTTTATAAATATTTAAATATGGGCAGTACATATAAACATATGTATGGATTATTTATGAACATCTACATATATGTCCATCATATGTATATACACTCACATATATGTATATGATTAAATATATGATGTATACAAATATTTTTTATACAAAGCTTTAGGTGTTTCCTATTCTCTCTCTCTTTCTCTTTCTTTCTTTAGAGTCAGGTCCTCATTTTGTATACCACACTCTCATGAATGTATCATATAGCCCAAACTGCTCTCAAATAAACAGGGATTTCCCTGTCCCAGTTTCCATAGTGCACTGGTTAAAGGCATGTATCATCACACACAACTAGACACTGCATTTCTTATATTTCACAAGAAGAGTTGTTTCAAGTGTCTGAAATACCAACAAAATCAGATCATATAAATAATGGATATTTTATCTTTGATTTTTCCTCCTTTTGTAAACTAAGACAACATGTGGTATTGTTAATGTCTCAGGAAGGCTTGAGACTAAAGTTTAGTTTTCATTTCACAAATATTACAAATTCTACAAATGCCATTGTAGTGGTTACTTAGTTGATAAGGGCTATGTTCAAAATTTTATTGCAGATTCTCTTATATGTCTGTATTGGATAACAACTATCCTGTGTGCTCTGTTCATATATATTATTAAAATTCAGGGGTTGGAGAGAGGACTTAGTGGTTACAAGCACTGCCTGCTCTTGAAACGGACCTGGGTTTGAGTCCAAGCTTACACCTGGCAGCTAACAACCATCTGTAACACAGTTCCAGGGAATTTGACACCATCTTCTGACTTCTGCAGGCATTGCACAACATGGGTGCACTTACATACATGCAGGTAATGCATTCATACACAATAATTAAAGATACTATATAAAATATTTAAGAAATTTAGTCCCTTTAATTGTCCTTCTCTTCTCTGAGAACTTCTTAAAACTTCAGTAAATTTAATTCATACCCTCAAACCCAGCTACTAGTTTTATCTTCATGTACAAGTTATGTCATAAATCCCATTGTCTGTCCAGGTTCACTTCTGTCTCGCCCATGGCAGTGTAGATGTCTCCCCGCCAGGGGAGTAAGTTTAAAGATTATCACACCTTAAATTTATAGACTTTCTCTTTAAATATTGAACTGTAAAACAGAACAAAGATATGAGAAATATACTAAAGATAACATAAAATTGACCATCAAAGTGTAGTCATTTAAATTAATCACATTTAGTAATTATATAATGAGCCAAAATGTATCAACAATTATTGACACTATTCCCTCATACATGCAAGCAAAAATATTTCAAACTTTTTACCAATATCTCACTGAGACATTAAAGACATTTAAAAAGTGACAGAAAAAGGTTGGAGAAAAGCTCTGTCTGCAAGAAGGCATTATTTTTTGACATATTTCAAATAATTCAAAAGTTAGGTTCAACATGAAAAATACAGGCCAATGAATATTTTATGATATTCAAAGTAATACACAGCAGATCTTTCTTTAGCTATGACTGTAGATCTAAAGAAAGAATCCAAGATCAAATGCAGAGAACTTTAGATAGTCTTTAAAATATTTCATATTTCAATACTCAGAAGAGAAATATGGTAGTATAACCTGTTGCCTTATTTTATCTAATCACATATTGTACCTGGAGATGTGATCCAATCATTAAAAACACTGGGTACTCTTTCAGAGACCTTGAGTTCTGTTCCCAGCACTCACATAGATGCTAACAACCTTCTGTAACTCCAGGTCAAGGGGATCTGATGCCTTGTTCTCACCACTTGCACAGGTGCACTTACATACCTGTAATCATCATACATACACATTAAATAAAAAAACTCTAAAACCCTATACTTAGTATAAAATATTTCAAAATATTTCTATGAAGTGAAACAATAAATTGAGACTGGTTTTCAAATACAGATTTTACTGCTAATACATAATAAAGTAGCTATGAATGAATACTAATTACTGTTCTCCCCTAGCATCATCATCATGCATAGACCCTTCTGGCAGTATGAAAGCTAGCCAGTAGTGATGATGCTACTATGTCAGTATCTCTCTGATTTCTCCATGTCCTATGACTCAAGTATGTGGTATCCTCAGCACAGGAGTTTTATGTCCAAGTTCCTGAGGGTAACCAAGAGCAATGACAATAGCCTTTAATATCTGGAGGATTCTACATTCCCCAGCTGACTAAAGATAAATCAGAAAGTGGCACCCCATAGCAGGCACTGGGCTTTGTATTCGTATTCCATATTGTCTAGAAAGGCATTGTCCCCTGTTTTAGAGTACCTCCAGTTCAACTCCTCTCGTTTAGGCATGTGAGTATATTTTAAAATCACGTACAATAGTACATTTTCATATGTATTTTTGAAACATCTTTAGTACCAGTAACCCTTCCCCATACTTCTTCTGCTATCTAGCTTTGCCATCCCCCACTGTATTTAACACTTCCTGCTCCATCATTCACATTTCTCCCTTCCTATCATTGGTAATAAATCCCTTTTGCATGCTGTCCTTCTATACTTATCCTTTACTAGCTTCCTCAGTTCTTTAGTCACTGCAATTTAAACACATAATTTTAAAGATTTAAAGCTAGCATCTACACATAAGAGAGAACATTGAAAATTTGTTTTCCTGAGTCAAGGTTACCTCACTTAAAATTTCTATCCCCTTGTTTTAGTCATTATTTTTATGTTTATTTTTTAGTTCTTTATGTATTCTGAATGTTAAAACTCTGTCAGATATTGTCAGTGGTGGAGATTTTCTCCCATTCTGTAGGCTTCTCTCCACTTCCTTCATTGTTTCTTTTGCCGTACAGAAGCTTTTTTAGTTTACTGAAGTCCCATTTGTTGATCATTGACCTTAAGTCTTGAGCAACAGCTGTCTGATTTAGAAAATCCTTTCCTACACCTATATCTTGTACGTTACTACCAAAGTTTTCTTCTAACAGTTTCAGAGTTTCAAGTTTCACTTTGAGGTCTTTGGTAAATTTGGAGTTGACTTTAATACAACTTTTGTACACTTCTGCAGGTAGAGATACAGTTTTGCCAGCATTATTTTCTGAAGATGCTGTCTTTCCTCCAGTGAGTGTTCTTAGCTCCTTTGTCAAATGTCAGGGGGCTGAAATTGAATGTACTCATATTTAAGTATTCAATTATATTTCATTTGTCTACAGGTCTATTTTTGTGCCAGTCTCATGTTTTTTGTGATTAAATCTCTGTAATATAGTTTGAAATCTAGAATCTTCCCTGCATTGCTCTTTGTATTTAGGGTTGTTTTGACTTTCCTGGGTCTTTTGTGCTTCCAAATCAATTTGAGGATTTTGTTTTGAAATTCTGTAAAGATTGTCATGGCATTTTGACTGGGATTGCATTGAATGTGTCTATTGTTTTTGGTAGAATGGTCATTTTTACAATATTAATTCTTCAAATCCATAAACATGGGAAGTCTTTCCTTCTTCTGCTGTCCTAATTAATCTTTCTTTAAAGATCTACAATTTTCTTTGAAGAAATCTTTGATGTGTTTGATCAGGTTTCTTCATCTTTTTGTTTTGATTTGTTTTGTTTTGTTTCTGGTGCTGTTGTGAATGGAAAGGTTGCCTTATACTCATTCTCCAATTGGTTGTTATTGGTATATAGAAAGGCTACTGATTTTTGTAGATTAATTTTGTAACCTGTCATGTTACTGACCATGTTAATCATTTTTAGGAGTTGTCTGGTTGAATTTTTGGCATCTCTTAGGCATAATATTATATCATCTGATAAAAGGGATAACTTGACTTCTTCTTTTCCAGTGTGTACTCCTTTAACATCCTCCTATCTATAGAAAGAGTTTCAAGCACTATATTTAAAAGGAATCAGGAAAATGGACAGTCTTGTCTGGTTCCTGAAATGGATAGCAGACCCCAACCTTTGCTTAAGAAATATTGGCAACTGATTACTGTTGCATGAGGAAGAGCTAATCTTCCTAAAGCAAGGAATTCTGGGTAGAATGACTAGACATTGGTGAATGGCCTTGCACTGAGGTCATTTGGGGACACTAACTTGAAACAATAGACCTTAACACAGATGAAAGAAGGTATGGATTACAATTGGGGATCTGTGGGGTGTGCCAGTGGAGGAGGGGGTATGGAGATGATTGGGATTTATTGGGATGTTCTGTATGAAACACAATGATTAGCTCGGTCATTTACCTGTGAATCTTATGTTTGTTTCACCTTAGCACTGAATAATATCCCATTGTGTAAATTCACCACATTTTCATTACCCATTCACCAGCTGATGGGCATTTGGATATTTCAATTCCATGGGTATTGTAAATAGAGTAACAATGAACAGAATGGTCTGGTATCTTTGTGGTACAATATAGAGACTTTTGGGTGTATGCACAAGTGTAGTATAGCAGGTTCTTACAGTAGATCTAGTTCTAGCTATTTGAGGTACCACTATACTGAATTTCACAGTGACTACACCAGTTAGTACTACTACCTACAGTGAATAAACTAGTGTTCCTCTTTCCCCTCATCCATACCAGCATTTGTTGGCTTTATTATTTTTTTTTCAATTTAGTTGTCCTGATTAGAAGCAAGGTGAAATCCCAATGTATTTTTAATTTGCACTTCCCAGATGGCTAAGGTTATAGAACATTTTTAATAAAAAATTCTAAGCCATTTCCATATTATCTTTGAGCTCCATGTCATAGTATTTAATTGGGTTGTTCTCTTGATGTTTGTTTGTTTTCAGTGCTCTATATATTCTAGAAACCACCCTTCTTGCAGACAAATGGCGGTTAAAGATTTTTTGTGTTTTAAAATATCTCTTCAATGACTGGGCATTGTCTTTTGCTGTGCAGAAGCTACTTAGTTCCATAAAGTTCTTTTGACAAATTTTAGGAATTTATAACTTTGTTTTGTTACTATATAAATTATATTTCACTATATTTGGGAGGAATGTTTGCTTTCTTCCAAACTATGCTTTTGATGTTTTGTTTCCTTTTGCATTGTTTCTTATGTTATGGGTAATCATAAAAAGCTTTATGATAATAAAAGGTTTTCTATTTTCTACTTCAGTCATGTGCTATTCTCCATTATTGCACTAGATATCAACTCTATTAAAATACTGCATATTATACATGGTACTTACAAAATGAAATCCTTTGTTCTCAAGTCCATGAATATCTTTAGATATTATCACGAAAGAACTTCTTGCTGTTTTAATATATCTGTTCTATGCTGGGATTCCTTGTAATATGAACACTGACACTTTTACTTCTATATTTCATATCTGAGTTTTCTCATAAAAACCTCATTTCTAATATATTTCTAAGGAGTTTTGGGAAACAAACTTTGACCTGAGTCTTCCAGTTTATAAAATTATCTTTTGGCAGAATCAGGTCTGTTATTAAACACATCTATGAAACTTTATTTAACTCTATACATTTTCTCATACCTAGTGTTTTCATTTTATTGGCATCTCCTCTTGTTTCTTTCAGGATGCTTATTTAGTTTACATGTAAACTTTTTTTTCCTTTCCCAATTTTTATGCTTTTTATTGGAGAGCAATATAAGTTAAATTGGTCTACACCAGCCTGATTACTTTCCACTGTTCATAAAATTTCTCTGTAAACTGTCTTTGTCTAGGCTTTCTATTTTTTCCTTATTAGAAACTTTTAATCTCAGATTTCAAATTTTCTCTGTATTTTGATATATAAGAAAGAAGGTCCTCACTGGGTATTGCAAGCCAGCTTATTGTATTATTTAACTTTCACCAAGCCACACAACTTATCATGGTCAATGTTAGCCTGTACTAAAGGTGATCTCATTCCAGCAATAGATAACTTGGGAATGGTGAAATCAATAAAGCTTGTGAAAGTAAGAAAGTCAGAGTACTGAAAGCCATTCTTTTTCTCTGTCCTGGAATCAAGTAACAATAATGACAAACTATATCAAAATATATTTCATATATATATGATATATATATTTCATATATATTTCATATACATATATATAGAATTTAAAATTATGTAAATGATGAAATCAATCATCAAGTATAACCTTGTAGTATGTAGAGAATGGAATTACTGATTTATTCTAAGGGTTGTCATTGCCTATTTCCAAGGTTAACAGATATGGCTCTTGGGAAGGTCCATAATTAATCTGACAAACAAGACAAAAAATACAATGTTTCTGATACCATATTAGACAACAATGTGATTTTAAATAAGAAAAAAAATGTGTAAGACTAACTCTCATCGCTTTCAACCTGAAAAGATACTTGAAAGAAACTGAAACTAAATTATTCCATCATTTTAAGAGTTCTACCCAGCTGCATGTAGACAACTTTAATTATTGTGGCCAGAACTTGACTATGTTAGATATAGACCTTCTCCAAAAGTCAAACAATAAATAATAAGTTGTAAATTGATAAATAATTCTCAAAACCAAATTACCATAGAGATACAATTAAGCTCAGGTGTTCATTGTAAATGAGGTTCAGTTTGTCTAAAATTTATTCTCCTGAAGAAAATTTATTGATTGTAGATAAGGATAATTTTTAAAATCAGTCGATCTAAATTATTTTCAAACTTATTTTTCATTAAAATTATTTAAACTCTTTGCAGGTTTTATATATATATATATATATATATATATATATATATATATATATTAGGTATGTTCTTCACTCTTTTGGTTGTTTCCTTTCCTGTATAGAAACTTTTTAGTTTAATGGGTTACAATTTGTTCATTATATACCTTAATTCCTAAGTGACTGAAGCCTGATTAAGAAAGTCCTTTTGGAGGCATTCCATGGGGAGAATTATCATGACCTCACAGAAACCATGTCAGTTGCATGGTTCTTTGCACCCAGGGAAGATAGGACCTAATAATGACTTATAGTTGCATTCCCATAACAGTTTTCTGGAGAAATGGAGACAGTCAACTCCAAATGAAATACTCATGAAAACATGGAAAGGTTTTTGCTAATTTTTCACAGTCTTTTAAATGTATATTTCATTCAGTTTTTGACCATTTTATATAATAGATCTTAATGAAATTTAGACCCCCTCCTCCATCTGCACCCTCCATTGTCCCAACCACACTGGATTTTATGCAATCTGTTACATATGTTAAGGCCTGTTCAATCAAGTCTTTGTAGCTATATATCCCTTAGTAAAACTTCATTCACTGGAGTCTAGTCAGCTTGTCTAGAGTCACTCACTTGAAGAAGATTAACTCCTTCAACCAGCAGTAATCAGTTGCCAATATTTCCTGGGTCAAAGTTCGAAACTGTTGTCCATTTCACCTGTTCTATGCTAGGATTTTTTCTGAGTCAGCATGGCTATTGTGAATCCTATCCATATTGTAGCAAGTTCGTCTGAGTGAGCTCCTAGAGAGTATGTAACTTCCAATGTAAGGTGACATGTTATCAGCATTCCTTTGATATGGTAGAATTAAGAAAATGTAAATGTTTTTTTGGCTCATTGTTTGAGAGGTTTCAGGACATAGTTGGTTGGCTTTACTGCTTTTTAGCCTAAAGCAGCAAAACATCATGGGAAAGAGCTTGTGGTCATAGATGTGACTCACTTAATGGGAACTGGGGATTAGATGGAAAAGATCAGCATCTCAATTGAGCTTTCCGGGGCAAACTTCCAGTGACTTAACTTCCTTCTACTAGGTCCTACCCCCTAAAGGATTCACCAGCTCCAGTAGGGTCTTAAGCTAGTGAACCACACCTTTAGTATCTGGCCAGGTGATTTCCATCCCTTCCCAATGTATGACACACTTCACACTTGAGTTACTACATAGAAGTGAAAAAGAATAGCTTCTGTCTGCTGTGTGGCTGGCAAGGACCCATGGAAATGTTGCCACACTGCATCCTAGCCTAGTTTTGTTTCTGTATCTAATAGAGTCCAGTGTGAGACTTGGCAGTAGCTTACACGTATAATAGAGCATCTTGGGAAGACCTGTCAGGCCTTCTGAGTAGAGCTTTTAATGTTTAGTAGTTTGAACAATAGTTTTAGTCTCTGAATTTCTTAGCAGTAACCAAAAATTTGAAGGTCCTCACCACAACTAAACTTAAGCTGGTTTCAAAAAACACTATGTACTTGTAAAGTGATTAAGATCTCAAATTTTAGGAAATGTGTATTTTACCACAATTAAAATGTTTTGAACAAAAAAGAAAGTTCTTTCCCGTACCTAAATCTTATAGGGTACTGTCTATGGTTACTTTAATAGATTCAGATTTTCAGGTTTCACATTGAGGTCTTTGATTCATTTGGAGGTGACTCTTGTGTAGGGTGATAGATATGTGTTTAATTTCATTCTTCTACATGTGGAGATCCAGTTTTGTCACACCATTTGTTGAAAATGTTGTCTTTCCTCTAGTGTATGTTCTTGGTACCTTCAATTATTCAGTGGTTGAAATTTCATGCGCTCACACTTTGGTTTTCTATTTTTCAGTATTGATCTACAGGGCTACTTTTGTACTAGTATCATGCTAGTTTATGAATATAACTCTACAACATAGTTGAAATATTGTATGATAATCCCTTCAGCATTTCTCTTTGTGCTCAAATTGCTGTGACTATCTGTGCTATTTTGTGATTCCGTATGAATTTTAAGATAGTTGTTATCAATGAAGAGGAAACCCATGGAGTAGTAGCGAGCCTATCTAGAGCCACTCCCTTAAAGAAGATCTACTCTCCCTGACCCCATGGTAATCATTTGCCAAGTGTTCCTTGGCTAGGGTTGGGTTCTTCTGCCCCAGTCCCCCAAGAACTCGGGTTATATCTTATTGAGCCAGCATGGGTCTTTTGCATGCTGACAGCATTGTTTCAAGTTCATATTAGCAAGTTCCTGAAATTCTCTTTTTCCTTAAGTTCATATACCAACTCTGGCTCTTACAATCTTTCTGCCCTCCTTCTGCAATGGTTTCTGAGCCATGTGTGAGGGAGGTTTAATATGGGAGTCCTGTCAATGGACACACACTTTACAGTCTCTTATTCTGTAAAAATAAGAGAATTGGGACTTCTCTTTGCACCACACTCTTTTGCATGAGAAAGCTTCTCTGGTGGGAGATGAGGGATATATTAATATTCTCTCTACCCACTGTTGTGGTAACTTCCATAAGGGTTCTTTGTAGAGGTTCCACTGTAGATATGTCATCTAGGGCTAGGCATTTCTCAGACATTTATTCTCTGTGTCTGACGAGTTGTGGAACTCTGTAATAGCCTCCATTTGTTGCAAAAAGGAGCTTCTTTTATTAGTGGTATACAATAGATTTGTTTGTAAATATAAGTATCAATATTTAGCATACAGTAAGTAATTTCATTTCCCTAGAGATATAATAGAGATAGGGTTTCTCTAGGATCTATGACCTCCCCAGTCATGTGTATTTGGCAATGTTTACAGTGACACCCATTAGTTCCCTCCCATTGAGAGGATTTTAAATTCAATTAGATAGTTTTTGATTTCTATCAGGATAAAAGTGCCACTCCTGGGCTGCTACAGTTTGCTGTACTGGTCATTGTTGTGGTTATTCAGTTTTGATTCTGGGTTTGGACCACTAATTAGTTTTCTTCCTTAGAAGTTTTTGTAGAATTCTCCAAACCTATAGGTCTGGTCCTCAGGATTCCATCTCAGTTCAAGTTGTGTTCCTCAAAGTCAAGTCTGAAGTGCGTATTGTCTTTAGCAATATGAACTTACCTTCATATTCTGGGAGGAAAAAAAGGGGGCAATGGCAATGTCTCTGTTATGTTGAGTGTCTCTTAAATATCTTGACCACAACACAAAAAGAGGTGAATTCCCATGCTGGACATTGAGGTTTTTGTTCATTTACATTTATGGGCAGGAATACACTCAACTCATATGATAGAATTTCATTTGAAATATGTATGTATTTAGTGTGTGTGCATGTATGTATATAAAACTAGCTGACATACTATTGCAAATGTGGAAAAGTTCAAAAAGTTGCATTATTAAATCAAGTGATATAAGTAATTAATAGCTGCCAAAATGGAAGAATAAGTTTTCTCTAGGGACAAGCTATCTGACAGGTTGCTCAGTCCCAGCTTGTCAGTCCTAAAGTCATGTACAAACTATAATTACAAAATATGAAATGTAGTATGTGTGTGTGTGTGTGTGCAAGTATAAGGATAATAACTAAAATAATTCTCAGGATATTGAAAGGGATTTGGGGAAACACAGGAGGATTAAGGAAAGAGAAGGAAGGCTAAAAATGATCTAAATATAATGCCAATGAATGGAATTATCACATAATTTAAAAAATAGCTATTGACATTTCTGTTTATTTTAATTTTCTATTTTTATGTTCAGTTCTATTAAGGTTTACAATGAATTTTTTATTCTTTTTTTAGTCAGTGTCTATAATTATTCATTTAATTACATGATATCTTGTGTCTATGTTTTGGATTGTGCATATATACATTCAGGTGCCGACTAAGTCCAGAAGAGGGTAAAAAGTCCCTCTAGAACTAGTAGCAGGGTGTTGTGAGATGCCTGATGTTTTTAAGTGCTAGGAACTGAATTTTCATCTTCATCAAGAGCAATATGTCCTCTGTTTAATTATTATCATTATCATTATTATTATTATTATTATTATTGGCTGGAGAAATGGTTCAGTGGTTAAGATAACTTGTTATTCTTGTAGAAGATCTTGCTTTGAATACCAGCACCCATATGGTAGCTAACAATTGTCTGTAACTCCAGCTCCAAGGAATCTGGCATTCACTACTTTCCTCCTTGTGTACTGCATGAAGCAGGAGCTCTTACATAAGTACAAGGTAATACTCATACACATAAATAAAAATAAATGAATTTACCTTTAAAAAGTATTAAAATATCTTATTGAGTTTTTGTTTATTTTATATTATAGATTGTAACCAAATTTAAATGCTCTTATATGTCTGTGTCCTCCTTATATTTTTCCGACTGGATTTCATGCATTCTGATATACATTTTAGATCCATTCCAATCAAACATTTTTACCCAGATGTTCTTTCATTCAGATTCACCCACTTAAGTCAATTCAGCAAAGGGGGAACATCAATCTATGACCCAACACTAAATTCATGAGCATATAACCATATCTATGACCAGCACAGCATTTGAGACTGGTGTACTAGTGGCTCTTTTATCTTTGGGACAATCAATAGCTACATAATTGGTGTTAGAACCCATTAAGTGAGAGGACACTCATGAGTGGTACTAATTGTAGCCAAATACACATGGCTGAAGGGGTCATAGATATTAGTGAAATCCCCAAGTCTATCACATCCCTAGTCTAATGCAACTTCTTACAAAATGAGAAATATTCATCCTTGTATATACAATCAAGTATTCTTCTCACCACTCAACAAAGATGCTCCTATTGCATCAGACAGAGGCTACAAAAGAGTACAACCACTGATCACATACAGTGATTGTCCATGAATGTAAGATGCCTAAACAACACATCTACAATGCAACCTCTACAACTAATGCTCATGAAGCATTGAAAAAGGGGTAAAGAGGAAACTAATGAATTTCTCAACTCTCCTTAATGAAGCTCCCTCATGAAGAAGAGGGCCAGGAACACAAAAGGTCACAAATGGTCAAAGAACGGAGATTAGGAATCTACGGAGTGTGGGTTCCTGAATAGGGCTCTTATATTAAGTTTAATTACTCAAGAATCAAGTGTCATTGTAGAAAAGTAGGTGGAAAGATTTGAATAGCCAATGAAGAAGTGTGCAACCATATGGATATAGAATTTTGTAAGCTCCTGGAATCCTTCTCATATGAACTTACATCAGTGGTTTTGGCATGCTCAAGACCCATACATACTCACGCAGACAAATCCCAATATGGAACTGGAGGATGGGTAACAGACCCCAATTTTGGCCAACAGATTACTGCTGGGTGAGGATGAGCTAATCTTCCTAAAGTGAGGGACTCCAGATAAACTCAATAGACCTCAGTGGATGAACCTGCACTGAGGAATAGTTTGGGACACTAACTTGACCCAATAGACCTTAACACCAATGAAATAAGGATACACAATTTGCACTTTACAAGAAGTTACAATAATTGAGGGATGTGACAGTCTTGGGGAGTTCAGTTCATTGATATTTTAAGTTATTATTGAAAGATGCAAATTGATTTCTATCATTTCAAATTCTATTTACATCTTTGATATAAATTTGTTATTTATGCTTTTATTTAGTTTCTTTCTGTTACTCCTTGGGTATAGTCATCCCTTTCTTCAGCTCTTTTATTGCCCCATGTGTTCTCTGAAGGGCTGGTTTTCTGGACGTGAATTTTTTCAGCCTATTCATGTCAAGGAAGTCTTTTATTTCCCCTTCTACTATAATAGACATTTTTGCTGGGTAAAATATCCTGGGCTGGCATCTATGGTCATTTAGAACTGAAAGTACTTTGTTCCAGACTCTTCTGCCATTTGTAATTTGCATTGAAAAGTCAGCTGTAATTCTGATGGATTTTTCTTTATAGATGACTGGTTGCTTATATTTTGCAGTTTTCAGTACTCTTTCTTTGTTCTGTATGTTTACTGTTTCAATATGATATGCCATGGGGGTTTTCTTTTGTGTATTTTTGTGGATATGTCTTTCCTTAATTTTTAGAAATTTTCTACTATAATGACATTGAAGATATGTTCAATATCATTATCCTGAGATTCTTTCTGTTCCTCTATGCCTATGATGTGTAAATTTGTTCTCTTTATGGTGTCCCTCATTTCCTGCATATTCCATTCCTGTTTATTTTTTAATTTCTCATTATCTTTCCCTGAGATGTCCAGCTCTTCACCTTTATCAACCAGTCTTGATAGTCTGCTATTTTATTCATTGACTTGGTGAACCGTTCTCCTGTCATTTCAAATTGGCTTATTGAGTTTTGCACTTCCTTCTTCATTTCAGCCTGAGTTTTTTTATTCAGTATTTCTAAGTCTTTTGTGAATTCAGTCACAAGTTTATCCCTATGTTCTTTTAGATCTTTTATTTGTTTGTATGTGTGTTCTTTACATTCATTTAATTCTTTGAGCATGTTTATGGTTATTCTTTTAAACTCTGTGTCTTGGGTTATCTCCATGGGGTTCTCCTTGTAGACCCTTCTTCAAGGCTTCAGGTTCTCTCTTTTGATTTTATATTGGTGAGATCAGATGACTCTATTCCATCTGCTCAGGATTTCCCGTGGAAGCACGAGTCAGGCTATCTCTGAAAGTCTTATAATTCTAGCCAACAAGTAAAGATTTCTCTGGCAGATTCCAAAGGTCTGGACCCTTACTAAAGGATCCACAGTTGGAGGGGCTGCATATGGTACCACTGTAAGAAGATGGGCATGGTACGATTTGGAGAACTCACAGCCAGGCAGAGCTAAGAGGGTAGTAGAGATCTGGTAGCTTAAGAGCAAATGTGGACCTGTGCCCAAGGCTAGAACAGATGCGGGTTGGAGGCAATTGGAGTTGCTGTGGTGACAGGCAAGTGGAGACACAGTGATCATGATCATATTTTAAGAGGGAAGAAGGTTGGTCACCCAAATCAAAGGCACATTGGGTGTGAGGACATTGTGTGAAGGCTCTAACAAACTAGATTGTAAAATGGAATTGTACTGAGTACCTGGAACCAAGATACAGTGGGCAAGTCTAGATTAAGAGATCTGGAGTGGGTCTGTGTCCAAGGCTAGAAGAACAGGATGTCTGTTCTTTTATTTTTAAAGATTGTTTGTCTTAAGCTTTTTATGCGTCTCTGTGAGTGTCTCATTGTGGGTGTGTGTGTGTGTGCATGTGCACTTGTGTGTGAACTTCTACATAAAATTTATTTTTTCCAATTTTTGTGAAGAATTTTATGGAAAGTTTGATGAGGATTGCATTTCACCTATAGATAGCATTTGATAATATGGCCAGTTTCACCATACTAATCCTTCCAATCCAAGGATGGGAATTCTTTTTATTTTTTGGTATCTTGTATCAGTATCTGTGTTTTGAAGTGTTTATAAAGCAAGTTATTCATTTCCTTGGTTTGCTATACTCCGAGATTTTGTTGTTGCTGTTGAGGCTATCACAAATAGGATTATTTCCCTGATTATTTACTTTTGTTAATATTATTTTTGTTATTACATAGGAAAGCTACTGATTTTTGTATCTTAATTTTATATCCTGCTACTGATGACTATAAGAAAACTTCTTTGAAGCCACAGCAGACTATTTAAACATATGAACCCACAGTGGTTGTAAGAGGATGCACAAGACTTTTGTGTTCTCAATCGAGGAAAAAAAGTCACGGCATGGAGGGGAAGATTTGGGCATGAAGCCTCAACTGTAGTTGAAGAACTACTGGCAGTTGATTGCTGCTCAAAGGGTAAGAATCAGTTTTCTTTAAGGGCATGACCCTGGTTAGCCTGATCGCATTCGAAAGGATGAATTCATGCCTAAGAAAAATAAAGCAACATAAAATAGAGCAGATCTCTTATAAAGAAACAGAATATAAAATTAGGGTTTTGGTAGGAAAGTGAGAGTGAATCTGAGAGGACATAAGACAGGGGGCTAAAAATGATCAAAAAACATTGTATGAAATTCTCAAAGAATAAATAAAAATATTATTAGTAAAATATTCAACTCCTTTCTGGCTACAGTCTGTCCTTCATGCTAACTGTTTGCCAGAAGCAGTCTTGACCAGGTACTTTTCAGTTTTCCATATGTTTGATTGTTTTACTTAGTTAGCTTTGCTGCTGCTGTTGTTCATTAGTCTTTGAGGTAGAACATCAAGAGACAGTGTATGTTGATAAGATAAAAACTGTACCTCTATGCAAGATAAATAGGAAAAAGTTAATCTTTATCATTATCATTTTTATTTGGTTAACAGCAAGTAACAGATCAGAGTAGGAAATTACTAAGGCTTTGTCCATATCAGGATGTTACTATGCTGTGTGACAATCAAAATACCTGTTGAGTACATCTACTTAATTTCAACCATTTCTCTTATGTGCTGCAGATTAATACAAGCTATGTATAGTTTAATACTTACTAATTCTATGTATTTTATGTTTAGTATTTTAAGTATTTTTGTATATTTATTTTATCTTATGATTGCATTTTAATAAAAATAAATTATTCTTCATATTGTGTTGGTCCAATATTAACTGGTTCATTCTAATTTTTAATGTTTCATTTATACAGAAAGATCTATTATTTTTGGAAACAGAAGTCCTTATTGTTCACGAAACACAGAACACTAAGCAAGAAGGTATTTCCTTAATGAAATTAACAATTATTCAGTATAACTTTTATTGCAAGCTAATGCAACTTTCCCCATATATACTGTAACCTGAATGATATGATAAATTCACTCCTACCTATATAAATTGCCATTTTATTATACTTACAACATTTTCTACAGTATTTATTATACAATTCTGCTTTGTATCTATGCCTTTACAAAGAAAGAAAGAAAGAAAGAAAGAAAGAAAGAAAGAAAGAAAGAAAGAAAGAAAGAAAGAAAGAGGAAAGAAAAAGAAAAAAACTGCCTCTTAGGATCCATTTCTACCAAGAGCGAATTGCTGAGAAATTGTTCATTCATAATTCTCTCATAACTGTACTCTCTAACAAAAGAGAAGCAGTGTCTCTTGCATGAAATACAGAAAAATGGAACTGTCTTAGCAGATGTCAGTATCCCTTCTGATCTCCATTGACCTAGAAACACACAACCTCAAACAGAGATTATCAAATCAATCCCGTGTATTGTTGGAAACACCAATGTTATAATTTTCTTTTCCTTCTTGTTTTCAATAAATATCTGTACATCTTGCAATGTTTTCTTGAAACATCTACACCAACACCATATACTCTTTTTGAGTCCAGTGCAAGGGAAGGTCATAAGACATTAAAGCCCTATGCCTGGGTCACAAGAAGAGCAAGGAATTCAGTGAGCTGTGTACATTATAAACAACATAGATATAATTAACTTTTTACTTTCAAGGTTGGGCAAATGTCAATTGTCCATAGTATGTCCCATGCTTTACTTTAAGTTTTTGACACCCTTACATTTTCTCTCTCCGATTTCATCTATAACTGTTAATCTTCTAGTTCTTTAGAAAAGAAGACTTGTATTTCTTCTGTTAGTAATTGTGAATTTCATTAAGTGTTTTTCTTTCTGAAAGAAGCTTATTGAAGCTCATGTACATCAACATCCTGGATTTTTTTTCAACTTATGATTCAGTGTTTGTCATTTTCCTTCATTATAAGATTAAACTTAATAAACACAACCTATTTAATTGTTTTTCATGTCTTTCTTTACTATCCCTGAATTCACCAGTAAAGGGCTCATATTTTTTATTATTATTGTTATTAACTACAATATACATTTTATTGAATATTTGTACACTACATATAATACATCTTAATCATATACACACACCCTTCCTTATCTGAAACTCCCCTTCTAGAATAATAATTTCCATCCTGTCAGTATAAGTCTCTGATATCAGTGTTTTATTTAGATATTGTATATAGAAGATTCTCTACAGATTGCTAAAGGTAACAACAGATATTTTGGGTTCATCTATTACACTTACTAAGATGTACGCCTATTAAAACTAACTCAGGGATTACTCAAGTTAAAGCACAGATGTTTCAGGATGGAGACATGGCTTAGCAGGTAAGAATACTTTCTGATCTTGCAGATGATCCAAGTTCTATTCTTAGCCCCCAGTAGCATATCACAATGGTTTTTAATTCCAATTCTCAGAAATAACATACTCTTTTATTGTTTTGTGGGCAGCAAGCACATCTTTGATTCACATACCTGCATTTAGGCTGAGCATGCATACAATATACATAAAATAAAAATTAAAATTGGAAAAAAATACTATCCAGTTACAAAAGTGAAGTTTCCAGTATTTCCGGAAGTAGAGCAGAAGACAAGAGCTAAACCTTGATTTCATCTACACATTTGCTTTTCAGGATTTCTTTAATTCAATCTCTGTAATAAAAATAAATTTTCCTATGAATTAATGTTGTACACATCATATGATTTGTTCTAAAATACTAGTACAATAAACTATATACACATTTCCACTGACTGAAATTAGATGTGTGTTTCCCAGCACTACTGTTTAAACAGAATAAAGGGGAAAAATTAGCCATTGTCTAAATAGTATTTCTATTCAAATTATCCTCAAGGGCACATACTTATTAAGATAGTTCCAAGGTGACAAAATATAAATCACACTAAGACAATTAGGCTTCTTGTTCATATCTTATTGAGTGTATCAAGATTAAATTTTTAAGTAATATTTTTAATTAATTGTATTTAATTGGATTTCTGAATTACTTTCAGATTTATCACTAAATCCCCGAAAATGAGGACTCTCATGCTAAACAGTAGAAAGCTAATGATTATCTAAGTAAACTGACTTGGACTTTAATCTTAGATAATCAATTATCTTTGAAAACTTGGAAGTGAATTTTAATCTTCCTTTAATCTTAATTATTTTTATATTTATTTCATATTTATCATCTGCCATGATAATCAAATGATTTACCATATTTTAACATTTACTACAATGGATAACATAAATATAATATGACTTTTAAAATATGAAGGGATTGATTTGATTTTTATATTCAATCTTGAAATTGTACAGACTTTAAAAAATGATAATACTGTACTACATAAATCTACCTTGTTTATTGATTGATACTAAGTCAGTAAAAATCATCATCAGTGCTCTACACTTCAACAAAATACAGTAAGCTATTGAAGAGTTCAGAGTTCACTTTCTTCATAGATCTTCCCAACATGACCTGTGACTGAAACAGCCTTCTGAGAAATTTTAACCTTTATTGAAACCAGGAGAGATCAGCAGACCCCAGAGTGCTGAAGCTTCTTGTTCTACTGACAGCATTGGTAGTCCCCAGGAAAGGTAAAGGTACATCACACTCTAAAAATGAGTTCTTACGAAAGAGCATTGGGGGAAAATGTGTTAAAAGGTTTGTTACTTAGAGGGAGTTACAAAAAATTTAGAACGTTATACTTCCTGTATTACATTGTATGATTGAAGAAATATCAAATTCAGAAAAATTATCTTATCAAAGTTATTATTAATCTCCATGCTCCCTGTTTCAAAATATAAATTTCTTTTATATGAAAATGTAAGTTAGAGGAACTGAAAAATCTTAGAGAAATTCTTAATGAAAATCTCCTATTCAGCCCACAATTCTCTAACATACTTGCCACTTAATTGTATATACATTTTATGGAAAAGCAAAATACTACTTTGGTTTTTAAGACAGTCAGGGGCCAAAAATGTGTTGGAATTGAATATTCCTTGATGAATTGCAATTTTCCTACATGGCAAACACTAATATATATTCTACTGCTTTCTTTTGTATAATATTGTCAAATAAGATGATGCCATATATAAATATATGTTAATAAAGATCTGGGAAAATATGATGAATTATGCTATAAAATATGTACCTAATAAAATAATAAGAAAGGAAATCACATTAGCAATCAGTTTACTAGGAATTTGATGTTTATTTGTCACAAGCAGGATGTTAAGTGACTGCTTATTCACTTGTTTTACTTTAGTCCCCCAAATGTCTTGCCATAACTGCACAAATCATTTGTTCTTTTATATCTTCTTCAATTCAATACATAACAAAATAATGTCCAATACCATCAAAAATTGATGGCTATCTCCAATGCCTTGGAAAGATGCACTCAAATAATTGCTTCACTCAATGATGTATTGTGTAATTTGAAGTACATTTGAAAATCATCATTTAGAATAACTCAGTTACCATGACTCTATATTTCAATTAAATGAAATCATTTTTGCTACTATTTGAAACAAAAATTGTACTTTAAAAATACTTTTTTGAGATGGGGGTCTTCCCGTAGCCCCAGTTTACCTGAACTCACAATGGAGACCATCATGCAATACAGGTATTAAGTTCTCCTCCAGTATTTTCAGCTCTGCCCAATTTCCATGGCCCATTTTAATGTACTCATATAACAGATGATAGACAATGATCCGTATCCCTAAACGTTTTCCAGTGTGGTTCCATCCACTGGGCCCACCAAGATTCCCGTCCCTGGAGGACACTGTCCTTCCAATTCCCAGCAGCAAGCAATTGCCAAAAGTTCCTTAGGTTGGGTTTGGATTTACTATACATTTCCCCATGTCTATACTGGGACTTTAACTGGTTTCAGCTTGCGTAGGACTTATGCATGCTGTCATTCTTGCTGTGAGTTATATGAGTAACTAACTGTACATAAGACTCCTATTTCTTTGTGTCCATCCAACCCCTCTGGCTCTCACAATCTTCTGTCTCCCCCTCCGTAGTGATTCTTGATCCTTGGGAGACATGAAATAGGTGTTCTATCAGGGGTAGGCAATCTGAAGCTTTTTGTGTCCTGCACATTGGCCTGTTGTGGGTTCCTTTGTTAATCACCATACACTGCATATGGAAAATTCTCTGGTGAGAGTAGAGAGATGCATTCATACTGTGTGTAGAGGATTTGTCACTTAGGCTTAAGCATCCCAAAGGCAATTATTATCAGCATTTTATCAGTTCTGAACCTCTGAAATAATCATCTGTTGCAAAAAGAAATTTACTTAAGAGTGAAAGGTACATTTGTGTGTAAATATGGGGATGCATATTTAGAAAGAAGTAAGGAGCTTATTGGTTTAAGGGTGTGAAAGAAGGTGATTTTTCTCTAAAATCTATAACCTCTCCAGGTTGTGTATTTAGCTACGTTTACGGTACCACATATGAGCTCTTCCTTTTGAAAGGACCTTAACTCCAGTCTGAATGTAATCGATTACTGTGTCACTACTGCACCCATAGAAATAGTTTTTCAGGACAGTCATTGTTTATTAGATTTTAGAGTAGGGTTTATCATTGATTGGGTTTCTCCTTTGGAAGTTTGTTTGTTATCCCTTGATATCATGAAAGATAGTCTTCAAGGAGAAGTCTTCCAGGTCAGTTCCAGCTGAATTGCTCCAAGTCTTGTGTCCAGCTTGGCCTTATGGCATGTCTTTAACAATAGAGTCTTACTTTCAAGTTCCTGGAGGCAATCAAGGGCTGTGGCAAAAGCCTGTGTTATTTTGGGAGACGCTTAGACCACTCTGGCTAACAATTTGAAGGGGTGGGGGACTCCTCCTGCCTGGTACTATGTTTTCTGTAAGATAGCCCTTCAGTACATATTTATTATTTTGTATTTTTTAGTAGGATTTTGAAATAACATATTTCCTCTGGTTTTTCTATTTTGATTTTGTAGGTTTTCTGTCTTCAATAGTCACTTGTGATTCAAAATAGATGTGTATTTTTTATTTTTGCCATGGTCTCCCAATTCATTTAATACCTAAAAGTGTTATTTTATTAGTGAATAGTTTTTAATTTACATTTGCTTTTGTAATTCTCTAATGTACACATTGTATAAAATTTATCATTTGGCCTCTTGATTGCATAATGTAGTGTTATTATGTTCACTCATGTTAGCTATGAGGGACATTTCTCATTTCCATCTCCAGAATGTCTTTTCTCTTATAAAACTGAAAATTTATATCAGTTAAGCAATAATTATACTTTGTCCTCCAGCTTTTCCCAGTAAGCATTCTTCCTCTGTCAATGTGAACTCCCTGTATGTAAAATCAGACAGTAAATTTCTTTTTGCCAATGGCTCATTTTAACTTTCATTATAACCACAGCGCTTCTCTTTGTTCTGTATGTAAGAATTTGATTAATGTGAATAGTGATGCTATGACGATCACAGGGCAAATATTTTTTTTAACTTCCGGCTTCTCGTTTTTTGGAGAACATTCCCATAATTTAAGAGCCAGATAATACAATAACTCTCTTAATAGCCTTTTGAGGAGACCTCCTGTTATCTAGAACAATGCAGTGACAGCATCCTCTGTTGTCAAGTGTGATGTTGAAAGAATAGGCACAATTAATTGAGCTTCTTAAAAGTGCTGAATTTCCTTTAAGGTATATGCTTTATTGCATGAATAAAAGGAATGTCTTTAGAATCTTGCTGGGAAACACAGTTGGATAGTAGATTCTCTAGTCACATCTATTGATTCTTTCTAACATCCTGTCTTTGTAGGATGCTTATCTGTCTTCTCTCCCTGCTCATGCCCTTCTATCACCCCTTTTTCATTTACTGTAGACCTTAAGTATGTTCACACTTCAAGAAGTCTGTCAGTCTTTGAGCATTATCACCAGCAGCATCAAGAGGATACCGCCCATTCAATCTTCTTACTCTCCAGACTCCAAAGCAACTAATATTACATTTGGCATGGGTGCATTCACCTTTAGATAAGCCATTTTAAATATGAACACAAGTAAAATGTGCAATACTAGTCTCTCATTACAAACATAGTCAGAGATAATCATCATTTTGTTTCTGCTATCCCATTAAACAAAAGGCCACATGAGAATGTGGAGGTATGGCTCAGACAAATCAAGGAGCAATTCTTAGTACCCATAATTCATAGTCCTGAAAAGGCAACTTTGATGAATCTGCGGTTAGTTTTTAAATTGTCAAATCAGTCAGTTATGAAAAGCAAATTGGAGATGCTGTTCTGCCCACTGTTTCAATCATGTCCATTTATGAGTTCTGAGTAGCTCTCTTTGAATCTTACTGGCTGCCACAGTCTCAGTACAGATGGGATTTCAGGTACACTGATAGAACACGCAATATTTGAAGAGTATTTGTTCACATGTGGACATCACTGGAGAAATACCGCTCTGTGAAAGCTGATAGCTGTAGATGTGTATGCAGAATTACACATTAAAGTATAGAAATAACTGGTCTCTAAGCAATAAACTTGAGATAAGAGCACAACACAGTAAAAGTCCATGTAAGGACCCTCACAATAATCCTGGAATTTTAACAGGAAAAGGAAGATCAATGTGACTAGTTGTCTAGGATTCCTTTGCAAAGTCAACTAACATTGCTAAGATTTTAAATATACATACTACCAGATCATTCATTAAACAAAATAAAATTTTGTAACTTCAAGGTTAATATGAAATATAAGTATTACTTTCTTGCATTTGTAAAGTACTTCTAACATTAAAAAAGTTATTTCATCTCTGAGCTACTCACTTTAGAAAAAAGAAAGTATTTTATATTCAGTACAAGATTCAGCATATTTAAACATTTTACTATGTTTGACTAAATATATTTTACAGTACATGTAATTTTAGAGATATTGAAAAGATTATCCATTTCACTTTCTTCCTTCACAAATTCCCAATTTAAAATCAGTCTACTTAGTCTTCACACCTCCATGCCAACAATGCAAATTTATAATAAATTCAAGCATAATGAATGATAACATATTGCTTTGCAAATTTAAACACACACATTGTGAGTGCATGCAGTTCACAATCATCGGTTGAGTAAATTTTCCCCATTTCATTCAGATTTGTTTCTGTCTTGCCTTACATTATTGTGTTATATCATACACAATATATCTGCTTTCTTATCTATTATATTTAAGGCATTGCTCAGAGGTAAGATTATAGTTAAATTGCAATCAAGAAAAATTTCCTTTTTTAATTCACGTGGTATGTGCATATGCAAGGGTTTTTCAACTGTGCATATCTAAAAATGCAGGTATTAGCATCATGGCAAACTAGATTCAGATGAAGTTTCTCACATAGCACTTGATATTTTCTAGATATTGATTTGGTATCTAATATCCTAAAGTTCAATATCCGCTGTTTTCATTGATTTTTAATGGAAATTTGCATGATATTCATTTAAATTTATAGCATTCTCATTGCTACAAACATTGTGAATCATGCTCTGTATTAAATGTTTCATTGTATTTCCTACTCTTTACTTTTTAGAAAGTATACCCAATTTTAGTCAATTAATTATTATTTATATTTTTGAGATTAAGGTTTACTTTCATGCAATGTATTAATATATAAACTACACTGCTTTATATCCAGCTAGAAGGAAGTATCTCTTCCTAATATATCCTGTCACCAAAGTATTTATTTTAGTCTTTACTGGTTACTATTATTTTTTCCAAATAATCTACTTATTTAGTCTCTTTATTAGAGACATTTAAATAAAATAATCTTCATGTTGTGCTATAGGACACTGTATCATAATTAATCCTGCAATCATGAAATCATATTTTCTCATAAGTTGTCCCCTTGCCATTTCTTGTCTGTTGTTTTCTCTGTGTCAAATTTTCCCACTTAATTACTTTAAGAAACAAAAATGTAACTAGCACCTATAATTTCCTAGCCTTGAAATAGAACCTACAATTTACAGATTATTGGATTCAAGGACCATATATCATTTGAAATATATACATGAATATATGATTCCTGAAAGATGGTGAAAAATTTACAGACATTGAGGAAATTCCAAGAGCCCACAGCTCTCATGATGCAAGCTTGCTGTGCACAGTTTCTTTACTTTGCTCCATGCACTGTAAAGAACAGATTTAATATGGATACTTAAAGAGAACCTAGCATCACTGTTACTCTGAAGATGCATTTAAAGCTAAAAATATATTCATGACTTGGTGTGTGGCCTAGCATGCATATATTCCTAGGTTTGATACCAATTACAGCTAAATTTTTAAAAAATACGTTTTTACATAAAAACAACCTATTTCCTAAGCATTGGATAATATAGCCAGAATAGACTTGAAACTATCAGTGACTTCCTCATACCCAAAAGCATTTTAGGTTATGTCACCCATTTAATAATATATAGCCTCTACGTGTTTCTTGGTGCTGCTATTTTTGTTGAAAATGACATATTTCTGGCACTGCTAAAACCCATTCACTAGAAAAACATTTTCCAGATCTGAAAGGTGGCTCAGCAGTTTAGAGCACTTGATGCTCTTTCAGGGGACCCAGGTTCATTTTCCAGCACACAGAGGGTAGCAACAACCAATCTTAACTCCAGTTCTGGAAGATCCAACATACTCTTCTAACCTCTGCAGACATTTCACTACATGGGTGCATTTACATACATGCAGACAATACATGGCTACATACACACACACACACACACACACACACACACACACACACACACACAAATACTGGTATGTCAGTATATATCCTGATGTAACTGCAGGAACCAGGAAAATAGAAAAAAACCATGGAGGCAAAGGGAAAGAAAGAGCCCAAGAGAGGGGGTTATGAGGACAAATGTTCACAAAGGGCAAATGGAAAAATTGGGTGTTGTGCTAGATAACTTTAGTGTCAACTTGACACACCTGGGTTGAGGAAGCCTCAGCTGGGATATTGCTTCACTTGGACTGGTCTGTGACCACATCTGTAGGGTATTTTCTTGATTGTTTAGTGATGTGGGAGGGCCCAGCCCACTGTGGGAAATGTTACCCTGGGCAGGTTTTTCTGCATTGTATAATAAAATAGGCTGAATATGGACCAGTGGAGCAAGTCAGTAAGCAGTGTTCATCCATGGCCTGTGCTTCATCTCCTGCCCCCAGGTCCTGAGTTCCTGGGAGATGTAAGATAAATAAACCCTTTCTCCTCAAGTTAGTATTGGTCATATTGTTTTGTCACAGTAATTGAAGGCAAATTAGATCAGGTGCATTTAACTGGGAGGGGAGGAAAGAAGGAAGGATATACAAGGAACCATAGAGGTAAAGGAAACTATGTAAGCTCAAAAGATGGGGTTAATATGAAAACCCAGGGTACTTTAACTGAAAAGGGAGGGCTAGACAGGGAGAGAGAGAGAGAAAACACAATAAATCTTAGGTGGAATGAAAAAAAAGAGGGACATGTATTATTAGCTCAAAAACTAATGAAAATACACATACAATATCTGAACATGCATATGCATCTGTGTACCTGAAGACTATAACAAGAAACACAGTTCCAAGACCTGAGAGATGGCTCAGGTTAAGGGCATTGACCGTACTTGCAGAGAACCCTGGTTCAATTCCCAGCACTCACATAGCTGCTAACAACCTAATGTAACTCCAGTTCTAGGGAATCCTACAAGTTCTTCTGACCTCCTTGCACACTGCAAAACATGGGTTCACTTTGATACTTGCTGGAAATATACTCACACACAAATAATAAAAATTATAAATGCAATATTAAAAAAAAGAAACTGTCAGACAGGCAATACCTCAATTTGAGTTTTTGGACAGGATACTTTAAGAGACTCTCAAAATAATACAGGCTACTGTCACATTCCTTGGTTACCTCCCAGAACTTGGAGATAAAATTGTATTGCAGAGGACAAAACCTATTTCAGACACAGGAATTGTAGTAATAGAGCTGGAACTGACAAGGAACCCTCCTCCCTGAAGACTAGTTCTCATAGTTATTGAGGATACTATGCAAGCTGCTAAAATAGAAAATCAACTTTGATCCATTCCCAGTTTTAAAGCCTAATAACCACAACAATGACCAGCACAACAAACTATAAAGTGTCAGTAGTGGCACTTTTATATTCAGGTAATCAATATTTCACTCACCCATGGCTCAGGGACCCCTGTGGAATGGGGGGTGGATAATTGTAAAATTCAAGGTTGTTGCATAAGGGAACAGTCTTGCAGGTCTTTGGGAACTTGATCATGTGAACTTACAGCAATGGTGTCAGCATGCACAAGACCCATGCACATTAAAGACAAAAACTCAACTGAGAACTTGGAAAATGGACCCAACCTTAGCTGAAGGGACTATTGGTTTATGAAGAGTTGATCTCCTTTAGGGGTGGGAGTCTACATAAAAGTGACTAGACTCCAGTGAATAAACCCTCATTAAGGGACAATTTGCCTTGACGACCTTGACACATATGACAAAAGGCACCAAATCTGGTGGTGGGAGGTATGTGGAGCTTCTGAGAGGAAGAGGTAAAAAGATAATTAATATGTCATTTATGAAGTATGCAAAATTAATTATACATTAAAGTTACATTTTGGGTGGATAATATATTTTATATTTTTTATAAATTATATTCCTTGTGGTCATCGACCACCCCTGGTCCTCACAGTCTTTCTGATCCCTTTTCTGCAATGGTCCCTCAGCCCTGGATGGCAGAGGTTTGTGAGTCCTACCCAGTGGCATGCACTCTATAGTCCCTTATTCTTTATATTTTAGCCAGTTGTGGCTCACTATGTACATTGTACTCTGTTGCATGAGGAAACTTCACTAATGAGAGTTGAGACATGCATTAATATCCTCTTTCCCGCTATGTTTTCTAAGCCTTAGGTGTACTGATTATATTGTAGATGTGTCACTTAGGGCTCAGAATTTCATAAACACTGATTCTCTATGTTTTATCAGTTGAGTTATTGTATACTCTTAGAATATATTTGAATTTTAAGTTGTGGTTTAATAGTCAGTCGTAATATATGCAATGAACAGTCTTATTTTATAGACTACATGCTATACATTCCAAGTTGTTCAGAACCTTTTGATAACTATAAAATTATTGTCTCCCTGTTATGCACATTTGAGATTACATAAGTTAAGAAAGAGTAAATCAACTACTGTATATCAAAACAAAATAAAATAAAATGTAATATATATGTGTAATTTGATGAAGCTCAGAAAGTATATCTTTTGTACACCGTTAAATAGTACCATACTGAACTTACATCTTGTTTAAATTATGCTTATATATTCACATTTTCTTCCTGAAATTTAAAGGAAAAACCCTGGTAGTGGAATATATTATGTTGCAACTACTAATTTCTGAAAAGAAATATATATGCCTAGGTCCTCAGGTATTCATAATTTTTATATAGAACTTTATAAGAATAGTTAGATGCTAGTTATACTTATTTTCTTAACTTTTTTGTCACTCTAGGCTTTTATTCTATCCACTTATCAAAATATGAGTTATTTTGCTTAGAATTCTCTACTCTCTGTGGTCTAGTTGCATTTGGGCACAATATATTATTTAGTGAAAGTTCATATGTCACATAATAGTAAATATTACATATTGAAAACTAAGACATAGTCAAGCATTGTGGCACACATCTTTTAATCCAAGCACTTGGGAAGCAGAGGCAGAAGGATCTCTGTGAGATGGAGGCCAGCCTTGTCTACCTAACAAGTTCCAGGACTATAGGGAGAATCTGACTCAAACCCCTCCCCCCAAAAAACAAAACTCCCAAACAAACAAACAAACAAACAAAAAACCCTCCAAGGCAGTTATTCAAACTGTCTGATTGTTTTAAGATTTTCTACCATTATCTGTGCTCTGATGTTGCTCTTGGATACAGAAACTTCAGGAATTAGTCCAGTTCATTTCCATATCTGTAGGCATAACTATATCATGTTGTGGCCTTACACAGGTCTTGAATCTGTAGTAAGTAGATTCATATTTAGATCTTGAAATCAGTCAAGTTTGAAATTTTACACCATGACAAATAGCAAATGTACATGTCATCACTTAATAGAATGATTTGTGTGATTATATGGTTTATGAAAATTATGACAAAAGATTAATCAGGAGATCTAGAATTAAATATAGGTTATTTCTTTAGCAAATATATTGTGAATATCACAATTTACTTTATGTTTTTACTTTTAATTTATTATAAAATATACAAGGATAATATTTCATCTTTCTAGAAATATGGCAAGGACAGAGAGATTTAGCACACACTTGTTGGATGAATTTGTGTAGTTCATATAGGGAACTTGCTAAAGCATCGATGTCAGTGTTCTAGACATTTATCCCAACTTCCTTGTTTTGATGGTATTCATCTTATCTATTTTATTTAATGGTTTGTTTACCCACATATGTTTTATATATGGTTTTAAAAATATTTTCCTCAAATATATTTTAAAATATTTTCTTTTAAAGTAGATTTTATTAAGTTTGATTTCGACAATGTCACACATGTATACTATACATTCTAATTGCTCTCACAGTGTAGTAGATTATATTGTCTATCTACTTCCATAATTGTTGAAAGCTAAACATAGGTGTTAATCAGGAAGGACTTTGTTCTAGACATATGAGGTCTTAAGGCAGAAACAATAATAGAAATAACATTTTTAATATAACTTCAATATCATGTCAGCCCACTTTGGTATGTATCTTCCCATCAAGATCAGCAATATAGGACCATGGAGGTAGCTCAGTGGGTTCTGAGTTCAATCTTCAGTACTTACACAGGGCAAATCAAGGCAGGGCATGCTGTCATCTGCCTGGGGAGATAGAAATGAGATGCCTGAGGCTTGTCAGTCATTCTAGCTGAATCAGTGAGCCCCAGACTGGTTAAGAAGGCATGAAGCATGAAGACACTAAGTGTTACCCTCTAGCTTCCATTTGCCATGTGCATACATGCATCATTTATGTACACAGTCACAACACACACACATGCACACACTCGTATACACATATATACACAAATATCAGTAAAGAACATAATGTTAACGTATTGATATCATTTTTATTACCATACTAAATACAATGAATCTCACTCAGTGTTAAAAAGCTTATTTAAATCAATTATTACTCAAAAATAGGAAATAAAAATATTTCAAGGATTAGCAGAGAAATTCAGTATCGAACCATAAAATAATATGACAGGTAAATAATATTTCATTGGGAATGGAATGTACAATAGCAAGTAATCCTCGGTGTTCTTTCTTTCATATAAGAATACTTTCCCTCTGTCTAATGCAGTGGTTGAGGCACAGCACTCAGATTTTATAGTCTGAGGGAAACACACATCATTGACCAGCATACAATCCAGATACCACAAAACTGATAGTGTTTCTCTTCATGATATTTTATGATGGATTATTCAGCCAATGAATTCAAATTAAATCTGACTGTAATGTGATTCAATAATATTTTCAAGATGTCATGATAAAATTTTTCATGCATGGCACCAAGAACTAATGGTACCAATCATGTTATTGCTGGTTTAGAATTTAAAAGTCAGTTTAGAGTTAGATAACTGCAAGTTATGAACTCGAATAGAACTGGATGAGACAATCACCTAAATGTTGCTCATAGTGGATTGTTTACGCTTCTTAGGGTTTTCTTTTTATTCCCCAATGTTCTGATTTTGTGAAACAGAAGGCCACAACTGGTGAAAGTGTAGAAAATAAGACTGCAGAGAGTGTGTCTATGGAGAGGAATCATATATTAAATGTCACCCACCCATGACTCAGGGACCATTGCAAAATAGGGGGCAAAAAGATTCCAAGAGCATGATCATAAGGAAGAAGAGTCTTCCAGGCCATTGGGAACTTGATCATATGAACTTACAGAATCGGTGATGACATTCATAAGACCCATGCAATCTCAATCAGAGCATAGAAATGGGAAAGTGGGCAGCAGAACACAACCGTAACCTGTGAACAATTGGCAGTTAGATGAGGGATAGTTGATCTTCTTTAAGGTAGAGACTCTAGATAGGCTGATGACTCTAGTGAATGGGATCAATTTTCTGAAATGGGCTTTAAATTACATTAGAAAGTAGTTGGTTATTCCCATATTTGTGCTACTATTGCACCAGTGGGCTTATCTTGCTAGAGCTGCTGCAGTTCTGGCTCACAGGATTCACCAATGGGTAAAGTAGTTGATTTCTTTTCTGTTAGCATGCATAGCACTTTCCAGCACTGTGAATGACAGCCAGCAGAGATTAAGCTTTGAAGTCATCACCAACTTGATTTTTCCTTCTTAGATCTATAACTCACAAGTGCAGAGTGTTCAGCACTAGAATCCTACCAAGAAGTTCTACTCAGTAACAAAGAGCTGGGGCCATGGCCAGTATTGTTTGAGATTCTATGGGACTTCTGCTAAACAGCTTCAAGAGTGAGTCCATTCAGTTTGCTAACCTATGAGTATAGTATGGACAATTACCCTTTCTTCTAAGATAACTCCTTTTAAACTTTTTTATGTATATATGTATGTACTTTCTGAAGCATCTATAGTAGTAGATTTCTATATGGCTATTTCTAAAGGCCTATGTCATCATAAATTTTCTTTTAATTTTTTATTGAACCACTGTGTATTTCCTACAGCCCATCTCAATAAATCTTAATCATCTTTATACCCCCTTTAAGACCAGTAAACCTCCCATAGCCTCCCAACTGGAATCCATACAATTTTTCATGTGTTAAGATATAGTGTGTCAACTTAGTGTCTACAAATGTTCCCTGATGCAAACAAGTTCAGTCATTGAAACCTAGTCAACTTACTCAGAGTCCATTGATTGAAGAAGATTAGCATATCCTCACCCAACCCTAATCAGTTGCCAATATTTCTTCAGCAAAGATTGGGGTCTGTTGCCCTTTTCTCCACTTCCTTGTTAGACTTTGTCTGCTTGAGTTTGCACAGGTCTTGAGTATGGAAACACCATTGCTAGGTTCATATGAGTAAAGGCCCAGAAGCTTGTAGGAGTCTATTTCCATATGATAACAGATATACTCACTGGCTCTTAGACTGTTTCACCCCACTCTTCTGCAGTCACCCCTGGACACTGTGTGAGTGAAACAATATAAGAGTTCTGTCCAGAGACCCACACTCTTCAGATTCCTAATCTCCATTCTTTTGTGTTATGGCTCACTGTTGCATGAGGGAGCTTCATTAATGAAAGTGGAGAGATACATTAGTGTCATCTTTACTACTTCTTCTATCTTGTCTGTACCTTAGATGTAGAGGTCGTACCACAGATATATTGCTTAAGCATGGGCAGTTCACAGACAGTGTCTCCGAGTGACAAGTTGTGGTCCTTTGTAGTAGTCTCCATCTGGTGTAAATGAAGATGAATGGTGACCTGAATACTGGACTATAAATATAAGGATATATATTTTGCACTTAGTAAGAAGTTTCATTAGTATAGGGATATGACAGCCTGAGGTGTTTCTCCAAGAGCTATGACTTCTTCTGTCATGTATATTTGGTTATGACTATAATGCAACAAATGAGTTTCCTCCCATTGAATACACTTTAAGACCAATTAGGTAGCCATTGATTACCCCCAAGATAAAAATGCCCCTACTGCACCAGTGTCATATGCTGTCTCAGACTTTGTTGTGGTTATTTGGTCATGAAGCTGCGGTTAGTATATCAGTTGATGTTTTCCTTAGTTCCTTGCATAGTGTTCTTAAGAGATATGAGAGTTAGTCTTAAGGCAAAGTGTCTTCTATGTCAGTGCCAGCTCCATTGCTCCAAATCCAGTCTCCAAAGTATGTCCTATTTTTAGCAATAGGGTTTTACCTTCAGGTTCTGGGAGGAAGTCAAGGGCTGTGGAAATAGCCTGAGTAATTTTGGAGTCTCTTGGAACACCCTGGCCAACAACTCAAGGGAAGGTTTCTCCTCTCTGGCAATGTTTTAAGTTATGTAGCCTTTAGCTATGCACATGGTTACATGTAAAGATATTGAATGTGGAATTTGTCATTAGATTTTAAACTAATATGATTCCTTCTGGTGTTTTACACTAGCAAGGCCCAATTTATCTTTCCTCCCTCTGTCTGCCCAACCCCCCCCATCTAACCCTCCATCCATGCCTTCCCCAATTAAAGTGTCCACATTTTCCACATTTCAACCTTGTTCAGGTTCCTATTGCCCCCATCTCAAGAGCTTCTTCTTTCCCTTTATCCCTAAAGTTTCTTGTTTAATCCCCCTAAACCCCCCCCATTTAAAACCTCCATTATATCTAATTTTTTCTTAGTAACATCTGTCTCCTACTGTTCTTCTCTCTCGGCTTTTTTCATTTTACCTCTGTGGTTCCTTTCCATTTTCCTGGTGCCTACAGTTGTAGCAGGATACACACTCACATGTAAGGATTTGGTAATAGGCTCAAGTAATGAGGGAGAACATATGTTGTTTGGTTTTCTGAGTATGTGTTGTTTCACTTAGCATAGACCTTTCTTGTTCTGTCCAAGTACCCGAAAATTTCATGATTTTTGTCTTTATTTACCACGGAGTAGAACTCGATTATGCAAATGTACCACATGTTCATTACCCATGTGTCTGTTGAGGGACACTTAAGATGCCTCTCATTCCTTAGCTATTGTGAAAAGAGTAGCAACAAAAATGGGTGTACAAGTATATGCAATATGATGAGCCCTTTGGGTATATGCCAAGGAGTGGCATAACCAGGTCAAATAGTAGGCTCTTTTTCAGTTTTTTTTTTAAGATTTCTCCACACTGATTTACATATGAGTCCTATGAATTTACAATGCCAGTAACAATAAAAGAGCCATTCGCCTTTCCTCACATCCTCTCCAACATTTGGTATCATTTGTTCTATTGACTTTAGCCAGTCTGAGGTAAAATGAAATCTTAAAGTGGTTTTAATTTCCATTTCCATAATTACTAATGAGTTTGAGCATTTTTAAAAGATGTTACCTAGCCATCTTTATTTCTTATTTTCAGCAATCTCTGCTCAGACCCTTAGCCCATCTTTTAGTGGGGTCACTTGTTTTCTTGATTCTTTGTTTTTTGAGCTCTTTATATAGTCTGTATGTTAAACCTGTCAGGAGTGTTATTAGTGGAGATTTATTCCACTCTTTGTATTAATTTTCTCTTCACTTTCTTCATTCTTTCTCTTTCTGTACAGAAGCTTTATAGTTTAATGAGGTTGCACTTTTTGATTCTTGACCTTAATTCCTGAGCAACTGCTATCTGATTTATAAAATCTGATTTCCTATATCTTGTAGGTTACTGCCAATGTTTTCTTCTAATAGTTTCAGAGTTGAAGGTGTCACATTGAGGCCTTTGATCCATTTGGAGTGGACTTTTGTTCAGGGGGAAAGAGATGATTCTAATTTCATTCTTCTACATGTGGAGATACATTTTTGCCATTTCTGAAGATGCTATTTTTCTTCCACCAAGTATTCTTGGTCCATTTGTCAAATATCAGGTGGCTGAAATTACATGTACTCATGCTCAAGTCTTCAATTATATTCCATTGACCTACTGGTCTATTTCTGTGCCAAAACTATGCTATTTTTTATGACTAATGCTCTGTAATATAGATTGAAATTGGGTACAATAATCTCCCTTGCATTGCTCTTTGTTCTCAAGAATGCTTTTGCTATTGGTGGTACTGTATGAATTTTAGAATTTTTTTTCTGATTCTGTAAAGGAAGGTATGGGGATTTTGATTGGGATTGCAATGAACCTATATGTTGCTTTTGGTAAGATGGTCATTTTCAAAATATTAATTCTTCTAATCTATGAGCATGGGAGGCCCTTCCATCTTCTGGTGTCCCCATCACCATCTTTCTTTAGTGATTTAAAATTTTATTGTAGAGATCTTTAATGACTTTGGTCAGGTTTATTGTGAGACATTTTGTGAGGCTACTGTGAATGGCAGGGTCTCCTTCTACTCTTTCTTCAATTGCTTGTTATTGATGTATAGAAAGGATACTGATTTTTGTAGATTAAATTTGTTACCTGCTCTTTACTGAAGTTGTTAATCATATCTAGGAATTTTCTGGGGAATTGTTTAGCATCTCTTATGCATAAAATCATGTCATCTGTAAAAAGGTATAGTTTGACCTCTTCTTTTCCAATGAGTACTCCTTTCACTACCTTCTCTTGTCTTATTGCTTTGGCAAGAGTTTCAAGCACTATATTAAAAAAAGGAGTGAAACAGTGGACAGCCTTGTGTGATTCCTAATTTTAGCAGGAGTGCTTTGAGATTTTCTCCATTTAGAATGACATTAGCTATGGGTTTTTGTACATAGCTTTAATTATGTTAAGATATGTTCTACCAAGTCCGTGTCCTTCTAGGACTTTTAACATGACTGCATGTTGAATTATGTCAAAGGCCTTTTCTACATCTATTAAGATGACCATGTTGTTTGTGTCTTTGAGTCCATTTTTATGCTTTCTGAAATTTATTAACTTACATATTTTGGACCATCTCTGGAATGAAGCTGATTTGATCTTGGTGGATGATCTTTTTGACGTGTTTGCAATGAATTCTTTGAGAATGTTTCAATCTATGTTCAATAAGGATATGAGTCTACAGTCTTTGCTTTTGGTTGTATCTGCTTTTGGTATTAGAGTGATGCTCGCTTCATAGAAGAAATTTGGGGATTCTCCCTGTGTTTCTCTTTTTTTGAATAATTAAAGTAATATTGGATATAGGTCTTTTTTAACTGTCTGGTAGAATTCTGATGTGAATCTCTCTGGGTCAGGACTTTTTAAAGAGGGGAGATTTTGTATTTCTGTTTTAATTTCTTATATGTTATTGATATGCTTATGCTGTTGATCTCTTCTTGGTTTAGATTTGGGGATTTCCATGATTTTAGATGTACATCCATTTCTTTGATCTTTTCAAGTTTAACAGCATATAGGTATTTAAAGTACCCCCTTACAATGTTCTGGATCTTTTTGTTGTCTAGTATGATACTTCCATTTTCATCTCTGATTTTGTTGATTTGGAGTTGCTCTTTCTTTCTTTGGGTTAACTGAACTATGGGCCTGTCTATCTTGTTTATATTTTCAAAGAACAAGCACATTGATTCTTTGAATTGTTTTCTTTATTTATTTCTATTTCATTAATTTCTGCTGTTTCTTTTTTATTGTGTGCTTTATTTGGGTTTCATTTTTTATTGATTTTCAAGATTCTTGAGTTTCAATGTTAATTTATTTATCTGTGCTCTTTCTGATTTTTTTACTCTAGGCACTTAGTTCTATAAGCTTCTCTCTTATCACTGCTTTTAAATTTTCCCAGAGGTTTTGTTGGGTTTTATTGTTCCTTTCATTTAGTTTTAGGAATAATTTTATTTCTTTTTAAATTACTCCCGTGATACATTCATTATTCAGGAATTTGTTATTTATTCTCCCTTAGTTCATGAAGTTCCTAGGACTTCTTCTGGTGTTGATTTTAAACTATGTTGCATTGCGTTCTGGTAGAATGCATGGAATTATTTCCATGAAGGTTGTACCTTCATTTAGATTCTTTCTGTTACTCTTTGGGTATAGTCGTTCCTTTCTTTAGCTCTTTGTATTACTACAAATATTCTCTAAAGGGTTGGTTTTCTGGACATCAATTCTTTCAGCCTATTCATACCATGGAATATTTTTCTTTCCCCTTCTACTATGATAGACAGTTTTACTGGGTAAAGTCTTTTACATTGACATCTATGGTCATTTAGAAATGGGAATATTTTGGTCCAGGCTCTTCTGGCCTTCATAGTTTACGTTGTATAGTCAAATGTATTTTTGATGAGTTTTTCTTTATATTTGATTTGTTGTTTTCTTTTTGAAGCTTTCAGTATTCTCTCTTTGTTCTGTATGCTTAGTGTTTTTAGTATAACATGCCATGGGGAATTTCTTTGCTGATCCTGTCTATTTAGTGTTTTATATGATTTTAGTTTTTATCTGGCTATATCTTTACTTAATTTGGGGAAATTTTCTTCTACCATCCTGTAGAAGATTTGGTCAATACCATTATCTGGAGATTCTTCTTCCTCTATGCCTATTTTCCATAAATTTTGGTCTTTTCATCATGTCCTACATTGCATGAATATTCCATTCCTGTGTTGTTAACATTTTTTTCATAATCATTGCTTGAGTGCTCCAATTCTTCAACTTTGTCATCCAGTCTTGGCAATCTGTTTTCCATTTTATTCATTCTATTGGTGAGACTTTCTCCTGTCATTTAAACCTGCTTACTGAGGTTTTTGCTTCCTTCCTCATTTCAGTCAGAGTTTTCCTCAATATTTCTCTCTTTTGTGAACTCTGTCAGAAATTTATTCTTATATTCTTTCAGTCCTTTGATTTGTTTTGTTGTTGTGTTCTTTTAAAGTCTGTGTCCTGTGTTATCTCTATGGCGTTCTCATTGTAGACTGGTGTTTGTTGAGGATATATTAATTTTGTTTCCATATTATTATTTTTGCATTGTGACCTTGGCATGTAGATTTCTTTTGTTGTTTATGATTCTGATGTGAGACTCAAGCCTTCCTTTGTTGAGTTGAATTCTGATTCTGTTTGTATACCTAATGTGACTTGACTGTTTGCTTCTTAGATATGAAAAACTTGTTGGTCAAGGCTTCAGGTTCTTTCTTTTGATTTTCTATTACAGGAACCAAATCACTCTTATCCAACCACTCAGGATTTCCCTTGAAGTCACAGGTCAAGGACAATCAGATGCTGAGTATCTCTCTTAATATCTGGACCCCTGACATCAGCAGACACAGTACAATTTGGGGAGATTGCTAGGCAGAGGGTAATCTGGAGTTCTGAGTTGCTAAGAGCAAAATCAGTCTTGTTCCCAAGACTGGAAGAATAAGATGTGTGGCGGAGGAAAATGGAGTTGCTCAGATGGTTGGAGAGTGGAGAGCAGTGGGCAGGATCAGACTTCGAAGGGAAGAAGCTGATCACAGGAATACATGCCCCACTGGGGGAGGAGACAGCCATGGTAGATGGCTGGTCTAGGGCAGGGAGAAGCAAATTGAGGGGTGGGAACAGTCTTTGAAGGCTCTAACAAACTGGACTGAAAAATTGAGTTGGTGGTCTGAGTAGAGAGAATCAGGATGTAATAGGAGGGTCTGGACTGTAAGTGTGGTCCAGTGATCTGGGATCCCTAGGGCAAAATAGAGCCTGTGCTCAGGTCTTGAAAGAGAACAGAATGTGGGCATCAACTTCATTTTTAACTAAATGATTTTAAGTGAAAACCTTTAATTTAAACATTTACTGTCTAATGTCACACCCAGTAATTCCAAGCTTTGTCTATAAATAAATCATCATAGTAGTAATTGTAAGACAGTTTTTTAGGTGGCCTTGAACCCCATTCTCCCTCCTTTTTGCCTGCATCTTTCAAGAAGTCATGACTGAGGGAGAAACTGTACAGAATAGTGTGTAATGTGTTCCTCCTTTCCTTTGAAGTACAATGTTCTTCAGAGTTTCTCAGTGAACTGTAATTCCACTGAGGAATAAAAGCAGAGGGCATGTCTTCTGAGATTTCTAAGTAACTATTGTACAAGTTTGGGATGTTTATATAAGACTCCGGAAGTCCAAAGCAATCAATCTTGACCCTGCAGAACCATTTTGCATGAAATTGTGAGAGCCCGTTGCCCTGCAGTGAATAATTAGTGAGTAACAGGCCTGCTTTACATCACTTACTGCATGCCAATGTGTTCTCTCTCACACACACACTCGTATGGAGTGCAGAGTGAATCTCCTTTTAAAATAGTTTTGGTTGCAAAAACAGGCTTGGAAACACCAGTGTCATCTAGGAGGTAGAGTAATCACACTGTTAAACATTGTACAATGCACATGATAGCACTTAGACATAATTCTCCCCTCTACAACAAAAAACAGAATGACACATCTAAAATATCAGTATTATTGAAGTACAATTCCAGCATGATCCATATTATCTCAGAAACAAAGTAAATTATGTTTGGAAAAAAAAGAGGCTAGATACTGTTTAAGCACTATTGGAAAATCACAAGCTAAAGGAAGATCAAGATGGGTTAAAAACCTTGTGATACAGTGAAAGAGCTGCCTAAGAATTCTAGGATGATACTTTAAACACACCAAAGCACAAATAAAATAGAGAAAAATCTTCACATCAGACCACAAGTTACAGACTAAGTGTAAAATCTAATCAAGAAGCATCATCTGCAGGTAAGCTTAAACTTCTAAATAAGTAATTTGGTTTTGACAGTCTGAGATTATTCTCCAAATTCATTTTAGAAGTCAGGTAAAAATGTTATTTAAAGCCTACATGTTATATAAGAAAGAAAAAACAGGATCCAAAATGCAGCAATCATTGATTACATGCACTCTTTCTTTTTCAAATTTAAGCAACAGTTGAGATTAAATGAAATTAGATTTTACCATGCAAAATAGTTTGCACAGTATTTTACCTGATTAAAAATTATATTACTGTGTCTTTAAAATTCATTCAAATTATTTTAAAGGTATCTCACAATTTGTTAACAATTTAGATGCCATTCTTTTATCTGTTCAGAAAATAGCACTTAAAATTTATAGTGGTAAGTATGAATTTATATACAGTCTTTCAGTAAATCCAACCTCCATTTTTCTGAAATTGCAGTGCATTTTCACAATTTTGTTTTTTGCAAACTAAATCATAAATGTCTATTTACAAAGTAGTGTTTATTAATAAATTATTTTAATTCATTATAATTCCAGTTTCAATTACTTTTTCAGACTCAAATCATTTTCTACTTTAAAGAGGGTACTTCTAATATGTGGAATGTGTGACAAATCATGAAAATAACTGCCTACACACGAAAGAAGGTAATATAAGGTGTTATCCTGATTTAGGGCTAATAGAGGAACTAAATCATCCAGGATATAAGCTCTGATGATTCTGGCCTAATTACCACATACCATCTAGTAAAACTGTGGTATGAGAACAGTCTTCTGAGTTGATTACCAACAGGGTTAACTACTTTGTAAATAATTAATAAGAAGTAATATTAAAAGAAATCAGAAATTAGCTCACATTTCTTTAGGGATTTGCATTAACTCAATTCATAGGAAAAAAAGGAAGGTATTCTTATGCCAAAACTTAAATCAGGAAAACATTAACATGCTATAAGAAAATATATGATATTTAGTGTACTATAACTTTACTATTAGGAAATTATAGAAAGTATATAGTACAATTTAGGCAATGAAATATCATTTATGTGTATGAAGATATGTCTATATTTATTAGGAAGAAAACAAATTTATTCACTATGTAAAAACTTACAATAAGGTGGACAAAAAGATTAATGCCTCTAGCCAGGACAATTGTATTTTGAAATAATACATTTGTCTTGATTGTACAATTTTAGGTATAACTCTGGACACATTTTTGTTTTTTTTAATAAGTTATATAAGATTCACTGACTACCTTATTATTTCTAAGATTTTAATTCATATAATATAAAATTAGGACTGCAGAGATGTCTGAACAGTGAAGAATCCAAATAGTGGCTCACAAACGTCTGGGACATTTATGTTTCTACATGAAACTTAAGGTTATTTTTTCAGTTTCTTTGAAGGCTTATTTTGGAATTCTGTTGGCCATTGTGGTCAATCTGTAATTTACTTTTGGCCATATTCACAATGTTAATCCTACCAATCAATAAGAATTAGAGGTCTTTACATTTTCTAGTACTGCATGCAATTTCTTTTTAAAGTGTAATAAAGTTTTCACTGTAAAATTATTCCACAGCCCTGGTTAGATTTATTCAAAGATATTTTATACTGTTGTGAATGCAAATGTTTCCCTGATTTCTTTCTCAATATATTGCTGTTTTTACATAAGAAGGGCAATTTTTTCTTAAATTTTATTTTATGTGTTTGAGCATATTACATGGATATATGTAATGTACCCTGTTATTCAATACCCAAAGAAGTCATAAAAGAGCATCAGATCCCCTGGAACTGGAGTTATGGAGAGTTGTTAGCCACCATGTTGGTGCTTGGAACTGCATCTGGGTCCTCTGCAAAAAGCAGCCAGTGCTCTTAAAACCTGAACTTTCAAAAACTCTTCAGCCCCTAATGGCTTTTGTGTATGACTTTCGTTTCCTGCTTATTTGTTAACTGTATTTTTCACAGGGAATAGAGTTGACGTTTATTCTACTGACATTTAAATACTTCGTTTTATAATTGATAATATTGCTATCTACTTTCTGTCCTTTAATCAATAGTGGAGATTTTGATTTCAAGAGAAATAAAATAATAAGAAGACCTCGACATATAGCGTATCAATCCAAACAGAAGCACAGAGCACATTACAGTATAGCACAAAGAGAAATGAACAGAACCAAATGTGTCCAAACTGTCAAAGCCCCTCAATAATCAACTCAAAGGCATTGAAGTGATAAAGTGGCAAGGAAATAATTCAAACTATTTCAACTTCCGGAGACTCTTACAAAGTGTTACAAGTGCCCAAACTCAGAGAATAAGTGACTGTGAGGTGCCAGCCCTCAGTGACACATCTATAGTGCAACTTCTAAACTTAAAGCTCAGGGAACTTTGGGGAAGAGGGGTCAAAAAAATAAACAGTGACAGCTGCCACAAGGACAAGACACCTGCTGCTCGTTGATGCATTGTAAACATAATAGGGAACCTGAACCCAAGAAATTGCCTTAGTATGATAGTCTAACAAGATTTGCACAATGAAATTAAAGCAGTTGACATGTGAAGACCATTTATGAGAATGTCATGGGGTCTCAACTTAAGATGAAGAAATACAGGCAATCCATCGATGTGGAGCAAGGGAGAATCAGTTTCCTTCAGAGACTAGTGCTGTAAGAGGTTATCCACTCCCAAATGGGCAGTCCTAAACACATGTACAGAGGAGCAGCACTATGAGGAGTCAGTGTATTACATATGTGTTTGCATGTGTGTGTAACAATAACAAAGAAGTGAACAAGCAATTCAGAGAGAGTGTGGGAGGGGAGTGGGGACAGTAGGAGCTGGTAGGTGTCCAAAAGGATATAATAATACAAAGAAAATATACATATATGAAATTCTAAAGATTAAAAGTATTGCAATTAAATCTAAAAAGAGGAATACCTTTAAAAATTATCAGTGACCAAAAGTTTATTTATACAAATGAGTAAATAAGAGATGGATAAGGAATTATGCAACTTAATTGATAAATTAAATGAAAATATGAAGTATCTGAACACAGAAAGAAAATAAATTTAAATTATGGGATTGAAGAGCTCAGTAATTCAAATAATAAAATCAAGCTAGTCTATAACTAATAAATTGTATCCAGCAGAGTAAAGAAAATCAAAGATTTAAGATAGGCTTAGGAATTAGTACATTTAGAGAGCAAAAAAAAAAAAACTCTTTAAAAATTCTGTGTCACAAACTGTTGCACAGAATTAATAAACTAAATATAAGCATATATGGAATATAAAGATTTCTAAAACAAATGAAAATGCAAAAGATTCAATGTAACTATAGAAAAAATTCCTTATATCCATTATGAAAAATGAGCATGAGGTATATAAGAAATTGTAATATGTACAGTAAAAGATATCATGAATTAAGTAAACAAGCAGCCTAAATAACAGGAAAAATATCTTTGTCAACTAAGTCACTGACAGGGGTTAGTGTCTAGAATGCTCACTAAAACTCAACAAACAAACAAAACAAAACAAAATATTAAGAAAATCTTTCACTCCCGGCCAGCCATCTTAGTTCTCAGAATTCCCAGGTCATGAGGTATTTAGCCCATCCCAGATCTAATTTTAACAGAGTGAATCAATCCCACCCATCTCAACCCAGCCTGTATCTCTGGAATGCTTGACAGCTTGAAACTTGCTTATAAGGAGCTTGATCCTTATGACTTTCTTGTGTCCCTCCATGTAAACTCTGTTCACACCAGACCCGAAAATTCCCACTCTAACCTAACCTAACCTCTCATGTAGCAGTTCCGTTCTACTTGCTGATCCAGGTCCCTGTGCACCTAAGTCTTAAAATTGCACCTCATATGCTGCACCTATCTGTAGTTGAACTGAGGCCACTTCTTTAACCCCAACTGCACAGCAACATAAAGTGACCTCCAAACTGAACATCATGGCCTACTAAGCTGGGTCATAACCTGATGAATTGGGAAATAACAAATAAGACACAAACCAACATTAAACAAGGACGAGATCACCAACCCATACCAAGACACACCACCACTCAAGATCTAATGCTCAGGCCTTAGTGATTAAACACAAAAACATGATTAACCAAGATCATCTGGCTAATACAGAAATCTACATCTCCTTTGTAATGTTCACAGAAAATTCAACCAATGTATGCACAAGACAATGATTTCAAAATAGCAATATAAATGTATTCAAAGAATTCACAGAGAATTTGGACAAATAAATACAGTGAAACCAAAAACAGTGCAATAGTTAAATGTAATGAATAAAACAACTGAAAACATGAAACTAGAATTCAGTAAAGACATACAATTGCTTAAGAAAAGAAACATCAACATAACAGCAATTCTTCTTGGTGGATTTTTCCTTTAATGCATAGGAAGTGGCCTTCCACCAAGAAGAAATCTCAGTCCTAAATTTTCATGCACCTCACATTGGAGCATCCTATTTCATAAAAAGTCTTATTAGCCAAAATCCCCGATTTAGTCCAAGGCACTGATAATTTTTGACTACAGTACCCCAGTATCTTCAACAGATAGATGAACCATACCAAAAGTAAACAGAGAAACACTGTCATTAAATATCATATTTTTAAAAGTACACAAATTCATGGAAGCTAAATAACAAGTTATTGAATGAAAATTAGACCGTGGAAGAAATTAAGAAGGAAGTCAGTAATTTCTTATAATTAAATGAAAATAAAAACACAGACTATCAAAATATTTGGGAAATGATGAAGGTAGTGTTAAGAGAAAAAAATTATAGAATTAATTGCCTTATATCTGAAAACCTTAGAAAATGAAAAACAACACCTAGAAAGAGTTCATGAGAAGAAATAAATAAAATCAAGGCTGAAATAATGAAGAGAAAGGAAGAAACTACGTAAAGAATCAATGAAATGAAGAGTAGATTCTTTGAAAAGAGTAGCAAGACTAAAATACTTTTAGCCAAATTAAACTAAAGAAATAGAGAGAGAACCCACATAAACAAACTGATTAATAAGAAACAGTTTAATCGGTATTTTCAAGTTTACTCTAATTATAGGTAAATATGCATTACAAGTAAAGCCATGAAAGCTATAAAAATACACACCATGAAGACTGAGCATAGTATTAGGTATATGAGGGACATTAAGAAACATTTTGTTTCCTGTTTCAGTTAAATAATGTGTATTTCTGGAGTAGCTACTTTTTAGTTAAAAGAGATATTGCAGAGATAGCAAAGAACCAAGTAAAATTTTAAAATTTCAGCAAATTTTGTTTAATTCAAAAATATACTATATATTATATATATGCATTATGTATAAAGATAATTTAAAATATTTGTAAATGTTAAGTGGTCCAGGTAGTTGTTGTTTGAACTATCACATTTAAAAAATATGCTCACCAATGATATAATAGCACCAATATTATGGGAATAACGAACAACTTTAATTGAATTTAATATCTGCTTCCTAGGAGAGAGTTCATACCTAACATTGATACAACATTAGGAACTTGTGGCCAGACAATTAAGAAATCATAGGAAAGAACCCAATAATAGTTTTCTAATAAATAGTTATCATATTAAATAGATTATTAATGACGTTGTTATACACACAGTTTAATGTTCTCACAATTCTCACCAGTGAAGTGTCCTTATGCAACAGATGGCAATTAACACAAGAATCTACAACTGACAATGTGCAGAGAACAAGAGCCTGCAGATTGCTTATTCACAAAAAAGACATCTATATATCAAACTTCTGCCTCTAAAGGCTTAAGGATCTTTGCAGAAAGTGGGGCAGAATTATTGTAAGAGCCAAAGGTGTTGGATGACCACAAGAAAAAAGAGTTTTCCAGAAAACAAGTTACTCATGTGAACTCACAGCACTGGTGATAGTATGCACAAGTCCCATTCAAGCTCAAACCAGTAAAAAACGCCTAGCATAGACATTAGGAAGTGGGTATGTTCTACCTCATTTGCATACCTTAGTATCAATCCTTTATATGTGGGTATGTATTCTAATGGAACAGCAGGAGGCAAGAAAGGGAAAGGAAGCACTGAGATTAACAGACTGAAACGGGATAGTAGTCTTACACAGGAAAGTGGAAAATAGCTGTTATGGAGCAGTAATGGGGAAAATAGAGGTATTCAACTTGAAAATGAGAAGGGAACGTCATAGATGGAAGCATGACTGTAAAGAGGAGGAAAGAACTCAGCAGAGGGGGGAATAAAGGAAGCAATGTTATCAAGGGAAGAATGGGGGCACTTTAACTAGAAGGAAGTTAGACAGGGAAGGAGAGAGGAGAGATTAATTAAGTGCAGATGCCATAAAACGCCAGAATAAAACATATTAATTAAAAAAAACCCTGAAAATATGCGCACACAATATCTGAAAGTGAGTGCATGAGTATACCTGAAAGTTATATTTAACAAGAAACACAGTGCCAGACAGGAGAAACTTCCCTTAGAGTTGTTGGTCAGCGTGGTCCAAAAGACTCCCGAATTAACATAGACTATTGCCATAGCCCTTAACTACATCCCAGAACTTGAAGGAAGTCCCTGTTGCTAAAGACAGGACATGCTTCGGAAATATGACATGGAGCAATCACCTTGTAACTAACATTGAAGACTTCTCCCTGTATATTAGTTGTCATAGTTGTAGAGGATAAAACTATGTGCAAGCTGCTAAGGGAGAAAAATCAATGTTTCACCACAGGTCCAAAGCCTAATAACCAAAATGGCTAACAGAAAACTATATTGGTACACTAGTGGCACTTTTATCTACGGGGTAATCAACAGCTCTCTAATTAGACTTATAGTCTTCTCAGTGGGAGGAAACTCATCGGTGGCACTGAAAATATAGTTAAATACACATCACTGGAGAGGTAAAAGATCCTAGAGAGAACTGTATTTGTGGCTTATCACTACACAAGTGAAATATCTTACTGAATGCTAAATATGGGTCCTTGTATTTACCGATAAGTATTTTTGTACAGCACTCACCAAAGAAGCTTCTTTTTACAACAGATGGAGGATATTACAGTGTACCACAACTGGTCACACATAAACAACATATCTGAGACATGAGCAGCCCTAAGTGACACATCTACATCTGTGGTAGAACCTCAACCCACAAGGCTCATATGGTATATAGCAGAACAGTGAGTACAGAGAATGCTAATGGTGCATCCCTCACTCTCACCAGCAAAGCTTCCTTATACATCAGAGTGTGATGCACAGAGTTCACAGTTGGCTAAGTTTTAGAGAACAAGAGACCATAGAGTGGGTTTCCTGAATAAGACTCCTACATTAATCCTCTCCACCACAACTCAGTTACCTGCAGAAGAGGGGGCACAGATTATAAGAGCCATGGTTGGTGCATGAATATAAAGAAACAGAGACTTTAACACCATTGGGAACTTGCTCATATGAACTTACAATAATGGTGACAGTATGCACAAGGCCCGTGCTGACTCAATCATACAAAACCCAGCTTATAAGGATGGAAATGGGAAGAAAGCCCCTACCTTAGATAAAGAGCTATTGGCAACATATCACTGTTTGTTGAGAGAGAATAGATCATCTTTAAGAGTGTGACACTAGATGGCCTAATCACACTTCAGTGAATGAATTTGCACTGAGGGATATCTGTGTACTAATTCTTCACCATATAGAACTTAACATATAGAATGACAAAAGGGATGAAACCCTTGGTAGGGCAAGGATGGGAGAGAACATCTAAACTTGATTAAGATCTATCATTTGAAGTGTCCCAAACTGAGCAAAATATTTTGTTTAAAGGAAGATCCACCCCCACCTAAGAAAATTTAGGCAACAAGGCAGCTACTGGGAGGGGCATTGTACTTGTGGTAAGTTAATCATGGACTTACCCTGAAGAACAACTATAGTTTTTAGACTAATATGATTCACACTGGTGTTTTACAGTAGTGAGGAATTAGTTAGCAATTCTCTCTTTCTCTCTCCCTCCCTCCCTCCCTACCTCTCTCCCTCCCTTTCTATCAGTTTCTCCATACCCTCCCCATTTAAAGTGTCCCCATTTTCCCCATTTCTCCCTTAAGAATACCAGTCTCCTAAGGCCCCATCTCTCTTGAACTCCTTCTTTTCCTTTATTCCCATAATTCCTTGTATAATCATCCTTCCCTCTTCCATTTAAATACCACCCTTTTATCTATTTATCCCTTAGTAAGCCCTGTCTTCTATTATTCTTTTCTCTTAGGTTCCTTCTTTCCCTTTACTTCCCTGGTTCCTTTACATTTTCCTAATTCCTGCAGTTACATCAGGAATCATACTCATATGTAAGGATCTGGTGGTAGGATCCACAGATAAGAGAGAACAAATGTCATTTGTTTTTCTGATTCTCTGTTACTTCATTTGGCATAAAAGTTTCTAGTTCTATGATTTCCCTGAAAATTTCATGATTTCATCTTTCTTCACTGCTGAGTAGAACTCCATTATATCAACATGTTTATTATCTAGTGTCAGTTGAGGGACACTTTCCCTATTGTGAAAAAAAGCAGCAACAAATATGGTTATACAAGTATCTCTACAAAACGGTGAGTTTTTGGGTGTATGCCAAGGAGTGATACAACCAAGTTAAATGGGAGAAGTATTTTTAGTTTTTTAAGAATTTTCCACTCTGCTTTCCATAGAAGTTGCACAAGTTTATAATTCCACCATCAATGAATGAGGTTTCCTCTTTCCCCACATCCTATATAGCATTGGTTATCATTTATTCTCTTGATCTTAGCCAGTCTGACTTGGGTAAAATGAAATCTTAAAGGGAATTTAATTTGTATTTCCCTAATTAATGATGTTGCACACTTTAAAGGTATTTATCAATCATCTTTAGTTCCTATTTGAACTCTCTGCTCAGATCCTAAGCCCATCTTGTAATTGGCTCACTTGTTTTCTTGAAGTTTTGTTTTTTGAGTTCTTTACATATTTTGGATTTTAAACTTTTGTCAGATGTGTCAGTGATGAAAATTTTCTCCTATCTTGTGGGGTTTCTCTTCAGTTCCTTAGTAGTTTCTTTTGTTGTAAAGAAGCTTTTTAGTTTATTGAGGTCCTACTTGTTTATTATTGAGCTAAATTCCCAAACAACTGTTGTCTGTTTTAGAGAGACCTTTCCTACATTTATATCTTATAAATGACTGCCAATGTTTTCTTCTAACAGTTTAAGAGTTTGGGTTTCATATTGAGGTTTTTGATCTGTATACAGTTGACTTTTGTACAAGGTGAAAGATAAGAGTCTCTTTTTATTCTTCTACAGGTGGAGATCCAGTTTTGCTAGCATCATTTCCTGAAGATGCTTTCTTTCCTCCCATGAGAGTTATCAACAAGTTTGTCAAGTAACAGGTGGCTGAAATTGCATGCACTAAATTTTCAGTCTTCAATCATGTTTCATTGATCTACAGGTTTATTTTATGCTTGTATCATGCTTTTTATGACTATACCTCTGTAATACAGTTTAAAATAGTCTATTGTAGACTACCTTTGTAGTACTCTTTGTGCTTAGAGTTGCTCTGTGTATCTTGGGTCTTTTGTGCTTCTGTATGAATTTTCTAATTCCGTAAAGAATGTCATGAGGATTTTGATTGGGATTGCATTGAATCTGTATATTGCTTTTGTTTGGATTGCCGTTTTCATAATATTAATTCTTCTAATCCATGAGTACGGGATGTCCTTTCATCTCCTGGTGTCCTCATCAATCTCTTTCCATATATGGAAACAGAATCCTACCACCTCCTGGGAACATGCTAAAATGAACCTATAGCAATGGTTTTGGAATGCTCAAGACCCTGCAAACTCAAGTAGATAAAAACCTAAGGATGCACTGTGAAATTTGGTAGCAGACTCCAACCATTGCTTAAGAAATATTGGCAAGAAATTACTGTTGGATAAAGATAAGCTAGTCTTAAAACAACAGACTCTAGGTAGGCTGACTAGATCTCAGTGGATGAACCTGCACTGAGGTCATTAGGGGACACAAACTTGACATGAGAAAACTTAACACAGATGAAAGAGTGTATGGATTCCAGTTGGGCTATGAGAGACGCTGGTGTGGAAAGATATAAAGATGATTAAGATTGATTGAGATGTTCTGTATGTAACATGGAATTATTCAATCAAAATCTTTAAATGAACGTTTTTTTAAATAATCAAAATAAGTATTTTTCAGGGTAGTTTTTAAAAAATTTTTTACTGTATTTTGGTAATTTTCATTCAGTAGTATTTGATGTTGTTTAGATTACCCCCCCATTCCCACTCCCCTATTTACTCCTTGTTTAATTTAATGTAGTCTATGATATATATATATATATTTATATACATACATATATATATATGCATATATGTATGTGACTCTGTTGTATGTTGGGGATCCTTGTGCTCGCTGCCAGCCCAAGGGGACCAAAGGATCTCTGCCATGGTGTGGGCACAAATAGGCGCAGAGTTAAGACACAAACTCTGGGAGCTGAGTGAGAAGCACTTGGATGGAGCTTCAAGCTCAATTTATTCAGGAAGTACATGGGATCTTACACGTTTGGTTAGCCAATCAACTTACTGCATGGGGTCCCAACCGCAGCCAATCGAAATTTGTTCCTAGGTGGATCAGGTGCTGGGCAGAAAGAAGCTAGCTTCACAACTAGCCAGAGCAGAGTGCCACACCCACAGGAGCCATTCTTCTATTCCTCATAGCAGGTGGCCTGGCTAGGCCCACCTTATATTATGCCCTATAGTTATTATGTAGCTGAAGGCTACATATAACAAGAAACAGTGCCAGACAGAGGAAACTTTCCTTTGAGCTGCTGGCCAGAACTTGAAGGTAAGACCCTATTGCTGAAGAGAGGACATACCTTGGAGACCAGATTTGGAGCAAAGGTGCTGAAACTGACCTGGAATCCACTTCCCCTGAAGGCCGGCACTCACAGCTCTGGAGAGCACTATGCAAGTAGCCAAAGGACAATATCAATATATGACCAAACACCAGGTTCATGATGAAATAATCACCTTGATTATCTGCACAGCATTTGACTCTGGTACAATAGTGTCACTTTAAACTTGGGGTAAATCAAGAGCTACCTAATTGGTCTTAAAACCCACTCAATGGTAGGAAACCTTTGTCTTTACTGTAATCATAGCTGAATACAAATGGCTGAAGAGTTTATAGATCTTAGACAAATTCCCAAGGCTGTAGTATTCTTAGGCGAGTGTAACTTAATAAATGCAAAAATATGTATCATTATATTTACAGTCCAGTATCCTAGCAACCATTCATCAAAGAGTCTTCTTTTGCATCAAAGACTACTACAGAGTACCAAAGCTTGTCACACACAGACGTTGTCTATGAATTGCCCATGTGTCAAATCTACAATGCAGCCTCTACACACAAGGTTCACACAATACAGAACTAAGGTAATGAAGTCACTGATAACTCTCTCAACTGACATTAATGAACCTCCCTTATGCATCAAAGGGCCAGCCACACAAAATATCACAAATAGTTAATTCATGGAGATTAGGTATCTGTAGAGTGTAGCTTCCTGGACAGGACTCATATTGTTTCACTCACCCAGGGCTCAGGGACCATTTCAGAAGAGGGGATGGAAAGATTGTAAGAAGAGGCATAGGATACCTTTCTTTTAAAGATCTAAATTTTCATTGAAGGTACCTTTAATGTCTTTGCTCAGGTTTATTTAGAGATATGTATTTATTTACTTATTTATCTATTTGTTTATTCATTGGAGGCTATTATGAATGGGAGGATTTCCTTGCAATTTCTCCAATTTATTGTTATTGACACATAGAAAGTTTTCTGATTTTTGCAGAATAATACTGTAACATGCCACTTTACTGAAAGTGCTTATCATTTCTAGGAGTTTTCTGGTGGATTTTTCAGCATCTCTAAAGTATAGTATTATCTCATCAACAAAAATATACACTTTGACTTCTTTTCCAATGTGTACTCTTTTAACTTCATTTTGTTGTCTTACTACTCTAGCAATTTTTTCGAGCAATATATTAAAAGGGAGTAGATAGTAGAAAGCCTTGTCTGGTCCCTGATTTTAATGGGAATGATTCCAGTTCTACTCCATTTAGCAATATGTTAGCTGTAGGTTTTTTGTATATAGCTTCAATTATGCTGAGGTATGCTATCTTGAGTCCAGTTCCCTCTAGGACTTTTAGCATAAATGTACAATGAATTTTATCAAAGGTATTTTCTGAATCTATTGAAATGGTCATTTATTTTCGACTTGGAGTCCTTTTATGTGCTTTATGACATTTAATGGCTTATGTATATTGAAACATACCTGTATCTTTGGAAGAAAACCAACTTGATCACGGTGGATGATCTTTCATGTGTGCCTCTATGTCATTTGCAAGTATTTTGTCGAGAATTTTTGCATGTATGTTCATTAAGAATATGAGTATATAGTTTTCTTTTTAGGTTGTTTCTTTACCTGGTTTTGGTATTAGAGTGATGCTGGCTTCATAGATGAAATTCAGGATCTCTTCCTCTGTTTCTATCTTTTTGAATAGTTTAAGTAGTATTGGATATACATATTATTTATTTGTTTGGTAGAAATCTGCTGTGAGTCCATCTGTGCCTAGGATTTGTTACATTGTTATTACTGTTTCAATTTCCTTAAATTGTTATGGGTCTGTTTAAGCTGTAGATCTCTTCTTGATTTATGTTTGGTCACTCCCATGATTTTAGATATGAATGAATTTATTTAAGGGTTTCAAATTTAATAACCGAGACGTTTTTAGAGTATTCCCTTATAATGTTCTGGATCTTTTTGTTGTCTGTTGTGATGTCTCCACTTTCATCTCTGATTTTGGTGATTTGGATTTGCTCTTTTTTTCTATTGGCTAATTGGGCTAAGGTTCTGTCTATATTGTTTATCTTTTCAAAGAACCAGCTCCTGGATTCATTGATTATTTGTTTTGTTTTCTGTGTTTCTATTTCATTAATTTCTGCTCTCATTTTTGTTATTTCTTCTTGTCTGCCGGGTTTAGATTTCATTTGTGTTGACTTTCATGATACTTGTTGTAATGTTAAATCACTTTTTTATTTTTTTTTAATTTAGGCACTTTAGATCTATAAACTTCCCTCTTAGGACTGGTTTTTAAATTGTCCCAGATTGTTGGGTTGTATTGTCATTTTTGTTTAGTTACAGGAATACTTTCTTAATTTCTCCAATTACTCATTCTTCACAAGTATGTTATTTGGTCTAAATGAGTTTGTGAAGTTACTAGGGCTTCATCTGGTGTTGATTTTAAGTATTATTGAATTGTGGTCTGATAAAATGCATGGAATTATTTCAATACATTTGGATTTGTTGAAGTTCCTTTTATTCCCTGGTATGTGATCAATTTAGGAAAAAATTCCATGGGTTGTTGAATGGGTTGCAAATGTGTATTATTTGGTGCTTGGTTGGAATATTTGGTAGATAACTGGTAGGTCCATTTGGTGTTTTGTATTGTTTAATTTGGATGTTTCTGTATTTCTTCTCTGGCTAGTTGACCTGTCTAATGGAGATAGTGAGGTATTGAAATCCCCTACTATTTAGTGAATTAGATAAATCTGTGTCTTAAAGTCCTTTAGTACTGTTTTAATAAAGTTGAGTGCAGCAGAATTTGGGGTAGATATATTCATGATTGCAATATCTTCTTGGTTAATTGTTCCTTTGATCATGAAGTGACCCATTTTATCTCTTCTGATTAGTTTCAGTTTGAAGACTATTTTGTAGATGTAGAATGGCAACTCCTGCTTGTTTGTTAGTATCATTTGCTGGAATACCTTTCCATACTTTCAGCTTAAGGTAGCGCCTGTGCTTGAAGGTGAGATGGGTTTCAGGCAGACAACAAAAGGATGGATTTATTTCTTGTTCTACTGAACTATCCTTTGTCTTTTAACTAGGAAGTTCAGTCCATTGATATTTAAAGTTACTTTTGAAAGATGTATATTGATTCCTGTCATTTTAAATTCTGTTTGCATATTTGGTCTAAATTTGTTGTTCTCCACTTAGTACTTCATTTAGTTTCTTTCTGCTGTCCCTTGGGTATAGTCATTCCTTTCTTCAGCTCTTTTTATTGCTTCAAGTATTCTCTGAAAAACTTCTTTTCTGGACATGAATTCTTTCAGCCTAATCTTGTTGTGGAAGATTGTTCTTTCCCCTTCAACTATAATAGACATTTTTGCTGGGTAATGAATTCTAGGTTGGCATCTATGATCATTTAGAACTGGGAATATTTTGGAACAGGTTCCTCTGGTTTTCATAGTTTGCATTTAAATGTCAGCTGTAATTCTTTGTCCTTTTCTTTATATGTGATTATTTTTCTTTTGCAGCTATCAGTGTTCTCTCTTTTTCTGTATGCATAGGGTTTTTACTATGATATGCTTTGGGAGTTGCTTTTCTGGTCTTATCTATTTGGTGTTTTAGGTACTTCTTATGTTTGTATGGGAATGCATTTCTTTAGTTTTCAAAATTTTCTTCTGCAGTCTGCTTGAACATCTGATTAATAGCATTATCCTGAGATTCTTCTCCTTCCTCTATGTCTATGATGCATAAATTTGGTCTTTTCATGGTGTCCCATATTTCCTGTATATTCCATTTCTATGTTTTCTTTTTAACTTTTCATAATCTTTGCTTGATTGCTCCAATTCTTCAATTTAAATTTTTTATTGTCCAGTCTTGATATGCTGTTTTCCATTTCATTCATTCTATTGGTGTCTTTCTCTTATTGTTTCAAATTGGCTTACTGAGTTTTTCAATTTCTTCTTAATTTCAGTCTGAGTTTCATTCAATATTTCTATGTCTTTGTGAATTCAATCAGATGTTTATCCCTACTTTCTTTAAGTTCTTTGATTTGTTTGTTGGGGAGTTATTTAAATTCATTGAATTCTTTGAAAATATTTATGATTTTTCTTTTAAAGTCTGTGTCTTGTGTTATCTCTATAGGGTTCTTGTTGTGAAACTCTTGTATAGGACTGGTGATGTTTGTTGATGTTATATTATTTGTGTTTTTCATATTACTATTTTTTCATTATGATCTTGGCATATGGATTTCTTTTGTTGTTTGTGATTCTGATGTAATACTCAAGTCTTCCTTTATTCAGTTGAAGTCTGATTTTCTTTGTATACTTGATGTGACTTCGTTGTTTTCTTAGTGGGTATGAAAAGGTTGTTGTTCAAGGCTTCAGGCTACAAATGTCTGGGCTCCTACAAAAGTGCACAGAAACATAGCCCTGAATCAGTGGGAAGAGCTGCATATTGTACCAATGTAAGGATATGGGCATGTTAGAATTTGGAGAGCTCACAGCCCACAAGAGGTAGAGGATAGTCCAGAGACCTGGGGGGCTAAGAGTAAGATTGTGCCTGTGCCTAGTCTAGATGGAGAACAGGATGTGATGTAAGTGGGGGATTTAGGCTTTGTTGCTGTGGTAGTGTAGTGCAGAAGCAATTGGCAGAATCAAGGAAAAGCAAAAAGACTTTCTCTCCAGAATCCAAAGGCAAGTTGGGGATAGGTTCTGCCAGGGTAGAAGGCTGGTCTCAGAAATGCAGTGGCAAGTTGTGGGTGGGGACAGCCTGTGAAGGCTTTTACAAACCAGACTGAAAAATTGAGCTGATCTATCTACATGGGATTGGATTCAAGTGGGTGGGTCTAGAATAAGGCAGTAGTCTAGGATCTGGGGGGTTAAGAGCAGGAGTGGGCCTGTTCCCAAGACTAGAAAAAGAACAGGAGCAAAATACTTTAATTGTTGAGTAACACGATTTGTTGAACATGTTATCTCATTTTCAGTGTGAATTTTTCATCCCCTTATGAAAAATGAGATGGTTATTAATTCATAATAGTAATTCTGTGGCAGAGTGCAGAGAAGAAGCAGGTGTGTGTTCAAGGCTAGAACAAGACATGGGGCTGGGAGAGGGTGAAATGGAGTTGCTCAGGTGGGAGAAGAGGGCAAAGTCAGTAGGCAGAACTGGATTCATGGTCATAAATCTGATCCTCAATTTTATTCTATTGATCACTATGTCTTTATATTTTTATGCCAGTACCATACTATTTTATTTATCATAACTCTGTAGTATAATATAAGATCAGCGGTGCTAATACTTCTAGCAGTCATTTTATTGTTCAAGAATGGTTCCCTACAAATTTAAATTGTATTTAATCATTTAATGTATTTAAATTAAAACATAACTATTGATGATTATGAGGGAGGAACTAATTAGACCCTAAAAATATGCTAGAAGAAAACATAGGCTGAACTCTACAAGATACAAGTGTAGGAAAGGACTTTCTAAATCTGAAGTCAAATGTTCAGGCATTAAGATAAATAATCAATATATGGGACCTTATTAAGCTACAAAGCTTCTATACAGCAAAAGAAACAACTAGGAAGGAAAGGGGAAACACATTGAATGGGAGAAAATCTCCATCAGCTGCACATCTGTCAAAGTATTAATATACAGAATATTTTTAAAAACTAAAAAAACAAGGAAATAAGAATATAAATGACTCAACAAAAACTAGGGCTGTAGACCTGAACAGAACCTTCTCAAACGAATAAATAAAAATAGCTAAGAAACACCTTAAAAAGTGTTCAGGGCCCTTATCAATTACAGAAACGGAGATAAAATTCACTTTAAGATTCCATCTCACCACAGTGAGACTGACTAAGATCAAGAGAATGCAAAACCCCAAATGCTGTGGAGGATGTGGAGAAAGGGGAACACTCATTCACTGCTGGTTGGAGTGCAAACCTGTGCAGCCACTATGGAAAACAGTGTGATAGACCCAAAAAATTACAAATGAATCTACCATATGATCCAGTTATACTACTCCATGGCATATACCAAAGAACTCATCTTATTGCAGAGATACCTGTACACCCATGTTTATTTCTGCTCTCATCACAATAGCTAAGAAATGAAAACGACCTAAAGATCCCTTAACTGACAAATGGATAATGAAAATGTGATACATTTTCACAATGGCATTCAACACAGCACTAAGAAAAGATGAAATAAAATTTGCAGATGGATGGAATAGAGAGTGTTATACTAAGTGAAGAATATCTTTATACACAAATATAGAAAAGCAAGCAACATGTATTCTCCCTCAATTTCTAAGAGTAGCCCCAATCCCTATATGTGAGTATATATCCTAGTGTATCATCAGAAGCCAGGAAAAGAGAAAGGATGCGCGAAGGTAAGGAAAATAAAGAACCTGAATAATGGGGCTATTAGGGAACAGAAGTTATCAGGGGGAGTGCGCAATGTGTGAGTGTCCAGCAGGTAGAAGAGGAAGGAGGGACATGCGGTGGGTCACCGTGTGGGTGGGGGGGTAGGGGGCAGAAGATGGATGATGGAGGGAGACTGGTGTCAGTGGGAGGAAGGTAGGGATAATGCAGGAGCTGTGAATAGGATGGGAGGAGGGAGTTCAGATGGGAGGAAAAAGAACAGAGATGAATGAATATTGGAGGTTTAGGAAACACAGAGAGAAGCGTGATGACAATGAAACCCCCTGAGAAATGCAGAAACAGTGTTTAAACATTAGTACGTTTTTATACCTGGCGTATGTATAGCAAGGATTACCAGGCCAGACAGAAAGCACCCCCAAAACCCATTTGTGGGGTTGGTGAGAGTGGTCCAAGAGACTCTCAAAATAATACAGACTATTACTGAAGTTCTTGGTTATCTTCCAAAAGTAGAAGATAATACCCTACTGCTGAAGACAGGCCATACTTGGGATACAGGACTTAGAGCAATGAAGCAGGAAATGATCTGTAAGTCATCTGCCTGAAGTTTAACTCCATTAATGCTCGATGATAGCATGCAAACCCTGCTAAAGGGGAAAAATCAATCAATGGTCCAACCCAACACAAAATTCTAATTACCATAACAACTGGTACAACACAGGACCTTTATTGGTGCAATAATAACACCGTCACCTGGGGGGTAATCATAAGTTATCTAATTGGACTCAAAACACCCTCAATGGGAGTGAACTCATGAGTGGCACTATAGACTTGGCCAAATTCATGGAGTTGGAGGGGGCATAGATTCTAAAAAGAACTCTATACCAAACACTTAAAGAGGATGGAATAGTAATATTCCACAAATAATTTCATAAAGAAATGCAGGAAACAAAGGCTTCCAAATGCTTTCTGTGAAGTAATATATTCTGATATCATAAGTAATTAAGAACACAAGAATAATGTAGAATAGATTTCTTGATAAGCATAGATTCAGAAACATTTAATAAAATCCTGAAAAACTGAATTCAACAAAATAATAAAACCACAAACCATCATTTAGTTGGTTTCCCATAAATGATCCTAGGGTTGGTGAATATATATGCCAATCAACAATTATATCACTTAAATAAATTTCAGTATAAAGATTATAGAATTATTTTAGTGAACACAGGTAAACTGTGAGCAAATCAGAATGCCTACAAAATAAAACCTCTGAAGAAATTAGTAATTGAAAAAAATTAAACCTCATCAAAATAAACCATATCTAATAAACTATTAGTGACATAATATTAAGGTGTGAAAACTGAAAGATTTTCCTCATATCATTTCGTATGAAACAATTACTATTCTCATTATTCTCACTTAATATAGTGCATGTGATTTTTAGCTAGAGAGATAAGACAAAGAAAATAAACACATGCAAATAAGTAATGAATAAGTCAAGTGATCCCTTTGTGCAGGATTATTTGATTCTATACTTAAAAGACCACACCCAGCATCGCCATTAGAGATAACTATAATGAAGTTAGCAAAATAACATGATGCCAAAGGAACCTACAAAGATCAGTAGTCTTTCTATATGTGAATTACAGATGTGTGGAAAAAGAAGTTAGTGAAACAATTCCACACAAACTATCCTCAAAATAAATAATAAACTTAAAAAAAGATCAATGATTTAAAGGCATATATAATGAAATCTGTAAAATGCTGAGCAAATAAACTGTAGAAGATACATGAAAATGACAAGAACTCACATATTCATGGATTATCAGAATTTATAATACTAAGTTGTCCATATTATTAAAAGTTATACTACATACATCAAAATTCTGAGAATATTCTTCATAGAAATTAGAAATGCATTGATAAGTTTCATTTGGACACATAAAGGAACACAAACAACAAAAGCTGTCTCAAGCAAAGCAATTCTGGAGATAGCACAATACCTGTTTTCAAATTAGTCTACCAAGCCACTTCAGTGAAACATGGTGTTATGCTGTTAAACCTCTTCCTCCAAACTGAAACATTCCCTACTGCAGGAGGGAAAATATCAAAAAACTCAGGAAACTCATGAAACATAGAAGACTCCAGAAGTTCAGAAATTACTACATTCGTGCTCCTGTAAGTTACCAGTAATCCATGCTCCTGTGAATAAACCAACATACTCATTGATTCACTGAGCTTAACTTGGCCCTATGCTCCTTTTGTTTGTCTTCAGTCTCTTATCTGTGCTGACTATGTGCCTTTTCACAACCCAGGAAATATCAAATAAACAATGAGATGAAAACAGGCATGTAGGACAAATTAATATGACAGAATATTTAGAAGTAATGTAGTAGCTAAATCCACCTAATTATTTTGCCAAAGGTGATTAAAAAGAAAAAAAAATAAAACATTTAACTTCTTTAACAAATGATCCTGGGAAAACTAGTTATCCTCAAATAAAATAGTAGACTGAAACTTTATTTCGTATCCTGTATAATAAGTTAAATTAAAGTGGATAGAAGACCTTGACTTATCACATAAAGCCTTAAAACTGATAGTATAACATATAGGTTAAAACATTTCAAGATACAAGGATTTAAAAAATGTCTTTCTAGAGCAGGGTGTTCGAGTACAACACCTTTAATCCCAGCATCCTGGAAATAGAGGTTGACCATTAGCTGTGAGGTCAAGGCTAGACTGGTCTATATAATGTCTGGTTGGTGCTACATAGCAAAAGTTCCAGGCCTATAGAGGCTACAAGGAAACTCTCTCAAAAGAAGGAAAAGCAAAACAGAGTTTTCGAAAATGACTGAAATAGTTCAAAATTAATATTTAAAAGGTCGAATTAACTTCTAATATAATGTCTTAACTCTTATCAGAACAGATTCTTCTCACAGCAGATGGTGATTATCAGAGAGACCCAAATCTGGTCAATATACAGAGAATTCGAAGCTATAAAGTACTTAGTCCTGAATGGTACACCTGCATCAAACTCTCACCTCTCAAGACTCAGGGGCTGTTTATTAAGTTGGGAGGGATGAGTTGCAGAAAGATTGTAAGGGCCAGAGCGGGTGAATGACTAAAGGTAGTAGTGTTTCCCAGACATCAGAGCAGTTGCTCCTATGAACTCACAACAACTGTGTCAGCATGCACAAGACCTAAGTAAGCTCCAGACAGAAAAATCTGAGCATAGAGAAGGGTAGGTGCGTAAGAAGCCCCAAGATTAGCTGAGGAATTACTGGCAACCGATAGCTGCTGAGAAACAGTTTTAAGTATGTGATGCTGGGTAGGTTTACTCGGTTCCAGTAGAAGGACCCATACAAATGGTATTTGGGGACATAATTTAGACTAAACTACATAGGCCTCAAAAATAATAGAGGGCTTGAAATCTGGTGCAGAGTAGTAAGGTGGGGTGGGATAATGGGTGTGGGTCTGAATATGATCAAAATTGATTTATGGAATTCTCAAAATTCAACAAATTAAAAAAATAACGAGGAAACTAAATTGCATTAAAATAAAAAGATCTCTGCCCTCTAAATGAAAAACAACAACGAAAAGAATGAATGAAGATAGAGCATATAAAATGGGAAAAATTGTGTCATTCCATTTGACATAATGAAGTTAATATTCACCTAAATAATCCAAATGGGCATTTGAAATGGAAAGACAAAGAAGAAATTCACATGGGCTGGATAGAGGCTCAGAGGTAAAGAGTGCTGGCAGATTACAGGAAAACTGGGTTCAAATCCCAGCACCCACATGGCAGATAATAATCATTCATAATTTCAGATCCATGATGCCCTCTTCTGTCCTTTGTGGTCACTGCATGATAAGGGTGTACCTACATACATGCAGGCATAACACTCAAACACAGAAAATAAAAATAAATGTTTAGAAAAAAGAACCAGCAGGCAGCAAATTCTTTAAAAATAATGTTCAGTGTAACTCAGAACTACACTGTAAAAACTCAGGTGTGGTGGCACATTCCTTTAATAGCAGTACTCAGGAGGTGGGGGCAGGAAGATTGAGGCCAGCCTGTTCTGCATAGCTAGCCTCAGCTACCTGGGGCTACAGAGAGACACTGACTCAAAAAGACCAGAAAAGCCCACAAACAAATGAAAACAAAAGAAACAAACAAACTAACAAACAAAATACACATTGAGGCATAGAGACCCTGAGAGTTCATCTCACTGCAGTCAAAATGACTATCATGAACAATAAAGAATTAATGCTGTCAAGGATTCAAGGGCAAATGAGGCCTTCTAGATTTGTGAAAAAATGAACTTAGTATAACTTCATGGAAATCAGAATAGAATTACGTGAACACAAAAACCTGAACTACAATTTTATGCAGCTATAAGATTTTAGGTAATATACTCAAAAGACTCAAATCAATTTACCATAGAAATACTTTCATGTTGAACTTTAGTAGTCTTCACAATAACATAAATATGAGGCCCCCTTACCTATCCATCAATCAAGGAATACATAATGTGGCATATATGCATGATTAAATTTTATTCAGTCATAGGTAGAATGAAATTATGTAATTTTTAGAAAAAGTGAATAGAAATAATAATATTTAGTAAAACAAGGAAGTTTCACAAACCTAAGTATCATCAGTTTCATATATGGAATTTAGAGGAAAATGACTCATTTCTCACTTTCATTTCTTTGAGATTCTGTAAGTTCAAATTCTCCCATGAATATCATTTCTGAGTGATAGATGTTTTGCTACAGTTTGGGGAATTTGAGAGGGTGACATTCAGAAATGTAAAGACCTTTATCTCCTGGACAGTCACAATTATTTTCTGTATCTTTAGCTGGTTTTCTTCGTAATTATCATTTACTTTTAATGTATGAATTCTTTAATGAGAGGTATATTGTTAAGAATAAGCTATTGCTTATATTTTCTTACAGTTTAATTTTGTTTTAATTAATTTGTATTGAGGATACTGAAATTACTACTGCTTTGATGGACTGTTTTATATTTAGCATAATTACCTTTTTATCTTTGTGTTATAATGCACTTTAATATGATAAGATGGAAAATATATATTCCATTGGCTAATACAATTAATAAAAATATTTAAAATATATCCACAAATAAATTGAAAACAAAAATCCATGAACTATTAAAAATGGAAATTTTTAAATACAGGTTTTATTACATTAAGATTGTGGAATTTTTCTGTAATACTCAGATATTGATTGGGATGTTTTAAAAATATAGTTTTATTTTTGAAATGCTTGCTAACTATCATATTTGGTTGTATTTTTCCAGATGGTACAGCATAGGGGAATGTCATGGAGATATAAAGACAGCTATTTGGTTATACTAATTGCTGTGTCCATTAGGGTTCATTATGCTGATATGCTTTCTCTTTGTGTTTTTTTCTTTTGTTGTAATTGAATTCATGACCTATGCATGCTAAAAGCATTGGACGTTACATATTGTGCTATTTTTCTCTACCGTTTCTATGAAACTATTTTCCATTTTCAGTTTATGTCTCTCTTAAATATATAGAACTACAGTAAAATTTTACTTCTTTTAGAATACATATATTATATATGGCATGATTATCTTGATTTCTCATCCAGTTAATTTGCTGAAATTGTTTATGAGTTCTAACAATTTTACAGTGTCATCTTTTGTCTGCAAATGTGGATAATATGACTTCTTCCTTCCCTATTTGCATCTATTTTATGCCTTTCTTTTGTCTTATTGCTTTATTAAGATTTCATAGACTATATTTAGTAAGAATGGAATAAATGAACAACCTCTCATCATCCATGATTTTTGTGGCAGTATTTCTTGGATACAGGCAGCAAAAGTGATCTAAGACAAAGTTCGACAAAGTTACCTGAACATTTGTGTTTATTTCAGCACTGATCCCAATAGCTAAACTAAAAAATCATCTTAGGTATTTCTTAACAGATGACTGGATAAAGAAAACATCGTTTGTAAAGGAGACGGTGCTTTAAGGCAGACTCAGAAAATCAAATACATTATGTTTTCTCTCATAGGTGGGTCTTAGGTTTTATATAGATTCAAAAAATATTTGAGTTAAGGGGTTGAAGAGATGGCTCAACAGTTAAGAGCAGTAGCTCTTCTTACAGAAGACCTGGGTTCGAATCCCAGAACACATATAGTGGTTAATATCACCCTTAATTCCAGTATCAAGGGATCTCATTCCCTTTTCTGTCCTCCAAGGGCACTGCATGATAAGGGTGAACTTACATACATGCAGACATAGCATTCATACACATAAAGTAAAAATAAATAAATCAAAACACTTTTTTAAAAGGTATACTTAATATTTAAATAGAAATGAGACTCTCTGAGAAAAGTGTTATAGGGGAAATTACAAATATATTTGGGCTTTTCGTATGCTTAATAAGATATTAACAAACATATAGAATAAATCTTGTGGACAATATTATTAGAGCTTGAGAAAAAAGAAAAGACAGGCAAGCTATGACCTTGGCAGCTGCTGGGATGAGGGAGATGAAGAGGAAGAAAGAGAAGCAAGCTCTTTGAATTAGAGTTTTAAAAAGGGAACATGTTCGGCAACAGAGGTTCACAAGCAGGTGGAAAGCTCTAACGAAAAAGCTCAGAGCTTCATGGAAATTATGCTCAGACTTTGATCAGTATCTGAAAGAAAACGAGATAGAAATAAAGAAAGGAAAAGTTAGACTTCTCTGAGTTACAGCTCAAAAGTGATCACGCTTAATAATGCTGAATGGATATAAATCTGTCAGAGGCTCCACTGAGGGAAGATAAGTACATTTTTATTAAAGGCCTAGTGATTCCTCCCATTTCCTTGGCATGTCTTCAGATAAATCCACTTTCCTGGATTGTGGTGGGTTTGGGACGTGTGTAGGGGAAGGGAGTGGCAGACACCTGGCCAGCCAATTTACAAGCTCAACTGGATTAACTCTTAAGGGAGGAGACAATAGTTATGATGATTTCTACTTAATATATAAAATTTTCATGGCGTAATCATAAATTTTAAAAAGAAACATTACAACTTGTTGAAAGTGAGAACCTCTTCCTCTCCGTCTCTGGGATATTTGGAGTCCAATTTCATTTAGCACGAATAGCAAACAAAGATGGTTTATCCCTGTATACCCACTGTCTACCTTCATTATTTTTCTATTATATTTCCCAATATTTACTTTTCATTTTTACAAGAATTATGTTCAACTTGTTTCTTCTTTTCTAACAATATTAGATAAAATTTTCTTGGCTTGTTTAATCTATTCAATGAAATTTCCCTTCGACATTTAAAAAGATAAAGACTTTTTAGGAAGAACCAAAGAAAAGGTTTGATAATTTGTATAAAACAATACAAATATAATTTTGTATTAATATATTCAACCCTGGTTATGTACTTTAATGTTTTGATAGTTACTTGAATAAGGGGCTGTTGAGACTGTGCAGCAGTAAGGAGCACTAGCAGTTTTTGGAGAATTCCCAGGTTCTGTTCCCAGCACACAAAAAATGCTGCTTCCAGGGTATCTGGTGCCCTCTTAGGCTTCCATGGTCACTGTAAGCATGGGTGCACTTAATGTATGAAGGCAAAATACTCAAGTTCATAAAATAAAAATAAATAAATAATTAGTTATTTTTAAGTAATTGTTTAAATAAGTTATAACTCAATCTTAAAAAATTCACCATTGGAAACACACTTATATGTTTTGTTCATGTGTGTATGTTCATAGAAGCACAAATGTATCACCATCATCTTATTTTAGAATATTTTCATCATCAAATTCTATGTCAGCAAATTACTAGTCACTAGGAATCTATGGACTTGCTTACTTTGCACATTTTATATGTTAAAAACTACCATCTATGGTATTTTGTAACTACTTCTTTCATTTATTTTAATGTTTATTTTCTAGCATATGTCAATATTCTATTAACTACGTTTATCAAAATCAGTTTTAAAAAATTTCCACTGGATTTATGTTACATGATTCTGTATATATCAGAGACGAGTTTAGACTAGTTTATCTCCATATGTAATGTAACAGATTATTTAATTCTCTATTTAGTGTAGCATGAGAATATAATGTGTGTATTGCTCTTGAAATAGAAGTTATTTTTACAAAATATCATAGAAATTACTGAATCGAGTTAGAAGATAAAGAGAGAATTCAGCTCCTACTTATGAGCTTTCTACTCATAAATACTTAAAAGCTTTGCATTAAATTGACTGAACTGGCATTCATTCTCTGGTGAATCTGAGTAAGTGGGGAGAAATGCTAGAATGTTGTGTTTACATCTACTGTAGGTAGAGACATTCACACATACATGCTTCTTACATGGTTGCAATACCTCTTGGAATCAATTTATGACATTTATGTTTATGCCAAAATCATACTCGCCTGAACAGATAGACTGACTCTTAAGATTTTAAGAATGGAACCGAATGGAGAGAGGACAGTAGCTCCCCTAGCTCTCTATTAGAAAATGATCTCTCTTGTCCCCCTACTTTGTACAGACAGAGCTACCTGTTTTAACCCTGTGTAGAGGGAATTATCCCTGGAACCCTGCTTCTCCCATTATGTGCCCCAGTCAAGCCACATCCATAACTTATTCAAAATGATTTCTCTGGGCATCAATGGAAAAGTTCGAGTTCACGTTAGGCTCCAACTTTAATCTCCACAGAACAGTTCATCTTTTCATTCCTAGTTCACATTCATCCAAGGTCAGAAGGCCTTCCCAAATCTCCACTGTGTCAAATAGGTGGGTGCACGGCTTGAGGTGTTTTAATATGTTAATTCTCAAGCATAAAAATATTAATTCATTATCTTTTGGGGTGGAATACAACACTGAGGTTGTCAAAGGGATACCTTGATCATCAGACCCAAGAGAAAGACATTAGTCTATATTATGTCCATTAATAAAAGTCATTCCTACATCAATCAAGGGTCTAAAATTCACAAAATAGAATATTTTTTAAATATTGCAGAAAATAACATAATTTGGCAACAAGAATCTTTAAATTATATTGTATACTTATACGAATATTTCTCCATCCACATATTTAGTGTTTATAATAGAGCTAGATAAGATTTAACATTTGATTCACTTTAAAATATTTTAATTTTATTTATAATTTTTGTGTATGAGTGATTTGTTTGCTTGACTGCAATGTCTACAGAGGCCAGAAGAGGGCATCGAATCCCCTGGAACTACAATTAGCTGACTTTGGGGGATTGGACCAGAAAACCAGGTTCTCTGAAAGGGCAGCTAATATTCTTAACTTGAACCGACTTTCTTCCTCAGCTCCTCTATTCACTTTTAAATGGACGTCTGTGTATAATAGAAATGGTAAATACTTTAAAGTTAGTAGTCAACCTCTCCTTCTAAGTAAAAATTGCTACGAATGAGCTTAGTATTCAAAATAACAATTAAAAAATGCTCCAGGTCTCTATTGTTTTTCTTATGACTTGTTATTGCAAAGACCTGTAGAAAACAAACCATATCAGAAGAATTAGTTGTGATTATTTTAAATTTCCATGTCTCCTTCATTATGATTTATTAACAAAAACAGCACTTCTGTCTTACTTTCTTTTTGACAGACTAATTACATTAAAATGGACATTGGTCCTCTGTCATAATAGTACTTATACTTTCACTTCCTGTGTAGGTAAGAAAAGAAATCGAATGTTACTAGAAAAATCTCATCAGAGAAGTCACACTAGCCAATGAGATTTGCGCATAGAGGCACATGCTCGAACCAGCCACATTTCAAATAAGTTGTTTTTCAAGGTATGTTAAACTGCAAATATAATTTTCTAGACATCTCATTGAAACAGTATTTTGAAAATTGTACTGAGATTTGGGCAAGAAATCTAGGTGAATCTCAACAAGGCTGCATCTACAACTGAGGTTTCATAGTACTATTATATTTTCTCTACTCTTTGTACTTTTGCATATTTCTTTACTAGAAATCAAAATACTTCTTCTATTTTTAGTCTGTTACTTTCAGTACACATATGTACTCATTTTTAATGTGCACTCTCTAGCCTTGACTAGACAAGGTGCTTTCATGACGTTTAAAAGTATGTATATAATGCAACACTCTATGGTGTTGAACATTTCATTGATGTTTTGCCAGTCTTTAATTCTGAAAGCAATTGTATCTATTAAGTATTACTTTCATTTTCCAAAAGAGAAATTAAAGCATAGCATGGTTAAGAAACTTTGTCATTGTCACTCACAGTGTGTGTTGAAAGTAAGATTCAAGCATAGACTGTCTGTACCTGGATTTTGTGCGTTTAAGTGTTAGTAAATGATGCAAATCACTAAAAAGAATCTTATATTTTATTCAAAATCTTACATTAACTGTTGAATATAGTGAAATCTTAATCTACGTTTTCCTGAAGATGGTGAACAAATATCCATTCCTCCCAGAGAGGACTCTGATAACAAGCGACATTTACAGTTCCACTGAAATCCAACTAGGTAAAACAATGAGTTGGTTGGGGTTGCTTACAGAACTATGGATAAACGAAAGGCAGCTACATTTTTGAAATTTACTCTTCCCAACTATACATGTGATGGCTCATGAAAGCTAAACTTCATGCACAATTGCTAGCAGTTGGCTTGTCTGAGAGTATCCGAGCTCCAGCAGTTGTTTACTCTGTATGTAACTGCAGGGAGGGAACTTGTGAATCTTGTGAGTGTTGTCTTTCCTAGACAAGAAAATCTTGTATACTTTCTGAGTCTCTTGAGTCTCCCTTTCTCTCTCTGGTAGGAAAGGTCTTATTTCAGATTGCTGCACAATATGCTTTCATCTTGAAGAACATGCACTTTAATTTGTCTGTGGACTCTCGTGTTTAAGAGAGAGATGAAAATGCCTTCTGAGATTATATCTTTCCTTCCTTTAACTTAATGCAATCTCACTACAAATATGAATAATTTATTTATAAACAACACGTTCCTGCTCCAAATTTTTCTTATTCTTCTGAACTGCTTAATCTTGATTTCCCACAGGAGTTATTTAGGATAATTATGGAAACAAATCTCTGAGCTATGAGGAATGTACAGATTAGGCTAATTGAGGATGCAAGACCAATTTTAAATGTGAATGGTATCATCCCACAGGCTCTGTCCCTAAACTGAATAAAATGAAGAAAAAAAATAATCAGACTATTAGTATTCATCACTCTGTTTGCTGATAGTGGACAGGATTATAAGCAGCTGCCTTGTTCTTGTCCCATCACACTTCCAACCACCACTGTAGAGTGTTATCACCTGAAACTGTAACCCAAGGCAAAGGTTTTCTTTTTCTTTTTAAACTTTATTTTGTGGAAGTGTAAACATAGTCAAACATGTATGTACATGTGTATGATATGCTGGGGGAAGCCATAGTTTGATATCTGGTGCTTTCCACAATCCCCTCTATACAGAGGGGGGGGAGACAGAGAGAGACAGAGACAGAGACAGAGAGAGAGAGAATGCACACGCATGTATATGTGTATATGTGCAGAGCCTCTTATGGGAAGGAATCTGTAGCTCAACAATTCAGCTAGATCAGGTGGCAAATGAATTCCATGGAACCTGTCTCAGACCCTGCAGGAGTGCAGTCGCAGTGCACATACCTTCTTGCCTTTTTAAGGTGGGTTCTGGAGATTTGAACTGAGGTCCTCTGGCTTGCAAGGCAAGCGTTTTACAGTCTGAGACATCTTCCCATCTTTTATTTTCCTTTATAAAGATGATGTTTTTCAGGTGTCTTGTCACAGCAATGAAAAAAGTAACTAACACACTCATATATTTGATTTATGAAAAGCCTCACAGCAAATTCCCCATTGTCTTTTGGGATTTACCTCAGCTGCTTTACAATATATGCTCATATGGTCCACTGCATCATACAATATTTAGTCAGTTACAGAAAACGTGTCAAAATAAAACATGAAATGGTTTCATGTTTTACATGAAACTAAATTAATGCAGAGATAAAAAAAATAAGAGACTGGGGAATTTTCATCTCTAAATGAGACATCTCTATCACATTCCTCCCCTAAAATCTTAGAGATCTTTGTAGAAGAGGGACCAGAAAGATTATAAGAATCCGAAGCTGTGGATGACTACAAGAAAAATGTGTTTTCTAGGAAACTGTGTGTGTGTGTGTGTGTGTGTGTGTGTGTGTGTGTGTGTGTGTGTGTGTGAAGGGGGATTTCATTAGGAATTTCCAACTTTTCTTTCTTTGAGCGTTAATTTTATATGCCATCCTGACTTGATGGTTGGGTTATGGGATGACTAAATTACACATTATTCCTGGATTTGTGTCAGAACTGCTCTGTATATATGACATTAGCATGTGAAATCTGTAAACTCACCAAAGTAGATTGAATTCACCATAATATCCTTAAACCTGATCAAGGCAAAATACAAATGCAGGATGAAATCATTCATTTTCTATTGCTTTTTACTTGTCTAAGAACATGAGGGAAACTAATTCATCTCATTTTCTTCTGTCATATATAGAAATACACCAGTAATGATTCTCTCTTTGGGCTCAAGTAGAAGACAGTTGATTATAGATTTTGAGACTTCACAGTCTCCATAATTTATGAGAAATTAGTTTCACTTCTACAGAAAAAAATCCTTCACAAGTTGCCAACTTTTCTTTTCATCTTCTGTAATTTTCATTCTCTTCTATGTTGCTTTCTCCTACTTTACAAAGGACGTCAGTCTTAGCTATGGCCGAATAGATGGTTTCTCTCTTAAATTCATTTTAAGCTCACTAAATTATATATCTTCATTTCTCAGTGTCTGTATTTCCACTGTAGAGAATTCTCCAATTCTACCCTTTATAGATAGCTGTCATCATCGTATTCCCCATTATATGTAATATTTTCATCATTTTGATGGTTTTGTCTTTTATTTTCTTATTTGTTTCTTTGTGAAAACATCATATCATGAAAATAAATACATGGTCAATCACTTTCCATTAAAAAATAATCTTCTGCATATTATCTCAGGAAATAAATATTCAAAAATTATTAGAGATGTTCTGAGTTTAAATGGCTGAGGAAAAAGTGGGAAACATTTTTTTCAGCACTTGCCCCAAACACATTTGTTTTTAGATTTTCAAATTTATCTAGCAAATGAATGCAGTAAACTTGACTCAAGATCATCAACATTCCTTCTTCAGCTATGATCAAAGAATAGACCTGTTTAGAAGGTCTTGTACATTAGTTATTGGTAATATGTATATTAAGGAGTATTCTGTATCATTGAGATCAAATTTTTATTCTGAACTCCTTTCTAAGGAAAGTTTCATGTGGCATCATTTTGATATCTATGGGTGAACCAAACCTACAATGAGAAAGTCACTCTAAATGTACAATTGAATCAGTGGATTTACCTGTGTTTTTTTTTTTTAATTCCATCATTGAGGCCTGGCTAACCTATTTGAAGTAGCTCCATACTGCATAAAACTGTGAATTTTCAGGCTCTTCATTGCTCTAGGAAACACCATTTTACATTTTGCTTTTGATTACATTTTCAGGGAGAAAGAAGACTGCAGTGCCTGGGTGGACCCAGAACTGCACAATCTTTCAGGCACCATCTGTCTAACACAGGATGACAAATGATTTTTTTTTCCCTAGAAACAGAGAAGGAGCTACCTTACAAGTTTATTGTGTGGAATTGTCACTGTGTGAGCACATGGTCATAAGGAAATTATATCAAAGTAACCAAGTCAAGGAATTTAATCAGACACAGCAAATCAAGGAAAAGTCTTTGCTAGACTCCATAAAATGTTGGACACCTAACTTTGTGATGTTATGGACCCAAAACAACCTATCATCTGATAGTTGGTGGGTGTGTCAAGATCTGTGAAATACCTGATTCAATTTCATCCTCTAATGTCAATTAAGCCTTCATATGTACCTGTCTGTATTGTATTGCATCTGGACCTGGGCCTGTTCCACTGTTTCCTGAGTCATCCATTTCTTGTTCTGGACCTGTTTTGACCTTTCACCTCATAACTGAACTTTGCAGTTTCTTTCTCAATGCTCATCCCAATTCCAGAAACTCCTCCAGCAGCTTCCTTCTGTCATTGACTTGGCTAATTATCTTATCAATATAGACACTTGCTCAGTTTGCTTTTGAAACTTTTTGAACTCTGCTACAATTTGTTTTAATTTGTAACACATATATATGTGTATAATTTAGAATAAAGAATTTGCATTAGGTTCAGTCAGGCTAATAAATTACATGAATTTTAGGACAAATTGCTGTCTTTGAAACTGCCAAAACTTGTGAACTTTTTGTCACTCGGTAAGTTCTGACATTATGGAAAGATACCATTGTATCTGTCTATGTTTGGCTATGATAACTCAAGGAACTAGTGGTATACTTCAAATCCCACTCTGCCTTTCATAAACTTACTCTTGCACCTGTAAGGTAAAAATATGTGTTTACAATAACAAAACTTTGGAAAATAATTAGAATAAATTTATGTTGTACATACATGTATATGAACATATGCATGTTCCACAAATGCCTAATAGAATACACATATATCATGTTGAAATATTTTATTATTTTGAGTATTTTCATTGTACTTTTTAGCTCTAGATTCCAGGTTTACTTCTTTAATACTGATCTGTGTTTTCATTCAGACATATTTTTCTAAAACTCTACTAAAGTCAGATGTGGTGGCACACACCTTTAGTCCCAGCACTCAGGAGGCAGAGGCAGGGGGATCTCTCTGAGTTCCAGGCCAGGCTGGTCTACATAGTGAGTTCTAGGAGAGCTGGGGCTGTAGGGAGACCCTATCTCAAAAAGACCCAATGAGGGGGAGGGGGAACTCTACCAAAATACATCTACAGAACATTCAAATAAACATCAAATATTTGAATACAAAACTTCATAATTTATAATTACATATTTAAATATACATATATAATTTACTAGGAAAATTAGTTTTAAGTGTTCTCATTATATTAATATGATTGTCATAATTTTTTCACAAGGTCTACACATCTCAAAACAGCATATGGCTAACATTAAACATAAACAATTTTATTTTATAATTACATATAAATATAGCTAGAAATATTAATTTAAATGTTATTAGCATATTTTATTTTAAAAAGCATATAAATCATAAATGTTCATCCCTATTCATATGTTGAATATCTTGTGTTTTATGTTTGTGGCCATGGTACTGTTTGTGTCTATTCTTTGATTCCTTAACTAGATACTCATATCTCTAGTTACCAAAGTTATTTGGACAATCTTTCCTCATTCTCAGTTTCAAACTGTGTGACCATAAAAACTGGACATTTTTTAGTAAGCACAGTTTTATGGGTAACATTACCACCCCTCTCCAGCCTATGATGTTCCAATCTTACCTGAGAGTACTCCTTGATGTGAATGCTGGATTTAAGTTCTTTTTGACAAAGACTGATATGGGTTAAATTAGCTTTCCATTGTTCTGAGAAAATACCAGGATATCAAATGTAAAAAGAAAGAAAAAACTTGGCTCATTGTATAGGAGGTTTTATTCCTTGGTTGTTAATTTTGTCGCATTTAAGTTTGTGATAAGACAGGGCACAATGGCCTGGGATATATGGAAATATTAGTTTCTTTTCTAATGTAAGCAAAGCAGAAGAGAGACAGACAGGGGTGTGCAGAAACAGAGACAGAGACAGAGAAATGGAATAGCATTGTGCTCTAGTTGCATTCTCTCACTGTGATAAACCAGAAGACCCAAAACAACATGACAAGAAAATCTTTTATTTTGCTCAGTTTACAGTCTATTATCAACGAAAGTCAAGGCAGGAGCCTGGAGGAAGGAACTGAAGCAGAGACTGTGTATTCCTGCTGCTTACTGGCTTCTTCCGACTTGCTTACCTACTTTTCTTATAAATCCCAGGTCCACCTCCTTAGGGTTGGCATCACCTACAGTGAGCTGGGTCCTTCTACATCAACCAGCAATTGAGAAAATGCAGGACAGGAAGGCTCATAGGCCCGTCTGATGGAGATCGTTTCCCGACTGATGCTCCCTCTTCCCAGATGGGGTCTAGCTGACAACCTAAGGTAGCTGGAACAACAGGTTTCAATAGATTCTTCAAACCCATGCCACTGATGAACTAACTTCTTTCCCCTAAAGCTTACCTTCTAAAAGTTAATCCGCCAATCAATAGTGGAACAGATAGAAATCAAAGCCTCTAAAACATTGGTCATTGGGAAACACTCATCCAAGTTATATTAGAACTTAAGAGACATGATGCTATTTCCTAATTTTCACATAATAATATCAATAAGTTTAGTAAGTAAATACATTGTTTTAAAATTGTTTATTATATACTATGCCTTTTATCTCTGTGATTGTAGACATTTTATAAAATAAATCAACAGCAATATCTAGACCAAAAGTTCATTTTTTTTTGACTTTTATAATGTCTACAAAGTTTTAGTGATATTCTATTTAATACTTGCTAATTCCAACTTTCTCAACACTAGAATAATTTAAACAGTACTTGAAATATAAACTTTTTCAAGGTTAAATGTATCTCACCTGTGAAACACCTGCCATGATAAATATTTTTATGAAAATTTCTATCCACTTTCGAATCTTTATTTTATTGGTGTCTTTTAGTTTTCCATTTCAGTCAGGACAATATCAGCAATTCATTATTTTCTGGGAAATCATACCTTAAAAAGGGTATTAAGAGATTTTTGTGCCCCAAAACTTGGCTCATTTTAAAATCAAGTAAATATAAACATACTGAAAATAGAATCCTTAAGATTTTAATCATCTGTTTTAATTTTATAAGCCAGGTCTTTTTAATTTTAATTTTAAAAGGTTCAGGAAATATATATATATATATATATGTATATATATATATATATATATATATATATTCAAGATAGCGTAAACAGGATACAACGTACAAGCAATAAGATTTGATACATGGAGAAAACAACCATTTCAAATGCTTCTACTGTAGTGTTGGCCAGGGAGGACTAGGACACATTAAGAAGTTGGGATCTTAGTGCAGGAGAGACGACTCAGCACTTAAGAAGGTTGGCTACTCTTGCCAAAGAGCCGGGTTTGGGTCCCAGAACCCACATCATGGCTAAATCCAGTTCCTGGGGATCCAGATACTCTCTTCTGACCTCTGCCACCATTGCATTACACGGGTACACTTACATATATTTCTGAAATGTACTCATCCCCATAAACTAATAATAATAATAATAATAGTAACAAATAAGGGATGCAGAGACAGTTCAGTGGTTAAGAGCCCTGGCTGCTCCTTCAGAGGACCCGAGTTCACTTTCCAGCACACCATGTGGCTGCTAAAAAGAGTCCATAATGCCCGTTTCAATATCCAATGCCTTCTTCTGACCTCTGTGGACATTACATGACATGATTCACTTACACACATGCAGGCAATGCAGGCATACACATATAATAATAAAAATACATAAAATATCTTTTCAAAAGCATTTGGAGCAATTAGTCCTACCTCTTTCCAGCTAAGCCAGAATTATGATGGAGCAGTGACAGACAGGACTTAGTATACAACTTCCTCTGACTTTGGAGAGCCAGCCATCCTCTACAAAAGCAGCCAGCGCTCTTAACCAGTAAGCCATCTCTCTTGTTCTCTCACTTTATCTTTTTTAAAGTTTAGAAACATTTTTATATCTGCTAGCCCCTTAAAGTCATCAAATATCTTGCAAAATTTGTAATGATAGATATGTTATTTAATTTTTAAACTAGTTATCAAATGTTTATCACATACAGCAAATTATTATTTTAATACTGTTACACTACTAATTTAAGTTTATCTAGCAGCGTAAAAACATTTTCAAAATGTCATATTTAGAAAATATTCTGTCAAATAAAGTTTTATCTTTAATTTTCAACAAATTAACAGATTTTTACAAAAATCAATAAATGTTTGATATACTGGTTGATGGCAGAAGAACTATTTATTTTTTGCTATATTTATGAGCCATTTTAGCACTTGTTGCTATAACACTGATTCATTTGCATTTGTTACTGAAGTAACTACTCATTTCTATTTGCTTTTTTGACTATGTGAAAGATAATTTTGCTTTTATGATTAATTGGATCTTGTATTTCTTCATAATTAGTTTTTATTTCTTGTTGTTTGCTATTAGGGTACACTGATTTTCCTCAAAGACACTTGATTCTAGTCCCTTGCCCCTCTCAGTTTGCTTTTACATAAGAAAAACTTGTTAGAAATAAAAATGTTTTCCCACTCTGAAAAATTTTGTAAGCTTTTAGACTGTGTAGAGGCAGATTGTTACTTAGAGAAGTCTAGCAATTTTCTCATACAGTAATTTGGCTTCCTGTTTTACAAATAAGAAACCAGACTGCAACCTCATGAATTGTATAGTATCACATGACTTTAAGATTATCTAGAATTTCTTGTTGTTTGACTTTACTTCTAATTTGGAGGTTTCTTTATGTTTGTTTCCTGATTAGCTCTCTAAAATCTCACTGATACCTTTCAATTACAGAATAAATCTGTTTGCAGTTTAATTTTCTGAAATGTTTGCATGTATATTTCTTCTCCATTAAAAAAAAAACTTTCTTTGAAAACTATTGCTTAACTATATTCTAAATGTTTCTTTGAAATATATTCTATAACATCCTCTCGTATTCTATAACATTCTCTCAAAGTTTTTGTAATTTGGATTAAATGTTTGTGTATTTCATACAGAACATATTAATCATATTTATACCCTCTTCCCCATGGGTACCCTTCCCCCAAGCTTTGTTTATTGTATGTAGAACTGTTTTCTAACGTTGATTTTCCTGATCACAATTTTGTGACTATGAACTAGCAGACTTAAATTAATTTTCTGAATTGATTAAAAATAACCACGATTTAAACCCAATTTAAACATGTTATTTGTATCTTAAATATTTTTCTCTGTTTATTTCATTCTCCTGTTTCATTTTATCATAGTTTGTTTAAATCTTAATCTCAATGGATTGAGATCCAATCGATAGTTTTCTTTCCTTCCTTTTCTTTCTTTCTTTCTTTCTTTGAATCCAGCTAGATTAGCTTTTTACTGGTTTTATATCTGTAAATCCAGCAGTTGGGAAGTAGAGGCAGGAGCAATCAGAGTTCAAAGACATTCTTCACTGCATAGTGATTTCCAGTGTTCTAAAGACAGGATGAGAGAGCTTGTCTGTCTCAAAAAACAAAACAAAAATGTTGCAGTCCCATCTGGTCAAGCATTGTATCCAGATGTCCTACGGTGCAAGTTCATCATCTAGAGTCTAATCAGCTTACCTAGATATCTTAAGGAAGGTCCAAATGGGGAAGTGACTCTAAATTTGACTAAGAATTTTTGCATGAAATATGCAAAAGCTCAATAAAAATATTAAGAACAAACAAAAATAAAAATGAAATAAATTAAGAAAAAAGAAATCTAAAAGACTAGAGGAATGGTTTAGTATTTAACAATGCTTAGGACTCTTCCATGGAACTGAAGATCAATGACAAACATTCCGATTAGGTGGCTCCCAATCTCAGGGTCTCCTGAACTGTCTGATCCAGAGTATTCGATGCCCTGTTCTGCCCCCCACTCGCATTTGTACATGTGTTGCATTCTCAGACACAAATACACGGCACAAAACTAAAATTAATAAGTAAACATAAATCTTACTGGGTGTAGGGGCACACCCCTTTAATTCCAGCACTTGGGAGGGAGAGGCAGGCATATAGAGCCTGCGATTTTAAGGCAGCTAGGTCTTAAAAGCAAGTTCCAGGAAAGTCAGGGATACATAGTGAGACCCTGTCTCAAACATAAAAATAAACAAATCTCTACAAACAAAACAGTAAAGCATGCTAACATAAAACAAACATACAAATGAAGCAATTCCCACTTATGTTTCAGCAGCACAAATACTATGACCTAGTCAACTCAGAAAGGATCCTGTCTGCTCGTTGCTTGTTGTAGGCTCTTAACTCTCAGAAGTGATAAGATTTGTTTACTAATTTAAATGAGACCCTGTTTTGTTCTTGTTCCAGCCAGCATCATTACATTGAATGATTTCTCTGGCTTGAGCGTTATCTGTCGATCAGCATATTCTAAATTCTAATTCCCTATCTTAACGTCTCTTCCATAGTTCTTTGGGCTTCCAGTGCATAGCAGAACCACAATTAGCTTGTGTACGGTCTGAATCTAAAGTTTCATGCTCCAGTCCCACCAAGTTCCTTCCCTAGTGTGGGAAGAGGTTGAGTCCAGAGGTAAAGCTAATTTGGTAAAATGCGAATAACAAACCAGCACTTACCCGGGAGCCCTCTCATGAAACTTTATTGAGAATACTTTGTTATTACCTTTTATACATCGTTATTTTTTCTCTCAGTATCTTTCCATCTCCAAGTAAACTGTGATCATTTCACTGCATGTCTTCCTGTACACTCTGCTTTTAAATTTACAGTGCCCTACACACAACTAAGAATTCATCTAAGAATAAACATTTATTGGCTCTAGCTCAAATATACTGCCTATGGACCTTATTGGCATTACAGTATCAGTTCACTTTAAAGGCTATATTTAATTCCATGAATGCTGTTTATTCCATCAAAACAAATATCTTAATACAGCAATTATTTGAAGTATTCGAAATTTTGGCATGTTGTCTGATAAACATATTTAACACTCAAACACAAAACTGATTACTTGTATTTTATGAAAGCTTACAAAATAATTATTAAGTTGCATCTATCTTGAGATATGATCTTAAGAATATTTATCTAACATTGACATATATATGTATTTCTTCAGTACCATGATAAGAATTCAAAAATGTCTTCTGATAATTTTCATTTTTTTCACTTATTAGAAAATTTGCACTTTTCACTGTCTTTTTAATGTTTAAAACATTTATCATAGTGGAGACAATGTTTCCTGTTCTAAAGATTCATGATTAAATGGGGTCACCTAATCTGGGATACTCTTCCCTGCAGAAAATTCCTTAATTTAATTGTATCTACACACTATACAGTGAAACACCTGAGCCTCTACTGATGAGGTAGTGGAATCATTGGAAAGCTTGAATTTGGCTTGGTACAGGCCCCAATATTAATGAATTATTGTCTTGTACTATGAGCACACTTTCTGTTCCTTTCATTTCAATCAATATTTCAAATATATTTATTCTTTTTGTGTCTATTTTCATAAAGAATTATGAGAATGAGCAGTAATATTTTTCTTATATATTTTGAATTTTGAAATTTATTTATCTTTATGTTGGAGTGGTGTGTGTGTGTGTGTGTGTGTGTGTGTGTGTGATGTGTCCAGAAGAGTATAGTGCACTTTTTCCAAGGCATGCATTTGCAGGTCAATGGAAAACTTTCAGGAGTCAGTATTCTTCTTTAACCTTAAATTATGGAGTAGAACTAAGAGCTTTAGGTTTGTGAGCCAAAGGGTTTTATCTACCAAATCATGTGATCTGCCCAATAGTCCTCATATATCAGAAAAAAAATATAATACTGATGGGAACATTTCAATATTTGAGAATATTTTGCTCTCGACATTCATTCAGGAAATGTTTATGTTGTAGAGTCTCCTCCCAGACTCATTGACAAATACATACTTGTATGAATTTGGTTCCTTTAACTCAAATATTCTTTCTCCTAAAAATGCATACATTTCATTCTTTAACTGATTCTTTCTTTGGCTTAGTACAAAGAACGTATACCCTATAGGAAAAAAAAAGTTTGTCTTATGAAATGTTGCAATAATGGTTGGAGAATTATTAAAGCAAGAATCAAAAAAGTAGATAAACACTGGGAAATTAATCACAGAACACCAAACTCGTATACAACAAAAATACTGAAATCATGGTTTACCTATCTTTACAAATAGACTTGTAATCACTGTATAATTTCAAATATAAAACAAATGACCTTGTCAAATTCTTCATGTTATATAAAGGAGGTCTAAATTAAAGAGATTTTTTACTTACAAACTTTAGTATCTGAAAGGACACAAGATGTACCAGTCAGACATCATTACCCATAATTATAATAATCTCACAAAGTGATTCAAAACCCATTAGCGTAGTAGCAAAGTAAAGGCAATGTTCTGAATTGGTAATTTTCTTTAGTATATCAAAATATGGCTATACAAAACATGAATTTACTAAAGTATTCTTTAATCATGGTTTCTGGAAATTACATAATAGTATAATAAGATTCAAGGTGAGCTAAAAGATAAACTATTAAAAATAACAACATATCTTACTTATTCTTATTTAAGAACGTATAGTAATAGGTGCGGGAGGGATGACTCAGTGGTTAAATACACTGGCTATTCTTGCAGAAGGTCATGGTTCAAATCCCAGCACCAACAGGATGGCTAACAACCTTTTGTACCTCCAGTTCCGTAGGGTCTGATGCCCTCTTCTGTCCTCCACAGACACTGCATGACATGGGTGCATTTATACACATGCAGGCATAAGACATACACATAAAAATAAATTTAAATAAATAAATAAAAAGCTTAAAGAATGTATGGAAATAAAAAAAATTTAAATTAATTTTATAAATAAAAATACTCTGAATATTGCACGGAATACAGTCAGGATTTCACCATTATCATAGTCTGTGCTCATTATATTGACCACCAGTATGCAACACTGAAACCACTGCAGTTTTAGAAACAACTTGAAATGTTTGCATATTCATCCAAAAACTCTATATGAAAAACACCTAATGCCACTTTTAGAGTCTTGCCTTTTGAAAGACTATGGGTTTATAGCTCAAGGTGGCTGGGAAACAGAATCATATACATTTCCAACAGCTTAGAATTTACACAACTTTCTGTCACTATTTTTGGTGGATTCTCTAAAATGGTTCTAGGGTAATTAGAGGTATTTCCTTAGCTGCTGGACAGCAAAGATACAAGAGCTCTCACTCCCATGACACATCAACATGTGTTACATGTGACAGAAATCGACTTGAAGCATTCCAAAACTGAAACCCACTTCCTAACTCCTTAGACACTCAAACTTGTCATATACTTCTACTTCTTTCATGACAATCATACCAAACTTGGGGAACCCACTAACTCGCCAGGGGTTATGCAAGGATTTTCTGGAAAAACTTCTGAACTGTAATGTGGAGGTCTGGGTATTGAGCAAGGCAAGCAACCCCGGATACTCTGAAGGGACGGCAGGTGTCTGGCCTGCTCTGCCTGATGTGATAACGTGGCCCCAGGAAATCACAGTAGATATGAATCTTCTTTTCCCCCACCCCAGGCCATAACCAGGTTTTTGGGTTTCGTTTCCTCATTCCTGAACTTCCACGTCAGCCCTACAACCTTCCTGCCTTTACCCCAAAACCCCACCTTTAACTTTCCCGCCTCCCTATATAAACCCCTGCCTTGATTTTAATAACCACACTACCCACGGATGTAGTATCCCAGGAGCTCCTCCTACCTGCGCACTCTGAGCTACCTGAGGCCCTGTTCGATCTTCCTCCATTCTCTGGCATGGCTGGAGCACAACAGCCATGCTGGAGATGGAGACATACCCACACCATAAATATAACCTGTTCTGAAACAAGTCCCCTAACCAATAAATCTCATACAAACCTAGGGAATTAAGAACAGATCATAAAAAAGGGAATATGATAAAACTGCCAGTACTTACTCACAACATATTTTCTGCTCCTTTTTCCCTCTGTATCCTGATACTAGCTAAAGTGATGTATTACCAAGGATCACTTTGAAATCTTTTAGTCATTCTTTGAAATTTTACAGTGAGATCTTTTGGCCGCAAATACTGTGTTTTTGTTTTTGTTGTTTGTTTGTTTTTGTTTTTTGACACCAGATGGTTTTTCATTCTATTACACAGCCCACTATGAAGGTAAGAACTGTCATATAACTGTGAAGTGATTACCTTGTTATTATAGATACCTGACACTTCAGTATTTTCCTGGAATGAATGAGTTGTAAGTCCTTATTCAGTTTTCCATGATAAAGCTTATTTTCCTAGGAAACAATTTAGAAAATGGCTCCTCCTGAACTGGATAACTTGATTGTGAGACAGATCTTGAACACTCATGACTCTGGTGGAAGAACACCAACAAGTATCCAATGAAAACCTGTTTTCAATCTTCCTAGTAATAGCTGTGAATACAATCACTCTGTGGCTTTGTATTCTTTATTTGACAACTTTCTGTATGGCTTCTCTTTCCTTGATCAGATATCAGACTTGCCTGTGTTTTCCCTCATTGCTGCACAACAAAAAATGATTTTAAGATATTTTTGGTAAGGTTATGAAGTTCACCTTCAGAACTGTTTATTTAAATAAGATTATTGTCCATGATGTCTAGGAAATTGTATTCATAATTTGGTGCTATTTTATTTATGCCCAATAAATAACAGAAGTAATAGGTTTCATCAAACCAAGAAATCCTCCTGGCTGTTACAGAAAATTAATATTTTGCTTTAGTTTTAATTCTGATTCCTAGGTCTAATATTGTTCTTTAATTTTATTATTGTTAAAGCTAAATAAAGCAAGTTATTCAACAGAAATATTTTCTATTTATTTATAGAAGGCTTATTCTCTAAATTTACTCATTTCATCTGAATTCATAAATCCTGAATCATTAGAAGAGATCGACAATGAAAACTTCTGTTACTATTTAAAGCCACTCTGCTCATAAAATAATAGTTGTAGTAGCACTAGTAGTAGTAGTAGTAGCAGTTCCATTTGGCACTACACAATTCTGCATTCAATGACAATCCACAGAGTCCATGTCTCTGATGAGAAGCTCCAGAGTTTGACTGTGAGGAGTGACTGAGGGGAGACAAGAGGAGATGGCAAATCCTGTTACCCACAGTAACCCTCATTACTTCTCTTAAGGAGTCTAGGGATAAGCAAAATTGAAAGTGATATAAAGTGTTCAGGTGAAACTGACAGACATGCAACTCTTTGAAATGAGAGTCATTCTAACTTCAATCAGAGCAAAGTGCTGCTGGCCCTGTGAACTCACTAGTGTCAAATATTTACCTCCAAAATGAGTGGATCAAGCAAATTTATTAGAGAAAAGGAAGGTGTCTTTTCAAGCCACTTTCTAGTGTATAAAAATGAGTAAAGTTTGAAAGGTTTTGCAAGATAGGATAGTCACTGATTTTATATCTTGTTTTAATAAGTAAGTTCTTAGCTAACTTTTGTTCTTCTGGGTTTACAACCATCACTTTAGGTATAAATTTATGAAGACAAAACAAAGGTGTATAAAGAATTATTGAGTTTTCACAGTTGAACATAAACATGCTTTAAACACATCATGTAGCCTATGAAAACCTAACTGAAAAGAGCCTGGCTTAATCATTTTTGCCTTATAGAAAATATATATGAATCTAAGTTCATTTCTCAAAGACTCAATGTAGGTTTTACAAATGTTGATTTTATAATCTGCTAACCAAGTCTTGCTTTTACAGTTGAAGTTTATATTGAATAGATCTTTGTTAGAATGCTTACAATGCTTGTTATGGTAATTTAGTTGTTGATATGTTATGATCCAGTTAATGCTTAAAGTAAACATAGAGGGGAAACTGACCTTTGAGGAACTGGTTTCAAAATATTCCTTTAGTTTAATATGATTAAAGCAAAATTATTAAACCAGGCAAACTAAATAGAAAAAGACTTGTTCTTCAGCAAAATGCATTCTTCTTTTCATGCACAGCTGCATAAAATGTATAACAGCAGCAGAAGAAATGGAGAAACAAGGTATTATCTCAGAATTATACAGAAGTTACACATTTCGTCTAGCACTTGTGGAACATAAGCAGCAGCCTTTTAAGTATCCTGACAAAACTTAATTAAGAAGTTAGGGGGAAAAAAAAGATAAAACAAGTCCAAAACAGAAAAGTATTAGTTTGAAGCTATGATGAATGTTTAACATACTATTATAAGTAATGAAGGAAATAAAATATTGTGTTTGATTAATCAAAACATTTTGACGGTTAGGAATGATTCCCTGAGTGCAAATGCCAAGAACTATTATCTACACTACAAATTCCATTGTTACAAGTTGAACACAAAATGATAACTTTGTTGCTTTGTAGCAGAGAAAAATTGCTAATTTATTAAATATGGCATTGCACTGAAAATACTTCTTTAAAAATTTGTGGGAAATTTTCATGGGGAATACTTCAATAAAAAAGCTAACTATGCATACATCATAATTTACTTGGATACATTTTTGCATAACTTAGTGAAAACAAATATCATATCTTAGGACATTATCCTCATAAACTATGTTACAATTGTCAAATACTTGATATACATTTTTCATAATCAATACAGTTCATTGACTTTATGTGATAATAATAGAGAGTCAGAGAAGATAAAGATCAGCTAATAGGATACTGCCGTAAGCCAGTTCTCTATCCCCATAGTTTACAAGTATCATGTTAATTAGCATACAATTTTATTATTTTCAATTACATTATTACAAATTCCCTAGGTTCATTTCTAATTATGTGTATTTAGATATTGTATATTAGACTGGCACAATAACTGAGTGCAAAGTGGCCTGGTCATGCAAACCTAAGGATCTGAATTATGCTCCCAGAACCAACATAAAGACAGAGAGAACCAGTTATATACAATTGTAGTCTAATCTCCACATGTGTGCTGTGGCACATGTTACACTGACACAAATAATACACATATACAATGTTAATAGTAAAGAAATTATATTTAAAATATATTTCACAGATATTATGATTTGAAGAAACCTGTTTTAGAAATAACCATTATATAAATCGTATATGAAAAAGTACCTAACCATTATTAGTGAATGATAATCAATGTATGTATCTAAACTTTTAAAATGAGATTTTCATAATTTTTAAAAAGATTATTGTCAAAAATCCCCAGCTAAATGGAGATTTGCAAATATTTGGTTTACATATAAAATATTCCTAAGTTGAATAAAATTCTCAAATCACTAAGACATTTTTTAAACTCTTAAGTAAAACACAACTATTCTTGCATAGATTAAAGTCAGCTTCAGAGTTCCTCTATCACAGTATTTGAGGCTACTAAAGACACAGTTATGTGTCCTAGATACTTGCAACAAGATGTGTTTGGAGATGGAAAAGTGTCAATTTCAAAGAGATTTACAATGTAAGTTGTTTCCTTCATTTATAATTATACTTCCTGGAGTCTAAAAAACCATCCTTTCATCAAAGACACAAATCATCAGATGCTAAGTCGTTTCACATGTTTAAATCATTTTTATAGGCTACAAAAGAAAGACTATTTTGTGAACATTCAGCATAGGCCTCAAACAATCTTCTTTTGTTGGGCATTATCCTACATACCATTTATCACACAGAGAGGATGACAAAAGAAAGAGTACACTGAGGCAAATAATACAAGTGTCAAAACAACACAATAACATGTATTGTTTGTCAAAGGTTCCATGGTTCTGAGCCTGAATGAGATCCATCATTACTTCATTATTCACAGTCTCTGAGGCTTTACCATTGCTTTCAAGGACAACTAATCTCCATGGGATTCTAAATCTGTGTGAACCACCTTTTGAATCAAAGAAATTTCAAAGGTCAATTTAGATCTGAGATGATTCATTCAGTGAAATAACTTAACTTCCCTTATATTTTGTATTCTTACCAAAAAGCTGCTTGTACCTTCTATCCATTTGTGCATGGCACAGCTGTTCAGGATCCTATTCCTTTAGTGATACCACGTTTTACTTTATTCTTATACAGTCATTGAAGCTTTCTCTGTATAAATTGTCAAATCATTCTATCTATTTGAAAGAATCCCAATATAAGCACCCTCATATTTACTTCTATGTTTTTATTCAAACTTATGAATAGTTTTATATGACCACACTATTGATGGCTAAAATGCAGTACTTTATTTTACATTATTTATATTTTTACGCATAAAATATGGTTTTAATGAAAGATAAAGTTAATTGATCTTATTGAATGACATTTACTCTATTGGATTTTATACTTACAACTTCATATTACACATTATCAAACCTCCAGGACCATTGACTGTAAAATTCAAGGCACCGAAAGCATAATACAGTAAAATTCAATCTACCCATTTTGACTCAATATGATCTTTCCATATATTATATGTGAGATACTCATGACAAAATTACTAAAACCGGAATACAAGTTGCTTCTGCATTCCCTCCCGCAAATCATACTGCTGTTACCTATTATAAGTTTTACTTTCCATGAAACATATTCTTTCATCTTTCTATAATCTGTTATTACATATAAGTTTATTTAATAGATTCTAATTGTCATTCTAGTCACCTCATCATCTTTATATTCTTCAGCAACACATTAAAAGATGAGTTTAAATGACAGCCTAAATATTTGTATGTACTCTCTGTCAACATCAGCTCCTTAGATACAAGGTTTTTCATTGTATCCTTCTCGCTGATTGACTGCGATCTGTGTCAGTGGTTCCTGTCTTCATGAGCTATGCAGTAGCAGCTAGCTGCACATGTCCTGCACTCTCAGTCAGCTGCTTACATTCATTCTTCCTTCTCTGCTTGACTCAATTTCTTCATTTTCCAGGTTTCAATTTCCTGAAGCTTTCTTTTGCTCTTCCTGTTGTTTTATCAGATTGATTAGGTCTTAATTTCGAACTCACACTGTACCTATTTATGTATCTATATATGACTATGTGATTCTAATGAAATGTTTACTAAACTTTTGATTTAAATTTGCCTTATCTCTAGCTGTGATAGAAACTGCTTTCAAAATTCTGTGGGAACTACCACGTCCTATGCTCCCTTCTTCATCAGCATAGGTGGTAGGAAGACTATTGTTAGTATTTAACTTCCCAGGAGCTGTTTTATTTCACTAGACAAAAGACACTTGCAATTTCACTGATGATATATGTCCCTGGAGCTTACCAGACTTTTAAAACACAGATATTCGTGGAGCTTCACTAATTTTCAACAGGCTGTGCTATAAATGTAATGAATCAATGTAATACTCCCCACAACATCCAAATAACTTCTGAATCATGCAGATTCTGGAATGGATCTTTGAAAAACACGTGGCAAAATTTTGATTATAATACGGTGTTGGGATGCAGACTTATGGCAGAATAAATGCTTAGCATCCCTATTATTTTTTATTCAAACCTTAGTAACTGGAAAATAATTTACTGTGTTTTTATATTTATTTTCCAATCAAAATCATGTTCACAAATGTTTAAATTTCTGCTAGGTGAAGAAAATGAACATTTCAAAAATTATTGACCATATATAATGCACCATAAGCCAAATGACAAGGTCTAACAAAGATATTCCACCTAGTATGACAACTTAGATCACTCTTATTATTTGGTTGATATGGCATTAATTATCTTTCACTAAATACGTCTGGGCTCTGTAAGTCAGATTATAAAAAGAAACGAAGTTATGTTACGGACCACTGCTATTTTACAGTTCTATATTATTTTATTTTATTTCATTTTGAGTCTTAAAATGGCATGAATCTCTAGCAGTTCCCTGGAATGTATACTATTTTTAAATTTAATATCATGGGCAGTGGTGAAGGATAGTTTCAAGGCTCCCACCTGTCCTTTCCTATTAAGATAACTCTCATTTTACAAGGCAAGTATCTCTTGCTGGAATTTCAATAGTAGCCATATATGTCAACTCTAATCATACATTTGTAGGCCAGCAAAAGATCCAAAATACTTAGCTGATTTTGGCCAATAATTAATTTATCATCATGTCCCCAGATAACCTCATTGTAATATGTTAGTGCATAATAACATTTGTATTTAACATAGTCCTCAAAAATATCTTTGTATTTTCCTTTATTCTGTGTGCAGTTATGCAAGTAAATGACTTTGTGTTTTAGTTATCTGAACAGATATGAAAAGTTATTTAATAATGCAATGCACAAAATAATAAACCCATATAATCTCCAAATTTTTATGACAATTTATAGATACATTGTCATCATATTATGCAACATAGATGATATACCACTTATAAAGTTAAAAATAAACTAAACAATATAAATATTTCTGTAATTTCTTGGTTGAGTATATATGCTTCAGAGTTGTTTTTAGAATCAAGTCAAGCTGTCTTATGTAGAGTGTCCCAAAATTTCAGAATCATGAAGGAAATATCACAAAGGAAGTTCCAGGACATAAGTGAGTCACTGCTAGTTGCTGACAGTCAACATGAGATTTTCTCCATGTGAAGTCAATATGCTGCCCAATTTCCTAAGAAAATGTCTAAATTAATGCCTAAGTCCAAATGGATAGTCCTAATGGATAGAAATATTGTTAATTCCATTTGTGACTTTGAAATATGCCACTGTGCTTACCATATTTTATTCATTAGTAAATAGACAGTTCATTCAACACATGGTCAGGGAAAATAGGTTCAGCCTTGTATTTCAAAATATCAATAGTCCTTTCTCTGACCAACATTTCTTTTTATTCTCCTAATTTAAAATATACTCATTTTCTGTAATCCTAGGTCTATCATTTTTGTAAATAACACTTGGAAATTCTACATTTTATTCTTCAAAGTCAGGTCTAAGTTTAAGATAAAACTCTTGAAACTTAGATTTTTTTTTATTTATTACTTTTGTTTTATGTGTATGCATGTATAGCCTGCATGTATGTAAGTGCATCTGTTCTGTGCAATGCCAGCAAAGGACAGAAGAGGGTGACAGATCCCTAGGACTGGAGTTACAAATGATTGTTAGCCACCATATTGGTGCTTGGATTTGAAGTTGGATCTTCTGCAAGAACAGTCAGTGCTCTAAACTCCTGGGTCATCTCTCTGACTTAAAACTTGTTACTTAACTATAGGACCCTGAATTTTTCTGATTAGGAAGATGTTTGACCTACAAAAGAAAGCTATCATTCTTTGAGCCCCTACATAAAATGAAGACATAGTGAATCACTATTATTGACATTTCTATTGAAAAAAAAAAAAAGACAGGAGGCAAACAGAAGTTCGTATCAATCTTGAAATATCAGTGTGTGTGTGTGTGTGTGTGTGTGTGTGTGTGTGTGTGTGTGTACTAAGGGGAATTTTTTTGTTTAAGATAGGAGGCTTGAAAATATTTTGCAAGCATCTTTGGTTTTTTTCTGATCCCATTTTTCTGCCTTCTGTGTCCTCCTTGTCTTTTAAAATTCACTCATGAATTTCTGTGTATTTTGTAATTAGAGAAACATCAAAGTTTTCATATCTTGCATGCTTATGTTCTTTGCCAGTTTAATAAGACTCATTTGATTTTACTAAATGAACAACAATTCATAATACACATTTTGTAAAGATATATCTATATATTTTCTGAGAATTTCATTGAGGCTGCTAACTAGGATGTATTTAAATAGGAATGTACTATTGATGACAAGCCCATTTTCAATACATTACAATACATTACCTTAGGGGCGTGTGTGTGTGTGTGTGTGTGTGTGTGTGTGTGTGTGTGTGTGTTTAGAAAAAAATCAATTTCTTGGTGTCTAGACCATGCATAACAAGCCATAACCTGGAGATGGTCTTCATCTGAAAATATTTTTTTGAATTATGGCATGCAAAAACGACTTGGAATTTTTATTTCACATAAATACTGTAGGCTCTGCTTAAAGAAAGTCACATAAAGAGACTGAGAGATAGGTCAAGTGGTAAAGTACATGTTTGGAAAGCATGAAGACCTGAGTGGGATCTCCAGCACACACCTTAAAGAGTTATATTGTCTTCAGGTTATCTGTGATTCCAGCAATTAAGAGGCAAGGATATGAGGTTTCTTGGAGCTTGCTGGCCAGCAAGCCCAGCTGAATGAGCAGCCAAACTTAGGGTGCAATGAGAGAAACTGTCTCATAAAATATTATGCATACAACTAGCATTAGTGACTGTGTAGTTCACTGCCATAAGTAATGCATATATAATGCAACCTCTACACTTAACACTACAGAAGAGGTGAAAAAAGATTTTAAAACTGATAGAAATAAGAAACCTAATGCTAGTTGATACAGTATGGACATGATAGGGATTATGTATCTATGAAATGTCTATAGTATGAGAGTCAAACAAGATCTGTATAATGACAAAAGCAGTTGCCATGCCAAAACGAATTCAGGAAATTCCATATGGTCTTACCTCAAGATAAAAGCAATCATTGGATGCTGAAGAAAGGAGAATCAGTTTTCTCCAGGAAAGAACCTCCTAAGAGGTTATCCAATCCCATGTTGGCAGCCCTAAACACATATGTATACATGAGCATAGTCCTAAACACATATGTATGCATGAGCATGAACACTACTGAATGGACTTAAAGTATTATATATACATATATATATTTCATATATATATGTATATACATAAATACATATATATGTAACAATAATAATCAGAGAAGAGGACAAAAATTTGTAAGTGGATAGTATGACACGGGATGAGTTGGATGGGGAACGAGAAGAATGAAAATAATGGAAATAAAGTACACTTATAAGAAATTATTATTATTATTTTATTTTTATGTGTACAAGTGTATTGCCTGCATGTGTATATATGCACCTCTGTCGTGCAATGTCTGCAGAGGTCAGAATAGAGCATTGGATCCGTGGAACTGGAGTTAGGGATGCTTGTAGCCACTATGGGTGCTGGGAATCAAACCTGGGTCCTCTGCAAGAGCAGTCAGTGCTTTTAACCATCGAGCCATCTCTCTAGTCCCTTGTATGAAATTCTTTAAATTATATTAAAATAAAAAATAAGAAAACAGAGTAAATTAAAGTAATTAAAAATCAAGGTTATCTCTGAAAACTAAGATATATATATATATATATATATATATATATATATATATATATGGTAGTTATTCTGGAAAATTGAAAACACTTGGCACTCACCATCATTCGCCACCCACATGCACACATGAACATGCATACACACACAAGTACCCATCAAATAAAAAGCAAATAAAACAATGGCAATGCTTGTCAGTGATCTTATCTAAACAGGTAAAGGTCCAGGCTGACTTTACATGAGAGATGATATTTCTTGAATGCAAACAAATTAGAGAAAGCAGCTGGCACTGAAGCCTTGCAAGGGCAGCCCTGACATAGCAGACTGAGGAAAATAATGATGATAAACACAGGTTCAATATGTATCCGACTGTAAAGGAGGTTAAAAAAATGGTTCTCCTTTATCAAAATTGATGTATTTGCCATTGCTAAACATCACACATTCAAACAAGACATTAAACACTGAGTCCCCATATTAGCAACAAGTCATAAAAGTCCAAAGAGATATGATAATTACATGTTCCTTTTTTGATTTTGTATTTTTTCTTTTTGATATAGGGTCTCACTATGTAGCCCTGTCTAGCCTAGAACTTGCTATGTAGAATAGGTTTCCCTCTTTAACTCACTGAGATCCACCTGCCTCTGTTTTCTGAATACTAAGATTAAAGGGTTGTGCAAACACCTCTGGCTAAGTGCACCTTTTAATAATTGCTATCTTACTTTCAGAATAAACACTTATTCTATATGTAGGCTTATATGTCTTGCCAATAGACCCTAAGTCAATATCACATTTGGGAAAATAATGTGAGGAGTTGTATACTAGGAAAAGAAGTAAGTACACTATTTATGATTATAAAGGGCAATATATAGTGTGTAATAAATAATATGAATTACAATACTAATATATGTAGACAGTTGCATTCAGAGTAATGACATATTTGGTTTGATTACCATAATAAAAAGTTTATCTTGTTTATAAAGACTGAGAACAAGAAGCAAATCCTATCCTTAGTTTCAATGACATATTTGAATGGTATGTGCTTCCTATTATAATTTTGGGTTCTATAAAGATGCAGAATTTGATTCCAAGAGAGGATAGCATGTCACAAGTTTACAGAGCAAAGATGGAACTTTAAGCTATTGCTAACACACGACCAATTTGGACACATCTGTACATGGAACACAAGGGTAGGTGATAATTTTGGAAGTGGCAATTTTCTGTGGTAATCAGGGTATTTAAGAGATTTTCTCTGTGTGTGAATGAGAAAGAATGTGTAGAGAGCTTAAGTCATCCATTCAGGCTGTTCTTGCACTTATTGCAAATGGAGTTTGTATCAAACCAAGCAGAGAAGAGGAGAACAATCATGACCTAGACATATCTATAATAAGTTTCAATAATTTTCTGAAGTCAACTACAAATGTTAACACCAAAAGAAGCTTAAACTAGAGAATATCTTGTATGTTTAGTACCATAGTGAGAATAGAAATTTCTGCTGCTGCCCCAGGATCAAATGTGGATAAATGACTATAGTTAAATGTACCAATTTTCCTCTTCTAATTATTTCTAAAAAGCGAGGCCTATCTCATTCCAGCAATCACTGCTGTCCTGAATTATGATAAAATTGAGTTCCATTCACCATAAGTGATGAAATAAATTAAAGATAGAAATATGTCATTCAAAGCTTTTCACTAAAAATGATCTTTGGTTATTGCACATAGAACCATATTTCCCCATGACTGTCTTATAAAGTGACTTATCAAGAAGGAGATGTTAAGACCTGATCTTAAAATCTAACTCTGGTAACTACTAATCAGTTTATTTAACCCCAGAGAACCTGGCATTTTGGTCTGGGATTCTTTCAGGACTATTGAGCCTCAATTCAGTAGCTGAGATACAATTTTTATTAAAGATAAAATTTAATAGAACCTAAAACACCTTGAAATTTAGCTTTAAATACAAAGAGGATAGAAAAGTTGATGCATCTTTGCTATCATATTAATGTTGAAATCTAGAGATTAATGATCTATATTTACTCATTCAGCAATTATCTTCATTCATGTTTTTCATCCAACATTCCTATATGAACTCTAAATATAATTAAACAAAAGAGCTTGGGTATTTGTTCTAGTATTACTTAGAATCTAGTTGAAATATTAAAAAACAAATGGCAAAATTATAATGAGAAAAATAAGAGTGAAGAGATGTAGCAGAAAGTGTTTAGTTTAAATAAGTTGTTGGCAGATGAACTCTGATAAAAATTCGTTTGTGAAGAAAAGTTCTGAGGCAATCTTGAATTGAGGGGAAAGATCATTATAATAAAAGTCACCATGAAGACATGATATGCTGATTTCAGAATGTTGCAGGCAGTGAAAAACCAGATGACACAGGATTATACACGGGTATTAAAGATATGGAGCATTTTTCCAAAATTGGTCATATACTAAGTTAAAAAAAAGAAGAACTATGAAAGAACCCTCTGCATTCTGAATGCAATGAATGGACTCAGCATAAATTCTACCAGACCTTCAAAGAACTAACATCAATACTCCTCAAATTATTCTATAAATTACAAAACACAGAACTGACTACCAAATGAAGCAAAAAGGAGCAAATATTCTAATTTCAATGTATGAAAAGGTAAAATTGATATTAATTTTTCTTTTATTTATTATATAACATTCATTTATTCATTCCAAATTTGAGCATTTTCAGACACTTAATTTACATTATCATGTTTATTTATAGAACAGTTATTAATATAATAAATAAAGTGTCTTCTAGTATATAGCAAAGCACTGTAATCTAAGCACCATAACTTAGTTTACTATACACTACATACACTCTCTGCATTTCATCATGAGGCATTGTTTTAATATAATTGTACTTCTACTGCTATCAATAATGCATCAATTTAAGTAACAAACACAACCGAGAACATCAGAGAAATTAGCTAACACATTGAAAGGAATCACACTAAATTATGAAAAATACAGAAAGTCGGTATTCATAATAAAGCAATTTGTTATGAGGAACATCTTAAATCTTAGCACTTGGGAGACAAAAGTTGGAGGATCATTAGTTTGAGAACAAATTGCTCTAAATAGTGATTCCCATGCAAGTCTGGGAAACATTGAGATTTCCTGTCTCAATCAACGTCATTCATAAAAATAATGATAAAATAGGGATAACAAGAATCCTGGCATGGTGATACCTGTCTGGAATCTAAGCACTGTTGGGAATAAGTCAGGAAGACTCAAATTCAAGGCCTGATTGTGTTAAATATTAAGATCCTACTTAAATAAAAGAAAGAAAGAAAGAAAGCAGAGGAAGGAAGGAAGGAAGGAAGGAAGGAAGGAAGGAAGGAAGGAAGGAAGGAAGGAAGGAAGGAAGGAATAACTACATGATATCTAGGCTAAAATATCTTATTTGGAGTGAGCATACATACGACTTTAGCATGCTGTCATCATTGCTGTGAATTCATATGAATAACTGATCAGCTGCCTGGATGCCTTTGTTTTCTTGTGTTCATCTAACCCCTTTGACTCAAACATTCTTTAGGCCTCCTCATCCTCAGTGATCTCTGAGCTTTGGGAGGCAGAAGCTTGAAACAGTTGCCCTATTCAGGGATAGTACTCTGAGGTCTTTTGATCTCTGCCTATTAGCTAATTGTGAGTCTCTGTGTTAATCACCATTTGCTGCATAAGAAAACTTTTCTGCTGAAAGCTGAGTGCATTCTTCCTATGCTCAAACCAGACGTTGAAAACCCAGCCTAAGGAACTTTTGCCAATTGATGGCTGCTGGAAGGGGAAAAGACAGTGTCTTACAGGGTTGGCACTCTTGATGAGCCCAGTGAATAAATCCTTACTGAAAGGCATTGGGGGCCACAAATCACAGTCCATAGGTCATCTCATTCTGTCTTTCTCTCTCTTTCTCCCTCTGTCTCTGTCTCTCTCTGTCTCTCTCTCTCTCTCTCTCTCTCTCTCTCTCTCTCTATGTATATATATATATATATATGTCTGTATAATGATAATTTATTAAATTATGTAGGGGGCAGTGGGAGAGATGGAGAGAGGGAGTGGATATAAATGCAATCAAATTATATTGTATTCAAATCATGAAAAATTCAATTAAAATGCACAAAAAGAGACATTCACAATCAATAGTTGAAATAAAACCATTGCACATAGAAAGATAGTACAGGGTTTCCATAATTTAGAGAAACAAAATAATGAACAATTTTCTGATAAAAACATTTATTCTATTTGAAATTGTATCAGAAACCATTTCATACATACTGATATAGTAATAAAGTACACATATTGACCAATCAGAAAGATTCATGTGTGGTTATTTTATTTTAAAATACTTTCTATTAGATTCATTTGCATTTTCCATGTGTGTGCATGTGTGTGTTCTTATGCATTTATAACATTCATACTTACCATGACACTTATGTATAGGTCAAAGGACAACATACAAGAGGTAGAGGGCTCTTTCTTTGCATAGTATGAATCCTGAGTCTCACACTAAGGGTTCCAGGATTGATGGCAAGGACTTTTACTTGGTAAACCATGTCGAAGGGACACTTACTGTTTAATAAGTGATCACTACTAGGTTCACTTCCTGCAAAAAAAAAATCCATGACTTTAGATGAAAATTTATTAAAGATGAAAAACTATGTGAATGTATATGGTATATGTTTATTTAGATTGGCAAAATCGGCTCTCCCTGTTAGTTAAGTAGAAGAAAATCTACTGGGTACTGTATTTTTCTAACATGCATGTACTAATAAATTCCAAAATTAAATGTTATCAAAACCTGTGCTTTCCAAAACTACTGCCCTAAATATTTATTCATTTCTTAATCTTATTTTTAATACTGTAATATTTTATATATTAGATCCTGACACCATAGAATCCAGTAAGTCTTCAAAGTATTTAACTTTGTCTCTAACTTTAGTTCTACTCTGTATTGAATTATCATCTAACATTAATTTAATGTTTCTCATTTGAATTATCTGCTTTCTTCTGGAGATATTAAACATGGATGGAAAAGATTTTAGAAACAAAATAAAAAGTAAATAAAAAATAAAAATAAAACTGGTATACATAATTATGGTGTACCTATTAACATACTGAATCTGTATGCATTATGTGTGTTTCAAAGCACGTAAGTCCTAAATAACTGAAACAGTCTGAAAGTGCCCCATCATGAATATTCCCTTTAATTTTCAAATTCTATCCCAGTATTTAACTTTCTTGGATAAAAGTGCTTCTCTTATACTACGTACAAAACTGCACATTTCATTCATATGGTGCACAAACAGAATAACCAAAGGCCCAGTCCCTTTAGAGCTCTATGTCCTGTTGCCCCAAAATAATTATTAATTTCACTTTCACAGATTTGTCTACAAATGGGTGTGATTGTTGATATCCATCACTACTGGTTCTGTTTATGACACTCTATGAGGAAGCATAAATATTTATTTGTCACAGTGGTATCAATACCAATCCAGATAGTCTGTCCTTGATGGTGAAAATGTATTTCTTTTGTCCTCTTTTAGTAATCATTACAATGTATAGCACTTCTCCAAACTGAGCTATGGAATACATGCCAAGGGCAAAGAGCATAGCTTACCCTTCTTTGACTTTCTCTTAATGCCTATCACATTGCTGACACATAATAGCATTCCATAAATATCTACTGAATAATTAAATGCAATGACTTATTTGACTGCTTGGGATTGTTTAACTATGTAACCAATTCATAAACCTGGGAAGACAACATGAATGAGAAAAGACATTCAAGATGTTTGCTAGGGTTTTAAGGAGACTAGAATATCAAATATTAAATTATCTTGCAGACAGAAAAATAGTTAACATTGTTCTAAAATAAGGATTTCATGTAGCTTTACTTATTGGTGGGATCTAATCATAGGTGAATTTTTAAAGTTTTCTGCCTTAGATGAAGAAAAAAAAATACTTAACAAGACTCTGAAATTCATTTTGAAATCCAATTGTTAATATTTTAATTAAATACAGTGATGATTTAATGGACTAGATAATAACACTTCACCACATTATGCTTTGAAAAATAAAATATATTTCAGAATACTCTAATTCAGAAGAGTCACATCAAAATATCTCTGTCATATCTCTAGACAGACTAAATTTCTAACGATACGCTGAACATGAATCCTTTTATTTAGACAAATATACTACATACCATTCATCAAAGAAGATTCTTTTTGCAACAGGTGGTGACTTCTGAGGAATCCCACAACTTGTCAGAGAGAGAGAATATATCTCAAAGAGATGTGCAGCCCTAGGTGACACTTCGACAGTTGAGCCTCTACACTTAAGACTCATGGAGCATTGCTGAATAAAAGGTAGCACATCTCTCCACTCAAACCAGGGAAGTTTCTTTATACAAGAGATTGAGTGCAATGCACACAGAAGGCCAGTACTGGCTAAGTTTTGAAGAATAAGAGACTGTAGGGTGTGTGTTCCTAGAAAGGACTCCTATATTAAACCTCACTCACCCATGACTCAGGGTCCATTGTGGATGAAAGAGAGGTAAGAACCAGGGCTGGTTCATGAATATGGGGAAGCAGAGGCTCTCAGATCAATAGAAACGTGCACATGTGAATTGGTGGCAATGGGTGCCAGAATCAAGGGAGAGAAACGGGTGGCAGAAGGCCACTGGGAACTATTGGAGACTGATTACTAATGGAAGAGCTAGAAGATGCTTTACTTAAGATCTGTAGATAGCCTGAAAAGGTTCCAGTGGTTGAGTTCACACCAAAGGACATTTGGTTCCAAATGCTTGGCGGGATAGGATTTAAAATGTATGACAGAGTATATGAGGTCTGATGGGGTGTGGGAGATCGTGGTGGGGAAGGGGTCTATATTTGATTAAGAACTGTTGTATGAAATGTACAAATGACCAATAGAATTTTATTAATATTTCAAGAAATATCCAAAAATTCAAATCAAATCATAATTTGAATACAAATTAGTAAAATAAGCTAGGTGCGGTGCACACATCATGCAGGCAGATCTCTGTGAGATCCTGGCCAATCTAGTCTGTACACGGAATTCCTGGACAGTCTTTAAAAAAAGGGTGAAATAATGTAAAATTATAAGTCATCCAAAAGAATATGGAAGCACACACTAAAGGGTTTAAAAATATTTTTAATTTTTTAACTCTATAGTTGTTCAACATATTTAAAATAATTACTTATCACTGGAAGAAACATTGGTGGTAGATTTTAAAAACAAAAGACACAGATGTTGCTATTGCAAAAATTAAATTTATTAGAAAATAAATTGTAAAAATAAAAGTACATGATTAAAAATATAGATTTAAAATTAAAATATTGTATTCTTAAAATATATTCTGACCTTAAAATGTAGAACAATATTTAAGTCATTTATTAACCTATTCATATTTCATAAATTCCAATATATGATGCAAAAGCACAAAAGTCCTTGCTTTCAATATTATTGTCATAATGGTAAGGTTTGCTTTTATTATTGTTTCTTCTTAATTGTGTATAAGATTACTGAAGTCCATGACTAATATGACATACATAAGCTAACTTAATTATTTTCCTGACATATAATATTGTTGTAGTCTATGAGTAATATGACATCATAGGTTATATTTGCATAATTAATTTAGTAACTACAATTTTATTTTCATATCTTACATCAGTCCTGATATCAGATGAAAATTAATATCTGAGAGATCCTGGAATGGTTCAGTAATTAACAGCACTCCCTGCTCCTGTACAGCTCAAAACAGGTGACTCACGACCATCTGTCACTCTAGGCTTGTAGCAACCAGCTTCCTCTTCTGGGCTCCACAAACACTTGTACATATGTGTACATGCACACCAACACACACATTTATAAATAAATCAAAATAAACTTTTGATAAATTAATTGCACTTTCCATATATATGTTGCATTTTGAAATGTATAAATTTGCATACATACTCAAAATATCTTTAATATGTTTAGTCCAAAAGTTTATCAATACATATTTCATCTTTATTATTCCGTACTTTCCACGACCGTTTACGTATGTATATCACTGTGAAGCTATGTGGGCATAGCTTTATAACATTACCATATAAAACAATGGTGATGATTGTTTCATACTCTGCGGGTTTTCTCATCACTTCCTTGGTTGTTCCTTTTGCTCTACAGAACCTTTAGTAAGTTTCCCACTTGTAGTTTGCCTTAATGCCTGAGCAGCTGATGTCCAATTTATAAAGTCCTTTCCTATGCCTAATCTTGGAGGATACTGCTTACGCTTTCTTCTACCAGTTTCAGAGTTTCAGGTTTTATATTGAGGTCTTTGATGTGTTTGGAGTTAATTTTTGTGCAGGGTGGAAGATAAGGGTCCAATTTCATTCTTCGACAGGTGGAGATCTGCTTTTTGCAGCACCATTTGTTGAAGATGCTTTCTTTCCTCCATTGTGGGTTTTTGGAATCTTTGTCAAATATCAGGTAGCTGAAACTGCATGTACTCATGTCTGGGTCTTCTGTTATATTCCATTAATCTACATGCATATTTTTGTCCCAGGACCATGCTGTCTTTATGACTATAGATATATAATGTAATCTGAGATCTTGTATGGTGATCTCCCCAGGGTTGTTATTTTTGCCCATGATTGCTTTGACTATCTGAGATATTTTAAAACTCCATATTAATTTTTGAATGATTTTTTCCAGCTCCATGAAGACTGTTTTATGTATTTTGATTAACATCACATTGAACTTATAGTTGCTTGTGGTAAAAATGGTCATTTTTACACTGTTGATTCTATCAATCCATGAACACAGTAGAACTTTCCATCTCCTAGTGTCTTTCTATATCTCTTTCTTTAATGATTTGAAATTTTCATTGTAGAGGTCTTTAATGTCTTAGGTTTATTCCTAACTAATTTATTTTTTGAGGTTACTGTGAATGTGAAGTTTTCCTTAAATGCTTTTTCTGATTGCTCACTATTGGTATGTAGAAAGGCTACATACCAATTTTCTCAAAATTGATTTTGGAACTTGCCACTTTATTGAAACTGTTAATAATTTCTAGAAGTTTTTTTGGTGTGATGTTTGCCATCTTTTAGGTATAATATCATGTCATCTGCAAAAAGGGGATATTTTGCCTCCACTTTTCCAATGAGTACTCTTTTAATTTCCTTCTCTTGTTTTATTGCTCTAGCAAGAGTTTCAAGAACTCTATTAAAAAGGAGTGGAAATAGTTGACAGCCTTGTCTGGTTCCTGATTTTAATGCTGTAAAATGCTTCCAGTTTGTCTCCATTTAGAATGATGTTGGCTATAGATTTGCTGTATATAGCTTTAGTTATATTGACGTGTGTTCCTTCCAGTTCACTTCTCTCTAGGACTTTTAACATAAATGCATGTTGAATTTTGTTAAAAGCATTTTATGCATCTATTGAGATGATCATGTGATTTTTGTCTTTCAGTTTATTTATATGATTTATGACATTTATTGACTTATGTATATGGAACCATCCCTGCATCAAGCCTACTTGATCATTGTGGATTATCTTTTTGATGTGATCTTACTGAATTAAATTTATTATTGTTGTTCTCATGGAGACAGAGAGCCTGACTGTGGTTGACAAACTGGAGTAAGTGAAAATAAGGAAGTGAAGCCCAAATGATACAAAATTTTACACATGCACAGTGACTAAATATAATTATAATGTACTCTCTTCCAAAGATTTATTAGTGGCAATGTCTTAAGTATTATTACCACATGTACACAGTAAACATATAAATAATAGCGATATTAACAATAGAATACATTATCCTTTTTGAGAATGTATGTGCATGTGTATAAGTGAGCTTGTCTGGGTACATGTGTGTTCACATGAAGGCCAAATAACATCTTGAGTGTCATTCTTCAGGGATCATCAGGGCAGTTTTTGAGACAGGTCTCACTGATTTGTGGTTTGACAAGTAAATTTAATGTGTCAGGCCTGTGAGTCAGAATTTTACATTTCATTGAACTGAAACTTTTAGTATCTCTCCAAAGCCATGTAACTCAGCTATCATCTTGGATTTTGTTTTGAATTAATGGATGGGAAACATGTAGACATGCACAGAAGTTTGATTTCTTCATGAACCACAATTTCTAGATTCACACATACATTAGTATTCCTTACTCTTGGAACATACTTTCTTTTCATTTTTAAAGTGTAATATTTATGATATAAAATATGGTGTTTTGATATAAAATACAATGAGAAAATACATTATATATATTTTGTGTGATAGTTGTTAAGAATCTACTAGCATTTAAAAGTTCATAATATTTTAATAACTGCTGTTACTACTATAATATTCTATACATATGAAATTATTGTTCTTCACTAAAATTTTGTGTTCTTTTACAAATATATTCTCAATTTCATCATGTCATTTTGGACTTGCTTCAGTTAACTATTTTAGTTTTTCATCTGTGGATAATTTGATTTTTATATGTCCTACTACATCATACATATTTCCACAATGGACTTGGGGCAGTTCTAATATTTAAGAGAATGAGTGTTATTTCATTGTCCACATAATATTTTTATGACTCATTCTATTAATGTTCACTTGGAATTTTTCTGTTTCTTGGGCACGATTATGCTTTTAATGAGAATAAAAGTGCAAATATGTCTTTGGAATGCTGAATTCCCTTACCTGAGCTGTATAAGTGACATTCCTGAATCACGTGGTATGAAAATTAATGGTGGTTGCCATTACTACAACAGTAGAGACATTCTTGCTAATACTTGTCCTAAGATTCTATATACCGTCATTTTGTGCTTTCAGTAAAAGAGACATAAATTCAGTTATAGTCTTTTCTGCTTCTCAGACTAGCACGGTGTTGCATGGTATTTCCTGGGGAGATATGAATAAATGTTATGTGTCATGAGTCACATACTAATGAAATAATTCCATAAAGCTAGCTTGGGTGAGTCAGTTAGGTTATTGGAGACCCAGGAGCATAGATAAGAAAGAATTTGAGGGCCATGAGCTAGTCTGGAGCCTTGTTCAATTAGCTTGCTAAGTCTTATGGTCCTCCTTCCTCCCTCACATTGGGAATGTTACAATACAGAGGTAATAACTATTTGACACCTGTGATAGTTAGAATTAAAAATGTTCCTCCTGGCCTCCGGTCTTTGAACATTTGTAATATGATCCACAGTTGCTGGTGCTGTTTGGGGAAGGTCAAGAAATCACTAGCAGTTGCTGCCTTGAAGGAAGCACATTCCTGGATGCAGGTTCTGAGAGTTATAGCCTTTCCACACTTTGAGTTTATCTTCTCTATTTGCCTTTCCTGTTTGAAAATCTGAGTGCTTGACTTCCTGCTTGGACCAACAATATGCCGCCCTGCCTCCCAAGCATCATGAATTCTTATCTTTCTAGAACTATAAGTAATAAAACAAACTATTTCTTCTAAATATTTCTTTTGTCATGGTGTTTTATCAAAAAAACATTGAAGCAACCAATTGAAAACAGGTACCACAAAGTGCATTGTGGTTGTGAAGAAATTGACCGTGCTATGTTTTGGTGGACTGGGGAAAACTTTTTAAGTTTGGACTAGAAAAATAATTGAATACTGTAAGCAGAGGTTAACATGTAAATCTAATAGGAGCCCGGAAGAAAGGAATGGTGAGAGAAAGTTAGCTCCAGAGGGAAATAAGGACATAAACATCAACTGGGTTATTTTGACAAAGAGTTTCAAAAAGAGCAAGTGTGGCAGAAAGAAATATAAAACACACAATTTTGAAAGAAAAAGAGCTCTAGGAAAATTATTGTGGCAGTCACAGCCTGTGGTGAAAGGGAGGCTTTCATTGTTGAGAAAATTAGCACTATTAAGTAAAGCCTCCAAATTTGCACCTGAGCAATGGAAAATGTATGCTCCAGTCAAGACCTCACCCACATAAGTTTCCAATTTGTGAACAAGTAAAGCATAAGAAGCTTTCTTCTAGAAATCTACAATATACAAAAGCTTCTGGTAATAGGAATGAAGGTCCACCCCAAGTTGGAAATATTACTTGGTGATGTGCATGTGGTTGTGATTTTAGAGCCATGAAAATGCAAGAATAAAGATTGTGGATTCTTCTTCCTTGCTTTCACAGAGTTGCTAATTAGGCAGAATATGGCAGAAGATTCCCCAAAAGTAGAAGACCATGATAGGTCAGGAGGCACTGACCGTCCACTGGGTGAAGTGATGAAGGTGAAGCATTTGCTATTGTGAAGATCTGGTGAATTTGGAGATGCCAGAGCTTTAAAACACCTGCAAATGGGAGCTGTATGCTTGGAATGGAAGTGCCACAAGAGAGATGTGTATACTGGCAGGGAGCAAAGCTACGGGAGTAGAGTTATCTAAGCCTTTGAATGAAAAGACTCAGACATGAGACAAGAAGTTAATTACAGGATTTGGTGTTTTCCCTACTGTTTTTCAGTCTTGTTTGGCCAATATTTTCTCAATATCCCTCCCTTTTGCAATAGGAATCTATATTTTGTGCCGTTGTATGCCGACATTATATAATTTGCTTTTTGTTTTACAGTTAAGAGACTTAGGACTCTTGATATTTTGAATAGTGTTGAAAATGTTATACAGACAATGGGCACTTTTAAAGTAAAAGTAAATGCATTATTCATTATCATATATCCCTGAGCCTATGGGTGCTATGAAGTGGAATGTGGTACTTAGAAAGAAAAACTTCCCCCATAGTCTTAAATCTTTGAACACACAGTATATGGTCCCCAGTTTGGGAAAGGTCATGAAATCCCTAGGAGATGCTCTTTTGATGGAAGAATCAAGTCAGTGGAGATGGGATCTGAGAGTTTATAGACTTTCTCAACTTTGTGTTTGTTATCTCGGATTATTTGAGTGCTTGAAGATGTGAGTGCTCATCTTTCTGCTCTGGCTTCTTCTGTTGACATGTATCCACATTATGATGGACCATAAGCCAAATAAATTTTTCCTTCTACAGGTTATCTCAGTCTTGGTGTTTTATCCCAGCAAGAGAAAAGTAATTAATATAACACTTTACTTCATATCTAAGAAAAAGTAGTGGCGATTTCATCCCCTTGATCAATTCCCAGTCATTATTAAGTGAGAATAAGGAAATAGTGCTTGGGAATTTAAGCATACACTATGATTGGGATATGTGACCATCCTTTATGTTTTCTAAGCTTTGGAAATCCATTTTTATTTCATTGAATATCTTTCTCTGAACAAACCAGTTTATGTCTTTTTAAGTGTCTTAAAATTTTTAATAGAAGAAACATGAAAATATTTCTATTTGTTAACATACACCATAAAAATGCCTATATAGATTTCCCATCAAGTCTGGAATATAGGTTTTATATAACCTAACTTTACATACAGAATATAGGAAGGATGAAAAATTCTCTTTGACAAGCTCAGTAGGAAATCAGGTTAGAGCTGTAGGCACTCACCAACAAAGAGAATGAAATCCATGGGCACTATAAAATTTATTTGATTTCAAAATAGTAAAGACAAGACTGACACCAAATTTTCACTAAGACAATGTGAAAGTAGTTTTAAGCACCATTTAAAATAAAAAATTAGCTAGATAATGAAATTGTGAACATTTACTCATGAGCATGTCCATTTACATCAGACAATACTACTTCACTGGCTCTGTCAATGTACTGAGGCATTAATATAACATATTATGATAGATAAAATATACATCATACACATTATATGTTGTATGTACATGGCAGAATGCTTCAGAAGGGAAACAAAGGTATTAAAAAAAGAAAGTCCAAATTGGAAATACACATAGAAATGATGTGGAAAATGTTGTTAATGCCATTTATACTTTCCATGTGTTATTGTGAATATATACATTTATAAGGCTATAGAAATATATGTACCTGAACAATATAGAGTTCTTTTTGTTTTAACAGAAATTTTACATTCATTTTGTGCCTCTGTAACTAACACTGCACAGGATGTGTCACTATATATATATATGCAGCATTTTAGAGGCGCTGTGCTTACTTCCTTGCTTTACTGATTATTTCACTTTCAAATGGATTTATTAACAGGAATAAGTACACTCTAAACAGATGGTTGCCAGAAATCTGCTTACTTGAATAAAATAATTGAGAGATAACAAACATTTGCAGCTTGGTGTGGTGTAAAGTATGACTGCATTTAGTTGCCATAAGGAATCAAATGCTTAGAACGTTTTATAAAGATAACTCATGTTTATGGAGTTTGATTTGAGTAATATTAAATACATAAAGTTCATGTGCAGATGACTAACCCATGACTATAAATAACATTCACTAAACAACACCTATAATCCTCAAAGCTTGCATAACCTTTGCTAAAACCTCTATGAAAAACAAGTCAGCTAGAGCCAAAATGCAAAGCAGTTAATTGTAGGTTTTTGCTCCAAAAAATAATAAGCTAAATGTCTGAATATTTATGAGTAATCTCTCTTAAAACTTTTTCTCCAAAGCTTCCATATCATAAAATAAATAATGGAGAAGATCCAAAATGTATCAGGTGCAGTAAAATGTGTCAAATAAAATGTAATATTAATCTCTCTATGGTGTATTAAATTGTTTTCACTTGTAGTGTTCAGCAGCAGCAGCATATGAAGTTAAGACATTATGATTAAGATAAAACGGAGGTGGAAAAACTAAACATTTAATGCAGTAATATCTGAAATTAGAGATTTTTGTTCAAGTCCTGCACATTAATAAAGTATACACTAAGAAAAAACCACATGAGAAAACAGAGTATGGTATGCCTCCTTCCAGAAAACAAGAAAATCTTATTTTTCCAATTGGGAGAGACAATGCATACATCGTTGCTTTCTGACTTTCTCTCAAATTCCTTGTCTGAACATAAATTTACTCTATACAAAATATATAGACTCACATCTGTAGGATAACTCACTGCATTCATTTAAAAATTATCAATTTTGAGGCTGAATAGAGGGCTCAACCATTTACAGGATGCAACTCTTTTTGGGAACCCCATTTTCATTTCCAGGACTCACATTAGGTGGCTAATCAAGGATTTTCATTCAAGGTCCATGGGATTCAACATTCTCTCTTAGATCCAGAGTTTCAACTTCACACAGGCATGCAAAAATGCAGAAACATTAAAAATAATTCTTTAAAATTAAAGTAAAGTAAAATTATCAATTTCATATCATAAAATTGTCCTGTCACTGAAGTTATAAAGATTATGAAAATATTGCAGTATTCATACTTGCTGTTTCAGCCAGAAGTCAGGAACACAGAAATAAAATGATGAAATTTTTGAGGAATAAAATTAAAACATTTAAAAAGCTATTTTTATAAAGGAACTATGTAAAAATTGAATTTTCCATTCAATTTGCGCACCATATCAATGTATATTGTAATACTATAGCTAAATATAGCTCAAATTACTGTAATTAGTATTTACCAAATACACTGACACTATTAAAAATAGCTGTTTCTTATTCTGTGTTTCAAATGGTTAGGATGAAGGAAAATCGATAATTTGAAAAACTGAAAGTTTTGATGTGATCAATATCATATTTGTCTTTTCTGTTTTGCATATTTTGTGGGTTATGACAATGGTTTGATGTTTCACACATGTCCTTGAATGGAATCAAGCTAATGTGTATGGCCTTGTATGGCTAGTGATAATCAACTTCAGAGTCCTTTAATAAAGTCTGTGGTCAAGAAGGGGCTAATGCGAGAAGGAACTCTTGACCCAGAGGAGAAGCAGAGTAGGGTGCATAAAGCTCAAAACCACAGTTACATCATGTCAGTGGCAGAACCAAAAACTATAGTTACATCAAGTCATCACAGTTACACAAGAACAGAAGCAGGTCAGTTAATGAAGAAGTTTGCAGTTAAGAAAATGTTAGGGAAAAAAAGGTCTCTTAGCATTACTGAAACAATGGATTCCATGGAGATTCAGGTACAGCTCAATGAGAGGACTTTCTGCTTGTTTCAAGTTTCCCAGTTGTGTCCTCCAGATTCATCCACATTATAGAAAATCATCAAAAAAATATTAGTGTTGAAGTGATATGCTAAACAACTTGTCAGTTGTTCTGAAATTCAAGTGATGTGGGAGAGAGATGTTTAATATTTCCATAGTTGCAATTATAACTTCCAGTTTTTATTATATCATCATACTCTCATTAGGGATTAGTCTCAACTGCTATGGAGAAGGAATAAACATGCAAGTAGCTGGAGAGCCACATTATGGTGACCTCTGAGTAAAAAAAATAGAAGAGAGTTCTGTGGCTGCAGCCAGAGATGCTGCACCAGGGGCAGGCTATAAAGTGCTGATCATTCCAATTGTGATCATGATTGCACAGTTAAAGTTAACTCAATAAAAGTCATGACTGGAATAATCTGGAATATTAATCAAATATAAATTATATTTCTTCAGCAAAAGGGAAAAGTAATATTATCCACCCAAATTTCTTCCTGTCCTAGGCTTATATGATGAAACAATGTGATAAAGCAGTAAAGTGCACATTTTATTTCACAGAAACTTTTATTCAGTTTCATGCTTTGGTTTTTATACTTTATATTGTAATAGAATAAACTTATGTTTACATATTTCTCAGTGGGTTCTCTGAAAAAAACTAATAGATTTAACAGAGGTTAGATTGGGTTACACGCTATAGTTCAAATAGTCCAACAGTCCCTATCTGGAGCTGAAGACACGGAGGATTCCTGGAGAGTTGCTGGTCTTTAGTCTACACTGGGAGGCCAAAGTAGCTTCTTGGTTCTAATATTAGTGAAGGAATGCCAAAACAATGGTAAATATAAACTCACTAGGAAGAATAAAGGCAAGCAGAGAAAAGACAGAGGCTCCATCCGGCAATGTCCTTTTATATAGGCTGCCATGAGAAAGTGCCATCCTCATTTATGGCAGGTCATCTTGTTTCAAATAATGTGATCACGATTCTCTCCAGCTTTCAGTTAATTCCAGATCCATCCATGTTGATGACTAAGATTAGCCATCAAAAAGCTGCTTCACTGAACACTTCCTTAGTCCAGAGCCTTCAAAACAAAACCTTTGTAAGATGATTTGTTTCTAAAGCTATTGAATCTCTATTATAGCATAGCTACATTTAATTTTTCAATGTTATACATATACACTGAGAGAAGCTTCTAGATTAGGTTTCCATATAACTTTTTTTTAAAAAGCCTTTAGTTTTAATCATTCCCTCCTTTATTTTACATCTCAAGGCAGAAAATGCAATTCCTGATAACAGGAATGGACTCTCTTCTGAATCTGTTGCCCCTGTGCTTGGTTTCCCACCAGAATTTTATAGTAAAGCTATTCCTGAAGTTATTACACACCAAGTTACAGAACAGAGAGAAATCAACGTGCTACTGACCTTGAAGCTACTCTTTAAAAATAGTATTCATAGTATTAGCAGGTGCTAAGCATGTTACTAGCAGAGAATGGCAACTACCAACTGTCTTAGCAAATTATGCCCATTTATGAAATAGTGACACAAATACTCTGGGAATAACCAGACAGCTTCTGATTGGATTTAAGGTCAACTTCACAATAGGGAGTCCATGTCTGACACTATTATCCAGGACAGGCACTTGTGGTTAGAACGGTCACAGTCCATAGGGGAGAACCTATTACTATTACAATGTTAAATAGACATAGAAATAAATTGACTCACAATCATCCGTAGATTACTACATCTCACAATGCTCACCAGAGAAGGTTCTTCCTGCAGCAGGTGGCAATAAACACAGAGGCTCACAAATGGTCAACAAGCAGATAATAAGGGACAGCAGAGTGCTCAACCCTAAATAGGTCACCTGTATCACCCTATCTCCCCCCAGGTCTCAGGAATCATTATAGAAGAGGGAGCAGAAAGATTGCAAGAGCCAGAAGTGGTAGATTAGTCAAGAATCCTATGTTGCCTAGACTGCCTGCACATATGAACACATAGAACTTCATGACATCATGCACAGGTCTTATGCAAAGCCAAGCCTCACAGGGGCCCAACATGGATGAAGAACATGGGACAGGAGCCCCAGCCCTAGCTGAAACTCTGTTGATAACTGATGGATAATGATAGGAGCCAGTTATCCTTACTACTGTGATGCTTAGTAGATTGCCCAGAATCCAGAGCATGGACATACACCCAGGAGCATGTTGGATCTCCAGAGTGTAATTAATAGGCCTTTAGAAACAATTAAATTAGATAAATAAATAAAGGATAGATAATCCTGGAGGACATGATATAGAGTGGGGATAATGGAGAAGAAGTGAAGTGAGTAAGGGAACTAACTGAATATGAATAAAATAAAAATACACTGTGTGAAATACTAGAATCAAAAATAATCAAAGAATTTTTGTTGTTTTTAATTACATGCACATGCATTCCTTTGTGTGTGTATGTGTGTGTGTTGTGTGTGTGTGTATGTCTGTTATGGTTATGGTTATATACATGTGACTACAAATGCCTGCAGTGGACAGAGGCATTGGATCTCCCTAGGGCTGGAGTTAAAGTGCTTGTGAGCCACCTGACTTAGGTTCTGGAAAATGTATTCAGGTAAGTGCTTGCAACTTCTGAACCATTTATCCAGAACACAAAAATGACTGTATAAATGTATGGATGATAGTAAATTATCTTATTGGTTAAATATTTGTATTGTTTAATTACATGTCTTAACAAGAAAGGCAGCATGAAGCAAATGTGAACGAAGTGAATTTTTCAGAGAGAAAAAAGACAGGAAGACTTGTCTTAGCATGTACTAAGCATGTACTACAGGCAGATGAATTGGAAGATAACATACAAGAGTTTACAGGATGATAACAAAACCTTCCCTAAAGACATCAAAGATATGCTGAACTTCTACTCCTTCTGAAAATACTGTTGTGTTTAGAGGTGCACATAAATTATCATATATTTCAGGAATTATCATATACTTCAGTAATATTTTATCAGAAGAAAATTATATTCATTAGTTTTGTTTCTTTCTTGATTTTCTTGTCTTTACGTTCTCTAGAATTATACTACAATTTCTTGAAGTGCTGGCTACTGGTTATAATGGAGTTTAATATGCCTCAGTATGGCAAGAGGAATAAAACTGCGTGGTTTGATTTTGAAAGTATGTCTTCTATTACTAATAATATATGTCTATAGCATTTATGAAAAGTAATCTTTTAAACTTGAAAAAATAAGTCATATTTGTAAGTTGATATCATATATAATCAGTTTAGTATGATTTTGTCCCAAAACAGAAACATTGTGTTAGAGTATAAAATTAAATATTAATTTAAAAAATCAACATAAACATATATTGTATGTAATAGGGATAGTTGAACTAATTTCACAATATACATTCCATACACAATTATTCTATTACAGTTTTAAAACATGAAAATTATGCTTGATTTTCACTATTCTTTCTGTTTCCATGAATAATAAAGGCTAATGACAATAAACTACTGAAAAATTATGGCAACTATTGTTAAAAGTCTTATAGTTCACTTTCTGTAGACACATGAAATTTTGCTAGAAAAATGCATATATAGTGAAAATATTATGATATATATTAAATAATTTGACCAGATGGTTTACTAAAAACACAGAAACATTAAAATTTTACTAGGTATTTTAAAAAGGTAAAACTGAAGCAGAAACATTGCTATTTAAAGATTATAAATATCTAATCTACAGATGGACAAGATGGTTTATGCCTGTATTCTTAACATTCCGAAGGCAGAAGTAGAAGGATCAATTAAAATTCATGTTCAGCCTGATCTACATTTAGGACTCCAAATCAACAATGGCTACTTGGTAATACTCGGTTTGGAAAAATCAACCACACATACAATTACTGAATGAACGAATGAATGAATGAACACATAAATAAACATACAAGCATCTAATCTAAAATATTTTGTTCATGATTCTGTTAAAGTATTATTCTGCTTTTAATTGAATTTGGGCAAATTTTGTATAATATCTTTTGATCAAATTTAGGTCCCTTCCCCAAGTTGTGCCACGTCTAGTACCGTCTGCCCAATATATATATATTTAGAGAGAGAAAGAGAAAGAGAGAGAGAGAGAGATTTAAGTAATTTAAGTTACCACTGTAGCTTGGTCCACATACCAAGAGACTCAACTTTAAATGAGAATGACTTCTCCCAATAGCCATCAGTTGCCAGTAGTTCCTCAGGTAGTTTTGGGGTTTCTTACCAATCTTCCCATGTTTATGCTGAGATTTTTGTCTGGCTTGAGCTTACATGTGACTTTGCATGTGTCACCATTGCTGTGAGCTCATATGAACAACTGCCTAGCTAGGCGGAAAACTCTTATTTCCCCAAATTAGTAGACCACCTCTGGCCCCTACAGTAGTTCCTGTCACTTCTGCCACAACAATCTCTAAGCCTTAAGAGGCAAAAGTTAGATATAGGTGTCCTGTTCAGGCATAAACACTCTATAACCTCTTATTCTCTTCAGGTTGGCCAGTTGTGGTTCACTGTCTTAATCACCATCAGTTGCATAAGTAAGCTCCTCTGGTGAAGAGAAGAGATTCAGTAAATCTGTTTATGACAATAGATCATTAGGAACCAGTTTAAAGTCATATGTGTTTAGCAGAATAATATTAAGTTCCGCCTTATGGCCTATGACTTAGCTAGCCACAAGTTTTTAGGCCTGATAGCAATGCTAGGTATGGAACCCAGCTTATGAAACAGCCTTTAAAGCCATGTGGATAGTGACCTATTGCTCCCATAATATTGCTAATATCACACCAGTGGACACTTATATCTATTTTTAATATGTAAGAAACAGTTGAATGTTTAGCCATGTGTTTTTGTTAATATAAAGACTAGAGTGTTTCTGGATTTTTTCTTGTTCAATTACTTGTGTAATTAACAGTTACACATGCTGTAGGTTGTGATAAGGATAGAGCAATGTATGAGGTCATCTGGTAACTGATTTGTTAGTGTGAGCCACAACACCAAGGAACCATAAAATTCGGGACCAAAGGCTGAGAGGTTAATATTCGCGTTCACAAGAATTCCCAAGAGAAAGTTCCTGTTCCCCTGTCCTAGTGGCTGAGAGTGGTGCCGAGAAAGTGACACCGAGAAGGACAATGCTGCTGAGGGACATGCAGCTTAACTGTATTTTTACTTTCAAATTAATTCCTAAACCTAAATATTCTTGATACTAATATCCAAAACATTTTAATTACAGTTGGGAAGGTATTTTTAAAGTAAAGGTCCAGTATGAAGATTCCACCTATAATATATATTTACTTTCACCTCTATATTAGTACTCTGTACAATTTATGAGAAAAACTCTAAGCCAATTTACCACAGGGGTACTGGCACATTACTGTTCATTAAAACACATTTCATGGCTGGAGATATAGCTCAGTTCTTAAAATACCCGACTACTCTTGCAAAGTGCCAGGATTAGGTGCCCAAGAATGACATTGGTATTAATAACTGTCTGTAAATGAAGTTCCGGGATCTGACACCCACTTCTGGCCTCCATGGGCATTGCATGGCACAGGTACAGCTTAATATGTGCAGGCAAAACACTCAAACATACAAAAAAAAATATATTTAATATGGAAACCATTGGCACAATTTCTAAGTTGTGAAAACAAATTACTTTTCAACAAAGGAAGGGATAAACAAAATATAGCATGTACATAGAACTGAAAGTTATTCAAGCATAAAAAAATATAAGTTTTAGGAAAATGGAAGAAGCTGGGATTATTGTAGTAAGCAAATTTCATGTATCAAATAAAAGACAAATAATTCATATTTTCTTTCATTTGAAGATGCTAGATTTTACATAGATACATAAAAACATATGTGTGTGTTGGGGGGGTATGAAAGCAGGAATTAAACTAGATACAGGAACAAAGAAGACTACCAGGAGGGAAGAGTAGGAGGTGAGAAAAGGGAGGATGAGAGCTAATGGTGGGAATATGCTCCTCAACAAACAGCATATATTTATATCAAAATGTTTTCTTATGAAAACTAGTGCCATTAACAATAAGTACATTCCCAGGAAAAAAAGGAATGGTTGGGGTGGGGGGTGGAGATATGCATTAATAGCTGAGAACACCTGCCCATCTTTTGAAGTCTTGAGTTTAATTCCAATATTCATATCATGTGGCACATAGCTGTCTACAACACCAGCTCCAACCTCTTCTGCCTTACGAGGGCTGAGTGCACATCTGTAACTCACTAATCACTAACACACATAAACGAATGCAATTTATAAAAGAGAAAGAAAAGCTAAAATAATAATAAAGATGATACAAATTGGAGAAGAATAAGTTAAAGTCCTTATTTGTAAATGATTTGATTCTATACGTAAAAGAAACAAAAGATAAGGAAAAAATACCTCCTGAAGCTGAGAAACACATTCAGGTAACTAGCAATATACAAAATGACTACACACACACACACACACACAAAATAAATAAATAAAAATTCAGTAGGTTTCCCATGTGCCAAAACCAAACTAATTGGGAACAAATCCCATTTGTTTTCATTCACTGTATTCTCAAAATTATCTTGGAATAGAATGAAACAAGGAAGGAAAGACAGAATCATATAACAAAGAGTTTAAAACACTATAGAAAATGCAAGAACTCCCTTGTGCTCATGGATTGATAGAATTAATACCATGAAATTTGTCATCCTACCAAAAGTAATATACATGTTAGTGCTATTCTTCATAGAAGTTGAATAAAATCTAAATATTCAAATTAAAGAAAGATTAAAGATAAGTAAAATATTCCTGAATTAAAAACGAAGAGCTGAAAACATATATGTTTCCTTAATATTTTTATTGTGTTTTTCATCAGAAAATCTCAATCAATCTGGGTCATCTTTATGCCCCCTTTTCCACAAACATTCACCGCATAATCTCCCAACTGGAATCCATGAATTCATTCATCTGTGTTAAGGTCTATGGTGTCAAGTTAGTTTCTACAAATGTTCCTCAGGACAAGTTCACCACTTGTCAGCCTATCCAGAGTCCCTTGCATTAAGATTAGCTCATCCACACCCAATTTTCTTCAGCTATTTGGGACCTGCTGCCCATTTTTCCAGGTCCATGTTGGGTTTCTGTCTGCTTGAGTTTACCTGGGTCTTGAGCAAGGCAACACTATTGTTGTAGGTTCATATGAGCCATGTCCCAGGAACTTGTAGTATTCTATTTCCATGTGGTCACACATATCGTCACCGGCCCTTACAATCTTTTCTCCCCATCTTCCACAATAGTCCCTGAGCACAGGGTGAGTGAAATTTAATATAAGAGTCCTGTACCCACACTCTGCAGAATCCTAATCTTCATGCTTTAGTCATTTGTGACCTTTTGTGTTACTGGCCTTCTGCTGAATGAGGGTGCTGTGTTAATGAAAGTTGAGAGATTCTTTAGTGTTTTCTTTACCCTGTTCTGTGTTATATGAGCCTTCAGGATAGAAGGTACATTGTAGATGTGCCACTTAGGTTTGGGTAATTCACAAACAATATCTGTGTGTGAATAGTTATGTTACTCTGTAGTAGTCTCTGGTGCAAAAGAAGCTTCTATGATGAATGATGACTGGGATACTTGACTGTAAATATAAGGATACATATTTTGCATTTAGTAAGAAGTTACATTAGGCTAGGGATATGACAGCCTTAGGGATTTCTCTAAGAACTCTGACCTCTTCAGCCATGTGTATTTGGATATGATTACAACACCACACATGAATTTCCTTCCATTGAGTGGGCTTTAGGAGCAATTAGGTAGCTATTGATTGGCCTCCAGATGAAAGTGCCACTACTGAACCATTGTCAAATTCTGTGCTAGTCTTTGATGTGGTTATTTGTTCATGAAGTTGGGATTGGGCCATTGATTGATGCTGTTCCTTGGTTTCATGAATAGTATACTCCAGAGATAAGACAGCTAGACTTCAGGAAAAGTGAATTCCAACTCAGTTCTAGCTTGATTGCTCCAAACCTGGTCTCTGAAGTACCATCCTGTCTTCAGCAATAGGGTCTTCCCTTCAAGTTCTTGGAGGCAATAAAGTACTCTGACAATAGCCTGTGTAATTTTGGGAGTCTCCTGAACCACCACGGCCAACAACTCAAAAGAAGGTTTCTCCTGTCTGGCACTGTTTCACGTTCTGTAACCTTCCGCTATGTATATATACTCGTGTAGAGATACTGTATATGGAATTTGTCATTAGGTTGTTAGACTAACATGGTTTCCTCTGGTGTTTTACACTAGCTAGTCATTATTTATCTATCTTCTCACTCTCTCCCTTTCTAACCCTCCATCTAACTCTTCACTATCTAAAGTGTCTCTTTTCTCATTTCTCCTGGAGACATACTTGATTTCAAATTATACTATACTAGGGAGGTTTATTTTTAAAATCAGTATGATTATATACCAGTCTCTTAGGGGTACACCTCTCTTGATAAAAAGTTGGCATTATCTATACAGCATGCTGTCCTCCAAAGGCTTAGGGATCATTCCAGAAGAGTGGCCAGACAGATTACAAGAGGACGTGGTAAATGCCTACAAGGAAACTGTGTTTTCTGCAGAAAACAGGACATTTGTACATATGAATCCACAAGAGTTGTGCCATCATTCACAAGAACTAATTCGGTTCAAGCTCGACACAATCCAAGCATGGAGAGAGCAAGAAAGTGGGAAGCTGCACCCACAGGTGTGGGGCAACTGGCAATTGCTATTGCTGGGTGTTATAGTGCGTATGTTCAACACATGCCAGGGCATGGATTGGGAAACAAAAATTAGACTCAATAAGCATTAACAAAATAGAGGATAGGAAGTTGGGACATTGAGATGGGGTGGATCTAGGAGAATATGAGTGAGGTTGTATGAATAGGATAAAAATATATGAAATTTTTGAAGAATTAAATAAAAGTATTATTAAAGGAAAAAAAAACTTAAAATGCTCTCATACCCCAAGTAAATCTTATTTATTGCATTCTAGATGATGAGATATCTCAGATATCTATCTAACATATTGAAAGAAATGATTTCTAGAATTTTATATGAAAGGAACTTTAAGACTTTGGTGATTAGATACAAATTTAGAATTAAAATCTTTAAGTAGGTTCATGAAATTATATCAAAATGCGATTTTATGACTTTGAGAGAATGAAGATAAAGTAGAATCAGTGGCATAAACCCAATGATACTGATGAAAGATGTAGATATGTGACCAGTTACACATTGTACATAACTGCCATGTGTATTCATGAGCAAGGGGTAGTAGTCACACGTTTTCATGTTCTCTTTGTTACAAAGGTGAAGAAACAATGACACTCAAGTAGCAAGGAGGCTGATCATTTTTCCTATCTTTATGTTTGTGTGTGTGTGTGTGTGTGTGTGTGTGTGTGCGTGTGTGCATGTGTCTGTGTGTATGCTGCTGGGAGTTGTGTGTGATATGTGTGTGACAGAAAACATGGCTGTGCTGGCATTTATTTGAAGGTTAGGGAACAGCATCTTGGAGTGCGTCCTCACCTTCCACCTTGTTTCAGGTAGGGTATGTCATTTTCTCTATTCTGTCATGCTACCTGGCTTCTCCTTAGGGTGAGTTTCATTACCAGCTTTCAAGCTTTAAGTAGCAGTGCTGGGATCGCAGATGTATGACAACTCATTTGGCTTTCCTTTTCTTTGTATGCATTCCAGGAATCTAAATTGTTCCAATAGGTATTCTCAGCAAGTTCTTTTATACTCTGAAGCATCAGGACAACCCCATTGTTTATATCCTGATTTTTAAATGGCATGTTGTAAAAAGAAGAAATATAAGCAAAAATAGATAAATAAATAAATAAATACACTTTAAAAAGGGAAGCTTATGTTTGCCCATGTCTGTCAGAAATCAAACCAGGGGATCATAAGGGAAATCAGAGATAGAGGAGAGGGTTTGATAGGAATTGAAAGGCATTGTCTAAGAATTTCAAAACACAATTAATGTTTTCCTTTTGGAGACATTAATTTGACTAGAAGGGCCTTACACACACACATATTATTTTTTGAAGAAGTATATGAGGTAATCCCCAAAAAAGCACTTGAAACATAACAAAGGCTTTCAGAATGAAGAAATTGGGGATAAAAATGAAAATGTGGTAATTTTAATATATAAAAATAATAATAGAGGACATTGAGTCAGAGTGGGAGGTGGGAGGGTAGAGGTAGAGGCTGGAAAGGGAGTTGAATATGTTCACAATATATAGAATGAAATTCTCAAAGAATCAATAAAATATTTTAATTAATAAAGATTCGGGAATATCAGTATAGTGGTCCAAATGACAACCAAGAATTTTAACTCCTAGACCTTCCACCATAGGAAGAATATGAGAAAGAGAAGTGTATGCTACAAGGTTTTCCCTTAACACAATTGAATCCTCCACCACAATGAGGCTTTCCACCACTGAGAGAGAGAAAGAGAGAGACAGAGTGAGAAAGAGAAATTTTAAAGAGAAACAGAAAAAAAATAGTATTTGCATAACCTCCATAGAACCTATAACATTTTCATTATTTTTGTATTTATTTAACATATGTTTTCAGGTTTTAAACCTATGTATTTATAGATTTGTTCATATTTCTTTCGGTGAGACTACCTACCTCATCCAAGAAAAGAGATCCTTTTGGCGACCATGCTGACTAAAAGGCAATAATTTGAGAAGATGAATTTTAGGAAGAATGAATCAAATGCATTTGTCATTATTTTACCATTCCTCAGTGTTCAGTACAAAAATTTTCAATAAAACTTGGTTAACATATGTAGCAATGGCTGGCAGAATACAATATAACTTTAAAAAGTCACCTTAAGACAACTTAGGACAGATGTATACATGACTTTCCTTCTCTAAAATGAAGTATTATAGTGTTATATTTTATTCAGGAATTATAGTAAAATCCCTGCTTAATTTATATTTCTCAGTTTATCTTTACTATCCTAGTCCTGGTTTTCATATACCATTATATTTATATATGCATCTATAACATTCGCTTACCTTAGAAATGTAGTAACTGGAGATTTGGGGTTAAAGGCCTGTGTTCTGATAACCTTCAAAAGTCAGGTTTGGCAAAGTTTCTCAGCACAGCAATGAAGGGGAGAAGTAATACTGAAAAGCACAATGATATTTATTGTGTGACCATATTGAGCAAACAAACACATAAAGGAGTTCAGTGAACTTGAGTGATTAAACATGAGCACTAACGTGAGCTTTGTGTTTAAAGACAGTAAGAACTAGAGTAGGGGTACAAGACGTATGCATAATTAAACAGTCCTGGCAAAGTGTGCCCTGACTGGCCACTGTTTCACTTTTTGTTCTACAAGGTAGTCTGAAGAATTCATTATCAGTGTCATTACTAGTGGTTGTCAATCTGGTTCTCGGGAGATGGCTATTTGCCATCATGGATAATTTCTATCATCTCTAAGCGAGGACATCTATCTTGTGTGTTTATGCTGTTGCTAGACTCCAAGGTGACTGCAAGTTTAGAACTCTGATTTATCTCTGTATTTTCAGGCTCAAGGGGGCCTGAAACACATTACACACTTCTTAATTGATTAACATGCCTGTGTACAGAGGTAAGCAGGTGCCCCAAAATAAAGGAAGAAGATACATAATGCAGCAGAAATGTTAGCATTTTATTCATTTATAGTGGGTCCAAATGAAGAGTCAGTACATTTTAGAAAAAGCAGCCTCTCAGTACTTTTATCAATATTTCATACAATAAATTTTCTTATCTAAGAAATGTGAGGAGGATGTAAGTAAATGCCATCTTTCCTAATATTTCCTTTTAAAGCTTAAATTTTAAAACATGATGCTTTTATCAGTGTCTAGAGATTTGGAACCACATAGTCAATATTTTAAAAATTTAACCTCTTGTGCTTGGTAGAAGTTAATTTTGTTATTAAATGTTCCATTGTACCCCCAAGGCATATTCAATTAATACATGCTTATCAAAAGTCAAATTAAAAATTTTTTAAATAATTGAAAGAGATATTTAACTTCAGAAATTCCATGGACACCCCGTAATATCTCCAAAGTAGTTTTGCAAGAGAAATTGTAAAAATGACCCTGAGCTTCACATCTTAAAATATATTTCACTCTGAAAGTACAGTTACTGAGTGGCATAGAGTAAGTATATGGAGCATTCCTTAAAAGATATTGCAGAGAATATCCTGTCTGTTAATTTAGCAGTCCGATAAACTGGCCTGTCTCCTGCAAGGTGAAGGATGCTTCAGAAACCTTAATGAACATCTTTCTGAATAGTAGTTACAAGCTTAGCTGCTCACCATGGAAGACTGATTAAATTAGGGAGGATATTACCTTTTTATCCAGTCTATCCTCTCACATACTTTGCCACTGAAATTGAACCAGCTACTGTCTGTAGCGGGAAGATAGCATTACTCAAAGCTTACATGTCCTGTAAAGCCAGATAGAATCATTTATTCTAAAGCTCTTTATCAAAGTCTTGCCAATGATTATAGAGTTGTCCCATAAATACAAGGAAAGATTAAACATATTTAATTTGATAGCGAAAATGATGGAAATTATTCTTGGATAAAATTACACTTCAAAAGTAAGGAAGATTTTCATATTCAAATGCATTTCATAATGATTTTTTTCACTTTCCATTAGGTAAATAAAGATCTTTTAATATTTGAAAAAAGAAACTCAGTTGGACTTACTAGATTTAATCACATTTCATGGTCTTTTGGTTGTATGTTTACTGAACAAATAAAATTGTCAAATACACAAAAAATATTTAAAACACTATAAGTTAATATTTTATGAATATACAACAATAAACATTTAATGATCTGATTTAATATTACTTATGGACATGTTCATCATTATTTAATACACTTTGATAATCCATGCATCTTTCCTTTATTTGAAAATAACATACCATAGAATTCATTCAAATATTTATATAGCAAAAAGGTCATAATAATAAAACCACCACACATTTAAGCAAGGTGGTAAAGTGCTTGTGTAAACTTTACTTGAGTAAACACCTAAATGTAACAGTAGAACCCATCTCAAAAGGTACATGTTTCATAGTGTGCACTTATAATTCCAGTCCTAGAGAGGCAGAGACAAAGGGAAACCAGTGGCTTACTCTTTAGGCAGTATAACCAATATGGTAATCACCAGGTATATATATATATAAAACAGACAACATCTTAAGAACAACTTCTGAAACTGTCCTTTGTCTTTAGCATGCACACACTTGTTCAAGATGATATATATGAATACGCAAATGCATATACAAACACTTACAAAAAGAAACTTTGAAAATGGAACTGACTTATGCTAGACAGCTGATGCCATCTTCTACTGTATAAATGAAGGGCTCTTGTCATATGAAGGAGGCATTGTCCATATTAAACATTTTGTATTAATGCATATGTAAGTGACTCAAGACATATTGCTTAATTTCTGGTTCTCTGTCTTTTATTTATGTTTTTTATTCAATGGAATGGTACTGGATTATTAAATGAACTTGAACTATTCAAATGGCATCATAGGAAACTTGAGGCAGCTGTTGGCTGCCTGCTCTCAATTATACCTCAGCCGACAAGAGTCGTTTTGGACATGGATGAACTGAAATTCTCTTCATGTCTACCCAAGCCATTGGCTATCAGCACTATTATAAAATAAATATTGGTTTGAGGGTAATCTTTTTCGTATATGGGTAAAACATATCTATTTTTAAATGAATTTTTTTCCTAAAGCAGAAGTTTTATAATTGAATCTTCATGTATCTTATAATACATTGGAATAGTCTTACTATATTTAACAGCACAGCTCTCTTGTGAGGTGCTTTTCATTATGTCTAGATGGAGAAGGACTATAGAAGCAACACTGAACTTGAGTGAGCAGAATGATTAATATATATGTGTATATATATATATATATATATTTGATATGCAATATCTTAATCATCCTTATACCCTTTCTCCATTGGCACCTTCCCATACCCCCCACACACACACACTGAAATTCATGCATTCTGCCACTGTGTTAAGGCCTGTGTCAGGTCAGTGTCTCCTATCATCCCTCAGTGCAAGTTTATCCACTGGAGTCTAGTCAGGCTATCTAGAGATGTTCCCTTAAAGAAGTTCACTTATTCCTCACTCAGTTATAATCAGCTGCCCAATAGTCCTTCAGCTAAGACTGGGGCCTGCTGCCTACTTCCACAGTAATATGTTTGGGTTTTGTTTGCTTGAGTTCGCATGTGTCTTATGCATGCATCTCTCAACTCTAATCAACTAAGCTCTCATGCAGCAGAGGACAATGAATCCAGGGCTCAGAGGCCATTGAGGAAGAAGGGTAAGTAAGACTAAGAGCCAGAGGAGGAGGTGCATGAACATGAGCACATGGTAAGAAAGTCTTAACAGACATCATTTAAATATCAGATTTATATTTATACTGTGGCAATGAGTCTCTATTTTCCCTATATTTAGTTATTTGGTTTTATGATATTATACTAATATGAACATGTATGTATTTAACACTACATACATTTAAAAATGTTTCTAATGATAATTGAAGGAATATATATATACATCATATTACAAACATGCTGTGATTTTGAGCACAAGCATTAATAGTTGTATTTATTGACACATATTTCATATTATTTACAAAGCACAGAAGTATGTAAGGAAAATATTTTCAATACTCAGGGTAATTAAATTGAGGCACTTTAAAAAATATACAGGTGATGCCAATATTTCTTGAAGAAAAGAGTGGTTATGTGTCTTTAGAGTTCAACAATCTGAGAAATATTTCTTAGATCAAGCAATTGACAACATGGTGTGCAAGAATTATTTTGTTTTTGATATTTTTGAGACAGGGTCTCCCTGTAGTCCTAGCTAGGCTGGAACTCGTTATGTAGATCACGCTGGCTTTGAAATTACAGACATCTGCCTGTTTCTGCTTCCTCGAGTGCTGGTATTAAAGACATGCACCATCAGGTCCAGCAAGAATTCTTTAATGTAACACCTGATTACTATTCTATTATTGTTGGGCATTGTGTTGTTTGATATACTACACATATATTGCCCACAGAAAAATGCCCTTACACTTTTCAAGCTAAGTAAAAAAAAAGAATACAGTTGCAGGAAACTACATGTCTCATGAAATTTATTCTCCACGCCTTAGCGGGTGGGGTCTGGTTAATCCAGCTGGATAAAATGGAAACTGATCTTCCATTTAGAGAGACTATTTAGCGAAGTTTACAAAGTTGCTGGGGTCCAGTGGCCGGCCCACAAAGTCCTGGACAGCCGCACACAGGTCTCTTAATCCGTTCCTAGCCAGCATTTCACTTTCATTCACATGATCCTTAGGACTGCAGGGACTTGGCACACTGCCTCCCGGGTCTGGCCTTCTGCATGGGCCTGGAGCTGGGGCATTTTTCTTCCTGGGTGGGTTCAATCTCTGCCTCCCCAGGGCTCGCTGCCATGCTGTTCCGCCTTTCTCCCCACCTTCCTGCCCCCTTATTGGTCAGAGGGCGGGACTTGCTGTGGAATGAAGCAATAGGATAAAACAAAAACCTCAGAGAGAATTCTGAATTTACCATACACTACACAATCCCCAGAACTGCCAGTGTTAGTTCATTGTGTCATATTTTCTACCTGTCTTTGGAATGGAAATCATCCTTATCTTCTATTGCAATGAAAAGACTACTGACTATAGTACCTGTCAGGAAACAGTATTTATTTTTATATGAGATTTGCACATGAATATTCCCTACTTTTTCGATACAAAACATTTGCATAAATAATGCCTTTTATTTAATACTGTAATGGAGCAAGATGAAAATATTATAATAAATCTCTATGCTTGCTTAGATTTATGCTAAACTAAAGACAACAAAGGCAACAACAATAGGTTTCTAAATATACAACAACCAAAAATTAACTCAACATCAAACCCATAATGCACCTGAAGTTTTTGTGCTGTTCACCATGCTGTTTCTGTGACTTTACTGCAGCATTGATTCTGAACACGCAGAGTGTAGAGTTTTGTACTGCACGTGTCATCACTTATGTTAATGGACACTGCCTGGGAGACCACTACTCAGATTTAAGGTGTTTGCTTGTTATGAAATAAGGTGATGATTTTTCTGTACATACAGAGTTTTCTGCTCTTAAGAAACATGATGATGATCTTATGGAAATATCAAATACATTGGATCAAATATCATTGGATTATATTCTGATAAATTGTTACTTTTTACACATAGCTGGTTGTGTTGATGATTTGAGTATCACCACAAAAAATCATATGAATTTTGACATGGAATTAGAAAAATTTCTAACAATTTCTAAAAGTACCTAAATGTTCTTCCACTTTGTAGTAAGTATTTATGCAAATGGTTATTCTCACCATTGCTTTAAAATTAAATTTCAATCAAATCTGAAAAAGTTTGAAAATGTCTTCCTCATGCAGTGTCAAAGATTCAGTCAGTATGTAATTTCTTATTAGATTCATTTCATCAGTATGCAAAAATACATTACTCCTAAAAATGACAAAATTATATATATTATATGTATATATATATATATATACACACACACAAAGAATCATTTTGAAAGATATTTTATGATTATTATCAGTAAATGTTGGTTTATTTACCTATCTTTCTATACTTACATTCCAGAATGATCTAAAAATCTCCTAGAGAAAATATCTTTGTGAGTGGAAAGCTTTAAGAAGCTCTGGTTTAAATAACTTTAACCTTGCCACTATATTCTTATCTCTAACCTAAAGATTGCAAAGCTTCCCCGGGGTCCTCAGAGATATGAATTTGGTATTTTTAAAATGTGGTCATGTTTTATACTATACAAAAATGTGTAGGAGGCTATCTGTCTTCAAAAAACACCAAGACATAAAATTACACTTTCACATTTAAATTCTTTCAATTTTAGAATATATTCTTATTTCACAAGGGGAAATAATATAATCCAAACCAAGTAAATACATTGACAGTATTAAGATTGTTATCAATGTGAAAGACTCATGTATCTCCTAAAGAAATAAACACATTTATTTTTTTGTAACTGACAATGAGCAAGTCCAGTTTTTAAAAAATCAAAAGTAGAAAAACTAAAGTCTCCTTTGGGGAGAAAAACAATTAATGCCACTTAAAAGTGTTTTTAATGCCATACCCTAGTACTTAATAAGTGAGTAAAACTGTGAACATTCTGTGAATATAGCATCACCAGTTGTCTCTATAAAACTGGTATCATTGCACCATAAATTATTGATTTTTGTGACAATAATATAAAAGGAAGCAGATAAAGAGATGTGAGTAAAACAATAAAATGTCCAGAATTATAATGATGTTCTTGTGTATCATGTTGACAAGAGGTGAGTTGTGCTGCATGCTACAGTTGCCTTCTTGACATACATAGGGAGAGGGAAACTCAACTGAGGAATTTCTTCATTGAATTTATCTACAGTCACAGGGTGGAGGCATTTTCTTGATTGTCGAGTGATGTGGAAAGGCCCTGACTACTTTCAGTGCTACCACCCATGGAAAATGACCTGTGTATTAAAAGAAAGCAAGATGAGCATAGTCCAGGGAATAAGCCAGTGAACAGCAGGCCTCGATGGTCTGCACTTCAACTCCTGCCTCTAGGTTTCTGCCTTGAATTTCTGTTCTGCCTTCTCTTAGTAATGAACTGGCATGTAAGAGATATAATATCAAAATAAACCCTTTCCTCCACAACTTGGCTTTGTTCAGTTTCTTTATCACAGCAGTAAAAACTAACTAGGACAGAAATACATATCAAAACTGATTTTAAATGTGTCAGAACAATGAATGACTTCTAGGTTTCATAAATGCAAAATGAGGGGCACTCAATTTCAGGTCCTTTTGGAAAAATCAGTTGGCAGAAGACACAGGAAGAGAACCGTCTCATAATGCCATCAACTCATTCCTGACTCCATGGTTTTATAAACTTACAGAATTCAGAAGGAGAGCTTTCCTAAAATCCAAAGCTCTAGATATTGTGCTTTGTTCAAGAAAACTGACCAGCTAAGATTTGTCTTATATAAGTATGGATTGTATTCCAGTATTTGTTTCAGATAGTCATACCTTCAGTATCAATATTTTACCAACATCACATGAAAGGTTGCAAGCTGAATTCGAATAGGTCATCTTGGAGCTGGGAACACAGGGAGATAATATAAAGCCTTCCTTTTTCTTTGGTGGGTATTTTTTATTGAATTTTTGTGAATTTCATATAGAATATCTTAATCAACTTTATACCACCTTTCCCATTGTAACCCATTCATACCCACCCTTACACACTGGATTTCATGCATTCTATCATTTGTTTTAAGGCTTATCATGTCAAGTTAGTGTCCCTAGATGTGCTCAAGAGAGGATGCCCCATAGAATACAGGGATTACCAAGGGAAAAATGGGGAAATGGGGATACTATAAATGGGAAGGATGTGGAGGGAGGGCTAAATAGGGAGTGAGATAAGAGAGATAAATAATGCCTAGCTAGTATAAAAAACCAGAGGGGATTATATTAATCTAAAATCCTACTGAAAAATTTTACATATGACATCTTTACATGACTCCACGTGTATAAGTGAAGGCTATATATTTCTATTTTTTTAAGAATGAAAATAATGGGCATTTCAATTTAATGTGTATACCCAAATGACAGAATACATATTCACAAAAGACAATGAACATACCCAGTGGTAAAGCTAGATCATCTTTACTATAGAACAAATCACTTTACAACTTAGCATTGAATCTAACTTAACTGTAAGTGAAAGGATTAAAAACTGTGGATGATGTTGTCTTTGACAAACCATTTTAACTCAATGCTCCTTCCATTGCTTTGGAATTAAAAAGCATACTAGAGGGGTAATTTAACATATTCATAAGGTATTTTATCTATAGTAATAAGCTATTTGTTTTTTGGTTTTTAAATGCTGCTCCAAGATTTATCCAATAAGGTTTCCATTTATTGGTCTTCCAGCTGCTACCTGGGTTACTTCTAACATGCAGGTACTGTATATTATTAGTAATTTTGAAGAATTAACATATTCAGCCTTCAGGGGAATAAATAACATTATACTATAGGTATTCACTAATAGCAATATAAGTTATCAATGTAGTACACATTGAGAATGTTAGTAGTAGTTATTAAATCCTTGCTTCATTAATATTTCAGATTCTGGATCTTCCCCTAGATAATGGGTTGAACTTTTTTCCAAAAATTTAAAGGTTCTTAAATCTAATATCATACATTTCCTTCTTATTTTAATATCACTTATTTGGAGGCAAATGAAATGTCAAAAAGACCCCATTTTTCATTTTCATTGCTGACACTTATAAATATCTGAGTATGAAAGAGTAAATTGTAGTATTTTTAGTTATATGAAATTATAATATCCACATAAATCTGCATAGTATGTGCTCTGATAAGTGTCTCCCAATGGCCTATTTGTTAAAGGTATGTTTCTCTGCTTGGTACAACTGTGAGTGGTGGGAACTAAAAGATTTGATCTTTAGAAGGTCTTGGGACACGTGGCACATACGCTGTGTTTAGAGTGCCATTCTTTCAGTCTTTCTCTTTTTTGCTTCCATGTCATGAAGCAGTCTCATCTACTTGCTGCTATTGCCATGATGTTCTGTGTTGCCACTGAGCCAAAGCAATAAGATCAAATGATCTTATTGAAATGAAACCTCTAAATTTATGGATCAGTATAAACACTTTGTTTAAGTTATCTCCAGTAATTAGCTGCAGCAATTGAAAATTGACTTGTAGTATACAATAATAACCTAGATTCAGAAACCTAATAAAATGGATTATAGGTAATAATATCAAAAATATCAAAATAATGGATATGACCAAATGCACATTTTTTTCTAGAGTATAAAGTGAGTTCTGAGTTTCAGCAAGTTCTATGTTATTATATTCTTGGAATTCTTCTCAATTTTACCATTTATTGGGGCAGTTCTCCACTCTCTCATGTGAAATGCACACACAGAAATGATACTCACACACATTCAGCATTTCCAGCATTTCTGGAAGGAGATAATACAAGAAACAAAAAGAGTACAATAAGAAAATTAGCTATTATTTCATGCTTTATAAAGGCACAAAGATTTACATTGATATTAACTTATTTGTATAGACTAATGAAATATTAGACTTCTTATGTAAGAGAACTAATATAGTTCATGATATTAATATAAATTTTAACAGCTTACATTAGAATATTCTTTAACATAAAAGTAAATGGTAAATATTTACATTTTAAAAACATTAAAATACTGAAAATTTTTTAAAAAATGCTTTACCTACCAAAATGAGTCAACTTTGATAAACTTTCTTTTTGGAATTAAGGAAAAGATGAAATTTGACCAAAAGATAAAATCAAACAATTTCAATAAAACATAACTTTGAAGTCAATAAACAGTCCCAGTCATTTTATAAAACTAAGCAGATTAAATTTAACTTATAATATTAATATTTTGTGTGATTTGATAGCTGATGATTCCCTGTATTCTAGAAATATCCCACTTTTTTCCAGCTTCAACATAAAACTATCACTTTCATTATGATTAGACACCTGTACAATTTAGTCAAAGTATTTACAGTGACAAAAAGTACTTATTAAGTGATTGTGGATTTGTGAATACATTGAAACACATAAAGGGTAGTATCATTGATACTGTTGACAGGAGCTCATTTGGTACATGTTTCAACTGAATGCTCATAAAATCATGCCATGTTTTTCTGAAATGAAAATATGAGACCAGCTGGCAACTATGAAGAATTGTAATTACGAAATGATAGACTTTTAATCACTTACATAGATCTATTTTGGGGAATAACATAAGTTAATATAGTTCTGCAAATTAAACCATGAAAGTTTGTGAAAGTGAAAACCTAAAATGAAGAACATGGTAACAAATGTGTTTGTGGTAATGAATCAAAAAAAGCAACCCGGTGAGTTCTTATTGTTATTTTATCTGAAAGGCCACATTTATTATGTACATTAATGGGGTCTACATGAACTTCTGGTGTGTGTGTAATATGAAATAATTTTATAAAGGTTTTTAACATATATGTTACCTCATTTATTAATATTTTGTGAGTTTTGAGACACCTGAAACTGACTTTCAAATATTTAGAAATCTAAAGTATAAATTTTTATTGCAACAACAATGTGGAACAAGCCTGTAAAAACAGCAATGATAGGAAAGTGGCCACAAATTTGAAGCTAGATTGCACTCCGTAATGATTTAGGATTAGCAAGGACTTAGGGCACAGCATGAACACTTATCAAAAGCCAAAATAAAACAAAACAAAATTAATTATTGGTGATAGCCACTCGACTGAACCACAGATTTCAATCTTATTTCTCCTTATGAAAACTTTGGGCACTTTTGAGGATCAACTACCAATTCCTTAGCTCCACCTCTCCCATAATAATATTTCTTTTCTTTACATTCTTTACACTCAACTTAAATGACTTTTTACAAATTAATGCCACAATTAAATGAGATCATGCATTATTTAAATGTCTTTGTCTGGCTTGTTTCATTTAGCATATTAAAGAATATTTTGCAATATTAATTTTATTTCATTAATGGGGGCATAAGGAATGCCTAAAGTACTACAACACATTATTTCTGAATTTAATTTTGGTCAATGAATGTATTCAATTTTCCAAGAAAAAGTAATTAAAAATATATTTCAGGGGCTGGAGTGATGGTTAAGAGGATCAATTGCTCCTGCAGAGAACTCAGGTTTAGTTCCCAGCAGCCACATGGCAGATATTAGAAACTTTTAATATATTATACTTATAAAAATGTGATTATCTGTCTTTTATAACCATTTTAAGAAAGTATATGTTTTTCGAAATTTAAAATCTTTGTGTCTCCTTATTTTTGGATAAGACTGTTTTTCAGTTTTTGTGGGTTTTTTGTAATTGAATGCCTATTATGAAACTATATTATATGCACCAAAAAATGTATAGTTTCTGAAATATGTTGACCATAAATTTCCTTCTATTGAGCAGCCCTTCTTCTGTTCTCAAAATTAAACAAGAATTTTGTATTCAATGAGTTGGTAATTTAATATCTCTATTCCCCATAAATGTTAGAATTATGTACAAATTTTTAATTTTTCATGATTTTATGCATAAATATTTAGTGAAGCAGACCCATTATTGCACCAGTATAGTTTGATGTGTGGGTCACTTTTGTGATTATTACACTTTAAAGCTGGGGTTGAACCATTGATTAATTAAAGAGAATTTTTTAATGTTTAGAAATAAAACCATTCATCATATTAGTCCATTTAGAGTAACTGTTTGTTGTTATACTTAAATTGTGTCTTTTCCCCTAAACTACAGTAAATAATCTAATTAGTATTTAAAACCATTTATGAACAGTTTTAGTAAGTGGCCTGAAAGAAGCTTAGTAGTCATTTGTTATAAAATGACAAATCAAGAAATATTACAACCCTGCCGAATGGAAAATTTGTGATTATAATCTCAAAACAATATTAATGTCCTCTTAAGGAGAGATATTCAAATGTATACTGCTCCTTTTTAAGAGAAAAAAAAGTAATGTTGTGTTTGTTCCAGTATTATCATCAGTATTATGGACATAGAACATAAAGAATCAAGACGGTGTCCTAAAGGAGCTCTGGCACTTAGGTACCTCTCTGGGTTTGTTTATTTGTTTGTTTTTAATTGAGATACCTTTCAAGACCCCATGATTTTTTAAAAATTTAAAACAGATTTTTATATGAGTAATATATTTACATCTTTCAACCTCTCTCTCCTCCTCCAGCTGATACTGTGTTCTTTCCAATCCCTCTCAATATCCTGGTCTCCTCATTAAGTGCTATTGTTACACACAGGTGTGTGTGTGTGTGTGTGTGTGTGTGTGTGTGTGTAAACAACCTACTGAGTTCAGTTATTAGTACTAGTATGTGTATGTATTTAGAGTTGACCATTTGGGATTAAATAACTATGAGGAATATTTCCTGAAGAAAATTGATTCTTTCATTCTTTTTCATCATCTAATACCTGCCTAAAGTGCTTCACCTAGAAGTGCTACCTTGTGAAATTTCCCCTTTGTTTGTATCTTAAATAGTGATGTCATTATGCTGGTCTTATTTGGGTAACCTTGTTTAGCTGTTGTGAGCATGAGTTCCATGTCTTTTCTGGTAGGCACTATCTAGAAGCAGGCATCCTGGTCCTCTGGCTCTTACAATCATTCCACCACTCTTCCAAAATGTTCCCTGACCATTGTGTGTATGGGTTAGAGAGTAGATGAATCATTAGAGGCTGGCCATTCCAAGATAGCTTATTCTGTACATTTTGACTATCTGTAGCTACCTGTAATTATTTACATTTGTTGCAAAAAGAAGCTTTTATGATGAGCAATGAAAGTTACATTTATTTGTGGGTTTTAAGGATAAGTTTTCAGAATACAACTGGAATCAGGTATAGAGTGTTGTAGGCCTTTAATTCCAAAACTCAGGAGGCAGAGGCAGAGGCAGGCAGATCTCTGTGACACTGAATCCAGATTTATGTGGTCAATATAGAAAATTCCAAGTCAGCTGAGGCTACAACATGAGAAATCAAACAAGACCTAAAAAAAAGTATACAATGTATTTGAAAATTGTATTGGTTTAAATTCCTAAATATAGCAGGGTAATCCACAATTTAGATAAATAATGAAATATATGAATAGATCCATCATGAATTTAGGTAGCATTAAAGTAGTTTAATAAGATCATATATTGTATAAAACTTTGTATGTGTGTGGTTTATGCATATGTGAAGGTATTTGTACAAGTATTTTCAATTGCATACATACATACAAGTAGAAACCTGAGTTTGACACTGAGCTGTCTTTCTCATTTGCTTCTCCATCTTTGCATTGATTGATGGATTGATTGATTGATTGAGACAATATTGTTACAGCTAGACAGGCTGTCCAGCGAAGCCCTGAGAGATGTTTGTTTCCGTCTTCTACCATTGGATTTACAGGGTGTACCACCATACTCTTCTGCTTTTACATTGATGCTGGGATCCTATCTTTGGTACTCATTCTTGGGCAGCAAGAACTAAGATATCTTTTCCAAGTGCTAATTTACAGACACATATGCACTGAGATTTGATATGATGCAAATCTATATAACAAATTTAATCAATTTGTTTCCTTACTTTGTAGTTTTTAACATAAACTATTATATATCAATATCTCTGTGGTTTTGCAAAAAAAAAAAATGACTCAGATTGTAAAAAAGCTTTTGCCATCCAAGCCTGATAACATGATTTTGATCCTTGAAATCTATAGTGGAAAAAGAGAACCAACTCCAATTTGTTGCCAAGGTTGTCCCTCAAGTGTGAGTTCATTTTCTGGAGCCCTGATCAGCTTATAGAGCAACACTCCCTTAAAGAAGAGAATTCTCCCTCATCCAGCAGTGATCAGTTGCCAAGTTTCTATAGGCCTTAAATATGTGAAAGAATGGATGAAATCTGGTGGGAGACTATATGGGGTACAGAAAGTGGAAGGGGATATATACATGCATATACATATATATATATATATATGATTTGGATGTATGGGGAAAAGATGTATGAAATGCACAAAAATTCAAGAAAACAAATGTTTCAAAACTAAGAAAAGATATGGCAACTGTCTTTGAAGGAACAAAATGAGATCAATACATCTTGGGTTTCTATATTCGTTGCTTCCAGATCTTAATAATGTCCTCATTTAGAAAAAACAGAAGTTTCCTTGGATCCTCTATATACATGGCATGGTACAGGAATACCCAAACACATACAAACACATGCACACACACAGACACACACACAAATGTAATAAGTAAAATAAAAATTCAAAAAGAGCGTACCAAAATTTAAGGAAACAATCACATAGCTTTAAAGTAGGGACATCATATGAAATTCCATAACTTCACATGTGAGCGATTCATTGTGGCTAATGTGTACACAATATCATTATTAAATATTTTAATTCATACTCATGCCAAGCTTTCTGATTTGGGCATGTTGAATAGTGAGTGATGAGTAATACACAACTTATAAACATTAAGTCAAACTAATGATAATAAAATATGCAAATTGTACATCAGTACAGTTCACATACTATTTGTTCATTAAGTATTTCCTGAAGTAATTATGATCTTAGCCCACAAAATACTCAATTTTATGAGAAATCAACATTATGATTTATAAAGCTATGTCTAGCATATGATATATTAAAATGTAATCTCCCCCATGGTTAATAATATATAACAGTAGAATTTTAAGGTTTTAAATTTTTATTTCTATTTTTAGTATTTTTTTATTATTTTTATTATGTATATGAGTGCATTGCCTGCATGTATGTAAGTGCACCTATGTCATGCAATACCTGTTGGGGGACAGAAAAGGAGGTCAGATTCCCTGGAACTGAGTTATAAATGGTTGTTACTGCCATGTGGATGCTGGGAATTGACCCAAGGTCTCTTTGTAAGAGTAGTCAATGCTTTGAACGACTGAGCTGTCCCTCCAACCCAGTTTTAAAATATTAATCCACACATATGGAAGTATTGGTTCCAAATTTAGTGAAATGTTTTATTTATTTTATGAGCATGATGTTGGGGTTACTGTATCTCTCTATTTATCATAATTTTGTCAGAACTTAATTTCTGTAAATCCTTTTAAACTCACTATTATTTAGTCACTTATTTATCTGTCTTCAGGTTGTTCCAGAAATTACTGAATATACTTGTTCTATATTTTATCACCACATACTACAAATTTATTGCACTATAACTGTCATGTCAGAATAGAAGGCTTCATCTTTGAAAGTGCCTATCTGTGATGTGCCAAGAGATAAAACAGATCTCTCTTGGATATTACTAAGAATGATATGTTGTTTGCAATAAACATACATCAAAGTCATGAACATATTTATAGTTTTTAGTTCACACTAAACTCACTAAAACACAAATAGAGACTACACTTATATGAAAAAGTTTTAATAAAGGCACATAGTTGTTGTCAGGGGTCATTGTCACAATTAATCATAACCCATTCATGCCACAGTAAATCATTTATTCTAAACAGGCTTTGTTGAAGTAACATTTTAAGAGACTTTGTCTCCTAAATATATAACCTTAAATAATAATAAAATTATAAAGACTTTTGAATGACATTTTGTATCATCATTTAATTATTTTAGAATTCTGGACTTATAGATTTTGAATTTCTTGTTTCTAAAGAAATTAATGATTGATAAAGTATTACATAGATATTATAAACACTTCTCAGACTATAGAACTATGAAAATAAGGACATTTATGTTAGTAAATTTAGGTTAGCTACAATTGTTTTAAGAAAATCAGTATGCTGACAGTAAATTTAAATATTTAGGTGTTTTGAAATTTCTTTTTCTTAAATTATGACTTTCTAATCTCCACATTTATGTGAATTGTGTACATGGCTCCTATTAAAAATTCCAAGGATATTATTTTTATATTTTTATTTTTATATCTTATCACTTTGTCTTTCATGAAAGACACACACCTAAACACACTATTCTTTCAGAACTAGTTATCTAATATCCAAATTTTCTTAATGCTTTCTATGCTGGATTACATGTTGAGAACAAGCACTAGATGAGAGCAAATACTTTGAAGAAGATAATAATAAACAGAAATTCAAAGTACAGATAAATTGCTTGACTATAAATCAGGCACTATGTGTTAATAATGTTACTTGGGGTCTTAAAAAATTAAACTTTAAATTTTACTTGTGACTTTCAAAAAAGATTTGTAGAGTACTAAAATGTTGCTGTAAGATTTAAGGAATGATAAAATATCTTGCAAATGAGAAATCAATATTGCACAGTTATAATATGCAAGGGGAATGGGATGCATTGAGTCAGACATCAGGCATACATTGAACAGTGTATTGATAAAAGTTGGGTTATATAAAACAGAGAGGAGAGAGAGGCACAAGACTTCATAGATGTTAGATGTTGCCCCAGGGAAAATCACTGTGAAGGTGTCAAGTGTGCTAATTTATGTGGAGTACACATTACCTACCATGCTTGGCTAGAAGTACCCTCATATATGCTACAAATAGCTGTGCTTCAGTGTCTACATTTCTAAACCTTCCCTGCTGTAACATAGATACAACATGTAAACGTATTTTTTGGTAATATTTTCCTAACAGGAGACAATGAAATTCACATCTAGCTGCATGATGAAAGACAAAATCAAGTACCTATACTCCCCAAGTACCATGTTTTTCAGCTGAAACAATTTTTCTAAGACCCTTACATAATTTTTCATGATCTGTATCTCATAGACTATGTAAACCAAATATATAACAGTCAAGGAAAGGTGATATTATATAGCTTTACATGTACATATTTTAGTTATACGTCACTAAACAACAGACACAATGTCAGTGCATGTAAAATAAGGGACAAGGACTCAGATGCCACATTGGAATTGAAGAGGAATCCTTGGATGAGTAATAAAACTGATAGTAATTATAGCTGGGATAGAGGCCATGCTTTCTCAGAACCGCCATGCCTGCCTTAAGACCAGGAACACTGGGGGTAATATTTGAGTGAAAAATTTTAATTCTAAAAATCCCATTACATATTATTTTGCTTTGTAAAAAATCCCAGGAATTGCCTTGGTAATGCAATCGCCACCTCTTTGTTATATGTCCCGAATACAGATAGGTTAACACACTTAGCTGTACTTTCATTTCAGATTGATGAGTGTTAACTAATACCAATTTCAGAATCTTATTTTTCAGGAACTTTTGCTTTGAGTAAAGAGCTGATCCTTGAACACTAGTCCTCATTATCTACAGCTGTAGGGCTCACCACCATTACAACAATCTGAACTGGAGTGCCTCTGCCTTTCACGTTTATAGAAACATAATTTTGATTCTGGTTTTGTCCTATTTCATTTTTCTATGTAATAGTTGGTATCAGGAACATGATGCAAAACCAAAGAACATAAGAGGACTTCAGAAAGACATGAAAGGCTCCATTTCCTTGGTTATTTTGAACTGTCTTTATAAGGAAAGTTTATGAGTTTGTCCTTCACCGATCTTAGAGGCTATTATAAGTTATAGTCATGCTTTGACGGAAAAGAGTCATTAGCAAATGCACAAATGGAAGCAGAATCCTGGAGTTATTTTTCCTAGTTTAAGTTTCATTGTGTAGCAACCTTGGCAAGAAACTGCATCTCGGTCTCTTGATTTTCTACTTCGTGCCTCTATGTTCTCATACTTTCTAGACTTTCTGTAGGGAACAAATGCTATATGAAAAGTGCTTGGGGGAAATATGTGCCTGCAGTTAATGTTACAAGAGTTACTGCATATTATTCTCATCAAAATTTCAGATAATGTTTCTCATAGGAAGTAGCATCTAAGTTGAGATAAAGACAGACACACTAAGGAAATAGAAAATTCAAGGTCTTTCAGGGTAAATGGTTTACTAAGAACTTGGAAGACTATGATGGAAACTAATTGTATAAACATAGAAAATGGAAGAAATCTGAGATGTTCTCGGGAAGCCAGGTACACTGGGATTGATAAGCCATAGGAAAAATAATGCTCCAGTAGCAGGAGTGATAGACTACCACTAATATATTTTTTAATCAAAGAAATAACTTGGTCAATTGCTTATAGTATAGAACATATTTTGAGATCAAGAAACATGGAAAGAGTTTAATATTTTATACAAAGATACTTAATGGGAAAAAAAGACCCATATCCAGGCAGGGTGAGATATGTCTTTAATCCCCACACTAGTGAAAGTGGGAAAAGAACAGCATCCCCTAGTGTGCTTTTAGTCTCATTCATAAAGGAATTTAAGAATGGACCCAATTGGAAGCTTTAGGACAATTGTACTGGAATCTAAAGAAAAATCCTCAAGTCAGGCAAGCTGGGAATCTCAGCAGCTGCCTGGAGGAAGAGAATGGAAGGAGAAGAAAAGAAGCCAAAAAGTCATGCAGGTTTACAGCTGGCATGGAGGTCAGACACATGGCGGATAGGGAAAATTCCAAATGTCCAAGTCAAGGTTCATTAGAACTTTTTGCATAGGACTTCCAAGAACATCCATTTATTGGGATACTCCTTGTTTTTCTTTTGGCTGCTAAAGCTGGACTCTCTTATTTTCAGTCACTTACATAGCTTGTTGGCATGGTAGAATCAGTATAATTTCCCACCAAAATGGCTTCTAGAGAGGAAAAGAACTTTCTTGACAGCAGTTATGCATTGCAGTGTTGAAGTAGGTCAAGATTTGAAGTCTTACTTCTGAGTAGCATTTTATTGTTAAGAACAAAATTGTTAGTGAGAAATTGTGCAAGTGACATCTAATATTAACTTAAACCTGATGCCTGAGGCCAATTCTTTGGCCTCTTGAAGACTATATCAATCATTTTAATCTTTGATTATACTTTCCTGTTGGGTGTTTAGTATCATAAAATTGGCCCAAATGAATCAACTTACTTTTCCTCTTAAGTTCAGTTGAGTATCTGTTCCTCAGGAGGGTCATATGGACTTGTGAGGAATTCCTTTCTCCCTAAGCCTTTGCTTTACCAGTTCCATCTATGTGAAGATAAGTCAGAAGATCATGACTTCTCTTGGAAACACTGAGGAAACATTTTCATGTGCTGACCATCTTCTTTGCAGACTGGACTCTGGTTCAAGTGCTTCTAGTGGGGTCTCCATGAACTCCTTGAACAAGAGGACAGTTGACACATCACTTTACAGTACATTTTGAGAGATGCCTTATAGTCCCATGGACTTAGTTGATGTTGAAGGGCAAGAGACAAAAAAAGTCTCTTTAAGTCCCCCTGACCAGATCAGTATAGGCCTCTGAACACGGTTGTTAAACACCCAAGCAGGTTAATTCCACCAATCTGGCACTTTTAATTACCACTTTTAATTATCTACTACGTAGATAAAACTTGAACAGAAGATGAACATTCTTAAATAAACCTTGACTAGACATATATTTTATTTCTTAAAATACTTGCCTGAACTATTAATTTAAAAATTTTAAGATTATTTATACATAATTTGTCTCATCTTTTATATAACTGTATCAACTCAAACCTTTAGTCATTTGCATAGACTTTTTCATTTTTCTTTTTCTATTCTGGAAATACCCAGCCATCATAATCATAATTCATAAATCCTTCTTAATAAAACATTTCCTTTTTCTTTTCACCTTCTCATTTTCTTTCTTAAGACCATGGGACATAGTAACATTAAGAAAGAAATTTTCCTTCTTTTGTGACAATTCTCTTCCTGGGTGTGCTAAGCAATGTTTATTCCTTTCTACAGCTCTAGTATCAAACCTATGTTTGATCATATTAAAGTTCACCCTGGGAAATAAATGACTTTATTCATACAGATGGGTGAGGGATCACTAACAGGTATATAGGTGACAGGAGAGTAGTTGCACTGAAAGCATTTGTTTTTCTTTAGAATTTAACTCAGAGATTTACATTGGACAGAAAAGCTGTTGAGTTCAGTCACTACTAGCAGGAATGAAAACATCTGTAACTCATAACTTGGATACATTTGTCTAGGCAGGTGAGTTTTTTCATCTGCTGGATACTTTATTGGGAACAGGGATTGACAGACAAGAGAGAACATTTGATAAAGAGATTACCTCACTGGATATTCCTAAACCTTATGAAGCCATGGGTCCTTGGCACTGAGTACCCAAGATCAAGCAGGACCAGGCTGACAGATGTTTCTGCCTTCACCAATATCAAACCTGAGATTCTCTCTGACAATACTTGATGTGATCAGAGGCATGAAAGATTATGGGTATTCATAATCAGTTAGTTTGTCAGTTCTTGACAACAACAACCAGAAAGATTTAATAAGTACCCTCCGTCCTTTATATTTTCCATTACAGGCCAAATTTTGTCATCAAATGTATATCTAGACCAGGTCTGAGTGCAGAAAGACAATAGTTTTAGGAGATCAAAATGAGTAAGGATACATCCAAAGTGAGCCTTTGCTGAAGAAAAATGGCTACCTATCTGTAGGAAAAAAGAAGACATTTTGCAGCATCTTCCAAAATCTTCTTTGCTTCTTCCAGAATGTCCTCCAGAGATTCTCTGATACTTCTGTTGAGTGAACATGACAAAAGGTAGCTCTACAGACTTAGTCACTATCCCTCATCATCAGCGTGGGCTGGGGTACCTGTATCCTGTCCGTCTTTGCTAGTGATCCTAAAGAAGTGGAGTCTGTTTGGAATTATTTGCTCTTACTGATGTGACTCTCTTAATGCCCTGGGACCTTAATGGATTATTTTTGAATTTTCCTGGTTACTCTTATGCCTGTGCAGGAGTCATGGTACATAAAACCTCTGGAGCAAACATCAGCCCTGATGCATTAAGGAACTTAATCAACTTATAATGATTATAAGTTAGGGAAAGCTTTCTGATCTGGATTTCCTGTGGACTGAATCTTAATATTCTTTTAAATGTTCCATGACCCTTTTCTTAAAAGTTATAACTTGTCTGTCCAAATTTTATTTTCTAAACTATATGAGAAGCAATACTATTAGTTCTCAGGGAGATCACTTTTAAAGATGGCTCCCAGTCTGTCTGAATTAGAAAGACCATATTATAATTTACCATACATAATTTTAAATTAAGTACCCATAATCTGGAGAATAAGGAACACAGCTGTCTACGACATTGTAACTAGAAAGTGAAAAGAGGAGATGCTCAGGAAATCAAGGGGCAGGAACAAGAGCAAGCTTGGAGCAACTGAGTATCAGAGAGGTAAATACTTTATTTCAGAAAAAAAATAGGCTTTGGATCACAATGCAAAAAGGCTGGAATTAAGACTAATGAAGGCCGCATCTTACACCTCCCGTCCAAGCAAGCTGTTGTGTGCTGCGGCAGAGAGGCTCCAGTGTTCGCAGATTACTCCAGTCCCTAGCTGGCAGGGGCAGAGAGCCAAGAGAGGGGCAGGTGTGCCAGTCTGCCCCAAGCTGGGAGGACTGGTGTGCGGCTCTCCTCTCCCTTCCGGAGTAAACCAGATGTAGCCAGGGTCCATGTCAAGCAGGAAACTGTTTATTGAAACCAGTGCACACAATATAAAGGCAAAACCCACAGCCATTAGTATATGGTGCCAACCCCTCCACCAATCATTTTAAAGGTCAGTCCAATAATGCTTTCACTTTACATAGAGGATATGCTTGTCCACACTCTGTCCAGGAGGGAGGAAGTAACTCTCCTCCAACGACATTTATGCCCCTAATTCACCTAGTCATCATGTCAGGTATCTGTTTCCTCTGGTCTGCCTTTGTTTCATTCCCTCTCAGTGCCATTTTGTCCGGGCCATGTGGTGCCGGCCGGTCAATTGGGATTTCTTAGGGCCATACAGCAAGCTATTCCTCTTTACCTCCCTTTTCTGTAACTGTGTCCTGGTAGCAGTTTGTCTCGTGGAAGGTTTGGTTGGCCCTGGAGTACTGCAAATTCACATGACCTTCCCAGGTGTGGCCATCACAAAGTGCCAGCTTGATTTGGACCTAGCTAGTCTTGGAAGCTCATAGCTAGAAAAACTTTAGGTTCCAAACTGACAAATACATTATGTAAAACAATGTTTGAGATTTAAAATAGTCACTTTTAAAAATCAGTAAATATAGCATATAAACATATTAAAATTCAAAATAATTTCCTTAAAAATTCAAAACAATTTCCTTAAAAACAGGTATGTCATCAATATCAAAACCTAAATAGTTCCCTGTAAATACATAAGACAGTGTAAAAACATTAACAGTTATTTTAAGAACCAGTAAATATGCCATCAGAAACTAAAATTCAAAGTAATCCTCATTAGAAATAGACAAAAATGATGTTAAAATTTAAACTACCATTATGGAGGTCTGGTATAACTTCATTAGTTTGACATTATGCATTGACCTTTTGCAAAAGACTGTGTTAGAATTTTTTCTATGATCCAATCAACGATTCTAGATGAAAACAAAAGCAAAAAATAAATTTCAAAAGAAATAAGACATATGATTCTAGAGAATTCTCAGAGATTCTAGAGAATGCCTGCATTCTAGAGAATTCTCAGATTGCCATGATCCCCTAGAGCTCTGAAGAATCCATAAGTTCATGGATGTTGTCATTTTGAACTATGCCATGTGGTAGGATGAAGATGGTCGCAAAGACAAACAGGTCGGTGTCATTTTGAAAATGTTTGTTCAAGATGGCAGCCAAGCCATGTGACTGTCACCATATTGATGATGTCATCACCCAAGATGGAGACCAGATCATATGGTTCCCTCTCTCTACATAAGGTCACCTACCATGACGGTGACCAAGCACATGATAAAATGAGCCCCATGATAAAATTGAACCCATCTCCCTCCAGGATACAAACCTTGTGAAATTCTCATATCTTATAGATTTAATGTGAAAAGAAACCACTTTTTATTTTAGGAAGCACCAAGTTATTTAACTTGGTAGTACCCTCAAATATGCAGGCCCCAGATAAGAGAGCAAAGCAAAGGAATCCATGGTCTCAGACCAAGGACCAGGGTCCATGTACCTTACCACAGTGCAAAGGTGAATGCAAAGCAGTGTCCTCTGGATCTTTTCATTTCTAGATACAATTTATTGCTGGGTAAATAACTCAAAAAAAAAAAGGCAGCAGAAGGATGAGAAGTTACGTCAAGTACACAGGTCTTTAGGCTGTTGCTGTGAGAGCACATGTCTCCCAGAGCATGTGTGTGATTTTCCTTGTCATTGAAATTTAAAATGCTCTGATCTAGTCAAGAAAGCAGCTATCTCCGGATCACATTCTCTAAGCACACAGTTTGGTGCTCACAGGTGACTGAGATCCAAATCTCAGGCCCTTCTAACTGTTTTTTCCTCATTCATGTAGAGAACAATGGTGGAGAGAAGGAAAGAAATGGCTTTTAAAACTTTTTTTTTTCTTTTCTCTGAAAGGCAAGGCATTTACTGCCCCAATATGCCCTGAGATCATAACCAGCTAGATTATGGAGCTCACCCCCCTCACCTGCTTAGCAGCCTAACTCACTACACACAGAAAAATTGCAACATGGCTACCAGATAATTAATTAGAATTTTGGGAAGCCCCAACTAAGGTGCCAAAATGAAACAGGGAGAAGGAGAGAGTCCCGTAGTGGGTTCTTAATCTCATTCATAAAAGAACTTAAGAATAGAACCAATCGGAAGCTTTGGGACAATTTTATTGGAATCTAAAGAAAAATCCTCAAGGCAGGCAAGTTCGGGATCTCAGCAACTTCCTGGAGGAAGAGAATGGAGGGAGAAGAAAAGAAGCCAAAAAGTCATGCAGGTTTACATCCTTTATGGAGGTCACACACATGGTGGACTGGCAGCCACATGGCTAGAAGAAGCGTTAAAGAAAAAGTAGAGAAATACAAGATGCTAGGTCAGCCCAAAGCCTTAGAGAAAGCATGTTTAGAAAAGGGATCTGAAGAAGAGAAGGAAAGATTATGCTTTTCTGAATCCGGGAAAACTTGTGGAGAGCTACATGCATTGGAAGGTGGGATTCCAGGCAGGAAAAGTTTACTGCCTCATAACACACTCAGTATTCGACATCTATTTAATATAACTTAAGGTGAACCTACTGTGCTAAGGGTAATCCTTTGATCAGGTGATTTACCAGTGAAACTGGAAATGTGGGTCTTCCAACAGACAGTCTATTCCAGCTAGACAGCTATTTGCTGTCTAACACTAGGGAAGCAGAGGCAGGAAGATCTATGGGCTGGAGGCTAACCTAGTCTCAGTATTAAGTTCTAGTTCATCTAGAGCTACAGAGAGGCCTTGTCTTAAAAATACCAAAAAGAGACAGTGAGAGTCATTATGGCCGAAGCTTAGTTCAATGAGGAAAAATAAGTCATGATTGTACTACCAGAGTAGAAAAATATTAATGAAAGTAGCAAGGTCATTGGATGTATTGTTCGTCTTTCAAGAATGTCAGAAGTTACATTTTAATTATTAAACAATTATAGGAAATAATTTGTTCAATTTTCCTAAAAGTATTTCTCTGTAGTTAAATTTCATCAAATTATTAGAGAATGTAGTCCATGTGATTAGATGGTTATTTTCCATGTGATAGCTATGATGATAATGATTGAGCTAAAACTAGACAATAACTTGAAACTTATGAACACTGGATGCAAAATTAATTGTTGAAGTATATTACTGACTTTCAATGAGGAAAAAAATGTGAGTTTAAAAGAAATGAAAGGGCTGAAAGGACTCTAGGTAATATTATTTAGATAATTTTAACCTTTATGAAACATATCTGTATATCTTAGTAATTAATTGACAATTATTCTACAAAGGAAGGAAAACCGAAAAACAACTCAGTGATTTCCAGTTTGGTCAGTTTTGTGGGTGACAGTACCAATCAATGAGATACAACATCAAAGTATAAGTTATAAACATATATTTATTTGACATATTTGGCATAAGAAATTTGCTATTCAGGTTAATGTTAGTTTTACCTATTCTAAATTTAGAGTTTTTCCATTAATGTAATCAGATATAAGGCGAAATATTGGTTCACTTAGAATGTATATCTATACATACTACTATGAAAAATCTAAGAAGTAGCTTATTATTATACATCTTTCTTAGCAAATACAATTTTCATCCATCTTATTTTCTTTAGCGCTTTTTAGACACCATGCTGTTAATTAACCTTATTTGACAAAATCTTTTGAAATTTATTTTATTTATTATTTTTATTTTATGTGTATGAGTGTGCTGCCTGCATGTAATTGCACCCACTCCATGAAATGGCTGTGGAGGTCAGAAGATGGTGTTGTTCAGTAGCCTGGAAATGGTGTGATTGTTAGTCTCCATGTGGGGGCTGGGAACCAAACCCAGAATCTGCAAGAATAGGCTTTGCTCTTAACAACTCAGCCATCTCTCTAGCTTCTTATGTGACACAATATTCACTGAAGTTTACAGTGTGGTTTTTCTGTTGAGGACACTGAAACATGAGATGCTAAAGAGAACTCTGAGTTTGCCTGGTTAAAACAGTAGAATTATTATGCAAGCTGAATCTGACTGAAACCCAAACCCTTATTCTAAGTTATCATAATGTGAGAATAGCAAAATTCCCCATAAGCTTAACTGGTCAAGACTATGAAATTTCTAGTCTTTCTCTTGGAAGACCTACCTATTCAGTTTCACTGGTCAGTCACCTGGTCATAGGACCACCTAGGAAGGTAAATCACATAAGCCATGCTAAATAGATTTGTGGCATTCCTAACACATGTCAATACAAAAGCATAATTTTCACCTCAAAGGGGATAAGAGATAGATTATTCTGGAGCCAAATGTGAGTGAGCTTGGTTTAGAATACAGATTCAAGTTAACCCATTTTCATGAGTTTCGTGAAGTTTTTACAGTAACAGAACAAAGTCATAAATCAAAACCCTTTTCAAATACACTGGATGACATAGTAAGTTGGCAGATACAGCAAAAGAGAAATCCCAGTTATAGGGGATTTCAGCTGCTATCTGTTGACATTCTTAGCCTTTTGATTGGTGGGAACTGTTTGTTTGGTTAATACATTCCATTAATCACAAATAAACTGAGGTAGGCAAAGATTGGTCTTGCTGAGGGTTTAAGATGCCCCAGGTAATTTGTGAATATGCTCTGGCTGCAACATTCCCAACTCTCCACAGTCATTGAATTGCTGATCAGTTGATGAATCACAGACATCTATCTCTTTGTAAGTCTGCAGATGCTTCAGAAAAGCATGGTCTCTCTCCTTTTGTTCTTCACATCCCTTTCCTAAGCATGATTTCTCCAATGCCTTGTGCTGCCCCAGCACCATCTATATTTTTTTTCTTTTTCTCTAAAGCATCCATGTAGCTGACAATGACCCACATGGCTAGAAGGAAGCTTTAGAGAAAAAGTAAAGAAATATAAGATACTAGGTGTTCATGGATCAAGACAAAATATCCAACACCATGTACATGAAGTAGCAAGGTGTTTTCTTTTGTTTCAGCTGACAGGCCTGCTTAACTCAGGAGTAAGTGATGCCAGTCACGCTCAGAAAGAAGCTTTAATAGGGTCTCTGCAGTGGCCACTGGTTACAATTTGAAACATCCAATAAGAATTAAACGTTTTCCCGGGCTTACAATATTCCCATTACATTCTTGTTACCATCACACAGAAGCAGATTAAATGGTTAGATATTTACAGAATTCCCTCCCAGATTAGGGTGTCTCTGGATTAGTGGTCAGGCCAGTTCCTGGAATTTATGAGTTAACTTCTTTCCAGGTATGTCCCAGGGAGGGATTGAGCAAGAAAGCATAGTTACAGCAAAAATGTAAGCTTTTATCCTATTTTCTTATGCTATTACACTAGGGCAGTCCAAAGCATTGAATAAAGCACATTTAGAAAAGGAATATGAAGAAAAAAGGAGAGACTGAACTTTTCTTAAGAATTCAGAAAAGAAGACAGACTTTCAGATATCTTCATGTCTATGGCAGAGTACAGAAGTTCTACCTTGGGAGGCAGGAAAAACTGACTATCTCATTAATGTACTAAGTATTCCACCCATCTATTTAGCAGGACAAGATGAACCCACCTTCCTGAGGGTGGTCCCTTGACCAGGTCATTGACCAGTGACTGGAAATGTGGGTCTTGATACAGGTGGAGATTCTATACTCTTGATAAGTTAATTTTCTGGGGTTATTTGTTACTCTAGCAATATAGTTTATTCATAGTAGAGTTCAGTGACAAAAGTGATTAATTTAGATCTATGAGAAAGAAATGCAAGGAAAAAAGCAACTGTATCATGGGGTTCAAATTATAAATAGTTGAAACCTATACTCTACTTTTCTTCAAATCACACTATGCACAACAAAATTCTTATTTCCTTATTTTTAGTGGGGGGGTATCTTTTCCATTATAGGTTTATCCAGAAATATTTACAGTAAACTACCCTGTTCAAAATCTTCCTGAGTTTTTTAAACAAGGTCTTAACTGTTTTTGAATTAACATTATTCAACTAATAAGACTGCTTTTTATAGGAATACTTGGTCATAGAGCTTACCAATGGCAGTCAATCATTTAAGAAAAGACTCCAGTTTTTTATGTACTTTGTATGCTACCACCTTATGATTGCAAATTTTAGTTGTGTAACCTGTTTTCAGCATTTACCTATTCATTCTTTTAAAAGATAGTATTTATGGCCTGGGGAGATAACTCAATTGGTAAAGTGCTAGCTATGCAAGCATAGCACATGAGTTAAGTCCTAAGAACCCATGTAATAATTGCAGCCATTGCAGAACAACCAGTGCTCAATAAGGAGAGACAGGAATATCTTAGAGGTAACTCATCAAACTGTCATACTTCATGAGTTCATATCCAGAGAGAAACCCTCTCTCAAAAAACAAGGCAGCTGGTATCTGAGAAATGATACGAAATGTTGACCTCTGGCCTCCATGCATGCTCCCCCCTCACACATATATATTTTCCCTTGCACAAATGCACACACACACACACACACATACACATATACACAACCACAATTTAGCATTTAATAGACAAGTCTCTTTGTTCACAGTGAATGTATGTATCCTCTTGCTTTCCTTCTTTCATTAACTTCCCTAATTCAAGGGAAATACTTCCCATTGTGGTAAAGCTAATACTTAACAGTTATAGTTCTGAATATCTGCTTTATTACTTTTTTCTCTATTTTATGGCATGTTTTCTCATTGAATTACAACATTTTAGATACATAATGAAAGTATAACGATTTTATATATATATATATATATATATATATATAATTTTACAAAATATACTTTTACAAAATAACATTAATTGGCTTTGTCACCACAAGGTCCTCAAAACTCTTTTAATTAGCATCAATAAAAATCTAGAGCAAGAATGGTAGCACATGCCTTTTCACCTAGCACTGTGTGAGATAGAGTCCAGCCTGGATTACAGAGTAATTAACAGGTTAGCTGGGCTACAGGGAGAACATGCTATAAAAAAAAAGTAGAATATCTATATGTTTTAAAATCCAGTGACCATTTCTCTAGTGTCTCACTGTTTCTAAATGCATGTCATCACATCATGATTTATGATTCACCCTCTTTTCAAAGTAACACTGAGAGACTATTCCCTCGTGTATTTACTTGTTTTGTTTTCATATATAAAAATTCCAGTGATCTTAGAATACCCTGATTTTTATAGTTTATTAGTTAATAACTAAAAGTAAGGGTTTTAACATTAAGCACCATAAATTGATGTTTCCTTTTTACATTTTCCATGGATGGAAACATCACATATGATCTTATGTTGTTCAAATGTACACAAAAGAAGCACATAGTTTGTACAATAAAACCACTGGCAGTGTTCATTTATGTGTGCTTGAATGAAAAAATAAACATTTTAAAAATTAACCTTCCTTTAAAATATTATAAAAATTTTTCACAGTGCTATATGCTAGGTTATTAGTAGTATGTGAATTAATAACCTAATATAGTGAAGTGACTGCTATTATATTTCTGTATACTAGTGTTGTCCATTAGAACAAACTTAGCACTTATTACACTAAATTATTCTCAATATTGATATATGTCATATGAATCCAAATTATTTTGTTTTTTGTTTTGATTTTCTGTTTTGCAGTCTTAAATTGTAATACAGTCTGAAAGTTCAGTTTACTTCTTCTATCATATATTTATCATCTGAGTCACAATGAAAAACCATGTCTGGGTCATATAATTAATTGATGTATTCTCTCAACGTTTCCTGAGTTACAAATATGAGCTAGGTGATTCTCAGTTCTCGTTACAGAAATAAGAACATGTTTCCTGAATACATATTCCAAAGCAGAAGATTAATAATAATCACAAAATAAAAGCGATATATACCCACTGAGCTTTGCCGTCAATAAAGGGCAAGCAGGCTAAAGAGGACAGGGAACAATAGAATTTATTTCTTTTTAAAGCACATTTGTGTTGAGATTTTGTGCATTTCAGATCATATACCTTATTCAGATTTTGACACTGCCATCCCTGTACCCCATATTCACCCCTCCAGATTTCAGGTATTTTGTCATATATGTTAAATCCTATGAAATGAAACGTTTGTGTCCAGATGTCATTCAGTGCAAGTTCAACCACTGGAGTCTAGTTAGCTTATCTAGAGTCACTCCCTTAAAGAAGATCTAATATTCCTCACTCCACAGTTATCATTTTGCAATAGTTCCTTAGTTAGGATTGAGAACAGCTGCCCATTCATTCTATGTTGGGTTATTGTCTGATTGAGTTGTCATGGGTCTTAGGCAAGTTGTTACCATTGTTGCCAGTCCATGTGAAGAAGTTCCCAGATGCCTGAAAATCTGTTTCCTTAGGTTAATGCAGTAACCCATTAACCATAACTCTTACAGTCTTTATGCCTCCTATCCAGCAATTGTCTTGAGACATGGGTGGGAGAAGTATAATACAGGAGTCCTATCTAGGGACAGTCTCTGCAGTCTCTTATTCTCTGAAACTTAACCAGATATGGCCTTCTCTGTGCATTCCACTCTATATAAGGAAGTTTCATTGGTGAGAGTTAAGGAATATATTAGGGTTCTTTCTATTCCCTATTCTGATAAGTTGCATAAAATTTAGGTTCTCTGTAGATGAGTTGCTTAGCATTTAGCATCACTAAGAAATATGTTTTTTGTGTATGAACTGTAATGCCCAAGCTACGTTCATTGACGGAGTCTGAATCGGTGGAGGGCTGCAGGTTGAATGACGCACAACACAGAGACACAGACACACACACACACACGCACACACACACACACACTAGGTAGGAGGAAAGGAGAATGACTGACTGACTGTATTGAGAGGCAGCAAGCCTTATATACCCTGAGGTGGGCTTTGCAGGAGGGTAAAAGTTCAGGTTCTCAGGAGACATTCTCTATTGATGACACACAGCTGTACACAGGAAAAAGGAAGTTGCAATCTGCCTAGCTTAAAGGTCAGGTTGTTTACTTGAGCTTTGCAATTGACAAGATCCTGCTAGCAGTAAGAGAGAAGGGCATGCAGGGGGGACAGAACCCTACATTCCCCCCTTCTCTGTTACATAAATGAGTGTGTGTCTTAGGTCGCCAAGGACGTCATTGCCTGTCTTACCCGTCATTGGCAAACCAGCTACAATCTCTGGCCACAGAGGCTGATTCCCTGTCTTAGGCTGACAGACACTCCCTTGGGTTTACCCGTCTCTGGGCTACTCATTTATGAAAGTCACCAAATTCTGGAGGCCACCCAAATTAACTAGATTCTAGCGAGTCACAACCCAGCATCACTAGAATCAGGCATCATGGTAATTATTTCAGTAATGCAGCAAAGGCGTACTCTTATATCCTCAATCCACATACTAAGGTTTTATAACACTTACAGCAATCATAAGGTGAAAATTGCTAAAATACCGTAACTTTCATTCTCATGGGAATGATTAAAATGCAGTTAAGTTACATTGAAACACAAGAAATACATTGAACACAGGAAACATCAAACCTGGTATTATTATGAGCGATATTTAACTGTCCAATCAAACGTACATAGGATTTACTTATGCAAGCTGTCACTATCCTAGACTTTGTCCATGGCTGCTGCCTGTTTCCCTATATAAGTCTGCGGGAAACTGTCATCTAATCACCAGAGTTCTGCACTAGTCCTTTTCTCATTCATCAGCATTCCCTGCAGTAGAATCCTGATTTACTGATATTCTTTCCATGTAATGATGTCCTGTCAGTTGAATATCGTTCACCATCACCGCAATCTCCTTTTCTTTCTATATGGCTAGATCCGTAGCATAGTTGAATTTATTACATAGGTCCAAAACAGCTCTCTGTGTGTCATCAAGAACTGATTCCACATCAACAGCAATGTCACTTTTCCCTTGTTCAGTCCCTGCAAACTGGACCAGCCTTTCTGCCAGCCACCTGGCATTCTCAGTGTCCTGTGGAAAAACAAACATGCACTCTTCCCCATATTAATTCCAGGTTTGGGCCATTCTTTTTTGTATTTGATTTTTTAAAGTTCTATTGTTTCATTAAGCGTTCTAAGATCTTATAATAACCTCCATTTTGTGACCTTTTTATGACAAAAATTGGTGAATTAGAAGGCTCTGTATAACCATTTTCTAGCTGTTCTTAAACTGCTCCGCGGACTGAATTCTGTTTACAGTAAGAGGCCACTAATCTATCCATAGAGGTTAAAGGGAGAAGCAATCATAATTTGAGACACAGTGGTTACTACAGGAACTTCCACCAATCTGGTACTTTTAATTACTGTATCCTATGCGGCTAAAACTTGGGCAAAGACCAAACATTCCTGAATAAACCTTGACTAGAAATTTTAAGATTACATATTGTTTTCTTTTATATACTGTATCATATGGACTCAGATCTTCAATCACCTTTATAGATTTTTTCATTTACAAATATCTCCGTTCTCATATCTTTTTAACATCATCTTTTAATTGAACTCAGAGCCTTATGTGGAGAATTGGCTGTGATGAAGTATTGGACTCAGGTGAAGGTCCAATATTTTCCCCTTTTACATCTGGAACACAAGCCTAACTCCTTTTTAGGAGCATTGGCACTTTGTTTGTTAGGACATTGCTTCACTTGATGTCCTGGTCATCCATACCCAAAACAGCTTCTTGGGAACACATATTCAAATTGAAGTTTACAATCTTTAACATAATCACTGAGAGGTTTTTAGGTAGAGGTTGCCATTTATCTTTTCCAAGAACTGTAAATTGTATTATTCCATGGGCTAGTTTTGCTATAAACATGTTACACCATAAAATGAATAATCTTCGGTGAAATTAGTTTATTCCAATTCTCAACAGCACAATGTCTTTACTCTGAGGCTGTTTTCTCCTTTTTACTTGTCACAGGGTCAGGCGGCCAGCCTCAGCCTGTACAAGTCTTGACGAACATCCTGAAACAGGATTGAGTCTGAAGCAAGATGGCCAATCCAGCCACAGAGTCAACCTCTCAGTGTTATTGATATGATTTACACACTGACGCAAAAATGTCTGTTTTGCTTTAATTCAGAGTTTACATGGGACAGAAGAGCTGCTGAATTCAGTAACTACCAGTAGGAATGAAAACACCTATTTCAGTTGCCAATACCTCTGCCGAGTAGCAAAACACAATAGTACAGCTAATACTAGGCATTGTTAGGATAGGAATCAGCTGTCTGATTGGGAAAAGATCAGTTGTGCTTGCATTGTCCAAATAAGATGTGGGTGAGAATTGAGCTCACAGCCTTATGTATGCTAGGTAAGCATGCTAACAATAAGCTATCTCCTTAGTTCAGTAAACTACAAACTGCAAAAAGGCTGGAAACCTATTTAGTAACTGTTGTGGAAACAAAGCACCCTAGGGCAAGGTGCAAAGTTGGTGGGATTTACATGATTCACCTGGTAATTAAGTAACCAAAAACCCAGAGTAATTAACAAAAAAACCTGCCACTATGGTCCTTTGATGCTGGAGATTTTACCCTGTGCAACCATGAGCTGCTGTAGGAGGATGCATTTGTAAAGACAGAGATTCAACCATGCCCTGCAAATGCCATATTTCTTCAAAACATTCTTCCTTCAGCTAAGCCTTGGGCTTTGCCAGGGAATAAATGGTGGAAAATCTTCCTCTCTCAGATATCTAACAGCTTCTTCCTCTCTATCCTCTTTTTCTTTGGGATCTAGAGACTCTTGAATAACTGCTTAATTTTAGTTTCCACAAAAGCTGGGTCCTCCAGCAGAATGGAAGGTTTAGCTTTATTTTCCTCCTCCGCGTGAGGTTCAATCCCAGATCCCATTTGCATTTGCCTTCTTTTTTTTTTAACCTTTTCTATCTGAACAGACTCTGAAATACTGAGGCCCTAACTTTATTTTGCTCAACGTATTTATATCCCTATCCAGAGCACAGGAATTCAGGCAGGAAGTCAAATTAGTGAACCTGGTCAATTTCAGGGACTTCCTGAAGTTCTTGACTTGTTTACTTCCTGAGCTCAAGGAGCTTCCCTGCAGGTTGGAATGTTTCACCTCAAAACACAAACAAAACAATGGTTCCTGACAACCCACAATACACAAGGAAATTGAAAAAATACAAAAACATCCCAAATGATAAAAACTGAGACTCAGATGAATTCCCAGCAAAATTCTACCAGACATTCAAACTCCATTAGACAATTCAACAGGAAAGCGAACAGAGAGACACCTTAAATAAAGAATACCATATATTGAATAAACCTAACAGACATCTACTGAATATCCTATCCAAATACCAAAGAGTACACATTTTATTCAGCACCTGTTGGAACTTTCTCCAAAACTCACCACATACTGGGGCACAAAATAAACCTCATCAAATCCAAAAATACTAAAATAAATCCATGCATTTTCTCAGACCTCAATGCAATAAAACTTAAAATCAACACTGAAAAAAGCCTTATTAATTTCACGAACTCATGGAGACTAAACAACACTCCTGAATGATGAATGAGTCAAAGGAGAAATTAAGAAAGAAATAAAAGTTTTCTGGACAACACAACAAAACTTCTGGGACACTTTAAATAATTCCTAAGAGGGAAATTAAAAGCTCTGAATGCCTCCATCAAAAATCAGCAGGCGCACACATAAATAATTAGACATTGACTGAAATCTCTAGCTATCCTGTCTCTTAAGTATGGTTACCAGTTGATCTGTAAAAAGATCATGAGAGCCTGAAGCACCCATTTGTCCAATACACCCAAAAATACTTACGTTTGCTGGCCGGCCTTCCCATGCGATCTGTCAGCAAGTGGGGGGGGGGGTGCAGGGACCTCCAGCTATACCACGGGCTATGTTCATTGACTGAGTCTGGATTGGCATTTACGCACAAGACAGACACACACACACACACACACACACACACACACACACACACATACTGATTTACTTTATTGAGAGGCAGCAAGCAAGCCTTATATACCCTGAGGCAGGGCTTTGCAGGAGGGTAAAAGTTCAGGTTCTCAGGAGACATCCTCTATTGATGACACACAGCTGTACACAGGAAGAAGGAAGTTGCAATCAGGGTAGCTCAAAGGTCAAGTTGTTTACTTGAGCTTTGCAATTGATAAGATCCTGCTAGCTCTTGACCTAGAGCCTAGCACTAAGAGAGAAGGGCATGCAGGGTGGCCAGAGCCCTACTATGAACAGTTCTAAAATTCTGTATACTCTCCAACTGTAGCTACTTTGATGAATGGTAAAACACTGCACTTGTCTATAAATATAAGAATTCATATTTAGTATACAGAAGAAATTACATTTGTCTGGAGATATGACAAAGATAGGGTTTTCTCTAGAATCTACGGCCTTTCTACCCATGTGTATTTGATTATTTACAGTGCCACCAATGAGTTCTGTCCCATTGAAAGGGCTTCAGTTCCAATTATACTGCTGTTCATTATGCCTTCGATCAAACTGGTATTACTGCACCAGTAGAGGATAGGTTGATGTGCTAGTTACTTTGGTTATTATGTTTTATTGCTGGATTGGACCATTGACTGACTTTTTTTCCTTAGCAGCTTGAATAGAATCCCTGAAACTAGGAGACCTAGTCTTCAGAGAGGTCTTCCAGGACAGTTCCAGCTCCATTTTCGTATGTCCTGTGTTCAGCAATAGGGTCTTCTCGTCAAGTTCTAAGAGGCAATCAATGACTGTGGCAATAGCCTGTGTTATTTTGGGAGTCTTTTGGATTATTCTGACCAATAACTCTAAGGGAGGTTTCTCCATTCTGGCACTGTGTTGTTGTTACATATCCTTCAGGAATATACATGCATGTGATGTTCAAACACTATTTGTGTATTTTTCAGGGAGAGGGCATTGATTTAACACATTTCCATCTGGTTTTTCATATCATCTATGTTGTATTTATCTCTCATCTGTCTACCCTGTTTAACATTCCTTCACCCTCCCCATTTTGTCCTTGATAATACTTGTCTCCTATTATCAACTACCTCTTGAACTTCTTAGTCCTATTTCCCCCCCATGGATCTTTGTATGTCCTTCCCACCTCCTTTTCCATTTGAGTATCCCAATTATCCCCATTCACTCTGGTAACATCTGTTTCTTACCACCGCTTCTCTCAGGCTCCTTCTTTTCCTTTATTTCTGTGGTTGATTTCCATTTTCCTGCTTCCTGTTGTTACAACTGGAGATATGCTCATATACAGGTGATTAATGCTGAGATTCACACATGAGGAAGAACACATGTTGCTTGTTGTCCTTAGTCTATGCTACTCTCTTTGTTATACTGATTTCTAGTTCCATGAATTTATCTGCAAATTTCATAATTTTCATCTATCCTTATCACTGAGTAGAACTCCAGTTGGTAAATGTATCACATTGTCATTATCCATAAATCAGGTGAAGCACATTTCAGATGTCTCCATTTCTAAACTATCGTGAAAAGTGCAGCAACAAACATGGATTTACAGATATCTTTACAGTAGGATGAATTATTTTGTATTGCCAAGATACATTATAACTGAATCATATGGTTGATTCATTTTCGTTTTTTAAAAATTATCCATAATTCTGGCCGTAGTGGTTACATGAGTTTGTAATCCCACCAGAAGTGAACTGGTGCTCTCCTTTCTCCACAATCCTGACAGCATTTGATGTATTTTCTTCTCTTGATATTAGCCAGCCAATGGAAAACTTCAGTAGGTTTTGATTTCCATCTCTATAGTTACTATAAGGATGTTGAGCACATTGTAAGGTGGTTCTTAACCATTTTTATTTCTTCGTTTGAGAATTCTCTATTCAGGTCCTTAGCCCTTCTATTTATTGGGTTATTTTCTTCTTTCATTGTTTATTCAGTTCTTTGTATATTTTAGATATCAGTCCTCTGTTAGAAGTGTAGCAAGTAAATATTTGTTCCAATTTAGAGGGTTTCCTCTTGACTTCCTTGGATTTTCCTTTTGCCATACAGAAGCTTTTTAGTTTAATGGGATTCCATTTGTTGATTGATTGTTGACCTTAATGCTTGAATAATTTATGTCTGATTTAGAATGTCCTCTCCTACATTTATATCTCATAGGACATTGTCTATGTTTTCTTCTAGCAGTTCCAAGTTTCTGGTTTTACATTGAGGTCTTTGGTTCATTTGGAGTCGACCTTTGTGCAGGATGAAAGATGTATCCAATTTCATTCTTTCAGTCTTGCCTGTACCATTTGTTGAAGATGTTATATTTCCTTAAGTGTTTCTGACATCTTTGTCAAATACCATGTGACTGAAAACATATATACTCATGATAGGGTTCTCTCTTATGTTCTATTCATCTACAGTGTCTGTTTTTGTGCCAGTAACATTCTGTTTTTATGACTAGAGCTCTGTAATATAGTTTGAGATCTGGTATGTTGATACCCTCAAAATTAATCTTTTTGCTCAAGATTGCTCCAGGGTCTTTTATGGTTCTACATTAATTTTATGAGTTTTTTCAACCTCTGTGAAGGATGTCATGGGGATTTTGATTGGAATTACATTGACTATATTGCTTTTTGTAGGATGGTCATTTTTACAATGAAATTTCCATCAGTCCATGAGCATAGAAGACCTTCCATTACCTGATATCTTCCTCTACCTCTATCTTTAAAGATTCAAATTTTTCATTTTAGAGATCATAAGTCTCTTTGGTTGAATTTATTTCCCAAATTTTTCTTTGGGTTACTGAGAATTAAAGGGCTGACATGAATTTTTTGTTTGTTTGTTTTTTCTAGTTGTTTTTTAGTAGTATATACAAAGGCCACTGATTTTTGTAAATCAATTTTGTAACCTCTGACTTGGCTGAAAGTACTGATCAATTCTGGCAGTTTTCTGATGAAATTTTTGGATCTGTTATGTATAATATCATATAATATGCAAATAATGATAATTTGACCTGTTTCCTATTAGTAATAATTTAGTTTTCTTCTCTTGTTTTATTGCACTAACAAGAGTTTCAAGCACTTTATTTAAAAGGAGTGCAGATAGTGAACATATTCTACTGGCTCCTGATTTAAATGCTAATGATTCCCATTTTTCTCTGTTTAGAGCGATGTTGGCTGTGTGATTGTTATCTGCAGCTTTAATTATGTTGGGTATATTCTCTCCAGTCCAATTCCCTCTAGGATTTTTAACATGAACACATGTTAAATTTTGTTAAAGGTATTGTGTTCATCTCTTGAGATAGTCATGTCATTTCTGTCTTTAAGTACATTTATATGATTTATTACATTTATTGACTCATGCATATTGAACCATCCCTGAAACTCTGGAATAAAGCAAATTGGATCATGTTATTTGATCTTTTCGTTGTGGGTCTGTATGCAGTCTGTGAGTATTTTCCTGAGAATCTTGTGACGATGTTCATTAAGGATATGGGCCTTTAAGGTTTTTTTTGTTTGTTTGTTTTGGTTTTTTTTGTTTGTTTGTTTAAAATGCTGTGTCTTTACCTGCTTTCTATGTTAGAATGATTCTGACTTCATATAAAGAGTTTAGGAGTTTCTCGAAATTTTTTAGAAATAATTTAAGAAGTATTGGTTGTAGATGTTATTTGAATATTTAATAAGTTTCTGTTGTGAATTCATCTGGGCCCAGGTGTTTTTAGTTTGGAGGTTTTGTATTATGGTTTCAATTTCCTTATTTGTTATGGATGTGTTTTAAGTTGTTGATCTGTTCTTGGTTTACCTTTCTAGTTTCAATGGATTCAGAAATTCATCAATTTTTTTATTGTTTTAGATTTGCAAATTTAACACAGTATAGGTTTTTTGAAATATTCCTTTATAATGCTCTGAAATTTAAATTATTTTAATTTATGTATTATTTATTAATTTTTGGTGTCTTTTGTGATGTTTCCCTATCTCTGATTTTATTAATTTGTATTTTCTCTTTCTTTCTTTTGGTTAGCTGGGCTAGGGGTCTGTTTATATTGTTTAACTTTTGAAACAGCCAGATCTTAGATTTACTGATTCTTGTATTGCTTTCTTTTTTTCTTATTTCATTAATTTTTGTTCTGATTTTAATGATTTCATCTTGTCTACTAGGTACCCTGTTTGGCATGTTCTTGCCATTCCAGAGTCTTGAGCTGCAATTTAAGTCATTGCAATGTGTTCTTTCTGATTTTTAATGTAAGAACTTTGAGCTATAAATGAAAATTCCCTCTTAAGACTTATTTTAAAGTGTCCTAGAGCTTTTGTTGTATTATCATTTTAATTTAGTACCAGGAATATTTCTGGGATTTTTTTTCTTAATTTCTTCTTTGACCATTAATCATTCAGGAGTGTGTTGTTTAATCTTCATGTGAACATGTGATTAGTTGAGCTTTTTTTGTTATTGATTATAAGCTCATTACATTGTGGTATGATGGAATGCTTGGAATATTTTTATTTGTTTATTTATTTATTTTTATTTGATGATATTTGTTTTGTACTCCATTATGTGGTGAGTTTTAGTAAAACTTGAATGGCCTTCTAAGTAGAAAGTGTATTATTTGGTGCTTGTGTAGAATATTTTGTCGATGTCTGTTAAGTTCATTTGATGTAAGCTGTGATTTATTTCAGGTGTCTCTCTGTTTATTCTTTGTTAGTTGACCTATCTATTGAACATAGTGGGATATTGAAATTACCTAATATTACATAGTTGGAGTTTATCTATGCTTTATATTCGTGTATTACTCTTTATGAAACTGTATGCACCAGAGTTTGTTGCATATATGTTCATGACTGTAATATCATTTTGGTCAATTTTTCCTTTGATGAGAGTCAAGAAACCCTCTATGCAACTTCAGATTAGTTTTAATTTGATGCCAATTTTGTCAGTTATTAGAATTGCAGCACACCTGCTTGCTTTTTAGTGCCATTGGCTTCAAATATATATAAATATAAAATCAATATAAAATATTAATATTTAATATTAATATATTTATATTAATTATATAATAATTAATATTATTATATTTATTATAAAATATAAAAATATATAATATTTTCCTTTCTTTCACTCTAAGTTGTACCTGTCCTTGAAAGTTAAATGAGTTTCTTGAAGACAGGAGGATTATGGTTTTTTTTTCCTTAATCCATTCCACTCCACTCACCTATGTCTTTCAGGTGGGTAGTAGAGGTCATTGATATTTAGAGTTATTATTGAGAGATATTTATTACTGTCATTTTAAGTTATTTGCATACTTGGTTATATTTTGTGATTCCGCAGATATATCTTCCTTTGATTTCTTTCTGTAACCTCTTAAGTACAGTCATTCCTATCTTCAATCTTTTTTGTTGGTTTGACTATTCTTTGTAGGGCTGGTTTGGCAGACATGAAATTTTTTCAGCCTTTTTGTGTCAGTGAAAAATTTCTTTTTCTCTTTTACTTTGATAGAGAGTTTTAATGGGTAAATTATTCTGGGTTGGCATCCATGATCATTTAGAACTGGAAATACTTTGTTCTTCTTGATTTCATAGTTTGGAATGAAATGTTAGCTGTAATTCAAATGGTTTTTCCATAATGTGTAGCTTGGTTTTTCCAGAAGCATTCAGTACCCTCTCTTTGTTTTTTATATTTAGTGTCTTTACTATGATATGCCATAAGTAGTTTCTACTCCAGTCCTGTCTAATTGCTTTACTATGTACTTCCTGGATCTGTATCCAGATGTCTTTCTTTAATTTGAGAAATTTCTCTTCCTTAATTTGTTTAAGATCTGTACAATGCCATTAACTTGATATTCTTCTACTTCCTCTATGCCTATGGTGAGTAGATTTGGTCTTTTTTTGGTGCTCCACATTTCCTGAATATTCCATTCTGTGTTTTTAAATATTTTTTCCCATAGTCTTTGCTTGAGCAGTCTACTTCTTCAACTTTGTCTTCCCAGTCTTAATATTCTGTTTTCTATTTCATTCATTATTTTTGTGAGGGTTTCTCTGACTGTTTTAAATTGACCTATTGAGTTTTTGAATCCCATCCTCATTTAGGCTTGGTTTTTCTTTAATATTTCCATCTCTTTTTTGAACATAATTTTCAAGTCCTCAATCACTTTTATTTCTTTCAGCCACATGTTTGTACTTTCATGAGATTCCGTCTTAAATTCATGCCTATCTTGATTGAGTTCTTTGCATTTTTGGTGTGTTTTTTATGTTATTTGAACATGTTTATGATTTGTTCTTTTAAATTTTGCCTTGTGTGCGTTCCTCAGTATGAGTCCCATTGTAGTAAACTTCTATAAGACTTGTTGGGGCTATATTTTCTTGATTTTTAATTTTGTGTTTTTGCATTGCTATTCAGGCAGATGGATATCTTTTGTTATGTATCTGATAGGGATTTCTATTCTGCCTTTTATTAGTTGAAGCTGGCTCTGCTCATATTGTTGATTTAGCTTGGTTGCACTTTCCTCAGGTATGAAAAGTTATTTGGTGTATGTTTTACAGTAGTATGTTGGTCTGTGGTAGGTTAAACAGGAGAAGAGCCAAGGGCAAGGTTATGTGGGCACAGCATGAGGACTGTCTTGCTAAATAGACAGGGTAGGTATGATCCCTGAAACTGGAGAATGCACCATCTATATGCACAGGATTGGGCTGCAGTAGGTAGAGTCTCTCAGTCCAGAGATCTGAGGCAGGAAAAGTAGGAGCAAGCCATAACTAAAGGCTAGATTGTGGACAAAGTGCTGGGAGAGTGAGATGCTCAATATGCAGGGAAATCAAAATGCAGTAGAAGATGTTTGCCTTACCAGAGTATAGGCAGTTCTATGGTAGGCAACTCAAGAGGCCAGGGGCAAGGTGGAGTTGTGGATAGGCTGTGCAGGATCTAACAAGCTAAGATGGAGAAATGAGCTAGTGTGGGTGTAGAAAATCCAATGTAGTGGTAGGGTCTGTACTAAGAGTGTAGTCTAGTGATCTAGGGTGAAAAGACCAGGAACAGGCCTGCACACAAGGTTAGAAGCATAATTATCTTTTTAACTTATGAAAAGTATGGTTACTATAATCTAATTAAACTAGGTATACTTATAATTTTAACTAACTTCATAATTGTGTCCACTTTCCTAAGTTGTTATTTATTCTTTTTCCACTCTGCAGTCTCTGATTGTTGCATGAGAAATGTCTCTCAAAATGTAGCTGTAAAATAATAGTTCAAAAGTAGTGCATGCCTGACTTTTATTTTATTATTTCTCAAGAAAAATGTATTAGCAAATAAACTGAAAACATGTGGAAGTTTGATAAATTTTCATTTTCTTTGCACTGGAAATGTTTAGACAGTTTCATAAGGGAACTCTTACAACATTTTATTTCTAATTATTTTTAGATTAGTAGCATAAAGGAGAAAATTATTTCAGCTGAAATACAGTCTATTATGAAAACTACTTATGTGATGCAACAGTATAGGCAATAATTTTATTTTGATTGTTTCTTTGTATTTAAGTTCAAATTATGGGAAGAATGACCAAATCAGTGCCTATTTTAATAACCATCATATTACAAGTGCTATGTAGCTCATTCTTTGAATTGTAACATTCCCTCCTAAAGAGAAGAAGGAGATTCAAAGACTTAAGATCTTATGGAACTTGAAAGGCTGGTCAAGTTTCACAATTCAGCCAAATCCTCCCCCATGTGATAAAAGCACACTAAGCAATCGCTGAGCAGAGTAGTTCCTTCAGAGGAAGTGGACTGCAATTCAGACAGAAAACTCAGTCACATGGATTTGTGAATCATCATCTCTAGGGGGACAGGGGGGCTTTTCAGTGGTGCATCTGCCTTTGAGTAACTCCTTTTCCTTTGAGTAATTGCAACATACTCATTGGTTCATGAAACTAGACTTTAGTGGGCTTCTAGATTTTGTCTGCAAGCGGTGTTCTATTTGTGGGTGAATAAACTTACCAACTCCTTAGGAAATACTATGCAAGAACAAATAATCTATTTCACATACCACACATTTTTCTCAGTGCTTTTATGTTGTTAAGTGATTATGAATTTTTCAATTGATTCTCTTTGGAACCTGGGCTTTTTTGTACATTGAAACAACATGTATACAATGCTGTGAATATGGCTTTATTATATACATATGGTTTCCTGATTGATACAGCCAAACATTAAAACAAGTTTATTTTTCTAATAATCACATTACAGAAATACTCTTTTTTTCTTTTTTAGTAGTTTTTAGTTTTGTTCATTTCATGTAATATATCTTAGTCCAATTTAGATCCCCTCTCCCCTCTGTTTACCTGCTATAGCACACCTCCAGGTATTTTTCATATATATTAAGTACTATCCGGTCAAGCATTTCTTTCCAGATATGTCTTGGTGCAAGTTCATCCATTGGAGTCTGGTCAACCTCTCAAGAGTCATTCCCTTAAAAAAGATCTATCTCCCCTACACCACAGTAATCATTTGCCAATAGTTTCTAGGCTAGGATTGGGGCCTGTTAATTCCCTGCTTTCTATACTGGGCTTTTGTCTGACTGAGTCAGCATGGTTCTGACTCAGAAATGCTTTCTGAAATCTCCTATAACAGACAAATGTTGTTGTAGGAAGAGTTTAAGTTACCCAGATGTTTGTGTAGCAGAACTAAGATTTAAATCACTCTAGCATAAAGTAAGCTAATTTAATCAACAACCACATATTTACAAATATTTTTCACTTCAAAATTGCAGTTATGTCAAGGTTATAAAATCAGTTTAATAACTTTCTAAACTTAAAAAAGCAGTTTAAGAACAGCCCATATATATTGATTTCTCTAATCTCTTTTATAATACTACATGGAAAAGATTTTAAATGAGAGTATGAACTCAAGGATAGGCCAACTTTGTCAAGGCAAATAACCACTTAAGGTTTCCCAGTGACACTTACGATAAAGTGACTTGAATCATAATACGGGGAATGATTACATTAGTCCCTTGCAGATTGCAGAAGACACAGAAAAAGATTTCAGTGCTATAGGAACAGAAATATGGGATGTCCCGACAGATACTCACAGAGCTGTAGAATATTACTTGAGAATGTGAACGCCTTTAGGGCAGCAAAAGTTCCTTCCTCTGAGTACAGGGATCTCTTCACTTCTGCCTATGGCTTCTTGTCAGCAAACCACCCTCTTCTAAGACCTTAGATTCCCTCAGGATTTATAAATAATTAAGCATGGTAAGACTAATTTTTTAAAATAATAAATCCCCTTAGGTACTATGCATGACCAAATTTTGGATTCTGTCTTGTAGGTAATACAATGCCACAACAAATATCAATCTGTTTCCTGACAACTGATAATTAAAAATAAAATTGAACTCGCTGTCTCATAACATAATTTCTCTGCTTTCTTGCATCTAGTCATCTTGATAAAAATCATTGCTTCCTGGTAGGCCTGCCTAGCCCTTGTAACTGACCTCCTCAGTCCCACTCTGGATTTCACTATGAGGGAACAAACCCCACCCTCATTCTTCACATCTGATGTTCTATTATGAGATTTCCTGGTGGTCCAATAAAAATGACAGGTTATTATGACAAAGAAGGTAATTTGTACTTCTGCAAAAGCCTTTGCACCATCTGCAGTCCAGTTTCTTTGAATCTTTCAGGCTTGTACATTATATATATCATATACATACATCATATAATATATATAATTCTGGAGAGCAGATTAGTTGATTTTTCATCACAGGATGACATTGAATTCTTGAAAATAATTGAATTATGACATAACAAATACAGTTTTTTTCTTTACTTCCTGTAGACTCTCTCCCTAGTTATCATAAATCACGTGTAAAAAATTATTCAAAAATATTAATTCTACCTAGAAATTTTGAATCCTTCAATGAGTAGCTGGTTTGTGGACACTAACTTGTATATTCTTAATTCTACTTTGAGTCCATTTTTAAATGTTGAAACAAAGCCATAAACTTAAAATATTTAAAATTATTTCTCTTAGTAAGATAGTTGAGAATGGAAATGTCTCAAGAACAAATTATTTTATTAAAATTTCAAGCCAATGAGCACAGATTATAATAAAATAGAATTTTGAGCAAAGACATGTATCACATTGTATTTATATTTATAACTAACTACTGAGGTAGAAGACAGCTCTCTACACATAAAGGGCTCTATGGAAAAACTACAAGTTGTCCACATGTGCTACAGTGGGAAAGGTATCAAAGCAAAACATGAATGTAAAGGTTAAAAATCAGTGAAAACTGTAGTATTAAGGAGAAACAAATAGGCTACAGTTGACTGGAAATAACCAAACTAAACTTATAAGACCAGCCATGGCTTTGGGCCAGAGATGTCAGCACAGTTGACCTCTCGGAAGCCTTTGAAGAGCAAATACAAGATATAATTGTCCTGTCATGTATTTTTGCTTGCAGTGCAGCCTTTTGGGAAAAACTGAATCGTAAGGATAGCTTCTGGCAGTTGTGCACTCACTTCAAGAAAGAGACTCCAGACAAGGAGCTAATCATGTGGTAGCCAAAACAAAATAACAGGAAACAAAAATGACTGCATCCTGGTGTCTAGAATAGAGTTAACTCTCTGCTATGTAAAAGCACAAACTAATCGTGCATATATGAGAAAGCAAACAGAGCTTAGTATAACGTCTGGGTATTGTAACGCTGGACACGTGATTAACAGCTACATACTCAGTTTCAAACACAGAATCACAGATGAACGGGGCCGGGGGTGGGGGTGGGGGGGTGTACATCAGCTACTTCTAGCTGAGTAGAGAGTGAGTGATCACCACTCTGATTGAGTGTGGGTTCTCCATTGTTTTGGTCCATGAAAGCCCAGAGAAGCTCAATGATCTATTTTTCCTCCCTTGGGGGTTTGTGTCGCTTGAAAGTTAGTTTCTCTCACTTTTTCATGAATTCTCACATTGCCTCAATTTATGTTTCATTTGTAAAGATTCACCAAAACGCTTTGCATACTGTCTTGAAAGGCCATGTCATTCTCTGATATGAGACAGTACCTCACAAGACAACTTAGAGCCACTGTCCCAGGTAGATCTTTGAAAACTGTGAGTATCTGACACCTTTGCCTTTGGTACTTAGGTGATGCATAACTGGAGCATGAACGTTCTCATTACACTGAAAAAAAAACTGCATTACTATTAAAAATAAGTGAACCATAATCACATTTCTAATATCTGAGCAAATCTAGAAGCACTAAAATTAAAGTTCTTTAACTATGAATAAAATGTCGTTTTTACTCTTTATTCTAGAAATGTTTTCTGTTTTTTTTTTTCTCTTTTCCACTGTTCATACTCTAAAGATACAAAGTATAATACCAATTTTTGGCTGCTTTTACAGAAAATTGTTAGATGGCAGTTTACAATAATTGTATACAATTTGATATTTATATGACAAAACTGTTAGTACCCAGTTTTGAAGTACAGTTAACATTTTCTTTTAAAACAATGGACTTGCATAGCTCCCAGAATTGCATCTTGATCAAACAAGAAAGGTTGCAGTGCTTTTATGCAAAGCAACCTATTCAAAAGACAATGTCAATTATATCAACGTGTTTTATTTTGTTAATTACAATAAGCTATGCTATATGTGTATTCATAAATATTTAAAATTCAATAAATGCTGACAATGGAATGGTTGAAAACACAAGATTCCTGCTGCACATTTATAAGCTATCACTGGCTGTGAAGGTGCTGTTAAACTGCTTAACTGTTCAACACTTCTGCCTCCTCATATGTAATAATGCAGAGGATTAAATGACATACAGCATGTGAAGTGCTTAGTCCACATTACGTGGCATATTATCCACTCGATGGCTTCTGAAAGCACCATTATCACTATTATTTTAAATGTAAATTGCTGACAAATACGAGGAATACAGCACTACAAATGCACTTCTCATTTTACGCACAGCAACAAAAGGTTGCTAGCCAATTAAGTGTCAAGCATTTTAAAAGCTGAATTTCAGAACCAATCTGAGTAATATTTTCCACACATATATTAAGCATGAAATTTTGTGTCATTTGACTATAACTAAACTACTATAAGAAACTACCTTCAAATATCTTCTCTGTATGTAGTTAAAAATGGTTCTCTTTTTGACACAACACAAATATAAACTTTTGAGAAAATCTGAAGAGATTCCTTCACGGAATTTTAATTTTCCACTCTAAGCTATGCAAAATAGAAACTCCTTATTTTAGTTACTTTCAAAGAACCAATATATTATTGATAATCTATGAATTTTAACTTCAAATATACATAGTGATCTCAACTAAAATTACTCCAGATATGTTTATAAACAGGCGTATAACTATGCAAGAACTATGAAATAATTCAACCATGTATCCAACAAACGCATAATTAAATCTGTTTGAAAGTCATATTGTCTTTCTTTTACAAAAACGCTCCTCTTAACTTTTCTGTTTGCTTTTCTCTGTCTCTATCCTCTCTTTCTCTCTCTCCCTCTCCCTCTCTCTCTCTCTCTCTCTCTATATATATATATATATATATATAAACATACACAGATACATGTCTTCCTATAGAAGTATAACAATGCAAAAAATGAAAGACTGTCTTTATTATATTGATCAAATAAAGTGACTGTAAGAGATTCAAAGCCTTCAATCTTACCGATTATTGTCCTAATTATGTTCCTGGGACTAATAACAAAGTACTAGCATGGTTCTAAAGTTTCACTATGCATGTGTCAATAGCATCTTCAAAGTCAGATGAACTATAATGCAAATTCTTGTTTACATAAAAAAAGAGAATGCAACAGTCCATCATGCAGAAATGCTATTAATTTTACTGAATGAATAAAGATGATGAGAGCCAAGCTGTTTGCTTCTGTCAGCGTTTTAAAGATACTGAAATTTTCACACCATCCAAATTAAGTACCACCTGTTACGTTATAATATTACTGAACACACAGTAGCTTTCACAGAGCATTATAGCTGTCAAATTGGAAATCATTTTGTCTACAATAATATTTTTTCTAAAACTTTTGGAATAAGATGAACGAGAAAACAGGACAACTTTCCCTTATCTATGTGAACTTCTGCTTCATAGCTTGATTATAATTTGTATTCAGGAGATATTTCTCAGTGTAGAATACTCACTGGGTAATGTGCCAGGCACTGAGTTCCTTTCGCTTTCAGAACAACCCACCCACTGTCACAAGCATGTACTTGCCTCCCTGAAATAATTTTGAAAATTGGTCATATTTCCTCAAATACCATAAACATCATTTTGAGCCTAATATAGTAAGTAAGTACCTGATAAGCTGCTGAGGTATACTGCTATTTTCTGGAGATGTGGGCCAGAAATACTAGTCTCTTTACAATTAAAAAATTAATAAATATTTTAATATGCCTGAGTATTATATATATATTCACAAATTTAGAAAAAATAATCTTTATTGAGAGTAAAAGTAATTTGACTTCAAAATGTAGATGTATTTTATATGTAAATATTAGCAGCATATGTTTTATACATAAAACTGTGATTTTGTGCTTTATTATCTTATATTCACAGTGCTTATTTATTTCCTCCTACATAGAAGAACTTCATAACTTCTAGATATTTCTAGCTAACTTAAGTAGTTGGTAACTTTAAAGTAAAGTTTAGAGTAGAAGGTATTAATAACATAGTATGATTATTTAAATACAGAGATGAATTAATATATTGATATCAAGCTATCACTTGAAAAGGCACCACAGAATACTCAAGAATGTGTGATATTTTATTATTTATTTTGAGGTGTTTTATCTTTATGAGAGCTACCACCATAATTTGTAGATAAGGCAAACAGTTGTGTTAAAATATTTAAGTGCCTTATTTATTATATCCAACAATAGTTTAAAATATAATTACAGATATACATAGGTAGTCTCAAAAGTAATGAAGACAATGAATATTTATATATAAATGAATTGCTAAATCAGTGTTAAGATATCCAAATAGGGCCTTACATGGCCCTTAATCCCTGCACGCAGGAGGCAGAAGCAGGCAGATCTGTGCTAGATCCAAGCCAGTCTGGTCGAAAAAGGGAATCATGAAATTTGCAGGTAAATGAATAGAAATAAAAATGGTTATACTAGTTTTAGTAACAGACTCAGAAAACAAAAACAATTGCGAATGTTCTCTTTTATTTGTGGATCTTGTGGACCAAATCTTTTATGTGAGCATACACCCTAATGTAACTGAAGGATCCAGGACAAAGGTAAGAAACCATGGGGATAAAGCAAAAGAAGGAGCCTGAGAGAAAGGCAAGGTAGGAGACAGAGGTTACCAAGGGGTACTGAATTGGGATGGAAAAGGGAAGGTTATACAAGGAACAATGGGGTTAAAAGGAAAGAAGGAGTTCAAGGGAGATGGGGAATCATAGGAGACAAGTATTAACGAGGGGATAATGGGGGTACTCAAAGTGGGGAAAGTGGAAGGAGGCTGGACAGGGAGATAAATATAAATAAAGCTTAGGAAGTAGGACAAACCAGAGGTAAATGTGTTAACTCAAAACTGACTAAAATATATACACACAATATCTGTATATTGAGTACATGTTATAGTTAAGTCTATATTACAAGAAGCACGGTGCCAAATAGGAGAAATCACCTTTTGAGTTGTAAATCAGGGAAATCCAAGCCTCCCAAATTTTTACAGGGAATTACCACAATTCTTGATTATTTCCCAGAACCTGAAGGGAAGACAGCATTGTTGGGGATGAAGAGATGACTCAGTGATTAAGAGCACTGGCTGCTCTTGCAGAATACCTGCCACATGGGTGCTAACAACTATCCTTAACTCAAGTTAGAGGGAATCTGATCCCCACTTCTGTCCTCTGTGGGCACTGCATGACACAGGTGCACCTACACAGAAGCATAAATCTCAAACACATAAAAATAAATATGTAAAAAGGAAAAAAAAAACCGTAAAGACTCTGTTAATGAAGATTGGGCATACTTCAGATGCAGTAGTTGGAACAATGGAGCTGGAACTGATCTGGAAGCATCCTCTACCTGAAAATTAACTTTCATAATTTTGTAGGATATTATGCAAAAACCTAAGGGAAAAATATCAATTAGTGGCTCAATCATAGCTTTAGAGTCTAATAACCATAACAATGGTAGGTACAACAAACTATATTGGTGCAGTAGTGGCACTTTTATCTTGGGGTTAATCAATAACTAATTATTTGGACTTAAAACTCACATTTACAATGTGTCACAGAACACAACGGAACAAGGGGTAGAGAGAATACTAATACATCTCTCGACTCTCATCAGCAAAGCTCCCTCATGTAAGAGAGAGAGTGATGAACACAAAAGACCATGGCTGGCCAAAGTACAGAGAAAAAAGAGATTCAGAGTATGGGTTCCTGGAAAGAATTCCTATGTTAAAATTCACCCAGTCAGGATTCAGGAACTATTCTGAAGGAGTGTAAGAAAGGGGGGAATATGGGCATGACCATAAGGAAACAATGTCTTATAGGTTCCTGAGACACTGCTCATATAACTGTAGACCAGTGATGACAGTATGCACAAGGTCAATGCAAATGCAATCAGATAGAAACCAGCATAGACTTGGAGAAATGTAGAGGAGGTCACAAGTTAGACAGACCAAACAGGCTCCAATGAATGAACTCAAACAAATGGCTGGATACCTGGGTACACAACCTTGGCTAAAGAGGTTTTAACATATATAACAAAATGCATGAAGTCCTGTGTGCAGGCAATGGAGGCTGGTGCATATAGGGGAGGGAGTAAAGATGATTAAGATGTATTGTTTTAATTTCACAAAATTAAATAAAGTCATTCAATTTTTTTTAAAAGGAAACCAATTAATAATTTCTGTCCTTTACAATAATGAAGACAAAAAGACTTAGGCAAGGATGATTGTTTGCGTTCATAATTCAGGTAAATAGAATTGAGAAATCCCTGTGCATTGCTGATGTTTCTCCCAGCTGGTGAAGATCTGAGCCCCTAGAAGAAGAAAGTGAATCCAGATTGTAAAATAAGTCCAGGTTTTCAGCATTCTAATTGCCCCAACCCGCAGGGATCAACGGTCAGCAAGGACCCTAAAGACACTTGAAATGAAAGGGACAAACAGACAAAACATACAAGACAGATGAACACACGAAATGACGACTTGAGAGGATATCTCATCAAGCCGCAAGGTTTATTGTTGTTTCTGGGTTTAAATACACAAGCTTGGGGAGGTGGGGGCAAAAATCCATGCACTTACACAGGAATGTGGTAACTAACAGAGCCAGCACCTTGGCTTAGGAGACATTATCTCTGACCTTCAGAGCCCACTATGAATAACTATATGTTTGCCAGGAGAGAATGAATAGCTATGTGTTTGTTAGGAGAGATGGGACTAAGAAGAGAAACAAGGGCTTTGTGTTGTGACAAAGGTGTCTCCTCTCTCAGGCTTTCCTAGTTCATCTCGGGTGAGATTAGGAGGTTGGTGTAAGACTTTTCATTGCAACTAGTCCCTGTCACCAAGGCTGAATGTGATTATCATACATACTGGTGGCTACAGGGAGGATTTTTCCCAGGGCTGTTTTTCTTTAGGATGGAGTCAGGCTATAAGCTGGCTATTCTCTAACCCATAGCCTCCAACATCTAATAAGGGCATAGAGTAGAGATTATTGATGTGAGATCTTCTAAGAGAAAGGAGAGTGTCAGGGTAAGACCATGGCAGATGTGCCAGCCTGTTAACATTGCAGTGGAGAAGTTAAGTCCACTGTCATCCTCCCCAGTAGAATGGTGAAAGCCAAAGAAGCTAGGCGGTCCTCTCATTTCAAGCATTAACACACAAGGTTGACATTAGTCAGCTTACATATTCTAAGGAAGTGGCATGAAAGAAAATACCAAATGACATTTTCTATCTAAAATATTTAGATGCTTTCATCTAACACAAAATAAAATTTAAAACTTCTATTTTCAGCATGAAAACTCTATTATTGTTTTACAGAAAATCATCTTAAATAGATTTTCGGATTTTCTTTTTCACTTGAAAATTTACCTGCAATACTGCACATCACTGGAAGAAAAGCCACAATTTTCTAAACTATGAAATTTTGAAACTAATTGAAAGGGAAATGAGAAATGCTGACTCATTATTTAAATAAAGGTTATGTTCTCTAAATATCAAATAAAATTTAAAAGATACAAAATGATTATATATAGTCCAATATAATCTGAAAACTAGTTCATGTGACAAATACCATGACTATAAATGTATACTAATCGCTACATAATTTAAGGTGCTGATTTGAGCAGCTAAATTTTAGTGCTTTCTAAGAAAAATCTCACTGAAAGAGCCTCAAAAGTATAAGCATGGGTAACTCTGGCAAGAGATATTAATGGTTGATTTCTGTTGGACAATCCATGGTTGAATACATGAAGGTGATGATTCAACCTAAGAGCAAGCTTTCTTGTCATCATCAACTGTCACATAACCTCTGATCATTAAGGACATTAGACACCAAGGACTGCTTCCTCACAGGCAATGAAAAATGATCCCCACAGGGAAATCATTCCAATTATAGAAGGGATGTGCAGCACTGGTCTTTCATCAATGAAATACACTTGTCACAACATTAAATTATGACTAAGTATAGAGTAGGGTGCAACTATTTCATCTTTGACACCAATGATTCAAGGCTCAACTTCAAACCAATACAAGTAAGCCCAGAAAGAAGAGATAAAAAAGATAAAGGCTTTTAAATTGTAAATCTATTACCAAGATGACAAGAAATATGATGAGTAGAATCCACACTTGGAGATTTTAAAATTATTTTATTGACTTGAAATTTCAAGCAGTGAATTTTGATTATATTCATCTTCCTTCTCCCCACTCCAATGAAAATATTATGCCATCTCAAAATTCATGTCCTCTATGATCATTTTTTAAAGCCTATGGAGTGTAATGTGTGTTTCTCAAATGCTCTTGTATGTGAGTCTTTTACTGCAATCTGTCCAGCCTACAAGAAATAACAACAGGAAAGAAAACTAACTCTACCTCTCCTAGCATCCATCCACTGCCAATAGATCCTCAGCTACAGCTGGCGCTTACTGCTCACTTCCCTCACCCATCCTGGGTCTGGCTTGTATTTGCACAACACCTGTACATTTTGTCATAAATATTGTGGATCAATATGTGAACCTACCCAGTGGTGTTCAGACCTCTGGATCTTGCAATCTTTCTGCTCCATCTTCCACAATGATTCCTGAGCACTGAGAAAAGGTGGGATATAGGTATCTCACTTAGAGCTGGGAACTCTGCAATTTCTTACTCTATACACACAAATTATTTGTGGATTTCTATGTTAATCATCATCTGTAGGGTCTGCCCCCCCTGCATTCCCTTCTCTCTTAGTGCTAGGCTCTGGGCCAAGAGCTAGCCAGATCTTGTCAATTGCAAAGCTCAAGTAAACAACTTGACCTTTAAGCTAGCCCCATCGCAACTTCCTCAGTTTACATCAGATGTGCATCATGTGGCTGGATGTCTCCTGAGAACCTGAAATTTTAACCCACCTGCAAAGCCCCACCTCAGGGTATATAAGGTTTGTTGCCTCTCAATAAAGTCAGTCATTTTCCTTTCCTCCTACCTAGTGTACGTGTCTGTGTCTCTGTCTTGTGTGTGCCATTCAATCTGCAGTCTTCCGCATATCCAGACTTTGTCAACAAATGTAGCCCTGCCTCCGCTTCCTCTCCCAAGATCGGAAGAGAGGACTTGCTGATGGATCGCCCAGGAAGGCTGGCTGATAAGTAAGTATTTTGGAGGGTATTGGATAAATGGGTGCTTCAGGCTCTCATGATCTTTTTACAGATCCTTTGGTAACCGTACTTAAGAGATAGGTTAGCTAGAGATTTCAGTCAATGTCTAATCATTTATGTGTGCTCTTTCTGATTTTTGATGGAGGTATTCAGAGCTCTAAATTTCCCTCTTAGGACTTCTTTTAAAGTGTCCCAGAAGTTTTGTTGTGCTGTACAGAAAACTTTTATTTCTTTCTTAATTTCTCCTTTGACTCGTTTATCATTCAGGAGTGTGTTTGGTCTCTGTGAGTTTGTGAAATTAATAAGGGTTCTTTCAGTGTTGATTTTAAGTTTTATTGCACTGAGATCTAAGAGAATGCATGGAATTATTTCAGTATTTTTGGATTTGATGAGGTTATTTTGTGCCCCAGTATGTGGTCAGTTTTGGAGAAAGTTTCAACAGTGCTGAGTAGAATGTGTACTCTTTGGTATTTGGATAGAATATTCAGTAGATGTCTGTTAGGTTCATTCAATATATGGTATTCTTTAATTAAGGTGTCTCTCTGTTTATTTTCTTTCCTGTTGAACTGTCTAATGGAGTTTGAATGTGTGGTAGAATTTTGCTGGGAATTCATCTGGGTCTCAGTTTTCATCATTTGGGAGGTTTTTGAATTGTTTCAATTTCCTTACATGTTATGGGTTGTCAGGAACCATTTTTTTGTTGTTTATGTTTTGAGGTAAAACATTCCAACCTACAGGGAAACTCCTTAAGCTCAGAAAGTAAACAAGTCAAGAGCTTCAGGAAGTCCCTAAGATTGACCAGGTTCACTAATTTGACTTCCTGCCTGAATTCCTGTGCTCTGAATAGAGATATAAATAAGTTAAGCAAAATAAAGTTGGGGCCTCAGTATTTCAGAGTCTGTTCAGATAGAAAAGGTTCAAAAAAAAAAAAAAAAAAAAAAAAGAAGGCAAATGCAAATGGGATCTGGAATTGAATCTCAAGCGGAGGAGGAGGAAAGTAAAGCTAAACCTTCTACTCCACCCCAGCTTTTGTGGAACCTAAAATCAAGCAGTTATTCAAGAGTCTTTAGATCCCAAAGAAAAAGAGAGAGAGAGGAAGAAGCTGTTAGATATCTGAGAGAGGAGGATTTTCCACCATTTATTGCCTGGCAAAGCCCGAGGCTGAGCTGAAGGAAGAATATTTAGAAGAAATGTGGCATTTACAGGGCATGGTTGAATCTCTGTATATGTTATGGTATATAAAAGATTAAAAAAACTATATGTAATCTTAAAATTTCTAGTCAAAGTTTATTCAGGAATGTTTGGTCTTTGCCCAAGTTCTAGCTGCATAGGATATAACAATTAAAAGTACCAGATTGGTGGAAGTTCGTGCAGTGACTACTGTGTCTCAAATTATGATTACTTCTCCCTTTAACTGGTATGGATAGATTAGTGGCCTCTTACTGTAAACAAAATTAAGCCTGCAGAGCAGTTCAAGAACAGCTAGAAAATGGTAATACAGAGCCTTCTAATTCACCAATTTTTGTCATGAAAAAGTCACAAAATGGAGGTTATTATAAGATCATAGAAAGGTTAATAAAACAATAGAACTTAAAAAAATCAATCACAAAAATAATGGCCCAAACGCGGTATTAATATGGGGAAGAGGGCATGTTTGTTTTTCCACAGGACTCTGAGAATGCCAGGTGGCTGCCAGAAAGGCTGGTTCGGTTCGCAGGGGCTGAACAAGGGAAGAGTGACGTTGCTGTGAAATCAGTTCCTGATGACACACTGAGAGCTGTATTGGACTTACGTAATAAACTCAACTATGTGCTACATCTAGCCATACAGAAAGAAAAGGAGATTGCTGTGATGGTGAATGATACTGAACTGATAGGACATCATTACATGGAAAGAATATCAGTAAATCAGGATTCTATTGCAGGGAATGCTGATGAATGAGAAAAAGGACTAAGTGCAGAACTTTGGTGATCAGATGACAGTTTCCTGCAGATTTATATACGGAAATAGGTAGTGAAGAGTAAAATAAAAGTCTGGAAGACTAACTGTAAAAATAGGGCCATTAGTTGCCCTTGTAAAAAGCTAGCTCAGGAAGTGTTTTGCTCCAGAATTGTTTTGCCCAAGCAGTGAAATTCACAGGGTGCACCCCGTGACCACAGAATGTACAAAAACATGTTTGTGAGACCTTGTGACCACCTGTTTCCTGTTTCCTGTTATTGTAATAGTACCTCCTGTTCCTTGTTTTCCTCTCTATAAAACCACATGACCACTCTGTTCCTTGTTTTGTTCATTGTTTTTCTTTTTAACTGTAACTTCTCGGAATGTAACAGGATCTGGCAAGTTCCTGAGATGGGCTGACGGAACTCAGCCCCTGCCTATGTTTTTGAGATATAAAAGAGGCAGGCTACTGCAAGCTTGCGCGTTTTTCTTTTTCCTGTGTCCTGGAGCAGGGCGCCCACTTGTACAAGTGTTCAATAAAACCTCTTGCTTTTGCATCTGGCGTTGGTCTTCTTGGCCCTGCCTTTGGGTTTGAGTCCCAGAGCAATCGGCCATTGAGGGTTCGAGTCCCGAAGCCCTGGTGCCATTGGGTTCGAGTCCCAGGGCAAGGCGTTGGGTTGAAGTGACAGGGGTTCAAGTCCGACAGAACTCAACAGTAGCAGCCATGGACAAAGTCAAGGACGAGTGATAGCTTGTATAAGTCAACACTATGTATGTTTGGACAGTTAAATATAGCTCATAACGGTACCAGGTTTGATGTTTTCTGTGTTCAGTCTATTTATTGTGTTTCAATGTAACTTGTTTAGTTGCATTTCAGTCATTCCTGTGAGAATGAAAGTTATGGTATTTTAGATTATGATTCCTGTAAATGTTATGAAACTTTAGTATGTGGACTGAGGATATAAGAGTAAGCCTTTCCTACGTTACTGGAATAATTACCGTGATGCCTGATTTTAAGGATGCTGGGTTGTGACTCGCTAACCTCTAGTTAATTTGTGTGGCCTCTCAGTCCCAAGTCCACACCCTACATTGCAACTGCCAGAATTTGCTGACTTTCATAAATGAGTAGCCAGAGACAGGTAAGCCCAAGGGAGTGTCTGTCAACCTAAGACAGGGAATCAGCCTCTATGGCTATAGATTGTGGCTGATTTGCCAATGACGGGTAAGACAGGCACTGACGTCCTTGGCAAGCTAAGACAGACGCTCATTTATGTAAGAGAAAAGAGGGAAATGTAGGGTCTGGCCCCCCCTGCATTCCCTTCTCTCTTAGTGCTAGGCTCTGGGCCAAGAGCTAGCCAGATCTCGTCAATTGCAAAGCTCAAGTAAACAACTTGACCTTTAAGCTAGCCCCACCACAACTTCCTCAGTTTACATCAGATGTGCATCATGTGACTGGATGTCTCCTGAGAACCTGAACTTTTAACCCTCCTGCAAAGTCCCACCTCAGGGTATATAAGGTTTGCTGCCTCTCAATAAAGTCAGTCATGTTCCTTTCCTCCTATGTAGTGCGTGTGTCTGTGTCTCTGCCTTGTGTGTTTCATTCAATCCACAGCCCTTTGCGGATTTGGACTCGGTCAAGGAATGTAGCTTGGACGCTACAATCATCTTCTGATAGAAGTAAATTTTTGGTGAGAGATGTACTGATCTATGTGTATAATACTAAACCATTCTGAGTCAGTTTTATATAATGTCTGCTTAGCACAATGAGAGCGTTAGGAGACCATTTTTCCCATGGTCTGTGACCTGTCTAGTCATAAGTTCTTGTCCCTGATAACAACATCAGGTACCCCCTATATTGAAGCAGACCTTAAATAAAATCGGAAGGTAGTTGTTTACACCCATAATATTTGTGCCCCTATTAAACCAGTGGAACTATTTTGCCAAGACCGTTGTTAGTCTAAATTATAGGATTCACAGTTGGGTTTTGATGATTATCTTTCTATGCCAGTAGTATGCAGAGTACTTTCTCATGTTATGTAGACTAGCCAGCTGAGATGTAACTTCAAGATTAGTATCAACTTGATTTCTCTTTTTTGTTCTGCAACTCAGGTATGAAATATCTTTTTGAATAAGGCCTTATTGTAGTTTTGTGGTGAGAAACCAAGTGCACTGACAATATCCAGTATTACCTGAGTACCTGTAGTATCTCTGTGATCAACAACTGAAAAAGAAGGAGTCAATTCCTGGCAATGAATTTTTCATTTGCAAGTGTGTGGCCTCTACTGGTGCTACTGAACACTGTTTTAGGGTAAATATTTTTAAAAACTTTGTATATGTATGTATTTAGGGAAGTAAGAACAGTCATTGGCTTAGGGCTCATAGAAGGCTGGATGGAATGCAGCAATATAAATGATAACAGGGGTCTGGAGAGATGGTTCAGCAGTTAAGAGCACTAGTTCCTCTTGCTGAGGACCCGGGTTAGATTCCCAGCACCGACATGGAGGCTAATGTGTCCATAATTCCAGTTCCATGGGATTCTATGCCCTCTGGCATTGCACAACATGGGTGCACTTACACGCATGCAGGCAATACACACATACATATAATAATGATAAATAAAATATTTAATAAATAGATAAGAAAGGGGAATGGTAGGTAGTTTGTTTTAATGGCATAGGGAATGAGATGATAGAGCAGAAGAGATAGTAAGGGAAGAGATAATTAATACTAAAGGTCTTTTGAAATAGTATTACTAAAACCTAATATAGAGCTTCTTTCAATATATACATATATGGTATAAAACATGAATCTTTAAAACAAAGTGATAGAACTTCCTTGCAAGTTATTATAAGTCTTTTTGTCAAAGTGATGGCTGCTATGAGGTAGAGAGATAAGGTCTTACAGGGATGATAGGCCTAGTAGATCGACACTGAGGGACATTTAGGAACAAATCAGACTCTATAGGTTGTACTATGTATCTGAGAGCACATTAAATTGGGTGAGGAGGAGTAGAGGACTGCAGACAGGGGAGGGTATCTAAATACCACCAAACTACATTGTATAAAAAAATGCAAAAATTCAATAACATTTTTTGAAAGCACTATATGTCACATACCCGTGTGATTAAAATCAAGCACAATGAATTTAAAGTAATTAATAAGGATTAAATAGAAAATATAATTTCACATATAGTACACAAATAGCTCTATAACATAATGTGTGCAAATAACTATACATATATACATATATACATATGGTGAAATAGCCACCTACATATCAAACTAAGAAATATGCATAAAATAAATTCTGTTCTTTAGAACTAACTGAAAAGTAGTGATTATAGTTCTCTGAAGATCAGTTAGAATTCCTGCATTGAATTCATCTGCACCTGGACTTTAGTTGAGACGTTTTTTACGTTTTCTCATTTTTTTTTAAATTTATTAGATGTCTTATTAAGTTGTTTATCTCTTATTGATTTAACTTTGGTTCCTAAAGTACATCTCAAAACTTGTCTCTTTCCTTTAGACTTTCAAAATTAGTAGAGTGTAGGTTTTTAAATTAATTCCTTATAATATTTTGAATTTCTTTAGAGTTTTTGGTAATAGTGTCTTATTCATCTATGATTTTAGTAAATTGGATCTACTTTTGCTTCCTTTTGCTAAATTCAGGGCAGGGTCTGTTTATCTTGTATATATCTTCCAAGGACCAGCTTGATTAATTGATTCTTTATATTCCTTGGTTGTTTCTATTTCATTGATTTCTTCTGTGGTTTTATTATTCCTTTTTTTTTTCTAGTGGGTTTGTGTCTGGTTCCTTCTTGTATTTCCCAAGACTTGAGCTGCATTATTAAACTGTTTATTAACTTCTTTCTGAATCATTAATATAATCACTTAAGAACTACAAATTTCCCCATAGGACTGATTTTATTGTGTCTTGGAGGTTTGAATATATTATATTTTCACTTTTGTTTATTTCCAAGATTTCTTTTTATTTCTTTCTGCGTTTCTTCTTTTACCTACTCATCATTAAGTAGTTGTGTTATTTAAATTGAATGATTTAGTACAATTTCTAGGGATTTTTTTTTTGCTCTTGATTTCAAGGTTTCTTGCATTTTGGTTAAACAAGATACAGGGAGTTATTTCAATTTTTCTGCATTTGACAAGAGTACTTTTCTGTCTAGTTAGTAATTTAGTTTAAAGAAAAGTTCATGGGCTGTTGAGGATAATATTAATTCTCTATTAGTTGGGTGGAATGTTCTGTAGATGTCTGTTATATCCATTTGATAAATGATATCAGTTAATTAAAATGTGTCTGTGTTTACTTTTTTATTCAGATGATATTTATTGGATAAAATGGGATATTAAAATCAACTAAAAATGCTGAATTGCTGTTAATCTTGAGGTCTAATAGATATTTTATGACATTGAGTGCATCAGAGTTTAGTGGATTTATGTTTAAAATTGCAATGTCTTCTTGGCTAACTGTTCCCTTGATCAGAATGAAGTGTTCCTTATCTCTTCTGATTAATCTTGAAGTCTATTTAGTCAGACATCATTATTGTGACTTCTGTTTCTTTCTTGTCTTGGAAAGGTTTCCATTCTTTCACCCTAAGGAAGGACTTATCTTTGACTGTAAGATGAGTTTTATTAGAAAACAAAAATATGCATTTTTATTTCTATTTTGTCCATCAGAATGCTTTATTAAGTCTAATATTTATAACGTTGTTGTTCAAATCCTATAAATTCACATGTTTTGATGAATGAAACTGACATTTTATAACCATCTGTGAGTTTTAGAATCAGTAAATGAGACAAAGCTTCACTTCACATCTGAATCTATTCAACTAACCTGCATATTTGACTAGGAAGCTGAGGCCATTACTATTTGAAATTATGACTGTGTGTGTTGACTGCTATCATTTTGTTGCTTTTCTGCTGTCGGTGTTCTTACTCCTATTTTTTATGTAAGTTGTTGTACTGTCATTTGTTCTTTTCTGTAACCTCTTGGCTATGCTTTTTCCTCCCTTCAGTCTCAAGTATGGCTTCCAGTGCTTTCGGTGGGGATGGGTTGGTAAACAAGACTTTTTAAAACCTGTTTATATTGTGGAAATTTTTTATTTCTCCTTCAAACCTGCTGATAAGTCTTCCTCGGTAAAGTAGACCTGGTTGGCGTCTGTGGTCTTTTAGAACTTGGAGTGCATTGAATCAGGTTCTTCTGGTTTTCAAAGTTTTCATCAAAAAATCAACTTTTATTTCGATGAGTTTTCCTTTATATTTAATCTGTGTTTTTGCTCTTTCAGCTTTAAAAATCAGTTTCCTTTATAATAATCAAGCACTTTGTATAAATTGGTTTTATCTGTTGCTTGTAGATTAATGTTATTCTTTGAGATCATTTTTGTGGTTGCTAATGTGTTATGCATTAAGTTATATGTCCAGATTTTCAGTTTTTCCTGTATGTAGTCTTTTAATTAAAAATAAATTTATCTATTATATCAAAAACAGTTAGTACACATTATCCCTAAACAACAGTAACTATTATGATTTTTCTAATTATTAATTTTTGGATGTTATTGCATATTTTTATTAATGGAGGAGAATGTATTTAAAGTAGTGATCCTAGCATCAGGCACACAATATATATTCAATTATTTTAACTCAAACACTTTAAACACTAATGAAAATGTCCCACAAAACTGCCATGACTTAGTTTAATTTTCACATTCATATATGCTTCTTTTATAATCATAAATATTAACATCAACATCGTTTGTCACTATTAGCATTTTTAGATAATTATCTTCTAACTTCAATAGCTTTGAGTACCAGTCATAACTGATCAATTGAAAGGCATTATAAGTCATAGGATATAGTAGTATCATGGGTCTCTAACTACACAGACATCTGTTGGGTAATATATCTATGCATAAATAGAACATCAAATTGATTCATAAGTTACATAGAGGACAATCTTATGTTCCAGAAGTTTAAATATTCAGCCAGTGTGAAGGACACACATATACTATTATGTTATCAATAAAAATACTGTAAATATACAAGTGTGATTGGAAACAATTCAAATTAAATGCATTAAGATGTTATTTAGCCAAATTAATGTTCAGAGGAAAAGATAAACAAAACACTACTATCTTAGGAAAAAAAAAAACCTCAAATGACCAAGATGTGAAGGATCAGTTATTGTGCATATCATTAGTACATACTCCTCTTTTACTTGTCATTGGGAATATTATTCTTGAAATTAGTAAGATTAGCAAAATATAAAGGACATTATTCTTCTGCTTTAAAATATTACATATCCAAATATATTGTTCACTTTCACAACTAAAGAAAAGTTTGTTTAAACCTAATATATGTAAGCAAACATAAAGCATAATCTGTAAAGGGATCAGTAAAGAGTCTACCTGGCTGGCACATATTTATCACTTGTTACCATCATTCCCTCCTCCTAATCCTAATTCCATTGTGGTCCAGGAAAATGAAGAAGTGGCAGTTAAGAACTATTCTGAAGATTAGGACACTAACACAGAACATCTTTTCATTTCTATCTAGCAAAAGAGGGCAGCTTTTACTTCAATTTGGTGAAATTCTGCCCAGTGGTACTAGCATGGGAAATCAATCAAAATTTTATTGGACAAAAATAAGACAGTGTGATGCTTTCTCTTCTTCCTCATACAGATTCATAACCAGACAGCTGATGGTCAATAAGAACCTGCGATGAGCAGACCACCACAAATAAATACCTAATCATGGGTTGCTCCAATTTCGAAACAAGTGGTTGTTTATTTACTTCTAAATGTAGAAACACTTGAGCAGCTATTACAGGGCTAAGCCATTAAAAGATATCAGCATAGAAAGCATTTATTGACCCTCATGGATCTAGAGTTTCTTTTTTCCTAGTGGAGATACTAGGTAATAGGTAACTAGACAGAACTGAGGGTTAGAGTATCAGAAATTGTTCCTCAGACATTCCCCCAAAGGCATTTCACTTCAAATATTTTATTGAGAATTTTCTATGATTTACATTGATCATATTCAAATCCCCTCCTCATTTCCTTTAAAATATAGCCCCATCTCCCTACTCTCCAAATTTCACGTTCTCATTTTAAAGCCCACTGTTCCCAGTGTGTGATCCCACAATTTCTTAAATCCATAAAAGTTAAGTCCATTCAAATTAAGATAATCCATGGAAACATCGTCAACCTATCCAGCTCCATACACTTGTAGAACCTCCTGAAGTAGACATTAATCAATAACCTTAATTGAGGAAGCCATTGTCCCTGATACTACATGAGCCTTTGAGGAAGAGCATACTACAGGTGTTCCATTTAGGAGCACTCCACATTGCTATTCTTTGCACAGTAACTAATTGTGTATCTCTGTATTAAAATTCTACTGAGAAAAGAAGTTTCTCTAATGAAAATTGAGAGATTCACAAATTCATGTACATAATAACAATAAGTAATTGAAGTTTGTTTCTTACTATGCCAATTTAGCAGGATAATAGTAGGACCTCCTCTTTGGCCTACTATCTATCTAACCACAGGTTCTTGGCTCTGATATAAGTGTCAAACATAGGTTGCATCTTGTTGAGTGGGCCTTAAATCCAAGGAAAATGTAGTTAGTTACTCTGGTTACATTCATACTGCCTTTGCACCAATGAGGGCACATATTGCCATGTCAGCCTTAATTGTACCTTGTAGGGTTCATAGCTGGGTAAGCCTGATGATTACTTTTCTCCTCCAATAGCATGATACCACTTTCCAGCACTATGAAAACTAGCTCATTGGGATGAAGCTTTAAGGGCATTACCAGCTTGGTTTCTTCATGTTCTATCACTCAAGTACAAATTGTCTTCAGCCATAGGGTCTTAAATTCTAGACAGCAACAAAAAGCAGTGATAATATCCACTATTTTTTGAGAGTCTACAAGGCCCATCTCGCCAACAATTCCAAAATTGGGATCCCACTTTAGTCACTGGGCTTTTTACTTCCTAGCCTGTGGAGTCTGGTAGGGGAATTACCCATGTTATAATGTAACTCAATGTAAACTTTATATATATATATATGGATACTCTGGAAGACTCTACACTAGTAGGTTTTCCATTGACTTTGTAAAAATGTCTTTTGTGTTACTTTAACCCTCCTTCTACCCACACCTCTACCCTGCCTCCCATTCTACAATCCATTCACTGCTTCCTGTTTTTTCTCCTTTTACTCTTTTATATCATTTGATTCTGTCTTCCTTCATATGAGCATTCCCACTGTGGACACTTACTCTTTCCTGATCTCTACGAGTTTTCCAAATGAAATATATGCATCCATGTATGAGGGAAAATATGAAATATTTGTATTTCTGTGTCTGAGTTGCTTTACTTATCATGAATATTTCTACTTCCATCTATTTAGTATATTTCATAATTTTGCATTTCTTAAAAGCTGAATAATATTCCCTTTTGCAAATGTACCACATTTTCATTGTCCATTTATTTCTTTATGGACATTTAGATTATTTCTGTTTCTTGGATACACTGGAACAGTAATGAATATGTATTCACAGTTGTTGTTTTACTTTGTCTTCAAATGCTGTCACAAAACTCTATGACCAATTCCAACTTCGGGAGGAGAGTTTATTTGGCCTACATTTCCCGGGTCACAGTTCATCACTGATGGAGCTCAAGATAGGAACTCAGGACAGGAACCTGGATGCAGGGCATGGGGCACAGGTCATGGAGGAACACTTCATACTGACTTGTTCCTCTGGCCCATGTTTAGTCTGTTTTATTGTAAAATACCGAACAACCTACCCAGGGATGACACTGCCCACAGTGGAATGGGGGTACTACACCACTCAGTAATCAAGGAAATATCCAACAGACATTGCCATCGCACAGTTCAATGGAGGAAATTCTCCAGTTGAGGTTCCCTTAACCCAGACAGGTTAAGTTGACAACTAATGTTATCCAGCAGAACTGACCCCTTGTCAACTTGACATACAAACACATTACTGTGAAACCACAACCTTTCCAATTCTTGTCCCCAAGATATGATGTTAATGTTAATACCACAATTTAGTAAAACAAGAAACATCACACAGTGCTTAAAAATTCCACTTAAAAGCTCACAGTTCTTTTTAAATATTATTTGAACAATTTGGAAAATTGGGCAAATCTAAGCAAAACCTAAGCCCAGCAAGTAGATCAAGGCCAGCTATCTTGAATTCACTTGCAGTCTTCCGGGCTCCAAGGTGTTTCAGCAGCTCCACTTCTCTGGCTTTGCCATCCACGGCACACACAGCTCTTCTCACAGGCCCAGGCTGGCTCCATTCTATCCCTGCTACTGCCCTTGGTGATCACCCCACGGTCCTGGCATCTCCAAATTTTGGAATCTCCAAGGAAATTATACTGTGCTTTCGCCAATGGCATTTCCTGGCCTCTCAGGGTGCCAAGTTTCAACTGTTCTCTATGATCTCTGTAATCTCTTCAGGCTTTCAACACAGGAACTATGCAAGACACCCTTACACATAGAAATACTAGTTCCTGCTAGAAATGGAGTCCCAGCCTTCTCTGGCCCATAGCTTCTGTGTGCTGACCTTAAGAAAATACCTCCCAGAGATTCTTGTCTTGAAGATGCTGGTCTCTTGTTACTTATATCTGATTTTTCAGCTCAACTTAACCACAGTCAATTGTCCCAGTGAAATGTTACTTTCACTTGTTCTGGTCTTATAAATCACAGCTGGTTCTTCAGTCCAAGCCAACCAGAACTCATAGATTCTCAAATTAAAATGCCACACAAACAGTCCTGATAGTTTAAGATTCTCTTTAAAACTTCACAAGCCAAGCCTCCATCATCTACAGCTCTTTTCAGCATAACTCTCCCAAGCTCCACAGCAACAAACTCTAGGCACTCAATGACTTTTCTAGCCCAAAGTTCCAAATGTTTCCACAGTCCTTCCCAAAATACAAGAGTCAGGTCGGTCACTGCAATACCCTATTATCCTGGTTCCAGTTTTTGTTTTAGTTTGCCTTCAATTGCTGTGACAAAACACTCTGACAAATACCAACTTGGGGGAAAAACCGTCTATTTGTTTACATCTCCTGTGTCACCACCGTTCATCACTCAGGATGCTCAAGGGAGGAACTCAGGGCAGGAACCTGAAGCACAAGTCATGGAAGAACACTACTTACAGACTTTCTCCTCTGGGCCATGTTCAGTGTGATTTCTTATACAATATGAAACAACCTATCCTGGTGTCCTCTGTTTACAGAGGACTGGGCCTTCCCACATCACTCAACAATTAAGAATATACCCTACAGACATTATTACAGGGGAGTTCAGTGGGAGGAATTCCCCAGTTTAGGTTTCCTCAACTCGGATGTGTCATGTTGACAACTAAAGTTATCCAGCAGTTATAATGAAAGTTATACTTTAATATTAGAACACGTTATTGCCAGTTTTCTGAGTCATCACAAAATCTTGCAATGCACACTAGCCAGCCCTATCTATCTGCCTGATAACTGTTCTCTATCTATGAATGAAGGATCTCTTGAAATACAGAAAAATCTCCTTCTCAATATCAGCTATAAATACCAAAGTTTTCTATTCACTCTTAACATTAAGAAAATGAGTACTGATATGGCCTAATGCTTTTCTAAATATGTTATCACTGTGTTATCATGAGTTTTATCTCTGCTACTCAGTATTCTTTTAACCAGCCCTGCTTCTGATAGAAAAGTAGAGGACTAAAATTGGATCAAGAGCAGGAGGCTAAAGAACAGGAATGGGAAGGATGAAAATAAAGCAAAGACGATCTGCATGTATGAAATTCTCAAAAATAAAAAAATTAAAATAAATTAATAAAAGGCTTCCTACATTTCTGTGTTGAAACTTCCCATGTCTTGTAACTACATATCCTCCAAAGAATGTTTTTAAAATATCTTTGAGATATGCCAAATAAACCAGCTACCATCCAAAACACTATATCAATGCAATTTTATTAATCTGTACATTTTACATGTCAAATGATCACAGGTTAATTATCTTATGCTAAAGATATTATAATCTTTTAACTTGGTAGGTTAAATAATTATGAGAAAATAAGCTAAATATAATTTAAAAATGAGAATAAAGCTAAGGAAAGTGAAAAGAAACACAACAGATTATTGAGTTGTGCTTCATCTTTAATAGAAATAGGATACAGAAAGACAATTGAGATTTTACTCATTACATTTAAATATTAGAAATAAATGTTAAACAAACCAAACTCAAGTAAAAATCTTGTTTCACATTTTTTACATTTCATTTGAATCTTAGTGAAAAAGATTGTAATAAGTTTTTAGTTATGTCACATAGTAAGAAAAGAAGTAACCACCATAAACATATTTTTTCATTGTATTCTCAGGGATATGGGGAATTGTTTTTCTAATGATCTTGAATTTGAGTCTGGAGCTATTGATCTACAGGTTTATACTTTTAGCTATTGTTCACAAAAATTGGTTTAAAGTGGTTATTATGGAATGTAACTGAAAAGCAAAATAAAATGTGAGAAATTATTTTTATTGGCATAAACATACATTTGGGGTATTCAGTCTATGTATGGCAAAACTTATACTTTACAATTTAAGTGCACTTAATAAATAGTCAAGGAAGAAACCTCAAATCTGTATAAAAATGCAAACAGATCTACTGTTATTTAAGATTTATTTTAAGTTACTTATGTGTATGTGTGTCTGTTTCTGTGTATGGGTACATACAAGTGAGTGAAAGTATTCATGGAGGACTTAAGAGGATATTGGCTTCTCTGGAGTTTGATTTACAAGGTGTGTGTGAGCCACTTGTTACAGGTGCTGAAGGCCAAACAGGTTCTAAACAAAGCAGTATGTGTTCTAAATTTTGGAGCCATCTCTCCAGCCAAGCAGATGTCTACCTTTAATAATGACTTTAATTCCATCATGGATGGAGTAACGCTCGTGAGGCCTCACCTAAGGGTGATATTGGAAATTAGTTGTTGGCTGGGGAGGCAAAGTCGGTTTCCTTATGTAATGTAGACACTGGAAAGTTGTCCACGGTATCACAAATAACTACTCAGGCATACAACCCTAATTATACTCAGTGTGTTATTAAAATTTTTAAAAATACATCAAAGTAGGAAGGAGACTTTCTGAGTAGAATGTGTCAAGAGACAGTTGTAGGGGGAAAGAGTGTGCAATTAAGGGGACTATAATCAAAATTAATCTCTCTCCCTTTCAAAATGTATATATTATGTATATACATATATGTGTGTATGTGTACATATATGCCTTATGTATGATCATATATATTTACTAATTTTCAAAGAATAAGTAGCTTTAAATAATTAAAATAATTTTTAGACAGATTGAAAAATCCTTTATCTGTAACATTTGTAACCAGTAGTATTTTAGATAGCATATTTTTAAAATATTTGCACATACAAAATCTCAGGATTCATCTTGGAGATGGGACTTCAGTTATATATGTTTCATGCACTACTTAACTAGCCTGAGGAACATTTTACACAGTATTTTTACTGTATTATTTTTTAATATATATTTTATTAAACTTTTGTGTATTTTATACAATACATTTTAATCATATTTAGACCCTTCCCATCTATATCCTCCATAGCCTACCCATCAAATTTCATGAATTGTGTCACATATGTTAAGGACTATCAAGTCAAGTTTGTGTATCCAGCTTTCCCTCAGTGTGAGTTCATCCACTGGAGCCGGTTCATCCTGTGACATCACTCCCTTAAAGAAAACCAACTCTCTCATCCAGTATGGATCAGCTGCCAATAGTTCCTCAGCTAAGGTTGGGACCTGTTGCCCATTTCCTCAGTTCTTTGTTGGAATTTTGCCTGATTTAGTGTGCATGGGTCTTGTGCGTGCTGTCATCATTGCTGTAGTTAATATAAGCAAGTTCCCAGAACCTTGGAAAATTATGTTTCCTTGTGGTCATGAACCACCAGTGGCTCTTACAATCTTTCTGACCCGAATTCTGCATTAAGTGCCTGAGTCCTGGGTGTGTGAGTTTTAATGTGGGAGTCCTATCTAGGGACGTGTTGTAGAGGTTACAATGAAGATATGTCACTTAGTCCTTAGTATCTCACTGACATTTATTCTCTGAGTGTGATCAGTTGTGAAACCCTGTAATGATCTCCATTTGTTGTAAAAAATAAACTTCCTTAATGAGTGGTGGCAGGTATAATTGTCTGTAAATATAAGGACACATATTTAGCATACTGTAAGACATTATGTTTGTCTAGGGATCTGACCATGGTAGGATTTTCTCTTAAGATCTATGACCTCCCCAGTCATGAGTAAATGGATATGTTTACAATACCACATATGTGTTCCCTCCCATTGTGCAAGCTTTAAGTCCAATTAGCTGTTGATTATCTCCAAGATACTTTTTAAAAGGGAACTAATTTGAAACATATAAATTTTCATCGAATTGGTTATTTTTTTTCTTAAAATCATCCAATTTTCATTTCAATTTTTTTGATCATTCAAGAGTTATCTGAATTTTAGAGAATATGTTATCTGAAAATATCATTATATGAATTATATTTTGTACATTAAGTGTGTAACTTGTAAACCTTGAGAAATTAATATTTCAAATAAATATAGAAATTCTCACAACTATGTAGTTTATCATATAGATAAGTGATAGGTATGTATTTAGAATTTTATCATGCTTTCAAAATAACTCTGCCTTTAAGGTTTTAATACAATGATACCTCACTGTAACCATGTTGAAATGTCTTGCCTAGCAGAAAAAAATGGAAAAAAAAATACACAGATTAGATGACCTCTTGCCTTTTCAATTTACTTATTCAATAATTATATTAATTAATTGAGTTAAGTCTAGAAAACTACTAAAAAGAATCACAGATAATCTTGATTAGTGATTTCTTCAAAAATTAGCCACCGTAGTAATCCATGGAATAAATTTATATTCCAAGAATTATCATTTTTGCCCTTATAAAACCTTATACAAGATTTAAAAAATGTAATATCACTGAGTTTTTGCTATTAGAAAGATCAGCAAGCCCCAGGGACAAACCAAGAATACATGGAGAACAGTCTGCTTCCTCTTATCTAAAAGATACAGCAAGTTTCATAATTTCAATTCTGACCTGATTGTTCACCAGGCCGTGTAATTTCCAACAATGTGTGCCTTTTCACTGTAGAATCTTGAAATGTTTAAAAAGTAGATGGAAAAGCTTAACTGCCTTTTGTAAATATCAGTATCAGTTTAAATTTTATCACACCATCCACTCCTACTTTCTCAGGTCAAAGCCGCACCATTCACCAAAACACTTTTACATTCCAAATTAAACTCCCAATGAAGTAACAAACGTATGAATTGAACAAGCCTGAAAATAAATTTAATTAACATGGCGATTGGCAGAATGAAACATAATATATTTGCACACTTTTGTATGAACAATCCTTAACACCTCAATGTCTCTCTGAAATGTTATGTCGTATAATCTAATCATGAAATTATAAATAATGAAATATATTAATGTTTTAACATAACGGAATATAGCTATGCTATCTAGAAATTACATTCTATTTTGAGGGGAGGTAGCCTCATGTGCCTTTTAAACTGTTTGTATAGATACTTGTGTTTCCATTAAAAATGACTTTTCCTGACCCCATTGTCGCCAGACTACTTCCTTACAAACAACAAAGATCCAGTTACTATTAGCAGTGCCCAATAGACCTACAAGTGAAAAGATTATTGAATATGGCATGCATTTTGCTAGGAAAAGGCTCTAGAGAAAATATAGCTGCAGGGTTTTTTATGAAAATATGCTTTTGCTTAAAGGTAAATTGCAAGGAAATTTTTTTCTTCTCCATTTTAATTAGGTAATCTTGGACATATTTTATGTGCAAAATACTTCAAATTTTGAGGGAAACAAGTGTAATTTCAGAAGTAATAGGTTTGAAAATAACCTTTTAAGATATTTTTGTTGGTCTCCTGTAGTCTACCAGCTGGTTTGCAATTACAGAAACACTTTCAAACAGACCATTCTGTTTGGAATTTCAAACAGACAGATGAATTACTGGGAATTTTAGTGAAGTTGGATCAAAGGCTGACAGGGGACTTCTCTTGGAAGATAAAGAAAGTACAATAGAGTTGTGAAAATTTTTATTTGACATTATTTCCTTATCTCCCGAAGACTGAATAAAAGTTTGAAACATCAGCAATTCAAAGCCAATCACGTTGTTCTGACCTTAACTTTTGTTAAGTCAACAGATATAGCTCAATAATTTGATTTTATGTGAGAAAAAAAAGAAAATAGGAAGAAAGGTCAGTTTGTTGCATTGGGCAAAGAGTATTTTTTTTTCAGGGGAGAGAGTATATTATTTACAAAAATATGCTTTGAATAATGTACTCTATTACATACAACAAATCTTCCGATAGTTATTATAAACATAACCCACATTAATATATTGATTCATATAAACATAATTTATGATAAAAATATTTATCATAATTTATTAAGATATATGCCTATGCAGGCATTATATAAGTTTTATCAGAGCTTGTGGCATTTTTAACAGACAAATTAGAAAGTACTTGTTAGTTTTCCTTACTTTGTTTTCTCTGTCTTGTACTTCCCTTATAGTCACTAAATAAGCTTTTCCACACAGGATTAATCTATTATTTGAAAAAAATTTCTGTTCAATTCTAAGTACTCTATCCAGCATATTCTCTATTAAGCACTTTAATATATTTTCATGAATGTCTCTGAATTGTAAAACAAATCCACACACATTCTTTGTTGTACTTATTGTTGATTTATCCTGTTTCATTTCATTTTAGCAAACTTCAATTTAGGGAACTATTCTATCCCCTCTGCTACTCTCTTCAATACACCAACACACAGATATTATTTATTCTTGACATTATCACTACAGTCCTAGCAAGATACTGAGATTTGACTGAAGTATACTGGGGACACTATTGTATCTACCTTATTGAATAAATAAGAATTCTGTGCTGTTTGATAAAACGTTTCATGTCTCTCTTTGTTTTCTTTCACTTCCAGTGTTCTCGCCATTTCTTCACAGTCCCCTTCCTCAGTGCCACAACCATTCTGAAACAATGTGGAATTTTCTGGGCAATTATTTTCTTGTCTCTTTTCCCTTTATATACACCCATTCTTGCTGTTGCAGTGACATTCAAATTTCTATATCCTAGCAACCATAAACCCGCACTTTAAGTCCACCCCTATTTCTAATAAATGTAATAGCTAACCATGTATCATTGATCTCTGCATTTGAGTATACCTTATGAAATCTCTGATCACAACAAAAAAGAATATAGATTCATTTTATTTTTTTCCTCAGAATAATTTGCCAGTATCCTTATTTTTGAGCCCTTCATTACAATCCACATTGTTCCAAGGATGACTACTCAAAACACATTTACTCACCTGTCACCTGCTGTTGTTGCTGCCTCTTCAATCAGTCTTTGTACTTAGCTTAGCCTATATTACTTATTTATTCAAATGTATGATATTCACCTCAGAGACTGTACTGCTACTTAAAATTTATCATTGTGACTTCTATCATAATGATGAATCTTGATTAGTTTAAGATGACTCTATGACATCATTGCTATTATCCTGAATATGAGTAAATTTTCAGAAAAGATCATTTCAGATATGTATATTAAAATTGGTATGCACCCTAATTTTTCTTCTCATATAACTTTTAAGTCATGTAAAGAAACTTGTAGTGACCCTACTGTTTAGAAATATGTTTTGCAAGAAGGGCAGGAAAGAGCTCATGTTATTTGATTTTACCATCATAAAAAATATGAAATAAAGCAAGAATCAAGCATTACCCATGAATTCAGTTTTGTTTTTACTCTTTGATTTTCCAAGGTTATATATCTACAGATTCAAATTTTAGAACCATTAATACATAACTCTGTTTAGAAAAAAAATCTTGCAATTTAATATGTATATCTAGCTTGATACTATCCCCTACACATTATGACAATTATTTACATTGTGTTTACATTATCTTAAGTATTATAAAAAACCTATAAGCTATTTTGAGCAAACACACTTACAGGATGATGTGCATGAGTTACAGGCAAACATTCTGCCATTTCACATAAAGCTCTCAGCATGTAAGGATTAGTGTATGTACCTGTGGGGAGCCAAGTTCCCTGTGGATTGCAAATGAATGCTGCATGAGACAACATAAATATTTTCACAATTAATAAAAATAACTGATCTGGGAATTTAAAAAAAGACATGTAATTTTGGAGGGAACTAGGGAGAGAGAGGAGGAGCCTTGTACCTTATATCAATTGATATTGACTTAAGCTTATATTGGATAGAGTCTTATTAGCTTTTCAGAAAATAGAGGTACAAGTTAACACTTACCATAAAAGAATCATAGTTTAGAATTTAGGGAAAAAGTTCTAAAATTAAATTCTCTAGTAATAGTAGGCCATTACTAAAACTTGAAACCTAATTTATTTAATATTTTATAAAAAGGCATTATTTATAAATATTTATGAAAGTTTTGTAATTTATGTTTTCATGAAAAGGCAGATATTCATTGTTTTAAGTTCTGACCATCGCAACATACATTTCACTGATACAAACTGAACCAGAGATAAACTGACAAAATCTTGTAATCATCGAATTGTCTTAACCCAATCATGTTTTATTGCTGTACTTGGATAAAGCAACCCCACCCAAATCATGTGACTGAATGGGAAAGAACAAATGAATGCCCTCAAGGTAGACATCACACCCTTTTATGCTTGAGAAGGAGGGATAATATGTAGCTAATAGTCAAAAATCATTCCGGGTAGTTTTAATTATATTTATATAATAATAACAACATATCATTATGCAATAATCATACATCACATGGTCTTGCATTTATGCAACTTTCATTATTCCTTTTTATATATGAGAAAACCAAAGTACAGAGAAGGGCAATTTGCCTAGAAATTCACAATTCTTAAATACCAAATAATTTTCAAATTCAAAGCAGTCAGTCCTATTAACCAAAGATTATGTTTGGGGTGTCATTTGAGTCTTAATACTAAAGTATATGGTCTACTGAAATATGTAATTATTTCTACGTAAAAAAATTGTTGAATACATTGTAATACAAGTTTGCCATTCTATATTATGAAGCCAGTAAAATCCACACTGACATTAGTCAGGATTTCCCTTACTGCAGATTTTAGGTGAATTTGCAGTGCATTAAAGACTCTTAATTTTCTTTTTATGCCTACACCCCTTTCTATGTCCTCTCCAGTTCTTTTGCTTCCTAATACTTATATTGAGATTTCTACTGCTTTAGGATCCACATCTTTTCTGATTATCTATCTAAAATTGCACATCCCGCCCAGCCCAACTTGGGCCTAGTCCCCTTGCTTCTGCCAATGCTTAAGACCACCAGAATAGCAAGGTGAGTTCAGGGATCTCGCTCTCCAAGTCACCATCCCCCTGTTTTGGGACCATCCCCACTTGCACTTATTTCAGTCTTACATATCCTCTGTTTATCTCATGGGAACCTGCCCTCTTGATCCCCAACTTGGGGACGTGGACTTAGACTCTGTCAACCTTACACCTTTCTGGCCTATAATCATCTGGTGCTTCCAAATTAAAAATACAATTATAGAGAACATGAAGCATAGTCCAACTAACTATCCATGCCTGACCAGAAAGCAAATTACTTCAACAATAAAACAAATCAAATGTCAACTCAACAAAGGCAGACTATAATTTCCTATCAGATGGCCAACAAACAAAAGATTCCTGTATAAACAGATTACAGTGCAAAAACAAGTAATATGAATAGAAAAAATAATCTTTCCCTAAAATGTCCATCGTTTCTTCAGTGGAAGTGTTCTACAAGGAGATATGCCCAGAGAAGCCCCAGGAGAAATAAATTAGAAGCACTACCATAAACATAAAGAATTCAATGACTTTAAAGAACACACAATTATGTACATGTAGGCAACATACTTACACACAAAAATAATAATAAATAAAGATATTTTTAAAAAGAAAGATGAAATCATTAAATTATAAGTAAATGGATGAAACTAGAAACTGTTTTGCTAAGGGAAGTACCAGAGACTCAGAAAAATAGGGGACATGTTGTCTTTTGTTTGTAGATACAAATACTTAGATGTAAACATATATCCTGATGTAAATGTACACGCCAGTAAAATGGAAAGAAATCATGGTGGTAAAGGGGAAAAGGAGCTCATGAGAGGGCGCTAGTAGGAGACTGGTATTATTAAATGGAAATGATGATACTTTAACAGGGTACGGAGGAGACAGATTTTTTTCCAGGAGTAGAGTGGGAAAGATGAAAAATAGTTAAATGGTATGAAAACTCAAAGTGAAATGTATTAGTTAAAGTAGTTTACTCAAAAATATATATGCTATGTATATGCATGTGTATAATGAGACACTATGTAAGAAAAATCAGGAGAAAGCTCCCTTCCATTTACTGGATAAGATAGACCAAAAGATCCTCAAATATTTCTATTGATGCAGTAGTGACTCTTTTATTTTGGGTTCATAAATAGGTGTCTAATTGGACATAAGGCCCACTCAATAGCAGAAAACCCATGTATGGTACTGTAAACACAGTCAAATACCACATAGCTGGAGGGATCATAGCTCATTGAGAAAAATCCATCTTTTCCACAGCCCTAGACCAATGTAATAACTTAGTATTCTATAAATATGCATCCTTCTTCTTACAGAGAAGTGCACCTCTCACCATTCATGAAAAACCTTACTTTTCAACAAATGGAGATTATTACAGAGTTCTACCACAGGTCAAATTCAGAGAGTAAGTATCTGTTGATGCCCATTCCGAAGTGACATATCTACAATGCGACATCTATGCCTAACCCTTGGAGAACATAGCAGAACAAGACTTGAAAGAATATTAATGCAGCTCTCAACTCTCATGAGTGACCCTTCTTCATGTAACAGATAATAATTAATGCAGAAAGTCACAACTGGCCAAAGTACAGAGAAGAAACTGCAGATTGGTTTTTCCTTGGTAGGACACCTATAACAAACCTTAGCAATTCAAGGCTTGGGAACCATTGCAGAAGAGGGGGTAAAAAGACTGTAAGGGTCAGAGGAAGTAGATGAGGATAAGGAAACAGAGTTTTCAACAGCTGGGAAATTTCTCATGTGAACTTACATCAAAGTTGACAGAATGCACAAAGACCCATGCGTGTGTAAACTGGACAAATACCCAGCATAAAATGAGGAAATGGATAAGTATATAGATATACTTCATATTAGCTGAGGAATTTGAATCAACTGATCTCTACTGGTAGACAGAGAAATGTTTTTCTTTAAGAAAATGAAGTTGAGTTGGCTTCAGGGAATGAACTCACACAGAGAGGCCTTGGGATACAAACATGACTCTAGAAACCTTAACATTTATGTCAGAATGCATGAAATCCAGTGGGGCAGAGAATCGGGGAGTATGACTAGTGAACAGAGTCTATGTGCAATGGATGCTGAATGAAACTCACAAAAATTCAATAAAATAGAAAACATAATTATACTGGATAATTTAATGAAATCTTATCCTCATTTTTTGTTCTGATTAAATATTACTCTGACATGATAAATACTATATTCTTTCTCATGTCAGTCATAATTGTTTGCATTATTTCTGAACAGCAATCAGAGGCCTTTATATATTTTACTGGAGGGTGATGATGTGGTATTGTTATTCAAGACAAATCTTAACTACCCTTTAATTTTTCCCTTGATATTTGTATAAACACTCCTTTTGGTTTCTCAAAAGATTGAACATAACTAGTGATTGAGTTAGACTTGATTATGGAATATTCATATAATATATTCAGCACTTAAAGCAGTTTTATTTCTATTTTTACAGACTGAATTGTATAATATTTTCTATATTATTGTTTCTAATTTTATTCAAGAATAAACCTTACTGTTCAAAACTTAGTAGTGAGTTATTTTAAGATGTTTTTATTTTATTAGATATCATATCTACTATACTTTATTAGGACATTGCACATCTGATATATGCATTCCATTCAATACACATATCTCCAAAGGATAAGTGATATTTCTGGATTCTCAGTTTCTCAGTACATAACTTAGGCAGTTTTTGAACTTGCAATATTGCTTTTGATTTTAGTGTGATGATATTATAAGCATGTGTTATCAGCATATGAGAAATGATCAGTGTATTTTGATGTACATATTTGAAAAATAAGACATCAAATTAAAAGATGCATCAGTGCTATATGTACTTATCTTTGCTTACCTGTTCAGTGTTGAAATACCTAAAATCTTATGAAATAGATAATTCATGATATTATAGTTGAAAAAACGGACATCAAAAGATATTAAGTAGGTGTCCACCGTAGGAAGTAAGACACAGCGGCAAGACCAGAAAACAAACTCAGAATTTGATACCTGAATTTAAGCCTGGATCCTAACCCGTTGCTTTTATCTAGGTCAAGAATAGTCAGAGGTAGTCAGTTGCATTCTGAGTTCTTATTTTACTTATCTATCTTAGTTTCATCAATAGTCCTAATGTTCTACCTACTGTATTAGTCTACAGTTTAGCTTATTGTTTTATTTATATCAATATAGAACAGGTTCAATTTGATAGAAAAGATGTTGTTGTAACTTTCACTAATGATTTACTTTTAAGGATTTAAAGTTATTTATATTTCTATCTTGAAATGAACCTAGGCCACTTCTTGAGAAAAGTGAAATCAAGTGGATATTTATTTGTTGCTATTATCACTTTCAAAATATACACAATTAAAATGATTATGACTTCTAATGAATACAAGTTCAGGGTTACAAATAGCACCTGGTGATTGATCATCTCCACTCTGTTTTAAGGTCAGAAAATCACAGAAGGGATTTGTTGCCAAATACTCATCAATGCTGTATCATGTAAATTGTTCAACACCATAAAGACATTTGTTTGTGAATGCCATTAGTCAAATTAAACAAAAACTAAACAAAAGACAATATGAATCAGCACAAATATAGAAACTACATTAACAGCCAACATACTATAAAAAGAGGTTTTTTTTTTTTTCTTTTAACCCTGGATAGATACCAAATTAAAGTGTCTTGCCAAACAGATTTGCATAGATTGAAGAATATAATTCACCCACTTTAGATCAAGTAGTAAGATTTTCAGTATTGTATACATGAAATGTTGCTAAACATAAAATTTATTGTTTGTTGGACACATTAAATTTTAATGCAATATAAAATTGGTTGTGAGGTATATTCCAAATTCTAATATTACAAGACAATATATTATTGTATTATCCAAGGTTCTAGGCAGAAATAAAATTAGAAGAATAAATGAAAAGAAGATAAAAAGGTATGGGACTGGAGAGATGACTTAGTGATTAAGAGCACTGGCTGCTCTTGTAGTGGACCTGGATTCAATTCCTAGGATCTATTTGGCAGTTAACAACCATGTATAACTCCAGCTCCAGAGGATCCAATACTATACTCTGACCTCTCCAGGACACAAGTACACTTAAATCCATGCATACAATACACTCATACACATAAAATAATAATAAATAAAATATTAAAAAAGATGTGCTGGACACCTCTAGAGCTGGAGCAAAAGTAAGATGAAGAGAGGATAAAGGTAGAGAAGAAGTGGAGATGGAGACAGAGATGTGTAGACAGAGTCGGAGATACAGATGGTACAGTTAGAGACAGAAACAGTCAGAGATGGTAGAAGGAGAGACATGGAGATATAGACAGGCGGTAATAGAGATGATGGCATGGATACATGGAAAATTTTATGATTGATTGGATTAGGAAACTTTGGGAGCATAAGTCTTATGATTTTAAGGTGAATGCCTAGATACCTGAATCATGTACTGTCAGTCCAACACAAAAGGCCTCAGATCCAAGGACCCAGCATGTATTTATAGGTCAGGAAGCCAGAGTACTGGTAGTGTTTAGATCTATGGACAGGAGAAGCTGCCTATAGCAGTTCGCCCACAGAACATGCTCACATCTCCTCTGCTTTTGTTTTATCCAGACCTACTCAACAGATGGGTGAGACAGAGCAATACTGGTGAGAATAACCTGCAACAGTGGACTGATTCAGATGCTGGAGTTTACCAGAAATACTTCACAGACACATGTGGAAACAATGTTTTTCCCTGATTCTTGACATTTCTAGCTCAAATCAATTTGATACCTGACATTAATATCACATTCATATTTGTTTTTAAGAAGCAATTAATGGCATGAAAAAATCAGCTTCATTAGAGATGTTTTGAAAATACTGGATCACATATTAAAACATCTTGGTATGCAAGAACAGAATATACACACATTACCTATTTTGACTATATATATGTGTATATATATATATATATATATATGTGTGTATATATATATATGGCCATAAATTACTATGCAATATTTTGTCTACACTTCAGAAAAAAAAACTTAAGCTCATGCTAATAAAACGACTCTACATTTAGGCAATTTATAAATGACTGAACAAGTAACTAAATGAAATTCCTCTCTGGTTTATGCAGATCTTTGTAACACAGAAAATTTTAAAACGTAGGTAGTAAAGGTGGTGCATTGAATTTCATGTTTTGTCTTTTCAGTGCACTTACTGATCGCTTTGTTCTGTATGACATTCAATACAATATTATTGTTCTCATGTGTATGTGTTTTGACTTTATCCTCTGTATACAGTTCATAAAATACAAATCACAAATTACTTGACCTAAGAAATTTTAACTATAAAAACATTTTAAGGTTTTCATTTTCCCTATAGTAAAATTCATATCACAAAACTTATATAAAGACATAAAAACAATTATAGGTTACTCAGACTTATGGATAATATGTTGTTTAAAAATAGTTCTTCTTGTTAAAATATCATACATACACATAGAATAACCAGTCAATGAGGGCATAACGTTGTTTTTTGTTCAATAACGACTTTCTTTTTGTGGTAATTTGTTTTCATTGGTCATACTATAAATATATTAACTTTTTATTATAAATTTTTATTGAATTCTTATGTATTTCATACAGAGCATCTTAATCATCTTTATACCACTTTCCCCATTGGCACCTTTCCATTCCCCCCACTGGATTTCATGCATTCTGTCATTTATGTTAAGGCCTCTTAAGTCAAGTTGATGTCTCCAGATGTCTCTCAGTGCAATTTTATCCACTAAGATCTAGTCAGAATATCTAGAGTCCCTCCCTTTAACAAGATCAGTTCTTCCTCACTCACTATTAATCAATTGCTGTTATTTCTTTTGCTAAGTTTGGGGCCAGCTGCCCATTTCTATGCTGGGCTTTTTTAATTCTTGAGTTTGAATGGGTCTTGTTCTTGCTAACACCACACAAAAGCACACAAATGGTTAAAGCATAGAGAATAAGAGTCTGTAGAGTGTGGGCTCTTGTTTTAAACTTCACCCAACCAGGTTCCAGGGACTATTATGGAAAAGGGAGCAAAAGCAATGTAAGAATCAGGGACAGGGTACCCGACCATACAGAAATCCAGTCTTACAGTCTCCTGGACCTTGTTCAATAAGGGCTTTCTATAATAAAAATTTCCTATGCTACCCCAATCTTTTGAAATTATTCTCATAAATATAAATATAGCAAATTTGTTTCTATAACTAGAATTTATTTTATTTTACTAACAAGTTAAATTGGAGAAACATGGTACCATTTCGTAAACATTTAAGAGCATTCAAAGTGTATGATGGAATTCCTTTTCCCAAGGTTGTACATTATAAAATTCTCATCAACCAGATGAAAGTCATTAACATGATATATTTCAGCTTCAAATGGTACCACATTCTGTAAAAATAAATATAAAAGCATGAGAATAATATTTAGTCCACAACATAATAATTATTTCACATAAGTATCATATGTTTTCCTTCCATTTCAATGAAAAATCAAGTTCTTTATATGCTCATTTCATTCTTTCACAAAATAGCTTTATTCATATAGATTGAAAATATACTAAATTATTATTATTATATTTTTAATGCATACAATTACAGTCACTTGATATTTGAAAAGTTGCCAAGAGCATACAGTGGAGGAAAGGGAGCATCTTCAAAAAATGGTGCTGGAAAAATTGGATCATTACCTAAAATTAGACCCATACATGTGACCCTGCATGAACATCAACTCTAAATGAATCAAAGACCTCAGTGTGAAACACAGAAACCATTAGAATTAAAAATAGGTATTACATAAAAGATACAGGTGCAGAAAAATCAATGTAATTCTTAATGATTGAATTCTTCTGAGTGTATGGAATAAGACTGTACTGTTTTCAGTTCAGTAACCTTTTACTAGTACACTATTCTAGGCACTGTGACAAGTATTTTCTGTAGGTAGAGCTGAAGGTGGTAATAAACTGATATTAAGGGGATAATTTGCTCAGCGCCTCTCATCCCTATTAACGTCCCTGCCTGTTACCTACAGAAACTTTTAAAAAGCAGTTTTTCTTTGCAGGTAACGGAATGAGAAAGAGATATTCAAGACATGAGGAATATTGATATACTATGCCTCACTTGAAGAAATAAGCCATTACATGGCAGAGAGTGTAGCCTTCTTGTAGATGTGAAATAAAGCTAATTTGCCTTCATCAGAAAATGAAGAAAGTAAGAAATTCACCTATTTAACCTCCTACAGGTAAATTATTCCAACCATGTGAATGGCAACATAATATTCAGAAAAAAAATTCAATTGTTAGTGCTGGCAACAACTCTTTCTCAAATTGGTAAGCCTAAACTGAGAATATGCTCGGAATGTATGATTTCTGACCTACAGAATTGTGAGAAACAATGGTATTTTAAGCTGGGAAGTTGGAGGTAAATTATTATCTAGCACTGGAAAAACTGATACTTTCATTTAACCAATTGTTTTGTGTACCAGCTGAACAAACAGATATCAACCAAGTTCGAAGGTTGTCCTCCAAAGGATATACAAATTAGCTGTGCATATAAAGTTCATAAAGAAATAGCTGAATAAGAAGACACAAACAAGCCTTTTCAGAAGAAAATACTATAGATGCAAATTTTAATTTGAAGGAAAATGATGGGAAATGTTTTTTGAGACTTTAGAAAATCATCCAGGTTTGTATATGAAAACATAAAGATAATGCCACAAAACATTGAGACTTCTGTGTTTATTACAATGTTTGAAAACGTGTCAGTTCTGTATTTTTAATTACTTTAGTACTTGGCAGTAGCATAGAATGTACATACTGCATTCTAATCCCCCACTTTCCTACTATCCATCTTTATCTTTCCAGTCTCTTCTCCACTAGCCCCTTTATTAGATCTTGACTTCTGGTTCTGTCTTAATTTAATCAGAGTCATAAGTGTGACCACTGGCTTGTGACTATACATTGGAATCTTGTATGCTCACCAGAGGTTATACAGTGGTTATATATGACTCTCCTTCCTGACACTGTCAGTAGCAAATATTTCAACTGTGAAGAGTCGACTTTCTAAAGTCCCCCATCCACCTATCAAGGCTGTTAATAAGCCTGTTGCTAGCAAGCCTGGATCTTCACATGTTTAAGAATGAAATTTGAAACATATCACCCAGTACAAAAAAATCAGAAATGCTATAACATTTACAAAATCATAGGCAGTATCTTACAATACAGAAGTATAGAAAAGGACTCTGTAAATGTGACCTTTTCAGGTCAGGAATTGAAGAAAATACTTTATAAATGGGAGCTTATTAATCTCAAAAGCAAAGAAAACAGCTAATTAAGTGAATTGAAAGCTCATGTACTGAGATAAAATCTTTACTAGCTACATAATATATATGATATCAGACTAATTTTTAGACTATTCAATGTACTCAAAAACCAAGGACTGAAGAAACCTTATGACCCAATTATAAAATGGGCTACAGATCTGAAGAGAGTTCTCAGTTGAAGAAATAAAAATAGCTAAGAAATGTCCTAAAAAACATGCTTAGCATTAAGAAAACTAAAAATCCAAGCTCTTTTAAGATTTCATCTTACCCCATTCAGAATGAGTAGGATTAAAAAAAATGAGATCAAATGCTGGCAAGGATGTGAAAAAAGGGGGAATTCTCTTTCCCTGGTGGTGGTATTGCAAAGATGTGTGAAAAATCTGTCTGGAGAAATCTAAAAATAAAAACTATAAATCTACTATGGTCCTGCTGTGCCACTCCTTGGCATATACTCAAAGGGCTCAATATCTTACTACAGGGATACTTGCTAAGCAAAATGTTGCTTTTTTCGCAAAAGTAAGTTAACAAAAACATCCCTCAATTAGACTAATGGATAATGAAATGTGGCACATGGATTGAATTTTTAAAAATTTATATAAAATGAGACAGCCCAGACTCTGAAAAACAAGTGATGCATCCGTTCTTTCTCATTTGTGGATCCTAGCTTCAAATCCTCAGATGTGCGTATATATCATGATGTAAATGCAGAAACCAGAGAAATGGAATGTAACTAAGAGTGAAAGAGTAGAAGAAAGAGCTTGAGAGATGGCTGTAGTAGGATGAGCAATATGAGGGAATGACAGACATGCTCGGTACTTTAACTGAGGAGGGAGGAGGGAGTGTTATACAGTGTTGGGGGAAGAAAGAGATAAAAGTTCTTAGGTGAAGTGAAAAAGAGAAGGAAGATGTACTATTTAATAAAAAGACTACTAGAAAAAAATATATAATATAAATTTCAGGGCATGTTTATAGCTGATGACTACATAACCCTCTCTTAGAGTTGTTAGTATAGTTCAAGATACTTCCAAAAAACAGGCTATTACAACAGCCTTTAATTTCCTCCCAGAACTTGAAAATAAATGGTATTGCTGAAGACAAAATCCTTTGACATAGGACTTAGATCAACAGAGTTGGAACTGAACTGGAAGCGTGCTACATGATGACCAGCTTTCATAGTATCAGAAGAGTTGGAATTGAACTGGAAGAGTGCTACATGATGACCAGCTTTCATAGTATCAGAAGACACTATGGAAGCAGCCAATGGAGAAAACAAATTCTACTTACCACAACAATAACTATATTAACAAACTATCTCTATTGTACTATAGTAGAACTTTTACTGGGGGGAGGGGGTAATCAATCATTGTCTAATTCGATGTAAGGCCTACTCAAAGGGAGAGAAATGTGTGGTACAGTAAACAATATCCAGCTACACATGGTTGATGAAGACACAGACCCTAAAGAACAACCTGTCACTTTGCTAGACCTACATAATTTTTTCATTATAGTAGAAATATGTGTCCTTAAATTTACTGATAAATATATCTTTCCCTACTCATCAAAGAAGCTTCTTTTTAAAACAGACAAAGACTTTTACAAAGTTCACCAACTGGTCAAATGAAGAGAATGTGTCAGTGAGATGTTTAGCCCTAAGCAACACATCTAAAATGCAACCTCTAAACCTAAGTGTCAGGGAATATCATGGAAGAGCTCTCAGAAAGAATGTAAGGGTCAGAAAGACAAGACACGTGCTGCTAATCAATGCCTTCTGAAAACGATAAGTAAGCTGCACCCATGAAACATCCACTGTATTGTGTCTAATGAGATCTGCATAATGACAAAACCTGTTGGTTTGCCAAGGTGGAAGGAGAGAATTTTATGGAATCACACCTCAAGATAAAGAGCTACAGACAATCTTTGGAGGCTGAGGTAGGGAAAACCAGTTAATTTTTCATGATCCCAAATGTACAACCTTAAACATAGATATAAATGAGTTTCATTAAATGCATGCAGTACATTATATATATATATATATATACACATATATATATGCTTTATAAAAATATGTGTGTATATTTACAATAATCAAAGAAGAAAACATAAAGCTTAGAGGAATTAAGGTGGCATGGGAGAGGTTTGGAAAACTGGGAAGGATGCAAATAATGCAAAGACAATACTCATACGAAATTCTTAGAAGGTATAAAATTAAAAAGATATTTAAAAACTCATTTTTAGTGAATCATTGAAAATGTCACACACTATATTTCTATCATATTCAGACCCCATCTACCATCTCCACCACTGCCCTCGCCCTTTGACATCATTTTATCTATTGTTATTTTTCCCTTTTTAAAGGTCTGTCTAACTTGTGATCCTGTACACATCCCTTGGAGTTTGGCCAATTTAGACAGTATCATGCCCACAAAGAAAACTCCCTCTCCCTCTCCTAGTTGTTATCAGGTGTCAAATAGATCCTCAGCTATGGTTGGTGTATCTTCCCACCTTCCCACAGCTGTTATCAGTTGTACATTTTTAACCATAAATATGAATAACAAGAATTATGAGGTGTACCATGGAAAACATGAATTGAAGTTATTATGAAATTAAGTAACATGAACATTAGAACTGGGAGAGGACTACTGACAGATTTCACCATAGAAATGACCCGATTAAAGACATATTTTTTTGAACAATATAATCAAGGGACCGTAAAAATGGATTAAAGGGTCAATGAATATATCCAGAAAACCAAGTTAATATCTATTTAAGTACCATGAGAAGGGGCTGGAGAGATGGATTAGCAGTTAAGGGCAGTGATTGCTCTTTCAGAGGACCTAGGTTCAAATCTCAGCACCTACAAGGTGGTTAACAACTGTTGTATAGATACACAGTTTCCTTTCTGTTGTAAGGGATAGGCTTCCAAATGTGATTGACAGCCAACTAACCAATGAGTTAAGTGGGGGAGTCTAGAGGAAACCCATTGAAGGATGGGAAGGAGACAGGCCGCATGGCACCAGGGCTCTATTCTTGGGCGCATGTTCCAGAGGTCTGGGAAACTTACGATCAAAATGCAAGCTCCACCATATGAAATCTCCATCTCCCTCCCGGGGAATGAATCCTTTGTAAGTTAACTGGAATAAACTGGTTTGTCTAATTGAATAGCATTCTCCATTCGCTCAATCAATTCAAACCTGGAGGTGGGGTGGGACTGAATGGCAGGCCTCATGGTGAGAGAATTCATGATTCAACAACTGTCTATAACTCCAGTTCCAGGGCATCCAACATCTTCTTCTGCCCTGTGCCAGCATTGCATGCCAAGGTATACTTACACACTAACAGACACAACACTCATACACATAAAATAAAAAGAAATAAGTAATAATATATGTTGAATGAAATGTCTTCTTAAATAAATGTAGTACCAGAAGGAATAGATTTTAAAAAGTTGATTTTGAGAGGTATTTCCAAGTTGTGTTTAAAATGTATCAAACATTAAAGGAAGAAAAGATGTATTTGTCATTTATGTTGTTTATTTATACCTGAGCCTTAAACTGCAGATGATCAGAGGAGAATGACAGAAAAATCAAATGTAAAAAGATGAAGAATTTCTTTTCACTGTGGAATATGGTGGTTTTCAAGTCGCTTTTAAACTGTCAATGGATTTTTCAAATAAAAATGTATGTCTTATGAATGAAAGCATCATTTTGAAGTTCTCCAAATAGAGCTTTAAGGTTTAATCTAAAATTCTTCTGTTTAAACAGTGTTTAATTTTATAATCATCAAAAGTTAATAAATGACTTTAGAACTCAAGAGAGTATCAGGAAGGCAGTAAACATGTTTTAAAGCTTATCTCCTGAAGGGATCTTGCTAATACTCTAGAGTTTCCTTTTGTGTTCTTGAAAGACTGATTCATCTGAGAGAATTCTAGATGAAAAAAATACACCAGGCCTCCTACTCAATTAAAATCCTTAAATTATTTGTCAAAAGGGTCCCATATAGCCTCAAGAATATGGACCATTGCCACCACTCTTAGTTACTCACCAGAAATTGATGGTCAGACCATGTTGCTGAAGACATTACATACATGATCTGTAGATCCAGTGAGCAAAAATCAAGCTGGTGTTGACTTCCAAGATTCATCTTTATTGGTTAGCTTTCATAGTGATGAAAAGTGCTGCACATAATACCAGAAGATAAAATTACTTATCAACCTTACCCAGCTGCGAATCCTGGGAGCTACAGCAACTAGCCAGGCAAGATATATTCATTGGTTCAATAGTGGAAAGAATAATACAGGAGTAACCAAACCAGTTTCTAATTGAATTTAAGGGCAACTTCAAAAGTGTAGTCCACACTTGACATTGTTATTAAGTCTAGGAACATGTGGCATATGGGATACCCTAAACAATTATTTTGTTAAATAGATGGGGAATTATGCTGACTCCTCACATATACTAAATTTTCCCCTATGCAGATGTTACCCAGAAATGTACCAGATCATAAACAGGGTAGAGAGTTATCCTTTTATAGAGTCTTGAGCAAAAGTCAACTGTCTAAAATTAAGCAAATAGAAAATGGGATTTTTTTTAAAGCACAAAAAAGTTTGGGGATGGTCTATATAAAGGGAGAATATACCTCTTAAATTTTCATTTTGTCATACTGAGGTCAGTGTACTCAGAATCTCACCAGTGACCAGATTGATAAAGAAGAATAAATTCATCTTGCTCAGTCTTTCTCATTGTCATTGCCAACACAGTCCAGTGCATGATATTTTAGCTAGCCAGAAGTACTTTACTTGACAATTCAGTCAAGGCTCTAATACTTCCTCTAATATAGCCTTCTCTCTCTCTCTCTCTCTCTCTCTCTCTCTCTCTCTCTCTCTCTCTCTCTCTCTCTCTCTGTCACACACGCAAAACCTGTAGATAAATAGCCACATTTGTTCTTGGCATCTCAAGAGATATAACAGTGTCTCCTGGAGAAATAATTCCTGTATTGGATGGTAAGTGGCTCTTGCAGGTTTCCCTTCATCTGGGTTTACACATTATGCAATGTGATTTATTCTTATATTGCACTCTACTGACCTGTCCAACCATTCATGCATGCTGTAGGAGATACAGTAATCCCTAGTCTTAGTAACACAATTCTAGCAGCATCCACAACTCTGGCACCATTGATTCTTAACAGCATCGCCATTTCACATTAGCCACATAGCACTGGTCCCAAGGAGAAGATAAACAATGGAATCTCCATCTGTCACATTAAACCCAGATGATCAGTTTAATAGAAAGATATAACCTTCTCCTTAAACAACTTCTTGTTAATCTTCGGTCCAACAGATGGAGCCTTAAATTAGTCTCAGCTTTGCAGCAATCCATAATTTCTCTTATTCATACATATCCCACTTGTGGCATAGACTAATTAATACCTTCCACATTCTTTTCTATATTCATGTGTTGACTTTAAAATAGACACATTTCTTTTTAGGCTTTTTGTTTTTGGTTTGTTTTTGAGACAAGTTTCTATGTAATCCTAGGTAGTCTGTAAATGTCTACATAGACCAGGCTAATTTTAACTTGCAGGGAACCATCTGCTTCTGGGATCACAGTGTTGAGATTACAGGGTCTATACCACTTTGTATAGATATAAAATCTCTTTTTAAATAAAAAATGTCCATAGGGGAATAAATGTTCAGATATTCTCATCCCCAAAACACTGGAAGGTAGATCAGAAAGGATATTCTTTTGGAATAAATATTAATCCAATAAAAATATATTTGAAATCTAATCCTTACAAGAAAACTGAAAAATAGTATTAAAATGCAGTTATAATGTGTTTTTCACTCAAGAGACCGGCAAAACATTTGGAACAAATATCAGATTCATGTAGCTATAGAACTGACAATAAAAACACGAATAGGTGCTCAGTCAACATCATTTGTCATTATAGAAACACAGATAGATAGTCTAACCAATTAGTGATCACTGGATTCAGTGAGAGACCTGTTTCCAGAAATATGATTGAAATTGATAAAAGTGAACACCAGTGTCAAACTCTGCCCTCCACATGCAGGCACAAGACAAACATACACACATATGTACATACACCTACTAACAAGCTCACACATATGAAGCACAAACATTCATATAGTACATACTAGTACACACAGACAGACAGACATACACCAAAAGGTCTACCAAAGAATAATGTAGAGTTAAATTCATATAAATATGCAATTGACTGAATCCTTATAAGGGAATGCAAAATGTATGTATGTATGTATATATATATATATATATATATATATATAGAGAGAGAGAGAGAGAGAGAGAGAGAGAGAGAGAGAGGGAGAGAGAGAGAGAGAGGCAGATAGAAAGTAAAACAGTGAATGACTGTGAAACAATTACAAATGTCAAGGTACTAAACATATTCATTGCTCCCTCATTTTTCTTATAATTCACACCATTTCAGAAATTTTTCAGTAATTCTTTCTAATATTCTTTCAGTAATCACACCATTTCTTTTAAATTTATTAGAAATGTAAATTTGTCTTGGAGAACTTTATTACTATGTTTTCTATTTCTATTCTGATTTTGACATTCATCCAGGTTCCTACACCTAGCAATGGGTAATGGTTTTAACTAGCAGTTAATATAACAGGGTGTGGTAATACCACCTTTGGCTTATTGGATTATATGTTGATTTAAACTTGAATTATTGTAAGTATGTAACTTAAATTTGGTGAAGATATTTGGGTACAAGTCTTTAAATGGTTATAAATTTTGTTTGTACTGTAATATTTATAAGAACATCTCAACAGCAAATTTAGTCTTTTGTTTATATTATTCAGAAACAAAGTACTTTTCAAACATTTGTATATTTATTCACATCCTAGAGCATGAATATTCTGTCAAACATCTTTTCTCCACTAAGTGTTTAGAGTTTTAAAGTTTTATGTAATTATATAGCAGTATCTGGTCTGAGAGCTCCAGGAATGTTCCTACTTCATAACTCCCCTCCCATCACTAGGGTTAGAAATATGTGCGTCTATGCTTGGTTTTTCATGTGGATTTTGGGGAATTGAAACTCAGGATTTAAAGCTTGTGTGGCAATGACTTACAGAATCTTAAAAGATAAATGTTTAAGGAGAGAATCAATAGAATCTCACAGAATATTGAATGTCAAAAATATGTGCAATTTCAGACTCAGAAAAACAGAGAAAATGTCATTTAAAATAATGATTTCTAGTGAGTTTCAAGACTAGTTAATTCTAGACCTCTAATTTAAACAGTCTAAAACATTTCATGAATTAATAGAATAGTCGAGATGGTGGAAAAGAAAACAACAGCACATACCATATCATAATCGTTTTCTTTCCCAAATCACTTGCAATTCTTAAATGGTTTAAAGACATACTCACTGCAAGGAAAGAGAATGTACAACTGATTGTAAAGTACCTCATTTACTCAAAATTTTTATAAAACTGCAATAGATCCTTAAGTCATGAATTAATTCAAAATTTAAATTACCAGTATAATTTTTTTATGGTAAATCAGAACTAAAAAGTACAGGAACTATGACTGGGCTGCAAGTTTGTAAACCCAGAAGTATAGAAGCAGACTTAGAAATTCAAGACAGGCTGATCCACAAGTCGGATATAGAAACAGCTGGGCTTATATAGCAAGATCCTGTCTGAAAACAAACAAACAAAACAAAACAATAAAAGTACTATGTATATGAAAAGAAGTTATTACAGAAAAAATATGAATCTGACTGGATTCATCCAAGTGATAGAGCAAATAAAAATATAAAAGATGTAATATATGCTTTCACCATTTTAGTATGTTAAATCGTCAATGAAAAGAGCCACATTGCAGTTGTTACTATATGTGGGGATCCCCGGGGGTCTTAGCTCTTGTCCAACAGGTCAGCTCCTGAAGGGGTTCCCATACGGGAGGGAGGGGGTGAGTCCCTGTCCTCCCATAGACAATCAGACACAGCAGGCAGTTTAGTCAAGCAGGAACCCGTTTATTGGCAGTTACATAGTATCTTATAAAGGCAAAAACCACAAAGGGATGTACCCCAAAGCATGGAGCAGGCAACCAATCATCTTAAATGTCAGCTAAGCACACAGGCTGCAAACATTTAAGGTTACATGAGCTTCTATAGGTATAATGAGCATAGAAGGAGCGTCCAGAGGGAGGAAGTTCTAAGACCCAAACAAAATTTTGTCAAAACAAGTCAAGTCATACCCAAGCCACGCCCTTTGTACTTCCTCTAAGCATCGTCTTTATTATCATAGGGCCCCTCAACTATATATGCAAAAGAAAAATTGACAGGATCACAAATCATGAATGTAGAAATGAGTGAAGTTCTCAGGTTTCATCCTGTAGAGGAAAAAATTAGATTGTCAATGTTATTAGTTAGTCATGAAGATATTACATTGTAATTTATAAAAGCATGGTTAACAAAGGAATATGATGTGTCCTTTAATAAAAAACAATATTATGTTTTATAAAAATTAACTTAACAGGCCATTAAAACTTTGGTTTGTTTATGGAATATACAAGGACAAAAGGCACATTTTCCTTTAAAAGTAAAATAATAGTACTGTATCAGGAAGTATTTTCATAAAAATATCCAAAATTTGTCTCCCTTTCTATATTTGTATAAATTTAAGCTTTATGACTGGACATTTGTCTTAAGGAAATTTATTTTCAATATTTTTCCATCACATTATATTTTATAAAAACAATATTTTTACCCATTGCATTTTTAGAAAACTACTATAGTATATACTAGTGATATGATATCATCCATGTAATTAAATATGATATGGAAAAATATGCATTTGAATTACGTTTAAATTATATAAGCAATGTAATTCTTTAGCAATAAAAATGGTGAATTTTTGAATTTCAAATTTGGATGATGGGTCAGTGTGGGTGTGAGGAACTATGGGAGGAAGGATTTTCAATTTTTCCTTCAACACCTAATGAGAGTGTTTCCATTCTGTGATACTGGTAGAAAAAACAATGGCAGTATAAAACAGAGTCGAAATGAATGGAGGTCACAAATTGATCATTTATAATTTTCTAATTTAAATGGACTAGCTGACAGTTTTTTTTTTCACGTTAAGGTAGTTTTTTAAACTATCAGTTAAGTCACCAGCAGTCACAAAATTCAACTATATATCCAACTATTTTTCACTTTTTCTTGATTGTGTAAAGGCAAAAATTAATTTGAATATATTCATTTCCCTGAGCCCCTTCTTTCCAGTATAGACAAAATATTTCTTCTGTATTTGACTCAATAATATCTAGAAAACATGTTGAAGCATTCATTCTGAATAATGGTAGTAATGAACATCAAGAAACATGCCTACACATTGAACATGGAAGTTCAGCCAAAAAGTGGCATTTGTGGAACAATACTATTTATTCTCAAAGAATTTCAAAAGTGATACTTAGTTTTCAAATACATAATCATCAACAACATATTTTCTTTAAAAATTAAGGAAACATAAAGCAACTGTTTGCTTCATTGCCTTTTGAGGAAAATCACATGCTGACATGAGATTCTTACTCTTTTGACTCCCAAAGAGTTAGGACACATTTTTATTCTATTTGTGTTGTTAAATTTATAGCACTTTTCTATGACATGTCTATGAGACTAATATAGGATTATTAATTAGCAAAGCAATTTTATGAAGCATTAGGGAAGATAAGAGTTTCATAGTCAGAAGAACTGTTAGAAATAAAGGAAGGGGAAAATACCAAAATGAAACAGATCGTTTTAATCAAACTTTCATTAATAATATGAATTCATATAGCTCAGTGTATTTCTGTTCAGTTTTTGGTTGCTTGCAAATGAGAATACATTTTGCCACTGGATTATTAAATGTCTTTGTATTAGTTATTTTTCTGTTGCTGTGATAGAAACAATGACCAAGGAAACTTATGAGAGGAAGAGTTTATTTAGCTTATGGTTCCAAAAGGACAAGAGAAATCATGAAAATTCATTTTGCAATATTCACTGAGGGATAATTGCCAAATGTCTTAAGGTTATGACATTCATCCAAAGACTGAAGAGAAATGGAAAAGCTATTTACAATATCTAGCCTGCAGACACAAGTAAGTTTATTTATTAGTGCACATAGTAAACCCAAGAAGTATCCTACTGGGAGTCTAGAGGCCAGAGAAGGTAGGTATTTGTGTACAGAGCAACAATCCCAGGTAGATCAACCTCCCTTAAAAGACTCAGGATTTTTGCTTTTTCCTTCCTGGAGAGGTAAGAAGTCTGGGTTGAAACTGATCATACTGGGAATCACAGCTGCAGGGTGGATTTCACCATTTCAGGGAGGGCAGCTCATGAGTCCTGGACTCTGGTTTGGGAATGCCTTGTGAACAGGACTGAGTCACATCACAGGAGGCATTGTCTAGGGAGAGATTTCCAGGAGGACGGTCAGAGATCATGTGAGGAACATTCAAAGCCTAGTATCTCTTCAGCATTTACGACTTCTCCAAACAGAAATGCATTATAGGACGTCACTCAGCTTTTTTCAATATTATATTTCATTTTTCTGAATATTGAAGAAACAATTTTACATGATGCTTCTTTTTGATATTTTAAGAATGCAATACAATATATAAAACGTCAGATCGATGAAAAAAAGAACTTTGTTTTACTGTGATAATATTTCACAATAATCCTTATACTCACTCACTGACTTGTACATATTGATTTTGACTTGTTAATAAAATTTAACATGAAATCTTTTTCTTAACCAGACTATAGGTATATAATACAGCATTACTGACTATGGATAAATTTTGATATAGTTTAAGGGTGTGGTATTATTTAGAATAGTTTAATGGTGCTTTTTAACAGGTTTTATGTAAGCTGGGAGTAGAGGTACATGCCTTTAATACCAGCCCTCTGGGGGCAGACAAATCTCTGTGAGATTGACTTCAGCCTGATCTACACAGAAAGTTTTAAGCCATCTGTGGTTATAGGGAGAGTCTGTCTTCTATTATGGTGATTATAAAGTTACTTGACTAATATAGAAAAAATAATTAATATAGATAGTAGTAACTCATAATAAAATTTGTTTGATTAGTACAGAAAATAAAAGTGGAGGTTAAATTTGAGAACAAACCAAATCTTCTAAAGTAGTCTTTTCATTAGTCAGTGCAAAGTATGTGACCTACCATGAAGCCCTCATTAGCCTTGAAATATTAAAGAGAATAGCTAAGATCACTTTAGTGATCTGAAAACAGAGCAACCATAAAACATGTATAGTGCATGTGACTTATTGTGGCTAAAAGTATCAGCCCTTAAATGTGTTGATTTATTAGAGATAATTTAGGTCTTTCTATATGAACTGAAGTCCAGGAAGCCTTTTATAACTTGAAATATAAATCCCAGTAAAATTTGAATGAAGTCATCTTTATAGACATAATATTTAATTAAATGAAATTAGCATTCTTATAAATATTATCAGTGATGACTATTAATTAAAATAAGGTAAAAGAATTCATGTTTTATATGATGATTTTAATTCATATCTACAGATAGAATTTCACAGCCTAAAACAAAAAAAAATCTTGTTTAAATCTGTTCTGATACCATGTACCACAGTTTTACTGCATCCATATAATCATATGATTAGAACATATGCCTTCAGGGTGTGAGTGACTATATACATCTGGTCCATTATATTTCTTTAAAATAAGTATGGAGTGTCATAGAAAACCAGGGTTACATTATAAAATATGCTAAAAATGTAAGTATATTAGAAATTATAATATGAATATTATCCATGAAAAAAAATATATACAAACTAAAGGAAATCAGTATTCTGAAACTTTATTTAATTGCATTAAAATAGTTTCTGTTTTTATTACTATTTTTAAATGTTTGGTTTTAACTTTTTTGGTATTCTGGTTCCCTAAGAAATACTATACGCATAGATACCTGCACCTCTCTGAAAAGCTTCTTGTAGTAGAAGCACTTAACATACAGACATACAACTAGTCAATGTGCAGAGACTAAGAGACTTTGGAGTGCTCAGCCCTAAATGAAACATCTATATCACATCTTGCCCTCCAGGCTCAGTATTTTCATGAAAGAGGCGGCCAAATGATTGCAAGAGTTGCAAGTGTTGGTTGACTACAAGGAAGCAGGGTTTCTTAGACAGTAGGTAAGATGCACATATTAACTCACAGTAATTATGACAGCAAGTACAATACTTGCATAAACTCAAGCCAGGCAAACCCAACATGGATTGGCAGGTGGGCATAAAGTTTCACCCCTAAGGAGCTATTGGCATTTGATATCTGCTGGGAGAGGAAGTGTTTGTTTCTTTAGGAATGTGACCCATGGTAGGTAGACAGTATTAAATGGGTGGACTCACGTCCCAGAGTTTTGGAGGGACATAAATTGGGTTAGGTTAAAATTAACAAAACAAAATAAGCCCATGAAAATAGGGTGGATAAGGAAATGGGGGCAGATGTGGGAGGAGCTGGAGAGTGTATGATCAAAATATTTTTAATATAAAGAAAGCATAAATGAAATAGTTGCATTGTCCTAGGGGTGATGGGGCCACAATTGAGAATTCTTTGATAACTGTAGGGGAATGATGGATATAGAAGGCATACAAGAGATAAATTTACATGAGCCATAGAGGATAATCTAATAAATAAATCAATACAGTGAGGTTGAAAGGAATTAGAAATCTCATGGTCAGTGAAAGGTCTTCACAAACATTTAAACAATGAAAACAACCAAAAATAAAAATGTTACTGCAAATCTAAACACAGGTTCATATCCATGATATGTAGGATTCAGATTAGGAAAAATAGAAAAAACTCATATAGATTTGTGAGGTAGAGATAGCCCAGAAGACAGACAGCCACATATACAGATTGACAGTACTACAGAGCGGAATCGCTGTTGACTTAGCATGTGCATATCAGCATTTATTTTATACTGTTATTCACTGGTACATGTTTTAATTTAACATTTCCTGCCATTTCTATGTTTTTTTTTTCTGTTAACTTTATCATTCATCTCAAGTTATTTTAGAGTTAATAAAACATCTAGCTAACAGTTACTAACACATTATAGCGCTTATGTATAATTTCTTTTGACTTTAGCATTAAAATTCTAATGAAAATTCCAGTTTTCACAATATTACATAGCTCATCTACTTTTCAACCTATTTGTCTCAGTTTCCTGGTAGACTTTTTAACATTTATATCCTTCTGGACATTTAATTTCAATGTAATCATAAAACTTCACTGATTCTCAATTTCTTTAACGTTAATTATTCTCATTTTTTGTTTCCAATTAGCATATAATCTTCAACCTACCAACTTGTATATATACATATTTATAGCTACTGAATAGGGTTAAAATTTGTCTTTTGAAATATTCTTTAACTTTCAAAATATTTGACACCATATTTTAACTTTATTTAAATAGTCTTCTCAGGTATTTTATCAGAGTGACAAAAAGCTGAATAACACATCTTGTGAGCTCACAAATTTTCATCTTGAAAATTATAAACTGTGGGTTATGTACGGAGTACACACTTAAAAAATTCCCCATTTTTTCCTTTATTAGTGAAAGGTTTTTCATACTGTGTAAGAGGATAAGCTAAAGTTCATATTAATATATTTAATTATCTTCAACCATCCGCATAATGAAGTACACTGCTAACATGAAAATCCACATGGCTTTTAACACTAACGTATTGGCCTTTATGTTGACTATCCAGTGGACCTGAAGCACAGCAGTCTGTGACATACTTAGAATACACAGTCAGTGTGACTTAATGAGGTCACATTAACCTTAATGTGCATGTTGCAATAGGGTAAGCCCCCTTTCTACCTGATTGCACAGAGTTCTCACTTTGGCAATTCATTCAACTCAGTGTCAAGGGCTGCCATAGCAGCAGATTGTTTTGCAGCCTGCAAATCTTCAATGTCTCTTACTTTACTAACAGGCCAACTCTCTGCTTCTTCGGCACAGTATTTAGGTAAAATTTGTTGTTTTTGTTGTAGAAATAAAGACGATCATTAAATAATAAAACAGGAAAAGTGCAATGTAAAGATGTAGTTGATCTTACACCATGAATGGTATAATAAGGTCAAGAACTCCCACTGAGTACAGATATTTTTATTGTCGTATTCATAATAAAAAGCAGCTTCTGATTCTGTAAGCAAGAAAGAGCAGATGATACAATTTTGTCAATGTGCAACACAACCCAGAGCACAGAGGTTCTCTGGAGAGTAGCACTTGGAGAGAATTTGAGATGCCATTCTAGGTTTCAAAAGGAGGAAGATATTTTGTTTGTTTTCTTTTGCTTTTCTTTGGGTTTTGAGATAGCGTCTCCATGTTACCTGAACTAGTCTGGGCTAGATCATTGTATTTATAGACACTCTTGATGACTTAAAGTTGAAGTGCAGACATTCTTCACAATTGTGTCCTGAAAAGTATCATCCGATGATATTTCCGATATCAATTCCACATATTGTAATGGCAAGACGTTTGAGTGGGTAAAGGCACTTGCCTCCAAGACCGAAAACATGACGCCTGACAAGTTATCATAGAGCATTTTAAAGATGATCAAATCATCTTTTGTTCCTGAGCTATGTGTGCATGTGTCAGAGTTATTACTGGAATGCACTGGGTATGGAATTGAAAGACATTTCTACAAACATAAAATGAAACAGATAAAAATGTTTGATTTTTGGATTAATAACAAAATACACACAAGCACATTATACACAGTCAAAATATCATTTTTATCTAAAGTAAAATATATTGCATAACATCACAGCAAGTGTAAAATCCAAATGGCAGATATCTTACTTTACTCTGTGAACTTTTTTGCATTCATGCAAAACGTGTGTGTTTCTTAGATCCCTGTTATTCATTGCACGACTGTTTGTATGAGGAGCATGTTTTGCCACCCCACTAATTCTGGACAAGTCTCATAATCCGCTTCAGCTAATAGCCTGAAATGGAAGAGACATATGCCATGTTTAAGCTGTCATTTTAACTGTCATCATGTGGTTTAATTCATTACTGCTACCCTAATCCACTCCTCAATGTGAGTTTTCTTGCTACTATGGGGAGGCCTGTGGAGCTGACTCAGGTCCAACCAAATGTAGATAAGAAGTCCCCAGTGAAGCCCAAAAGAGCCACAGCCAAAGGCGTGTAGCAAAGCTTAAGAAACACTTGTATTTTCAGTGACTGAGATTTGGCATTTTCGAATCACAGAAGCAGATGCTGATAAATATGTCTTAAAATAGTTGCAGGGAATGATAACCCTGCTTTACAAAATTAATTTTTGTAGTGAACTGGATATACTGTTTGTTAAATTATACATCATTTATTGTAACATTTTGGCAGCAACATATCTATATCCTGATGTTTCTCTGCTGGCTTTTTTGGTTTCTCACTATAGTGCCGACAAAATAATAAAACACATCCCTTCAAGAAGGATATATAAATCCAAATGGCCCAAATTACAACTTGTAATTATGAGAGTGACCTGACACCACAGATGGGAAGACCAATCTAGTATGTCCTGTAGTGCAAAATCACCTCAGTGATGTAATAGCTGTGTTTGAGATACCATTACCATTCAAACGCAACTTTCCATGCGCTCTGACCATCCGCTTCTGTACTTCATAGCTCTCCTTTCTCTTAAAATATGAGAATTGGTGCCTAATGTCTCTCTTCTCCCTAGAACTAATCCTTAAATAGAGAGAAAAACAGATAAAATGAAATGGACAGCATTTTAATATGTAGAATATCTAAATCCTTAAATATTTTTTTGCAGGAGGGGGTGAAAAGAATATCTAGCATGTGCATGCTCTGTCACAGTTACTAGCAAAGGGCTTGCTATGTTCAAGCATGAGGGCAAAAGGAATTTTAGAGGATTATGTACTTTGAAAAGAAATGTTTTTTCTATTACGTATATTATTTTGACTATGTTTTATTTGGATATGACTCTCTAATATAAGATATAGTTTATTGCACGCACGCACACACAGACACATGCACACATATGCAAGAGGTTCTTAATTCTTCTGTCGTCCTCCCAAACAGTGTATCGTTTTTAGGACTTATTAGTATAAACTTATTTTTGGAATGACTTACATTGTGTACAGGATCTGACTAAGGACTGATTTTTACCTAAATTTACACTTTAAAGCTACTGTTTCATAATGTATGCACATTTGCTCAGCCATGTAATCTTGTGACTTTGACATCTGACCTTAATCCTTTAGCACCCACTTTGCCTTCCATGCAAGACTGTGAATGAATGTGAGTTTGCTTGTTTACAAACTAAGCAGTGAAAGCAGCCTGAATAATTGGGAAGTATACTAGTGTGAGTACTTTTAGACCTGCAGATTAAAGGGCAAGATTCTTTGATAATATAAAGCTTCAACTGCCCAAATTGTTGCTGGAAGGGCTGCTACAATTAAAGCATGGGTGAAGCCCAGTTCTAAAGCACATTTCCACGAGACAAGCGAAAGAACTCAAAGAACTTCGGCCCTTTCTTGGACTTAAATGTTAAGAATTAGGCTGTTTCTTCATTCAGGTGTAACTGCAATGTGGCTTTGGAACACCACACTCATTAACTATTTTCAAATTGGTCTAAATAACACTGATCTTTTCATACCAAAAGTCCAAACATAAGCAAAAATTGACCTATTCTTTCAAACTTTTGTGTGAGAACCACATTGCCATTATTCCTTTGAGCCAAATACATTTTACAGAGAGCTTCAGATTACACTTTTGTGACTTATAAAATTATGGAGGCTTAAAAGCATTATAGTTCAACTATCTGTGCCAGATGCAGTGCTTTTATTTTCTTTTTCTTATGAGTTTAAGTATCTGATCTGCTTTATATATTCTGTTTTTCTGTGTCAATAATTTTTATCTAACTATATTTAGCATGATCTAAAAGCAGGAAAAACAAAATACCAAAACAAAAGCAAAATAATACTAACTTATCTCAAAAGAGAATTTATAAAAGGAAAGTGGACCTGAAAATCAGAAAAATAAATGCAAGTATTTAAACCTTTCTGACAGTGCAGTGAAAATAATACCATAAGCTATTCACTGCAAGACAGCAAATGGAAATATCACCTGCAAAGAAGGACTATTAGTAGTTGTAAATGACATAGTGTAGAAAACCTGTAGTCTAGACTCCTTTCCTTGATTGTACGGTGTAAAGGTAATTCATGCTTAGAGACCTAAACTCATAAAATCAGCACCTGGGTAGTTATCCATGATGTGTCCTGGTATTGATGGGAATGTTATTTCAAATTAGAAATGTACCTTGTGCTTGATTGATGTACTACAAGGAAAAACTGAGCTATGAAGTTAAGATAGCATTTTATATTACAAACTTTAGTTATAATGTCTTAATATGTATAAAGGAAAAGGTTTGAGTTTTCAGAAAGTAGTTTTTGAATACTTTGTTTTCTCAAAATGTCATCAAGTTTATTACTATCCTGAAATATAACAGCTTTGAAAGTCATTGATTCTAGCCCTGCTAGCCCTTCAAAAAGAATAAAGTGACAATTAGCTTTCCTAGACTGATTAAAGAATTGAGAACACAGGGCAAATTTTTGCTGCAAAATTGTACCAGTGACTACAGAGACCCAGAGCTCACAACTGCCTGAAACTTTAGCTGGAACTGTCAACTGGGCAACATTTAAAGAATACTAAGAAAATTAAAATTAGTAGCAGGGTCTAGGGTCTAGGTAGATTGAAAAATGAAAATTTTGGAATTCCCTACTCTAGAAGGAACACTGCACTGTCACGATCCCTACTAAGTTCTAAGGAGAAGACCAGGGAAATATTTCCCTGCACTCTGTTAGTGATATTTAGGCAAAACAATTTTGCCTCTGCTACTTCATTCTCCTTAGTACAGGCCTCACTACAGAGAGATCACTTTGTCCCTCCCCAAACCTCAACTGACTCGACTTTAACAAAAACTGAATCATCTGAAGAAAGGAAAATAGTCAGCTTCACTCTGCATTTGTATATTCAAAGCAGCTTTATTCCTATTTGTCAAAAACTGAAAGAAAGTATTATCTTCAATTGATGAATAGATGAACAAATCATGATGCTTATATGCAAAGATAAAGTATTTGGTAAAGAAAAAGAAATGAAATTTTGGGTCTTGAGAGTACATGGAATAGTCAGAGCTTAGCAGCAATTAAAGGAAGGAATTAGTCCATGATTTTGCCAACTAAAATATTCAAGGCATAAAGGAGCAGGGAAAATTTTACTCCCAGCTATAGCAATCTGAAACAAAGAAAAAAGAAAGACAGAAAGAAACTGTGTTGAAACAAAATTTGGAAGATTTGCCAACATAGGGGTGATGCATGAAAATGTACTAAAATGTAGAAAGGAAGGACGTGGGTCAGAGTTGTAACCAGAAAACTGTTATTTCTGAGATTCATGAAATCCTCTAGGAGAAGGGTCACCTGTTAGCTTCCATAGGCATTAGGCTATCACTTTCCTCCTTCCAAAATCCCTCAGAAGTCTGGGTTCTCCTTATCTCAATATTCCTTGTGCAGTACCCCAGCTGCCAGGTTTGCTCTGGTCAAGAGCTCTGTGTACCCACACAGGTCTATGAGTTCACCCAGGCCTGTGAGTTTCATAACCCCATCATTCACGCCTGCAGTCCAAAATTCACGTTTTAAATTCAAAAACCTATCTTAGAAAAAAATTTGAAGGAACTACATGCTCATATGTATGTGACTATCTAAAAAATCATAAATTTATAAAGTGAAAATTATATTTTGAAAACTATGAATGTCTTCTGTTAAGCTGTAAAATTAAGTGGTAAGCTATAAAATGCTTGATTTTCTAATAATTATCGTGTTGGGCTGATACAACCACTCTGATAGTATAATCACTAATCTGGTCCAAAACAATCTCTTAAATTTATGGTCTCCTCAAGGATCATATAAATTTTTTACAAATTATGAGACACATATTGGTATAGAACAATATTTATTGATAAATTATTTTTTTATGACACATAACTCTGGAATGTTGGTATGAAAGCCTGAATTCAACTGAAATTTTTTTCTAAAGACCCAGTGGAGAATTGTAGTTTATAGTCTATCAGAAATGCAGTGTAATAGTTTAGACAAACGTTTTCATTTCCCTTTTTTCATACTTTCATTATTTAGAATTGGTCTGATTGTTTTAGAATACTCTCGCTGTTTATATTTAGCAACATTTCAACCAGGACAACAATATTACATTTTCTATCATATGCAAATTCTAAAATATCTGTCTCTCAACTGTTTGCCTGTGAAGGCTCATACTGTATTATCAAAATGCATATATGTTCATAAATTTTCACAAATCTATAGAACATGGACAGGTCTTCAAAATGTCCAATATCTCTAAATTAATTTCATGAGGCCATGACGAGATATTTTAAATTTTTACAACAGTTTGGAACTGAAGATAAATCATAATTCACTTACACAGTCTTTTGACATAGACATATTTCTGGGTGATATAATAAAAATATCTCTATTTTGCAGCTTTCTATCTTTATTTTCCTATTATTTAACTTTCATTTAAATTTTATTAACTGTATACAGAATTCATCAGCAATTCATAACTTTTTAAATTTAATAAGATAAATAGCACCCAGGTGTTTGGGAAGTAGTAGCTTACTGATTAATGTATTCTCAGTCTTGCTGACTTTTGAGGAACAGAAGCCCTGGAGTCAGTTTTCCACGTTCAGATGCCAAGTGTCCTTTTTCTTTCCTTGGTGGTTATTAACCTGTGTCTCCCTCATGATGTGTGCATGGCATTTAACTCCACATCTGACATATGCTAAGTGATCAACAAATGTCAGTAGCATTTATTATTGTTACTCCTGGAGACAAAGAAAGCTTTTGCTCTCAGTTCTCACAGGAATCCTCCAATTCAGTTCTTCTTTAGAGTCTAAGAAAAGCAAATGCAAGGGAACAAAAATTCCCAAAACATTAGCAATAATCCTGCGGGCTTTGTGTGTAATTAATCTTGTCAATTCAAAAGAGTAATAAATTTTCAAGTTAAGATATCAGTTCAAAGAGGAAGATAGCTTGTATTTAAAAATCACATATAGTTAAAAATAATGACATATAGTTATAAGCGGTTTTGAAAAACACCAAATTTGTCAGTTTCATTATAATGAATGGAACAAGGAAAAGTGGTTCCTTAAACCTGCCCCAGACGCCTCACAAAATACCTTCAGGTAGCAACATCTCAAAAATAGTGGAGTACATTGATAGTAGATAGATGAACAACAAAGTAGCAGGCTTAGTAGGCTTCCAGAAGCTTGTAGCTTTATTTCCCTTTGAAAGATCATATAGTAGCAACAGAGAGCCGAGGCTAAAATTAGAGACCTCTCATTTGGCAGCTACATTTCCATGATTTGTGCAAATGTATCATGACACATGATACATTTAAAGCCTCCTAAGGATGAGGGCATGGAAGATACAGCCAGGGAGCTTTAAAATTACTGACTCTCTGTGTCAGAGGTTTCCAAATTGGCTTTGTGCAGGACAGCTCTGTTGCAAGTGCAGTTTCTGCTTTTTCTGTCCTGAGGATTCCAGGGAATATCTTCTGTCACCATACTGTAATTAAAACCTCTTTTCCCTAGTCAATGTCTCCTTGTCTTTTGATACCTCGAAAGCTACTCAATTTCTGTTTGTGCTCCTTTGATTTGATTGTTGGCACTTGGGATGCTCTTATTTCTTCTACTTCCATGTAATTTAAACTACGGTTTTAGAAAGCATTTGGCATTTCATGTGTTTTTAATAACAGGCCCTGGCCTTCCAGTTCAATGTTGTTTACCATAGTAACCAGAAGTCCTCATTAACTCTATTATACATAATACATCACTTGAAGAGTAAGATTACTTCCCCAACATATGCATAAATATGAGAACTTGGTATTATCCAATGTTTTATGACTGTATTAAATTTTAACTGATTATCATAGATAGCATTTATTCCTGTTTCCAAAAAGAAATTACTGGGTGTTGTATATAAGTATTGTAAAATATAAGTGAAAATCAGTTTTTAGGGTTTAAAACTTTGAATTTTAATAGTTTCTTTAATACTAATTAAAAATTGAATTTTTTGTCAAACCGTGTCATAACATATTTAATTTAGAATTTGTGATAAAAAAGACTGATGATTTATACTGTGTAAAGAACTCCTTTAAACATGAATATCTGTAGCTTATTGAATTTTCAATGTTTTTTATAATACATACTGAATTTTCTTCTTTTAGTGGTCAGAAAATATTAAGCTGCTGTAACCTGTTTCTCTTTTATGAGTCGAAACGTTTTTGAGACAAGCTCTCAATATATAGTCTTAGTAGCCTGGAACTTGCTACATAGACCGTGCCGGCCTTGAACCCACGGAGATCAAAATGCTTCTACTTACTAAGTAATGAGATTAAAGATACGTGCCGCTTTGCCAGACTTTGTTTGACTAACTTTTATCTTCATCCTTCTAGACAGACATTCATGAAGACAAAGTTGAAGTGCACAAATTCTTCCCAATTCTGTCCTCTAAAGTGAGTATCATCAGAATATTATTTTCACCTACTGACATGGCAAAATATCTCAGAGGGTAAGGTGCTTGCCACCAAAACTGATGACCTGAGATCAATCTCTTGAACTCATGGAACTGAAGGGAATAACTGACTCCTGCAGATTGTTTTAAATAATGTAAAAAGAATATTTTGTTTGGTTTGGTACAAGACAAATTTTATTATGGCCGACACAGTAAATAAAATTTTCAAACACATTAGGATGCCCTTATAATTAGTGTATCAAAATATTTTATTCAAATGTATAGTAAATTATATAACCTCTGGCTTATGGATTATACAAATTCCAAGTTTGAACACTTTAAAATCAACTAGAAATAACATGTAATAAAATATCTTCCTTTGAGTGCTGAACTATGACAATTTCATGACAGAAATAAGGTTGCTAGGTTAGTGTTAATTTGAAGATTTATATTTGGCACAAGATAGATACTTGAGATATTCAATTTGCAATCAATGAAATGTTATTTTTAATAAATTGGATTAGTGAAAGTTCTTGTGTATCTGTATAGCAGCATTTACATTATTTATATAATAAAATTTTCAGAAGAAAATTATGAGATAAAATTTGCTCCGTTTTGTCTTAAAGGAGAAGAATATGAGGAACTATGTCTATTAACCTCATAAAATCAGTCATGTTCAATAAAAACTCCTTTAATGAAAATCATTCATTTTGTGAAATTCTACTTCTATATGACTGAATTAATTCTTAAATATTATTCAAATGACTATTTTTCTTTTTTGACAAGACAATTATTAAGCTTTATTTCATACACATAAAAAGAAATTTGCTCCAAATGCTCTATATCAGAAACATAAATGAACATGTCTGTGTCTTTCTACAATGGCAAAATTTATTCAATAACAATAAATAATAAACAATAGCAGCAGTGGGCTAAATATTACCTCTTCCTTGATAGCCATTGCTGAGACAAGCACAGGATTCATTCCCATATTAATTAGCAGTATTAATCCTAGACCACACATTATACATAAAAAAAGTTTCTGTTAAAGAATGATTGTAAAGAGTTAAAAGGGGACAAAGAGTTATAAAAGGGCCCGAGAGTAAAGAACTAGGGAATTAGTTAAAAAGTAAAGGAATTTATGGGGTGAGAATGAAGCAGCTGGAGGGCTCCATAGAGCACTGAATATGTTAGAGTGGAGTTCTCCTGCAGGGTCCATGTAAGCTGTAAAGGTGAGTGTAGCTCAGAGAGCTAGGTCAAGTTCAGTGGAATAAGCAAATGGACATCAGGTCCAGAAAGTTTAAATGGCCAATGGACAAATGACAGTTTCAAGAGATTGCATAATCACCAGGGCTGAAGTTGAGCTGAAGCCCTAAGGAAAATCTGGATTTCTCTGCTCAGTAGGCCTTGATTAATGCACATACTAGGCGGTGAGATGATGGTTATGGGAGGGCATCAACATCAGAACTCTAGGTGTCCACATTTTTACGAGGCTCAAGTGAAAGAATTATATAGTTTTCTGGGTCTGGTGTTTTAGAAAAGTTCTGGGCCCTGAATTTCAAAATACGCTTTTCATTAGAACATGATCTTACACCCCGTCCCAATTTACCCAAATAAATGTATTGGATGCAATTCTACTCCCAGGAATAAGTCATTCTTCTTTGCCAGATGATTGACAGACTAACCCAACTTAACTCTCAAGAGAGGAAACAATAGTAGGTAATGTTCTAATGTACCTAAATATCATGTCTCTTCCCAGGGCCAGGGATGGATTCTATTTGGTCATAAGGAAGCAATTTTTCCTTAATGGGCTATTACAATGCCCTGACTTCTCCATCTGTTCATATGGTATTTTTAAACCTATGAAGGATCAGTTGTTATCTTATTTTTTAGTATAACCATAGAAATAAATAAGGTGTGGTCCAAACACAACCATGAGGTAAGAGTCCATCCTTGATTTCCTCCAAGACTGCTCTTTAAAAAAAAAAAAATACAGGACTTTGTTCAAATTTTATTGGTTGTCACGGCTTGCTAAGGTATTATTAGTATCATGCATGGAAAACAAAGTCTGCATAAGTGCTTTCTAGTGATTATTTTGTGATGGACTCATATATCATTTTATAGACAAGAGCAAGTTGAAACAAAATTATTGGCTAACAAAGATAAAATATCATGGAAAAGTGAAAACATAGTAAGTGAAATTTGAATGTACATCCATAGCGACATATCTTTGGGATGTCATCTCACTCTAAATATGAAAATAATTCATGTGTATGATTGTGTGTGGTCTATACATACAAAGTATATTTGTACATGTGTGTGAATAGATGTACTTATGATCCTTGAAACCAGACAATGAGATATTGAATATTACTTCAATATTCTGATTTTTCGGCAATGTGTATTACTTCAGTTTTGTTATTCATTGAAAATTTATTAATTCTATTATTTTTTCTGCCTTTACTAATAGACATTTTACTAGAGAGAAGATATCTATACCCATGAATGATGGCTTATAGGTTGAAGAAGGTAGACTTTTATGATTTGAGTCCAGTCAGGGATATATTGTGAGTTGTAGAACAAATTGGGATAGATAATAAGACTATATTTAAAAGACAAAATAAATTCATGATAATGAACAATCAATTAATAGGATTATCTTCTACTTCCTTATTAGAAGATTTATTGCTATATTCGGTTAAATTTGTATATTCCTTTTTTTTTGTCGTGTTTGATTTAGCTTTTGTTTTGTTTGATTTTGGTCATAGAGTCTCACCATATGCCCCGAACTGGTCTATAGCTTGCAGTCTTACTGCTTCTGTACTCTAAGTGCTAGGATTACAGTTATGTACCAAATCCCAGGCAAATTTAAATATTCCTGTTTCTTTCTGTGTGCTATAATTGAATTTTCGTATTGTGTAGAGATAGTTTTGAGTACTGTTGACACGTTTCACCATTCTTTGAGCACATCTTTACTTGCTATCATTCATGTTTTTATTTTTCCCATGTCATCTGTATTCTGTCATTTCTACCAGCTAACCATTGAGGAAATCCACTGTTCACTTACGGATCTAATAAACCTAGAAATTAGGATTTTTTTTTTTTTTGCTGTAAGTATTATCACTGGTTCTAAATTTCTGTTTAGACAAAGAATTGTATTGAAATAGGTTTATGCTTTGAAAATAAATGTGTTCTCTACCAGTGAACATATATTAGTATTCCCTTTTTTCCCATCTCTCTCTCTTGCTCTTTGTCTCTCTCTCACCTTATGTATATGTGTACATGTGAATGAGGAGGCATGACTTCATATGGATCATATTTACTTCTTCACACCAATTTTTAAGAATTAAAAAAAAATATTTCTTATTTCTTTGACTGATTGGTTGGTTTCAAAAACCAAACTCAAAGTCAGGGTCTCCTTGTAGCCCAAGCTAGTCCGGAATTCCCTCTGTAGATCAGGCTAACCTCAATCTCAGACAGACTCACCTGCATTTACCTCCTGAGTGCAGTGCTAAAAGACATGTATCACCATACCTGGTAAAATTTTAAGGAGTTTTCATTAATAAAATTTGTCCTTTATGTTATAAATATTTTTAGTTGTACTCCTGATTTGTCCTTTCCATCTAAACTTGCTATTTTTATTGGTATTAATTCAGTTATCATCTATATATTTTTTCCATTAATCTTTTTGAAATGAGTATTTTAATTTCTGAACATATTTTCCAGGGCTGGAGATAAGGCTAAATGATTAAGACTTCTGGCTGCTCTTGTAGAGGATCCAAACTCAGTTCCCATCACTCATATGACACCCAACAACTGTCCATTACCTGAAGTTCCAGGAAATACATCATCGTTTTCTAAATTCTGCAGACATTGCATGTATAGGTGCAATTAGATATACACACGCAAAGCATCCATACTTAAAAGACACCTACAGAATAGAATATTCAACCCAAGCATAAAAGAACACAAATTCTGCTCAATAGGCCATGGAAGTTTCTTGAAAATAGACCATATTTATACTGGGGCATAAGATAATCTTAACAAATATTAAAAAATTGAAATACTTCTGTGTATTTCAACAGACCACAATACAATAAAGCTTAAAAATTAACAGTAAAAGGAGCTCTAATTACAAGACAAACTCATGAAAATCTGAAAGTAATAGATGAAATTTTAAATTCATTGAAAACACAAAAGTTACACTAATAAGGCATCAACAGCTTAAAAAGACCCAGAAAATAATTAGGAAATTAAAAGAATAACACAAAGTAATAAAAAAATACCCCAGCCCAAATGTATTCACAGCAGAAATTTAGCAGACCTTCAAAATTCATCTACAACCAATGCTATTATATTATTCAAAAAGAGAGAAATGGAGGGAGAATCCTAAACTCTATATATGATGCCAGTATTACTCTACCATCAAATCTAGGGAAAGATACTATAAAAAAGAAAACCACAAAGCCATATTGTTAATGAAAAAAGATGCAAAAATATTCTATAAAATACTCACAAATTCCGTACAGACATATATTAAAAAAATCATCCACCATGATAAAATTAATTTTATTTCAGAGATGCAGAGATGGTCAATACATGTAACTCAATAAATGTAATAATATAAATAGATTTAAAGACAAAAATCACATGATCATTTCAATAGCTATAGAAAAGGTTTTTGACAAAATATAGCATACATTCATGCTAAAAGTAGTAGAAAGAATTGAACTGGAAGGAACTTGCCTCAAGATAATTAAAGCTATCTATAGCAAACCCACAGCCAACATCATTCTAAATGGAGCAAAACTTGAAGCATTCCCATTAAAATAAAGATCCTTAGAAAGCTGGCCTTTATCCACACACTCTTTTCAATGCAGTACTTGAAATTGTAGCTAAAGAAAAAAGACAAGAAAAGGGAATTAAAGATATCATAATTGGAAGAGTTCTAATTATCCCTTTTTTGTAGATATGATACTATAACTAAGAGATTGCAAAAATTCCACCAGAAAACTTCTAGAAAAGATCAACACTATCAGAAAATAAGCAGAACACCAAATCAATTTACATAAGTCAATAAAATCAGAGAAAGTGTCAGGGAAATATTTCCATTTACAATAGCCTCAAAAATTATGAATAGATCTAATCAAAGACATTATAAACTTCTTCAATAAATACGCTTAAATTTTTGAAAAAAAGTGAATGAGGAATACACAAGGAGATGGAAAAATCTCCCATGCTCATGGATTGGAAGAATTAATACTGTGAAAATGGTCATCCTACCAAAAGCAATTTACAGATTCAATGAAATTACAATTGAAATGTCTGTGACATTCTTCACAGAAATAGAAAAATTCATCCTAAAATAAGACATCCAAAAGACCTTGGATAGCCAAAAGATCCTGAGTATAACGAATTATGCCAGGAGAATTATCATATCAGAATATAAACTAAACTATGCTGTAGTCATAAGAACATCATGGCATCAGCACAAAAACAGACTTGTAGGTCAATGGAACAAAATACAAGACCCACATGTGAATACATGCAATTACATGCCCTTAGTACATGACAGTGACTCCAAGAGTACACACTGGAGGAAAGAGCATTGTCAACAAATGGTGTTGGAAAAATAAATTCATGGAAAAATGAAATTATATTCATACCTATCACCCTGATCATATGTCAGCTTCAAATGGACCAAAGACATCATTGTGAAGCCAGAAATGCTGAAACTGTTAGAAGAAAATACAGGGAATGCCTTACAAGATAGAGGTGCAGAAAAGGCTCAGGAATTAAAATCAACTATCAACAACTGGGAGCTCATTAAACTTAAAAGCTTTTGTACAGCAAAGAAAATGACCAATCTAGTGAAGAGGAAGTCCACAGACCAAAATACCTTGAGCAGCTGTACATCTTAAAGAGAATTAATATTCAGAATATTCAAGGAATTAAAAACAAAAAACAAAAAAGGAAGGAAACAAATGACCCCATTTAAAAATGGGCTATGGATAAAACAGAGAGTTCTAAAAAGAATTAATAAAAATGTCTAAGAAACGCCTTAAAAATTACTCAAAATCCTTAGTAATTATGGAAATGCAGTTTAAACTTACTTTAAGATTTCATATACTCCAGTCAGGATAGTTAAGATGAAGAGAATAAATGACACAAAATCCTGCCATGGATTCAGGGAAAGGGGAACCCTCATCAGCTACTGGTGGGATTGTGAAACAATGCAATCACTGTTTAAATCAGTATGGATTACTCTAAGAACTAAAAATCCATCTGCATATGATCTGATTTTACCATGCCTTGGTGTATGCTTATAGAACTCATCCTACTTTAGAGGCACTAGCACAGTCATGTTTGCAGCTGATCTTTTCACAGTAGACGAGTAATAGAAACAATTTAAATGTCTCTTAACTGCTGAGGGGTAAACAGAATGCCATATATTTCCACAGTGAAGTTCTACTCAGCAGTAAAGAAAAACAAAATCATGAAATTTGCAAGTAGACAGAACTAAAAACTTTTATACTTAGTGAAATAACAAAGACTCAGAAAAAAAAGCAACATCAAATCTTACTTTGAGTATTGCTAAAATTCCTCTTGGGAGAGACCAACTAAGCTTAGTGCGTCCTCCCCAGATCCTACAACAAACACACAAACTTCCCAACTCACAGTTAGGCAAATTCAAGCTAATTTACTTGGCCTTTTAACAGAGTAGTGGATAGGTGATTACTTACAGAGTAAGGGCGCCCTCCTTCCCTCCATAAGTTACACTAATAAATCCACAATGGGGCTTGGATCTTGCCACTTCCTGGTGGTCAGACTCAAAGGTCCAAAAGGGAGGCAAAAGGGCCTGCTTCCTGGTGCCCTTAGTTTAAATGCTTTTAGCCCCTCCCCTTCTCACATTCAAGGCCAATGGACTGGTGGGAAGGACCATAGGACTTTCCCAGCTCCTTGTCTTTCCAGGCAAGGTGATCCTGGGTAAATACATCTCTGTTTGGGAGGGGTTTTTATTCACAGCTCATAAGACTTGGCCCTCAGAGAATCAATATACCCTGTAAGTATATGTCTTATGTAACCATAGCAGCAAGGGTAATGGAAGGAATCATGGCGACAAGTGGAAAGAAGACTCTTAAGTGAGAGACATATTAGCAGATAAGTCTTATTAAGGGAAAAATAGAGAAAATGGGGTTTATACAGGAGGAGAGGAGAGAAAAATAACACCTAGGTGTGAAAAATCAGAGGACTACATTAGTTCAAAGTTCTACTGAAAAATACACACACATGTGGTGTGTGTGTGTGTGTGTATGTGTGTGTAGACTGTATAACAAAAATCACAGTACCAGGCAGGCAGGGAAAAAACTCTCTTTGAACTGTTGGTAGTTCAAGAGACTCCCAAAATAACACAGACTCTTGCCACAGCCCTCAATTGCTTCTCAGAACCTGAAGGTAAGACGTTACTGCTGAGCACAGGCTATAACTCTTACACAAGTCTTTGAGCATTTGAGCTGGAACTGACCTGGAAGCTTCCTCTCTGAAAATTAGCTCTCATGATATCAGAAGATATTATGGAAGCTGCCAAGGGTGGGGAGTGGACTGGTCATATCTAGCTGTAAAGCTTTATAAACAATGACCGATCCAGTAACCTATCAATGTAAGACAGTAGTCACACTTTTGTCTTGGGGGTAATCAACAACTGTCTAAATGGACCTAAAGACTGATCAATGAAAAGGAATTCATGTGTGGTACTGTTATCATAGACAAATGCACATGATTTGTGCATTTGCATTTGTCATATGTCAATGTCTATGACATTGTGCAAATGTCATAGATATTAGAGAAAAACATCTTTTTGTCCATCCCTAGAATAAGATAATTTCTTAGTGTATTCTAAATATGCATCCTCGTGTTCACAGATACATGTACTTCTCGCCACTCATCAAAGAAGTTTCTTTTTGCAACAAATGCAGACTATTACAGAGTTTCACAATAGATCAAATGCAGTGTCTGTGAGATGCTTAGCAATAAGTGGCACATCTTCAATGCAGCCTGTACATACAAGATTAATATAAGTCTCAGCTCTCATCAGAGAAGTTTCCTTATGTTGCAGGTTGTGATGAACTCAGAAACTTCCAACTGGTCAATGTGTAAAGAATAAGAGGCCGCAGAAAGTTTATCCCTGAGTAGGATACATGTTTCAAACTTGTGCCTTCAAAGTTAGAAGCAAGTTTTCTTGAAAATGCAATTCAACTTTTTAGGAAAAGTATTTTATTTATGATTGTATTTTTAATGAAGGAACATATAATTCACATCTCAGATTTATTATGGCTCTAAATTGAAGTTCAATGCAATAAAACCCACGGAAAATTAAAAATCCTTTGAAGACGTCTGATTCAATTTTCTCTATCAACATTAAAAGATACATTCTTGCAAATACACATGGTTGGAATTAACAGCATGCATCTTAAGTTAATTTTGAATTTCACTTCAGTTTTACTTAATAACATGAATCAATTTGTTCATTCTAGAGACTGTGTTTATTTTTAAAGACAATAATAATCCCTTCCATATAATGTCGAGGGCATCCATTTTTTTACTCAAGTATAAAGGACAATAAAGTACATATGATTATTTAAAATAGCAAAAACTAGTAAAAGAAATGTGATAAAATGTTGATTTCTGTCATATGAAGACTTTAAATTATTGGCAACTATTTTTAATATAATGATCAAAATAAATGAAGCTGTATATCAAGATAAGAAATTTTGCTTAAGTGCACTGCTGATTATTGTATTTTCTTATTCAAAATATTTGAGTGCTTGTTTTGAAACAGCCCCTGAAATTGAAAAACACAATGAAATACATTCCTGTTCAGAAATAATCAAGAAATTTCTAATAAAAGCCTTACTTCCTTAAATAACAACTAACTCACCCGATAAAGCTTCTGTACATCTTACCTTATTTCTAACACAACATAAAATACTTTCTAAATAATACTTCTCTCATTTTCTTCATTCTTCCTCATCATGTATTTTGTTTTAGCAACATCCTTCCAGAAAAAAAAATCAAATTATTTGATTGCAGCAAGTGTTAATAACCTGGAGATTTGGTAAAATAATAGATTCTAATTGCTACTGAAACTCAAAATAAAACGTTTTGATATGAATGCATCCCTTTGTTTGATATAGCAGTAATTTCACTATGCATATGAATTTCACATTTGATATGAAAATAACAAATTACACACCTTAAACATGATTTTTTTTCATTTATTATATGTATGAGTGTATTGCCTACATTTGTGTAAGTGCACCCATGTCATGCAGTGACCACAGAGGTCAGAAGAGCGCATCAGATCTCCTGGAACTGGAATTACATATAATTGTTAGCCACAATGTGGATGCTGGGAATTGAACCTGGGTTCTCTGCAAGAGCAACCAGAGCACTTAACTTCCAAGCCATTTCCAGCCCCTCAATAACAGACTTTAAAATATTAAAAAAAAAAAAAAAGATTCGGACATGGTGGTAGAAACTGGAATCAGTTCATTGCTGAGAGTACCCATACTGTATATTATATCCCTTAGTTACTATGATGGTTTGACTAAAAAGTTTATCCCATAGACTCAAGTATTTGAACACTTGTTCAGTTCCTGATAATGTCTGCAGATCATGGAATAATTAGGTTGTGTAGTCTTCCCGGAGTAAGCAAGTCACTTTAGGTTAGCTTTGAGAGTTCATAAGTTTACCAAATTCCAGATTTGTTTTCTCTGTATTCCTCTCTCTTTCTCTCTCTGTCTCTCTCTCTGCTTCCTCCTGCATGTGCATGAACATGTGAACTCTCAGCTTTCTCCTCTGTTCACTTCCTTTTGCCTTGCCTTCTGTGATACTGTGGACTCTCCCTCTAGAACTATAACCCTAAATATACTCCTCCTTCCAGAAGTTGCTTTCTAAAGGTTTTTCATCACAGTAGTAGAACAATTACTAATAGAAAACCCCCTAACAATGTGAGTTGTGGCCTGAAGAACCTGTTATTTTTTGGAGGAATGTGGAAGACTATGGAAGTTTAGACGAGAAAAGCAGCTGAATACTGTAAGTAAAAATTAACCGGCCACTCTAAGAGGAAACTGGAAAAAAAACAGTGATGATAAAAATGTAGTTCCTGAGAGAAATAAGGACTTAAACAGCAACTTGGGTATTTTGGCAAAGGATCTGGCTGCTTTCTACCCTACAGCTAAGAACTTGCCTGATGCTAAATTAAATGGGAATCTAGTAAATGCTTTGGTAGAGGAAAATTCAAGAGAGCTTATTGTTGAATCTGGGACCTGATTATTACTTGATTACAGTCAAGAGATTCCCTGAAGAAATTTTGGAGTTTGGGTTTTTGAAGTGTTGAGACATTTAAAGATTCTGTGTCCTTTGAAAGTTGGAGTAAACATATTCTGTGTTAGACATAAAACCATGTGAGCCAATAAGTGCAAAGTGACAGTTTGGATGAGCAGTAGCAGTACCTTCTATAAGGTACAAGACTGAAATACTTGGTCAGTTGGTGGTGGCGTATGGGGAAGATTATGGAATCATTCAGGAGGAACTGCCTTGCTGGAGAAAGTGAGTTACTGGGGCAAGTTTTAAGAGTTTATAGCTTCCCTTCCTCTCTGGATCTCTCTCTCTCTCTCTCTGTCTCTCTCTGTCTCTCTCTCTCTGTCTCTCTCTCTCTGTCTCTCTCTCTCTCTCTCTCTCTCTCTCTCTCTCTCTCTCTCTCTTCTGACTGCATCTACTTGATCAGGTGAGTTCTTGGTTTTCTCCTCCAGTCACCTCCTTTTACCATATGTCCCCTGCTGTACTGGACACTCTGTGGAATCATGAGCCCAAATAAACTCTTCCTTCTATTACTTAAGTTAGTTAAGGCATTGTATTCGCAGTTAGTAAATGCCTCAGTTATCAGATCAACTGAGGCAATATTGTATTAATTGTATACCAGTAATCACTGTCTGGGAATCTAATGTTGAGACACAATATTTATATCATTAATTTAATTTCATCTAAATACATAGATATTATATCATCTCATATCAACACAAAAATTTATTATAGGAAAATATTTTGGGGTCCCCTGCCAGCCTTGGACCCACAAAGGCTCCAATTCCTCTGCTTCAGATTTCTGGACTAGATTCCTAACCAAGACTAGTTAAACTCCACTGGCTCCTGATCTATCTGATGCTGACCAACCCTCCTACTAACCTGACCAGCATGTCTACTACCCTATCTGACCAATCACCTGGAGCAATATACTATCCTGCAAGAACCTGAAACATACACCGATTTACTTTCCATACCTGAAAAATAATCAAGCTTCATAAACAATATAAACAGAATCAAAACTAAATTAAAATCAGAGAAGTTCCTACTGTACACATAAACAACAAAGTATATCTATATGCACAAATGTCAGCATAAAAACACAAATAGCATGAAAAACTAAGGGAATATGTCCCACGAGACCTAGTCCTACAGAAATGCACTATAATGTGAAATGCCCTGAGGAACACCAGGACACAGGATTCAGAAGAAAAATCATAAGCATGATTAAAGAACTTAAAGAAAACACAGCCAAGTAACTCATAACATCAAAGAGGAAAGGCATACATTTGTTATGGAAGCCCAAAAATATAAAAATATGGGGCTTAATGAAATATTGAGAATAATTAATAACTTAAAATGTGAATTCACAAAAGAGTTATACATAGTGATGAAAACCAAATATAAATGAACATGGGATAGAAAAACACAACAGAAAGCTTCACAAGCAGAATAAATGAAACAGAAAAAATTAAAAAGATGAATATCAAGACTGGAAGACAAAATTGAAGATCTGGACTCCTTTGGCAAAGATGATGTAAAATTTAAAATACCACTGGAATTGAATGCACAGGACAAGTAGGTCAACATGGGAAAAAAAAACACGAAACCTATGAATTATAGGTATACAGAACTGAGAAGAATCTTGAGCCAATCTTAAGATCTTCAGCATGATTATAGAATAATATGTCCCTAAGTTAATGAAAAACTACCTATACAGATTCAAGAAGCACACAAAACAAAAATTAGACATGATGAGAAAAGAAACACCTCATGGCATATCATAGTAAAAACACTAAAAATACAGAACAATGTGAAGGTACTGAAAGCTGCTAGACAAAAACAAGTTCCATATAAAGGAAAACCCATCAGAATTATAGCTGACTTTTCAGTGCAAATTATGAAAGTCAGAAGAGCCTAGAGGAAAGCTCACGTCTTTTACTGATATAAACAGAAATAAAGAAATTTAAAGTTTTTTAGAGAAATAAAAGTAAAAAGAGAGAAATACATTCATTTTTGTTTATGGGAATATCACTGTCTGCTCAAACCAGAATTGAAAAACTAATTATGTACCTTCATGAATTTGAAATCTATTCATGAAAAGAAGGAAACCTTCAAATGTCATATATCACACATAGATTGAAACATTATTAGCAATGACTCTTAGTAGGGAAGGGCACAGCCATAAAAACTTGATTAAAATAAAGTCTCAATTACTTGTCCCTATCTTAGATGGGTCTTGAATATATTAAAATGCTGGTGTGAGCTCTTCATTGATTCTCAAAGTGGTGTCTATGGATTGTTTTTATATAGAGTAAAGTTTGAAACTATATAAATGAAACTTTCATAGTGGAAGCCAAACTTATCCATTTTAAAGGATTTGCAAGTATGAAAATTTGAGAACTTCAGGATTATGAGAAATACAGATCAGAGTGTGCTATATGTATATTAATATATGTAACATATATAGAACTTATATGTAATTCTTATTACCATTCTGAAGTAGCATATAATACATATGCATAGATATATTTATAAATATTAACATATTTATAATAAAAGAAACAATTAAGATGAATTTTATTGTCATTCCAGTCATCCTTCACAGAGGACAGGCAAAATTAAGAACAGTTAAAAGATAATATTTATGTAAACAGAACTCAGGTAAAGCATGAAGGTATAATAACTATATTAAATATAGGAAATTTTCACTTCATTATATATGTAATAGATTTTAAAAAAATGAATTCTTAGGTCTTTTTTAAGTGATGACACAAAGCAGAAAATAAGCAAAACTTAGAAAAAAAATCATAAACCTTTCAGCATCAATGACATACTCTTGATAAGACATTTTGAAAATGGAATGTAGTCCATAAGAGTTGTGAGGTGTAGGACTTAAAATAATTCAAACTTTCTGAACTAGTATCATTTCACAAAGCCTTATGGTCATCTTTGTTAACATCCAAGAAATCACTTTATTTGTGTGTAAGAATGTTAGATTAGATACATGCTAAATAAATACGTAATAGGTAAATATTAGACAGGCCATGGTAGATGATATATAGATAGAATGTATGTTTATATATGTACATATGGAGAGACAGACAGATAAATAGAATATGCTGGAACTTCAATTCTGTAAATTTGTTATCAAATAATTATTTCTTAAGGTTCTTAAGGAAATTCCTTAGAAAAGGAAGCAAAAGCAGAATAATCATTTTTGCTGATAAGGCCTTCTGTCTTAATATCTATTGGCTGTCATAAATTTTAAAAATTGCTATTCCTTTTCGAGAGAGGTTACTGGGCCTTAACATTTCCTCTAACTAGATAATTTGATGGAATACTATATTTGAGATGCAGATTCCCCAATTAGATTCTTAAAATTAATCACCGGTGTTTGTTTTTTAAGAAGTGATTTAGTCATAAGAGGGGAGTCCCCCTGACTGAGTTTAAGAACTGTATAAGATATAAAGGATCTGTTTGCTTACTAGTCATATGTAGATGCAGTCACCCTTTAGAGCAAAAAAAGAGACAAGAGATTTGTATCCGTGAAATAGAGAGTGAGCCTTTGCTAGATTCCAAATATAGCTGTACCTTGACCTTGGTATTCCAGGGTCCCAAAATTATTAGAGTTATTTTTTATTGTTTTTATAAATTACTCAGTCCAAATTACTTTTTATAGCAGATCCACAATACTAAGACATCTATGAACTATTCTCAGTCTTTTAAAATCACCTAGAAAGGAGACCCTTAATGTATTTATGAAGAGGTTATAGCCTTCACTCATCAGATATAGCAGACCAAGGAAATGAATAATATACAGCAGTATATTGATAATTTGATGTAAGAGTATAGTTGGAAGGCAACATCCTCAGTTACATTTTAAAAATTAATCACCACTGTTTCATTTTTAAGAAGTGATTTAGTCATAAGGGGAGAGTCCTTTGTCTGAGGATAGGAATTATATAAGATATAAAGGATCTATTTGCTTGCCAGTCATATGTAGAATGGAGAGCCAGCAAGTCAGAGACAAATGAAGATGAAGAGCAAGATAGCAGAGACCTTGTGGCAATTCCAAAATGTGGTGTCTGCTGTACTCAGGAATGCTTAAAAGTGGAGAATGATCTAAAATGAATTCCTCCTTATGACTAAATCACTTCTTAAAACAGAAATAGTGGTGATTAATTTTAAGAATGTAGAGGCTGCATCACAAATGTAGAAATGTTAACTTTACTAAAGGAGTATGCTGATGTTTATTTTTAAAAATGAAAATGAAGTCCAATTTGCAACAGAGATTTAAAAAAATGGAAGTATATCCTTGATTTTTTTTTTTCAGTTTTGCTTGCTTCAATTTTACACATTGCCTTGAGTCCTGAGAATAACACAAATCTCCTCACAGGAAGCTTATGGACTAGAAGGCAAAGATTGTTAAGACTCATTGTGTTGACACAGGCACTGACACATGTAAGCATATCACACTTTAGAAAACTAGAAGAGGAAATAAATTCAGAAAACTTTCTTTTAAAGTTTGAGATTATAGAAAAATGCCAGAGAAATTCAACAGATGGAAATGGATGTAAACACACAGGATCTGATAAATTCTGGATTACAAATGTATACTCCAAAAATAAAATCTGTGATTAGAACAAGAATCCATGATAAAACATTTAAAAGTAAAACCTGTTTCTTAACATGATGATGTTATATTGCTGCTAGGTAGATACATCTCTCTCTCTCTTTCTCAACTTTGATATCTGGCCCCTACATCCTTGTGTGTACTTGTGAAATGGCCTATACACATACACAAATACACAAACCTAAGATATATACACAAAAAAAATAATTTGCTATGCCAATTTGTCTTTAGTAACAATTGGTAAAACTATGTAAACCAACTAGATAAAATTGATAAATAGTATGCATATGGATGGAAAAAGTGATAAATTTAACTGTGATTCCATATATTATTTCTGTATACCTAAAATTTCTAAGGAAGAAATTGAAAAATTATTTCAGAAAAGCAAATTATATTATAGAAACATATAGACTTAACATAATAACTTTAAATTGATTATATATGTATGAAGAATAAAATGTATAACCCAAATGGAGAGGATATCAGCAATTTCTATAGCTTGTATTTATTTTTTTTAATCCATAACACTAGTTCTAGGAAATTATCAAAATAAAATATGGCATTATTTATGATTACAAGTTTTGAATTTGACACTATTTAATATATCAAGGCAACTATCAAAATGCCCATATCTGACTAACAAGTTGAAAGACCCCTGCTCAACTATACATTTATATGTAAAGTTGATGAAGTTTTTAATTTTTCTTAGTATTTTTAGGCTGTTAGAGCACAATACTGAAACTTACAGTATTTAGAAGCAGCAAAGCTATGCTTCCTACTTAGAACTCAGAGCCTTCAAAAAATTTATATTTGAAAACTGTGACAATTGATTGTACACATTCACTGTATGCTTAGATGATGGAAAGTGGACAGAAGTAAAAATGATAGCCACAACTACAAAAACAATAAAACAATCCCAACTGTTTCATGAAGTGGCTTGACTAGACAGAAACATCTGTTGTAATGATGATCAAATCAACTATTTTTCTCCTTAATGAGATGCATTCTAAAGACACAAACAATCACAAAATAATCTTAAAATTGTTTTCATTATTCACTTTAGATATGATTTTTGCAACTATTTCAAAACCACAGTGGGCAGGCATACTTTGAGATAACTAATTATATCACTGTTTCTAAAGAAACATAATATTAATGTCAGAGAAAAGAGAAAGAGACACAAATAAAGATATAATCAACTAAATATGGTGTACATGTTTGAAAACACCACAGTTAAAGTCCTCAGCCTTTACAATGAAGGCCATTTTTTAAATTAGTAAGATATATAATATGTTATATAATTTGATAAAATAAGTAGTGTTAAAATCTCAATAGAAAGAAATAAAATCTCAATATATTGTGAAAAACATTAGACTAAATATCTAGATATTTCGTAAGCAGGAAGACTTATGAATAGGGAGGATTAGGAGTTTAAAATCCATGTGTGTGTGAGTAAGAAAATAAGCAGTGTATGATGACACACACTTGTAATCCCAACAGAGGCAGGCAGACTGGGCTACATAGAGACCTTGAGTCTCTCCAAATTATTTTTGAACATCAAAAAAGATATAATATGCTGATTAATCTATAATTAAGATCCTAAAAATAACATATACAAATCAATTTTAAGCTTGTTCAACTTAAATGTCCTTGAAAACTGTATTTTTCTTGTAAAATATTTTCCTTTATTAAACACATATAGCCCAAATTAAAATGTTCAAAGACATTTAATAAAATGTCATGATTGACAGGACCACCCACCTAGCCCAGACTTTCAGGTGAATCAGACCTGGGCTGACAGTCATTGTCAAAGAGGTGTCATTGTATGAACGTCAACCTCAATGAAATCGATGAGGCTATTCGCCAGTATATTTTTAGTGGTTAATAAATTTATGTGGAATGACAGTATTTGGCACAGGCACCATCTGTTTTTTTTTTTTTCCCCTTCTTTTGCAAGAAGCCTAGCTGTCCCCTCATAATGATTAAGTGTGCTCTCTACATAGTTAAGTTAAAAAGTGGTAATGGTTCCTGATAATTAGGGAAACTGAGAAGAAGGGCAATAGCCAGTATTGTTTAAGGGTCTATGGGACCTCCCTGGTCAAAAACTCTAAAAGAGGGAACCCATTCCCAGCATTGAGCTATTAATTTTCTAGCTTGTGATATCTGGTAGAAGCATTATTCCTGTGTTATAAGGTAATTCATTTAAAATTATTTTTATGTATATGTACCTAATTTTACACACTTTCTACTGTTGTAAATTTCCATGTGATTCTTTCAAAATGCTTTCACTGAGAGTTGTTCCTCCCATGCTCCTTCCTCTACCTGGCCCTCTCATTCTTCACCCCATTTAATTCTTCCTATCCCCAAATTCTAATCTCCTTCTTTATATTACATCATTATGCCTCTATTCCCAGCACCCCAACCCCTGACAGCCGCTAACTAGAGAAGGGACCACCCTGATACTTATAAACTACAGAAAGGACTTTATGAATAAGACTCCAATAGCCTAGACACTCAGATCAGCCATTCACAAATATGATCTCATGAAGCTGGAAATCTCTTGTACTGCAAAAGACACAGTCATTCTACTGAAGAGTCAGCCTACAGAACAGGAAAAATTCTTTACCAGCAACATATTCCACATAGGGTATTATATAAAATTATAACACAAAAAATTAAACATAAAAAAGCAAGGTAATTAAAATTTTTAGCAAGAAACTGTGCTGGCTAGGCTTTTATTATCAACTGACATACCTGGGTAGAGGGACTCTCGATTTAAGAATTTGTTCCATTGGATTTGCCTGTGGTCATATCTATGGGGCATTTTCTTGAGAGATGTGGGAGAACCATTGTGAGTGCTGCCACCCTTGGGCAGGTGGTCCTACATTGTCTAAGAAAGCAGGCTAAGAACAGACTATGGGGGCAATGCAGCAAGCAGCATTCCTCCTTGGGCTATGCTTCAGCGTCTGCCTCCAACTTGCTGCCCTAAATTTACTCAGTGTTAAACTGTGACCTTGAAGATGTAATGTAAAACAAACCCTTGAGGTTGGTTTTGCTCAGTGCTGTCTGCACAGCAACGGAAAATAACTGGTACAGAATCTAAACAGAGAGTTCTCGAATCATGAAAGATAAAATGGCTGATAAATATTTCAAAAAATGTTCAAGATATTGAACTATAACTTGGATACAAATTAAAATTATTTTTCTTAACACAGTTTAGAAAGCTCTGATCAAAAAGAATCAAATGATGACAAATGTTCATAAAGATATGGGCAAGGGGGATCAATGATTCAGTGCTGGTAGGAGTGCAAACTTGTACAGGAACTATTGAAATCAATATAGATGTTTCTCAAAAATATACAAGTAGATCTACCGCATTATCCAATATACTACTCTCAGATATATGACCAAAGGATTCTATATCCTACTACAGAGCTACCTGCTCATGCATGGGACTGGCTGCTCTATTCACAATAGCCAAGAAATGAAAACAATCTTGACCTGTAGGGTTCTGGCCCAGGTGCATGCCCTTCTCTCTTAGTGCTAGGCTCTCGGCCAAGAGCTAGCCAGATCTTGTCAATTGCAAAGCTCAAGTAAACAACTTGACCTTTAAGCTAGCCAGACCACAACTTCCTTTTTCCTGTGTACAGCTGTGTGTCATCAATAGAGGATGTCTCCTGAGAACCTGAACTTTTACCCTCCTGCAAAGTCCCGCCCTCAGGGTATATAAGGCTTGCTGCCTCTCAATAAAGTCAGTCAGTCATTCTCCTTTCCTCCTACCTAGTGTGTGTGTCTGTGTCTCTGTCTTATGTGTTTTATTCAATCCGCAGCCCTCCCCTAATCCAGACTAGGTCAAGGAACGTAGTCAGGGTGCTACACCCACCCATCAATTGATGAATGGGTAAAGAAATAATATAATTTACAAAATGGAATGTTATTCAGCTGTTAGGAAAAATGAAATTCACAGACAAATAAATGGATGGATGTCAAAATAATCATCCTAAATCAGGTAATGCCATCCCCAGAAGACATATGGTGCATGCTGTCTCTCATAAGTGAATACTAGCATTGAGTACTTAGATATGTCTGTGTGTGCTTCAGTTGGACAATCTATAGAGGTCAATTTCAAATACCTTAAGATAAATTAAATGTTAATTTAAATTTTTCTCATTTTCAATTTCATGTTTGTAAATTGAATATTGGTCTTAATAATGCTAAAGCAATTATTTGAATGTTGTGAGGTGAGGAGTTGAGGTAAAAGAAAGTGAAAAAGAAAAAATAGGAAATATAGAAGCACTGTGATGAAATAGTTTGAAGAATTTTTCTCAAGGGATAAAGAGAAAACTGTAATAAACTCAATGTGTCAAGTCATTCAGGAAGTTTTTTTGTTGTGGTTCAGCTTTATTTTTGTTTTTTTTGTGTGTGTTTATTGGTTTTCTATTTCTGATAGTATGTTGTAGATCAGAGTCTAGTAAAGAGAATCATGCTGCAAAGAGAAGAGTTCTTATTAGAAAAAGACAACTTTCTAAAACAGTGCCCCTTCATAGGTTGGAAGGCAGGGGGTTTGATATAAAGGGAATGGATCAGATTTCTTAGGCACTTTGGTCACAACGTACGCAGATTGTTTGGTCTTAACAATGGAATATAAGTTCATTTGTAGAAAGCCAGAGAAGTTTCAGCTACCTTCTATTTCCTCAGAAAAACAAAAATTAAAGTCAACCAGCAGGAATTTTTTGGGAGAGTTTATCTGTGTTTGAAGAGAAGGAGGAGCATTTAAGTATTGATAGTAAATTCAGTCATCAAGAATCGCACCTGGGTTTTTGTTGTTGTCATTGTTGTTTTGTTTCAGGTACAAACAGGCACTTTGCTAGATTAATAGGATGAAACACAGTAAGTAACATTGGCAAAATATTATTAATACCGTTATAGATTAGATTACTAATAAACCAGTTAATCTAACCACATTAGTTCTTTATAGAAGTGAGGGATAGTGCAAAGTTAGGAAAATCTGTGAACTGCATAACCTTAAAAGATCAGGGTCATAAGTTCTAGAGAGCCAAAGATGAAAAGCGTGTATCCAAAAACTGAGTCCACCACTATATGCAAATTTAAAACAAATAAAATAAGAGACAAAAAATCCATTCATATACTGACAACAAAGAAGGGTACTATATATATATTTTCCCCTATATTTCAAGCAATGTAGTTAAGATAAAAGGAACAAGATATGGGACCCGAGAGAGTCTTTATGTAAGAGTCCTAGGAGTGGAGGATCACTTGTGACTCTGATAGGTAAAACACTTGTGTTTCCAGAATAGAAAGTTATCAAGTATATTGGACAGTGGTGCAGTTATATAAGAATACATTTTTATATATGAGATTAAATGAAGTCAGAAGGAGACTAGGGAAACCGTCGTCAAGGGTTTAAAATGTGGAGCTTATCACAAGAGTGTAGACTGACAGCCTTGACAGACCCAGATCTTGTGTGGGAAATCTATTTACTTTTACCTCAGCTGTCACTGCCGGCTCAGTCACTTCTCTGCTGCTGGAAACTTTCACCTTCTGTGAGACATCACTTCTGGCAGGTAGAAATAAATGAGACTTAGCTATTTCAAATAATGAAACTTCAAAGTAGTGCATTAACAGTTTTGTTTCTGCAGACACATTCTGCTATTAGATTTGGGTACAAAACTAGAATTATCATAAAAGTGGTAGGAGGACATAGAAATGCTTTTATAAGTATCAGAGCACACACAAACATGAAACTCTTCTGCCTAACAACAAAAACAAATATAAATCTTATTATTTGATATTTAATGATTTGGGTATAACTTTAAGGTAACCACTAAGTTTTAAGATATTTCCATAATTTTAATGAAGAATATTGAAAATACAAACAATAAATATTTAGAACTATTACCCCCTGAATAGGGAAATTTATACTCCTGAAATCTATGATGTATTGTTACTAAAGGAAATTTGATGCTCAAAATAAGGAAACAATACAGAAGGCAAGAAATGAATACATAAATTTTAAATAATTTAAAGAAATTTTAGTTAAATTATCCTCTTGAAAACTGTCAATTTATAGATTGAATGAAGAACAATTGTAATTTTGAAGGAGATCGCATATATGTTTTACTTAAGAAAAACAAGAACAGGAGTATAGGATTAGGAGAAGGCTCAAAGGGTAAGATACAAGTTTGGATCTCACAAAAGTAGTCCTGCATTGTGATCACATATTCTTCACAGAGAAAAATAATTCCCAGGGCAAGCTGGATAGTTAGAATAGGTAGAATTGCCAGGATCTGGGTTCAGTGAGAAACTCTGCCTCAAGAACTAAAATGAAGAGTAATTAGAAACTATGGACTGCTACACACACATGTACATGCTCACTTGCACACAAATATGCTCTCACACCTATGTGAACATACATATACATATGCATTTATGAAATACAAACATAAGCATGTGTAACAAATTTAAAGAAAAGCAAGGTTGTCATGAAAACATTAATAGTTAATCAGGGAACGCTTTCCCTAGAAGTTCAGAGCCATTAGCTACAATTTGTTGAAGAATGAGAGGGTAACAGAATTTAAAATAAATGGGAAATCGATTGGAAAAAGGTTTTCAAAAGTAGTGTTTTAAAATATTTAGGAAAAAAGAAATCCTATAGTAGTTACATTCCTACAACTCCAGCTCTTGTGAGAGGGTGAATTAGAAATCAGCCTGAGCTATGTAGTAAGACCCCCCCAAAATAAAATAGATGAATCAATTGTTGAATTAATGATTTTTTCTTAGCTAGATACACCAAAATAATGTTTCCTTTCTTCCTTCTCTCCCTTATTCCTCCCTTCCTTCCTTCCTTCCTTCCTTCCTTCCTTTCTTCTGCTCTTTGATTCTTTCTTTCCTTTATTCTTCTAGGCCCATATTTTAAGGCATCTCTAAATGTATATCTCTGGAGTGAGTCCCAAAGTTGTATTTATTCTGAATATTTTCACTAATATTAACCAATATTCCTTTATGACTTCCTTAGTGAAAAATAAAAATATTATCTCTTCTAAAGAAAATAAAAGATAGCAAGCCAGGTGTGGTGGTTCACACCTTAAAGCCCAGACTCTGGAGGCACTGGCAGGCTCATCTGTTTGAGACCAAGGATATCCTGGTCTACATAGTGAGTTCCAGGTCATTTCGAGCTACAGGAACCCCTCATCTCAAACAAACAAACAAACAAACATTTTTAAAAAAAAATATCATGTTAGGTATGCAGACAAGATTTCAGTACAGGATCGAACTATCGGCTTTCCGGATATCAAAAATAATCCCTTGAACAACAATGGAAAGGAAATCACACATCATACATAAAGGGAATACATGGGCAGAGGAGTGAAGAAATGAATGAAAAAGGTGAGTAAACGAAAATAAATCTATTTTACAGTAGCAAAATGATGTCACTGAAATTTACTACCCTGAGAGCCCACAGGCTTTGCAAAAGCTGTTTGTGCAAAGAAAGACCCGAACAGATTTAGAGAACATATTTTTATTTTCCTTAAGAAGATTCTGTCTTTGTCTTTGGGCCTGTATATGTGTTAGATGACATCTATTGTTATTGAGTCTCACAAGGCACTGTATTAATTGAATTAGCTGAAAGCCAATGTATGGTTTATAGGCAACCAGATGACCGTATGTAACTCAAGTTCCAGGGGATCTGATGCCCTTTTCTGAACTCATCAGGCATTACACGACACAGATGCACCCATCTACATGCAGGCAATACACGTAAAATAAAATTAATAAATTTTAAAAAAGAAAGTACTTGCCACTGAGGAAAAAAATATCAAAGATGCATAACATTCAAAACTGATGATTAAAGCAAAAATTGATCAAATCTAGTTTTACTTACATATGCAAGAGTTAAATTAGATCTATCTATATCTATGTATACATAGACAAATATTTCTTAAGACTCTTGGTGTGATAGCTTTGTCTCACTAAGTATTTTTTAATCAACTTTTAATTGACAACTTATGTTAAACATCGCACAGAAATGTGAGTGAAGCACTTTACATCTGTCAGAGATTTAAAAGTCAATTTCTCTATAATATCTTTGATTCTTTGTTTTTCTCTAACTGTGCTCTGTTTCTGTCAGACATCTAATATTGGTGTTTTATATTTTATAGGAAATCAATAAATATAATCTTAAAAGAAAATGATTCCAAATATCTTACATTGATAGCAATCCATAATTTGATAACTATTCAAATAGAAAATAATTCTGAATCATTCATACTTGCTTAAAGATATTTAAGTGAGAATTTATCTATTATACAAACAAAATCCTACTTAAACTCCTTATCATCCTCACATGAAAGATGGTGGTGAAATAACAGGGAAAACTATGGAGTGACTGAGTGTCAGCAGAAGCTGAAGCCTTTGTTGTTCACTGTTCAACCAAGGACAAAATTGGCAAAAGCAAATAGATTTGGTAAAAGCCAAAGCTTTTATAAAATACAATGTTAGAATATGTCATCAGACTGAAGATAATGAAGCTTTTTGTCTAACTGAAGCTTTTAGATAACAAATAGTTTTAGGGAGAGAGAAAAAAAGTGGAAATTCAGCGAGACAATAGGTGAGCACATATGCTGGGCAAAGTGTCTATCAGCCTAATTTGAAGCTTCTTTGCTCTACTCTGCTGGCAGGATCACAAAGGACTTTGTCATCTTTCAGGTGGTTGATGAGAATCTAGGAAGGGCATCTCTTAAGCAAAAAAGCCTAAAGAGCCTAGGAAAAGAGAAGGAACAAGGGACTCATTCAAATGAAGCCCCGCAAATGTTAGTTTTGCTTCCATTAGCTCTAAAATTCATCAAGGTTTATAAAACTTAAATTCGGATCCTATCTGTAACGTGTAATGAGAGTAACTTGGTAGAATTTTTCAATTAATAATGCACATAACCCCTTAACTTATTAGATATAAGAATAACTTTTTTCACTGCCTATATTTGTTTGACTTTTGTGCAACAAAATTCAATTGCATATTAAACATCTGAAAATAATTTTTAAAAAGCTGATACAGGAGAATTGCTTTGAAGAATTGATGCCTCAGTGTAAACTAATGAAGACAACTATATATGAGTTACTGTCCATGTATATTCTACTGACTAAAGGTTTTGTGTCCCAATATAAGAATGCTCTATTTACTTCAATGGAACAGAATATCTGAAATAAAAAGTGTTTTATTCCACATATTTGCATTGTTACTATAGGAAGAAGCAATGGATTCTATAATGAGCTTTTAGGGTTGAAGTTCTTATGGAAGAGGCACATTTGGTTTATTGAGAACTTTCAGCATGTGGAAATATCCTACGAGGGGAAAATAATAACTGCAAAGGAGTGAATAGAAAAGATTAATGAAATTGATAACATTAACAAGGGAATAATAGACATAAAGTAAGCTTCATGAAATACTTTTATGAGCTTGACTCTTTGATATTTTAAATAATTTTAACTTAATAATCAGGTCATTTTAACCTGGTTCAAAGTAGCAAAGTACCTATAAAAAGGACACAGTAGTTTATATTTTATGTATGTGAGTGTTTTGCCTGCATATATTCATGTGTATCATGTACATGTAACACTCATGCAGGGCATAAAAGTGCATCAAATCCCCTGGAACTGGAGTGATAAACAATTGTTATCTGCAATGTGGGGACTGGGATTCAAACCCAGGTTCTCTAAAAGACCAGTCAGTGCTCATAATCAGTGAGTAGTCTCTTCGCTGTCATATTGTACAGTGCCCCCAGAGGTCAGAAGAGGGTGTTTGATACTATGGAACTGGAGTTATGGATCATTGTTAGTCACCACGTGGGTGGTGAGAATTGAACCTGGATCCTCTGCAAAGACAGTCAGTGTTCTTAACCTCTGAGCTATCTCTCTGGCCCCATAAATTAATATTTAAACAATCTTATATATTGCAAATGTTCTTCTCTAAAATATTATAGATTTCTCTAATGCATTTCATCTATTTAAAAATTACATGCAAACAAAACTGTGTTCAAAATAACTTACTTAGGGGATGAAGATACAGCCTTAGTGGATGAGTGCATCTTATGCAAATGTGAAGACAAGCACAGATGCTAGCACTTACATAAATAGCTAGAAGTGGTTGTGCATGCCTATAACATCTGGGTTTCATTGAGTAGAGACAAGGGAGTCACTCACGGGGAAGATGGCTGCCTCCCAGCCTAGTTCCTGATTCAGTGAGAGATCCTGCCTGAGGGGAACAGGGAGGAGAGTGAAAGAGCGAGACATTTAATGTTCTCCTCTAGTCTCAACAGTACATATAAAAGCATAGACACCTCTCCACACCCAGAGGCATGCACCACACACATGTATGTCACACTCGCACACATACTAAGACACATCATCCGCAAACATAATACATACCAAAAAACTAAAGTGAGGAAATCTGAGCAATTAACAGTCTGTCTCATAATACTTCTCCAGATTTCTTGAGACCTAATCTTCCAAGGGGGAAAAACTTTTAATAGCAATCGGTAGTTACATGTCATATTTTCCAAAGCGTTAAATATATGTAGGTGCAATGCAATCAGAAAAAAAAGGGGGTTTACATGTGTAGAGATAAATTAAGGACCAAAAGTAATTGTAGTTCTGGTTTTCAATTTTGTTTTGTTGTTTTGTTTTGAGACAGGGTCTCCCTACAGCACCAGGTGGCCCAGAATGATGGATCAGGCAGGCCACGATCTCACAGGTATCTGCATGCTTCTCTTTCTCAAGTGCTGAGATTGAAGGCATGCACCACCATCCCTGGCTGAGTCTGTTTTTGTATGCAGGCCAGCACCATTATGTCAGAACTTTACAGGGAAACAATGCAAATATCAAGCTTTATTCCTATCCTCTAGTTCAAGAGGGACACCAGTTTTACTTCTGGTAAATCCCTCAACCTTCACTAAACAGTTAATGACAACTAATGTTAGAATAGGTCACACATCTACACAAGAAAATGCATGGGGGTGGGAATGGCTGAACAATATGAAAAGAAGTTCAGAAACTGATATGCCCAAAGGAAGAGAAGACAAGGATGTCCATGAAGGATGGTGGGCAATAGTGAAGGATATCTGGACAAAGAAGAATTATGAACTTCACCAAATGGTAATGAAACGTTGACTCATTCACACCCCACCAGAAGCCTGCACTATTACACTGCTCTGCTTGTCACAGTTTTAATAGTGAATGCAAACTGCTTGGTGATGTCTCTAGTTTGACTGATAGCTATAATTGTGAATGAGTAGATAGAGGCAGAAGACAAAATGGGAACATAGGAGGAAATGGTAAGACAAGGCAGGCAGCTGTCCTATGAGAAGATAGCAAGCTGCCAATGGAGCTCTTGCAGCTTTGGGATGGGTGGAGTGTTAAAATCTCTGTGGCTTTAGGTTCAAGAGTCCTTTCTGACACTCTGAGGCCACAGTATATGGTAATTTTACTTTTCCTCCAACTTCCAGTGTTTGTGTGTAAACCTGTGGAGCAGTGCTACAGATCCATGCAGAAGAAGAAATATCAGGTAAGCTGCAATACTTTGCCTTTCATACAGCAAGCTGCCCAGGGGTATACACAATGGGTCAGATGGAGAAAGACTTGTATTCCTTATGTGATGGTCGTATTTGGTCTCAATTTTATTATCTTTATCATCTGGTTCTCTCTCTCTTTCTCTCTCTCTCTCTCTCTCTCTCTCTCTGTCTCTCTCTCTCCTCTCTTCTCTCTCTTCTCTCCAGTAATGTTTGGAAATAACTTTCACTCTCTTAAAATTTAGGTTAAACACTCAACTGGATAATAATGTTTCTGTAAATGCCCTGTCCTTTCTTAACTAAATTAGTAAGTAATAATTATTAACTTTCTTCAGTATAATTTCCACTAATACAGATGCAAATACACTTTCTACTTTTATCTGGATATAGATGGGGTTATGTAATTTACCGTATATGTTTTCTAGATTAGCCATATATGTTAAAATCAAAATATAGTGCACTAGTGGGTTGTGAAAATGTTTCATTGGGTAAAGTGTTCACTATGCCAGCATGAAGTCCTGACTTTGCATCTCTAGTAGCCATGTGAAAATTAAGTGTAGTAGTTTACCTCTATAGTCCTGCACTGGGAAGCAGAGGCTGAAAATGTATGCTAAGACTTTATTGCTGAAGACACTACACACTATGATTGTAGGATGCAGAGAAATCTATCTTAACCTGAGCAGGAAACTCCTTGTTGGCAAGCATGTGCAGTGCTAGAAGGTGTTGTGCTAGGTTCTGTGGAAGAACAAGATATCAAATACGTTTTCTATTGAACGACTTTTCATGTTCAATACTAACTTGCCAGACAAGTTGAACCCATTGTTGCAACGCAGCAATGAATTTTATGGAGGTAAATAACAACCTTCTGATTAGATTTGAAGCTTGCTCCACATGAGAGAATTCATAGCTACTACAGAAATCACAGTCAAAATCCTGTGGCCTGGGAGGTCCTAGACCTGAGAGCGGTAGCTAAGGTTGCCTTGATCAGCATTCATATCACAATTTGTTTTTTAAATAATTACATTTATACCTATACATTTGTGTTGTTCTTAACATTGGTCAGAGAAACTTCTTTATGAAGTGAACAGTGGTTAATTCAGAGACATGTAATTTGTTCAATGTGCTTAAAATGAGTAACTGTGAGAGGTCAGCTGCAGGAAAAACATGTCGAACAAATCATGCCCTCTTAAGGCTCAGAAAACATAGTGTAAGAAGGAGCAGAAAAATAAAATAAAAAAGAAAAGCAAGAACCAGAGGATGGGCGGAGTATGCAAAATGCAGGCTTTTGTTCATGATGTGGTAGTTAGCTGTACACATGAAGAACACACGGTACCTGTGGTTACTTACACAAGATCAAACCTGCTAAAAATTCCTGTATGAGAAGCTGGGGAAATGGCTTGGTAGTTCTGAGCACTAATTGGAGACCACCTGGCTTTAGTTTTCAGCACCCACATGATGGTAGCTAACAAACATCTGTAATTCCAGTTCCCTGGACCCTCTTCTGGTCACGATGGGCAATTCATGTACTGAACCACATGCAGAAAAAATTCATATACATAATTATTTTATTAAAAACAAATATCTTGCAAGGATGGTGTGGTTGTTTCCTCCATAGGCTCCAACTGTTTGAATACTTAGTCCCAATTGGTGGTTCAGTTTTGGGATGTTTAGGACATGTGGCCTTCTGGAGGAAGCACATTATGGGGTGAGGGGTGGGCCTTAGCCTTACCCATTTTCAGGGATCTCTTTCTGCTTCTATGCCTGTTTGAAGACGTGAGCTCCCTGTTTTTGGCTGTAGTGACCTAACATGGTCATGCTTCCTCAGCCATAATGAACTCTATCCCTCTGGAACTGTAAGCCAAATAAAATCATCCTTCTTTAAGTTCCCTTGATCAGTGTTTTGACACAGTGACAGAAAAGTAACTAATAGAAAAGGGGAGAGGTTCTTGAGTCCCTTCCCCTAACTGAGGAGCTGTTGTCAGCTGATGGCTGCTAGAACAAGGAAAGTCACTTTACTTTGTGGTTTTTCCCACCTACAGTTTCCCCACACCCCAGTACATATGAACAGCACTACTTGGACTATTTGAGCTAGGAAAATAAATGACTATAATGTAGGGAGGGGACAGTGTGGGAAAGCCTGAGGGAGTTGGAGAGAGGAAGTGAGGGGGATGATGGATTTGGAAGGGGAAGTGGAGGCTGGAGGGTGTTGGAAGGGGAAAATGAGGGGCTGAGAGAAAGCTGGAAGGGAGAAGTGAGCGTCTGGGGTGTTGGGAGATGTGAGGATAGTATGGTCCAGATATATTGAATATTTGTATGAAATTTCAAAGGATGAAGAAAAATATCATTTAAAACTTAAGGTAAATACATTTTCCTTCCTCATTTTAGAAATTATCCAAAATTGTTATGTTAACTTCTGGTTACAAACAAAATATGTCAAGATACACAGAAATGACTTCAAAATCCATGTTGGTGTTATGGAGTAAATTATGCTCTTTTAAATAACTTTAATTGAGCTGTTATCTACAATATGACTATATTTTTGTTAGAAAATTTAAAGGCAGAATTAAGATAAAATGAAATCAAATGAGTGGGCTGCTAATTTAGCATGACTAAGAGTAGCTAATATCAGAGGGAACATATTTAGAGGAAAGGACATGGCAAGACAATGAGAGTAGTTTAGCTGTGTGTCCTGATATTGTAATCTCAATTGTGGTGAGAAATTAATTTATCCTGCATAAGGCACTGAGTCTGCAATATTTGGTTACAATAGTCCTGTATATCTAATTCAGACTGATGTGGAGAATGTGTTGCTGCTAATAAATAAAATAAAGTAAAATAAAATAAAACAATAATTTAAAAATAGGAACGAGACATTGAAACTTGGCAATAGGTAGAAGTTAGAAGTTTGGAGAAAGGGGTTAGAATGAAACCAAGTTCCACTTAGAAACTGCTGATGAGGGTATGATAAAGGTGATTCTAAGAGTTGTAGGTGGAATTGAGACTCCCAATTAGAAAGCAGAAGAAAGGCATTACTTGTTACTAAATGGAAAAGAATTCAGTTGAATTACTTTCAACCATTTTTTGGAAGGTAGAAGTTGTGTGTTACAGCTTTGCTAATTAGTAGATGGGATAACTAAGCAAAGTGCCGATCAGGTTGCCTAGGTTCTTGGGACAGCATATAGTGAAATGGGTGAGAAAGTGATGAATTAATGAATATTATTAACATCAAAGGAATCAAAACACAAAGAGGCATAAAATTTTCTGTGTCCCTAGTACATCAAGAAGGAAACAAACTCTAGAGAGAAAAACAATGAGGAAACTCAACAGTTACCTCCATGACAATGTTATTCACAGAGTTAATGAAAAATGTGTGAAGAATTCAGAAATAAATGTATGATTACATCAGTAGCGACACCATCAATCTGAAGTAAAGGTACAGAGGTAATATGTGACATATGAAAATGGCCAGATTTCTAACAGTCTGTGAAATGGGAAACAGATGTACGTTTATGAAAAATAAAAGGAACTAGTCTTCTTCAAAATGAAACAAAACAACCCAAAATATAGACACAAAACTAGCACAAGGATATGTTAATGGGTTTATGATATTAATATTTGGTGAAAAATAGCTGTAACATTTGTTTATAACAAGTGGATATAGAAGCTAGGAAAATCACTTACTTTACAACATTAGCAAAGTAAATTTTAGCATGTACATAGTAAAAGCTATTATGGAGGCATTGAGTTAAGATGTGCAAAGTCTGTTATGTTTCTCCCAGAAAAATATTAAGTAAAAATAATAGTAATACAGAGTTTGTGACAATACGACTAGGTAAACTTTGTTTAGCAATGTATACATACATTTTTTTTTCTTGTGAAATATGTTAAGGACTGATTTTTTAGTCAACAAAGATGTAAAACAAAGCAAAATGTCAAGGTTTATATTAATCAATGATTAAAGAAGGCCAAATTGGAGTAAATCAAAATAATTCTTTTAAGGAATAAATACGGTGTCTGCTAATACACGAGAATAGGGAAGGCTTCTTTAAGGAAGATGGAAATACAAAGTTGACTTGCTTTTGTCAAAAAACATGTTAATGAAGTTAGCCGCTATGAATTTCTCAAATTTCAGAGAAGCTTCTTACAACAGATAAGCTTTACACAGAGACCTACAACTGGTCAATATGCAAAGAGTAAGAGACTGCAGAGTGCTTAGACTACAATGGGGCACCTGTAGCACAATCTCTGCTCCCAAGACTCAAGGATCATAGCAGAAGAGGAGGTAGAAAAATTTTTAAGAGCCACTGGTGGTGGTTTGTGACTACAGGGAACTGTCTTCCAGGAAACAGGACACTTACTCATATGAGCCCACAGCAATTATAACAGCATGCACAAAACATACACAATCTCAAACCAGACACAATACCCACATGGAGGAGTAGGGGTGGACAAGAAGCTCCTAGCTTAGATAAGGAAATATTGGCAACTCTTAGCTGTTGAGGGAGAATTCAGAACACTATAATTGCAAGTTGATAGCATGTGAATAGTATGTAAAATAACATTATGCATGGAGAGGACAAACTGAAGGGACTCTGAAAACTTAAATTTAACTTGTGTTTAGGTATATTTTCAATAATGTCTCACAGTCCTTACCTATTCCTAAATTTGAAGTTGGATTTCTTAGAAATTTTACTTCTATATTGATATTTCTATTGAAGAATTCAATGTCTTTGTGATTTCTTAAAGGTTTCCTGAAGATTTTATTGGTACTGACAAAGTTTCAAGTCAAAGAATTATTGTCTGTTTTTGAGACATAGACATGGCCACCCAATTTACCATATGGAGTTTCAGGTTAGACTAGAATGAAATGGACAGGAATCACAATGATGCTAGAGTAAGTATAAACTCACACCCATCTCCAGCTCGACACATGACAGTAACAACTTCGGAAGGAACTCAAGTTAAGGCAGTTACATCAGTCTAGGAACATTAAATGTGATATTGAATTGGTTTAATTTTTTGTCTTCATTATCATCAATACCATTTCTGCATAAAAATGATACTAATCAGACTGGGGAGGTGGTTGAGTAGATGCAATGCTTGCAGTGCAAACATGAGATTGGATCCATAGAACCCACATAAATGTGGAATGAATGTGTGGGCCAAATCCCAGCAATTGGAAGGCAGAGAAAGGGTATCCATAGGGCAACCTGGCAACCTTAACTAGCAAGAATTGGTGAACTTTGTGTTCACTGATGTATAAGGATGATTCAGGAAGACACCTGATGTCAACTTCAGGTGTACACACATGCACAGCACACACATATGCATGCAGAAACTAATAATTATTATAATGGCAGAAACTAATAACTATTATAATAAAGGCTATTAATGGATATGTTACATTATTTTGTCACTTTTCTTTGTTTACCAGGTATACCTAAACATAACTTTAAAAAGTCAGTATCTCATTTTAACACGAACAATGATTTAAAATAATGTTTTATGTTTGGCCATTTCTAAAAATCTCCATAAGCACAAGAAAGGACACATTTATATGTATCACTTGGAAACTTTTTTAAGGATAAAATATTGTCAGATGGACAAAAAACAGTATAATTCTGACCTTTTATTCACATGTTTAAACTGAACCTTTAGCATTCACAGAAAAAAAAAAAAAACATCAAGCAGGATGTTAACAAGCTTTATTGCCACCAATTTCCTAAGGAATGGAACTACAATGAATGAAAAACCTAACTCACATTGTTTTTCAATAAATTTTAAGTTTGCTGTAAAATGTGTTCTCTAGGGGCATCTTAGTCAGTTTAAATTGTAGCAGTTTGCCTGCTGACTATTACCACAGCAACTTTTAAAACTGTGTGAGTTGCTATAAATTGCCCATGAGATGGATTCATCCTGAGGTGAGGAAGGGCATTCTGAGTGCTCTATCTGTTGTTCTCATCTAATCCAAACTCAAAATAAGCCCTCATGCATCTTACTTGCTGCATCCATATTTAAACCAATTCCTATCATCCCGTTCTTAAAGAATTGAAAGCAATAGAAAAACATGTTTCTATAACAAAAAGCAAAGTTTCAGGATTTGTTAGCATTTTACATAACCTTGTAAAAGTGTTCTGATTAGCATTGACCTTCCTTTCCATGTGGTGAGAACTGTGCTAGGCAGGTAGGAAATTAAGTCTCCAAGGTAAAGTGACAGGTCAATAAAGTCAAGCATTTAATCAGATAATGGAGGCCTATGTCCTTAATAAGTGTGTCATTTGCTTCAATAAAGCATCAGTATGCAAAATCAAATCAGTCCTTTTAATATCCCACACAGCTCCCACACCGAAGCTCACTAACTTCTCTGATACCTTTTTCAATCTATTTACTTCTTCTGAGTTCTTACATAACTACTGCCCTAGTCTTTTTTTTTTTCTGTTCAGTAGAAAATTCTTCTGTTTGACACATATTTATCTTCCATATACCTATATAATGTGATTATATTACAAATTCCCTTCACAATATAAATTTATACTATTGTCAAGTCTCATGCAAACAGAGGTTTATATGTTGCCTAGTAGCATTAGCATCATCTAATGAGATGTAATGCTTTACAATTCCTAGAGTTTAGAGCTCTCACATGACGTTATGAATGAAATATTCTGAACTACACCTCCAGTGATGGGCTACAGTCAAGATACAGGTATATGCAAGAAAAATATTATATAAAATTACTTTTGGTCTATATATATAGAAATATTAAAACAACCACTCAAGATAATTTAGACTCATGTCACATCTACAAGCTATCTCATTTTTTATGGACAAATACACTATGAAGTAAATAAAAACAAAGTCTCAGTCATTTTCGAGTTTCAAATATTTTGGGTGAAAGATCTTTATCCTGTGCTGGAAACACAACTGGAAAGTATGCTAAAACTATCCAAATCGCCATGGCAACCTGCATTTTTAATGCCCAGAAATTTGAATTGTGAGTCAGGGAGATCAGGAGTTTAAACACCAAGCAGGCTGTAAAAACAATTGAGGTTATCAGTTTAAGCCTAATTACATAAACAGATCTTGTCTCAAAGCTACAATAAAAGATCAAAAATATAATGACAAGGAATTTTTATTTCCAGGAAAAAATGTTACTCAGCACATGAAACTAATTGATATGACATTAACAGAATAAAAATAAATAAAATAATAAAAATAAGAATAAAAATAATTTGATAAAATCACAAGAATTTTCATGATAAAATTTCATAACTGAGTAATAACATGCTTGAACAGTTGAACACAGACACACACAAATCCATTTGGAAAAGCACATGTATAATACCTTCCACAATGATATCCTGACTATTTTTCATTATGAGCTCAAGAAAGCCACAATGTTTTAAATGCATGTGCTTCTATGTAGTAATAAATAAAAGTAAGCACACTGTAAAATAATTATAATTTTTTTCCTGATGGCTTGATTTTTAGAGAAATAATGATTATGATGCCTGAGGAAGATATCTATGTAATATATATATATATAAATATATATATATATACATATATATATGTAAAATACTATAACAAATTTAGAAATAGTAAGTGGATCCAGCAGTTTCAGAAAGAAAGTTCATCTATGAAAATCACTCAATACTCATATGTAGGGATAAACTACAAGGAAATTAGGAAAACAGTTCTATTGAAAATAACACTGAAAGAGAAAATATTTGTAAATAATCTTAACTAAGGAAAAAAGAGACTTATTCAATGAAAACTATTACATGATAGTACACAGTTCCAAACACACCACTCAGTAGATAGAGGAAAGAAGATCAAGTGTTTCAAGGTCATCTTCAGCTATTCAAAAGTTAGAAGTCATCCTAGGCTAATTGAGACCTTGTCTCAAAAACAAACAAGAAATATTTAAGAGGCAGGATGACTATGACATATTAACACACATAAATTGAAGTACTAAGGATGACTTTGGCAGGAGCATCGTAAGTTCAAAGTCTTCTTGGAGTACAGACAAATTCATGCTGAGCAAAAGCATGTCTAAAGCTAAATTTAAACAATTGGAACAAAATATGAGGCTGGGATGTATCCCAGGGACAGTGTGCATGCCACATAAGCAAGGTTCTAGGTTCAATTTCTAGTACAAATAAGAGAATAAGATCAAAAAGAGAATGAGTGTCAGAGACAGAAAAGAGATTAAAAAGAAAAGACAGAATGAAAGGAGGATCAGGCTAGTTCTCTACTGTACAGCACTTGCCCAGGATGCACAAGGTCCTGGATTCCATCTCCAGTACGCTTCTTTTTTATTTGTTTTTCTTTATTGGATTGTTGTATATTTCCTTTAGAACATCTCAGTCTATCTTATCTTTATACCTCCTTCCCCACCAGGACCTCCTCCCAACAGTCTGTCATCTGTGTTAAGGTATATTGTGTCAACTTAGTGTCCCCAAATGTTCCTCAGTGCAGATTCATCCACTAAGGTATAGTCCACCTATCCAGAGTCTTTCGCTTTAAGAAGATTAGCTGTTCCTCACCCAACAGTAATCAGCTGCCAATATTTCTTCAGCAAAGATAGGGGTCTGATACCCATTTTTGCAGTTCCATGCTGGGTTTTGATCTGTTTGAGTTTGCATGGGTCCTGAGCCTGCTGATATTATTGTTGCAGGTTCATATGAGTAGGAGCTTCATACCGGGAGCTTGTAGGATTCTGTTTCTATTAAAGTCACGTACCTACTCATTGGCCTTTTCAATCCCCCTAACTTCTGCAATGGTCTCTGAGTCTGTGTGAGTAAAACTTATTGTTTGAGTCCTGCCCAGGGACCCAAGCTCTGCAGACTACTAATCTCCATGCTTTGGCCGTTTGTGACCTTTTGCATTGTTGATCCTTTTTGACATGAGGCTGCTTCATTAATGAGAGTTGAAAGATTCATTAATGTCCTCTTTATTACTTGTTCTATGTTGTGTGAGCCTTAGATGTAGAGGTTATATTGTAAATGTGCTGCTTATGCTTGGGAAATTCACAGACAAAATCTGTGTGTGATCAGCTGTGGTACTCTGCTGTAGTCTCTGTCTTGTGCAAAAGAAGCTTATTTGATGAGTGGTGACGACTGAGTAATGGTAAATAAAAGAATTTGGTGCTAGGATACAAAAATGACAGAGGACATATGTCCATTGTTTTACAGAGTCTGTGTTACTTCACTTAGTATAACAGTTTCTAGTTCTATCCATTTACCTGTATGTATAATCATTCTTTCTTTCTTTATAGCTGATTAGAACTCCATTGTGTAAATGATCCATATTTTCATTGTTCACTATTCTGTTTAGGGACACTTATGTTGCTCTAATCCCTTAGCTATGGTGAAAAGAGCAGCAACAAATATGGTTGTACAAGTATCTCTTTAAAAGCATGATGCAATCTGATACAGTACACTTCTAAAAATAGCTGTAAGCACAAAAAGATTTGAAGTGATTGATTTCATGTTAAATAGAAGTTATTTAATAATTTGTTGAATTGGTTGAAATAATTGGCTGAATATTAAGTTGATATTATAATTACTTAATAAAAATAAGAATTAGAATGAGAGGGTGTTTAAAATCTTTATGGACAAATAGTAATAATTGCAAGTTTAAGGAAAATTAGAGTCCAGCAACCCTCAAATCTTAGGAGTATATGTATTGTATAGTTTTTACTTCAAATTATATTGATTTGTAAAAGTATCTTATATGTATTTGTTAAATAAATGGCATAAGTGGCTGGGGAGATAGCTTAGTGGTTAAGAGCACTCACTGTTCTTGCAGAGGACGGGGGTTTATTTCCCACAACCCACATGGTGTCTACAACTATTTGTAATCCTAATTCTAGGGGATCCAATGCCCTCTTATTACCTTTTCGGCCACTGAATGAGAAGGGTACACTGATATACATACAATAAATAAATATAACATAGACAGAAAATAAAATAAAATAAACATACACATAAAAAATAAAATATTTAAAATGAATAAATGGCATGAGATATAAACTTAATGAATTAGAAAATAATGAGTACTTTAGAACAGGAAGAAACTTAACATCTTCTCTACACTGTTTATTGATGGTTGTCCAGTAAAGGCCACAGAAATTCCTTTTGCCATAATAAATTAAGCCTAGTATTGTGGCAAATTCTTTGGTGGGTTTAGCATTTTCATTTTTTGAGCTCTCATACCTTTGCTAAGATTGTAAGCAATGCCTGTCCTTCTGTCAATCGGATACTTTCATTGTGCAACACAATTACCATTTTTCTGCTTTACAGAGCCAAGTTCATTGTCTCACAGTGAAGAATGATAAACCATGACAGTAGAAGCTCAACAAGCCATGTTTATTTAGAAGTAAATAAACAGCTTCATGTAGAGAGAAGTTTTAAAGATGAGTTGGTGCATAGGGCTCAGACAATGAGTCTGTTCTATTGGACTGTCCTCCAACAGAGGACATCTCCCTGGGAAGCTCAGTTGTGCCTGCTTGCCTAGGATAGTCACAGCTGAGCTTGTTAATGGTCATCCCTGTAAGGAAGAAGGGACAGAGAGTGTCACAGGGTCCTTCACTGAGAGTCCAGCCACAGCTCTCAACCAACCAGTTGGCCCTAGTTTGCATAGGGCCTAGGGGACAAACTAAGTCATTTATGTAGCTGTGGTGATGCTACCATCCAGCTTGATTCAAGACTTCCTAGTGTGGCCTTAAGTGTGAAGAACCACACTCCTATAAGTAAACTTTTGTTCACTGCTCTGTAAGGAAGCCCCCAAAACTCACTGGTTTTCCAGACTGCAGCTTTGCAAATTTTAAATTAGACTTCAGTTTGCCATTGGGACAAAGGGAGGAGGGAGTGTATGTTATTTATACCTCCCTCCACCCTGTAGAAGGAACTTTAGAAACAGAGTACTTGTCCTCATCATAAATACACCATCAATCTAGGATTAATATGTTTGGATAATTTAAACATATTTTAACATTTTGAGCATTCTGATGGTTCAGGAGAAAGTGTACATACCAAGAAAGCTTGCCTATGAAGAACGGCCATAAAAATTTTCCAAGGGCATAGGGATAGCAATAACCAGGTGTTAAAAAGAAAAATATATGGTGGTTAGCTGACATCTTGATGAGTCAGGGCTTGTTGATTACAATACTTGAAATAACCAAGTGTGAAAAATTCATTGTCAAACATGATGTTCTGGGAGTTACCTTGTGCTTAATACCTATTAACACCACCATGTAAAAATTGTGTGTATATGTGTATACCTTATATGCATGTGTGTTTTCCTAAATATACACCTGTGTATAAGGATGCATGCATGTGTGACCATGCATGTGGAGGCCAGAGACCTATATCCATGTCTAGGGAGGCAAGGACTTCCTAAAGCATACAAAGTCCACTAGGCTAGGTACCTAACAAGGTCTTAGATCCACCTGTTCCACACCCTTCTCCCTGTGCCAGGGCTACAGACATCTGTCCCTTTGCCCAACTGTTTGACTTGGTGGGTAGAGAACTGACCTCAAGTCCTCATGCTTATGTGACAAGCACCATACATCCTGATTCCCTTTCCCAACCCAGACATTGCAGTGCTGAATATTATTACTTTAACCCCATTTTCACAAGTAAGTAAGTCCCAGGGTGGACCTAACTAGAAATAATATTTGTAATATGAATGAATATTCCTACTGAATAAGCTTTAAAATGCTTTTCAGTTTTCATAACACATGAATTTGAGTTTGTCAAAGGAATGCTAATCTGTGAAATTTAGGTAAAGAAGTACATGCCATCAAGAAAAGACTCAGTAAAATGAAATGAGGTGTGATTAAGATAAGATACAGAAGAAATAAGGTAAGAAGGTCAACCAAGGAAGATTTCTCAAGGGAGAGAGAGGTGGAGGTGCAAACGATAGTTCATTGCATAATGGGCAAGATGGGAAAATTACCCCCAGAATTCTAAGTATGTAACACATAGAAAACTCACAGAGAAATATAATGAATGATCATAAAATTTACCAACATTGAGGATTATTTCTCTAATAATCAAATAACTATACTTATATGGTATGAAAAGAGATGACTCAAATGTTATGGTGCTATTATATTATAGATGTAAGATTCAGCAAAGATTAAGTATACCAAATTAAGTGACAGTTCCTAAAAATAGTTAATTTTAATGTTTGTTTCTGTCACTGCACAATTATTTAATTAGATGCTTTGGTACTGGTAAATAATCGGAAGGTAATAAATTAAAATGCATTTCTTATCAAGAGTGTTTTCCATATAAGGGATGGTTTTATAAATAATTTGCTAATTAAATTCAAGAGAAATTGGACCAGATACTATTAATGCAACTTTAATGTATTTTTTTTTATTTTAGTGTGAGATAGCATTGGAAACCAGGTGCCTAGGTACATTTGTAGTTAATTCACAGAAAAATTCTAACAGGCTCCTCACACATAACACAGCAGCCCTTTCTGAAGCAAAAGGTTAACTGTTTTTCCGTCAATGCTCTTTCAATTCAATCATTTTATATTTTAGAAAGATGCAGGTTGGAAGATCTCTTCATTGCCTCCAGAAATAAATCAAGAAGGTCAGGCTTGAAAAGTTCACACTTACATTGAATCTATTGACATCCAAGGAAGACTAATGGGATGTAATAATGAAGGCTATAACAATTATAATGAAGAAGGCTGAGGAAATTTATAGTAATGAAATCATGTTAGCAGAGATAATTTAAAAGCAACTTCCTTTTCAAAGTATAAAATAGTATTAGTAACATACTATACATATGTATATAAGATGAATATAAAATACCTTATTTAAAGTCATAATAGTGTTATATTTTCATCACCTTTACTCAAAAAATTCTCTCTACAAAACTTATCACTTGATTAATTTAAGGTGCAAATATGAGAGTTTTAAATAATAAAATCTTTGAACAATATAAGATAAATCATAACTATGTTATTATTTATGTAACTATTTCCGGTAACTAAGTTACTGAGAAGGGAATGTTTTAGAGTCCAAGGAATACATAAGGAGAACAAAAGTTCCAAATTGCTACAATAACTTGTAACATTTTAAGAAAATATCAAGGGTTGCAATTTGTCAGGTGTGTCCTTCTAAGCAGACTGAGCACACATATATATCTTTTTGTGAACATGAATGTTTTGAATACACAAATTTAGGTAACACATATATACTCCCAAATATATATGTAAATGTACAGACATTCACCGAAATATATATATATATATATATATATATATATATATATATATATGCAAGTTTTCTAGCTAGCATATTTACAACAAATATACATGTTAGCATTGCAATGCATTGTGACTTTGCTGCTTATATGAAAAGCCTGACTGATAAAGATATATCTAAATAAAAATTGAATCTATATCACAAGTTATAATAGAAAACTAAGTGTGCTAAAATGCAAGGTATTTATATGTTGTGTTTGTATTTGGTTTCTGATACCATGTATAGGTGACATAAATGTTGTTAATATAAAAAAGTTTATATAAAAAAGAGTTTATATAAAAAATGAAATTTTCATTAAAAATAGAAAGAGCAAAATGTGAAGAACTGCTAAACCTATATAATTATGAGTTTGAATTCTGTTTGCTGCAAAGGCAGCACACTGTCAGAAGCTTTGCAGTATGCTCCTTTCCTGCCTCCCTGTGGGCGTCTCTCTCCCTCCTTTCATGTGCCCTCTCTGATGAGGCACAGCATGCTCTCAAAGATCACTCTGCCTTAGTGCATTCCCTTTTCTTGTTTACCAAAACTTGAAATTCCTGAATTCACGGTGAAGATATTTTCACTCAGTTCAAGTTCCATTCAGTTATTCTGTACAGCAGTTAGATTTACCACGTTGAGAAGTAAACAGTCTTGTGTCCTTTGCAGGAGGGAAGGTCCTGGATCTGGCAGTATTCCTAGTTTGCATTTGTACTAACTGGATATACTTATGTTAAGCAATATATTAATACTATGTCCTCATTTGTAAAGATACTGCTGAATGTATTGAATTTCAAATGCCCTCAAAATACAAATATATTTCTAATATAAAATTTTATTAATTCTTTGGTAATTCCACACAATTCCTTTTATTGTATTCACACAGCACTATGTTTCTTAACTTCTCAAGATTCACCTGTACTTCCTCACACCCTCTTTTTTATTCTATTTTAATTCTTTTTCCAGTAATGTGCCAAGTCCAATAAGTGTTGCCCGTTTACTCATAGGTTTGGAAACATTCACCAGAGTGTGGTCCACAAACCAGGGGCCATGAACTTAAAATACTGACTCTCTGAGTTTTGGGAGGCAAAAGCTTAAAATAGGTGTCTTTTTCAGGGTAAGCACTCTGCAACCTCTTGTTCTCTGTACATTGGTTACTTGTGGGTCTCTGTGCTAATTCCCAACTGCTGCATAAGGAAACTTCTCTGGTGAGAGTTAGGAGATGCATTCATCCTAAGTGTGAAAATATGCCAGATAACATTAAGCATCTCATAGACCCTTATTCTCTGCATTTGACCAGTTCTGGAATTCTGTAATAGTGTCCATTTGTCGCAAAGGGAAGCTTCTTTAATGAGAAGTAAAAGGTAGTCTTGTTATATAAGAATATGTATTTAGAATAAAGTAAGAAATTATATTGATCTAGGACTGTGGCAAATGTAGGATTTTGCCTAAGATCTATGATAGCCTCCAGCCATGTGTATCTGACTATGTTATAGGGTTGGGATAGAGATGGGGCTCTTGGTGCACCAAGTGTATAATGGATTCACACTGAAGGATATTGGCAGATCCAATCATACTTTATAGGCCATATATAAACACACACACACACACATATAGGTATGTGTATATTTGAGTCAGGGCTAGTGGGGAGAGGTACAGAGAGGGAAGTGGATCTGAACGCCATCAAATATATTGTATGAAAATCTCAAAAGTTCAAAAAATAATGCAAAGCAATAACAAAAGTCTGACTTTCCCCACTACCGTAGAATCTATTAACTGTCAATAGCTCTTCGATTAGGAGTCAGGGCTTAAACCTCTCCTCATCCCTTCTAGAATGTTGACTGTCTTGGTGTGGTCTAAATACTATGCAACCAGCCACAGCTCCTGTGATTTCATTAGTTCAGCGATTCTGTCATGTCCAGAAGAGACTGTTTCTCTATGTCCCTCCCAACCTCTGACTAAGTGCAATCCTTTTGCTTCTTATTTAGGTTATGCCTTGGCCAGGGGCATGATATAGATGACTCATTTGTGGCTGAGCTCTCTGCTGACAATTTTTCTCGTTAGCTAGACCAGTTGTGAGTTTCTTTGTTACCCACTATCCACTGAACAAAGAAACTCTCTGATGAATTCTGAGAGCTGTGCTAATCTGTAGATATATAGATAAGAATCCAGAGTACAGTTTGACACTATGCTGATTTATGAGAGTAGCAGTAGTCCATTCACCCCTGGGTTCTTGGCTATTTTTATAGCATCACGCATATTCCTTCTGGTGGAGTGGGCCCTCAAATCTAATTAGGAAGAGGTTGTTTACTCCATAATATGGCTGCTATTGCACTCATGGGAATATCTTGCCGTGCTGGTAATTACTGCAGTTATCAGGGTTCATAGCAGGGTAAGATTGCTGATGACTTTTCCTTCTGTCATTCTGCACACCACCTTTAGGTACTATGAAGGTTAGCGCAAAGGTGGATTATCCTTGTCAATGCTGACTTGATTTCTCCATGTTCTATGACCAAAGTGTTTGGTATCTTCAGCAATAGTGTTGTAACATCAAGTTCTGAAAGACAAATAACATCATTGACATTAGCCTAATATTTTGGAGTCCAGAAGAGGGCATTGGATCTTTTGTAGGTGGAACATAAGTGTTATGAGCCTCCCAGTGTGAGCACTGAGAACTCACATGGTGTCTTTTGTAAGAGGAGAAAGCATTGTTAATTGTTGAAACATCTCTCTATCCTCATTTAGAATATTAATAATAATTGAAATCTTTATATTATTATTATAAGCAATATAGGATAATTTATGACAACATATGAGTGTTTTAATACTTCCTCTATGACAGTAGGTATAAATGGCATTACTTTAAGAAAATAAGAAGTCTGACCAATGTAAATAATTATTCAAAATGTTGATATTGATGACAGTGTTTCAGATATTTAATGTTCACCAGAAAAACAAAGAATTCAAGAAAATATTTTATTTTAAAGTATGTTTGTAAGTATTATCATAAATCAAATATAGATTTGTTCTATTTCCATATACATTCATGGTTATGTACCACATAAAGATACAGTATAATTTTGATGAAAAGAGGATTTCTTTAATATTTTAGACACTTTTTGCATTATATATTATGTTCTCTATTTTTAATACATATATTTTTGAGATTTTGTGTTTTTCATATAATATAACTTGATCAACTTTAGAACCCCCTCTGCTATATGCTCCCTCCCACCAGATTTCATGTATTCTGTCATATATGATAAGTCCTATCAAGCATTTGTACCCAGATGTGCTTTGGTGCAAGCTCATCTACTGGACTCCAGTCAGCCTATTTAGAGATCTTTAAGATCTTCTCTCCTTCACCCAGCAGTAATTAGCTGTCAATATAGTTCCTAGGCTAGGGTTGGAGCCTACTTCTCATTTTCCCTGTTCTATACTGGTATTTTTGTTTAACTGAGTAGGCACGGGTCTCGTACATGTTGTCACCATTGTTGCAAGTTCATATGAGCAAGCTCCTAGTGGCATGAAAATCTATATTTGACAACATGAGAATTAAATGCATATATATATATATATATATATACATATAGTATAACATTTACTATCTCTATCATCTACTTATCGAACATCTATTAACTTTTGATAAGATTACCACGCTCTACATAGGATAATATAAAATATACAACAAATTTTGTTAGCATCTTCTAAGACTCATTGATAGTCTACTGAAATTATATGTGTGTTTATGGTTTATATTTTAGCCTTTATAGCATTTAAATATAAATTTAGTGGTGTGCTTTTAGCTCAGTGGTGTAACATCTACCTACCATGTGTGTTATCTTAAATTCAATCTCCCACATCTAAATTTCTCTCTCAATATTAATTATAAATATTTCAAATAAAAATTTTAAACACCTATGAATTTACCATTTGCTATAGTTTATATTTTATTTACTTCTTAATTTAAGCACATAGATAAATATATGATGATTAGATAAAAACTACCGTTGGCATTCAATAGATTCCAGATACTAATACTGAGCTTGTATGCAGGTCTCTATCAATAAATATACATTAGTGTGGGACAGATGTGTTTAATTCTTTCTGCTGGTAATTTAACTACATGAAGATTCTTGAAAGAAATAACAAAAAATTAAGCATTGAAATAGATATGTTGAGTGATTTAATTCTTGGTTTGGATTTTGATATCATTTACATAATTAATTATTTCATGTCTATAAGATGTCAAAGATTTTATAAGCTATATGTTATCTTTATGCTTGACTATAAACCTTGTTAAACATTCTCCACTAGATTACTTAGCTTCTTATTCTTTACTTCACTATTGCAGAGTAATCACATTAAGAGCTACTGTAGAATTGGATTTGTCAGATTTCAAAAATGATTCCATCACCTTTAAATACAATAACAAAAGATTATAGAGTGATATCCCTAATTTGTTTTTACAATTTTCACTCTGTTTAATTAAAGAAATACAAATTCAGACAAATAAATACTCTGAGAATTATTATTGTTGGAATAAGTAAAATACCCTCTACTAAATCTAATAATGATATCTTTACAAAGCATTCCTTTCAGTTGGGTATACAAACAATTTTCTCCTATAAATGAGCTTTTAAAATAATTGGTATGTCCTAAAGTCATGAATTATGTCAGAAGGAATCTTCAGGGTATATTTTTACTACAAATAATTTCTTCCTTAGATTTGTCAATTGCTAAAATTGGAGCTGCAGATATGGCTGAGCACTGGCTGTTCGTGCAGAGGACTTTGTTTTATTTCTCAGCCACCACACAGCAGGTAACAACTATCCACAAGTCCAGTTTCAGGGGATCCAAAACCCTCCTTCAGCTTCCATAGCATTGTACAAATTTGGTGCACTTACAGTAAAACATTCATACACATAAAATTGAAATAAACTTAAAACTATCCAGTACATTCTGTTGTAATCAGTATATTATTTCATCAAAAACCTTGAACTTAATTTTTTTTATTTGAGGATGAAAAGATTAAAGAAAATCTCTGAATACATAATATTTCAGTGTCCTCTAAAAGGATGAATATCATAGGGAATCATCAGTGGTTTACTTAGGACTAGAGCTCATCATTCTGTTTTTTATTCTCTAGCACAAAATCAAAGACTCAACACTGTAAAACCGTGGTTTGTTGTCCTGATGTCAGTCCTAATCACAACCATCTGATATCCTGCCAATTCTAGCAGCATTTCTGTGACATATCCATCATTGTGCTTTAAGCATTTTTAGTCTCTAGAATAAATGATGCTGCCAACTGAATAGGTATGTCTTTCATCATTATTGAAGCTAATATATTTAATATTCTTACCATTTCGATATTTTTATCTTCAGTGCTGTAGGTATATCTCTACTTGTTTTCTCTTGAAATTGTTAGCTTACATGTTCTGTAAATATAAATTATTATGGATTTTAAACCTGCCAGACATAAAGACTTAAAAGTACTTTACTGATGAATGCCATGGAAACAGTTGGCTACAAATTGACATGCTTCTAATGATCAAATAATTAATGTTCACTGAAGCAAAACCAACAAAAATACAGGAGAGCATTAAAATAGGACACTCAGCACTTGCTTGAACAGATTCTGAACAACTGGGCTGGGTTTTCAATTTTCTAATGCAAGTACTTAATAGAATCTTTACTATAAGTTCCGATTTACAAATCCTGTGAAGAGTTTCTGTGTTTTTCCATGTCACTCCAGACTGATTATATAAAACATAACCACCATCGCTGATGTCCTGTTCTCAAAATGTGTCTCTCTTCATACTTGAAGCTCTTGGATAAACAATTGGCAACAGTTTTCCTACCTCTTATCTCTTCTTCTGGAATTCAGTACTCATTACTATGAGTTTCAGAAACATTAAACACTGGAAAAAGAAAAAAAAATCAAAGCAATGCAATACTCATGAAAAATGTATTGTTTTTATATTGTTCAAGAAATCAAAACAGAGAATGACACTTTCTTTCAATAAAAGATAAATATTGGGTAAATATGCATACAGTATATATACAGATGTAATTACATAGTCATATATAGGAATTAATTTTACAATCTGGACATAATCTGGACAAATGGCTGTTATCTAACTTGAAGCATAATATAAGCAAGATCACAGAGCCAGGTGCTCATTTTGTCACCTTGCATGTGATCTTAATCCTCCATGACCTTCCTTCTTTACCCTCCACTTGTTAGTGTATGAACACATGTATACAAGTTTTGCATATCAAATCATTTTATATAGTGATTTCTCATCAGAAATTATGAATTATCTTATTTGTGCCTCACTAGGGCTCGTAAAGGGCAAAACTCTTCTCTGATAAGACAGTTCTGCCTTTTCTTCTCCATTTCATGCTAGCTACACTGTTTAATGAAATTAAGAGAGACCCCTTTGTAGGTTGGAACAGTTCTGAAAAATTCTGAAGGAAAAGTTTCTTAGCAGTTCTGGTCCACTCTTGGGTTCAAAATGAATAGTAAGAATCTAATTGTTATTATTTTAGCATAAATGCACTGCTTTTGAATAGTAAACACCACAGATATATCACCTTCTGTATATTATTATGTCATTTATTCATGTTTTTCTTATCAGTTTCTTCTTACCAAACACAAATTATCCTATCCTTCATTAATATATATTCACTCACATGGTAATTTTAGGTTATACCAATTATATACAGGATATTTAGATGTTTTGAAAAACACCAAAAAACAATAATCTAGGTTTTGTCTGTGATAGGATTGTGGTAAAGATATGTTTTCAATCAGTAGACAGGTTATGTTTTGATGTGTGGGGCCACCAACTCTAGGTTCAAGTGACTGAACTTTTTCCTTAGCTGGTGATACTTTTTGGGGGAATTTTTAAGCCATTAAGTCATCAGTACATAGTACTTAACTAATAACAGATGGAGGCCACTTTGAACACTCCTTGAGTCAGCTCTTCTTCCCATCTAGCTCTCTTATTCTAGATATATCAAAGTTTGGGTGGTGCTAATTAAAAGTTCTTTTTATCATGGAACAAGCCATGATGGAATGTATTCCTCTAAGTAGTGACCCAAAATAAAATCTTCTTCCTGTATGTTGCTTCTGTGAGGTATTTTGACACAGTGATAAGAAAATAACTAATATTATAAGGAAAACACATTGTCCTTTATGAGGCCTTGTGGGTGTATTATATCCAATTGAATGACACACTGTACAGAACAAACTAGCATGGAAAAATTGGCTCATCGCTTGACAACCTTTGACATACAATATCACCTATTTCCTTTCAGACTTGCATTCAGACAGAAACAAATATTAACAGCCTTTATCTCTGTCAATTTTACCATTAGCTATTGTGAGTCTCCAGCTTTCTGCCTGCAGATCCTGGAAATTCTCAGACAACTGAGCCCATTACTTATAATATTTATCAACTGTCTTCTATTGGTTGAGTTCCATAGCTTTAAATACCATGTATCCATTGGAAAGTCTTCAGCTCATATCTAGACTATTTAGAGAGGACACTTCCAACAAATTCTACTTTTTATAATGACAAAATCAATTGGAATGGATTACTCCAAAGCCACTCTCAGCCATAAAGGTAAACTTCCTTCAAGGACAATAAAATCACACTAGGTCTTTATTTGTACTATATATATTGTATTTGCAATTTAATAAAGATTAAGTAGGTATATGATAAAACATTTTGATAGGAAGGTAAAAAAAAATACCAGATAACAAAAAATGAAGTAGTAAGAGAAATAAATTACTATAGAAATATAATTTTAAAAAATATTCTTTTAAGTTCAAAGGTATACTATTGAGGATTTTTGTTAAAGTGAAAGCTAGGAAATTCAGGGAAATATTTAGTTGAATCCAGTCTGTCAGCTGGAGCAAGGACCACAATAATTATGTACAATGAAGGAGTTATTTGGTAGTAAAACATTTCAGGAAACAAAGACATTTAAAATGAAACCCACATAACCCAAAAAATACAGATTTATGTATATGTAAATCCACAGATTAGAATGTGAACTTGATTACTATGTATGACTTAAGTTTCAAATGAAAAATACAGTGAGGATAAAATAGTCCTTGAAGAGAAAACTAAGTAAAAATTTGCTAATTTTATAAAATACCAAATATGAAACGAACAATCAATTAACATTTTAGATTATTTTTTCCTTAAGCAAGACATACTGAGGCATGTAATTACAGATGTATAAATTATTTTGGAAGATTATCTAAGAGAACTGAGGCAAATGGACTAGGTTGGTTTCATTAAAAATAAGGATTCTCCTTAATTAAAAATGCCCAAACAATATCTAATACCTAATATTATAGTTAATAACTGAATGAAGCAGCCTGACTTTTTTCTAAAAATATATTTTATTAGTATTGTTTTCTTTAAGAAATAGCATGATTACATTGAAAGATTTTGTGTAAGTTACAAAATTTGGAGAGTGAATTAAAACTCACAAGAACAGTGCGAAATTTAACATCAATATTGAAACTGGTAGTACAGTTTTGCCAGTAAACAATATTCTAAAATTTTCTAAAATTACATTAGACATACAGAATTTCAAATTTATTCTCGAAGATATAATGGTATATTTTTACTTTGAAGATTGTATAGTTTATTTAGTATAGTACTTTCTATGTCTTTTTTACTTTTATTTTTTTAACTCCCAGAATGTGACTTTTATCTCTGAAACTTCAACTAAGGCATGAATGAAGGCACACTGGGGCTGTAGAAGGGTGGTACAAAAATAATGAACAATTACTTGGTGTCTGGTAATGGAAGAGGTCCAACATCAAGACCTGAATATCTAGAACCACTTATGTATTTAGGACCAAAGCTGGGCCTCCTGTGAACCTGACGCTGAGGTCCCCTCCTGTGGGCCAAGTTTTGGTTCCTTCCCATGAGCCGTAGTTGTGGTCTCCCCCTGTAAACTGAAGCTTTTGTCCAAGAGCCAGATATGGTATGCCCTCCCGTGAACTGTAGCTGAGGTTCCCCTTCCATGAACCTGTGACCCTGAATCTGTTGTCTCCACCTATAAACTGGAGATAGACCTGAGCTGTTAGCTGGAGCTCTGGTCCCTCCCTTGAACCAGAGTTGTGGTCCCCTCCTATGAACCAGAGTTGTGGTCTCTTTCTGTGAGCTGACTCTTAACTTTAGATTTTAAGAGTGGATCTGAACTCAAAAAACAATTCCTTCAGATATTTCTAGGTATTTTCCTGCAGAGTCATTCAAGATCTTTTTTGTTTGTTTGTTTGTTTGTTTTGCCCCCACCATCAATTTTGCAGAACTTTGGACATAGCTCTACTCTTTATCAGATAATTTTTCCCTTTCACTCCTGGCCAAAACTATCTAATATACACAATATCAAGCAAATTCATATCAAAACATTGTTTTCAATGAAGATGAATAGTCTCTTAGAGCTTTGATATGCTAATTCTCAAAACATTAGCACACTCATTCACTATCTTGTGGAGTAGCAAATTGAGGTTCTCATGATTCAAAGTCAGGTACCCAGGTCAGAAGAGCACTTGGTTCAGTGAGTTTGACAAAGTTAATTAAAAGTGATTAGTCCAGATTCTGTCCATTATATTAAAGCCATTCCTTAAATATCTTATATACTAACTTTAAAACTAATGCAAATATTTTATTGTATATTAATTTTTAAAGATTGTATTATAAAATTGAATTTAATCTAATAGCTTTTATAGATAAAATTTATATTGTGACATTCTACTCAACATTAAATTTGAGGTTTAATAAAACATGTTTTTGTGAAAAAAATTAAAATGAAGAGAATTTTAATCCAACCATGATTATTTGTGTTGTTATCATTGGGAATATTTGATACTCAGTCCTACTAAGAATCATATCAGGAACCATGTACTATATACATTAGAAGTTTTTGCTTAAAACAACAATGGCACAGAATGTTTACACAGTTTCTTTTCATTCATCAGTAAAAAATATGGTGCTGTCAGTGACAGTCCTCAGAATACCAAGTGTGTATGTGATTATCTGTTTCTTCGTGGTTATCTGCAAATTACACAGGAGCAGAAAATAGTTCCCATGTAGAAAATAAGAAATTTGTGGTGCACTTTAAGGGGGACATTGGCTTATGCTAAGGATGAATAGCAATTGCTTATCAATAGAGCAAAATCAAAACACAAATTTTAAACATTTTTAATTTCTGAAATTTAGATTTAGAAAAATGCTACATAAAATAAAGATGCCATTAAGCACCTACGAAAATGGGTAAAATCAGAAAATACTAAATTTTGGAGGATATGTATTTGCTATTGGTAAGAATACAAACTGATAAATGTGTCTGAATACGCCAAGTTAATGTTTCATATATATATATATATATATATATATATATATATATATATATAAAATAGTCTCTAATATAGATATTGTTCATTGCCAAATCAAACATTTCCTATAAAATACATCAAGAACAACAACATTCAATATTTAAAAATAGGGCTGTATTCAGACCTTACATATCTTCAAAATCATTTATGCCAAAAAGCAAGTTAATTTGAAAATTTTGAATATCAAGCCTCATAGTGTGTACTTTTTAATAAAATTTATTGAGTAAAATATGCTTTTTCTGAAGACCCCAATTAAACAAATATAATCATCTGATGAGCACTGGGTGTTCATGCTTACAATAAGGTGTCTCAGGAGAGAAAGAGAAAGGAAAGAAAAATCCCAGCTATTTCTTCACTGTGTGTCAAACAACTGAGATGACAAAGGAGACAACACTTTTTGGAAAGTATCATAAAGAAAGAAACATGGCATGCTGTGCTGCCACTTACACAGCCACCCCAAGAAATGACCAGTGGCTGATGTGATATTTTTTTAGCAAAAAAGAAAGTGGAACTGCAGTGTCAAAGTTAACAGCCAAATGTCACTGATACAGATCAGAAAAGGCATTTGATGATCATATAAATTTAATTCAGGCAGGACCTCTGATGAAATATCTCTGTTCTCCAGAGTAACTGTTGCCGCATCAGTTCATCTAAGGGAGATTAACGATCCGTCATGAAAGGAAATCTCTAAATGTGTGTGAATTTATTTTCAATGCAATTTAAAATATTTTTTTACCAAACAATTCTACCAGTTAACGTAAATACTAAAAGTCACATCGAATAGCAGTAAAATTTCTAGGAGCTAGAGACATGGTCCAGGGGTTAAGAGCACGGACTGCTCTTAAAAAGGACCTGAGTTTAATTCCCAACACCTGCAAGGTGGCTAACAACACTCCTTAATTCCATTTCCAGGGGATCTGATGCCTTCTCCTGACCTCTTCAGGCGTTGCACAACACAGGTGCACTTACACACATGTGGGCAATACACTCATACACATAAAAAATAAAAATAAATAACATATTAAATGTGATTTCTAAATCTGGCTACAAATTCCATGGCATATTTACTTAAATTTAGATTTAAATGATCATAAGTTAATATCTTATATAGTGACTGTGCTCAAATCAGTAACACATACTGATTTATTATCAGATGTATGAACAATTTAAAAATTAGGAGATTGCAAATCCTGTGTACTTTTTTTTGGCATGTCTAATGTATTTGAATAGTGTTAGTAAATATGGTCAGAGAATATGCTTCCATTTTAATATCAATTTAAGATAAACCAATTAAGTAATTAAATCTCTAAAAGTATCTACAGACATATTGCAGACCTGATATTGGTGCCTCTACAGAGGGCAATATTGTGAAAGACATATTTAAGATTTGATTGTTTGTTCTACTGTAATGCAATTTGTGATGTCATTTCTTAGTTTAATTGACCATGTGATTTATATCAGCTTCATTTGAAAAAGTATGAAAAAAATAAGAAAAGTGTAGGGCATCTAATTATTGCATGAGTCTCAGAACAAGTGATCCATAACCTGCCACCTACTGACTAACATTCAAAATTTCTCAGAAAGTGTCATACTATCTCTTAAAATATTTTTCATTTCATGGTACTTCTGTAAGCTGTGATAAAAAGTAAATTCTTTTGTAAGAATTTTATATATAAATCTAGAAAAAGTTAAGTCTTAATGGGACAAAATGACTTCTTACAAGCTACTTAAGAAATGCCTTTATTTTATCATATTTTCCTCATGTCAAAATCTACCAAACAGTTAGTATGAATAATTTATATTAATATGTCAATAGAGTGTCAATGGTATTTGTTACCTAGTTAGCATTTTTATTGAACCCCTACATTAAGATTTTCAGAAATGTACTGCTATTAATTACCAATTTAAATCCATACTTTGGTACTATAGTCACTATTAAATGGGTCATTTCAGCAGTAATAGCTGTTACTAAGAGTAATACTTCAATTTCAGCAGATTTCTGTGCTAATAATTAAAGTGTGCATGTACCACAACCTATTTGTCATGGTAACTAGACAGCATAAGACATTAACATGATTCTGCTCTTGATGAAAAACACCACTCCATATCATTACTACTTGGAAAGCATTCCACTTCTCTTAATCTAGTCTAATTAGAGGAAAATGGTTATTTACCTGTCATGTAAAAATAATAATTTCATATCTTAACAGTAATCTAGGGAGTTATGATTACTAAATTTGTGAGTCAACTCTGTAGGAAATATTGCATATAATTTATTACAGCTGTTTAATTAGTTCTGCTAACCTACCATCACTGGTATCATTAAGGACTAGAGCATTCCTTTGAGCATATTCATCTTCGAGAAATCTGAAATGTAGAATGAGCACATTTCTTCTCTCTTATTTTTCTCAGCCTTTCTTGCTTTCCAAAGGGATATCTAACAAAGCAGAATACTGGGTAATGAGACAGTAGTCCTGAGATCACAATTCCTTCGTGTTTAGTCTAACTACGTTATCTAGAAATAAAATGACCCTCTCTGAGACACAGTATTCCATGGAGCATCGTATAATCCATTGTCTGCTGAATTTCAAATACCATACTGAAACAGCATTCTAATAAGGATAGAATTTTTAAAAATCTCATCTTAAATATACTTAATATATGATAGATATTACATATAGAATTTTCATCAAATTTGTTTCTTTAATCATAAATATAGTACACTTCTGAATTATTTAAAAGGAAGTATATTTAAAATGTTTAAAATCTTTTTCACAATTACTTCATCTTTTATGAAAATTCTTTGAAAAAGTTGGTAATACAAAAATAAGGATGATACATCTTAGGATATGTATAATCTAACAAAAAAATTGTAGTCTTTTACATTCATATGTCCTCACACATAAACATATAGTTTTCCCTTTAAACCATGTACTATAAACTGAAAATGAACAATTTTATGATCCTATCTCAAATATTTTATTAGATCTTGAAAGAACACCTTGCACATTTCATTGTTTCCTAAATGTTTTAATTATCATTTTCATGGCCTTTGCATTAAACATTCAGTAGTCTTAACAAGAATATCATAAGTTCTAATGTCATAAAAATTGCACTCGGATTCCAGCCATTTGGAAGCCTGATTGCTCCTAGCAGGTCAACGTGAGACTTTGAATTTGTCCATCATGAGTTAGCGAAGTTACTGTTGATCCAGTGTTTAGTCTCCTTGTCATTCCTTCCTAAGGGGATGATACTCTGCCTTATATCAATTCTTCTCTCATCCTCATGCTCTGTTAGAACCCTGTCTCAGGGTGGTTTTGACCTGTCTAAAGGAAGGTTTCACTCTTTGCATTACTATTAGTTGGGAAAGAACTTCTAATTGCTTTGGTGGACGTTGACTTGTGTTTTTGACATTGTTTAGCAGTATTCTGCACTGCTTTGTTCCTTATACCAGGAGTGCTTCCCAAACGGTGAAAATCTAAGTAACTCTCTGAGCATTCTTAGATGTCCCCACATAAGCATTGTCACCACCAGTGAAGGACCGTTCATGCAAGGACAGTGTATTAGTTACTTTTCTGTTGCTGTGATAGAACACCGATCAAGGAAACTTATAAACAGAAGAGTTGATTTAGCTTACAGTTCCAAATGAGCAAGAGTCCATCATGGTGGGATGACATTGTGGCAGAAGTGGCTGGAGTAGACGTAGAAGCTAAGCACTCACATTAAGCAGACATAAGAAGCAGAGATCAACTGGAGAGATTCAGCAAGATTTATGAACTCTCTAATCCTGCCGGCAGAGATGATTCCTCCAACAAGACCACACCTTCTAAGATCTCTCACAACAGTGCCAACCAACTGGGGTCAAAATATCTAAATACTAAGAGCCTTATTGGGGCACATTCTCATTCAAACCACCACAGACAGATACTCTAACTTGCTCAAAGATGGCAATCATGTTTAGGAAGGATTTGGGAGGATTCTGTGGAAAGTTCCAACAATTCTATGAGTGCACAATAGGCATGGATACATTACTTTGAATAATGGAGTAACTGAATGTGGTACCTAGAATTATTACTGCCATCATTCTACAAATCTGAGGATGAAGTCAATTCTCTATATGGTAAAGAAATTAAATGAATGGGTCTAATGGGTCCAGGATGAGAAACTATGAAGCCACAATATTAGTTATAGCTTATAGAGTCATTCTGGATTTTTCCTAGTATAATAGAAGTTATTTATTGAATAGTTAAACCAATGCAAAGAGCTCTTTTGTAATTTAGAGAAAATGCTTGTGTTACTGTGAGTATATACTATAGAACTTAAAGTGAGTTTTATGGCTTTTTTTATTTGTCTTCTTTCAAAGCCCCTAGGTCTGGCCATAGTGCTTTAAAGTCTCACAAAAACAAACAGAAAAATAAAACCAAAACCTACTTTATTTTTACTGTATATGGACTTAGCGGATTTGCTGAAGTGAAAGAAATGCTCGATACCAGAAGTTGAGTTGACTAAAATAAGAGAATCTAAGCTTAGGTAAAAATATATTAGTATATATTGAGGAATTATGCAAAGCAGCATGTACTAATGTCAATTAAGGCTAAAAAGACTGACATTTGGTATTTGTTTATTCTGGAGAGATGATGATTTTTTTTTTCCTGTGGATTTCATTTTTCTTAGCTGTTTTTCAGTCTGACTTCAAGGTTTGTAACTTATTTTTCTGGATTAGTTCTACCACATATTGATGAAATTCAGATATATCACAAGCCGGTCTACCGTAACAACATGAATCATAGCTCTTCATGGTCTCTAAGCTTAAAAAACGAATTTTGAGGAAGAAGAAATTCCCTTGTCTAGTGAGTAAATTGTGACCTTTAACTTGAAAGAAGTACTGTCCTCTCCATGATATTTTTCATCTTCTTTCCCCAACTGAATACAGAAAAGAAACATTTACTTCTCCTAGTGTTATAAAAGGCATACTTTTTTAAATGCTTTATCTCAGGAAATAATTATATTCTAAAGAGATTGCTGAATAACTAACTGATGTGTTTATCTAACATGAAATCTCAGGAAATTATTATGTAATATCCATTTTTTATCGTGTCTCACATTCACACAGTGTTTTTGAAAACATAGGCATATTCACAAATAGTTACCAGAGTAACTATTATTAATTTCATTATTAATGCTGATTTGAAAAATCTCTTATTAAGAATACATATTGTAAGAATTAAGAAGAATATGAAGGTCATAAATTGTATTTTATTCCATTACGACATCTGTTTGAATGCCAATTTATTTTTCAGATTATGCTTCTATAACAGTAGCATCAACAATTCTTTGCACACACAGGACTTGCTTGTAAGGACAATTCATTTTTCAGTCTGTTCCTATTTTTGATAATCCCTTTTGTTCTGTACACAGTGTAAAGTATGGTCAATTGGTGCTAATAATTCTCATTCAAATATGTTCAAATCTTTGCACTTCTCACTTTGGAATACCTCCTTAAGAAATATAGTATTTGACTTGGACTCAATCTTAGACTACTCTGAATATGCATGAGAGAGAGTGAGTGGAGACAACACTTAAGCACTCCATTCCATTTTCATCTCTTAAATTTCTGCGTTGGCACTCTCAAGTGATTACTGAGTGCTGCCCGCTTACTATTTGCATTTTGTATATACCATTTTCTACATAAAATCATTTTATATTCTTCTCTTTTCAAATATCCATTATTGAATTTTTATTCAAATTTCATACAATATAATTTGATCACATTCCCTCTCTGTACCATTCTTACTATCACCTGCTCAATTTCATGTACATATATGTATATGTATAAACAAACTTAGGCCTATCATAGTCAATTTTGTGTGCTCAAATATTTTTGCTGTGTAGGTTCATTGACTGGGGTACTAGTGCCTGGATAACCTACCAGGAGTCACACCCTTAAATGAAAATGACTATTCCTGCTTCCAGCAGTCATCTGTTGTCTATAGTTCCTCAGGTAGGGTTTAGATTTCTTATCCACTTCCTCATTTCTATGCTGTGATTTTTGTCAGGATTATGTGGGCTTGTGTATGATGTCACTGTTGTTGTGAGTTTATATGACTAAATTCTCAGCTGTCTGGGATCCTGTTTCCTTGTGGTCATCATCATCTCTGGCTCCTCCAATCTAAAAAGTTTCCCAATAATAGAGGTATATTGATCCTACCAGATATCATAGGACAGCAAGAAAAAGTCCAAATGCCAAGAATGGATTACATCTTTTTAAGCAGCTCATCAAAGGTCCCATAGACCCTCAAAAATGCTGGTTATTTCCCCAGGTGATTAGGAGTAATCAGTCACATTCTGATTGGGTTTAAGGTCCTCTTCACAAGATGCAGCCAACATCTGACACTGATATCACATGTAGGAACTGGTGGCCAGATAGATCATGGGCCATAGGAGAGAACTTCTATTCAGCTGCCAAATGCACATTCAACCTACTCCTAGTGATTTATTGTGTTATGCACAGATTAATGCATCTCCCAACTCTCACGAGGGAAGTTTACTTATGCTGCAGATTGTCAGTAGCACAGTACCCTACAACTTGCCCATGTATAAAGCATAAGAGACTACAAAATGTTTATCCCAGAATAGGACACTTATGTCAAACCTCTGCCTCCCAAGGCTCAAGGATATTTGGATAAGAAGGGGCAGATACATTCCCTGATACTTTTTCAATTATTTGTTTATCTATTCAATTATCTGTATTTTAAGTGTATGAAGGTTTTTGCTTGCATGTATGTAAGTACACCTATGTTATGAAAAGGGTGTGGCACCCAGGAGAGAGGATTTGATCTCCTGGAATTGGAGTTGCAGATGGTTATTAGCTTCCATGTGGGTGTTAGGAATTGAACACATGTCCTCTGGAAGAGCAGCCACTGTTCTTATACTCTGAGCCATCTCTCTAGTCCCAACATTCCTTGTTTTTAAATGATGATCTTTTTCTATTTTCTAATGAAAACAAATGGGACATTTTCAGAGATACTTCCCATACCTTCTACCCCTTCTCTGAGGTCATCAGCACTTCCCTCCTTTAAAGTTACTAATTTCATATTCTTGCACATTTACATTCATGACATCTTATGATTTTGATTGATCAGAAAAAAGTTCTGAAGAATTTCTCAAATCCTCTTTCTCATACTTTCAAAATATCCTATAGGAACTTTCAGACTCTGACCTCTGATTATCACTGTAGATTATGCTACCTTTTCCCCTCACTGTGCTAAAAAAGTATCATATATTGAGGATTCATGGTACTGGACATCTTATAAGCTCATCTGTGAGATAACATTATCAGTGTTTCTTAAACTCAATTAGCTCATTCAATTTCTTTTTAATAATTATTTTCTGTATTCTTATTCTTTTAATGACTTGAAATATAAAGTTTATAACTTTCAAATCATTAGCTCACTGAATTTTAGTGAGAATTTTCTTTTATCATGCTCTAATTGCTCACATTTCTTGGAAAATTATTTTGTTATGTGTTCATAACATTCCAGGGCTTTCAGATCCTTTTTGCTTTTTGCTTTTCTCTTTTTGACAGTCTCCATCGTCCCAGAAAGCCTGGAAGTCACTATGTGGATTAAGGTGGGCTTGCTGCCACAGAGTTCTGCCACCTTCTGCCTCCTGAAGGGTAGGAATAAAGGCATGCTCCAGAGCCACTGCCCCTGGCATAATTTTATCTTTTGTAATAGTTTCTGTATGACTTGTCATAAGCAGCAGGTATCTTCATATAGGTCAAAATTTTATTTTAATTTATAATATAATAAAATTCACAAATATTTCACATTCACCCTATATCATAATAGTTTCTAAAAAACATTAGTTTGCATAATAGTGTTTCTTATTACAAAAACAGTGAATTTGTCTATTTCTATGGAATGGTGACAAATTTACTTATAAAAAAATCAAAGTAATTTCCCCCTAAAGAATGAATAGACCCTCATCAGATAGAAGAGACAATGGAAAATTGAGATCTGCACTGTTTGGAGATGCTTTGAGAGCTCTGAGATTCCATCTCATATCTTTCATTTAACAGTGTCTCAGGACTGCGTAACATAATGGAAACTCTTCATTCAGTGCTTCCCGTCTAGTTTCTTTATTGTTTTTGGAGGATAATAGTCTGTATTTCTTCTTTGTGAATATTTTTCTATTATCTATTGCATCTTGTATTCATTTATTTCAGATTAAAACTTCAACACAACAGTTTTCTGCATTCACAAAGAAACACGTGATAATTTTCATTGTTAATATCCATAATTAGTCACTTTCTCATTAATGGATTCACTAAGACACTGCAGTTTATTCACTGCAAAAGAAGTCCCTACAAACTGCCAAAAACAAACCAGAAAAGTTGTAAACCACAATTATTTTAACTGATGAAGGGGACACAAGGGAAATGCAATTTTTATCACTTATAATACTATCATATTTCATTGCTTGTATTATAATTAATTTTAAAAGAGGTGATAACTAAATATTTAGATTCCTATCACCACATAATTGCACTGAGTATTATGACTTCATGTCACACTAAATCACATATAAAACATCTAATTCTCATCTTGTGGATGAAGATCATTCCTCCCAACGATAGCCATGCTTAGATGAATACTTAGAGTATCATATTGTTTGCTTATGTTTCTGTTTGCTGTTATGTATCCCCTGACTGTGCGATTCAGACAAATACAGTCCTTACAGACTAGAAACTAAGAGAAGGAACAATAGGCATTATCACCCTAATCTACTAATTTAAAAGCAACCAAATTCTTTCATTTCAATATGTGATTTCATGTCTAAGTTGGTAAAGATAGCAGTATTTTGCTTTGTGCTATTATTTTTCTCAGAATACTTAGTCCCGTTCTATTTACTTTTATTTTTTCCTCAATTACCAGAATAATTTGGTGAAACTTATTTCACATAATGAAAATGCATCAATATATTTAAATGCTAGGGAGGAACCCAATCTATTTCCAAAAACACAACTTTGATCATTATTTCTCTCAAAATAATGGACATATTTTCTTTGAATTACACATTTGGGCATATCTAGATATATATATGTTATTATTCAATATTTATGTTATCTTTGGAATGAATATCACTGTGATAACCCATAGTCTCTGATGAAGAAAACCTTTATTTTGAGAATAATATTTTGGTAAATAAATTTGGTTACATGAAAGAAAATTCTTTTTGAAGATCAAAAAAGCAAAATTCATTTGTGTATTGACTTAAATTCAATTGTTAAAGACATGGCATTCTTCAAATTTTTAATACAATTCAAGTTCAATGTGCAAATAACACACTTTTCAAGTAACAGTTCACTTTGACATCTTCTGTGTAAACAAATATTAAGAACATAAAATATCTTCCTATCATCCAGCACATTGTTCGAATGATTTTCAGGTCTGAACAAATTTAGTGTTATTCCTAGCGTAATTGTGGTGCTTCCAGTACCTAGCACGGAGTCTCTTATTTTGACAACAGTATTGGTTTGAGGTCTTAATAAAAAATTACATTAAAAGCTCCATGAACAACTGAGATAATGAAAAATGCCACTGAGGAATTCCGTGTACTTGTCCTTGGATTTTTTAGTAACAATACCTTTATCATTCACAACTTTAATTAATTAACATATTTTAAAATTACAGATACAGGGAAAAATCATAATTAAAAAAAACATGTCACCAACACACAAATTTTCTAGTGATGTAGACCCATATTTAGTTTTGATGCATAAAATGAAAGGAGAAAATTTTTATTGATACAATATGTGTTAGGATGACATAATCATTCTTCTTTCTTGTAATTCTCATTTTATTGAAGCACAATCATCTACCTGATTTTTTACATTTAAAAAAATTTTTCTTGAGGTTTATACATTTCATACAACATTTTTTAATCAAATTGAGATCCACCTTGTCTATCCACTCCCCCAGTCCCCTCTGGATCTCAAATACTCCATAATACACGTGGTCCTATCCAGTTAAGCATTAGTACCCAAATATCCTTTAGTGTAAATTCATCCACTGGAGTCTGGTCAGACAATCTAGAGATCGTTAGTAAAGCATACTCTCACTCTCTCTTAGTAGTATTAAGTCTCCAGTAGTTCTTATTCTAGCTCTGGCCTGCCACCAATTCCTATCTCTGCATTCTGGGACCTTGTCTTAGGGTTGGTTTGTGTCCTGTGCTCAGTGACATCATTGCAGGAATCCAGTAGCCTGAAAGACTCTGCTTCCCTAAGTTCATGACCAGACCTGGCTCTTACAATCTTTCCACCCCACCACCTCTTCCATAATGATCCCTGAGCCATAAGTGTGTGAGGTTCAATATAGGAGTCCTATCCAGGGTTACACATTCTGCAGTCTTTATTCTATAATACTTGGTCAGATATGGCTTTCTGTGTGGATAGCACTATGAAGTTTGAGGAAGCTTCACTGGGAAGAGTTGAGAGATCCTTTTGTTTTCTCTCTGCCCTTCATTCTGCTGTGTTCAATGAGTCTTAAGTGTAGAGGTTCAACAGTAGATATGTCACCTAGGACGTGGCATCTCTCAGTCTTATATTCTCTGTGTATAGCTAGTTGTGGAATTCGTCTGTAGCCTCCATCTGTTGCAAAAAGAAGCTTCTTTGATGAGGAGAAATAAATTATTACATGCTTTCCTCTTCTTGTATCAATTCTGCCCATAAGGAAGTTTGTCTGTAAATATAAGGATACATGTTTAGCATATGGAAACTAATTTCATTTCACTAGATATGTGACAGGGCCAGAGTGCCATCCATGAGTTCACTCCCATTGAGAGTTTTAAGTACGATTAGATAGCTGTTGATTATCCCCCAGATGACAGTGCTACCACTACACCAGTAGAGATAGTACACTGTGGTGGCTAGATCACTGATTGATTTTCTGTTTAGCAGTTTACTGCTGAATACAGGACATACTTAGATACAGGTCCAGGAACAATGAAGTAGGAACTGAGTAAAAGTTTCCTATCTGAAGTTTAGCTCCCATAATGCTAACATGATAACATCTGTTTATTTTTTGAGAAAATGTTTGTTTAAGCACCAAATGTCATGTGTTATAGATTATAGAGTAAAAAATTAAAAGCAAATAAGTAAAATAAAATTTAAAAACTGCATGTCTCTTATATTGTACAGTGTGAAAGGTGTTCATTGTTTTAATCATTTGTGTCTTCTGCTTTACAGAGACATAGGGAAATGAGATCTTTATCCCTTTTATTTCCTTTTCTGGTAACTACTTCTCATTGGAGTTCAGTCAAGATGAGCTAATAACCAAACTTGCTGATAAGCATCATCACAATGTTAAAATCTCCAGCAGGAAGTAAGTGTCCTTAGATTATGTCAACTTGTCATGTCTCCATGTATAAACATCACACTACATGCTGTCTTCACACTCACACCTATTATTAATTGCATCTCATAACTTTTTACTGCATGAGTATAGACATAACAAATTATATATTAATTTTCATACGACTCTACTAAAATAATTTAATCAATAGTATGAAAAACCTCTCCATTTTCTCTGTACTCCTTCGTGTCATGCATATTTACTCATGAAAATTTTTAACATTTTATATATATTATATACAAACATATGTAAACTGTACACTCTTTAAAATCAAATGCACCCAAGAGAAAACAGAGTTGCATTTAAGATAAATACATTTTCTGGTTCATTAATGCAATTTGTACATTGGTCAGTTCTGTATAGGAATTTAGTATTTTTTTATTTTATAAAATTAATAATTTTTCACATGGCTGAAAATAATCAGATAAAATTAATTCTCTAAGTAGAAACACATTTCTTATTTCTAAAAAAAGATTTAAGTAGCTTATTTCTGCACCATTATTTAATTGTAGGTTTAAACATTAGAAAATTTAAATTAAACACGATTATAGATTATTCTTGCCCTAATAATAATTTGAAAGATTTTTAACTTACATGCATAATTAATATTTATTTTTAATGCACATTTATAGTGTACAATGTCAAAAGATTAATGACTAACACTAGCTGGGACTTTTATCTGTTGTGTGAACATATTTACTTTTCTCTAAGTGTGACTATAAATGATTTTCTGCTAAATCACTTGCAGGAATTAACTCAAATCAAATACATCTTACAAGTTTTCTGTTGAACATTTTAAATTTCAAGTACTCATATCTCCATATTTACTTCAAAACTAATTTTACTTTCATCAGATTTGAAAACATAACATTGTGTATAGAGGCATCTAGATAGTATAAAATCTATGGGGTTAAATCCTATTTCCTATAATTTTATATCAAAATGAAATACATCTTTTTCTAAGTATAAATGAAGCAGGGTCAGCCACTGGCCTAGTTTGTCTATTTTGCTTCTGGCACCTTACTTTCTTCTCATTCTATGCTCTCTAGAACCTTTTCTTCATCATACACTTTGGGACTCAGGCAATCCATCTTGTTTGGTGAACATCTTGAAATCAAGGACTGACAGTATTTCTTAAAGAACAGGGAGCTTATGTCCAACACCAGTGAAGAAGGCCTTGAATCCAAGTACCCTTAAGGAATAGGCGGGAGAACCTCTGAGATTGAGTCCAGCCTGGTCTACATTGCCATTTCTAAGACAGCTATGGCTACATAATGACACTCTGTCTCAAAGACAACAACAACAAGAGAAAAAGAAGAGTGACACCTTGTCTCAAAAATATAAACACAAATGATAATAATAACAATATTGAGCTTTTTGGCAAGAACCACGTGCCATGACAGATCCTGAGTTAACATTCCAATATGCTAGCAACCAGAGCACAGTCAAGCCAAGAGACCTCAATTAATGGCAATGGAAACTCCAGTTCCTGTCTTTGCTTTCCATTCCTGTATGACAGTAACACTACTGAACAGAGTTTACATGATTTGAGTTCTGTCTATTCTTGGAGTGGTTTTACTGTGATTAAATCCACTTTAATGCCTTCACTGAACCTCTAGTTTGTTTAATTGGTTTTCTTGGAAAAGCAGCCAAACCCTAGTCTGTTGGGTTTCCTGAAACAGGAACGTTTTGTATAATCTCTGTAGAATGTCACACGGATAATTTGATAGACATTATTGTTTGTTTATTTCTTTTTCTTTGCTTACTATGCTTTCTCATCCTATTACATTATAAATAAAATTTTAAAGTCAATAAATGATAGATATAGTATAAAAGAGAAAACATAATATAAAGAATTATAAAAGAGTATATGAAAATGGTTACTTAAAGTAATGTTTATAATACTATTTATGCACATAAATCAAATCTTAAATATCAGTAATTTAGAGTTAATATAAGCTCTAAACCTTTATATAGGTAGAATTTTATATAGTATAAATACATAATTCAAATGGATTTAATTTGATATGAAAAATGTAAAAGATAATTTTATATCACTGAGTTATTCTTATGTTTTTAATGAAGAGAACATTCATTAACCATCACTTTGTATTACAAACACTAAGTTGATTCTGTCTAATGAGGAAGGAATCTGACATTCCGAGTAGATTTCCAATCTTTGTTTCTAAATCTTCAATGCTTTTGTAGGCAGAGTGTCTCCCTCTGGCCCTAGGTACCTTCATTTTTTCTGTCCATTGCAATTTAGACACTTTTTTAGATGTTTGAGAAAGGAAGAATAGAAAGGGTCTGTGTGGTTCATTAGGCAAGTGAATGATGTCCACTGCATGTATCTAAGTTATTTTCATTGTCAGCCTTGTCTACTATTTTCATTATTAAAGCTAATAATTACTGAAAATCCTTTGCCAACATAAACCTTCAGGTTTTGAAGATGAACTGTAGACATAAGCTCCAACAGTTGATGAACCCTTGATGGACTTCAATCACTCTGCCAGCCATCTCATTACACTGTGGGCTAATTAAGACCAGTGTTTTTTAGCCTCCAATTTAGCACTCAGGAAGCAGAGGCAGTTAGATCTTTCTTAAATATAGGGCAGCCTGGTCTATGAGAGATTCATGCTAGCTGGTGTTACAGGACAACCCTGTCTAAAACAACAACAACTGAAAGAAAACCACAACAAAAAGATTAATGTGTTTCACTTATTGCATCCTTTAGCATTTAGAAGTTTGTTCAATATGCAATTGAATAAATTAGACTGGGCATGGTGGTACATACCTATAATTCCCATCTTGGGTGAGGAAGTGGGAAGCAGAGGGTTATGCTTTTTAAGCCAGGATACACAGTGTGGAATTAAAAGAAATAAGTATATGAATACTTACTGCAAGCTTTGGGTAAATGATTAACTAACACAGGTTATTATCTTTAGTTTAGGCTTAGAAGTAAAATGTGTGAAAAGTGATAGATTGTACTAATATTATGAAAGAGCAACCAGAATATGAAAGGAAAGGTTTCATATTTTTAAAAATCATTAAAAGTATCAGGAGGTACGCTATAAACTTTTCTTCATAAAGCATTATCAAATAGCATATTTTACATATGAATTAAGATTATTTTAAATTCAGTAATATAAAGGAAATAAAACAGTTTCCAGTGACCATTGATTTAGCTAGTCAATAGTGTGGACTGATTTTCCATATGCCTTTCTTAGAGCTTAAGATAAAAAAATTCAAATTTCCAGAACCTTATATTTCAGCCATAGCAAATATATAGTAAATGATGATTTAATAATTAAATTATAACCTATTAAAAAACTGAAAAAATATCATAGGAAAAATAAAATATACATAATATAGATAAGGGACTGAATTGACTAAGAAAACATGTTCAGTATTATAGCATGAATAAAAATCATATTACCTAAAAATATCTCTGAAAACCTTAAAGGTTAATGTTATCTACCCTGTTTCTTCCCTTTTCTTAATGGGAATAATATCCATATTTTTGTAAATTTACAAGAGCAATTTCTTTCATCTAAGAAATACAAAAAGCCGTTTCTTAGACAACTTTAAAAATAGAAAGAAAAACTTTAAGGACATATGGTAGAAAATTTTATATGAAATATATTTCTCTAACAATTTATGAACAATACTAAGTTAAATACACACATTTCTAAACTGTTTGGTAATTATATTAAAATGTTGATAATTTCTTGTGTGAACTATCTCAGGATTTGTGTATACTTTTAAGAAGATTTATTTTATTGTTATTGATATGTATGTTTATATGAATATGCATATGTACACATGCATGTAGATGTCCATGGAGACTTGAAAGGTGTATCACATACCTTGGAGAAAGAGTCATAAGCATTTGTGAGCTGCCCAATACGGTGCTAGGAACTGAACTTGTGTTCTCCAGGAAAGCAACACACACTTTTAACTATTGTGCCTTCTGTCCAGACACAAACTTAAAACAAATAGATTAAAAGTTTTTCTGGAATGTTTGGGATGCACTCACTTTCTAGCCTAATGTTCTTTGCTGACTCACAATAACTAATGGTGTCTATCATCTCTATAGATTTTTTAACACAATGTTTTTGAAAGCAAATAATTTCTTTATCAATTTAATTTCAAGATTCTGTGAAAATGTTATATGATATATTCTTTCTGTATAAAAGTAATAACTGTTAAAAATTTGAGACTATATATATATATAAGTATATATTCATGTATATATACTGCCACATTTATATACTGCAAATGTATATATAAACAACATTTCTGCAGAGTGTTTTATCTTTGTATGGAGTTAAGATATAATATGCAGCACTCATAATGACTTACATAACAAAAGAATCCGTCTCTGTTTACAAAGATTATTAAAACCATAACATACTTTGCATTATACCATCAGAACTGAGGTCTGGAACAGTATGTGGACCACAAGGGCAGCATCATCTCTTTATACTGTCAAATTAGCCAGAAAATATTTCTTGTTTACAGCAAATTCAATCACTCACAGATACTGAAGTAAATGTGACATTAGTAAGTGCAGAAACACTGAAGAAAAAAATCTGTGAATATGCAAAGCTTTGTGATAACAATATTTAGTCTTTAACTATGGTTGTATAAAGTAATTATTATTTTAATACATAGAAGTAGTAAATTATTAATTTGCTACTAAAATTTTGACATACATGTTACTAAAATTACAAATAAAAATTGGGACCATTTCAAAATATACAAAGCTTTCATTAGTTAAGGATAATATACAGGTTCTTCTTGAAGGAATGTTTTTATATTATCATAATATTGCCAGTGTCCAAGGGCTTCAGTAGGCAATCACATATTTTATGGCTTGAAAATATTCCTAGAAGGTAGTGGTATTTTTATTAAATTTCTTCAAGCAATTCACCTGCATTTTATAAAAATGAAATAAACTGAAGACCAAGAACTGAGTCATTGGTACTAGAATTTTTGTCTACTCTATTGATCAAATGTTCGTTTTTTATTTGTTGTTTAACAAGAATTGGTAAACTTTGATATAAATTGTATAAATGCTCTGCAAACATTTTAATAAGATTTTAAGAAATGATCTAAATAATGTGCATTATTTCCCCTCTAATTAATTTTTTCATTACATAGGTTGCTACTAGTCAACTTTCTAAAAGTTTTGTTATTTATACTTTAATAGTAAATACAATTTTATTACATAAAAGATAATATTCAAAATATAAATCTACCTGTTACTGATATTTACTGTGAGTTCCAATTAGGATTTTTTACTCTACTCAGCCATCAAGCTCCTGTTGGCAACCTGAAATGCTACTTTAGAAATTCCAATGCTACGTTGGAATTTCTTAGAGCTGAGATTCGCCCCTTAGTCATATTGAGTCAACTGTATGGCCAAATCTTGCTTGAAAACATGGAAAAAAATGTATCAAGAAAATAGTGGACTGCTTAAATAATTATCAAACAGCATGTGTTACCAGACAGATAAAAACAAGTAAGCAAGGAAATGAAAAACTAAGAAATGTTATTTCCAACTAACTTTAAGAAATATCTGAATGTGTGCCTATGAAAGAGATCACTTCCAATTATTTTATCTTTTTATGCATTTGTAGTTTTATATGAGTAAATTTTTAACTAGTAACAATAGTTTATTTTTTTATTAAATACTACTTTAACTAGATTAAACTATCCCTACCTTTCTTTGATTCGTTGTAATCAGATGGCTATATTTAGATAAGTACAGAAGGGTGGGAAAACTACCAAAGGAATTTGTGGAAAAATTTTTAAAGGCTACTTTTCATGCTGTGTAGGATTCTTATGTCTACCCTAGGCAAAAGGCAAATGGCAGATCTGGGTTCCATCTTTTATCCTGATTCAGCCTGAACTGTTGAAAATATATACTGAGGTACACAGAGCAAAGACAAAGGATATTTTAAATTTCATTGAACCCTTAAATCAGGAACATTTCCCATATGATTTTTTTTTTCATTTGAAAGTGAAATTGTCAAATTATTTAGTGTTTCTTGATTCAAACTTCCTGATATGCATTTCATATCTTTTTATAGAATTCAGTATTACAAAGAGAAATTCTAAAAGGTATAGCTTTTATGAGTGTCAATTTTTCTTCATTTTGTATACTAGAAATTCTGTTTGATCACAGAGGTGGGGAACAACAGTATTTTAAACAATGTGTAAAATTTGTGTTCCTTCAAATTTCTCAGGCAATGAACTAAAGCCATGGAATTGGGTAGCTCTGGTGTATTTTGCTTCACCAGTTGGTATGCAGCCAAAGAATTTGAAGAACAGCAGTCTACTTTAGAGCAGAGTGTGCTGTTAACCACTTAGCCATAGGTCTGGCTTCATAAGTTTTAATTTTTAAAATAATTTCTCATGTCCCTAAAATGTATGTCATTCTATTTGAAAACTACATACTCCAAAGTCTCAGAAACAGCTGATTTTAAATATCAAGGATGATAGATTACTTTTCCCATTGCAGTGACAGAATACCTAACAGAACAGCTTAAGACATGAGAGTTTATTTTGGTCACAGTTTGGAGAGTTTTAGTCTTTCATTTTAGGAAAGGCATTGTGGAATGTGTAGCTCCATCCACAGTTGGAAATGTATAAATTAGTTTCTGTAGTTTCTGTTCACATTTTAGTGACTCAGGAAAGAGAGAGAGGAGAGAGAGAGAGAGAGAGAGAGAGAGAGAGAGAGAGAGAGAGAGAGAGAGGAGAGAGAATGAATCACATCACCAGGGTACAGTATAATAGAAGACCCACCACTAGACACTTACTACCACCAGTCAGTCCCATGTCACAAAGGCTCCACACTCTTCGAAGTAGTACCATAAACTGGGACCAAGTGTTCGAAACAAGATTTCTGGAGGGACATTTAAGATTTAATCCATAGCAACATCCAGTATGACTAGGTAGAAAACTGATGTCAAGGAGAGACTTGCATGATATTACAAAGTACTTCTGTCATCAATATACTTACAGTTTGTTTTTCCTCTGTATAAAGCTAATTAGTGAGCAGAGACTGACACCTCAATTAACAGGCATATCATGGATGAACTGGGCAAGATAAATGATACTGTTAAGGCCTCTTATTTGAACACTAGTTGGAGTTTATTTTGACAGAATGTTCTTAGCAGGTTTTATCTACTTTATTCTATAATCAAACCCATCTACAATGTAGGTCAGTGTATTCTTAGCTATTTTAATTGGTTCTTTGACTAAGAATTATTGATATATATGAAGGTACTCATTGTGTTCAACAATAAGTGAAAATAATAAGTCAAAGAAAAAGAATGAAAGGAAAGAAAATTAGTTCTGAATTGACCCTCCTCCATCGGTTGTTAGCACTGGGTGTCATTTACTTAGACTTTGCAATTTTTAATGAGGTGGGCATCAGGTCCTAGTTTAATGCTTATTCATTGTTAAATAGTCAATACAAACAATAACAAAACAAAATTTGGACTACCTTTGGATTAAGATTTTTGATAAGAATTTTCTATGTCATTTTTCTTTTCACAAAAAATGAACATTTTACTTTTTATGTTTTAGAATTCAAAAAAAATATTGACTGTTTGCACATTTCATACAACAGTTGTTAATCAAATTCAGACCTCCTCCTCCTTCCGTACCTACCACAACCCTCATGAAACCTCATGCATTCAGCCATACATGTTAAATTCTATCCAATCAAGCACTGGCACCCAGATGTTGCCCAGTGCAAATTCATCAACTGGAGACAAGTCAACCTACCATATATCATAAGTAATGCATATTCTGCCTTATCCAGTAGTAATCAGTCTCCAGTCATGCCCAGTCAAAAGTCAGACAGCTAACATTTATCTCAATCCACTCTGGGTCCTTATTTGATTGAGTTGACATGGATCCTGTGCTCGGTGTCACTATTGCCACAAGTTCACATGTGCAAGCTTTCAGTGGTATGAAAGTCTCTAGTTCCTTATGTTCATGAACCAGTCCTGACTCTTACAATCTTTCCAGATCACTCTTCACAATAGCCCCTGACCTGTGGGTGGGTGAAGATTAATATAGATATCTATCCTAGGATAAACACTCTGAAGTCTCTTATTCTTTAAAACTTACCACTCGTGACCTGTGTGCAGCACACTCTGTTGTATAAGGATACTTTACTGGTGAGAGTTCTGCTCTGTTTCATGAGCTTTTTGTGTAGAGGTTCGACGGTGTCACCTAGGATTGGGCAATTCTCAGATATATATTCTCTGTCTGACCAGTTCTGGGATTCCACAGTAGCCTCCATCTATTGCAAAGAAAAATAAAATAAAGAAATAAAAGTTTCTTTGATGAATGGTGTACAATATACTTGTCTCTCTATATACAGATCTATATTTGGCATATGGTTGGGCATTTCATTTGCCTAGAGATATAACAGAGATAGAGTTTTCTCTAGGATCTATGACCTCTCCCGATATGTGTATTTTGCTGTATTTACAGTGCTACCAATGAGTTCACTTCCACTGAGAGCGACTTAATTCCAATTGGATAGCTGTTGATTACCCACCAGACAACAGTGCCACTAATGCATTAACAGAGATAGTTTGCTGTGCCAGTCATTATGGTTATTAGGCTTTGGGGCTGTGTTGTACACTGATTGATTTTTCTCCCTTTAATAGCTTGCATAGTATCATCTAGCACTCTGAGAGCTAAAATTCATGTAGAAGGCGTCCATGTCAGCTTCTGCTCCATTGTTCCAAGCCCTGTATCTGAAGTATGTCCTGTATTCAGCAGTAGTCTTATTTTACAGTTCTGAGACATAACCAAGAACTCTGTGTTATTTTGGGAGTCTCTTGGACCACTCTCCCCGGCCACTCAAAGGTTGGCCGCTCCTGTGTGGCACTGTGTCTCTAGCCATACAGCCTCCAGGTATGCATATGCACTTCTTGGCAGGAGAAACAACACATTTCCCTCTTGCTTCCCTAACCCCCAAAGATGCATTCATTTCTACTCTTTCTTCCTCTCATCTGACCTCCCTCCCATATCTCATTTCCCTCAATATCCCCACCCTCCCACCAAACATGCCCACTTCCCAGCATCTCCCCCCTCCTGAGTTTGCATGTCCCTCTCTTTGGAGAGATGATACAAAGATGGCTCAGTGGTTAAAGGCACTGGCTACACTTCTAAAGGAGCCAGGTTCAGTCCCCAGCATCCACATGACCACTAGCAACTGTCGTTAAATCCAGTTTTAGGGTATCCAACATACTCTTCTGGCTTCTGAGAGCATTGTACTACAGTCGAGCACTTACATACATGCAAACAAAACACCCATACACGTAATTTTTTTTTAAATTACTTAATTTCATTTTTATTTTATGTGTATGAGTATTTTGTGTACATGTATGTCAGGTCACCCATGACATGTAATGCCTACAGAGGCCTTGAACTGGAATTACAGATGGTTGTTGGCCACCCAGTGGATGCTGGGAATCAAATTCGGTTCTTCTGCATGAGTAGCCATTGTTCTTAATTGCTGAGCCATTTCTCCAGCACCTGAACATTTTATTTTTAATTGCCTTTCTTCTTAGACTTAGAGAGATAATCCCATCAAGGATATTTAACTTGCATTGCTGAGGTGTGAGCTACTTTAACTTGCAATGCTAACCGGGCACCAATTGAGAATATTACAGTGATCTCCAATAGCCTAAAATTCAGAGAATAAATGACTGTAGGTACCCTGCCCCCATTGATATATCTACAATATAACCCCCAAAAGTAAAGGGCAGAATGTCATGGAGGAGGGTGCAGAAGAATTTAAGAGCCACTGGACCAGTGCAGGGAAGTCTCCCCCATGATATCTCAACAATACCATTGCATAAACAATACATGCATAATAACAACACCAATTGACAAGCCATTGTGGTTGGGGAAATTACACAGGACCCCACCCTTAGACGAAGAGCTACAGGCAATCAATGGTTGCTGAGGGAGGAAGAACCAGTTTTCTGACAAACCCCATGATAGGTTGTCAAATTCCACAGGTCAACCTATATGACAAGCCACTTACCAACCAAGCTATCTTCCTAATCTTATTACATTATTTTAAAAAATTATTAATTCTTTGAGAATATCATACAATGTATTTTGATCATAGTCATCCCTAATTTCCCCTCCTAACTTTTTCCAGATCACCCCCCAATGGACCTACACCCTCAAACTTCCTGTACTCTTTAATTTAAGCTAATGGTCCATATGCCAGGATATGAGGATATCTACTGGAGCATGCTCTATCTCTAAGGAGTCATACGTGTAAAGACAACAAACTCTCTCTTCCACAGAAGCTGTTAACTTTGTATAGATCCTCAGTAAAAGGTGAAAGTTTGAGAGAACCTGCCATGCCATGCTAGACTGGTTTGATCATGTACAGGACATTGTGCAGAGAGCTGATTTGAATTCATGAGTGCAAGGCTCCTGTCATACTCATTCTTGTCCTCACCAACCTCTGGCATTTACCATCTTTCCTCTACCTTTCTGTGATGGTCCCTGAGTCTTCTGGAGATAGTGTGATATTGATGTTTTGTGTCCAAACCCTCTATAATGTCTCATTCTCTTCACTTTAACCAGTTCTGAGTTTCTGTGTTAATCAGTATCCATTGCAAAAGAAATTTTTCTGATGAAGTCTGAGAGTTACATTAACCTATGGGTACAGAAACTTAAACAGAGGGCAGTTTGATACAATGTTCATTTAACAAAATAATAGTTGAAGATTCACTGCTGTAGCCTCTGAGATCCAGATCCATGGGTTCTTGGTGAGATTTGGAGTGTCAAGCATGTGTTTGCTCCTGTAGAAAGAAACTTGAATCAAATCAGAATGCAATTGGTTACCCCATAATATTAATGTTACTATTACATACATAGGCATATCTTGATATGCAGACTGCTATTGAAGTTATCCTGGTTCACAGCTAGATAAGACTACTCATATTTTTTCCCCATATCATTCTGTCTAGCACCTTACATAACTATGAGAGCTAGTCAGGCAGTACAAAGATTCCTGGTCAGGACCAGTTGATTTCTCTACATCTCATGATCAAGGACTTAATGTATAAGAATATCACATGGTTAACTGTACAGTATTTTGCAGCATAATAGATATTTTTATTTTGAATATAGAGATATATGGTAAAAAGATATATACACAGCAACTACAGTGTGTAAAAAACTTTAAATTGGCAACTTAAAGAACAACAAAATGTAAAGTACATGCTTTATTTTTTACTATTAGTGAGCTATGATCCCAATTTTGTTTGTTGCACTGATATTAAAGCATAGAACTCCAATAAAGGGAATATCTTGCTTATGTTCTATCACATTTGACATTAAAATAACTTAAATACAAACACACAATATGCTGACTGCATGCTATTAAATGGTTACATTTGATTAGGAGTGCATCAAAATTTACAAAAGCTTAAAAATTACAAAAAAAAGCTTTAAAAATTATAAAATTTTTAAATGCTGCTATATAGAGAGAACATTTTAGTCAATAGCCAACAAGGGATTAATTTTGTTTTTCCTTCATATTTATTTAATATGAAAGGTGTACAATTATGAATATTCTAATAAGAAGCTTGTCTATTCTATTTTGAATTGATATGTGATAATTTAGAAAAACAGTCTATGTAAATCAAAGAATGTATTTCTGAAATATTCAAAAAGGTATCAGTAAAGTAAAATACAGATAATATAGAAAAAAGGAAGTTAGTATAACAGAAAGGCATATATGACAAATATAATTCAAATTTTATTTTATGAAGATTATGCATAGGGTCAATTTTCAAGATGCAATTTGAATGAAAACTAGCAGTGACTTCATGTGTATGTGTGTGTGTGTGTGTGTGTGTGTGTGTGTGTATCTGTGTGTGTTTGTACATCAGTGTGCAGTCCCTGGAAAATTAGGCAAAGGCTGTATAACTGAACTGTCACAATTTAAGTAGCGAGTACCTTGAAATAGAAAAAGAAAACATATCATATTGCTGGTTGTTCATTTAAAAATCTTAACAAAAATCATGATAAAGGCAATCATAATTTATATGTTAAATTCCAAATATTTCTTTGTAAAATTTTCTGTTATGATGACACAAAATGTAAACAACAGATGGCAAATAACTCTGTTTTCTGAATGCTAAAAAAAGTTCTAGAATTTTATTAAGAGTTCCAATTGCTTCTTAATTATCAGTCACTTTTTTGCCAAATTGATTTTAATTTAAAAATTACAAAGGGAATAATTTAACAATAATTGTTTAATGAAGCAAACTGAAAGTACATCATAATTTCTATTTGATTGTTAATCCAAAGAAATACTGAGAATGAGCAGAAATCATATTTCACAATATTCATATTTCAATTTATTTTTTTAATCTCACTGGCAATAAAACCTATAGGGGATAAGGGTTTTCATGATTTAAATCTTTGCTTTAAAGATGTATTTTTCAGATTATGAACACAGAAATAATTTTCTTTACAAACAGCCATTACAATAATGATATACAATTAGGATCTTTTCAGTTTATCATGGTTTGAAATCAATATGCAAAATTCAAAATCCATATATCTCCAGTCCTAATCTGGTATTAGGTGTGCTGTTCTCTTGTGTCATTTGGTAGCCACACTAATGAGATCTCTCTTTCATACACTAAATCATGAGGGTAAAAAAATAATACTCCAGAATGGAGACAGTTTATTGAAAAAAATCAGTATATATTCAGTATTTTATTATGAAAATTAAAACTATGAGGTATATATTGATAAAAAATCAACTCAATGTTTAAGAGCACTGGCTGCTCCTACAAAGGTAGCAGATTCAGTTCCCAGCACCCATATGGCAGCTAACATATGACTCCAGTTCCAGGGGATCTCATGATCTCTTTTGATCTTCATGTGAACCACATGCACATGCTGAAATTACATGCATGCACACAAAACATTCATACAAGTAAAATAAATCAGAATTTTTTAATAAATGGAATTATAGGTTAAAATACTTTTTGAGTGTATTTAATGTACAATAGACTAAGTTATTGTGTTCATCAGGTTGGATATATTAAAGGCACTATTAACATATTTTTAGCTTTTAATGAGTTTATTGGACTATAACCCATCATTAGTTAAGTATCATCTATATATCATTTTTAATTAAATATATGTAAAGCTTTTAGATAATCATATGTAATTCAATAAGGGTCTTTATTTTGTTCTCTTGATCTAGAGCATACATTTCTGCATATCTCTTTCTCTCTCTCTCTCTCTTTCTCTGATGTGCATGTGGTACATACAGATAAGTGTATAGGTCTATGTAGCTATATGCACACATGATGAGTACAGAGCAGGATTTCAAGTGTCATCCTTTATCTCTGCCTTATTTCCTTGAGACAGGGTTTCTCACTGAACCAAAAGCTCACAACTTCAGCGAGGCTGGCTAGTCAGAGAATTTTGAGATCTTCTTTTCTCCACCCATCAGTGATGATTACAGGCATGAGTACCCTCACATAGTTTTACACATGGATACTGTGGATTCAAACTCAAGTCCTTCTACTTACAAAGCAAGTCCTCTTATGCACCGAGTCATCTCCCTGGCTGAATGCCACAGGTTTATTCTACTTCAGGAAGTTTTCAAAATCCCTGGCCAGAAATAACTTATTGTTTTTTATTTTCCATATTTTTCTAGATTATGAACTAGCATAACACTTTATTCTGTTGTCCTTCTCCTATCCTATTCCAATTGTTGCCTTTCAGAGAACCAGGATAACTTATTAATTGTGGTAGTTTCAAGGAACCATGCCCAAGTACAAAGTGGAGAGCTGGACATTGCTTAGACATCCTAGAATTCTAAATAGTGCACTAGCTGAGACCTGGGTGCAGTAACTAGATACTAGGCTTTCTCCATCACAGAAAAGTAATAAGGGTTTACAAAGGGCGTGTACAATGAGGCTGTAATGAGGTCAGCCTCCCACGATCTATTCTTCAGGTCTTTTTCATTATTAAGCTTTGATCTTTCCTCTTTCTAATGAGTGCTCACTAGAGGCTGATTCCATTGGACCACTGACTAAACAGGAGGTAGAGGTAATGATTTGAGAGCATGTACTCTTCCCCTTTCAGGCTATTTACCTAGCAACTCTTCCTACTTGGGTGAAATAGGCACTTTCTTAAACATTTCTTAAACATTCCTGCTAGGATGATAAGACCTGGAAGAAGCACAGAACTTTACACTGACTGTGATAAGAGAACTATCCTTCCTGCAGTCTTTCTAGCAAGCAAACCACAGCCTGCAGCCTGTCTTTGTAAATAGCACAGCCAAGCTCATTCATTTAGTGTCTGCTGCTACTTTACTGGTAGATGTGAAAATTGAGTATGAGCAACATAGACCACAGGACCTTCACAGAGAAGCTTTGGTGGCCTCTTTTGATGCCTACATAAAAAGAAATGCATTGTGAACAAAATAGTCAAACACATTAGTGCCTAAGAGATTAGCACTTATTTGAATTAAATACAGTCACTTCAAATGATTCCACATCATGTGATAAGTTAGCAGTGTCCAATGTACTGGGTCCAGCCACCACCAAACAAACATACAAACAAGTAAATGTCATAAAACTAGCAGCAGAGCTGAAAATAACTGCAAGTAATTGAATTCAGTTTTTAAAATATTAGAGTAGCCTAGAAGGCTAAACAGCATTAAGGCTAATTAATATGTGATAGATGCCAATTGTTGCAAAAAATAAGACATTATTTAATAGCTGTTTTAATGTTGTATACCAACCTTGTGAGAAAATGTTACTACAGAATTTAAGTTTATCCAATTAAAAGAAAATAAAAGTGTATTGAATTCAAGCTTTGAAATACTTCAGGAAAGCAATAGTGCCTAATGTGGAAGCTAAATCACAGCAGAGAAATTAAAGAAAACAGTAACGTCAATGTCTGATTAACAAAGATTGTATTAGAGTTCTAGGAATTTGCTACGCATACTCAAGACTGTTCAAGGTGAGCCTTTTAAAGAAAGGGAATATGCAGGACAGAAATACATAAGTGGATTTCTTAACAGTTTAGGAGGAGTGTATAGCATAAAGTATATTTTATGCTAACAATTTTGTCATGCGTAAAATTGCAGTTTTAATAGGTAATTTCAATGATTCAAGGTTTTCATGGATTGTTTAATATGAGTCTTCTAATCCAAGTAGAACAATTTTCTTTAAATATATTCTTATTATTTGAATCACAAATGCCAGCAATTTTAAAGGAAAAAAATGCTAAAACAATTGTGCTCTATAAATGCTTTTGTCTACTTTGCTCTTTATATACTCCAGAATGAAAATTTCTTGATATTTTTATGTTTTATTTCCTTTTCATAATTCAACACACAAAGAGCACACTTACTATAGCTATGAAAATACAATATGAACTTAATGTGGCTGGAGCCATGGGGTGGGCAATTATGATGATGGTAAGGAGATAGGGTTTTGGGAAGAGCATAAAAACATCTCCATCTCATGTGATACTCATTCAAATAATGGCTCCAACACTGAAAACTGAACAGACACAAAAGAGTTTAGCTCTATGGAAAAAGACATCAATTCACAGAATTGACCTTCCATTCACTTTAAAGAACGAAACAAACAGCACGGTAGAACAGTAAGATGAGTGCAGATGCCATGCCAGAGAGTAAGAGATTATCATCTGTGGATCCTGAGCATATAATTCCCAAAAGGGGTTTCTTAAAACCGTAAAATACTTTGGGAAATCAGTTTACCGGCATCTCTGGTCTGGATATTGAATGGCCCTTGAAAGTTTAGACCATTATAAGAATTCATGAGGTCGTTGGGTGTATGTGAGAAGGGATTGTGAAAGTCTCTGTCTTTCTCCCTCTCTCTACTTCTCTATTTTCTTTCCTTTCTTTCTCTTGCTTTCTTTCTGCCTCTAGCTCTCTCTGTCTCATTTTTGGAAGATGTGATCTTTTTGTTGTAGTATAGTATTTTGTCAATAAATTCTATCATCCTCCATAGTCACTACAAATAATCAGATGCAGATATTGTAACACACTTGTGCCACTGAGACTATAAAACCATGAGCTAAATAAATTTTTGTTTATGAGTTAGTTGCTTTGGAAATTATGTTGTGGAGACTTGAGGGAGAAACAACATCTCTTAGAGGGTTGTTTGTTTCATACATAAAGAATTTAGGAATGGATGCAAATCGGAACTTTAGGACAATTTTATTAGACTTTGAATAAAAATCTACAGCTAAGTCAGACTCTTCTGTAGACAGCATCCATATTTCTAGTGCAACTACTGTATTTTCTTTCATTCAAAAACAACTTTTCGATTTGGATACTGATTCTTTATTGAATAAAAGAGTTGAAAATTTTCTATGAAAAGAGATAATAGCTAACATTATGTGGTTATTTAAATCTCACTAGTGAAAATCAGCTGCAGGTCTCCAAGGCCTCCTGGTAGTAGCTACCATACCCATAGTGTCACCTGGAATTATACTCATCTGCCCATCTCAAATCCTCCTCCAGCTACAAGTTCAGTTTCTCAGTACTGCAGAAGGTCAGAAGACATAAGTCTCAAAGTAGAGGACATAAATCTCCAAATCTGTGAGGACTAACAAGATCTACAAATGTGTCTTCTGATTTTTTCTAAAAGATGTCTAAAAATTTTATATGGAAACCATTTAATTTCTCAAAGAAATTGTAAACGTATATTTAAAATAACTAAGGAGAAAATGTTGGATTTAAATTCTTATTTTTACTTTAGTAAGTAAAGGAAGCAAGACTAAAAAGGAGAGGAAAATTGTCTAACTAAATAACTGCAGTCTAAATTCCAGTAAAGAAGTAAGAGCAAACTTATGATCTACGGAGAAACCAAAGACGACTTCAGTTTTCATGGAGACATCATTAACAATTCACTTCTAAGTACTTTTCCTTATAACCATAAATAAGTCCAGTTTTCAACTCTCATGGAATACACTTCTTTTTTCACTAAAGAGATATCCACAACTGGTCAAAATGCACAGAATGAGCGAGAAGATCCAACCGATCCAACTTCAATGTAACCCCTATATGTAAGGCTCAGTGAACATTGTGGAAGATGAGGTGGAAAGACTGTAAGAGCTTGAGGGCCAGGATACCTGATGAGTCATAGTGTCTTCTGGACATGACAGTGATGTCCATCAATGTCTGCTGAGAGAAGAAGAAAAAGTTTTCCCCAGGGATCATGGTTTTGTGTGTCTGTATGAGAAAAATTATCATAAAAGTGATAAATTTGAGAAATGATGTAGGGGACAAGAGAAGAGCTGAACAGAGAAAGAGGAAAAGAGATGATGCAAATGCAGTGTACTTATATATTAAATACTAAAAAACTGAAATCAAAATTTCTTCGATCACGTATATTGCTGTTTCTTTGTTGGTTTATTTTGTCCTTGTGAGCTATACCAGAATTGCAAGGATGATAACAGCAGTGATATTGTAGAGCAGTCTTTGCAGAGTCAGAAGCAGACTTAAGCTAAGTTTTATTACACTTGTTACTCAGAAAGTTATTTCCTATTATTCAAGTAGTATAAAACTGTTCAGGAAGAAGTCTTCTAAGACTATCAAGGTTGAATAGTTTAAACACAATTCTGATAAATGGAAACTTGTGCATCTTTATAGCAAAATGGTTCAGATTAAAATAGAAATAAATTAATTTGACCAAACAACAAGGAGTTAATAACAGCTAGACGTCCTTAAATCCAAAGAGATAAATAAATTCAAGATTATGCACTTCATTTTAAACAAAAGGAAATATACAAAATTTACTTGACAAATTTCATGTTACAAATTATTATTTCTGAAGCCTGTTGACAGAAAAATATTTTGTGTTTAAATAATACTAAAAGCAAACTATCAAAAGATTCTATTTTATGAATGGATATTTGGGACACAAAGTAACTCTGAAATCACTTCCATTACTACCTAAACTAATATGATTTGAATTAAATAACTTGAAGCTTAGTCAGGGATATATGGCATAAAAAGCTTCAGGAAAACAGTTTAATTAAGAATAGGTTATGTCAGATCCATAAGAGATATGAATTATTTTCAAACAAGAAAATATAATCATGTTATTTCAAGTATGAATGTATTGGTAGATTCATTTAGGCACTGAACTCTTTATAGTTCCAATTTTGTGCTGAATCAAAAAATGTATTGTTTGACTTTTGGCAGGTTTACTGTGATAACTGGATTATTACAGATAAATTGGCTCATTTTATCATATTTCTATTATCTGAGAAACCTGGTTTTCCTTTCACAACCTTTGAAAATGTATATTTACTCCAATACAACAAGAAGATTATTTGTCATCCTAATTTTTAATTGTTTTATTGCTAGTATAAAGTTGTTAGTGATATCTTTGAGTGACAAAGTTATATCCTAACTCCTCAATAAGACATAATTTTCACTAAGGGTGGCTAATGTCTGCTACATGTAGAAGATATGGAAAAACCTTAATAAGATAGATGAAACAATTATTAAAACTTTCAGTTTATAATTTTTAAATTTTATTTTTCTGAATAGTAGCAAATAATTGATGCTGGATTCTGCATGAAAATATTCTGATAAGAAATGATGCTGTAGTAACACCCAAGATAATCTAAGATTTGTTTCAAATGTAATCATGTATTATAAATTTATTTTCTAAAGACATGAATCAGATGAAATTAAAATTTGGATGCACATATATTAGAATAATTTTTAATCCAATCTCTATTTAACAGATGTACCTTTCAGTATATCCATTATATCAAATAAACATTTTAACAATAATTAGAATCTTTGTTGTAGTCATTCAGAACATCACATAATCAGAAAATAAGCATGCCAAATGAAGGTGAAGATAATTGTAATAATCATTTGTTTGACACATGAAATTGTAGCCTTTCCTTAGTTAAATTTTGATTAATTAATTAATTAATTAACTGTTTGTGTGGAAATTATGTATGCCATAACCATGAATAGGGTTCAGATAACAACCTTCCTAAGTCAAATTTGTCTCTCCAACATGTGAGTCCCAGAATTAAACTGCAATCATAAATTATAAATACTTAGATTGAACCAATGAATATATCACGTATTCCTAGGTTAGAGTAAAAAGCAAGCATTTATCACAGTCTACAGCAATGTTCATTGTTACTAAGGTACATTTTTAAATTGCTCATTTTTTGTCAGCATTTATTTCTAGGTTCTAAGTTCCCTGTTTTTTGTTTGTTTGTTTGTTTGTTTTTTTGTTTTCCTATCTTCAACATGGCAGAGATTTCTCCTTCTGTCAGCCTAATAGAAACGAACTGCATGAAGCATTTTCAGAATGTCAGAAGTGTATTACCTTGTGAAGAAAGCACTACCTGCGGGCCTTGATTCCATGTCTCTGGAGCTGTGTTTACTAGCTACAGTGCATTGTCAGTTAATCTACTGAAGCACACAGCAGTTTTTGTGTCTTTAGTCATAAGTCTCTGATTTTAATTAGTGAAAACATTTTGAAATTAAGAAAACACATTTAATAAAACACATTTCTCACTCACAGTTTAAAATACATACCGAGAATAAACTTTGTGCATATGGACTTTTCATAATTATTATATTTTATACTAGTTTACAGAGACATTTCATTGCTTGGGGAAATTTTTATTTGATCATGAATTTTAGTGACTTTTTATATCAATTAAAAAACCCTTAAATTTTTTTTCTCAAAACAAAGGCAAAAACACCAGAATAAATTTGTTTAATTTCTGTAATTTCAAAAGCTGAAACTTATGAACATTTTCACTATTTTTTCATATAAAATCTGAAAAATTGTAGCATGGTCTTGTGAAATATCATGTTGTAATCTACTCGTGTCATCATTCCAAATTATTATTTAAAAGTCATGAATTATTATTCCATTTAATATCATTCATAGGTTTGCTTATCTATATAAATAAATTTATGTTAATAGGAAGACTTATGCAGAAATAACCTTCAATGTGAATTTATTTCACTGATATCATTTTTTCATAGTTAAGAAAAATAAACTTGTGGATCTCTAAAAGTTATTTACAGTGTTACAAAGAGAGGAAAGCCATTTCCTTGGAATTTTTAAAACCTTTTTATTGAAACATTTGTAATTTTCATACAGTATAATTGGATGGAGTTTAGATGTACTCCTCCATACACAACTACTCTCATTCTCCTTTTTTATCGATTTAATATACTAAAATATATATACACTGCAGCTTGTAGAACCAGATTTGTCTCCCATATGTCCCTCAGAGAGTATGTACCCACTGGAGTCTTGTCAAAGTATCAAGAGTCTTACCCTTGTAGACTGTCTCTCCATTCCAACAGACATCAGTTGCTGAAAGTTCGTTAAGTTTGGTTGGGATTTTTACCCACTTCTCCATGTTTACGCTGAGATTTTGTCTGGTTTAAACTTGGATAAAACTTGTGCATACTGTCACCATTGCTGTAAATCTATGTGTGTAACACAGCTATGAAAATATATTTAAATTCCAAAGGTTCTTTATCACAAGAATAGTTTCATTTTTTTAATAAAATTTAAAAGCAGGGAACAATCCTTCTTCCCAAAAAGACAGAGTGAGATGCTTACCAGAAGAAAGAACTTTATGAAGCTTAAGAAGGTTATCAACAGGGAGACCTGAATCCGGATGACATGGTTCTAATATCCAAGTGCAACTGCATTAAATGACTATTCTGAGTAAAAGTACCTAAAATATTTTGTAATTCTCTTACATATCTGCTAAACTTGAAGTCAGTGAGAATTAGTTATTAAATGATATAACAATGAATATTCAGAGTTTGAAATTATATTAACAAGTGAAACTAGTTTATTACAAGCTTTCTGCTGCAGTTTGGATTTGAAATGTCTCACAGAAGACCACCTGTTGGAGGCTTGAAGACTAGTTCATAGTGCTCTCCATAGATAGTAGGAGCTTTAGAAGGTAAATGCTTGTAGAAGACAGATCACTGGAGATGTGAGCCCACAGAGAATATGGTGAATCTGCCACATTCTTCCAATTGATTTTGACATGACTGAAAAGATTTCCTCTGCTATGTGCACATTTCATCGTGATGTCTGCCACTATAGATACAAAGCAATAAGGCCATGTGACCAGTACAACTAGGACCAAGATACCTAGAGTCCTATTTTACAAACTTTACTTCATTTCAGCATTGTGCATTTCCACTATAGAAGCTCATATGATTTTCTGCCAGTGATTCCAGAATTATTTAGATACTGGGTTCAGTACCACCAATGAGAATATAAATAGTGCACTGAAATAATTCACACGAATCACAGATGTCAGAAAATAAGCACGATACCTTGTGAGAAAAAATGGAGCTTCTCAGAACGTCATCTTCTGATTCCAGTATCTACCTGCCTTGTCAACATGATGGGCAAGGTCATACCAGAGCTGAATGAGAAAGTCACTGTCATGGCTTTCTATATTCTTAAACCTCAATATATCCACATCATAGATTTGAGCTTCTGCCTAGAGAAAGCTTCCAAATATGCTGACATCAAGAAAGTAGTGAAGCAGGTATCAGAAGGCTCCCTAAATAATATCCTGGGCTATACTGAGGATCAAGATGTGTCCAAAAACTTTTATCTTTTATAGCAACACTAAGTCACTCACCTTTGGTGATAGTGCTATTTCCCCAGGAGTAAGAATTCCCAAATTATACATTTCAGAAAGAACATGAGAGGACTTCCACTGCTGGGGAGTCCCTTCCCTAATTCAACCTTCAACTACACTGCTACACTGGACCTCTTCTATCCCAGATCCCCAGAAGAAGGGGAAGGACTTAGGCTTGCTCACTAGCATACCATCAATAATATTCATTGACCATCCAAAAATGAATCATAATTCATATTTTTCATCAATGAAAATATGGCATGTATTAAAATGCATTCTTTAGTAAATAATTTTAATTAGCATACTCTTATAGGGACATAAAAATTGGTAAGAATACTCATTTGTTACTTATGGCAATGAAGGAACCAAGACTTTGTAAACATAATTCATTGACCAAATCCTATTGACAGAAACATAGTTTACATAGTTATATGTAGTTAAATGATCATATTCAAGGTTTCTGTTACTTTTCACAGTGATTGAATACATACAAATACTCCTTCAAGGTATATTTTTATCTCCAGTGTTAGGTGCTTTGTCACTAAATTACAATGATTACCAAGACTTGAGATTTTTAGAGCTCATAATTATATTAGGAATTCTTAGAACATATCTACTGATGCAGTTATTAATTACAGAGGATAGAAAGGTCAAAGGTTTTCTTCCTAATTTTATGTTGGATATCCTAGTAGTGCAACTTCTAAAGAGTTTCTACTAGACAAATTTGACTTTTTTCTCAGAAAGGAGTTCTGTTGAGTAAAACCCAAACAAAAGCTAACAAATTTACCAGTAAATGTAGTCTGGGGACCTAAGAATACCTCTCTTAGCAGGTGGTTTCACAAGGCTGATTCTGAACTCTTTATTGGATACCTCTTGCTTTTGCCAAATTCTTCACAATACAACTAATAGAAGCAAAGCTAATACATTTCAATGCCCATAGGAATTCACATAGGAAGAAATTGCCTGAGGCAATGAGTTTATCTGAACGTTGCCTTCTTTCTAAATCTTTCAAAATGTTAGTCACAAGAGAAAAATATTGCCCTTCAAATTGCCCTACAGCATTATAATTCTATGAACCTAATGCCTGTATAATGTTATCTGAGCTGTTATTTCTAAAATGTAAATAGGAAACTGTAATAAAAAAACAATTCAACTAAAGAATGAAGCATACAAATATAAATATGCATATATGTGTATCTCAAATTCTATGAACAAAAGAAATAAAATATTGTACATTGAAAGATTACTTACTACCAAGCAATGCTCACTGAAACAAACATCATTGTATATTTCGCATTGTAGCGATTTGCAAGAACTGGCATTCACAAATACAACACATTCTTTAAAGTATCAAGCGCTGTAGTAATGCAGTGTGTTTCCTGGCCACAGAGGAATTACAGCTTACTGATGGAGAGAGACTTTCCTGACCAAAATGTCAAATGAAAGTAACTCTGTCTGTACATTGGGTTGATTGGGAAGGCTTCCTGCAATGGTGGTAAGAGAATTTGAATGTTTCAGTAAAACTGGAGTAATGGCAGACATCTATTAACTATGCTTAGGCACACATGGGTGCATGAGTTCACAGACACACACATACACAGACACCAACACACAGACACAGATGCACATAGACACACACACACACACACCCAAAAATTCAGAGATAACAATGTCCTTGCTCTATATAGATAACAATAAAAATTCCAGTTAACATACTCTCAGTTATGATTACTACAAGAATGATTCAAAAAGTCAATTAATAATTAAATTTATCCTTTAAAGTAAAATCTTAAAAAATGGCAAGTTAATACAATGTGTAAAATGTATTGTGATCACAGTCACCCCCCCATCACCCTGCTGTGCCTGCTGAGCACTCCTCCTTCCAACTAGTCTCACTCCTATTTTAAGATCTGTCTCATGGGCTCAGGTCTTAGACAACTAGCCACAGCTTCTCTAGTTCATGATTCTAATGGATGTGTCATTGAAAAAATGACACATTTCATACAACTCTCCCCTCCACCATCCTCTGGCTTTTAAGACAATGTTTCTGCTGTTTCTTCCTGAGATATTTTCTATACATTGGAACAGATGATGTAGCTGTCATATTTAAGGCTGAATACTCAAAAGTCACTTATTCTTGGCACTTTTAACAGAAAAAATCTTTGTAATTAACTATTGCACACTGTAAAATAATATCTCTCATTAAGGCTGAGATAAGCATTAATGTGCATGAATACAAATAGATGCAGTTTAACTGTGTGTCCATTTAGCCAAACATCTGAAGCAGACCTCAGGTCAAATCAGAAAGTGGTTAGTTCTTCAAAATAACCATGCTGCTATTGCACCAAAGAGTGTATCTTGTCTGTCAGGTCAGTATTGTAACAGGTAAAGTCCACAGCTGGGAGGGACCATTGTTTCCTAGATAAACTAGGTAAACCTTACATACATTACATATCATACATTACTTCAAACACTTTCCATATGTTAACTAATCTAATACTTACAATAATCCTCAAAGGTATTTGAAAGAAAATTAGAAAACAAAAAGCAATAAAACCCAAAATGACTTTATTCAAATCAATTTCAAAAAGAGAGAGATTTAGCCCCATTGGAACAGAAGACAGGATAATTTTTAAGGCTTAAGGTGAACTAATATGAAACTGCAGGAAGATAATAGGGGGAGCTTGATGAAGGCAAACATGTCCCTTGTGACTACTAATTGCTGCTAATCTCATCTAAGTTCCCATCTTTGTTTGAAGACTTGCAGAGAGGGTATCTGATTTTCTTAGTTTTAAATGAATGATTCCAAGTCCTTAACATGCCTATTTGTGGTGAATAGTGACATGATTCAGTCAGTAAAATGTTTGTGTAAGTAAGCCTGACGACATGAGTATAAATTACCTCCATCCATGTGTGAGAACATATCTTTGTAATGCTAAGTGTGAGCAGAACATTTTGATCTGTTGAACTTACTAGAAAGCCAGTTGAACTGAGTTATTGAAATCCAGTTTCAGTGACTATTAGGTTACACTATTCCTGAGGAGACATGAAAAATATTTATCTACTTACCCTATTGGTAGTCCAAAGTAAGGATAGCAACACACTCTAACTTGGTGAACTACTGAATTCTATTGGGATTACTTACAAGTTTCTTAGTGAATGCTACCCACAAAAGCAGAAATAACTCAAAGACAACTGCTCTGCAATCCTACCACGGTATAGTTGACTTGTCTTTGGCTCTTGCAGGCATCTCTGCTGCTTTGAGAATGTCTCACAGGCGTCTTGGGGATGGAGGGTCCTTGTGAACCTGGTCAATTTTAGTGACTTCCTAAAACTTTTGTGTTCTTTACTACCTTAACTTAAGGAACTTACCAGCAAGATGGAATGCTTGACTTCCCTCACAACATCTTGTATATACAGCTTCCCTCTGTAAGGTTTGGTTCTGAAACCCAGCAGTAAAGGATGAGAGATTCTGCAGTAGAGTTAACTGGTCAATTTATCAGTAAGGTCAGGGGTTAGCTCCTCAATCTCGGGAGTTGACTCCCTCTGCAATACATGCCCTTCCACACCCCCGGAGGACCTCATGTATGCTGTTGTCATACTTGCTGTCATACATTTTCATCCAGTCAGGAATTGTACCTAGGTGTTCTTTGATGCATGTTCAAAGAGTCTAGTCTAGTCAGGCTATCTGGAGATGTTAAGGAAGGTCTGCTACCCCTCACCCAGCAGTAATCAGTCTCCAACTGTTCTCAGGCTAGTGCCTGCCCTTGGTTCACTCTGGGTTCTGTCTTGTCTGATTGTGTTAATATGGGTCTTGTGTTGGACATGTTTTATCGCAGCAGAAATAAAAAAAAAAAAAAGGTGATGTCCTTAAATGAAATTAGCAAAGAACAATCATAATTCATTCATTGTATTTTAAATTCATGTGGAAAAATAAGAAAGTAAAGAAAGGAAGAAGGGGGAAAAGACAAAAATGAAAATAACAAAGCAACATTCTTGAAGTTTCCTCTATTGGGAAATGGCCTTAGCTGATTTGGATTTATAGTATTGCAACCTCAATGGTAACGAACTCAGGCATGAGGGTGGGGTAATCTGTGGTAGAAAGCAATATTAAAACCATTGTAAAATTTTTACATATGCACTAAGAAATGCTTTTTATTCTATTAAAAAATAATCCTTCTTACCTACAATTTAATTTTCATTCCCTCTATGATCTTTTTGTTTTTCACATTCAATATTCATTTTCTTCTACTTTAAGCACTCCTGTTACATTTTTCCATGGGATAGCAAATACTGTCATAGTGTGTAACAAAACAAAAGCACACCAAAGCACAATGTCTTGCCCTCACCCCATGTCCTCCACTTGAAGTGTCTTTTCTTTCATGTCATAAGTGATGGATGAAAAAGCTAAATACCTGCAGTGATTAGTGCTATGTGCCCTTTTACTAATACGCAAATCACCCTCCCACTCTTTCTTACCTGACTTTATTACCCATGACATTATCAGTTTCCATTTCGGTAATAAATGATGTTCAAAGTGCTAAATAAACATCTCCTAACTTTACCCCAATTGTTTTGAGCACTTCTAATTTGTACCTTCTTTTCCTCGCTTTGTGTGACAGTCTCTTTTTTGTTTTCCACTCAGTTCTATTGAAGTTTACAGGGTTGTTTTTTTGTTTGTTTGTTTGTTTTATTTTTGTCTGTCTCATAAGTGATGAAAAGTGCTCAAATTTTTGAGGAAGAATTTCTCTTCTTTTTAGTACAGAGCTTCTCCCTGTGGGTACAATTTAGATTTAGATATTCAGGTAGTAATCACATACAAACACACAAGAAATCTACGTCTCTAAGCTGAATTTCTCTGTGATATTCAGATTCATATAACCTCTTGACAACTCAACATCTTACCTTGAACTTTAATTATATCAGAAAAAGAAGTCTTAATTAAATCACCGCAAATTCCAGAACTTTAATATTGATTATAACACCATGATCCTATGAAATTTAGCTGCATCTTTGACCCTGCCCTTTTACTTGACCAAGTCCCTAGCATCCTTGTCTCGCATTATGCCACATTCAATATGAAAGCAAGAATTTCCTGGACCACATATACTGCCTAGAGATGACAGGCTCTGATTACTAGACTTCGCTTTTTTAAGCCCCCTCTCTAGCTATAAAATAGATACTTTTAAGACTTTGAGTGTCATTATTTGTCAAAATTAATTCATTACATGAGCTGCATCTTGTTTTCTTCAAGGCACAGTTTTGACTAAGTCAGACATATAAGTTCGTTCTGATAGACCCTAATGTTGTACAAACACATTTGGCATGGGTGTTTCTATTTATAGGTTTGGTAAATAAGTGACTTTGTATTTTGTTTCTTAGTATTGGAAAACTACGGTAAGAGATTAGTACAGAACTCAAATTGAACAGACCTGAAAAGCACCAGTGAAAATCAAAAGACTTAGAATTCTCAGCTAATTTAATAATTAGCATATCATTAAGCACTTCTAGGAGCTATGTGGATAGCAGTGACAGAAGCTAAAGTAGAAGTTTATGACTAATTATTTTCCTTTCTTCTTTTGATAAAATCAGCTGTTTACTTAAGAATAATACAGGAAATAAGATGAAATGAGTTGGAAGGAGGTCAGCCCAACTCAGGTTGAAATTTTAGTTTTGTTGAGTTTTCTAGTGCTGTACAACAGCAGCTTGAAGCTTTCTGGCTTCTAACAGTGGCGCATTTCTGCAACCCAGGAGGAGCTCAGTATTCAGATCACGTCCCTTCCCTGTGTTATCAGGTGGGGCGACCTGAATGAGCTGCAAGGTCCATCTTAAACGTAGATCCACAGTTGACAAGTCTTATTGGCAGTCATCCTCAACCCGAGTGTATCTCCAACAAACAGTTTAAATTCCTCACAACAAGATAGTGGGCTTCCAGAGCAAGTGCTTTAGAGGAAAGTCTAAGCTGACAGAGTCTCAAGAACTTGGCCTAGAAACTGGTACAGCACTGATTTCCTTTGTAGTCTGCAGAGTTGAGGACAGGAAACACATGGCGACTTTTGGACAGGAGGAGGTCCAAGAATTCAGCGACTTTGTTTTCAAACTCCGACAGGGTGACTTGAACATCTATCACCACATTTTATTTTATTCTTTTTGCTGCAAATAAATCTTTTTGTAGTTCATGATTTTCAAATTGAGGTGGCATGGAACTACTTGATATTAAATACGATTTTGAACTCACATTTTTGTCCTACTTCCATGCAAATAGCCTCCTACAGTGTCTTTGACAAGAAGGGAACTGAGGAGGTATTGGTAGTTAATGACTGATAGGGAAGGGGTGCTCCATCTAATAAGCTACCTGTGCTCCACTTCACTCATGCTCATTCGGGCAGCACTAAGCTTACTCGGTGTGCTTTAAAATGAAGAACATGACTCTGAGAGAAAAAACAATGGTGTGTAAAGAGTAGACAATTTGGAGAGGAAAGAATATGGGGTGAATTTGGTCAAAGTACATTATACATATGCAGAAGAGTTTAATAAAAAAGGAAGACTTTACGTTAGGCTTAAAAGAATAAATAAAACAAAGTAAAAATCAATACATGAAACTATTTTATATTTCATATGACTACAGGAACTAATCATAACTCCTTAACATGAACTAGAAGTACTTAAGTATGAAATATCCCTGATAAATAATGTAGAAACATACAAGTGATAAAAGGATGCTGAACCAGACCTGACAGCACATCACTTTTCTCAAAGGATAGAACAAAGATATCAGATAAAGGGTCAGTTAGAACAAGGGAAATAGCCCAACCCTTAAAACTGGAGGATGGGAAGAACCACGCTAACAAATCCAATTCCTATGAAAGACACTGGGGGAGGCCAATTATTTTTCCTTTTTAAAAAAGATTTTATTTTATGTATATTAGTGCATTGCCTGCATGTATGTAAGTGCATCTATGTTGTTCAATACTCAAGAGGGTGTAAGGATCCCCAGGAACTGGAGTTGCTAATGGTCTCAGTTACCAAGTGAGTACTGGGAAGTAACCTGCGTCCTATGCAAGAGTAGTCAGTGCTCTCAAATGCTGAGCCAGCTGCCTAACCTCTACTTATTTTCTTTAAAAGTACAATTAATCACATATTCATTTAGCAATAAAAATAGCACTTGTCCACCAGGCCTTTCAATTCCTGCCTGAGTTTTCAGATTTAACAAAATGAATTATAGTTATCATATAATCACACTTTAAAAAGTCAGCAAATTTTAAAAAATGTATATCTTAATGAGCCTGGTGACTTGATGTTTTATTGTTATAATCATTATGTTCATAAAAAAACTAGATTCAATTAAAATCATCTATTATATAATAAAGGTAACAATGAAAATGATTAAATGAACAACTTTACAAACAGTGGTGCATGACACATTTCTAGTAGTTTTGAAATGATTGCATGTCTATATCTAAATGATATTGTTGAGACTGACTTATGATTATATCTTAATCTTATCATTGAAAATGATATATCCTAAGATTAAAATGGCTTTGTCTACATGAATCATCACATAAAAGTGTTTAATTAAATTCTAAGACTATATTTACTGTGATGGGCTGTAGAGAAAAAAAATTTAAAGTGTATTTTCCTTCTAGGACAAAATCTACTCTCTAAGTAGTAACAGCGCATGCCCACATTTGTTGAGAAGAATGCCTTCCATTGGCCATGTAGAATTTAATATTGGGCATCAAGGGAGGGTTAGTCAATGAACTTTCATTTATATTCATTACATCATATTCCCCTTTTGTATTAATGAAACAATGAAAAAATAATCTTAAATTGAAATATAAACTATAATTATTCTTCATAAATAATTTGGAAGCTATATAAATCTTACTAGTTTTTGTAGGAAAGATCCTCCTATCACATACTCAAAGTAAACTAAAGAAAAGTAATCAAATAATAAAGAATCTCATGCAATCCTCTGCCAGATTTTTGTGTAAGGAGAAGAATACTAGAGACAGCTAGGGTATAATCTTTTATTCCTGCCTTTTAGCCTTTGTGTTGTCATGCATTACTAACATGCTGTAACTTATTTAATCCTTACAATCTCTGCAGAGTTAGTATTACATAATTATACTTATGTTTAAAGAGAACAAAATACTTTTCTCAAAAAGACATAGTTATTGATAGTTGGGCCTGAAATTATGTCCACTGTGCTAGTGTATTACTATAAAAAATGCATATTGATCAACATTAAAGATTAAAAATGTTCTGCTTTATAGTTTTAGAGAGGTTTCTTTTTATGGTCAATTGTGTCTGTTTCTTTTGGATATACAAGATGATATAATTCATGACACTTTCACATGGTGACAGAAAATGCTCACCTCTTGGCAGCCTTGAAGTTATATTCATAAAGAAAGAGATAGAGTCCCCAAATCCCACTGAAACTTAACCCCAGCGGCCAATCTTCTTTCCACTCCAGCATGCCTCGTTAAGATGCTCCTGCCCTACAATAGCACTTAGTCAAGTTTCAGATATGCAACACAAAACACTTCGTGATATATTCAAGATCAAAATAATTGACAGTTATTACATGGTTATGCATAAGTAAATGAAAAATATGCTTCTTTACTCAAAATTATACAGTTATTTTGTACACCTAATGGATATATTCTAAATGTAATCAATGCTGTGATTATCTACCTGGAATAAATACCAGATTCAACTAGTTTGGACTCTCACACAATCTGCTACTAATCCAGATGACACTTGCAAACAAAGCATCTTGAGGTTACCTAAACTTAATCATGACACGAATACAAATACAGATTCCTCAAAATTATACTCAGGCTTGAAAACTTTCTGTAACATTTCCAGAAATCAAGAAAACATTTACACATATTTGTTTTTTAAGGCTATAGACAAGGTAATAGGGAAAAGTCTAGAAAGATGCCTTACATAGAGTCTGCCTCTGATAGAGTTAGGCTTATAAACTTTGAAAGACTAAGTCATTGTTTAAGACAAAAATATTTCAAAATCATGTGTGATCAATTAAAGCATTTGTCATTTGCTCTTAAATTATCAATAGCACCTCTGCCTTTTCCAAGGTTAGATGAGTCACTTGGAATTTCTAATCCTCTACTCATTTCTTTTTATTTATTTTATTTTATATGTATGATTGTTTTGTTTGCATGTATGTAAGTGAAGTCATGCATGCAATGTTTTCAGAAGCAAGAAGAGAGTATAGGATCCACTGGAAGTGGAGTTAGGGGTGATTGTTAGCCTTCATGCGGGTGCTAGGAACTGAACACTGGTTTTCTGCTAGAGAAGTCACTGCTTTTGATGATGGAACCATCTCTCCAGCCCCTCTAATTCCTTCTTGAACACAGTCTCCATCCTAAAACTATGCAGACACATCACCATGAGTCACCTAACAACCTTCAGAAACATCAGTGGTTTTAAAAAATGTATAGGTCAGGAAATGCAGGCTAAAAAAAAACACCAGTATCATGCCTATTACTCAACAAATTATTAGGATTCAAAAATTCAGAAATGAATGAAAGACATTAAATATGTACCTAATTATATCACAGTATCTCATGGGTAGTAACTAAATTTATAGTATTTTACATACTGCATAGTATGACAACAATGTAAGATCATTTGTACGTAAATCTTTCTCCAGCCTCAGGGTATTTTGTTGTTATTTTTTATCTTAATTTTTTTACAGCAGAGCCTCTTCACAGGAGAGTCACATTCACTGGTCCTTTTATTTCTTTCTTTTATGCTCAAAAGCATAAAACGATGAACTGCTGTCATACCATTTAAATATAACTCTAAAGATGCTATTGCTACTTTACCAAAGATTTTATTTTTCTATTATAAAATGGCTCTCTTTGTCACATACACTATGCTCACTTATGTGCATGATATGGCATTAGTACAAGAAGCTCAGACTGGAAGAAGAGTTAGTTAGTCACTTGGCTAATTATGGGGATAATAGAAAGCTGATACTGTAGGGGTAATGAGAGAGTACATGAAAATATGGGAGAAAAAATCGTCTGTATGGAAGACATCAGTTGACAAGAAGCTTTGACAAATGGAGTCTGCACCACAAATTGTGGTAAAAAATCAATAGCAATGAATATTCTAGTTCCATTTCTCCCATTCTCTGGTCTTCTACTGAGCTCACATTGATAAAGCCTAACCTGAGGCTAGAAGATTAGTGAGCCTTTTCTTAAACTTTCCACATCAGTGAGAAGTGTAGAAAGTGACAAGAAAAAGGAAATTTCACAGACATTCTCAACCATTAACGGTAATTTATTTACTCATCTGAGGAGACAGAGGTGATAGTCACATGACATTTGAGTGAACTAAATTTCTTTGGTTTCCACATATTTAAATGTTAACATTATGCTATGTGGATTTTAACCTATCCACAAAGTTAAAAAGTATTAAATAATCACAATTTAAAATGACTAAAAGTAGGATTAGTCTAAAAAATGTTAGTTGAAATGATTTATTAAACATCTCATTAAGATAATCAAATTGAAATCAATTACAATTAAATAAATAAATAGCATACTTATTGTTAAATGTAAAATTACCTGATATGAACCCACCTTAAAAATAAAAATGGCATGTATTGCAAAAGTTGCTTTTGGCAAACAAACATGGGAAGAGAGGACCAAGGAATATATAGACTAATTGCTTTTGTACATTTGGTTTATTTTCACCTAATTCCTTGCCTGTGCTCTTAACTCTCACTGCATCGTAAACTAAAATTATTCCATTCCCTAAATTGAATCAGACATAAAAATAAAACTAAACTTATAATGAAAATATGTGTACCACCTTCCTACTAAAGCATGGTTCTCTGTGGAAGTACATAGGGTTCTCAGTTGTCATGAGGGAATACCACATTATCCACTTTATTGTTTTGTTAAAAATATTTTATTATTACTATTTTATTTTTGTGTGTATGAGTGTATTGCCTGAATGTGTGTAAGTGCACCAGTATCATGTAACACACATCGAAGTCTGAAGAGAGCACCACCATAAGGACAGTTGTTAGCAGGGTTATATGGATGCTGGCATTTGAATCTAGGTTCTCTTCAAAATCAGCCTCTGCTCTTAACCTCTGAGCCATCTCCAGACCCTCCATTTACTTGTTTAATGCCTGTAACATGTATTCATTTCTTTAATATAGTAAATACTGCATTATATTGTACACACTAGTAACAATGTAAACTTGTGATCAAATCATCTACACTTTCCCCTAAATGTAGAATATGAATTAAGATTCCTTGGCACCTGACAATCAATATTTTTGTCTAAATTTTTATTCATCTATGAGGTCATTATCCCACAAAATTCTATTCTGACAAAATTACCTCCTACTATATGGTAGGCACACTACTGAATAATCATTTAATAATATGATTTTATCTTCTTCAGAAGTTAGATAAAATTATTTTATTTTCATGGGCTGAGGTTATGGCTCAGTCAGTTAAGTGCTTTTTATGAAAGCATGTGGACCTGAGTTCAGATTTCAGTACATCTGCAAAAATTCAAGCGTGGTAACCCCAGCAGTGGGAAGGCAAATGTAGAACAAGTAAAAAACCCGATGTCAGCCTTTGACAGACACCTGCATATGCACACCTTTTCCACACACATACACATAAGCATACAGGAAGACACACACCCATGCAAACACGTAGACACACACATACATGTATACATTTTTCAGGGTTAGGGACATAGCTCAGTTGGTACAATGTGTGGGTTAACTGGAAGGGTAGCAACTCATCAAAAAGGTGTGGTGGTGCATGTCTGCAATCCAAGCATTAAGAAGGTGGAAATAAGGGCATCAACAGTATCAGTTTGTCCTCTGCTATGCATCAAGTTTGATACTAACTTCATAGGCTAAATGAGGCCTTGTATTGAAAACTCAAAAACAAATAAATAAACAAGCAAACAATGCATTTTCAAAGTTGTACCAAACACATTCCCTATAGTTATATACCCAAAATGATTTATATTAAACTCCTAAAACAGATGGCTGAAAAATTATGCTGCTGCCAAATATTGCCTATTCCAGAGGAATCTAGCGTAGTTTTTTAAAAAATAAATAGTGTTTGATTCTGCCTCCCTTACTATACTTCGGCTTTCAGTAGTGCTCTCAATTTAAATTTTGTACAAAGAAGAATGAAGTTCCTAAATTTCCAATATAAATTCCAATTTGACACTTGAAAACATTTGCTTAATTTTGATTCTTCACGTCTATACATTTGATTTGGACATTGCACATGTAAGAAGAATAAATCAACAAAAGGATAAGAAAGGAGCAAATGAATTGAGATAGAAAATGAAAATAAGATGAGCAAGAAGAAAAAGTAATGAATAGAAAAATGGGGTAGAAGAGGAAAAGGAAAAATAAAAGGAAGACAAAACGGAACAAAATCATCAATGCATATGCATAAGTAATGGATATCATTATTTCCCTATATGTTATGACCTGAAAACTCAATTGTTTAGGAGATTACAATCAGTTTCCTTTGTTTTAAGAATCTGGTTCTTCAAATAAAATCCATTATTTCATATCTATGTATACTTATTAACAATGTATGGAATTTTCATAGCTTTATGTGAATATATTCATTAAACAATTGCTTATATTTGCATAAACACCTACAGAGAGTATTGTGTATACCTTACCTAATCTCTTTAAATTTTGAAAAATATCAGTGAGTGAAATACACAATGTCATTTCCTGGGCTTGGTATTCTGTAATAAGTTTTACTGAACAACCTGACATTCAGTGCCATTCTTCAGAATACTCCAGTTTCATTCAAGTGCTTTTAAGTGTGTGTGTGTGTGTGTGTGTGTGTGTGTGTGTATTTAGTACTAACTGTCAACTTGAGAAAATACATTTGGTCTTCTAGACATACCTTTGCAGAGTTATCCTGCTTAAGCTAATTTGGGTGAGAAGAGCCTTCTCCATGGTTAATGGAATCATTCTCTGGGCAAGGACACTGGGTAACGTGGGGAAGACACCGCGCAGCAGCAGCTATCTATAAGTCTCTGCTCTGGATTGTGAATGAGCTGTGACTAGCTGCTTCAAGCTCCCATTTCATTGACTTCCTGTCATGAGGTAGTTGAACTTTATGTGAAAATAGACCCTTTCTCTCATAAATGTTTGAGTATCTTGTTCTGAGGTGGCCTTGCAGTGCTGATTGAAAAGACTGTAGGGCATATGAGAGCTAGAGACTTGTTGAAGAAAGTGGATCATTGTGGAAGTCCTGGGAAGTGACATCACTGTTCCCTTCCTGTTCCTGCCCTCCTTCCTGAGTGTGATGCAGTGAGACCATTCAGCTTTCTTTTACTACCACTGCATCCTCCTTGCCTACTGCCTTGTCATCCCTTCTATGATAGGCAATATTTTTAAGTAAATCCTGTTCCTTTTCAGTAGATTTGTCAGGGTATTTTATTTCAACACTTAGAAAATAACTAAGAAAGTGTGTTTTATAGATGGCTTTTCAGATTCCTAGGTTCATGCATTCATCAGAAGACTCAAGATTCAAACCAGTCCCATTCTACCACCACGAAGACCCACCCTGATCTCTTGTGAACAGTGTATCTCCCTCTATTCCCCTACCTAACCTATTAAACACCATAAATGACAAATGTACTAATTTGATATTGATTCTTCTAAAATTTGGGTTTTCTTGAAACTTATTATATCAATAGAATCATACATTACCAGCATTTTTTATTGCCAATATCATCAACATTGTAAGCAGTTTCTTCCAAGTGGCTCATGAACTTGTCCATTCTTTTTAGTTGCTGTAGATTATTGAACTGTTGGCTTTACTGAGAGTTATTTTTGTTGTTTCCTTTAGGACTTTTATATTTAAAGTTGTTTTGAACATATATGCAGAGTAATTTTTTCATGACAAAGATTTCATTTGATAAGAGACCAAAGGTAATATTGCTGGACAGTATGAATGTTGGGATTAAGTTTCATAAGGGAATGGGAGCCACAATAGTTTAATTTCACTAGCAATGTATCAGAGATTCAGCAGACCTCCACTACTTTTCTTTCAATCTTCCCTGTATTTGGTAGTTATTATTTTTGAATTTATCATTAAATGGTATTCATTTGACGTGTGTATAGTGATGAATTGGGGGGATCCTTAGTCTATAGATTAAATGGCTACTGATATTGAATATATTTTCTATGCATCACTTTCCATCTGCTTATACTCCTAGATGATATGTGTACTTAAATAAATTTTCCCACTTTAAAATCTTTAGTTGTATTCAATTTGGTGACTCTAAGAAGCTCTCAGTATTTCTTCAAATATATTTTTACCTCACTTTCTACTAATTTGCTTTCTGGAAAACTGATTACACAAATGCAAGATTTTCTGTTATTATTCTATACATTTGTGTATACTTGATTATTTTATTTCAAACTGTCCTCTCTGCATAGTTCAGGAGAAAGGATTAATGCTACTGATCTTTTGTTAAAATCACATTATCTTAGTCATTTTCTTTTCCTTTATATAAAATACTCCAACAAAGCAACAGCAGCATAAGAGAGAAAGAGCTCATTCAGGCTCACAGTTCAAGACACACTCCATCAGGGTGAAGAAAGCAAGGCAGCATGACCTTGAAACAACTGCTCACATCACATTCACTGTCAGGAACAGGAATCAATGAGTGCATGTAATGTCTAAATCTCTCTCTCTCAGGTAATCATGGATTCTGTCAAGTTGACAACAATAACCATCACATGAAGCTTCTGTCCTCATTCTTTTTCCATGTCAATGGAAGATCCTTTGGCACTACTTTAACAATTATTAACTCTATTTCTGTTTTCTTTTTCTTTCTTTTTATGTCTCTTCATATTTGTTCAGAATATCTATTTTTACCTTTCAGCACTTATTTAAAAATTATTAACTGTATTTTTCTGTTCTTTTGGTTCTTTTCATGCTTCTTCATTATTCACTGAGAATATCTATTTTTACATAAGAACATTTGAACATTTTTATGTCAAAAATTTTAGGATAATTTTTTTAAAAAATCTTAATTAGATGGTGGGTCTTCCATAAGCTTGTAATCTAAGATATTTAAAGGCTCAGGCTACGGTATGAATTCAGGGCATGTTGGACTGGTTAGTGAGAACCTGTCTCAGAATATAAAGGAAAAAGAGAACTAGCCAGTAAAGTCCTTACCTAGTATCAGGTGCACCTCACATAAACAACAGGATCCTCATTATACACTATTAACACCCTAGTCATCCTTGTGCTGGTGCTGGTTTATTTTCTTTCCCCGTGTTAGCAATTGTATTGTTTGTTCTTTTCATGGAGAGCAAAATTTCTGTAGTATTTTTTTTGAATAATCAGGTTCTGCTTACAAATTTTATTACAGAATACAATCATTCTTTTTAAGTTAAATATGCACATTTCAAAAATATTTCTCTTTTAAGGATTTAAAATAGAAATTATTTGGGGGCCTTGTTCTAATTTTTACTATTATATGAGAGATTAGGAAAGGATTTGTCTGATCATGTCGTGTGGAGCAATTTATGATTTAGGAAGGAAGCTTTTAGCACACTTTGATGAAGAACACTTCTTGAGCTGGGCAATTTGTGACTTTGTCCTCCTTGTCAATGTTATTGATACCTAATCACTCTAGGTGGGAAACTGGATTGTTTGTGAAGGCCATGGAGAGGCTTTCTATTCAATCCATCAGCCACTCTATTATGATTCCTTGTTGCTCATCTACCATTTGTCTCTAGGGGGAGGGGAAGACATATCTAGAGCACTGAGCTTCCAAACTGGAACTATAACACATCATTTCCCTGAAGTGTTCATTGCCTCTTTCAGAGACACTGTGTAATAGATAATACCAATAAATAGGACAAAATGCATCCATTTCAGGCAGCCTTGAGTTTCTATGATTATGCTTCATGGTCTTTAAAGACCCCTATTTTAATCATAAATCCTCTCTCTGTCTTTCATCTTTCTGCTTCTCTCTGTGTCTGTCTCTGTCTCTGTCTCTCTCTTTTCATTCTGGTAATTCTCACCTTGTTGTTGTTGTTGTTTGTTTTGTTTTTGCTTTTGTATTTTTTGACAGGGTCTCCTAGTCCCACAACCCTGAAAATCACTATGTAGACCAGGCTGGCTTGGCTCTCATAGAGATTTGCCTGCTGCTGTCTCCTGAGGGCTGGATTAAAGGTACATGACACATTGCCTGGCTCTTCTAACATTTTTTAACAATTTCAATATTCATTTATCTTTTGTATATCCTTGATTATAAATTCAAAGGGTGTTAAATTATTTTTATTGATTCCAAAAATTATTAGTCTTTGCGTATCTAATTCTATTGACTTCTTTGTCTATTCTTGGAGTCTTTTACTACTTAATGATTTAGTTAAAAGCTTGCCTCCCCTTTAATTCCAATATGACATCTGTATATTATTTATATGAAATTTCCTTTGAGGTAAAGATTGAGATAGAGATAGGCTTCTAAAGCGAGAATTTGCTATTTTTCATGTTGGGTGCTGAGTTACCTAAACAGAACTTCATCTAGTTCATATCTTTTTCCTTTGGCTAAAAATTAATATGAGTTTGAGGAGAAGAACATATGGACAGGCCAAATTCTTTCCAAAATTCTGTAGACTTGTCTATTCTATTTGCTAAGAACTAAGTTTTAAATGACAAGTTTTGTTTATTTTGATTTCCTCTAGAAATAACTGGATTTCATTCTAGTTCTACTTTAGTCTGCATTTAAATGTACTCTTTAATCTTGTTAAAGACCTCAGCTTCTTGGAATATTTTTTTCCTTATAAACTACACTTTGAAAGGACAATGGGTCTTACCTTTAAAATTATGTATTAACAATGTACAACTTGAACATTGATATGAAATTCAGTAAGACTGCCAAATGCCTTAAAGGCTGCAATATCTATCAGTACTCAAAAGAGCATTCTGATTTCTTATTTTTCCCTTATTCTCAACTTTGCTTTGCATTAAAGAATGTTTAATTTTTTAAAGATAAATTTTGTTTCAAGAATTTCATGCAGTGAATTTTTATTATATTCAGACATATTCCATCTCCACCTTCCCCCTACCACCTTCTGACACATCCCTCCCCTGAAACTTTGTGTCTTCTACTTGAATATGGAAAAACCTTCTTAAAGAGAAATCATATCTAGTTATAGTGACAGTGACCTGTAATTCTTGCACTCAGTTATGCTAAAGTAATAAATGGTTTGGGGGTCAGGATACCCTCAGATTTCTTGGAATGGAATTTTCATTCCTAAATTCTATTTCTTTTATACAATGCTTAATAATGTCTAGAGGGGATCTCTTTATCTTAGTGATCAGAAATACTTGATTTTATTCTAAAAAGTAAGTTGTTTGCAACCCTTGCATGCAGATTACACCTTAGCTATTTCAATTAACAAAATGACCCCATGTTTACCAGAGCATTCTCCAACAATCTGATTCCCCTCAGGGTTCTACAGTGGGTCGAAAGAGAAACTAAATTCTCAGTACAGGTAGCAACTCACTCATAGGTCCTGAATCCAAGACGGTCTGACTGGCAGTTGAGAGGCTTCACAGCTTCACTTAACAGCTTTATATCTGTCTCTTCTTTTGTATTTGGTGAAATCTGTAGTCTTCAGACCGCTAATGCTGTTAAGCAATGCAGCCTGGTCCTGACAGCCCCTAGAATATGATTATGGCCAGTCAAACATGGATGCCACTGGGGCAACATGGGTGGGCAGTGCAGCTTGGCACTGTCCTGACATTGCGTGTGATTGGCCTTGTCATGTAGTTCTACTAGTGTAGGTGGTGGTCTGGCTGGCATTGTTCCACAGGACAATTCCTGGTAGGTGGCCAGATTGATTTTGCCGTGCTGGTGTGCATGTGGATTGCCAGGAAAAAAAAAAAAAAAGATTTAATATTTTTACCAGAAGCTTTTGTTCTTTTAAAGAGGAATGTGAATTTAACGATGTTCCTGAAGTAGAAATCAATCTACATTCTTTTAAATAATTTATATTTAGATTTTTTTTTAATTCTCAGATTTCTCTGGTTATTTTTTACCTGCAAAATATTGTTTGAGATTTTCATTCCCTTTAATCAGAGCCCAAACATACATTTACACACAAATGTGCCTTTCTATTCTATATGACATTTTTACAAACATTTACAAGATGAACCTCATTTATTAATCTTGAGATATTTCCGGTGGACTTTTTGGGTAGTATTTGTATGAATATAAACACAACATCTAAATTATTTCACTTTTAATTACTCCTTCAATTTTGGTGTTGATCTTTCCTATCTAAAAGACATTTTTAAATATTAAACAACAGAAATCATTCAGTATGTGAAATACTTGTTAAGCAATGCTTTAGACAGTGGGACTTGATAAATAAAATAAAATAATCAACTTTCCATCTAGTCAGAAAGATCAAAATAGAAAACACTGTTACTAACCACATGAACAGGCACATAGGCTCAGTGGCATAAGAAAAGACTTAAGTGGATTAATGAGGTCTAGGAAAACACTTCCTTCAGTTGGAAGGTACTAGGAGAACACCAACTTCCTTCATTTGGGAAGCACTAAGCTGAAATTGTATAGCAGTACCCTCAAAAACCCTGTAATTCTTTACACTAAAGATGTCTTTATTATGCTATACATTTTTCAGTCTAACAGAAAAGTATTGAATGCTTATTATACAAAAGTGATCAAACATACAAAAATAGTTTTATTTTACTTTAATTTTATGAAACATTTTCTTTAAATAAACAAATTATTCTATAAATAATTACCACAAAATTCCAAACAGATATAAATATTTTATTTCTTATCTTTTTCTGAGTTACCTAAGCTTGGGTGGCTTCTAAAGTATTTATATGTCCATTCTCCTCCAACCTCACATCGTGTTCTTCTTCCCTTGTGTACAGGCTGGATCTTGCTCCTAGCACCGCAGATCACTTGACTACTCTCTTAGTCTAGAAGCACCCTTTGTATCCTGAATTCTGTTCTCAGATCAGCTCAAATTTTCAGTCTAGCTTGTTAGAGCTTTCAGATACTATTCCAACCCCCCAACTTTCTATTGCATACTTGAAACCAGCCTTCTACCCTGGCAGTCCCCTCCTCCAGCATGCCTTGGATTCTGGAGACCATCCTTTTCCCCTGGCAAATCTGATCTTGCACAATTCATTTCGACTCCCATACCACAAAAGTAATTCCAAACTCTCCCACCTGATATCTGTTCTTCATCTAGCTTTGGACACAGATACACACTTACTCTTAGCCCCCCAGGTATCTCTAATATCCTCCTACCTCTGACAGACTGTGAGCTCTCCAAAATTGCCTGTGCTCATTCCCCTGCATTGGTACCATCTGCAGCCCTTCCCATTGCAAGAGGGCTAGGCTCTGTGACCCTTTTGTAGGGGCTCAGTAAATGCAGATTGCCTGAGAGAGCCTGAATTCAGCCTCTGCTTAGCATTTTTTCTAAACTGTGCTATGACTGCTGGCTAGAAGGGCTAGGACATTAAGAGAGAGCCTGAGAGAATCTTATCTTGTCTAACCTGTACCTCTGAGGGAACTCTGGAACAGCTAGACTACAGACATCTGGTCCCTCCAATATAAAATCAAAAGTGAGAATCTGAAGCCTTGACAAACCAGCTATTCATACTCAATAAGGAAACAACCAGGTCACATCAAGTACAGAAACAAAATCAGATTTCAACTCAATAAAGGAAAGCTTGAGTTTCACATGAGAAATCACACACAAAAAAGAAATCTACATGCAAGATCACAAGGAAGAAATAATATAAAATCCCAAATAATATGTCCTCACTAAATACCACCAATCCTGGAGAAAGGTTCTACAATTAAAACTCCACAGAGATAACCCAGGACACAGACTTTGACCATAAACATGATCAAAGAATTAAATGAATGTGAAAAACACAAAAAACAATCAAGAAAATACCCCCACAGACAGGGCCACAGGTCAGTTGAATGGAGGCAATTTTCCAACTGAAGTTCCAACAACACAGTTGCGTCAAGTTGAAGTCAAAGTTATCCAGCACACAGGGGGAGAAATCCAAAATTCCTTCAATGAAGCCAGTATCAAAATAACAAAACCATGAAAAGATACAAAGAACAAAGAAAACTATAGACCCATATCCTTAATGAACACGGATGCAAAAATTAACAGCAAAATGTTTGCAAACCACATACAGACACACATAAAAAATCATCTACCATGATCAATTCCACTTTATTACAGAGTTGAAGCGGTGGTTCAATGTGTGTAAGTCAATGAATATCATAAAGCATATAAATTAACTCCAAGACAAAAATCACATTTTAATCTCAGTAGATGCAGAGAAGGCCTTTGATAAAATTCAACATGCATTTAAGTTAAAAGTTTTAGAGGGAATTGGACTGGAGGGAACAAAAATTAAACTACATACAAAAAAAATAAAGCTATGCAAAAAAACCCACAGCCAACATCATTCTAAATGGAGAAAATCTGGAAACATTCCCATTCAAATCTGGAACCAGGCAATGTCCATTTTAATACAGTGCTCGAAAGTCTTGTTAAAGCAATAACACAACAGAAGAAAGTTAAAGAAGTACTCATTGGAAAAGGTCCAAGTGTCCCTTTGTGCAGATGACATATTATACCTAAGGAAAGCCAAAAATTCAACCAGAGTTCTCCTAGATATGATTAACACTCAGTAAAGAGGTAGGTTACAAAATTAATCTAGAAAAATAAGTAGACTTTCTATATACTTATAATAAGCAATTGGAGAAAGAATAGTAGGAAACCCTTCACAATAACCTCAAAAAAGAAAAGATAAGAAAGGAAAAACACCTTGAAGTAAAGACATTAGAGATCTGTACAATGAAAATTTTAGGTCTTTACAGAAAGAAACTGATGAGGACACCAGAAGATGTAAGGACAGGAATTCCCATGCTTGTGGATTGGAAGACTTAATATTGTGAAAATAACCATCCAACCAAAAGCAATATATTTATCCAATGCAATTCCAATCAAAATCTCCTTGACATTGACAACAGAATAAGAAGAAAATTCTAAAATTCATATGGAGGCACAAAAGATCCTGAATAGAGAAATCACCCCGAAGCACAAAGAGTAACACAAGGGGTATTCCTATACCAGATTTCTACTGGTATAGGAACTACATCAGAGAGCGATTGCCAGCCACAGAACAACATGGTATTAGAACTAAAGTTGATCAGTGGACCAATGGCATATTATTGAAGACTCAAACATGAGTACATGAAATTTCAGCCATCTGATATTTGACAAACGGGTCAAGAAAACTCACTGGTAGAAAGATAGCAACTTCAGCAAAGGTACTTGCAAAACTAGATCTCCAACTATAGAATGAAAATAGATCCTTATCTTTCACCTAGCAGAAAAGTCAACTCCAAATTAATCAAAGGCCTCAATGTGAAACCTGAACTCTGAAGCTGTTTGAAGAAAATTTTGGCAATAACCTATAAGATATAGGTGTTTGAATAGATTTTTAAAATAAAACAGCAGTTGCTCAGGAATTAATGTCAATAATCAATAAGTGGGACTTCTTTAAGCTCAAAAGATTTTGGACAGCAAAAGAAACAACCAAGGAAATGAAGGGAAACCTCATAGAATAGGAGAAAATCTTCACTAGTGACACACCTGACAGAGGTTTGTCATTCAAAGTATATAAAAAACTTTTTAAAAATTCAATAAACAATAAACAAGTGACCCAGTTAAAAGATGGGCTAAGGATATGACAGAGAATTCTCAAAAGATGAAAGAAAGATGGCTGAGAAACTTCATAAAAAGTGTTCAAGATCTTTAATAATTAGGGAAATGCAAATTAAAATCACTTTAAGATCTCAGCACAGTTAGGATAGCTAAGGTCAAGAAAACAAAGATACTAAATGCTGGAGGATGTGGGTAAGAAAAACGCTCATTTGCTGCTGGTGGGATTGTAAACTTGTGCAACCCCTATGGAAATCAGTGTGAAAATCTCTTTAAAAAACTAAAAATGAATCCACTGTTTTATCTTGTCATATCACTCCTTGGCATATACTGAAAGGGCTCATCTTATTGCAGAGATACTTGTACATCTATGTTTGTTGCTGCTCTTTTCACAATAGTTAGAGACGGAAGCAATCTAAATGTCCTTCAACTTACAAGTGAATAATGAACATGTGGTACTTTTCCAAAATGGAGTTCCACTCAGTAGTAAAGGAAGACTAAATCATGACATTTATAGGTAAATGAATGGAACTAGAAACTGTTATGCTAAGTGAAATCACATTGACTCAGAAAAGGAAACAACATATGTTCTCTCTCCTTTGTGGACTGTAGCACCAAACCCTTATATGTGAGTATGTATCCTGATATAACTGCAAGAATCAGGAAACTGGAAAGGAAACATGGATGTAAAGGGAAAGAAGGGACCTAAGAGAGATGAAAGCAGGAGACAGGTATTAATAAGTGAGCAATACATAAAAGAAGGTAGCAAAATGGGATGGGGAAGAAGGGTTATACAGAAACTATGGTGATAATGGGAAAGAAGGATCTCAAGAGAGGTGGGGCCATAGGAAACAAGTATTATCAATGGAGAAAATAGGGGCACTTTAAATGAAGAATGCATGGAGGGAATGTTAGACAAGGCTAGAGAGAGAGAGGGAGGATAGGTGAATAATGCCTAGCTAGTATTAAACACCAGAGGGAATCATGTTGGTTTAACAACCTAATGACAAATTCCACGTATCATATCCCTACATGAGCCTACATGCACAGCTGAAGTCTAAATAACAAAAAACAGTGCCGGACAGGGTAAACCTTCTTTAGAATTGTTAGCCAGGGTGTCTGAGAGACTCCCAAAATTACAAAAATTATTGCTACACCCCTATTGTCTCCCACATCTTGAGGAAAAGAACCTATTTCTGAAGACAGGACATACTTTGGAGACTGGATTTGGAGCAATGGAAATGGAACCATTTTCCTGAAGGCTAACTCTCATAACTCTGGAAAGCACTATGCCAGTAGTCAAGGGAGATCATCAATTGATGGCCCAACACCTACTTCATGACCAAATGACCACATTGATCACTGGCACTGTTGGGCCTTAAGAAATCCTAATTGACTGGCTGGCACCTTGTGGCCTGGGCAAGATGGCGCTGAGAGGAGCTAAAATAAAGACTAGCCAGAAGAGATAAGCACATACCACACGTACCATGGTAATTAGGTGAACTAGGAATTCAAGTGCCATTGGAGAAAAATTACCCCCTCCCTCGTAAACAGTCCGTGGACAGTAGTAGCCTCTATGTAAAGTAAAAAGCATGATCAGAGTGACCAGTAAAATGATTGGTAGAAACTTCCTGCTGTATGCTAATACCTGTAACTCTAAACCTTTATAATGTGTCTGATAAGTTCAGTAAATGGCTCCCTGCGCCACCACTGAAGAAGTCACATCATTAAAGCTGTATCATCAAAAGAGCTGACTTGCTGCATGCTTCTTTGGTTGGACGGGGCCCGGCCCGGCCTGAGTGTCTTCTGAGCGGGCCGGGAGGCTGAGAACGGTCAGGCGGCAGCACTCGATGTCCCTTTGATCCCTGTGAAGGCCCTCTCCTACTGCGGGGAGGGGGCTGGGGCAATCCAAGGGAAGTAGGACACGAGCCTGGTGCCGGATCCCCCTCTCAGTTCCCTCCTGTTGGCCGGGAGACAGAGGACCTGGTGAGGGGGTGTGCCTGCTGGTGCCTGTCGCTCCGCTGGGGGAGAGAGTGACATGGCACAGCTTTAGACACTGGCATAGTAGTGGCGTTTTTATCTTGGGGTCAATCATCGACACCCAATTGGTCTTAGCGCCCAGTCAATAGGAGGATACTGTAATCATAGCCAGATACACATGGCTGAAGAGGTCATACACCTTAGAGAAAGACTGTCACATCCCTTGGCTAATGTAACTTTATACTGAAAGCAAAATACGTATCTTTATATTTACAGTCAAGTATCACAGTCACCACTCATCAAAGAAAACTTCTTTTGTACCAGACAGAGACTACTACAGAGTACCAATGCTGGTCACACACAGACATAGTCTGTGAATTGCCCATGCCTAAGTGGTACATCTACAATGAATCCTATATACCTAAGGCTCATGCAATATAGAAGAGTAAAGGAGACACTTATGAATCTCTTAACTCTCATTAATGAAGGTCCCTCATGTAATGAAGGACCAGTAACACAAAAGTCACAAATGGCCAAAGCATGGAGATTAGGATACTGCAGAGTGTGGGTCCCTGTATAGGACTCCTATGTTAAGTCTTACTCACCCAGGACTCAGGGAACATTGCATAATAGGGAGCCCATAGATATTAAGAGCCAATGAGAATGTTTACAACCATACGAAAATAGAAACCTACAGGAGTCTTGGACCCTGTTCATAGGAACCTACAGCAATCATTTTGGCTAAAGACCCAAGCAAACTAAAGCAGACAAAAACCGAGCATGGAATTGAGGAAATGGGTAGCAGATCCCAACGTCTGCTTTAGAAATATTGGCAAATGATTTCTGTTGAGTGAAGATGAGCTAGTCTTGCTAGAGTGAGACTCTAGGTAGGCTGACTAGACCTCAGTGGATGATCTTTGTTGAGGTCATTTGGGGACACTAACTTGTCACAATAGACCTCATTGTAGATGAAAGAATGTACAGATTTCAGTTGGGGGGTTTTTGCAGTGCTTGTGGGTTAGGGGGTATAAAGATGTTTAAGATTGATTGAGATATTCTGTATGAAATACATAATGATTCAATAAAAATATTTTTAAAAATTAAATTAAAATTAAATATTTATGTCCATAAATATGCCAATAGACTATTATAGACACCATAATAATGATAATATTATTAGTATTTATGCCTTTATTCACAGCTATATAATTTCTTGCAACTGATTTTAATTTCATTCTAATATATACTGTGGTATATATATTGAGTGAGACTGTCCCTCATAGGTTCCAAATATTTGAACACTTTGTCCCCAGTTGGTGGCACTATTCTGGGGGTGTGAGTCTTAGAAAGTGTGGGTTTGCTGGAGGAATCAAGCTACTGGGGGTGGCTTAGAGAGTCTTGAAGCCTTTCCAGATTTCCAGTAACTCTGTTTCTTATGTCTGTTTCAATTTGTGAGTTCTAGACTTTCTTGTCCAGTTACCCCTGCCACCACGTCTCCCCATCATGATGAAATCCAATCCATGTGTAATTGTAAACTCAAATAAACTGTTCTTTTTATAAGTTCTCTTGGTCATGGTGATTGATCATAGCAACAGAAAAGTAACCAAGACATATGCCTAGGATTTATAAATATTCTTCCATGTAATCAAAGAGTTTAAATATTTCCTATTTACAAGTTCCTAAATTGTAATGAAAATAAGACCCAATGATATTTTGATATCCCAAATTGATGAATCTACAGTGCTTTTTTATTGTACAGAGAGTGGTAGTCATTGCAAGAATCAACAGCATTCCAACCTTTAAATTAAATAATTTTCTCAAATCCTGTAAGTTAAAATTGGTACTTCTCTAAATTAGCAATACTTTTCAACCATAAAACAGGGGATCAAAAACTTTCAACTTTAAAAGTTTAGATAAGTTTTAACGAAAAAGAGAGTGCACTTAAATTGGACCCAGACCTAATTAAAAAAGCCTTAGGATAATATAACTTATAGTGAGTGTTGGTTAGAATCAGTATCAAAAATAGAAAGCAATAAAAACATCTTCAACATAAAGCAAAGAAAATACAACTTATATTTCATGAATATAATACTAAGCTTGGGTTAAATATTTCTTTTTATATTTTGCTTTAAAACTAATTAGGAAAAGTTTGCAAAGGTGAGTACAAAGTAACATTATATTTTAATGACTGTAGTAAGAGAATTCAATGACTAGAAGAATGCAATTAAAATAGAGTATCGAAGTACACAACTTGCAAGTGAATTCCTGTTAAGCACTGCTAACAGTTTCAGTTTTCTTTTTAAAATTACATATATAAATGTTAAAACATTTGAAGAGAGAAGTTCTTATCCACAATTTTTTTAAAATTTATAAATTATTTATAAATTTATAAATCAGGCAAAGGAAACACAAATGTTAAGGAAGAAAACATAAAAACATATTATTTTTTCCATGAGTTCATACTAAAAACTGTGCTGAGCAAAAGTTAGAAAAATGTATATTTCATTTAAACATTTCTTGATTTATCAAAGAACACTGCTTTGAACAAACAGATTATCAGAATTGTGAAAAGTATATTGTTTAAATAAAATGAATCTCTAATGATAAAGGTCCAAAAACACATGACAGTAGCTTAAACTTGAGAAGATTATACTCTCTGTAGGTAAACTTTGATTCCACAAGCTCCTTTAACTTGAAAAAAATCACAAGTTTATAGGAGTTTATTAACAAAATATTTAAATCATTATGTTCTTTCTCCAAATCTTAAACAGTATATGACACAGATTTTATGATATAGGAAAAGTTTGAATGAGTGTTTCCAGTCCTCTTTGTACAAAACCATAGCACCACCCCAGGGACACTTGTGCAATCAGAACTGTGATTGAGACAAAAAAAAAAATGTAGTGACTATAAAAAGAGAAAGACCCTACTTTCACCTCTTCTTTCTCAGTCAAGATTAGGCAAGAAGAAGAAAAGGGAGAATGGATTCCTGCTCCTGTATGAATAATTCCTTCATGTAAGTATATTTCCTAGACAACCAACACAAATTTGCAACGTCAGCAAAGAACCAGAAAAATGATGAAAATAAGGATGATAATGTACTTACATAAAGACAGAATAAAAGATATATCAGTGTGTGTTGTAGTAGATATGTATAGTCCTTCATACCCTGTACAAATTAGAAAAGACACCCCAAGCTTTCCACTAAATATTCTAAACAGTAAGACTGAGTCCTCTCTCTGAATTAAAGAAACGGTAAGAGAGAATGAAGACAGAATCTCCCAATGTCCCCAGCACAGCCTTAGTCCTTGCCAACATATCGCTCAGCCTCCTCTGATCTTTACTTTGGTTACTGTGACACTTACACTTGCCTGCAAAACCTGAAATATCTGATGTGTTTGAAAAATATTAAAGTCAAATATTTCCTCTTTTATGAAAAACCTATTATGAGCTTGCTATAGTCCAGTACAGAGAAGACTCCTTTTCCAAATTAGAGTACTTCCAAGTAGTCTTCTCAAGGGGGGAAGCTTTGTGAATATACGTTTACCCCTAAAAATGATATGACTAATTTTTCTTCCTTTAAACTTTAGTCTACCTCAAGGCTATCACTAGGTAATTAGGTTGGTGCTCTCATGTAAAGCTTTTCAAGTGAAAGATCAAAAAATATAAGAAATGGTATTTGATATTCTTTTTAACACATATATTTTATCAGATTGTGTGCATTTCATACAATACAGCCTAATTCTATATAGAGCCCCTCTCTTATCTATGCCTCTGCCTCCCAACAGCTGGAATTAAAGGTGTGTACAAGCAAGCCTGGCTCATGAACTCTATTTTGAAGAGGAGTAGCTACTGGCAAACAAGGTTTCTATGTGCTGCAACACAGTGACACTTTGTAATAGTTCTCTGAAGTCAAGCCTTATATGCAAGAATACACCCTGTACCTATGTATAGTGTCTCATAATCTAACAACAATCCACCGCAGAATGAATCAACAGATATCATAGAGCACTACAAAATAAATGAAACCATATAGCTAATGCTATGAGTAGTGAGTTTAATAAAATTGAGAATTTACTCTAAAATTGAGCTGCTGAAGTCTATCCTCCTGCTTTGGGACAATCTGTAGATCCTCCCACTGCTTCAGGGCTCAAGCTTCCCTGCTGGCTAGTATGGGCCTGCACATCTTCTTCCCAAACTCTCTTCTTGGGTCTTGGACCTGTTCCTCTGATAGTCCCTTTCTTGGTCTTTTTGAGACTGGGTCTCCCTTGCAGCTCCAGCTGGACCTGAACTCTCTTTGTACACAGGATAGCTTTGATCTCTCAGAGATCCACCTAATTCTGACTCATGATGCTGGGATTAATGGTGTGTGCTACCGTGCCTGAAAAATTGATAAATTTAAATGATGCTATCCCATTTATACTACTTTAGAACATGAGCTAGCACTTTATGATTCATTCAAGAAATTATTCACCAAAATTACACAGGTATAGTTTCCACAAATTATTTAAATTTGTATTGCATTTTATGTTTATAGTAATTTTACAAGTAAACAGTTTATAAAGAACTAATTTTAGAACACATCAATCTTTGTCAAAAGTTTCTGGTAGTTCATTTGTAAAACAAATCTTTCTCCACTCTCACATTTGAATTATACACAGGCTCAAAATTAGAACAATTAGTCAGATTCTAAATATCTTCAATAGAATGGTCTTCTAAATAGCATCCATAATTTTAATGAGTGTTATTGTTTTCAATGAACAGTTATTAAAATAAAAAGCAAACACTATTCAAAACTTATAATTATTGTCTAGGGTAATAAGGACAATTTGGCCTTTGTTACATGTCTCATCTTTGTTTCCATTCTCTCTTCATTTTTCTATGTGAGGTAAAATTAATGTGGCAAAAATTATACTAGTTAAAATAAATAAATAAATTTCATTGTTTTATTTTCCAATGCATTTCTAAAATTTAAACTCTTGTTTACTACAAGGTAAATAAAGTTTTCTAAGAGCTAAAAAATTAAATGTACAAAAATTTTTATAAAGATATATATTGCATGGTGAGTCTTTGTATCTTACATATACTGAAAGGTCAATGGAATATAAGGTTCTTTTACTGAATTTTTGAGCATATCATACAATATATTTTGATCACATTTATATCCCTTCAAGTATTTGCAACCTTCTTAATAGGCCCTACCCAGGTCATATTTCATGTATGCTGTGTGTGTCCATTCACTGGAGCCTGGTTAACCTGTCAAATACCACACCCTTAAAGAAAACCAACTCTCATTGTCCCAGCAATTATTAGTTTCCCATTTTTCTATAGTTACTCTTGGGGTTTATGCACACTTCCTCATTGCTATGCAGGGATTTTTGTCTTGATTGATCTTTTTTGGATCTTGTACAGTCTGTTATCTCCAAGAATTTGAAGCTAAGTTCTTATTGCTGAAGACAGGATATTTTAGAGACTTTTTGGGCAATCAAGCTGGAACTTATATATAAGCATGCATAGTATTAGAAGACACTGTGTAAACTGCCAGAGGAGAAAACCAATGAGTGATTCCATTCAGCTCTAAAGTCTATGAACCCCAACATGACTAATCTGCAAATAATCTCTACTGGTGTAGTAGTGGCACTTTTATCTTGGGAGTAATAAACATCTGTCTAACTGGGGTTAAAGACTGCTAAATGGGAAGAAATTCATGTGTGATACTGTAAACAGCAAAATACATATAACTGGAGAAGTCATATATCCTAGAGAAAAACCTCCTTTGCTCACATCCCTAGACCAATGTAATTTTATAGAAGAAGCCTGTGAGAAATATGAGTTGTGAGTCAGGAGATGGTTGTTTTAGCACCGGTTCTATGAATACGTCATTGGGTGATGCCAAATGCTCTAGCTACTTCTCATTCCCTGTCAAAAAGAGAGGCATGGGAAGAGATCCTGTTTCAACATTTCCTATGTTTGAGCAACATTGATATTTGAAGTGACTATCATACAATGTATATTCATAGTTAATTTTGTGAGTAGCTACTTTTCTAGACGAATTCCGTTATTTGTGACCAAATGAAATGTCCAAGTGTTCTCTATATTTCTATGCCTTATGCATTTGTTCAAAAATACAGATTTTGTGTATATGTTAACTCTACATATGTTAACTCTCTCTAAATTTCATACTCATTTCCATTCTTTAAAGTTCCAAGTACTCTCAGAATTGCATTTAATCATCTCAAAATGGAGTATGTTTCCAAGTCTCATTTTTAATTCATACCTGCTTCAAAATTTTAATAGTGGCTGATGGATAATGAGTTTATTTAGTTATGAAGCTATCAATTTGGAGATACTATGGGGAACTAGTTTTGTCCTTACTGTTTTAATATAAGTTAAACATGGATTTATTATGTACAATTCACAGCTTCCATTTTCACCATATGTTTTAATGAAAAATCTGAAAATTACTTGTTTCTCAAAAGGCAAAATTCAACCCATATAAACTATTGCATTGTTTCATTTGGTCAGCTTAAAACAAAACAATCAAAAAACAAATGTGTTCCAGGACTCTGACAAATAGAAACTTATTGATTAGAGAGTACCTCATCATAAAATCAAGGAATTTTTTGATAATCACATCACTGTACAGTTAATGTAATTTTATATTTAAAATTAGATAAGTCTGAAGGGATAGAGTACACAGACATGTAAGAATGATTCATAATTGCATGCAACACATTTTCATATGTTTCCTTTCTCTTCTTCCTCCTCCTCCTCCTCTTTCTTCTTCTTGTTATTTTTTTTTCTGAAAAAGGGCCTCTGTATCTACAACTGGTCTGAAATTCACTATGCTGAGCAACTTAGCTTTAATCTCACAGAGATCTGCCTGTCTCTGTCTCTGTCTCCCAAGTGTTGGGAGTGTTAGAAAAGATGTCAATATAATCAATAAATTCTCATCATTTATTATATTGGGAATGAGTAAAAATAAAGTGATTTTTATATATTGTAATAGCAATAGAAGTATAAAAATCAAAATTTAAAAAGTAAATTATTTAAGACATATCTTTAATAAAGTATTCCATTCTAAAATATTAAAAATTATCTATCAATATTAAAAAGTAAAATAAAAATTATACTTAATATATGTTGAAAATAAATTTTTATTTTAAAATTTAATTGTATTTTAAAACATATTTTAACAATCTGGAACAATTATTTTCATTTGGAGCGACTACCATAATTAAGTTACCAATAAAAGAGCATACAACTTTTTGGCTTAGATTTACACATACACATAATTAAGATTACAAAATATATCAAATGCCTAAAGTTTGAATATGACTAACTGAGGATTTTTTGTAGAAATAGAAACTAAAAGGAAAAGATGGTATACTACAGGGAGGCAATGGTGTACTTTATTATATAATATTTATTGAAATCATGCTCTGCGAAAGGATTCAGCAAGTTATCTGAATTGTTCATTCATAAGCACTCCTATTTGGATATTTTTCTGTACTTTGGAAGAGAAACAAAATTACACATATTTTTAAGAAACTTTGGACAAGGCTGCCTTTGTTCAAGACATGGTCATATAAACATTAAGAAGATTTTCTTTGGGATTGGAAAGTGGTTAAGGGGAGAGGAATATTTCTCATTAAGTGCCTTATTTGGCCAGTAGTCTCTGATAGTAGAAACTCCGTGTGCGCCTAGTCACATTTACATTAGTATATATTTAGCACGGGGTTTCCTTAAAATTATCACGTATGCCTGATTTTTGAAAGAGAAGTTGTCACATATCCTTGAGTATATGTGCATATAAAATAAATAAAACATTTACTGTTAATATAATGAAGGAATTTATTTTAAAACAATTCTTTTGAACACAGATAGCGTTAATGCTTATTAAAGATTACAGAATATTTACATACTGATGATATATTAGTGTTTTTGTTTTTGTATAGAGAATTAAATCTTGGGTGAATATTTGATACTGCATTATATAGAACACCTGCAATGATTTCTTTTTCAGAGTAAATGATATTTTTATTTTATAATTGTCATAATCAAAAATGATAAGTTAAAAAAATACATAATACAAAGATAGTAGAGGTATGTTTATGGTCATTTTAGAGGTTATTGGAAAATTTTTCCTGTTCCCAAAATTCATTGAATGAAATTTTATGAAACATGTCAGTAGCTCAAACAACTATTAAAAAAAGTTTCAAATTGAACCAATACAATGTTAAATTAATTTGACATATACTGAAGAATGTCAGTAAGGGAATATTTCAAATTTTTCTCTTTCATGAACTGTTATGATTTATGAGCATAAAAATTTTTACATATAGTATAAACACTGGTCTATAACATTCAATTGACAACGCTAAGCGGAGAAGTTTCTGTTAGACTTTAGCGGCAGTATGTGGTGTGAAAGCAAACACAATGCAAGGTGCATATGCTCTGTGTTCAGAACCTAGGTCGCAGTAAAGTTGTATTGTACAACATGGACAAGGGTGTGCAGGTACACATTAATATCATCACCTATTTGATTTTGCATTTATTTTTGGTTGGTTCAGAATTCTCTTTCAGTTGCCAGTTTTTTGAAAGCCCTCAAATTAATTTACATGATTCCACAGTTTAAGAAGTTTTGATTTAAGGTATTTAGAACCTTTAAAATGTTGAAACCAAAGCCAAATGCATAGAAAGTTTTGGTATCAAATTCAAAGAGAAGTTTGATATATATATATATATATATATATATATATATATATATTTGAAAAAACGAAAAAAGTAGAATTTATAAACCTGGTAGTGATAGAATATGTCTGGATCAAAAATAACATATTGCTGTGGGGCTCCCCATCAGTCAAAGGTGAATGTTCTTTCTGGGAAATTATGGCTCCTGGTGATCAAATTATCCATTTGAAGCAAAATAGAGGGTGCCTTTCATAACTGAATTTAGTTGTTAATCATATAAACAGTGTGGCTTTTTAAAAAAATTAGTAAATCATAAATTTTACATGTAGGTTATGTTTCCTATTTTTTCTATGTTTCTTTTTCATGATGTTGGCCTATTAAAATTTCCTCATCATTTGATTTCTATCTAAAAATTACAAAGTATAAAAATATTGGAGAATTGCTGAATGCTGACCACATTCAGAATAACATTATTGCTTAATGTTCAAATCTTTCCGCATGGCAAGAATTGTTTTTAGGCTTACTTGGAAAATCCATCTCCTCGTAAGATTTGAACCTATGGTGCATCTGCACCTTCCTTAAAGGAAGATAATGTTAGTTTAATTGAAAGAAGAAGATTGTGAGCCACATGTGATGGTGTACCCATTTAATCCCAGAATTAATGAAGGCAGGCCCATCTCTATGAGTCAGGGTTACCAGGAAAGCCGTCTCTTTACAAAAGAGTGTGTGTGTGTGTGTGTGTGTGTGTGTGTGTGTGTGTGTGTGAGAGAGAGAGAGAGAGAGAGAGAAAGGGAGAAGGAGAAATCAAGTAGTGAAGTGAGGGGGAGAGAGAAAGAGAAATACATTATGACATTATGTTGTTCTTCATAAAAATTCCACTCCGGCCACAAAAGAAGCCTTTGATAATTTGAAATTTAAATTTTGGTTTATAAGATGTTTTTAATAAAACAAATATTCGAGATAAATGCTTTATGTGGGGGGAATCATAATAAAAAATACTTGACTGTCTTTTCTGGATAATTTCTTTTACATTGTAAATGTCTTTGCTTTTCAAAATTGGTTGTTGTTGATAGAAAAGAAATAAAATAATTTCATAATACTTCCTTCTTTAAACTTAAATTTATTTAAATCAAGGTTACTATCCACATAATGGAAATTGTAATTCTGGCCTCTCAAGTCTTGATATCTTCATTTAAAATTTTAAATTAAAAATGAACAAATTACTAGATGAAAATGACATTTGTTTCAAATAGATTTTGTTTACTTTTCTACCCTCAGAATGTTACTGTTCAGTAAGTGGCTTGCTTCTTTCAACTTAGATTTTATCGTTATTATAAAAAGATAATTTTTATAGTTTCATACAATTGATGCAGGTAAACTCATTACATTAGTAAATGCATTGAGAGTTGGCTTTCTGGTCAGCATTGGCAATGGACTTCAAATATTAGACATGGTTTTGAGTTTGCTTGAGCACTATGGTTCCACAGCCTGTTGGCTCCCTGTACATTTGTTTTTCATCCAAGTATGTACAATTTTCTATATAGAAAATGTTTTCCTGATGGACTGCAATGTCTGGGAAGCCGAAGATCGTTTACCGTGAGCACTTCATTCCCCTCAGCTTCTAGCATAGTGTCCATTACCCACAGCAGTTGCTCAATAGATATTTTACTTTGAGGAAAAGAAAATGAAAAATTCTGAACTGTACTAAAGTTACCATAGGTACAAACTTGTGCTTATGATGTCTTGCTTTGTATGCTTAAGTTCAAACTTGATTCTTCCTCAGTTTGGTTCTCTCTCCAGGTCAGGCTGAAAAGTCAAGAAACAAGAGTTCCTTTACTTTTCATACTGACCAAGGCTTGTCTTTCCATTTCTTGTATTCAAACAGTGCATGTGACTCTTCTCAATAGCGTTACAGATTTTCTTCTCTCTCAATAATCCTGTGACCCTTTACTGTTTTTTAATTAACTCTCATTTATCAATTGTTCAGTACACATTTTCCTTGTGCCTTTAAATTTGGCCATTGCTTCTTCCTACCTTCTACAGCTCTTAAACCCTCAATTATGGAACTCAGTGCTGAAAACATAGATTTCTTCTCGGTAGGCTGCAGTAGTTGTAGAGATACAGTTCAAATGCCTTCTGATTAGAACACATTTTAGAATGAGCTTCCTTTGTGGTGCTGAGAATTAAACCCAGGGCCTCATGCATGTTAGGTAAACTCTGCAACTGGGCTAAATTCCCAATCCTCCCAATGAAATAGCACTCAAACCTGAAGCTTAGGTTAAAAATAATCGTACATTCTGAAGTCTAAGTGTGATGTTTTTCTTAACATGTGTTTAGGGTATTCTTCAGCGTTTACTCCTAGAGCTATATACACCAACTATTTTTTTAACTTATAGATACACAATAATTATAACTCTTATCTTCTTTTAATCGATAATTCATACATCTGAACTCATTTGACAAAGTTGTTATGTTAAATTATTTAACATGCTATTTTATAAACTCACTTTTTCCTGAATTTTATTCATTTTGTATCTTTTAAATAAACAATTAAATTTTATATCATAAGAAAAAATAGAGGTTCTTATTTTTAAATGCCTGATTGAAACCCACATTTTTTTAGCCTATTCTATAACACAATTTTTCCTTCAAATATCTGCTCCAAACAACTAGGCATTTGAGCATGTACTCACATATACAGTATTGGATTTTTATACAATTTATATTTGTATATTCTGGCTAATAGTTGATCCTTGCCTAGTTATACAATCAAGTCAGCAGAGATTTTTTTCTGCTTGACTTCATGCTTCAATTGTTTGGATTTATGTTTTCTTGTTCTTTTGTTTAGAGAAAGTCTCTTTAGTTTTGCATTTTTGTTTTTTCTTGGTCATCTTGCTTCAGAGAGAAACAGAGGAAAACAGGAAAGATAGAAATTTATGTATTTTGATTTTAAACAAACCATCTTTTAGTTGTGGCATTAAAACTCCAAGAGTATTATTATTTACATTTATAATATTTTGTAAAATTCTAATTCTAGTGTTTGCTTGCATGTATGTAACTGCACCATAAAGTGGAAATCAGATTCACTGAAACTGGAGTAACAAATGGTTTTGAACCCTGTATGGGCTCTGGGTACCAAACATGTGACTTCTACAAGAGCAGCAAGTAGCCTTATCCACTAAGTCATTTCTTCATCCACTTTCTAAAGTATTTAATTATTCATTTAAAAAAAATATAAGGAAAATTTTGAAATATATATATTTTTAATTTTAGTTATCCAACATTAATTATTCATGATACCACCTAAACTCCAAAGTTATCTTTAAACATGATGATTAAAACATAGAAAAGAGATTTCTAAAGGAAACTATTATTTTCTGTTTAAATCATTTTATATGCAACAAATGAATGTAGATATATCTGTATATATGTCAAGGATAGAGTGATATATGAATGGTGTATATTTTTGTGCAATAATTTAAATCTGGCTACACTATTTGCTGTACAAGTTTATGTGAAGCACAGGATTAAAGGTTTAACTTTGAACCAGAGGGAACATATCTCAACATTATTAAAGATATACATAGATAGATAGATAGATGATTGATTGATTGATAGATAGGATATACATATAAGTATACATATGTATAAACAGGAAATATCATTCTAAATGGAGAAATACTAGAAGCATTCCTATTGAAATCAGAAAGTAGATGAGGCTGTACACTATCTCTAATCCTTTTAAATATAGTGCTTGAGATTCTTGCTAGAGCAATAAGACAAGAGTAGTAACTTAAAGGAGAAGAAAAGGTCATGTTATCCTTTTTTTGCAGAAGACATGATATTATACTTAAGAGACCAAAAATTCCAAGAAAAACCCCATAGAATGATGAACACTTTCAGGAAAGAGTCAGGTTACAAAATCAGTCTACAAAGAGAAGCCATGGGTAATTTAAAGTAGTGAAAATGTGAAAATCTAGCAAGCAACAGACTCTGGAGAATGATGAAATGGCAAGCAACAGAGGTTGTTTCTGATTTTTTTGTAATGTTCTTCATGAAGCCCTTTTTCCTCCAGATGAAAACCACTAGGATTCTCTGGTTCCTTTTCTAGTGCCAAGTCCATTTTGTAGAGAATTCTTCCATCATTATTATTATTATTATTATTTATTAAATGTTTGAGCATAGGTTTAGCAAGCTCATTAAGAGAAACATGGAGCGATCTGCAAGAGAGGGGTAGTACTATGTTCATGGGCTATGGTGGTTGTGGGCTTCTCAATAACAAGCGTTGGTTAATTTTTGTTTCTTTGCTTTATTTTTTGTAATCACCGTAATTGTTGATTCATGTACCAATGACAGCTTGTTACAGAGAATTGCTTTTCACAATAATGAACACACCCATTCTTGCTGCCTTTGTCTATAGTAACAGTGATCTTACTCACCCAAGTTGGTATTGGGGTGAACTAGCCCTGGAAATACTTTTTACATAGGGAACATTGCACCCTAAATGATCATAAACATAGTTTGAGGTGCTAAAATAAAACTTATTTTGGATAGATGATTAAATTTTCATTTATTACATAATGTTTATGAGAAAATATGTTTCAAGATTAAACAGCCTCTTAAAACTTTTTAAAGCATCTTAGTTGGTTTTTCATTTGAGGACTGTTAACATTTTATGCTAAAATAGGCTTTTGAGAACCCTTTGGAAAAAGCCTATTACCTTTGCATACCTCCATTTTTGATTGCTAAAGCTATGCTTATAAAACTCTTTTTCTGCTTTGGTTTCTTCCTGGTTGGCAGCTGGCCAAAAGTTTGCAGTAAATATGTTTTAGTGAATTACTTTTTCTCCCTTTGTACTTATAGCCACCTTTGCTCCCTCTCTGTTGCTGGCTTTATTCCCAATGTACCCTGTTAAGCTTTACTTAAAGGAGAGGTGAAAAATAAAATTCTGTTCATAGCACTTTAGACAGTAGTTTTATTTGCTTCTTATACTTGATAAGTTCTTGGTCCTTTTTCGCTAGATCCAGAACATTTTCTTCAACTACTAAATTTAGTAATTTTAGGATTTTTTTTCAAGTACATCACAAAATTAAAAAATGTATATATACTTAAAAATCCGGTAGCCACCTTTATTTAATCTTCTGAAGACAAATGACCGAATAACTTTGAAATATCTGCCTGTTACTTATATGTATATATGTACCTAAACAAAATTACTGAAGTGACGGCAGAATTTTCTAAATCTTAAAATTCATAGGTCTTTAGAGATGATTAATTCTGGTGAAGAATAGGCATGAACTAAACATGAAGGTAAGCATGACGATAAGTGTCTTTCAAATATTGTTTTAGACATGAGTTGTCTGTGTACTAGAAGCACATTATCATCATGATCGACCGAGGGTTTACAGGGTATAGCTATAATTGCATATAGTAGCCCTGTCTTTCATGCTTGAGTCATGTAACTGAATTCATTTGCTAACATCATGTATTATTGCGAGAAGAGTATAGAATAATTCAGTTGTATTCTCATTCATTTCATTGAATGTAAATGAATATAGTTAAGATAACTTCATGTAGTTTGATTATTGAAGTTAAACCTTTAATCCTGTGCTTCACATAAACTTGTACAGCAAATAGTGTAGCCAGATTTAAACAAATTTAATTGCAATTTTATCTGTTCATATTTAAATATAGGAAAAGCATAGACAAAAGTGACAATATTTTTGTCATTTCCTGCATAATTTCAATGTGCATTGAAAATATAAAACATGAATGTGTACACATTTGTAAAGTACCGCAAAAAATGAGAAGAATAAACACAACGACTAAAGAGACTGACTTTTCACCATTAACCAACATATATTAAAACTATATTTTCAATTTCTGAGAAAATAATTTTATAAGTAGGCTATATACATGCGCATATTTAGTTTGTAATATAATTTCTATACTAAACATTTTTTTACTAATTATTTCTATATAATCAGTTCTAAGGAAATTTTAATAGAGACATTCTATACTTAGCCTAATAGATCAGCCTACCAAACTTCAGACAATTTTTCAATTTATATACTGGCTCATGCCACACATTCCTTTATCAATATTTGACATTTGTCTCTTAAATTCTGAATATGTCTCTATCTTCATATGCTTCTTTTCATATCTAACCAGTTATTTAAAAATTGTCATATTGACACAATAGTATAGAATTTACCAGATAGTTTGAGGAAGCATTAAGCATTTTGTTATTTGAACCTCAAAACTTAAATATATATAAATTTCTATGGATTTCATAGAATACATCTTATTCATATTTAGATCCCCCTTCTCTATCTGCACCTCTACATAGCCTGCCCATAAGACTTCTTGAATTTTGTCACAATGTCAAGGACTATCAAGTTAAGTTGGTATTCTGATCTGTTCCTCAGGGTGAGTTCATCCACTGAAGGCTGTTCAGTCTGTCAAGCATCACTACCTTAAAGAAGATAAGCTCTCCCTCACTCAACAGTCATCAGCTGCCAATAATTCCTCACCAAAGTTGTGGTCTCCTGCCAATTTCTCCAGTTCTATGCTGTTTTTTCCTGCTTGAATATGCATGGGTCTTGTGCATGTTGTCACTATTGCTTTAAGTTCATGAGCAAGGTCATTTTTATATATGTTTAATGGTCAGCACATGTCAGAATCTATACATTGTGTGATGAATCTGAAATAGTTTTAGGATAGGCATTCCTTTGACAGTTCCAGTTTTCACATTGAGGTTGTGGATCCATTTGGAGTTGACTTTTGTGGAAGGGAAAGGCCAGGGCTTAGTTTCAGTCTTCTACATATGGAGATCCAGTTTTGTCAGTACTATTTACTAAAGATGTGATCTTTCCTCCAGTGATGGTTCTTGACGTCTTTGTCAAATATCAGGGGCCTGAGTCTTCATATACTCATGTTTGAGTCTTCAGTTATGTTCCACTGAGCTATGGGTATATTTTTGTGTATGTACCATCCTATATTATGCTTTGAAATCCAGTATAGTAATCCCCTCAGCTTTGAACTTTATACTTTGTGTTGCTTTGGCTTTCTGCAGTCTTTTGTGCAACTCTATGAATTTTGGGATTCTTTATTTCTAATTCTATGAAGAATGTCATGGTGTCCTCTCAATTGCTTTCTTTAAAGATCTAAAATTTTCATTGGAGATATCTTTAATATTTCTGGTCAGGTTTATTCTGGGATATCTTAAATTTTTTGAGGCTACTGTGAATTGGAGGATTTCCTTGTACTCATTCTCTAACTGCATGTTATTTGTGTATAGAAAGACTATTGATTTTTGTAGACTGATTTTGTAACCTGACTCTTTCCTGAAAGTGTTTATCATTCCATGGGGTTTTTCTTGGAATTTTTGGTCTCTTAAGTATAATATCATGTCTTCTGCAAAAAAAGGATAACATGACCTTTTCTTCTCCTTTAAGTTACTACTCTTGTCTTATTGCTCTAGCAAGAATCTCAAGCACTATATTTAAAAGGATTAGAGATAGTGTACAGCCTCATCTACTTTCTGATTTCAATAGGAATGCTTCTAGTATTTCTCCATTTAGAATGATATTTCCTGTTTATACATATGTATACTTATATGTATATCCTATCTATCAATCAATCAATCATCTATCTATCTATCTATGTATATCTTTAATAATGTTGAGATATGTTCCCTCTGGTTCAATTTCATCTAGGACTTTCAACATAAATTTCTGCTGAATTTTGTCAAAGGACTTTTCTGCATCTATTGAGATCACTGTGTCTTTGAGTGAATTTTTAATCTTTATGACATTTATAGACTTATGCATATTGAAATATTCCAGCATCACTGGACTTAATCATGGTAGATGACCTTTTGGATGTATGTCTGTATGTGGTTTGCAATTATTATGTTGAGAATTTTTGCATTTATCTTCAATAAGGATATGTGCCTATAGTTTTCTTTATTTGGTTGTATCTTTTCCTGGTTTTGGTTTTAGAGTGATACTGGCTTCATAGAAGAAATGTTTGAATTCTCTCTCTTTAGATATAAATATAAAGATATTTATATCTTCCTAAATAATTTACATAGTATTGGGTGTAGATCTTCTTTCAATGTCTGTTAGAGTTCTTCTGTGATTCATTTGGGTCTTTGCTTTTTTTAGTCTGGGTGTTTTGTATTTCTGTGTCAATTTCCTTATTTGTTATGGCTCTGTTTAAGTTGCTGATCTTTTTTTGGTTTACCTTTTGTCATTCCCATGATTTTAGATATGCATCCATTTGTTGAAGGTTTTCAAATTTAATATGCTTTAAAAGTATTCCTTATAAATGTTCTGGATCTTTTTGTTTTCTGTTGTGAATTTTCCCCTTTCATCTCTGATTTTATTGATTTGGAGTCACTCTTATTTTTTTTTTTTTGGTTAATTGGGCTAACTGTCTATCTTGTTTATCTTCTCAAAGGACTAGCCCTTGGATTCAAGGATTCTTTGTGTTGTTTTCTTTGTTTCTATTGCATTAATTTTTCCTCTGATTTTTGTTATTTCTTCCTATGTGCTTCATTTAGGTTTCATTTGTTGTTGCCTTTCAAGATACTTGAGTTGCAATGTTAAGTCATTTATTTGTGCTCATTGATTCTTTTAATGTAAGCACTCAAAGTTATAAACTTCCCTCTTAGGACTGCTTTTAAAATGTCCCAGTGGTTTTGTTGTGTTATATTATCCTCTTTGTTTAATTCCAGGAATACTTTTATTTCTTTCTTAATTTCTCCTTTGACCCATTCATCATTCAGGAGTGTGTTGTTTAGTCTACATGAGTTTATGAAGTTACTAGGGTTCGTTTCAGTGTTGATTTTATACTTTATTGCATTGTGTTCTGATGGAATGCATGGAATTATTTGGATTTTTTATATTGGTTGCAGTTTTTTTGTGCACCAATATGTCATCAGTTTTGGAGAAAGTTCCATCGGATGCTCAATAGAATGTGTATTCATTGGTGTTTGAGATGTCTGTTAGGTCCATTTGATGTATGGTACTGTTTATGCAGATGTCTTTCTGTTTATTTGACCTGTCTAATGGAGGCAGTAGTGTATTGAAGCCTCCTACTGTTAGTAAGTTGGAATTATTCTGTGTTCTAAAGTCCTGTAGTGCTGATTTTATGAAGTTGGGTTCTCACAGTTAGGTCCATATATATTCATGCTTATAATATCTTCTTGGTTATTTGTCCATTTGATCAGAATGAAATGACCCTCTTTATCTTTACTAATTAGTTTTAGTTTGAAGTCCATTTTGTCAGATATTAGAATTACAACTCCTGTTTGTTTCTTAGTGCCATTACTTGGAATATTTTTTTCCATCCTTTCACCTATAATTAGTGATTGTGCTTTAAAGCGAGATGGGTTTCTTGCAGACAAAAAAAGGATGGATTCTTGATCCAATCAAGTAGCCTATGTCTTTTGTCTGCTGAATTCAGTCCATTTAGTTAAAGTTATTATTGAAAGATGTGTATTTGTACCCATCAATTTAAGTTCTGTTTGCATTCTTGGTCTAACTTTATGCTTCCATTTAGTTTCTTTCTGTTGCCTTTTGTGTGTGATTGTTCCTTTCTTCAACTCTTTCTTCATCAAATATTCTCTGGAGATCTGCTTTTACCCTATTCATGTTGTGCAAATTTTTCTTTCTCCTTCAACTATAATTCACATTTTTCCTATGTAAAGTATTCTAGGTTTGCATCTATGGTTATTTAGAAATGCTAATGCTTTGGTCCAGGATCTTCTGCTTTTCGTAGTTTACAGTGCTTTCATAGCACTGTAAAGTCAACTGTAATTTTGATGGGTTTTCCTTTATGTGTGACTTGATTTTCCTTTTCAGTATTGTCTCTTTGTTCTTTATGCTTAGTGATTTTACTATGATATGCCATGGGAACTTTCTTTTCTGATCCTGTTTATTTGGTGTTCTATGTGTTTCTTATGCTTGTACGAGCATGTCTTTCCTTAATTTGGGAAATTTTCTACAATTTGATTGAAAATCTGATCAATAACATTATCCCTAGAATTTTCTCCTTCCTATGATGCATGAAGTTGGTCTTTTCCTAATGTCCCACATTTCCTGCATATTACATTGGTCTTTTCCTTTTTTAATTTTCATAATCTTTGCTTGAGTATTCCAATTCTCAATTTATCATCCTGTCTTAATATTCTTTTTTCACTTCATTCATCCTTTTGGTGATGTTTTCTCCTACTGTTTAAAATGATTTACTGAGTTTTTCACTTCCTTCTTCATTTCCAGCCTCAGTTTTCTTCAGTATTTGTCTCCTATGAATTAAATCAGATGTTTATCCCTATCTTCTTTTAGTTCTTTTGTTTGTGTTTTATTTAAATTCATTGAATACTTTGATAATGCTTATGATTATTCTTTTAAACTCTGTGTCCTGGGTTATCTCTATGGGGTTCTTGCTGTAGGCTTCTTCAACGGGACTGATGATATTTGATGGGTAATATTATTTGGGTTTTTCACATTATTATTGTTTCATTGTGATCTTGGCATGTGGATTTATTTTGTTTTTTTGTGATTCTGATGTGAGACTCAAGATTTCCTTTGTTGAGTTGAAATCTGATTCTGTTTGTGTACTTGATGTGACTTGATTATTTTCTTATTGGGTATGAAAAGTTAGTTGGCCAAGGCTTCAGATTCTCTCATTTGATTTTCTATTGGTGGGACCAAATGACTAATCCAGCTACTCAGGAGTTCCCTCAGAGGCACAAGTTAGGTGACATCAGATGCTATCAGGCTCTCTTTCTCTTGATGTTTTGGGACAGCTGACCCAGCGCAATTTGGGAAGATTGTTAATAACAGGCTGAATACTGTTTCTCTAAGTGAGCCTGCAAAGGTCTGGTCCCCTACTGAAAAGCACAGAAACCTAACACTTCAGAAGTGGAAGGGGATGCAGAGGATATCAAAGTATGGGGATGGGCACAGTGTGATTTGAGACCTGACAGCCAAGCAGAGGTAAAAAAGTAGTCCATAGTTCTGGGGGACTAAGAGTAAAAGTATGTCTGTGCCCATGGCTAGAAGAACAGGATAATGATGGAGAAGTTTGTCATTGCTGTTGCAGTAGCAGAATAGAGATGCCCTGGGTATGATCATATTTACCAGGGAACAAGGTTTGTCTTAATAATCCAATGCAAGTTGGGGTTGAGCACAGTCAGGGTAGAAGGCTGGTTTCAGGAATGCAAAGGGAAGTTAGATTGGGGAAAACCTGTGAAGGCTCTAACAAACTAGACTGAAAAATTGAGCTGGCCTGAGTAAGGCGGATCAGGACACAGTGGGCAGTCTGAACATAGGGTGTAGTCCAGACACCTTGGGTACTAAGATCAAGAGTGGGCCTGAGCCCAAAGCTAGAAAGAGAACAGCATCTCACTATCATATTTTATGAAATTTTTAAGAAATGTAACATTTTTTAAAGAAAAATTTGATGTATTTTGTGTGTAGAATATTTACAAAATTGGAAAACACTAAAAAGTAAGATGAGTCAACAGTTCATCTCAGTTCACTAATACTACTGTACTAATTGAATGAATTCTAGTACCAGCTACCTATATTTAAGATGATATGTGTACATAATTGTAGCCACAATATTGCACTGTCAGAATGTCTTGAGATGAAATTGAATAGAACAGTTTTATAGGTTGGAGATCACCTATTTTTTTTTAAAAATTCCTTTTGTATTGAAGGACTTCTAACTGGGAGGATACTGAGAATTGGATCATTTTACTATGAATTATGAGTCAGAAGTCTAAATACCACTGTAACAGCAAAGTGAAATGAGGGTGATTTCATTTTTACCTGTATACTGTAGTACCAATTATTAATTTTTAAAAAATTTATTGCTTTAATTTTAATTTTATTTTATAACTGTTATGTCTGGATGTTTGTGCATATACCACATGGATGTCTGATTCAAGCAAAGGGCAGAAAAAGGCCTAGATCCCTTGGAACTGGAGTTAAGGACTTTTAGTGAGATGCCATGTGGTTATAAGGATTTAAATACCTGCCTTTGCCAGAACAGTGTGTGCTCTTATGCACTGAGTCATTTCCCCAGCTTCCACACTGCTGTACTCACACATCTTTAAATATAAGAATATTGTCACTTATTGAGAGTTTCTGATATCCTAAAACCTGCATTAAATTTGTTAAACTAGAGCCAGGCATGGTGATACACACCTTTAATCTCTGCCCTGGAAGGCAGAGGGAGGTGAATCTCTGTGAGATCCAGGCCATCCTGGTATACGTAGGGAGTTCTAGTCCATCAAGGGAGACCCTGTCTTAACAAGATCAACAACAAAAAAATATATTTAACTTGTTATAGGCAAGAATTATGTAAGGATATTTTGAATTCAACTATTCTAGTTTGATTTTCTGAAGAACATCAGAGATATTAAATAAAACAATTCATTTTAATGCAAGTTGGAAATGGAGACGTTTTGATTAAAATTATGCTACTCTGACTTTTGAAATTATTCTAGATATTCTTCTAAAACATTTTTACCAAAAAAACCTTACTAATTATGTTATAGTTCAATCATATGACTATGTTAACATTTTTCCCTCTTTTTAAATTTTTATCTCTGATGCAACTCTGAAACCATTACCAAGAAAAGAATATAAAAAAAGTCTCACGTGTGAATGTCTTTCTACATTCTAATCTGTCTATACCTCAAAAGTATTGGAGATCAAAAGTCTTTGGTTTCATCTTCTATGAATATTATTAATTACCGATAATTCTAAGTCTTTGTACTAACTGTTAGTCATAATTACAAATAAAAGTAGCTACATGTAAGTCCTGGAAGACAGTTATATATATATATATATATACATATATATATATATATGTTTGTATATATAATTTTCAAATGATAATTTATTCAGAAAAAAATACTGTCTTGTCTTGAAAGAATTTCCCTTGCTTTCTGAATATTAGCAAGCATGTACACTAATAAATCCCACCCAATAGTTTCATTTTAATCACAGCCTAAAAATAATACATACAATATATAAGTTCAAATATTGCTTCTTTGAAATTTATGTATATATGAATCTCTGCATTCCAAAACTTTTATCTACCAAGGAAATAGTGATGGCCTGAAATATTTCATACTGTTTGAATTAAACATGTGTTTGATCACAAGCTTAAGGAAGTATCTTCTTGCATATTTGTGTTTAATTTTGAAAATTACATACTAATTGTAATGATTACTTTCAAATTGATACAAAATTCAATGAAGAAAAAATTGTCTCTTCTGGAAAAATTTTCCTTGCTTTCCTAATATTAGCAGCAATGTAGAATAATAAATCCATCCCAATGATTTCTGTTTTAATCACAGTCTAAAATATAATTCATATAATGTTAGTTCAAATATCGTTTCTTTGACATTGATTTCTCTAGCTATTTACTCTGCTCAAAGAATTTGTGCCTTCAAGCTTCACATCACTCTTACAGGATTTACAATATTGCATGTGAAATATGTTCTGTGTATTTCTATAGCTCCCCAAAGTTGAGGAATGTTTAAAATTGTTGCCTAGGTTCAGCTTGTAGCCCTTAGTAAGGACTCAATAATTTAATTACAGAAATATTAAACAGATTTTTCAAGACAAAATATCTTCATAAAGCCTATTATTACTATAATTGTGAACTTTTGAAAACCTTTGATGTTTTTGTTTATGTACACTTAGACTATGTTATACATTTTGTGTACTGCATAAACATATATGATATACACATACATTCATACACATATGAATGTACCTGTATACATATGTACATATGTAAGTTTATATATTGATAGAGAGAGACAGAGACAAAGCTGGAGATAAAAGAGAATATGTGGAATAGATAATCAGAATAGGTAAACATACCATCAGACTTACAGTTCTGATCCAACCTTGAAGATTTTCATGAGTGAAGGTGAATTTCTCTAGACATTTCAGTTATTCTCTCATGTAATATGCTATGGAAATTCTTCCCTCAATTGGTTATCTAAAACTTCTTGCTCTAGTCTATTTACCAGAAAATAAAATATTGCTCATTATTTAATATAATATTTAGGTTCCAACATTTATACTTGAAATTTTTTTAAAAAGTGTAATTATAGACTTGAATTTTTCCATTTATATTTCCCTGAAAAGGAAATTAAAATCAAGTTCATAAATATACTATATATGATCAGTATATTTTTTATTCTCACTTTAAATTCATTCTTTCCTATAACAGTCTACTTCCAGGCACTAATTTGCATGCTTCACAGAATAGATTATATTTTGCTTAAATGATAAGAATGATATTTCATAGTATCTTTTTTAGTATATATTTTTGTTTGACTTCTCTTTAGCTGAATTGTACCATTGAGTGAAAAAAACATTATTCAAGATTTTGTTGCCAAGTACTGTTAATTAGGAGGGTATAAGAGAGTATGACCTTTTCTTGGGGGGCATCAAATGTTTGGTATTTAATTGGTGTGTGAAAAATTTAAAGATTGTATTAAACTACTTTCTAATGCTGTTTATTACTGTTTTGTAATATATATATATATATATATATATATATATATATATATATATGAATTTCAGTTGTTCAATATCCTTGGCAATAACAAGGAAGGTGAGTCTTTAATTTTAGCAACCTTAATGGCTATGTATTGGATATTCATTACGATTTAAGTTGCCTTCCTGAATGATATTGAATGTCATTGCAGAGTCACCATTGCATTTGTTGTTCTGTGGGGAAGTGCCTGTTCTATTTCAAAACTTTGTACTAATTTAGTTTCTCTTAAGGATATTGAATGTCATAAGTTTTCTAGAAGATTCATTATACAATTTCTGTATAGATCTAAGCTTGAAAATACATCCTTTCACTTTGTGGTTTCCCTTAATTATTTTTCTATTTTATGGGCACGATTGTTTTGCCTGCATCTGTGTAATTGCACCATGTGTGTGCGCTTCACTCCTCTTTCTATTTTCAAATCAATGCTATTTGAAAAGTAAGATGTACTAATGCAATGAGTTAAATTTATTGTTATTAGTTCAAGATTTTTGTGACAAAATTCAGAAGTTATATTAAATGGTAGATTATTAAAATTTCTCTTTTATTATCCTCTAAGAGTAACATTATTTTATCTCTTTTCATTATATAATATAGTTTGAATTGACCTTTGTGTGTAATAACAATTAACTTTTACTTAATTTTTACCTATGGATAGCCAATTATTTTAATATTATTTCCAGAAAAAGTATTATGATTTCCCTATTATATTTCCGTGCACCCACACAAAAATCAATTTATAAATAACGTAGGTACATATTTTCACAGATTAGATTATGCTGTACATGAAATGATAGAATTATCATTTCATATACATACATAATATATATAAGATATATATATTTAAATATATATGGCTTTTTTCATTGTCTCTATTTTGCTTAGTTTTTGTGTCTTTTGGGATCAACACCACATTTTCCTTCTTTTTTCTTTTCAGTTTAAAATAAACTTCTGAAATCAGGAAGTTTAAGCACTTCAATGGTTATATTTCAATGCAGTTACGGCTATTCGAGATTATCGGGGGTCTCAGCACTTAGGGCCAGCCCAAAGGGACTGAGGGGAACTCCGCCATGGGAGGAGGTGGTGAGTAGACATAGAGTTAAGACACAAACTCTGGGAACTGGATGGGAAGCAGGCCAAGCGGGTGGCACAGCAAGCTTGTTTATTGAATACGTGTGAAAGCTCTTATAGGCCTGGATAGCCAATGACCTTATGAGGTAGGGTCCTAAATACAGCCAATCGTAAGTTTGTCCCCAGGTAGGCTGGTTCTTTCCAGGTGCTAGGCAAAAGCTGGTCTCAGGACTAGCCAGAGCAGAACACTGGCCATTCCTCTATTCCTCCTAGCAGGTGGCCTGGCTAGGCTCATCCTGCATTGTGCCCAACACAATATCATGTGTTCCTTCCTATAAATTTTGAAATCAACTTGTTAATTGCTATACAAAATTATGGTAGATTATGATTGATAAGGATTGTGATATATAGAACACTCTAAAAGAGTAAGCATATTAACTGCATTGAGATACATAATTGATGAACTTGAACTTAACATTTGACCTCTTTACCTTCTTTGCTTTGTGTAAGCAATGTTTCACAGCCTGGTATATCTGTTATCACTCATTCAAACCTACCATCCCCACTTAGGATGGAGATCATGCCACATTTGTCTTTCTATGCCGAGTTATATCTCCCAGGATTATTGATGCCAGTTGCATCCGTTTATCTATAAACTAGATAATTTAATTTTCTAAACAGCTGAATTATTTTATATTTTATGAATAAACCAAACTTTAATTTTCCATTCATGAAACATCTAGGCTATTTCTTTGCCCATTGTGAATTGAACAACAGTGAATAAGGATGAGTAGATACCACTGTTATAGGATATAGTGAATGTTAAGTATATGCCCAAGAGTTGTATGGTTGGATCACGGCAGAGATCTACTTGGAAGTGTTGAAAGAACCCCCAAACTGATTACCATAGTTGCTGCACAAGTTTGCAGTCCTCTCGGCAGTGAATAACTGTTCCCTTTCCCCACAAGATCACCAGAATTTTCATCATTTGTTTATGTATTTCATATATTCTGACTGGAATATAATGAAATCTCAAAGAAGTTCCAATTTGCATTTCTCTGGTGGCTAAAGTTGTTGAATTATTTATTTATTTATTATTTATTTATTTAATGTATGAGTGCTTTGTCTACATGTAAGTGTGTCCATCTTATGCATTACCTTTGATAGGCACAAGAAGGCATTACATCCTTTGGAACTGGAGTTACTGATGGTTGTTAGCCACAAAGTGGTTGTTGAGACCCAAATCCAGGTCCTTTGCAAGAGTAGCCAGTATTCTTAACCACTGAGCAAACGCTCCACTCCTGATGTTGAACATTTAAAAAATATATTTCTCAGCCATTTGTTTTTCATTTTTTGTGAACTTTCTCTTAATTTCCTTGCTCCAATTTTTAAAGGGGTTGGTCTTTATATGTTTTCTTGGCAGGGGGCAGAGTGGTTGTTTTTGTATTTTCTAGGCATTAACACTGTGTCAAATATATAACTGTTAAAGGTATATCTTTTTCATCCTATACTTGCTTCTTCACTCAAATTATAGTTTCCTTTGAAGTCCAAAATGATTTAATATCATGATGTCGCATTTGACAATCATCCTTTTTAATATCTGTACTATCAGTGTTATTTTCAGAATGTCCTTCCCTTTGTCTTTATGTTCCAGTGTACTGTCTCTTCTATCAGGTTAAATGTATCAAGTTTTGTTTTGATTCATTTGGAGTTGTGTTTTGTGTAGGGGGAGAAGAGAGATAAAATGCAATGATATAAAGGAGGAAAGAGGGAACATAATAAGAAGGGTTAAATGAAGTAGGGAATGGGACAGCAGGGCAGAAAATCAAGTAAGCAGAGGGAAAAATATCATTGAAGAGTTTGATAACGTAGTATTGAAACCTACTACTATAGAGTAGAAAAAGTAAAAATATGCAAATACAAAATAAAAAGTGTTTAAGTGTAGTAACTCTATAAGGGTGGTTAAGTGACCCTCCCAGACTCCATGAATGTTGGGAGAGTAACCAAATTTAAGGTTTGTTTCACAGGACAGAACCCGTACCTGATACGGTTATTAGGGTCAAGAACTGGTAGGTGCACAAGTCACAGATGACAGGGGAGAACTTACTGTTATGATTCAACTAAATGAACATAATATTAAACCGACTTCTGATTATTTATCTTCAGAACAATAGATCAGTGCATCTTTCAAATATCCCCATAGTAGTTTCTTCTTGTAGCAGATGACAATTAACCCAAACTCTCACAAGTGGTTATTGTGCAAATAATAAGAGACTATGGAGTGCTCAGCACTAAATGAATATCTACATTATGTTCTATCCTCTCATATTTCAGGAATCATTGCAGAAGTGAAGACAGAAAGATTGTAAGGGCAAGAAGTGCTTGGTGAGTACAAGGAGACTGTGCTTGCCAGTAAACAAAGTGGTTGCATGTATGAACCATCGCACTTGTCACCGTCTGTACTAGACCTGCGAATAAATGCCAGACAAAACCCAACATAGAGAGGGGAGGTGGACAAGAAGCCTCAGCAGTAATTGTCTATGAGCAATTGATGACACCTGGGAGAGGGAGAGCCTATTTACTTTGAGGTTGACCAAACTCCAAGAGTTGAACCCACACCAAGAGCATTTAGGGAACATAAATTTGACTTAATAAACTTTTAAGGGGCTAAGTGCTGTATGGGAGGGTGCAGAAAGTTTGAATAAGAATGTCCTCCAGTTGGTGGCACTGGTTTGGGAGGTCTTAAAAAGTGTTGCCCTGCTGGAGGAAGCAGATCACTGGGATCTTTGAGAGTTCCTGAGCCTTGTAGATTTCCAGGCGCTCCCTGCTTGCTGTGCCTGCTTGATTACCTGAGTACTACACTTTCTGCTCAAACCATCAGCCACCATTCCTCCTCATCATGACAGATTCTAATTCTTCTAGAATAGTAAGCTCAGATAAACTTTCTTCTGAAGGATTTCTTGGTCATGGTGGTCTATCACAGCAACTGAAAAGTAACTAATACAGAAATTGAGTACCAGAGAATGGACTGTTGACCGGGGTGTACCTGACAATGTGGATTTTTAAAGGAATGTGGAAGATTTTGAAAGTGTGAACTTGAAAAGTAATTGATTTCTGTAAGTAGAGATAAATGAGTCATTGTAGTAAGAGCCTGGAAGAAAGTACTAGTGAGAACAATGCAGATCCAGACTGTAATAATGACTTATTCAGTAACTGGAATAGTCCTTCAAAGAATCTGACTGGAATCTGCTGACTGACACTAAGGTGTAACATAATCAACAAATTTCTTTGGCAGAGGAGATGTAAAGTCAACCTAACAAGGAAATGGTGGCATGGCATTACTGTGAATATTATGCAGAACTACAGTTAAAACAAAAACTAAAACAAAAATGAAAAAAAGTATTCAAGTGAGGCAGAAAGAAAGGCAGAAGTTACAGTTTGGAGAGAAAGAGCACTCTTTTAAGTTTAATAATACTGGAACCAAAGCATGTACTGAACAAGAGACTCAAAGAAATAAGGAGATAAGGAGATAAAAGCTTCTAACAAGATGCCTAGAGATTTTCACTTAAACAATGGAAAGAGTACCTTAAGGGCAAGACCTTACCCATGTGTATTTAAATATGTTTACACAGCCACCCATGAGTTTCCTCTCACTGAGTAAGTTTATAGTTCAATTAGGTAGCTGTTGTTCTCCCCCAAGATAAAAGTGTGACTGTTGCACCAGTGTCTGGTTCTGTGTGGGTCACTGATGTGGTTGTTTGGTCCTGAAGCAGGTGTTAGACCACTGATTGGTGTTCTCACTTGGCAGCTTGTATAGTGCTCTCCAAAGCAATGAGAGATAGCTTTCAGGGCAGGTGACTTCCAGGTCAGTTACAACTCCTTTGTTCCAAATCATGTATCCAGAGTATGTTCTAACTTTAGCAATAGAGTTATACATTCACATTATGGGAGGCAATCAAGGGCTGTGGTATTTTGGGAGTCTCTTGGACTAAAACTGCTAACAACTCAAAAGAAGGTTTTTGTTTGTTTGTTTTCTGTTTGGCATTGCCTTTGTTATGTAGTCTTCAGCTGTACACATGGACTTAAGTAGAGGTATTTTATGTTTAATTTGTCATTAATTTGTAGGACTAATATTATTCCCTTTTGATGTTTTATGCTCAAAGAATTATGTCTTTCTCCTCTCTCTCCCTAACCACCTCTTCCTCCATGCCTTCCCCATTTAAAATGTCCCTGTTTTTTGCTGTTTCTCTCTCGATAATACCAGTCTCCTATGGTTCCAACTCTCTTGAGCTCCTTCTCTACCTTTATGCCCGAAGTTCCTTGTACAGCCCGCTCCACTTCCTATTGAAATACACCCCATTTTATCCATATCTCCCTTAGTAACACCTGTCTCCTATAGATCTTCACTCTCAGAATCCTTATTCCACTTACTCCCTGGTTTCTTGCCAGTATCCTCATTCCTACAGTGGTATCAGGATATATACTCACATTTAAGGATTTAGTGCTAAGATCTACACGTGGAGGAGGATATATGCCATTTGTTTTTCTAAGTTTGTGTACTTCAGTTATCATAACACTTTTTCTAGTTTCATTCATTTTCCTATAAATTTCATGATTTTATCTTTATCGCTTAGTAGGACTCTATTGTATAATATACCCAATTTTTTCATTACCCACTCCTCAGCTGAAGAGCACTTAGGTTGCTTCCATCTCTATTGTGAAAAGGAAAGTCAAACACATGGATATACAAATATCTCTGCAACAGGATGTGTCCTTTGGATACATGCCAAGAAGTGGTGTAACTGTTTCATATGGAGGGTTCATTCCTTGTTTTTTAATACTTATCCACCCTGCTTTCCATAGGGGTTGTAGGAGTTTGCACATCCACCAACAGTGATGGAGCATTCTTCTTTCCCCACATTCTCCCCAGGATTTGGTGTCATTTGTTTTCTGGACTGGGGTAAGATAAAATCTTAAAATGGTTTTAATTTTCATTTGCCTAAATACTAATTATGTTTAACACATTTGAGATGATTCTAGCCATTTTTAATCTCTTTTGAGTAGTCTCTGTTCAGATACTTAGCCCATCTTTCAATTGTATCATTTGTTTTTTTAATTCTTTGTTTTTTGAGTTTTTTATATATTATGGATGTTAAAGCTATATCAGATGTGAAACTGATGAAATTTTCTCCCACTCCATGGTTTTTCTTTTCACTTCCTTGGTTGTTTCTTTTGTTGTACAGATGCTTTTAGTTTAATACGTTGTCACTTGTTGATACCTGACCTAATTTCCTGAGCAACATATTTCTGATTTAGGAAGCCCCTTCCTACACCTGTATCTTGCAGGTTACTTGCACTGTTTTCTTCTAACAATTTCAGTGTTTCAGGTTTATAATTGAGGTCTTTGATCCATTTTGAACTGATTTTTGTGTAAGATCCAGCGATTGGCCCACAATGAGCATAATCTAGACTGTATGCAAGGACAAGAGCACTTTTATTCTTGAGAATCAACCAGCATGCTGGGTTCTATCATTCAGAGAAATGGCTGGCAACCCCGAGGCAGTGGCTCACAGGCCTTTTAACAAAGTTAGGGGATTTCCAAATGGGTATTGGGAAACTCAGGCTAGGGCTGGATAACGGTTAGAGCAGAAGTATGGAGTAGTTAGAGATTGGTCCTTAGTCTATCCTACTCAACAGGTCCTTAGTGCATCTGACTCAACAGTTTCAACCTTAATTTGGATGTTTGGCTAAGATAGATTTCCTGTGATTAAACTGTAATCGCTAACTGGTCAAGGTCAGTGGTGGGTTGCTCTCCAAGAAATGAAACTTAAGAAGTAAAACCTAAGGCTAACCTAAAATAAAGGATATCACAAAATGGAGTTTGTTAGGTTCCCATGACAGGTATTGTTTCATTTTTCTACAGGTGGAGATCCAGTTTCACTGGCAACATTTACTTAAGATGCTTTCTTTTTTCCAGTGATGGTTCGTGGCCCCTTTGTCAAATATCAGGTAGTTGAAATTGCATGTACTCATGTAGGGATCTTCAACTAAGTCCTATTTATCTACAAGTTAATATTTGTGCCCATACATTGCTTTTTTATAAATATAGCTCTGTAATACAGTTTGAAATTTGGTATAGTAAACCCCTTAGCATCGGTCTTTGTGATCAGTTCTACTTTGGCTATCTGGTGTCTTCTGTGTTTGTATAAGAATTTTAGGATTTTTCTGTGAAGAATGTCATAAGGATTTTGACTGACATTGAATCTACAAATGGCTTTTGGTAGGATGGTCATTTTCACAACATTAATTCTGCTAATCCATGAGCATGGGTTGACCTCCAATCTTTTGGTGTCTTCTTACATCTTTTTCTCAGTGATTTACAATTTTCATTGATATTTAATGTCTTCCGTTAGGTTTATGCTAAGGTTTTATTTTACACCATTGTGAATAGGAGGGTTTCCATGAACTCTTTCTCCAAGTGCTTGTTATTGGTATATATATATATATATAAGCTAGTGATTTTTGTAGATCAGTTTTGTAATCTGCCACTGTAATGAAAGTGTTAATCATTTCTAGGAGTTTCCTAGTAGGACTTTTGACATCTCTTAAGTATAGTATTCTATCATCTGCAAAAAGTTTTACCTTGACCACTTATTTTCCAATTGATATTCTGTTAATTTCCTTCTCTTGTATTATTGTTCTACTATGAGTTTCAAGCTCTATATTAAAATAAATAGAAATAGCGGACAGCCTTGTCTGGTTCCTAATTTTAATGAGAATTTTTCCAGATTTTCTCCAATTAGAATAATGTTGACTATGGATTTGCTGTATGCAGTTTTAACTATGTTGAGGTATAATTCCCTCTAGGACTTTTAACATAAATACATGTTGAATTTTGTCAAAGACTTTTTTTGCATCTATTGAGACCATATTACAAATATTGCAAAACCGTCCCTGCATCTATGATATAGACCTGAATTCATCATGGGTGGATTTTTACTTATTTCTTTATTTATTGATGTGAGTCTGCGGTAAATGATTTGCAAATATGCTGAGAACTTTTTCATCTATGTTTATTAATGATATAGGACTACAGTTTTCTTTTTTCATTGTGTATCTACCTGGTTTGGATATTAGAGTGATGCTGCATTCATAGAAGGATTTTAAGAGTTCTCTGTTATTATCTTTTTGAATAACTTAAGTAGTTTTCATATAGATCTTCTTTGAATGTCTGGTAGTATTCTGCTCTGAATCCATGTAGTTCTGGGCTTTTTTTAGACAGCAGGCTTTGTATTACTGTTTCAGTTTCCTTATATATTATGGGTCTGTTTAATCTGTTGATATCTTCTTGATTTTGCTTTGGTGAGTCTCATGATTTTTAGATATACATCCATTTCTTTTTGGTTTTCAAATTTAATAACATATAAGTTTTTAGAGTATTCCCCAATAATGTTCTGGATTTTTTTTTTCTGTAGTAATGTTACCCCTTTCATCTCTAATTTTTTTTGATTTGGAGTAGCTCTTTATTTCTTTCTAAGTGGGCTAAGGGTCTGTCTCTCTTATTTATCTTTTCAAATAACTAGTTTTTGGATAAATTGATTCATTTTATTATTTTCTTTTTTCCTATATAATCAATTTCTGCTCTGGTTTTTGTTATTTCTTCCTGTCTACTGGGTTGGGTCTCATTTGCTGTTGCCATCCAAGAGTAGCAATATCAAGTTATTCATTTGTATTCTTTTTGATTGTTTTGGTGCCTGGGTGAAATATTTAGTAGATTGTATATTAGATTCATTTGAGGTACATTATTGTTCAATTCTTTTGTCTCTCTGTTTATTGTTTGTCCACTTGACCTGTTTAATAGAGACAATGGGGCATTGGTGTCCCCTATTATGAGTGAATTGAGGTTTAAGTCACTTAAGTGTCCCCTTAAGAACTGTTTTTTGAATTTGAGTGCATCAGAGATTGGTGCATTTATGACCATAAGTATAATATGATCTTTATTAATTGTTGCTTTTATCAGATTGAAGAGATCCTCTTTATCTCTTATGATTAGTTTTAGTTTAAAGTCTATTGTCTATGATATTAAACGACAACTACTTGTTTTTTAGTGTCATTTGCTTGGAGTAGTTTTTACCATCCATTGCCCTTAGAATAGTGCCTGTCATTGTAGGTGAGATTGGTTTCTTATAGACTACAAAAAGATGAATTTTGTTTCACAATCCAATCTACTAGCTTGCATGGAGGCTCAGAACTGCCTGTAACTCTAGGTAATCCAATGTCCTTTTTTGGAAATTCATATGGAATGAAATTATGTGAAATGAAATTCAATTAAAATTATAAAAATAAATAAGTAAATTTCACTTTACAAAAGAAATAACATGGAAGTAGACATTAAATGGTTGTGTGCAGATGGTTCAAAAGGCATGAAAATGATCAAAATATATTCTATAAAATTCTCAAACAGTCAATAAAGATATTTATTAAAGAAATGTTTAATTTTCTTCAGTAGGGACCTTAGGCAATATTAAGAGGAATATTCTAATGTACTGTATTCAGGTGTTCACAATAGTTTTCTCTTGGTTCTCCAGTTGAACAGGGAAAATGTCCAAGTTCACTCAGATTTAGAAAAATGCATCTCTTTGAAGTTCCAAAATCCTAGAAAGTGCTTTCTCAAAGCCAATAACGAAAGTAAAGCAAGTTAGAGCCCAACTTCTACCAATGCAACTTTAGTAACATCATATATTCAAAGAAATGAACAACTTCCTATTATCTGTGTATTATACACATTATAAATGGATTCTTTGGACAGTCAAGTAGAGAATTTTACAGAAGGGAGAAACATGAGATCATGGGAACTTGCATTATCTGTAGAATTATCTCTTCTGATTTGAACATCAAAATAATGCTGGCCTAAATGATGAAAGACAAATGGCACCCTCTTCTCAAATACATTTTGCAAGCGTTTGTATAATACTAGAATCTATGTTCATTGAATTGTAGAATTTCCTTGGGATGCCATCTGGGCACGAACATTTCTTTAAGAATATTTAATCTTTTCATTTAGCACATATGATATTTGCATTATCTATTTTATTTCAAGTAAAAATCAATTTGACTGTTTAAACAAAGAAACCAAAGTCACAAATTTTAGCATTTTATCATATTCCAACCTAAGCTTAATATCTGCAGCAGCATGTCTAGTAATGTTTCTTTTTTGACTTCAGATATGGGAAATGTTACTGCCTTTTTGGTTTGGGTATGAGTGTTTTGATAGTTCCTAGTATGTGTATCATGTGAATGTGTTTTGCCCTTGTAGATCAAAAGAGGACATTGGATTACTTAGAGTTACAGGCAGTTGTGAGCCTCCATGCAGGTTTTGGGAACTGGATACAGGTTCTATCCAAGAGCAGAAAATGTCCATAAACACTGTGCCATTTTCCAAGCCACTATTGCTATTTGCTCTTACTAGTCAATGTGAGGTTTTTACCAGATCCTTCTTTTTATCAAATAATATAGATTGTGACTTTGATTAAAATGTTCAGAAATTTTGAATTTAATGCAGTCATTAAAAGGCTGATCTTAAATTCTCATTGTCAATACCAATTATGCGTATTTCCTTAGTTTTCTAATTCCTTTTCCTCTTCTTATTTGATTATTTCACATAATTCAATTTTGCCTTATATTCAGTGAATTTATTTAGTCGTTCTTACACAATGAAACTACACTAAATTCTTTCAAATGGCCACCTGAAGATGTTTATCTGTGTATTTCAGAATGAAGAGAAAGAAATATAAAGTATGTCCAAGATTGGGGCAACACAACTAAGTTCATATAAATCAACACATATAAGATACAGTTGAAGCAGTCAAAGTATTTATAGTAAAATTAGATACAAAAATCACCTCAAGTTCTAAGATTTGGCAATGTAAATATAAAGAATATTTAGCTAAAAGAAGGAAGAGATGGAACTGAAATTTCCTAACTGGAAGCTTGATCCTATCTCTCTTTAGGAAATTGGGTTAACTTTAATTTTCATATTAAAATTTTCATTTTGCAGTGTTTCATCATTGCAAATTATTGATATTATGCAAGTAAATGATATAATGTAAAACTAACAGGTATTTATTTTCTATTTCTTATTTTCCATTTATTCAGAAACAGAGTTTAATTTTAAATTTTCAGCTGGAGAAACATTTGAGCAAATTTTTCATAATTTCAGGTTTTGTGTAACTTTTCTTGGGGAAATAGGAAGAAATATATTGTTCACCCCAGATAGGGTGGATATAACAGAACAAAGAAAGCAATTCTGTCCAAATGTACTTTGATGTGCCAATTAGATTATCAGAGATACTTAGAGGAGCTAAGGGTTTATGAGGGTTACTTTCAAGAACGTGTGTAACCCAGGCAGCTCTATCACTGCATAGGCCATAATCACTGAATATGAGTGAGGACTCATGAAATCTTCATCTCTAGTGAGAAGGTAAAACTTTTTTGTCAATTTTACTGAATCTGCAAATGTAGGGACAAAGCAGACTCAGAACTCTTAAGGTTTAATCACCCCATCCTGCTACATTTCAGGATGAGGTCTAAATTGTCCAATACAAATAATCCCCGTGGGACAGACAGGTTCTGGACCAAGCAATTCCAAGGCTGGACCAACCCACAGAGCCGAGTAGCTACTGAACTTATAAAAGCCGGCTGCACTCTTGGTTGGTGCACAGTTCCCTGATCTGGCTTTAGGGACTGCAGCCCAGCTAGCTGCTAGATTCGTGGTTTGCCAAATTATATAAATATATTTTCCTTTTTGCATCATAGTGGAGTCATGGGGTTTATTCTCGATTTTCGGACATTAACATTTAGGAGGCCCCAGCAAGATATGGGAGCATAAACCCCATCTCACAGGAGCGCGGCCACCACAGCCGGCCTCATTGAGTATCACTGGTTACTTTCTCTCTCTCTCTCCTCTCTCTCTCTCTCTCTCTCTCTCTCTCTCTCTCTCTCTCTCTCTCTCTCTCTCTCTCTCTCTCTCTCTCTCTCCTCTCTCTCTCTCCTCTGTCTACTTTTCTCTGTAGTCAGGACAAACTGGGGCTCAGGAGAGATTGGGACAGACATGCCATTGATCTCTGAGCCAGAGGGGATCAGGGGATGCCCCAACTCCTCCTCTGTTAAGGAGTTGCAGATACGCCTGACTGACATGGAACACAGGACTATTGGATCCCGAGTCTGTGTCCCACCCAATGTGGAATCTGGGCTGGCCAAACCCATTTGGAACAAGGACAGGAGCCTTCTTTTGAGCCAACTTCAGGTGCTGTGAGATTCTTATCTCCCCTAGCAGGGAACCTCCATCTAAAACTCTCTTCTCCCTCTTCTTGGAGCTCTATCCCAGAATCTTACTTCTTACCCTTGGGGCAGGGTGGGATGGCAGCAGAAGTAGCAGCAGGAATTGTCCTCCAGGTGATTGGCTTGCTCCTGGCTCATCTCTTGCTGAAAGTGTTTGCAGGCACAGCCCCTCCCGGTGCTGCTGGTCTCCACTGTATGGGGTGCCACTTAGTTTTGCTCTTTGGGTCTGTCCTTGCCCTAGACTCAGCGACAATCTGGTTTGTGTTACTTGTCCATGTCCTAAGAGTTGTGGCCACCTCCCTCATGCTAGTGTGAGTCTGAGCATGTCCCGAATTTGGAATGTATGCTAACTTTTCTGCTTTCAGAAGGCAAGCTGGAGTTTTGATTTAAGGCTACCGGACTTTTGCATCCTAACAGTTCTGTTTTTGACATTTCTTCATTGGGTTCGACGGAGAGCCACTATTGAGAAACACTGTCGCTGGTGAGACTGGAAGCCTACACCCACCTGCCCTGAAGTCGGCAGCCTGTGCCCGGGGCTTCTGGGGTTACAGTGACTGCACGATGGGGCAGCACCACAGCCTGGCCACTTGGCTTGGAGAAAAGCACTGCGCCTGACTTGGGCAGTGCCCAGCATGGCTGGAGCTGGGGAGGTGGGTAAGCCTGAACCAATGCACCCAGCAGAGTGGCTGCAGAAGAGTAGCTCAGGCTGGACCATTGGGCCATGTTGGCAGGGGACGCCGGGCATTACCAACGAGCTTGGAGCTGGGGGGAGCACAGGAGCGCCAGCTGCACACTGACCCCTGGAGGGCGTGAAACGCTGCACGTGGGCAGGGACCAGGACAAGGCCATGGCCCCAGCCAGGTGCCAGACTCTCCTGATGAAATGTGTCTGGCTCCGAGGGCTGTGTCTGGTGCTGTTGATGCCCTTGTTCGAACTCTCCAGAATGGATAGCCCCCCAAAGCTGACTGGAGAGACCCTGTCATCCACCATATCCCCCTAGTACACTGTCAAGTCCCAGACAGGCAGTGCTGTGGTGGGGCAAGTGGAGGTAATGGGGAGTACAAGACCCAGTCCCTTCTGCCCACCAGAGCTGGGCCTCACTCAGTCTCATCAACACCCGGGACAATCCGATTCCCTGCTCTACAACAGTCTGCACCCTGCTTTGGGGCATCTACATGGTCTTCACACAGCAACAAGAGTAGGGGTTAGGATGGAAGAGAGTCTTAACAGTCTTTTGTAACAATGTTGGTGTGTTTTTATATCAAACTGGAAAGTAATATCAGGCCTCCAAGATCAACTAAGTTCCAGGGGACTATGGAGCATCTTTTGAAATGTCCTGTAACTGTGATAAGTCTCCTGTCCTCCTGTTCAGGGAGGTTATGGAGACCCCACTAGAAGGACTCAAACTGGTGTCCAGTCTGCAAAGAGGGTCAGCACAGGAAAACATTTCCTTGATGCTTCTAAATGAAGCCATGTTCTAGAAAGACATTCTGACTTATCTTCACACAGGAGGAACTAGTAAAAGAAAGGCCTAGAGAGCCAGTGGCTCCTCCAAAACCCATGCAACCCCACCCCAGGAACAGATATTCAACCTACCTTAAGAATAAAAGTAAGTTTATTTGAGGAAAATTGTATGATCTTAAACATTCAACAAGAAAGTATAACCAAAGATTAAAATGATTGGTATCGTTTTCAAGAGTCCAAAGGATTGCACTTCCCAGACATCAGATATACATTCATATAAGATGTCATTTGCACAATTTCTCACTAATGATTTTACTATTATTAGCAAAAATGCTACTCAGATCTGAAACTTCAAATCTTGGCCCACTTCAACACTGCAGTGCATAACTACTGTCAAGAAAGTCAAGCCCACTCTTGTTCTAACCTAACCATTAAATGTTTGCCAATTTTTTTTCTTTCCCTATCTAGAAGCCATTTGGGAGGGAACTTACATTGATTCTACTCACTCCAGCAAACTATCAAGGTGTCTGAAAACAAATCCTGGCTTCACGACTCTCAAGTCCAGCCTTGGCAACCAAAAGAAAAACAAGGAGGAGCCCAATAAATGGATGATCTTCCAAGTCCTAAGCAAGAAATTCTAATGGACTTTAACTTGGACATTAGAAATTTTCCTGGTTCTGACTTTTCTGGTTTCCTGTCTAAATGTGTAACACTAACTACTCTTGCCTTTACATCTTCACCTCTCCCAGGCACCAGTTAAGGATTTTCTTTTCTCCCTACAACTAACAGTTATGCAATTCATAGGTCTTTTAGATAGACTTACTGAAGGGTATCCCAAATTGCCATAACCTATGTCCCTGTCCAACTTTCAAGAAGACAGAGCAGTCAGTGCCCCAATTCTCTATTGGCAATTGGGTGACCTCTTCAGAGAACAATATGATAAAAATAACAGGTTTCACTTCAATTGGTATGAGTCCTTGTTTGCAAGATCCCCTTGGCTAACTTCCTTGTAACCACCATATCTGGGCCTCTCCTATTCCTCATGGCACTTACCTGTGGTCCGTGAATCTTAAAAGTCATGAACCAATTTTTTCAGGACCAGAATGCAGGCCATCCAGCACTCACTATGTGCAACTCAGTCAATACCTGGATGGCTATGTTTATGTGAACACGGAATGCCCCAAACTGCTGCCCCTCTCCCATGAAATGCACCATTTAACTGCTTTTTCTGCTTCTGTAAAATGCATGGCTTAAAGATTTAATCCACTTATTCCAAGGGAGGAAATGTAGGGACAAAGCAGACTCAGACCTCTTAAATTTTAATCCCCCCCCCACACACATTCCGGGCACTGACACTTCAGCATGCATTCTACCATCAAGCCAAGACCCCCAAGGGTGACAAAGTGTGAATTGTCCAATACAAATAATCCTCATGGGACAGACAGGTTCTAGACCAACCAATTTCAAAGTTGGCCCAGCGAGCAGAGCCGCACAGTTACTAAACTTATAAAAGCTGGCTGCATCCTTGGGCATCATGGAAGTTCCCTGATCTGGCTTTAGGGACTGCAGCCTGGCTATCTGCTAGATTCACTTTGTTTACCAAATATATAAATATATTTTCCTTTTTGCGTCATAGTAGAATTGTGGGATTTATTCTCAATTTTTGGACCCTAACAGACTAAAATAACAAATACTTTATGAGCACATGTGTGAGAAATTTACTTTATCAGTTTAACTGAAGAAAACCCACTCTAAATGAGGACCTTCATATGGCACCCTAGGTAAAAGCAAGTCCAAGAAAAAAGAGATCTTGCTTTTGGCCTCCTGGCAAGTTTATTGACTTTGTTGTCATCTTGATGCTGCTGCCACTGCTCCTGCTATTCTTCACTGATATTAGAACCCCCCATCTTTGCCATTTAGATATGGACCGAAAGCCTGTGGCTCTCCTGGAACCCTTCAGGCCTTCAAAGGTAGTCTGACTAATCTGGAAACATGGATGTTCAGGTACCAGATTCTTAGTCTCTAGAGTAGTGTGTAGAGTACCTACATAGTGTACTGTGAGCCAACTAATGAATCATTTAAACTATATGTTCATTATACTTGTTCTGTTTGTTTAGGTATTCCTGACTAGAAGCAAAAGTGCAGGCGAGTCCACTAAAGTCTCCTTCTCCTACCTCCAATCCTTAGCGTCTTCTACAATCCTGACAAATTCTTGTGAGTCTTGTAACTTTTTATGAGTTTCAGAAAGTTTTCCTATTCACTGTAGCGGGGAATGTTTCAGTCCAGAGCATAAAAAAACGCAGCACATAACACCCTTTATTAGGATCGACTTGTTGAGTTTACTTTTGCCAGTGTGAAAGTCCAAAATTAAAACTAATCTAATCTTTGAAATGATAGAAATATGAATGTTAGAGGCTAACACGTGTGTTATAGTCTAATAAGAAAATTTAAAAATAGGTTAAAATGCTGTAAGTGTTTCAACAATAAGGGCAGGCAAAGTAAAAAGCTCTCAAAAAAGGAAATGTTTTGAACAGGAAAAAAAGGGAAAAATAAAAATAAGTTTTTTCTTTCATATATAACAAAAGATGATCCTTAACACAAATGGCTGTTTTTAGCAATTTTAGGATATATTTGTGTATTTTTGGTTACATTTGTATTGAAATATTCCATATAATTTCTTATATATTTATGAATCATGCTGAGTGCTTGAGATAATGCAAGGGAAACAATAGCATCCATATCAAGCAGGAGGTAGCTAGTGGTCAGCAGGGAGGCCAGTCAGCTTCCTCTCAGTTCTTACCCCACACTTTGTGGCAGGATTGTTCCCACTTCCCTTGTTAGGCCAAAACTTTCATCTTCTCCCACTGTAAATTATTTATGCCTATCTGGGGGGATCTGGAAAATTCTGAACCTTCTTTTACCTGGCTCTACATTTTTTCATTTATAATTAAGGTGTAAGGCATGCTCTATTGAGATACATAACATAATAAAATGGTCGCTTGTCAAATTCCTTGTAACATCCATATACTTCATATTTATCATTTTACTGTATGTCTTATAAAAGATTTTAAATTTACTCAGGATTTTTTTGTGTAGATTATAATATTAATATCTAAAGCCCTTACCACATATCACAAAATACATATTTTATAAGAGTGTATACTAAATTTTTTTCTATTTACACACAAAGAAATAATTCCTACTTTTATTTCATTTTGATTCAATAAATTCCATGTGATGAAGAAAACACATTAATGATAAAACTATTTTACAATAAAAAATAACTAAGAATATAACTAATTTTACTTTGGCAGACTCAGTTTTAAGAAAGAAGGAATTTCACCTTTAATTCTACTGTGTATTATCATAACTCTGAAATTACTTAACTTTCTCACAATTTTATATTGCAATTTTAATACTGGTGATGATAATCTGTGCACTTGGACAAAGAATAAACCTTATGTTGCAGTTATAGTATCGTATTTATCTACAATGTAGGATAATAAAGAAGTATTTCATGCCTTTTTTGACAGAGTGACAAATCTTTATCTGTTAAAATTTTATTTTATTTTGAATTATGTATCTGTGTGGAGGTATGCGTTCATGGCTGCAGAGCAGTAAGGGGTTATTCTGTGCATTCTGTGTGTTGTTAGTATTGTGTGTGATTATGTGTATGTGGGGGTGAGTATCTGTTCATAAGTTCAAGGGCAGGAAGGGGGAATTGGGGTCCCTGGAGCTATAGTGACAGAAGGTTGTGAATTGCCTGACACCGATTTCTGGGAACCAAACCCAGGTCATCTTCAAGAGCATTACCTGCACTTAATCACTGAGCCATCTCTACAGACTGTCAAATTTTAATCATTCTTTTATTGTTATTGTTATCTATTATCTTATTTAAGTAGCAAAATTATTTCAATTATTTGAACAAATAAAATCATGCATCCTATGATAAATTTTTAAAACTAATATACTTGATTAGTAGTATTTAGTTTAGTTTTTATGAGTAATTATTTAGTTTTTAGTCAGTTTAAAATATTTTCCCATAACATTTATGTTTTAACTTGCATTAACTGTACTCAAATAACTGTCACTGCCGGTGGTGGGGGCAAAGGAAATGAACAAAATTATAATGTTATTCAAGGGCATTTTTATAACAGACAATAGATACTTAAAAGTATTGAATTCTGCTGAAGGCTTTACCATTATAGTTTTAATTATTACATAGGATAAGGAAAGAAAATAGTGCATGTCCAGTGGAATACATTATGAGTGTCATTTCAGTGAGATGTGGAACATGCTAAAGTTGTTTTCTAGCCTCTAGGATTTGAAATAGATAAGGCATTTGACCCTCTCAACACAGAAAATTCACTATCCCCAGAGAGCACTTTCACTGGCTTGTTAATCTCTGTCTAAGTAGTAACCTGTGCACCAGTATAATAAAGATCAAGTTGGTTAAAGTAGCTGCAGTCCTAGTTTAATGCATAAATACTTCTGGCAACAAAGATAAAACCAGAAAATACCCTGAGGTATACAAGGAACTGCAGAGTGAAGATAAAATTATTCAACTGAGTGGAATTGCTGAATTTAAGGCCAATATAGAAATTTTATCAGTTTATTCTTAAAGCAATTGAAAAATGTAGTACTTCAAATAATATAGTGTAGGAAATTAAGTGCTTAACTTGTGGTTTGGTGCAGCTGTCCATGGACTTACTTCTGTATCAGTCTCTGAAAGGGGAAGTAAATAATGAGTCTTTCTGAAAGATATGCCTGCAATTCTTCATAAGTGCCTTGACAGAACATCATTGCTTTCTGTGCATCTAGTACTCACAAATACTTCCAGCTATCAAAATATTAACCATTCTAAATGAAAACCATGCTTATTGAAGTATACTTGTGCTGTAAATAGAATGCCTGTTTTTTTTCTCTTGTTCCAAGTAGAGTACCAGAGTTAAATAATGTAAACATTATTATCAGAAACCAAATTGTTTAATCTTAACCTTAATGAAATTGCCCAATCACTTTGGGATACAAAGTAATTAAGAAATCAGAGATTTGATCCAGGAATATAATTAAAAATCATTTCTGCTAGCTTATAAATAGATTGTCATTTGAATTTAGTCAGGGATATAAGACCATTGTCCTAATATAGACATGTTTGTTAAACCTAACCCATCAGGAACAGTATGTGATTTCCTAAGATAAAAATATATTTTTATGATTTAATAGTAAGTTTTTATGCAGATTCACATGTGAAAAGGGTATGTTTCAAATAGATATGGACTGATTGTTCAAAATTTCGGTCAGAATAAAACATGTGTAAAGAAATAACTGAGAGTGTGCTGCTACCTAGCAGGAATTCCTGATGGGGTGGTTTCAGAAGATGGCCCAGGCATTACTTGTCATGTAATCCATGAGGGTCTTAATTCATATCTCCATCACCCAGGACATCCAACTGAACAAGAACATCCAACTGGCTTCCCTCTGTAATTCTGAGGCTGGGAAGGTAGAGATAGGTGGCTCTCCGAAGCTCATTAGCTGGTCAGCCTACCTGACATTGGAAGTTCAGTAGGATACTGTCTCAGTTCAGTTCAGTGATATACTGTCTCAAATAATAAGATGGCCATCATTTGAGCAAGACACCTGATGTCACCATCTTTCCTACACACACACACACACACACACACACACACACACACACACGCACACAATGAGTTAGCTATTCAAGGTTACAGAAAACTGATACATTTCCTACTATGTAACATTTCCAGTTAATAATACCTAGCAGGAAGTACTTCACTATTCATATGATACTATGTTTTCCTGTAACAAATAGTACATTTCATTAATGAGGAAGATTTAGAATATTAAAATTATGCTTCTTTATTTTGCTTTATTTTTTTTAAAAAAAGAAATACACCCATGTTTATATTTTGGTTTAAAATACTTGGATGGTTGAACAGGCTGCAAACAGACCTCCTTTTATTTTTTATTTGCTTATATTCTATATCCATTTTTGTCTGAAGTAAATCATTTTTTAAAAAAAATTATACATGTACATGAAAATGAATCTAAAATTCCTATGAATCTGAAGAGCGATTCTTTTGGCTATTAAAAGAGGGTCAGAGGCAATGTCAGTGCTTCACCACATGACCTCAGAACCTTTTCCTCTTTCTATGTGCACCTCCTTTGACTTTTGAGGGTAATATTTGCTCCCCATTTTGTGTGTCTTCAGATCACTGTGGAAACTTCCACTTAGGCATTAGATTTCTCTTTTCTTCTAGAACTATATGGAGGTACAGAGACCTGGCTGTTCCTTTCTCCAAGAACATAAATGCCAGGTGGCCCTCTCATTCGGGGCAAGAAATAATTGATTATAAATTTTTTCTGTTGAAACCACTCTAAAGCCAGAATTACCTGCTGCTTACAAGATCCCAATTTCTTCCCCATCTTCCACAGACTTACCTTATGTTCTCAGTAGTCTCTGGTCATGTCACTTGCTCTAACTCAGAGCCCAAACTGGACCCACCCAGGTAAAGGCAGAAAGAAGTTCTATCTACCTTTGTGATGATTTTTAATGCATATTTTAGATCCTAAACAGATTCAGGCCGTGCCCTCAGACGCACCCCACATTATGCCACCGCTACTTCCTCATACAGTAAAGTTTGGTGGGCACAGAAGGTCACAACTGGCTAAATTTCAGAAAACAGAAGACTGCAGAGTGTATGTTTCTGTATAGAACTCCTATATAATACCTCACCACTCAAGGCTCAGGGACCATTGCTAAATAGGGGGAGGAAAGACTGCAATAGCCAGGGTTGGTGTATTAACATAAAGAAACAGAGGCTTTCAGGCTACTGGGAACTTGCTCATATGAACTTGGAATGATGGTGAAAGCACACACAAGACACATGCAAACTCAGACACCTTTGTGATCTTTAACTTTTATTCCTAAGCCAGTGAAAGTTTTCTGCTTGGAATCTGAGATGCCGATTTTTATCATTTTCTTCTTCCTTTTCTTATACTTCAAAGTGACCTAATCGTTTTTGCAAATGAAAGAGAAAAGGTCCTATGAAAAAGTTTATGGATTTTTTTATTCATATTCAGGTTTCACTGACTTGGCAAGTATTCTACAAAAATTGAATTTAATATATTTGCTTTCCACAAGATTATTATCTTCAAAAAATTTAAAAGACACTAGGTAACCATTGAAATAGGAATATAAACTAATTACATGGATACTGTTTCATATAAATGAGTAAGCCTGGTCAATATTTCACCTACAGGTACTTAATTTTTTTTTAAAGTACACACTAGTAGCAGATGGTAAGTTGAGATATCCTAGTTACTCATGAAAACACTTAAAGGTAAAATCTTTTCCCAAAAATCTATAGACAGAGTGTCTTCCTTGCAGATTCAGTGGATTTAGAGTCCTAACTTTCACTGATACTTTAACAATAATATCACTATCAAAAAATGACATGATTTTTATGTTATTGATCTATAAATGTCTACATATGTAAAGAAAATAGTTCACATTTTTGAAGCAGTAACAAAAGTTCCAGGTTTTTAAAGTACTTCATAGTAAATAATAAGGTCTGAAATCTATAGAAATGATATCTAAGCCCCATGTTGCTTCAGTGGCATTGACAGTCCAGAAGGAATATTTAAGCATAATTCCAAATAATAGTGATAAAGAAAATTTGCTTATAATATCAATGTAACCAAGAAAAATCAAAATTGATACTCGTTAAATATGAAGATAAGTGTACAGGATAACTATCCTGTTGCAAGTGCTGATTCTAATGGCAACTTGAAGAATGCAAAATGTGAATCTACTAAAATGCTCATTCTTAAATAAACTGAAAATTCAAGTATTGAGTCTACAAGTTTGTAAGAACTATATCATTACTGAAAGCTTTTCACCTCCCTATGTGGATGTTTTCAACGGTATGGTATTGTATTTAAAGTCAATCATTATGAGGCCCATCAATAAATGACTTGTACCAAGAAACTCATTTTCTCAACCTGTAGTATACCAGCTGGTAAAGTAATCCTGCTGCCAGAAAAGCACACTAAATAACTGGTTATGGCTGCTGAATAGGGGCTAAAGTAACATTTTCTCTACTAGGCATTCCCCTGGATTTGGTCTATTGGTGTCATACCCAGAAAATGGTACACAGTAGCAAATTCTGTATCTCTCCATAAATCTCAGAAGCATTAGTTCCCTAGAGCTGTCATGACAAAAAATACCATATCCATCTGTGTCTTAATCATAAGACTATTTCCTTATAGTTCTGGAGACTAAATGTCTGAAGTTATATCAGCTTTTTGATTTCTTAGGAAGAATAAGAATTCTTTCCATTTTGGTTCCAGCTTATAGATTTGGCTGGACATCCATGGTGCACATTCTTTTTTGATGCATCATCTAAGTCTTTATCATTATCATCACTTGGTGTTTTGGTTACATGTCTTCTCTTTCTTCCATAGTGAAAACAGCCATGGACATTGAGGTGAATTAAAATTTCAGTGATATTAATCTTAATGAGTCTGTCTCAACAGATTATACCTGCCAAGTCTCAATTTTAAAATAAAGTAATTTTCATAGATACTGTAGACTGATTTCAACATTCTTTGAAGTACTCAATTAAATATAGGATAACAAACTTTAGATTTCTTTCCTATTTACAGATCATATGTCTTGTTCTTTCATTTGTATTACACTTTCTCTTAAATAATATTTGAATGAATATTTAGACCCTGGAAAATTTTGTAAAAGTCATAAACAACAGCATGAAAAGAATACATGATAAGATTAACTAGTTCAGAGTGTTGGATCACTATGCTAAGAAACACATTTTGGCTGGGCCTGGTGACACACTCCTTTAATCCTAGCACTTGGGAAGCAGAAATAAGCAGATCTCAGTGAATTCAAGGCCAGCCTGGTCTACATAAGGTATTCCATGCCAGCTGGGCCTACAGTGAGACCCTGTGTCAAAAGAACAAATTTTAAAAAAAGAAAGAAATTGTGATGGATATAAATTTGAAAAATTTTGTTTCAGGGACTATTCCAAAAGTAAAATGATACAACTTAAAATTGCTGTCATTTCTCCAGAATTTCTATAATCTTGCTGCTAATGTTTAAATAAATACATACATTTAGTGAAACAATATGATAGCTAAATGGGGGAAGAGGTATAGAAAATGAGTCATGGGCCAGGGAACTTCAGGTTTAAATAAGGTTTCATTGCTGTCAGTAACTGAATAAATGAGGGAGTAATTCCAGTGCATAACTATAGGAAACTTAGAGGTCATGAGGGTGAAATATTTCCAGAAAAACTGAGTGAAATCAAGAGACCACCATAAACTGAGAACATGAGGGAAAAAGTAGGGAAATAAAGGAGGAGGTTAAAAACTGTCTACAAAGAGTAAGGATTATGCATTACACTGTGTGTGGTAGGAAGCCAACAGTGCTGAGCATAAAAGTAATGGATCTGCATCCTACAGGACAGATGCACTGTTGTGGCTATCATGAGGAGAGTGGATTTTAGGAGGAGGGTTGCATAAGCATTGAGCTTTTGCAGAAGTGGTTATCAATATGGGAGAAGACAGTGATTAGAATCGCATGTGACAGCGGAAGCTGCAAAAGCATGTCAATGAAAACCTTCTTGGATATCTTAAGAGACGTGGTCCCTATTATGCAGAATTGAATTTGTTTAAAGAATAGTCTCTAAGGAAACTAAAAAGTTCAATGTAGACATTTTAATTTGATTGTAAACAATGACTTTGAAATTAACTTGTTAAAATTGTTTATGGAATGTGAGGTTAAAGATAAGGTAGGCTTTAAATATTTGAGAAACACTTTATTGCAGCATCTGTAGTGTTTACAGTGTTTTGTCCATGTAGATGTTCTGCATATTGTAAGAGTAAATACTCATGTCAGAGGCATATAACTGGTCATTTCTGTATTTTGAAAATGAACGAAACATATAAAGAAGATAACATTTGAAAGAAGTGGAGAATACCCAATAGAAATTAGTTAAGAAAATTGCAATAGAAATATTATAAACATAATAAAGGTTATATATTACAAACACGGAGCTAACAATTTTTATTTTTAAAGACTTTTTTGAGTGCTGGTCTGCATGTATGTTTGTATAATGTGTGTAGCTGGTACGTATGGAAGCCAGAAGAAGGGTATTGGATCCACTGGTCCTGGAGTCACAGGCAGTTGTGAGCCATCATGGGGGTGCTGGGAACCAAACCCAGGTCCTCTGCAAGAGCAGCAAGTTCTCTTTACCTCTGATCATCTTTCTAGTCCTACAGATTATATTATAATAATTGTGAAAAAACACCTCAAAAATTTTTCAATAAAATTAGTAACTAGGCAGGGGTGTCTACTTCCTCAAATCTTATTTAAATAGTGCTGGAATTTAGAGCTAAACAAATGGAGCAAGAGAAGCAAATAAAAGGGATATAAACATGAAAGGAAAAAATCAAAGTATACTAATGTGCAGATGGTATGATTATGTGCATAAGAGACCATAAATACATGATCAGATAAACATTTTAAGCAAAGTGGCAAGATACAAAATTAGTATACACAATTCTATAGCTTTCTTATACACCAATAATAAATAGGTTCAGTGAATCAATGCCATTCACTATTATCTCAAAAAGTAACTTCGCAGATGAATACAAGAAATCATGCTGTCTGGACACAAGGAAGTAGTTGCATATTTGAATGCACTGTGCTTGTGATAGCATGAATAAGATGCATGAAAGCCCAAGTCATACAAAATCCTAGCATGGATTGTGGGATGGTCAAGAAGATCCAATCCTATCTGAAATTCTATTGGCAATTGAGAGCTGGGGAGAAGAAGACTCAGTTTTCTTTAAGGATGTGATACCTGATAGGTTAAGTATACTTCAAGGGATGTAGTCACACCTAGACACATTTAAGAAACACAAATTTGAGAATGCCATAAGGAAACATTACTCTTAATGTGTTAAGTTTAAAAAATAAATCAGTAAATTTTTCTTCCTTTAATAAATGATAATTGGGAGAAATAAGTTAACTAATATAGCCTTAAGCACCAGGAGCTTGTTTCTCTTTGTTTTAAATAAGAATAATTGCCACTGCTTCTTGTAGGCTTGGATCTAACCCCAGGCTAACTACCTCAGAGAACTGTGAAAAAAAAGATATCCAAACACCCCTTGAGTCCTCTGAGTTATTTTTGTTAAATTGAAACAATTGTTCGAGGCTTGTGTGACCTTATGTTTCCATATGAGTAACTCTGCCTGGGCCAAAATTTGAAGATAATTAAAGACATGGTAAATAAAGAGATATAATGTATGTCTAGACATATGTAGAAAATAAAGGAATATATAAAAATCAAAATCTTAACTATTTTAAGGGCTGGAGTTTTAGCATTATGAAAGGATGAGAAGAAATCTGCAAAAGATGGGGAGCAAGCATGGTACTAATCAGTGCATAGTTGTGTTTCTCTACAAGATAAAAGAAGAAACATTTTCAGACTACAGGAAAAATGTTATCAAAAGTGTTGATTATTAGTTGTGGATAATAAAATATGATATATAAGAATTGAAGGCTGTTCAATTCATCACTTTAAGGTGAACTTTAACTGAAGCTGTGCATGTTCATATCTGGAGAAACATGATTTGATCTGACAATCACAACTTATATTGTTTTAGCATAGAGTAACAGAGACATAAGACTTATGTGAAGATTCTACCAATTATTTCCATAATCTAACATTGTAGTATACTGATTTCTTTAATGTTGGTAGAAAGCCCAACACTAATGTATCAAGGAAGAACAACTGGGTCTGGAAGATGGCTCAGGAGTTAAGATCACTTACATTTCTGCCGATTAGGTTTGTTTCCTAGCACTTAAATGACAACTCACAATTTTGTATAACTCCAGTTCCATGGGATCCAACCAACTCTTCCTGCCTCTGTAGGCACTGCACACACATTGTATACATATAGACATGCTGTCAAAGTATGCTTACAATAAAAATAAATACATATTTAAAAAGACATACATATCTTATAGCAATATCATTGCAATTATTTAATAATTTTTGTATTCTTTTTTTCTTTGAGCCCCAAGTCCCACATGCAGTAGCTCATGTTACAAAATAGTAGAAATAAACTCCAGGACCTAAGATTTTCAGAATGATAATTAAGGAAAATTACTTTTGATAAAGCAGGACATATACATTGTCCAAGGTTAATTCCTAGACAAAGGTAATCTGAAACCAAGAACAGTTGTAGCTTCATGTTTCCACATGTGCACAAATACGATGAACCTGGGGAAAATACCCTACTAACAAATAGGGGATTTTTGAATGAAAAAATAAAATAATTACCTGAATGTTTTTGTATTGATGAATATGAATCAATCTAATAAATTTATGGCCTGGAAAAGAGATTACACAGAGGTAAATACATGGTGAACACATACAAATGAAGTCAATACAATTATGTGACTTGGCCTTTGACACATCTAAGAATAAGTAAGTCATTCATGGTGATGGGAAGCTAGAGAATACATACTGCTCTTCCATATGTATGCAAGACCTCTTTTGACTCTTCTTTCTCAATGAAGTGCTAACAGCAAAATTTGGACATAATACATTTTGGGAGTAAAGCTATGAAAAGATTATTCAGGAAATGTGGACACATAATCCAGAGAACCAGTAGCATTAACAGGAGCATGGCTGTGCTGACACATTCACTGTGTTAAATAATTTGCACTTCTTTCCTGAGCCTGATGTATTTTCTTACTTAGACTTTATTCCTTTCATTAGTCTTCCATTTGGATTTAACAAAGGGGATGGGAGAAACAGATGAGGATCCTGGAGTAATTTTTTTTCACATGTTATTTCTCCCAAGAGCTGTTAGTTGGCTTTATCTCTTAAGTGAAAGTCACAAAATTCACTGGAATTCTTAGTCTTTTCTTTATTAAATTTCCTTTTATCTTCTGTGGGTTTTGAATTTCAGGTGTAACGGTCATAGAATGTCTCTATCACTGCTTTTGAACATTTGCCGTTTTCTGTGGGGAGTGCACATCCTGCATGTAACATTTATTCGCTTTATTAATTTAAAAATAATAAATTTAGTAAATAGCATGAATGAGGATAAGATAAGCCTATTGGAATATGAATAATGAAATTAGAGCTACTACTTACTGGGAAAATTTTTGGCTTAGTGAATTTACAGGGACAATTTTGAAAGTATGAATCTAGTTATATTAAGGTGAATGGATTTCCAGGTCTTGAAAAGTTCTATGTGGCTTATCTATAATTCCTCTTGTTCTTTCTAGCTTTACTATATGTCTCACCATGTAGAACTCTGAGAAACAACTGCTCCTTTAAAGGGTTGTGGAAAGGGCAACGAGATAAATAAAGTCCCTATAAATCCAAAGATCTTTCCTACCTGATTTCTCCATCTGTATCTAATCACGACAACTTGTTTTTTATCAGCAGGCTTATTAAAGTACACATTTGCCTTTGACTTTTCATACCACTTAAGAACAACTTATATCAATTTCCTCTCTCTACACCTGTATACCCCCCTTCTGCCTCCCTAAAGCACCCACAGTTTTCCTCTGTGGTGTCACCCCTGTCTTTTTTTCTGCCTCTCTAGAGCCCCTTCTCCTCCCATACCCACGTGGTTACTTAGTATTCTTCTGACTCCTGTCGTTATTTCTGGATGTTTACTCACATCTAAGGATTTACAGATGAGATTCACATATGAGACAGAAGAAACACTGCTTGATTTTCTGAATTAGATTACCTCGCTTATTATGACAGCTTTAGTTCTATTCATTTACCTCGAAATTTCATGATTTCATTTTATTTACCTCTGAATAAAAATCCATGTGTCAATGTACTACATTTTATTATCCATCCTTCAGATGAGGGGAATTTAGATAGTTTCAATTCCTTAACTATGGTGAAAAGAGCAGCAAAAAACATGGCTAGTCAAATAGCTCTGTAGAAGGATGTTAAAACTTTGCGTGAGAAGGCAATGTGATAAAGAAATAGAAGTGGAATCCAAACTTCAAGATATGCAGACAGTTTTATTGGCTATGAGAGACGTGCAATCTTCCCAAAGGTATGGAAATTAGGGCTTCCGGGTTAGTAAGGTCGAGAATTTGTTAGTGGCCCAGAAAATCCCAGAAAGGGGATATTCCTTCCTTGAATACCAGAAGGTGAGTCCTGCCTTCTTGGGTAACATCATGCTTCTCACTGGGATTAGTGAAGGTGAGATGCAGTGTCCTGATGAGAGGTTTGATAAGGAATCAGATCTACCGGAAGACTGAAAGGAAGACCATACTTAATACAGTTGTTATGGACCCAGGATTATACTACCTAGTATACATCCACAAAAACAAGCATATGACCCACACGCCAAGAGAGCTGAAATTGAGAATTACTGATTATTTTATTGAATGAATAAAGAAGACTTTTCATTGGAATTAAGCAAAATACTATTGATTTCAAATTTATGATATATGTCATTCTTTAAAATTTTTTAATATTCTGTAATTTTGCACCACATTTTTCTTGAAAACACAGTCAACATTTGAACAAATTTTGTAAGCTAGCAAAAAATGTCAACATGATTCCATTCTTATGCTCTGAGGCATAACATTGTATTTCTAAAATTCACTAACTTAGAAAAAAAGTTGGAAATTCATTTCATGTAGTTACACATTTTGGTATTTTTAAAAGAAAAGTTCAAGAGTCCTCAAAATTCTGTAGCAGAATGATTTAATTATGAAATATTTATATATTATACAAAAGATAGAAAAATGCATCTCTACTGTCTGAGATTACATAACTGAGTCTATGATTAGCCTGACAAAAAGCATATTGGTAAAAAGGAAGGTTAATTTGTCTATTCTATACATAGGAGTATTAGAGAAAGTATACTTTATGTTACTCGGCATTTCAGGAAAATCTAAGCTAGTGTTTATTCAATCCTCCTCAATCTTCTCCTATGTTCTTTCCATATATAATATGATATATATATATATTTACAAATATATGTTGAACACACACATACATATATGTTCAAATTATATATATATATATAATTCACTGAGTCCATTTAGATGTTATATATATATATATATATATATATATATATATAATTCACTGAGTCCATTTAGATGTGCATGTGTGTGCATGGATTTAAGGCTGTTTACTTAGGATTAAATAACTTCTCACAGTGCTGGTCTGCTGAGAAAGCTAAGTATTCCTCTCTCAGAATCCATTGTTTGCCTGTAGACCTTCTTTTTAATATGAGAATTTGTGAACTTTGCCTCATCTACCTTGGTATACAAACTGAAATTTTCACTAGCAGATAGTGTTATACTACCATACTGTGGAGACTTCATTAGTGTACTGTACTTCCTTATCAAGTCCAGAATGCAATAACTAGGAGAAGGTATCTTGTCTAACAATTCTTCACTCCCTGTTTGGTGTGTTCCCTGACCCTAGGTGAAGAAGTTACATTCTAGATATATCCTATAGGCCTGAGAGTCTCACAGTCACATATTCTCTGTATTTTGAGCAGTTGTAGAATTTTATAATACACTGCATCTGTTGCAATGAGAAGCTTCTTTGATAAGTGCTGAGATCTATCCTTGCCTTCAGCATCATATTTGGACTACTTCATGGACTGAGCAAATACTGGATTCTCAGACTCTCCAGAGTAGTGCAGCAATTGTTGGACTATTTGGACTCTATCTGTAAGCTAATCTAAAAAGTCCATATAAAGATTTTGTTTCTTTGGGGAACCCTGACTAATATACAGCCAATGTTTTCTTCATAGAATGGAATTCATGCATGGTACTATAAACACAGCAAAATACACATTTTCTGAAATAGATGTATTTCCCTCCTGAATAGGGGGACAAGGTGCTCAGTAGACTGATTTTCTTTCAAAGGATGTACTTTGTGTATATGCCAAGGAATGATGTGGATGGAATATATGGTGGTTCTATTTTTGTTACTCACAGGTCCCATTCCCCTTGTGAGGATGGTATATAAACTCTGCTTTGGCCTAAATTTTAAGGATTCTTCATTTTCTTGGCTCCTATGGTTGTATCAAGATATATTGTCACATAGAGGCATTTTGTGATTCAAACCACAATTGAGAGAAAACAATAAGTCACTTGTTTTTTTCTGAGTCTGTTACTTCACTTAGTATAACAGTTTGTAGTTCCATTCATTTATCTGCATATTTCATGATTTCATCTTTCTTTACCTCTAAGCAGAACTCCGTTGTGTAAATGTACCACATTTGGCCTGGCACTCACTGCGTAGTGCATATTGGCCTCAAACTCACAACAATCCTCCATCATCAACCTTCTAATACTAACATTATAGGAATACTCAGCCTGTGTATTGATTTGATTCAAAATTTTCATCATATAAAAACTTAGTTTATGGAATTCTATAAAAGACCAAGTATCAGGTAGGATACAGTCCTGTCTTTTACAGTAGAGTCCTGTATTTTTATCATACTCCATTGAAGAATGTGTTGGGAAAAATATTTTGGCATACATCCTATGAGTACTAAGCATTAGCCAAGTGTGGTAGCACACACATTTAATCCCACCTTTCAGAGGCAGGCAGATCTCTGTGAGTTCAAGGCCAGGCTTGTCTGCACAATGAGTTCTAGACCAGAAGAGGAGAAACAGTCAAAGTCTGTTTGAAATGGAAAAGTCACAAAACACTAATCAATCATAATTTATGTATTATTCTAACCCTGTCTCCTCACCTGGCCTGGTACTCACTATGTAGACCAGGCTGGCCTTGAACTCACAGAAATCTGCCTGTCTCTGCCTTCCGAGTGCTGGGATTAAAAGCCTATGCCACTGCTCATGGCTTTTTTTCTTTATTTTCTAAGAGTTCATCAATTAACATCAACTATTCAGGGAATCAAAGAGTAGTTTTTTTTTAAGTTAAATTATAGCTTTCTTACTGAAAAATAATTTTAAATCTATTTCCAGGTTATAGCATTACCCTATTAGAGAACTGCATATACTGTTTTCTGGTAGTCAGTTTTGCCAACCTGATTTGTTTTGAATCCTATGGAAAAACCCCAATGTGTGCTTATGAAGGTGTTTTTAGAACAGTTTATCATGGGTGGGAATCTTCACCCTGATTTGGGGCAGCAGAATCAAAAGGATGGATTCTTGGAAGAAATAAAGGTAGAAATGGATTTGAGATCCCTCCCCCCTTGATTATGAACACCATATGATCAACTGCCTCATGTGTCTGCTGGTCTGCTTCTTTGTCTTTACCACAATGATGGACCTCAATCTCAAACTCTGTGCCAAAATCAATCTTTTCTTTCTATAGTTGGTTTTATTATTACTTTTTAGAACAATGAGAAAAGTAGAGCATTATACTTTCTCCAACACTCTTCTCATTCTCACACTGAAGATCCTCCAGTACATGCAATTACTTTCAGGCTTCGATTGCTGAAGCTGTCTGCTTTCTATCCATTAACTCTATAAGCATGACTTTCCCCCATTCGCTTATGCATCTCCTACCTCCAAAGAAAATGCTGAGATTTACAACTTTCTTTGATTGTTCTTCTTTTTCCTCATACCTAAATATAAATTATTCTCAACTTTTAGAATAAATTAAATTTGGCCATTTATTCTGACATTAAAAGGAAAATTTATTATATTTCAATGGTTTCCTTAATTTAATACCTTGTATGTGACAAAATTTCTTCTAATTCCTAAATAATTGGAAAGATTTTCCTATAATACGCTTCTCAGATATTATTCAATTTTGCATGAAATAATATCGTATTTTAAATATTTTGCTTTAATATTCCAAAGACTGTTTTATACTCACATGTAATTTCTGGATTGTTATTTAAATTTATTTCAACTAGGTTACTAAAAGGTGAATTTTAAGGTACATTTTATAACATCTCAGTATCTGGAAAGATAAATTGTTTAATCACCACATACTTTTAATTATACAAACTGGCAGAAAAGATGAAAAGCTAACTAAAATATCAGAAAATATTTAAGGCCAAAAACTCATGTCTAAAATGAATGCACCATTAGAAGTAATACATGGATAGTATATCTGAAAAGGAAAGTCCTAGGCTGGTATTATAACTCAGAGTGAGGTCATTTCCCTAGTAAGCACAAGAGTTATATTTGATGTCAGTACTGAAAAATGAAAGGACAGAAGAAAGGAAAGGGAATGAAGAAAGTAAGAGGAAAAAAGAACCAAAGAAACGACTTAATTGCTAAGGGTGCTTTTCAGCCATCATAAGGACCATGGTCAGAATCCCAGCACTCAAATAGAAAACCAGACATCCTTCAAAGTCTTATAACTCCTCATCCAAGTTAGGGGCAGAGATCAACGTTTCACCAGGGTTTGCTTGCTTACACCCTAGTTGAAAGATGAGCTCTGGGTTTAGGGAGAGATTCTTCCTCAGAGTGATAGAGGAGGAGGTATGTCAAACTCTTCTTTGTGCAGGCATGCTCATTAACCCCCCACCCACACACAGAGGTAAACACTCAGAAATTAAAACAATTTTTTAAAAAATTATTTATTTTTATTTTATGTGTATGAGAATTATGCCTGTATGTATGTAAGTGGACCAATGTAATAATGCAGTGCCCATGGAGGAAAAAGAGTGTCAGATCCCTTGGGACTGGAGTTACAGATGGTTGTTGGTCATCATGTGGGTGCTGAGATTCAAACAAGGGTCTTCTGCAAAAACAGCCAAGAACACCTACCTATCTGGTGTGAGTTAGTCCAGTATCGCCTTTGCCATCTGTTTGTTCTGGGATCATCTCCAGTCCATCTTCTCAAGAGATCAAGTCTTCTCTATAAGTTAGTAAGAACCAGCACCTGTTTTCCCCTTCAGGTCTCCTTGAGGCTTGGCTCCACTTGACTGAGGCTGCCAGACCACTGACTAGCTGGTGGGTTAGGTAACCAAATCTTGCCATGCCCATCCACCTGCTTTGGGACCATCTCTATTTCCTCCCACTGCTCCAGAGGTCAGAGGTCAAGCTTTCTTTGCTAGTTAGTAAGAAACACCCTAATCTGATTTCATCAGCTCTCCTAGATCCATGACCTTATCCCAGTGAAGCTTCTTGAAAGCACCTGACTAGCTGGAAGAGATAGCCAGATCCCATCGTAACAGGTTGGTCATCGATCCCTTGATTTGAAACCACCCCCTCTCATTTCAATGTAGGGCTTCCACCTACTTTCCTTAGGTAGTGAGAACTGGCTCAGCTGATACCATCACCTTGACTTGGGCCTAGATTCTTTAGCACTCCTAGAGAGCACTTGACTAGCCTTCCTCAATTCTTTCTGTCGCTGCAAGAGAAAAATCCCAAGAAAACTTGAAGGCCAGCTACATCAACAATATAAGCAGACTCAAATTCAGCTCAACAAAGGCATGTTTGAGTTTCATATCAGAATCACAAACAACAAGAGCAATTCTCATGCGAGACCAAAATGAAAAAGTACAAATAATATGGAAACCAAAAAAATATGTTCCCAGCCCCCCCACCAGATGTACAGAAGTGTTCTACAACAACTACCTAGAGAAACCCCAAGATAAGTATATGAAAAAGAAAGCCATATGCATTATCAAAGAATTCAGTAAATTTAAAGAACACATAAACACCTGAAAGAAATCAGAGGATATGGATATATCCTTACTAAAGTTCCAGAAAAAACAAACATATGCCTGAATGAAATGATCATGACAATTCAGAATTTGAAAAGTGAATTCATGAAAGATATATTTGGAGAAGACAGGCCGAAATGAAAATGGAATTGGAAAACTCAACCAGCCAGTTTGAAACAACAGGATAAATCTTCACCAACAGAATGAATGAACTAGAAAACAAGGGATCAAAGCTGAACAATCAAATTGAAGATTTGGAAGACTCAAGCAAAGTATATGAATTAAAAAAATAAAAAACAAAAAGAAAACTTCAGGAAGGCATACTCTCCCTCACCCAGTAGCAATCAGTTCCCAATAGTTCTTGGTCTAGGACAGCCCATCAACTATTTATCTTGCTCCACACTGGGACTTGTCTGATTGAGTCAGCAGTGGTCCTGTACTCGATAACAACATTGCCAAAAGTTTCACATGTGCAAGCTTCCAGTGACCTGAAAGTCTCTGCTTTCTTGTGTTCATGAACCAACCCTAGCTCTTACAGTCTTTCCACATCCTCTTCTGCAATGGTCCCTGAGCCATGGGTGGGTGAGGTTTAATATAGGAACTCTACCCAGGGATACATACTCTGAAGTTTCTTATTCTTTAAAACTAGGCCAGTTGTGGCCTTCTGTGTACATCACCCTCTGTCGTATAAGGAGCTTCTTTGGTCAGTGATGCATTAATTTTCTCTCCACCTTTGGTTCCACTACATTCCATGAGCCTTAATTAAGTGTAGAGGTTCAACAGTGGATGTGTCACCTAGGACGAGGTATCCCTCACCTGTATATGCTTTGTGTCCGACCAGTTGTGGAATTCTCTATAGCCTCCATTTCTTGGAAGCAGAATCTTCTTTGAGGTGTAGTGTACTGTATGTAAGTTTGCAAGTATAAGGATCCGTATATACCATATGATAAGAAATTTCATTTGTCTAGAGATATGACAGATATAGGGTTTTCTCTAGGTTCTATGTCTTCTCCTTCCATTTGTATTTGACTGAGTTTACAATGCCACCCATGAGTTCACTCTCACTGAGAGGACTTTAAGTCCAATTAGATGACTGTTGATTATTCCCCAGATAACAATGCCACTATTTCACCAATACGGGTAGTGTTCTGTGACATTCATTATGGTTATTAGTTATAGAATGTGTGACTAGCAGAGGAACTATAAGCTTCATTAAGGAAGTCTTAAAGTCATGTCATAAATCCATTGAAATGGCCAAATGGTCTTAAATTGGCAGCCTGGCCTTATTCAAGACTGGTCATTCCTTGAAATAAGGGAGACTATTTATGGAACCAACTGTCTCCTTTAGAGTCCTGAGATACCAACCTGCTCATGCTGGAAAAGAGATCTTAAAAAAGCGTTTTCCATTATCCAAGAAGACCAAATCTTGGCACCCAACACTCTGGCTGGTCCCAAAGAATAAAATCATCTTTCCACACTAGGCTGCAGAGACTTCTTTCCACAAAGTATCTGTGCCCTCACCATATACTAATAAAGTACCCACTCCTTTCCTGTTGCAAGTCTTACTCTGGTTCTTATTTCTCAACTGTAAACTCCATTCCTTTTTCCTTGCATAAAAGTCTAAGAATTATGCTTTAGGGCTGGATTGAACTATTGATTGATTTTCTCCTTTAGCAGTTTGTAATGATCTGTAGATAGGCTAACTAGACTCCAGTGGATGAATTTGCAGTGAAGGACATCTGGATACAAATTTGAAACTAGCTAGAACTTAACATATATGGTCGAACTCATTGGGGTCTGGTGGAGAATTGGAAGGGAATCTAGATGGGGGAGAGGAGCTAAATTCGGTTAAGAACTGTTGTATGAAATGTACAAAAACTCAATAATTAAAAAATATATCAAATTATAAATAGAAATAAAAAATACAGGAATGGAATATGTAGAAAATGTGGAAATCCATGTAAAGACCAAATTTATGAGTGATAGGCGTATAGGCAGGAGAATAATCTGGTTTATAGTATTGACCACATGTTCAAGAGAGGATTATAGGATAAAACTTACCTAAATTAAGGAAATACATATGCATACAGATACAAGAAAGAAGCACACAGAACACCAAATAGATAAGACTACAAAAGAAGCTCCACATAGCATACCACAGTAAAAACATTAAATATACAGAACAAAGAGAGATTACTGAAATCTGAAAGAGACACGTTACATATAAAGGAAAAACCACTGGAATATTTTCAGGATGCTGTCTTGGTCGGACTGATTTTCTAGAATGGACCTCCAACCTCCCCTGAGAGCCAGTTGAAATCATCACTCCACACATAGTCCTGAGTATCCAGGTCTTGATGTTGGGCCTCTTCCATTACCAGGCACTAAGAGATTTTCCATCATTTTTTTATTCTGCTTCTACAGCCCCAGTGTGCCTTTTCCTGTGCCAGAATTGAAATTCTAGAAATAAAAATCATGGTCTGGGAAAGTAAAAATAAATAAATGAGAAGTAAATAGTAAGTAGTACAATAACCAAATATAATCTTCAAACTAGAAATATGCAATTATATTTCAGAATATAAATTCAAAATTCCATGTTTACCATATTTTTTTCAATATAGTTTACTGACAAAACACTATCAAAATTCAAAAATAATCTGATATTTGTCACTGTTCCTATAATGTGAGATTATCACTCACTTCCTCTCCAAATTCTCCATTTATACACTCTTTCAATGTAATCATATTGCTTCCTAAAGAAACAATGTTAATAAAATAGCCTAGAGAAATAAACTAGATAAGTAAATAAAAATGTTTCCTGCTCTTAAAAACAAATCCTCACAAAATACTTAGAGACACATCAAAATGATCTTCTACCGTGATCAACTAGGCTTAATTCCAGAGATGCAGGAAAAATTCAATGTATATAAGTCAATGAGCATAATAAATTATATAAATGGACTTAAAGAGAAAAATTGCATAATCTTCTCAATAGATACAGAAAATGCCTTTGACAAAGTCCAAAGTGCATTCATGATACAACTTCTAGAGGAGATTAGATTAGATGGAGCAGTTAACAAAATAATTAAGGTTACATATAAAGCACAAACCAGAACCAACATCTTTCTAAATGGAGAAAAACTGGAAACATCCCCATTCAAATCAGGAACCAGACAAAGCTATCTGCTATCCCCAAGCATTTTCAATGAAGTGGTTGAAATTCTAACTAGAGCAGCAAGACAAGAGAAAGAAAATAAATGTGTACTAATTGAAAAAGAAGATATCAAATTACCCTCATTTGTAGATGGTATGATATTATACATAAGAGGACTCAAAAATTCCATGAGAAATCTTCTAGTAATGACCAACACTTTGAGCAAACAGGCAAGGTACAAATTTAATATACTAAAATTAAGTAGCCTTTCTATATACAAATAATAAGCAATCAAATATAGAATTCAGAGAAACTTCAGCTCATAATAGACTCAGAAATATTTGTGGATAAACCTAATCAAAGATACTAAAAATATATTTAATGAAAACTTTAAATCTTTGAAAAAAAGGTTAAGGAAGACATAAGGAGTCCGAAACCCCTTTCACGTACATGGATTGCTAGAATCAATATTGTGAAAATGATCATACTACAAAACAATTTACAGATTTAATGCAATTCAAATAAAAAAACCCTGGAAATTATCCTCAGAAACAGAAAAATTAATTCTAAAATTCATATGGAAACTAAAAGGGCTCCCAATAACCAAAGCAATTCTTAGCACAAGGAACAATCCTCAGGGATTACTATACCAGATCTCAATCTGTATTGCACAGCTATAATCATAAAATCATCATGGTACTGGCACAAAACCATACTTGTGGATAAATGGAATAAAATAGAAGAACCAAAGAGGAGGGCATACAATTGCAGCCACCTGATATTTGGCAAAGGTACCAAGAACAAACTGAACAAAAGACAGCAACTTCAACAAATTGTGCCTGCAAAATTGAATCTCCACACGTAATACAAATTAAATTAGATGTATACCTATCATTCTGCACAAAAATCAACTCCAAATGAATCAAAGGCTTTAATGTGAAGCCTGAAATGCTGAAACTGTTAGAACATGTAAGAAATACTCTGCAAGATATAAGTGAAAGAAAGGACTTTTTAATTCTAACACTAGTTGGTGAGGAATAAGGTCAACAATCGAAAAAGGAATCCTCATTAAAATAAATAGTTTCTGTAAGGCGCTTGGTAAAGCGGATAGTAGGAGAGAATGGGTATGAATGGGGAAATGGTAAGAAAGAGTAAGTACTTTTCCAGGGGAGGGCATAGGGAGAGTTATACAGGGGAGTGTGAGGAAACATAATGTTCAGATTATATGAAAAACAAGAGAAAAATATATTAGCTCAAAATCCTGCTGAAAAAATACACATATAATAAATGCATGAGTACATATGCATTCCTGAATGTTATATGACAAACCATAAGTTGCCAGGCAGGAGAAACCTCTCTTTGAGCTGTTGATCATGGTAGTCAAAAAGACTCCCAAAATACTACAGGCTACTGCCACAGTCTTTGATTGCCTCTAAGAACTTGAAAGTATGAGCCTATTTCTGAAGACAGACATTGCTTTGGACACAGGATTTGGAGCAATTGATCTGGAAATGATCTGGAAACCCTGAAAACTAGCTTTAGTCATATCTGCGTATATTATTTAAGCTGCCAAGGGAGAAATCAAATCAATGGTCCAAGCCTGTTGTAAAGTCTACCAAATAACGTGGCACAGCAAATTCTGTCTATGGGTGCAGTAGTGGCACTTTTATGTTGGGAGTAATGAACAACTGACTAATAGACAATAAGGCCTGCTCAATGAGAGATAATTCATGTGTGTTGCTGTAAACATAGCCAAATACACGTATCTGGAGAGGTAATAGAACCTAGAGAAAAAAATCTACTTTTGCCACATCTTTAGAACAATGTGTATATATATCTCCTCACACTTTCCAACAAGTGCACCTCTTACCCCTCATCAAAAAGATTCTCTTCACAACGGATGGAGACTATTACAGAGTTCCAGAAAATAAGAAACCGTGAGATGCTTAACCCTTGACCCAACTTCAGTGTATTTCTCAACTCTCACTTGAGAGGTTTCCTTATGCAGCAGATGGTGATCAGTAACCCATATCTGACTAATGTGCAGAGATCAAGATGCCACATAATGTTTATCCCTGAATAGGATACCTATTTCAGACTTCTACCTTTCAAGGCTCAGGGATCATTGTAGAAGAGGAGGCATAAAGATTGTAAGAGCCCGAGTGTGTTGATGACCGCAATGAAACAGAGTCTCCTAGAAAGCTTATCACTTACACATAAGAAGTCTTATCGGTCTCATGACAAGATGCAAAAGTTCTATGTAAACTCAACCTGAAAATACTCCAGCATAGACATGGGGAAATGGGTATGAAATCCTAACAAAACCTAAGGAACCTTTGGCAACTGGTTCCTTCTGGGAGGAGAAGAGATAGGGTAGTACAGGGATGGTACTCTTGGTGGGCACAGTGGACGCACCCATACTGAAGGACGTTTGGACACACAGACTCTATAGGCCATAGTGCATATATGTAGGAGAGTACAGTAAACTAAGAGGGGACGGGCGATGTTATGGGACATGCTGATGGGAAGGGGATCTAAATACTATCAAAATATATTGTATGAAAATTGTAAAATTAAATAAATAAAATAAAAATAATTAAGAAAAAGGGCAATTCACGAAAGGAGAATTTTTTACATTTAAAAATTGAAAGCTAAGCCAACTAACTGCAGAAGAATGCTAAGCTTTATCAGTAGTCAAGTAAAACTTTCACTAGTAATTACTGAAGTGTTCTAAATACTGTGTTGTAAAACATACAGGTGTTTTTACATGTCAGTATTTGTGAGAATTTAAGAGAAGAGTTGATGCATATACAAGTAATTTAAGTTGGAATAAAGTTTACAGACTGGCTGTAAGATTTGGTGATACATTAATTTTTTATCTTCTTGGTATTTGGGGATCTCTTCCATATGGAATAATTAATGAGCAATCTGTAAAGCAAATGCTCTGCTTAAAGATGAATCATAGATTTTTTTGTGGTTATACTTTCTAATAAAATCTATAACATGAAGTTTAACTCACTGAACAAATTGCTTTATTGCCTATATTCCTTTCTATGATGCATGTATGATTATATTTTAATGAGTTAACAATGTGAGTGACTCAAATTCATGCAAAGTAAAAGGGCCTGTTAAGTTGTGCTGTTAAGTTATTAAATAAAATAAAAAAAACAATGGTTTGGCCATAATTCTTTGGATAAAATTAAATAATAGTTTGGTTTTATACTAAAATAAAATCAGGTAATGTATTTATGTCCTTTTTCTACTTTTGAAATAGTTTATGTACTGAATACAAACATTGCTGCTTTGAATAAATGAGATAATACTTTCAGTGATGAATAAAAAGCCTCACAAATGCTTGATAAGGTATCCATCACACATCTGCATCCTCTGTTATAAATGTTAATAGTTCTATTTGTATTGAAATGCCAGATCTCTTTCTAGAAGACAGTAAGTAATCAATTGTTTCTTCTTCTATACCTCTCCTTTATACATTTAGATCACTATTCATATAAGATTCTTCTGTATTGTTTTAAATACTAATTTTACAGTAGACTACTATAAAAGATTTATTTGAAATTCTGCTGATCTTAGAATTCATATTCAATGATTTGCCAACAGATATTCTGTGGGAAAAAATGCACCAGTATCAAATCGAAAATTTTAAGTTCTATGAATATGTAAACTATTTTTCATTTTGTTAACTTGCAAGGGAATTGTCTATTCATTCACTAAAATTAATTTGTAAGCCTAAAATGCTTGGAATGGTCATTTGAGCATATTTAAAACGCAAGGTCACATCTCAGTCACCTGATCTGAGTTGCCACCAAGTCTGTAAAGGTGAATCTCTATCTTTTTGTTTCAGTTCATTTTCAGAGATAATAGATACAGTCGGGTAAGAGACTGTGGCAGAACAGCTTCCATTTCAAAGTCCTGATGGAGAGAGAGTTCTAGTTCCAATTCTGTAAGGTCATATCCTAAAGCCTTTTATATAAAAGTGTAGTAAGCATCTGAAACCAAAGAATTAGCGAAAATAAAAGACTTTTATTTTTTTCAATACTTTAATAACTCAAATTAAGATAGAGTACAAATCATAATAGTTCTGCAACATATGTCCTGAAATTCTGGGATCATGTGTTGAAGCTTAGATGTGTCATATCCAGTGAACTAACAAGGAAAGATGCAACTTGGAAGATTGTGATTCATCAAGAGCAAAGCTTCTCATGCTCTCCTACATGGGAATCAGCTCTCTGACTGTTGTCTATGCTTGAAAGGCAGAGAAATAAAGTTTGACACTTCTAATAAGAAACTGAGTGGCGTAGCATCTGTGTCTCACATTGAAAGATCTAAGTCCATAGGGGTGATGCCAAACATAATTGTTGCTTTAAAAATAAAAAAGCTAATAATTTAACTATTAAATTAAAGAGTTGGTGATATTTCTGCATGAAACTTAACTACAAATGGGTATATTTGAAACAATAAAATAAGACAACATATTCTTAAAAGCTCAAAAAATCACACAAATCAAAGATCAACTCCTTTAAGACTCCTCATTTTTTTTCATGAATTGGAAACAAAATAAATACAATAATGCTGAGGAAAACTTGCTTCTAGCTCAAGACCCTACTTGTTTTCTAAACTAGTGTTCAAACCAGTCACCATAAGAGCCAAGTCATGGAGCTTGATTAGAAAATCAAAAATGTCCTTAATTGTTACTCATTTTCAATTTCAAGTTAATTATTGTAAAGACTAAAAGAATACTTTGGTTTTCTGTCTTCTGCCCTTACCTGTTGTAATGTCACTTTTCTTTGCTGACATATTTCACCCAGAAAACAAGTTCATCTGGGATACTTAAAACTTCTCTACTAATCCCACTTTCATTCTCTTCAATGCAAAATGACCTATGATCACTTTCACTGTTTCCCCACTTTTATGTATAAGTTTGTTTTTCTTTCCATATAATTCCTTTAACAAATAAATCAGTAATTTCTTTCCCCAGGTATCTCTCCTCTGATAAAGTGCTCTGGACATCATTTCTTCTCATTATTGAGGACAGCCCCTCTGGCTATCTCTTCCTGCTCTGTCACTATTTTCTAATAATTTCCTGGATCTGTCTACAAAGAAAATTGTAATTGTGCTAAAACCACTGTGTTTTCATCCAGGCAAGTACCAAGGAATTTCAGGAACTCACTCCCACATGCTACTATATCTCACTATTTTTCAAAATGACATTTCTCTGATTGGATCTCTGGCCTTTGCCAACTTTGGTTCTGCTCCTCTAGCTGTAGGAAACTGTCTTGGACTGAATGGTCCCCTGTGGTCAGCTGAGTGTAATTATGTCCCCAGATGTTTTATGTTCACTTAGAAAAATTGTATTTTTTAGCCATGCATTCTTCCTACATTTGTCCTTCAGCAAACTACCTTTTCTTGGGTCAAGATCATAATATGTCTATCTTTCCTGGAGAGTCTTTTTTTTTTTTTTTTTTTTTACTTTTCTGTTATGCTGTTTCTCCTCTATGTTTGCCTCTAGGACATGAATTTCATTTTCATTGGTACAACTTGGCTGGGCCTAGGTTTTCCTGTAATAACACTGAATCCTTGCAATAACCTTAAAAATGAGCCAAGCTGTATAATAAACTCCAAATCTAATCTGATTTATGTTATGAAATTTCCAGATTGTTAAAATCTAATGCAGTTATGTGTGGAATACCTAACTGCAAATCCATTGTTGTCCTATTGACTTGTAAATTTTATGCTTTTGCTCATTATTATATGAAGTGCTAAATAGAATAATATTCACAGAGTTCCTCATATTTGTATCTGTTTCTCCTATTATGAAAACAATGAATGCTCAATGTTATGAACCAAATCCCAGAAACCAAAATTCTACAATGAAAAAATACAGTATTCTCTTTTAATTCACCCTCCACGAAATTATTTAAATATTATATTTTATAACATCACTTCTAGTTTATAAAAATTTAAAAGTTATCTAAAGATATTGTTGTGCTGCCACATAGTTTAATAATGTGCTTATTAACCCTCATATCAGTAAACGTTAGTATAATTATTTCATTAATTTCAGCATGGTTTAAATCATTTAGGGTAGAAAACATATATTTTAGCTTTTGCAGACAGATATTTTTTTTAATTTGAAGAATGATGAATCTATAAGAATATGCATTTCAGAAAAAGCATATAGAATAATTTTTAATTGTCACATCAGCTTGGTGAATAGGAACTTTAAAAGTTCCAATCTGTATTATGTCATTCATCCAAAGGTAATCAGGCCAATCAGTTGCCTTGGTGTTTATTTTTAAATTTTAAGTGAAATGTTAGTAGTCAAACCATGCCTAAAGAAACATTCCTGTTTGTCTAATTTGATTTTATCCAAAATGCAATATAAAATTTTGTAATGTCTTTATTACAAAGCTCGAATTAAATTTTTTTTCTGTTTCTTTACATACCACAAGATCCTAGTTATGATTATATTTAATTATTTTTCAAATTCAGATATCTTAATAGACATTGCCCCTTAGGAAAATTTCTCCAGACCTAGTACAGGATTCAAATATTCAAATGCAGCTAATGGTAATTATATATTCATATTGTTTCCCCTTGTACTTTACCTTTATTATTAATGACCTATCATTACAATTAATAATGAAAAATCTTTTTTTAAGACAAGAACTCTCAGTAGCTCCAGATTGTCTGGACCTCACTATGTAGACCAGGTTGGCCTCATTCTCATAGAGATTCTACTGTCTCTGTCTCCTGAGTGCTTAGATTAAAGGCATGTACCACTAAACCCAACCAATAATGTAAAACTCTTAATAATAATAATTTTAAAAGCTGTCATTTTTCTCAATTAAATCAATAATGAAAGAAATTTGATGAATGACCCATCATAATGACATAAATGTATTAAAGAAGCTATTCTTGGCACAGTTTGCTCATGGCTTAATCATTTATAATCCACAAATCTTTAAATGACCAGCAAACTGCCAGAAATACTGTTGTATTCTGTACTTTTTTTATGCTGGAATTGATGTTGTGGCCCATGATGGTAGATGGAAGAAAGCCACAATACAATACTGTTCACTAATAAAATGAAAAGCAATCACATAAATAAACAGTTTGAAGCTATGTATGACTGAAAAAAGAAGTGCATTCAACCTCTGATAACAAAAAATGATAGGGAAAAATTGTAATACTTCAAACAGCATATTGCCTACTTCAGGATTTGTTTATTTCATCTTTGATTTTATTTCATTTTTAAGAATGAAACAGAAGGTGTATGCAATCGCACAGGGGTTATCCTATGATTTCACTGCTGCATCTACTATGACAGTTGCTGTTTCATCACTCTATTTAAACTATCACGTTTTTCTTTATAACCTTCATTTGTTAGATTTTTTTGGTAATTTTAAAAGCAATTTAACTTAATGAATTTGGATCCCCCTCCCCTATCCACAGCTCCCAACACTGCCCCCTTCCAGTTTAATATACTTCATTATATTCAGTCTATTGAGTCAGATTTGTATATCCAAACACCCTTAAGTGTGAGTCCATCCCCTGGAATCTGATTAATCTACCAAGAGTGCCATTTTTAGTAGAGACTCCCCGTCCCAGTAGCTATTAGTTCCTTTGGTTGGGTTGGTTGTTTTTATCTGCTTCCCCACATCTATGTTGGGATTTTGTCTGATCTGAGCTTGCATGGGACTTGTACATGCTGCTACCCTTGCTACGAATTCATATGAGTGAGTAACTGACCAGATGTCTGGAAAACTCTGTTTCCTTGTGGTCACCCAACAGGTCTGTTTCTTACAATCTTTCTGCATACAATTCAATGGTGATCCTTGAATTCTGAGGAGGGTGTCTACTCCAGGAATAATTACTCTGCATTCTCTTGTTCTCTGGTGACTGGCCAGCTGCAGGTTACTATATTAATCACCTCCTACTGTATAAGGTAATTTCTGGTGAGATGAGAATATAACAATAATTATTTGAATCAGTTTAATAGTATAATTTCCTAATCAAAAACTCACACTAGGCTTTCCTTTATGCACTGTAACCCATCTAACCTTATATTCCTGTGCCTTCTATGAATTTCAGGTATGGGCTGCACTGTATGAAGTTGAGCTTACAGCCAATTACAGAGTAGTGGTTGGTTACTTCCATAATATTTGGGCCAATCTTGCACCAATTCTTCTATCTTTGAAGAACAATTGTTGTAGGTCACCAGATTCACAGCTGGAAAAGGTCAATGATTTTTTTTTTTCCCTTCTGGTAGCATGCTTTGCACCTTTCAGCACTAAGAAATTCAGTAAAGATGAAGTTCTGAGGTCAGCACCAGCTCAATTTCTCCATGTTTTTCATACAGCTCATACATGTAGTTTCTTCAACAATTGATCGTACCATCAAGTTTTGGTGGATAAACAAGAGTAAGAGGCAATGGCCAGTGTTGTTTTAGGATCTATGATATCCCCAGTTATCAGCTTCTAGAGGAGAAATTCGTGACTGCCATCATTTCTTTTACAAATGAACTTGTTACTAGTCAAAGCACAAAACCTGTAATTTTACTGTTTTTTCTTCACAGAAAACATAGCTAAGGGTTTCATATTTCAAACATGTATTTTCTTATTATACTTTTATTTTTTGGTTGTTTGATTGAGATAGACTCTCCCTACTTAGCGCAGGGTGGCCTCTAACTCACAATATTCTTACCTCAGCCTCCTACATCCTAAATTACAGGTATACTCGATGAAACTTGAAATATTCTTATTAAAACAAAAAGTTAACCATGCATAAGATGTGATAGTTTGACAATTGTTATTAAAATTCAGGTAAATAATTATGGACACACCACAATTTTTTGCTTGTTTCTTTTGAGAAAAATTCTCCTCATGTAGGCCAGCTGGTGTGTAAACCAAGCTGCCATTGATGTAGAAGGCAAAATGGGCACCACCATATTGGTTTGTCAAATTATACTTTTAATCATTATGAAGTATGTAAAAGTTAAGTGTAAAACATTGATAATATCTACAATCATAATTTAGGAATTTGTTTTATTATCTTTAAAAAGCTTCTGAGAATAATAGTAAATAAATGTACAGTTCATATTTAATGTATTGCTATAATTTTATTATTTCCTTAAAATGTCAAAATTAGATGTTTTATGAGATTGTTTTAATATATTAGTCATTGTTTCTTAAATTATTTGTACAGACTTTTCATGTTTTCCTAAAAAATTTTGACTTAAAGCAGCTACACGATCACAGAAAACTAAAATGTATCTCAGAATATATTTAGTTCAGTATAAAATGACCTTAGTGATAGCCTTTATGCTGATACCATATCTTAGGTTTTGCATTAGACGAGTCAAAATTTTTATATTTTTAAAATTCCAACTATGGCCATTCCGCACATTCTAATTCTCAGTAGAAATAGTTACTCTTTAATTTTTGGAGGTTTAGTCTACTAGAGTTCTAATGAACTCTTTTCTATATATTATGTTATATGGAATTATATAATATAAAATACTTACTTTAAAACAGATAATAATAATTTCAGTTAGCATTTACAATGTGAATAAGGAGCAGAAGAGATGGTTCAGCAGCTGAGAGTACTAGCTGTTCTTTCAGAAATCCCAGATTCAAATCCCAGTACCCATATGACATGATAGCTAATAACTGTCTCTAACTCAAATTCTAGGGATTCTTATGCCCTCTTTTGTCCTCTGCAGGAACTGCACAGCATGGGTGCACTTAGGTACATGTAGGCATAACTCTCATACACATGAAATAAATATCAATTTTAAAATGCAATATAAATAATACCATTTTTTGTTAAGGGTATGTATGGTAAATATGGGATTCTCTCTAAGTTTTTTTTTTCTATTGGTTAATTCTGTGGCAAGTCCCGCCCTCTGACCAATAAGGGGGCAGGAAGGTGGGGAGGAAGGAGAGACAACATGGTGGCGAGTCCTGGGGTAGGGCACAGATTGAAGCCATGAGGGAAGAAAAATGCTCCTTTCCAAGTTCCTGCAATCCTAAGAATCGTGTGAGTGGAAGCGAAATTCTGGCCAGGAATGGACTAATTACCCTGCACCTGGCTGTTCCTGGACGTTGTAGGTGGGCCTCAGGTAGCCAGTAACTTTGTAAATTGCCCTAAATAAATCAGGCTCTCCAAATGGAAGATCAGTTTGCATTTTATCCAGCGGGATTAACCAGACCCTGCCTGCTAAGGCATGGAAAATAAATTTCATGAGACAGGGTAGTTATTATTTATGACATACATTAACCTAGGATGAAATACGATAAGCTTGATTTTATACATCTCCTTAAATAAAAATAAATTATAGATTAACTTACCCATGTGTTTTGTGTTTGCTCAGAGACATGGGACCAAATGTCTGTTTACCTTAGAGAGAGAGCCAACTAACAGCCAAAAACAAAAAACAAAAATCATTTCCACTTAAATGTAACTTAGTGAAGCATTGAGTTTCTTGGGGTTACTTGGAGGGGTGGGGAAGGCTCAAAGTCAGCTGAATCACAGAATAGATCACCCAGGCCTTAGTGAGGCTGCATGAAAACCACATCCCAGAAGCTGCCTGCAGGACTTGTAGGAAACTCCTTGGAGAGTACCCTCCCTTCAGCAATTGTTAGTAGGAATATAACCCCAGCAGGACATTGTGAATCTGGCTACTTTCAGGAACTTTCAAGTCTTTCAACTTTGAAGACTTGTAAATTGTTATGTACTGATTCTTGTATATCAGATTTACTTTCTTAATCTGAATGAGCCTCTCTAAAGGATGGAATGCTCCTACTTGAAGGAAATTATTATGAAACACATGGGCAACCAATTAAAAATGTATGTGTCAATAAATAGAAAAAAAGTTATTTTGTGACACAATTGAAATTCACCTTCATATTTTCTTTGGTATTTTCAAAATATGTGCACAAATATACTCATATATAGAGAGACATCATTTTGGGAACTTGTAAAATTAAAATAAAAATCTTCCCTATCACAGAATACCTTCCTGTAAATGTATAGAAAAAGGAAAGTTTTTAAAAAATGGATAAGCAAAATTAAATGCTATGCATATCATAAGTTAAAACAGTGCAATTTAAAAAATAATAGGCATTATTCATTTATTCAACCTGTTAGATGCAAAAAGTAAAACACATATTGTCTTGATTAATCCATACTTTGTACTTACAGAAAGGAACAACAGCACAATTGGTCATGTATATTTTATCTTAAATTTAGCCAGTACTCAGGTAAGCCAGTGTAATAGCTACATATTTTTGAGAAAGAGCAAACTTCCTGTCTGTTTCTGACAGACAATGGGGATGTAGCAGATGTCACAAACTTTAGCCTACAATTCTTTCACAGAAACATTGGGATTGCAGTTGTGTTCATATGTCTTGACATGTGCATTTAATTCCAAATAAAATATTCTTCCTACTAAGCAGTCTAGTAGATTTAATGAATTCCAGTTTCACAACGACTACAGCAAAATCACAATGAAGCCTTAGAAATGAAAAAAAATTTGTTTTGCTTGAAATATGCAATGAAATTTTATATGAAATGTTACAAAATGCTATAATGCACACACATCATTTTAAAAAATGGGTAATCCATACTGTCTTTTCCGTTATAATTTCCACCTTACTTAAGCTAAAGCATTTCTGTTAATTGCACTAATCTGAGCATTTGGTGCAATACAGATGCACTGAATTACTGTGTACCCCATAAATATGTCTGATTAAAATAACAAAATTTTATGAAAATATTTTTTGAAAAAAATTATATCAAAATACCTAATGAAACTAGGCTTTTACATATCTCAGAACTTATATGTTACAAGAGATCTTGTGACATTTTAGAAACATTGTAAATCAATAATATTACGTTACGTTTATTTATTTCCACCACTTTAATAATTATTAAGAATAAAACATTCAGTGTTGCAGTGAAAATACTATTCATCTTCATGTATTACTGAGGAATAAGGTCAAGATATGTTGGTATATGTTGTACAAAATTAATTGAAATAAAATGAGAGTTGTTTACTACAGATAAATTGCTGTTAAAGATCAAAGTGTGTCAGGATGGTATTGATAAGCTACCTATACCTTCACAATGAAATATGAATGAACACTATGTTTTAAATATAGTCTTTCAAGGCAGGGGTTTCCTAGTTTTTTAATTATTTGAATTCATACATGTATATAAGTTAATTTGTATAAATTTAATAGAAACAATTATAAATGATTTATATTTAACATAATCTAATAAAAATTAACATAAATTCCATTATAATTTTTATATCTTCATTTTGTGTTTGATTCAATGAGCTTATAGTACATATACACAATATTTCAGTAATAGTCTTTGAATAATCTGCCAACACCTTAGGATTGTCATTTTCAAAATGTTGCCTATGTAAATCCATTCTGGTTTAAAATTTTTAATTCATTTTTATTTATTTATTGATTGATTGATTGATTGTGTGTGTATCTGTGTGTTTGTGTGTGTGTGTGTTTGTGTGTGTTTGTAGGCACAACCTCTGCTCACGTGCCCCTTTAGAGGACAACAAAAAAGAAAACAGTTTTCTCTTTTCACATGTTTCCCTGGGATGGAACACAGGTCTTCAAGTTTGGCCACAAGCATCATTACCTGCTGAGCCACGTTGCCTGCCCTGTAAAGTAATTTTCTAGTAAACACCAACCAGGGCATTAAATAATAATAAGAGTAAATACTAATAAAATCAACCTTGAAAGGAAGAGAATGTACAAGAGAATAAGAGAAAAAACATAACGAGAGAGCAAGCGAGAGAGGCAATTACACAAGAACTTGCAGAATTATATTATGTAATTATTTGCATATATATATATCATCTTTATATAGCAGTCATGAAATCATGAATATACATTTGCAAAATGAACATGGTATTTGTAGTATAGAGAAGAAAAATAAGTTTCAGTAACAGTATTCCTGTAGGATGCAGGAATTTGTCCTGAGATGACACTGTAAAATTGAGATGTTTATTACTTTCTTACTTTTTAAGTCTACATTCACTGAATTCTAAGTTGTATGTGTGGTAGAGTACATAAAGAAAGAAGAGTCAAGGGGCTGAATCAGAAACATGCCTGTTGTGCTAACCATGAGGAACTGAGTTTGAATCTTAATAGCTACAGAAAAGCTGAGAGGGTTGGCCTGCATCTGGGCCTCTAGAGACAGAGACAGGTTTTTCCCCGGAGAGTCATTTGTCAGGCAGTCTAGACAGTAAGCGAACCTTGTGTTCAGTCAGAATTTATCTTTATGATTTATGTTCGAGAATTTTATACAAGTATTGTCTTTGCATTATTTCCATCCTGCTGAGTCTCCCTCCAACTCCTCACATCTCCTCCTTTCAAGTTCTTGTCTGCTTCTTTATTATTGCCACATAAATATACATAGTCACATACTTACTATAAATTATATATATATATATACTACTATAATACAGATTATATATATATAGCTGAATTCATTAAGTGATGCGCCTGTGTACCTGTGATTAGGGTTCCTCGTTTTTAAGACTGAATAAGCTATCAGGGTACTAGCCCCTGGAGAAAACTGATTCTCTGCTTCTTCAACTTGTAGTGAGACCTGGTGAAATTTTCCACATTCAGATTGTTATCTCAATGAATTTTGTCATTATGAAGGTCTCATTAAACTATGATCCTAAGGAGATTTCATAGAAGCAGCTTCTTATTATGTCTAGAATGCCTTAGTAGTAGTAAGTGTCTTGTCCCTCTGGCTCTTAAATTCTTTCTGCCCCCACTGCCCCAACTCAGCAATGTTTCCTGAGTATTAGGCACAGAGGTTGCATGATACTAAGGCTAGGCATCTTAGAGTCATTTATTCTCTGCATTTGATTATTTGTGAAACTTTGTAATAGTCTCCATCCTTTGTATGAAATAACTTCTTTGATGGGTGGTAAGAAGCACACATTTGTAAATATAAGGATACATATTTAAAATATAGTACGAAGTTACATCAACTTAGGAAAGAGACAAAGGAAGGTTCTTGACTACAGTCTGTGACCTCTCAAACTATGTGTACTTGAATATGTTTACAGTACCACATATGATTTTCTTCCTTTCATTTGGGTTAACTGATCTTTATAAATATGTCTCAAATGAATCTGATATCCAACTATCAAGCATTACTAAATATTTAAAAGGATGATGATAATGGTTAGCTTGAATTGCCAACTTGATCCAACCTAGAATCATTTGGGAAGAAGAGTCTCAATGAGGGATTGTGTACAAGTAACTGTGGGCATGGCTCTGGGAGATTGTCTTAAGTTAATTGATGTGGGGTGACCGAGCACACTGCGCATGACACTTTCTCTTGGCAGGGTATCCTGAACTACAGAAGAAGGAAGGGACTGAACCAAGCACAAATCAGCAAACAAGTGGATATGTTTTTATTTATTTGTATGTATTTGACTATTTTGCGTTGATGTATTTAAGTGTACCACATACAGTCAAAACTCACATAGGCCAAGGGTGATAAATTTCCTGGAACTAGAATTATTAATAATTTCTTGTTGCCAAGAAGGTGCTGGAACTGAACTAGGTGTTATGGAAGAAAAAGTACTCTTAACCTCAGTAATATCTCTAGCTTCCAAAAACCTTTATTTTAGCTTGGTCCTAAAGTTGTTTTAAGGTTATATCAATCAAATAAATTTGGTTTACTGTGTCCATAAAGTAATGTGAATGATGTAGAGCAGTGATAAAGGCAATACTGAAGAGTGCTGACAAAAAGGGGAAGGAGTTAGAGTTGATTCTGCAATTAATTGGTGTTATTTGAGGAATTGTACACACTGAAATTTCATGAAAAAATTTATTTTTAGAATATAAAATATGTACTTCAATAAATATTTGTGTGAGCTATTGTGTTAATTACAATAAAATATAAATTTTGATTCATGATTTTTGGAGTTTTATATATACATTATCAGTATCACAGAGGATAACTTAGTTCAGAATGCTTTCCAAGTTTATCTGACCTTATACTTTTCCAACACATTCCAAGATTATAGCTATCAAGGACTATTGATTTATAGTTTAATACATGAGGATACCTGTTACTCCTATGCACAGATACATACTGAGCAGAAGTAGAAGCAAAGTCAGAGAAATAATTATTGAATTACAGCCCAATGAAGCTCTCTATTAATGGAATAAACCAAGACATTGATGGAGAGACAAATGCAAATGGTTTGAAAGCTATTATAGATATGAGATTTGAAAAGCAAAGTGATCCCTAAGGGGAACTGGCAAAGGTTACCTGAAGTACATTCCCAGATAATTTGATAACATTCCACAAATCACTGTTCAAGCTGGCTACAGCATTCTATATGCTAGGTTGTGAGCCTGTCTTCTTATCTCCAGTTCCATTTCAAGGTAAAGGAAAACATCCAATAACCCAGTCACATCTGGACTCACTGACACCTTCTAAATGTAGACTGAGTAGGTCATTCCCATTCTGTCACCCACTTCTATTTTCCAGTTGCAGTTCATTATCTGAGAAGAATGATATTCCTTTCTCTTTCAGGAGGAACTTGCATGGCATTAACCCTGTAATCCCATGCAGTCTGCCATATACACTGTTAAAATCATGCAACCGCATAGCCAAATTACATAGTACCAAAAGTGACATTAGCAAAGACAGTTTGCTATGGCTTTAAGTCACCTAGCCATGCTGGCTTTATTATCAAAGAAGGAGGCTTATATAGCATTGGGTACATCTTATCCTAGACTGTACTGTAATGAACTGGATTGGTAGGTTACTGATTTAAAGAATTATTAAATCTTAGAGTGAATAAGTATAATTAAATTTTGAAACGTGGAGCCCCTTAATGAATTTATGATTTTGATTTTTCTTCTTGCCATTCATGATATGTCTAGGTTACAGAAAACTGTGAAAAAAAAATAAAAGTTACTTCGTGGTGTTAAATATTTAGAAATCATTTGGGGTTTGATGTGCTGCTATAGCTATTTAAGGTTTGAGGTGAAATATTTCCTAAAACGTATTTAAGATTTTGGAGGTAAAATATGTGCTCAGATTTCTAAAGTAAGTACAAAATAAATAAAGTATGTTAATGAGAATTATAATTTTAATATCAAAATATGTTTTCTTGGAGATGAGTAACATAAATGATAGAGGAAAGCAGAAACAAACAGAGGAGAGGAGAAAGTCAGAGAGAGAGAGAGAGAGACAGACAGAGAGCACTAAACTATTTATTTTATACATATCTTCCTTTAGAACTGTATTTTGTTTTAAAGTGCTTTTCACAGTATTCAGAGTACTATTCCCTAGGAGAAATTATTCATAAATGGCACTAATGAGTGTCAAGCTGTATTTCAATGCATTTTGAAAATTGTCCTATTAATTAATGGTGTAATTAAGCTTTTGTCAGTGACATATCATATTTCTGACAGGAATAGATGGCCTGTGTAAGTCAGTGGCAGGCAGCCATCCAGACAGCCATTGTGTATAATGGATGGTAGCAATTTAGCATAGGTTTACAGGGAGGGGACCACCTACGGGAGGGAGGCTGGCAACTTGCACACACAAACAGAGCTATGCACTGTACTTCAGGAAATAGCTGTAGCTGAAACTGATTTCACTCCCTCCCTAAGAAGACACATTAGCCTTTTACCATTAAGCCATAAATAGTGCTTCTCTGAGCTTTTGTGACAAAAATGTCAATTAGCTTCCAAATTTCATTTTCATTTAATTCTATATTCTAATTCCATTTGCATATTAATGTGAGCATGGCACAGAACTGATATATTAGGATACCTCACCAAGGCTAATAGGATGCAATACACATTCATTGAGGGTAATAGTTACACACATTTCAATGTTGCCCCACAACCACACATCTCTTTGTGTAGGAGATGCACCTAATGCCTCTCTAATACCAGTATGTCATATGCAGCAAGATTTAAAACTGGAGACAGGGCCGTAATAGAACTGAAATTGAAAGAGAACAAAGATCCAAGTATACTCACATCAACACAATTAAATATAAATCATTTTATTCTGGTCCTCCCTCTGTGACAGATCACTATTAATTCTGCTATTAATAATTTACATTCTGGCTCCAGTTATCAAGGTCTTAAAATTGAATAAAACTCAAATGCAAGAATAGAATTTTTCTGGTAGAAACATGAAACCTTTAGATTAGAATCACTTTTTTTACAGATAAAACCATTTCTCTTACAAGGTTTTATATTTTCTAATTTTAAATAGTTAGATTATTTTTATCATCTTAAAATTATGAACATATACTTTATATTGTATAATATATGTATATTCATTTACCCAGTATTTTCATGTTTGCATACAATGATGAAGCTATTAATTGGCAGTGATTCAGAAGTCAATGTCATCTTATTTAGATATGTTGAAACAGAAAAAGGGCATTAAAGATCACCTTACTCAAGCCACTTCATATTAAAGATGAAGACAATAAAGTTGGAGAGATTACACAGTTTATCCAAGGTCATATACAGAGAAGTGTCAGGCCCTGAAAACTGCAGCTTCATTCCAAGGTTGTTTTCAAGACCACTGTTTAGCTTTAGCCAGAAACAGAATGTCAAGAGAAGCAAAATGACAGAGTGAGAAAGGACAGAGGAAGGAGAAAAGAGAGGAGAGGAAAAGGAGGAGAAAATGAAGTGAGGAAAGGAAGGGAGTGTGGAAGGAGGTAAAGAAGGGAGAGAAAAGATAATGAATACAAGTTGTCAATTTCCATGGTGCCCGAGAGTCATCTGTCAATCCTCTTAAAATGTTTTAGTAGTTTGATACAGTATGTGACTCATCTATGGCAACAAGGATTGTTATGTTTTAGTATACAGTAAATCTAAAATTAACAAATTAGGTATGTCCCTGAATTATATTTTCCAACTAGTTTTTCAGTGTCTTTACTCTTAGACTCAGGATTATACAAGATATATTTATAATACTTTTATTCAATGCATAGTGAGCTCTAAGCACTCATAGTCAATAATGCCAAAGTTGTAGAGCTAAGTGTGACTTTGAGGGTTTACAGTACAGTTTAAAAGGGTATTATAAATGTGAGTGCAAAGAAATTGAAAATAGCAATCACTTCAAGGTGGTTTTCTAATAATTTATTCCAAATTATCTCTAAAAAATAAAGTACTGTGTAAAAGAAGGGAGAAGAAGGTTCAAATGATGGTTGCTTTTAATATCTTTAAATTGATCAGTGTTCTTCAGTCTTGTCCTGTAATATGCTTATTCCACTTAGTGAACAAAAACTCTGTTTTTCTCTAGAAAGAAATTCAGATAAACCACTGCTACATTTCTCTTTAGAGGGTCTTCCATGAGAAAAAAATAAAGGATAATATAGTCTATCTTCCAATCACATGTACTTGCACTAGGAGAGATGTGAAGAAATTATTTTACCATTCCCTGAAGTAACAATAGATGCATAGGTGATGCCTTTCAGTATTATGTATATTCATTAATTTTGTAAATTCATGAATCCATTTATTCTCAGAGAAATCTTGTGGAATCAAGTTATTAAGGTTATTTTCATCTTATAGATGAAGAAATTGAGATGTAAACATTACCTACACTGACTAAAATTCCACAGCTAACAGACAACAGAAATGGAATTCCAACAAGTTATTCTTCGCATTCTAAGAATCATGGGGAGGTAATGCCAGCATCTCCAGTTGTGAAAGGAAATGGATCAGGGCATATAGAGTTAAATTAGAACAGATTCTCCTTCACTGTCCTGAGAAGAATCCAGATTATAGAAAACATAGTCTCTGGAAAGGATAAGTTTTAATATGCATTAATTAGCAGGGGACTGTGTAGTTGGCTCAGTTGCTAAAAGTGAAAGCCAGACAAGTTAGAAAGATTGAATTCAGATCCCCAGTAGCCACAAAAAATAACAGAGAGAGGTAGCATGACTTTGTTTCACCAGCCATAGGAAAGGCGGACAAAGAGATCCCTGAACTCCTTGGCCAAGTAGTCTAAGCGATCATTGAGCTCCAGGTTCAGTGAGAGAGTCTGAAAAGGGTTGACTCAGTATGTGAAGAGTTTGCAGCTAAGGTTGAGGGACTTAGTTCAATTCCAAGAAAGGAGAGAACTGAATTCTCTGAAGTTGTCCACTGACTAACACAGTTATGCTGTTGCAAATCCAACAAAAAGGGGGAAAAAGGGAAATTAAAAATAAAAATATAGACTAATAGAAGAAAATTCCCAATCGACCACATGCTAATAAATACATGTATTCTCTAAAGGTGTACATCTATATGAATGTGTGCATATATAAAACATGCAAACACAAACTAAACAGATTTGGGAGATAGCCAGTAGCAAGGAAAGCAAAAAGACCTCAGTTGAATCCCCAGAATCTGCATAAGAAGACATGGGTATTCTCAGTGTAGGAGGAAATAGAACCAGGAAGGTTCCTGGTGCTCACTGGCCTGCCAACCTCGTCTACTCAGTGAGCTGCAGGCTAAAGACAGATTGTGTCAAAATATAAACAAATAAACAAAAATAACAATAACAAACAAGGTAGATGATGCCTGAGAAAGATCCAATAATATCCTCTGCCCTCCACATACCCATATACACATGTGCCATATACCAACACACAATACCTGCACAAAAACATACATTCTCAGATAAACACACGTAAAATGTGTACACACATACACACTTAAACTAAAGTGATAAACCAGCTGCTCTGTCCTTCTGAAATCTAAAAATCCAGACACTCAATACAATAACTCACAGATATTGAATTCTTATGTTTAAAAAGATATGGTACCTCTGGCCAATAGCCAAAGATATCTGTAGTTTCTGAGTCTATTATTTCTCTGAATCAGGACATTGAATAGCTTTCCTGCACTCTTTAAGGTTTATTTAATTTAATTTTATATGTATGAGTGTTTTTCACGCATCTATGCATGTGTAGCATGTACAGGTCTGGAGCCTGTAGAGGCCAAATGATGTGAGATGAAAGTTGAGTTACAGAATGTTGTTAGCCAACATGTGGGTGTTGAGAACCAAATCTGGGTCCTCTGCTATAGCAGCCAGTGCTCTTAACTGCTCAGTCACCTCTCTAGTCCCCTTTTGCAAACACTGTCTTTAAATTTTATTTAAAACTTCTTTGTGTACAAGTCTGTTTGTATACTTTTGTGTAAGTGAAATCATGCATGCAATGCCCATGAAGGCCAGAAGAGGGCTTCCTGGGAATTGGAGTTATAAATGGCAGTTAGTCACAGGGTGGTGTTGAGAGCCAAACTTCTGTCCTCTGCAAGAGAAATCAATGCTCCTAACTACAGTGTCATCTCTCCAGCACCTGTGCCTGAGCAGTAAAATTTTGTTTATTGAGTTAATCAGTAATTTTAAGCTCAGGGCTAATATGTAATGTTAATTTCCTCTGATGTCTCAGGAGCTCCTAGAGTTAAAGAAGCTTGACTTGTATCAAGATCTGTAGCCAGGTGACTATTTTCATGTCTTGATAATCCCTCTATCCATTCAGATTTTTTTTGTCAAACTATGCCTTATTTTTATCATAATCTCATAAATCACGAGCTTTACTTTAAGATTATGAGATATATTTCTTCTGAAAGAAGCAATATATTTTCCATGAAGCTGGTGATTTTTGTGGGAGATATTCAAAATGGTAAATCAAAACTAACAAAACAATCCTGCAATCCATCGTCAGCCATATCTATTCACTGTGTAGAAGTGCACTTTGAAAGTCACTGTAACCCGTGTGAACTCCCTCACATTGCATCCAGCCAAATGAGGCAATACCAGTGTGTCCTCATCGCATGGGGAACAGAGCGATGTTCCAAGACACTTAACACTTGCGACTGGCAATCGTTCCATCCAGCACTAGCTCCATTTTTATCTCCTTAACACACTTTTCTTAGTTCCATCATTATTGTCACCATAGTGCATTCCCATGCTCGATTGTGGAATGAATCCTTTAGACAGATGACCCAATGAACATCACCATTCAACAACTTATATTCCTTATATTTATCTCACACTGACGGGTCATTATTCCTTAAAAAGAAATCAATACCCTCTCCGATCTATTCTCAAATCTTGTTGTGTCAAAGTATCATATTTGGTCTGGGTATTACTTTGCCTAGGGACATGAGTTAGCTTTGAAAGGGTTTTAGGGTGATGGTAAAACTCCTTACGATGCCACAAAATGCCAGTGATATCTTTATAACTTTGCCCCACCACAATTATTTCCTCCTAATTTCTCTCCTATATTTCATAGCTATGACTCAAAGTTACCAAACTACATTTTCTATAAATAGTTCCCAGAGTTTCTTTATACTTCTGAGACTTTGCATTTTTTTTCTTTTCCTGGAGAGTCCCTGAATATCCCCCTGAAAGCATACACATAAATCTCCAGCTCATTTTCGTCCCATTTATTAACTTCATAACGTCTTTTAAAAATCAATAACGTCATTTTTAACTGGAATGCAGCCAAATACCTAACACTCCTGCAAAGAAATTAGTGCTCATATGGCCTTCTGTGGTCTCATTGAGGAATCGCACCCCACTATAACGAGCTTCTCTTACTCATTTTGATTACAAAACTTCCAAAAAAGCAGTGATATCTTAGTTATTACTTACTTATTTACTATATACTTATTTACTACTTACATCCTGGACATAGTATGGTATTTTGACATTTAGAAGATGCAAAATATTGACGCAACTTACAAGTACCCCAAGGGCATGTGTGTTGGACAAATAAAGATTCTGCCTTCTAAGCCTCCTTTATTACCTAAGCTATATTATTTCATAAAAATCCTGCACCACCTTATTATTTTATCAGAAATTGTTGAGGCAGATGAACAAATAGATTCACACTTAAGAAATAAAAATAAAGGAGATAATGTAATTATCTATGAATGATTTTCAGTTATTAATCTTTTTTCTTGTTGGAGTTTAAGAGTGAAAATAACTTTATCAGACTAAAAATCATGCAGGATAATTTTTGAGGAATTTAGTAATGATCAGCGATGAATTAAATGCATAAAAAAGGAGTTCAGTATTCATTTGGTGAACATCTAATATATTTAAATTAAATTGGCAACTCATTATAATGACTAAGACAGAATTACTTTGTCATAAATTATAGGTAATATGTATTTTCACATTAACTCTATTACCAGTAATAGAGTTTTAATGTGGTACTTACACTTTGATAAAAGAGAAATCATGTTGCCACTAAAAATATATAGGACATGAATAGAGAAGAAAATGGGGACGTGCAGGAGCTGAAAGAGTTGGGAGAGAATGAAGAATTATAGGAAACACTATAATGACTAAGGAAATGGCAATAAGGAAAGACCAGGAAAAAAGATGGATTGAAAATAGCTGCAGGATGAGCTGAAGAACTGTAGGAAAGACTACTAAAAAAATGGGACAGAAAAGTAGCGAATCAAAGAAAAGAAATCAAATAATCAGAAATATCCATGGATCACTGCTGTTCTAGGAAAATGAAATGAAAAAAACAGAAATTCAGATTTTATTTATACCATTTATATAAATTGAAATGTTATTCTCTCACACGAGTAACAAAGAATAAAAGAACAATGAAATGCTGGGTTTTGAATCTTTTGTTAAAGATTAGATAAAAAGTTAGATTTATATTCTGAATGTACTTTTGGAAATCCTAGTTGCATAGTGATAACAGGCCTTTCCTTGAGGCTGTGTGAAGGCAAAACTAGAAGAAAATACTATGCAATTTATGTTTACTGCAGCAAACACCAAAATCTTCCTTATATTTTATTTCATTCAGCAGCAGCAAAAAAATCTAGAGTCATGGGAAGGAAGAATGTGCGTTGTATTCATTAGTTAAAACATAAAAAAAAAAGAATTGCAGTGGTCCCATTTGGCAGAAGTATTTCTCTCCTTAAGAATATAGTATTTTCAGTCTGGATATGGTGATATGTGTCTTTAATCCCAGCACTGGGAGAGGGTGAGGCAGAGGCACACACATCTCTATGAGGTCCAGTCCAGCTAGGTCTCCACAGTGAGCTTCAGTCAACTAGAGGAGACGATGTCTCAGAAAAAAAAAAAAAAAAAAAAGAAAAGAAAAGAAAAAGAGGACTAGGAACAGGAGGAGGAGGAGGAAGAGGACAAGGACAAGGAGGAAGAATATTTCCCAGAGGATTTTCCTGATACCTACTTTGTGTGTCTGCTCCGATACCTTTGGAATTCACTATTTGACACTGGTTAGAGAATTTTTTTAAAACAGCCTTCTATAGTAGATTTTAGCAATTGATATTTTGGAAGCTGATGTTGGAAATAATAAAGTAAAAGGACATCTAACTGACTTCCTATTTATATCATGTGACGAAATCTAATTTTGTACTACTGAAAACGAGAAAATGAAACTACAAGCTTAGAGCATGTGAATGAATTACGATGTTTTTCTGTATGTACAAGAGGATTGTTGAATAAATGGCTGAACATTTCATAAATTTCTGTGCTTGCATATTAAATTCAATTTCTATAAACAAAAAGATTTGTTCTAGACTTTAGCAACATCAGTTTGATAAAAGATGTCTGAACATTTCATTCTTGACTTTCTTCTGTTAGTTTCATGCTTTGTTTCACAACGCATATGCACAAAAAAGGGCAGTTTTCTCTGGACAATAAAACATCAACATGTTGTCCAATTATTATTTGGTAATTAATTTATTATTATACACTGTCTACATAAAAACTAATAGATACACACATATATGTACATAATGTGTATGTAATAGAGGTATGCATATTTTGTTTTGTCATGAGGGGACAAATTAAGTGTCATTTTAAGTTGGTATTTGAAGGAAAGCTTTTCAGAATATATACACATATTTAGCCAAATAATTTGATTTCATTCATATGTAGATTATGTCTGTGGAATGGAAAACAATAGACAATATGCACATAGACTGTACAGTGTTCTCTTCTTCCAACTGCCAGTCCATTAAAGTACTCTACCTGCTTGCATTTCCAGAGATTTAGGCTAAATTGTACACTATTTTGTAAATGATTCTGTCTGCTTGAGGAAGGATGGACATTAACACATCAGCAGACACTCATTTGGGTGGCTTTTGTAGTCATAAATATTCAGTGCAGGATTAATTCTCTGACCATTCACCTATTTGTCATAGCTTCCCTAATTAAACATTCTTAATTGAGGAAATAAATATATCACGATATTGAGCAGCTATATCTTCCAAAGCTTTTACTTGACCCTAGCCCAGTCTCACTTTTAAAATGTCATGCCATCGAACACTTTCTAAAGCAAAATAGCAAAGTGATCATTTGGTTTATTTGCACTTTCCATGATGTTATGTTCACATTCTTGGTTTTCTAAATCTGATTTCTAGTTCATATTCACTTTTCTCTTGTCTGCTAGTAATATTGTAACTAACAGAATTTCTCATCGGATACATATTTCACTAATTCACTACACTGTGAGATTCGTAAATATCTGGAAATTTCTTTCTTTTATTTATTCATCTTTTTATTCCATTGTTTCAAACAATACTATGTAACACACACACACATATATATGTATATATGTATATATATGAAAAATAATTGTTCTTTCAGCACATTTAAATAAATAAAGAGTTGAGGTAAAATAATAACCAACAGAAGTCTAACAAGATTTATTTTCTAAAGACCATGATTTTACTGACAGCACCCAGGAGACAGAAATGAGAAAACTGAGGAAATGTTCATTAAAGATGACATGTTACCCTTAGAAGAGAGGAGAAATTTCCTTTGATCTATGCTCATCATCATGACCAAAGTTATTAAGAAAGCATCATACACTTGGAAGGTTAGTATGACTCAATGCGTAAAGATGCCTTCCTCCAAACAAGATGATGTTTGTTCCCCAGGAACCGCATAGAGTAATGAAAGAACTTGTTCTTGCATGATTTCTCTGACCTGTACATACATGACATGGCATGTAACCTCCACAGTACATGCAAATAAAATGAACATAAAAGAATATATTGTACACTTGAAGATTCCTGGATGAAATGTTGTGAATTCCTCACAAAAAAATGCAAGTATGTAAAACAGTGAATATGTAAGTATCTGACTTAGCCTTTAACAAGGACCTATACACATTTGAAAACATTGCAATGTTAGCTATGCATGGCAAGCACACCTGTGCTCCCAGCATTTGGAAGGCTGAGGTAAGGATCACCATTAGCTTGGGGCCATGCTGGGTTACAAAGTAACTTCCAGGCCAGCCTGTGCTACATACAGACTATGTCCCTAATATCCAAACTAATTCAAAAAGAAATATTTTGCACCAAAATATGTATATATTTTGCAAGAAAACTTTGATAAAAATATACACACACACACACACACACACACACATATATATATATATATATATATATATATATATATACATTTAAACCCCAGATATGTAATCAGACAATAACTATCATTCCAAATTTTGTATAGATTATTACATTATCATTACAAAATTTATTAATTTATGTATTTATTATTCACTTACATGTGGGGGATATGTCTGGGTATGTGTGTATCTCTTTCTGGGTAATAACATGTATGCTATATGGCATGTTTGTCATGATGTACATACAGAAGCCAGAGGTCAAAATCATAACCTCATTTTCTTCTTCCATTGCTTGAGTTCTGGATCTCTAACTTGGATTATCATCATTGGAAGCAAGTGCTTTACATGCTGAATATCTTCTTGACTTCCTAAATAGAAATTATTTTCAAAATCAAAATATTTTTTAATTAATCATATGTTTCAAGTAACAAACACATTTGACTATACTCAGAGAAATGTAATTATGAAAAATATCATAAACATAAATAAAACAGTTAATATTAAATTTCTAAAATAATTTTTTTCCTCAGAGAGTGATAACACAGACACTTTACAAACAGTGACTATTTTATGACATATGGCTTATAAAGTTTGGAGGAAATCGTATGCTGGCTTCCATTCGAGTTTGCATCTTCTTTGCAGATTGAATTGTCCTTGCTTTCTAAGACTTTTAGCACCTTATTAATACATACTTTGAAGTACTTACAAGAAGAAAATACTCTGGATTGAAAGACAAGAAAATATTTTTAATTTTTTCAAATTACTAGGGTAATAGATTGTTAGATTTTCTGAAGAAGATATCCAGGAATTTTTGTCCATATGCATACTTATTTGTAATGAGAAAAAATTCAAAGTACACACATTTTATAATACTGGCAGAATAAAATACTTAAATAAATAGCATTTAAGAAGTTATATGCTTTAGATTATTACAGTTACCTATTTAACATTAGGTATTACTTTATCATAAACTAGATTGGCCTTATATACTTTAAACCATGCTTATACTTAACTCTTTACACGAAGTCTTTTCACCATCCTGTGTTAATCAGTGCAGTAACAATAAGAGTACACATAGAAATTATTCTATAGAAAAAAGAGGAACAGTAACTCAACTGTACATGAAAACGACTGTAACTCTATAAATATAAACACTTAGATCTTCTGGAAAATGTTCTGATAAATGTTACAGTTATTTAGTATATAAATGTGTAAATTATTTTCAGGGCATCTAATTTGAAGTAAATAGTGATAAAATTAAAATATGTCACAAAGAAAATAATTATAAGCTTATTGTGTTCAATGCATCTTATTGTTAAGAATTATCTAAAAAATATGCCTTGAATGAAAACATTACTAGAAAGAGGTGCTTAAAATTAAACTACACTAGATACTTGGTAAATCTATCTGATATACAAGGAAAGAATCATTCTCTGAAAAACAACATATCTATTATAAAAATGCTTATTGTTATACTCAAAACTCATAACAGTGGAAAACTAAATTATTTTGACAGTCATCACATCCTAGTCATATTTTTTTCTTTTATATTGTATAAACTAATGCTGGATATTTTCCCAATTTTTAGTTACACTGTAGAATGTCAGTAACTGGGTCACATGATTGCTCAGCAAACAAAGATACTGGTGTTTAAGTTACGTGTATAAAATGCTAATATTTGAATTCTAAAAGAATTTTACATTCATCTCTCTATATCACTACCTGAAATGAAATAACTGATCTGCTTGTAGGGAATTTGGAATGTGAATAAATGAACATTTTCATTTATGTTTCTATTCTGTCCAAATTTATATTGTTAGGGATTCTGAAATTTTTCTGCCATTTCCAGTAATTTAAAATATATTTTCTATAAATAAGGTATGTATGTACACATATATATTCATATACATGTGTGCATATATATGTATCCTCACATAAAAGTTAAAGAAAACACCTGTTTAATGCTTATTAAAGCTATATCCTTCACTTTTTGTTGATTAGGATTAAGGTTAATTAATACATAGTCACATACTGTGTCATGCAACATTTCCTGGTAAGGCAGCATATATTTAACACATGCATTTCTTCAGTACCACTTTCCTTTAGGATAGATCTATAATAGAGAAATAAGTGTTGAATGTTCTGTAAATGTGTTGTTGTAGTAAAGAATCTGCTCAGAATGCTGACTTTTATCATGAGAAAGTAAATTGAAATACCTAATAATAGGAAAAAAAATCAATTCTTTCAGAATAAGACTAGCTCATTTTTCCCTTCAGCAAATATGGGAAAAATTGCAATTGCTTTACATATTTCACAGGAACTTGAGTTGCAAACATTGGCACTTCCACACAAACCACATTTTAAAAATTACACTGACAAAGGAACACTTATTCTATGAGCACCTTGTATGTGTGAAGACAATTAATTTAATCTGCCCAGTGCTTCCTTGTTATACCCTGGAATACTGTGGATTAATCCGCATTAAAAGGTGGTTTTCCACAGTACTAATGACCTACGAGCAGCAGCTAAAAAGCTTTATTTTCTATGAAAAAAAAAAAACCTGCCAAGGTTTCAGCATATTTACAATATTAATTGGAGCATTTTAACATATGACTAAACTGGTAATTTGACTTGTAAAAATATTTAAGGGTTTTAGGGACAGGCAATAGGGATAAATGTTCTTACAGGGCATAAGCTATACTAAATTTAGCAGTTTTGGAGCAATGACAAACATAGTACTGAAGATCAACTCATAACAACTATCAAGATATAAGAAGAGAAGTCCAATGTTACCAGTAAGAAATGGAATATTTTCAACACTTACCCCCCCAATGTTTAATTGACACAGACACAAAATCTGCCATAAATATCAACCATATATCATATGTTTTTCAATGAAAATAATGTAAACTAGAGAATTATTGATTCACCTCAACAAATGTAGGAATTCTGACATCAAAGTTAAGGATTCTCACATGTGGCATATCAGCATGCCAAACCACCACACCACAGAGAGGAAATAGAGGAGAACTACTATTAATATGTTTTAAGTGTTGTATTGTTAATCTATGCTTTCAAGTATATTTGTATAATTTATAATATATAAATATATTTAATATATTAATGTTGGATTGGATATTTTAAAATAATTTCCAGTATTAGAGAGATAAAAAAAAGAACATTTGTATATCATCCACTTTCACAAATCTCAACTTAGGCCAACTATGTCTATGTTTTAAAGTACTTTAACCAATAAAATAAAAATGTTCTCACTGAATTAAGAAAGTCATCTCAGCTGGGCATGGTTGTGAACACCCTTAATCCCAGCACTCAGAAGGCAGAGGCATTGACAGAGACAGGCATATCTATATTTGTGAGATCAGGAAGTCCAACCTGGTGTACATAGTGAGCTCCAGGTGAGCTTGGGCTACATGGAGTTCTTGTCTCCCTCTGCACAAAAACAAAACAAAGCAACAACAGTGAAAAAGGAATGACATCTCCATATCGTAATATCATGTCACTTTGAATCATAACTACTATATTAATAGTAATAACATGAGAGGCACAGACAGATGACTGAGATAGGGGTTGTTTATTATTTGTTGTTTGTCAGTGATGGGGCTAATGCTTTCTCAAGGGGAAGCAGGGCAAAGATTATAAAGCTTGCAACAAAAATTGTGTCATGCCAGGGCCAAAGTCAATAACCGTAGTTATATCAGATGACCACTGTCACACCAAACTGGTGACAGGTCATTTAACAAGAGATTTTCAGTTAACAAAAAGTTTTGGTTAGGAAAAAGAAGTTTCTCAGAATTGTAGTAACAATGGTCTCCATGGATAGATGCAGGTGTGTCTGGATGGGAGGACGTGCCGTCTAAGGGACGCCACCTGGTTACCTGTAAAGTGCCCAGTGTGGTAGAAGACAAGAACTCCCTGAAACTGCCTTTATGAGATTTATACCCACCTGGCTGCAGCCGGAATGGTGGGCAAGCACATAGTGTAAATTAAAAGCCAGCTACAACAAAACGGAGTTATTTTTGTCATTTCAAAGATAAACCCTGGAAGGAACATTCTAATGTTATCACTCAATATTTTATCAACCCAGAAAAAAAGCATGTCAATTGTGTTTACACTTCCTTTCACACATGAGAGCGATTTTAGTCTTCTTTAGTATAACTTATGTTATGAAATCTCATTGCAAAATGAATTAAAATGAACCATAAAACCTGAAACTGAATATTTTAAAAATCAATAATCACTGTAGAAAAGCACTGTGACATTGGTTTTGACAACTTCTTGGATATCACACCAAAGCAACAATCAAAAAAGTAACCTGCCCATGTTGGTGCTTGCCTATAATCAGAACACTTAGCAGAACAGACAGGAGGATCATTACATGTCCAATGCAGGCCTGATCTGCAAAGACTGTTTATTTCTACATCTTCCAGTTGTACATAGTATGACCCTATACTCCCAAACCAAAATCAAAACAATAAAGCAAAGAACAAACAGTGGGGCTTGATACCCCTGTTCTAGGACCAGCTCCATTTTTCTGCTACAGGGCTCACATCTTTTCTGCTCAAGTATGTGATCCTCTTCACAACATCTCTATTCCTGACTTGATCCAAGGGCCCCTTCAGCTCCTCCATCTGAGATTTATGGACTAACCTGCTAATATCCTGCCCACCGGGTCTCCAAACATCTGCACCTGGACCAGCTACATTATAACTGCTACATGTATATCTCCTTATCTACTTTGCTTAGCTAGTTAGACCCTCATCACAATGTCCCCATTCCTGACCTCTCTTGCTCTTCCTGCCTGAGACCTGCAGAAAGCCTGACAAGTATACCATTCACCTCTCTTCAAAGAAATGTGTTTTGCATTTGATGGAGACTATTACAGTGTTCCACAATTGATCAAACCCATAAAATAAATGCTTATGTTCTAAGAGACACATCTATAATGCAAGATCTTATACTATAGGTGCCGGGAACATAAGAGAATGGGAACAGAAAGAATTTTAAGGCATTTCTCAACTTTCTCTAGTAATGTTTCCTCATGCAAAAACAAAGGGTGATTAACACAAAGTCACACTTGTCAAAATGTGGAAAAATTAGAGACTGTAGTGTGTGTCTCTTTATCAGACTCCTATATTATTAAACCATTCAGAGATCAGAGAAAATAGCAGAATAGATGTTATAATGACTGTAAGAGCCAGGCAGGGTAGACTACCAAAAGGAAACAAAATTTTCCAGGTAGCAGGAAACTTGCTCATAAGAACTTACAGGATTAGTGACAACATGCACAAGGCACATGCAAACTCAACCAGCCAAAAGCTCTGGATAGAACTGAGGGGATGGGTAGAAAGGTCCAACTGTAGCTAAGAAACTCTTAGCAACTGATCATTGTTGGGTGAGGAAAGTTGGTCTTCTTTAAATGAGTGACACTAGATAAGAGGCTGACCACATTTCAGTATATGAACTAGGCATCTGGGGGCACAAACCTGAGTAAATAACCTTAACATCAAATTCAAAAGAGTGTCATGTGGGTAGATAGAGTAGGAGCTCTAAAAATGAATAAGGTATGGCATATGAAATACACAGAAATTCAATAAAATATACTAAAGTAAAAATAGAAAAACAACCACATAAAACACGTTATAATGAGGAATCTGCTTCCAAAACAAACTATAGAAACAAGCTTCAATGTACTTTCACTCAGTTCTAATAAAGAAAGAGAATATTAGCATAATTCATATTATTAAGGAACGTAGGGGACATTATCCTAATTGAAATAAGTCATAGGAAAGTAAATGTTAAGTATTTATATTTGTATGAGATACTTATGAGCTTCAACAGAAACCAGGAGGCCTTAGGTAATACAGTACTTTTTAACACTTTAGGACCTTTCATCAGTGAGTGGCTAACTGTATAATCACCCACAGCTGCGAATCATTGGCTTTGATCAGATTCTTGTACAGGTGCAAAGATTTGAGGGCATAACATCATAGTGATATTTGTTCCCAAAAGTCAGAGAAATGAGTGAGGTTCAAGGCATTTAGTGCTGTATTTGGATTCCCCTGGAGATGGTGTAACTTCTGAAATAAATAATTTAAAACATAAGCAAATTCCCTTCATACACCCAATATTATAGTATTTCTCCACTGATTTGGAATTATAAGAAATATAAACAGATATGATGTAAAATGATTCTGTTTTTTGGGGTATCAAATAAAAAGATATTTGAAGGAAAAGTACAAAAAAGAGATGTGAATGAAAAATCTCATTTTAATGAAAAGATTACTAAGAGCATCTTAAAATAGAAAGGTATAAGTATTTACACAATATGTAAATTAAGGATGATTAGATCTCATTTCGCATTTCAAATTATTGGGGAGATTTTATTTTTAAACGTTAGTAGCAAAAATAATAAGCATGGGGTTGGAGAATGGCTCAGCAGCTAAAAGCATTGACAGCACTTGCACAGGAGCTTGTTTCAGTTCCTAGCATCCACATGACAGGTAACAGCTATCTGAAACCCCAGTATCAGGGTATCCTTTTCTAGCCTCCACAGACATTACATACTTGAGGTACACTTAAATACATGCAGGCAAAACTCTCATATCTGTAATAAAAATAAATAAAAAATACTAGAAGTATACAGAGTTGTAGGTGGTACAGATAAGATTAAAATCAGTTAAATAAATAATATTATTATAACTTTACCATGTTTTGTTTCTGAATACATACACGTTTAGAGATTAAATGGTCATAAGTTAATTGAATGGTTTCTTTCTCCTACTGAATTGGAAGATAAAGAATTATGTTATTAAATTACTTGCCAGAAAAAGTCTTGAAATCATGTATATCTATATAAACAGATGCATGAATACATACACACATATGTGTTTGTATGTATACGCATATACAACACATACATCTGTACATATGCACATGCAGGAAATAAGACCACTGTTTTCTTCTATAAAATCACTATTCAAGTAAGTAATTGGAAAAAAATAGTGATTAGAATTTGATACTTTGACAAATATATGAAGCTTTTTTATGTAGGAATAACTTTAGCAATATGGACATATTCTGGACAAATTGTTTTTAACTAACCTTGCAATAAAAGGAATCAATCTTACTTTAGTTTGTTCATATTGTAGACAAAGTCTCTGAGTCATGTACTTTTCTTGTGAATTGGGTATACAGCCTTAATCCTTCATGATTCTTCTTGACATTGAAATTAAAATAGTGTATAAATGTATGTGTATTTGCTTATAAATCATCATTGAAAACAATGAGATAAATTAATAACATTAGCTAATGGTTGTGTGTATGTGTTGTGTGTGCGTGTGTGTATTTTGTGTTTATGTGTGGGTGCTAGTTGGTCTAGGTCTAGAAACCCAAAAGAGTAAATTTCTCTGATAAGGTAAGGATTAGTCTTTTACTTCCCATTTTATGGTGGATATAATGTTTCAATTAAAAAATAAGCAAGCCTTTGCTCAAGAATAGAGTTCAAACGGAATTCAGAAGGAGAAGTTTCACAGAAGTTCCAGTTCATTCTTGGCCATGAAATGAATGTAAAGTTTAGGTCAGACTTTTTTCTTTCTAAAATGATTTTATTCAGCCCTAACTATAATGCGGCATCACATAGGAAATACTGCATTCCTTGACACTGTAACCAGCCACCTAAGGTTTGTCTGGTAGCTCTCGCTTTTCACTGCTTCATGGTGAATGAAAATAGAGCAGAACCTTACACATTAGTAAGCATGCTAACCAAAACGAGCTCACGTATTTATGATATAATGTTAGTAATAATTCTGTGAAATTATTGAAGAAATTTTCTAAAGAAAATTGGGGATCAGTGGTACTATAAAAATTTTTCTCCTTTCATTTGTTTCATATAGGGGGTAAAAAGAAATCCAGCTTCCTAGACCATGTCTGGGTGGGTTCTTTTTGACAACATGTAATCTTTTTGACATTTTAAATATAAAGATCATGCAAAAGACTTTGAAATAAAGAGATTTTCAGTTGATTTAGCATTATATGTAGGTTCTTTCCTGTCCAATTCTTAAGTTTTGAATGCCATTGGTTACATCAGTTTCATTGACTACTCCATAGACTACCTTGACTATTGTTTGACTCAGTGGATAAGAGCAATGTTTGCTCTTCCAGAGGACTTAAGTTCAGTTGCCAGAACCTATATAGCAGCTAACAACCATTAGTAACTCAGTTCCAGTGGATATGGTGGCCTCTTCTGGCCTGCACAGGCATTGAATGACACGAGTGCACTTAATTACAGATAGGCAAAACACTCATTCATGTAAACAAAAAATAAATAAACCATGTAAAAAACATTGCTTTAAGACACTATTTAAAAAGTCATCATTGCAGGAAAGAAAATTTCATATAATAAGGAAAAAGTTTATAGATTTCAGATATGAATTAATTTGAGTGAATAATAAGCCTGAAATGGAACAAGAAAAAAAAATTAGGCTACCTTGGGCTAACATTACTTGAATTTCAGGAAAAGGGAAAGCAAAGTGAAAGTGAGGTTATTATCAATATAATAATATGAAATGTATTTTCAGGCCTGGATAATATAAGTTTCCAGAATAAAAGAGCCCACAGAGAGTACAGGCACAATAAATTTTTAAAAGGCCCGTAACAAGACAAATCATTGTGAAATTGCAGAACAGCGGGAACAGAGAGAAAATCCTAAAAGCTTCTGGAGACAAAGATTAAAAAAAGTAGGTCATCAACAGAGTATAAAAGGAATTGCATTTTTTAATAGCCACCATAGAATCCAGATTTACGAGAGCACGGTAGGCTTCAGGCTTTCAGCATCCATCCTGTCGTGTTATTTTAGAGCCTGTATAGGAATGAATGTAACAAAGCAAACTGAGTACGCATGAAAGAAGTAGATCAACTTCTGATAGCATTATTGATCTTCAACTCTGCTTTGCTAAAGGCTAAACTCCCTGTTTGAACCTGCTAGGTGTATGTATGATTCACTGCCATTTTAAGTCTAGATTCATTTGGATCTCTGTCATTTGGAATTAAAATTATCCTGATAAATACAAATTCATTCATTATGGAAGCTATACACAAATACATACAGATATGTGTATATACACATAAACCATTTATTTCATTTTATATTCAAACCTTTAAGATATTTTCCTGACATAAACTTTAAACTTTCAACCCACTAGTAGAAGAACATATGTTTTGTCAAATTCATGTGATGGTATGCAGAGTCAAATGTGTAACTTGTTCCTTTGAACAGACTTGTAAAATGTGAAATTGCTCACATAAACATGAAAACAATATCTCTGAAAGAGACTTTCAGAAACCAAAGTTCTTGTGAGTAATGAAGTTTGGATCCTAATGATATCCTAAAGGCCCTTGACTTAAAATACAGCTACCAGCTTGGTGTAATTTAAATATGGGCATAATTTATAAAGGTGAGGTCTTCTTGGAAGACTTATGACCACTAGATGCATGCCCATAAATGAAGCCTAGACTCTTGCTTTTTCCTTTTTGTGTCTTTGTCTTGTGACGTGCACTCTAACTATGGTCTCAAAAGAAACGGGGCTAAGTGAACAAGAACTTAAATCCTCCAAAACTCTGAGCCAATTTACATCTGCCTTATAAACATATTACTTTGAGAATTTTGTTATACTGAGTAAGTTCTTCTTTAAGCAAATTCTGTCAGCAGGGCGATCAAATATGATGTAATGAACAAGCTAAGCAGGAATTTACACTTAATATCCCAGGCATAGTCCTCAAGACTGAATTTATAATTTACAGTTAGAATTTACAGTTAGCTCTGCTAAAGTGCTTTCATTACCTTTCCAAAGAATCTGTGACTTTCCTTTTGGTTAACAGATGTTTTAAAAGTTGCAATTTACTAGGCCCTTCAGATTTTGTGGGGTTTTGTGCAATGCAGTTCACAGGACCTACACATGATGACTGTTTTATGCTAAGCCAGATTAAAGCCCCATGACATGCAAGCATGGTGATCCAAAGAAATTGGAAGGCCCTAATCCAAATGGTTGAGGTATCTAATACTGTTTGATATTAAACATGAGAATACCTAGTTCTTTTAATTTTAAATAAGGAAGTTAACCAAAAGTCATAAAAGAATGAAAACAATAGACAAGCATGGATATTTAAATGAGATGACTGACAAAATGAAAGGTTTAAGAGATCTCCTACCTATAGTCTATACATGTCACCCTATGAACTGGAGGAGAACCCTCTGAGTTGATATTTCCCTATGTCCTACTCAAGCACAGAACTGTGAGTTTAGAACTATTGTTTGGCTGGTGATTCATCACTCCTTTAAGCTCTTCAATAACAGGAACATTTTTCTGCACTGATGTATCACAAACTTACATCTCATTGACAGGATTCCAAGAAAATCTTCAAATTCTTCATGCTCAAAACAGAATTCTAACTCCTTATACAAATAGCATTTTTTCTTCCTCATGCTCTGATCTTGGTGAAATGACCCAGTAAACACCCTATGGCTCCACTGGGAAATGGAAATGTCATCGTATGTGTCCTAATTATCTCTGCTAAATCTGCTCTCCCTTTATCCTGTTACACTTCATTTCAGGTCTCCACCAGACCACAAAAGACATTTTGTTCTCTTCTAAACACATTCCCAATGATGTCACTCTTCTAATTAGAAATCTTCACTGGATTCCTACTGTTTCAAATCTAAAAATTCCATTTCCTAAGAATCTTTTCATTCACATCTCCACATCTGACATACATGGCAGACCTTCTTTGTTGTAGCATAATGATAAATGCTTAAAGATTTGTAAAACTATATGATTCCTTTGATCCTAAATATATACTAGACCTTCATCAGAGAAATATTTGTGTTCTGATTTTCTTCCTTAATCTACAGATTGCTCCTTCTCTGTCAATCTTTCTCCATATGTTCAGATGACCTTCCTATGGGATCTTTAAACATTTTTTAGTCTAGCTATAGTTTCCATGCTATGTTTGATATTACAACTATACAATCAAATTATAAAACACTAAAAAGTCAGACAAAGTGACCTACACACCACATATATTTGATAACCAGTGCAATGTGCAATGTAAAGAAGAATTGGAAAGAATTACAATGAATTATAAAATATCAGAAGAACATTTTATTCTTTTCTTAAAATCAATATGTGTGTCCATGTGTGCATGACAGAGTTTGTGTGTGTGTGTGTGTGTGTTTGTGTGTGTGTGTTTTCCTTTTTCCTTGGACAATATATTGTCAATAAGCACCCTATATTTAATTTTGCATTATTCCATTTGGATTACAGTAAAATGAATTAAGAAAAAATCATTGCAGACCTTATTTCAGCTGTACACATATCTATATGGTTGCCAATTTGACAGTCATGTGTCATAATCAATTGTTGACATTTTGTGTCTGTAATTACTTTAAAACATATCAATAATGTAGAAGTTCATGATGTGAGAATATTTAAAAGACAATGACAAGGCATTACTGATGAATTATTAGTGTTTATCAAGATACAAAGTGTCAATATGTGAGTTTTTCTAAGTCATCCACCTGTCTGTAGACAACAAGTCAAACACCTTAAATATATATGTAGAGATAGGCAAGAGAGATCTCATTTTCCTTTCTTAGGATGCAAGACTCAATTTCACCTCTTCTTGCTGACATTTGCTCTTCTTAGGATATAACATATGGAAACAAAACTCTCTTCCTCTCTCTTTCCCTGTGTTTCTCTCTCATATGTGTACTTAATCAATATCTTTTCTTGGGTGTAATATAATGACTCTATAGAAGTTATACAAGTATTATAACTAAAGAAAAGACAATATAAACAATTCTTATAATATATAAGAATTGTGAAATTCTTTCACAATGTGAATATACTTTTTTTTCTTCGACTAAATAAAAAAAAATCAAAATAACAAAAAGATGAGATGAAGAAATGAGAAAACTAGCCACAGAATCAGTTAAGCTCATTTCCTTGCTTTCATACTAGCTTGAACATGAGACACTGCAGACTGGTGTTTTTTGTTGATATTTGTTTTGCTTTGTTTGTTTAGATTAACTCCACTTTCATGGAAATAGCAGAAATTCTATAATGAAGGCTGAGAAATTGTGCTTAATAGACTTTGCCAGCAAAAATGGGGACCAAATTTTTTAACTACTGGCATCTGAACTCCCTGATAACTTCACTTATTTAAGCATTTTGTTTCTTTTAGAATTCAAAGCACCAAATACATAAAAATATATGTCCTAGAAATAAGTTTCTGGATTTCTCCTGGAGAGAGAACAGAGAACCCTGAAATCTATACAGGGAAATGAAAGCAAAACCACTCTAGAGTTCATGAATTATTTAATTACTAATATTTCAGCAGGAGGTGAAATGGTGATATAAGTTACCTGATATCAATGAAAAATAAATATTTTATCTTGACAGCACTTTATGACATAAATGTAAAAAAGAATCACCTCCAACCTCATTATAGTTAGGTCAAAGTTTCTGACTTTTAAGAAGAGACAAAAATGCATTTATCCACAAAATTTATAACCTTGATGCCAGCTAACAATTTCGATTTTCTCTGCCCTGTTTGTTCGGTGTTCTATTTGTGATTGTTAAATGCATGTGAAAATTTAAAACCTAAGGAGAGCAGCTGAGAGTTCAAGACAGAAAGCAAATTATTTGAGGATGATGAGAGAAGTGAAAGCCTTTACTCAGATGAACATCACTGAATAATCACAACTACGGGAAGCTTGATACTTTCTATTTCTACGGTTGCTTAATGAAAGGTAATAAGATATTTTGTCTTTTGATCCTTTTATAGTTTGGTCATGTAGATTTTAGTATAACATTGGCAGTCTGAAGGCTAGAGACATGGTTCAGCAGTTTAGAAAAATATTAAAGTTGCTCTCGCAGAAGTGCCAGGCTTGAATCCCAGCACCCATATAGTGGCTAAGAGTATCCGTAGTTCCAGTTCCAGGGACTCCAATGCCCTCGTCTGTCCTTCGCGGGCACTGTGCAGTATGGGTACAATTACACACATGCAGGCATAATCCTCACACACATGAAATAAATAAATAAATAAATAAATAAATAAAAATAAAATAAAATTGGAGGTCTAGTATAAATAATTTTGCTAAAAGCTCCACAATTCATAATTCACAAACTTACCTGTGCATAGTCTTTAAGACCTACTTCTTTATATTGTATATTGTACATTAGAAATAGTTCCTACTTACAAGAATTTCTTATGACACTTGTGAATAAATTAAACCAAACCAAACAAACAAACAATTAAAAAAAATCTTGAGATCATGAAGCCCTGACGCTGAGAGACTTTTTCAGAAGACGGAAAATAAAAAAGATACTGAGATATGTTTTGCCAGTATTTTATAAAACAAACCTGGAATATAGAACTCACAATTTTACAAAAATCCTCATTTAAATCTTAGTAGTGAAAGTCCCTTGCAGCATAGACCTCATGATGAGTTTTTAATCCATCCTGAGCAGTTTGAGACAACATGCATATGGGAAGATGTTGAGGCAAACACATCATCAAAATCATAATGTCCCCATGTCTAGATTCAGTTCAGATTGAATTCTTCATACAATGTCACAAGAATTCAAACCAATTAGTAGGGTATGATTTTAGTATTTTGATACAAGAATGATTGATCTTTTCTTATAAAAACCCAAAGCAAAACTGTGTGTAAGGTAAAAGTAATAATCTTAGATTTCAAGAAATAAAACGAGTGGCTGCAAATGACTAATTCATTCATTGCTGTGTATCCGATATGCTTAGGTAACAGAGGGCTCTGGCTAAAGATGCCATAAGAACTAATAAACTAGTAGAGTTTTTTGTTGTTTCTGTTTATTTGTTTTTCTTATTTTTTAGAAAATAGTTGTTGTGAAATAGTATTTACTATGCTATGCAAAGTAGAACAAATAAAATCACACTATTTTCCCTAAACAAAATATGTTTAGGAGCTTATTACTTTCATTTGGCTGTCTTACAGTGACATGAGGTTAAATTTAGGTAATTTTATTCTCATATTTATTAAATTGGAAGATTTACCAAATTTAAGGGAAACGTCAAGGACGGTATTAATCAGTGAATCCATTCATCCAAATGATAATTAGGGACTTCCCTCTACTGTTATATGAGATGTTTGTTATTCTGTCATTAAAAGTACCTATTAATTAAAAAGTCAACTTTAAGAACTGTAGACGCCATAGGGGCCTAGAGAAATGTGGGATGAGGACAGGAAGAACATGGGCTTAAGTGTGTGCAGCTCTGTCATCTTGCCCACCACCCTGCCATCAGGACCACGTGGTCTGCTTCTGCTGCTCATGAGCTCTGTTGCCATCAGCAGGACTGCCCAACAGGTCATTCTGCCCTCACTGCCTTGACAAGGGTTAGGCCACAAGCATAGCTCTCTTTGTACAGTGGCCACTGGTTGGGGCCCTTGACCGTGGGGAATCTGAAGTTGGAGTTTCTTTCTTTCCTACAATACATAGTAGTTGTTCAAGAGTGGACTTACCCCAGGAGACAAGAGATGCTGTAAATTTTATCTGAATTACTCTTAGACTAATATTCTTATGCTATGAAGCAGGCAGCCATCTACCTGAGCACCCAAGGATGGCTGATCATTACCTCCTAGGTGACCAACTTAAATGAGTGTAAAGGCCTTAGCTGGGGGAAGATGAGAAAGGACTAGAAAAATAAGAAAGTGACTGGGGAGCCAAGATGGTGGTGGTGGCTCTCAGAAAAATGTGAATACAAAAAGATATCTCATCAGTGGTTCCCACTGGCCAGGGAGGAAAAAACAAAACAAAAATATGAACCATCTGTCACCTTGAGCAAAAATATTTAATCTTGATGACCCTCCCCAGAGAGAAATTTAAAACATCAAGTACTGTTGCCTACAATTCTTTTTCATAGAAGTCAAATGCTCGATCTTAAACACAAAAATAACCATGTGTACAGCAATAGAGATAGGAAAAGAGTGACCATCATAAATGAAATTGTGATCCCTTTCATGATCCTGGAACTGTGATCACCTTCTGTGAACCTGAAGCAATGGTTCCCTGCCCTAAGCCTAAAGCTGGGTTCCCACTCCTGTCCAGTGAAACAGACAGCCAGGAATTGTGATTGTCTCTTATGTTTCCAGATTTCCGGTCCCCTCCCTCCTGTGACCTGGAGTTGTGGTTATCTCTTGTGAGATGGAGTTGTGGTTGTCTCCTGTAGGTCTGGCTCTTCCCGTTATGAGGAGCTGTGGTCATCCTCAGTGGACTGATCCTATGACTAGGTCATGTGAGTTGGAGCTGTGTTCTGCTACTGTGAACCTGGATTCACGGTCCCATTTTGTGAAATGGAGTTGTGAACCTCTCTTATAAGATGACTTGTCATTCCCTCCTACGAGCCAGAATTGTGGTCTCTTCTTGTGAATAGGAGCTGTGGTCTCTTCCAGTGAACCTAGAGTTGTTATATCCTCTCATGTACTGAAGCTGTGTTTCCTTCCCATGAACCTGGACTGTGTTCTCTTATGCTCTGGAAATGTAGTATCTTCCTGGGAGCCTGGAGTTTTGCCACGATGCCATGAAACAGAGTTGGTATTCCCTTCTATGAAACTGAAGCTAGTCCCTGAAAAAAAAAATCTTCCTTAGCATCCACTGACTGCCTGTAGCTCTTTAATTCTAGAATGCATTATCTAGTAGGAGGTATCTTGTTAGTCTGTTTCTGATAACTTGCCACCTTTCTGTAATGTTCCTTGAGCCTTAGGTGTGCAGGTTGCTTTATAGTTCTACCACTCAGGGCTAGTCACCACCTAGTGTTTCCTCTGTAGCTTTATTAGTTGTGGAACTTAGTCTTCATCTGTTGTGAAGAGAAGCTACTCTGATGAGTGGTAAGAGTTATACTTGTCTGTAAATATAATATGTATTTAGAATATAGTAAGAAATTTTATGTTGGTCTACGAAAGTGACAGAAGTAGGTTCTTCTCTAAGGGTCAATGAATTTTCAAACGTGTACTCGGCTATGTTGGCAGTACCATGCATGAAATCCCTCCTATTTAGTTGACCTTAAGTCCAATCAGAAAACTATTGATTACTCCCCTCACGTAAAAGTTTCATTATTACACCAATAGTAATTGCTGGGCCAGTAATTATGGCTTATAGACTGGGTAAGGACATTGTTTGATTTATGAGCACTAACCTTTAAAAACCATAGTTATGCTCATTTACAATTTACATGGGTATGAGTTTTATTTTTCTAATCAATTAAAAAAAAAAAGTGACTTCAGGAAAACAACTACAACAAAATAAATACAGGAACTACAGAGAACTGAAATAGAAGGTTGAAAAACAAGAGTTCTCCTAATGGTTTAAACAGTGAGCAAGTCCTAAAGATCATTAGAAAATGCCTGCAGAATGGCCAACTGTACAGAGCATGAAGCATTGTATCTATTGTTTTCTACCTCAGTTACAATATGGTGTCACATGCATGTTTCTGAGGGTGTGGAATTGGAATTGCTTGTCTTCTTGCTAAGAACATTTTACTTAAACCAACGTCATGACAATTTGATTTCTATGTACTTTTATTTTAGATTTATAGTTTTCATTCTTACCTTTAGGTCTGCCATACATTCTGACTAGATTTTTTGAATTGTAGATGTGTGTTTTATTACCAAAACAGAATTTTTTGAAAAGATAATTATATTATCTCCTTGAAAGATAGTAGTGTCTTTGTGAAAATCAATAAAGATTTATTTCTGGACACTTAACTGTACCACTTAATCTTCATGTTTACCTTTATGCTAAATCTATAATTTCTTTTTTATTTTGGTTTGGTAGTAAGTGTAAAAATTGGAAAAACGTCATTCTTTATCTTCTTTAAGAATATTGTCTTGGCTATTCTAGATCTCTTGCAATTCTTTATGAATCTTGACAGTAGAACGCTAATTTCTGGAAAAAATCTAGACAATATTTTGGTAAGATTTTTCGTTTGAATTGTATTAAAAATGAATACAATCTGAATTTAATTTTCTTTATACTTCTATCATACTTTGTCTTATATATTTCATCCATTTATGCACTAATGTGAATGGAATTATTTGCTTAATTTTACTTTTGGATTATTCTTTGAAAATAAATTTTAAATCAGCTATCTTTGATACACTGAAATTACATGTTAAAGTCTGATCAACTCATTTGTTATTTCTAGTAGACTTTTTGGTGGATTACTTTGAATTTTTTATTTTGTGAGATCATTATTTGACTGTAGACAGATTATAACCCCAAGCTTAAGACATTAAGAAACATGATTTTCCTAATAAATTCAGTAGATGGAATGGAATAGAATTTCATTTGCTTCTTATATCTTACAAGAAATAAATTTTCCTTGATATTTTGGATTAATATGTTTTACTTCCAGAGTAGTGGAAGATACGGAAATCACAAAGTCATGAATGGCTTTATTGAAACTTATTTCTGTTACATGTGTGACTTAGAAAGAATGTTTATCAAAAGCAAATTTACATTAATTTTCCCATATAACACTTGGTTTAGTGAAAACCAACCTACTCTAGTTTTCACCTTCTTCTCAAATTTCTGACAGCCCCATCCTCTGGGACATGACTTTGGGGTTCCAGTGCCAGGCTGTTGAATGGACTTGTCCTCTGCCTGGCAATCTGGACTGGCAGCTATGGACAAAGTGTTCATTCCAGGCCCAGGTTGCTTGCCCAGGATTATAAACTTGTTGACCTTCTGCAGGAAAAGAAGGAGCTTGGAGAGTCAGCTACCCCTCCCAACCAACCATAACTTGAGCTGTACATTGGGGAGGGACTCAGGATATGAGAGGAAGAAGCTGGGGGAGACTGGCCCCTTCAGTTATCCTGGGCAGCAACCAGGAGGTCACAGGGTCCCTGCTGAAATGTAGAGTTTGTTGTACTTCCTCAGTAGAGGAGCCTCCTCCCTCGTCCATTGCTTTGTAAGTAAACCCAAATAAACTCTGGTTTCCCAAGCTGTAGTTTGGCAAAATAATACTTCACTTTGTCATTAGGGACCTAGAGAGAAGGGCAGGACTGGACACTGCTCATACATCCCAGAAAGAATTTTAACAACACTAACACAGGGATTTATTATTTCTTATCAAGAGCCTTTAAGACAAAATTGCCACAAATGGGCTACAGACACTGAAGAAAATAAACCTAGTTATATGAGAAAGTTCTAAGAGATACAGAATTCCATTTTCACATTTTTTATGATTTGATTTACTAGTTACATAAATAGGCACACACTTTTTTTGTATTAAGATAAGAGATCTTTTAATACCATGAATAAAGTATGTGTAAACAAAGAAATGCATACATTCTGACAAATCAATAAAATTTCCATATATATGCTATTTATTATATGCTATGTCTTCTCTGGATAGGTTGGTAATGGAAATACAGAATATCTGCAAGGCATAAATCTTAATTTTTTGACAATTTGCTTCAATGCTGTCTTTTTAGTTCAATAATGATAATTATGTTTTGGTGGTTATTTCCAATTAAGATAAAAGTGTTCCTAAGATATAATAGAATCCTGCTGATAAGTATACTGTATGATATATGAAAATAGAATTGAAGTCTGTTTGCATAAATAATTACCAATCTTTATATTCTCTCAAATATTCATTGTGTGACTTCAATAAGAAAAGTTTTATCACCACACCATTTTTATGGAATGCAAAGATGTATTTATTCAAACTTTGGAGAATTTATAATGCAGCTAAGAATTAGAATCTATTTTATCAGAGGTAAAGTAAAAGAAATGTAATGTACCTCTTAAAGGTTGTCATGGAAAGAAAAACAGGAGATAGTTTCCTTGAATGCTGTTAAATTGATTAAACTCTATTAAGTTTTGATAAGTATCATTATTTTTTCAAGCTCAATTGACTTTCAATCATTGAGCTATTCTGATCATTTGACTATATGTTAATGACTTATTTGTATATCTGTAAAGTTTTCTTTCTGAGCTGATGATAGAAGTCTTAGTCTTTGCTCTTTTTATGACACAGCCCAGAAATATTTGAAATAGGGAGGGGTATATCATTGCACATTGGGGAAGGAAAAAAAAAAAACAGTCAAACCAGAATAATTTTGAATTGAAGAGGAGAGAATAAAGTTAATGCTGACTTGGCCTCTACTTTTTAGAATAGTTTGAATACTGGCCCTTACATCTATTTATCAAACTTCTATATTTCCACAGTATTCAAAAAGCTTGATTTGAAAATATTAATTTGAAGACTGGAGGTATTAATTCTAACACTGTATTCTTCTCTGTTTTATCTATTATGAATGCTGATTATTTGTATCTTTGTATGTGAATACCTGTAAATGATACATGCATGTGCATTTTGTAGCTATCCACAATCTCTACTACTTTTCAATTTCCATTTTAATAGTAACAAGGTTGCTTGGTAACTATTGTATATCTGTCACCTCATGCTACATCTTACATCAAATATATTTCCTGAATGATTCATCTTAGAATCCACATCATGAAACAAATAACAGAGGGACTAGAACTATGAGAGCTAGACTTCAGGAAGGCTTCCAGCTCCAGTGCTCCAAGTTCTGTGTCCTAATGTAAAGGAGAAAATCAATCAATGAATCAACACTACTCAAAAGTTTAGTAAACAAAACAGCTGTCACAGCAAACTGTCTCTGTTGGTGCAAGAATTTTATCTAAGGGGTGATCAACAGCTATCTAATTGAATTTGAAACCCTCTCAAAGGGAGAGAATTTATGGGTGGCACTCTAAATATAGCCAAATACACATGGCTGCACTGCCGTGGTCATTGATTCTAGAGAAAAACTTATCTCTTTTTATCTCTAAATGAAATCTGTTACTATATGCTAAATATGGATCCTTATAGTTGCAAACAAGTATATCCTATACTACTCCTCAAAGAAGCTTTTTTTTTTGCAAGAGATAGGGGTTATTAAAGTGTTCCACATCTTATCACACACAGAAATTATATGTCTGAGAGATGCCCAATCGTGATACGGTGATACATCTATATTGGAACCTATAAAACTAAGAGTGATGGAACATAAAGGAGCAGGAAAGAGAGAGACTACTAATAAGTCCCTCACCTCTCTAGCAAAGCTTTCATAATTATATAACAAAGCATAATGCACACAAAAGGTCACAACTAGCTGTGTTTTAGAGAACAAGAGATGTCAGAATGCATGTCCCTGGATAGGACACCTGCATTAAACCTCACCGGCTGTCTTAAGAACTCTCATCTCACAGTGAGGCCTGGTGTTTACCACCCCCACCCCCTAGGTTTGAACGTATTGAGCAAACAGAAAATGCTCTCCAATTAAATGAGAACAACCAGTTTATTCCGGGTTACTTACAAAGGGTTCATCCTGGAGAGAGAGACAGAAATTTCCTACGGGCAGCCAGCATTTTGATCAGAAGTCCAGTGAATCTCTGGCACACACACCCAAGATGGAAAAAAGTAGCACAGCTCAGTGTCCCCTTCCCAGCTTTCACTGCTTTCCCACTAGACCCTTCCTCTTAAGTGATTGGTTGGTTGGCTGTCAATCACATTCTTGGAGGCATGTCCCTTGAGGCAGAGAGAAACTCTGTAAATTAACCCAAGACTCAGTGATCATTGTGGAAGATGGTGCAGAAAGATTGTAAGAGCCAGGGTTGATACATGAACATAAGAAATAGGGCTTCCATCCACTGGAAATTTGCTCATGTGAACTTGCAACAATGATGACAACATGCACAAGACACAGGCAGACTCAAACAAAATCCCAGCATAGAACTGGAGAAATGGGCAGCAGGCCAAATTCCTACCTTAAGAACTACTGGCCACTGATTACTGCTGGGTGAGGGAGAGTAGGTCTTTAAGTGAGTGACTCTAGATAGGCCGAATAGTGGGAAAACATGTACTGAGGAACGTCTGGGTACAAATTCTTGACTGAATAGGACTTAACATATATGACAGAATGTATGAATTCCAGTGGGGATGGAGTGGAGGTGAGGGGAACAGATGGCAGAGTTAGTCTAAATTAGAAAATGATCTATTATATAAAATTCACTAAACTTCAATAAGTATTTTATAAGAGAATAGAGGACTAGAATAATTCCTCTCATCAAAAATATTAACTAAAAACTTTTGAGATGCATGCATAGATACATTCTTTCCTGTAAATAGTTAAATGCTTTACAGTTCTATCACCTTGTTTTTAATGGCTGGGAAATCAAACTTTCTTGAAATCAAGTTCTTATAACCTTTCGTAAAAGTAGACCCAAGGGATAAATCTTACTGAAGTAGGACAAAGATAAAAGAAAAGAGAGTGATTTTTGGAATAGTAAGAAGAGGAATGGCTTTCTGCCGGACTATAAATTGGATCTGAGAAGGAGTGACTAATTCTGATCAATACCTGTAGTTCAGGTCATTAACTATTTGATCCTAGGGGACACAACAAACCAGTCTTTAAACTACCACAGAGATGAACATGCTTCTGGCAATATGTTGGTATGGTAGTTCTTCAGACTCAAGCATGCATTAGCAGCTCACCTAAGATCTATCATCTGCAGAGATTTTATTGTAGCTCTGTCACAACTTCACATACAAGAAGCATGGTGGCTTTCTAGGAGAGGGAGGTAAAGATCCATTGTTTAGGTCCAGAAAAATGTCTTTAGTAGCTGAATTACATATTGGTATATAGGTCTTGCTATTGCTTTGTCATAAGGAGTTACCACTCTATCAATATTAAGGTCTTTTATATCACATGCCACAATGCATATCATTAAGTATTTTGTTTTAAAATGCTTATTTAGAACAGTGTTTCCATTAGCATCTACTATGAAAATTATATTAATACAGTAAAATCAGAAATTCCAAACAATGGCCTTCCTTTTCCACTGGTTTGTGTCCTAGATACTTTACTGAATCTCAAAAGGAAATTGCAAAGGTATTTTGTTCACCTTCAACACCTTGGTCTCTTTATACATGTGTGAAAGACAGATCTTACTGGAAATATACAATCTGACTAATCACTATTAAAATAAGGTATTCACTAGAAATATCATTCTTCCATCATTCAACTTTCTTGTTTATGGGGATTTTGCTTTTACTTCTTCAATGCCTCCATGGTTATTCCATCCTATAGTTAAATAGTTAAAGCATCTCTGCTAAGTCATGAACACCTCTGCTCAATGGACTCATTTTGTCCTTCACAATCCCCACTTCTAAGTCCATGACCCTGAGCTTCTTATTCTACATGATTCTTTATGAATCATCTGGGAAACTTTCCAAGAATATTGAAGCACAGTCAGGAATCTGAGGAAACACTAAAGAGAACTAGACAAACACTGCCGGGAGGGTCAGAAGAATGTCACAGAAGGACACAGAATATCAAACCCAGAACAGAGACGCTGAGGTCAATATTATAGCCACACTTCCAAAATATCAATATTAAGAAAGCTAAGATATATCATTTCTACCCTTGTTCATTAATTGACTTTCCTTAATATGTATTGTTAAGGAGATGAATTATCATGGAAATTGAAATATACATACATCAATATTACTGTTAGATAATAATACTTGCCCTGTTAGCAGAGTAACCTCTGCATATTGAATATAATTAATAAATAAGTCATTAATTCATCTATTTAGCATGGTATTAGTCACTTCACATGCATATTCTCATTTGATCCTAAATTTTTATGGTATTATTATTTCATTTTCTTAATAGTTTACCAATGTCTCTTTGACAGTAAGTCAAATTCAGATCCTGATATTAAAATTCTTTTAATAAGGAATACTCACAAATGCCTCTCTATTCTCTAATGTTGTGAGTGTATGTGGTTTGTGAAGCAACTGTAAGTGTACTTTTATTTTCATTCTTCAAATGAATGAAAATTCGGGATAAAAATAAAGTATTCAGCTAATTATGGCTTCTGGAAAGATCAACAACATCAATTAGTCTTTATCGAATATAAATCTTTCAGAAAAATTTTATAACCTCTACATTGTTTTGTTTGTTTTTACTATTTACCCAAATAAAACCATCTTGTTTCTGAAAATGCACATACTTTTTACTCCTTAAAATCACAGAAATATATACTATTTTGTGATTGTTTTCAAAAAGGTATCAGTCCTTTCTTCCATAATTAGCAAATAGGAAATATGAAATTCATGGATTAAAAAAATTAGCCCATTCAATGTAGATTCGTGGATAGCATTACATAGTGAAAGGGAACAAGAAGACACTGCCCTGTTCTCCAGAACTTGGAAATTTTTAAATTTTTATTTTAAAAAATTATTTTTATTTTATTGAATATGTATGAGTATATTGCCTGAATGTATGTAAGTGCCCTGTGTCATGCAATGCTGTGGAAATCAGAAGAGGGTATTGAATCACCTGGAAATGAAGTTATAGATGCTAGTTAGCCAACGTGTGGGTGCTGGGAACTGAACATTGGTCCTCTACAAGTGCAGCCAATACTGTCAACTGCTTGAGACATCTCTCCAACCCCTAAAATTTTCTTTTTATTTAATGTATATGAGAGTTACACTTGCATTTATGTAAATGCGATAATGACATGCAATGCACATGGAGCCAAAATGCAGGTCAGATGCCCTGGAACTGAAGTTACATAAAGTGTAAGCCACCACTTGAGTAATGGTAACCAAGCTCAGGTTGTCTATGACAATATTCGGTACTCTTACGCACAAAGAAACTTCTCCAGCCCCAAGAGACTTTGTTTCTGACAATTTTGTTTTTGATCTGGTGTAGCTAACTTTACTGTTTGAGAATTATTAACAAAGCCTCCTTGGCAATCTCCAAAGCATTATATAATATCTTTCAATGAAGAATACATGGAGTCTTTAAGTTTTAGAAGTTGAAATGGGAATGAAATACCATAAGCTTATCTTAATACTTCACCTACATGATTTAACCCTAATAACATATTTTTTCTATGTTACTTCGTAAATCATATCTTGAGAAATTCTTAGAGGAAAGGGGCAAATAATTTATATTAGTTTTTTAAAGCTTAAATTCTAAATGATAGATTCTTAATAAAGAACTTTAATATAATAACAATTCTGATCTCAGAATATATTAGAAATGCTCCCACAATGTTAGGAAGTAAGAACCTAATTGTAGGAATTGGCTTTGATGTGGGCTGCTTTGCCCAATGAACTGATAATGGACATTTATTTTCCCTTGTCCTATTAGTGGTACAGATAGCAATACTGCTATTTAAATTTTATGCCCTTTTTATTAATGTATATATTTGTTTCATTTATGTGCATTTCACATCATCAATCTTAATGAAATTTAGTATTTCTCCCACATTTGTGCTCCTAATATCCCCCTTCCCGGGATTTCTTGCATTCTGTAATATATGTTTAATCCTTTCCAGTCAAGTATTTGTACAGTGATGTCCCTAGGTATAATTTCATCCACAAGAATCTAGTCAACCTATCTAGAGTCACTACTTTAAGGAAGATGTACTCTCCTTTATCCCACAGTAATCAGTAGTCAATAGTTCCTTGGCTAAGGTTGGGACCATTTCCCCAGTTTGATGCTGGGTTTTTGCCTGATTGAGTTTTCATTTATTCTGATCAGTCTAGACTGATTTAACTGAATCACTTTACCAAAGCAGCAGCTTTTGGTGAAGAATTTTCCCATAATAATGGAAGGTATACTCATTATATCCAACGGTAATACCCAAGTACCTATCCAAGTATTCTTACAAAGCCAATGATTGGGTGATATTTTCTGAGTATATAAAGGAAGTAATAAGTTGAGACTAGCAAACCCCATCTATAAGAACTATAGAAATCATTTCGCTATACAATATTTTATTATAATATGTAAAATTTCTTCTTATTCCTTTTCAAATTAACAAAATAAATGCTTTGTTATTTATACAGAAAGAATTCTTATGCTAATATGTACATGACACTCGAATCATAATGGTGAAGGCATAGGAGTCTGTCTCTGAGTTACACAAACTGTAAATGGTTGGAAGACCAGTCTGTATTTTAATCTTGAGCAGAGCTCACATAGAATAACTACTATGTGTATTAAGAAACAAATGGAAATACCCTCAAAGTTACTGAAACATTGACGCCTGTACCTGTATGTTATATTCAAAATGATTCTAAGTACCTCAGAAAGCTGAAGAAACAACATCTCTATATATTTAAACTAGCAGATCTATAAGAGGCCGAGAATAAAATTTGACTTAGAAAAATGAGAGTCATTCTAAAAGGTGTAAAAGAAAGAGAAATCCATAGTTCCCCATTCACATTTCATTCTTTTTGAATATTTTTATTTTTTTAGAATTTCCTATATGACTATTATATATGCAACATTTCCATCCCTATTAGATCCACCCAACATCTCCCATGTCCTTCCTATATGTCTCAGTTTCTTGTCTTCATCTTTGATTATCACTGTTGCATATACATTTTCATTGTTACATATACCATGTTTCATTCTTTACAGTCATTAACGTTATTTCATATGACTGGTAATGGTTTGAATTGCAAAGATATCTTTTGTCTTGGTACACTGGGTTTTCAGTTCTCCAAAAAGAAATTCACTTTTGAATTCTTGTATGTAGCTGCAAAGAACAAAATTTCCCAATGTGATAGCATTGCAAATTCAAGCCTTTAGAAACTAAGTTGGTCATAAATGTGGAGCCCTCATGAAAGGAAGAGTTGCTCTTATAAAGAGCCCCTGGAAAAACTAATTGTTCTCTTTCCGTGATGCTGATTTATAAAAAGGGCAGATTATAGCTGAAAAGGCTCTCATCCCACTGAGACTTCCAGACTTAAGGACTATGAGAAATAAATTTCAGTTCTTTAAAAGGTACCCATCTCATTGTACTTGGTTACAGCATCTCTAATGTTTAAGACAATGATTCTATGATAAAATTTTTCCAAAATCTTTATGGCAGAATTCTCAAATGATATCTTCACTAATTAGCCTTCATTCTTCCTCCAGATGTATTGGTAAATATTACCATCTAACAAAAATATTGTGATCTTCATCAGCACTCCACAATTTAGGAATACATAAGATCGTAACATACTCATAGTGTGTATCAATCTCTGAATATATTCTGAATATATTTATTTACTTATTCATAGCATCAGCATGACTGTTGAAAATCTTTTAAATAATGTGTGCATAGAGATATTGTGTTGAGCAAAAGAGTGTAAACAATTTCTAATCCTCAGGGACTACCAATTTGATATAATGTGGAAAATGAATTATTGGTCTGTGGAATATTTCCAAAATTTTTGACATTAAAATAAGAGGAATGTGACTAGTATATACAGAGATGAAATGGGATAAAAACAGAGTTGGTCATGTCATCATAGGTGTCCTCTAAGTGAAAAGAAGTTGGGAAATCTGTCAAAATGACTTACTGTGAGACTAGACAGACTGGAGTAGCAGTCTAGTCTATATTCCTTACTTGAAAAATGGAGTTCCTCTCAACCCAGGGGAGCTGCATAACCTCTAGAATCTGGAGAATATAAGAAACTGAACTCTGCTGTTGTGTTTCCAGAAGCAAATATAGTTTGGCCAATGACTTGGATGTAGTCTAGCCTTGTCTCCCTGCAACTGTGGGGTGATATTTAAATACAGTCTGGCTGAGACTGGTTCCTATCCTTTTGCAAGCTTTTATGAAATCTCACTGGATTAGGCTGCCTAATGTCGGAATTCTCTTTAAGTTTCAGTATCCAATGTCTTTATTTCATTTTGCATAAATGCAATACAGAGACAGTAACTATGTTGAAAGTTGTGATTATAATGAAATAATTTAGTATGTGGAAGATATTGTTCATAATAAAATTTGTCATAAAACTTAGTATATTAATCTTATCATGATACAGGTTCCCTAACAGTTCTTCTCATGGAGAAGTACATGATTAGGAGAATATATTGCTAAAGTAAAAGCTCTGATAACTGAGACAGGGAAAGAAGCCTATGTAAGAATACCTCATCTGACATGCCTTCTAGAAGCAGTGAACTTAATTAACTGGGAGATTTTAAATTGCTGAGAAGAGGGTTCAGATTCTGTGGCAAAGGTGACTCCCTTTGGCTGATGTAATTGCATTAGAACTATTTTCTGAACTGTGCCACCAGAGTTCACATTCCATCTCTGCCATTCACTAGCATCTGTCTTTGGTAAATAATGATTGTCATACCAGTTGTCTAGCACTATTAGACAATAGCATCATGTTGTCTAAAATTATCTTCCAATAACTTTAAATATATTTTATTTATTTTTATTTTATGTGTATGAGTGCTTTGCTTGTATTTGTGTAGAGATAGGATGTGCTTACCATGCCTGTGGAGGCCAGAAGAAGGTATCAGAGACACCGGAACTAGAGTATGGATAGTTGTTAGCAACCATGTGGCTGGTGGGGCTCAAACCTGCCCCCTCTGCAAGAGCAATTAGTACTCTTAATTGCAGAACCATCTCTCAGCTCCCAGTATCTATTCTTAAAAATAAAGGTGTTATATTTTTCACAGTATATTGTTTCTAAAGTTTTATTTTTAATTAGTTATTTTAAGCTTTATACAATATATTGTCATTACAGAGAATTCATTTTGTACTTTCTTCTTCTTTGCTACCCTCTGTCATTCCTGTCGCCCAACAGATTCCCTCTTTCCCCTCGTTAACCTCAGTCATGTTTCTGCTTTCATGTACCATGTAATCCATTACCTTCTCCCTTTATTTCCTTTCTTCCTGTTCTAGTTTGCCTTCAATTGCTATAATAAACCACTCTAAATAATACCAACTTGAAGAGGAAAGGGTTTATTTGACTTATGTCTCCTGAGTCACAGTTCATCACAAAAGGAGATCAAGGTAGAAACTCAGGGCAGGAACCTGTAAACAGGAGCTGAAGCACAGGCCATGGAGGAATGCTACTTGCTGACTTGCTCCTCTGATCTGTGCTCATCCTGCTTTCTTATATAATACAGGGCCACCTAAATTAGGGGTGGCAATGCCCACATCATTCCGCAATCAGGAAAGTGTCCCCCAGACATAGTCACTGGCCAATCCAAGGGGAGACAATTCCTCATTGAGGATCCCTCTACCCAGGTGTGTTAAGTTGAAAACTAAAGCTATCCAGCACACTCCCTTACCACCTTTATTAGGTCCTTTCTTCTTTTCTCATGTTCTAGATTCTGAAATAAACACATAAACACACAGACAAACCCCTCTTCCCATACACACACATCTGTCAATTAAAATGAGGATTTTGAAGGAAATATATATTGGTTCAAAATCCTACTGAAAATAGGCGTATACTATATGTGTGTCCATATGTATAGATGAAGGTGGCATAACAATTCACAGACAGGAGAAACCTCTCTTTGAGTTGTTGTTCAGAATAGTGCAAGCAACTCCCCATAATAACACAGACTATTGCCACAGACCTTGATTGCCTTGCAAGACTTGAAGATAAGACTATTAGTGAAAATGGGATATGCTTCAGACACAGGACTTGGTATAAAGTCGCTGGAACTGACTTTAATCTTTGGATAATCAACAGCTATCTAATTGAAATTAAAATCTATTCAATGGGGAGGAACTCATGTGTGGTAGTGTAAACGTTGCCAAATACACATTGTTGAAGTGTTCATAGGTCCTACAGGGAAAAAAAAAATTTTGTCATATCCCTAGAGTAACATAATGCCTTACTGTATTGTAAATATGTATGCTTGTATTCACAAAAAAGTATACCACTTGCTACTCATTACAAAGCTTCATTTTGCAATAAATGAACACTATTATAGTTTCACATTTGGTAAAATGCAGAGAATTAGTATCTATGAGATTCACAGATATAAGTAACATCTGCATGAAACTTCTCTGTACGTAAGGCTAAAAGAACATAGCAGAACAAGGAGTAGAGAAAATATTAAGGCACGTATGAGTGAATCTTCCTCATGCAAGATGGCAATGAGCACAAAAAGCCACTACGGCCAAAAATGTAGGGAATAAGAGACTGCATAGTGTGTGTCCCTTACTAGGATTACTGTACTAGACCTCTGCATCCAGGGTTTAAGGATCATTATAGAGAGGGGACAGAAAGACTGTAAGAGCCAGAGGTTTTGGATGATCACAAAGAAACAGAATTTTCCAGATGGCTAAGTGTTTGGTCATATGAACTTACAGCAGTGGTGACAGCATGCATCAGACCCATGCAACCTCAAAGCAGACAGAAAACAAAGAACTGGGAGAAAAATTAAGAAACCCTAACCATAGCTGGGGAACTATTGGCAGATGATCACTGTTGGATCTGAATGTCCATCTTTTTTTAAGGGAGTGACACTAAACAGTTGACTGGGGCCAGTGAATAAATTTACACTTAAGGACGTTTCGGACACAAACTTGATTCAATAAGCCTTAACATATAAAACAAAATACATTAAATCATGCAGAGGAACTATGGGGTACAGATAAGGGATGGATTTTTAATTTCCTTTATGATTATAGTGGAATAATATTCTGTAGTATATATGTACACAATTTTTTTATTCATTATCTGTTGATAACATCAAGACTGATCCATTACTTACATATTTTGAATAGTGCAGCAGTCAGCATGTATGTGCAAGCATACCCTTACTTGGGTATGTCCTAGGTGCTACAAATGACTATACTGTTTCTCACTCTCTCAGCATTCTATAAAGATTTCTCTTTCCCACATCCTCTCCAAAATTTGATGTTATTTTTGTCATACTTTTGTTTCTGAGGGTCAGATGGAGTCTCATTCGTCGAATTTCTAAAAGTTATCCTTAGATTCAATATTCCAATAAACTTTTCACCAAATTAGAAAAAATTAAAATTAATATGGAAAAACAAAAGTCACAGAATAGTCAATACCACCCTAAGCATAAAGAGTAATGCTGTGATTACAACACATGATTGTACATTAGTCTACAGAGTATAATGACAAAGAGCTTTGCACTGCCAGAGACATGTAGAATAATGAATTCAAAGAGATAATACAGAAAAAATCTACATATCAACATAGTGCCACCTACCTAACATTTTACAAAGGTGTAAATAGAAACATACCTGGGAAGAAATGATCCTTGTCAGCAAATGGTGCTGGGAAAACTGAATATTTACCTACAAAGAATGGAATTAGACCCATAGCACTTACCCTGCATTTATTCTAAATATATCAAAGAATTTAAACAAGATATGATGTTTTGATAATGTTTGAGTGGAAGATGTAGAAAATATTTCTAAGTTGTAGTCATAGACAAGAAAATTCTGAAAAGGACTCCAAAAGCATGTAGGAAAAAATTCTAAGAATTGGCAAGTGAGATAATATAAAATCAAAGCCTTCTATTGGTCAAAGGAAACAATCACAAGTGGAAAAAACAACCTAAAGCATGGAGCAAAGTCTTGGCCAACAGGCAGTGTTAATACATAGAACATATAAATTGTAAGAATCAAACTCCAAAATCTAGTCTTTCAAATCAGTAGGTAGGCTAATGAACTGAAAAGTCAGTTCTCTAAGAAGAAACTAATTCATCAATAGTTACCTCAAAAATTAATAACTTTTTTCATCAAGAATGTACAATTACAGTACATTTTCAAGGTGAAAAGGACTCAGAGGACAGCAAAATCTGTAGTCATATGTTCTTCAGAATCAATGCCACCTACAGGAAAGTACATTGTAACTACACTTCATTCCTATATTCATTGACTAGCTAAGCCACACCATGGATTTTAAAAATTTTGTTGTTTCAAAAGTAAAATTTGATCTACAAGGGAATGTTTTTGAAGGCTTTTTTTTTTATATCCTGGTGTCTTAAAGAAAGCTTTCAAAACACTAAGTGGTTTGCTTTATTTGTTTCCTGTCACACATTGTAAATGGCTTTAAAAGTCAGTAGCTGTTACTCAAGAATAATGAGGTATATTATTCTCTCAAAGCACATGCAAATCTCCAATTAACACTAATGGGATTTATGGCAATGAAACTAAAGAAACAGTACTCTGGTGTTTCAAAAACAAGAATCTTTATTTTTTGATACTATCTTTTTATTATCTTAGTGCGGTCTTGCATAAATAAAAAATTAGTTTTAAGTATCAATTTGACACTTGCATTCACATTGACATTCAGAAACATATTTTAGAGCAGAGATACAGCTTTAGATATTACTTCACAATTTACTTACAACTCTGTCTTCTGCTGTTAATTTCAGAATTATAAAGGATAATCAGGAATCTACCTGTTGAGCTTGGGAAAAACAGAAATGATGGATTTTCAAAGATGTACAACAAGACATTTCTAAGAACAGTATTTCAGGTTATTATCTTTTTATTCTCACACACATATAGAGCTCATCTGTATGAGACCCAATTGTATATACTACTAATAAATATTTCTTAGACTTCTATAATTTGGATGTGTTCATATAGTCAATCTTCTTCAAAGACAATAAGAGCAGGTAAGTGAGGTAGGATGGTTTTAAATATTTGTAATTACATTACTTTATTTATGGGTTAGGGTGAGGAAAACACAACACAGGGGACAGAGAACGATTTGCCAGAGAATGTTCTCACTATCCAAAATCTGGTTGTCAGGCAAGAATATTTATTCACTCAACCATCTTGTGAAACCTTAAAGAATATTTCAAGGTATCTTCTGAAAGAGATATTACAGTAATACTAAAATAGTTATTATTTAGATAACTTCTGTGTGGAGGGATTAAAAGTCCAGTTACCGTACCTGGCTGATTATAATATTAAAATATAAAATTTTAATTCAATTTAGATCCCCTCCCCCATGAAGAGTTCATCCATATCCCCCAGTGTATTTCATGCATTTTGTTGTATATATTAAATACTTTCCTGCAAAGCATTGGTACCCATGTGCAAGTTCATCAACTGGAGTCTTGTCAGCTATTTAGAATCACACCCTTGAATAAGGGAGACTTCCCCTCACTCAGCAATAATCAGTTGCCAATACTCCTTTGGCAAGGGTTTGGGGTCTTCTGCCCATTTCCCTTGTTCTATCCTGGTAATGTGTGATTGAGTCAGCCTGGGTCTTGTGCAAGCTGTCATCATTCAGGTAAGTTCACATGAGCAAGTACCCAGAAGCCTGGAGGACATGGTTTTCTTATGATCATATACTACCTTTATTAAATGCTATTTTTTAATTTAAAATTTTCTATATTGATCAATAATATCATGGATTCTTTGCTTCTTGTCTGTTTAATGCTACAAGGCAACTAACCATTCATGAGAAATACTTCACCATCCATAAAAATGGCTTATTTATTTGAACAGATCATTACTTAGTTACATTAGACCAATTCTAGATTTTGACCTTATATATGAGCATTTCTAGTCCTATATGTAAGACTTGATTATCTTTGAAATTAATCATTTTTAACTATCCTCCAAATATAAGAATATATTTTACAGTTTTTTTCAAATGGCTAAAATGTCTATCTCCTGAATTAAAATGCAAGTATATTGAATTATTTTGTTAATCTAATATGTATATATTGGGTCAGTTATTATGTATATATGTATATTTAACATATAATATATACATATATTAATTTTTAGTTGAGTGCTTATTATGTTGGAAGAACTTGTACATTTTAGTTTCTCTAGGTGCACGTGTGCACCTCCATACATAGCTCATCCTATATTTTTCATATGCTAATATATTTTTGTTATTTCATCATTTCTTGCAACTCTTCAAACATTATTCATTATTATATTCATCCATAATTTTACCATCATGCTAAAAGTATCTGAAGGAAAAAATGTAAAACTTGAATTGGACTTTACTATCTTTCAATTTTCAATAGCTGATGACAAAATAATTATGTAATCTTATAAAAATTTCATGACTTGCCTTTTTTTGAGAACTCAAGGTGTTTTATTCTTTCTTTTAGTTGGAACAAAATGAAAATATTTTTTAAAATTATTAAATTAATCATAAGAGGGCTACAAAACTACATATAATAACACTGTTGACACTAGTCATAATAGAAAAATCTATCATATAATTACATAAGTTACATGCTGAATGACTAAGGTACCTCCTTGCCAGCCAGAAAGCTAAGTAACTTATGAGGCCTCAAAGTGAGAAAAATTCACACTTAAAATTGTTTGTATTAAAATGGCCAAGGATTAGTTATCCGGCGTGGTGGCTACCAAAAAGATTCATATGACTTCACATTTATGGAGTAGACAATAGAAGTTTTACTCAATTATAAAGAATAGAGATACACATTATCAGATAACTTAGGGTTATTTGTGTGTTTGTTTGATTTTGTCATCAACATTTATCCTCAGAGGAGAATACATAGTCATGCATTCCTGATATCCAACCATTCAAGGATTCATGTTCAATTCCAGTCTTGCTTACAGAGTAAAAAAGTGAAAATAGGGAAAAAAAGAAAAAGAAACAGAGAGAGAAATTAAATTGTTTTATGATGAAAATAGATGAGGGGATTGAAATAATCGTTTTTAGCTTCTATGTCTACGATGTTAGTGCTTTTATGAATATGTTTCACCTTTCAGTGGATGTGGAAATCTAACAGAGTTGAATTTACCACTGTGTAGAGTGTTGGACAGCTTTGCATTTAATCTAACAAGTTTTCCTATTCATTAATAACCTATGAGTTCAACTTCAAATGCTTTCTGAACCAATTATCAAATCATACTGGGTCCCTCACTAATTTGTTGAATAAACATTTGACCTATATTCATTATACATTTATGTGAGTGATTATTATTTGTTGAAAACTAAACTGTAGGGGCTGAAGAGATGACTAAGTACTGCTGGACTACAGGACTGAGTTTAGTTCCAAGAACCCATGTCAGGTGGCTTACAACAACCTATAACATCAACCTATAGATCCACTAGATCTAATACTTTCTGGTCTCCGTGAGTGCCCACGGGTGCCACACACACACAGAGATACACAAACGTACACATAAATAGAAATAAATCTTTAAAAAGGAAATTATATAATACCATTTTCAGAATTACACGTGTATCTGCCTTTAGAATTTATTTATAGTAAAATTAATGAAACTTTGATATTCCATTGGTTATTATTATTATATTTAAAAATGAACACCCAAATCTATTTATACTAAATCATATTTTGTGTACGAGTACATTACATAATTCAATGATATGATAAGTAAAATGAATGGTATTTTTATGGTAGTAATAATTAGATGTGTTTGAGCAATTGCCCTTACAAAGCATGAAATTTTATACTGCTTCACGAGTTACTTTCCCTGATGTCTTCTTTTTTCTCAGCCTGATCATAATCAGCATTTATCCTCTTGTGCATTTGTAAGTTTTATGCCTTGTGAAGTCATTCTTACTGCCAAAAATTTCTGGATTTGGGTCTTTCTTTTTACACTGATCCCAGTAAATTATTTTTTTCTTTGAGTCTTAAAATTCCCATCTTTGGGCCTAATACACACACACACACACACACACACACACACACACACACACACAGATCACACAATTCCACCTTCAACTGGGGTTTTCTATCTTGAAGAAATTTTAGGTAGTCAAAGGGAATTAATTCATATGTTTTATATACAAGTACTGGACATGGAGACCGGCATATGGTTTATAAACAATAATTCTCTTCTCTTTTGTAGCTGCAAGTACCTTACAGGTAATCCCTAACCCCCAGTGATGGCCTCTGCTAACAGATAGAATATGACTTGCCAGACTTTCTCTGTCAGTCTTAGGTAACTATTTAACCATTTGCATCTCAGTTTCCCAAAGTCAAAATGAGGAACAAAGAGTGGGACTAAGCTATTTTAAGTCTGGCAGGTTCACCAGCAGCACTAGCATCACGTGAGAGTTTATTACAAATGCAATATCTCATCATCTCCAGTTCTTAACTACTGAATCTAAAGTTACAGTTTTACAAGATCTCCAGGTGATTCATAGACACATTAAATTTTAAGCAGCTCAAACTAAATTACTCAGTCATCTTTCTGCTTCCAGTTCTGAAAATATAAAAACCTGTTAAAAAATCATATCTATGCAACTACATCAGCAATAATTAACATTTCAAACCAGTTATATACAATTCCAATTACCTATTGCTAATTAGAAATCTTTATAATGCTTAGAGGAATAAAAAAATTACTTTAGTCTGTTGGCTAGATATTTGGGCAGAGTCTAGCAGGGAAGGATGTTTTAAGGACTTAAATTTCAGAGTCTGCTTTAACAATGAGAGAGATGGGTCTTCACTAGGATTTTTCACTCCCTAATTTTGCATCTAGATGGAAATAGCAAGAAGGTTAAGCAGGACTGCTCTGCATTATTGATTGGAATGTCCACTTGAAACTTCCCAAGAACTGTGATCTTGTATGACACAGGACAGGATTTTGAATGTCCATGGCCTCAGGAACGAATGTCCTTTTTAAAGTCAGAAGTTCAGCTACATGGCCACTTAAGGCTTTGTTTTAGCTTGATGTATTTGAATCCTCCAAACAACAATTAACTCGCCCCATTTCAAATTGAAAAAATATAGATCTGTCATTTTTATAGAAGTATCAAAGACATACCAGTCCTGTTTTTAAATTATGCATGTCGTTTTTGTTCCTAAGTAAATGTTTCTGAAAAACCACTAACAGAAGGCATCTCCTAATAAATTAAACATACAGGCTCTACTCATTTACTAACAGAAAAATTATTAAGAAATTGACTTAATTATTGCTAAATTGTGCAGTATGCTTGCATTTGTCATTATATGTATTTTATCTGTTAATACATTAATTACAGTCAAAGATAAAGTTGGAATTGTCTTATGCAATTGGAATTTCAGATACATGGCAAATTTTTAATGCTAAATATGCTTTCTACATATTTTAAATTATGTACAAGTATTAAAAGTTATTGACTAACTCATTTTCAAATTTCAACATGATACATGTATTTTTATTTGTTAACACTGTTAATCCTAATTTTAATTAGGATGAATATTTCATTTCAAGTATTTATTATGTTGAAGTTTCAGAAAGATATGCTATATTTAACTAGAAACTTATGATTCCATGTGAGATACATACAAGAGAATCAATTTTGAATGTATGGTTAGAGTCAAACAAATAATGATAATGTCAACCAAGAGGCAGTAAATAGAAAAAAGTATTTTTCAACAAGTAAACTTTCAGGTTTCTAAGTAACTCTATTTTCATATATAACCCTGTCTTAATGTATCCTAATAGTTTTATCGTTAGAAAATTAGAATACTGCCTTCAAATATATGATCAATGTTCAACCTATTATAAAGTAAGAATTAAATTTTATGATTTATGATGTTACATTTAGTTCTTATAATTCATTTTTTGTGATAAAGACTGTAGCCTTGTAGATAAGAATCTTGGGTGTTCTACATTGTGACCATATGATTGTATTTTGAACCTTATTCCTATAAACAAATCTTATGTATATGCTAAGGTTTTAATAAATACTAATTCTTGTTAAAACAACAGATGATGGTAAAGGAAAATTTTCAGTTTTTAAAGTGCTTATCATACAAACCTGAGTTTTGATCTTTTTCTAACCCCAGAGGTGGGAAATGGAGACAGAGAGATTCTTGGAGACAATGATTAACCAGGCTAACTGAATCCATGAATTGTGGAAAAACACATAGTGGAAAAACAGTTGAGGAAGATACCCAATGTCAAAATCTGTGAATTGTCTTATTAAAGCAGAAAATATACCTTCCATAAGGAAATGAGATCAGGGAATAAACTACAACAAAATGTAACATGTATGGGAATGAAATTTTAATTATAAAAAAGGGAAAAATGAGCAGAAAGCTATTGTAGTTTGAGGCAGAGCTTTTATAATAAAAGTACATGGGTGATAGATAGATAGATGGTATATAGAAGATAGGTGATAGATAAATAGATAGATGATAGAAGATAGATTGCAGAATGGTGGATTTAAAAAGAAAAGATTATGATCACAACAACTGATAAAAATTGTAGTAGCTAACATCCAGAACACTTTATTTTAATCCTCCAGGTATATAAAAGTTATATCTTTATCAATGCTGACAAAAATTTATTTTCTTTGTTGACCTGGCCTAACATGTAACTTCTCTGAAAAAGTGCATATGGTAGAAGTTGTCCTGGTAAGGTTAAATATCAGAAAAAATAGAGGACAGGTATCTTCTTCCTTACCCTAATAAGAGGTCTCCCTTTAGGTAGTAAACTGTCTGATAAGAAGTGAGAATATCTAGAGGTAGTCAAGGATTATGACTCAGTCAATTTTTAGAGACTAAAATAACAACAGGCGACAAATAGTGAAAAAATATGAAGTAATCACAAGAATTAAAATTTTCTATAACAGACCTGTATCTAACAGAGACTTTGGAACCTTAGCTTAAGGTGTCATACTTTGTTAATTGCATGTGAGACACTGAGCTAGAATCTTCTTTCCTGTCAACAAAAAAGTGTCATCCTATGAGTAACAGAAAGAAGATAACATGCTATTTAAAAATATTATGCTTTCACAAGTGCTATTATTTAATGAGAAGAAATACAGGTAAATGCCTCTGTTCAAACATATCCCAAATTTATTTAAGCTACATTCATTTAGTTAAGCTTTCACATTTATCAGTGTTGTGCTGTAAGACTGATAGATCTTGCCCCTAAAAGGTAGATATTCAGAAGCTGAGGGGAAGGAAACAATCTAATTTCTTTACTGGGATAAAACTGGAAATGGTTACAACCTTTCTTGTTCAAATAATGTTTAAAAATATATAATCAATACTAAATATAATAAAATACAGGAAAAATACAGTGATTTTTGCTGTCAAAACAAAGAAGAGTGACCTGTTCTAGTGACAATGTAATAATAAAAAAGGCGAATACGAAATATAAAGACTAAGCATGTATGAGAACTACACTGTTGGGATTTCTTCAGTCTTCATTTCCTAAGAGCAGAAGATATTTTGCAGAATGTATTGACTTAATTCTAGATAGAATTCAGTAAAAACAAGAGTGGGAATAAATTTAGAGTAATACAAACCCAATACAGGAGTGCAAAATGAAAAATAAGCCGAGATGACAGCAAGGTTGAATTCGAAAAGCGCTATTCTGAAGAAAGGCACAGGTGTCTTTCGTCATCCAAAAGTGATTTGGTCTAAGGTGCTCCAGCTGGGGCCCAAATCTGAAAATGGGCTCAATTCTCTTATATAGCATAATTTTAAGTTAAACCCATATTGCATACTTTAAATCAACTATAGATCATATATTGTACCTAAAATAATGAAAGTGCTGTGAAAATGGTTGACCTGCCATATTGTTAGTGAGTAATAACCAAGAAAAAATGTTTATGCATGTTCAATATAGATGAAATAATCATCAGACTCTTAACCACAATGTACATAGATGAGATTTCAAGTGATCAATGTTCAAACATAAATAGAAGGAGACTTAGCTATGCTTGAAACCTCAGGAGGGTTTAGTATACTACATTTCATTCATGTGGATTTTTCACATTTTGATGTTTGTGCAAATTTAGGCTTTTATTTTATAATTCTCTTAACTTTTTAAATGTAGTTTTGATCTGATCTGTGTTTTACTAGACATTGAAGATATAGAAGATTTACTCTGTATGATGTACATGTGTATATTATGTAGCATTGTAGCATTCTTTTTTTTTTTGGTTTTGTAGCTGTAGCTGAATTTTCTTTTAGACTCTCAGTCCATCACCCCAGAATTCTGAGTGCTGGGATTACTATGTGCTGTTTGGCACCTAACTTCCTATTGGATTTTTATTAATCTTCCTAATTATATATATATATATACATATATATATGTATGTATATATAATATACTTTGAAATAATTTAATGCAATCGAAGTCTTAGTATTTCTAAGCATGTTTTCTAAGTATTTCTCATGATAAGTGTGATAGGCTGCTTAAATATAGTGCTATAATTCCAAATAAAGGGATGATAGCTTTATACACTCTGATACTACTTTAAACCTTCCATATTTCTTGACAGATTTCCTGATGGCATCTCTTTTTCATATTTTCCAAACTCGCATCTGGTTGTTTTTATTGGCCTTTGTATTTTTTCCATGTTATGTGGAAGGCAAGAAAATAATTCTTTCTGGTCTGTAGTTACCATTAACAGAGTATAAAAGAATGCATATTATGGTAATAACTAGCCTTTATTCAATATATCACTGTTGAACTATATAATTTTTGTATTAAACCTATACATTGACATCTTTCCACAAATTATATCAACTTATTTTCATAGCCCCATGATTTATTTTTATGTTATTTTATCCCAAGAATCATTTGAATAAAGAATTCTTAAATTTACCAATTACTCTAGTATGCTTTCTATTACTGTGATAAAATGCTGACAAAAACTAACTTGGGGAAGAGAGTTTATTTGATCTTAAATTTCCACCCATAATATATCACTGAGGAATGTCAGGGAAGTAACTGAAGCAGAGACCACGGAGGAATACTAATAATTGCTTTGCTACCTCTGGTTGCTCAGATAGTTTTCTATAGTCCAGGTTCACCTCCCCAGGGCTGGCATCACCCAGAGTAGAGTGAGCCTTCCGGTACCAAACAACAGTTTAGAAGACACTCACAGACATGTCCAAAAATCAGTCTGATCAAATCAATTCCTAACTTGTCATTCATCCCAGTTGACTGTAATGTGTCTTAAGTTGACAAAATAAAGGAGCACAATTAACCTTTTGTCAACTTGCCACACTGTAAACCTTACTATTTTCATTTGTTGTCCCCAAGTTATCATATTAATATCACAATAAAAAGCATAGTCTAACTTTTAAAAGTCCCAGTCCTTAAAGTTTTCAACAACTTTAAAATCTAGGTTCTCTTTAAAAACTCAATCTCTTAACTGTGAGCTCATGTAAATCAAAAACAATTTAAATACTGTCTTATTTCAAATGGGAACTATGAGTATAATTAAGCAAAATCAAAGTCCAGCAATGTAGCTCAATGTCTGACACCTGGAACTCACAGTATTCTGGACTTCAAAAGGATTGGAAAATAATCATCTCTCTGCCACTGCCATCTGTAACACACAGCTTTTCACATAGATCAGTCTTGGTCTGCTTCTTAACTGTCACTGTCTTCGTGGTTATCCCACAGTCCTAGAATCTCTAATATGCTGGGGTCTGCACTGCAATTGAGACAGCATCTTCATCAATGACTTCTCTTGGCCTCTCATTGTTCAAAGCCTCAGCTTTTCTCCATGATTTCTTCAGTTCTGCAGCTTTCATGTCACCAGAACTAGCACCATGTGGATCCTCTAACATACTACCAAATGTGGCTTCCAGACTTGATTGCAGCCTTGGAACTTTCTGTATCACATCTTCTGTGTGATAACCCTGAAGAAGGATTTCCCAGACCTCACCTCAATGATTATGTCTTTTGTTAATCACAGCTGATTTTTCAGACACAGCTGACAGGAATCCATTGTCACAAGAAAAGAAAAAGAGGTTTTATCTCCAAAGATTCTTTATATATAATAACAGAGAGAGAGAGAGAGAGAGAGAGAGAGAGAGAGAGAGAGAGCTGCCTCTTCCCTGACTTCCCTCTTAACCTTACAACCAAATCCCCGTCATTTGCATTTCTCTAAATATTCTTATCTTCAAAGCTTCCAAAACAGCTCATAAAGCTGTGAGTATGCTTTGAGTTTTTTATAGCTCAAAGTTCTAAATGCTTCCACAAATCCTGCCCCTACCTCCCCCAAAAAAACCCAACATTGTCAGGTTATCACCGCAATACTCCTCTCTCAGCACCAGTTCTATTTCTTATTTCCTGCTACTGCTGTAATTCAAACACTGACCAAAATACACTTTGAGAGGAAAAAATATGTATTTCATCTTACACTTTCATGTCATGTCACAGTCAATCACTGAGGGAAGTCAGAGGAGGAACTTGAAGCGGGAACTCAGAGATCACAACCTCAGAGGAGGGATGCTTCTTACTTACTGACTTACTCCTTCTGGCTGTCACAACTGCTTTTCTCTTTTTGATTTATGAATTTTTTTATTTTACGCATATGGCTGTTTCTCCTGGATGAATATAAATGCACCCATGCCATGCAATGCCCACAGAAGCCAGTAGAATGCCTTGGGTCTTCTAGAACTGGAGTTATGGACAGTTATTATCTGTCTTGTGGCTGCTGGAAATCAAACTCACGTCCCCTGCAAGAGTAAGTGCTGAGCCATTTTTGCAGCCCCTCAACTACTTTTCTTCAGAACCACCTTCCCAGGAATGACACTGCCTACAGTTTGCTGGGCCCTCATGCAACAATTGCCAATTAAGAAAATGTCTTATAGACGTGTCCAGTGGTCAGTCTAAAGGATACAATTCCTCAGTTGAAGTTCTCCATCCAGGTGAATTTGTGTCAAGGCAACGATAATTTAGCTAGCATACCAATTAAATACTAGAAAAAATTAATAAGCAAATAGACAAAATATTGATATTGTTCATGCAAAAATTAATCCAAGCAACCATATTTCAAAGTTCATCTCCTATTTTGTGGAATGCAACAGGTATATCATTTAGCTATGCCTAACTGTGAAATGCTCAAAGTACTGAAGAAATACAGGGCTAATTCTCTGGATTTTGTAACCTTGTACCAATGAAATTCTTACCATTTTTTTGTTGTTGTTTTTGGTTTTCTGGAGATTGTTACCATGAACGCATGTGGGCCTTGAGGCTTGCAAAAGAAAGCATACAAGAATTATAATTAAAAAGAAAGAAAAATGTTATCATAGATAACTTCAGTATAAATATTTTAAAAATTAAAGTGTGATTTACATGTCTTCAATTAATTCTGAAATATGTTTCACAATTTAATATTACATAAAATCAAGTTCTTTTATTTCAATGTTATAGTGAACCTTATTTTATTTTTTTATTTAAGTGATGTTCACCTCTAAAGAGCTATTTAACAATTTATGACACAACTTAGGTTTTGATGTTGTCACTCAGATTTACTGGCACATCTGAATTAGAAATCTACTGTCATTGCTGGCTTCATGGACAAAACAAGTGAGAAGTCACACAAGACACTATGCATAAGAGGGTCTACCTATTAAAATACTATGTCAGGGTCTAGAGAGATAGCTCAGGGATTAAGAGCACTGACTGCTCTTGCAGTGGGCCTGTTTTAATTCCCAGCACCCACATGGTGGGTAACAACCATCCTTAGCACCAATTCGAAAGGATCCGTCACCCTCTTCTGACCTGAGACAGAATTGCATGTATGGGTTCACTTAAAAACATGCAGTCAATATACTCATACACATAAAATTAAAAAAAATAAAAGATACTAAGTAAAATATTTTTTAAAAACTATGATGTCAAAAGCTTAAAATTCTTGGAAATATTTAACAACGAGCCTCTATTTTCACATTACACTTAGTCCTACAATATAAGATTGTTCTGATTACAGTAAATATTTGACATATTTTTCTGTGTGATTTAGTAACTCAAAACATTGATTCAAATTTTCTGTTTTCTTATCTACATTACTTGTGTCCTTCTAGTCACTTTGTGTTAAGCGCTTTGTGAATTCTGTGACCTTGAAACTATCATATACTTGAAGGGGTATGTTTATAACATTGTATAATTCTCACAAAGCATTACGCATTTTGGGATGAAACTGACAACTAGCTAAACAGATGGAACTACTAATTCAAAAGCAAGTAACATAAGGTATCTCTCACTATCCCTCATTAGAAGAGGCATACCTCAGTTTAGACCCAAGTGTAACTCCTTCCCACACAGACCTGATGTTATCTGACATTTATTATGGTAAACTATTTACACCAGAAAGGCTGCATTATGAAAATAAGTCTACAGAATATCTATGCTTAGGCATTAATCATACAGCTCTAAACCTCCTACATCACACTTCCAGTGTTCTTCACACTGCTTCCTTACCTCATGTTCTTCTTTGTCTAAAGGCTTGGACATCTAAGAAAATTAAATTGATATGTTAGGGTTATGTAAATAATGGCATGTCACAAAATATACATGTACTTATAGAGATAGAAATAGGCTGCAAAGATTTATTTGTTTAAGATGTGATTAAACAATCCAAAACTAGTTTAATGAGTGTTTTGTTCCACAAATTTAATTGCTTGTTCTGAAAAATACATTTGTATTTTGTGAAAATTACAACTTAAGCAAAATATTAACAACAGTAATATCTGAATCACTTACCTGTCTGATTGTTTATCTATCTTTTATTACTTATGCATCATCTAGTTTATATATACCTTTCTTTCTATTTATCTATCATCTTTTTATCATCTCTCAGATAATGTTTATCATATATCTACCAATCTTTCATCTTTTTAAAACAATTTTTATTTAGATATAATTTTCCAGAATCTTTGAATGAGTTTGTCATAAAGATTTATATCTTTTCCATCCTTCCATTAATAAGATACTTCAATGAATGAGATAAAAATACTAACTACAGTATACACACACACAAACACACACATAGCACAGTTAACTCTACATGATATTTAAAATAAATCGTTAAAGAAGTAATGATGAAGTTTTAGGTTGGTGAAAGAAGTAATGAAGTTTCATCTTGGGTCAACCATAAGATGAAATAACTGAGAAATCAATTTGTAGAACAAATGGAAAATGGGAAAAAAAATTTGCTTTTATTAAAATATTTAATATGACATTGTTTCCAATTGCTAAAATTATATTAAATAAAACTTTCCCTGACTATTATAGTTCAGATCTATATTATTTTTTAATTTAAGCAAATATTTTAAATACAATTTAATTTTTTTACAGGGTCTTCCTAACTCCAGCCCTCTGGAAATTACTATGTACACCAGGCTGGCCTCCATCTCACAGAGATCTACCTACCTCTGTCTCCTGAGTGCTGTGATTAAAGGCATGAAAGACCCCATATCTTGCTCTAAATATAAATCACACACACACACACACACACACGCACGCACACACACGCATAAATCTATTAGCTGCTGACTGCAAATTACATCTGTTTTGGTCCTACAAAAGTGTTTCCAAATGCTGTTTTCATATAAGAATCGATGAAGGTAATACCAAACTGTACCCATGGGACTAGAGAGATTGCTCAGCAGTTAAGAACACCAGCTTGTCTTACAGAAACCTGTATTCAGTTTGCAGCACTGACATAGTGGCTAACTAGTTTTTAACTCAAGTTAAAGATATGATGCCCTCTTTTGGTCTCTGTGAGCATTGCACAACATGGGTGCATTTTCATATAGGCTGGCAAAGACTCATACACATAAAATAAAAATAAATAAATCCAACAATTAACAAAAAACAGGTATCCAGAGGTATCCAGAACAATTAAGACAGAATAAATGGTAGACATCAGTATCTTTATGTTTTTTTTTTAATCCAGCTCAGGTACTTCTAATATTCAAACACATTAGAGAATTAATGTCAATCATGAGTCTGATGAGTCATTAAGAAAGCATCAGAAGTCCCCTCTCCTCTTGAAGTTCATATACAATGTTAGGTAAGCAAATGATTGTGATGGGACTCTGGTAGTGTAACTGTGCAAATATTTGCTAGTAAGACTTTTCTGTTTATGAGGGAGTAATTCTTCCAGCGGGTGGCCCTGCAGTGTGCCGCCTTAAGTTGCCTTGGGAATGTATTGGTGATGTAGCTGCCCTTGTGTACCATTCTCTCCAGTAAGTACCCACTGATGTACTCATTGGCTCACCAAGATGAATTAGGATGGATTCTCTTCATCGGTCTGTCAGTGTTCTCTGCATCTGGGAAAAAACATAATCTTATATGTTACTTTACACCTCTTCAAGAAAACTCACTTAATATGCCTCATATGATTTTAATATGTATTTCCTTTATCCCAATATACACATTCCTGAATTTTGTGCATTTTATACAACATAGCCTTATCATATTTAGACTCCCTTCCCTATATGAATTCTTCCATATTTCCCCTCTCCAAATATTTCAAGCATTGTATCACATATATTAGGGCTTATTGAGTTAACTTTGTGTGCCCAGATATCCGTTAGTGTAATTTTTTTTTTCTGCTGCAGCCTGGTAGGCCTATCAAGTGTCACCCCCTTAAAGAAGACCAACTCTTCCTCACCCGGAAGTGACCAGCTGTAAATGGTTTCTTGGCTAAGGTTGGGGCTTCCAGCCCATTACCCCAGTTCTATTCTGGGGTTCTGTCTGCTTGAGTCTGCATAGGTACTGCTCATGTTGTCACCATTTCTACAAGAACTTATTAGAAAGTTCCCAGAAGCCTAGAAAATTGTTTCCCCGTAGTCATCCACCAGAACTTGTTCTCTGGTCTCTCAGTGCCCTCTCCACCCCAGGTAAATAATCATAGATGTTTACATCCTGTCAGGAAAACTCACTCAACATACCTCACATGCTCTTAATATACATTTTCTTGATTATTATATTTGTGTACATATCCTTGATTATGGTTCACTTGCATTTTATCTTTGCTAAGTATATCAACAAATGTTTCAAACAGATGGAGGAGTACTTCTTCATCTTCTTATTGCAGCGTGTTTTGCATATACATTATATATATTTATTTTTATTTATATTTGAGCTGCATAACATTGGTGTATAAATAAAACATTTATTTTTATATATTTTAAATTTGTTTCTATTTTAAGTACAGTGATACTTGATGTTTTTTCTCATTTGAATTATATGGTTAGATTATAATAATGGGTGTGTGTATTTAAACTCTTTTTATATCTTTATGACTTCCCCCTACCATTACCATTCTTGATAGATAATAGATAACAACAAAATCAAAATAACAGCATCTGAATTAAGATATTTACCAAAATAATTTCTCACTACTAAATCCTTGTTTATGTATTTAAGAATTAGCTTTCCCTATTTTGAGAGGGAATCATTCTGAAATTATAATTGTTCTGTTTGTGAAAAATTAATTTCTTATGGATAATGTGGCTTCCAATATATGCAGATCTCTGAATATATTTAGGTATTTTAAGTTACTTTGCAGTCAATATAAAGAACTCATGATTATTTACTTGAATTTGGGTATTTTTGTGGAACAATGAACAAATGTGTTCAATATTTTTATGTTCCAAATTTTAATTCTTATGATTTACAGATGCATTCAATTTATGAGAAACATCCATAAATCTTGCACTTTTCACTCATTTCTTTTCTTAGGTTTGCTATAAGCTTCCATAAGCTTTGTACAGTTTCTGACTAAAGTTCCTGTATGTTCATTTGTTTGATGATCTCCATCATCTTGATTCCTTTTTGTGATTATATTATGTGGACAAACACTGGAAGACACTAGGAGAACACATATTTTTACTTTTTTGTTATTATTAGGCTTAAATTTTAACACAGAGATTTGCTGCATGTTTTTCAAAAGTATATTTTGTTGTAAGTGATTTGCTTCCATTTACATTTGGGTAGGGGGTTTTTTCAGATGGTCATATTTTCTTCTTTATTTTGTTCAAAAAGATTATCTAGTAAAAAGATTTGCATATAAAACATTATTGTTAGATTTAATCTATCATTATGTCAAATATTTTTAGATATTAACTGAAGATATTAGGGTATTTAAAATTTCTCTCTTAATATCTGTTTGTACTATTATTGTAATATAATAGCATGCTTGAAGAGTGTATTGATTTATAATTTTGTGTGTTTATAATCACTAATGATATAGACATGGAATTTGAGGAGGATGTGATAAGTTAAAGTCTTTAATTTACTAGCTTTTTATAAAGCTATGAATATTTTATGTATGTTTGGGTCATTTTGTGATCCAATATGTCTATTTAAATATTTGATTATCATAATTTTGAAATGTGCTTTTGAGACAAAGATCCTTATGTAGACCAGGCTGTCCTTGAACCTCAATAATCTACATGCTTCTGTCTCCCCAATACTGGCATCAAAGACTATAGCACAGTGCCTGTTCCCTAAATTTTTTATATTGATAATATTTATAATAATGTCCCTTATATCATTTATAATATTAGTATATTTCCTCTTTATTTATTTAGTTTTAAATATATTTTATGTGTACAAGTATACATGTACCTAAGTGCACTCATGTGTGAACTACCTGCAGAAATCGGAAAAGGGCATCCGATCCCCTGGAACTAAGATAGCGACAACTGTTAGGCACCATGTGAGTGCTGGGGACTGCACCCAGGTTCTCTGGAAGAGCAGCCAATGCTCTTAACCACTGATAGATCTCTTCAGCCCCACTCTTCACTTATTAGCCATTACTAGAGTCATGATTTTCAATGATCAAGCCATTAATAAATCACAGACAATTTCTTGTATGTGAAAGTGAAAAATTTTAGTTATAGTGAAGATTATGTCCTTGACTATGTGTTTAAGGTCATATTATACTGTATTTTAATTTGAATGTGTTTATATCATTTGAAGTTAATTGAATTCTGAATATGTTTGCATTTGGATAGTTTTCAGCTAGTTTTTTTTTCTTTGAAAGTTCTTTCTTAACTCTTTTCCCTTTCCCTTCTGAAAATCCCATCATGGGCATACTGGTCCAATTCATAGTATCCTAAATTCCCTTAAATTCAATTTTTGTTATTGTTGCTGTTACTGTTTCTTTTTCTTTTTCCTACTGCTGTGATGTTGATTCCATATGATAAGTCCCACACCACCAAGGAAAAAATGACTCCATTCTTTAGCCATCAGCTCCCTAAAGCTCCTCAGATAGGGATGAGGTCTCATGTACCAGTATCAATACTGTGATTTGACTGTTTTCTTTTTTTTTAAGTTCTTGTGCAGGCAGTCATGGTTACTACGAGTTCATGAGTAAAGCAACCATGTCATGTCCAGAAAACAGCATTTCATAGCACTCATTTCCATGCTTTGGATTTTATAATTTTCTGAACCCTCTTCCATGATGTCCTCTGAGCCCTGGATATGTAGTAGGGATTGTGCAGATGTAACAAGCACGGCTGAGAACTCAATCACTAAGTCTCATCACTTTGACCAGCCCTGAATCTGCATTAACTGCGTAACACTAACAACAGAAACTTCCCTGACTGAGCTTGAGAGAACATAGGCCCATGGTATAAACATACATATTTAGAAAACTGTTGGATAGCATGACTGTTTAGCAAAGTAACAGTAGTTTCTCCCTAGTATTCACAACTAACTGATCTATGGCTTTTCACAGCTTTTGTAGTAAGTAGCAAGTACGAGGTCTCTCCTTTGCAGTATTCTTTAAACCCAATAAGAATACAATTGGTCGCCCTATAAATGTCATGAAAATACAGTACATGTGAGTATATCTTGCCTGGTATGTTGCTATAGTAGCATACAGGTTCACAGTTGGCAAAATGGTTGTTCAGTTTTTCTCCCAGCCACATGCTCTGCACCTGTTGTACCATTGCTAGTAAGACGGGAGTTTCTATTTTGGTTCCAGCTTGATGTGTATCCTGCAGCAAAGATGGTGGTGTCTTCAGCAATCTGATTTTTCCATCTAGTTTGACTGGGCAATCAAGAGTAATGGCAACATATTAGCTGTTTAACATGGGTGAGAAAAAACACTCTGTGGAGAGGAACTTAAACCAAAATTATTAAAGTTTAGGCTTGCATGAGTGAAAAACAGATAAAATGAGTGCAAAATTGGGTTATAGATATTAGCAGAACAAAAAAAGTTTGCACAGGCTTACAAGATATTATCAGGAGTTTGTAGCAAATACTCACCTCAACCTAGGCAAGAATAACAGAAGTCCCTATGAACAAACTTTCAGTACTGACTAGGAAGACACATAAATGCACAGACTTATCTTGTAATAATGGAGAAGGTAGGTAAGATAATTCAGCTTTTTAAAGTACATGTGCCTTTTCAGTATTATAGTGCACAGCGGATAAATGAATCACTTTCTACCCTGTACATCCTGTCCTGGGCTAAGCTGTGAGATTCTGCTGAATGAAAAGCAGCAAAATATGATAGTAGTATCTCCTGTTGCAAACAAGCCTAGTAGACATGGATTTAAATTCAAATTGAACTACGGTCCACAGAGAAATTCCTAAACATTTAAATTTATTTTTCCCAGCATTTGGTGACATTCCTTCATGTTAGAAAGTATATAAGTTGTTAGAACCACTTAAAATATAGAAAATGAAAGACTATACATTTGGTGACTGTATGTAAATAATCTGAATTATGTTTTGGCTATGAATGCTTACCTGGGAAAGGAAAAGTCATATGGAAGACAGAACATCTTTAAATTTTGCATGTAGAGGAAGCCAAACTGGAACTACTTTGAAATAACATGAAGAAACTTTGAGTGTCTTTTAAATACCAAAAAAATAGGGTAGGACTTATGCTAAAATCTTTCCTGGTCTAAATTCTGGCAAAATCATTTTCTTTTCTGCTTTATTAATATTTTGGAAAATAACTTTGGTTAATATAATATACATTGATGGCTATATATGGTTATATGGTTTTATATATATATATATATAAAATCATATATATGGTTAATAAAATATGCATTTCAGCATATTTTATCATTAAACCATTTTTTTCTTAAAATTTTCTACTACATGTTTTTATTTTCTGCATTTGTAATGACATTTGACCACCTTACTTTAAGAACATAGTCTGTGATCCTTTTCTTATGCTTCTGGGTTTTTTTATTTTATAACTCGATTTCTACTTTTTTTATGTGGAACTTGAAGAGAAGAAGGAAGAAGCATCTCCCTATCTGTCTTTATTTTCTTTTTACCATGTAGATGTCATTCTTGGTCTTCCTGTCATTTTCCAGCCTTTGAAAGAATTTATATTTCTCCAGTATGTCAACCAGCATCCTATTCACGTGACGTCCTTCCTGCCATATTCCTTTGTCTTTCAAGCATCTTTCACTTTATTTTCGCCTTGCTTATTTCTCTCATCTTTAACAGCAGCCTCTTAATATTGTTCCCATTTTAGCTTTCTCTTCTGAGATTTCATATCTTGAAAGTGATCTATCCAGTGCATAATTGTGTCCTACTTTTAGTGATATTCAAATCTTAAACATTAAACATGCACTAATTTTGTTTCTCATGATTTCTCAAGATTTCTAACTTGACTGTGCCTATACCCCCTTTGCCTTGGATACTCAGGAACATTCTTCCAGGTAATTCTAATTCTGCCTTCTGCACCTCTCTAATGTAGTGAGATCTCCAGATAGCTTTCTGTGTTCTGGACCATCTGCACCTCCTCACCTAGCCTGTGGGGGTAGGATTCTGTGCCCTTTTATTTGGTCACAGACCTTTTCAGACTGCCTAAGAATTCCTTCATCCAATCTCTGCCTTGTACACTTCTGTAATTGTGCTGTTCCTGCTGACTAGAGGGGCCCAGATCCTAGGAGAAATCCTGAGAACATCTCCTGAACTGGGACTCTGAGGGAACTCCTGAGTTGCTGGACTAGAGACATCTGGTAGCTAAATACAAAATCAAGAGAGAACCTGAAGTCTAGATCAAGCAGTTTTATATATCCAATAATAAAATAAACAAGGTACATCAAGTATACAATCAGATTTCAACTCAACGAAGGAAGTCTTAAGGCTCACACAAGAATAAGAAAAAAACAAACAAAGAAATCCACATGCCAAGATCACAATGAAAAAAATAATAATATGAAAAATCCAAATAATATGCTCCCACCAGATATCACCAGTCTTGTAGAGGAGTTCTCCAAGGAAAATCACCTAGAGATGACACAGGACACAAAATTTTAAAAAAGAATAATTGTGATGAAAGAATTCAACACATTTAAAGAACACACAAACAACAAATGAAAAGAAGATATAATTTCTTCAGAAATAATGAAGAAAACACAGACTGAAATAAAGGAGGAAGTGAAACAATCAATAAGCAAATTTGAAACAACTGGAGAAAGTCTCACTATGAATGAATTGAAAATCAGAACATTAAGGCTGGATTATAAAGTTGAAGAACTGAGTTATTGAAGCAAAGATTATGAAAAGTCTTTAAAAACAGCCGTGCTGGAGATGGAGACCCACCCACAAATGGTACCCAATGTGAGTGGATAGAGACCAACAATGATGATTGAACAAGGGACACTCCAGGACATGCTGAGGAAGGTGAGTGCTCCCCAAGAGGGACATCGGCTTTGGTCCCACCATTCCACTCTGAGGACAGGCATGATTTCTTTCTAACTTCCATCTTTTTCCTTTGGTCTGAGCCCTCGCGAGAGACTGGTTATGTCATGGGGCAATTGAAGCTTTCTCACCAGGGTGACTCTCTGGTGTTAGCTGAAGGCCTGCATGTCCTCTGACCAGACCCCGACTGCCCCACTGGGTGTGGACAATGACCTTCTATCTAACTCTCTCTGATTAAAAAACCTGGTTATGCAATGACCAGTTAAAGGCCATTAGAGCAGTTGCCAGTCTCTTAAACTTGCGGTGAGGCTTATGTGTGTATACTGGAATGAATTCCCCAGGACCTTTCCATGGACCTGGGAAAGTTCTTCCTGTATAGCATGATTCTTTCCTTTCATGAACAATGCACCAGCTCCATCAAATTGCTGATGAGGGACTGAGCTCCATTAGTCAGAGCTTGTTGTTGCCTCAGGACAGGTTAAAGCTGTAAATACTTTGCCTCTAAGAGTTAAGAAAAAAAAAAAAAAGGTTTAAAAAGACATTCCATTCCTTCCATGGTTCCCCTCCATAGGTATGGAATAGAACAGTTAGATTGACCTGAGATTCAAAACTCAGTCACCTGTAAGCACCAAACATATGTAAAAATGGCTAGCCTAGAGTTTTCGTGTCTATTTTTGGTTCCTGTATCAGATCCTGTCTCTGTGACTTGGAAACAGTCCAGCTTGTGTTATTGTCTGTGTCTGTTTTGGTTTTGTCTTAAGTGTTGTGATTGCTTCCTCATGGGCCAGAGTGTGTCAGAAAATGTCAAAATGTCGCTACTTTTAAATGTATAGTTACCAACTTTTCTAAATGCCTTTATCTAGCTTGTTATCTGAAAATGTAATTACCTCTTTACAGAGAAAAAGAAGGTTTTAAAAGTTATTTCTTTCCTTAGACTTTTTCTCCACCGTGATTCTCTTCATGGATTGGGGAAAAGAGTGGTTAGAGGCCTGAACTTTGGACTCAGTCACCATGGTTCCAAGACAGCTGCCTTTCTAACTAGATCTAAGCATTTTAAGTTTTTGTGAACAGGAGAGTCATATACCATTCATTATAGAACATTTAACTGGGTGCCTTTTAAAAGTAAAAAAGAGATTTCTATTATATACCCTGTGCTTGTTCATGATCATGGCTCGTGCCCTTACTAGGACAGAGGAAACCACGTGGTCTGGTCTACATATCTTACTTGTGTAATTTCATCAATATGGTGATACTCACATAGCCTGACTGCCACCTTGGACAAAATTTTTCAAAATGGAGTTGACCTGCTTGACCTTGTTGCCATCTTAATCCAGCCACATGGCGTAATCCAAAATGGCCATGCCCAGGAATTTACTGGTTCTATAGAACTCCAGAAGATCATGATAATCTGGGAATTCCTTGGACCACAGGTATTTAATCACATGTCCTAATCCTTTCACAATTTATTTTAGTTTTGGTTTTCATTTTAGATTCTTGATGGGATCATAGAAAAGCAAGCGATTTCTCACATGGTCTTTTGTCACAAGGTTAATACATTTAAAAGTATTTTAAATTTTAACTATGGTATTTACTGGTTTTCAAAATGACTAAAAAGTCATGTTAAAGCTTGTTTTTCTGAAATAGAGTACTTCCCTCTCTGATGTTTAGTTGCTTCAAGTTTGCTTTTCCACATCCTGAGCATCACTGCTTTTCACTTTCTAGTTCAATGCCCTACGCAAACTAAAAGAGAAAAACATTTTTGTATCAACTCTTTCCAGGTTCCTTTAGGTATCATTGTTTTCTGTGTTCTTTATTACGTCTTAATAGTAATTCTTCTGTTTTAATTAATTGAACCCTGTTCTAGATAAAGGACCTGGCAGAAGAAAAGACTCTCCTGCCTAGATAAATGTATAAAAATTATAAGAAGGACAGATGTTTTCATTTATGCCAGTAATGATTAAACTTAACAGCTCTTCTGTGCAATGACTTTTGTCTAGTTTCAGGCTGGACCCCTGACTGTGAAAAGGAGAACAATATAGCCTCTAAGTAAAGTCATTGTGCTACTGAAATTAACTAAGGGATAAACTAATTTCAACAAGGTTATGATTATTCATCTTATGATTTAAAATGTCTGTAACAAAAGTAACTCATAAAATTCTCTATTTTCTCACAACAATAAAGGTCACTAACACAGACTAATGCAAATGTATAGATAGATAGACAGTACCCTCTGTCAAAAATTCCTCAGTTAGTGATTTATACTGGAAATTCTAAACTCAAGTTGATAATGTATTACTATGTACCAATCGCTTCTCTCTATCTAGTATCTACATTCTCAAGATCTAAAGCAAGGTTTTGGTAGACCAACTCACTAAAATAGATAAATTAGAAAGGATTTCAATGGTTTTTATATTTTCTATAAGGTTTTACTAAAAACTTATAAAGTACAATGTACACTATCTTATGTGTGTAATTTACATCCCATGTTCTTTGTTAAGATGCTGCTGCACAGCACTCCTGAGTTGAGTAACTTCCATGCTCGTGATTTCAGCTGTGCCTACTTACAGAAGTTCATCACAGTTGGGTTTACTAACAGTTGTATTCTTCCACTGAACGAGGAGTAAGCTGGACCCCCACCTGAGTATCCAGCTACTCTTCCCAGCCAGCTGTATGTAACTTTGCCTTAATCACAAATGGTGTCCTGCATTTGGGGAGGAAATTTGGGAAAGGCTAAAAGAAAGGACTTGATCTATGAGGTTATATATAAAAAAAATCAACATCCATGCTAAAGACTTTACAGTGCATCTGCTCTCAGGTTACCTATATACCTGTGAGTAATACCTCACCCATCTGTATGAGTAAAGTCATTCATTCTCCAGGGTGAACTTTAATATGATCAAACATTGGTTTGATACTAGAGCTCTAGAAAGGGAATAAACATTGCTTAATGCTTCCAGGAAAAGATTATTCTTAAAAAGGATTTTTATATAAAAAAATCTATACAAGTGATTAAAGATCTGAGTTGATATGTTATATTATAGAAAGCACTAGATAAATAATGTCTAAATAGTCTTAAAGTTTCTGAAGTAATAGTTCAGTCAAATACTTTAAGGAACAAAATATACATCTAGTCAAGGTTTATTCAAGAATGTTTGGCTTTTGCCCAAGCTTTAGCTACATAGAATACAGTAATTAATAGTTCAGTATTGGTGGAACTAACCTTCTTGGGTGTCTAACCACCATATTAAAAGGCCTCTAATCTGGTCAGAGGGACTTAAAGGGACAATTTTTTGTCTCTTGCCCTCCAAGGTCAACTAAGTTCCAGGGGACTATGGGGCATCTCTCGAAATGTCCTATAACTGTGATGTGTCACCTGTCTTCCTGTTCTGGGAGGTCGTGGAGACCCCACTAGAAGGACTTGAACCAATGTCCAGTCTGCAAAGAAGAGGGTCAGCACAGGAAAAAGTTTCCTTGATTTGCTTCAAAGTGAAGCTATGGTCTAGGAAGACCTTCTGACTTATCTTCACATAGCCCTATGGAGCCAGGGGCTCCTCTCAAGCCCATGTGATCCCCCTGAGGATCAGATACTCAACTGACATTAAGAATCAAATTAAGTTGGTTTATTTGGGCCAAATTATATGATCTTAAACACCCAAAAGGAAAGTATAACCAAAAAATTAAAATGATTAGTATGCTTCTTTAAGATTATAAGGAATTACACATCTCAGACATTAGGTTTAAGTTTATATAAGATGTTATTTACAAAATTTCTCACTAATGTTTTGTTCTTAATAAGAAAATGCCACTCAGATGTAAGACTTCAATTCTCGGCCTACCTCAACACTGCAGTGCATACCTGTGGCCAAGAAAGGCAAGCCCACCATTGTTCTAACCCCAAAATTAAATGATTTCTTTTCTCTCCCCGTCTAGAAGCCATTTGGGAGGGAAATCACCCCAATTCTAGCCACTCCAGCTATCAAGGTGCCTGAAAACAAATCCTGACTTCAAGACTCTCACGTTCAGCCTTGGCAGTCAAAAGGAAAAACAAAGAGGAACTCAAAGATGGAACCCTTTAAAAGTCCTTAAGCAAGAAATTCTAATGGACTTTGAATTGGACATTTGAACTCTTCCCTGTTATGACTATTGTAATTTCATCTTCCAGGGACCAGTCAAGGACTTTCTTTTCTCCCTACAACTAACAGTTATGAAATTCGGGGGTCTTTTAGATAGTCTCACTGAAGGGGTACCCCTATTGCCACATTCTATGACCCTATTCAGCCTTGAAGAACCCAGAGTGGTCAGCGCCCCAATTCCCTATTGGCAATTAGGGAGACCTCTTCAGAGGGTGGTGTGATGAGAATAGGAGGTAGAATTTGGTTAGGCAGTTTAGGGTAAAAAGACCCCAAAAGACCAAAAACTGTCCTTGTGCCCTTCAACAGCCTACTCTATATCAAAGGCCAAATACGTCCACAGTATTTGGGGGCTCTTATTTAATTCCTAAAAGATTTTAGGTTTACCTCTTCAAAAGGAGAATGTTAGAGAACAAATAGCTAACTGAGAGACTATAAATTCTCTCACTTATACCTTTCATAAACTCAAGAATGAACTTAAAACTCATTATTACCCCTGGTTTGCCAATCCCCTCACGGCAAGCCTCCTCCCTTTACTGGGACCTTATATACCTCCCCATTACATATATAAAAAAAGGGGGAGATGTAGGGATCTGGGTATTGAGCAAGGCAAGCAACTCCAGATACCCTAAAGTGATAGCAGGTGTCTGACCTGCCCTGCCTGTTGTGATAAACCTGGCCCAGGAAGCTACTGTAGATATGAATCTTCCTTTCCTCCACCCCAGACCAGAACCAGGTTTTTGGGTTTCATTTCCTCATTCCACATCAGCCCTAAAACCTTCCCGCCTTTATCCCCAAAACCCCACCTTTCCTGCCTTCTGTAATGGTCAGGAAGGCCTCCCTATATAAACCCCTGCATTGGCTCTAATAACCTAACTACCCACTGACGTAGTCTCCTGGGAGGGAACCCATCCCGCAGCACTCTGAGCCACCTGAGGTCCTGTTCCATTGTCCTCCATTCTCTGGCATGGCTGGAGCACAACAGCCATGCTGGAAATGGAGACCCACCCACAGCAGTCCTAAGAGGAAAGAGCACAAATAAATGACTCAACATTGCAATTCAAAAATATTCAAAGCCAACAACAATTGAAACTGAAACCAGCAGACAAGAAGAAAAAACAAAGATTAGAGCAAAAATGCATGAAATAGAAAGAAAGAAAACAATACAGAGAATCAACGAAACCAAGAACTGGTTCTTTGAAAAGATAAACGAGATAGATAGACCCTTAGTCCCATTAAACAAAAGAAAGAAAGAGCAACTCCAAATCAGCAAAATAAGAGATGAAAAGGAAAACATAATAATGGACAGGAAAAACATTCAGCACATTATAAGGCAACACTTTAAAAATGTATATGCTATTAGATTTGAAAACCTAAAACAAATGACTGTATATCTAAAATCACGAGATTGACCAAATCTAAACCAAGAAGAGATCAAGAGCTTAAACAGCCCCATAACAAATAAGAATATTGAAACATTAATACAAAACCTCCCAACTAAAAAGAAAAAAGAAACAGATAAATATGGATTCACAGGAGATTTCTACCAGACATTTAAAGATCTATATCATTCTACTCTAATTATTCAAAAAGTTAGGAAGAGAGGTAGAGCTCCCAAATTGCTTATATAAAGTCAGCATCACTCAGGAAAGAGTAAAGCTCATTCACAGCTGGTGAAAGAGCATACTCATATAAACCCATGGAAAGCGGGGTGGAAAACTCTTAAAAAAACTAAAAATGAGCCTGCCATTTCACCAAATTATACTCTTACTTTACATATACCCAACTGACTCATCTTAATGCAGAGATACTTGTACATTCATATTTCTGTCTGCTCTTTTCACAATAGCTAATACATGGAAGCAACCTGTGTGTCTCTCAGCTGATGACTGGATAATGAAAACGCGGTACATTCACACAAGGGAGTTCTGTTCAGTGGTAAAGAAAGATGAATTCATGAAATTTGCAGTTAAATGAATGGAACTAAAATTGTTACACTAAGTGAAGTAACAGACACTCATAAAAAAATGACACATTCTCCCTTATATTTTGATCAAAGCACAAAATCCTTACATGTGTTTATATATTCTGATGTAACTGGAGAACCAAGATAATGGAAAAGGCCCATGGTGGTAAAATCAAATAAGGAACCTGAGATTGAAGAACTATAGGAGATAGGTATTATAAGGGAGAAATGGATAAAATGTGGTTATTTACATGGAATGGGAGTCAGACAACTGTACAAGGAATTTGGGGGATAAATGGAAAGAAAGCTCAAGAGAGGTGGGGCCACAAGAGACTGGAATTATCATGGGAAAAATGGGGAAAATGGAGAAACTCTAAATGGGGAAATCATGGAGGAAGGTTTAGAAAGGGAGAGAGGAGCAATAAATAATGCCTATCTAATGTAAGAAGCCAGAGGGAATCATTTTAGTCCAGCAACCTAATGACAAATTACACAAACACTATTTCTACATGAGTTCATGTGTATAATTGAAGGCTTCACAACAAGAAACAATGCCATACAACAAAAGTGTTCCTTTAAGTTGTTTGCCAGTGTATTATGCAGACTACTGCCTCAGTCCTTGATTGCCTCTCAGAACTTGAAGCTAAGATCTTATTGCTAAAGACAGAATATGTTTCAGACACAGGATTTAGTGAAACTGGAACTGACCTGGAGGTCACTTCCCTTGACAGCTGCTTTCATAGGTTTGGAGAGTACTGTGTAGGCTACTGAGGCAGGCAGAGGTGGGAGTGTTGGATCACCAATTAATGGTCCCAACACCAACTTTGAAACCAAATTGCCATATTGATAAACAGCACAGCATACAACACTGGTGCTGTGGTGACACTTCTGTCTTCAGGGAAATCAACAGCTACCTAATTGAAGTAAAATCTTATTAGTGGGAGGAAACTCATGTGTGGTACTGTAAACATAGCCAAATACACATGGCCAAAGATGTCACAGATAGAGAAAACCCCAAGGTGATCACATCCCTAGACTGATTTCTTACTATGTGCAAAATATATTTCATTATATTTACAAGTATCCCAGTCGTCACTCATCAAGGAAACTTTTTTGCATCAAAGACTTTACAAAGTACAATTAGTCACACACAGACATTGTCTATGAATTTCCCAAACCTAAATGGTACATTTACAAAGTAGCATCTACATTTAAGGCTCAAGGAGCATGGAACAAGGTGTAGAGAGGACACTAATGAATCCCTCAGTTTTCCTTAATGAAGCTCCCTCATGCCATGGAGGGCCAGAAACACAAAATGTCACAGGTGACCAAAGAGTGGAGATTAGGATTCTACAATGTGCTGGTCCTTACACAGGACACTTATGTTAAACTTCACCCACTCAGAACTCTGGGACCCTTGTGAAGGAACGGCAGAAATATTGTAGGTGCCAGGAAGGAGGTATATGGCCATATGGAAATAGGGTCTTACAAGCTCCTGGGATGGTGCTCATGTGAACCTGCCACAGTGCTGACAACATGCACAAGACCCACGTAAACTCAAGCAGTCAAAAACCAGCATGGATTTTGGAAAATCGACAGTAGGAACCAGTCTTTGAGGAGAAAAAATTGGCAACTGATGGCTGTTGGATGAAAGGAGCTGGTCCTCCTGGAATGGGGGACTCTGAATGGGCTCATCAGAGTCTATGGACCTCAGTCTATGGAATGGCACTGGGACACATCTATGGACAACAAATTTGTGCATTGGGCATTAACACAGATGGCAGAGTGTTTAATTTCCTGTGGGGGTGTTGAGAGGGGTGCTAGATGGGAAGGGGTAAGGAAATAATTGGAATTTCTTTAGATTTTTCCATGTGAGGTACACAGAGTTTCAAAAAGAAAATTGAGAAAAGGGGAGAAAAGAAAAAATAAAAATAAAATTAAAAAGTAAAATAAATCTACTAGACCAGGATATTCATAATTTGTAATCTAACAGACAGATTCTGTAAAATAAGTTATATTTAAATTCAATGTAGAAACTTTCAGTAATAATATTTTATAGTTTCAAAATATAAGCTTTATTTGTCAGCTGAATATATAAAATACATGTAGTGGTTATTCATGGTTAAATAAAGCATAGTGTGAAATGACCTTTGAGTCACACATAATTCAAGTGCAAAGTTAATGAAAGCCAGTAATCAAGAATATATCTGTGTTACAAAAGTTAATTCCAAATGGACTGAGGACCTGAAGGTAAAACTTAAAATGTTAAAATGTTAGAAGAAAACATATGTAGTACCCTTCAAGGTATAGGTGCAGGAAAAAGAATTTCAAAATCATAAATCAGTGGATCAAGAATTAAGGTCAACAATTGACAAGTGAAATCTCACTAAACTATAAACTTTCTGTACAGCTAATTAAACAATCAAAACAAGTCCAAAGAGTGGGGACCAATCTTTACCAGCTAAAGCACTAATACCCATGTAATATAAGTAACTCAGAAAACAAGAAAACAAATGACCTATTAAAACTGTGCTATGGATCAGAACAGAAAAATCTCAAAAAATAAATAAATAAAAATGGCTAAGGAACACCTTAAAAAGTGTTGACCATCCTTAGTAGAGAAACGCAAATCAAAACCACTTTACGATTTCATCTTACCCCAGTCAAACTAGCTAAGATCAAGAGAAAATATGACCAATGCTGGCCAGAATGTGGAGAAATGCAAACACTCATTCACAGCTGGTGGGATTGAAAACCATGCAACCACTATGGAAAGTTGTGTAGACACCCCCTAAAAAACTAAAAATGAATGTGCCATATGATTGATTATACCATTCCTTGACATATACCAAAAAGGACCCATTCTCTTGTAGAGATACATTTTTGTTACTGATCTTTTTACAATAGTTAAGAAATGGAAACCATCTAAATGTCCCTCAACTGACAAAGCCATAAGAAGATGTGGCACATTTACACAATGGAGTTCTACTCAGCTGTAAAGAAGACAAAATCATGAAATTTTTAGGTGAATGAAGGAACAAGAAACTTTTATTCTAAGTGAAGTAACACAGACTCAGGAAAACAAGCAATGCATGTCTTCTCTTATTATTTATGTTAATAATAAATCCTTATATGTGAGTATATATACCCAGATGCAACCATAAAAAAAAACAATGGAATGAAACCATGGAAGCAAAGGAAAGGAAAGATCCTTAGACAGGGGAATTACCTTAGACAGGATAATTCAATAGACTCCCAAAATAACACCGGCTGTGCCCTCAGTCCTTGATTACCTCCCAGAAGTTGAAGGTAAGTCACTGTTGATGAAGACAGTACATAGATCAGACACAGAACTTGAAACAATGGAGCTGAAACTGACTGAGATGGCTTCTCCCTGAAGACTAGCTCTCAAGATCTTAACAGATGCAAGCTGCCAAGGGATAAAATCAGTCATTGTTTAAAACCCAACTTTGAAACCTAATAACCATAAAGATGACTAGCATAACAAACTATAGTAGTGCAGTAGTGACATTTTTACCTTAGAATTAATCAAAAGCTATCTAAATGGACTTAAATCCTTCTCAATTGGAGTGAACACAGCTAAGACACAGTAAATACCTTAAATTTATTTATTTTTTTTATTTTATGTGCATGAGTGTATTGCCTGCGTGTGTGTGAGTGCACTAATGTAATACAATGCCCCCAGAAGTCAGAAGAAGACATCAGACCCCTAGAACTGGAGTTGCAGATGGCTGTTTGCCACTATGTTTGTGCTGAGAACCGAACTAGGTCCTCTTCAAGTGGTCAGTGCTCTTAAGTGCTGAACAATCTCTCTGCCACAACAAATACAATTGTTTACTACATGCTAAATATTGGTCCTTATATGTACAGGCAATTACACCATTCATCAATCACCAAAGAAAGTCCTTTTTAAAACAAATGGAGACTATTACGGAGTTCCACATGTGGTCATATACAGAGAATAATTGTGTGAGAGATGCCCAGCCCTGTGTGACATACCTACTATGGAAGGAGGTAAAGAGAATACTAATGCTTTTCTCAACTCTCTTTAGTGAAGCTTCCTCAAGTAACATCATACTTTGCACACAGACAGCCACAGGTGGCCAAAATATAGAGAACAAGAGACTGCAGAGAGATATTCCTGGATAAGACTCTTATGTTAACCCTCACTCATCCATGGCTTGGGTACCATTGCACATTTTAAGAGCCATGGTTGGTGCATGACCATAAGGAAATTGTATTCTAGGCCTCTGTGAACTTGTTCATATGATCTTACAGCAATGATGTCAGCACGCACAAGACACATTCAAATTGAGTCAGACAAAAACTCAGAGAACAACTGGAGATATGGGCAGTAGATGTCACCCTTAGCCAACAAATTATTGGCAGTTGATTACTGATAGGCGAGGGAGGGTTAATCTTTAAAGGAAGACTCTGTTGATAGGCTGACTAGATTCCAGTGGATGAACTTGAACTGAGAGACATCTGGGTACACAAACTTGACTAAATAGACCTTACATATAAAACAGAATGAATGAAATCTGGTGAGGGATAAAACAGGGACTGTTTTGTATGAAATGCATAAAAATCAAAAACTAGACAAAATAATTAAAAATGAATCTATGATATGTCCCTGTTATATCATTCCTTGACACATATCCAAATGATTCATCCTTTCATCCTATTGCCAATGTATTTGTGCAACCATGCTTGTCTCTGCTCTTTTACTAACAGCTAAAAAATGGAAACACCTTAAATGTCACTCAACTGACAAGTGAATAAAGAAAATGTATATATTTACACACTGGAGGTCTACTCAGCCATAAAGAAAAGGGAAATCATTTAATGGATGGATCTAGAAACTGTTAATGCTAACTGAATTAGCACATTCAGAAAATCAAGCAAGTTATGTTCTCTCTCATTTGTGGATTTAGCCCCCAAACCTTAATTGTGATATAAAAGAAGGAACTAGAATAAAGGAAAGGAAACAGAGGAGTAGAGCAGAAGAAGGAATCATCTAGAAGGAAAAGAGGAAATGGGGCATTAAACTGGGACGAAAAGATAGAGTATTGTAAAAGAAGCCATGCTGGTAAAGGGGAAGAGACTTCAGGAAGGGGGATAAGAGCAGACAGGTACTATCACAGGTGGAATGTTGAAATCTTTGTACTTCAACAAGGCAGGAAATAGGGATATTTATAAGGGGGATGGAGAGGAGAGATAAATAATGTTTTGTTACTTTGAAAAACAGAGGGAAACGCATTAGTTCAAAAGCCCACTGAATTCATGTGAGTACCTGAAGGCGATATAACAAGGAACATAGTGTCAAATACGAAAATACTTTCTTTGAGTTGCTCTCTAAGAAACTCCCAAAGCAACACAGCCCATTGTCACACCCCTTGATTGCCTCCCAGGACTTGAGAGCAAAGACTATTTTTAAAGACAAGGCATACTTCACACTTGGAGCAATGGAGTAGAGTTGGAACTCACTTGGAAGCCTTCTCCCTAAAGATTAACTCTCATATTATCATCAGATTCTATGCAAGCTACTACTGGAATAAAACCAAACAATGATCAAGTCCAGCTATAAAGCCTAATAATCACATAACTAAAAGGCACAGAAAACTATTTATATTGGTACTGTGGCAGCATTTTACGTTTGGGATAATCAACAGCTGGTGAATTGTACTTAAAATTCCCTAAATGAGAATGTGGTATCATATGAGTGTGGTACTCATATGTGGTAATATAAACATAACCAAGTACACATGGCTGGAGAAATCCTAGAGCCTAGAGTAAATTCTGCATCTGGCACATCACCAGACAAACATAATTTTTTACAGTATGCTAAATATGCATCCTAATATGTATAGATAAGTATACTTGTTATCATTATTAAAAGAAGTTTCTTCTTGCAATAGATGGAGACTATTACAGAGTTCCACAACTGGTGAAATGCAGAGACTGAGATGTCTGGTCCTCAGAGACACATCCACAATGTAACCTCTATATCTAACACTCACGGATAGAATAACAGGGGAGGGGTTAGAGGAACATTAGTGCATATCTCAATTCTTGCTAATGAAGCTTCCTTATGCAACAGATGATATTAACACACAAAGTCACAATTGGCTAAAATGTAAGGAATAATAAACCGCAGGCTGTCTTTGGTTAGTGTCAGGGGTCCCAGTGCTCGGGGAAGCCCGAGTGGACCAAAGGGTCTCTCACGTTGGGGAGGGGCGGTGAGTAGGAGCAGAGTTAAGACACAAACTCTGGGAACTGAGTGAGAAGCAGGCAGATGGTACTGCAAGCTCCTTTATTCAAAGAAGTGCAAAAGGTCTTATAGGTCTGGGTAGTCATTGGCCTTATGGGGTGGGGTTCCGATTGCAACCAATAGTGATCTGTCCCCAGGTTCTTTCCAGGTGCTGGCCAGAAACTGGTCTCACGGCTAGCCAGAGCAGAGTCCCACACTCACAGGAGCCATTCTTCTATTCCTCATAGCAGGTGGCCTGGATAGGCCCACCTTGCATTATGCCCAACAGGTTAGGACTCCTATATAAAACTTCTCCATTCAGGCAGGTCCCAGGGTCTATTTCAGAAAAGGGAGTAGGAAAACTGTAAGAACGAGGGGTGGTGAATGACCTAAAAGAAACAGAGTTTTCCATGCTTCTTGGACAAAGGAGTATGAGCATTATGAGCTTACATCAATGGTGCCTAGAATATGCAAATGTGATCTATACAAAACCCAGCACAGAAGTGAAGAAATGGAGAAGATGCCGCATCCTTAGCTGAGGAACCATTGGCAACTGATCACTTCTGGGTGAAGTAGAGTTGGTTTTCTTTAAGGAGTGTTGCTAGATAGGTGAACCAAGCTCAAGTAGATTAACTCACACTGAGGTACATTTGGGGACACAAACATCACTCCATTGTTCTTAACATAGGTGACATAGTGCATGAGATCTGTTGGGGGGAAGTATGCCAAGGTTGGGGAGAGGTTTTAAATATGATCAAGATGGATTGTATGAACAAAATTTCGATTAATGAAGAAAAATTCAATAAAAATAGCAACTAAAAGAATATATTTGTGAATGAGTATGTGTCTCTGTGTATTAGAACCTGTTTCATTTGTGGTATCAAAATTAGCATCCAAATCTTAATTGTAAATAAGAAGCCAGAGAGAATCCAGTTTATCAAATAATGAGATGCATAGAAAAGCTCTAAGACTGAAGATACAAATTTGCTTATATACTGGTATCAATGTTCCTTCTAAAGAAATTGCCTTGCATTTTATTTATACATTGTCTTGGGTGTTAATTTAGTGGACATATGTAGCACCCAGGCTACGTTCATTGACCGAGTCCGGATCAGCGGAGGGCTGCGGATTGAATGAAACACATAAGACAGAGACACAGACACACATACTAGGTAGGAGGAAAGGAGAATGACTGACTTTATTGAGAGGCAGCAAGCCTTATATACCTTGAGGAGGGGCTTTGCAGGAGGTTAAAAGTTCACGTTCTCAGGAGACATCAGCCACATGACACACATCTGATGTAAACTGAGGAAGTCTGCAGTCAAATCAATAAAGGTCAAGTTGTTTACTTCAGAACTGCGATTGACAAGATCTGGCTAGCTCTTGGCCAAGAGCCTAGCACTAAGAGAGCAGGGCATGCAGGGGGGCCAGACCCTACAGACATATGCTCTTCGTTTTATTTGAGGTGCCTTCAAAGAGACATTCATGCATGTATTCAACACCATCTTTGGCTTTGCTCTTCTCTAGACAAAGTACTTTGGGTTACTTTTATTTTGCACCGTTGTTACAAAATACTCAGATTTTACAAAAGATTCCTCATAATTTTCATGAAGACAAGTGTAATTTTCTAAAAAGGAAAGGATTGATACTGAAGTTTGACAATAAGCAGAATGAAGAATCACTAAATGTTCTTTGATGGTGAATATGAACGATACTTTTTATGAGAATTTAGAATGAAGAAAATATTTTGAAAGTGGTGCTTGAAAAGAAAGGGATATTAAGAAAGATTAGCATTATATTCTTGGTAGCATAACTTTTAAGTGTATCTTTGCATAATTGCCTTTTTGTATCTTAGTAAGAACCAGAGTAGCATTTTATTATTTTATCTGGCTTAATCGCTTCATTTTCGGGAGCTTACTCTAATAATCAAATTGTATCCTCATTAGATTTACTTCATTTGTGTTTTGTCATTTAGAACATAGCAAAGGTGGTTAAGGCTCCAATAGCATCTGCCCACATTTGCAACCTCTTTAATTAATTCTCATTCTCTTATTGGCAGTTCTTTTATACAGTCATCTGAATTGGCTTGAAAAAGAGCCAGGCATATTTTCAAAACTTACTTCTGAAAAAATATCAATCTAAGTGTATATTATTTTTAAATGTTCATGAAGAGTAAAAATGTTTTTAAAAGGTACGAAATTATTAACAAGATTTCTTTGATGTGGGGACTGGGTCTATCATAAAAGGTATTGAACAAAGCCAAGCAACCCTGGATACCCTGAAGGAATGGTAGGAGTCTGGTCTGCTCTGTCTGATGCAATAACCTGGCCCCAGGAAACCACTGTAAATACAAATCTTCTTTTCCCCCACAAAGATCACCGCAGACCAGAACCAGGTTTTTGGGTTTCGTTTCCCCTTTCCTAATTTCCACATTAGCCCTACAGCCTTCTTGCCTTTACCTAAAAATCCCACCTTTAACTTTCCTGCCTTCTGTAACGACCAGAAGGGCCTCCCTATATAAACCCCTGCCTTGGTTTTAATAACTGAACTGCCCACTGATGCAGCCTCCTGGGAACTCCTCCCACTGCACTCTGAGCCACCTGAGGCCCTGTTCAATTGTCCTCCATTCTCTCGGAGGACTGGAGCACAACATCCTTGCTGCAGATGGAGACCCACCCACACTTTGAGACTTGCATTTGGTTAAATAAGTATTTTATCTGTATTCAAGATCTCATTCTCAGAACATGATGAATTATGTCAGTAAATGACATTCTCTCTCAATAGTGTTAATTTACTTAGTGCATATAACAAATTTAAATAACAATTCATTCTAGCTGTGTATTTGTCAGTGTCAGTTCAGTTATCACTTTGAAAATACTGACTGATTTAATTAATCAACTAATTGATAAAGTGTGCAATCTTCCTTCATTAAGTATGAGAAGCAGCATATAGCTTATATTATGCTCATAAAATTGTATTATTGAAAGAGCTATATGAATCATTTTGTTTCATATCTCATTTACAAAAATAAGAATGCATCAGATTTTAAATTAATCTTTTCCAGTGGGATGAATTGAAATGTGTGCCTTTTCATCATCCTGAATTTTTAAAAATTATTTTAGACACGTTTCTTATAAATGGATATCTTAGTGATTAAGGAAAATGTATGTGATTTAAATTGCAGGTTTTGGTATATATTATTTTATGTGGCAGCTTGTTGTAATATGGTTTTGAATTAAATCTTTCTTCCTGAAAGGAGGAGAATGGCTGATAAGCTTACAAGGTCCCAAGATTCCAAAAGAGTAAACATCTGCAATAGACATCTACTCTCAAGAGGTACAGGAATCTCCATGACCATAGCTTTCACTATTTTAGTGTAGATTATTTTCCAAGAATAAAGAATGGAGTAATACAGAAATACTTCACAGAATTTTTTCACTGAATTATTGAGATTACATGTATATACAAAAAAATACACATTATATGAGATCTAGATGTTGAATTTGGGCATAGGTAAATATTTGCACTATCATCTTTACAATCAGAGATACAGGCAGAATCATCTTCTTAAATTTTCTTTTGTAATTTTTCTTGGATTTTGTTCAATAAAATGTCACAATTTTGCTGCCTTTGGACATTTCAGTTTGCTTTGGAATGGTTACAGAAGTTATAAAATTATATTAATGAGTAAATACTTAAGAAATTTACTTTTTCTTCCTTACCCTGCTTTGAATCCTGTGAACTATAATAACAACTAGCCTGGTGAGATAGCCTGATATGATAGGCTTATGGGTGCAATATTGGCACAAATATTGTGGGAGTAACCAATCACTCTTTAATGAAATTTAAGGCACACTTCCTGTGATGGAGCCCATACCTGGTACTGATATTAAGCTAAAGAACCCATGACTAAACAAACCACAGGCACAGAGGAATACAAAATATTAGTTTTCTATTAAATAGTTCTCATATATACTGATGCTTAATAACATTGTTACAACCATAGATTAATGCACCTTTCAACTCTCACAAGAGAAGTTTCCTTATGCAACAGACAACGATTCACACAGAAACCTACAGCTGGCCAATACTGAAAGTTTATCGCTGAATAGGATACTTACATCAAACTTCTGTCTCTTGAGGCTCAAGGGTCACTGTGGAAGAAGATGTAGAAAAATCCTAAGAGCCATAGGTGATGAGTGATCACAAGGAAGCAGAGTTTTCCAGACACATGGTCAGTTACTAATATGAACTCACAGCAATGGTGACAGCATGTGGAAGTTCAATGCAAACTCAAATCAGAAAAACAAAATCACAACATAGACATGAAGAAGTAGATAAGTAACTCCACCCCCCCTCCCCCAGAAACTGCTGCAACAGGTGAGTGCTGTCAAGGGCAGAAGCAGTCTTTTTCAAGCATGGAACTGCTCACAGGTTAATCAGGCTTCACTGAATGGTCCCAAACTGAAGGACATTTGGAGATACAAATTAGGCTCTCTTTCTCTCTCTCTGAGAGAGAGAGAGAAAGAGTTTGATGATTGGGAAGTGTTCTAAGTAAGTTCAAATTACATTAAAAAATTCATAAAAATTCAATAAAAATATAAAGGTATTTTAATCTATTCATTTCCTTGAAAGGCATAGTATGTTTGCACTTTTCAACATAAAGCCAAATGTATTCCTATTAGATATTTAAGATTTATGGTTTTTATATTCTAAATGTATTTTTCAAAATTTTATTTCACATTTATTTATATATTTGTGTACAGGTGTGTGCATGAACTTCAGTGTGTGTGTGTATGTGTGTGTGTATGGGGGTGTGTGTGTGCATGTGATGGTCAAAGGATAACATTGGGAGTCTGTGCTCCCTTTCCACTATGAGGGTCTCAGTAATCCAATTTAAAACATGTCTTGGCTGTAAGTACCATGACCCACTAAGTAATCTTGATGACTCCTGAATATATATTTTAATTAATTGTATATTTCTATAATTCTGGAAAACCATCATCAATCACGTTAATTTAAAATTTCCTATAAAATTTGCTTCTTAATTATGGGGAATATCATACATACACAGCAAAGTATTGAGGAGTACTGAGTCTTCGCTATGCCCCTTTTGTATGGACATGGTGGATGGCATCGTCTTCACCTCATTTATACTGCTTTCTACGGGCAAAAGCAATTCCTCCTGACTCATAAATGCTGTTGAAAATCTTATTTGCCCTGCATATTGTTCTGGGTTCAAAATATCCTTCAGTCTTCTTTCGAGTTCATGACTCATATCGGATTTGCACATCTTAACTCCAAGTTGTTTCAGGGAAACATGGAGGCTTACCTGTTTGCTTCAAAGATCTTTTCAAACTGAAGGAAGAGGGGCGCAAACCAATCTCCACTACCTATCTTTTGCTTCCATTCTCTTTCCATTTCAGCACCTATGTACAACATGTAAGAAATCCTAAAAATTAATATGTAGGATGAGTGTTTTTCTAAGGATGTTGAACATATTTCATCTCACTGGTGTTTATGATTTTCCTTCTCTTTTCTGGCTTATTGAACACTCAAAATGAGAGAATATAATTTAGCATTCTCAGAACACTTCATTAATAAAACCAATTACAAAACAGATTACTTAGGCATCTACCCTGAGTTTCATATCTTCATCAAAATATGATTTACATAATATTAAATTCATCTCCAAGAAGTGTGGAATTCAGTGACTTTTAGTTAACTGTAAGATTGTCACAAAACCACTCTGCTTCCAAGCTCAGACCTCAACAAACACTGACTTCTGGTTCTGCAAATTTCATCATCTAAATATGTCATATACATGGGCAGTAAAATAAGTTTCCTTTTGCATCTGGCTTCTTTCACTTGACATGATGCATGTTTTTGCTTCATGTATCTAGTATCTTGTGTCAGTAGCATGCCTGTATTTTTATATTTATTTTTATATTGCATAAATGAAACCACATTCTATTGACCTAACTGGGAATTGTTGGATATTTGGTTTATCTTTTCTTAAAATATTATGAATAATTCTGATGAAACAGAATGTGCAGAAATCTATGTTCAAATATGTTTCCTAATTTATTTCAAGTTGATCCCCAGCTGGGGAACTGTAAGCTAAATTCATGTATAAATTATTAAGAACTGATAAAATATCTTCCCATCAACATTAATATGTTTCAAGCTCATCAATTACATATGAATCTTACAGTTTCACCACATGCTGATGAACTGTTAGTACTGAAGTTAATTCTGTTTCTGTTGAGTTATTTTTCTCTCATTTCAAGTTTTCTCTGCTGTTTTCAACTATTCGTGATATACCTGTACAGATTCAGCAATGAGTTTCCCCTGATGATTTCTGGGGCTACTTGATAGTGGGTTTGTGGTTTACATTTACTTTAGGAACCTTTTCACTTATTTTCAACATTTTTTCCATATCTATGTTCTTTTGGGAACTTTACTATTTTGTCTCCAAGGTTCAGTGCATTATCTCTGTTTCAGAGAAAATTTTTATTAGTCTATAATTAAATCATTTGCTTCTGTCTTCTGACCTAATATTACAAAATAATTGTGCTGTTGAGTGTTTCTAGTCAATTTAAAATTTTCATTTGTTAAATTCTCAGTTATATAGTTTCCCTTTGGTTCTTTTTATAATCTCCCTTTCTTTTGTGAGATTTACTATTGATCATTTTTATTGTGTTTGATTTTAATATTGTATTGTGATTATAAACTGCATATCTGAGCTAATTGTAAAAAATAACTATTTTTAGTTTTATGTGGTGGCAGTTGTTATCATTACATGTATGTTTTTTAGATTAATTAATTTCCTAGATGTAATCTTGATAATTGATTCCTACTGAAATATTTGACCTTTTCTTTCTCTACTCAGCTTTTATAAAACTTTGTTGGCCTGGCTTTCTAGTAAATGTGCCTGTTTAGTTTGAGGAATAGCTAATGAATTTAATATTTTTTTAATTAAAACATACAAACTTTCTATCTGTTGGAGTAGCTATGTTTGTATGTGTAACAAAAATTCAGGCAGTTTTCTAAAACCGCTGTCTTTTGTTTTCAACAAGGTTATGTTATTACTTCACTGCAGATTTATTAAGGTTCACAGAGAGCCAGGGGTATATGGAATATTTTGTCAGACCTAGAATTGCTTTCTCATATGCTGCTACGAATTTCCATAATGAAGATTACCTTGTTAATTTTCCCATAAGTATTCGTTGTTCATGTTCTTCAATTTGTGAAATTAATCTCGTCACTGTTTAGAAAAATTTTTCTGTTTTAAACTTTTTTTCCTTCATAAAATGGGCAAACTCTAAGAATCTACAAAGTAAATAGACTTGGTAACCCAGTCAACCAAACTATCACAATAGGAATGTACAAACAATAACACTGTCGTCTCTCCAGAGCTGTGTCGCACTGCAGGCTGTTTTTTTAAATAACTTTTTATCAAAAATATCATACTTCGGTTGTTAGAAACCTTTGATTAGCTACTACTACCTCAGAAGTATTGTTATTGAATGTCTTGCCCAATTTTGTTGCACAATTTTAGAGTTTCCTTTTTCAGGAGAGCAGTAACTGGGCTTCTTGTGTTACTGTAGTAGAAGTTCTGATTCTCAAAATATTTTCTTTAAATTCCAATATGAAAAGTGTAATGGTTTTCCTCTTTGTCCTCCTTCACTTCCAGTTTCTCTTGTACATTAGAAGAACTGTCTAAATATCGTGAAGGCATAGTGGAAATGGAGGAAATTCTTATATTTACAGTAATGGAGAGCACAAAAATAGAAAATATTAGCCATAAAAATTTTAGAAGTGTAACTGTTGTTTGCTTCCAAATCATAATGATTCTTGTTCCAGATTTCTGTCCTATAAGGACTTTTACTTTCACACCAAGGAGATGTTGGTGTTCAGATCCTTCCCTACAATGGATACAATTCCTGATAAAGGATATTACATGATTTACCATGAAACACCACCACACATTTGCTTCCTTCAATGTGCAAAACACACCACACACATTATACGTAGTAATCAAGACAAAATATCATCTTTTCCTTGAGTGTAAAAAGATGTGGATAATAGAATCATCTGTGTCTGTATGAGACTTGTAAAAATTAGATAAAATAATTTATGAATATATATATATACATATGTAATGCAGTTTATCATTTTTGTATAAAAAGCTTTACAAATATACTTGAAATACAAAATATTTAATAAAATAAGGTGGATTGCAGATAAGACAAGGGAATCTAGATGCCATCAAATTACAATGTAGAGAAATTGCTGAAATGCAATTAATTAATTTTCAAACAATTATTTAATTATTTTATATGTATGAGTGTTATGCTTGGATTATGTACGTACACCTGTGTCAAGTGCCCACATAGGCCAGAAGAGAATGCCAGTTTCCCTGGAGCTGAAGTTACACATGATATTTGAACCCAGGTCTTCTGCAAAAGCAGATAGTACTTTTAATCACTAAGTTATCACTTCAATCCCTCAATTAAAAATTGAAAATTAAATGAAATGGGGCAATGCAATAATGCAAGTTGAACTAGTTATCAGACATCTTCCAAATCTATTCTTCATTTTAATACTTCAATTTAAAAGAATTTCAGAAAGAATTTCAGAGAAATATTTTTGATGGAACTATTCATTATAAGCCCTTTTCTTTAAGACTTTATGTTACACAGAATATTAATGAAAATAGTGACATTTCTGAAGCTTCACCATAAAGACAACTAATATTTAGATTGTTATTAAATCATTGTAAAGATTACAAAAGTTATTTATTGTTTGAGCTTAGATTTTAAGCTATTTAGTCTCTTAAAATTTTCATGTAGCAAGTACCAGACAAGCAAAAGCATTTCTCAAAGTTTAAATAGAAAATGATGCAGGCTCAGAAAATCCTGCTGCTAGGGAAGAAAGTTGAATTTATTTACAAAAATCTTTCAAAGAATACTGGGGCAAGGTCACACAGTATCAATGGGTTGTCAAAAGTCTTTATCTCGTTCTTTTGGGGGTAGTTTAGATTAAGAAGTTATATCAAATACCCCCTGCTGTTTTAAATTATAGCTCACAGGGGAAAAATAAACTTGATTTATGTATTGGAGAATGATTTATATAAGAAATCCCATTGTGTCTTATACACTTAGTTTCAGAGATCATAGGAAAAAAAAAAAACAAAATGCCTTATTAGCTTGTTTCATTAAGGTGTTTTTCTCACCTTTTGATTTATGCATTTAAGAAGATACCTGCACACAAAGAAATAAAGGAACTTGAATGGTGATCGTAGTAGAAAAAATCTTTCATTCACACATTTAATTCCTAGAACAATTTACAGTCATTCAAACAAGGTAGGAGTTTGATTTAATACTTACTTAAATAGAATAACTGAATCTCTTTACAAGTGAGAAGCACATCTTGTTTACATGTGAAATTTATTAAATGCATAGAAAAGCTCTTAAATATGCAGAAATGTCCTTATTTTTGTTTAATGTTCTAAAATATCATGTGACTTAGCAATTGTGTAAAAAAGCAACAGGACTCTCTAAGGTGTCATATGTTTTGATTTCCAAAGACCAAAAATGTGTATTAACAACTACATAGAACTATTTGATTTGTTACAAATATATAGCCTCACACAGATTTCCATACACAGCACATTCTGCCCTCCACTGGTTGTCTATTTACTTTGAATTGCTTCCAGTAACGACAGTGAATCTGTGTATATGTAGATTCATTAGATTTTATCTTTATTAAGTGAAGAAAGATTATTTTATACATTATGTAGATTTTGATCACTTCAGGAATTTGTACAAGGAAGAGATAAACAGACAAACCCTGAGATAATTAGTTTGAATGCATCTATGGTGATATTCAAGCAGTTGTGGTTTAATAAAGATTTTCTGTGTTATTAATATGGGCTTTGTTGGAAATAATTAGTGTGACTAAAGCTAAGGATATTAAAAATCCTTAATTTATATATTTTGTAAGAAAAATAAGATAGCTTTATTTCTACATTCTATTCATTTAAGAAAGTTGGTTTTCTATAGTAGATTATTGCATGCAGTACAGAGCCTAAAGTTATGGTAAGTTTGAACTTTTTTTCATTTTGAATTTTAAGTCTAGAACAGTATTGCAGAATCTTATTCCTCACTATTATCTTCTGTTATATGTAATTCTCAAGTCCTAACTTTCTCTTGAATGTTTAAATTCTCAATTAAAATTTTTCCCAACAATTCAAAGCTTAAAAATAAGCATAAAGAAAAAAATATAGCATTTAATATGGGCTCTTAGGAAAAAGAATTAGATTTAAGGCCATCTATAAATGTATGAGCATCCTAATGTCAATGATTAGAATACTAATATTTTATTCTTTATATCATATCAAAGGAAAATTTCATGAATTGTTTATTAATCATTATCACACTAAGAGTGAGTTAGCTTTATAAAAACGGTTTGGTTTAAAAGTAATATGAAAGTCATGCATGGTGGCATATTCTTTTAATTCTAACATCTGGGAAGTAAAGGCAGGTGCATTTCTGTGAGATCAAGGCCAAAGAGGTTTATGTAGTGAAATCCAGGTGAGCTGGGGATACATGGAGACCCTATCTTAAAAAAAAAAAGAGAGAGAGAAAGGGAAACCAATGAAAAAATTGATCTACAATATGATCAGCCCACTCAGGCATACATCCAAAAGATTCTATATAATTCCCCCCAAATACCTTCTCATCCATATGCATTGATGCCCTTTTCATAATATCTAGAAATTGGAAACAATCAAGATGCCCATTACTTGAAGAATGGATAATGAAGGTGTGGTACATTACCAAAAGAATATTATTCAGCTCTTAAGAATTGAAAATATGGAATTCACAGGAAATGGGTGAAACTGGAAATAATCATGCTGAGTGAGGTAACCCAGTGCCAGAAAGATAATTGTCACATTTTTTTTTTTCTCAAGCTGAATTATAGATTCGAAATTTTAGATTTTCATGCTTCAAAATGAAAATCCAGAGAGGTAAAGAAACAAATAAACAGCCATGGGTTGTTGGGAGGAAGGCTTCTTGGGAGGGGTGATAGAATATATCAATATGTGTAGGAATAGTTAAATGTGACGCTACTGGAAGAGCAAAACAGTAACGGGAGTGCAGGGAGACGTAAGCAACACTAAAGATTTTTTCAGAAAAAAAAAAGAAGAAGAAAACGTATTGCTTATAGAAGCTTCTTTTTATTAGTATTTTATGTTTTATGTGTATGAGTGCATTGCCTGTACGCATGTAAGTGTACCCATCTTGGGCAATGCTCACGGAGTACAGAACAGAGCGTCAGATCCTCGGAAAGCATTATGGGACATTGATAGCCACCATGTGGGTGCTGGGAACAGAACACAGGTCCTCTGTAAAAGCAGTCAATGCTCACAACTGCTGGTCATCAATCTAGCCAAGAAGCTTCTTAAAGTATATAACATATATTATAAGAAGAGATTAAAAGTTAATCTATAACAGGGGACATTATTTCTACTAGAAATCATAGACAAACAAACAAACAAAAAAATCAAACCTCAAAACTAGGAATTGATTCCATCTCTACATCATGCTTACCAAGAGACCCAGCAACCCTCAAACAATACTAGCTATTGCCACAGCTCTTGGTTACTCACCAGAACTTGATGATAAAATAATATTGCTGAAAACAACTGTATTGTAGATACATGTTTCTCTCTGCGGTTTTTTTTTTTTTTTCTATTGGTTCATTCAGCAGCAAGTCCTGCCCTCTGACCAATAAGGGGGCAGGAAGGTGGGGATAGAGGGGAAGAAAGAAAAAACATGGTGGCTAGTCATGGTGAGGGGCACTAAATGGCACTGAGAATACTCAAAGCCAAGTGGGAGGAAAGTGCCATGGCTCCAGACTCATGGAAGGCCAAGACTCAGATGGCAGCATTCCAGGACATGGCAGTCCTGAGAATCATGTGAGTGGAAAAGGAATTCAGGCCAGGGATGAAACAGGAGCCCCCCGGCTGTGCTGGATTTGCTGGTGGCAGGCCATATGTTTGAACAATAACTCTGTGAGACACCCTAAATAAATCAGTCTCTCTAAATGGATGAACAGTTTCTTTTTTATTCTGCCAGATCAACCAGACCCGCCCACTAAGGCATGGAAAATAAATTTCAGGAGACAACACCACATACATGAGCTGTAGCAAAAACAAGAAGAAAGCGAACTGATGCTGAATTCAGAGCCTCATCTCTACTAACTAGTGTTCATAGTACTGGAAGATGCTATAAATAGTACTGGAAGGAAAGACTAATCACTGAGCTATCCAGTCGGAATCCTGTGAATTATAACAGCAACTTCTTGGCAAAATATGCTCACTGATGCAATATTGGTACGAATGTTGAGAGTACTCAACTGCTCTTTAATTAGATTTAAAGTCTGCTTCATAGAATAGAGCACATAATTGACAGTGGATATCAGGCTTACAAACCTCAGTTCAGACAGGTCAAAGGGCAGAGAAGAGAGTCTAATACTAATTGTCTAATAAATAGTTATCATATTAAACTGACTCTTATTTAATTTTATGCCCAGAGTGTAATGCATCTGTCAGCATTCACTAGAAAATTTTTCTTATGCAGCAAATGGTGATTAACACAGAAATTCTCAAATGACCAATGTGCAGAAAACAAGAGACTACAGAGTTCTTATTCCAGAATTGGAAACTGATATCAAACGCCTGCCTCCCAGAGCTCAGGGATCATTGTGAAGAGGCAACATAGAGATTCTAAGAGTCAGAGGTGGTGGATGATCAAAAAGAGTTTTCCAATAATAATATGCCCAAGTTCCATGCAACTCAAACCAGACAAAATCCTAGCATAGACATGGGAATTGGTTAAGAAACCTGAATCCAATCTAAGGAAATTTTGGTAACCACTGACTGGTGCCTGGGAGGGGGAAAGAGAGTCTTTTTTCAAAAATATCTGGAACTTTATTAGTTTCAATGGGCTTGAAAATCTTCACTCCTAAACTTTGCTGTATGCAGCATGCATTCTAATGTTGGGCATGCTCAACGTCTCTTGTTCTCCAAGAGTTTTCTTTATCCAGGCTCTCAAGTCCCATACTATATGCTGTCTGGCCTTTGCAGTTCTCAAAAACCATGAAAGAGTGAGTAGTAGAGCATTTCTTTAATTTCAGCCCTGGGTAGGCAGAGGCAGGCAGATCTCTGTGAGATAAAGACCGGCTTGGTCCACATCATGACTTCCAGACTGGGTGGAACCAGGGAGAACCTGTCAAAACAAAACAAACAAACAAAGACAATGAAAAAAAATAACTATAAATGAATAACCAATAAACCCCTCTTCTTGTTTCTTTTCTGCCTCTAAAGCCAGTACCACATGAATGGCATTGCTAAGTTCTGCTGCCAGCTTGGAATGAAACTTGGGCCATTTAATCCATATGATCAGTATTCTCCATAAGTTATGGATTTCGAGGAGCAGGAAAATCCATCGGCCTTTCCCTTCCAGTAGGTGGAAGGTTAGCTATGTAGTGTCTGGCCATAATGATAATATTTCCATTCTTCAAGTGAAAATATGTAGGCCTCTACTTAATGGCTCTAATCTACCAAAAAGAGCTTCTTTTCTAACAAATGCCTTAGTACCACGTTATTAAATGTTTTGGTGTTCTTTTTTTCACTCCAAACTGTTCTCTTTGTCTCACGTGCTCTTTTACAATTTATATCAGCATTATTAGCCACCATTAATAATATGCCACCAATTCAATGTTAGGCTGTCTTGAATCTTCCTCAGGAAAGTTCTTAGGCCTCAGACAGACAGCAGGAAAACTTTCTGATAAAATATCCCAGTTGCTGTATAAGACTTTGTTTACATCTCTTTGTGAAACCTCTTGAGCTATATTTCTACTAGAATAGTTGGTTACCCTCTGCTAACAGAATCCAACCACTTTTCTAGTCCAGTCTTCTCGTATACTTCATATTCCTCCAAAATCAAACATTGTCAGGTTCTTCACAGAAACATCTTACTCTGTGGTGACAATTTCTGTATCAGTCGCTTTTCTGTTGCTATTATAAAACATCATGACCAAGGCAACTTAGAGAAGGCAGATTTTATTTTTATTGCAATTCCAAGGGGATAATGGTTTGTCATGTCAAAGACACATGACAGCAATTGGTGGCTGGAGTAGAAAGCTGTGCATGCACATCTTCAAGCAGGCACAGGAAGCAGAGACAGAAACGAGAGGTGGGAACTAGACTTATGAACCTTCAAATCCATCCCACACTGAAGTACTTCCTCCAGCAAGTACACAGACACCTCCTAAACATCCACAAGCAGTATCATTAACTGGGACAAGTATTCAAATACTTGGCGCCTATGAAGGACGCTTATGTAAAACACTACTGAAAGGAATTAATAAAATGCAGGTAATCTAAGTTTTCACAAAATCATGTACTGCAAATTATGGTCACTAACTAATAAAAAAATCAGTTTCCTTTTACAGTAGTAATTTACAAAATACACATGGAATGAGTGGGCATACATTTCATCATCTGTCAGGAGATTATAAATGCAACAGTCAAGCAAAGAATGAAACGATACACTGACTTAGCATACATCACTTTTTTGCTTCATCTTGCAAAGTTTAGTTTGGAAACCATTTGAAAACATGGAAACTAAAAGCCCTTTCAACCTACGCAAAGGTAGCAATGTAGATTATTTTGGGACTTTTGCAAATTCACGCAACATGAATGAAAATATTTGAGAATTTCAAGATACCATGCGATTTTACGGCATTTTCTTTTATAACAATATAATTTTTAATTTCTTATTTAGCTTTTTTTTGATTTCATAAAACAATTGTAATCAAATTTAGACACCCCATCTCCCATCCATGCCCACGCATATCCTCCTCCACCTCCTGCTGGACCTCATGCATCCTGCCATATGTTACGTCCTATTCAATGAAACATTTGTATCCAAATATCTTTCAGTGTAAATTCATCCACTGGAGTCTATCCTATCTAGATATCTTAAGTAAGGTCTACTCTACCTCAAGCAAAAGTAATCAGTAATCATTCTTCAACAGTTCCCACACTAGGGCCAACCCGACGCCCATTTCCCTTGCTCCACAGTGGGCCCTTGTTGGATTGAATTGGCATGGGTCTTGTGCTCAACGCTACCATTGCCACAAGTTCACATGTGCAAGCTTCCAGTAGTCTGAAAGCCTCTGTTTCTCTATGATCATGGACCAATCCTTGCTCTTACATCTTTCCACCCCCTCTTCTTCAATGATCTCTGAATCATGGGTGGGTGACGTTTAATATAGGAGTCCTATTCAGGGACAAACTCTGCATTCTCTTAGTCTCTAAAACTTAGTCAGTTGTGACCTTCTGTGTGCATCACACTCCATTTGTTGTAGAAGGAAGCTTGCTGGTGAGGACTGAGGAACACACTAGTTTTCTCTCCACCATGTGTTCTGCTATGGTCCATGAGGCTTAGACATAAAGATTCCACTGAAGATATGTCACTTAGGATGGTCATCTTCCAGACGTACATTTTCTGTATGTGACCATTTATGGAAGTCTGCAGCATCCTCCATCTGATGCAAAAGGAAGCCTCTTTGATGAGTGGTGTATGGTGTATGATGAATGGTGGTCTTTAACTATAAGAATCCCTAAGTATCATATGGAAAATTTTAAATTGTCTAGAGGTATGACAGAAATAGGGATTTCTCTAGGATCCATGAGTTCTCCAGTCATGTGTATTTTGCTGTGTTTAAAGTGCGTTCCATGAGTTCACTCCCATTGAGAGGGCTTTTATTTCCATTAGTTAGCTGTTATTACCCTCCAGATAACCATGCCACTACTGCACCAATAGAAATAGTTTGCTGTGTTAGTCATTATGATTATTCAGCTTTAGTGCTGGTTTGGACTATTGATTGATTTTCACCCTTAGCAGTTTGCACAGTATTCTCTAGAGTTATGAAAACTAGATTTTAGATAGAAGGCTTCCAAGTCAGTTCCCACTCCATTAAGCCAAGTCCAATTGTCTATTGCCTATCTATCTTCTAGATCTATGTATATATATATGTTTCCATCATCTATGTATCTACCTATCTATCTATGTGTATATGTATGTATCTATCTATCTGTCTATCATCTATAATCTATCCATTCAGTTGTAACTTTCCAAAATACTTTTCAAAAAGTCCTTAGTGTAACTATCCCTCCTCATGCACCTTCTTATACACTGTGCTCCCAACCCATTTATTTACCACTTCCTGTTCCATTTTTCCATTATTTATGGTACAAGATTAATTCAGATTTCTTTTAGACAAGTTAATGACATGAATTTTAATGTTCATGTTTTGTATGTACCAATATATTGAATATTTTAAAAAATTAAATGTATTTTAATATTTGAAAAGAGTAAATAATTATGCTGATTTAGATCTTATTACACAACTAATAATTACATTAAAGTAAAAAATGGAAGCCTTGGATACTAGAGAAACAAATTGGAAAAAGTAAATATACATTACCTATGCTCATCAGATTTATGGCAGGCTGGAATGTAAACTTGCAATAGAAAGTTTGCCTACCATTCACAAGACTCTATATGCAAATTCCAGCAATGAAAAAAAATCTCAAACAGATTAAGTGATAAACACTGTCATCACTATGCCTCATGGAACTTGCTTATATTTCATAAGTAATTGACTTGATATAAGTTTTACATGGGAACAATTATCTAGTTTTGTGAATTCTTTCTATATTCACTTTTATTTTTTTCTTTTTTTGAGGATTCCATCCATATGTGCAATGAAACATGATTATACCTACTCACCATCTCCCCCAACACTTCATATTCCCTCCAAATACTTCCCAGTGTCAACTTCAGTTTTTATTTGATAACTCACTAAGGTCAATTAGTGCTCCCTTTGTCTGCAAGGGTGTGGACCATGCACTGGAACATGGGAAATCTAGCAGAGGCCATTTCTTCTATAAAGAAGGATCCTTCTCCCTAATAACTATTCATTCCCAAAAGCTCCTCCCAATAGACAAGGCCTGGAGGTCATCTGTTCCATCTATGTGTGGTTTTAGGCTGGCTTGATCTCATACAGGTTACATTAGCTGCTATAATTTCATAATTGTGATAGCCAAGCCATATCCACAAGAAAATGGTTCACTGCACTGCTTCCCGTACAGCGGCTCTTACAGTCTTTCTACTTCTGACTTCTATAAGGTTCCCTTAACCTTTGTACTAATGGAGTAACATGGGTGTGCTGTTTAGGACTGAGAACTATGTCTTTTATTTTCAGCACTTTGACCAGTTGCACATTTCTGAATTGACTGCTGCCTACTGCAAATACAAATTTCTAGGAACAAGGTTGAGAGCAGATCCATCTATAGGTATAAACATAAGTAATTAGAATGCAATTATCAAAGTCAAAGCAAGTTTTATCTTAGGGCCTTTTATGACCACATTAACCATCATCTTTTGACCAGGATTACTGCTTCTTTCCTGTGGAGCATGATTCAAATCCAACCATAAAGAACTTAGTTAGCCAAAACAGTCATACCCCTACTATACCACGCCAGTATTTTGCATGCAGAGTCCAGCACTAGGTAGAAAAATGGATACCCTTTTTCCTCCAGCAGCCTGCATGGCAACTTCCAGCACTGTGAAAGCTAGCCAGCGGGGATGAAATTTCCCATTCAGTTTGAAATTAATTTCTCTACGTCCTACAGCCAAAGAATGTGGTATCTATTGAAATAGGGTCTTGCCATATAGAAATGTTGTGCAATCAATGGTAATAGCAATAACTTCCATTGGTCTGGAAATTACTGAAATATGTCTCACTAATACCTGGTGAGAAAATATCCTATGCCTTGTGCTGAAAATTTCATTTACTATCCCATGTCTCCTGGGAGCAACATTGTTCATTCATAAAAGGTAATTCGGCTCCAACTGTTTTTTTTTTCTTCTTCTTTTCCTCCTCCTCCTCCTCCTCCTCCTCCTCCTCCTCCTCCTCCTCCTCCTCCTCCTCCTCCTCCTCCTCTTCTTCTTCTTCTTCTTCTTCTTCTTCTTCTTCTTCTTCTTCTTCTTTCTTCTATTGTGTTTTGAAATTTACTTACTATCTGGTTGGTTTCCATAGTCATTTTTCTACATATTTACCTTGGGTTAATCCAATCACTACCCATTTCTCTCCTTCATCTCCTCACTCACATAATTGTTTAATGCTTTAACACAGAGTATCACTCCCTATTCTGACTCTTTCCCTATTTTATACTTCTGATTTTTTTTAAGTTAGGATGTGAGATGATTAAATTTCTGTATAGGTTTTTATATCCCTTTCCTTTGGGTTCATTCCTCTCTTTCATCTGATTTTTCCCATACTACTGGGGCACCTTCCCTGCTTAAGCATTTCTGGCCCCGGTATTCAAACTTATTTCTTCCATTTTTCCTATAACCTACTGCTCTTCTACCCTTAGTATGCCCGCAAAATGTCTGGCTTTCCTTATGCTCCAAATTAATACAGAAGATAAAAGATTTGAGTTAGTATCTGCCTGCAGGAGAGTCTTTTGGATCTGACGTATGTCACTCGGTATATTTTTTCCTTTTTCCATTCGTTTACCTTAAGATCTCATGATTTCATTTTTCTTCACGGGGGAGTAATGCTCTGTTGTATCTTTGCGACATTTTTTCTTACCCACTCATTTGTTGATGGACACCTGCGCTGATTTCATTACCTAGCTATTGTGAATAGAGCAGCAATGACCATGAATGTGCCAGGATCCAAAAAACTATTCTCTCTTTCTTCAAGATGCAGCATGTACACCTATGTTTCCCTCTAGCAATTTCAGGTACTAGTTCTTATGATGAGTTCTTTGATTTATTTGGAGGTGAATTTTGGGCACCACAAAAGATAAGGATCTATTTTTATTTTTATTTTTTCATACCTACAACTGGAAAATTATGACCGTTTCTCTGACAGTACTTACAAATAATCAAATAATCTCCCTTTAATCTTCAGTCAATTATAATATTATAAAAATCACCTTCCTTATTGATGTATAAGATAATTTATACTGATTTTATATGATTTCAAACATTCTCTCAAATTAAATTATAACTAATAAAACAAGAAAAGATAACTAGTTATCTTCTAATGAATAATTAAATAATGAAGTTATAAATAACCCACATTTAAAAGCGATATTGATGATTTCACGATCAGTAAAGATTTTAAGTATCAAAATTGAGACAAATGCAACTGATCCTTTTATAAATATATATCCATAAATGCATTGTGAGAAGTGGAAGACGGATGAAACACAGCTATACTTTTTAAATTATATAGATGTAGTTTTATTTACTTTATGCATATGTGTATACATATGTGTGTGCATAGAGGTCACAAGATGTTCTCTATTGCCGTTTCCCTTTTTCTCTTCAAAGAGAGTCTCTCATTGAACTCTGGCTCATCTTTTTTGGCTAGGCTGTTGTCAGTACTCCCTATAGATTCTATTGTTTTCAATCTCCACCCTAGTCCTGGCGTTACAGGTAACTGGTTATATTCAGCTTTTCATATGTGTGTTGTATATCTGAACTCAGGTCTTCATGTTTGCTTAGCCTATTCACTTCCCCAGTGAGCCATGTCTCCAGCTTTGTATCTTTATTTCTAGAGCTAGCAAAAGAATAGAATGAATGCCAATGAATTAAAAGAATAAAATAAGGTTATAAATAAACTCTAGTTTATATATGTTTATTGTAAGTACTTCTGAATAATTATGCATCATTAACGAACCCCTTTCAAACTTCAGAATTAACGGGAATACTCCAAATTACTTTCATTAACTGATCATAATTTTTTAATACAAAAGTGATTGGAATAGCAAATAAGTGAAAAATCTTGTAAGTGTACCGAGAATTTGTATAATATACCAAAAATGTAAGTAATCAGGATCCTGTAATATATAAAAATAGCAGCATAGTTTGACCAAAGACATTTTTCTTAGTTGGCATTATTTAATCTTCACCTGAGAATTTAAAGAGATGAAATATGGCATCAGTCATATTTCAGTTAATGTAAAAATAAATCTGAGAATACCAACATATAAGGAAGAAAAATTAATTCACCTCAAGGTTTCACTCTTTCATCTCAGAATGGCTGGTTCCATTGCTTTGGGCCTGTGTCGAGGCAGAGCACCACAGTGAGAGTGCATGGATGATAAAATCAACTCAGCAAGTAGGAAATGACAAGGAAAAGAAAACACAGGGGTCAGAGTTCCCATATTCTCCACAAGTGCATACCAGCGAAAGACCCAACATCCATTTGTTAGGTACTATGTTCTATGTCTTAAAATTTCTCTTGTCCCTCAATAGTGGTGTGGATTGGTAACCTAGTATTTGTGAACGGACCTTTGAGAAATATTGAATATGCTTCTATAAAAACAATGTTTATTGGATAAAAAGGAGATAAAATCCTTACCAGATAATGAGGAAACTTTCACATGCTCAATCATATATTTGTTACACAAATTCTCCACAAATGAAAAATAGAGGGCATCTCACTGAATCATATAAAACAACTACGAAATTCTTATAGCAATCAAAACACATAATTGTGAAATAATGATCTTTCGACTGATATTATAATGAGAAAACTAGCTCATTTCTGTTGATCACATTGTTTGCCATTCAATTCATAGCAATGGGAGAAGAAAATCATCTGAGAAGCAGAAATATTACAATGGAACAAGTGCATTTTTTTAGATAAAATGGCAAAGAAAATTTAAATCTACAGATATACCTGTTGGTTGATAAGATATATTTGGAATAAATATGTAATTTTATAGATGGTAGAAAAACAGAATTAACCTGAAATGTTAAAATATGTACACATGACTTTTACAATATGAACATGCTCTGACAGGTAATTTTACATAACTTTGCAACTAAAATCAAATATTTTCTTAGCGTGTTTACAGTATAGAAAAGTTCACTGATCCTTGTACTCTTCTTGTAATTTAAACGTGGAGCTCATGAACCTTCCTTGCCCTGTACCCCAAATAATATATGAATGTGTACAGACGTTTTCATATTCAAGAAAGCACTGGAAATAGTATGGGGCATTTGGATATTTCTTGGAAATAATGAAGAGATAAAAATCATCTCATTTTTGTTGCAGTCAATACATATAGGATTAAATTGCTAACACCTCTTTGTGGTTGTATACATGTTGGTCTCAGTAAATAGGAATCAGAAAGGCCCAAATTATTACCTGATTAAAAAATTTCTGACTTTTTTCTCTCTGTTTCATGCTGGATATCCTGTTTCATGTGTTTGCGAACACAATTCTGAGAATATTCTAAACTAACAGGTTCTCTAGAATTTTGGTCTGTGTTTGGCTTAAAATGGATTAAAAGATTGTCTTTATTTACACATTAGTGTAATGTGGCACTGTATGTATCGTAAGACTACAGAAACACATTTCTAGTAAATGTTATAGTAATATAGCTTATTTATTTTTAGATTTCCTCCTAAATGAGCTATGAATCCACTGTAATCATTATCAAAGCTTGATAGACGTTCTTTCCAAATTTTCAAGTGTATTTTCTTAAATTTCCATGTGAATTAAAATAGCCAAATATTCCTGGCAGTTTAATAGAACAAAGTCAAACAATCTTTAGTAAAAGCTAATAAAGATGCAAAAACCTACAAAGTCTAAAAATGAAGTACAAAATTCATACTCTTAAACAATACTGACCAGGCTTATAATTAAGATCGAATCTTTGCCCAGTGTTGAGGCACTGGGTATATCTCAATTCCATTTCACAGAAGACAGTGCTACAAAGAACGGTCAGGTTTCTTGTGAAGATAAAATCAATTAAACCATCTACAATCTTCGGAGTAATGGGTAGAAGGACAAACAATATCTAATACATGTGCTATTACTCAAGAAAGTAAGTAAGTTACAGGGGAATCCAAAGGGTTGGGATGAAAGGATGGGAACTTTGATGGGAATTCAGTGACTAGAGTCAGAATACTGAAAGATGACATAGGGAGTGAAAGCAGTCACATGAATACCCCTGGTCCTGCTCATAATGAATGACTGCAATGTCAGTGTGATCCTAATTAGAAATCAACAGAGAAATTAGAGCAGGAAATGACACCATTAGACACACAGTTGAGAAAGTATTTTGGCTTTGGCTTCTGTATGGAAAATATAATGTGCCTTGAAAAAAAGCTGAATTTATAATATTGTATGTGTTAACATATTGAAGGCTTGGCCATTTTTTTTTCCTGACAAAATTGTGAGAAGTAGTTGTGTATGGGCTTTGTTTTAGAAGTAGAATTAGATAAGTTTCTTAACGTATTGAATTTGGGATGGAAAATGAAAGGAAAAGAACAAAGATCCCTCACTCTTATGTGTTTAGTGTCAGTAATGTACAGGACTGACTTTACTTTTCCGCATGGTCACTCAACAGCAATAGCAACATTAGGCAGGAGTGGAAAGTGTGCATTTTAGATGTATTGATAGCTTATTTTTTATCCAAGAGCACAAGTTGAATAGATATGAGGATGTAGAACTGTGTAGCATAAGGGAAAGGTGATGACCAAAGTTCAAGAATTGTTAAGTCACATGGGGCCATGCATGGTGGCCTAAGTCTTTGAAAGCCAGCAATTGAAAGGTAGAAGTACAGGTAGGCAATCTCTGTGAGACTGAGTTCATCCTGAACTACATAGCAAGTTCCAGGTCAGCGAAATCTATAGGGAGATCATGTCTCAGATTAAATTAATAATAAATGGATAAATAAATTAATAAATCTATGCCCATAGATATTTAGTTGTTTATATCTTGCCAGACATTGTGTAAAATCTTTTATCAACAATCTATCATTTACCACTCAAATTTATAATATTGTGTGTGTTAACATATTGGAGGCTTGAAAGATAGGTTCTACCTTGTATTTTAAGATAAAATTATATAGTTGGAGAAATTTCACTTGACCAAAAATAAGTAGTAGAACTAAGATTTGAGAGTCGTAATGTAGAAACTTTTCTTTCTTTCTCAGTCATTTTACTTTTGCTCACATCAAACCACCTCTTTCAAGAACAAAACTGAAATGTGACTTAATAACAGTAAATTAAGATTCTAAGTTTGTCAATAGGATATCTCCACATTTAACTTATGATTCAACATAAAAACATGAAAATATATCTTGAATAATTTTGTATTAAGATAACATAGCTTCTGTGTCATATAACAGTATGTTACAGCATAATATTGATATTTCATAATCTTACAGTGAAGTAGCCATTAACTCTGTCCTTGGAGGAGAACACTGAAAGACATTATATTTCTTATTGCAGATTCTAATATAAGAAACAACAAAGCACCACTGATAGCAAAGAATGACTTATTGGACTTTTATTAAGTTTTTGTTATTTTTTACCCAGCTTCAATAAATACAAATTGGCCCTTAATCCCTTATCCTCCATTCTGAGCAATCTTCTCTTTGGTCCCTGTGCAGAATCCCTTCTATGGTCTTTCTGATGAAAGTTTTCATATTAGCTCAAAGACTCTATTGAATTTTTTTCTTCTGAATAACTGAATCTTATCTTATCTCTTCTTCATTAAACCAATAATGACTTTATTCTTTCCAGTAAAAATATTGACCAAGTTTGAAGTGTATTTGAGGACTCTGGAAAAATATATTACAATGAATATCTGTAGACCTGAAAGACATTTCTTCTTTTTTTCCCAAACCTTCTCTCTCTCTCTCTCTCTCTCTCTCTCTCTCTCTCTCTCTCTCTCTCTCTCTCCATGTGTGTGTATGTGTATGTGTATCTTTTCACTCACAATGCAGGAACAAAGAAATAACGTTTATCAACATCGAAGCAGGGTTTTCCAGTTATTAAGAGATCCCACTGGGAGCTCTGGAATATAATCAGACATGCTGCTGATACCCTGGAAGAGTGCTTGCAACCTGGCCACAGGCTATAGTTATAATTCTTAAACTTTAAAGATAAATGTTGTTACAAGGAGAAATAACAAGGATTCAAGCCCCAGTAAACATGGTGTTATTATTTGAAGTTTAAAGGAACCCCTGCATTTCTCAGTTGTAGAAGAAGATCTTATCTATGTCAGAAAAATGTTTTTAACCATTATTTTCTTGTATATTTGATGGTCCTAATTTTATGGAGCCAAATATTGAAGAAACAAATATTTGATAATTATATTTTAGAATATTTTATTCATTCTTTGAGAAATTCATATAATGTATTTTGATCAGATTCCAGACCCTTTCCCCCACTGCCACCTCTACCCTGGTCTACTTCCCACCCACTACATGTCCTCTATTATTTTTCTGTTTTTAAAATGGGGGCTGGAGTGATGACTCAGAAGTTAAGAGCACTGACTGCTCTTGCAGAGGACCCAAGTTTGATTCCTAGCACCCATATATTGACTAATAAGGTCCATAACTCCAGTTTCAGGGCATCTGATGCCCAACACAGGTCCTCCTTCATACATGCAGTCAATACATTTATACACATAAAACAAAAAATTTAATAGGTAGAAGGAACCTGATTTGTCCACTAATGCTCTAGGGTGTGTGTCCAATCCTTGGTGTCAAAACTCATGAATCACATCCTTAAAGAATACAGAATCTCCCTCTCCCAATAGCTATTAATTGCCAGAACACACTAAACTGAATGAATAGTATGTTTCCTATAGTACAGAAGACTTAAGTACAAATATTCCATGTGGAATTTTTGGTACTAAGATATAAACATTATTAAGAGAAATTATTCCATAAAATGAGTGTATACATTTTAAATAATGAAATAAATTTATAAAAGAATAATAATCTGTCAAAAGTATTTTCATTAATCATATTTTATTATACTTGCTTTAATTTCAATTTCCCTCAGAAGGTGAAGTATTTCAGCTACTTATTCTTTTCCACTTTTTTATTGAAATTGTGCAATTTTCATACAACATAATTTGATGACATTTAGACCCCTCCTCTAATGTACTGTTCCCTGCCCAATGTATCGCTATGGCCCATAGAGTCTAATTTGTGTCTACAAATGTCCTTGATTGCTGAATTTCCACTGGAGCCTGGTTAAACTATGAAGATCCCATGCTTAAAGGAGAGTGTCTGTCCCTCCCGGAAGTCATCTGTTGCCACGGTTTCCTTGCATGGGGTATCTTACCTACTTCTTCATCATGTTTATTTAAGCTATATTTAAAAAAAAAAATTACCATGGGACTTCTTTGTGCAAGTATTTATGAGTAATGCACAGTTTATTAGGTCAGTTTAAAAAAATGTGTTGTTCTATAGCTTATGTTGTTTGTGAGAAGAAAAAATTTAAATACCATCATCTATATGTTTTCTTGTTCAGAGTAGGACAACGGAACAAAGCATTAGAAACTATGATAATAGTACTAGAAGTGTATGTGCTTGATTTACAATTTAGCTTCAACATATTTACCTTCATCATTCACTACCTGTGTAATCTTTGGAACATACAATAAGATTGAAGTTTACTGAAGTGTAAATCAGATTAAGAGCACAGATAACTTTTTAAATATTTGTATGTAATCATGCTTGTGGGATAACAGCTAATATTCCATGACTTTCATTTGTTGTCATTATTGCCATCCAACCATGATTGTAATCAATCATATTTGCCTGTTGCTCTTAATAATATGCTAGAGCATACACAGCATAATTCTAAATCATTCTTCTTGAAATAATAAAGCCATAATCATCCATATGCACTCTATTCTGAGAATCAAGAAGACAAGTACTGAAGAAAATAAGCACCCAGTGAAGAAGAACAAGCAGAACAACCTGAATGATCATCCCTAAGGCTTAGCTCTTTGTCTCACATGTCACTGCTTTGAGATGAACACTGTATCTGCTGTCATAAGGCTTTTTATGTCCTATGCTATTGGTTTATCTATGGCATTTTAAACATATTTCATGTCAGCAGTAATAACTAGACAAATAACTTGATTATTACCATTAATATTTACCCAGGGATTTAAAAATAATCCAGAATCACCAGTTTAAATGATGTAACTGTGACAACAGCTTCTTGAAGTTTTCTGATCCTTAAAACCTTGAAATAAGGAGTATTATTAAATCTAAAATATCTTTTACAGGTTCATGGTTAGGTCTTTCTAGTTGAGGAGGCTGTGGAACTTTAAATCGATTGGGCCTCCCACGTGGAATTATGTCACTGAGAATGAGTTGTCAAGGGTACCTGGCCTCCAGTCTCAGCGCTGTTCACTCTCCCTTCTGGCCCACTGCCATGTGAACAGTCACTGAAACTCAACCTAACCATTGCTAAGCACTGTGGTCCCTGCTGTGTTGAACTGAAATCCTTATAATACTCTTGACTCACTGTAACCACATCCAGTGCCCTCATATCTTAGTGATGAGGCACTATTATGGGACTGGAAACAGGCAAAACATTGAGAATAAAATCTCTGAAGCTTTTCAGTCTGATAAATCCACAGCATTATGATATTGCAAAATTTAAGCAAAATAAGAGGTTGGCCATTAGCATGCAACCATCGGAATGTATTTTGAGTTGATTTGTTTTTTTTTTTTTTGGACAGATTTCGCTGAAAAGGAAGTTAACCAAATAATATAAAGTGTTTGAGGAAAAGTTTTATGCAATGTTTCTGTTAGTGAATCATTAGTTTCTGTAGGTAAAATCATCATATGCTTCACTTGAATATTTTCTTATTAGAAATTCAAAATATCTAAGTATTGAGTTTTATTTTAAAATCAAAGGCATCATCACATTTTTACCTTTTGTACCATATATTTATAATATGTTAAAAGTTATCTGTCTGTGGAATGTTAACTGACTTTGACACCAGTTTACAAATTTTCCCATTTTTGCTCCATTCCTAGATGAAAGTTCCAAGAGTAATACTCAATTTTTCTCATTTCTAGATTTTTAATCTGTTTATGTTATGATATCAGTGGAGAAATCTCTCATAATCTTTTTTTATTTTTAAATTGAGAGAGAGAATGAGGAAGGGAGAGAGAGAAAGAAAGAAAAAGTAAAAGAGAGGGAGAAACAATTCCATGTTCAGTTCCTCACCATTCACAAAGAGAGGATTTCTTTTGTTGTTCACTGCTGCATAGAACAGGCTAGCTCAACCATAGTTTCTGTGAATTCACCTCTGGAAATCTTGCCACAGAAGCGCTGGGATTACAGATGTGTACCATAGCATCTGTCTATGCATGGCTTTGGGGATCTTAACTCAGGTCCTTCAGTTTGTATGGCAAGCACTTTTCACTGAGCCTTCTTCCCAGCCCAAGATAAATGATCATTTGAGGGTCTAATAGTGATTTTAAAGTATTCTTCATTATGAATATTACTCTGTATTTATGAGCATATAGAGATATTTTATTAGTATACCTATATTGGTATATTTCTATTATTCTTGAAACATATTTTCAGTTGAATATTAGATAAATTTAGAACAAAAAAACTATAATTTATATAGGGTCCCACTGTACAATTTTTAATTAGTGAAATAAAGTATTAAAAAGAAAGTGATATTAAGAAATAATGTAAGTGAAACAAAATAAAAGACACAACAACAGTTGAAAACTACATATACCTATGTATTAAACATTTATAGAAGATTTATCTTTCATTTCTAATTATTACAGTAGTTATTTTGCTTCTTAACACTTTGTTCTTTTAAACACCTTCCCACTTGCAAATATGTCCCTTATGTTTCTTCATGAATATACAAAATCAGCAATATTTAATTTATCATAATATCAAGCTATGTATCTCTAATAAGGTTCCTCAGAAGCAAATACATAGCAACAATCTGCTTCATACCTTAAAAGTGATTCTTTTTCTGAAAGCAGCCATCTGCACCTGTCTTCTCTTAATTCCGCTCAGTTGTCATATCACTGACGGGAATCATAAATCACTTGCTCTTTACTCATATGTTCATCAAATCATGACAAACAACTAACTGAGCTATTTATTGTTGCTTTTGATTTACATGCCATTCGCATGACTATTATTCAGTAGCTCATTTACACTTTCCTCTAAATTCAAGTGTCTGTGTCTTCAAGGTGGCAGGATTTGCCGGTGGAAGAGAACCTCAAGTATTTTTATTCTCAGAAAAATTAATAAGGGAGTTAATAAAATTTACCAAATTAATTGAATTAATTTCTATCATCTACATCACAATTGCCATCATCATCATCATCATCATCATCACCACCACAATCATTACCATCGTTTTCCTGTCCACTGTATAGTTTCTTCACAATTACATTTTTATTAATAAATCACTCATTTTGTAAGTTTGTAATGATTTCTATGTATTTTACATAGAACGATCTTCATCATCTTTATACCCTCTTTTCCACTGGCACCCTCCATAGTCCTCCGCATTGGATTTCACGCATTCTATGAATTGTTCAGTAGACGAATCTACACTGAAGGAGCTTTCGGGACACAAATCAGATGCTATGAGCCATGTTATTTATATAAGAGAGTACATTAAATTAGGTAGGTGACAGTGGGATCGTGTGGATAGGGAATCTAAATACCATCAAACTATATTGTATGAAAATTACAAAAATTAAAAAAAAATATCGATAGTACTAATTGGATTCAGTGGGTATAAAAAGTAAGAAGTCAGGAATTTGGAAGGGAGACATGTTGGCAATGTCAGAGGGACTTTAGGGCGGCAATGGACTTTAGGAGGCTCATTTTGCATAGGACAAAATAATGTTCTTATATAAAATTTTCAAAGAGTAAACAAAAATAAAATCTCAAATATACTAAAACTATTAATGAATAAAATTGGGTTTTAATATCATTATTTCCAATAAAATATAGTAAAAAATTCCATCCTAGATCTTAGCTTTTTATTTTCTCTAGACCCCTATATTATCTTATATAAATATTCACCATTTATGAATAAGAGAATAGTGGTGTGTTTGATTTATTTTACTTTAGTAAAGCTTAATTAGAGGTGATTAAAAAATAACTCTATTACTACTTGAAAAAAACAGTGAAAACGAGATGATATTATGTACCTCCAAGTCATTTTTTAGATAAGCCATCAGAAAACTTACACCTGCACAACTTCTAGTAAAAAGAAACAGCAAACTGCCTCAGAGAAACTCTTCCTAAAAATGTAAGGGTCCTGAGTAAGTTTACTTTTAAAGTGATTTTGATTTGCATTTCTCAAATTTCTAATGATGTTGAACACTTTTTATTGGGCCATTTGTTTTCTTGTTTCTTGTTTTTGGACATTAATACTCTATCAGATGTGTAGTAGGTGATGACTTTCTCCCACTCAGTGGATTTCCTCTTCACTTCATTAGTAGTTTCATTTGCTGTACAGAGCTTTTTTATTTTAATGAAGTCTTACTTGCTGATTGTTGAGCTCAATAAGGTACTGTCTATGTTTTCTGCAAGCAGTTTCAGATTTTCAGGTTTCATATGAAACCTTTGATACATTTGGAGTTGACTTCTGTGCAAGTTAAAACATAAGGATCCAATTTCATTCTTTTATGGGTGGAGATGCAGTTTTGCTACCACCATTTGTTGTAAATGCTGTCTTTCCTCCATTGTATGTTCTTGATAACTTTGCCACATATCAAGGTGGTTGAAATGGCACGTCCTTATGTTTGGGTCTTCTATCATGTTCCGTTGATCTACAAGTCTGTTTTCTTTCACCAGTACCCTTTTTTTTTTCTTAATGACTATAGTTCTGTAATATAGTTCAAGATCTGGCAGCATGATACTTCCAGAATTTCTCTTTTTGCTCAAGATTGCTTTGACTATGTGAGGTCTTTTGTGATTTCCTATGAATTTTAGGACTTTTTTTCTAGCTCTGTGAAGGGGATTGGTTTTGGTAGGATGGTCAAAATATTAATTCTACCAATCCATGAGTATAGATCTTTCCATATTCTGGTATATTACTCTATCTCTTTCATCAAAGATTAAAATTTCCTCAATGAGTACAGTAGTGGTATTTTATCTGTTTGGTAATCAGCAGCTTTCTCATTGGATTTAAGCCCTCTCAATGGGAGATAACTCATGGATAGCATTTTTAATATAAGTCTTACATCCTAGAGAAAACCCTGTACCTGTAATACCTCTAGACAAAGTAAATTTCTTACTGTATGCTAAATATGGATTCTTATATTTGCATACTAGTCATTAATCATGGAAGAAGCTTTCTTTTCTTCTGCAAGAGATGGAGATTATTACGTACTTACACAACTGGACACAAAGAGAATTAATATATATCTGCTAGATGCCCAGGCATAAGTGCTACAGTGGGACCTCTAAACCCTAAAGGCTCACAGAACATAGTGAAACAGGAGGTAGAAAAAACACTAATACATCCCTGAACTCTCACAAGTGAAGCTTCCTCACGCAACAGAATGTGATGAACACAGAGGGCCACAGCTGGCTAAGTTTTAGAGAATAAGAGACTATAGAGTGCATGTCCCCGGATAAGACTCCTATATTAAACCTCACCCACCAATGGCTCAGGGACCATTACAAAAGAAGGGATAGAAAGATCAACATGTATGCAGAAGATAAATGCTAACTCAATCAGACAAAAGACCAGCATAGAAATGGAGATATGAGCAGCGGGCCCCAAACTTAGATGTGGAACAACTGGCAACTGATTTCTTTGTGGTGAAGGAGAGTAGATCTTCTTAAGAGAATGAATCTAAATTTGATCTTCTTAAAGGGAATGACTCTAGATAGACTGAGTAGATGCCAGTGAATGCACTTGTCCCAAGGGACATATGAATAAAAAGGCTTGACTGAATAAGCCTTAACATAAAGGACATGAAGAATGCATGAAACTCCAGGGGGTCCATGGGGATGTGGATGGGTGAGGTGGTCTAAATTTGATTAACATCTATTGTATGAAATGCACAAAATTCAATAAAAATACACGTGAAAAAATGAAAGTACCAATATATACCTGCTGAACATTTAAGCCTGGACATTTTCTTTTTCCTTGACTCATGATGTATCCTTTTTCGAATTATAAACTGTGTCTGCAGAAGCAGATTTATGTTTCTTATTATAATGAATTATTGACTTACATTGAAGATTTCCTTTTAGCTCAATGAAGTTACATAAGATAGCTCAAACCTCCTAAGTGAGTAGGAGTATAGGATGTGTTTCAAGTAGTTCCACACTAGGTTAAGATGAAATTCATTTTACAGTGAAGCGTATACTCCAAATTATCTGCATATTATATGGCAAACCACAAAAGGAAATATCTTATTCTTTATTTGAAAAAACTCAGAAAGAGTCAGAGGGGTGAAGAAACAGGATAATTATTTAAGTCTATAGCTAACAACCCAAAATCAGAAATTCAGAAATGGTGTGTACAGTGTTCTTTTTAAATATGAAATACAGTGTTTTTAATGTGAAATAAAGAATTTTAAATTAATATAATAGGCAACAAAATATTCCATTCTTCAAAAAATATACAACTTAAGTTCACTAATGGAACCTTCAAATTTTAATGCTTCTTTAGTTAAAGATTGAGCAGAATGATGGACAAATGATAAAAATTAATTTCCTAGTAGCACTTGAAATTGATCAAATGACTTAAGAATTCCAAATTTAAATTTTGCCATGTGATTGGCTGTAAGGTAATTACTAACATATAATGATATTGAAAAGACCAAAATAAATTTATAAATACATAGCAAGAGAATGATACAGACAAATAATGGATTTCTCAGTTCTTAATACAGTGCTGTTTTTTAATGAACATTTCTATAATCATATCTGTATCTATGTCCTAAAGGAGCTAAAATTTAATTTTTTTCTAACACTGATATATTCAAGCCACTTGAATATATTTTGAAAATGCATAACCAAACAACTTAAGTTTGTTGAAATTAAATATCTGCATATATACTTATGAAATCAGTCCTCATGAGTGCACTATTTTTCACCTGAAATATTCATAAAGCTCGTGCACATTAAATTCCCATTTCAAATGTCAGAAGTTCAAATAAAAAGCAAATCAATGAATACACGCGCTGAAGACTGAAGTAATGGTAGATAACAGCACAGTAGCAATACCCGCAGAATGCATCAACAGATTCCTAAGCACTTATGTTGGGTTCTTTGTAATCTCAGTTATTAAGGCCAAACTATGTGAGGTTCTAACAAACTCTCAAGATAAGAGTTAGACAAACATAGAACAGTAAACAAAAAATAATTGTTGCCATTTGAAATGCTAAAATAATTTCATTTTTCTTTAAATATAAGATCATTGGTAACAGTTAAGAATTTTTCTTTTTTACTAAATTTTAAGAAGTTCATACACTATATTTGGGTTGTATTTAGATCCCTTCCCATTTTTGCACCCTTCCAACTAACTTCCACTCAATTTCATGTGCTTTACATATATAAAGGCCTATAATAGAGTCAAATTTGTATGCTCAAATACCTTACACCATGGGTCCTTTCACTAAATCCTGATAACCTACCAAGAGTTACACCCTTAAAAGAGACTGACTCACATCTACTTAGCAGCTATTAGTTGCCAATACTTCCTCAAGTAAGGCAGTCATTTCTTACTCACTTCCCTATGTCTACACTGTTTTTTGTCTAGCTTGAACTTTCATGGTACTTGTGCATACAGTCAACATTGCTGTGAGCTGATATGAATAACTGACTAGCTGTCTGGAAAACTCTATTTACTTGTGGCCATCCACTACCTCTGACACTAAAATGTGTCTTTCCCCTTTTATACGATGATTCCTGAGCCTTCGGAGGCAGAAGTTTGAAATAGATGTTCTTATCAGAGAAAAACACTCTGTCAATTCTTGTGCTTGTGGAATGGCTCATTGGTTTCTATGTTAATCACCATCTGCTACATAAATAAGCCTCTCTGATAAACATTCACTAAAAATCTCATTCACTTTATGTGTGGAAATTGCATCGAAAATGTGTAAACTGAGGACTCAGTATATCACAGACAACTATTGTCTGCATTTGACAAGTTGTGAAACTCTGTGTCTCATCTGTTGCAAAAAGAAGCTTCTTAAATGAATGGTAAGAAATACATATATCCTTAGATATGAGGATGCACATTTAGAATAGAGTAAGAAATTATGTTCATCTAGGAATGCAGCAAACACAGGTTTTTCTCCAGCATCTATGACCTCTCCAACTATTTGTATTTGACTTTGTTTACAGTACCATACATACTTTGTCTCCTATTGAACAGGTTTTAATTCCAATTAGGCATCTGTTGATTACCTTCAAATTAAAAGTACAACTACCACACCAGTAGTGATTATATCCTGGACCAGTCATTGTTGTTTACTTGATTTTACAGCTTCGTAGGATCCTTGATTGATTTTGTACATTGGCAGTTTGCATATTATCCTCTGGTACCAAGAGAGTTAGACTTTAAGGAGGATGATTTCAGGGCATTGCTCCAAATCCTGTCTGAACTATGGCCTATCTTTAGCTATACAGTCTTAACCTTTTAGTTCTGGGAATCAATCTAGGGCCTGATGTGCTATTTTGGGAGTCTCTTGAATTTCTCTAACAACTCAAGATTTCTCCTGTTTGACAGTGTTTTGTTATAACCCTTCAGCTACACATATATTTAGTAATATATATTGCATATTTATTTTACAGTAGGACTTTGATCTAGTGGATTTCCCGTTTTTTTTTTTTTCACATCATCTAGGAATAATTTATCTCACTCTCCCTACTCCCTCCTAAAAAATGTAACCCCTTTATCCCCATTTCCCATTTGACAACACCTGTCTCCTATAATGCCCCTTCCCCTGCACCACCGTGGATCCTTACCTTTCCCTGATCCTGTGGTTATATCAGAATACATATCCGCATTTAAAGATGTTAATGTAGATACTTAGAGTTATGAATTGCTCTAAGATACCCTCCTAAGGCTGATCTAATATGTCCAAATGTTTTGTTGTATTGTACTCTAGTATTCTTTTAGTTACAGGAACATTTTCATTTCTTTCTTAACCGCCTCTCTTATTCATCATTTAGGAGTGTGTTGCTTAATATCCACAAATTTTTACTGGAGAGATGGCCCAACACTTAAGAACACTGACTGCTTTTGCAGAGGAGAGGACCCAATTTGATTTTCAGCATCCAGTTGGCAACCAAAATCCATCTTTAACCCCAGTTCCAAGGGAATCCAATGTCCTCTTCTGACCTCTGAAACACTGCATGACATAGGTGCACTCACAAACATGCAAGCAATACACTCATACACATGAAATAAAAATAATACATAATTTTTTAAAACTTCATGTACTTCTTGTACTTCCTAGAGCTCCTTTTGATGCAGATTTTAAGCTTTATTGCATGGTGGTCCTATAGCATACATGAAATTGTTTCTTTTTAGTTTAGTGAAGTTTCTTTTGTGCTTCATTATGTGAACCACTTTAATTTCTGTGTGATGCTACATAGAATGTGATGCTTTGGTGCCCAGCTGGAGCATTCTGTTGGTTGATAAGATCCATTTGATGTGAGAGACCATTTAATTTAAGTGTTTCTCTGTTTATTCTTTCCCCAATTGACCTACCATTTTCCCTACCACCTACCATTACTAACTCTGTTTTAAAGTCTTTTTGTGAAATTTGTTGCACCAGATTTTGAGTTTTATATGTTTATGATTGTAAGGTCTTCTTGATCAATATTTCCCCAGATTAAAATGGAGTGACCTTATTTATCTCCTCTGATTGATTTTAATTTGAAGTCTGTTTAGGCACATATTGCAGTCAGAACACCTTATTATTTTTCGGTGGCATTTGTTTGGAATAATTTTTCCATTCTTTCACCCTAAGAAAATGTCTATATATGAAGATGAGATTAATTTTTTGGACAATAGAAAGATGGATTTGTTTCTTAATCCAGTCAATGAAATTCTGGTTTTTGAATGGGTACTTGAAGTCATTATATTTAAAGTTAGTATTGAAAGATTTGTATAGTTAATGCTATTTTAATTTGTGCTTTTGGTCTTATTTTGTGTTTTCATAATTGTACCTCCACTTCTTTTCTTTCTGTAGCCTGTTGGGTAAGGTCACTTCTTTCTTCAATTCTATATATTACTTTACGTATTCTCTGTAGGGCTGGTTTGTTGGACATAGTTCGTTCTGCCTCTTTGTATCATGGAAGATTTTTCTTTCTCCTTTGACTAAAACAGACTTTTTTTTCTGAGTAAAGTATTATGGATTGGCATCCAGGATCATTTTGAACTTGGAATATTTTGGTCCAGTATTTTCTGGATTTTTTACTTTGAATTGAAATGCCAGCTTTAAATATGATTTTTCCCCTTTTTCTTTTGAAGCTTTCAGCATTCTCTCTGTGTTCTGTATATCTAGTGTTAGTACTGGGATATGCTGAGGGGATTTTCTGCTCTGGTTCTGTCTATTTGGTGTTCTGTATACTTATTGTATCTCTATGCATATATCTTTCCTTAGTTTAGTGTAATTTTCTTCTATAATCCTCTTGAAAATCTGATCAGTGTCATGCGCCTGAGATTATTCTCCTTCCTTTACACTTATAATGCATAAATTTGGTCTTTTCATGGCATCCCATATTTCCTACATATTCCATTCCTGTGAGTGTCTTCAACTTTATGTTCCAGTTTTAATGTCTGGTTTTCTTATTTCATTCATTCTTTTGATGAGATTTTTTTTTCCTGTCATTTCAAACTGACTTTTAATTTTTCAATTCCATCTTCATTTCAGCATCATTTCTCTTCAATATTCCCTGTGTGAGTTCACGCTTCAAATCCTGAATTGTTCTTCATTTCATTCATTAATGTATTGTGTGTTATGTAGCTTTAGTCAGGAATTTATCACTGTCCTCTTTGAGTTCTTCTAGTTGTCTGTGTGTTTGTTTGTCATTTTAAATAAGCTCATTGGTTCCTCTAGGTAGTTCTCATGGTAGAGTGTTTTAAGACTGGTGTAGTATGGTGAATTTCATATTTTGGTTTTTCATATTATTTGTAAATTTTCTTTGTAGTCTGGGAATATGTGTTTCATTTGTTCATTGTGTGCCTAATATGTAACTCAGGCCTTTCTTTTTTTTTTGTTGAAGTGTGATTCTGTTTATATTTTTGCTTATAGATTGGCTTTTTGCTGATCTGATAAGTTTAGTTATTTGATCTGTGCTGAAACTTCTTTCTTTAAATTTTATCAGTATATATTTATTGAATTCGTGTGCATTTCATACATAATATCTTAATCAATTTAGGCTGATCCATCTATATCCTTCATATCCCCTACTAGATTTCATGCATTTTGTCATACATTTTATGATCTATCAAGTTGTTTGTGTATCCAGATGTCCCTTGATGTGAATCCACTCACTGGAATCTAGTCAGCCTATCTAGAGTCTCACTCTTAAAGAATATCAATTCTCCATCATCCATCAGTAATTGTCTGCCAAAACATCCTTGTGAAAGGTTGGGGTCTACTGTCCAATTCCTCAGTTCCATTCTGGGTTGTTGTCTGACTGAGCTTTCGTGATCTTGTGAATCCTGTCACCAGTGCTGTTAATTCATATGAGCATGTTCCAAGAGGTCTGGATGACACTCTTCCTTAGGATCAGGCACCAACCCTGACTCTGACAGACTTTCTGCCTCATTCTCAATGGTTTCTGGACTCCAGGGGATGAAACTGAACTGAGGAACATTGAGTGCAAAAGCTTGTCTAGGTCAGCCTTAACATACATCAATGGAGGAAATATGGTAGGGGCGGATTTATAGTGGGTACAGATAGGTTAAGTGATTTGAAAATGATTAAGATTTATTGTGTGAAATTCACAAAAACCCAATAAAACATTCATTTAAATTACATTTATTTAGGGCTGTGATAGAGATGCTGATTTCCTCAATGTCTATGACATTTCTAACCATTTGTGTTTAGTTATGTTTATAGTAACACACATGAGTTCTTTGTCACTGAGAGGACTTCATGTCCAATTAGGTAAAATGTCACTTCTGCACTGATGGAGTCTGTTGAGTCAGTCAGTGTTCCGGTTATTAGACCCTATGGCTGAGACGAGACCACTCATTGATTTACTCACTTCCAGCTTCCATAGTTTCCTTCAGAACTGTAAGACCTGCTCTCAAGGGAGGAGACGTCCAGATTACTTCTAGCTCCATTGCTCCAAGTCCTGTGTCTGAAGTTTCTGTGTCTTCAGCAATGGGGTCTTATCTTCAAGTTTTGAAGGTAATCCACATCTGTGACAATAGCCTGTGTTATTTTGGGAGAACAATTATGACCAAAAGAAATGAAGGATGCTTTCTCCTCTCTAGCACTGTGTTTCTGGACTGTGTTTCTTGTTGTATAGGCTACAGGTATATCCATGCACTCATATTCAACGATTACACGCGTATTTTTCAGTAGGTTTCTGAGGTAATAGAGTTACCTCTGTTTTTTCATACTACCTAAATATATATATATATATATATATATATATATATATATACACACATATATATACTTTCTCCCTGTCTTACTTCCTTCCTCTTTCCCCAGTTAATGAACCCCAGTTGTCCTCATTTTCTTTTTTGTCATACCTGTCTCCTATTATCACCCCCCTTTAGCTCCTTTTCTGTGAGTCTATTGTTTCTTGTATATCCTTCCCGCCTCTCTTTCCAGTGAGGGAAGGAACCTAGGCCCAAGTACATATAAAAAGAATCAGCCTGGCCAGTTCTAACTAGTAAAACAAAGATAGCGTGAGTCCTAGAGTTGTCCATCTGGGCCTGGTCCGAAAGCAGGAAAATGGAGACCCAGTGGGATCCTGGTAACTCTCCAGCCAGTCAGGTGCTATCTGGCAGCTTCAGCAGAAAGGGGCAAAGACTCAAGGAGTGTCCGTGCAAACAGGAGGGGTGGGTTTTTACTCCTACTCTTAAAGAAGCTATATTCAAAATGTTTAAAATGACATAAAGTATGGTTTCATTTAAAGAATGTATGAAAAAATTCAATTGTTTTGGTAGCGCACACCTTTATTCACAGCACCCTGGAAAGCTGGATCTGTATGACATCTAGGACAGTCTGGTCTATATAGTAAGTTCCAGGTAAGCTGGTGCTACATGGAGACCCAGTCTCAAAAACAAATGAGATACATATTGAAACTCTCCTAAAATATTCATTAAAGAGTTTTCTTTTTCAGATTCCATGCAATATTTTTTTTCTTTTTTCTGCTGTGTGTTTCTTTGTCTTCAGGAGTAAAAACACATGTTTAAATTAAGGAATGATTTCATTTGGGTTATATTCCCATGGAAATGGTGGAACTCAGTATCCTCAGAATACTATGCTAGTCTAAAAGCGTTATCATGCAACTACTAAAGATACTAAAGATAGTATCCTTCCAGGCTGTAGAGATGGCTCAGTAGTTAAGAGCACTGACTGCTCTTGTAGAGTACCAAATTTCAATTCCCAGCAGCCACATGGCAGGTATAAACTTTATCAATAACTCCAGTTCCAGGGATATGCAATGACTCATCTGACCTTTGAAAGAATGACATGACAGGTTGCAGGAAATATACACTCATATACATTAAGATATGAAAGATAGGCTTGTTTTCTATTTCTTTGTCTAGTATGAAAGAAAATAGTAGGTTTAGTTATTAATTAATAATGAGAAATTGTTTTATTAGTGGTTACTAGTAGCAGTAACCATTAGTCATAATTTTAAAACATACCTCCATTTCAAATGATCTGGAGCAAGTTGAGTCCCTTCTCTAAAACTGTACCTTCAATGACCATTTTGACCATTTGACATTAAGTTTTAGAAGCATTATGATTAAGTACCCTCTCATTTAAGTTCTAAAATCACATTACTTATGAGATTTTCTTCTCCACGTGTGTAACTGTTTCATTTTTTGCAGGTAAATATTTTAAATATGAATGAGGTTTTAGCAGTGTTTCCAACAATGAGTTAATTCCAATGTCATCTCCATTGTTCTCTATTTTAAAATATTTTAGCATTCATCAAACTGAAGCAGACAAAACCACGGTATATAACTGTGGAAATGATCACGTGTCCCCAAACCTAGTCAAAGAATCATTGGCAACTGACTGTTGCTGGGTGAGGGACAGCTGATCTTTTAAAAGGGACTGACTCTAGATTAGTTGACTATACTCCAGTGGATAAACTTGTACTGAAAGACATCTGGGTACATTAACTTGACTCCATAGACTCTAACATATAATAGAGAATGAATGAAATCTGGTGTGTGTGGGGAATTATGTAGGGTGTGGATGGGGGAGGGAGTGGAACGGGGTGAAATGAAAGCATCACCTAGAGGGTTCTTAGTCTCATTCATAAAAGAATTTAAGAATGGACCCAGTCGGAAGCTGTAGGACAATTTTATTGGAATTTGAAGAAAAATCTTCAAGTCAGGCAAGCTGGGGGTCTCAGCAGCTGCCTGGAGGAAGAGAATGGAAGGAGAAGAAAAGAAGCCAAAACGTCATGCAGGTTTAGAGACTGCATGGGGTCAGACATGTGGCAGACTGGCAGCCACATGGCTGGGAGAAGGAGCTTTAGAGAAAAGTAGAGAAATACAAGATGCTAGGCAGCCCAAAGCCTTAGAGAAAGCATGTTTAGAAAAGGAATATGAAGAAGAGAAGGAAAGATTACACTTTTTTGAATTCTTCAGAAAAGCGGGCAGACTTACAGAGAGCTACATGTCTGTGGCCCGGTCCAGAAGAACTTCCCTGGGAGGTGGGATTCCAGGCAGGAAAAGCTCACTGCCTCATTAATACACTCTGTATTATGCCCACCTATTTAGTATAGCTTAAGGAGGATCCACCTTCCTAAGGGTGGTCCTATGATCAGGTGATTGACCAGTGAAACTGGAAATGTGGGTTTTTCAACAGATAAACTAGAGAATTTATAATCTATCCCAGCCAGAGAGTTATTTGCTCTCTAACAGGAGTATAATGACAATTAAGATATTTTGTAATGAATGCACAAATTTCAATAAATAATATACAATAAAAATATTTTAGAATTTGTGAAATCTACAATTCGTTGCCTAAACAATACTTGCACAATGACAACACCAGTTGACATTCCCATGTGAATGGGAGACATTTGACAATCCCCACTCCTCTATATTCAATAGCTGCTGAGAGAAGAAGAATCAGCTTTTCTCCAAGAAAGAACTTCATGATAGATTACCCTATCCCAAGTCATGAGCCCTAAACATATGTACATACCCACAAAATGAACTCAGTAGTTCAGTAGGGATATGAGAGGCAGTGGGAGCAGAATGAGAGAGCTGGAAAATATTGTAAATACAGTACTTACATATGAATTTATATAAAAATTAAAAATTAAATAGAAATTAATTCTGTTTCTCAGATTCTTATCAACGAAGACTTGAAATAGAATGAGATAAACTCATTTAGTGTTTTCACATGAAGTGGAAAATCTGGAAGAAATTTACTAGAATGAAGAGTGAACATTTATAATGGGAGAATTAGAATGGTAAGGCTGATCAGAAGAAGATGCTAAAGCTGAAAGGGTGTAAGGATGGATTAGGTAGTCTGTACATACACTGACTGGGAACAAGATAATAACAGGTGCTAAAAGTTTAAGAATCAGACTCACTTAATCCAAATCACTATATCTAGATTTGGAGCTAGGATGCTTGCAACAGCAGGAAGCAAACAATAGGTGGGCAGAGTAGGTAAAGCTATGCAATCATATAAATTAATTGAGATGTAGAAATAGGTTATACAATAAGTTATCTTAAAAATAAGAGAATAATATTTTAAATAAAGGACTAATATACTTTGGAAGACAATTAAAAGAAAATAATATGAACTACACCTCAGGATCAGAAGTCACAAACTAGATATCAGATGAATTTGGCTACATATTAACTTACTGAGAGCAAAGTAAAGGTCTTTAAAACATAAACTTACCAGAATTTAAAAGCTTGATATCCCATGTGGGAAAAATGACTTTCTTCATGATGTCTATTTAAACATAAACACATGAAATTACTTATAATTATGCACAGGGATCTCTGAGAATTGTCACTGATGTTATACAAATCTTTGGAATATGGCAACTGTTAGCATCATCTTGCAGATTCATAGGGCTGGTTATTGTACTGATTAGGAATTATTAAACTTAAGTTTAAAAGAAGATCCTATCTTAGTGTTTAATACCTCAAATTCCATAAGTTTAGTCATGCAAATGGAAGCTCAGAAAATAGCATAGCTAAGGAGAACTAGCATTTCAACTACCCCACTTTATTGCTTTTTTCTGGTTTATTATACGCAGTATGCTAGGCAAGCGGTCTGGTTAAGATTCCCTAAAATGAATGGTGATAATTACGTCAAGCAATTCAATTCAATCAGCGTGTCTGGAGAAATAGGTTAACATGCTCCGTGGGTAATTAGAAATTGTTTTAATAAAAGTATTATTATTAAAAGCTAGTGTTGAGCATTGTTAAATCACTGCTAGTGCGTTTAACAGCAGTAGACTTATTCCAGTAAGAAACGAAATATGTAGAAAGAGGGACTGGGATGCAATGGAAAGGCAGGAACTTTACCTTCACACACACAAAATTATTTCAAATGGTGCTTCTTCTGTATGTGTGTATATGTGTCAGTTTATTTAAATTTTATTAGATAAAGTTATTATGTTTAATTAGACTCTTACATTTCATTACCTCTCTCCATGTTTTTTTCTATAAATTCTTTGATAGTAAAGTAAGACTATATTTATTAGCGGACTTCTCAAAATATCCAATTTTATAGCTAGTACTAGATAGAACATAATAATAAGTAGGAATAATGGAAATATGCAAAGTAAATAAATATATTTAAGGATGAAAAGTTCAATAATTCGAATAGAGAAAGTTCTCCAGTAATCTAAATTTAATATCTTTGTAACTGAAAGATAAATGCAAGTCCAAGTAAACCAAATAAGAGTTTTTAAGTCAATTGTCATAGAGTCTTTTAAAGAGTTAATAACTATATGGTCTAATCTCTTCAACAAATAGAGAAATATGTATAAAACTATATATAAGCACCTAGAACTAAGTAAATATATATACTGCTATCCAGGTACAGTATGTTAGCAGTATTGGGAAACAATCCGTTGGCCTGATGACTCTTATTCCAAAACCAATGACATCAAAATAGGGCTGGTTTTACAGGGTACCTGCTTATGAAGTTGAAGGCAGGAAAATCACAAGTTTATCAATGTCTATGGAGCTTTTGTATGAATTTGTTCCAACATTTATTTTTAAAAATGTACTACAATGGTATTAGGAATGTTCAGTGTCCTGGGTCTAATTCTCTGTACCATAAAAAACTAAAAATATAAATGAATAAATTAAATATTCAAGTTCATTTATAAGCTATTTTAAGTAACTCTATTTCAGGAAAGTCATCTTGGAGTTCTTATCATTCTGTGCTTTCAAGAGATAAAAGACCACACTTGGAAAGGACTAATAACTGAAATTATGACTTCCTGTGCAGTCTCATTATTTTTATACCTAGCACTGTATCCTTGCCTGAAAGACTGGGTATTAATCTCCAAACTAAAACACAACACTTGAGTTTTAGATATGATTATATAGAGATTCAAATGTTCCCATATTCTGTCAACAGATCACATTATATTATAATAACTGTAAATATTTTCCAAGATGAAATTGTTCTTAGCTATTTGAGGAAAGTTGTAACTTGGTAAACTGTTTTTCTGTGTATTTTATGGAATGTTATTTCTGTAAAGGAAATCATTCAATGAAAATCTTGAATGAAATTCTGCCCCAAATTTTGCTTAAATTTTATTTTAAAAATAATATTCTTGTTACCTTCTTGAAATTTTCAGACAATATATTTGAACATATTCATATACACACCCATTAACCTCCACCTCCACCTTATTATCTGAATTCCTGTGCTCCATTATTATCTTTATATGGCCTACACAGAATAGTTTTTGAACCCTCATTCTCTAAGTTACAGGTCTACCCTAGTGCTTAGTTAACTTACTCAGCATCTAATCATTAATGAAAATGGATTCTTCCTCTTCCAACAACTATTGTTGTTGTGAGCTAAGTTGAGAATTTCTGCTCATCTTCCTCCTCTAAGCTGGTATTTTGGCTGTCTTGAAATTATACAGACCTTGTGCTTGCAGTTATATTTTCAGTAATTTCATATCAGCAACAGTACTCCTGTCTCAAATATACATTTTCCTTGAATTCATCTACCACCTCTGGCATAAAGATTATAATACAGGTGTGCTATTTAGGACTGAGTCCCCCCCATTCCGCTTAAAACTAGTACATTTAGCAGGATAATAGCAGCCAGTTCTGTCCTATAATCCATGACCTTTCTAGTCCTAATAATGAAGCCAGTTATAGGCTCTATTTTGGGAAATGAGAAAGTGGTTGGTTACTCCTATAGCATTTGTGCTAGTATTGGAACAGTGCTATTGCTCTATAATTCATGTTTGTAATGTGTTTAGCAGTAGCATTTTATCATCATGTTCAGGTAGGCAATAATGAGAAATGGCAACCTTGAATATTGTTTGAGGGTCTTTGGAATCCTCCTGGTCAACAATTCCAGAAAAGGACATCCATTTCCGGCACTGGGCTTTTATTTAATAGCCTACATTGTCTGTTAGAGGCATTGTCTCACCATTATACATCAGCTCCATTTCAAGTTTTTTGTATATGTATATTTATGTGTACATATTTTTAAAAGCTTCTGCAATAGCAGATTTCCATATGACTTCTTCAACAGGTCTTCAGTGTTAGTTACCTGTCCCAATTACTTTCTCTACCCTGCTCACATCATTTTGGAACTTGAAGACATTCAGTTCATTTTCAATCTACTTGTTGGTCAGTATAGCTAAGGATGATGTAATACTGGGTTTCTTCCACATAGGCTGGTCAAACGCTGCCATATATTTGTGCATTCTATTCAAGTATGCAAAGATTACATACTAATGCATTCAGAAACCTGAAAGAATAGTTCATAAATTCATCAAGCAAAGTCACATTAAGTAAGGAAATTGAATATTTTTGAGGACACTTTTCATGAGCATTACATTAAATGCCTCCATTTAAGAAGCATTCAGAGATATTTGGCTTACAATATACAGTAAGAAAAAGATATACAGGTTTTCCTATTAAAAAGATGATGCATTCAGTAAAGAACATAAATATAATGCTCTCTGAAAGAATAAAGTTCCCTTGGTTCAGTGTTTCTTTCCTGTAACATACTCTTGGATATCTACTGATTCCTCTTGTGCCCTTACTTGTTTTAGGCAGGATTTAGGAACCATCAAAGATGAAATGAGTCTGACATTTTCCAGTTCTTAATACTATCTAGTGACTTATAGAATACATATTTATCTTTAAAAATACTAGAATTCACTTAAATATTCACTAAATAATATTATTATATTATGCAAATATATATATATACTATAAGATGTCAGTTATAAAGATTATGCAATACTTGCAAAATCATAAATTTTGATCTTATACAACAGCACATCATTTAGCTAGATCGTTAAGGCTGAATATTAAAAATCTGAAGTCTTTCTCTAGGCAACTTCATTTATTAGTGGAAACTTTTTTTCTAGTTAAACAAGTAATTGGAGATTCCTAGGAAAGGGATAAAGTTTGCCTTTATGTAGAACTATTAAATTAAGGTCAACTTTGCAGCCATTTTTGCATTCAATTAGTTGTAGACTAGTTATCTCTAGAAACATTTGCTGCCACCAATTCATTATAAAATTCACTAGTTGTAGAAATTTGGTGTGTAGAGTCCCAATACACTTTTTGAAGAATATCATCTTCTTTATCTCCCCAGAATTCACATGTCTTTGTTTCACATAAATATCATGTATTTTGGTAGATTCCTAATCTGTTACAATTATGAAAATATTTCAAATTTAATGGCACTCCACCATGGCAGGATGTTCATATGGAAGATAGTTTCCAAAATTTCTCTAGTAGAATGAGGCCCAGGTCATCATAGGGATGCATTTCTAGGATTTCAAAAGTTGAATCACAAATGTAGGATGAGTAAACGTTAAGTTAGTCCTTCAGATGTCCAAGAAGGAAAAACTAGAGTATGGGTATATTTTCTTCACAAACTCTGTTATTAACTAAATTAATTTAGCAAATATTAACAATTACTTGCTTGTACTTGACAGTAACTGTTTTAGTTTTTTTTGTTGTTGTTGTTTGTTTGTTTTATGATAAAATGTTCTGATAATAGTATAGGAGGAAAGTTTTTATTTCATCCTACAGGTTACCAATGATTGGGGGAGGTTAGTGCAGGTACTTGAAGCAGAAAACATGGAAGAAGGCTGCTAGCAGCTGGCTCACAGGAAGGCTTGTTCTCCTCAGCCAGCTCTCCTCAGAGTCTGGGAAAACCTCAGAAAGGAATGTTGCTGTCCACAGTCGGCAGTTGTTCTCCTTTAAATAAATTTTTACTAACAAATTGTGAAACATGACCTTTTGTTTTTAATATATCTATATTTTAACTAATTCAGTGATAAATTTATTGTATTTTCTCTGTAAACCAATTGTGAAGAAATAAATTATATAATGTGACAGTGCACATTTTTAAATTTCAGGTTATTCCAACCAGAAAGCCTTATTTTCAGTTGTTCAATGTTGGATCTGCAATGTGTCTACTAGATATTTAGCAGTTACATGAGGATTTTAGAAATCAAAGGCTATGTGAAATCATTTATCCGAGTATTTTGCAAAAATAAGTGTGTTTAGAATTTCATTTACATCACATATCACTAAAAATAATATAATGTTGTGTCTTTAAAATATTTTTAAATGTTATGTTTATGATTGTTTTGCATGCATGTATATAAGTGTGCCACAGAGGTCAAAAGATCCCCTGAAACTGGAGTTATAACAGTTAACTACCACACTGGTGCTAGGAATTAAACCCTAGTCTTCTGCAAAAGCAGACAGTGCTCTTTAAGTATCTCTCTCTTTGGGCTGGAGCAATGACGCAGCGGTTAAGAACACTGACTTCTCTCACAGAAGACTCAGGTTTGATTCCCAGCACCAATATGGTGGCTAAGAACTGTTCATAGCTCTAGTTCCAGGGGATCCAATTCCCTCTTCTGATGCCTGCTGCCACTGCACGACCCAGATTCACATAACTACATGCAAGAAAGACACTCGTATAAAATAAATATAATAAATAAAATATTTAAAATATTTCTCTATGTAGTTCTGGCTCTTTTTAATTTCAAAATAAACAGTTTATATGTATCATATCTATGAAGCATATTGCACACTATATTTTTAAATGCAAGTCAGTTCACAGCTGAAAATTTTTTTAATTCAAAATTCAGACTATTCAAGATCACATAAGTCCAATGAATTGTATGTCTAAATGGAGCTTCTGTGTTCATAATCATAGTTAAGTGACGTCTGTACGGAGCTTATATTTCAGTAGTGAATCTAGTATAGTGCATGGGATGTAATCAGTCTATTAGATAATTTTACTTACATAAACGTTTGTTTTGAAAAGTAATAATAGACAGAAATACCACTGCTGTTTCAAATATTTTACTACCCGCATTTCAGTCATATATCATGAAACCAGTAATTCTTTGAGATAGTATTAGTTTCATATTATCCTAAATAAATATCAATAAATGAAAGCTTAAAGGAGTTAGACATATTTTTTTCTTTTTTTTTTTTTTTTGAGACAGGGTATCCCTGTAGCCAGATCTGGCCTTGATCTTGCTATAGAGAGTCTAGCCTCCATCCCATAATGATCCTCCTGCTTCTGACTTCCAAGTGCTCAGAATAAAGGTGTACTTACCTCACTATGTCCAAATTACACAATTTCTGAAGGTCATATAGCCACTGTGTAGCAGAACCCAGCTCTCATGGTTTCAAATATGACTGCTTATTTATTGTTCTCATTATATTATTTTCACATTTAATATTATTGATGAATGCATACATTTCCTTGATTATCCTAATATTCCTATCGATGAATGAAATCAATCAAACCCTTTAAGTCAGAGATCACATATATCCAACTATTTGTAGCCTAATTCTAGCAATATATGTCTCTTAGAAGTTCAAAATTAATATCTTTTAGATATAAATTTCTTCGTCTCATGTTAACCTGAAAGTATATATAAATTTATGAATATTTTCTTTGCACTCAAAACACAATGGAAATTAAAGAAAAAATGGTGAAACATGTTTCTAAACACTATGTGAATATCTTTTTCTAATTCACCCATTGTTTTATGAATTATTGGTAATTTGCTTTAACAGATAGGACAGTTAAATGCAGAGGTAATCTCAGAAAGTGACACTTTGGGATGTGTGTTGGATATTTCCACCTGCCACATAGTTTGCTACCTCAGGTTTCTTAGAGGCTAGATATTTTCCCCAATAGCATAAAAATAAATAAATAAATCCCTTGTGATAGGATGCCTCAGTGCAGGTACAAAAGGTTTTAATTAACATGGAAATGACTTTAGAAATTAAACAGTAACAATGAGCCAAAGGCCTTTAAAATTAACTGGAAGCAAGTGTTTATTGCTTTTAGAGACCTTTATATAACATCAAATGCACAGTAGCTAATTGGCTTTCTTATAACTGTAATTACTGTTTCCTGAAGAAATCATCTCCATTAAAATAACCTTCAAATATAAGAAAAACAATGAGAATATCCACTATTTTTCTTCCTAGTACATTTAAATACTAGAAGATAATAGAAACAGCCAGACTTTATACCCCTTCTGTATCTTTTTCAGACAATTGTGATAATAAATTTAATATCTATCCTTTTCTTTTATGCTTTCACACAATTCCATGTATGCACATTTTAGAACATAATGTATTTTGCAGAATGTTTGCTATTCAATATATTAAAATTTTCTTTCAGTTATCTTGTATTTTTTATATTTTTCTTAATTAAAATTTTGTAATTTTTCATTCATTATAATTTGATGATATTTATATTATATCCTATCCTCTCTGCCCATGGCCCCTTATTTCCCCTGTCTAATTTAATGTATGCTGTTTCATATTTATTTATTTAGGCCTTTGTTTTACTGTTTGTCTATTCTGATAGATTTTATAGATTCAATTTCTGTGTATGATTAATTGCATGATTATATTTTTTATTCAACAATTTTCTTATTTTAGCCAAAGATATAGAAATGTTGTAGTAAACAATACTGCAGTGATCACTCCTTCACAGGTTTATTAGAAAAATATAGTTAAATTTCTCATATCTTTTCTCAGAAACATGAGTATAGATAGGGTGGGCCATTCTCTCTGATATTATGAAATTTCACTTTCCTACCCAACAAATTTAGAAAGTGTAAAATCCATCAGAATTGTTCACACAGAGCCTAGGTTTTAGATTCATCTCATATTCTTATGATTGTGAATCAGAATTAACTACATTAGTTCTCAAATTAATTACTGAATTTAATTTTCTAATTATTTAAAGAACATGCTTTATTTCAATATTACTTTTGGGCAAATTGCATATCTCATTTCTCTTACTCAATATTTTGAAGTGTTCAAAGAGTTTTGTTTTTTTTTTCTTATTGTGGAATAAAAATAATTCCAACCTGAAGCTGATAAATTTACGTATGTTCACAATTTTTTTGAAAAAATAATTCTAGTATTCAAATAAATCTGTTCTTACTTTTAAGGAGTTATGCTTTTCTTTATCTTTTAATTGAGGGCCTAATATTTGCTTCATTTCTATTAATTTTATGTATCTGACCTCATTAATAGTATTGTTTTCAGCGCTAGAAAGAAGTGTCAGTGGCTGAGAACATGCACTGCTCTTGTAGAAGACTTACATTTCATTCCCAGCACCCATGTTGGTTGACTCACAAACAACTTTAACTTAACCCATGGGGATTCAATTACTCTGGCCTCCATGTGTACTTGTACTCATGTCTAAATAACCTCCTCTGTGCACATATACACACTGTTAAAAAAATTAAAGAGCATTACTTTAAATTTGTGTGTAAGAAATGCCCTAAATACACATTTTTCTGTAAAGATACTACATAGTAACAGCATAACCTTCTAAATAATCCACCTTTCCTCTCTAATTTGAAAGGACTCCTTTTGTGCCTTTATCAGTTTATGCTTTTTAGTAACTTTACTACAAAATATTCGTGAGCAATTATATTCCTTTCTTCCTTGTACACATAACTTCTGCCTCAATTTCAAAAGGAGTCAACAATTTTTTAATGTTTCTTCATGAAAGCATTTCCTTTTCTTTATTTTTGTACTTAACAGGATTTCTCATATGATATATGATTTGACCCTGTGACTTGGCTGAACTGTCCTTTATGTTTTTCACAATGCCTATGTCTGATTTTATTCATAAATTGTACACAAGCTTTAACAGAGAATCGGATAACTTTTAGAAAACTATGAAATTGAAAATATCTCTTCTGTAAGGTATACAGGGATTGATATAATCCACTAATGTGCATTTTCACATTCCTTAGCAATAAATTTTTTTTCTGTATCTAAGAACACTCACAAAAAAAATATTAGAAATACAGTGCCACACAGGAGAACTGTTCCTTCCTGTTGAGGTCAGGGTTGTCTAAGAGATGCCAAAAATAGTCACAACCCTGTATTACTTCTTGAAGCCAAAACCATGTTACTGAAGGCAGGACATACTTGAGACGTAGAACTTGGAACTACCTAGTTTGAACTGATCTGGATTTCACCTTCATGAAGACTAGGCATCATAATTTCAGAGAATGCTAATGCAAGCTGCTAAGCGAGAAAATCAATCAATTGTCTAATTCCAGGTTTAAAGCGTAATAACACAGCAATAACCAGTACAAGAAACTATACCAGTTAAGTAGTGACACTTTTATTTTAGGGGTAAACAACAGCTATGATTTGACTTAAAGCCCACTCAGAGGGAGGGAATACATGTGTGCACTGTAAGCATAGCCAAACACACATGAACAAACAGGTCTCAGACTCCAGAGAAAATCTTACATCTGTCAGATCCTAGAGAAACCTAATTTCTTGCTGTTTGCTAAATAAGGATCCTTGTATTTACAGACAAGTATACCAATCCTTGCAACAGACGGAGACTATTCCTGAGTTCCACAACTGGTCACACATATGTCTGTGAGATGCTCAGCCCTAAGTCACACTTTTGTTGCGGAAGATCTATACCTAAGGCTCAGGAAACAGAGTAGAACAAATATTAGAGAGAATAAAAATGCATCTCTCAACTCATCAATATAGCTTCCTTATGCAACAAAATACGATGAACACAGAAGGTTACAATCAGCCAAAGTACAGAGAATAAGTGACTGCAGAGTGTACTCCTATATTAAATTGCATCAACACAGGTCTAGGTTCCATTGGTGAAGAGGGGCTGGAAAAAATTGTAAGAGCCAAAGGTAATACCTGACCATAAGTAAACAGAGCCCTCCAGGTTTCTGGGAACTTGCTCATATGATATTAAATCAATGGTAATATGGGCATGAACAAGACACATATAAACTCAAAGAACAAAAACCAGCATAGAACTCAGGAAATGGCAGCTGAACACTGCTAGGTGAAGGAGAAGTGATATTCTTTAAGGGAATGGCACTGGATAGGCTGAACAGGCCCAAATCAATGAACTCACACCAACGAGCATCTGGGTACACAAACTTGACTCGATAGGCCTCAGCATATATTTAAGGTTGCGTGAAATACTGTGGATAGGATGTGGGGAGGGTTCAGTTAGAGGAGGATGTCTAAATATGATTAATATGAATTGTTTGGAATGGATAAAAATTCAATAAAAATACACATTGAAAAAAAACAAACAAACAAAAATCCCCATTATTTTGTAATGCTTCTCACAGATAGGTTTGGCTGTATTCTAAACGTTATTAAACAGGAAGTAGACCATTTTGAAATCTTTCTTGAAAGGGGAAAGGAAACTGAGTTCCTCTAATTTTTTCTTCTTTCTTCTCCTTTAAATGTGGAGGTGAAGTCTGAAACTTCATCCTGAAGTCTAAAGTATTTGCCATCTTGTAAAATGAGTCAATGGAAAATTGGGAACATGCTGGATGCCCAAGGAGCTGCAAAAACTCTCTAAGGCTTCAACAACGCATGGCTCAGTTTCACCTGTGCTTTTCTCTTGCATAAAGAATGCTCAAGTGATTTCTTTCTTGCTATCAGACTTACTTCCTAAGTGGCTGGGAAAAAAACCCGTTGATTATGACAAAACTGTAAAATGCATGCAGATATATGTACACAAAAATATTGTATTTATTGTCAAATATAAAACATTGAAAAATCCAGTATGTGGATCTAGAAAGATAATAATTGTTTAGTGAATGCAGGACCATTTTTATTTAAAAAGGCAAATAATAATTAAGGATAAGAACTTATGTAATAAGCAGGAGGTATAAGTATGGGAGGAGGAAGTCTCAAAACCATCAAAATCCATTGTGTGAAGTCCTCAAATCAATCAAAATATGTTTAAAGCTTGATATGTTAACTCAGTACTGAAAATAACTCTTAAGTCAAAGTGTTGAAAATAATAAAAGATAAAATGTGGGATATTGGATGTTTAATGTTTATGAATCCTAAAAGAGACAAATTTATTTAAACACTAGTGAGGAAACAGCAAAGAAGTAGAATATATTTGTTTGTGCAAGGATTATGTCAGTCAGTGGTTTGAATTATAATGGTTGAGTATACCATACCTTCCAGATGGGAAAACTTTAAAGTTCCAACTGCTTGTGACTTTATCAATGAAGTAATTATCAGACATAGCTTTGAAGCAGCAGAATTACAAGTACCAAAATTATGAGTTGTCATTTGGAAGGTTAAGACATTCCTGGAACAAGTAGGATTAAGAGTGGAGGTTTCCAGTAAAGCCAATCACTACACTGAGATACAAAGACTGATTTCATTAAGTAAAATATAGTGATAAATACAGTTTGGATGAATAAAACCATCGTCTCTTTAACATGAATTGCCATGATTAAGCAACCAGCAAATAGTCTGAAAACCAACTGTGCTATTGAAGAAATTGTATTATCAAAGTAAGCATCTAATAAAAACTTCAAACAATGGCTGCATACAGACATACATATATTGATGTACACATTATATAAAAACCTATATGCATTACAAATTATAGGCATATCCTAACCTACTATATGTGTGTTTGGAAACTGGCTTAAGTGTGTGTATGGCCTAAAATGAGACCAAACGAAGATAACATTGGGTAATGAGAAAGAATGGAACATAGGCAAAAGATACATGATTCATGAAGGAGGATATAATGTTAATTTCCATTTATAGTTACAACTCCATCATTATTTTATTTTTCTTTTATCATGGTAGAGATACAAATTCAAATATCTGGGTATTAAATCAGCAAGATTGTATTCCAATAGTATTCCAAATTGATTCTTCTTTTAAGACAGTGATTGTGAAATACAGAATTTTAATTCCATTGTCCATCAGAGCAGGGGAATTAGACACGATTTGTCACTGGCTACATTTATCTTATTAACCTACTTAGAAATGTGATTTTTAAAAAAAGTGAATTATTTTGAGGGAGGGAGTTTTGTAACCTAAAATTTTCTTTTTTAGCTTTTGTTTGAACCAATATCATGGTGTTGAAGAAACGGCTTAGCAGGTAAAATTGCTTGCTGCTCTTTGCAGAGGACAAGAGTTCTATTCCCAGAAGCCACATGGAGACACACAACCATCTGTAACTCCAGATCCAGAGGATCCAACACCTTCTGGCCTCTATAGGCAATAGGAATGCAAGTGGTACATATATTTATATGCAGGCAAAACATAGATAAATAGAAATAAAACAAGAAACTTTCAATTCTATTAAAGTCTTATTTCATCTGTAAAAATATACTGTTATACACAAAAATAATAATTAAATAATATTTAATTATAAATAATTTAAAAAATTTTCCTTTTTTTCCTGAACACCCTTGAACTCTCAAACTCTCAACACTCCCAAAACTTCAGAGGTTTCAGGACAACTAAAATGACAATTTGATACATAGCAGGAAAGAACAGTACTTGGGTCTGTGGATGAGCTGACAAGGATATTAACAGACATTTTACTTCTAGTTCTTTATTCTCACAGGACAGTTAGCATAAAATAATAGTCCATAGAGTAAACATCTTTTCTTTTATTAATTCTATTTTTGTTAAATTCATTCAGTATATTTTGTCCATATTTATATTCCCTCTGTTATCTCCACCTTCTTTACTACCCTCCAACCAGTTTATTGTGCTCTATTAAATATAGCCTACATAGCCAAGTGTGTGTTCCCAAATATCCTTGGGTTGTAGGTCCATCCATTAGAACCCGCTTGACCTACTGAGAGTCAAATCTTAAAAAGACTCTACTTCCCAACAAGTCATTTCTTTTCAATGGTTCTTCAGGTAGGGTTGGTGTTTCTAAGATTGTAAAGGCAAAGATATTTTTAATCAATATGTGCCCTTATTTACATGAAAATGTGTATGACGTGTTGATTAGAGTAAGAATGAGATGAATGATGCTATTTATTTACTCACATATAGTCTTTAAAAAAATGAAAATGGCAGAAGAACAAAGGGAAATATGATTTAAGCAAAACTGTAAGGAGAGTTAAAATTATATGCATGTATTTCTCAATCCTCTACATATCTTTCTTTGAATATTCTTAGTTAAATTTGAAATTAGTTCTTTGAAGTATTTCAAAATATTATTAGAAGAAAAGAAGATATGTCACTTGATACTGGCTACATTTCTGAGTAAGTTAATGGAAAGAAAGCATAATCAGAGTGTAGGTTGCTATGAATATATGCCATGCTAATTGTTCTGTATGTTTGTCTTCATTCAGTCTGAGAAGGAAAATAAAATATCTAAATCAAAGGAGAGTTGTTTTATTTACTCAAAGATCATCTTAGCATTGCAATTTTCTCTGGCAGCATTTCTGCCTGGGATTATATAAGATACATTAAACGTACCTGAAGGTATAATGAAGTTTACATGAGATAAATAAAATCTTGTAATTATAAGATACTGTCTTTCTACAAGGCGTCTGTTCCATTACCAGAGATGTTCAGATGGAACTTGTTCTCAAAAGGAAGCAGATCTCTGAGAAGAGAGAAAAGTTTCTACACTGGATTATAAAACAATATCTTCAGGGGTTATGTGGATTTATTAGGTTCTGGATAAATGTAAATAAATACTGTTTAAATTCTAGACCATTCAAAATATGAAAATGTTATAGCTTAACGGACTTCATTCAATTGCAAATATTCATGAAAACAGATACTGGTTACTCACAAGTGAACACTGAGATTTGAAATTAGGAAAATATAAATTTGAAACTGGAATCAGGATAGTAATAATAAAGTTAGAGATGGTGTTGAAAGCTTCATATCATAGAAATGGGAAGATTCTAATATGTTCATATACAAAATGTCATTCATCATACTTTAGTTGCTATCAATAAGAAAAATAAAAATTAAAAGTGATCCTGAAGAAGTTGGGGAAGTCGTATTATTTGATTAACAAAGAAAATAAAGTCTACTGCTAATAAGTTATAAATTGTTAAGAATTTGTTTAATTATAATTAAATTTAATCTATTTATAACTAGAAAAGATATAATTTTACATTTACTTAGCAAAGTAAAACAACTTATTATTTTCATGTATTTGATTTATTTTCTTTGTCTTACAGCCTAATTAAATTAATTCAGGAAAATGAGAAAAGATGCAAATTCTAAAGAGACATATGTCACCCTCATTCCCTATGCTGTAAACATTGTTAGGGAGAGGATGAGTGTCTACCGAAGTGTCAGTGTTCAGTAAGGGAAATAACAATTGTTCTAACACTTTTGAATATGAAGAAATCATATATAAATAGATAATATGAAAATGATGCAATATTTGCTGATCCTATAGAATGAGTACTGGCAAAGTAAAAGCCTGAGCAATATCCTGATATGCATGGCACTGAAATTCCAGCCCTGGTTTCAATAACATATTCGATGAGGTGTGCTCAAAGCTGGAGCCAGGAACACTTCCATTTCAGATACAGACTTCCCTCTTAGCATCTATATTTGAGCTGAATTTTTTTAGGGAAAATTCTCACTAACCTGCTTGACAGCTGAAAATGAGCCGTAGAAGGGCATAAGATCATTTCCTTTTCACTTCTGATTTGAAATCTAATGTGAATTTAACATATAAGTGCATGTTTTCATTTCTATTCTAGGACAAGGAAGTCTGGAATGTAACTGTCAATAATTTGGCCTTTGGGTAAATGACTAAACTTAGAAATGATTGAAATTGTGGACATATTTAGTAAAATTCAAACGTCATGGTGAAAGAAATTCTTTCCTGTTCTCTTTAGTCAATACTTTCTACTTCAATACCTCCTGGTTCCTTCTCAATAAATATTTGGAAATAAGGAATAATTTTCTTTAACATAAACTGTTTAGTGGATTATTTGGTACATACTACATGTTTAATATCAGCATTAACTTTAATGTGATATTTTATTAATTCATTGAGACTTTTATACTACTAATTTGATCATATTCATCCCCTCCTTCCTTCCTGAATTCCTCTCAGACTCATCACTACATTCCTTTTCCAAGCTTGTTGTCCTCATAAAAAAAAAAAAAAAGCAATAACCCTCAGAGTCAAATTTGTGCTGTCCATATACTCAAGGGAGCAAAGAGAGAGCCAGCAGAGCATGGTTGCCCCATTAGGAACTTCATCCTGTAAAGAAAACTGACTCCCTTCCCCAGAAGACATCACCTATCAATTGTTCTTCAGTTAGGAGTCAGGACTCATGATCTCCTAACCTTTGAGTTACAATCAATTTTATAAAATTTTTGTTAGTTTCCAAAATCCAGTCAGCAACTTTGCTCACTTTGGAAACTAAAGTAGAAGCTCGGTCTTCTAATATATACTTGCCATTTGACTCTTCTCTTTTTTTTCAGTATACATTTTTATTGAATTTTGTGCATTTCATGGAATACATCTTAATTATATTTAGACCCCTCACCTATCTGCACTCCTCCCATAGACTGCCTACAGGATTCTATGCATACTGTCATATATATTAAGTCCTGTTGGTCAAGTTTATGTGCCCAGATGTCACTCAGTATGAATTCATCCACTGGAGCATTTTCAGCATATCTAGCATCGGTCACGTGAAGAAGATCAACTGTTCTGCACCTGCCAGTGATCAGCTTCAAAGGCTAGAGCCTGCCGCCCGTTTCCACAGTTTTTGTATGAGTGAGTTTGCATGGGACTTGTGCATGCTGTCACCAAGGGAAAAGTGGAAAAATGAAGTTCATTAACTGAAGAGAAAAGAGGGAGGTTTAGAAAATATCAGAGAAATTTGAGATAAATAATGCTTAGGTGGCATGATATTTGACTTTTTTCATTATTATCTGTTGTCTTCAAAACCACTTTCACAAATTTCTATATTCTCAAAAGCATTATCCTTTATATTCACTTTCTCAACTCATTACTGTAATGTCAACATTGGTAATTCTGCTTTCCGTGTCCCTGTCTTCTACGTTTCTGTGATTCAGGTTCTTCGAGCATACCTACTATTTCTGTTACTCTCACTCAGGCCTTATCACTGGTTGGTACCTCACTGTGATCTCAAATCTCCAAGGAGCTTCCTACCTGCAAACCATCATTGAGACTTGACATGTCATTTAAGAGATACTGATCAGCCAGCTCATGTTCTTGGAACACTTACTGCGTGGTTGTGGTTGCGCCCTGCACTCCCCTAGCAACAGGAGCTAACCTTGACTTAGGAAAGTCTTCACAGTCGAGGCCTAGCTTTCTGTTTAATAAAGTACACAGAATCTTGTATATATGGATCTTTCCTCATTGGAGCTATCAGCTTACAATTTCTTTATACTGAGGTGCATATTTCAAATACTGAGGGTGATCCAGAAAGTTCAAAGGAGACAGCAATGTTGCATTTCTATATTCTGAGACCAGGTAGCCCTTTAAATGCTGTTAAATGAAATACTGAGATATAGTGTTTCAATTCAAATTTTCTTAGTGGGTATACTCTTGAATATAAAAGTCAGTGCTTAACAGAAGAAAGGAAGCAGAAATGAACAAATGGAAAAGATTAGTTACAATATTTTCTCAAAAAGAACATATGAAATCCCTTAGTATATAGAATAATTCTGAAAATCTCTTTTGCTTTACAGAGTGTATCAAATAAGCACCCATTTTATATCAATGCAATTTAATTAAGTTTAATTTTCCACAGCCTCATATTTTATCTTTGTTATCACATATTAATTTGAATTATAGTCATTATTACAATTCACTTATTCACATGTGGTGTGTACTGTTGTGTACCACCTAAAACTAGTGTCAAAATTTAATGACTAGATTCTACAGATGTTGGGACTTTGGACAAATCCTTTTAGTTTTGAATACTTTTGATAAGTTGCCTTTCATTGGAGAAAGCTGTTTTAAATATCTTTCTCAGGTAGCTTACCTCTAATTAGCGCTCAAAGGAGAAAATATAAAACCCTGCCCCCTCATCCTAGTACAAGTCACATACCAAGACTAATTCTACTGTCAAAAATCCCCATGAGATTTGAAATGACTTCAAAGTGAAATAGAAGCCTGGCCTCCTTATCTCTAGAGTTCTCCCACTTGCTCCTCCCTATTATCAAGATAACCATTTCCTTAACAACTTTCTGCCACAATACTTTCAGTCTCCAAGTAATTTGACAAGGATTTTTAACCTGCCAAAAATCACCAAAACGTTTTCAGTCCTGAGGAGACTGTAGAACACTGTGTGCATTTCCAATAGAGTTAGTTATTAAATAATTTTATGAGATATGGATATACCAATAGAAACTGCAGTTGAAAACAGCGTAGTTTGATGAAATGGTAAACAAAATCAGGTAGACGTAAGTTACCATTGGAATTCAGGATTGAATGAAGTTATTGACGGCTGTGAGATTCAGAAAGTTTTTTTTTTCTCAAAGAAAAATCAGCTTTTATACGTGGACAGGATTTTGGATAGATGAGAGGAATGAGGAGCATTCGAAGCATGGTCTGTGCACACTTCTGATCTGAGCACGGAGCATAGTGAATTTCTCATATTCATGCCCCATCAGTATCGGGATGACTTGGTGGCACTTGGAAAGGTGGCAATCAAACAGCTTTTATTCAGTTGTTTTAAAGTATACTTTACGATTCCTTTCCCTGAAAAGCCCTTAAGTTGATTGTGTCTCTTATCACAGTTTCTATGAAATCTTTAGATATAATGAGCTTATTACTGGTTTAAATAAGCTGCCACTGGAGAGCTGTCAACCTAAAATAGTCTCACATGTTCTTGTGTGAAGAACTCTCCCAGGAAATGGATGATCAAGGAAATGATTACTCTTAAACTAAAAGTGTTTAGTGAGATTCCAAAGAGAGATTGAGTCCGTACTATACTCCTTTATAACGCTCATTTTCTCAGATTAGACCAAGTCAGTGACAGTTAAGCCATAACTAAAATAATTTAAATTCATATTGAATATGATTAGCACGTAGACTTACTTTTGGCATGTTCTTTACATTGCAAGCTTGGCTACATTAAAAAACCTGCAAATTCAAATGTTAGTAAGTGGAGCTATGTCATGCAAGATGGGGCAAATCAATATTAATCATTTTTGCTATGTGTGCTTGTTTAGCAACTTAATTATTCTTTATTATTATTATTTCAAGATTCAATAACAATTGACGCTACTGTTAGATACCTTTTAAGACATATATGAATGTAGGCAAAATTAATGAGCAACAATATCCACCTACAATAGACATTCTTAGAAACAAAACATAATGTGTTTCCTATGATATATTTAAGGATTTGTTTTTTACTCAGAATTTCAGAACTCAAATAATTTAGTTTCTCCCTTGAGTAGACACCTAATGAGGGGAATATAAAGATAATCCAGTCATGATCCAATGCAAATGAGCTTACCTTCATTTTATATTGGAAAACATAAGCAAAACACATTCACTTAGGACACGGTAGCAATAGCGGCACACAGCTAACGCCAACATTGAAACCAGTCATGGCTGCAGAGTGATATCTAGTCTATTAGATACGCCAGTGGTTATCATTAGATTGTCTTCCATTTCAAGACAATTGATTGTTGAATTTTCAGGCTAGTTTAATGAGGCTATGCTCATGGAATACAGCAGCCATTAGGAAATGTTATTCCTGGGACTCAAGAGGTGGTTCATTTGGAGAAGTGCTTGCTTCATGAGCAGAACTTAGTTTTGATACCCAGCACACATGTAAAAAGCTAGGTGTGGTAGCATACACAGGTTATTACAGTGGTAAGGATGAAGAGAGACAAATCCCTAGAGCTCCAAAGGTCAGCCAGTCTACTCTAATAAATGAACTGCAAGTTGAGAGAGGCATATGTCTCAAAAATTAAAATGAAGCATGATAAAGAAAAAAAAATCACTCAAGGTTGACCTTTGGCATTCGCACGCATCTCTACACAAATGTATGTTGCCTATGCACAAAAACTTGTATACACACCAATACACACATACACATGATTAGCTATTACCTGACTCATTCAGCTAACCTAGAGGCTATTCAGTTGCTTATTCATTGGCTTGCCAGTATGTCTAATTCTAATCTTCAGCTGGTTGATACAGAAATCTAAATTCAGCTGAAATAACTGTAATAAAAATTTAAAAATAAGTACTGTCAATTCATTGCAACAAGAAATTCTCTGAATATCATGGATAGTGAAAATAAAATAAGATAAAATTATCTAAAAAAATAAAAGATACAGTGTATAATCCATGCATCTAAATCCTTTCTGTGGGATTTCAGAACCAGGACAACAAATATCAATCATATCTACTTATATGCAAACAGGTTGAAATTTGGCTTCAAGTGCATAATTCCTTAACATCATACCCACACATTTAAAGATTTTAATGTTTTAGTTACCATGCAAAACACTAATTTTCATTATGACACTTTCAAACATAATCTGGTTTTATTGAATCTTTCTATCCACTTCTCCCCCCCAAATTTTGCCCTCCCCTTTGTACCCACAACCTCTGTTCTGCTGTTAGGTCCCTTGAGTTCTGCTATACTGCTTCTCTTCATCGGACTTAATTTCTTATCCCATAGTCCCACTCCTAAAGCTGTCCTTTTAAAAATAACTCTAAGAAAATAAATATGAATGTCCTGCAATTTTAACACAACATGAAATGATGGTGATTATGATGAAATTAGTTTTGACCTTGCCAATCTCCAACAACCAGAATAGGGTGTTGGATTCCCCTGGAACTGTAGTTATAGACAGATATTAGCAACCATGTGTGTGCGAGGAATCAAATCTGGGTCCTCTGCAAGAGCAGCCAGTGTTCTTAACTGCTGAGTCATCTCTCCAGCCCCATATTTTAATGAAAATTTAAATACAATCCACCACTGATGAAGGAAGAATTTTAACTTGAATGGATTCTTCTGACATGCTCAACCACTGGGTCAATACTTTGGAACTATGGGAATAATGTTGATTATCATTAATGGGCATAGTGCCCATTAATCCTTTATCTAAGCTTAAATTAGTCAAATGTGTAGTTGGATGTTATGTACCATCATTTCAGAAGGATAGCAGTTTTCTATACTATCAGAGAATTCCCAGAGAAAAATCTAAGAGAAGATTCTGTTTTATTGGCTTTATGTGTGCTCTGATTATAAACTATCTTGTAGTTTCTCCATATCAACTACACTCGGGGAAACAATGCATTTAAACATTTTAATTATAAATTTAAATCTGATGTTATCCTACAAAATGAGTTTATATTAACCTCTTATTTACTGTGTATCGTTTGACATATCTATATGTCACTTCTAATTAAAACTTCAAGATGGAACATCTAAAGCAAAGCAAACTCTATGTGCATTTCCTTCACCCACCAATTCATTATGGATAGTCTATCCACCAGTTGCAGTTTGTTCCATTACACAATTGTAAACTCATTAGAATTACACTCATTTTACAATTTAAAAGAAAACACTGTGGCCTGTTCTCCATTCTTTAAAATACCATTTTGGATCTTGAAAATTAGCTATTCTCATTTTCTATCTCCAGGCACACCATAGAAATTTCCATCTGACACATTCTCATTTCTGCCTGAATGTGCTACAAAGTTATTGTATTCTGTGATCACTCAGAAAGAAATGTTGGCAAACCTTTTAATTTAATGCCAAAAATCCTTTTGCACAGAGGTCCATGTGCATGTTTGAATCGGGAAAGTATGCGTTATTCTTTAGATTACAGACTGTAAAGCACTTTGGATTGGTTTCATTCCTGACAGCTGATTAGAAAAAGAATGTTAGAAAACAAGCCTAGTGATTTTTTTTTAAGATGGAAATTGATGTCTCAAATCAAATGTCGTGTCAAAACGTCCTTCAACAAGATCGTGGATGACACAGAACCTAAAATCTTTTTGTTTCAGAGAAAGTTTAATTCCATTTTAAACATTGGTCATTAATAAAAAAGTATCTTGTCCTTTCTTCCACCTTAAATAATGTGTAATCTTCAAGAATACTTTTTTCAGAAAGAAAACATGGCGTATTTATACAAAATGTATTTTTGAAGTGTGTCATAATATTATAAAAATCCTGATACAATGGAATAAAGTATTTTCAGGATTACAATACAGTAGCTGAAGACAAACTTTAATAATTAGACATAATAATTAGTTCTCTTAGATAATATTTTTGACTTCTAAGAAAAATGGTCTGTTTAAATGAGATTCAAATTTTTCATTAAAATTCATAAGAATATTTACAGTTTAATATATGAAAATTAATGGAGAATGATTTTGTCATTACTCTTGCTAAATTTCTTCTTCCAAAGACTACTTAAAAATACATAGTTTTACATATGTGGAATTCATATTTTGGTCATAAATCTCTATTAAATCTTATTAAAATTTTCATTTATATTTTCTGTATCTTTATTGCATGTTTGGTACATGATTTATTTAGTTCAAGGTTTATTTTCCTGAAACATTTTGATGTGCTAAAGATCACTGATATTTCTTTATTTTTTTTTTTTTTAATTTTTGGGGCTATCATTTGTTCCTTTATTTCCCTTTTATTTAACGATCCTAAGAAATTTGTTTGTATTGTTGCTTAATTCAAGCCTGTAACCATCAGCTTCTGTTCTATCTCACTGGTGCATGTACAATATATTCCATATTAAATTTATCTTGTGCCATTAAAATATCACTGCTTTTTTCTCCAACATCCATAAATGAATCATAGTGACATATTGTTAATCTTCACCAGAAAGCCATGCATTTTTGCATATTTGGTGTATTCAGATGTTTTAATTTGAGGAGCCCATATAACTAACTTCGGTTCATTTGATAAATTTGGCAGATATCTAAGGCACTCTCAGTCATAGTTCATTAAAACATTCAATATGAACCTTCTGATTTTAATTTCCCTGCTAGGTTATGTGACTAAAGCCACTTATTTGAGAATATGCAGCTAGAAACAGAGTAATCCAATCAGCATTGGATGTGAGTTAATGACAAATTTTTGCATGCATAAGGAAAGGAGAATTGTAGACTTTTTCAAACATACATTATTAAGTAATGTAGAGCCATTCACTTATTTGCATGAGCTAAACCATGACTTAGGACATGTACTGAATATCATTCACTAATATTTAATCATAAATGTATTAGTTACTTTTATGTTACTGTGATAAAACACCAGACCTAGATAACTTGCAGGAAGAAGACTTTGTTTTAGCTTATAGTTCCAGAGTGATCAGAGCTCATCATGACGAAGAGTCTTGGTGAGATGACTGGAGTAGGAGCAATGTAAGCACTCATATCCTCATGCAAGCACAAGAAGCAGACTTGAAACCTGGCAAAGTTTAAGAATATTCCAAGCCTACCCCAGTGATGTGCATCCTCCAACACAAGGCCATACCTTCTAAGGTCTCCAAACTGGGAACAAAATTTTCAAACTGGAGCTTATATGTGACATTCTAATTCAAACCACCACAATAAGAGACATAAATGAAGCCAAAGTTTATCAAACACATTTTCATCAAAAGTGCAAACTCTTTTCCAGTGTCAGACTATATTGAAATAATGAGGTACTAACACCCCTTTGGAGAAGATAAATGAAGCTGATTAAAATAAAGTTTTCATTCAAACACAATAATTTGCTTTTGTTTCATATGAAATTTTGGTAATAATCCACATGATAACATGAACCAGAATACATGCCTGTTCCACCAGTATAAATGGGAACGGATCATAACACAACTCAATGTAAAATTTAGTTTCGTTAGGGGAAAAAAATGTGTTTTCATTCTTATCCAATATGTGTGTCAGCCTGGTTTGAAAGCGTTATTGAAATTAATATAAAACTGATATAATTTGGTCTTTATGGGAAGAAAATCAAAAGAAAATTTTCTCCATACAAATGTTTATATCTAAAACTTTATGGGGTCTGAAGAGATGCTCAATAAAACATATCACAATATCATCTGGGGTCAGGAGAACAGCAATATTGAACATTGTCAGTAATAAAGTGCCATGAAATGTCAGTAGAAGCAATGGACACCGTGTCATGTATAGTCATTTTTGTCATGGATGCTATGAATATTGAGTGAACATTATAAGTCACATGAATTTTCAGGTGAAGGAAAAGAAACTCTTGCATATTCCTTCTCATCCTAATTTTGATGGATACATGATGCAGTGTTAAGAAGCACATCTGGCTCCTACCGAAAATAGGCACAGAAAAAAAAATGGATTGCTCAAAGCTACTGTTTTTATGACATATTTCTTACTTACTGCTATTGAGACAAAATGTAGAAACACAGAAAAATAATCTGCAATAATGTATAGGTTGAAGCACATTTTAAAAACATCCTTTGCATAAATATACAATTGGACTTCTTCAGATAATGCTGAACCAAAGGTATTCATTCAGTTTTAAAGTTAAAACAAATATAGTCATTACTTAACAAGTAAATTAAAAATAGCTAACAAATCCATTAGTTTTAAAGTCCCATCATTAATTCATGACCCTAAACCTTCTTGCAACAAATTTTATATTTCTTCACTTATGCACTCATTAGGTGCCATGTTCTTTGCATTATTTTTCATGTTATGGTAACATAAATAAATAATATAAGCAGAATTATAGCCTTCTAGCTGAGGAAGTCAGAAAATTTACTAATTCACAAATCACATCATATATTAGAAAAGAATGTAGCCAAGAATGAGTAAAGAAGTCTCTAGAGTGTGCTGTTTTCTTTAGGGTAGTAAGAGATAATTTCCTCTTATGTGAGATGCTAGAAAGACTCAAGAGAAATGAATGAAATAGCTGAAATATCAACTGAAAAAAGAGTTGTAACAGCGAGCAACTCAAAAGCTCTTAAGGGAGAATGATCACATAGAGGTCAAGTAGCAAGAAAGCTAGTCTAATAAAGGCAGAATGCAAGAGAGTAAAGGCAGGATAGTAGATAAAATGGAAGTGTGGAATTGGGCTAGCAGAAATTGATGTGAAAAAGGTGGCAACTACAAAAAAATAATATAAATTTTAAAGCAAAATTGAGACAAAAATTGAAGTGGTATGAATATAGTAACATAATCTGACTGATGTTTTGAAATACTCTGGTTACTTTGTTTTAAAATACTCTAAAGTTAGTGGAAAGAAAACAGCTCAGAAATGTCATTGAACTATGTTAATAATTCAGACTGAAGACATCAGTGTCTTGAACAAAGATTGTGACAAAACACAAGGAAAAACATGATCAGATTGCATATATCACAAACATTCATATCATTTTCAGTGTAAGTACTCTAAAATTATTCTAAGGTTATATACACAAGCAAATTAAAATGTATCTTTCTATGTTTTTTTTCCAAAATTATAACTCAAAAACATGAAAAATTAAGAAGGGCCTGTCACCTGTGAAATGCATAAGAGGTGACATTGACCACCCTTCTTTCAGAGAAGAAAACTGACACTAAAGTGGGTGATCTGATATATGACCAGATGTCTCTGAAGCATTAATGAGTGTATTACATTTGCCTATCAATATATGGATGGCTATTTCTTAATAAATAGTCCATTTGCCTTTATAACAACATGAACATTCCCATCCCAGTGATATGAATAAAATAGCTTGAAAGCAATAGAATTCTTAATTCATTCATTTCTGAAGTACATGCCCAGAAAACCTAGTTTGATATTACCTGTATCTGGTAATATCACCCTAAAACCTCATAATATTGTGAAAGCATGAATTATACATATTGGCTGTGGGTGTGGTTATGAATGTTGATCATACTGGTCGATTTGATGTTTTTACTGAAGCATAGATTCATGTTTTGTGGTTTTTATAATCAAAATGATCAGGATAAAATATATGAGAGACTTTCTGAATAATATGGAACAAAAAAATTCTGACCAAATCTCAAGCGTTGAATGTATCTCAGGACTTAATATGTAGAACAAATATTTAGACAAGACCCACAACATTGTGTTAATTACTTTAAATCTTGAAATATTCTCTGAATAATATGATCATCTTGATTGAAGGAAAAATAAAATGAAATATCATTATTTTCTGATACTGACTTGATATTAAGAGATCTATTTCTCATTTGCTAAAGTAGGACATAAAACCTATATCAGTATAATTCCCAACAAAATTAGTTTCCTTGCAGAATTTTGCTAGAGAGGGTATAATTGCCCAGAATTACATCCAATATATGAACATCACCTCTTCTATGATGCATGAATTTTTACATTGTGGGTATATCTATTAACAGAAATAATTGCAATGGAATTTTCATAAGCTTCACTAAGAGGGATTTTGAGTTTTGATTTATTTCCATCTTGTACTAATGTAGGAGATAAGGTGCTGAATTTGATTGCTGATTCCATGTACCCCCTAAATAATCACTGATCTCCATTACTTAGATACTTCACATGAAGTATTAGTTTTTAAGGGATTAGAGTATTTCAGGCATGATTTTTCCCATACTGACATGAGAATATTTTTTTTTGAAATATTTTGTTGTTTTAATTTTTATATCCTAATCCACGTCTCTTCCATTCTTCTGGTTTCCTGAAATATAATCAAGTCTCTCTCACTGTAGTATATGAAGCTTTACTTTATTTCCCAATACTCATTATTATTAACAAGAATTCCATGAGTATACCTGTCAACTCTCTTCAGAATTTGTTGATTGTTTTGACTTTGACTTCAGAACAATTAGGAGAAAGACAAAAGCAGCAGCATGACTGGCATTCTCATGCCTGGTAAATGATGCTCTCCGTGCCCACGTGAAATGCAACCATCTCCTAAGATAGATGAGCATTTACTCTTGAATGCAAGTAAATATGACTGTGGAGCCTCCTGATTTATGTTAAAAAACAAACAATAGCAACAACAAAACAGAATGAAGGCAGGTAATGTGAGCATCCATGCTAAAACTGTTCAGATATCAACTAAGGGTGACAAAAGAAAAAACATAAAATGAAATAAAAAACTCCTAATGTATAGTAAATGTGAAGTGAGGGCAGTAATTGATCTGGGGGTCTTTTCATGCTCCCACAGACAAAAATAAGCAGAACTGCGGCAATTCCATCAGAAGCCACAGTGATTTTTCTTACTCATCTTGCAGGCATTCATTCTCCTGCACCCAGAGCAAATGCACTGAGTAAAATTTCTGATGAAGAATACACGGTTGAGATATTTTACAGTGTACATATGAGAAGCTGGTTTCTTGAATTTTTCTCCCTTGCATAAGCTTCAAAAATAACAATGTTCTCTAGAAGATTCTTTACTGTTAAAAAACAAAACAAAACAAAACAAAACATTTCATGTATTTAGTGGCTTATTTCATTTTGTTTTGCTATTTTTGGCATCAGATTAGGATCTCTGATGTTTTAACTGAAACTGATCTTTCTAGAAGGTCCGTGACATTATGAACTGAACTTTTATTCCCATCTAATTCTTTTTATTGGAAACAGATAGGAAAGAATTCTTGTTTTCTTTTCTGGGTATTAAACTAAAGCTCCATCAAGACTTCTCCCTAATACCACATTTAACCTCCTAATTGCTTCATTCTTAACTTCTTAGATGTTTTCCTTTGCCTTGGAGGAGGAGTATTGGCAATTCTTTTAATCAAGCAGCTTCCTTGAATTTTTTCATTACTAACATGTCCATGCTACTTTACTTCTAAAGTAATGCCCATATTATTGGAAATTAACATATACACAAATAATATCCCTTAGCAAATGGAAATAGTACCCTCAGGAATAATCTCTGCAGGTAAAGTAGAGCAGCCTACTGTCATCATTATTTCTATGTTCCAAGAAAAAAAGTAACTACTTGATATTATTATCTGTCGTTTGATCTATTTACAGGGTAATATAATTTACTTAGTATTGATTTTTATTCACACATAAATTGAACATTCATATACTTTTAATATCTTGTCACTCACATTTTTAAGCATTATGAATATTGTATAAGATTGGTTATATGTATGATGCTTTTGGTGCTGTAATTTGACTTATCCTTAAAATTCATGTGTCCAAATCTTGATACTCAGTGCAGTCATGTTGATACATAAGGCCCTGAGAAGCTTCTAAGGTCCTGAGATGATCTTCCTCACAAAAGAATTAATGTCGTCATTACAGGAATGCGTTACCACAATAGAAACTACCTTTTGTCCCTCTGATATTCTATTAAATCTGCTTTTATCCCTTCCTAACTGGAATGATTTAGCAAAAAATATATGGATGAATGTGAGGCTATTTTAGATTTCCTAGCCCCTGAAAATATGAGTCAATAAATACTTTGTTCTTTGTAACCTGGCTGTTAAGCAGTAACCTTTATCCTCAGCACTGTTGTAGCAACACAACTGGAGTAAGAGAACGAGCTAAGTAGAACCACAAAGAGAAATTAGAAGGAGTCTGTATTTTAAAAGCTAATAACAGAGCTATTAGCTAGTTTTCTGTAAAAGTTGTCCATGAATTTCTTAAAAAGCCAGTTCCAGAAAACTACACTTCTAAGTCTGGGCTTCATTTCCAGGAGAGCAAATAATTATATCAAATTCTGTGTACTGACTTTTCCTGGTAAGTCAGTTATTGGTAAAACTAAAAGTCCTGATGAGAGTCAAACACGATGATTCATAAACTTGTTGTCACTCTTTAACTCTTCCTGGAAGTAAAAAAAACAATCAGAATCTAAGATTTTTATAACTTTTAGTTCATTTGTTTGTTGATAATTACAAACGTGTATAAAGTGCACTGCGATCGCTTTAGCACGTCCATCTTCTTTAATGTCCCTCTACACTTATAACCGTCCTTCTCCCTACAAGTTCATTTCCAAATTTATTTTTGTGTGCTTGCTTATTTGTTTTTTGAGACACATTGAATTTAGCTAGAATCATTTGTGTAATCATGGGTTTGAAACTATCAATTAGATCCTTTTGGCTCCTCAGACAAAGAAAATGACTTCTTCCCCAGAATCTCTTACTACACAAGAGCTCCAAATGGAGACTATCCACTGAGTTGCTCTGCAATCCTAGCAGATAGGTCTCATTGCAGGGAGCCAAACTGCTAAAGGTCATAATGGTATTCATTATGGTAAACCCAGAATAGAGCATTTCACAGCTCTTTTCCTTATTCTGGCTCTTGCATTCTTTCTACCTCTATTTCCAGGTTATTCCCTGAGCCTTAGAGGGGATGGTTTGGGGGCTAAACACTCAAATATAACTTGTTCTAAGGAACTTGAGACTGAATTCACCTCTATTCATTGCAAAGATAAACTTTGCTGATTATGGTAAGAAACACACACACACACACACACACACACACACACACACAGCACGTTTGAGACCCTGGGTTCTTTATTTGGAAGTCCACACATGAATGTATACATGAATGTATACACACATACATGCACATACATATAGACATGAAAGAAAAGAAATTGTCACACACACACACACACACACACACACACACACTTGTCAAGAGAATAAGAATCCCTCGCCTGGTTGGAGTTTTAACTTTCATGTTTTGCCAAGCCAATCACCTGATCACAGAACCACCCCTAGTTGATTTTATCATACTAGAGAGATAGACAGAATACTTAGTGAGTTCATGAGACTGTAAGAATGTACTGACCAGTAATCTCCTGCATATTAATGCAGGACTTATAGACAGAGGCCGCAAACATGCAGCTTTCTGTAACTTCTTATTTTCTTCTTTCTTCTATCTATTTTATAAGTTTGCTTTCCCTAATGCTCTGTACTAACTCAAAATTTTAGGTTTCCTTACTTCTTCTCTTAAAGTCTCTTCCTCTGTCCATTCTGTATTGGCTAGGCTGCCTGGTTTCTGATCTCATTGGTGGCTCTAAGCAGGCATGTCTTCAGTACATTTTTCCTTCTCTGCTCCATTCTTCTGCCCAGGCTTGCTTGCCCTTGAAGGTTTTTATTTACATTCCATTAAAACTTGTCCTAAAGCTTTTGTATGAACACATTCTTAAATACTTTAATAAATGAGACTAAGAACTATGAAAGGGGAAGCTATTTGCCTATGAACCAAGAGGCACAGAATTTGTCTGTGGTGTTAACACAAATAGTTCGAAGGTAGTTTGTTGCAATAAAATTTTATCATAACAACAGAAGTAAGTTAAACTCTAGGGCTTAAGATCTCAGTCATGGGTATTTTAAAGATTTTTTTTTCATTGAACATTCACCTGATTCATACAGAATATCTCAATCAATCTTAATCACATTTATACTCCCTTCCTCATTGGCACACCCAGTGCCATCCCCTGAAATTCATACACTTGATCATTTTTGTATTAAGATATATTGTATCAAGTTAGTGATCTCAGACATACCTAGGTACAAGTTTATCCACTGAGGTCTAGTTAATATAGCCAGAATCTATCTCTCTAAAAAGATTAGCTCTTCCTCACCCAGCAGAAATCAGTTGCCAGTATTTTTTTGCAAAGATTGGGATCTACTGTTCATTTCACCAGTTCCATGCTGGGTTTTTGTCTGCTTGAGCTTCCATCTGTATTGAGCATGTAGGTTCATATGAGAAATGTTGCAAAAGCTTGGCGGATTCTATTTCCGTATGGTCATGCACCTCCTCCCTCACTCTTCCACTCTTTCTGTCCTCTCTTCCTCAGTGGTCCCTGAGCCCTGGGTGAATGAAGCTTAACGTAAATGTCTTGTCCAGTGACCCACATTCCACAGACTCCTTGTCTCCACAATTTGACCATTTGTGTTCCTGGCCCTTTGTTGCATGAGGGAGCTTCTTTAATGAGAGTTGAGAAATGTATTAGTGTCCTTTTTACCCCTTGTTCTCTGTTGTGTGAGTCTTAGGCATAGAGGTTGAATTGTAGATATGCCTCTTAGGCTTGGGCAATTCACAGTGTCTCTGTGTGATCACTTGTGATATTCTACAGTAGTCTCCATCCAGTGCAAAAGAAACTTCTTTCATGAGTGGTGACTGGGATACTTGACTTTTATAAGGATACATATTTTACATTTAGTAAGAAGGTACATTAGCCTAGAGAAGTGACAGTCTTGGGGATTTCTATAAGATCTATGTTCTCCACAGCCATGTGTATTTGGTTAAAATTACAATATAGCACATGAGCTTCCTCCCACTGTGTGGGCCTTAAGTCCAATTAGGCAACCATTGATAGATACCAAAATAATAGTGCCACTCTCACACCAATGTCATATGCTGTGCCAGTCATTGATGTGGTTATTTCATCATGAATCTCATGTTTCACCACCTATTGATGTTCTCCATTAGCAGCTTGTATAGTGACTCTAGAGCCATGAGAGCTAGCCTTCATGGGAAATGGCTTCCAGGTCACTTCCAGCTCCATTGCTCCAAATCTGGTCTCAGAAAATGTTATGTCTTCATCAATAGGGTCTTTTCTTAAAGTTCTGGGAAGTAATCACAGGCTTTGGAAATAGGCTGGGGAGTCACTCAGACCACTCTGGTTCAAAGGAAGGTTTCTCCTGTCTGACACTGTTTCTTGTTATGTACCTTCAGTTATGCACATGCATTCAAGTAGAGATATTGTAGGTTGAATTTGTCATTAGGTTGTTAAACTAATGTGATTCCCTCTGGTGTTTTAGAGTAGCTAGACATTATTTATATCTCCTCTATCTCTCTCTCTCTCCCTGTCTAACCTGTCTTCCATATCTTTCCCATTTAATATGTCTCCATATCCCCATTTCTCCCGTGATAGTCAGTCTTCTATAACCCCATCTCTCCTGAGTGCCTTCTTTCCCTTTATCCTCATAGTAACTTTTATAATCCTCCCTCCCCAGTCCCATTTAAATAGTCCTGTTTTATCTATTTCTCCATTAGTAACACCCTACTATTCTCTGTCGGTTTCCTTCTTTCCCTTTACCTTCATGGTTCCTCTCCATTTTCCTGGTGCCTGCAGCTCAATCAGGATATATACTCACATATAAGAATTTGTTGCTGGGATCCACAAATGAGAAAGAACATACATCATTTGTTTTTCTGAGTCTGCTTTACGTCATGTAGCATAACAGTTTCCACTTCCATCAATTTATCTGCAAATTTCATGATTTTGCCTTTCTTTACCACTGAGTAGAACTTCATTGTGTAAATGCACCACATTTTTATTATCTACTCACCAGTTGAAGACATCGAGGTTGTTTCCATCTCCTGGTGTGAGAAGAGCATCAACAAAGAAGGGTATACAAGTATCTCTGCAGTAGGATGATTCCTTTGAGTACATGCCAAGGAGTGGTATAACCTGGTCAAATGATAGTTTCATTTTTAGTTTTTAAAGAGTTCTCGCAACTGCTCTCCATAAGAATAGCAGGAGTTTGCAAACTACCAGCAGAGAATGAGCATTCACCTTTCTGCATATCCTCTCCAGCACTTAGTATAATTTGTTCTCTTGATCTTAGCCAATCTTACTAACATAAGGTGAAATTTTAAAAGTTTCAATTTGCATTTACCTAATTACTAATTATTTTGAGCATTTTTAAGATGATTCTTAACTGCCTTTCTTTCTTTTTTTGAGAACTCTCTCTTCAGATCTTTAGCCCATCTTTTAACTGGGTCATTTTGTTCTTGATTCTTTGATTATTTAGTTCTTCGTATATTCTGAATACTAAACTTCTGCCAAATGTTTCACTGATGAAGATTTTCCCCTACTCTGGTGTATTTTCTCTTTGCTTCCTTGGTTGCTGCTTTTTCTGTAGAGAGAAATTTTAGTTTAATAAGTTCCCACTTGCTGATTTTTACCTTAATTACTGAGTAGTTGATGTCAAATTTAGAAAGTTCTTTAATATACCTGTATTTTCTAGGTTACTACCAATGTTTTCTTCTAACAGTTTCAAGTTTCACATTGAGGTCTTGAATCCATTTGGTATTTACATATGTAGATGGTGAAAGTTCAGGGCCTAGTTGTAGTCTTCTACATGTGAAGATCCAGTTTTGTCAGCACTATTTACTAAAGATGTGGTCTTTCCTCCAGTGAGTGTTCTTGGCCTTTTTGTCAAATATCACGTGTCTGAAACTGCATGTACTCATGTGAGTCTTCAGTTATGTTCCATTGAAATATGGGAATATTTTTGTGCATGTACAGTCTTGTATTATTATTATAATTCTGTAATATATTTTGAACTCTGGTACAGTAATCCCTCTAGCTTTGTGCTTTGTTCTCTGAGTTGTTTTGGCTTTCTGGGGTCTTTTAGACTTCCATATTAATTTTAGGATTTTTTTTCTAATTCTGTGAAAAATGCCATGGGGATTTTGATTGGGATTTCATTGAATGTATATATTGCCTTCAGTAGTGTCGTCATTTTCACAATACTTTTTCTTCCAATCCATGAGCGTGGGAGATCCTTCAATCTTCTGGTGTTGTCCTCTGTCTCTTTACTTAAAGATTTAAAATTGTAGAGATCTTTAATATATTTGGCCATGTTTATTCATAGATATTTTTGAGGCTCTGGTGCATGGGAAGGTTTCCATGTACTCTTTCTCCAACTGATTGTTATTGGACGGTAGAAAGGCTATTGATTTTTATCCATTAATTCCATAACCTGACACTTTACTGAAAGTACTTTACATTTTGAGAAATTTTCTGGTGGAACTTTTGGCATCTCTTAGGTATAATATCATATCATCTACAGAAAGGAATAATTTGACCTCTTCTTTTCCAATGAGTACTTCTTTTACTTCCTTCTATCTTATGGCTCAAGCATGAGGTTCATGCACTTTATTAAAAAGGAGTAGAGATAGTGAAACACCCTGTTTCCTGATTTTAATGGGAATACTTCCAGTTTTTCTCCATTTAGAATGATATTGACTTGGGGTTTGAGGTACACAGCTTTAATTATATTCACATAAGTTCCCTCCAGTCCAATTCTTTCTAGGACTTTTAGCATAACTGCATGTTGAATTTTGTCTAAGTCCATTACTGCATCTTTTGAGATGACCCTTTGAGTTCATTTATGTGATTTATGATATTTATTGACTTACACATATTTAACCAACCCTGTATCTATGGAATAAACCTGACTTACTCATGGGAAAAGATCTTTTTGATGTATGCCTATATGCAGTTTGCAAGAATTGTGTTGAAAATGTTTGCATATATGTTTGCTGAGGATATGGATCTATAGCTTTCTTTTTTGGTTAGACTTTTACCTAGTTTCATAATAGAATGATGCTGGCTTCATAGAAGGAATTTGTGAGTTCCTCTCTTTCTATGTTTTTGAAAAATATCATTCATGTTTGTTATAGATCTTTAAATCTTTGATAGAATTCATCTGTAAATCCACCTGTACCTGGGTATTTTTAGTTGAGATGTGTTGTATTACTGTCTCAATTTCCTTATATGTTATGTGTCTATTTAAGCTGTTGATCTCTTCTTTGTTTATCTGTGGTAATTCTCATTATTTTAGATACTAATCTATTTCTTTTAGGTTTTCAGATATAATAGAGTATACATTTAAAAAAATATTCCCATAGTGTTCTAGATCTTTTTGTTCTCTTTTGGGATTTTTCACCTTTAATTTTAAATTTTTTATGTGAAGATGCACTTTCATTCTTTTGGTCAATTGGACTAAGAGTCGGTCTATACTTTTTTTTTTTTTTTCAAACAATAAACTCTTTGATTCATTGATTCTTTACATTATTTTCTCTGTTTCTATTTCATTATTTTATGATCTGATTTTTTCATTTCTTCTTGTATGCTCGGTTTAGATTTCATTCTTTGTTGCCTTTCAAGAGTCTTGAGTTGGAATTTAAATCATTTACATCTGGTCTTTCTGAATTTTAATGTAGGCATTTAGAGTTATAAATTTCTCAGTTCAGACTGCCTTTAAAGTGCCATATTGATTTTGTTATACTGTATTTTCCTTTTGGTTTAATTTCAGAAATATTTTTGTTTCTTTGTTACTTTCTCCTTTGATCCATTCATCATTCAGGAGTATGCTGTTTAATCTTCATTAGTTAATGTAGTTTCTAGGGCTTCTTCTGATATTGATTTTAAGCTTTATTGCATTGTGGTCAGATAAAATGCATGGAATTATTATTTTTTTCTTTCTCTTTTTGAGATCTGTTCTGTTTTGTGCCCCAATATGATGTTGATTTTGGAGACAGCCCAAGATATACCTAATATAAAGTGTATTTTTGATGCTTTGGTGGAATAATCAGTATATGTCTGTTAGGTCTATTTGATGTATAGTATTGCTTAATTCAGGTGTCTTTCTATTTTTTCTTTGTCCAGTTGACCTTTCTAATGGAGACAGTGGTATACTGAAATCTGGTACTACTAGTGAGCTGTGATTAATCTGTATCTTAAAGTCCTATAGTTTATTTTTATGTAATTGGGTGCACCAGAGTCTGTGCATATATGCTCATTGCAGAACTCTTCTATACAACTGGTAGTGTTTGGTATGTACATATTATCAGTGCTTTTCACATTATCATTTTTTTTTCATTTTGATTTTGGCATGTGGATTTCTTTTGTTGTTTGTGTTCCTTGTATGAATCTCAAGTCTTCTTTTGTTGAGGTGAAGACTGATTTTGTTTGTATTCTTCACATGCCTTGGGTGTTTTCTTATTAGTTATAAAAAGCTGTTTGGTTTTGGTTTCAGGGTTCATTCTTTTGATTTTATATTGAAGGATCCATATAGCTCTCGTCCAACTACTGAGGAGTTTCCTCAGATACCAAATCATGCACCAATCATGCACCAGATATTCTCAGGTTTCCTTCTAAGGTCTGAGCTCCTACTAGCCTACAGGTACAGCACATGTTGGGAAGATCACCATCACAAGGAGGCCTGGTTAAGGCAGTCTGTAAATGTCTGCATTCTTGTAGAGGGCTGAGGACTCTAGCCCTGCAGAAGTGGGAAGGGCTCAGATGATCTCAAATATGGGAATGGGCACTGTGCAATTTGAGAAGTTCACCACCATGCAGATATCAGATTCAGGCACTCTCAGTCAGTCTGGAAATGTTTTGACCAAACCTGGTAGAGGGATGGGGAGTCTCTTTTTCAAGTTTAATTTAATTTTTATGCTTTTAAAAGAGTAAATAAACTAATCCCATCCCCCATTTTTTTCCCTTCCAATTCCTTCCTAATCCCTTTAAGCACGATTTCCTGCCAACTTCATGTGATTTTTAGGTTATTTTTAGGCCATATGAGTCGACTATGAGCTATGAGTAGGTTCATGAGTGTAGGGTCATGTAACTGGAGGTGGCTAGCTTCTCAGGTTCCCTAACTCTAAAGAAAACTGACTGTCCTTCTCCAAGCAACTCATCACTTGTCAACATGCAACTGAGGCAGTGCTGGGATTTCATGACTCCTTTCTCATGCATGCTTGGATTTTGCATGATTCTGTACAGATCTTGAGCATACAGTCAGAGTCACTCAGAGATTATGTATATACCATTCTTCTCTTGCACAAAATCATTATGTTGCTATAGTCATCCACTGCACCTCATTCTCATAAGCTTTTTCCCTTCTTTCATGATTAATTTTGAATCTTCAGAGGCCAGGATGTGACACAGATACCCCATTTGGGGATAATTACTCTTCAAGCTCTTATTTTCTGCATAGTGAATGGTTGTGGGTCTCCGAATTAAGAGCCATTGACTGTAAAAGAAAATTCTCTGATTAGGGTTGAGAGATGCTCTCATTAATGGGCATAAAATAGGTCATTGTGGGTAGTTGAGATGCTATCAGTGCTGACATGGTAGAGAAGTAATCAATAGTCTTATGAAGCAGTGAACCATGTGAACTACAACAACAACTGACATCATAGGTGCACTGGAGTGACATTGACATGAATATTAAGTGAATAATCAACCATATTCAGTTTGAATTTGATGCCCACTACATAACACAAATTTCATGATTTTAACCTTCCCTAGGTAACAAACCCATCGATGGGTAGATTATAGTTCCTGCAGAAATTCTTGGGTTTTGTACTTGGCGTTAAATAAAGAGAGATTGACGATCCCCATAATATAACACATGTGGCTACACCTTCCATGGCAAATTATTATTGGAGTTATCAGGTTCACATCTACTTAAGATGATTAATGCCTGCTCTTCGGCAGCCTGCATACACCTTTCTGCACTATAAGTATACACATCAGGGAGGAAAATTTCAGCTTAATTCCAGTTCCATTTTTCTATGTCTTGCAACAAAGAAAGACATTTCTATATGAGTGTTTTGCCTACTTGTATGTAAATGCACATGTGCTATGCAGTGTCCATGGATTATAGAAGAAGGCAACTGGTCCCCTGGACTTGGAGTTCTGTAAAGTTGATGGGTGATACAATCTGAAAGTAAGTTCTCTGAAATAGCACCTACTACTCTTAACTGGTGAGTCATCTTTCTAGCCCAGACACATATTTAGTTTTGACTAACACTTCTTCTCCACTCATTTTATTTTTTGTACACTTAATTTTCTTAATTCTTATTGCAAATAAGGGTTATTTTATGATAATGTCTAATAATCTCTGTAATATGATATATGCTAACTCTTGATTTCCACTTTTAAGTTCTCAATACACATGATACAATAATATAAAAAAATGAAAAGGTGACAATTCTAGTATATTCAATAAATAGGACTTCAACAAGAGAAATTCTTGACATCAGTAATTTTTTTTCATTTTGAAATGTCTTCTACTCAACACAGGTGATAAAAGGCATGAAAGTTCATAGCAAAGGGAGCATGTGATGGAAGCTTTTTAAATCACTGTGAACTAAGAAACAAAGAAAAGATTTCCTAGGCCACCTGCCTTGAATTTTTCTATTAATCAGTCCATACATTTATAAGGGGATCCTTCATATTCACAAGAATCTCTACCCTCAGTAATACTAAATCCAGTCACCTTGGAAATAAAGATTTGCTATCACAGACATCTAGAAATCCAACTTGCAAACCCTCATTTTTAAAAAATTTTATTGAGCTTTTGCATATTTAATTCAATAGTTCTTAAACAAATTTAGATCTCACCTCCCATCCATCCTCTCCCCTAAATCCCCATCAAACTTCATGCATTCTGCCATACATGTAAAGTCCTATCCAGTCAAGCATCTGTACCCAAATGTCCTCCATTTCAAATTCATCCACTGGAGGCTAGTCAGCCTATCCAGAGATTGTAAATAGCACACTCTCCCTCACCTGGTAGTAATGAGTCTCCAGTTGTTCCCAGTCTAAGGCCAGCCTGCTACCCATTTTTTTTGCTCACTCTGAGTCTTTGTCTGATTGAATTGGCATGGAACATGTGATCAATGCCAACATTGCCACAAATTCTCATGTGCAAGTTTCCAGAAAGCCTCTGTTTCCCTATGTTCATGAACCATCCTTGGTTCTTACAATCTTTCTGTCCCCTATTCCACAATGGTCCCTGAGCTGTTGGTGGGTGAGTTTTAATACAGAAGTCCTATAAAGACACAAACTCTCCAGTCTCTTATTCTTTAAAACTTGGCATGTTATGTTCTTCTGGGAACATCACACTCTGTTGTATAAGGAAGCTTCCTTGGTAAGAGTTGAGGGATATACTAGTTTTCTCTCTGTCACTAGCTCATCTCTTGTCCATGAGCATTAGGTGTAGAGTTTCAGCTGTAGATGTGTTACCTAGTACTGCACATCTCTCAGACATATATTCTCTGTGTCTGATCAGATGTAGGATTCTGCAGTAGCCTCCATCTGTTGGAAAAAAAGAAATTTCGTTGATGAGTGATGGATGGTATACTTGTATGTAAAATAAGAACCTGTATTTATTATATTTAATGAATTTCATTTGTCAAGAGATATGACAGAGATAGTGTTTTCTCTAGGATCTATGAACTATCTATTCACTTGTAATTTGGCTTTGTTTTAGAGTCCTTCCCCTACATGAGACCACACACAGCAAGAAGGTTGAAAGTCCAATTACATAACTGTTGATTATCCTCCACAAAACAGTGTCACCCTGCATCAAGTAATTAAGGTTCCTGAACTTTAGGGCTGGGTTGGACCATTGATTTATCTTCTCCCTTAGCAGCATGCATATTATCATCTAGCATCATGAGAGCTAAACCAGGTAGAAGGTTTCTAGGTCAGTTCCTGTGCCTTTGTTCCAAGTTCTGTATCTGAAGTATTGTGGGGCCTAGGTCTATTGCAAAAGGTATTGAGCAAACAGCATGTGGTAGGGGTCCGGCCTGCTCTGCCTCAAACTATGGCCTAGGACCTAGGAAGCCGCTGCGGTACGGCATAAAGTTTCATTTCCTCATTCCTCAGTGTTTGCTTCACCTGACCCCTATAGGCCATGTCAGCCCTAGAACCTTTGCCTTTACCTAAAGACCCTGCCTTGAACTTTCCCACCTTCAGTAATGGCCAGAAAGCCTCTCTATATACACCCCTGACATGATTTCAATAAACGAGCTGTCCACTGACACAGTCTCCCAGGAATTCTTTCCCATCGTACTCTGGGCTGCCTGAAGCCCTGTTCATTTGCTCTCTGCTCTCTGGGATGGCTGGCGTGCATTAGCCGCCCCATGGAGACAGAGATCCACAAAGTATGCCCTGTCTTCAGTAGTAGGGTCTTTTCTTATAGTTCTGGACAGCCCCCAAGAGCTTTGGCAATATCCTGTGCTGTTTTGGGAGTCTCTTGTATCACTCTCACCAACCACTCAAAGCAAGATTTCTCCTGTCTGGCACTGTATTCCTTGCAGTACATCCTCAAGGAATACTTATGCACTAATGCTCAGACACTGTAGATCCATTTCTCAGAGGGTTTCAGGACCAACGCATTTCTCATTGGTTGTCTTAGACCCCAGGATCCATTCATCTCTTCCTCCCTTTCGACCTCACTCCTTCCACTCCAGTTCCAGCTCCCCCAGTATCTCCACCCTCTCCCATTAACAGCTACTTCCCATCAACGCCCCCTTTCCTGAATTCTCTTTAATCCCATCTTGACCCATCTTATTCAGCTCCCAGCCAAACACTCCCACTTTCCCAGCTTCCCCCCTGATAACGTCATTCCTTACTATCCCCTTCTTTGGGGTTCTTTCTTTTCCAATACCTCTGTATATCTTTTCCATTTTTCTGGCTCCTGGTGTTATATCAGAATATATATTCACATATAACAGATTGTTGTTACAATCCACAAATGAGGGCCACCTTGCTCCACATGCTTTTCTGATTTTGTGGTACTTCACTAAGTATAATACTCTCCAATTTCACCCATTTACTTATAAGTTAGTAATTTAAAATTCTGTTGCAGAGTAGAATTTCATTTGGTAAATGTACCACATTTGCATTATCTATTAGTCAGTTAAGGATCATATAGGTTGTTTCTATTTCTTAGCTATTGTGAAGAGAACAGCAATAAACGTGATTGTACAGGTATCTCCACAGTAGGATGAGTATGTTGGGGATATGCCAAGGAGTGGTATCACTGGATCATATGGCAGATTTATTTTTAGTTTTTTGAAAGTTGTCCACACTGCTTTCCATAATTGCTACATGAGATGACTTTCCCACCAGCAGTGAATATGTGGTCCCTTTTCTATAAATTCTTGCCAGCATTTGGTGTCTTTCATTCTACTGATCATTGCCATTCTGCCTAGGATAAGATGGAATCTTAAAGTGGTTTTTATCTGCATTTCTTTAATGACTAAGTATGTTGAACACTTTCTAAGGTGTTTCTTAGCCATTTTTATTTCTTTTTGCAGAACTCTGTCTTCAACTATAGCCCATTTTTTCTTGGCTCCTTAGTCTATTTGTTAATTGTGTCACTTGTTTTCATGATTTTTTTATTTTTTGAGTTCTTTGTATATTCTGGATGTTAATACTCTGTCAGATGTGCAGCTGTTAAAGATTTTCTCCCACTCAGTGGGAGAAATTTCCTTTTCCCTTCCTTGGTTGTCTTTTGCTGTACTAAAGCTTTACACCTTAATGAGTCCCATTTATTGATGTTTTACTTTAATGCCTGGTTGATGTTGGATTTAGAAAGTCCTTTCCTAATCCTATATCTTGAAGGGTACTGCATCTAGCAGTTTCAGAGTTTCAGGTTTTATATTGAGGGCTTTGATTCACTTGAAGTTGACTCTTGTGCAAGGTGAAAGATAAGAGTCTGATTTCTTTCTTCTACCGATGGAAATCCAGTTTTGTCAGCATCATTTGTTGAACATGCTGTCTTTCCTCCGTTGTATGTTCTTGCAATACTTGTCAAATATCAGGTGACTTGAATTGCAAAGACTCATATTTGGATTTTCTATTATGTGCAGTTAATCTATGTGACTGATTTTCTTCCAGTACCATGCATCTTTATAACTATAGCTCTATTACTGTGATCTACCTATCATTCTTCTTTTGACCAAGAATATATTGATAATCCAGGGTCTTTTGTGATTCCATTTTTAATGGAATTTTAGAACTTTTTCTAGCTCTGAAGAATGTTGTGGTTATTTTGATTGGGACTGCATTGAATATATAGGTATTGCTTTTGGCAAGATGGTCATTTTCACAATATTGATTCTACAAAGTCACGAGAATGTTAGGTTTTTCCATATCCTAGTGTTTTTTTTTTCCTATCATCTTCTTTAAAGTTTTGTAATTTACATTGTAGAGATCCATAATATCTTTGGTTAGGATTATTCCAAAATATATTTGAGGCTATTGTGAATGGGATGGTTTTCTTGAATGCTTTTTCTGATTGCTTGTGAGTGGTGTACTGAAAGACTACTGGTTTCTGTAAGTTGATTTTGTAACCTGCCACTTTACTGAAGGATTAATGATTTCTGACAGTTTTCCAGTAGAATTTGGGGGATCTCTTATGTATAATATATTGTTTGAAATAGTAATAATTTGATCTCTTATTTTCCAATTCGTTTGCCTTTAGTTTCATTTTCTTATCTTACTCCTCTTTCAAGGGTTTCAAGCACTGAAAAGGAGAGGAGATGGTGGGCATCCCTATCTGGCTCCTAATTATAATGGGAATGCTTTTCTCCATTTAGAATAATGCTGAGTATGAGTTTGTTCTGTATAGGTTTAAGTATGTCGAGGTATGTTCCCTGCAGATCAATTCCTTCTAAGACTTTTAACACGAATGCATGTTGGACTTTGTCAAAGTCCTTTTCTGCATTGATTGATTTCTGCTGTTGATTATAAACTTTATTACACTGTTGTCTGTTAGAAAGCACACGTGTGTGTGTTTGTGTGTGTGTGTTTGTTTGCTGAAATTTGTTTTGTGTCTCAGAATTTGTTCAATTTTACAAAAAGTGCATAGACTGCTGAGTAGAAAGTGTATTCTTTGATATTTGGTTGGAATATTCTAGAGATGGCTGTTAGGTCCATTTCATGTAAGATTTCATTTAATTCAGATGTCTTTCTGTTAATTCTTTGTCCAGTTTAACTATCTATCGAACATAGTGGAGTAGTGAATTCACTTTCTATTACTAAGTTAGATAGAGTTAATCTGTGTTTTATAGTCTTTTTCTCAAATTCTTCACCTCAACCATAAAAGATTTGCTGAATAAGGATGTATTTCAGTTGTAGAATCATTATTTACTGCACATGAGATGCTAAGTGCAAATTTTGTACTACAAACCAACCAATCAACCAACAAAATTTCCTTTAAAAATAATATTACAAATTATGCACACCTAAGTTTCAATGTATCTGTGAAGCTTTGTGTGCCTCCTCTTAACAGCCTAACACAACTTGTGTCAACTCAAAATATGGCACAACCTTAACTAAAATACACCATTTTCTTCTCTGTTCATAATGTGCTTGACCTAAACATTTTTGTTTCTTGAGAAACTAAGTATATCTTATTTATCTTTGTATGATTGGTACCTAAAATTTTGACTGTTAGAGTATTATTGGGTAATTTTAATTGAATTAATTCAGTAATTAGTGAACAGGTTAGAAAGGTTTTGTTTGTTCTCATGTTTGGAACAACTGGGCTTAAGACTAATGCTTCTAGCTACATGCCCATATAGCAACCTCTTTTGAATTTTTTTGGGTTTTCCTGGTGTGCTTTTGCCTTAAAATCTAGTAGTTGTATCATAGTTTAAAATTTTTATATTCAACTTTCCACCCTGTAAATGGTTATGCTCTCTTCATCTAACTGTGATATTTTACTTTATACCTCTATATACCTTTAGAATTTAGTTATATTTTAGTTTAGTTAGTACTCTTGAACATAATAATTATATTAACACAGAAATAGACTTCACTGAAACTTCTTTGGATGCAGTTTGTCATCCTGCTCCTACTGGATTCCACAAATGCATAAATATATATTTGTTTCAGTGTGTACTTTTGACTTAATTTAAAACCATACTCACCCTGAAAACTTTTTGAGTATCTTAGGCCTGAAATAGCATCTGAGTTTTAAAATACTGTGAATTTATTTTCTGATCCCAAGGGATGAGCTGGACAAGGTCTCTACCACCCAGTTTTATTTATGATTCTTACATTTCCTTAATTCCAAAATGTATAGGATATCTCCTAGAATATTAATTTGGAAATAAATTTAAATATATATCTTGGTATGTATTCACATAACAGACCCAACTGCTATGCTATTTATTTATTTTAAAATGTCATTATCAAGACAATAATAGTGTTCAATAGTAGATGATAAGATTACTTCATGGGCATTATACATTTTTTTCAATGTGTGTTCATATATATATATATATATTTGATTCAATTCATAACTACAGCTTATATTAGAATATTAAAATCAGCAAAATGTCATCAGTTCATAACACAATTTTCATATATAAAATTATACACAATAGAAAAGGGTTAATATAATTTATATATGCTAGAAAAATATGGTGAGGCTTACAATTAGTTTTATTCATATTAGATATAATAATGAAATTTGGGAAGTTATAATGTTGTCAAGGCATCTTATAATGCTTTTAATAATAAGATAGTACTAGATGTTATAAAGTTTCATTATACACAAAATTAAACAATTGTTTCATTTCCATTCTTTCAGAATTTACTGAATGATATAAATTTATTCCATTTTATGCTATACATTAAAGAAGCAACTCCAGTTGAATGCGGCAATGATAATAATTACTTAATAATTGTTATTGTCTTTTATGGGTTTTAATATTTATTAATAAAATGATCAATGATAAAATTCTATCAGATCTTAAATTTGGAAGACGTTTTAACAATAGAAATTCTTTAAGAAAAGACTTTATTAAACTGCCTTAATTCACAAAGCATTAAGATTGTTGTCTTAGATTGTACAACTTCTGTGACAAGAACATTGTCTAAAACCAACTTGAAGAGGAAAGAGTTTATTTTATCTTATGTACCCCAGGTCATAGTACATCTCTAAGAGAAACTAAGGTGGGAACTCAGGGCAGGAACCTGGAGGTATGGACTGAAGCACAGCACTTGGAGGAATGCAGCTTACTGGCATGTGCTCTTCACCCATGCAAAATCTGGTTTCAGGACCACCTGCCCAGGGGTGGCACCTCCCACAGTGGGCTGGACTTACCAGTATCATACAACAGTCAAGAGAATGCCCCACTGCAATAGCCACAGATAAATCACAAAGAATCAGCTCCCCAAATGAGGCCGCCAGATGTTTCAAGTTGACAACTTAAGTTATCCATCATAATTATTTCTTCAGAAATTTCCAGGTCATTATTTTCACAAGTAGAATGTGTGTGCATTAGTTTGCTTTCTTTCACAGATTCAGAGTATAAAAAATTTAAATAAGAACAATAGTAGAAATCAGAAAATTATAGGAAAGGGTTAAAAACTGACTTATAGTTATCATATCAGCATATTTAAATATCTGCTTTTCAACAACAACAAAATTGAAATAAACACCAAAAAAAGGCAGCAAAGTGGAACAAACTTGAAAGATAAAATAGAATGTTTTTCTGGGACAGAGATGATTATGATGATGATGATGATGATGATGATGATGTGAGTGTATGTATGTGTGTGAGATTAAAAAAAATGTTAAACTTAAAAGACTCAAAGAACTCAAGGAATACTTAGGCAAAGTAAAGAAATAATAATTTTGAAATTGAAATATAAATAATTAGAAATAAGTGAAAAAAGAAAAATTTCAGAAATACAAAAGTTGAAATTTACTGAAGAAATTCTTAACAATATTCAGCATTAATTTTAGCAGATAATCGAATATCTCGTCTGAGTAAGGTTCTTGGGTGAATTCCCATTATCATACCCCCAAAATCTAGATACCTAATAATGCTGTGATATGTTTGAAATCCATTTCAATATATGACATATGACTCTTTGAACTGGGTGTGGAAGGGCAAGTCACAGACTGGGTGTGTGGTAGATGATTAGCTATAGCTTGACAAAGAACACAAGGATTGAAGAAACTGCACACTCCCTCTCTTCTTTTTTTCTCTCTGGTTTCCAGATTTAGGATGTCCTTTTTCTCCTCGTGTTTGGTTGAAAACCCTGGGTTCCTCTGCATTTGTACTATCAAACTCAGATTAGCATCAGGTCACTCAAGCTACTCAGCCTCTGTTATCATTGTGTTTCATCGGTGCTGAAGTTTGGGGGCTTTGGCTGAGATATGGCTCATTCTAGAAGGAAAACTCAAATTTAAAATTCAGGGGCAGATACAATTTTGGAAAAAAAGAATAAGTAAACTAAATATGAAACAACCAAAGTTAATGAATTGGAGGCATAGAAAAAAATCAAGACAAAAAAATAGGGAACAGACACTAAGCAAATATGAGACATGATAAAGCGGACCAAACTATATATGGTGGATGCTCCACAAGATGACAGAAACAGAGAATGTTTTTGCTTGAATAACTGCTTAACACTTTGCAAATTTGATGAAAAATGTGATTGTAAACATCCAGAAAGTTCCGAGTTCCAAGTTAGATGAGCATATCTAACTTGAGAAAGAGAGTCACACTTTCAGACAGTTAAAAGAGTGTTTTAGGGACAGGAATGGAGAACTGTTTAAACACCTCTCTCAGAACTTCCATATGATAATCAACATATTTCACACCAGAAACTTCAGAATTCCAGGAGCAGCGAATCAGTATATTCTAATTGCACTTACAGAAACTGGTATGAATGAACACTGTTGTATTTAGGAAAATTGATGCTTGGGAGTGAAGGAGAAACTACGAGATTCTCAAATAACAAAATCGTGGGTAGTATTTTGCCAGTTAACCTGCTCAAAAATTTTGCGAAATAGGAAATGAAAATAAACAACACAGTAAATTGAATGGCATGAAGAAATAGGCATCTTAATAAAGTAATTACTAGGGGAATGGTAAGAGCTAATACATTTAACAAGAATTTTTTCATCTCCTTTTGTTTTCTACATAAAAGATTAACATATTTAAAATTATTATTAGTTTGTGTTCTGAAACAAATATAAGAAGAGGATTTTCTGACAGCTGAGAGAGGTGTAGATAAAACTGTGAAGGAGCAAAATTTTCATGCTATGAAGATAGGCTGGTCTAGATTCTAGAATGTTACTTATTTTAGGACATTATATTCTTTCCCATGGTAACTAAAAGGAACCTAACACTAGAATATGTACAAAAGGCAATGAGGAAGTAATTGCTACAGAGATATATACAAAGAGGGTAATGAAGAAAAATGAAGTTTAAAATAGTTATAGAATGCATGGTAAAAATAACAAAATAACAGAAGTAAATTCTTCTTCAACACTACGTGCTTTAAAATTAAATCTAGTACATCTTCTAAGACAAAGATTAGAAGAAATAAGTACATGTGATTCAATGCCACTTCATGGTGACATTTCACTCGAAGAAACAACCACAGTTACTTTAGAAGATTACAATGAGGCTGAAAAAGAAATCTGACCACATAGGAATGACCAAGACATAATAGATTACTAATACAGCATATCACTCACATGTTAAGATGTGTTTTCAAGCAAATGTTCTCTATCAGTAATTCTACAAAATAAGTGTATGTTATGTAGCTAATTGTTCTGAATTGAAATGTTCTCTCCTGGATGGAAGGAAGGGACTCAGAACACACAGGAAACTAATGAAATTTACAAGCCTCCGGAAGCTCATGAAAGTTATTAGGCTCAGGAATAATAAGTTATGAAATTTATAGGTCCAACCCTCAAGGTTGTAAGGAATTATCTAAAGCAAAACAATTCCTTGAGAAGAAACTCTCTTTCAAAGAACTTCTGAAAAACAGGCAGGCAGGTACATGAATACATATTTCATGAGTCATTGCACATGATAGGTAAGGCTTTTCAGTAATGCAGCAGCCTTTGAGATACCCTTTATCCTGTAAGTGACCCCTTATCCACTCTCCTGGAAGTAGCCCTAATAAACTCAATGCTACAGATATTTGGATGTGTATGGAATCATATATTTGGTTGGTGCTCTATCAGGTATGAATAGATATTTATTCCTGTCTCCCCAGGAAAAGTCACACAAGGGTGGGACATATACAATTATTTATAGTGTATAAGTCGATAATAATAAATGTCAATGGAACAAATGTATTGTTATTGCAGGACTAGAATAAAGGAAAATAACACCGCAAAAGTAAAACAAACTGGAATCAGTTCACTGTAGCAGCACACTGATGAACAGTGATACAGTTCTCTAAAGCAGGACACCAATGAAAAACTTACCCTTTTTTGTAACCCATGTATCATCCAACTTTGTAGTTTCCCATGTAGAGTAACAGACATACAGTGATTGAGTGTTCTGTGATACATGGCTATGATAGACATAACTGTGCATTGAGGCATTTTTCTTTTTTTCTGGGGTGGAGGTCCTGTCACATTTCTCACTTTCATGCTTAAGCCCTCTTAATGGTCAAATAGCATCATATTGGGTTAGGAATATGGATTCAAAAAACAAACTAAAATGTGACAAAATGCAATTGATTTGTTAAGAAATAAATAACATCAAGGAATATCTTCATAACATTATGATAAGATACAGGAATTTTTAAATCAATTTATATATTTGTTTATTATAGGCCATTAGAATACAGTCTATTTGAAACCAACAGTTACTTGGTTTTTAACTTTAAATGTATTTGGCACTCTTCTACAGACTATAATACACTCAAAATAGACAGTAAAGGACCCAGATAGTGACACCTTAGGCATAGGATTAGTTTCATTAAAAGGAAGAGACTTGAATAATAGGATAAAATATATAGTCAATTGAACCAGTGCACAGGTCCCATATCATTTGTGTGCTAGTCTTGAGCAAAGATTCCTGTGTTCACATTTTGTACATCCTCAGGGTGGGTTCACCTACTTATCATCACTACCTTCAAGAAGACAAACTAACCCTAACGCATAAGTGATCTGTCTCCAATAGTTCCTTGACTAATGCTAGGGCCTCCTGTCCATTTCCTTCATTCTGTGCTGGGTTTTTGACTGGTTTGAGTTTGCATAGGTCTTGTACATGCTGTCACCACTGCTGGAAGGTCATATGAGCAAGTTCCCAGAAGCCTGCACAACTTGTTTCCTTGTAGTCATATACTAAACTTGGCTTGTACAGTCTTTCTTCTCTCTCTTCCACAGTGATTTCTGAGACCTGGGTGACAGAGGTTTAATACAGGAGTCCTATCCAGGGACATGTTCTCTGCAGTATCTTATCTTCTACACTTTGTCCAGTTGTGGCCTTTTGTGTTCATAACTCTTTATTTCATAAGGAAACCTCCCTGGTGGGAGGTGAGAGATGCATTGGGATTCTCTCAACCTCCTGTTCCTCTGTGTTTTATGAGTCTTAATTGTAGAGGTTCTACTGTAAATGTTTCATTTAGGGCTGGGCATCTCACAGACACATATACTCTGTGTGTGTGGTGCTTTGAATGAGAATGTCCCCCATGGGCTCTAAGTATTGGGATGTTTTGTCCCCAGTTGGTGACACTATTTTGGGTCTTAGAAGGTATATCCATGCTGGAGGAATCATGTTGCTGGGGGTGGGCTTAGAGAGTTCTTAAGCCTTGGTGGATCTTCAGTCATGCTCTGCTTCCTGTGCCTCCCTGAAGATGTGAGCACTTAGCTTCTGGAAGGTCTGCTCTAGCCACTTGTGCTGACATGGCTCCAGTCACAATGGACTTGGGCCCCTTTGGAATTAACTGTAAGTTAAATAAATGCCTCCTTTTATAAGTTCCCTTGGTCAGTGTTTCTATCCCTGAAACAGAAAAGTGACTAATACAGTTTGTAACAATTTGTAAAATTTGTAATAGTCTCCACCTGTTGCTAAAAGAAGCAGCTTTGATGAACAGGAACAGGTGTAATCGTAAGTATCAATACTTATGACAAACTAAGAAATTACAGTTGCACAGGGATATGACAGAGGAAGGGTTTTTCTCTAGAATCTTTTATATTCCAGCCATGTATGTTTGACTATGATTATGGTGTCACACATTAGTTCCCTTCCACTGAGAGAGTTTATCAAGGAAAAAAAAATGGGAGCACTTTAACTGGAGAGGAAGGATGGAAGTTGGAGGAGAAAGAAGACATATATATTATTTTTATTTAAATTTTGTTGAATATCCAGAAAGACTATAGTCTTGTTTTTGTGAAACATTTAGATAAAGCCAAGGATAAACAATTTAAGCATTTAAAAGTAAATTTCGGTTTTATTAAGATAGAATTTCTCAAGTGGTTAAAGTCTAACAATTTCTTTATTCCCACACTTTGAATTAATTGTCTCTACTTTCAGAGTCTAAATTTAGTCTGGATGGTTAATCTAGAAGGTGCCTTATCACACTGAAGATACCAGAACTTGAAGTTAAGACCCTATTGCTGAGGACAGGACATACTTCAGACACAGAACTTGATGCAATGGAGCTGGAACTGACTTGGAAGTCTCCTCCCTGAAGACAGCATTTCATAGTTTTAGAGGATACTAGGCAATATGCTAAGGGAGAAAATCAATCAGTGATCCAATCCCAGATGTAAAGCCTAATACAGACACAAATCACAAATAAAACTTATTATTCTCTAGTGGGGTACCATGAGATATGATAGATCTGATAAAAGAAGTCTGCATGTATCATTCACAAGATGAAATTATGACATACGTTATCAGTGGTAGAAGCTGACAGGAGGAGGAAACCCTTTATATACACACACAGTTGATTTGCTATCAAATAGTAAATATTGATTTTAAACAGTTAAATTTTTAGTTAAATTTTTAGCCAATTTTATGAAGTTCATTTGACTATTTTGAGAGGGTCTCCCATTTTGAATTTCTTAAGAGCACCTCAGTTTTCCTTTTTGCCTTCTTGTTCATTTATAATTATATTGCACATATACCACATTGGCTCAATTCAGGGCCCTGAAGTGACTGTGGAACTGTGTTTTTTTTTTCCTTTTCCCATGAGGTTACTCTGGCAGTTTTAATCTACCTTTGCCTCCCTTCAACAGTTCATGTGGGATCAAAAACCAAATTTCTTACCTGGTAGATGTTTCCCTCAAATGGTTTCTGCAGCCACTGGGTATGTTGTTCTCTCAATATCAGTGTCCCTGGCATGTTGGGAATGCAAATCTTATGGATTGAGCAGTCTGTGGGTACCCAGGTAAGTTACCAAACTTGGTGCTTCATAGAAACTGGAACTCTGATGACAAAAAGGTGCAATTCCCTGTCTCTGGTCTCAAATCACCTCTGAAATATTGCAAGACTAGAATAGAGAAAGAGATACCAAAGGCTGAAGCAGAAAGCAATTTGTTATACCAGTTCAGTGACTCAGAGATATATATATTTTTTAAAGCAGAGCCGTGAACATAGAAAAACAGCCTTCTTTACACAATGTACATATTAATTTCCTTTTCTCTTATGTACAGTAGCACATATACTTTGGGTGCATTGAGCTACAAGGTCATGACACATAGAACTGTTTATATAAACTCAGGCACATACCATGCTACATTTCATTTTTTTTTTGTTCTGTGGGTATGTGGAGCTGGGGTTTTGATGATGATTCTGCCATATAGTAAAGGATTGTAATAATATGACTGGAAAGATGGCTTAGAGGTTCAGAGTGTTTGTTGCTCTTCCAGAGTACCAGAGTTTAATTCCTAGCAACACCCATGCTGGCAGGTCAAAATTATCTATAACTGCATCTCCAGTGGACATGGCACCCTTTTTTGCTCTGAGGGCACTGAACTCACATAAATAATACATTTTAAAAATATTTTACTTTTTAAAAATTAGATATATTTGTATCATATTCACCCCCAACTCCCCCATTAAGTCTTCCCACATCCATCCTTAATTCCCTTCCACCCCAAATTCATGTCCTGTTTTAAAAATTTTAATAACCCTTTGACTACAATTTGATATATACACAAACTTCTGGGTGTGGATGACCTACCATGAGCCAAATCTTTGATGAAAACTGACTTTCCCTTCTCCCAAAATCCACTCAGTTAGGAAAAGTGGCACAAGAATCCCATCCCCTCAGTGCTAGAATGCCAGATGGGAGTATAGGGAGTATACATATACACAGACAGTATATATGTCTTCCTTGAGTAGGGAGACATAGCCACTGCGGTTTCATGAGTGAAGAGGTAATGTCAAGGCAAAAGATTAGGATTTACTCTGGTCCTCCCTGACCTTTACCTTTTTCAATCTTTCCTCCTTAGGAAGCTTCACAACTTGGTAAGAATATACATGTCTTTTCTTCTCCAACAATGGGAATAGCATCTTTTGAGATTATAAATATTAGCAGGATGGAAGGAAGCGTTCAGCTCCGTTTCTTCTTAATTACTTATGTCTTGTTCCCCAGGTGTATGGTATATTCATTAGTGGTTCTGGTGGACATCAAGAAGAATGTCAAAACCCTATACTATTTTGAGGGCATGTGTGAATTGACATTGAGTTCCTACTGCTGAAGATACTACATATGTGAGTGGTAGAATAAACAAAACAAAATTAGTTGGTACTGACCTTGAAGCTTCATCTCTACTAGCTAGCATTTCATAGTTCTGGAAGGTGCTATGCATGGTACTGAAGAAAACCTTAATCACCAGCTGTATTCTACTGTGAACTCTGTGAGCTAAATAATGACTTCCCTGTCAAGATACATTGACTTGTGCAATAGCGAACAATTTGTCAAATGGTAAGTAACCACTTTCTGATTGAACTTAAAGTCCACTTCACAAGATGGAACCCATAACTGACACTGCTATGAGGGCCATAAATCTGTGACTAGGAGGGCTGTGGACTATAAGGGAAAACCTACCGCTATTATTCTGCCACATTACACTAAGTTTTTATTTAACAACCAATGGCATTATTCAGAAAAGCATGATATTTGCATCCTAAATCTTAGTTTATTTTAACTTGAACTTTAGAAAAACATTTTATTATTTTTATTTTATGTGTATGAGTGTATTGCCTATGTGTATGTTAAAGCACTCATGGCCTTCAGTGGCCATGGAGGTCATTGAATTTCCCTGGTTAAAGTTAAAGTTAAAGACAGTTATTGGACATCACGTGGGTGCTTAGATTCAAATCTGAGTCCTCTCAAGAGTAGCCATTACTCTTAACTGCTGAGCCATCTATTGAGCCTTTTAACTTACAATTTTTAATTGTCTCACAAAATATTATGTTTCCCTATGACTTTTTCATACTCATTCCTTTTTCACTCACCTCCTCCTCTTTGACCTCTCCTAATTGCAATTGTAAATAAAGGACCTTTTTAAAATTTAAATAATACTCTAGTTATAGAAATCTCTATTGAACAGAACAAAAAGTATCTTTGGGAAATGCTTTTTAAAAAATGCTCATATTTTTCTCAAGACAGTATTTGTGGCATCCATGAGAGACTTAAATTTTACAAATCAGTTTGAAAAACTACTGGACTGGGTAATCGGAAAGCTCTCTGGAGATTTTTGCTGCTTTTATTCTTAAGCATATGATCACCCCAGTGATTGATCTCTACTTTTATACAAGGTGATTATTAGAAGCAATAATGCCACTCACCATGAGAAGATAACTTATAAAAGGAGAGAAATTACATAATAATTTCCTTTTCAAGTGTGAATGATTACATTTGTCTAATTTATCAGTGAAAATATTTCAAATTAAACTAAGTTATTTCACCGATTATAGACTTAACCAATTCTGTCATATAAGTGTTAAATAACCACTCTGTGTTCTAGTGAGCAGAAGAGTACATTAAATTAAAAAGAAAGCCATAGCTGTAGAGCATCTAACCATGGAATCGTTATTTCTAGCTTTTGTCTTTGGTGGGATGGGAGGTACAGCAATCCTGGAGATCAATCCCAGGGCTTCTCACATGCTAAGAAAGTACGCTATCCTCTAACCATTTGCCTACCTCACCGTTTACTATTATTCAGAGAAAAGGCCCAGCTATGTTACTCAGGCTGTCCTTGTACTAACTCTATAGGACAGATAGAATTTTAAAATTGTAATTCCCCTGCCTCAGCATTCTCAGTAGATGGGAGTGCAGACCTGTTATGTTAAGCCATTCTTTTAGGGATTAATTATGTATGAAGACATATTGTTTTTATATCTCTCCTGATTTAGTGAAAACCAAAGTATATAATTGTCCAAGATAAGAATCCATTTTAAATTTTCTGAGACATGGTTTCAAGTGATTAGAGAACACAATCAATTTTCACAGAAATCCTCTTTCTTTCATTTTAATTTTCTTAATTTGACAAGAAATCATTCTTGTTTATTGAATGATTTGGTTGCTTCAATGGAAAACTTTGGTCACAATGATTTTTTTTAAATCCCAAGCTATAAAAGAAATATTTAGAATAGATACAGAAGAAATGAATTATGATTCCTTCATATTTAATTACAATTTCTCTTTTACAAAATATACTTTTCTATATATAATTTTCATGTTGTGAAGTAGGCAAACATAAAAATATGAAGTGGAATCTGTGAATGGTTACAATGAACAGGTAGTGTGTATGGAACAGAATTTAATATTTTTCTAGCACTCTTCAAGTAACTGATTCTTCAAGAAGATTTCTTCTGTATATAGAGAACTCAGGGAGTGACATATCTTTGTTTATTTCATATAATGAGACATTTCTGTATATCAAGTATATCTGTATATAAAGTGTATATCAAGTAAAAATATATCAGTACTTATAATGTATTTTTGTTATTCCTTGTTGATTTCATCTCTTTGTTACTATCTTGATATTTGCTGATTAATTTCTTTATAGTACCCTTAAATATTGTCTTAGTTTAAGAGAGTCATATGCCAACCCATTCTCCTGCTTCTAGTTTATAGCTTGCTTCCATTATACGCATCTTAGACTGTGTATACATTTAGGATATAACATCAGTCTTGTCACAACCACCTATGTTCCTTCCTACACAGATTTCACATTCTTTAGAGGTATGAATCCTAAGAAATATCTGTGCTTTCCATGTCTCCTAACTTACAGTGATTATAGAAAGTGCCTCACTAATTCTGGATACAAATTTGTAATATTATTTGATATTAGAAAAATAATATATTGACAATATCAATTCATTTTCTTGACCAACATTCTAGTATTGTTTTAGTAACAATATTTGTTGAATTGAATTCACTTGAATTAACTGTCTACATCTTCATAGATCTTAAGAATTTCTCAAGTCATCTAATAATGACTTCCTCAGTATTGTTTTACATTCATATTTGCATTTAAGTTTCCCCATTTTTTAAAATTTTTTGTCTTTTGGTTGCTTGTTTGTTTTGTTGCCTAGTACATTGAATTTAGCAACCTGAGCTGGTAAGGCAAGCACTATACCAATAATTTACATTTAAATTATTTTCTTTGAGCACACAATACAACAATTTTTTTCTTTACATATTACATATAGGTTAATCTGTTGTAAAAATAGTCTCAGTCTAACAAGTAGTTATTATTGTATTTTTAAATATTATTAAGAAAAATGCCAGAATCTCTGAAATTCATAAACATACAACTTGCACTGAACCATATTCCCTTCCACAATAAGCACTTTATAAAGCAGCAAAGTGGCTTGTGGTTGTTTAGTATGCCATGCTTTTAGTCTTAAGCTCAGAACCAGCCTACACTTGCCAGCTTTTGTTGTAATTTAAGGGTTGGCATGAAATCTAATTTCTAACACTAAAATATTTACATAAATTATATTTCTAACATTCCTCTGTTTAGCACTTTAAGAATTAAATTCCCTCTTAGTTATTACCGTTAATGTTCATCTGCTAGGACTGGGTATGGGGAAAAGATTCTCAACAATGTATTCACCAATGAATTCTTTGATGAATATTGGATAACACCTAGGATGTTGAATATTCCAAAAGAAAATAATTGGGTTCAATTCAACAATTGGAAAAGAGCCAAAATACATCACATGATTCCTAATCTAATGCTATGAAAATTATTATGTGATGGTCCTTACACAATTTGTTTTAAATTCCCTGCATAAATGGCTGCTAAAGACACTGTAATCTTTCCTTAAAATTTCACATCTGTAGCCTTTCTGTATCAATGAATGTTAGTCTCCCTAATTTTGATTTTATTAGCTATATGATATGATGTGTGATACTAAAAAATGAAGGGCATTTATTCACTTCATGCTTACACATTCTTTTCAAGGTTTTATTAGATTCTCAGCTCTTTCATCAAGCAGTAATACTAAACTTTCTTGTTGGTTGTAGCAAAGCTGCAGAATGAGTTATCTAAATTATTGAATTCTGTCATTTCTCCTTTTCATATCTTCTTTCTCCCTATAAACAACAAACAACTAGCTCCCTATCATGACATGGACAACATGCATTTTTACAGTAAGCAAATTTTATTATTTATGCATAATTATTTTGACTCATAGTATGATTGTATGTGTATGTAGTCATATGTGTGTGCATATCTGTGCCTGCAAATGTAGGTGTGTGTGTTTTGGCAAATAGAGATTAAAGGTCAATATCGGATGTCTTCTTTATGTGTCCTACACGCTAATTTTAGTGTTTTTATTACATATGTGGATGTGTATGCCAAAATGTGCCTGTGGAGGTCAGAGGATAATTTTGTAGAGTCAATTGTCTTCTTTTTAGCTTTACATGGGTTCTCAAGGTCAAATCCAAGTCATCAAGCTTGAATGGCAGGTGCATTACTGAGTCATCTTGCCAGCCTTCTAACTTAATTTTTGAGACAAGATTTTTAAATGCACACAGAATTCACTATTCATCTAGGATTCCTTTCTTTTTAAATGAAGTTTCTGGGAATATGAAGTCAAGTACTCCAGTGAGCATAAAAAGTACTTTGTACTTCTTTATTATCGATTTTAAAGTTAAGCTTTTTATTTCCATTTGAGGGGTGCTAGGGATTGGGCCAAGGGACTTATGCATGCCTGGCAAATAATCTACAACTGATTTATATAGCTAAGTGTTGATTTTGTGACACAATCCCACATATATCCTAGATTGGCCTTAAACACACTATGTAGTCTAGGCTTGTCTCTCCCCTCATGGATGCTGAGATGGGACTAGTACAGCTACACAAGTACTGTTAAAGTAACTTTCATGGAAAAGTTGAAGAGTCACTGGGCTAACCTGTATATATGATATGTTCTGCCATCAAGTTCTTCTATCCATCTATCACACCACATGTCTCATTGCCCAGACCTCAAGGCCTCAAACACAAACCACCTGCCTTATAATCTTTCTCCAATACTCCTAGGTGAGATAGATATTTCTCTCCTTCCTTCTTGGTATTACCATCACAATCACTAAGAATACATGTATGTAAAGATGACATTGTTCTTTCATTCTCTTTTCTGCTTTACTGCTTAATGGAATGCTGAGCATGTAACTCCTTCTCAGTCAAATGAATGAAATGAGCAAAGTGATACTTTTGATGACAGGCTGAGTAGATTTCAATCATATAAATTCCATATATTTTTCAATTACTTCTTCATTTGCCTTTCATAAGAATTACTGCAACATATGTTAAATGTTTGGATTTATACACATCTGACCTATATGCATGATTCTATGTCCATTGGTTATATACTATAGAATTTGAATAATTAATTAATTTAGAAATGTATAATGAAAGAAATGAACAATGGAAGGAATAAAACAAGGAGAGATGACATCATCAGAAATGTGATTTTCAAGAAAAAAAGAGTATAGAATGTGATTGGAGTCAGAAATATGAGCACTTTTGTTTGACATTTTTGTTTATTTTCATTTAATTTAAAATGTGTGTTTTTAGTCAGCGTTCAAAGGAGGTTGCTGCTCCCTCCGGGAATGAGTAAGGATTCAAAAGAAGAAAACTGAGGTGAGTTTTAACAGGTTTTCTCCCTCCCTCTCTCTCTCTCTCTCTCTTCATTTTATTTACCTTTACACTTTTTCCTGAAACAAAAAGGCAAATTGAAGGCCAGAAGCATACATGTGGGTGGTAGAAGTTGATTAAGGAAGGGTGTTAGAATGGATTTGACAGTTTCCTTAGCTTCTTAGACAAATGAAAGCAAAAGCTGGTGAGTAAAGAGTGGAACCACAACCTTAAAATTTTATTGCAAAATTATAAGGAACATGTACTTTTTTCTCTGTAAAAGATGTACTTAGTCTTTTTTATGCTCATGTTATTCAAATATAATATACAGTGTTCCTCATTTTTTTAATAGACTGAAGACTTGTATTTGTGATATTACCATACAATTTACAATGAGATTGCTAAGTGTTTTAAAAATAATGACTGAAGAAATAATGTAAAAAATCCTAAATGGCTTACATAGTATGGTCAATGCAAGCCTGAAAGACTGGGGTAGTTTGAAAACTATGAGAAATATTCTCCATAGGCTCCGGTATTTTAATACTTGATCTCCAGGTGGTGGCAACGATCTGGGAGGACTATCGAATCTTTAGGTGGAGGAGCCTCACTGGAAATAGTTTATAACCTTGCCCATCTCCCTTCTGTCACTGGCTGAACATGTGATTTCTCAGATCCCTTTTCGGGTTGCCTGTTGGCATACCTGCCCTGTCATTATGGACTCAACCTCTGGAACCATAAGCGAAAACAAATTTTCTTCTTTTATCACAACAAAATAAAAGTAACTTATGCACAGACACAAACACAGCCTATGATACAAATATCAGCAAACCATATACGAATGAAGAGATATATTGTTTTAAAACTAGAGAGTACAGAGAAATATTAGAAAAGTGAAGAAGGAGGTTATAATTTTTGGTTAAGAATTTTGGTTTTGTTTGTTTTGGACTTTTTTTTTGCCTTTTTGAGATAGGATCTCCATGTAGACCCAGCTGGCCTAAAAGTCAGTATGTAGACTAGGCTGGCTGCAGTTTCACAGAAATTCACATACCACTGCCTCCAAAGTCCTCAGATTAATGGTGTTTGTCACCACACCTGGCAAGGAATTTGCATTTTTCTGTAACCAATACACTACACCATACTAAAACCTCCACTAAGTTATCTAAATATAACCTTGCAGAATTTTGTTGATGTTGTTCTTCAGAAGGTATGATCAAATATAGGTATTAGAGGAGAATAGTGATGGAGTGTGAGACTTGGCAACTCAAAGACTCCTCAGTGTTATATAAACTATAATCTACCTACACCAATGGGAATCACTCCTGCTCAATAAAGTTACTGTAGGTCTGAAAAGCATTTCTATCTCAATACTTGATTTCATTATAGTTTCTGAATATAAGGGGGGGAATGTGGCTAGATTAAGTTATTTAATGTTCTTTGCTTCGTGGTTCTGCAGAATTTTCTAACTTGTGTTTTATTTCTGGGTGCTCAATTATGGTGGAGTAATTTTATGCCTACACCACAGTGATAATAATTCCACTTATGAATAGTGGCACTTTTGTCAAGAACTTTGTAGCAGACTCCGTGCTACAAAATTCTTTCAGTAAAACTGTTAAGTAAAATTGCCAATACATGCTTTATTGACAAAGATTGTGAAGGTGCTACTTTTCACTTGTTAAGATTTGTCACAGTAAAAGTCATCACCTGCTAAGAAATTTTAAATATGTATTAGTACACTGAATAATGTTACTATAATTGCTATTCAAAAATACTGTTTTGGGAACCTTTAAGCTATAGAAAAATATAATTCATCAAACACCTGTCAAAGGCTAATATGTCCCAAGATTATGAAAATTTCCAAATCAATTAGCAAATGGCCCGTATTTAGAAGGAACACATGTAACAAAGATTAAAATTAAGAATCTCAGTTATAATAAATGTGGGAAGTGATGAGGTAGTTAATAATTTTTTGCAAATATACGTACTGATTACTCTAAGAAATGATAGGCTAGCTGTTAGTTTTTGAAGACATATTTATAGTGTTATGCAGTTCATTATTGAGAAAGTCAAGGGAAGAATATGCAGCAGTTGCCTTCAAGGCCCATTATGGAGTTGCATAATGCAATTTTGATTTTTTGACTGCTGCAAGTATTTTATTATTACAATAACATAAAAATTAAATGTTCATAGAAGTTCACAAGGATTTATATATGTGTAAATACTCTTTCAAAAATACAATGGTAAATAAAAATCTCAGAATTATAGATAGTCCAGCATAGATTGTAATTAGGTGTTGTATGTGCAATATTCCAAACTTTCCTTAATCAGTGAAATTCTAATCAATTGATCATCCTTGCAGGATATGTATTTAAAGATGCAGATTCTTTTCTCTGTGAGCTTTTATACACAGGACAATGTACATCGTGTGTCCTAGTATCATTTCCATTGCTGTGATTTAAAAACAAAACAAAACTGACCAAAACCAACTTGTGGGGGAAAAGGTTTATTTTCATCTTACACATCCATGACACAGTTCATCACTGAGGAAAATCAGGACAGGAACTCAAATAGCAACCCAAGGCACAAACTGAAACAGAGTTCACGGGGGAATTCTGCTTAGTGATGTGCTTCTGCCTGTCCTGTGCTCAGCATGATTTCTTATACAACCCAAGACCACCTGCCCAGATATGCCACCAGCAGCAGAGGTCTGGGCCTTCCTACATAACTCAACAATCAAGAAAATGTGTCACAGAAATGCCTACAGACCAGTCTGATGGAGGAAACGCCTCAATTCAGTTTCGCAGCATAGGGAATTCACTTAAACATTGAGAACTGAGTTACTTTACAGGGTTGCTTGCCATGCTCTGACTAAAATGAATAAAACAAAATTTAATAGAACAAAGATACCATTAAAGAGGTTTGACAAAGAATTGGCCTATATCAATTGCCATATGATTGTGAGGAGAGATGATGCTGATGGAGAGTTCACGCATATCGAAGAAAATACAAGGAGGACAATGTGGACATGTCTTTTTCCTTCAATTTAGCCTGAAGAACAGGGCTTGGAACTGATTAAGACAGGCATTTGCTCCTTTATCAAGAGAATGTTAATGATTAACTGCTACAGTTCTTACCCTTTTCTCTGTCATTCTGTTTATCTGTACCCCCTCTGTAAAAGGGTTAACAATCTTGCAGAGGGAAAGTTCATCCTTCAATGATAAGCACTTCTGTGTTGTGAGCATGGGTAATGAAAGCTGTGTGAGGAAAGTGCAACAGGACTTTTCTATAGGATTCTTACCATCCAATGATACTCTTATTTTCTACTTCTAGATATTGTTAAGTTTTTCTAAAAGGGACAGATCTGCAAGGGCACAATTCAAATTTAATAGAGCAGAGAAAGGTTGTATATTTTTAGGTCAAATCACCATGCCTAGAAACAGTTTAATGTCCTTAATTAACTTACTTTTATTTAATGACCCCTGATTAGTATCCTGCTATGCCCAATGTACATACTTCTTGGGTTGGTTTTCAGGCATATATTTTTAGAAAAACACATCTTAATTAACTTAATTACTGTTCAATTCACATAGAAATGTGGAATGATTATTAATTAGAGTCATTTATTGAGGCAGACTTAATAAAAAAGCACAGAATTGGAGTTAAGAAACTTGAATTTGGTTTAAACAAATCTGTAATCAAGTGTTTAACTTAGTTGAAGCACTTGTCTTCTCTAGGTTTCCTTGAAAAACCTCATCACGTAGGTGTGAAGAATGTGGAGATTCAAGACAGAATGTGTGCATATGTCTTTTTTTCCAAAATGAACTAATCAGATACACTGAGAAACTTTTTAATTCTCTTTGATCTTCAAGTTTTTTCACGTAAAACTGTGTAAACATGATAAAACTTGCCTTTTAGCATATAGGGTGATGGCTAGTGCACATTAAACAAGGAGTAACTAGAGTATTTCTTGAGAGTATTTACCTATAAACATCTATTCAGTGCTTCCTTTTTTATTAATATGCTAACAAAAGGGTCTGTGAATTCTAATTTTGGAAGTTGAATTAATAATTAGGTATAAACCCTTAAAGTGGGAAAGATGAAAGTGGATCTGCACATTTTGTACTAAATTAATGGTCCTTTTAAACAATGACTCAAAATTCATCCTCATTGTGCCATCATAAGGTGGAATGTATGTCTACCTGTTTGAATCTGTGTTTTCTCTTAGTTTTTGGGCAAAAGAGTAGAAGAAGAGGAATATGAAACAGACTAAACCTATCTCAAACTCAGATGCTCTTTCTCAGTAGAGAAAAACAACCACCATGGTGTGAGAAACCAAAACAGCACCTGGAAGCCATGTATTAGTTTTCTTTTGGCAGCACCAAGGTTAGTGCATTCTACCATCATCCAAGACAAGTTTCCAGACACATAAAATGATAAAGACATCTTAGAAAGAGATGCTCTAGCTTCTAATCTTCTCCTTTTTCCATTTGAGTTTTTCCAGTTTGTCTGACCTTTTGAGTCTCAGTGCACAGAACCTGTGAAATGAATAGATGTGACAATTAAGGCTATGTGCTGCTGCACATCTGTAACCTTAACACTTGAAATTTAAAAGTGGGGGTATCAGCAGTTCAAGGCCATGTTCTAATACATAGTAAGTTTGAGAGAGATCAGTCTGGACTACATGAGACTCTGTCTCTGAAAGCCATAACAGAGTGTATACATAACTACTTGTTCAATTTAGTAAAGTTTGGAATCTTATAGTTTATAAATCATTGTACTTTCCACTTAATTTTTTTTCATTTTAAACTCTTCAATATGTTGAAAAAAATAATAGCTTCTCCTCAATAAACTTATGGAATTAGCTATCCTTTTTAAAAAAGCAACATAATTTTCTTAGGTAAGGAAAATCAGTGACATTCTTTTTATTAAGTCTTATTTTTAGTTTCTTTTTGTTTGTTTGTTTGTTTGCTTTTTGAGACATGGTCTCCACGTATCCAAAGCTGATTGTGACTCATTATGTCGACCAATCTGGCCTGGAACTCAGAGATCTATCTTCTGTGCCTCCAGCACAGAAGGGATTCAAGAGATGAGCCATCATTCTAAATAAGATTTATATTTTCAGTTCATGAATATGTCCCACATAAATTCAGGAGCCTTCAGAAGACTGAAGGAGGCACTGAATTTCCTTGAACTGGATGTAAAGTCTGTTGTATTTCTATAGGTGCTGGGAATCAAAGCCTTGTCCTTTACAAGAGCAGTAGGTGCTTTTAACATCTGAGACATCTTTCCTGTCCCCATCAATGACATTCTCAACTCTTTTTTACTTATCAGCATATTTATTCCATTGTCAGATTTTGTAAACATGCATTCCTAGATGCTTTCTCATTGCCTATTATGTTTTTAGTCATTATTTCAAAAACTGCATGTTGGATTGTATATGAAGGATTTAATAAATAATCTTTCATTAAACCAAAACCAAATTGTAATCACTAAATCCTTCAGTTGATCCTCAGCCTTGTCAAAATATTGGACCAAAATAAATGTGAAAAAAATTCTACTCACTGATTGTAGAGCTTTAATTTAAATTTAAAAAATTAATTTTGGAATCCTTTTCTCACCATATATTTACTGGAAAATTTCTGTCTAACTTTATAAGTTCTATTATTAATAAATGATGGAATGATTATGTGAATGGGCATTTGGGAAGCTACACAGACAGAGAACCAGAGAAAATATAAGCCATAGTTCAAGGCTCTTGCAGAATCAAATTTAGTCTTATTGATATTTTAAGACTACATTGATGTTGACCTGGAGTTGAAAGAGATACTACTTGCAGAACAGCAAAATCATGACTTGATGGAGCCAAGTTGACAGCAGCTTTAAAATCCAGTCATTTAACCTTCTCCAGATTAATGTCTTACATATTCTTTAACCAAGTTGCTTAGATGATGTTCTTTTACAAGGAAATACTTTCTGAAAAATTTCCCCTAACATTCCAACCTATATCTCCAGTCATTTTATTAAACTAATTCCATCAGTTTTCACATTTGTTTAAACTCAAAACTTTTATTTCCACATTGCTTTGATCCAAACCTGGGCCTTGTTCATACTAGGCAAGCACTTTACAACTGATCTTCATCTATAATCCCATGGGAAATATATTGAAATTAGAAGATATTTTTATTTATTCCAGATGAATTAATCTGGTTATGAAATTTTATTTTAAATTAAAAATACATACATAACAATTTACCAAGTCAAATAACACAAATGAAGGAAAATTTAAAAAAAAATCTTTCCATTAGGTTGCCAGGTTGTAGCCCTAGCTGATACCAGCAAACTGAAACTAGAGGGAGTTAATTCAAAGTGTGGGAATAGAGAAGTCTGGCACAGCTGCATAAAGAAAAGTTTTGAGAAAAGGGCAGCTTGTGCCTGACTGAAATACCTGACTGCTCTTGCTAAATGCTTATTGTTAGCTTGGTTTGGACATACAGGAAGAAATTGCTGGGGACTTTTCATCCCTGAGCTGACAAAGATATGTTTTGTTTTGTTTTCTTGTTGTTTTCTGATTTCTCTGTATAAAAGCTTAATGTGAGAAAAGCTATACTACACTTGGAATCAAACGACCAGTATAGTAATAGGCCACTGGCTATCAAGACTTTCTGTTGGCAATACTCTGTGCCTGGTGGTCTTCTCTGGTAGGTCATGTCACAAAACATCCTCCTCATTTTAACCATAATCCTACAGAGGTAAAATTATTATTATTTTTTGAAATGATCCCCTTAACTGCAGCCCACCTGGAATTCACTATGTAGACCAGACTGACATTGATTTCACAGAAATTGCCTGCTTGCCTCTGCCTCCTGAATGCTGGGATTAAAGATCTGGCCAGAGCTAAAATTCTTATACTTCATGCCCAAAAACATATCAAAAAGATGGTGCTAGTTAGAGACACACTTATTCAGACAGCCAAGAAGGGAAGAGGTTTTAAAATATCTTAAAATCACCTATGTTGAGATATAACGATGCAGACCAAAGGACCCAGAACTAAATCAATAGTAATGGTGGGGGCCAGGGATTACCATGAAAGTGTGTTTGGGGCTAGAGAGATGACTCAGTGGTTAAGAGCACTGAAACTTATAGAAGACGCAGTTTTGGTTTCCAACACCACATGACTACTAACACAACTCCAGCTCTAGAGGATTTGATAGCTTTTCTGACCTCCACAGAAGGTTATTGCATAGCAAAGGTACCCCTGTCTACATGCAAGCAGTGTACTCGTGGACATAAAACAAAAATAATAAATAAAATATTTTAAAAATGAAAGTCTGTCTGAAGAAAGCAGTCAGGGTGTTCAGATGACCAACTTTCCAAAAGAGGATAGTGATAGAAAACAATAAAATCCGATTTTACTAAAATAGTCCCATGTTTAAAGTTCTTTAATGAAAAAAAAATTCTAGGCAGTGTTGGTTCTTATAAGTAATATCTTTTTATGTTTTCTGATATTTAATTTATTACGAAGTCATAATTGAGATTCTCAATATATAATTCACAAAGCGTATGTAGTAGGCTATCTGGTGACAGATTTTCTTTAGACAAAGTTCAAGACTTTCTGTTGGCAATACTCTGTGTCTGGTGGTCTTCTCTGTTTAGTCATGTCACAATACATCCTCCTCATTTTAATTTAGTTCTACAGAGATAAAACTATTATTTTTGATAGGATCTCCTTAGCTGCAGCCCACCTGGAACTAACTATGTAGACCAGGGTGGCCTGTGAGGTCAAGACTTGTTATTGAAGAAGATGGGGGTTCAAATCCTAGAACCTACATGCCTGCTAACCTTCTATTGCTTTAAATTAAAAGTAGTTTGAATGTCATTATTGTGTGTGTTAGTGTGTTTGTGTGCATGTGTGTGTGCTTATGTGACCTGTTTTTCTTCTGACATGATTTCCATGTTTGACCTTGTCAAACTGTATGTATTTTTTCCAATATGGCCAGTAATTTTGTAATATTACAAATTAGTTACTATTAACAATAACAAGGAAATAGAACCAATTTAGAGATCCACCAGCAGATGAATGGATAATGAAAATGTGGTACATATACAATATATAAAGTTATTCAGTTAAAAATAAAAATCAAATCATAAAATTTGCAGGAAATGGACAGACTTACAAAATATATTATTAAATATGGTCACTCAAACTCAGAAAGAAATAGCCACCCATGTGTTCTCCCTCATATGCAGATCTTAGCCAAAAATGTATACATGTCTGCATATAAACAGCCGTGAATGGTGGTACTGCATTATATTTAGAAAGGAGATGAAGACAGGTTAGTATGAGGTGATAAGGAAGGACAGAAGGCAACAAAAGTGACAATGAATTATGAGATTATGAAGTTAATTTTTGGTTGTTGTTGTCATGTAAGGTGTAAGTGTGTAAAAAGTAATTGATAATGAAAGTGTAGAATCTCAAATGTAGTACCAGGCATCAGAGTGGCTCTTCTACGTATAGAGCTTGGAACTGAACCTTAATCTACCTCAGTGATGTTTATTTTTTTGTGTTAATAAAAATAAAGTGTTTTTTTATAATAAAAATGATCTGTTTTGGGGTTTTCCGTTTCTTCTTTTAACAGGCTATCTCCAGTCCCAGTCCACCTAGAAGTCACTCTGTAGATCTGCCTGCCTCTCACACGTCAGGGCTGGGAGTAAAGGCATGTGCCACTGCACCCACAGCAATCAATGATTACTAAATATGTTTCCTCAAATAAAGTAATATAATGACTGCCTGAAGCAAAAGACATGAGAAAAATTAATTAAGAATATAGTCCTCATGATGTTTAAATCAACCTTTTTGTGAAAGACTAACTACCAGATCCTGAAACATCTTAAATTTCTTCTACATTTAGAGACATGGATAACTGAAAAAGGGGTGGTGGGAAGTGCCTTTGGTAATAATTTTACTTGTGTCATTAAAAATAAAGCTTTTCTCAGACAGGAATATCAATACTATTCCAAACTTAACAGAAAACATATCTTAATGACCAAGAAACTGCTAAAGAACTATATGTGCCACATAGAGTTAATATTCTTCATGGTGAAATACCCAGTAATGTGCTCACACTTTGCCAATCTTGAAATTAAGAGTTTTGAGTCAATTCTCAGGGCAGTGGATATAACTTGCAAGTAAGTGAATTTTGACATAATAAATGAAAATTAACCTCCACAATGAATTAATTGTGACTCATGACATCGTCTACACAACAGAAAATAAAGTATGTTACTATTTATATTACATATTGACATTAAATTTGTTTATATACAAATAGATTATTTATGATTCATTTGATATCTCAAAGGTGGAATTCGTTTCTCAGTCAGAGCCTCTCCCACTTATTTTCTTTCCTTTAGACTTTAAAAGGATAATTGCAGAATATATTAAAGGAAATTTCATCAAGATGCATTTTAAAGAAAAAAATAAGAACCAATTCAAAACTTCTCAAAATGCCTTTCTTCCAATAGCTTTTGTAATTCTGTGCCTCTTTATTTTGTGCTGATTTTCTCTTTCCAGCGATCTCCTTTAGGCTACCTTGAAGTCATTTTTATGGATCAGTGATTCTGCTGATTGTTTTTTTTCCTGAAGGTCATTAGTGGACCCTTCCTCCATCCTCTCAAATTTTCATATATATTTTTCAGGTTTAGAATCTGGACTGATAATGACTGTGCAGTTCCTAGGATTACTAAATACAGAGCCTGGTTAATATGGTTGACTGATCCTGAAAAATGTTTCCTATATTATGTAACTACGTCTTTATTAGTCAATAATAGATAATATTTATTAAATGATTATTATCTCATTGATATTATTTTATTTTTCTTATTTCATTCATTCATATAACAGCCCTAAAAAGGGGTGCTTCTACGTTCCCATTCGTATTAATGGGAAAACTGTTATGGTCCTTTCCAAATTTATTTAAGGTCACAATTTAAATCTGAACAAAAAGCTGAATCCAGCCACTTTGTTTAACTTTGCTCTGTTATTTCTTCTACAAAAGTATTGCAGTAGCTCCAATATAACATGAAAGATAGCCGTACTTTCCTCAGAAAGCTATTTCCACAGACTTTGATTGCCTTCCAGAACCTGAAGGTAAGACCCTATTCCTGAAGATATGGCATGCTTCAAACACAGGGCTTGGAACAGTGGAACAGGAATTGACGTGGAAGCTTCCTCCTTGAAGACTAGTTCTTAAATAACCAGAAGATACTACAGAACTGTAAAGCCTATAAACCACAACAAAGGGTTTCCAACAAAGTATCACTGTTGCTGCAATACTGAAATTTTCTTATCTTTGACCAACAGGTATCTAACATCCCTGTTCAATAGGAGAGAACCTACCCATGCATGTTATTGAAACACATAAAGTACACAGAATTTAGGGTGGTCATAGATCCTAGAGAAGAACCTACTTTTACCACTTCCCTGCATCATTGTAACATCTTACTGTAGTCTAAATATGTATTCTTATAATTACAGATAAGTATAACTCTCAGTAATCCTCGAAGAAGCTCCGTTTTTGCAACAGATGGAGAATATTACAAAGTTCCGAGGAGAAGTTTGTAAAATACTGAGAATAAACCAGTATTAGGTGCCCAGCCCTAGTGATACATCGACAATGCAGCCTCTACACATAAGGCTCAGAAAGTATCCCAGAAGACAGCATGGAAAGAATATAAGATGAAGAGGGACAAGACAGCTGCTGCTAGTTAATGCAACCTGATAGAGATGATACTCCCAATGAAATCTCCACATATGGTGGTCTAAGAGGATCTGCATAATGAGACGCTCAGTTGGCATGCCAATGAGGATGGAAGAATTAAAAAAAATATTTTATTGAGCCTTTGTGCACTTCATATAATAGCTCTTAATCAAATTGGACCATCTCCCCGTCCATGCAGCCCTGTGTGCCCCCCCCACCGATTTTATGCATTCTGTCATGTATGTTATGTCCTTTCCAGTCAAGCATATGTACTCAGATATCCTTTTCTGTAAGTTCATCCACTGGAGTCTAGTCAGCTTATCTAGAATCTCTCTCTTAAAGATCTCCTCTCTCTCATCCATCAGTAATCAGTCGCCAAACGTTCCAAGGCTAGGGTTGGAACATGCTGCTCATTTCATTCTATGCTGGGATTTTGGCTGATTGAGTTGCCATGGTCCTTGTGCATGCTGTCACTATTGTTGCAAGTTCCTATGAACAAGTTCTCAGAGGCCTGAAAGCCTCTGTTTCCTTATGTTCCTGCACGAACCCTGTCTCTTACAATCTTTCTGCCACCACTTCCTCAATGGGCCCTGAGTTTAGGGTGGGTGAAATTTAATATAGGAGTTCTACCCAGGGACACGTGCTTGCAGACTTTTATTTTCTAAAACAGTTGTGGTCTTCGGTGTGCATCACACACTGTTTTTTTGAGGAAGCTTCACTGGTGAGAGTTGAGGGATGTATTAAGTATTCTCTCTAAGCCTGTTTCTCTGTGTTCATGAGTCTTAGGTGTGACTCTACTCATGAGTCTACTACAGATGTGTCATCTAGGAATGGGAATTTCACTCCCATTGACAGGGCTTACAGTCCAATGAGATAGCTGTGTATTGCACTATAGACCAAAGTGCCACTACTGGACCAATATAGAGAGTTAGTTGTGCCAGACATTAAGCAACTCTACACCCTCCTGCCCCGCTTCTAATCTTGGGTTCAGACCTACTCTTTGTATTCTGCCTCAGATCTCTGGACCAGCTTTCTAACCCAGACTAGTTTCATCCTCTAGCATGGTTTCTTAGACACCCCACAGGCTCTTCCCACCCCTACCACATCCCTGGCCTCCTGGTCTACATAACACAGACTTATCTGCCTAATACCCTGGTGAGTCAGATTCCACCTACCATGTCTTGATTCCCTTGAATCATGATCATCTTCACTTCTCCCCAAAACCCTGTCCTCCTTTTAGTCTTCAGCCCAGGCCTTCTCCTGTTCTCCTGCCTCAGAACTCTGGATTCCCCTCAATGCAGTCCTGACCATTGTGTCCTGATCCCTTGCACCCAGACTAGGTCAATTCTCTATCATTATTTGTTGGACCCTTTAATGCTCTCTCCATCCCAGTCCTGCCCTTGGCCACCTTTCTGATTTTCCTACCATAGACCTGCCTACTATGCACACCAGCATATTACCCCATGAGAACCAGAAAGCACACACCAACTTCTTTTCACCCGAGCAAGAAGCAACCAATCAAGGCACATCAACTATATAAACAGAAACAAACTTCAACTAAACAAGGACAGAATAGAATTTCCTCTCAGAACCAACCAACAAAAGACAACTATATGGCCCAGTAGTAACAAAAAACACACAAATAATATGAAAAACCAAAAGAGCATGTTGCCAAAAATAGACAGAAGGATGGGGAATCGGTGTTCTCTAGAGACTAGCTCCATGTCAAGTTATCTATTTCCAAGTGGGAAGTCATAAACGTGGGTACACATGATCACCCTTAAATTGACTCTGCATTACTTATATACTTATAAATGTATGTATTTACATGTAACAATTATAATCAAAGAGGACAAGAACGTAAAAAGGAGTGGGGAGACATGGGAGGAGTTGGAAGTGGATTAGAAGGGGTGGAAATAATGTAAATATAATGCTTACATAGGAGATTCTAAAAAGTTAAAACCTATTTGCAATTTAAACACACATATCTAAAGACTCAAAATTATCATTAACTTACAACAGATAAAATATCAGGTGTGGCCTATCTTCATGGGACAGGTCATAGCAAACATATAAAGAGAGAAATGAATAAAGTCATAGAAAGGTTAAATGATGTAGGGGAATGGGGTGATAGAGAAGGCCATATGGGAAAGGATAACTAACAAAAGGCATTTTGAAGAGTCACATCAAAACCTACTACTCTAATATCGTAATAAATATATGCATACACAATCTAAAAGAGGTTAAAGGAGCTATGCTATAAAGGACAGGGAGCAATGCCCCTACCAGTATCACGGGCTAGCAAACAAAAAATCCAGCTCCAGGAATTAATTATTTTTTTCAAAATTGTTAAACAAGAATATCTCTTAGACCCTCAAACAATACTGGCTGTTACGATTGCTCTTAGTTACCCATAAGAACTTGATTTAAAGAGACTACTGTTGATGAGATTACATATATGAATCATAAATAAACAAGCAGAAATCAATCTGATCCTAACCTTGAAGCTTCATCTCTACTAGTTAGCTATTATATTGCTGGATGGTATGTTGCATGCTTTCAGAAAATTAATCATGACCATTCCCTAGTAGTGAACCCTGAAAGATATAGTAACAACTTCCCTGCCAAAATATATACATTGATGCAATAGTGACAAGAATATTAAAGAATAAAAACCATATTGAGGATGGATTTGAAACTCCTTCACATGGCACTATAATCAGAACTGAAAACCTATTACTGAAAGGTCACAGGTCACAAGCCAGAGCCTACTACCATTATCCTGTTAAATGAACATAGTGTTACATGACTTAAAGCTATATTTATCAACTAATACATATCCCAACTCTCTCTCATCAAAGAACTTAATTCCAATGATGGATATTAAAACAGAGACCCATGACTGATCAACATGCAAAGAATATCAAAATTGCAGAGCACTCAACCCTAACTGGGGCAGGTATATCATACCCACCCTCCTCCAAGGCTCAGGGATCATTGCAGAAGAAGAACCTAAAGTATTGTTAGTGCCAGGTGGTAGAGAATCATGATGACACAGCGATTTCCAGACAACAGTGCTGTTGTGCATACGAACCTTCAGCAAATTTGACAGTGTTCCCAATACCATTGCAGCCAGAAATGAAGTCGGAGGTGGGGTGGGCAGTGTTAGTAATAAAGTGGAGGACATGGGGATAGGTTCTGAATATAATCAAAATACATTATATAAAATTCTCAAAGAATCAATAAAAATACTTTAATTCTATTTTTAATTAGAAAAGACAATAGTTTAGCTATTTTCTGCTCCAATAAATAAACAGGATTTAAATACCAGAAAAGAAGCACTGCTTTACTTTCATTCCACCATCTGTTATGTATCATATTCTATGTTGTGTAACTGAGGCACACTGCACATTTCTGTAATGGCCACTGATGTTTACAACTTTAAGTAAAGCACCGCCCAGTTTAATCATTTTATTTAATACTTAATCAAGGAGGGATACTTCATGAATCATGTACAATAAAAGAATAGTCTATAAGTTCTCCATTGAATAGCAAAAAAAGCAAAAATTATGAGGACCATTTCTTGGTTCTAGAAATTATATATCATCAACAATATAAGATATATTTTAATATTTTGTGAATGTAAATGTCTTTAGACTATTACACATACTTTTTACTGATTTTTATGAATGAGCATTTAATAATGGCTAGAGTTGAGAAATTATATATGTTGTTTGTGTAGAAATGTAATGAATATAAAATTTGCAGAACTCAATGACAATGAGGAAAAACTCAAGTATGTAATGGTTTCAACTTGAATAAATTCGCATGAACACAAGGATAAAAAAACCAGGTAAACTATTTCTGAATAATTTTATATAATTACATAAATAGAAACAGTAGCATTTTGGAAATGGTTTGTGCAAATTTCATAGTAATGTAACAATCAGTTACCTTGCCCTTGATAATTGTGTAGTTTATTTGTAGAGTTCAATGTATGAGCAGAAAAATAAGGATTAAATTAAATATAATCCAGTATATCAAAGAAAAAGATTTCCAAAAATCTTCAGGTATGTTCAAGAAAATATTCAAAAATAATATAATAGAGGAAGCTTACTTTGGGTCTTATCTCTCCACTTTTGTTTTCTGTTCCCACTGAACTGAGGCATATTGAAAGAAAGGAATTTAGCCATAACTTATTCTTTTTATTCCCTATATTCTAAAATTATAAGAGAAATAAAGAGAGGAATATCTAGTATCATATCTAAGCTCTGGCTTTCATTTGTAGTTATCCCAAGGAAATTAGCTAGCTCTATGCTCCCTGTATTCTTAGAATCAAAAGGAAATCATAAATCCGACCCACTTTCTCTCACCAAAGTAAAGCAAAACCAGCTCAAATATTTCAAGCCAATTTAAAATTTTAAGGACCACATAATCATAGTATTTATTTTAGTGGTACATATTTCCATATTATTATTTAGGCTGACCCTGGGAAAAGAAGTCACTATCTAGGTAAGATAGCATGCATAATTACAACCTATACTATTACTTTGTAATTACAACAGTGCAAGAAAGAATGAATAAATGTAATGAAAATTTCTCATGAGTTTCATCTCTCCCCTCTTCTTGTTTGCCATCCTCCCTTCTGTTTTCTTATTCTCTGTTTCTATAATGCCATGTAGAAAAGGAACAAACTCCTCCCCCATTTTACATCGATACATACATACATGAACATACAATGACTCCCCCATTTCACTCATACATATAACTCATGTGTAGGGTACATGATTTCATTTATTTATTTATAGTTTCTTTATTCATTTTTATTTTACAAACATGAGTTCTTTGTCTTCATGTATGTAAGTGTATCACATGCATATAAACCACTGAAAGACAGAAGAGGGCAACAGGTCTCCAGGAACTAGTGTTAAATATGGTTGCTATCTACCATGTAGGTGTTGGAAATCAAACCTGTGTTCTCTGCAGGAGCAACAAGTGCTCTTGATTGCTGGGCCATTTCTTCAGTCTCCTGGCATTTTTATAAAAATATAAAAGATATTCTGATCTCTACAACATGCCACAAATCCAATTAAAAAAAGGTTAGTTACCCAATAAGAGTCATGCTAATATTGACATTTGCACATTTTGTCTGGCAGATTTGTAGTGCTGGGTAAGTCCACAGTTGTGTTTTATACCCCAGCAGCCTAAAGAGGGCTTTCCATAACAATGTAAGCTAGTCAACACAGAGTTTCCTGATCAGTCCAGGTTGATTTTTCGATGTCATGTAGTGGTGACCTCAGCAACAAGGTCCTACCATATAGTTAGGCAACCAAGAACAATGGCAATAACTCATATTGATTTGGGTGCCTTTGGGGCCTTCCTGACTGAAAACGTCACAGGGAGGTATCACATGCATCCCAGATGAACTCTTTGGGAATTGCTTGAACTACTCAAACCTAGAAAGACCAAAGAGAAATTGGATGCTATCCTCCCTTCCATCTGTTTGGTCTCTGGGTTACATTGGCCCTTCATCTGCCCCAAGGCTATAGCTGTATATGTTATCTCTCCATAGACCCATCTGCTTCTGTGCAAGGTCCTGGCTGGTTAAATGTGGGTGAGTCTCCATCTCCAGTATCGCTGTTGTGCTCCATCCATGCCAGAGAATGGAGGATGATCAAACAGGGGGCCTCAGGTGGCTCAGAGTGCAGTGGGAGGAGGATACTACATCAGTGGGTAGTTCAGTTATCAAAACCAAGGCAGGGGTTTATATAGGGAGGCCTTTCTGACCGTTGCAGAAGGCAGGAAAGTTAAAGGTGGGGTCTTTAAGAAAGGTGGTAGGGCTGATGTGGAAATTAGGAATGAGGAAACGAAACCCAAAAACCTGGTTCTAGTCTGGGGTGGGGAAAAAGAAGATTCATATCTACAGTTATTTCCTGGGGCCAGGTTATCATATCAGGCAGAGCAGGCCAGACACCTGCCTTCCCTTCCCCACCAAGTATCTGGGATTGCTTTTCTTGCTAAGTACCCAGACCCTCACAGTTAAACTCTGTCCACCCCTAGCTTAATATTTCCTGAAAGGAAAATGTACCTTGCTTGATCTTGAGAATCATTATCTACTCCTGGGATAATCTTATCTTCTACCCCTGTATTATTTTATCATGAAATCCTTCTGAGAACTGCTCCTCAGGCTTTAAAGCCATCATGAAGCTAATTAGCACAGAATTTGGCTTTTTGTCTTTTATTTCTTTTGAAACTTGGGCTCAACACAAATATTGCCACATTTGCCTTCAAGCAACCAAAACAGACCTTTTTCTCCATTTAGTCTTATTCCTATCTCCTCTAGGTTGTTCTACAACATTTTTTGGACACATTTGACGTGGTGGTTAAAGTCAATTATGCCTTTCAAGGCCTTTCTTATTTCAGAAAGATCCTGCCCTGGGACTCAGAAAGTTCCATTCCATTCTCAAGGTCTCTGCTGAATCAAGATATTTAAAACTTAGGTGATGCAGTCCTATCAGGACCAGTCAATTGGTCTTCATTCATTGCTCTCCTCATACCTAGTTTCACAGTAGTGCCTGCTCCTGCTCTATTGTCTTCCAGCACCTTATATTCACGGGGACCTCCAATAGTGATAACCACATATCTCTAGTGACTCATAGGAACCAGTCCATCAGGAACTGGTCCCTATTAACTACCTCAGGTTATACAGTTTGTGTCTCAAGGAGGGAAGTTTGGTTATGTTTTTCAGCTTCTCTGTTGCTTCAACACTTAAACCATTTTCACCTGCTCCCATGTTTGACAGCCTCACAAGCCAGGTGGTGAGGAGCTTCTTTATTGCTTGTCTAAGTCTTCCCTAGTTCCAACAGCTTTAATGCGGAGTAGTGCCTGATTACCATAGTCTCTTACAATAGACCATTGTCAAGACCTGCATCAGCATGCTAAAAATGAATTTCTTCCGTTCTTTGCATTAAAGTTTCAACCTAGAGGAATGTTGAGCTGTTTCTATGCCCTTCCCTTCCTCATCACTACTTGCTTCCTCCAGTTGGGCTCCAACTTTTGGGGTCCCAGGATGAGCCTTGCAATATCAATCTAATCTGGGCTCTCTTCCCCTTGCAGCCCCCATAGCTATAAAACAATAGCAGGTTAATATGTCCATCTCACTTGCTCTTTTATTCAATTTACTTTCGAGGTGAGAGGTCAATGCTGGGGACTAGCCTCATATCCCTTTCTTGCTGCAGTTCCTCTCTTACACTATTAGTTTCCCTCAGCTTCTCTCAGCCTACCTCTGCAACTGCTTGCTAATACTTCAGGCTACTCCTAGGGCTTATAATGTCTTCTGTAGACCATTAGCTGTTCTCAAGGCATCTGCATACTCCTATTTTGGACCCCAACAGTGAAGCAGTGTGACAACATACCACAGAGAAGACTGCCCTTCCAGGATTTCCTCCATCAACATTCTCTTCCTCAATGACCTCAGCTTAGTTATACATCTCACTAGCCCCATGTTAGTTATATATCTCACTATGCATGCCACAGCCGCTCCCCCCACCAGGCCTGGGGGATAGCCCATGATGTAAAATTTCCCTCTGCCAAAACTTGCACCTCACCTAGCTTCACTTCAGCTATTGGTCTCCTTCCCCAAATCAGGAATTGCACATCCTCAGTTTCCTTGTATCCTGCTGACCAAGCCAAGTATAGTTAAAATTTCTTTGAGGGTTTAGGGAGTGGAAACAGCATACATCATCTCCCTTGGTCCCAATGACGAACTGACAGCCAAACAATTTCACCCAAATGAAGTTTGGGAACCTAGTGAGTTCATTGGCCTTACTGACAAGCAGCAGCTTAGGGATTACTGACAGGAGTGTGAGATTCCCTGCCCAAGGCTACACTATAAAGTCTTCATCTAAATGTGGATGCTGGCTTCTCCATAGCCAGAAAAAATGGTGAGAGAATGTTCCTCTAGGCTTCCAGGGCTATCATTCACTTAGCTCCTCCTCCAAGAATATGTGCAACTAGAGACAACTGATTGATTGGGAGGTATTGCTGACACTCTCCTTGGGACACTCTCCTTGGCCTTCCTTCTTGAGACTTAGAAAGATCAAGACGCTTAGCAGTGACGACACTAGGAAGGCAGCACACCAAGCCTGGGAAACTGGTGTTTGCTCATCATCTCTCTGTTGAAAGACATTCCTGTGCAGCAGAGGGCCACATTTATCCAAGTGTGATAGCAAATTGCTTTGGTCAGATGACAAAATGATTTGATCTTAAGCCTCCAAGATCATTCACATAGAAGAATAATGTTTTGAAGTTGTTTTTTACAGCCCTCTCATTTAAAGAATATGACGTTATGGGGGTGGAGAAGTGGGTCAGTGATTAAGAACAGGTGCTCTCCTGGCAAAGGCCCTGGATTTGGTTCCCAGCACCTACATAGTCTCTGTCAATCAGTAGTCTATAACTTCATTTTCAGGGGATCAGAGCCCCTCTTTTGACCACCACACGCATTGCACAACATGGGTTCACTTGCATACAAGCAGGCAATACACTCATATTCATAAAATAAAAAATATATTTTAAAAAAATAACTAAAGAAAATGGCATTAAAAAAAAGAGCCCTTAGTTCTTTTTTTCTAAGAAAAGGTGTAGATGAAACTAAAATAAAGAATAGTTAACTTCAAGAAGATATTTGTGTATGATCCTATTTAAACTATTTAATCAGAGCGAGTTTCACAGGAAACTGTTTATATAGTTTCAGGACTTCTGAGAAAGAAAAATATGTATTGAATTCTGAAATGCAATTACCGGTAAAAAGTCTGGAAAAATTAGCTAGCTATAGACATTTTCTTATTTCCTGTGGAAAAGCAGGATGACTGAAAGGGATAAATGAAACCTCGGTGACAAAAATTCTAAAGTGCAGAACTAAGATACTGGTCCTGTTTGCTTTACTTAATTTTAGAATTTCCAGGACCAGTGATTTCCAAGTATTCTGTTCTAGTATTTGGACTGTGGTTGACTCTTCTAATCATTTAATATTTTTGAACTCATTTTATGATGGTGTTGAGAAAGACAGATTACTAGTCTGTTTAGATCATCTATTTTTAAACTTAAACCTATGGATTGTGAATTGATCAATGAAATCCTGGATATAAGTTTTAACATGATGTGTAAAGTAGTTGAGGTTTTGGAATATCAAGCCGAATAACAAGTTTGTTTACATGTACTAGATATGAATAATTTGTGGGCTGAGTTTAAGAGCTTTAAAAGAGTATATATACTAGTTGAAGACACATTTTCCACTGAAAGGTGAGTATTATACTGTTTTGCCTTTAATTGGGATGAGCTTATTCGTGCTTTGACAAGTAGAATACAGCAGTGCTGAGGCTATGTAACTTTCAAAGGCTTGCTCATAAAATGCCTGCATTTTTTTTTCATTTTATTTGCTATAAAGCCCAGTTCTGCTGCTTCTCCTACATGTAGCCTGTTATGCTGGACAGGCTATGTTTACATCAGTGAACATCAGACACAGCTAAAAAAAGCCTTCCATTCTGTTCACCATGAACACAGCAATGAAAAAAAAATGTATTAGAATTGCATCCTCTAGCCTTAACTGTGCCTCCATCATATCACTTAAGTCATCCTCAGCTCCCTAGGCACATTAGACATGATAAGATGACACATAGGTCTCAGTTCTCTTTCTATCAATATCTTTTTCCAATATTTGCCTTATGATGGCATGCCTATTTCTATCTGAATGCTTGGATGAGTCATTCTGTTTCTATCAATATAGTCCATTTTAACATTCTTATTAATCCTTATCTGAAAAGTAATTAGGAATGCCCTTATTATTATTATCTTAGAAGTAATGTGTGATTAGATCATTCATTTTGTAATAGGATAGCCATGCAAACATATCTGAGTTTTGTGGTCAGAATGCAAAAATTTAGGTGTGTGTGATAGACGTGAATAATTACATTATGCTCTTCCCACAGTGCCCATATCTTTATCCCATTAGCATGTATATTGTTACAGAAATAAAACAACAATGCAAATCATCGTTTGTGGACTTTGTTTTCTTGTGGAAAACATCAGCTTCATTTCATTGTTCTGTCACATTGCTCATGTCGTCACCTGACTTTCAATAGCAGCTTTACTCTATGATAGAACATACTGGGTCCACTGACAGGGAAGGGTTAGGGAAAGGAAAATTCTTGACTCTTGCTCTTTTAATTGTGATAGATATTGAGAAAGTGAGTCCATGTGAGTGTTCTTTAAAATCTAATAAAATAGTGAAAGAATTATGAGGTTGCAAGAAACAAAGACAGAAATCTATAAAATAATTGTTAATTGTATGAACAACAAATCACTAACCACTCTAGCAAATTGGTAGCCAACTTGTAGTAATTAAATATAGAAAACTGTGCAATAGTTTCTAAACGAAAGGAAAAGATTTCTATATCATATATTGAATGCATTTATATACATATATTGAATGTATTTATAGCCAACATTTTCATCACAGTTTTCAATTAATTCTTTAATTGAATTAATCTTAGAATAATTATATCTTTGAAAAAAATAAAGAATTAATTTCTCATTAGGACTTTTTGTGATATATATAAATCATCAGTATTTTAATTTCTGGATAGTTCAAAATATTTATTTAATTTTATTTGAGCGTGTGTGTGTGTGTGTGTGTGTGTGTGTGTGGTTGGCTGTGCATATGCATGTGGTGGTTAGAAGAAAACTTGCAGGAATTCTGTCTTTCCAGAATGTTGGCCCTGGAGATTAAACTCAGATCATCAGCCTGGCAGCAGACTAACTTATAAAGCATTTCAATGAACAAGCATAAAAACTTTAGAATTATCTGCTTATTATTTCTATCCTCGAATGCTTTGACATCATTCATGAACTTTGCATCAATAGTTTTACCTAACATCTTGCTAGGAAATTAAGCACTGCCCAGGAATGTGTTTACTTACTGACCTCAAGTCATATCTTGTTCTGTTATGTGACCAGGGATATTTCATATTAAAATATTTGAACTGAATGTCCTAATGAAAACAACTAAAACATGTCAACAATTTTTAGATATCTTTTTTTATAACAAACCTAAAGTTTTTAAATGTGAAAATTAATCAACTAAGTTAAATTTCAGGCGAATCTAGATCACCAAAATAAAAGGAAATCTAGAAAATATATTTTCTGTAAGAAAACGGGCCAAGGCTCTCACCTCACCAGGTTCACCTTTTAGCCCTGGGCCCAGGGCCACACCTGCTCTTTGGACTGCAGGTCTCTGGGATACCTTCTTAGAACAGATTCCCCCTCTGCGGCCTGATCCCCTGCTTCCAGACTATCTCAATTCTCCATCTTTGTTTCTGAGACTTTCCACAGGCTGTCTCCACTCACGTCTTTCCCTGGGCCCCATGACTGATTTGCTTGCCACAGACCTACCTACTGCTTAGAAAAGTCAGATCCCATCCACTAGGCCTTTAATCCCCTGCACTTCGGAGCAGCTCCACTCTCTTCCTGTCACACAGCACTGCTCCCCTCCCCGAGCCTTGGACCTAGGCCTGCTTCTACTATTTCTGCCTCAGATTTTTACACTACACTGGACTGATTCTTAGTCCAGACCGTGTGCAGTATGTCCTGTTCCCTTGCAACCCAAGTAATTGTATTCCCCAGTTACAGGACCCACACATATTCTGCCTAGATTATTAGACTCTCCACAGTGTGCTCCCACGGTGGCCTTGTCCAGGGCCTTCTGATGTTCCTGCTACATACCTGCCTACTACTTTGGTAAGGCAGACCCCAGCTATTGCACCTTGATTCCCCTGCACCCTGAGCAGCTCCTCTATTTTTCCACCCTCTACCCTTCTTCAAATCTTGGGTCAAGGTCCAGTCTTGCTCTTCTGGGTTCAAATCTGTGGGCTAGTCTCAATACAGACCCTGCCCATTGCTTCCTAATCCCCTGCTCCAAGATTAGCTGTATTCTGCAGGTTCATGGCCCACACATACCCTGCCTAGTTTGCTAGTCCCCAGGATGTCCCACCTTCACTTTATTTTAGATTCTCTCTTGATCTGCCTGCCACAGACCTACCTACTAAACTACAGGAAGTGAAGCACACACCAACTAACTTTTTGTATCTGGACAAAAAGCAACCAAGTTACATAAACAATATTAACAAAACCAAACTTCAAATAAACAAAAGCAGAATAGCATTTCCTATCAGTCATATAACCAGCAAAAGATATCCACATGTATAAACAGCAATGCAAAAACACAAATAATTAGAAAAACAAAGTGAGTATGTCCCCCATAAAACCCACCAGGGCTACAGAAGTATACTATATTGAGAATCACCCCCAAGGAACCAAATGACAGAATTTAAAAGAAAAATCATAAACATTTACAAAGAACTTAAGAACTTAAAGAACACACAAACAATTCAAAGAATTCAAAGGAGATTGGCCTAAACTTGTGACTGAAACTTGAGAAAATACAAACATGTGCATGAAACAATTTTTTTTTTAAAATTCAGGACTTGGAAAATGAATTTCAAAAGATAAATGCTGAAGAAAACCCAAGCTGAAAGGAAGATGGAATTGAAAAACTCAGTAAGTCAATTTGTAACAAAGGAGAAAACCAAAAACAGAGCAAATGAAATGGAAACAGAATATTAAGACTGAAGGGAAAATGTTAGGAACTGTACTGCTCATGCAATGATTATGAATTAAAAAACACAGAAAAATAATATTCAGGCAATGCGGGAAGCCATGAAAACAGCAAATCTATGCATTGTAGGCGGAAAGGAATGAGAAGAATCTCGGGTCAATGATGTTGACCAGATCTTCAACAGAATTTTAAAAGAAAATTCCCCCAAAATAAGAAAGACATAACTATACGTCTACAAAACGCATGTAGAACACCAGTTAGACAGGACCATACCAGAAACTATCCATGGCATACTGTAGTGAAAACACTATATGTACAGAGAAAAAGAGTACTGAAAGTTGCTAGAGTAAAACAAGTTGCATATAAAGGAAAATTCCTAGAAATACAGCTGATTTTTCAGTGAAAAGTATGAATACCAGAAGAGCCTGGTCCAAAGTATTCCCAGTCCTAAATAGCCACACATACCAATTCAGAATAATTTACCCAGCAAAACTACCATGGTCAAAGGGAAACTGAAAAACTTTCGGGACATGAATAGGCTGAAAGAATTACTGTCCACCAAACTAGCCCTACAGAATGCTCAAAACAATAAAAAGGACTAAAGATAGAAATGATTGAACCCAAGAGAGCGCAGAAAGAAAACAACAGGAGGCACAATAATGGAAATGGAAAATAGAACTAAGAACAGAAGATTAAAATGAAAGTAACCAACATATACATTTTAATATTAACTCTAAATATCATGTTCTCAAAACCCAGTCAATAAACACAGGCTAGTGGAATGGATAAAGAAAAAAGTTCTTATTTCTTTCTTGTCTTCCAGACACTAATAACACCTTCAAGGATAAACACTAACTTAAACCATATACATATATATACATATTCCAAGAAAATCACACTAAAAAGCAAGCAGGTGCTGTAATTCTAATACCTGACAAAATAGACAAAATTAAAACTAATCAGAATAGATAAAGAGGGTCACTTCATTTTAATCCAAGGAACAATTAAACAAGATATTACATTCGTGAACATTTTTGCACCAAACTCTGGTGCACCCAATTTCCTATACCAGTAGTACAGGACTATAAAAAACAGATTTACTCCAACTCTGTAACAGTAAGTGACTTCAGTACCATACTATCTCCAATAGATAGGTCAACTGGACAAAGGAAAGTAAAAACAAAGAAACATCTGATATAATTGACATCTTACATGAAATGAATATAACAGGAATCTATAAAATATTCCACCGAAGCGTCAAAGAATACACTTTCTACTCAGCAGCCCAAGCAAGCTTCTTTAAAATTAATCACATACTATGGCACAAAAACTAATCTCAACAAATAAAAAATTTTAAAATAACCCCATGCATTCTAGGAGACTGCAATGTAATAAAGGTTATAATCAGTAGCAAAAGAAATTATAGTAACTATATAAACTCATAAATATTAAACAATACATTCCTGAATGGTGACTGTGTCAAAGAAGAAATTTAAAAAGAAATCAAAGTATTCCTGCAAATAAATGAAAACTATAATACCACACAATGAAACCTCTGGGGCCCTTTAACCTGAACTGAGGTCATTTGGGGACTCTAACTTCACAGTGTAGACCTTAACAAAGAGGAAAGAATGTATGGATTCAGTTGGGGGGAGGGGGTCTATGGGAGATGCCAGTATAGAAACGGATATAAAGACGGTTAAGATTGATTGAGATGTTCTGTAAGAAACACATGATTAAATTTTAAAAAATGCTTTAAAAAGCAGTTCTAAGAGGGAACTTTATAACTTTAAAAGAAGAGGAGGGATAAATAAAGCTTAGCCAGTGGGAAAAGTCACAGGGGAATATATTTACTCAAATTCCACTCTTGAAAAAAACAATACAGTGTCTGAACTTGAGTGCATGTATATATTCGAAGGTTCTAGTAAAAGAAACACGGTGTCAGAAAGAAGAAAACTCCCTTTGAGTTTTGGTCAGGTTACTCCAAGAGATTTCCTAAATAACACAAGATACTGCCACAACCCTTGACTAACTACCAGAAACTTGCAGAAGACAGTACCTATTTTGGATGTAGGATCTGAAGCAATGGAACTTATTACCAGAAACTTTCTCTCTGAAGACCAGCTCTCATAGTTTCTAGAGAAAATCAATGAATGATCCATCCTAACTGTTCATAAAAATAACTAAAATGACTGGCACAGCAAACTATCTCTATTGGCATAATAGTGGCATTTTTATCTAGGGCTTTGATCACAATCAATGGGAGAGAAATAATCAGTGACACTGTTAATATAGCCAAATATACATGCCTTGAGAGGTCATAGGTCATAGAGAAAACTCTCTCTCTGTCATATCTCTAGACAAATGAAATTTCTTACTGAATGCTAAGTATAGATCCTTATATTTACAGAGAAGTATACAATATACCACTGATCAAAGAAGCTTATTTTTACAACAGATGGAGGCAATTACATAGATCCACACTAGATCACACACAGACAAAATATGTCTGAGAGACGCCAAAACCTAAGTTACATATCGAAAATCAAACTACTACACCTAAGGCTCATGAAACATAGTGGAACAGGGGATAGGGAAAATACTAATAAATCCCTCAACTCTCATTAGCAAATCTTTTTTATAAAACAGAAGACCACAAATGGTCAAGTTTTAGAGAATAAGAGACTTCAGAGTGTGTGTTCCTGAATAGGATTCCTATATTAAAAGTCACCTACTCACTGCTCAGGGAACAGTTTGGAAGAGGAGGCAGAAAGTTTGTAAGAGCCAAAGTTGATGAATGAACATAAGGAAACAGAGGCTTCCAGGCCTCCCTCTGAAAACTTCTTTGTTTGAACTTGCAACAATGATGACGGCAAGCAGAAGACCCATGCTGACTCAATCAGACAAAACCCAGCATAGAAATGGGGAAATGGGTAGCAAAACCCAAGCTTAACTACAGAGATATTGTTAAGTGATTACTATGGTATGAGAGTCAGTAGATCTTTAAGTGAGTGCCTCTACATAGGCTGAATAGACTCCTGTCAATGAACTTGCACCGAGTGATATTTTGTTATAATTATTTGACCAGGTATTACTTGACATACATGACAGAATACATGAAAGCTGAGTATGCCAGGGGTGGCATGGATGGGGGAAGGCACAATATTTGATTATCTTCTATTATATGAAATATACAAAATCTCAATAAAATATACATTACAAAGAAATAATGTTGATATAAAAGAATTTTTGTATTTTTAATAGCCTCATAGAATAATAATGTTAGGAATCACTGTTCATAGACTGAAAAACTGAACACTATGAAAAGATCTTCCTCATGTTAAGTGTGGAGCTTTCTAAAGCTGTTTTCCCCTTGGAAATACCAATAGTAAATACCTTTCATTACTCTCTGGTCCTTCATTGAGGTTTATGAAGATTTGTCTTCTTTGAAAAACTTTATTGAGGATTCAGCAGTTAAGAGCACTGGCTGTTCTTGGTCAATTCTAGCATCCACGTAACAGCTAACAACTGTCTATAATTCTAATTCCAGATAATCTAAAACCCTCTTCTTTCTTCCACAGATATTATATAGTACAGGTATACTTACAGACATACAGACATAATAATTATACACATAAAATTAAAATAATAAACAAATAAATACAAATTTAAAAAATCAGAATCATCAGAAAGCTCATCTCTGGATGTGACTATGAGAGTGTTTCTTAGAAGATTTAACTAAAGAGAGAAAAATTAGACTTTATAGACAAAGTCTAAGTCTTGCATGACCTAACAACATTTCCTTTGCAATATTTCTACCAGAGGTCACTAAAGTTTTAATTAAGAGTAAATATCAGAAATAAAAAGACATTTATTAATTATGACAAGATTGGAAAGAGTAAATATAAAGAAGTTAATTGACCTCTCCATGTCCATCATTGGGGTCCTGAAATGAAGTTTATGCTTAGAAAGCAAGAGGTCTGCACAACTAAACAGTCCTGGTAAACACATGGAGTAGTTCTTTACTGGCCTATCATTCTCCATTGCAAAGACATTTGAAACTGTGTGAGAAGCATCTCAGATTTCTTCTGGCTATCACCTGACTTCAGAATTTTCCTTCTCCAATCATGAGATTTCTGTAGAAACTCTAATTTTATAGAGAACATTGTTTCAATAGCTTGTTAGTCAAAAGAAGAGTCCTAAGTATCTCTCTTTGATTTAACTTCTTCCCTACCAGGACTGCAACAGACTCACCTTTAATGTGGACAGTGGCACTAATGATAATCTGGCATCCTGGACAGAATAAGTGTGAGCTGAGTGGCAACATTCAACTCTCTCTCTGCCTTCTGTCAGTAGATGTAATCAGTTGCCTCATTATTCTACCATCATGATGGTATGATGGGATGCATGCACCCTGAAGCTCTGAGTCAACTTAAATTCTTGGATCTATCAGTTGATTTTTTTCATGTATGCTGTCAAAGCAATGAGAATAGCAGCTGATCAGAAAATCTGAACTAAGAAATGAGGCTGTGGATGTGCCAAAGATGAGCAAGTGATACAAAGGCATTTGCACCTGTTTTGCCAAAAGAATGTGGAAGAACCTTGAGATGCAAGATAGAGCCACCCAGGTATGCTCTACACAGACCTTAATGAGCCATTCTAGTGAGAGTTGCAAAAATCAGAATACTTAGAGAAATGAAGATAGTTGGAGACCCAGCTTATAAGTATTCAAAAGGGATTAGAGACTCTGTTGGAGTCTGATCTACAGGCAATTCTTACTTCATTGTGTCAAATAATCTGACTCCATTTGGCCCATAGCCTGAAAAGTTCAATTCAGGTAAATTACAAAATAGTGTGTTAATTTGTTTGATACAGGTAATTCCAAGACAGGAGAGTATTCAGACATGGTTACTGCTTGCTTTCCTTACCCAGGTTCATAGAAAAAGAAATTGAGAGTAAATATTTTTTAAATATATATTTGGTAAAAGAAGGAGTGTGTCTAATTTTAAAGTTACAGATAAAGGTAGTATAGAGAAAATTCTGTTATTGATAAAGAAATTAACACCATAATAGAAAATCCTAGTGCTATAAACCAGGAAAATGACAAATGTATTTTAAGAGCAAGACCCCAATCATTGAAGCTTCCAAATTGCAAAAATTGTAGTTCATGTGAAATAAACAAACAAATTGAAAATACTGTTGAAGGGGTTCCCTACTGAAGAACAACTACTTAAGGAAGTGTGTCCCAGGCTCATTCTAAAGGCACTCAAAAGAGCCACAGCAACTGTAGTCCAAAGGCTTTATTGAAAGTGACTATCAGAACTTGCCATTCTCATCCATGTGCTTTTCTGTATTGTGCATGCTTGAACGATGCATTAGTGAGTAGTCAGATCATGCACCAAGATTTCAAAAAACCAAAGTGGCCTGGAAATATATGCTAAGATTGGCTTCCCTATAAGAAGAATCTCAGACGCCACTTTATGAACATGGGGAGGTGAAGCATTACTTGCCATGGGATCCTAAAATGTTATACATACCTGAAACATGAGAAGTCTTCTGAGGAAACCAGGAATGCAATGGTGGCAGCTCAAGAAATAAATACATTTGATCTAGGCAGTAGAATTATAAGATAAGTATCTTGGACCTCAGGTGATTCCAACATCAACTCCACAAGATTTCATTTGCCCTGTTGGATTGTTGGATTATTTGTCCTTGCATCGGTCTAATTTATGCTTTTTATATAGTAAATTCATCCTTTTTGAGACTGGTATTTTTTACTACATATTATTGTATATTGGAATTGCACAACCTTTTTTGAAAAGGGCTCATAGTTAAGGGTTTACCTTAAATTGCAGAATACACTTTAGACTTTTGGACAGCGTTGAGAGTAGTGTGTGTGTGTGTGTGTGTGTGTGTGTGTGTGTGTGTGTGTGTGTTTTGCATTCTAAAATAAAACTGATTTTTTTAAGGGAAAGAGTTAAATGTTTATAGGGATGTGATGAAACATCAATGTGAAGGTTAATTAAATTATAGAGATACTAACACATAATATTCTTTTACAACCTAAGTGGATTTAGAATCACCAAGTAAACCTACCTCGGTTTCTATAAGGATTTTACCAGAATGGTTTTACTGAAGAACCTTTTCCCAACTGTGGATGACATAATCAATAAAATTAAGAAAGCAAGCTATGCAACACCATTCACCTCCCTGCTCTTCTAAAGAATTGTACATGACAAAATTAAGGATCTGGGTCAGAGATTTGTGTCTGAAGTGATGTTCAGAGGCATTAAAGTGCTATCATCCTCAAAAACTTCTGTAAGTTTTTCAGAACATAATTATTTTGAATATAGTCAGTTAGACAGTGACACAACATAGAGGCAGATAAACTATAGAAAGGTCCAACATCAAAGCATTGCCTACCTTTGACTAGAAGTCAGTGATCTGGCCATTCAAAGGAATTCAGGTAGTTGCTAATTTTAATCTCTGCCTATAATGGCAAAGGTAATATTTTACATGTTGATACTTTAATTTCTGACACAAGAGAAATGCATACTGAATTCAACTTGAAAATGACCAATTTTTAAAATATATTCCCTATGTCCATGTCTATCTACATTTTTGTAGGATTACACTGTCATACTTTCGTGATAAAATTTAATTATATTTTCTTAGGTACCTGAACAGAAACAGGCTCATGAGCTGATTTAATAAGTAGAATAGAAAAAAGGTGACGCCTTGAAAGTTTCGGGACACTTTGATTATTAATTAAACCTGCAACTTTACACATTTCAGATGCTGACTCTTGAGAAATTCCCCTTTAGGATACAGGCACTGTCCTGCTTGCAGCTCTGGTTGCTTTAAGAGAACACGTCTAGGTGCTTGATAGAAAACTCTAGCTGATCTCTTGGGTCAGTTACCAGGTCAATGCCCTTGTTATTGACTTTAGTTATAACCACATGACTATAATGAATGAGGACCCTCAGCAAGAACCACCTTGCAAGTTCAGAAAATGCACGGAAATACCAAGACAATAAAAATAAATTGCATCATGCTAGTGAACTTTTGGATATCTTGAAATAAAAACTGAATAACTGCAACAGAATTGACTCCTGGAATTGATGCACTCTTTTAAAAATGACTCATAATATGTAACATTATTATTAGAATTGAGTAGTAGATAAAGGCTTGAAGACAATGAAGAGTTTGAAAGAACGTTTAAAAGCAAAACTATTATTGGAGTGTACAGGAAAATGTGAATCTGTGAATCATGTAATATGGGAAATTTTAACAAAGTAGACATAACACAAAACAGAAAAAATAAAAGTATAAATTTTAGTTGAAGATAATGATACAGTAGATCTTAACTCATGTTCAATATCTACTTGCCACCAATTCTACATCATGATACATATTCTGTTCCTAACTTTCTTAATTCTGGAAAGGACTTTGACTTCTTTGAATGTTAAATATGGCTGAAGTAATAGCTTAGCTGTTTTGAGAAGAACCCTTGATTTGCTCAATACTTTCATCTTTCATCTACTTAAGACTCAGGTTATGACCATGCTTTCTCTCTGTACATAGTTCCAGTAACTTAAGAGCCAAGTTACATGAAGAGACCATACCGGAATTCCATGGAACAGCCATATCAGTAATTGGTATTTTTTCTTTTAACCTGCTAGCTCGAATGTTGGAACATGTTTAATATTCAAGGGACTGTGGCTTCAGATACAATCTATATGTAACTGCATGAACAATCCAATCAAATAACATCATATATGATAACTTACGCTCAGAACCCTTAGAAATATAAAACTATGGTTTGGAAAGATGACTAAGTATGTAAAATTCTTGCCATTTAAACTGAGGAACTGATTTTGATTCCCTAGACACCAAAGCCAGAGTGGAAGTGAACATCTGTAAGTCCAGAACTTGGAAAGAAGATGCAGATACAGGTGAAACCCAAGAAGTCATTGACCAAAGAGCCTAGATAGACAGCTGAGATCCTGGTTCAGTGAAAGACAGTATCTCAAAAATAAGGTGGAGACATGTATGTACACAGAAATGCGTACATGCGAGCACAGTCATACACTCATATATCCACACAGACATAAACGTAAAACACACAGAAGCCACACACACAGACACAGACACACACATACACACACACAGTAAGAAAACTGTTTAAGCCAGAAAGTTATAATGTGAGCTGTTATACTGAGTGTGAAGTCACAACTACTGTCAAAGACTCGAAGGATAGAGTATCAAGATCCAGACAGTTACCCACATAATTCAGCACATGACAAACTCTAAATGATTGTGATTTCCTTCTTCCCGCAATCAATTTATTTCTTGTTTATTCCTTTTCTAAACTGGAATTCTTGTCAAATCTCAGTCTCATCGTTGTGTTTTATTAACAAAGAACTACTCTAGTTTTACTGGTCAGCGATTGAGAAAAATACTGACTCTAGATCATAACCATATACTCAGCATATTTAATTTACATTATTAGATTTCAAATATCTTGAATTGGTATTTAGATGAGATTTTTTAATGTAGAGTTAATGTTTGGATAAATTAAAACTGGAGGAAAATAGTAGGTCGAATGTGAATTTTAATAGACAGAGGTCAGAATAAAATGGAATGAATAATTTTCTTGAGGAAAAAAAAAAACTACATCTTCCTGGAACTATAGAATTTGACCTTATTTTGAAATAGGGATTGGAAAATGTAATTTATTAAGATGAGGTCATAATGGATTAGAGTAGGACTTAAATCCAATTATTGATGTCCTTGTAAGAAGAGTAGAGAACACAGAAAATACACAAGGAGAACAAGATGCAAAGACAGAAGCAGAGACTGGAGGGCAGCCACAAGCTAAAGTGCTCCAGTGATTACCTGTTCTCAACAAAAGCTAGAAACTTCAAAGGAATGGTTATCCCATAGAGATTTCAGAGTGAACCTAGTGCTAAGCTCAGTGTGATTTCACAACCTGAGTCTTTGGAATTATGAAGGAATATATTTCTAGAGTTGGAAATATGGCTCAGAGGTTAAGAGTACTTACTGTTTTTGCAGAGAATAGGTATTACCCATTACCCATTACCAGTCCTATATCAGGCTGTTGACAACTACCTATAACTCCAGTTCCAGAGGATCTAACAACCTCTTCTGGACTCCACAGACACATGTGTACATATGGTTCACATAAATAAAACTGAGACCCACACACATAAAATAAAATAATAAAATGAGTGTTTATAAAAGATTGCATTCCCATGGCTATAAGCCATCTATTTTTAAAATGTATTATTATTTTTATTGTATATATATGCATGTATTGCCTGCATGTATGTGAGTGCACCAGTTTCAAGCAATGCCAGCAAAGGACAAAAAAGGGCCCTGGATCCACTGGAACTGGAGTTAAGGTACAGTTGTTAGCTGCCATGTGGGAACTGGGATTCAAACCCAAGTCTTCTACAAGAACAGCCAGTGTTCTTACCTCTGAGTCATTTTTCGAGCCCTGCGACCCATTTGTATTTTACACTAGCAATAATAAAGTTGTGGACAGCATTATAGAAGTTGGGAAAAAGAATATACTTTTCCATGAACTTCAATGTGATGAAATAAGAGTGATGCAACATATTAATAGATTGCTGCTTTTCATAGAATTAAGATTTTTCATGATTGAATAAAAATAGACTACTGATTTCTGATCAGACTTCAAAAGAAGTGGGACACATCTCACAAATCAGACAAAGAACTCTTTGCAGATATGACTCCTCTTCCATCAACTGGAAGTGTGTTCTATTCCTTTACTTGCCCTGGGAAATTGGACTATATGAATTTCTGTACTTATGGAATTCCATGTATTAGCTTCACATCACTGTGACAAAATACCTGATAGAAGCAATTAAAGTGACCAGTGGTTTATTTTGGTTCACTGTTTCTAAGTTATGGAAGAGGTATGAGATTTTTCACAGTGTGCATAGACCAAGAGGCAGAGAATTCAGTCTGGAAAGTTCTGCCTCCTTAGCTCTTGACAGCCTGCTGTACTTCCTAAGAACTGCGCAACAGTGACACATATTGTTGTCCAAGTGTTCAAACACATGACTGTAGGCAATATTACAGAGTCAAACCATAGCAAGCTAAATCTGGGAATCAGAAGGCAAAAATATAAAAAAATAAAGAAAAATGAAAAGAAGTAGACATCAATTTAATAAATAATATATGATTAAAATTCAATCTAATCTCCTTTACCATTTTAAGTATTTTTGTCTCTGAATTTAAATCAGTATAAATAAGGTATATTAATTATATTTAAGCTATACTTTTCAGATAATTTTAAAATATTGCTCTGAAAAAGTCACTTTACAAAGTATCCTCATTAATAAAACAGAACAATATATTTATCAATGACTTTCTGTCTTCAAACTCACTGTTGACTTATAATAAACTTTGATTTTCTTCCATCCTCTTCTGCATATTCCTCCAGGACATCTGGTATGGTTCAACTTCAAATTTCAAATCTGCAGGTTAGCTAAAATTTTCATGAACTCTGCCAGCTTCAGCTTCACTAAGCTGGTCTTAGCTTCAGGCTTTTGAGGATAGCGGTTGTCTGGTATATTTCTTTCACAGGACAATAACACAAGCACAAAAGCACCAGTATTTTAACATCCACATGTATGTCATGCCTATGCTTTTGTGGCATTTGCCAACAGAAATTATTATATTGCTTAAATGAAATGTACGATGTTTGAAAAATGTTAGTGACTCTCTGACCAAACTTAAAGTGCTACACAATTGTGAGACTTATACTACTAACGTCCATACATTCTGTCTTCTATGTTTAGGCCTATAGTGTCAAGTTACTATCCCCAGATGTTCCTCAATGCAAGTTCATCTACTGAGGTCTAGTCAGCCTACACAGAGTACCATCTGCAAGAAGATTAGCTCTTCCTCATCCAATAGTAAACAGTAGCCAATATCTCTTTAGCACATTGATCCCTGAGCCCTGGGTGAATGAAGCTTAATATAGGAGTCCTGTCCAGGGACCCACACCCTGCAGACTCCTAATCTTCATGCTTTAGGCATTTGTGAGCTTTTGTGGTCCTGGATCTCTGTTGCATGAGAGAGCTTCATTAATGAGAGTTGAGAGATTCATTAGTGTCTACTTTACTTCTTGTTCTATGTCTCATGAAGCTAAAAATGAACCTATCATTTGACCTAATTATACTACTTCTCCACATATACACAAAGATCTCATTCTATTGCATAGATACTTGTACATTCATGACTGTAGCTGTACTCTTCACAATAGCTAAGGTTTGGAAGCCACCTTAGTGTGCCTCAACTGACGAATGAATAATGAAAATGTGGCACATTTACACAATACAGTTCTACTCGGCAGTAAAGAATGATGAAATCATGACATTTGCAAGTAAATGGATGGAACTAGAAACTATTATTCTGGGTGAAGTAATATAGACTCAGAAAAACAAATGATGTATATTTTCCCTCATTTGTGGAACCTAGCACCAATTCCTTTTGTGTGAGTATGTATCCTGTTATAATGCCAGCAACCAGGAAAATGGGAAGGAAACAAGGAGCTGAAGGGAAAGAAGGAACCTGAGATATAAGAATAGTAGGAGACAAATGTTACTAAGGGAAAAATAGATTAAATGGAGCTGTTTAAGTAGAAGAAGAATGGAGGGCTATACAAGAAACTATGGGGATAAAGGGAAAGAAGGAGGTCAAGAGAGGTGGAGTCATAGAAGACAGGAATTATCAAGGATGAAATGGGAAAAATGGAGACACTTTAAATGGAGACGGCACGGAAGGAGGAGAGACAGGGAGAAAGAGAGAGGAGAGATTAACAAAGCCTAGCCAGTGTAAAACACCAGAGGAAATCTTATTAGTCTAATGGTCTAATGACATATTACACCTACAATATCTCTACATGAGCCCATGGGTTTAGCTGAAGGCCACATAACAAGAAACAGTGCCAGAGAGGAGATGCCTTCCTTTGAGATGTTTGCAAGGGTAGTCCAAGAGACTTCCAAAATTACACGAGCTATCCCCACAGCCCTTGTCTCACAGAACTTGAAGATAAGACCCTATTGCTGAAGATAGGACATACTTTGGACACAAGATTTGCAGCAATGTAGCTGGAACTGACCTGGAAGTGACTTGCCCTGAAGGCTAGCCTAGTTCATTGTCAAAATAGCTCATGCTTTCACTGTTCAGTCTCAAAGAATGGGAAGTTTTTATGGTTCATACAACAATTACTGACATTTAATTTATGATTCTTTTGAATATCTTAGATCTATACAATTAGATTGATAAGAGTTCCATACATAAATATTTCTATTATTTCTCTAAAGCTCCTGATGAGATGCCTATACCTTGACACTCATTTAAGTGCTGCTCACTTTTTGAAAAATCCATCTGTAACTTATCTAGCATTAATTTAAGGAAATTAAAGTGATCTTAACACTATAAACACAAAGTTAATGCACAGTTTTCAACAATCATAGAAAATCAGTTAAGTGTGTACATAAGGATATGCACGTGTATGCGGAGGCATAGTAAGGAGAAACAGCAGATATACTGTTTTGAATGAATTAGTATAAATGATTTAATAATCACAACAGGATAGTAATAAATGATCTTAGAAGTTGTGTTTTTTTGTATTTAAATACCAATATTACTAACACCATTATAAAGCACTTCTATCTTGAAATTGACTTTGATTTTATTCAGACAACTTAGTTCATTCATAACATAGATGACAATTGGTCTGATTTACATAGCTATAATCACTATTTTCTTCTATTCATAAAAATTGAACTTTATCATCTGCTTTACTTAGTCTATATTAGAATGACTTTTAAAATAAGTTTCTAAAATGTTATTACTAAAGTTACTTTATTATTAAGACTTAACCAAAGCATTTTAAAATCACATTATTTTTACTTCTAAAGCATCTTTGGTAGGGTTGAGTTCATCTAAGCATAGAATTACTTAATTTAGCCAGCAGGATGAACTGTAGCAAAACTATGTGATTTATCTTCATGATGAAATGTAGAAAGTTATGTATAGCAACTGGTATATAATACTGGATTTTATCACTTTTCTATTGACTTTATTAGTTTCCACCTTTTTATTCTGCTACATGTTTTATGACACTTTTTGGTCTTTTGACTAAGATCAAGACAAACACTTCAAACTAAACTAAAAGCAAATATTTATAAAGTCTCTCTTAATTTATTAATTAAGTGTTTGAAATCTATTGCATAGCCTGCATCTATGGCTAAAACTAATATGTGAATGCATCATATATTTTACATTTTCTAGGAGACTTGATATTTTGAACTTTTCATTGACTAAATTATTTCTATTAACTTTCTGTAATAATGTATAGTCTATATCTTTGCATACACATTTATGTTACTATGTTATTCTGTCCATTATAAGAAATAAAATAGAAAATGAAATAAAATATTTTGATTCTACGGGAAGGATGATCTGTCATCCATTCTCACAAATGAAACTTCACCAGGTTGTGACTTGAATTCAATCTTTACATGCCCATTTATGCATTTGTTATTGTAGGGTTAGATTACTGTCCTCCCCCATTGGCTGCTGGGCCAGAGAGAAGCTTCATAAGCTCCAGCTGATGTAAAATTTGCCTCTCAAATTTTTCTTGCAAACTACATCAGTCTAAATATAGTTTCATGACGCTTTTTTTTATTTTTACTGAAATTTTAGGTTGATATGTTGGTTCTGAAAAAATATCTTAAAAAGCTTTTTATGACATAGGCATGATGAAAATCAATGTCTTTTTATCATTTTTTGAGTATTGCATTGTAATATTTCTGTTAATCTCAAATTTTGCTTATAATTGTCTGATAATAAAGCTTACTAATTTTCTATGTACCTTCATATATATATAATCCCATCAATAAATGGACTTCTTTTATATATACAGATAGATATATCTTCAGCCCTTATAAATATGAAAGAAAAATGTTAAATCATATTCCAAAGTGATGACTAGTATATTCACACTGATCTCTCAGTTGTTAAAACACATGTTACTATAATACTTTTACATGGTGTGATATATGTTCAATATTTAAGTGTTAGACTTAATGACAAAATAAACATTACATATCTGACTTACATTTAGGAAAAGGCTTAAAGTTCAACTGCAAGATGCTATACAAGATACTATTCGGTCATTACAAATGACATGGGCTAACAGTAGTGCAGTGCACATGAACAAGAGCAAAAATAGATCAGCAATTGCCTATTACAAGTACAGATTCATTGAAAGACACCAGTTCATATATAAAAATGGTATTACAAAAGTTTTCTGTGGATGTGGAGAGGTGGATCAGAGTTAGAGTTATTGCTACATAATCATGGGAATGGAATTTGATTCCCAGCACCTTTTATAACAATATTGACATCCTGGACATAGCTGTAATCTCAGTGTATAGGCAGAAGGAAATGGATAATGACTGGAGCTTCCTTGTTTCCAACTTACCCAAGAAAAAGTGAGCTCCAGGTTCAGGAAAATATCCTTCCTCAAGGGATTAGTTATACAGTGATGAAAAGGACACCTGAAAGACCTATTCTGGTCTTTATATACACATTGACACATGTGCACAATTGAACCAATGCACAAAATCCTACATAAAATTTAATATTTTTCATATTAGATATTAGATATTTTTCACTGTTACCATCCTCCATAATACACCACAAATCAGTCATCAAAGGCTTTGCTAGCAGAATGAAGATCCTCATTTCCCTTAAACAGCACTGCCCTTCACATATTGATATAACTTCTTAGTCTAACATGAGGGAAAATATTTTCTATTTGTCTAAACTTAACACATACCTACCATACTACCTGTTATTCTTCTCCTGATATCTCTTCTATTTTCTTAGAATAAACTTTATATTATGGCATTGAGTAAAAGATGTATTCCAGGACAATTAAAAAACCATTTAAAATCCAAGCTTTGTTGTATTGCTTAAGGAAAAGCTTTTAGGACATGTCAGCAAGAAGAACATGTCTTACGTTCGAGAGGATTTTAATTGTATATATCTTTTTTGGTTTTTTTTTAGAAATAAATTTGAATTTCATTCCCTCTTCTATGTATTTATTATTGATTATAAAATTAACTATAAATACATAAATTTCAAAAAATATTTTACAAAAGTGCAGTCATCTACCTGTACATTTGAAATATGTGCTTATATTAAAATTTACTTATTAATCTCCATATTTGTTTTCATCCTGAACATGCAATGATTTCTTTGCCTATCTTTTGAATAGCAGTTGTGACCATGTTCTATGTTGGGGGTAAAGGCTCTGCATAATTTATACACTGAAGCTCAAGGATGTGTTGCAGTATAAATCTTATTTAGCAGGACTAATGAGATATTGACCGCTTCTTCCATGCTACACGTTGTCTTCATTTTGTACTCTACATAGATGATAATGCTAACAACTGGAGATTTTTCTCTTTCACAAGATAAGAAAAAGCAAGTCTTCATATAAGGAAAACAATGAATTTGGTGACTGTATCAATCCAAGATGTAGATGGCAGAGAATAATATTGGTGCATAATTTGAGAATGTGTTACTTTTTAATAAAAAAGCAGTTGTATCAAATAAATTGCTAATGCACCTAATTACTTGAATATCAATTAAAGTTAACAAATTACTATCATGAAAAAATTCTCAGTAGCTTAATAATTTGTGATCTAATTTTCATTATTAAAAAGCTCCAATTTTTATTGAAGATCAAATTCTTTTGGATAGGAAATTAATGTTATGTATTTTAAGTTATATTTAAAATATTTTGATGAAGAAATCTTTTACTACAATTATTTTGGGGTATATACTAGTAAAGAAATGTTTTAATTTGAAATATACCCATGAATAAAGTGGGCATTTTATGTTATGTGATATATTTTTATTAACTGTATTACCACTTTTTAGATATATGATGCTATTCAAATTTTTTAAATACAAACAAATGAATGGTATACAGGACTAGAAAGAAGCCCCTCTGCCTAGCATCAAGTTTATATTTCTTCCTGGTTGAGAGTGAAGAACACCAACACAACCAATGAAGCTGGGGAAGATTGCCTACAGAGATGACATCCTGATATCTCAACATAAAATCATGATAACCTTTGCATCTTACTTCATTAACACTCTTTTCTCACCCATAAACCTAAACAATACACCTCTCAAAACACCTTACAGTTTCCAGTAAAAAAAACAAATTATTTAAGAGAATTTTTTAGATTTAATTTTAAAAACATTATTTAATATTTGAGCCTGGTTTTAATTATCTTTTTGAGTAGTATGACTTGAAAAGCCATAGAATAACACTTTAGTGATTTAGTTAAGGCATGTAGGATGTGTGTGTGTGTTTTCTCTTACCTTTACTTGAACAGTTAATATACACTTGTTTCATTTTGTTTTATCCTGGAACTATTTTCTGTATCCTAAGTCAAGATCATAGCTTCATTTCTATTAAAACTCCTTTTGTGGATTGAATGTGAAGTATCCTTTCTAAGTTCTTATGTTTGAACACACTTGGTTCCCAGCAGGGAACACTGGGAAGGATTGTTGACCTTTACAAGGTAGAAAACCTCTCACTCTACACATATATAAATATTGTCATGTTCTTGACAAGGTTATGTTATCACACAAATAGCAATGACAAAGAAGTCCTTAGTTGTTCTTTTAAAAGAATTAAATGAGTGTAGTAATTCTACAATAAGATCATTTAAGCAAAAAATCCTTCCTTATCAGTTGGGAAGGATCAGACCACTAGTGATTGGGTTTTTCCAGTGAGATGCAAAGAAAGGCATTTACAAACTTCTGGTTGTAGCCTCTCTCTCTCTCTCTCTCTCTCTCTCTCTCTCTCTCTCTCTCTCTCTCTTTGTGTGTGTGTGTGTGTGCATCCTAATATATGTACTCTGTGTATTTATGTATGCACATGTGTGAATGTGCACAAGGAGTCCAGAGAACAACCTCAGATGTTTTCAGGCACTATCAACCTCTTTTGTAAAGACAGAGATTTTCATGAGCCTGGAACTCATTAGACTTGTTAGGCTTGGCTGGCTGTACACTGAAACTCAGGGTTCTGCTTGTTTCTGCATCCCTAGTGCTAGAATTACAAGCATGCCATGCCACATCCTCCTTTTGATTGAGTCAGTACTTTACTGACTGAGTCATCTCTAGTTCCCTGATATATTCTGTTATACTTTATTTACTTTTTAGCTCATTTTCTGATCTATCAATATGAGTGAACTAATTCTGGAAATCCCTTTATTTAGACTTTATAACTTACTTAGAGAAAAAAATTTTTGGATTCTCAAACCTAACTTATGTAAAAGGGAGTTTGGTCTATGTTGTCCACTTCAGGGGAACCTGAGGGATGAGATAAGAAGTCAAGAGGATACCAGAGAGACTCTGATTCTGAGGTCATTTTGTAAAATTTATTTTATTGAATCACTGAGTATTTCATACAGAACATCTCAGTCAATCTTAATCATGCTTGTACCTTTTCCCACCAGCACCCCTATAGCCCCTCAACTGGAAACCACATATTCTTTCATCTGTATTAAGGTCTATTGGGTCAAGTTAGTGTCCCCAAATGTTTCTCAGTGCAGATTCATCCATCGAGTTCTAATCAGCATACCCAGAGCCCCTTACCTTAAGAAGATTATCTCATCCTCACCCAACAGTAATCAGTTTCCAATATTTTATTTCCCAGTATTCAGCATGCTGGTAACAATTTAAAGTATTGATTTTAAGTCCCCTGAGACATATATACTCATTTCAGTAATTTAAATAATTCAAAGGCAGACACACTTAGCTTTTATTTCTGTTTTCTAAATTATTCCTTTACCACTAAACTCTAACTCTAAAATACTCAGTCCAAGTTACTTATCAAATAATAAGCTCTATAATTCCCTGTCTTAGAAATCTCATGAAAATTCATTCTACTATTCATGTAAGAGGTATAATATAACTATCTTCTTGTAATTGTTTAACTAGGGCTAACTTTATTCCTATCAGTTTTATATAAAATATTACCTTTAATGAGGAAATAGGTGGTATGGATACAGTTCACATACATACACATAAACCTGGACTTGACAGAGCCACATAAAGCTGGCTAGGGTGGTAGATGCCATTAATGAAAATACTCAGGATGTAGAGGCAGAAAGATTAGGAATGTAAAGGCCTCTTCAGCTACATAGCAAGAATGAGGATATGAGGGGGCGGCAGGGAGGGGAAGGAGAAATTGTATAAGGAACATAAAATTCTTTGTGGAGAAATTCAGATATAATATTCCTAATAATATGCAAATAAATAATGAAATGATAAAGAAGCTGAACTATTCATTAAGGAAGAACCAAGTGGTTCATCACTTGGCAGCACTTTGTTAGCTGAGCTTGGAAGGGTTGAACTTAAAATAGTAATATTACTTGATGGTCTCTAAGATTCCAGAATTCAATTTATATTATTATTTCATTGTTTAGTTACAAACAATGAAACTCCCCACCGCTTAATCTGGTTTAATTTCTCTCTAAGAAGGAGAGATTACAGTTTGAGTAAACTATAAATAAGCTTCTTACTGATTCTAGGATCCTATCTCCATTTTCTTAGAGTGCTCACATTCTCTACAAATGTGTAAATGATTTTCTCTGTACCTTTTAGATATGTGAAAATCTTTTTACAATGGTCAATTCTGGTCTGGGGAAATAACACAGTAAAGTTCTTGTCTTATAACCATGAAAACTTGAATTTGAACACCCAAATTGCCATTAAAAACCCAAAACACTGACTGCTGGATCAGAAATATTAATCTTTAAGGGAGTGACACTAGACAAGCTCAACAGGCTCCAGTGGATGTTCTCATACTAAAAGACATCTGGGTACACACACCTGGCTTAACTGACCTTACGATATATGGAAACATATGCATGCAGTCGCTTGGGCAGAGTACAGGGATACAGATAGGGAAAGGGGGCTGAATATATTTAAGACGTATGAAATTCACAAAAATTCAATAACGTATATTTAAAAATTGCACTAAATGACATCTGGGACTAATGCCTGACTGGATGGGACTTAGCATGTATGACAGAAAATATAAGGCCTGGTGAGGGGTTGGGAGAAGATGGATGGCGGAGGGGTCTAAATGTGATAAAGAACTGTTGTATGAAATAAATATATCTCAATAAATAAATCACTGGCATGATGGCACATGATTGTAATCCCAATCCTGGGGAGGCAGAGACAAATCCCTGGGGCTTCCTGTCCAGTCTGCCACCCCTATTTGACTGGTTCCAAGCTAATGCAAGACCGTGAATCAGCAACATGTAGATGACACCTGAGGAACGACATGAACTTTGTCCTCTGACCTCCACATATATACACACATACACAATTCCCCACCCTCACGCACATGTACCCACACGAACCTGAACATATACATATGCACATGTACATACAATAAATTGATAAAGCAGATAATAAATAAAATGCTGCCTCCTGATTTTACAACTGATGGATGTTTTCCTAGTTATTGGGAGACATCTCTTTGATGCAGCTTCTAGCTCTGAGTTCTTGGATGATTGGGGCATGGAGGTCTAAATTCTGCAGTCACCAAATAGTAAACACGGGTGGACTAATCACAGAAAAATGACTGAAAACCCAGAAAGTGACTCTGAATATGCCCCATATCTCTTCAATAAAGTTGGACTTGAACATGCTTTGCTACTGGCTCTTCTCATCTTCTGTCTCCCGGATGCAATGGAATCCTGGTGCACTAGCAGTTTTCTTTCCTCCTGTGCCAGGCATGGAAGAAGTCTATTTCCTTATGTGGCTTTGTCTAGTGCTGTTTGGTTCCTCTTCAAGTCACCACTTACCTACGTATTTTCTGATCTGTCCACTGAAATGTACATGCCATGAAATGAAAAAGTTACTTTATATTGGAGTAATTACAGTATTACCAATTCACAGAGGAATGTAGATAGTATTATTATAATACTTTGTTTCTAATTTTATCATATAATTGATGCAAAGTAGATACTTCGTAAATGTTCACTGTTAATAAAAGCTCATTAACATAATGATTAAAAGGCTAACAGAATTCTGTGAAAAGGCAGTGAGTGTCAACAGCATTCTGAATATCAGAGTAATTGCAAGCAATTTAATACAATCAAACCATGGAATGAAAAGAACTGAGAAGTCACGCTGTTGTTATGCTACACTGACCACACACTCACCTGATGTTCTGATATTATTATTGCCATCATTATTATTCTGTAGTTTAAGGGCAGGTCCTAAATAAGTTTAAATCATGAAAAAGGAAATACACATTCACTTTTTTATATGTGTATATGAGACTGATGCTTGAGTGATGCTCAAGACTTAACATATAAGATATTGTTAAGCATTAAATCTAGTTAAATTCTGACTAAACCGATATTGCATTAGACTGTTACTATAAGAGGATGTTTTTTTTCCTCCTTCTTCAGAATGATGATTTTGCATTTTATTGTATCAATACTTATAAACCTGCTGAGTACGAATGAATTCAAATGTAGTGTAGGCAGATGATACTACAGAGGTAACACAACCAAACCAAATGCATTTGCTTTTCGTTTTTGCCTTATTGAGATACTGTCTTCCTGTAACCATAGCTGTCCTGTAACTTGGTATATAGACCATGCTGGCCTTGATCTCACAGAACTGTGCCTGCCTCTGCCTCCTCAGTGCTGGGATTAAAGGTGTGCATTAAAAAAAATGTGTTTTCCTTATAGACACAAAAATATTTATATTTGTGTTTATAATAATGAAAAAATAATTTGCATTAATATGAAAACTTCTCCATCACCATCATTAAAGAAAACAAGTTTAAAACATGAAATATGCTTATAATAGCTTGAGGCTTAGTCAGTATGTAATTATAATGACTAAAATGCATCATATAAAGTATAAAATCCTGGATTCAAACAAGTATATGAACTGTCAATGCATTATTTATGTTAAAATTGGAGGAGTTCTAACAATATTAAAAATAAAATAAATATATCTTTAAAATTTATAATATGTCACAAGTCTTTTTAAAAGAAAAATTAATGGAGAATTATATATGAAAATTGTGTTGTTAATTAAATATAATGCTAGAATAAATAAGTTATATTCAAGGAAAATGGGCGAAAGAATGCCAAGAAAAAAGTTGAATCCAATTACCTAGAAAATAAGGGAGGTGAGAGTTCATATGCATTTTGGAATTATAGATCATGACACAACTATTTTAGGCACAGGCTACAAGAAATCAGAAATAAATAAACCTTATGTTTAGCCTGCACCATAGATCTTTAAAACAATAAAATAATATCAATGTAATTTTAATTTAGAGTAATGATATTTTTATTTCGATTGTCTCTTTTATGTTTTACAGGAAAAAAGTATGTAGTTTTGGCAGTTTCACACACAAGTGCAATGTACCAGGAGCATATCATCCCATGCCCTTTCATGCTTTTCCACTGCTACTGATCAGTCTCTGCTTACCAACTACTCCCCTCCTACTTTCCTATCACTTGTGCAACTATTGTAGCAGAGGACACATCTTGCATCACCGTTGTCTTTGTAGTTCACATCTGGGTAATTGTACTGATGCCTTATAGCCTGTGTAGTATCTTCCAGATCTATGCAATTAGCCAATAGAGAGGAAGATTCTAATTCAGTCCAAGCCTGTTTATTCTGTACCATGCAATCAAGATGTGTGGTGATTTCAGCAATAAAGTCTTTTGAACTAGTTGTAGTGGGCAATCAAGAGGAATGTCATGAGCCTATATTATTTTGCATGCCTTTGTGGGCTCCCTGGCCAATAGTAACTGATAAGCAGGGATCTTACACCTGGCACTGGGTTTTTGTATGGTAAACAATGGCTTTAAGAAGCACCTTAATCCAGCCTTGCAGAATATCTTGCTTCTGCTTTTCAATTTACAATTTAAAAATGGCTTACAAAGCAGTATACTCATGCAGAAGTATGACTGAAGAACAAAAAGACATTATCTTATTACAGTAAACTGAGGGGAACTTTCTCAAGCCTGTCAGACTCTTCCTGGTTTCATAATATAACTTACTTCCCTTTGAATAGTTGGGTTCCCCAGAGAACAAAGGAGAAGTCTGGAGAGTCTTTCCACATTCCTGTTCCTGTTTTCTCTATTTTTTCCAGCTTCAATACTCAGTATGGAAAGGCTCTGTATTTGAACACAAGATGATCCAAGTCATGAAATAATCTGATTTCAAGAACAAGATTTTAATATTTGTAAAAATAAGCAATTGTGAGTGAGTTGATATTAAACTAACAACATAAGTAAAGAATAGGGACTCTTGTAGAAATGCTCAGCCTGTGAACAGAGCATTTGTTCCTGCTAGAACTTGGATATTAGTAACAATCCACTGATAATGACTCCTTGAGTACCTGGCTCTCTCAAGAGCTCGTAGTTGTTACCATACTCTGAGGAAGCCCAAGTGAGCATTCTCTTCCACAAAAGCTAAAACAGTGAGCATTTAGAAAGGCACTGAGAGATACATTGATGTATATGTATAAGAATAAATCATTAGAAGTCACAAAAAGACAACACAATGTTTTAGGAGTATTAGCTCCTCTTGCAGAAGACCCAGGTTTGAATCACAGCATCCTCATGGCAGCTAACAACTGTCCCTGATTCCAGTTTCAGAGGACCAGACACCCTCTTCTGACCTCTGCAGACATTCCACAACATGGGTCACTTACATATATGCAGGTAATATACTAATACACACATAAGAAAAGAATAAGTCATTAAAAATAAAAATCAGTTTAATATAATATCTATTTAACAGAATAATATTATTAGGCTTTCTTTAATGGGTTAAGGCCTCTCTAGCCTCAGACTCATAGGCCTCATCTCAAGATTGGGTATGGACTTCATCTAATGAAGGGGACCTAATATTCAGTAAGAAAGTAGGTTGTTACATCTATAAGATTGTAGCAGTGGGCATATCTTCCAAGGAAGTTGTTGTAGCTAACAGAATTCACAATGGGTAAGGTTCATTTTTAACTTTCTCTTCAGGTAGCTTGTATAGCGCACCTTCCAGCACTATGAACGATAAGCAGTAGAAAGGTTTTCAAATCAGTACCAACTGAATTTCTCCTTGATTTCTACAGTTCATGTTTGGAGTGATTTCAGCAATAGGGTCTTCACATGAGACTATGGTATATAACCAAGTGTAGGAGCAATGACCAGTATTATTTGAGGGTTTATGGGATTCCCAGATCAACAGTTGCAAAAGAAGGGTTTCATTTTTGTCTTCTACTTTGTAAACCTATGATTTCTAGTAGAGGCAATGCCCCCATGTTATAAATTAACTCTTTTTTATAATTTATATGTATATACGTTTAGTCACTTATATAATGGTAGATTACATAATAGCTTTATCTGAAGGTTCTAGGTATTAGTTATCTTTCTGCATATCTCCTCCTCTTCGCTACCCTCCCAAGCCCCAATCCATTTAATCCTTTCCACTCTATCATTCCCTTTATATCATTGCATTCAACCTCCTCTCCTAGTAAGTATCTCCACCTCCCTTGTCCATGGACATTTATCAGATTTTGGCTTGTCTAGATTTTGAAGTTGAAACAGGCATATCTATGATTTTAAAGATAGCATGCAGCTATGAGAGAGAGCATGTGACCGTTGTCTTTCTGGGTTGTGTTTCCTCATTCAGGATGATTTGTTTCCAGTTCCATCCACTTATTTGTGAATTTCATAATTTCATTTTTTAAGAGCTTAATAATACTCCATTATATATATGTATCACACCTTCATTATCTATTCACCAGTTGATAGACATTTAAGTTGTTTTCAATTTGTGGCTATTATAAATAGAGCAACAATAAAACTGGTATTTCTTTAATAGGGTATAGAGTCTTTGGGGTATACACCCAAAGTGGTATGGCTGTACTAAGTGGTAGATCAATTTCTAGCTTTTTGAGGTATCTCCATACTAGTCTTCAAAGTGGCTGCACCAGTCTGAAATGATTATAGATCTCTTTTCCCCAAATCCTCATCAAAATTTCTAATTGTTTATTAATTTGAATCTTACCCATCCTGATTGAGGTAAAATTACATCCAAAGTTGTTTAATTTTTATTTCCCTAATGAATAACAATGCTAAACTTCTTTTTAAAGTAGTTATTAGATGTTTATATTTCATCTATGGAAAATGTTTTTTTCATCTTCTTGTCCCATTTTTTTGTTGGGCCATAAGAAAAAGAAACCTGTATGCTGGGGAATAGAGAGCCTGGGACCCCATGTTCAGCTCCAACTAGCATTATTTACCATCAATATTTTAAACTTTCAAAAATCTGAAATAGAGCCTAAATTTTTGAGACATTGGAACAAACAAGAGCAGCGACCTGAGATACAGGTACACTGGAAGGATCCTTTAACAGGGCAATGGAGGGGTTACTGTCATTCGGGCCTCAAAGTAATATGGCAAGTATGATCAATGACGGGCAACTTCGGGAATTTTCCTAACCGACCTAAGACAGGGTATTCAAGGTATTCAGCAATAAGGGTTCAATATTCTGATGACAGGTAAGGTAGAATAAGTTCCTGACAACCTAAGACAGACATACTTGCACTCCATTTAAAATAAATAAAAAAGGGGGACATGCTGGGCCATAAGAAAAAGAAAACTGTATGCTAATAAGGCATCCTTTCTCCTCTGTAGTGATTGGTAGGTTTGCTTGCCCATGTAACTGCCCATGTATCCACCCATTTATGCTAATAGGCTTGAAAATAACGCAATGCGATAGGCTGTTAAGAAATGAGGAAGTGCGCCTGATTGGAGAGAGAACTGTATATAAGGGCATGCTTGAGCACTGTAAAATGATTTCTCTGCTGCGCCAAGAAGAGCTGTAACACAGTAAAGAGCTGTAACACCAGAAGAAGCCAGCTGTAGACTCTTCATGGCCCGAAGGGGGTCCTTTAGGATCTCCACCGTGTAGCACTGGAGATCTGGGTTGGGACAAGCCTCACACCTGATCTCTCCTGAACTACCCTCCCCACAGGCTGGGGACAGGGATAATCACAAGGAGGAAGAGGAGCACCAACCTGTGTCTGCCACGCCCATCGTGACAGCCACGAGAGGGGACGTGCCATTTTTTAGGAGGGTTCTTTGATTTTTTTTTTTTATATTTAGTTTTTTGAGTTCATTTTATAGTCTAGATACCCTTTGTCAGAGGTATAGATGGTAAAGTTATTTCTTTTACATTCTGTTTATTTCTTCTTCATCAGAATGACAGTATCTTTTATTATACAGAATCTTTTTAGGTTAATGAGTTCTCATTTGTCAACAAACGTACTGAGAAAGAATTCTGGGAAGTGATTCCATTCATAATATCCTCAAAAAACCATAAAGTATCTTGGAATCAATCTAACAAATTAAGTGAAGAACTTGCACAATAAAAATTTTAAGATATTGTATCAAGGTACTATGATATACTCATGTATCCGTAGAATTAATGTGAAAGTGGCATTTCTACTAAAAGCAATATATAAATCCAATACCATATCCATTAAAACTCCAATACAGTTCTTCACAGACAGTGAAAGAATAATCTCAAATCTCACGTAGAAGGTCAAAAACAAAAAAAAATAACAACCCCACAGGATACACCAAATAATCCTAAATAATAAAGAACTGATCAATGCGTTTCCATTCCTTGTTTCAAATGTACTTCATTGTACTTCGGAGCTGTACTAATAAAAACATACACATTCGTCATTGGAATAGAATTGAGAACCCACATTTGAATTCATACATTTACAGCCACCTCATTTTTGACAATGTAGTCACACACATAAACACTGGAGAAAAGAGCATCTTCAACAAATGGTGGTGTTGAAACTGTATAGGGACATGTAGAGGAATGAAACCATCTCTCATTATGCACAAAACAATACTGAATGGACAAAGAACCTCAACATTAAGACTCAGTACCCTGAATCAGAGGAGGGTCTTTGGACTACAATATAACTTAGAGGCACAAGAAAGAACATTCTGAACAAGAGTCCTTCAGTGAAAGCATTAAGTCCAAAAGAACATTCTTAAACACATATGCACATGTAAATGCACATATACATTCAGACATACACAAACAATAGATAACACTAAAAATTTTTCAGAGTTGCATAAGACAAATAGCCCTGGGAGTGTGAGGACAAAGGGTGGGACAGGAGTGATCGTGGCTAACTCACCACATTTGGCCTGTGAGCAAGCTGTAGGATAAGCTGAAGAATTCACTATACCTAGGAATGTGAGGACCAGGATATCTGGGAAATGTAAGTGTCTGGAGTACTCAGCAGTCTGGTCTGGGGCATGGGCTGTTTTTACCTAGTAAAGGCTGTATAAAAGTCTTTTGTCATATTTTAAAATTCAAAATGACATTTTGTCCAAGTTTTCTTTCTCTTTATTTGATAAAACAATGATTAAAATGGCTTTCCAGAAGAAATGGTTTATATTACCTAAAGGTTATAAAGTTCTCCACTGAAGAAAACCAATGCAGAACCCCAAGGCAAGAAGGGATGCAGTGATTGTGGAGGAAAGCTGCTTGCTGGATTGATCCCTCTGGCTTACTCAGTTATTTTCCTTATACAGCCCACGCCTACCTTCCCAGACATGGCACTGCCCACAGTGGTCTGAGCCCTCCAGTAGTAATTAATTGCCTGTTAAGAAAATGTCTCACAGAAGTGGTAACAGGCCAATCTGATGAAGGAATTTCACCAACTTATACTCCCTCTTCCCAGCTCCTCTACTTTGTGTTGACAAAAACAAACCAGCACTATGGATCTCTTGTCAGCCTTATACATAAGCATATCACTATTAATATGTAACCTCTCATTTTTGTTTAGCCATAAGATCTTTTGTTAATATCTCTATATAAAACAGTGCAATTTTAAAAGTTTCACAATCTTTAAAAAAATGAAACCCTTAAAAGTTCAAAGTCTCTTTAAAATATCACGTCTTTTAACTGTGTATTTTGTCAAATCAAAATATGTTTCATATACTCTTATTTCAAGGGGGAAGAACATTGTAGTAAAACCAAAGTCCAGCAGAGTCACATACTGTCTGATGTCTGGGATTCACAGCCACTTGGCTCCAAAAGGCTTGGGAAACTCCACTTCCGCGACTCTGCGACAAGCACACACAGCTTGTCAGGTAGGACAGACCAGCATCACTCCTTAACTGCTTCTATTCACGGTGGCCATCCTACGGTTCTGTTGTTTCCAGTATGCTGGGGTTCACACTGCAATGGAAGCTACATCCTCCTAGCCTCTTTAGTAAATCCAAACTTGCCACATGGTCCCAATCCACTGACCACTTCGGCGCTGGGGTTTCCATTGCATTGCTCTAAGCCTTATCTTCCAAGTTCCCATAACAGTTCATTAAGCTTTGAGCACTTAATGGTTTATTGAGCCCATAGCTCAAAAATCCTCCAAAATTCTCTGCAAAACAACATGGTCAAGTCCATCACATCAATTTTCCACTTTCTAGTACCAATTTCTATTCTAGTTTGTTTCTCTATTGGTGTGAGAAAACATGGACAAAAAAGCAGCTAGGGGTAAGAAGATTCTTCTTTGGTATGCAGATAATATATTTTTATTTTTAAAAAAATTGTATTATTTGTTTTCATTTTGTGTGTGAGTGTATTGTCTCTATGTATGTGTTGTATAAATTTTCTCAAGGCGGGACCTGGCATTCAGCCTCGTTCCACCCCCATGTTTGACTGACTGAACGAATAGAGAATGTTCTTTAAAGATATTAGTTTATTCCATGTTACTCACAAAATTTCATCTCCGGAGGGAGGAGGAGGGATGTTTCCTATGACAGAACTTGCATTTTGGACCACGGGAACCCTGGAGTGTACACCCAAGATGGTGCACCCCTTTCTCCTTCCCAGCCTCCCCTGCGTGTTTCCCTTAAGCCATTGACTACTCAGTTGCCAGTCATGCCTGAAATCCATCCCTCATAGCAGAAAGAGAGAAAACTGCTTTTTGCTTTCTTTTTTCACGCTACAGTATGTAAGTTCACTTGTACATGCAATGACCGAGGATATCATAAAAGGGCATCATATTCTCCTGTAACTGGAGTTATGGATGGTTGCTAGACACCATGTGAATGCTAGAAATTGTACCCTGATCCTCTTCAAGACAGCCAGTGTTCTTAACCACTGAGCAATCTCTCCACCTCCGATAATTAAGCATTTTTAATTGAAAAAAAGTCAAGGCAAAAAACTTGAGACAGGAACCTGCAGGTAGGAACTGAAACAGAGATCATGTGGGAAGGCTGCTCAATGGCTTGATCTTCCCTAGCTTGCTCTGCTACTTTTTCTGTACAGCCCAGGCCCACCTGCTCAGGAGTATCACTACTCACAGTGGCCTGGGCTTTCCTATATCAATTACCAATTAATAAAATCTTCACATACATGACCACAGGCCATTCTGATGGAAGTAATGTTCTAACTAATCTTCCCTCTCCTCAAGTATCTCTAGTTTGTATCACCTTGACAAAAACTAACTGGCACAATATTCTTAAGACACAGAGACTAAAAATAAAAGGCCTCATGTTAACTCTCTAGCTATAATCTTTTGTAATATCATTTATGATGAAACATATCTATAAACAATCTCATGTCTTCAAGCATATATATATATATATATATATATATATAAAATTTCAGTTAGAGTTTTCACTAGAGCTATTGGTTAAAATTTTGCTTTTGTTTAAAATAGTTTTGCTTTATAAACTTAAAAGAATAAGATGTGTTTATGATCTGTTAATTATGTGCACTTCATATTTTACCTGCATCAAAAAACAGTTAGTGCCCAAAAATCATTAGCTAGTTTTGAAAAGGTATACATTCTAGAAAACATTGTTATATTAGCATAACTAATGAAAGTCTCCTACAAGAAAGACAGGTCCTACAGCACTGCTTCTGCATTTTTCGTACGGATGAAATGTTGCAGAGCAGTCGAAAATTACAAGAGAATCAGCTACTCTTGCCATCACAACTTCCTTAAAAAATTGCTACTTGCAATCTGCCTCAAGAATGAAGTCATTTGGAGTTAACCATTATCCAAAATCTATTTACAAGTTAAGAGCTCTCTGAGCCTCGAGGTATGGAATCATGACAGTGTAATAGATGGTGTGCATTGCCTTTGGAAAGATGAAGGTTACTTACCTATAAGCCTGTTTTTCTGAGGATGTATCACTCACTACATATCAGCCATTAGAAAGCCACTCACCTCCACAAAGCAGTTAACTTGCTGATTGGTTTTTGATTATTATATTTCTGTGGGAATACTGATTGATTCTTATCATTTTCTCCCTCTTAAGATGCCTGTAGAAAATTTTGTAAACAGGTAATTTTTGCAGTTACTTTCCTCCAGCAGGGGGAGTTTGGCTTTTTTCTTTAAAGTAGCACTGTATAAATCCATCCGTAGCCAGAAGACTTAAATTGTATTCCAGTGGTAAATGAAATGACTCCCAAGCATGAATTAAGAAATATTTTGTGAGTACTGCTTTGCTAAGACAGTCTCATGTTATTTCCAGGGATTCTCAATGTGCCTCTCAGAGAAGCACAATGAAAGCCATATATTCACAGCAATGTTCTGACAAGCTTGGCCTATCACTGGGATATGAGTTGTGAAAAAAACATGTTTTGTGTTATCAATTTTAAATATTATTATAGTTCTTTTATTTTTTAAGTGAATTGTCAATTTTTTTTTTCAAATTTAAGGTTTTATCTTTTGGTCAAAGGGAATAAGGTGTTCTTATTGAATGGTGTTTTTTATAAGTCAAAGAAAACATCACATGAAATAACAGGATACTGAGATTCTTTTCAAATGTCTTTAAGAAATCAGCTATATAAATATGTCTTCAGTCTGTTTGCAAAATTTCATACATTTGCCTTATATTTCTATACTAATATGATCACAATTAGTTAGACTCATGTCTATACATTATATTTTTGCATTCTTATTAAAGTACATATGTATTTATGACACACACCTTATTGTTAGGATATATAGTCATTATGTAGTGGCTAAATCAAGGTAATTAGTATTCATTTTCATTCATATTTGCTGTTTTTGTAGTGTTACAAAAAAGATGAACATGGATGATATCATGCTAAATAAACAAAACAGACACTGAAGGACAAATGTTTCTAAATCACAATTATATATGAAGTCTAAAAATTGAAGGAGAGAGTAGAACAGTGAGTACCAGGGACTGGAGTGGAAAGGGTGGCTTCGGGGATATTAGTCAACCTGTGTATGATTTCAGTTCAGTAGAAAGAATAAATTCAAGATAACTACTCTACAAATTGTTACTAGAGATAATGCATTTTAATGACTAATGAAATATATATAATATATATATATAAGTGCTCATTTATAGTTCTAGTTTTAAAATGACAATAAATGAGTAAAGGAAAACAAAATGCAGAGTCAGCTTTTTATTTGCTTAATTTATTCAGCCACCTTGCATACTGACAAAAGATAATGTACTAGAAAATGCAAGATGGATCTGAAATTATAAAAAAATAAAACATGAGCTACAGGTATGTGAAGACAAGTATTACAAAGGTGCTGATAGAAGCTGTGTACAGTGAGAGGACTAGACTGGACTTACCATCCATAAAGATCATGTGCTCAAAGAGAGAACAATGTCTGTTGAAAAGATAAGAGGGATAAAAGGCACTCTGCTCTCACCTAACAGCACTGAGTAGGAATGGTGAGATTCTAACATACTCCTAGAAATTCAGTGATTCTCATTCTCTTCCAGGACATCTTTGCCATCAGTTTCTTGAATATAACTAATAAAAAAATCCGTCATGTTTTCATGCCCTATTGGCAATAAAGATGACATTTCTCTTTTTCTATTCTCAAAGGTTACCTTGCTCTTTGTATTTTTAGGTGTTGAAAGCAATATAATTCTAGTCCGAAAGGACAATGCATTTAGAGTTTTTTTGGAAACTAATTAAGAAGTATTACATTATTTTTAACTGTATGATTTCTTGACTAGAAGAAGTAAAGTATGTCCTATTTTAATTAAAAAAAAACATTTTTAGCAAAAAAATTGAAACCTGTAACTTGAGGAAAATTTTAAAGAGCTGATAGGCAAATAGATCCAGATAAGAATTAGTTGAGCTAATTTAATTACACACTAGCGATCTTTATACATCTCAGATCATGGAGTGGGAGGAAGCATCACATAAACCTATAATTCCCTTCCTTTCTCATAACATATCTAAACCACCCAAGCTCTGCCACAATTCACTAAGGTTTATATTAGCCTGTGGTGAGCAGAAGCACAGTAATTCCTGAAATAAATAATTATTACTAGGCTATTAACATTGAGTTTGGGAATGTTTTATTTAGCAAGAGAAACTAATGAACTAAACAGATGTGCACTGTCCTCCTGGACCTTACAGGTTACAGAAGACAAAAGTCGAATAATAAAAAACCATTTCCTAATTAGAAAATGTGGTGAGGTGGCAGATGCTGTGTAGAACAATTATGAGGCATTATTAACTGATTTTCCAAGGGACCTCATCTATTCCAGGGTTGCAGTGAAGATGCTTGAGACAAATTTAAAATCAAGGTCTAAAAGAAGAGAATATTTTCTTTTTCAATAAGTTTTCGGACTTTGAAATTAAAAAAAAAATTCAGTCTAAAAGACATATTTATTAAATATCTAAATATACTGGAAATTTTTCTGGGTGCCAGAGAATGAATTTTATGACCTTGCTCTTGTCATCATATGGCCTATAGTTTAGAAAATAAATAACTATTTAAATAGTTAAATCATTGCACTTGATTAGAAACTTCATTTTCTGTCTGCAAAGAGAATAGATGAAGATGAAGGCCAACAATACATTTTCAGTTTACCAGACTTAACTGACTGACACTTTGGCTATAGAGGGCTAGTTATATAGGGGGCTTGGCGATCATTGGAAATGGACGTCTCTCCCTCATAATCAGCAGTTTTGAAAACTAAGACCTCAATTACTAGTCACAAGACAGAGATGTGAGTCACATCCTTAGTTGAAAGCATATCCCTCTAAACTGCGAGGAAGGTCTTAACATGATTGTCTTGTCTAAAGTTTCTGGTAAAAACCACAGACCTACTATTTTCCTCTGTCTTAAGTTAATCTCTTAAAGTGTGTGAATCATCTGGCAGCTTGTAACCTCCTGGGAAATGTAGGTTTACACAGTGGTTTCTTTGACTGTTGTTCATCCTCTCTGTCATTGTGCATGTGCTTTTCAAACTCAGAACTATTGGTCATTGTCCACTTTTTACCCCTTGAGAATACCTCACTTTCATTGATAAGAAACTCTGTGTTTAAGCTATGCTGTGTATTTCATCTGAATTATTTCCACGGAAATCACAAGAATGGGACTCAAAAGGAGGTAGGAGAAACATACTATTGACATTAAAAATATCCTTCATTCATTTTCTCAACTATTTATCTGTGAATTGTGTTTGTGCTCCTATTGAATGCAGAAGTTTACCAGATGTTTGATCACAAAGATATTTCAGTATTAATAGATGATCTTCTTCCAGTGATTAACAAGCTTGTAGAAACTGTCTGTACCATGTTTATACTATTAAGAGACTAATACCATAGAGAAATTCCAGGAAAGTTCACATGCTACATACATATACTGCTAACTCAATGTGCCAAATATTACATCAATTACCATACAAACAAAATAATAAGACCATCTATTTGAGGAAATCCTTTATAGTCAGAGTCCTAAAAATGTCTGCTTGATTTAAACACAAAGGAATGATATCTATTTATTTGCAATTTTATATATTCTCCACTGGTATCTTTGACATCAGAGATTTTGCCTCTTTTGTATTTATAACATTTGTATCACACAGAGTTTCAGTATAAATACTGTGTGTAATAAATTTTATTATATTCAACAAAATTGAAGAGTGGGCTGAGAAATACAGGAAAAGAAGGTACGTGAGCAAAGGAAAGGAATTTTTATCACTTACTCTATTTTATTCATCATCATTTATCAGATGTAGCCAAAAATAATCCTTTCTCTGTTGACTTTGTAAAAGATAACTTTTCAAAGATAGTTGCCAGTTTTCAGATAGATATTATTTGAAGGTACATTCTAACTGGCAAGTAAAGTGGAAACGTAAATTTAAGAATTAACAATGAACATGGGGAGTGATGGCACATGCTTTTAATCCCAGCACACAAGATGCAGAAGCAGATCTCTGTGAGTTCAAAGGCAGCCTGGTCTACATGGTGATTACCAGGCTAGCTTAATCTACTCAAAGACACTATCTCAAAAATCAAAGCAAAAACAATTAATAATGACAGAAAGTTACTATAAAATCATATGTTTGCAACGTAGGCTTTTGCACTGATGAACGATTTATTATAATAAGTGGATTCTTGCTTATAGATAATGTCTATGACAAATGTTCTTTGAGGTCTGTTACTATTTTCACGTTAAGTAGAATTAAAAGTTGTTCACTTCAAATACTTCTTTATAATTCAGGATTTTAAAAATATTACTAGTATTTTTATTCACAATAATATAGAGGATATAGTAGATGAACCTTCTTGTATTGTAATTTTAATCTAAAACACCAAACACAAAGTAAAGTGAAACTAGCTGGACTATTTTTTTTTTTACCTGTAAAATTATGTTAGCATATGTTTCAATTAAATTACAGTATAAAACATACTACTTATATGCAACAAAAAATTTAAATCACCTATGGAAACAATGTGACCAAAATTGCATTTTAGTTGAAGGCAAAATACAATATTAACCAATCAACTAGATTCAAAACCAATACTTATGCATGACTGTGCTAAAAGTGTTCTATCACTGTGGTTAACATTTCTATAATATACACTGAGCTATCTTGCCACACATAGTTTTAAATATTGATAATGATCTTAGACATTATGAATTATACAAAATATCACAAAATTGATGGGTATGGTGGCACATACCTTTAATCCCTGTACTTGGGAGACAGAGGCTGGCAGATATCTGTGAGATCCAGACCTGCCTGGTCTCCATAGCAAGTTCCAGACAGACTGTGGTTACAGGGAGACTTGTCTCATAAAAACAAAAAGACCCTTAAAATTAGTTGAAATATTCATATTTTCTAAAGATATGGAGGAAAATTTTAATTTTTTGTGTCATAACTGGTTTTGCTGATAAATTATTATACATATCAAATAATATATCTCATTATAAATAAATGAAAATAAGAAACTAGTACTTTGGGCCAAATAATCTAACATTATATTTGCCTTGAATTGCTTTCTGAATTCTATTATATCTAAACATTCTAAAACCAGATCTTTTCTGCCCAAAGAAGCTAATTAAAGTTTCTAGACACCACATATACAGAGAAGAGAACTGAATAATACATGAAGATTGACTGAAGTCAATTTCTTTATATTTTTATCTTTATTCATTAGAGAATTCTACAAAGAACAAGAGGAGGAAATGGAGAAATAAATCCTATAACCATGCTGTGAAATAACGTGTAAGAAAGATATCTGGGCTGTGAAGAGGACAGTAAGCCATGTTATTTGCTAATCTCAGGTACTTGTGTCCTGTAGTTTCCCTTGATTCATTTCTTCATGACTAATCTGTCTGCAGATACATTTATTGGATCTGGCATAAAAGATGACGTATGCTAGTAGGAATAATGTACCTGTTAATAACTCTCTGTAATGAATGCTGTGCTTATGTTGTCGTGCACTTCATCTAACCATTCAGAAAATATTATGAGATCATGACTATATGTTAAACTATTGGAGATACATGGAATACAGCAATAAATGTAAATCTCTGCCTTCATAAAGCTTCATTTTGTGGAAAAGACAAAGAATGTAATATATAAGACATATGGCATGTTGAGGAATAACATTAAGAATAAAAGTAAAAAGAATAGAGGGATAGAACATATAAAGGTTCCAATAATTTGTATTTGTTGTTCATGAATTAAAATTGTTAAATAAAGCAAATATTTTATATAGAAAGAAGTTTCTGTTTCCCTATAATTGTTTCCTTAATATATTTCCATATATAGTTCCATTCTAATGGGGAACCTTTCAGAAAATATTTTAACACCACCAAAAACAATAAAATTAAAATATAGTAACAATGGAAACAAAAATCAGATCAAGAAATATTTAAACCCAAGGTATATTTTTCCCTCTTTCTGATTTGAGCAGGAGGCAACAATAAGAATTTCAATGAGGCAGGATTCAGGAAATGTGGGCTCAAATGCTCTTCTTGAAGTATTTGCATATCCCTGAGAAAATCACAGTTCTTTTTTGTTTCTCCCATTCCCTTTGTAAGTTATACTGGATATTATCTCATATTTTATACTGGATATTATCTCATATTCAATATTAGATGATGTTTGGGAGTAGAGTCTCTTCCTGTTCAGAGCTGTTCTGTCAGTCTGTAATTATCCCTGATTTACTGCCCCAAAGGGCATACAAATGTAATGATTGTAACCTGAGTGATTCACTAATTACCACAGGGATTCTTTCACTGATCTGGCTGGAAGCACCATCGCCTTTGCTTTGAGAATGTAGCAATTTTAAAAAAGGAAAGACTTCCATGAAACAGCAGAGCTTCCATATCCACCTTCATTGTCCAAATGAACTCTACAGAGTAATTTAAAATGGTAGAAGAGTTACATTTACAAGTACTACATTAAACTAAAACTAAAGTCCAAGAGGATTTTCTAAAGATAAAATTTTCAGCAACAAATAAAGTGAATGAGATATATACTTTAACTAACACTATTTCCAATTCTTTCTATGCTTAAATGAACTTAAGGTAATATCATTAACAAAACTGTCCAGTGCTATGTTGAGACATAAGTATCATTACTTTTATTTGCATTTTGTTCCTTTCCAGTGTTATTTAGCTTTGAGATAACTATATAGGCTTCATCTGCTGACAATCTGGAATGAAAGGCAAGCCTTTCAGAACCAAATGATTGTCATTTGATAGGATACTTGCATTTCCTAAGCTTTGTGGAAATAAAAAAGGAGTAACTAGTTTCACCATTTCAATCCTTTACTAATACGCTGTATATGAATAATTCATGTTTGTTTTCCAAAAGAGAAAGACATTTAATGATTGCACTTGAAAACAGTCAAGAATTCTTTCAACCTAGATCTCCAAAGATGGACTAAAAGAGAATCCAGGTGGAAGCTGGAAGAAATGTAGAATCTGAATAGTAAGCAGTGGTATTGTTTGTGTTTCTATTAATGCTGTAGTTACTTGGATTTTGAAGGCTAAATGCATATCTTTTTTCCACCCTGATTGCCTTACAATTTTGAATATGTAACTTAGAAATATGTATTCATTTCTGTTTTTGTTGTTGTTGTTGTTGTTGTTGTTGTTTTTTTTTTTTGAGACACTGTCCCTCAATCACCTCCTGACCTGAAACTTACTATGTCTCCCAGGCTGGCCTTGCTCTCATCATAGAGATCTGCCTGCCTCTGCCTCCATAGTGCTAGAATTAAAGGAGTGTTTTACCACCACAGCCTAGAAATAAATATTTTTATTTTTATTTTATTTTTTAGTTTTTTTCTATGCTTTTGAGACAGGGTCTCATTATGTAGTCTAAAACTCACTATGTAGATCAGGCTGGCCTTAAACTCACAGAGATCCACCTGCCTCTTCCTTGCAAGCACGGAAATTAAAGGTTTGTACCACCATGTCTGGCAAAGTATTTTATAAAGTACATATATGTGAGATATTTATTTAATGCATAGATTTAATGTAATTGCTAGTTTGATTATTACTTTAGTTTGTTTCTCTTGGAAGAATTATTAGCAGATGATTTCTGCTGGGTGAGGGAGAGCTGATCTTCTTTAAGGGACTGACTCTAGATAGGCTGACTAGACCCTAGTGAATAAACTTGCACTGACAGACATCTGGTCCACTAACTTGACTCAGTACGCTTAAACATAATGACATAATGCTTGAAGTCTGGCAGGAGGTTATGAGAGTGTGAATAGGGGAGAGGTTATAATGATGAATGAAACTTTCTTTTATTGTGTCACTGTTTATTTCATACAAAACATCTCAATCTATCTCAATCATCCTTATAACCCTTTTCCAACCAGCACTCCCAATAGCCCCTCAACTGGAATTCATACATTCTTTTCATCTGTGTTAAGGTTTATTGTGTCAAGTTAGTGTCTCCATGAGACCTTAGCATAGGCTCCAGTCAGCCAACCCAGAGTCCCTAGCTTTAAGAAGACCAGCTCATCCTCACCCACAGCAATCAGGTCCTAATATTTTTTCAACAAAGATTGCAGCCTACTTCCCATTTCACCAGTTCCATGCTGGGCTTTTATTTGTTTGAATTCACAAGTGTCTTGAGCATGCCAAGATCACTGCTGTAGATTCATACAAACAGAGTCCCAGGACTGTATGATTCTACTTCCATATGGTCATGGTCCTCTTCTCTGACTCTTACAATCTTCCCACCCTCTCTTCAGAACTGGTCCCCGAGCTCAGGGTGTGTGAGGGAGTGAGTGGTGAGTGAGAGAGTCCACGGATCCACAATCTGCAGATTCCTAATCTCCCAAAGGAGATTGCAGAGATATTGGTACATCCATGTTTGTGGCTGCTCTTTACACAATAGCTAAGGAATGGTAGCAACCGAAGTGTCCCTCAGCTGACGAGTGGATAATGAAAATGTGGTACATGTACACAATGGAGTTCTACTCAGTGGTAAAGAAAAACTAAATCATGACATTAGCAGGTCAATGGATGGAACTAGAAACTGTCATGCCAAGTTCAGTAACACAGAATCAGAAAAATAATGTATGTTTTCTCTCATTTGTGCATCCTGGCACCAAACCCTTATATGTGAGTATGTATCCTGATGTAATTGCAGGAACCAGAAAAAAGGAAAGGAACCAGGGAAGTAATGGAAAGAAGGAACCTAATAGAGAAGAACAATAGGAGACAGGTATCACTAAGGGAGAAATAGCTTACAGGGGGTATTTAAATTGAAGTGGGGAGTGAGGGTCACACAAGGAACTATGGGGATACAGGGAGAGAAGGAGCTCAAGGAAGTGGGGCCTTTGGAGACTGATATTATCAAGGGAGAAATGGGGAAAATGGGAATTACACTACTTTTTATAAAATACATAAAAATTCAATAAAAATATTTTACAAATAGCCGGCCAAGTTGCCTCAGGCCTTTAATTCCAGCACAAGGGAGGCAGACGCAGGTGGATCTCTGTGAGTTCAATGCCAGCCTCATCTACATAGTGAGTTCAGGGCAGCTGAGGCTACAGGAAGACATAGTCTCTTAAAAGATTTTTTAAAAAAATAGATAATAAAAGACAATATAGGCCTAGTGATTTTTGCCTTCAAATTCAAAAGGTAGTCATTAAAATAAAGGCTGTACTCTGTTCCTCTGCCCATCTTACTTAAATAGCCATATAAATCATGATTCATCTTGCTTGCATCCTAGTGAATATGGCCTGCTTTTGTTATCCTTGACTTAAAAATATCCTGTCCTACATAAGACAAGCCTCTTATCTCTGTGACATAATAGCTTAGAAATAGAAACAGAGTTACCATGGTTTTATATACTGTTTCAAGTCTACTTTGATGTCTATAAATTTATCATGCACAGTCTATTCATATGATATGGATAGAATTTTAAGTTGATAGAAATTACCCTACCAATTTGTTGACATTCATTTAAAAGTATCATTTTAATAATTTATTTTACAAATGAAGCCCACAATAAAAATTATTGGGATACATTGTGCCTACATTGCATATCATTGCCTGTTAGCAAAAACTTGAAGTTTAAAGATCAAAGATAAATGAATATTTGTGAACTTCTGATTTCACTAACCAAAAAATACACATAGGAAGAAATGAATAATTTAAGTTTTGTTTTTGTGGTTTTTTTTGTTTTGTTTTGCTTTGTTTTTTTGAGACAAATTCTATTTTCACAACTGGGCTAGGATTTGCTATGTAGACCATTACTGACCTCAATCTTACAGAAATTCACCTGCCTCTCTAGTGATGGCTTTAAAGGCATGCACCACCATGCCTATCTGTAAACAATACATTGTCTTAGTTACTGACAATGGTATTAAAGTACAATAAATAAAACATTCGACCTGTAGCCCTGGCAGGCCTGAAATTTGCTACATATACCTTGTTGTCCTAGAACAGGCAGAGATTTACCTGACTCTGCCTCCAAAGTTCTGTGATTAAAGGATTGTGCCACCACATATAGCTACTTTGAAACCTCCTTTGGAAGGTGCTTTACCTGCTACCAGAAAATTAGTCATCAGTCTTACTCAGCCATGAATATTATGAACTACAGCATCAACTGGCCTGTCAAGATATTTCCACTGGTGCAATGCTGGGAAGAATATTATGGGAGTAATCAATCACTGTTCGGTTGGATTGAAGGTCTGCTGACATCAGCCCTAGGTACCTGTGGCTACACTGGTCACAGGTCACAAAGAAGAATCTTTTACTATTATTCTGCTAAATGGATATAGTATTAAAAGATTCTTAATCACTTATTGTTATTCTCATAGATTAATGCATCTCTCAGCTATCCGAGAAGCTTCTGAAGAACAGAGAATAAGGAACTATAAAGTACTTAGCCATGAAGAGGACACATACTATATGAGGCATTAAGCATGTTCACAAAGCTGAGGAACTATTAGCACACCTTAACATCCAGACATTTTTCTTCTTGCCAAACTGAAACTTCATGTACATTAAACAGAAAATCTTACTTCTTCAATTCTGACAGCCTCTGGCAACTAGCATTTTACTTTCCATTACAATGATTTCATTGCTCTTGGCACCCCATCCAATTGGGACTTACACTTTTTGAAAAGCTTTTCTAATTAGCAAGACTTTGTTATTTTTTTTCTACTTTCATATTTTTTAAATTATGCACTTGCATTTGGGATTAGCTTTAAAGGCAAAAAAATGGAACTGAACATTCACTCATTTCACAATTCTCTTACTTTGTGCTTCTCATTTCACTTAGAGAATGTTTGTTCCTTTACATATTTAAGTATTGTGTTGTATTGTGTATTTATTTAGTAGAAACTCATTGATGACTGAATTTTAGGAAGTACTATATACTATATCTGCAATTATGTTAAAACTTGAGCTCTTTGGGAATATTTACAATGCTAATGAGGCCACCAAATCTCATAAGTATATTAAAATTGATAGATGAAACTGATAAAAGCAAGCTGCTAATTAATTGATCAAAATCAATTAACCACTGTTTCCTTTTATCTGACCAGATAATCCATTACGAGTGGATATAATTATATATTCCAAAATATTATAATGACATGGAAGCCTGGATACAGGATTTTAAATAACAGTTAATTTTTTCACCTTGAGTATAGGTTTTAGACTAATATTTACTTCAAATAGTGATGATCAATAAAATAGGAGTTTTGGAGAGATATTAAATTTTATTATTTAAGTCCTCATAAACATAAGATAGAATTAGCTTCTGAATACAAGTCATGAATACTGAATATGTCAGCTTCCTGCCTTTTCCACATTTAGGGTGGTCCTTGAGGAAGTGGAAGTACTGCTTAACAGTAAATTTCTAAACTCAGGGACGATTGGTCTTAAACACATCTAGAATAGCAATTTATTGAAAGTTTGCAACTAAGCAACACAAGGGGTATATTCAAGAATGTTGCTAAGCAGCACTCCTCGTTTAATTCATGCAGAAAGGAGATTTTTCCAATTAAGACAGCAAGAAGCAGCCCACAATTAGCCTTCGCTTAAATATAACACACACACACACACACACACACACACACACACACACATATATATATATATATATATATATATATATATATATATGGAGATTTACACAAAGCAGAATAAACTTAAGTATGAGACTGAGATATTAGAAAATAGATAAATGTCTACCACAGTTTAGAACAGTTTAGAGATTGGCAATAATAAATGATCAAATGATTCACTTTTATTTGACAGTCATGGAAATTAACCATAACTCAGAGAACACAATTAAAATATTGAGAAATGGTTCCAGTATTATATACTTAATATACAAATATCATGTATATATTGTCAGAGGAAAGTTTAAAGAATCCCTAGAGGAAAATTTCATAAGCAAACACAGAAAAATAAAAAATGAGCAGTGACTAGTAATCTTATAAACATCTTGATGCATATTGGTATTACTTGGGTACTATTTTAGTACCTTGTCTCAGCATGTATGGCCATCTATCCAGAATGAAAAGGAGCTGCCTACTCTGCATAATCTTTGATATCCTGAAGACAAGACACATCAAAATTGTTATGCTCTGAACTGATAATTATAATATTTTATTTTTCCTTTTCTCTTTCTCTTTTCTTTTTCTCTCAAAATCCATCAAAATGGTTAAGTATCTTTCAAAGTAATTCTTTTTATTGCTCAAATATATCGATTTTATTTTCTTTTTAATCATTATCATTTTTTAATATTATCAATACATTTTCAAGCCTCCAGCTCCAAATAACTCAGCCTGGGGCACTGAAGAAAAAATAGCCCTTCTGATATATAAATATTATATATAATATGGTATATAAAAATGTTATATATAACACAATTATAAACCTCAACTGAGTTCCGAATTTTCAGTTTGCTTATGTGATGTTTTTAATGTTTCCTCCTTTAAACTCTTGCAATCCTTTACATAGTGGTGGCCAACTTTCTAATAACTGTAAATTTCGTATAGGTTGTTCTTACGTTGCCTCTCTTTGTCTGGTGTATATTTAACTGTTTCTTCCCCATAGTTTAACTATTATGTCAGAAGTTATTCTTAATGTGATCAGTGATTAAAATATATGCCTGCTTCTTTTAGGTTAATCACAGTATTACCTTTACTTCATTGCTCTTCCAAAGGAACTGTTACAATTTTCCTCTATACTGCCAACTTTGAGAGAGCAGGGATCACTTTGATAGCTTTTTGTCAGTTTTCTTTATTTGTCATAATGTCAATGCTTTTAAGAACATGAGTGATTAGGCAAATTAACTTCATGACTATGACAACAAATTAATGTAAAATGAAACATTATTTTAAAATAAAATAATACTCCTATTTAGTTTTTTATTTGTGTGTTTTGCCTGCACATATGTAAGTATACCATGGTGCCTACAATGCATGCAGAGGTCAGAAGAAGACTTCAAATCCCTGGAATTAGAGTTAAAGATGGTTGTTAGCTGCTATGTTGGTGTTGGGAACCAAATACAGGTCTTCTGGTGGAATAAACAGTGCTTTTAAATGCAGAGCCACCCCATCCATCCCCAAATAAATGCTATTCTTGTTAATGTTATCGCCCAGAGCTTAGCTTTCACTACTAGTATGTTAATGTTTTCTAGAAAATAATTAGCACATTTCAATACTTACTATTTTTATAATTTCCCCCCTTGAAAAAAAATCTCCTAAAACTATAAAAAAATCAGTTTGACAATTATTTTAACTTTAACAACAGAAATACCTTGTTTCCAGCTGGATCTTGTGACACATTTTTAAGTCCAGAACTACGGAGGTAGAAGGAAGAATATCACTGTGAGATTAAGATATGATTGGTCTACATGGTGAATTCCAGGCCAGTCGTGGCTACAGGTAGACCGTCTCACAAAAAATTCAAAAAGAAAAATAGTTTATGTCTAAGATAAAATGTATTTAATTTAATATAGGCCCGTTTATATATGTAATACTGTAAAAAAGAAAACAATGAATTTTTGAGTTGAAATATTAAATTAAATCTATTTATATATAATCTAATTTGGAAAATAAATTCAGTTGGATATTAATGCATATACATGCAAAACACATAAACTGCATTGTGATTACATTTTCTTTGTACTTCTCTGATTCTTATTTCTCTGTAATGTCGTAAAATATATTAAGGTGTGAAGCAAAAATTAATAATACACTAAATGACAGAATGATGCTTGAAAGTATAGGTATCTGTATTTATGTAATACATGAGAGCCAGAAAGGGAATCTCAATTCAGGAGTTTGATTTACCTTACAAGATACACTCCCGTTATGAAATGTTTACAGTTCTGACACACATCTTTTCTGGCTGAAATAAATAGTCTTTAATGGTCAACAAAACTTAAATTTGACCAATAAGATGTATTTAAGCTGAAAACACATCACTAAACTAAGGACTCCTAGTTGTGCCATGTCTGCAATAAAAGGACTTAACAGAAGTATTTTTAAGTGTAGAATGAAATTTCTAACCAATATGCTATATCTGGATCTTTATATTTACAGACAAGCACATAGTACACCACTTATCAAAGAAGCTTCTTTTTGCAAGAGATGGAGGTTACAGCAGAATTCCACAACTGATCATAAACAGTGAATATACATCTGAGAAATGGTATGTCCTTGGTGACACATATACAGTTGAACGTGTACACCCGAGGATAAAAACACAGCAGTGTAGAGAGCTGCGGACTGCCGTGCCTTAAAGATGGTGCCCGCTTCCACCTTCCACCATCCTGAGGGTGAGTGCTCTCTGGAGTAAACAACTCCATATTTGGCTGTGGCTGAGATCTAAGCCTGCTTCCGCATATGTGCGCCTATCTGCTTTCGCCACGTGGCAGTTCGCGATTGGCTAGCAGGAGAGTACTTAAGTTGTGGGCGGGCTTTCCCGGGGTCACCGAAGTCTGAAGTCAGAAGATTGTTCAAGGTTCCTGAATAAACTGCACAAAGAAGAGTCTGGTGTTGTGTCTTCCTTGCTGGACGAGGTGGTCGTGACACAGCAGAACATGGGGTAAAGAGAAAATTAATGCATCCCTCAGCTTTCACCAGCGAATCTTCCTTGAACAATAAAGTGCTATGCACAAAGAAGGCCACAACTGGCCAAGTTTTAAAGAATAAGACACTTAAGAGTATGCACCCCTGGATAGGATTGCTATATTGAACCTCACCCATCAATTGCCCAGGGATCATTGTGGAAGAGGGAGCAGAAAGATTATAAGAACCAGGGTTTGTTCTTGAACTTTGGGAAGCAAGGGCTTTCAGGCCACTGGAATCTTCCACATGTGAACTTGTGGTCCTGGTGGCATCAAACACAGGACCCACACTGACTCAGTTAGAAAAGAACTCAGAATTGAATGATAGAATTTGATGGCAGGCCAGGAATAGACTGAGGACTATTGGACAGCGATTACTACTGGGAGAGGGAGAGTAAGCCTTCTCAAAATCTCTAGATAGGGTATCAGATCAGATAAGTCTTCAGCGGATGAATTTGCACTAAAGGACAACTGGGCACAAATGCTTGGACTAATAGGACTTACCATGTATTGAAGAATATATGAGGTTTGGAGTTTTGTAGGGTTTTTCAGGGGGGGATGGATGAGGGAAGGGATTTAATTTGATTAACAACTGTTGTATAACATGTATAAAACTATTTTTAAAAAATAAACAAGCATTAACATTATTTCTATATCTATATATTTCCTGCCTTACAAATTTCATGTGAAAACTAGTTAAGATTGAATTAGGTAGTCTTTCATCATTATATTAGAGATTATATATATATATATATACACACACACACACACACACATATATATATATATTAGGTTCTCAGTAGCAATGCATAAGATAGAATGTAACTTCTTGTTTCATTTGTAAAGGTTTTTAAACTTGACCCCAAATTCTAAACTCAAATTCTGGATCCATATATATATATATATATATATATATATATATATATAGTTTTTGAACTTTGGTCTTTTAATCAAAAACTCATCTTTCAAAAGGGAAGAAATATTTATTCAAGTCGTGTTGCAACATGAGTATAAATTATTATGTATGATACGTTAAGTAGCATTTTCATCAATTTATTATCTTTTTAAAATGCTAACTAAAATTATTTTCCTTCAACTACAGTTGTATGCTGGAATATTTTGCACCATGTGGAAAAAAAATCTAATGTGACTCTGTCATGTAAGTATTCAAGCGTTTACCTTGAAATCACTTAATTTTAGTATCCCAGTTTCTTCTCTATGTGACTAGTACATAAATTGTAAATCTTTTGCATAGAGGGAATTCTGAAATTCTTTAGTAAACGTGTTATGCAATCTTCTCTCAATATTATGTCCTTCTTAATTTGTGGACAAAAAAAAATATGCCCTTGAATACTGTTTACTATGAGCGCCATTAAAAATGAGTCAACAGGTTAATGTCATTATGTATGTTCTAATGTAATGCCAATTTGGAAAATCATACTAGCAAAATTTAAAATATTTTAAAAGCTTAATATTTTATTGTGGCTTATCATTGTAGCATAAAATTTTATGACTAATGTATTTTAAAACAATATTTATTTTGTGTATTATCTAATATTTCATTTAAAAACTTGACATTATGTTTAAATCATACAGATAGATGGTTGATAGATAGATGATAGATAGATTACAGTTGTGACATTTCTCCTTCCAGCATTTATTTCCATGTAGTCACTAAACTCATGTGAAATAGCTGCTTGCCTCATATATGCCTTCCTCTTCTATTCACCTGTCTGAAAGTGATCTATAGTCAGTACAAAAGATTGCTGGGTGAAAAAACAATTTCAACGATAATGCAACCCAAAAGTGTTACTGACATCAAATCCATTGATTCAAAGTTTAAGATCTATCACTCATGCACTGTTTGTCGTCAGAGGTAATTGGATGATCTTGATTTAAACTGCCATCCGATTAAGTACAAATAGTAGCATAAAACATTTTGGCAACCTTGACATAGTTTATGACTTGTCTTTGATTGATTTATCTTTATTTAATTTCTAAATCTTTTAATTTCTTTTTCAGATCTATAATTGACTATGAAGTTATGAGTCTAAATACTTATAGTCAAGACTTGATGAGGAAAATTTATGTCACTGTACCCTGGTGAATTCAGATTGCCCAGAGAAATGTTGTTACAGATTCATCCATCCATGTGCTTACAGGCTATTACATTTGTCATTCAAGGTAATTCAGCCAGATCTTGATCTGACAACCGAACATGAGATTCTGGTACTGAATGTATTCAGATTGACATGGGGTCTGTAGACATGTATCAAGTTTTCAAAGAAAATCCAGTAAGCCAATCAGTCTCCAGCAATGTTAGAATTCCTGCATGGAGACTTTCAGAGGCCAATAATAATTAGAAATGATTATTTGAAACCATGATGATAAATCCCACATCGGAACATAAACATCCATATGCTATAATTGCCATGTATATGGGTCATTTGCTGTGGAAATCTGCAGAGTACAAGGGGAGCTGGCCCAAGAGAAAGGATACATGTCCCATGAATGACTGGTCAAAGGTAATTTGGCTGCCCAGTCTTACTGTAACTTAAATGATGTGGCCATAGACATAGATTCCATAGATGGACCTGCAGTATTTAGTGTTTTCCCATTTTGTTTTCATTATTGTTTGATACAATCCTTCTTTTCTATGGTTTCATTCTTACCCTTTTGAACAGGTATGCATATTCTGTGCCATTGCGTATTTTAGTTATTCCACTTGATTTCTGTATTTATGGGTCTCACAGAAGAGAATTTGCCTTGGTCTCCAAAGAAATTTTTGTATTTTTATTTTATCAGAATTAGAAATGTTAAAATAACAGTTGATTTTGGATTTGGACTATTTCACATTATGAGATGCCCATGAAGCTATGGGAATCATGGATAGGATATTCTGATTTGGATCTAAATATGCTCCAGAGACTCAAGTTTCTAAAACTTAATCACCAGTTGTCTGGTACTATGTGGAAGGCCTTTAGGAAGTGGGTAGTGGCTGACAGAATTAGGTTAAAAGAAGCAGGACTCTGAAGATTTTATTGACTTTTGGTTCTGTCTTGTCTTCTTTCTCTCCTGGTCTACTCTGGAGAAAGAGAGAGAGGGAGAGAGAGAGACAGAGAAAGAGAAAGAAAGAGAGAGAGAGGAATGCACCATTATACTCCTTTACCTGATCTTTCTTGTTATTTTCCTCTGAAATCATGAAACAAATTAGGCACTTCATGCCTTAAATAGTTTCTATCAGGTATTTATTTTTTTTATTTATTTATTTTTTTTATTTATTTTTATTTATTTTATCAGATGATAAAACTAAGAGATATAAAAAAATTTTCTTTAGGAAAACGAAAGGTGTTTATCGTGTTGTTTCTGAATGACATTCATTATAGTATTCCTCTTTATGATAAACTATTAAAATTTTTATTATTCTATATATAAAACAATTTCCTGAAAATGCCAATAAATACTAATCATTTACCTACTATCAGTGGGGTTTTGTCTACTTACACTGTCAAATATAATATTGAAATTTTTCTCTACAATTTTGTTTTCTTGGGTGTTTCTTCATTTTTCATAGATTTTCATAATCTTCAAATATCTTCTTCAATGATGTCTAAATATCTATTTTAACTAAAACAAATGAAATGAATCTATGTAATCCTTATTTTTAAAACCCTGTGTTATGTTAACTGGAGAGGCTTTTCCCTTAATTAACGACATGGGTTTGGCACTGTAAGACAAATCAATTCAGTTGCTGGGATTGACTTTAGACTGTCTCTTCCATAAAGGAGAAAAATCTATACATTTGCCTTTCCTTCCATTTACCATCTACATTTGACCATTTCATTGCTCATTAACTTTTCAATTAGGCACCTCAAGTGAAGTAAAGTAAATAAAAGTAAAGAAACTCCAAAGCTCTAACTACTTTGAGAAAAGTAATTCAGAAATGAACCAAGAAAACTGAATTTGATTAATGTAAATAATTCAGACAAGAATTTGGGAACCCAGAAGCACTTTCTTTTCTGGAGATTAGTGTCCATGTATCCTTAAATTCTATGCATGATAATTTTACTGGTGTGAATTTTGCATTTAATTGGATAACAAAGAACATGCTACTCTAAATCATTCTGGAATTCAGACACCATGTGCCTTCTGTGGTACATTTTTGTATGTTGGAACTTTGATATCAGTATAAATATAAACATTTATCTTGACAAGTTCTCGATATTTGTTTTCCAAATAACTATTTTTTATCTGGTTTAAAAAGGTATTTGTTTAAATCCTGTCCCTTTTGCCTATACAAGTATATCAGTTTAACATCTTGGAGAAAAGATTTATTTTTATTGTTTGAAAAAGTCATATAAAGGAATTCAGTTATAATACAGTAATTTCTGGTTTAGAACTATTTTTTTATTGATAATTATTTTTGCATTTCTGATAAAAATATGAAAAGTATGGATACGTAGCTCTTTACAACAGCATTCAGATTTTAAGGGACCAGTTTTGCAAATGAATCTTCAATTATAAAATTATCTCAGTAAATTCATGCATTATAGAGAATTATCTTTTATCAAAATTATTATGATATGATTATTATTATGCAGTATTATCTGTGTAGCAGGAAACGCTTATTACATCCAAGGCCACTTGCTTTTCTATTATCTTGCCATAAATTATGTAAAACAATAAAATATGAAGATAAAATTATGAAGTTAAACACTCAAATTTTATAACATAGAATCCTGAGAAATTTCTAAATGTTAAACATTTTATTAAGCAACTGTTTTCTGTATTTTCTTTTGAAATTTCTTCAAAATTCAAGATATTTAACTACATTTGCAAAATAAATACAGTAAGAGTGAAAACATTCAATAATAAATTAGGAAATACAGAACATGAAAAAAATTGTAACTCTACCTTCCACAACTTTAAAGACACATGGTATTAAAATTGATGCTTTAATAGCTTCATCTTTTACTTTATATTAAAGCATTTTTCACTAAGGAACTATATCGTTGTCCACTGAGTAATTCTTCAGTGAGCTCTTTCAGGTAACACTAAAATTTCAACATTTCTGCAATTCATATTTCATCCTTGTAACTTAGATTTTGCCTCCATCTTGTGTCCCAAATACAAGTGATTTTCAGTCACAAAGTCAGAAGTCACGAGATTTGAGACTCTGTTAATTAACTAGTGTCTAAAACTCTGAAGGGTCTTGACAATTACCCTCTTTGCAATATAACAAACCTACCCATTACCACTTCCTGGATATTTGCAGAGAAATGATGACTGTCTGAAGGGCAAAAGTTGTAGTCAGGGGTAAAGCCACTACTAATGCATCTCTAGACTCATCAGTAATGCTTCCTCAGGCAATAGAAAGAGATGAACACAAAAGGTCACAGCTGGCCAAAGTATAGGATATAAAAGATTGCAGAGGGCGGCTCACTGAACAAGGACTTCTGTATTAAACTTCACCAACGCAAGGCTCAGAGACCACTGCAGAAGAGGCAATGGAAACTTAGTAAGAGCTAGGGGAGAAGATGCATGACCATAACCAGTCTTACATGTTCCTGGGTCCATGCTCATATGAACTTACAACAATGATGTCAAATGCAAACTCAATCAGAAATAAAGTAGTATAGAACTGGGGAAGTGGGCAAGAGGTCACCAGCCTGGTTAGGAACTCTTGGTATCTGACTGTGGCTGGATGTGGGACTGTTGGTCTTCTTTAAAGGAGTGATTCTAGGCACTATGAACGGACTCAAGTGGATGAATTCCCACCAAGGGTCATCTGGATACACAGACTTGACATTATAGGCCTTAACATACATGAAAAAATTAAATCCTGTGGGAGTGCTGTGGGCATGCAGATAGGGAATGGGGTGCTAAATGTGATTACAATGGAAAAAATCCACAAAAATCAATAAAAATAAAAATTTTTAAAGTAGTCAGAACGTTTGTCAATATTAGCAACTGGTTATGGTTGGGTGAAGATGGACTAGTCTTCCTAAGGTGAGGACTCTGGGTAGGCTGACTAGACCTAAGCAGACGAACTTGCACTGAGGTCACTTGGGGACACTAACTTGACACAACAGAACTTAACACAGATGAAAGAATGTATGGATTCCAGTTAGGGGGTTGGGGAAGGCGTTCCAATGAGGAAAGGAATGTAAAGATGATTAAGACTGACTGAAATATTCTGGATGAAACACACAATGATTCAATAAAAATATTTTTTTAATGTTGTCAGAACTGGCTACAGCAGTTTGTTTCCATTAATTCAAGGCTTATGAAACATTTGATCTCAGCATAGTGAATGCATGAACACTCAGTGGGTTATATTGGAACCAAGGAAATTTAAATTTGGGGCATATACTTTTGTTAACTAATGAAAAGCAGTTTTAACTTTATCTTGCAAAGATATTTCTTCTTCCCCTGTTTCATTTTACAAACACTTTACAAAGACACAGGGTGTAATGTCTCTTCCAAAACTCACCATGAAAATCCAATCAACCACCAATTCCAATTTGACTCTAACTCCTGAATGAGTTTTAAATTAGTGCATGCTTTTAATATTTATTTCATCCTAATTCATATCACCTTATACTATCTCTTTTGATTTAAAAAAATTATCTTCTCAATCTTACTTGTTATGATCCATCTAAACCCAACACTCACCTCTCCATTGACTATCAAGGCTAAATAAAACTCTCATATTAATTTCAACCATGATTGTTTTGTATTTATTGTTTTTCTTCCTCTCAGAGTATACTGAATACTTCAATTAACAGAAATTAATGCTTCAAGGTTCTGATATCTGTTTATATTTATTTTCACTGCTTTTTCACTTACCTTAAAATTTACTACTCTTGCTTCTTACTACCAGCTGCTAAAATAAGTAATTTTGAATTTCTAAGCCATTTGACATATATTTTCATTTACTTAATAGTATACACCCAATTTCTACTCAATAATTTTTGACAGAGGATCTCCTGGTTTCTTATACCATGCCTAGTTCTACTTGATAATTTTTAATACACATTTCTTTATTTATTTAAGCTGTACTTTTAAGGCTTACCCATGCAGTCGTTTTTATTAATCTGTAAATATACTCTGAATGATTTTTCTGTACTCTTATTGTACCCAGAAATACATTTCAGAAAATTTCATGATTTAATTTTTGCTTGTCTGTTTCTACCAATGGGATGTTTTTCTGACCAAGGACTGTTTTGCACGTCTTCTCCTCAGCAAATGTGAACGTTATTATGGCATTCACTTATATAATGATAACGTGGAGTATAGAGAAAATAAGCTATAGAACACTTGTATTACTCTTGTGTTCACATGTATTGAAATGGAACAGTAAATCTCTTGTATGTAAAGGACCAGATAGAGTTTGATTTATTTCTTCTCTTTAACAAGATCGTGCCGGAAGTATACAGTCATTCTTCACTGGTGGCTTTTTTGTGTTAGAATATTTATCCCTAGTAAGCTATATCAAATAAATAATTTGTTGCAATTTCTCAGTTAATTATATAAAATACACCCATTAAGATCAGGAATATAGATGGTGTACCTGGTACACATTTGTCTATTGAGGACTGATGAGCTCTTTTAAAAATCTTATACTTGAAACAAGTCCCCCTCCCATGATCTACTTAGTGCCACATTTATGGTTTTTGTTTTGTTGTTATTGTTGTTGTTTGGTGGCTTGTTTTGTTTTTGCTCTTTTTTTATTTTCACCTTCATTTTATTTTCTTGGCTATTTCATTGCTTATTATGATCAATAGAGTAATGTTGCAATTTTGTTAAGTATTCCTATTTGCAAGGAGGTTTTTAAAATACATTTCACAGAGAAAGCTCCTGTGTTAGTTAATCTTCTTTCAGTCATGGATTATATTACTGTTGCCAGTGAGTTCAATGTTACTGAATCAAAATATGTATTTAAAAAGGGTCCAAAGCATAAACACAGATAACACAAAATAATATATTAAATGGTCGGTAGCAATTCTGTACTAGAGTATCATAAAACTAATCCTGTATTTTCCAAAAGGACAGTGAATTTGGTGTTTGCTAATTAATAATTTTACAGACATTATAATATCATTACAACAAAGTAGAATTAACTATAATTAATTTCTTATAAATATTTTAGAGTCAATAGCTTAGTTAAAAGAAAAAAAAAGAATGAAGAAAAAATTGCTAAAGTTTTGTCACTATAATTGTATTATAAGCTGAACAACCAATTCAAGATTTCCATCAATGCATGGGGCAAGGATAAATGGATATTTATATGTAATTGGTGCATGATGAATCTCTCTGAGAAATAATTAAGCAGAATTCAGAATGATTTTATAAGCTAGCCAAATCTTTAGAAATCAATAATATAATTTTATAGGGATGCTGTATTTGCCACTTAATATCTGCATCCTGAATACTTAAGAAGATAAATATCTTTGAACATTATGAACACAGTCTTGGAATTTTAATTAATCATTGCAAAACTATAAAAAAACATGTATTGCAATCACATCCAACATTTTAATACAATTAAAGTGAAAAGAACAGAGGGCATAACTGACATCTGTGGCTTAGCTTTACAAGGTCAGCTGCAGGTTGGAAGTTCAGAAAAGCTGACAATATTCAGGGTTACAAGTCTTTTAAGTAAATATGAATGAACTGATTCAATTACCTGTTAATTGGACCTCTTTTTTAGATGTATGATTGTCTCTTCTAACTAGATGTATATCTTTTTTGTCACTAATTTTAAATTATGCTATCCATTACTGAACTTTTCACTTCTGTTTACATAGGATTAACCTCAACATAAAGCATTCAACTGGCTAAAGATGACAAATTAATCATACACCCTCAATGCACACTTAACATGTGCCAAGTAATACTACAGGATTTTATGGTCAATATTGTCTCATTTATATGTATTTTAGTGAAATTTCTGCATAGCTTCAAAAAGCATAGGACATAAGAATATATATATATATATATATATATATATACACATACATATACATATATACATATATAAATCATTGCTCTATCCTAATGGCATTTCACCAAACATTTAAACTAGGTCTTCTAAAGCCAAAATTATGCTTGGCATTGTACCATCTCCCTCATATTTATTCAAGTTATCCTATAAAGATGATCATGGCCGATGATTCAGCTGATAACCAAAAGATATAGTGAAATGCACTATTTGTACTAGTAGTCAAAAATCTTTCAAGTTCATTCAAAATGTTAATGATCACAGAGCCTTTGATATTAGATTTTATTACAGTTATAATAACATTCATGTTTTGCTTCAAAGTTTGTCCAACCCTGAAAATATTCCACTTGTCCTCTCAATTCCAGGCCTCCTGTTGGACTATTTTAAACATCTGAGTCTCTTTAACAAAGTTAAAACTTTAAAGCAGTCTGTCTGGCTCTGAGGTCATGCTGAGAGTAGAGAAGGAATACATCACTTACTTTAAAATTCAACCTCTTGAGGAGCATGCTCCGGAATCTTTAAAAGAAACTTCAGCTTCTCTATTCTCAGAGTCACACCATATTTTATTTCAGAGTAGTCCAGCTATTTCATGAAAGAAAGAATCATTTGGAGCACTTTGGGCATGCTCTTTTAACAGCTGGAACATTTATGTTTTTGAACTACAGATTATTTCTACCTCCAGAGAGGCTGAGTAACTCTTACAGTGAAATCCTTCTTTTGAAAACTGTTATCCTTTAGGGAGTCAGGGTCAGTCCCCAAATGAATGTAATATTCATGAAATTGTCCTAAAGCAATGTTAATTAACAAATACTCCAAAATTCAGTAGTATTACCCGTGATTGCATGATGCCTTCCTAATAACAAATTGTCACTTAATATACACTTTATATTTAGTACATGATCTTTCTCTCTCTCTCTCTCTCTCTTGACTTTCAATGTAAGACCTTATACATGGAAAACTTTACTCTTATCACTTCTCTACTGCTGTGTATTTCCAGTCATCATTAGGCTTTGTCATGAGACAAAATTTCACTAACTTAACTAAACTGGACTAGCCCAAGCAGGCCTTGAATTTGTTTTCCTGTAGCCTCAGCTTCTTGGGTAACTGAAATAAAAGGCCTGTACCCATATTGGTTATTAATAACTTTCATAGTAGACTCATAACTTATTTTAAACATGTGAGATGAACAATTAACATATATTCATGTATATAATAACATTTGGCAATTTCAGGATATGTAAGGTTGTATTAATTATGTAAATACTTTTTCATTTTTAATAATTCAATGCAAGAGTACATTTTCTAGGAAAAGTGATTAATAAAATCTTGCTTCATCAATTTACCAAGCCAATACAGACAAAATATTCAAAGTAATGTTCTGAAACAAATATGATGATATAGAAAAAAGCTATGTTGGGGAAGTAAAAAAAAATAAACGCACATAAAAAAGAAACGCTTTGAGTTTGGTTTGAAAATGGTTTAGAAAAAAATATATAAAATTAAAATGATGAAATGAAACAATGAGTCAAAATTTATACAGTTACATACACACAAATGTTCAATTGATTTTACTTAGAGAAAAGTCAGAAAGTGACCTTGGAGCAAATGAAGTTCATGTTTGTGTCTAGACAGAGAAACAGAGCTCTCAGAATGCTGAGAGATGGTTGCAATAGAGACAGTTTTAGAAGATGAGCTATAATCACTACTTAACTCCTTTGCACCCTTCTCACCTAACAGAGCCCTGCATTTCCAAAGTACTTAAGGTATTTCAGAATGGGTTTTAAGCTATTAAAAACATATAAACATAACATTAGAGGGAATGGACTTAACTCTCAACAGAGCCATTGTTTTAATTAAAAATGTCAATATTTTAAAATTCTAAATCATTTAAATTTTAAATCATTTTAAACCATATGATAACATTTGATTTTCTTTGATATTTAAACGATTGCAACATATAAAAGTCACATCTAATCCTTATTGTAATGTGCTCCTAAGAAAATTGTGTGTGTGTGTGTGTGTGTGTGTGTTTGTGTGCTATAGTTGCATTTTAGAATTAGATTCTGTTTTGCGGATGAGGATGAGCATACCAGTTGAACAAATTAGTGACCTTAGAAAGAGGAAGAATGAATGGGACATGAGTAAGGTTAAAATATGAGAATGAAAAATTTTGATCTATAAATTTTTTATTATTTAAAACTATTTTACCAACATTGCTTTTCTTTAAGATGTAACATGTTAACAGATGTATATGTTGGAGAATTTGGAAAGGGTGTGAGTGGCAAACATATTGTAGGTACAGTAATAAATTTCACATGAGTTTTGAAGTTTAGTAGCACAGTTTTGTCAGTAAACAATAATCAAAAATTATAGTAGGCATAGAATTTTGAATGTATATTCTAAGACATAGTTACACATTATAGTTTGAGGATTATATTTGTTTAGTTATTACAGTACCTTCTCTTTCTTTATCTCTTTTTTTTTTAACTTCCCAGATTGACTTTTATTACTGGGAGTTTATTTAGAACACAAGTAACAACCTACTGGAGCTGTAGAAGAATAATAAATAATGGAAAACTTCTTGGAGTATGGTAATGGAAGAGATCCAACACCAAGATCTGAGTATCCAGGACCATGTGTGAGATGAGGAACTCAAGTGGCACTCAGCCTGCCAACCATTGGGACTACAGAAAGAGCCATTCACCTTTCCTTGATCTGAGAGTCACTAGCATTGTTAGTATGTCATTTAGCAGTCTCATCAAATTGAGGCGTGCGGATGAAGAAAATATAAAAATATGCATTCAGTTTCAACAACTTTTACTATTACATTGAAAATCTCTGTTGCTGTTTAATGTGTCTTCTAATCACTCATCTTTTAAAATAATGCTTACAATCATATTAAGAGCATTGTTCATTGATTTATCAAGTGAGGAAATCATTCTCTTCTAATAAACGCTGCTAGAAAAGAGGGTTCCTGTTGAGGGCATGAGGAAGGTGGTTGTGATGTGTGGCATCTCTGTTCCAGTCTTGTCATTCAGTTAGCTCAACTCTCCTATGAATATTTTGACAAACTTGTGCTCCATCACAAGAATCTGCACAGAACACCAGAATTACCTCTATTATTTTTTTCATTTTCTTCAGTTCCCACATGCAGTAATGATGACTACTTTGGAGACTCAATGTGTCCTTATAGATATGTGAATATTTGGTCTCATCATGTTGCTTGAATATAGTTGAGGAACAGCATGTGCGTTCTGAAAGACTCAATTACAAATTTACAAATATATAAAATAAACTCTCTCTTGTTTCTTCTTTTAACCCATCTAGAAATCCATTCATTTTCTTTCTAGGATGGAGGTGGAAGCTAAACTTCTATCAGCATGTCCCCCTCTACAATAACATTCTGTGCATACTTTTGATCTAAAACCTGGACATTCAGAGCCTTGTTACTGACATGTTGTTTTATGAAAAATAAGTTTAAGTTTTTTAAACATATCTTGCCTCTTGTATATTTCTTTCCTCGTGATAACACAATTTTTTTCTTGCTTTTTTTCTGAATTATAAAAATAATTATGTTTCTGTGGTAGAACTTAGAAAGACTAGTCTTTTCTCTTGATCAGATTATTTTAGTTCAATATAATATATTTTTACTATATATATATATATATATATATATCTTCAAATCTAACTTAACCTAATTGTTAAATACTATTTGTTCCTCAGTAAACTAATGGATTTTTGTCACTTTGCAATTATATAGTTTGAAGTGTCTCATTGAACAAGTTTTAATAGTGTCATAATCACTTAGTGAAAAATTCAGGTAGTAAAGAAAAAGTGTCCAAATGTAAACTCATTAGAAATAGTGGAACATTGTGCCTGATATTCTCACTCACCCTGAATGACTGATGATGTAAAACATACTTTTCTAAATAAGAAAGTTTAGTTAATTATCCATAATAGCAGGCATTTTGTTAAATAAGAAAGGAAAGAGGAAGGAACTGTAGGTCCATGTCAACCCTGACTTGGACCAGCTGTTTCATTTTGACAAAGATATTAAAACTTGGCTCCCATCACTTTAATTCTTATTTTGAAAATTATATTTTCATGTTTATTAGTCTTGAAGAGATTTATACTTCCTCATAATAGTAATTATGCAGTTTTAGAGACAGAGATGTCTACTATTGAGCACGCCATGAGACAATCAATAGAAAGCTACACTGAGTGTCTTGCTGGCTATTTGCCAGTCCCTTAGAGGGAAGACGTCTGAGTGATGTACAGAGTGATATCAGTTTCCTTCCCTAAGAAACATGAGAAGCTCTCCTGAAACCATCATTGAAAAAAGACTCAGACATCTCAAGATCTAACTTTATAATTTACTTTCTCCTGGGGGCATTAGGAACTCTATCAAACAAACATTTGAGGAAAAGGAATTAATGATATATAAAAATCAATCTAGAAATATAATGGGTCCTGGTAAGAATAGCAAACTTAAAATAAGAAAAACAGTGTAAAATAACTTCAGGATAGAAGGTTTGTATCCTATAGGTCAGAAAATATTATAGCTGGACACAAATCATACATATTTGTTGAGAAGCCACTTTTTGTGAAATGCTGGGAGTAAGGAGCCATTCTTGCCTTTTCACCACTTCTCCTCAACAGCACAAAAGGGTGAGGTAACCAAGAATGCAAGCACGCTATGACTGAGGTTGTGTCTTCTATCTAGAGAATAGGGGAGCACAAACAAGTGATTGATCCAAAAATGTCTTTCCATTTTGAAATTTTATGTTCAAATTTTTAAGGAAAACTGAAATCTGCAAAGTAACAGCAATGTTTCAAGTTATTTAACAAAGCTGATAGCACATATGATCACAAAGACAATAGCTTCATTTAATTAAAAAACTAAGTGTTTTTTAAAAATTATTATTAAAACATAGGGCATGCAACGTTTGTTTGGGTTATACATTCCCTGTCATGCTCTGCAATCCCTCCCTCTTGCCTGCCACTTTCCATCCCCAGTATTCATTGTCTCTGCCTTCACTGTACCTGTGGTCTATTATCCTCCCTCTTTTTAGGAATCCCACATTACCTTTCTCATTGTCAGACTTCCATACGTGCCCCAAGTTCAATATATAAAACTAAACATTCTATGTTAGCATCATCTTCTCTTACCTATGTACTTTGACTGCTTCCTCTAATTAGAGGTTTAATTGGGCCTATTCTATATAAGAATACAACACAAGTAATTATAAACTGACTCCTAATGATTTATGGCTATACTCATAGATTATTGCATCTATCAACACTCATCAGGGAAATTTCTTTAGGTACTAGATGGCAATTAACACAGAGACTCACAACTGGTCAAGGTGGAAAGAGTAAGGGACTGAAGAATGTGCCCTAAATAAGACACCTATGTCACACCTTCTTCTCAGAGAACATTGTGGAGGACTACAAATAAAGAGTGTTCTCTGGACACAGGAAGGCAGCTGCACATATGAGTTTACAGAGATTATACAACATATACAAGGTATGCATGAACAAACTAAGCAAAATATCAGCACAGAGGAGGAGGTGGTCACAAATTCCTACCCCCTGCTAAGTGGCTGTAAGTAATTGATAGCTGTCAGCCTGGGAGTCAGTTCTCCGTAAGAGTATGCTCCCATGTGGGTCTAGTATGCTCCAGTGGATGGCCCCAAACCCATGAGTATATGTGCAGCACGAACTGGACTTGATGAGCTTTGATAAATAAAGAGAGAAACTTATGTGGGCAGAAAAGAGGGAATGAAACTTGGAAGAGTCCAAAGAGAGGGCTGAATATGTTCAAACAGCATTGTATGAAATTCTCAAAGAAGTAATAAAAATAAAAGCCTCGAATTAAATTATCCTCATATCTCACGTTTCAGCTTCCTTTTACTATGAGAAATGCCTGAAAGAACAGACAAATTTAAAGAGTAAAGTTCTGTTGTTGTCATTATTTGCAAATTTTTTATTGAAGTTTGTACATTTCACATAGAATACCCCAATCATCTCTATACCCCATTCCCCATTGGTGCCCTCCCACACGCCTCCCATTAGAATTCACACATTGTGTCATCTTGTCACCCTAGTGTCATCAGATGTCCCTCAGTGCAAGTTCATCCACTGGGCTCTAGTCAGCACATCCACCGACTCTCAACTTAAGTTCAGCTCTTCCTCCACCAGCAGTAATCAGCTGCCAATAAATCATGAAATTAATTTGCAGCTTGCTCTTCATTTCCACAATTCTGTGCTGGGTTTTTGTCTGCTTGAGTTTGCATGAGTCTTGTGATTGCTGACACCATTGCTCTAGGTTCATATGAGTAAGATCCCACGAACCTGTTGGACTCAATTTCCATATGGTCATGCACCACTTTCCTGGCTTTTACACTCTTTGCACCCCCTCTTCCACAATGTTCCCTGAACACTGAGTTGGTGGGTTTAGAAAGGAGGCCTTTCCAGGGAACTGTGCTCTGCAGACTTGTTCTGTATATTTTGGCCATTTGTGACCTTTTGTGTTCCTGGCCCTTGGTTGCATGAGCGAACTTCACTGATTAGAATTGAGAGATGCATTAGTGTTCCTTTACTCTTTATTCTATGATCTGTGAGCCTTAGCTGTAGATGTGCCACATAAGCTTGGGAAATTCACAGGCAACCTCTGTATATGAGTGGTTGTCAAACTCTGTAATTATCTCCATTTGTTGAAGAAGAAGCTTCGTTGATTAGTGATGACTGGGTGTTTATATATACATATATATATATACATATATATATATATGGATTCACATTAAACACATAGCAAAAAATTATATTTGTCTAAGGATGAGACAGCCTTGGGGTTTTCTCTAAAATATATGACCTCTCCAACCATCAGAGGTTTACAGTACCACACATGAATTTCTCCCCATTGACTAAGCTTAAAGTTCAATTAGGTAGCTGTTGGTTACCTCCATGATAAAAGTGCCACTACTGCACCAATGTCACTGACTATGTCTATATTAAGCCTTAAAGCTTGGGTGAGACCTTAGCATGATATTCTCCTTTAGCAGCTTGCATAGAGCTCTTCAAACCTATGAAAACTAGCCTTCATAGAAGGTAGATTCTAGGTCAGTTCCAGCTCCATTGCTCCAAAACCTGTGTCTGCCTGGGTTTCAGCAATAGGATCTTACCTTCAATCAAGGCAATTAAGGGCTGTGGCAATACTTATGTAATTTTGAGATTCTCTTGGACTATCCTGGCCAAAAATTCAAAGAATGTTTTTTTCCCGAAGGTAATGTTTCTTGTTATATAGCCTACAAGTATACATATGGATGCATATGGAGTTCTTGTATGTGCAATTTATCAGTATGTTTTTGGACTAATATGTTACCCTCTGTTTTTTTACACTAGCTAGGCATTATGTACCTCTGCTCTCTCTTTCTCTCTTTATGTCTTCCTCAACAACCTCCCCATTTAAACTATCCCCTTTCCTGTCTTCATAATGCCTGTCTCCAATGTCCCCACCTCTCTTGAGCCCCTTCTTCTCCTCTATCCCCACAGTTCCTTGTATGATTCTCCCTCTCCCTCTCCCACTTAAATACTCCCAATTTACCCATTTCTCCCTTAGTAACATGTGTCTCTTATTGTTCTTCTCTCTCAGATTCCTTCTTTCTGTTTACCTCTCTGGTTCCTTTCCATTTTCCTGATTCCTGCAGTTATATCAGGATACATACTCATATATAAGGATTTGGTGCTATGATCCACAAATGAGGGAGAACATATGTTGTTTCTTTTTCTGATTCTCTGTTACCTCACTTAGCACAACAATATCTAGTTCTATCCATTTAACTGCAAATTTCATCTTTCCTTACCACTATGTAGCACTCCATTGTATAAATTTACCACATTTTCATTATCCCACTTGTTAGTTGAGGGGCACTTATGATGCTTCAATTTTTTTTTTAGCTATTGTGAAAAGAGCAACAATAGAGATGGATGTACAAGTATGTCTGCAATATGACAAATCCTTTGGGTGTATGCCAAGGAGTGGTATAATCAGGTCGTATAGTAACTTCATTTTTAGTTTACTAAGAGTTCTCCACACCACTTTTCATAGAGTTTGAAGGAGTTTGGACCTCCACTAGCAGTGAGTGAGCATTCCCCTTTCTCCACATCTTTTCCAGTATTTGGTATCATTTGTTTTCTTGATCTTAGTCAGTCTGTCATAAAATAAAATCTTAAGGTAATTTTAATTTGTGTTTCCCTAATTACTAATGATCCTGAACACTTTAAAGATGCTTCTTAGCCATCTTTTTTTCTTCTTTTGTGAACTCTCTGTTCAGAACCTTAGTCCATCTTTTAAATCGGTTATTTGCTTTTTTGATTCTTTGTTTTTAGTGTTCTTTATACATTGTCGATGTTAAATCTCCGTCAAATGTGTCTCTGGTGAAGATTTTCTCTCCCTCTGGTTTTTCTCTTCACTTTCTCAGTTGTTTTCTTTGCTACACAAAAGTTGTTTTTGCTTTTTTATTTTATTTTTTTTTACTTTAATGAGGTCCCACTTGTTGATTATTGACCTTAATCAAAGAGCAATTGATGCCTGATTCACAAAGTCCTTTCCTACAGATATATCTTGTAGGTTCCTGCCAAAGTTTTCTTCTAATAGTTTCAGGTTTCACATTTAGGTCTTTGACCCATTTGGAGTTGACTTTGTTCAAGGTAAAAAATAAGGGTCTAGTTTCATTCTAAGATCAAGTTTTTTTTAGATTGTGATTTTGGAGGTTTCAGTCCAAGCCTGGTGCATGATTTTGGATCTTGCTCAAGGTAGCACATTCTGGCAGAAACAGATGAAGAAATACTCACCTTCTAAAGTAGAAGGTGGAAAGCAGGCAGACCTGATACATTGAAATTTTCCTTGGAAGCAAAAGTCCAAAGATCTAAACATGTATGAAAATGCCTTCTTCTCAAAGGCATCATATATAATTTCCTGATAAGCTGAGGACCATCGCTCTAGCACTTACTCACTTAAGGAACATTGAACATTCAATCTAACACACAAAATTATGTGTCTTCCATAATGACTTTTTAGTTCTAAACACAATTTATATTACTACTTTTTTCTTCCCTTAATAGTTAGTGAAATTGAAAAAAAATTGGCAATTCCCACTGTTGATAATCCTTACAGATTTCTTCTGTCTTAGCTTTCTTCATGCTTCTTTTTGAGTCAGAATTGTGTATAGAGGGATCAATTACAGAGAAACCTAGAATGACAGCCTAAGTCTTCTGTGGCTTGATTATATCTAAAGTATCTTAGTTAAGCCAGTGAGACGCTTCCCACAGGCATGGATCATCGTATCAGGAGCATCATTGTAAGAGAGTGAGGGAAAATAGGAGGCCAAGGTACTTTTGTTTAATGTATGACTTTGTATCTCTACAAATAGTAGACTCTGAATCATTTTTTAATTGTTTATGTATGTTCATTTCTGTTTTAAAACATTTTTAAGTTAAAACATGTATGAAGAAATCTTTAATTCAGTGTCTAATGTTGTTATTATGATGTATGTTAAATGCTAATATATATACTGGCATAACCAATCTTTTCTGCATTTAATTTGTATTTTTTAAATCCTTAATTGTAAAAATTAAAAGCAAATACATAATTTGCTTATTACATTTTTCCTGGACATTCTAATATTCAAATGTTGTTTATTTCTGCCAGAGCTGGAGATATGTTTCAGAGATAAAGAGCAGTTGCTGCTTTCACAACAGACCCAGGTTCAGTTCCTAGCACCGATGTCAAGCAATTTACATCTGTGTGTAACTCCTGCTCCAGGGCATCAGAAAACTGCTTCAGGCCTTTGTGGGTACCCGACAAACACATGATGAACATACAAACATTCAGGCAAACTCAACTTCTCCTATTAAAAAAGAAATCTTTAAAGCATGTTGCACTGTGGCATATTATAAGTCTGGTCTAATAAAACTGATTTTTAGTATAAAAGCATTTTACTACTTTGCTTTTAAAAACGTTATCATAAACAAGTGCACCTAATTATTACAGACATTCAAATAAATTAAGAGACCAATGAAAAAGTAAATGAAACGAAGGTAATGAAATCCACATAAACCAATGATTTCAAATTCTTCACATCTTAAAACCTTTAACAAAGTGCATTTGTTTTTTTGAACTTGCCACAAAACTCAGTCACAAAATAAGAAACTGCATCTACCAGGTTATGTCAGTCTGAATGGAAACAAAAGAAAGAAAAATATACAGTTGCTAAATATTATATTTGTAGGGAGACAATTTGTTATGGCTTATCCTCTGCCACAGCAGTTACCTAATTCAGACAATGGCTGATAGATGTCCGAATTCTGGTAAGAGACTCAAAGAATCAAGTAACATGAAAATTGAATTCTGTTAGTTTATTAGACTCTGAAATGACAAAAGGTATTTTACAGGCTTATGAATGACTGAGGTTATCCAAACAGTGTCAGTCTATTAATGCTGCAAGTCTTCTATAACAAAAAGCTTTGGATCTATAATACTCTATTTGATGCCACCTGGGATATGAAATTTGCAGAAAAAATTACATCTAAAAATTCCAAATGCAATTGACTTCAGTAATTGAACCTCAAATGAACTTGGAATCTTTAGCTTACTGGCTAATTTGTTCCACTTCCTTTACTCTGACGCTATAGAAATGCAATATTTTAAAATGTATTAGACAGTCTTTAAAGAGCAATTAAAAAACTGTTTTCCCACCACTAATATGACAGTCCAGAGGATTGTAATGTGAAGTTTAGCCACTTGGGTATAAAAGATACAGAACCTTTTGTTTTTTTATTGTCCAAGTACCTCAGGGTGGAAACAAAGTAATTGACCAGTGGAGACCAATTCAATCCAATGAGACAGAAATAACTATAAAAACTTGATTCATTTATGCTAATTATAACTACATGAAAATATGTTAACAGAATAAATTGCTTAGTGCAACTTAAAATATACAAAAGTACTTTCTTGTGCACTTACAATAACTTTGTTGCCTGAAATCACCAAACTTACAAAATGATTAGGAGTTTTAATCACATTAGAATATTTTAATATTTTATTAATCTTACTTCCCTATTATACCAGATGTGTTTCAGCATAAGAATAGGCATCAATATCTTCCAGTAATAATCAACTTAACCGAGGAACAAAGAGCGTTAACAAAATCTGATCTCTATTTATTTTATTTATTACTTTTCTAGGGATTGATCCTGTGCATTAACATTCTGATACTTAATAATTTTTGAGACAAAAGTGAAACATCATATTATCCCATGTAAATATACGCTAAAAGTACTGCGGGTACATTTTAAGGTAAGAGTAAACTTCTTTGAGCAAGTTCTACATTTGTTAGCATATTATGAAATAGGCAACCCAATATTTGTTTCTCTGTTTCAGAAATGCTTATGCAGTTGGAATTAGGCAATTACAAATAAGTTTCATGAAGGAAAGATTTGTAAGTGGATGGGCACTACTTTTTTTTAATTGTGTTTTTGAGACAGGATTTCTCTGTAATTCTGACTGCCCTGGAATTCATCATGTAGACCAGGCTGGACTCAATTTCAGAGATCTACCTGCCTCTGCCTCTCTAATGCTAGGATTGACGGCATGCACCACCATACCTAAACAGCTTAAATTTGAAAGAAAATTTTAAAGTGCATGAATGACAATTCGGAAAGTTTCATCTGACTCCTCATGTGCCTTTTCTAATTTCTACCCATTAAGTGGTTTTGTTTTTTATTTGATTTTATATATCAAAAATATATTATTTAAAAATAATTCCTGTGCAGCTGGAGAGTTGCTCAGCAGTGAAGAGCACTGGCTGCTTTTGCAGAGGACCCAGGTTCAGTTCCCAGCACCCACGTGGCACCTTAAGAACCGTCAGTAACTTCAGTTCCAGTGAATCCGCGCCCTCTTCCGTCCTCCACGGGCATTGCATGACAAGGGTGTGCTTATGAACATGCAGGCAACAGGCTCATACACATAAAATAATACACTCTAAAAATATTTTATGTAATCATAAACTTTAAAATACATTGTTAGACATGTCTGATCTAATCATGCAAATAATTGTTACTCTGCATTGAATTAATATAATTTAAATAGCTCTTTTGTACTTTATTGTACTCCCATGCTTCTGTGAAAAAACTCCCACCCAAACTCCTATAAACAACGTCAATGAAAGTAACGTGTTAAAAAAAGATATGAATGTAAAAGTCATGTTAGTTGGAAACAAGAAGGTGATTCATGGAAAAAGGAAGTTGAAAGGAGACAGTATAATCAAATTACAATGCATCTGTGTGTGAACTCAAAATGCATTACTGAATAATTTTACATCCTAAAAAATAATATCAAAAATATCAAGGTTAATAAGTAAAATGAGTTTGAAACATGATACTCAAAAATTATATGTTTTTAAATCCGTAAGACTAACAAACCCCCTTATTCTTTAAGGAGCATGAACATAGTTAAAATGTTAAACTACTAGTAAATATGGAAGTATTCAGGAAACATAAAATGGATACATTAAAAAAAATCTTCCAAGAAAAGATGTTGTAATGAGAAGTTAGGCTCCTGAATAATGAAAAGGCAAAACAAAATATGTAATAATAGTCTAAGCACTTAAACAAGCGTACAGCCTACCAGAGAAATTTATCCGAATGGACGTGTTTCTGGCACAGTGTTCTGCAGGGTGTTCCTCAGTTTAGCATTGTCAGAGGATCTGGTTCCACTGTCATTGCTTTCTGTTGCAAAATATTAATGAGTGGGGACGAACAGTAAGTGAACTCAGATAATTATTTCATGGACGCTCATAGACAATTATTCTCACCGATATCATTCACCAATACAGTGATAATTAAGTGTAGAGATACATATTTTGTTTCAAGCAAATGAAAGAATATTCTTTTTTTTCCTCCAAATAACAGATCTGTGTTGGAAAATATCCATCTTTGATATTTAATGGAAAGGTTGTTTCATCAAAAAGCAAGCTGTTGTTTTATTTTGTTTGTACTTTGTCATAATCTGAACATTCCTACCACTTCATATTAGCTCCAAGCATCAGAAAATAATTCCAGAATGCAGAAGTGAATGGCACAAATATATAATTTGTTTTTGTATACATGTATGTAACAAATATGTTTTCTATTTAATTATTAGCCCAAAAAATGGTGAAAAATGTATGAATTTTCTTAAGACTCTTCATATTCATCTCACAATATTTATTATTACAATAGCAATGATATAAGCCTGGCCTCCATTGTTGGATATACAGATATCTTAGTTATTTAGAATCTATTGACATGATTATCTTCTTATATCACAATATTTTATAAGCTTCTTTCTCTACTACTCAAATAAAATAGCTCTGTTATTTATATATTCACTATTATGCATGCTGTCATTCTTCAGAGTTGCTTCCAGGACCCCTCATTGTAATTAGTATTCACAGATGCTAAAGTCACTTATATTAAATAAATAGCAAAGTACATCACATCGACAAAGCATATCCTCTAAATTACATACAATGCTAGAGACAAGGTAAAATCTGTGTAAATCAATGCTATTTTGTTAATTGCTTTAATTATGGTGAACATATGTAAGAATGGCTATAAACAGATGTTTGATTATATACAAATGTTAGAAGATAAACAGAAATTCCAAAGTGTTTTGAGACAACATTTAATTTATATGCAATATTAATACAAAATTCATTGATAAATATGTTAAATTTCATTTTGTTTTTCTTGATTATCTTTAACATTTTCCATTTTATATAAATTTTCATTTGCTTTGAAATGTTATAAGGAACTATTTTTCCATTTTCATTTTTAATAGTTTATCAGTGAATGTTTCACACATTAACTTTTCACATCTTTAAAGTATTTGTGTAAGAAAAACCCCATGCATCCCTGCAATAAGTTACTTTTATATATTTATCTTTAAAAATTAGTATTTCCCCACTTCTCAATCTATCTTATGCTAGTAATTAAATATTTGATAATCATATAATCAGATTATTTTAAAAGACATACAAGAATGTTCATGTGTACCCTTTCATACTCTTTAATACAGTATGTAGTAATTTCTGTTTCTGAATTCAGATCTTACTTTCAGAGAATAGCTACATAAGACATCATTTCAGTGTAATTTGCCATTTTTTTTTATCAAGAACAGTATGCAATTTAGACTCAAAAACGCACATCCAGAATAAATCAAGCTGTGGAGTCAAAGACGATATGGAAGACAAAGAAATTTATACTTTATGAAATAAAATAACTTTAAGTAATTTTGGCTCAGTAGTCTTAGTTGTTTGACTTGTCTAAAAAGGATTTATTGATTTATTTAAGGCAAAAAAAAGGGAAATTGATTTTGTAACTAATATTGTGGAGGATGAGCCAGGATTTCAGGGGAAGGGTAGTCAATACAAAGGACACAAACGCTTAGAGCACACAGAATAGGAACTAATAGTTGAATCGTTGTTATGAAAGACTTTGAGATTACAGTTTCTCTTCAAATATTGCAAAATAACAGCAAATGCATTAATTATATTTTTCTTACGTCAGATTTCTTCACTTATAAATATGTCATTGGAAAACCTATGCAAATTCCAGGTTATAGGTTCAGCTGAAGAAAAGATTTTTGAATTACTTATTTCCTAGAAAAACCCTTGACTTGGTGAAGCAGAGTTATCCAAAGATCCTCTGACAACCAATTTTATCTTTACTATTATTTCCCAATACTTTCATATAAAATTGTATTTCACAAATTCAGAAATTCTTGAAAAATGTTAGAGCTCACTGTATGAGTATTCGTATTTAATAAAGTTTATTTTCCCATATTTGTAGCTTCCATCATATATCCCTAGTCTAGGCTGGTCTTTGATCTTTTATAGTCAAAAGTAGCTCAGAGGCAGTTGAAAGCGTAGGTAAAGCATACTTTTCATTGTTTTCTAACCCTGCTCGCAGAAGGCCACCATTCACATGGAAATGATTCAAGGGTTACAACAATTTTGTCTACAATTTTAATGTTCATAGTGTAGTAAAAAAGCACTGGGAAACTGTCAGATTGAAACACACTGGAGACCTCTGCTGTGTAACCTTAAACTTTAAGGTCAATTTGCTTTTTTCATTGTTCAATGAATTTTTAAGTGCCAACAATGCAAACATATTTAAAGGTCTTAGAATATGTTACGTATAGATAAAGTTGGAGTTCTGCCTTCATCTTTCCTTCATTATTTAAAACTTCCTGTACAAGCATTCATCACCTTTAAAATTAGTCATCAAGCCCTTTATTAAAGTGTTGACCTTATGCACCTAATAAAACTCTAAATAAAGCTGGCAGACATCAGCCGGCTGCTATGTTCAACAGTTATCCAACAATTAGCAACGACTGAAAGAATGAGCTTGTCTTATTTGTTGACTTTATGTGAAAATAATAAATTCTAATGAAAATCAAAAACATTTTGCTGTCATTAGTTTTATGCATTTGTATTGGTCACTTTTCTCTTCCTGCCATAGAAACAATGACCAAGGTAACTTATAAAAGGAAAAGTTTATTTAGCTTATAGTACCACAGTGGTGAGAGTCCATCATGATGGGCGGCATGGTGGCAGAGGTGGCTGGAGCAGAAGCTAAGCGCTCACATCTTCAAGCAGGCACAGAAAGCAGAGAGCAACTGGAGATCCTACAAGGGTTAAGAACTCTCTAAGCCTGACCACCAGGGATGTGCTTCCTTCAGCATTGCCCAAACTTCTAACACCTCCCAAAATAGTGCCACCAACTGAGGATAAAATTTCCAAAATTAGAGCCCATGGGAACATTCTCATTCAAACTAGCACAGTTTTTAAAGTTTATTTAAAAACTGAGTGACAGTGTTTTGGTGGGCTTGGTTACATATAGTACAGTGTAAAGAAAACCTTAAAATCCAGAAAGGAGGGATATCTATCTCTACCTGGGTTGTCTGTCATGCTTTTGTGCCACTCATATTTTAGGACAGTTGTCATTAAAGGGCACATATAATTTTACCTAAATATCTAGATATTGAAGGTTCAGATACTTAATCTGAGATGGTGATGCTGAATAAATTCATTTCTATAAATTAAACCAGTAAAGAATTTACATCATCTCTCTTTGTCTTAATATATCAATTTTTTTTAATTGACATAGAATTCATCTAATTTTTGTAGGTAACCTAGAAATAATTATGCTGGTCAGACTTCAAAGCTCCTGACCAGAAAGGTTTTATAGTTGACAGATAAGGGAAAAGGAAGTTTCAACAAAATCTCAGACTATAAGAGATGACTTTCCACAGGAAAAAGAAGGCGGTATGATTTCAGGGACAATTTGCAATTAAATTTTTTGGCCCATTTGATATTTTTCCACGTCATCACCTTGTCTAATGATAAAACTGATGAATTGAAAAGAAAGAAAAGTATTAAAGGATCAGCAATTTGAAAAAAAAATATGCATCTTTAAGACAAGCATTTACAGTACCCATTGAGAGTCAAACTTTCTGTGGTCTATTGACTGCAAAATGATAATAACTTCAATCTTACCCTCAGAAACACTGAAGTTGACTCAACATACAAAGGACTGAATGTATCTACCAAGGTAATTTAAGTCTCATTAAAAGTACTATCTATACAGGAACTCTATTACTCTGATATTACACTTTAAAAAAAAATGCATGCAAGCTGTAATTCTATACCAAAACAAAAAAAGTTAAAAAAAAAATTCTAAGGGATATTTTAGAAACTGAACTCAACCAGGTGATATTATTTTTAAATGTGAAAGATGTGTGCTCTGGAATGAGACCAGGACATTATGAGCTGTTATATTAGTTCAATAGAAATTATGCTTTCACAACATTTCCAATATTTGAAAAGTGTTTCATTGAAGGTTTTGCTTAAAATAGCCTAACTGTATTTAAAGACTTTATTTGAGAGTTCTAATAAATAACACTAATGATATGTAGGACAAACAAATGCTGTACTGTTCCTTTGTGGATCTGGCACAGTTTGTCAATGCCAACATAGGCAACAAAAGCATCAGCAAGCTCTTTGCAATTCAGATCTACCATTCCAACGGCCAACCCCACTATTAAATGTATTGCTTTGTGTCTATATGGGAAACGAACAATATTTTAAACAAAGTCCTTACAAGGAGATAAAACCTTAGGTGGAACAAGAAAGATACATTTTATTAGTAAACTGCACAAAATTAAAAATATTCTATGTGGTTTATTTAAATTTCTCATTTTTCTGTAGTGCTTTCCAAGTAGGTTAAACTAAGTACGACTTAAATATGGTATGATGGAACTTTCCAGAAGTCCTGGATGGTTTTTCTTTCTTTTGCAGGCATAGATGTTTTCTCCAATGCCAGACTTTCCTGATTTTTACAGTCATAATGACAGAGAAGTCTAGTGGTACTCTCTCTGGATAGCTGTTTTAAAGATGATCGATTTACTTAATTTTTTTTTCATTTTCTACAAATGTTGATAATGAATTTCTCTCTAGCTGCATGCTCCTTTTCATGTATTCTCTATGACATCTACTCCAAACCAAATTTCTCCTTGGAGATCCTAAAATTTATCCCCCAACTTCTTCCTTTAGCAATATGTAAAATGACTTGCCTAAGTTATCCCTCAAAATTATCTCTAAATTTTCCTGAGCATACCCAGTTTTTTATCCAATAAAATATGGGGGAAATTAGAATTACATAAACAACAACACTTTAAATATATTCACTTCTAAAACATGAGAAAAGCTGTTTTCTCATCTTCCATAGCCGAGATCAGCAAAGCAATGCTCTCCAGCAATCAGGCCCAGTGCCTGTACCCTTCTTTATTGTCTATGGCTGCATTTGCACTGTAAAGGCAGAATTGAACAGCTGTGCCTGAGATCATATAGTGCACAAAAGCTGTTTATGGCACAGCTGTTTACAGAGAATTTTTGCTGAACCTTGCTCTAGACAAGCTGGAGTTGCAGATAAACTTCAGTTCACTGTGCTCTGAAAACATCCAGGGAAGCATTGTATCCCACATAAGTGGATCTATTGTAGACCAGTTCCGAGTCGTAGGGATGCTAGATAGTCTTTTTTTAAAAGCATTATGCCATTCTCTCTCTCTCTCTCTCTCTCTCTCTCTCTCTGCCTTTTATCACTGACACATGGACATTTTCAACCAGGCCTTGGATACTTTCTTTGAACTATGCATAGTAGTCAGTATTAGAACTTTCTTGGTCATACAATATTATACCATTTTACACTTAAATAGAAACATCCAGATTGATATTATGACATGAATTTAAAACAGAGTAATGCAACTATTACACCTTATTTTGGTTCTCTTCATTCCAATTAAACTGAAACTTCTTTGGCAAAAATGATTTCTGTATTGTATTGCTTTGAATTCTTTAAACACAATTTCAAATGCTTTAAACTTATTCCATCAAGGACTAAGAAGTAACTTTTCTGTATATTTGACAAGAAAAAGTAAGCTGACAGAGGTAATATGCAAAACATTTAGAATCTAACTATACATTACATGTGCTGGACATGTATTATGTACATATAATATTGTATATTTGGAAGCCAATCCCTTCTTCTTCATTATATGAGAAGTGTGTATGTGACAGCACTGTTTCAGTATGTTGGTATGCTAAGTGTTCTTAGCACTCACCTTTCAACGGTGGGTCCTTGGAAATTTTGTATGTTGAAATTTTCTTCTCAAAATGAAATAAATAGGTAAGATCTTCATGAGCCGAACCTTTTGGGATGAGATCGGGTCTTATAAAGCAATCCTAATAATATGACTCTTTCTTGACAACAAAGTGTTGATACTCTGTGTCCCACAACAGATCCCACCCCAGAACTAGAAAATAAGAAATGCTGAAATTCTAATCTCAAAATTCTAACCTCTACAACTATGAAAGTCATTGTGTAACTTGTTCACAAACCACGCAGGCTACTTTGTTAGAGCAACATCAACTAAAACACCCATATTCACTATAAGATTTCTGTGGTAGATCTTTGCTCAAAACTCTCAGAATAATGATTCAACACAGTCAAAACCATATGCTATGAATATTAATAAATGTCAGTCTTTATATCAGGATCGCACACAGGATTCCATAGGTTCTGAATGTTACCTTAGAATTTGTGATTAGGAAAGAGAAGATAACATTCAAGGAAAATACTAAATATTGTTTTTTTCTTCTACTTTTACCCTGATTTTTAAAATAAGAAACAGTATGTGGTTTCCAACTACTTTATACTGAACAGGTTTTAATCAACATTTGCTTGAAGAGTTTATTACAGCCACAACCTAGAATTCTAATATAAAGATGAATATTAGTTAATTGTAAATAAATAAATGAGTGTATAAATGATCATGTAAACTTATACCATATAATTATTATGGTGAAATAAGAAGAATAAAAGCAGTCATGCTATATATGTACCCCTAGAGAGGGTCTATGGAGTTGAAATAAGGTATTAAACCACATATTCCTGAGTTTCAGTATTTTTCCATTTCATGTAACATGTCATTATTCATGGCATATTAAGCAATTTGTTGCATTGCAGATTGTATTTAAAATAAATGTTTTCTTTATTCAGTAGTGCTTGCCTTGCTTATGGTAATAAGATAGATTCTTAGTAGCCATGTTTTAAAAAAAACAAAGAAGCCAAATATTTTGAAGCCCATTTATAACCTCAATTCCAGCAAAGTGGAAAGAGGCAAGTTCCTGTGACTCACTGGCCATCTAACTTAGGCATCAAGGCCAGTAAGAGAACTTATCTTTAAAAAACAAGTAGAGGCTCCTAAGGCTTGGCATTCACAGTTGCATACACTCACACACACACACACACACACACACACACACACACACACACAGAGGCACATGTACATGGGCACACACACGCACACAGAGATAGCACATGCTAAAATATTGTTTTTAATTTCTAATTTATATGTATGAGTTTACTGACTGTACCTATGCAAGTGCACTTGTGTTGTGGAAATGCGCATGTAGGTCAAAAGAGGACATCATATTCACCTGGAAATGGACTATGGACAGTGGTTAGTTGCCATGTGGGTGCTGAGAAACAAACTCGGGTCCTCAGCAAGAATAGTCAATGCTTTTAACCACTATGCCATCTTTCCAGTCCTGGAATTCTCTTTTCATCATGTTAAAGCAAAATGAAGTTTAGAATTGTGGTTAAGTATTCATCCCATTTTTTATAAATGACTGGTTTTCTTTGCACTTATCTACAGTCATTTGGTTTCAACAATCTCTGGATTGTTCATAAATCTCTAAATACAGTTGCTGCCAAAAACGTGGCAATCAATACCTTATTCCAATATGACTGACAATGACACTGAATTGTATCTAGTGTGGTAAATGAAACAGTTAATGGATTTGACTTGAAATAAAATGCGAATTACATTATTTAAAGCCAGCATCTCTCTTTTGAGATACTATTTCACTGAATTTCCTTAAATACTTTCTCGAACAAATGAGGCAAACCTACACACATACACCCTCACTCAATTTCATATTTATGTCCACAAAACTGAATAAAGTCAGCAGTAACAGAATGCTTCTAGCAGCAACTTTAATCCACATAAAAAAAGACTCTTCAAAGACGAATATAATAAAAAGCATCAGGATCCTATGTCCTAGTTTTCAGATTTCATGTTGACATCTTAAAATTTGTTTGAAAGGATCTTCCACTATCACTTGAAGATTTTTGAAAGTAGAGCAAGAACTGCATAATTAAATTACAAAAGCAAAAATATATAGAATTATCCTTTCAGAGCAGCATATTTTCATAAATGATCTGATTTTAACTCCTTACTTCACACAGTTGGCTATTGTGATTTTTGCCCAAGTCAGGCTTTCTAACACAGGAGACAGCATTCTATACTTCAAGACTCCTGCAAAAAGTCAGCAAAACAAAAGGGACTTCTGTTTTGTCAGTCATATCAGTATCTCCATGTCTTCTTCATTAGCATCTGAAATATCCCCTTCAATTCTTTCCTTCTGTCTTTCCCGTTAAGCAGAGTTATTTCCTTGGCCTATATCCTACATTTACACTTGGGTCTGTCTCTGGAATTTCTGGCAATTGGCATTTGATGATAAGCATACAAATGAAAGGTGATGGCTTCAGAACAACGTATCTTGGCAACAGTCAGTGTTTGTCTAACACAAAGGAACATGATTTTGTTCAGGAAGCTGTGATACGATACAAAAATTGGAAAAAAATTGAAAGACTTTTCAGTTATCATAAATTATACTTCAAAGAATGTACTCTATAGTTTCTTTCCTCTACACTTCCATACAAAACTGTAGCATGAACACCTTGGTAGAATATATAGCTTGAAAATAGCATCAAATATCTAAAGATGATATATCATTATTTACAAAGACACAAAACCTTAACAAATACATATGCATAATTTTTAAAAATATGTTACAATGTTTCAATTAAATAAGGACAAATTTGTATGTATTTTCACATAATTGTGTTCATCTAGATAAATGCCTTTTATATGACTATTAAAGTTTTCCTTCCTTTCATTTTTCTCACTCCCTTACCTTCCTCTTTTGCTCCTCCATTTTGTTCTCTCTCCCTCTCTTCTCACTTCTATTTAGAAAAAATAGTGATGCATTTTTACTACTTAAAGTGGAGATCAGTTTCTAATGCCAAATACAAGTTGCCATGATTTTGCTCCTTCAGATTCCACATCACAGACTGACAGTAACAACAACAACAACAAAAAAAAATCATAAAGTGAGAATGTGGGAAAGTTTTTTTTTTAACTAACTTAACTTTCATTCAAATATTTTGTGTGGTTTTAAATAAAATATAAATTATTAATGTGACCAGTTATGGACACTGCTCAGATTTGCTTAGAGGAAATTACTTTAGCCACATTAATCTCTTCAGCTGCAATGACAACATCGCTTCAAACCCTCATGGTTATTCTACTCCATAAGCTTTTATTTTCATTACCCACCAATCCAATTTTGTCATTTAAAAGGAGAGATTTCTGAAATCGAGATTTATATAAGGACAAAACAAATAAACCATGGCATCAATTTTTCAGAATAGAATTAATATATCAAAGACTTGGTGTACAATCACAATTACATGACTGAAATATACATCAACTCTTATAAATAAAAGAGAATTTTCATTTTAGTCATTGCTTCCAATTGTCAACTTATTTTGATGATTTTACCTAATAGTGAGAGCAACTGAAAACTAGGTTACCTTCTAACCATGTGAGGAAAGGAAGAAAAATACATACTAGGATTCAGAATCTATTCATTTTCCTAGAATGGCCCTCTGACTGGCTCTTTCCTTCCATTTACCTCCCGGGTTCCTTTACATTTTCCAGGCCTTTGTAGTTATATCAGAATAAATACTCACATATAAGAATTTGGTACTAAGATCCACTAATGAGAAAAAACACAGTCTGTGTTACTTCACTTAGAATAATAGTATCTAGTTCCATCCATTTATCTGGAAACTTCAAGATTTCATCTTTCCTTACAACAGAATAGAACTCCACTGTGAGTCCAATGCACTACATTTTTTTAGCCACCCCTCAGCTGAGAGACACAAGTTGCTTCCACTTCTTAGCTATTGTGCAGAGAACAGCAGCAAACATGGATGTACAAATACTCATCAGTAGGATGAGTCCTATAGGTGGAACCCAGAAAAAAAAAAAAAAATATATATATATATATATGTGTGTGTGTGTGTGTGTGTGTGTGTGTGTGTTTGTGTGTGTATTATATAATTTTAGATTTTAACAAAAATCATGAGAAGCAAATTTTGCCTCAATATTGGATTCATAAAAAGGAGCAATGGACACACAAGCAATGTTGATAAAATAAAATGATACTCATGAGAATAGTAAATAAATTTGTATCTCTTGCAAATCATAATTTGAACCAGAAGGAAAATATAAAATAGTTATGAAACTCAAGAGTATGAACAACTATCACATCCTAGTGCTCTATATTTTCTATTATCTGCATACTACTTTCTGAGACCTTTAGAAAAAATGTCACACATTATTGTGGTTTGAATGTGAACTGTTACCCATGGGCTCACACATTTGAACACTTGGTTCCTGTTTAGACGCATTGTGTGGAAAGGTTTTGGAACCCTTAGGATATAGATTTGTGTGGAGAAAGTGAGTCCTAAGAGTGGTTTCTGAGGTTTTAACTGCCCCCTTCCTATTCAAACTCTACTTGCCCACGTGGAGATGGAATGTGACCAGCTGTTCCTGCTGCCATGCCTTCCCCTGACCCCCAAGATTTATTACATTTCACAGGAACTGTAAACCAAAATAAACACTTTTCTCTTGACTTGCTTTTATAATAGTATTTTTATCACAAAACAGGAAAAAAATCTCAGACACAGTGTCATCTACCTGAAGCTAAAGATGCCTAACCTAAACACTCTCCTTTAAGAATCTCTAGTTAGAAAGTGCTTCTGATGCAAGGATGGTAGTGTCTTCTACATTAACAGTTGTAATTCCATAGGCAATAATGTGGAAATTTGATCTAGGCTGAGATAACCTTCTCAAACCCTTCTACAAGTGTCCTATTTCTATATTTCTCTAGCACAGCAGGTTTCCTGGTCAAGTTGTGCAAAAATAGTTTAAAAGAGTTTTGAGGGGAGCCAACCATATCTACTCATCATAAGTATGGGCAGTTTTTTTAGATATTTTAAAAATATGCGTATATGTTTGTGTCTTAGTGTGAGTGGGTTTGTGTACAAGTTCAGTGACCACAAAATTTAGAAGAGGGTATCTGCCAATTTTGAAATGGTATTACAGGCTGATGCCGTTGGGTACGTGATGGTGCTGGAAACCTAACCTGGCTATTCTGGAACAGCAATACTGATTTTCTGCTAAACCATTTCTCCAGCACTTGAATGGATATATTTTATCCATGTTCTTTGAAGGATGTACTATGCTTGGTGGAAATAGCTTAGTCTATATTCAGCATCATACTCCAACTTTGTGATTTGTCCTGTTACTAAATCATAAATTAAGAGCTGGAAAGTAAAAACACAGAAACATTTTATTTCTTTGGCACTAAAACCAGCAGCAAATATTTTTTCATCAAAATCAGGTCTTTCAAAATTTTAGTTCCTGAATTGTATTTGTTATCTTTAACTTTTCTGAAAAATTAGCACAATTTCAATGGATGTATTTAATGACTAATTAATAAGTTTGGGGAAAGAGTGACTATTAAGTCAATGTAAAAGTTATACTTTTCACCAGAAAAATAGATTGGAAAATTTCAGACTGGGAATGATGTGATTTTTTTCTAGTATTAAATCAGTAGCCCTTCATCAAGCAAAAGAAAAATTCATCATGGAAACAAGAATGCAATGAGCAAGACACATTTAAAATTCTTCATGGGGAGTTTTTCATGAAATCCATTTCAATGAATTCAAAAGACCTGAGACCTTGCCTCTTGTGCATATTCTATCTTTACAGGTTTACCTTGGACTGTAGTGCTCATAGATGACATGGAAAACAGAGATCCCTTAGCAATTGTAGTAAATGCTGCTACTCTGTTATTAATTTAACATAGTACTCTTACTGTGTCCTTGTGCAGTAAACATTTAATAAAGCATCATTGAATTGGTCAGGTTGTGTGGTGCTGATGAGAGAGTGGGACAGTAGGTGAATGATCAGAAGATATCAGAGATTATTTTCATGCAATATACAGCTTGATTTCTTCCCAACTCTTTTCTTTTTATTTAAAACTTCACTATCAGCTATAGATGTTACACTAGAACTTAGTATTTCTTTACAAAAGATTTTCATATTGTTACATACTTAAATCTTAATTAAAGATACCACTTTTGAAACAATTATTTAAAACTTCCCTTGGCCTTAAGCAATCCTTTAGCACTGACTCCAAATTTTAGAATAACTACATCACAATTGTCAAGGAATAAAATGAATTTTAATCTGTTAAAATGGCCTAAATTAGAATTTCTAGAGTTATCAAGAATTGTTGCTATTTCCCAAAGCATCCCTAAGTCCTATCTTTCAAGCAGTGTGTCTTTAAAACTATATCTGTCTCATCTAGTCTCTAGACATTGTCCAGGTCCATGGAGTGCATGGAGTTGTTCCAGCTAGGAAATCTAATCTCTACTAGAGAACATATACTGTAAGACTGTTTGAGTGAATTAGTTTCTTTTATATCTTGACAATTTCTAGCTCTCTTTTGTTAGGATGCTAGTTTCACACACCTGAAACATTTCCTATTGGCAGGAAGAGGGTGACTCATAGGAATCAGGTGGAACTTAAGACTCAGGAAAATTATCGGCCTCAGAAAGTTGTAAAACTCATGATATCCCTCTTCTAGGTTATATAATCAGTCATAAATTGTTGGTAGAGAGGATATTTTCTTTAGCAGAACTGCCTGCATCTTGCTCAGGAAACTCCAAAGATGCAGCTTTCTTGAATCATCACTGCTGGCATGGCCATGTTGTTGATGCATGTGGCTTTGAGTGACTCTTGATCCTGCAAATAACTCCTCAAACTTCCTCTTATAAATTATTTCAATTAAATTGGGTTGCCTTGCCAAAGTACACTTGTTCTCTTTATAGTGCCTTGTCTGGTGTGAATAGATACTTGTTCATATTTCCTCAGTAATCACACAGTAGTACTTCAAACTAATTCTATAAACAAATAATAACATATCTGTAATTTTCTTTAGTGAATTTTCAAGGAAATATGCTGGGGAACATAAAATAATTGGCAGAGTACAGCTTTTTGTTTCTCATTTTCTCAAAGTACATGATTTAAAGAAAACCATTGAATATCAGGAGTCCACTAGGGAGTAATATAATTTTAAAAGAGAGAAATCAACTTTTGATAAGCAAGAAGTTTATGTATAATTCTTCTTCTTGATTTTATATGACAAAATGTGTCAGCATGAAGAAGCATAAAGTTTGAAATAGAGCATAAATGCAAATACCTAGAATCTGTTGTTATTTGAACAGAAATGGCCATCGGGTCAAAATGGAAAAATTGACCTTTGTACCATGTAAGAGATATGTTATAACAACCTTCTGTGGTCCGATACACCCATGAAATTGAATGAAACACCATGGGCTTGTCCAGATGGAATGTTTATGGAAATGTTGGACAGAATGGTATGCCTGATTTTAAATGACAAAATGGTTATCATTCATTGATTGCTTTCACAATGAAATCTTACTCCCATTGTTTGCACTCGTGAAATTAATGAATCTTCATCTTTTCTGTTGATAATCATGATTACAAAATCATGATGTGAAATTTATTTGAAGTAAAAGATCTGGATTTTTGTCTTAGATATGGATAATTCATATACTCTAACACATTTATAATTTCTCTCAAAAACCATTTAAAATAGAGCGCACACACACACACACACACATACTAAAACTGAGCTTTTAAACAGGAGTTCTTGCTCTGACACACATAGCAAATTCATGAAGATTAGTAAGTACATGAAAAATTCTTAGTTATCATATCCTCAACAGACCAAAATTAAGGGTACTCCACATCAGAAATAAAAAGAAACCTAGGGGAGGTTGGATATGTGCTTTAGGCTTTGGCAAAGAAGTTATTCGAGGAAAAGGATATCTAAGTATACCTCTAAGGCAAAATACTGCACATATATAGTAGATATTCCTCTGAAAAATACAATAGACTTAATTCAGTGATGCGTAGAATCAAAAGAGAAGAATCCAGACACACAATTACAATGCATGTAATCTTGGTTAATATAGAAGACAAAAGAATAAGTGGATTTGGATTCATGATTCCAGAGTATTAAACCAGTTAGTATCCTTTCCTGTTATTTTGTGTCTATGAGGAAAAAGAAAGAGTGTTACAACAGTGGGAGCTAGTAAACAAGTTTTTGTTTTCTTTTTTTTTTTCTACAAGACTTTCAACTGATATAATTTTCTCCACTGATAATTGTTTTAGAGGATTTTTGAAAGATGGGCAGATAAATAAGATAATCAACCTATTTGTAAATATATTCAACACTGATACGTCTGTCAATAATTGAAACTTTGGTGGAGCATAAGAAAACAGAGAACTGCCGGAGATCTTCAAGTTTTACTTAATGTAAAAGAAAGTAAAATGGTTATAGACTGATTAATTTACCATTGATGTTGTTCCTGAAGAGTTCACTTCATCATGGATGAAAGAAGCTTCTAACTCTGTAAAACATGATTCTATTCATAAAGCAAACACATTTTTCTCTAGTAAGTGCAATTTCATTTGCTGAAAGATTATCCCAAGTTGGAATTGTGCTGGTGAAATTCATAAATGTTCTTCATTAATGTCTGAGTTTTTCATGTAGAGATACAACGCTTGCCACTATTTACAGTAGTAGTAATGTGTGATAGTAATATGATTTAAGATTAACATATTTTTTGCATACAGGATTTGCCTGTAACCCAGGTAGTCTGGAACTTACTGTGCAGATCAGGTTAGCTTCAATCCCACAGATGTATGCCTGCCTCCTGAATACTGGGATTATAGGCATGCACCACTAAGCCCTGATAACGTTTAATAGCATAGTTTAGTTCTAACTTTCTTAAAATTCAGGAAAATGTCTTTATTCATAATTGAAAGAGGATTAAGTACTTGGTACTATTGAAGATTATACCTCTACCTTCATTTTTTATCCATATTGTTTTTGCTTATATTCAGCTTCTTAACTAGCATAATTAAAAATATCTTATTTTTTTAATTTTCACATAAAATAATTAGTAGCCAATTTAGATAGGTAGATAGGTATTAAGACAGAAACTTGATCAATAGGCAGATAGATAGATGTAATATATATTTATATATGGGAGAAAGAATGAGAGAGAAGGAAGGCATTCAAAAAGAGTTGATTAACTTGGTTGCTAAGGTTGTCAAGTCTAACAACTTCAGTGTAATCTATGTGCTCAGATCAGTCAGGAGGCAATGCTGCCCTGGTAGGTTGGAATATATTAATCTTGTTCAGATATACCTCAACAAAACGTCCAGAATCATGATTGAACACCTATTTGGCCAACTGTCCCTAACCAAGCTCATACAAATAATTACCCACAACAATATCTAAAAGAAGAAATGTATTTAAATTGTATACTCTTTAGTTCCTTACCAAATTACTTTTTAGAAGATTTTTCATTTCAATTTCTTTAACAGATTTTCTCATGAACAATTTTACATGGCAAATCACTTTTTCATTTCAATTTTTACAAGTTTCTTTGTCATAAGATATCTCTCAAGTGAACCATATATTCACATATAAAGTTTCCCAAGTGACCTTATGATTTGGGGAAAATTTTGTCATTTGGAAAGATAGTTGACAGGAGACAACACTTACTGTACAAATATGCCATTCAGGCAGATCTTTGTAACTTGTTGACTCTTGGGACTCAATTAAGAGACAGATTTACTGTATCTATGCTTATCTTCTAATCTTTCAATTTATTCTTATTAACTTACCAGAGAAAGTTAAAAAGGATAATAGGAATGAACAACGATGCTGCTGCTACTAAAAGGACACGTTTATACTGCCTAAGACCTTGAAAATCCCTTAAAAGTTGATGAGCAAAAAGCAGTTTCTTATGAAGATATCCTTTTACAAGTAGGAGAGGAAACGGCTACATCACAAAACTCATAGCAGGTCTTGATTTATTGCTCCTATTCGGAGACACTCTACATTGGATACTCAAAAAGAATCAAGTCTTATACCTGAGAATCTTAATTTTTTATGGTCCTGTTGGACAGACTTTTAGGTGGTCTCTTGTTGTTTGATAAAGTAATGCTGAATTTACTAAACTCACAAATTATTTACAATCAGAGTTTTAATAGTGATTGAAGACATTAGATTTGGGGAAATATCTATACATCTTGACATTATGAGTTCAATAGTTAAGCATTCTTCATCTAAGGGAGAAGTATAACTGGAAAATATTGTTATGCAATAGGTTAGAACTTACAGACATGGAAATATGTAAGTTCTAAGACAAAGTTGGAAAACAATCAAATAAAAACTTTGTTGTTAAGAAAACTGAGCTTTCAGTCCAAGTGAAGGAAAAAATTTCTATCTTGATAAGATAACCATTTGATGAAATTTAGCAAATATTTTGTTAGAAAAATTCCCTGTTAAAGCTTGTCAGAAGCAGTTACCAAAGATTTTGGATGCATTCAAATCTTATTGTCTGATGTAAGGATTTCTTGAAGCAATACATGTTATGACAAACTTGATCTCACCAGTACTGTATTATGTACCTATGAACATGTGCCTAGATACTTACATTGGTGTATTATTACAATTAATAAACATGATATTGTTTTATATCCTCTCTGGACCTACTATTATGTTGCTAAATCTACAGAGAAGGCTGGTTGGTAGTGATACTAGCTCTTGATCTTTAGTCATAAAGTAGTGATCATTTCAGTTCTTTATTTTAGTTTTATTTAATCTTTTAATTGTATGATTGTTTTGCTTGCATGTATGCAAATTTACCATAGGTGGGCAATGCCTGTAGAGGCAAGAAGAGGGGTGTGTATTCCCCTGATTTGGAGTTGTAGATGGTTGTTAGCCACCATGTGGGTGCTGGGAAACAAGCCTAAGTCCTCAGCAAGAACAATCAGTGCTCTTATCCTCTGAGATATCTCTCTAACCAATGGATTTCCTATTATCTAATGTTAATGTTTTTCTTGTGACTGAATTTTCTTTATGTGTTTTTATTTGATAGTAAAGGGTCAAATTAACTTGAATTTGATATTAATAATGTAAAAGAGGAAATAAAAATGACAATGTATGCACTGACATATACATTGGATGCTTCAATAACTGATGGACTAATTAATTATATCTATAACGTAAATAAAATAAAATATAAAGATAATATGAAACACCTTAGAATCCTTAGGAAAGAATTTAAGTAAAACATTAAACTCAATTTACTGTTTTATTTTAACATTTTCAGTGTCGATCATAAAATGTGGAGAAGATTCTACCAAATTTTATGTTGTACTTTTTTCTCCTACCTAATCACTATTAGTTACCTGGGATGTAGGAAGAGTCTCTCTCTATAATTAATGATGTTTTAGGGGAAATATATTCATCGGAGTTCCTTACAATATTAATGAAAAGAGGACTCATATGCCACATCTGAAGAATATGAAAATCATTCAACAAAAAATAATTCTTTGATCTCATTTTGTTTCTAATTTTTCCATGTCAGTTGATGTGAGTTGCTATAAAACCTCTTAAGCAAGACCAATTTGTTTCTCACTCTCTCTTTTCATATGAATTTTTCCTTGTTGAAAAGGATGAAAAATATTCATTTCCCAATTACAAAAAGTGAAAGCAACATTTATTTAGATGTAAATAATAAGAGCAAAATACAATATCTAAGATTTATACAGATATCATAAAAGACAAATTGTACATTCTTTCCTATATACTTATTAAATTCTTAATGTCATATTTCACATTATATGAAGCAGGTATTTATATCACACGATTCTTTGAAGCCAAAAACAGTAAAATGTCATAAGTTCAATTTGTATGGATTGACTAAACTACAAACTTTCACAATAAGTAATCATTCATTTTATTATCCAAATATAATTTACTCTTCCTGGTTGATATAATGAATTTCTTCTGAATTGTTCTTTAACTTTCAATATCAACACACAAGTGGTAATTTCGCATTATCTTTTTCATGACATTTTCAAGGGAGTAGGATGAATGCTGCTTTATAATAAGCCATGACCTTCTCTGTCTTTCCTCCAATTTGTTTTAAAGGACACCTAAATGCATTCTTCTCTTTCCTGTTTTCAAAACGAAAATGCATGCTTTTATACATATATTTAGATTTTTATATCATCAAAACCAACTCTGAAATATTGTTTTATTTAACAATTCTTGGCTAACTAATATATGAATCAAATTCAAATAATATATGAGTAAATTATTCTTTGTTCTATTCTTGTGACCCACATCGCTGCAATGTTTCAAGTACTGATATATTCTCTTCACTGTTACACAGATGACATTTCTGATTTCCATGAGATCAATGTGTCACAGGAGATTTGATGGTGAATGAAAAGCTGACTATCTACAGCAAGCATCTGAAGTAATTTCCCTTGTTTGTGATGCCTTACCATTACTCTCAAACACATAAAATTGCCTAATTATAAGGTCCAACACAATTATTTTCAATGATTATTTGCTTTTCTTAAGCTACACTAACCTTTTTAATGTTTTTAGAATATAAAAATATCAGCAAATTTGTATATATGAGTATAACTTTGTCTGAATGATAAAAATGCAGAAGGGAACCTTGATTTAATTCTTATTTGCTTCTCTGATGTATCATGATTTTAAATATGTATGATGACATTCTGTTCATATATCTATTATAAACATTGGCTTCAAGTAACATAAATTTCTTCTTTTAAATGTTAATAACTGAATATTTAAAGAAAATTTAAATTAGCATGTCACAACAACACATTTTTTATTATTTGTTTCACAAGACTATCCTTGTAAAATAAAATAGATTCCCATATATAAAAGTGGAAATTCAGGTAGAAATTCTTCACTTTGCCATTGTTTGCTTCATGCTTGTAATCCCCTGGCTTTTAAAAAGTGAAAGTGATAAATTACTATCAGTCTATGACAGCTTTTTGATATGTCCCCTTGTACATGAGAAACTGAGTTGAGACCACCTGAACTCATTTCTCTGAGGATTTTGAACAACTATAAAAAATGGTTTTGTTTTGGACTTGGTAGAGCTCAGAAATGAAAATGCCATTATGTCGAGGACAACACATCAATCTAATTTGCTGTCTGGATCCCCAATCTCATACTTTCCCACTTGAAGCTCTTTTACCATATGCAAGACAGTACCAGTCATACTGCACATTTCACTAATCTTTTATAGGTAGCAATCTTATGTTTATATTCAGGAGTGTGAATGTAGCAATATTTAATGTAAATTATTAATTATATACATTTGTAAAAGTTAAAGAGAGCTGGGATAATGGGTACTCTGTGGATTTACATTGCGGTGGTTATTCCAATAAGGAATACATACAAGGAAACATTAGAGAAGGAAAAATCATAGATGGCAGCAAATAGATGTAGCAGTTTCAGCTTTTAAAAAGATGTTAATGCTAGCAGTTTTGTGCAAAGGTAATAATCGAATTTATTTTCTTCTCATTTTGATAGCATAATAATAATAAAATCTAAATATGCTACTTAAGAGGCATAGAAAAATATGGACACAGTAGATTCTGCTCATATGATTGTTTGGAAAGAAAAAATTTGACAAATACATTGGAGCTGAACAGGAAGTTCACTGGATAAAAGCTCTTCCTGTTCTTGCAGAAAGCAAGAGTTCAGTTCCCCAAAGTTACTCAGGTAGCTTACAACTGCCTTGTTACATAAATTTTCTCATGGAAGGACCCAGCATTCATCCTTGTCCCACCCCCATGTTTGAACCAACTGAATTAATAGAGAATGTTCTTTAGAGAGATTAGTTTATTCCATGTTACTCACAAAAAGTTCATCTCCAGAGGGAGTGGGAGGGATGTTTCCTATGAAAGAGCTTGCATTTTGATCATGGGAATCCCGGAGTGTACGTCCAAGATGGATACCTTGCCCTGTGCCTGCCTCTCTTCTTTCCAGCCTCCCCTGCATTTCCCTTGCGCCATTGGCTACTCGGTTGTCAGTCAGGCTGCAGTCCATCCCTCATAGCAGACAGAGAGAAACTTCTCTTTGCTTCCTTTTTTTTTACGCCACATCCCACCCCTTTTTCTCTCTGGCTGTCACATACTTCCTGCCATCTCTTCAGCAATAATCCCTGGGCCATAAGAGCAAGGAGTTTGGGGAGAGAGGATAACAGGTATAGGATGATGTTCTTTTCACTGTGGCCCAGATTATCCTCTTGCTTCAGCAATGCTCCATTTACTGTAAAAACACAGTAATTGTAAAACAGAAACAACCCCAATAACAACAACAGCAAAAGTAACATCGTAACATCCACACAAATACTGAATGGCCTAATCTATGGTCATAAACAAAAGTGCTTAGGCAATGCCTAAGTGGGCACATATTTATCTGGTTGTTTCTTTCTGGGGACTTGTAACTCTCTCCCGCACCAATGGGGGTCGACATTCTTCTCCTAGTATCAGATGTGTGTGTGCCCTTCCTGAAGATTGGGCCCTGAATCCAACCATGAATATGCTGAGGATGCACATACTAGACGAGCCTCTATTACACCCGGAGAACATCTGACAGTGAAGCATGCAGGATCTGTCATTAAGCAGAGCTTTTTAGGACCATTCTCCCATGGTGGTCTGCATAGCACCCTCTAGCACCATGAAGGCCAGCCATCCATTGGCAGGGAGTTTTTAGTTGGGTCCCAGCTAGACCTCTTTCCATGCTCGAGCCATGTCACATTTTCAGTAATAGGGTCTTACCTATTATGGTACCAGAATTGCTAGTTAACAGTCATAAACCTTTACTCTTTGACATCTAAAGGCCCATAGAACTCCCAGAATTTCATAGTTATACTTTACCCATGTACCCTGTATTTGTTACATTCCATTCTTGTTCCTTCAGGTGTACTTGCTGTCTCTCAACTGGGTTTCATATTTGTAAAACACTCAGAAGTTAACATTATATACACATACAAGGTCTAACATAGCCAGGAAAATCCCTTTTCATTTGCATCAGCTGTTTTTTCAATAGATCCAGGTTGGGTACAATGGCATGTAATCCATTTAGTGTCCTGGATTTCTTGGTCCTACATAGGGACAATGAGGATAAGGCTTCTCTTGCCCCTGTTGCCCCTGTTGATTCTGAGAGCCAGGGAAGCCGTGGATCTGATTCCTGACCCTAGCCACACCCGTGGTCTCTCCATTGACCACACCTGGCTATTGGGAGAGGCCCTGGACAGGCAAATTGTCCACCCCTCAAATAGCCAGTCACAGGGGAGAAATGTATCCTATTTACTCTGGGTGGGTTAGTATCCACCCCTGGGATAAGCTTCATCCTCTGTGTACCTTTTGTGAACTGTTTCTCAGGGCCCAAAGCCTCCCAGAGCTGCTTTAGCACTGAATTTGGCTTTTATCAATCTTTTTCTTTAGGAATTTGGGCTAAACACAGGTCTATCCACATTTGTCTACCAGTAACCCAAGAAGACCTCTCTTTGTGTTTTATCTCCCTTACACATCTTTTAGGTCTTTCTATCTTTCTACAGACATACTTCACATGCTGGTCCAGGTTGTTTAAACCTATCAAAGCCTTTCTGGCCTTGTAAAACTCCTGTCCCATTAGGGATTCTAGCAAGGATAATAAATATCCATTCCAATGTCAAGATCCTTGTTCAATGAAATCTGTCATTAGATCTCTAGTAAACACAGGCCTATCAGGGCCAGTGGAAGGGCTACTGTATATTGCTTTCCTCATGCCCAGTTCTCTTAACAGCACCTGTCCTTCTTGTTTAGTACTTCAGCTCCTGGAATTCATGGGTATTGCCACTGGTGATGACCAAGCATCTTATGTGGCATGCACAAGCCAGTTCATTAGCGACTGTTTTCCCTTTTATTGTGCCAGGTTGCACAGCTTAAATCTCAAGGAGGGATGAGTGGTTATGTTGCTCAGCTGTCTTGCCTTTGCAGCATTGAAGGTAATCTCATCTGCTCCCATGTCCATAGCCTTATAAGCCAAGTAGTTAACTGTTCCCTCCTGGTTTGTTTGAATGTCTTTCCCAGCTCCAACAGTTCAATTGCTGAATATCCTGGCACTTGGTGCAGTGCTTGGAGTGCTCCCATGGTTCCTGTTGTGGCCATGGTGGCAGCGGCCCGGCCCCACCCCTCTTTCATTCGTTTTTGACTTAAAAAGTGGCAGGCTACAAGTTCCATTTCCTTTTCTCTTTGATCCAATTTGCTAGCGAGCTTAGCAGCTAGTACGGAAGAAGAGAGGCTCATATCTTTTTCCGATTTAATTCGTCTTTCACAGTTTGAACTTCCGCTTGTGCTAAGACCTCCACCTGAGACTGCCTTCTCACCTGCACAGGCTGGTCCATAACGTGTCTGGCATGCACTATCCCCATCCGTATCTGTCTCATCCATCTCATCTGCACTATAGACCACCCCAAGCCTGCAATGGCGGCCACATACACCAGTCCTATGGGGATAATCCACCATGTCAAGATTTCTTCTGCCCATACTCTTTCCTTTGCTGATTCCCATATTAACTGAAGCTCCATAACTCCTTTTCATGGGAGCATTTTTTTGTCAGTCATTCCTGCTCGATTACGCCATTTGTTGTATAAATTTTCTCACTGTGGGACCTGGCATTCAGCCTCGTCCCACCCCCAGGTTTGAACCAACTGAACGAATAGAGAATGTTCTTTAGAGAGATTAGTTTATTCCATCTTACTCACAAAAAGTTCATCTCCAGAGGGAGTGGGAAAGAGGTTTCCTATGACAGAGCTTCATTTTGATCACAGGAACCCCAGAGTGTGCGCCCAAGATGGACACCTTGCCCTGTGCCTGCCTCTCTTCTTCCCAGCCTCCCCTGCTTTTCCCTTAGGCCATTGGCTACTCAGTTGTCAGTTAGGCCGAAGTCCATCCCTCATAGCAGACAGAGAGAAAACTGCTCTTTGCTTCCTTTTTTTTCCCTCCACATGCCTGCAAGTCCACTTCCTAGAGAACTGATACCTCTTGCCTCTGTGTTCACCCTGCCCATGTGGACATAGTCTCATACAGACACACAAACATACTCATAACTTAAAAGAAAATAAAAGGTCTTTAAATGAATATATAAATCATAAAAAAGAAATAGACTAATTTTTAAAAAGTGCAGTCCTTAAGAATTAAACAAAATTTTAATTAAAAGAACAATTATCAAACTTCATCAGAGGTTTACGATGTTCCTTTTAAATTATGTACAGTTTTAATAAATTCTTATATGTGGATGCAAATATTTGTTTTAATCTGGTTTTAGAATATGCATGATGAGTACAATAAGACTCAGTGCACAAACAAAAATCTGAAGTACATTATTCTTCCAGAATCTTCTTTGCTGGATTTGGATGTCATTATTCTAGGTAAGAATTATGCTTGTGGAGTTCTATCCATTGTTTCCAAGGTTTTATATAAAAATCTGTGGGATGTACATATTATGTGTATATACACAATGTAGATTTGGGTCAATGATCTTCATATAGAGAAAATTAAATCAAGAAAATCCTAGGTCCTTTGATCTCTCACCTAATATGTTCATCTAAATTCATTATCCTTGAAGTACTGAACTAGTTACCTATACTAAATCAGAGGAGAAAATATCTTTAGATCTACATAAGTATGAACAGATAAAGGCAAGTACAATCCTAAATCTTATTTATTTTTACAAAAATTAAATTTTTTGTATAGGGTCTCACTTGGGGCTCAAGTACTCTAACATTCAGTATCCACAGATCTGTTTTGAACTCAACCTGTAACCCAGGGAGTCCTTGAACTTCTGATTCTACTACCTCATTTTCTGGAATGGCTTGGACTACAGGCCTGTAACCCCAGGATCATTTTGTGGATAAATCTTACAATTCCCTCAAAAGACTTGAAATGAGGTCCATAAAAAGTACTTTATTATTTTTATTTTATGTGTATGAGCTACATTATTAAGTGCACCTGAGTCATGCAAAACCAGAGAAGTCAGAAGAGGTCTTTGGATTCCCTGGATCTGGGGTTACATATGGTTGTTAGCCCATGGGTGCTGGGAACCTAACCCCAGTCCTCTACAAGATCAGCAATACTCTTACATACTGAACCATCTCTTTATTCTTGTGAGGCACAATTATTAAAAGAGTTTGTTAGGATAATTAATTGGTGTGGATGAGAGCCATTTGAGAAATACCATAGTTATACAGGCATGCAGACTCTGACAGTCTTAAGAATTCTCCTTTAGCAGTGAGGACAGATGTTCAGCCCCATACCCTTTGAACCAACTGAGTGACTGGAGAATGTTCTCAATTAGAGAAACAAATTTATTCAGGGTTACTTACAAAGGATTCATCCCCATGGAAAGAGACAGAAATTTTGTATGGAGGAGACAGCATTTTGATCAGAAGTTCGGTGGACTTCCAGAACACACACCCAAGATGGAGATCAGAGCCACACTCTAGCATCTCCTACCCTGCTTTCTCTGCTTTCCCACTAGACTCTCCCCCTCAATCCAGTGATTGGTTGGAAAGTATTCGCTTTATTCGCTTCATCGCTCTCAATCACATTCTTGGAGGCATGTCCCTTGAGGCAGAAACTCTGCAAATTTACCACTACAGACACATACAGGAGTAGTGAATGCCTGACTGTGAAATCTGAGTTCACTTTCCCTTCAGCTTTCCTCCCGCTCTACCACCACTGGGTGAAGCAGCAAGAAGTTAGGAGTGAAGGGAGCCCAGTGTGATGAAATCTATGTGGCAAACAACATGTGAAGCCTCGGAGCAGGAGGAAAAAAAAGTGATTGAAAAGTATGGCTAACTAGAGAAATTAATATAATAGCAAACACATGGGTACTATTTATAAGTTAAAACAAATTACTGCAAATGGACCTACTCAATAAAATTTTCTGAAAAGAAAACCCAAGATTCTGAGTTTTAAAAGCAGCAACAAAGTGAATTTGGGCATTTTACCCTTTGGAAATTTGAACTGCTCCAAACAAATGAAATAAATTTTTCCACATATCATCGTTAAGGAAAAGACCAAAAATTATATTAAATAAATGAGTTCAAGACCACTCAAATGAAGTATAGAAATTTTTATCATAATTCTGGTACTTTTATGATTAGCAATGATTAATTTCAGTTATTTTATAATTTATATGAAAATAGTATCAGTTTAGTCCCAGTGTTATGTTATTACTCAAATCTGGATTTTTTAACAAAAATCATAAGTCTTTTGTGTAAGATTATTATAGACTACTAAAATACTAAGATCAACCATCATTTGTAGTCTCCTGAGTTGGGTAGCTTTAGTTGTCTACTTGACACACTTGGTGAGAAGGGGCCATAAATGAATCATTCCTCCCATATCGGTCTGTGGCTACGTCTATGAGGAGGGAGTACCACCGCTAGCTAGGTGGTCCTGGCACAGGCCACGCGTGTAAGTCAGTAAGAAACATTCTTGATTTTAGTTCTTGCCTATAGATTTCTGCCCTGAATTCCTGTCTTATTGATGAACTGTGTTCAGAACATGTAAGTCGGACAAAGCCTTTATTCTCAAGCTGGTTTTGATAAGTGTTTTTACCAGAAATAGAAAGCTCTCTAGAATATTCTTAATATTTTAATTCTAAGAAAGATATTATTGGGAATTTTGTGTATATGAATAAAGTAAAAATGTTCCAGTGATTTTATTTAAATTTTTAAGATAGCCACCAAGATGTTAAAAGTGATGCAAAGAACATTTGAAAGCTTCAGTAATTTAAGAAATAAATGTTAAGTTAAGGTATAAAACTTGAATTAATCTAAAACTCCTCAATGTCCAATAAGGACGTGAACCACAATCTTTGTTTTTGTTAGTCTCAATAGATGAAAAATACATCTGTCTCCACTGACCAATAATTACAATATAACCTTTGTCACTGCAGAGTTATAAATAGACAATAACAAATTAATTCCAATACTGAACTGACACAACATAAACTATTATCTCTTCCCTACTTCTCAATTTAGAATAATTTTTCTAACATTAATAGTCACCCTTAACATAAATTTTAAGTCCAGGGTTCTTATAACAATCTTTAGGAGCAAAAGCACTTGATCATTATGAAAACACAGAGTTAACACTCCACTGTGTGTGATTTATCTAGAGATATGTTATATTGAGGAAATATATTCAGCATTAATAATATGAAAATTAACAGTGGAGAAGATTACACACTGGAAGGAAAATGCAATAGGAGTGATTCTACGTTTTTTAAAAAATAAATTGTAGATCCATATGACTACTAGCATCCTTGAAGGACATATGGATAAAGGTGGTAACAGCATTGTGCCTTATACACAAAACCATAAAAGAGAGCAAGGAACTTAAGCATCTCAAAATACACCTAACAGCTTCAATAAATCCCATGTGCCCAGTGATAATAACTAACCCAAATAGAAATGAATAGTACTATACATTGGTAAATCAATGCCCCAAAGCATAATTCTACATGTTCAGATACATGAATCAGAAAGAATTTCTGAACAAAGCAGAATTTGATACAGTGACTTGTAAAAATAAAATATTATCACACTGGATTTATTCATAGTACAATTTAATAGAAATAGCAACAAGCCATGCAACCTTTTGTTTTCAAATACCAGATATTGAGTCCTTGACCAATATTAGCCAGTAAATGGAAATACAATGGTGATCAGGATGGATTGAAATTGGTGTTGTAGTGGCACTTTTATCTTACAGGTAATAAGTAGATAAAATTCCAATTCTCTAATTGGAAGTAAGGCCTGATCAGTGGGAGGGAACTTTTGTGTGGTACTGTAAAGAAAGTCAAGTACACATGGCTGGAGAGGTCATAGATCCTAGAGAAAAATCTATTTCTGCCATACCCTTAGAAGAATATAATGTCTTAATATATTCTAAATATTCATCCTTATTTTTACAGACAAGTGTACCTCTCGCTAAGCATCAAAGAAGGTTCTTTTGCAACCAACACAGATTTGCACAGCTGGTCAAATGCTGAGAATCATAGTCTCCTAGAGAGTGTGTCTTAAATGACACATTTTCAATGCAACCTCCACACATAAGAAGAATGCATCTTTGAAATCTCACAGAGAGGTTTCCCTATCCAACATATGGTGATTAATACAGAGCCACACAACTAGCCAATGTGCAGAGAACAAGAGGCTGCAGAGTATTTAATCCATGAATAGGAAACTAATTTCAAACTTTTACCTTCAAGTCTCAGAGATCATTGTGGAAGAGGGAGCAAAAAGACTGTAAAAGATAGAAGGGGTTGATGATCCAAAGAAAAATTTTTAGACATTTGATTAGTTACACGTATGAACTCATAGGATGCACAAGTCCTATACAAGGTCAAACCAGACAGAACCCAAACATAGACATGGGGAAGTGGGCAAGAAATCCCAACTCAACATAAGGAACTTTTGTCAAATGATGTCTGCTAGAAGAGGGAGAGGCAATCTCTTAAATAGGTGGGATTCTTGGCTGGTTGCTCAACTCACATGATGTACCCATACTGAAAGACATGTGGGTACACAAATATGCAAAAGGGTGTCTAATACCATCAAATTATATTGTATGAAAATAACAAAAAATTGTTTTTTGTTTTTAAAGATGGATGTACTTTTTGTTCTGAAAGAGTTTTAGTGATAATGTTTTCCAACTGCACATATCTGTTAAGGTTAGTTGAGGTCTGTTTGAAAATAAAACAGAAAATAGTTCATTGAACAGGGTTGTCCATTAAAATTTGGTGGACAGAGAACACAACTTTAAGCATAGGTTTGGTTAAACTGTGAAGTCAGAATGTGCTTAATATGCTATTTTAAAAGAAGCAATGTGTTTGATAAGAAAAATATCCACTTCACAGGGCAGAATTTGTAGAAGCCTAAAACTTAAGTTGTTTTTTTCTTACACTTGTTTTTCTGGTATAGATAATTAACAAACCATCAACAGTGAGCAATAAGGAGAGCTGGAGAACAAGAGTGGTCCCAGGTTTCAGTCTGTTGTTATTATTATAGAGGGGTGCATATGCCTCAGAAGAGGTGAGAGGACAACTGTGTCTTTCTGCATCTGTTGCAAGAAGAAGCTTCTTTGATCAATGATGAGAGCTTGACTTGACTGTGACTATAAAGATACATATTTAGAATGTTGTAAGAAATTATGATGATCTAGGTAACCAACAGTAGTATATTCTCCTCTGACATGGAGAGGACAAACCCTTTCACCTTCAGATGGAGTCCTAGAATTTCAATTCCTCTGGCTTGTAGAGCAAACATTTTGACTCATCTATCTTGATAGCCTAAAATCTCTGATATTTTGGATGCTAGTGGTCACAAATGTGTGTGTGTGTGTGTGCGTGTTTGTGTGTGTGTGTGCATGCAGTGGTTTTATTTCATATAATATACCTATTATCCAATCAACTGTTTGATGTCCTGATCAAGATTACTTTCTACAGAAGGAATAAAATAGCATTTATTTAAAAAACACTCCAAGATGCTAAAACACGTCTTCTGAGTACTATCTTTCTTTCTGTTCAAACATAAAATGTTTATTAAATTAAGAGAGAATAAATGCTAGAAATGAAAGTTTGTTAATGAACTGGACAGTAATCAAAATCACTGTACTTTAATTTTTTTAAATTTGACTGATCTTTTGAAATTTTATCTTCATGAGTATTGTAATTACATTATTTCCATCGCTCTCTGTCCCTTTCCAACAATTCCCATATTCACCCCTCTTCCTCACAATTGTGTACCATTCTCTGTCTTTTATACAATGAGCTGAGTCCACTTAATGGTGTTCATGAGTATATGTGTTTATAGCTACAAACTTGGGATTAGACAACCTCTCAGGATTTCATGTACCTCCTCATCTTGAGGACCTCTGTGAATTTTTCTCGTCTAAATTGGCATTACAGATGGTTTTGTCATTACCCAGAACATGTTGAGCTAATATGCTATGGAGAATTCATGATTGTAGCCTACTCATGTCTAGAGAGCACTAACTGGCACATGTATCTTGTCCCTGTAGCTCTTACAGTCTTTTTACTCCTATGATGTTTGTGGATCCTTAGGTGTAGAGGTTGCAATGCAGATTTAAGGCTGAATACACTACAGTTGCTTGCTCTCTGTGTTTGACCAGTTGTGAAATTTTGTAATAGTCTTCATCTACTTCAAGAAGCTTCTTTGAGGAATAGTGAGAGCTAAACTTGACTGGGATTATAAGGATACATACATCTTAGAATGTAGTAAAAATTTATGATGATCTAGGTAAGCAACAGTAGTACATTCTTCTTCAGGGTCTATGGTCTCTACAACCATGTGTACTTGGCTGTTTACAGTACTATGTATGAATTCATTCCTATTGAGTGGACCTTAAGTCTAATTGTTCTCCTGTTGATCACCCTTTAGGAAAATAATTGACAAAAAATGCTGGCAAGCATGTGGGGAAAGGTGACCTTTTTTCATTGTTGGTAGGATTGCAAAGTGGTACAGCCACTATGAAAATCAGTATGCAGAATTTAAAAACAAAAACTTAAATTAGAGTTGCCATATGATATGTCATATGGTATGTCATTCCTTGGCATATTCACAAAGGGTTTGAATTTCTACTGCAGAGATATCTGTTCAGGCCAAGCTTATTGCTGGTCTTTTTACAATAGCTAGAAAATGCAAATAACCTAAATGTCCCTGAATTAATGGAAAGATAATGAAAAAGTGGCCCATTTACGGAATGGAGCTCTGTTCAAAACAAATAATAATGAAATCATGAAATTTGACGGTAAACTGATAGAATTAGAAATTTCTGAACTGAGTGAGGAAGCCAGGCTCAGAAACAAAATGATGCATGTTCTCTTCATTTGTGGATACTAGCTTCAAATCTTTAGTTGTTAGTATATATCCTGAAGAAATCGCAGGAGCCAGTGAGCTAGAAAGGAAGCATGGATGAGGGTGGGGTGTGGAAGGAGCTTGAGAGAGAGGGATAATAAGATACATTTGTTATAAAGGAAGAAATGAGGAAAATGTGAAGTACTCTAATGGGGAGGGAGGAGGGAATACTTTACAGGAAAATAGACTAAGAAAAGAGATAAATATGTTTAACTGGTATGAAACATGAAACGAAATTATATTATCTCATACGTTTACTAAAAGTTATATTATAAATATGCACACATATATATGTATATAAAATATATATGTATGTTTATGAGTGCATTTGTATAGTTGAAGGCTATATAACAAAAATTACAGTGTCAAATAAAGGAAATCTCCCTTTGAGCTTTGGAATTGTTGGTCAGGATCATCCAAGTCACTCCCAAAATAATATAGGTCATTGCTATAGTCCTTGATTGCCTCCCAGAACTTGAAGGAAAGACCCCGTTGCTGAAGACATAGCATCCTTTGGACACAGGATTTGGAGCAATTGACTGGAACTGACCTGGAAGTCAACTCCCTGAAGCCTAGCTCTCATAGTAGCAGAAGATACTATGCAATCTGCCAAGAGAGAAAACCAATCAAAGGTCCTATACAGCTGTGAAAGCTATGAACCACCATGACCATTCCAGTAAATTATCTCTATTGGAGAAAATAATTTTATTGCTTAAATGTATTATTCAGACTGCTCTGTCTTTGCCTAAACAAGACATTAGGAGTTGATCATCATTGTCATCTACACCTTTTCGAATCACTACTGACGTATGATTGTGTGATAGTGTTTAATTTCCACTAGCTTAAAGAATTATTGCTATATATAATATATATATATATATATATATACATATATGTGTGTGTGTATGTTTGTGTGTGTGTCTGTGGTCAATTCACAATATATATTATATTATTAATGTTAGTGTATTATCTGAGCATGAACCGATGGAATGATATTTTGTACATAAATTTTGAATCATTTTGAATGTTTTGGGTTCCCTTTGTCTTGGCCAAGATTTTGAACACATTACATAATTTAATATTACACTTTTCATTATAACTTCTAAATAAATAGATATAAATTTCATTTCCTCCGTTTAAAGATATTTACAAAAAAAGTAAATTAATGTTTCTTTGACTTTTGCTAGTGTTTTCAATAGATTAATCAATATGTTAACAAGATGTTATGAAAATGCTGATAAGAGGAAGTTCTTTCTCAACATTGGATTTTATTTCAAAGGATGAGAAGAATCTCTCCATAATTCTGAGTAGACTATTTAGGAAAACATTCAGGAACTATATTTTGCATATTAGAAAAGGAGAAAAATGATTATGACCTTAAAATAGAAAGTAATTATGACCCATTAAGTAAAGAAATCATACAGAATTGAGAGCTGTCTGTGAGCACAGAGTTTCAGAGATTTACATGATGAGATTGTAATGGACTTAGAAGAAATAAGGCACACAGTTAGGTACTTTTCTCAGTAAAATGAGAAATTCTGTAAAGGTTTTATGATCACCATTTCTCTTGTATTGCTAGACTATTAATGGAATATCCATGAACTGAATTTACAAGCATAAGCAACCTGAGAAACTGACTTGATTAAATATCACAGCTCATGGATATGAGAATGGAGGAAAGAATACTGGTAACAAATGGATTTTGAGAGACTCATTATTCTATATACTAAGGTCAGCAAGAATGAGCAAAAGAGAATTCTGGAAAAAAAGACAATGAAAAAGAAATTAATGTTTTTAACAAAAAACTGTCACGTAAGTTCACCTCCTTGCACATGTGCACATCAGAAATATAGCACACACACACACACACACACACACATTATCAGCTTTCTTATTTCTTAATTCAAAATTATATTATGTTAAAGAATGAAGTATCTATTGCTTGAATGTTTCTGAATAAATCTAAAAAGGAGTAAGAAACAAAGAAAAAGAGGGCTGGAGAGCTATGTCAGAGATTAACAACAATGGCTGTTCCTGTAGAGAATTCAGGTTCAAATTTCAGCACCCATGTGGTGGCTAATAATCATCCATAACTCTTGTTCCAGGGGAATCCAACACCACCTTCTGACCTCTGCAGGTATTTCATGATATGGGTGTATTTACACATGTATAGGCAATATATTAATATACACACAAAAATAATAAAATATTTTAAACATGGAAATGATTAAGAAATTGTAAAAAGAGTAAGAGGATTCCTTGGCAATTTTTATCTTTATGAGGCAGTTTCAGGAAAACACACAGATTTTTGGTGTTAGAATTTGGCAAATTTTTTTCTGATTGATTGTTCTAAGACAGATATAGTTAACAAATTCTTGTTAAGATGACACATATTAACAATCGCCTAAAATAAATAGTATTATAAGACATAACACAGTTGATCCTGGTGGAAGCATTAAAAAAAGGGCTTCATTTACAAGGATATTTAAATATACCTTTAAAAATTGCATTAATGGTTCCATATAAATTATTGGGGAAATACTTGGATGCTTTGAATGACAGAAAATGATTACTGTAATCTTATACATTGGGTCATATATATGGGTATAAAGGTAAGGACGCTTTGTCTTTAAAATAGATCTTTTCTTCTCACTAACAGTTAGTTATACTATAAAATACTATACAGTAAGGCTAGGCTATCAGTAGTTTTTTGTTTTTTGGTTTTTTTTTTTAACTAATTTTGGCCATTTCTCCCATTTCTTGGGAAATTTTTGATGTTCAAAACATCTCAGTGATCTCTTTATTGACAGCCTTTGTAATAGAGGTTTTGTGAAATCATGACGAAATGAAAGCGTTAAATGCAATGTGAAGAGAGTGAAAGAGAGGCAAAGATGGACCGAGAAGGACAGTGCAAATCAGTGTGTCTCCTGGAGGTTCACTGATTTCAGCTGTTGTGGAAACTTGGAAATCAATTCTGAGAGCAATGTTCATGATGGAGTCCTTGTTCGTGAAGAGGTTAGAGGATCTCAGAAACCACTGGGGTCATTCATGTGATATTTAGAATTAAGAGTCTGTGGTTTGGGGTCAGCTTGTGATGAAAAAGCAGCTGTGAGTAATGAAAGATGAGCACAGTGAAGCCTTTGATTTATTGATGACAGTTAACTGGGTCTGAAAAATAAGCTGTGGTTAAGAATTCTGCTTCCATTTAGAAAAAATTCTATGGGTAGTATTTCCTGAGGTTCTGCACACAGATATGATCCAGACAGGGTCAAGATTTCATCTCAAGCTGACAACTGAACTTCCTAAGATGTAACAGTCTCCCACATGGTGGTACAGATTTGGCAGCATGAAAGTCAGAGGACTGAGGGGGTCACGGATAGAACCTGAAGACTGCTCCAAGTCTCAGGATCAGAGTCCTTGAAGAGATAAAGGAAGGCCAATGGTGAAGCTGAAGCCTTAGTTATATATTGGAGGCTTCAAGATCATGGATGCCTACTAAGGAAAGTGGCAGATGTGGAGTAGAAAGAGCCTGATCTTATGGACCAAGCTACCTGTGTTGTGGTTGACAAACCCAGAGAAGTGGAACTATTCAAGCTCTCTGGAGCGAGGAAGATCGCGAATGAATTTTAGATATGTGATTCTGTATTTTGTATACTGTAGGATTTTGGATTGCTTTGATCTGTTTGTTACTGTGCCATGGTTCTTCCCTCTTGGATGAAGAGAGCATGTAATTGATTTTGGATTGTACAAGATCCCAAAGTTAAGTGGCTTTGGATTGTAAAATGAAGGTGGACTTTAAATTGTTAGAACTGTAAATCAAAATGTAACCTACTAAAAGATAGGATCTCTCTGTAGCTCCAGCTGGAGATAGGTATGTAGATCAGGCTGGACTTGTTATCACAGAGATTCTTCTATTTTTCGCCCCTTAGTGTGTGATTAAATGGTTTATCACCATGCCCAGCATACTGTAGGACTTTTAAAAATTGGACATTATTTTATATTGTGATATAAACATGAGTTCTAAGAGAACAGAAACTTCATGTTTTAAAATTATTTGGTTGTATGTTGAAGCTGGTATGACTTATAATGGCATAATTTCTGTCAGTTTGACATAAACCTGGACTAGAAAGAGAAGAGCTCAACTGAAGAATTCCTCCAGCATACTGACCTGTGTGTAAGTTTGTAGAGCCTGTTCTCCATTGCAGATTGATACATGATGGTCCAAACCACTGTGGATGATTCGCCCCTTGGAAAATGGCCCTAGGTTGTATAAGAAAGATTGCTAACCCTGAGACAGAGGAAGTCATCCAGTAAGCAGTATTTATCCACCACCCTTGCCCCTACTCATGCTAGTTTCTGTTCTGACTTCACTGCATGATTCACTATAATTGGTTGGATGTGTATGCCAAACAACCCTTGCCTCCCCAAATATCTCTAGGTCGTGAGGTTTATCACAACATCAGAAATAAAAAACAAAACAAAACAAAACAAAAACCTCAGAATAAAATAAAAGAAAAAAATGAAAGACATTTCAGATTTTTCTAGATAATTCAGAAAGGCAATTATATTCTGAAAATTATAGGAAATTACAAAAAATATGTAGTGTGCAAAATATTACAATTTGAGAAATTTAAGTTGGACTCATGAAAAAAGTATTACATTAATCAGCCTCAAGAAATAATGGTCCTAAGTACAGAAAATTGCTAAGGAAGGAAGAAAAAATACAGAAGCAATGCATTTCTAAAAAAGAGATGACTATCCATGAAAGCGTGCTAATTTTGCTTACATAGTTTTTTTTTTTAATTTAAGAAAATTAACTTGATAATAACACTTGTGAGTTTGTAGTTTTAAATACTTTAGTTTTTGTTTGTAGTAAATAAAGGCTCTTGACTTTGGTTCCGTGAGTGGGAGAGAATATGAGAAAACCATTTTATATGTGTGTTAAGAGCCTGCAATTGTGCTGCTTCCTGGTGGGGTGGGAGAGGATTTCCCATTATGTCGGAGTGACAGTCAATGAAATGGAAACTAAAGCCACAATGATCACTACACAAACCAAGAGGCCTAATATCTGGGCCAACTGAGACATACATACAGAATTTTAGGACCCAAATGTCTCATGCTTAGTGGAGGACTTCCATTGGTAGTTACGCCGCAGCCTTCTGCACACATGGTGTCTCTAGAAAGGCTTGACCAATGGTCTCACCTTGGTTCCAAAACCGGGGAGGGAGGGGCCAGGACCTCATGTGATTTTGCTGGGACAAACCAAAAGTGGAGGGGCCAGCACAGGTTTTGGGACCGTGTGGTGAAGTTGCCTTCCTATGGGGTAGGGAGAGACAAACACGGAAAAGGGAAGAAGGAGGGTGTGACCATCAGCACACAGAACACAGAGAGGCCTACTCACGGACAACCAGGGGCATTTTTCTAATGCTGTGGGGGAGGGGAGGGTACCTGTTTGGGTGCCAAATGTTGGGGTCCCTCTGCTTGGGGCCAGCCTGAGTGGGATGCAGGGTCTCTGCCGAGAAGGGGTGATAGGCATGGAGTTAAAACACAGACACCCAGAGTTGGGTGGAAGCATGCGGAGGGTGATCTGCAGCAAACTCGTTTATTCAAGAAAGTGCAAAGTATTTTATGGTCTGGTTAGCCAGTAGCCCTATTGGGTGGTTCCCCACTGCAATCATTAGTGTTCTCTCTCTTAGGCAGATCATCCAGGTGCAGAGTGCAAGCTGGTGTCACGTCTGGCCAGAGTGGAATGCCACATCCACAGAAGCCATTCCCTTATTCCTCATGGCAGGTGGCCTGGCTTAGGCTCATGCTGCATTATGCCACTGTACAAAGCTGGGTTTTTTAATTAAACTGTTGTGTATTTCACACAAACTGCTCAGTCAGTCTTAATCATCTTTATACTCCCTTCACCACTGTCAAACCACTCCCACCACCTGTAGCCCACTGACTGGAATCCATACATTCTTTCATCTGTATTAAGGTCCATTGTGTCAAGTTAGTTTCCCCAAATGACCTCATTGCATGTTCATCCACTGAGGTTTATTCAGCCTACCCAGTGTCCCTTGCTTTATGAAGACAAGTTCATCCTTACCAAAATCAGCAAAATTCTATGATTAGAGAGTGATATAAATATGTGGTCTTTGGAGGTATCACATATTTGTTCAATCAAAGAAATAGATAATGAAGTGCAAACATAACGTATAGGGGTGTAACTTAGTCTATCAGAAATCTTCAATACATAATGTCTGTGTGAGTTGGTATGTTAATCTGATATTTGTCACTGTGATAATATGTCCTAGGGTCAGGTTCAGAAAATACTGAAAAGAAGAAATGTGTATATTTATTTCATTTCCAGATGTCTCAGTTCATGGTTGCTTGGTCTTATTCTTATGACCTTATGACAAGACAGAATATTTTGAAGAGGTTATGGTGGAGTAAAATCTATATGACCCGGCCGGGAACCCAGATAGAAAGAGAGGGATAGCCCAAATTTCTATTGCTTCCTTGAGTGACACATCCCCAATGGTCTATGTTTTCCAATGAAAGAACACTTCCTAAAGTTTTCATCACTTCTGAAATATACCACCATCTGGGAATTAAGCTCTCAACACATGAGTGTTTTGGGAAACTTTCTGATCTAAGTTCTAGTATCTATGGCATAAGTTGTAAGATTTATTTCCCCAGGAGTATTAAACAATGTGTATTTCCCTTGTTATAAGGTCCCAATGACAAACCAAAGTTCAATTCCACCAAATAATTTAGTAGGCTTACTTACAAATCATGGATGTGTAGTCACAGGCAAGAATGTTAGTGACCCTAAAGCAGCCACACTAGAAGGTCTTCATTCAGTATGGATGATTGATTGTCTATGACTTTGTAGATGGAGCCTCCTCCGCTCACTTTTCCCAAGTCTATATACTCTAGTCTTTCCATGAGCCTGCACCTCCATCCAAGGCCATGTGGAGTTAGAGTAGAATTATAAACCAGTGACTGAGAGAAGTGTCTACATACTCAGGTGAGGATTGAATGAGCTTCCTAAACCCCTGGATTCTTTTTATTTTTTTCTAATAGTATGAATGTATTATCTACATGTACATATGTCCACCAGTGTTATGCAATGCCCTGGGAATGGGGGTGGTTTGGCAGAAAAGGAAGTCAAATCCCCTGGAACTGCTGTTATGGATGGTTGCTAGCCATGATATATGTGTTGGGAATCAAGCTCAGGTCCTCTGCAAGAGCAGTTAATGCTCTTAAACTCTGAGTCATCTCTCCAGCCTCCATGGATTTTTGTTGTTGTTGTTTTCGATTTTTGGAGATAGTTTCTTCCTGTAGCACCAACTAAACTAAAATTGACTATGTAGAACAGGCTGACCTCAATCTCAGAGAGATCCATCTGCCTATGTCTTCTAAAAGCTTGATTAAGAAGTGTGTACCATGATACTGGGCTTGGTTTCATTTTTATTGTCTTATTTTAGTAGTTTGACATACCTCATATGATTTTTTTCTTATAATTTCTAATAAAATTATATGAATATCTTATAGAAATTTTAACAGATAGTGTAACAAAAATTCTTTTTGCTTCAGAACCAGTGACTCATTTCTTTTTATTTCTTGTCTTAGTCCCCCTAAGCTCAATAATAATACTTCAACAACAGCAACACACACATACACACACGTGCATGCACACATGTACACACATTCTTTTTCAAATTCTGCTTTAGCTTAATATGATGTTTTCTTTTGTAATTTGCCTATTTGAGAAACAAAGGTGCCACTCAGTCTGAAATATATATCACTTAAGAACTCAGGTATTTTTAATGTTTAGGATTTCCCTAATTTCTACAACTACTCTTGTATAAGGGATTAGATATCACTAATAATAAAGTGTTTACAAATACCAGATTTTAAGAGAATATATTACATGTTCTTAGCTTTGTTATTATATTTTATAGGGAGACCATTTCTCCATTTACCTTGAAATAAAAAGTTCAAGATTCTTTTTCTGCTGGCGGTGAAATAGAAGTTTGGTATAGAAAAAAAACCACTGTCTCTGCTTTAGTGAATTCGATTGTTATAGACTTCACATTTAAGTGAGAACATAAAGTATATTATGTTTCTCTGTTTTTTATATTTCACTTAAGATAATGTCCAATGATATATTTGTTGTCACTATAACCAAAGTACATTCTTTATAATGCTGAATAATATTCCCGTGTGTATTCAGTAATCTGTCATCATCTTTAGGGGTTTGAAGACCTCTAGTAGAGCCTACAACCTTGTATTTTACCAACCTACACACAAACACACAAACACACAGACACACATGTACATACACGTATGCATGTACAACACATACATAATGTTTAATGATACGTGTTTTCTATAAAAATACCACCTGCAATTAAGTTTAATATATAATTTAGGCATAATGAATTTGTAATGGTTAATTTAATTATTCAGCTTCTTTGGATCAAGAAACACCTAATCTATTAATGGGGCACACCTCTAAATATGTTTATGAAGCTGTTTCCAGAGATGTTTATCTGAAGACGTAAAACCCACGTGAATGTGGGTGGTGCCATCTGGTGGACTGAGCACTTGGGCTGAATAGTAAGGGTGAAAGGAGAAAGCCTGCTGGTTACCAGCATTCTACTCTCTCTTCTTCCTGGTCAGCACCAGAAATCTAGCTGCAGCCCACTACCCCACCAATGCCTTCACCATGCGATGCTCTTCTGAAATGTTTGTGAAATCCTTCCTTCCTAAGACCTAAATAGAACAACTATATTAACACATAATAGCGTTCTTTAATGGATTATGTGAATGTGGTCTCTCTGTGTCTGTCTGAAGCTCTCAGGTTGTACTATACTCACACTTCATCTTGTGATTGTATAACATCACAGCAACCTCTCTGAGGTGAAATTATGGGTCCTGTGGTGTAATGTTAAGCCACCATTGACATTCTGATATACCAGCACGGCTGCTACCTATGGTTAATGATGCTGGATAATTAGACCAAAGTAATATGAGCACTTGGATGTCAGAATACATGGTTAAGAATCCCAAATATTTAAAATTCTTTTTTTCAAAAGCCCTTTGAAAGAAAGAATTGCAATTGGAAGTTGTACTCTGGTTTTAACTCTTCAAAGCAGTGGGCAGTAGCTCTCACACAAGCCTTTGTGTCTGTAACATACAGTGACAGTGATAAACATTAGAAGTCTCCTGACCCTGACATTTCAGGTTTGGATGCTCCCTGTTTCACATCCAGAAATTGGAGCACAGTTTATTCTTTCTGGCTTCTCTGTCAACCTTCTATCTTCTCCAGGCATAATGCTCCATCTTCTCTCACTTTTCCTATGCTTCTGACAACCCACACTGTCTCTGGCATCTCACTACTCTCTGGAATGCTTCAGTCAGTATTGTCACCATTGCTGCTCCTATGTCTGTTGTGCTTTACACTGCCTTTTTTTTCTTACAAGTTCTCCTCTACAGTAAGATATATTTCTATCCCCTTACCCCCTCTTTGGTCTTCTGGAAATAAGGTCTCCTGGTAGCCCCAGCTGTCCTAGAACTCGTTATGTAAAACAGGCTCTTACAAAGATCCTCCTTTGGCTCCTGAGTGTTGGACTTAAAGGCATGTGACATAATAGGCTGTAATAAGATTTCTTAAGCTGTTTCCACTTGTGACACCTTTTCACCACAGAAATTTTTACATGATCATATATGTGTGTGTCTGTGTGTGTCTATGTGTGGGTGTGCCAAATCAAATGTTTCTTATAAACTCATCAATTTATTTTAAAATAATTATTTGATATACTTACAGTTTTACCATTTATCAAAGTTAAAATCAATTTTTTATTCCAATGAAACAGATGTTTATTATAAAGAAGTAATTCTTGGTTGAATGTTGATATTGCAAGATGCAAAGTCTTTTCCATGATGTTTCTGAGTTGATCGATATTTTAATTTTATAATCATCAGTGCTGAGAATGCCATTTTGAAAAATACATAACACAGAATTACAGAAGTATGTTTAGATACATCTCTGGAATTATTGGTAAATCTGTTCTACTTTCAATTCAAAAGTTAGCAGTTTATGAAATTCAAACATCAATTCCAGTCAAATATCCAAACACAGCATAGCCCAAATATGTATTAATATAATATTATATTATACTAATTGGATACTTGTATACTGAGGAATGAGGACAAGAAAATATTAAATCTTTTCTTCTAGTACTAGAACATGATTTTTCTTCCTTAAGAGTAGAAAATCCTCGTCACTAATATACCTCCAATTCAAATTTAAAATGGTCTCAATTCTGAACCAATGTCTTTCATACTGTACTCACTGACTTTCCACGTGGCAATGCAAGTGCTGTGTAAAGTGTCCATGTTTTATGTCACGAACCAGAACCATATGAAGTTGCACATGCAATGTGTGTGAACACCTTGTACTTATTACATTTTTGATTTTGAATTAATTTAGGTAATTATGCATTCAGAAAACGCTCATTTTGCCAAAGTTTTGTATCTTTAACCCATACTCCCAAAATTAGATATGGGCTTATGATTCATAGTTTTAGGAGCTGGGCAATGTTTTAATAATAAATATTAAAATGGTAAGAAAAGCCATCTACAGTAATTAATGTCACGAGACGGCAGGAGAAGGTGTCTCCAGGCTGACACACAAAAGGAGGCAGTCCGTGTTCACCCTGTTCATACAAAAAATCCATATGTAAGCTTAATGGGTCACAAAGACACAGGAAATAGAGAGGAAGAGAGAGAGAGAGAAAGAGAGAGAGAAAGGAAGAGGTGGAGGACAGCAGATGGAAAAAGTTAATAGGAGGAATCAAGGATCAAAGTTATACATATGCATATATGAAATCCTCGATGGTTAAAAAAATAAAATTTATCCAATGACTCTTTATTTGTATGCTATGACTTAATGAAAATGGAACTGAATAGTTCATATATGCTAAAGAGCATGTCAGGGGTACTTGTAACAATCACAGAAGACACTCACAAAAATGAAGTACTCTGTTATGGTGCCAGCCTTTCAATGGGCTATCAGGGAAAATATCCTTGTCTGTGAGCTTTCAGAAGGAGATATCTTTGAGGGGGAAAGGCATTGTTTGACTTATTATACTAACCAAAATATGAAGCAAAAATTAATTCTTTCAAAATGAAGTTAATTTACATTTGTATTTCTTGTTAAGGCTATTTACCTATTCATTCACTTTTATTCATGAAACAGAGGAAGTCTGTTATAATAGCAAACATTAGAGTAAGGGAGTCATGAAGAAAGCAAAGGAATTTTACATTCAACTATTCATAATGTACCTAATAATGGGCGTGGGTTTATTTTCTTTGAGGCTTGTTTTTATCCAGGCAAAACTGAAGTCAAGTAAATGCACCCCAGGTTCTCTTCTGAGGACTATAATAATTCTATAAAGTACTCAACAGGTGCCAAATAAAATTACTGAACAAATGTTAGATGTCATCATTGAAGCACTGTGCCTACAATGAATAGATGTTCAGTGAGTGGTATGATTCAACAAATTATGTATTTATTTATCATTTCAAAAACATTTTAAACTCTGGCCATTACTCTGAAACATCAAAACACACAGTATAAAGCTCATGCTGCTGCCAAAATATTATAATTGTTATTTGCTTTTTATGAGAAAAACAACTTTGAATTTTACTCTAATTATTATAATTTCTCATCTAGTATATATAATAATTTAATCATAGAGAGATTAACAAAAATTAGCAGTCCTATAAGAATTGAAAGAAGAATTAAAATCCAGGATCTATAATTTCCAGATTTCTTAGTTCTTTGTGAAGTTAGCATTTTATTAAGTCTATTGTGACTTAAAAAAAATTAGTTGCCATGGCACCCTGAGCCTCCAAATGTTGTAGAGTTTTAACACCTCCTACCTTATATCCATAAATTAACCTCAGCAATGACTTTGCTGCCTTTTAATATTTGGCATTCATATAACTACTGATTTTATATATTTTCTTTGGAAATTTAGGCATTCTTTAATATGATAGCTATATTGAAATATTAAGAATATATATGTATTTCAAATTGCTGTAAATTTAATTTTGCAGTTTGCAATTTAAATTATTTTATTGCCCAAAATTTGCTTGTACATAATGATTTCCACATGCAATGCAATGTGGTTGAAATTGGGATGTTTAACTTTCTTGATGAAATAATTTATATAAATATCACCTAACAATCTTGAAATATTTTATTAGGTTTTTATTTATTTATTTTATATGTATGAGTGTTTTGCTTGTAAAGTGCACGTGTTACATGCAATACCCATGGAAGGTCAGAATAGGGTGTCAGATCCACTAGAACTGGAGTTAGAATGGTTGTTAGCCACCATGTGGATATTGGAATCCAAACCCAGGCCCTCTGCAAGAGCAGCCAGTACTCAAACGCTGATCCATCTCTTCAGGCCCCAAATATTTTCAAAAATATATAACATACCACGTTTAGCTGTGATTCCTTATAATTTTTAGGGCATATATTAATATTTTTTACTACAAATTATGGGACCCAATGTGATAATCAGATACATGTTTAAATGACGTAGTAATTGAATGATGAATTGTTGAATAATTGAGCTGCAATTTCCAAATCGATTTTTAAAGTTTTGATTAAAATGTACTCCTGTGCATATTATGGGTTGTAGTAGGACATTTTAATACATGTGCATAATGTGTACTAATTCAGTTAGCTATGTTTTGTTTGAAGACTAAAAGCAAAAGGTATCATCTAGTTATTCATATATGCAATATTTTACTGTGAAGTGTACTGACCCCAAAGTGATAATATAAGATTATTCTGTTAATCTGTCTAGCTGTGCTCCCCAGTCTATCTCTGTTATCACTCACTTGCTTCCTGTCCTCTAAAACCATTTGCTTCTCTTATTGCTGTCACAACAATGACCTTGACTGCCTGAAAATCTTTCAATGGTGTGTTCATATTATGTTGGATCAGAAAGCAAACAGAAAGATGAGATTCGGAAGCTAGTGTCAAGTTCAAAGTCCATCCTCAATGGCATGTGTCCACTAGGGAGGAGATCCTATGTCTCAAACTCCCAGCTTTCCAAAACAGTTCAGTCAGTTAGGTAGAAAGCATATGAGACCTGAGGTTTTGGGTGACACCCTAGATTTAAACCATTCAAACCATTTTATATTCAGGTCATTCTTATGTTTTGTTTTTATTTGTTTTTGAAAGGTTAGTACCCACATGTGAAGAAGAATGCAGCATTTATCTTTGTGTACTTCACTTAACCAGTTAGTATTGTGTCTTACAATTCCAGTCTTTGCTGAAAAATGATGATATATCATTCCTTTGGACATATATTCCATTAAATGGATGCCACAGCTTTAAATTCATTCATTCATTGATAAGCATTTGATAGCACAGTTAATATAAGCAACATACCAATAAACATGAGAGTATAAATGCTTTTCATAGCTGTCATAAATTCCTTTGAATATTTTCCCTCCAATAGAATTAATGAGTCATATTTTAGTTTCTTAAGAAATCCCCATATTGGTCTCTATAGTATAATAGTTCCCAAAACCACAATAAAAATATATGTTAGATTTTTTTTCTCTTCCTGCTCACCAGAATTTGTTAGGGCTTACATCTTTGATAAGAACATTTTTAAATAGCACCAGAAGATAGCCTTATGATAATGAGTTTCAGTTTCCATTCAGCTAACAAATACTAATATTATTCATAAATTTAATAATCATTTGAATTTTTTTCTTTTGAGCATTCTCTATATAAGATGCAACATTGTAGAGGGATCCTTTATTTTGTAACTATAATAAATTTTTTATATTCTGGATACTAGTCCTCTTAAGTCCCTGGAATTGATCCCACAATATTCCTTGTGGACAAATATCCATTAACAGTTTCCAATTGTCTCTCAAACTTTTTGATTTAGGTTAATTGATACTGGACCACTACTTATTTATCATCACAACTTTTTTAGTAATTGTGTGGAAAAGACTACTGTAAAATTTTGAGAAATAATTTTGTTCATTTGTGATAGATAATAGTATTTTCTATATTATCTATGGAAATAAACAGACTCTTCCCTATCCAGTAAAATTATTTGACAGCAGACTTATTATTTACAGAGGCTAGAATTTGAAATTTCTTAACGTCTATGAATAAAGTATTTTCTGTTCTTCAGTCTCTTTAATAATGCAGGGAAATTTCAGAAAATTCATCTGCATTGGTGGACAGCCTCATATTAATTTTGTGCTATAAATTCTGCTAGATTAGCATTGTGATAAACAAGATACAAAGTTATATCTTTCCTCATAGATGTTAATCAGGAAAGCAAACCCACAAAAAATAATTGACAATCTTAAAGGGTTCATCCACTGATTGTCAAGTGCTACCTGATTAAGAAGACTCCTGTCCATTTATTCAGTGATTTGAAATTTTTTCCTGATTGTCTGGCAGAGTGATTCTCAATGAGGAATAACTGTCCCTTAAGCTGAGGATATTGTATAATATCCGGTGATACTTTTGTTTCATTCAGTGAAAGAGTGAATAGGTAAAGGTTATTGCCACCAAGTCTGATGACCTGAGTTTGATCCTTATGATATACTTAGTTGAAGTAGTCAATTCCTACAAAGTGTTGCATAGTGGAAAGATAAAAAACAACACTTGCATATTATCTTTGTTATATACACACACATGCATGTACACATGCAGAGAGAGGGAGGGGGAGAGAGGATGCAACCAAATTTTTCACTAAAAATAATGAAAACACTGGATGTGGCAATGCTACTTATGTTGAATGAGTAGAAATCAATGATGCTTTTGATGTCTTTAAAGAACTATGAACACGCCCACGACAAAATAATTATGTAGTGCAAACAGGTAAGCTTTATATCTTTGAAGAACAAGTTATAAAAGTTGACATTATTATATAGTCATCCCATTATGGATTTCTGATTTTGATAGTGTGTTGGAATTTTCATAATCTTTGCAGTACAACAGATAGTAACTCCAAGACATTGCTTTGAGTGGGTTAAACTAAAGAATGACTTTATTAATCACTAGTTTTCTTTCACCATCTCATCCTAGTATGTCCTGAACCGTATGCTGGGGTCACTGATGTTCTACTTTTCTCTGACACTTTGCTCACCACTTTTCTCCCCTTATTCTGTTTTTATTCAGACTGTATAGTAGTTTTGAGCCATATTCTTATTTCTGCTGAATGAAAGGAATAACTGTACTGAATAATATAATTGCCATTATAAGTTTTATTGAATTAGTTCTCTGATAAATTCACATGTGTATGCATTCTTGTTTCTCTCGCACCATACCCCATCTTCTCTCCTTTCCTATGTTTGACAATGGACATCTGCTTCTCCGGGGTTTTGAAAAACCTGTTGACTACCTGTTGAAGCATGGCTGGTTCAGATGTGACTATATAAATAAAGGCAACGACTGACCGTCTCCAGAATCTACCAAAAGCCAAAAAGTTAAAGATGGAGATGGTAGAGTGCCCCCAGGTGCCCATCCCTGATCAATGATGCAGTTTTAAAATATAGCTGTTGAATTGTATTTTCTATATTCCATAATCCTAATTCTTTAAACATACTGTCATTTTAAAACCTATGTTTTATATCATCACACAATTTTGAACAAAGTGTGTGTCCTATTGATCTTCAGTTGTCAACTTCACATGTCCTACAGTCATCTGAATGAGTCTCAATTGACAGATTGCCCAGATCACATTGGCCTTTCACCATACCTGTGAGACTATGGGAAGACCCAGCACAGTGTGGGTGGTTCTGTCCTTAGGTACGCACTTCTGGGCTGTATAAGAAAGAAAGCTGAGCATAAGCCAGTGGAAAAACTAGTAAGTAAGTAAACAAGTAGTTTTTCTTTCTCAGTTTCTGCCCTGAGTTCCACCCCAGAGTTCGTTTAGTGATGGACTACAACCTGTAAGATAAAGTAACTTCTTCTCCATAATTCATTTTGGTCAGAATATTTCATTAAAATAGTAGAAAAGCAAACGAGAAGAGTGTATTTTAGTGAGCCCCTTCCTTTTCTCTTCCTACACACCTGCTATTCCTGATCTCCATCTTTTGTTCCATTGCAGCTTAGAAATATTTTTTTCTTAAAAAACTAATTTTTCTTTATATTTATGAATTTCTTCTTAGGTAACATTTTGCCATTGCAACCTTGTTTGCTTCTTTTATTTGATATACCTTTTCTTTTTACATTTGTGAACATCATTATGGTGTTATGAATTATATGTGGAGTCCAGGATTACGCTACATCATAGGGTGTCTGTGTTACTTGCATTTCTACTACTATTGTTGATTTTACTCTTTATGTCCTACATTCTCTTATTCCTTGACATATTTCACTGTATTTTCCTGAATCTTTAGACAGGAGTTTACATATTGCCACAGCTCCATATGTTTACTGATTACCCTGCTTGCAGAGCTTGTGATTAGACTTTTACTTTTTTTTTTTTTTTGTAATTTTGCAGGTTTACTTTGGAGAATACAATTTCCTCTGCAGTGTAAAGCATGTGGTACTCATCAAAGGATGGACCTGCTCATGCTCAGTTTTCAGAGGATGCTTAGCCTTTCTGTAGGACTCACCAACACTGTCTTTCTCTGCGTTCTCTGTTAAGATATCTTTTGTTGAATTCACAAACAGCTAATATAATTCACGAACTGCCAAATAATTTGTATAGTTTTACATAATACATTAGGACATACTTTTCGCAACAATCTGACCCAATTAAAATTGTGCTATTCTGCAAGGATAATTTTGAAACTGACCTTTGAAGATTTTCTGCTTATTAGGAAAATACTTCTCAGCTATCTCGTTGGCTCTCTTCTTAAATTAGCTGGACTGGGCTTAGCTCATCATTTGTGTGGAGCTGTTCATCTTCTCTTAATTTTTTGGCATAAAATTTCCCATTATTTTGAGTTCATCATAGGCTTTGAACTTCTTAATATTCTGCTTTACTCAATAACTATAATGAAATTTCTCTTCTTTTTTTCTTTTTGTGTTGTGTGCCTTTTATTTAAGACAAAATTTTAAGCCAAAGCTCCCAAACAGAGCAAATGGACATTCCTGATTTTATGACTAGCGTGCTCAGTAAAGGAAATAATTTGTGTTCTCTTCAGCCTGCCTTTCCCTGATGAGAAAACTGTTCATAGCAGAAAAAAAAAAAAAAAACCTGTCTTAGCAGTGTGTTTGTGTGGAGAAGTAGACTTGGACTATTCTAGAATTATCCATTACAAGAAGGAGCAGAAATAGAAGAGAACTATTTGAACCATTCAATATCCAGTAAAATACTGGACCTGAAGATGAAGTCCCACTATACTCATTATACTGATCAAATCTACATGGCATTGATCTTTTTAAATGCACCAATAAGTAGTAGTGAGTGGCAGTGGCTCAGTAATTTTAGTTCCCATTCTTAGACTCTACTTACTGTACTTACATAGTAGCTGCTAATTATTTTATGTACGTACTGATAATGTTCTGAAGTTTAAGTGACTGATTTATCTTTGAGTTTTATACCATTTACCAACCATTTTCATTGCTTCTCTGCAGATAAAGTTCACTGTAATCTTTACAGACATTTTCAGGAAGTCTTTGTTCCAAGACATATTTTGTTGTGATGAAAATGCCCTAAAATTAGTCAGGGTTTAGTTTCACAGCTCTTCAAGAAGAAATGGTTAGCAAATAATTATGGTTCTTTAAGAATTGGAATTTTGTCCATCCATGTGTTAATCAAATCTTGTCTGTAAGAAATCATATGTTAATACATACATCTTTGGAAACTATTTTAGCTTTTGTTTTTCTTGTTCTTATGCACAATGTCAGAGAACTTAGATATTTCATTTTTAAACTCAATTCATACAAAACTGAAAATTTTGTAAGATAGTTGATGTTCTACTAACATCCTGAGTCTATGATTAAAATTGATAATTAAATAATAAAGGCACAGAGATTTAACAGATTCTATTTTGAAATCTGTTTTTCTAAAAAGTCACAATTTTATAATGAACTCAGAAACAAACAAACAAAATAACTAACAGAAACCACAGAGTTAGATTGTTATTCGCTCAAGCAGACATTTGCCTAGGTCACAAACTCTATACATCTCAGAGAAGTTCTATGTAGTTAGAATGGCTGTTCTGAAGACATGAAGCTATACTTATCAAATACAATATCAAATATATTTTATGCACTTCTCTAACACAAACCCACATATAAGCACAGATACTCACTCACACACACAAAACTATTACAGAATTGAAACTAGAAAAGCAAATAGCTTTATATCCTCTTTCATGATTTATGTGTCCTTTTGCCTGCATTCCATAATTTTTATCACCCAGTTTTACCCTTTCTTGGACTCCTTTCAAAATGCTATACTATACACACTAGTAACTATTTATGTATGTGAGTGGCTTCTAGAAACCAATAATGAAGAACGTGTGTGTGTGTGTGTGTGTGTGTGTGTGTGTGTGTGTTTCTGAAATTGGAGGATTTCACTAAATAGTATGTATTCTAAGCCTCTCCATTTTCTTACAAATTTTGTGAATTTCTTTTCTTTTGGGCTGAATACTATTCCATTTTATATATGTGCTGAATATTCATTATTCATTCAACTCTGGATAGAAAATAGGTTGGTCTCATGTAGTTGCGATAGTATATGTAGTAGTAGTAAATATGGATGTGCAAATATTGCTATAGAGGAAATCTTTTGATTGGTGTCTCTGCCATACATTTTTCTGACATTTATTTTCATTCATTACAACATAATGATTTTGAAATAGTTTGACTTAGAAGTTATAAATGTATTATAATGTGTGGTCCTTCTACATAGTGTCCCCAATGAAAATATTTTAATGTAATTCAGGTTTCAGTAACTGGAGAGTTCTTGATTTCAGAAAAGAAAATGTATAGTCAATAGTTTCTATTCATGTGAATTTCTCAGTTGAAGCTCATTACTTTCCCTACAACAAAACTGGAGCCATTTAGATTTTCATTTGATCACACATCAGCATGTTCACTGGATAATTGTGGTACATCAGCAACAGGCCAAAACTACTCAAGAACATGAGACAGAGAAAATATTTTAATTTCTAGGTTAATTACTATGGCATGTCTCATTTTCCACAGCAATAAATGAGAAAATATTTGCTTCCCAAACATTCTTTTTTGTAACATTATATTTATTATCTTTATTTTCTCTGTATGAGTGTATTACCTGCATGTTACAGGTGTAAGTGCACCTGTGTTTTGCAGTGACAACAGAGCTCAGAATAAAGTGTTGGATTCCTCTGGAATAGGAGTTATGGACAATTGTTAGTTTCTTGGAATGGAACACATCTCCTCTACAAGAATAGCCAGTGTGCTAAGCCATCTCTCCAGCCCTGCTTCCCAATTATTCTATGAGGGAGTGTTTGAACAATTAAAGATGGTTTATTGACATATTTTAGTTATTTAGTGTGTCTTGTTTATTTGTCTCAATCTTCTTTTTGTTGTCTTTATTTTCTTTCTTTGTTTCTTTCTCTTCCTTTCTTTCTGTACTGCATTTCTGCTCTAGGACCTCCTGATAATAAGCAAGTTCTCTCCTGTGGAGCTACATCCACAGCTTTACCTTGTCATGTTAATTTTTACCCAAAGTTCAGCAAACTGTAATATAAAGTAAGTGAAATTATATCTTTAAATCATTAATAAATATCTATCTGTGGATATTAAGATGAATAAGAACAAAGTGCACATGAAAATGCCCTAAGGAAATTCATGGTTTGGTGTGGCTAAATCTAAAACCCAAGTGTCAATCTATAACATCTAAACAAGGAATGACTTTCTCTGAAAAACAATTTACAGCCCTTAACGAGTATTTATGTGTGTGTATTTTTACTAGTTAGCTAGTGTATTTTAGAAACCACAGCTTAAGCAAATTCTATTGTTTTTTTTTTTTTTCTTTAAAAAATTCTGGCAGCCAACTAACTGAAATAGCTAAGCAAGTGACAGGTCAGGAAGATAAACAGTGACAGATTTGGGACCCAGGAGCCCAAGTTTCAATCTTCAACAAGAAATCATCGCCTTGTTTCTGTAGAAATATAGCAGGAAGATGCTGAAGTGTATTCCTCTTAAAACAATTCCAGAGTTTGGCTATAATACTTTTTTTTTAATTTAAAAACGGCTTCTTATTACACGTTATTGAAACTATAATATAATGAAAGAAAGAATAGTAATTATATTTTAAGTTTATCTTCAAAACTTTTTAAACTTTTTGTTGTTGCTGCTGTTAACTCTCAGTAGCCTAAAGGCATGGAAAAAATTACAAAGTTTTAATGTTTTCTACATTAGAATTGCAATGTATAATTTGGTCATAATTGGTATATATAGATACCTGAAGGTATATAAATATTTGCCATGCTCTACCTGACTGTAGAAGCAATGAAAAATAGATTTTTCCAACATTACCTGAAGTACCCCAACTAAAATGTCTTTGTAAGTCTGACTTTAGTATCTATGCCATACTGATATGCATAATTTATTGACAGTAGATGAAGCAGTAATGTAAAGTATTTTAAGCTGGAAGACAATTTATTATTTATTAATTATTATTTTTATTTTGTGTGTATGAATATATTTGCTCCATGTATGTAAGTGCTCTCCTGTGGTGCAATGCCCATGGAGTTCAGAAGAGGGTATCAGAACCTCTGGAACTAGAATTACAGGTGGTTGTTAGCTGCTACGTGGGTGTTGGTAATTGAACTTGGGTCCTCTGCAAAAGCAGTCAGTGCTCTTAATGACTGAGTTATCTCCCCAGCCCCTATTTTGCTATTTTAATGTGAGAATAATCAATTTCCCTGTAAGGCACTCTGTGCATCAATGACCTTTACTAATAATGCATAAGTTTCTAATTAGGTGTACAATCATTTATATATACTTATGATGGTAACATATGCACTGACATTTCATTCTTATGTTGAACTAATAAAAATGCATAGAAATAGACCTAGAACAATGGCTCCGGTTAAGAACACTTACTATTCTTTTGAAGGATCTGGGTTGGATTCCTAGCACCCACTTTGTGGTTAAAACATTTACTTACCTCCAGTTTCAGAGGAAATCATAAGCTTTCCTCTGGCTCCCACAGCCACCAAAAATGTATTTGGTGCACTTAAATACATTCAGGAATAAAGGTAATTAAATAAAAATTAAAAAAAAAACATTAAATAAAAATAAAATCATTAAAAAATAAGAATATATAGTAGGAGTGAAGAACGAGGTTCAGACAAAGGAGAAAGAAGGAATAAACAATGATGTGTCTATGTCAGAATAAAGGAGAATCTATCTTGGCATCTTGCTTCTATTAGCTTAATATATGGTTACAGCTCTCTATAGACTCCCCCCCGACCCCTGAGTGTCTAAAATCATGACTTTCTGAAGATTCTGATTTTAGCTCTTGTATCTACATGGTATATAAAATGCATAATGAAATTCTACAATACTGTTATCCTGCCTCTTGAGCTAACTGAAGACTGTTACTGGTTGTGATGAAATTTCAACCCCAATGACATGTTCTGTCCTTACAGTTTTATGCCTTTATTTTCATAGGCTATTATTTTATTTATTTGTTATAATGTCCCTTAAATCCAATATTACTCTTTTTCTGGTCATTTAAGTTTCCTGAGTTTCCACACCAGATAACCCCCTTCTCCAAAATTAACATATTAACACACATGTTAATCACTTAAATGTTCACCTTTCTCATAATACCTTTAACTAATAAGATTAAACATCACAACTAAGTGCTTATCCTTGAAAATTTATCTACATTTTAACTTATGAACAATTTTATCTTTTATATTTATTTATTTTAATGTATAGAACTTACTGAATTTTAATGTGTAGAACTTGTGAATTTCATATAAAACATTTTAATCATCTGTATACTCTCTTTCCCATCCACGAATTTCCATATCTGCCCCCCACAGGATTTCATGAGTCAGTCATATATGTCTTCTAGAGTCAAGTTAGTGTACCCAAATGTCCTTCAGTGCAAGTTTATCCACTGGGGTCTGACAGTCTATCCAGTGTCACTTCCTTAATGATGATCAGCTCTCCTTAATGCAACAGTAATCAGCTGCCAATAGTTTTTTTTAGCTAAGTTTGGGACCCCCCTGTCTATTTCACCCATTCTATGTTGATTGAGTTCATGAGCATGCTGGCATCATTGCTGTATGATCACATGAGAAAGGTCTCAGAGGCCTGGAAAATTCTCTTACCTTATGATCATGTACCAATCTTGGCTCTTAGAATCTTTCCACTCCTTTTGCTGTGGCCCCTGAGACTTGGCTGGGTGAGGTTTAATATAGGAATTCTATTCAGGGACATAATCTCAGCAATCTCTTATGCTCTACACCGTGACCAGTTGTAGCCTTTGCTATGCACTGTACTCTGTTGTATGATGTAGCTTTGCTGATGAGAGTTGAGAAATGCATCCATATTCTTAGTGACCCCTGTTTTGCTCTATTCCTTGAGCTTTAGATGGGACAGTATGATTCCACATTCCTACATTAGTATACTACAGACATACATATTAATTAGTAGTATATAGATCTTCTGATAAAGATTCTAGTTTAAAACATGGATAAAAATTGACTTAAATAGAAATTCATAGACTCACAGGATTCTTTAAATTTCTCCCTGTGACCACTTATCTTATCTGTCCCAGTAAAGGATACTTCGCATGTTATGTTAAGTTTCTGTCTTTATAGTATAAGGATCACCTAGCCAACTCTAATTCATATGGAAAGGTTTTGTAAAATGTTGCATCCTTGCATTCTTCATAACTAAAATAAATCAGGTCTAACCATGAGATGCTATTACTTACTCACGGTAAGTTTTTTTCCATTAATCATTTTAACAGTTTGATTTATATTAAGATTCCTACATTTAATTTTTTCTGTCAATTAAACAACATGCACAATGTTTTTTGTTTTGTTTTCTTTTTTGAAATTTCTATTGAGTTTTATATATGTTGTTTTCTTAAAACAGGCTATTCTTTCTCTTTCAAACAGTCAAGAATGGTCTGTCAAATTAGATGATCCATTTACTTAAAATTTGTGAGAATCCTATAATGGCCACACATAGAATAATGAAAAAAATAATGTTTTCATCAATAAAGACTGTCATGCAACTTATTTTTTTTTCTATTTTTGTCTCTTTATGTGTTCAAAAGATGTTACATTTCATTCCAATTTTTTCTGAATTGTCTATTTTTATTATATTTTGGAAGAAAAATGTACCTCTTTGACATATGATCCATTACCTCTTACTTTTCATTTCCTTTCTCTCCTTTTTTTACTGGGTGTGTTTAAAGATATTAGTGTATTTCTTTTACTATCTGAAAGGAAATGTAATATGGCTACAAAGCATTCTGAGAACCACCAAACCAACTGAAATAAATTTTATAGGCTGCTTCAAAAGAACACTGTAAGAATTTGGAGCTAAATAAACTTTTGTTAAACAGATTTTCTCCTTGGTAAATAGGACCATTAAAAAAAAGTGTAATATAAGTCTCTGGGATCATGGTAAGCTTTACTTTATCCTATTTAACGGAAGTGTTACTTGACAGTATTGGAAAACTAAATCCAGAGTTGGACTCAAGGAGAAAAAGAATTCCAAAAGAAGGTGGTTCAAAAAGAAGTTTGAGCTTACATGGGACTTGTGCATGCTTGACAACATTGCTGTAAGTTCATATGAGTAACTGTCCAGCTATCTAGAAGACTTTGCTTCCCTTTGATCACCTCTGACCCTTACAATCTAGACTTTGTTTCCCTTTGGTCACCTCTGACTCTTACAATCTTTCTTCCTCTTCTTCAACAATGATCTCTAAAGCTTAGGAAGCAGCTTCAATATAGGATAGCCTACTCAAAATATTGCTCTCTGTAGCCTCTTATTCTGACATGAGCTCAAGCCAGACAAAATCTCAGCATGGATATAGGGAGGTAGGTAAGAAACCCCAACACTAAGTAAGTAACTAATGACTGCTAGGAGGGGAAGAGTTAGTCTTGTTGACCGTGCTCTATTGGATATATCCACATCAAAAGTCATTTGGGTATACAAGTTTCACTCAATATATCTTAGCATAAAAAATAGAGTGTATGAAATTGAATGGGTGTAGTAGGAAATTCAGATGGCAAAAAGAATCTAAATGTGATCAAAATATGTTGTATAAAACTTGCAAAATCCTTAATATAGGAGACCCATCCAGGGAACCAAACTGGACTCCTATATTATGTTTCAGCCATCCAGGTCTCAGGATCATTGCAGAAGAGGTGGCTGAAAGATTGTAAGAGCCAGGGAGGAGGTGAGTGAACATATGGAGATAGAATCCTACAAGCTCCCAAGACACTGCTTATATGAACCAACAGTAATAGTGATGGCATGCTCAAGATCCATGCAAACTCAAGCAGACAACAACCCAGCCTTGAAGAGAGGAGATGGGCAGCAGACCCAAATCTTTGCTGAATAAATATTGGCAACTGATTACTTTTACTTGAGGTTAAGTTAATCTTAAAGTTAGGAATTCTGGATAGGCCAACTAGACATTGGTTGATGAACATGCATTAAGTAACATTTGGGGACACTAACTTGACATAGTAGACCTTAACATAATTGAAAGAATGTATGGATTCCAGTTGGGAGGTTATGAGGGGTGCCAGTGGGAACTGGGTACAAATATGGTTAAGATTGATTGAGCTGTTCTGTATGAAATACACAACAAATCAATATAAAATAAAATTAAGGAAACTTGCAAAAATCCAAAAAGAAAGAAAAAAGAGAAATTTGAACAATCAGTAAATATGGAAGGATACATTATATAGATACTTATTCCCAAGCAATACAGATTTCATAATCCAGACAATGCCAGTGGACATGAATGATGATAACTTCATTTACATGATCTTCTAAAAATGAAAAACTAAAGAGAAGGTATGTTCAATAGTTTTAACAGTGCTAGATGGTCATGGTAAAGAGGCAGAAAGATAAATTTTTGGTATAATGGAAAAATCCCATAAAGAGATTTTCATTACTATCAGTTCCTAGAATTGAACAACTAAAAAAGATGAAAATCACTGTTTATAAAATAAAATCAGTTCCTATAATACAGATTCTGAAAGGGATAATGAGCAGATATTGAAGCCCATGTAAAGATGGGTGTGCTGAAGCACTGACTTGAAGCATTCCAATGATGTGTGGTATTTTAAAATGTTTACTAAAGATAAAGTGAATTACTGGGTGTGTTACAGGCATTTATCTAAGTGTTAATGTTCATTCAACAGTTTAGAAGCATTTCTACATATATAAAAATTTTGTTAAGATTACAAAACTGTGCATATATATTTGTAAATAAAAGAGAACTAGAAGTATAGTGTAAGTATATGCTAAAATATCTAGACCATTTTATTTTGTACAATGTAGTTGGGAAGAAGTTTGTAATTTGATTTTTTCCTTTCAAATTCTTGAATTATTTTATTTTTATTATAAATTAAATGAATTGAATTAAAGCATCATATTGGTAATTTCATTAATATATTGAAAGTTAAATGTTACAGAAACAAATCTGAACAGGATGTGGATAAAAGATTAGAAAATTTTATTTGTCTCAATGAATAAACAAGGGAAATTAGGGCTGCATCAATGTAGGTCACTAAGAAAAGGGAAACGACTCCCTCAGCCATTCCTATTGGAAATATGCAATGGAGATAATCTCTATGACCTGATCAGACATCAGTGCTTTGCTTTCTTATGGGCAGAATTAATACAAGAAGAGGAATGCATGTAATAATTTATTTCTCCCCTGATCTTTCTTGTTCATCATATGAGTGAACAGAAAGATGACTGCTAACCTTTCCTCTACTATTTTTCTTCACATAAACCTATGATCTCTGAAACGATATATCTCCAGATTTTAATCTCCTTTATTATTGAACATGATAGGAGTATACACTTATAAATGTAGATGGATGCCATAAATTTTCATGTCAGTCCACAAAATACACTCTATCAAACTTTAATAAACAATTCAAAGTTAAAAGTTTCTCTTAGGTTATGAAATAATAGACTAAACATATAAAATCATATCTTAAGATTAAAACTACCTTAGATACTGAATTAGTAAATTTTCTGTTGCCATGACAAAATATCTTTGGTAATTACCGTAAGAGAAGAAAGATTTATTTTGGTTCATTCTTAGGCTTCTGAGGTTTAGTCAGGGACACTGAGCTCTGTTGTTTCTGGTCTGGCAGTAAAACAGAAAATCATGTTGACAAGCACTTGGCAGAGACAAAGTTGTTCATCTCATAGCTCCTGGAAGCTTAAAGAATGAGACAGAAGGATCCAGGGACAAAATAGCATCTTTTAAGGGTTTTCCCTAATCACCTACTTCCTGGAAGTAAGGCTCAACACTAACATCTAACTATCTCCAATATTCCATATGTAATAAACACATAAATGGGTTAATTCATTCAGAAGGTTTGAACACTAATGATTTAATCACTTCCAAAACTTCCCACCTCTGACTACTGCTGCACTGGGAAACAAACTTTAAACATAGGAGCTTTTGGAAAAAATTTCAGATATATCCACAACTGACATAAGAGGTAGAGATCAATCTTCCATGGCAGAAGTCAGATATCATTGCATTCTTGACTTTATTAGATGCAAAAGTACAACAATAATAGCAAATCACATGGATTTAAAAATTATAGTAAAACTATTCTTGTTGGAAAAGTTCTGAGTGATCATTTTGTGTAATTATTAATGCTTCAATCAAATCTGAAAGACAAGGCTAAGGCACCAGTAATCGACTGTTCTAAACAAACTTGGAAAGTCAATCTCAGATTTTGTTATCCAAAGTGTAGGTCTGTGCAGTAAAACATATGTAAAGACTGAGCTCTAGAACTAGAGGAAATAAGTCAGAAAAAAATTACTAAAAGTTCTAATAATTGATAGAACTTTTAACAACAAAAATAAAAAATCAGAGTAAAATTTCCTGCTCCTTTGATTTTAAGTTAAGTGAAACCCTTACATAGTGCTGACATGTTCAGACTGAAAGATTCACCTATTTTGTATTCCACCTCACTTCATGCTTTCCATGTTTTACTAATATTTGACTATATTTAGAATATTTTTCCAGTTTTCAGCCATACAACTTTTATTGTGTTTCAGGATAATATATATGTATAATTCCATTTCTAAGAACTCAATTTATTTCTCTTTTTTTGTTTTCATTTTGAAAAAAATTCCTTACTATACCTGACAGTAATTTAGGCTCTCTTTAATATGATCTCTAGTAATATCACTCTTGAATTTCATACCATTACAATTACATATTTTTCAGAACTTTAAATTATGTGGGAGAGGGTGGGTGTGGGTGTGTGTGCACATATGAGTGCAAGGGTCTTCACAGTTCATAAGAGGGCTTTAGATCTCATAGAGCTGGAGTTACGGGTGGTTTTAAACCACCCAACATAGGTAACTGGAATTTAACTCTGTTCCTCTCTAAAGAAGTATCTACTCTCCAGCCCCTTGAAATTATACATTGAAGGTACTATTACAAAAAAAAAAAAAAAACTTGTTCTTGATTGACTCTAAACTCCAGAATCTCTGCACATGAACAGTGTGTTCACTGTCATTCAGTTCTTAACTAACAAAAGATTTCTATATAATAACCACACCGTTAATATCTGTGAATAATTTCAATACCATATCCTCCTTTAGACTGGCTTGTATTCTATTTCCCCTGTAGTTCCAAGAAATCCTAGCACAGTGCTTTATACATTGCATTTATTATGTATAACTTGATTTTAAAAATTAAATTGCAACCATCATAGATTATTAGCATGATTCTAGACAGCATATCTGTCTTGGTTTTATAAAATAAATTGTATTACATAGTATCAACATTTTTCAGATAAAAATAATCTTAGCTTTTCAAATAATTTGCCTGCTGATAAATTCCAGTTCTATTATTTTAGGGAGGGAAAGCATCATACTCAGTACTTAATTCACTGAATTTATTAGTAGGATAGTTTTAGAGTTCAAAAAATCTGATTTTTACCATAAAGAGCTGGACAAATTCAGAAATATGAGAGAAAAAAGTCATGGACAATATTAAGAACATAGGATCGATAGTAAAGATAAGTGTGTCTATTGACTAGACATCATAGTGACTATTAAAATTGGTAAACTTATCACTTACATATCAAAAGATTTCTAAAATAACCAAGGCAATCTTCTGGTGAAATGGTATGAAAATTATGAATGACAAACTCATGTATTTATGTGTTCCCTGAAAGTACTTGTCTCAAACCAACTTCATCTCTGATGGAATATTGCTTAAGAATCTGGGCTATCATTTATACACCTATTGCCACTCAAAATTTTAGTTGATATTTTACTTTTTTATTCCAAAATTATCCTAAAAGAAAACCACAGAAATGATATGTTGAAGAATAACAATGTATTATTCCTTTAAACTATGCATAATAGATCATTTTAAAATGAAAAAAGACAATTAATAGAATACATTTTGACATAGTCTATTCAAAATTGAGTGTCTTCATATATCCCCATTTATAATGGCATGCCTACAGAAAAATGTCTCATCTGAAGGTCAAAATAAAAGATAAGAGAATCTCAGGCTCATTAACATCTAGGAACATTTCTAGCACTATTTTAATTAAAGATCATGGAATAAATTGTATCCTGTTCCTGAACAATGTAGTTTTACAAAACCCAGTTTGCATTTTTATCTTTCCCTATTACCTGAAAGTTAATCTTGCCTGCATGTGTTAAATATATCACAAGGTAAAGGATGTCATATGCACAAATGAGCCAATGACATAAAATATGAAAATCAGTATTTGTAAAATACATATAAATATATGACAGAAGGATAGAAAGTAGATAGAGAAACGTTCAAGGTTTTGTACCTTAAAGTGGCCACAAAATAAAATTTATGAGTTATCCTAAGTATAGTATTTGGAAACACAAAGTTATTTAGCTAATTTATCCAACTGGAACAAAAGTTCCATCTTCAATCACCATATAATTTTTCCATGTAGAAGATACATGTATGGAAAGCTATATCTGCATTTAAATTAGTCCCTTCATTTCCATGTAGAAGATACATGTATGGAAAGCTATATCTGCATTTAAATTAGTCCCTTCATTTCTACAGCACAGAAACAAATGAAATACGGAATGTAGTAGAATCATGTTCATGTCTCTTCTACATTCTCAGTTTCTTTCTTTCGGTAAAAGTGGCTTATCGGGATAAAAATGTGGCTAGAGGAACATGCGTGAGAGTTCGTTTGTGTTCTATTTTTGCAAAATCCTCCCCAGTATTTTTTCCTATGGAACTTGAGTTTGCTGACACCTCTGTTCTCTGCTTGAAAAAGTTGTGAAGAGAATGTAGAGAAACAGAATGTCTGAAAAAAAGACAGGGGAAGAGATTACTAAACTTTGACACTTTTAAACATGCTTCACTCTGCCTTTACCTAAGAACACGTTTATACAGGCAGCAAAGGAGAAGACTATGCAGATGAGCAGCGATTGACTGAGTAATTGCACTTACACTAACTTCCAGACTTCCCTGGACTTTGTAAAGATCACAGTACTGTCACTGAGCCTCGTGGACAAGTCCTATGAAGTCAGTCTATATTTTCTAACAAATTTATATGTGGAATTCGCAATGGTTCGGAGAGTTAAAGAATCCCTCCTGTAGGCAGAAAACAAAGGAGATTCAGTCAATATCTAAATATTTTAGGTAAACATTTTTGATAGGAAACAAAATTTTGGCATATTGTATTTCTTAGACAATTAAATTTTAAATTGTGTGTAATTTAAAATCATGTCAATGAATCTAAGCACAAGTTTGCTTAGGAAAGAGAAACTTTTAATGGCCTGATAAAGTCTAGGAAGAGAGATTTTTGAGAATAAAAATGTTTGGAACTAAATTTTAAGGTGAAACATACATTCATATTACACAATGCATTTTTTAGTACAAATATAAAGACATTAAATTTTTAAGAAATACAGATACACAGTTTGGATTTCATAGCACATATATGAATATTTATGAACAAAACAAGTGACTTTGGCACAAACCTAACCAATCTCTTATTATTCATCTTATGGCATCTGTCTTACTTGCTTTATCTTTATTAATCTGACTGATGATCAAGGACGGACTTGCGTGTTTCCTTTTTTTTTTTTTTTGTCCTTTCCTATGATCAATTTTCGCACAAGTAGCTGCTTAGTACAAGGAAGCATGTGAAATAAACTATGATTTGGTCAGGGTAGCCTCTCTTTACCTCTTATTTGTTCTTCTTTAACTTCTCTACCTTGCTCTGCTTATGGTCTCACCAAATTTGCAACATTTGAATGCAACAAAATTCTATTCTCAAAAGGTATCACAAATTCTACAAAAAAAGGGTTTTGAACAAACAGCAGACAACAATAGTCCATGTAAAAAGGATTTTAAGCCAACATCAAACAATAATATTCATGTATCAACTTTGCTAATGCACAGAAAATTCACTATTTTTTAATACAAACACATGTTCAAGTAATTAAGAGACTTTATAGAAACTCAATTTAGAAATTTAAAACAGCAAGGATAACAGCACTGGATTCAGAATAGCATGACTTTGTCTTGCTTACATTCTGAGTTCTGAGCTGTAATGCAATATAGAAAAAAAAAACAGAATAGTTTTCAAAATAGAAACAGAATGGTGAGCAAATGAACCAGCAGTATCTATTCATAGAGAAAGTATGATAGATATTTTGATAAAAGCCACTCACATCCCGAGGTTCAGTGAATGGGCCCAGTGACACTGACTTTTTGAGGAAGTTGGTATTGATGAAGTAAACTTATATAGATATTGGAATTTAAACAATTTGTTGGAGAACTGTGAATTGTGTTAATGGAATTTAGTGGCACTTTTGGTAAAAAAAGAAAATGATTGGCACATGGAAGTTATATAAGTATGATTTGATGATTATTATTAAGTCCATATTATCAATGGGAGAGTTGAAGTAGAGAAATCAAGGCTTATATAGACCCACTAAATAGAAGCATCTGAGTCCCCCAGAGTACATGCTCACAAGACAAGGCAAATACAACTGTTTATAGTAAGTGTGAAAAAGAAGATTGTTATTAATAAGGCAATTACTACTTTATCATCACAGTTGAAATTGGAGTAGAGTTGTCTTGTTTAGTGAAGTGCCTGATTTCTCAATTTAAACTTTCTAGTCTAAATATTTAAGCAAATTATATATGAAGAAAGTACATGAAGTTAATTTTAGATTATAAAATATTTGGTTATAAACTTATACAATTAGTCTATTAGAGTTAAACATGTATTCATATATTAAAGGGAAATAAAAGTATTGTGAAACAATTTATATTTCTCTGGTCTGTTAGGGGTGTGTGTAAGTCAATTTCAGGGACTTGACTTACAGTAGAAGGCAATGTAAGCATATTGCACCTAAGTTGACTGAAAATGGAATATAGAAAAAGTTTTCTATTTTTTGTTCATATCACATTTAAACAAATTAGAATAAAGAAATATTTCTATTTTTCTATTAGCTGTATATATGTAAAATCATTAACAGAAATAGTAAATTATAAAACAAAGAGTTCTATATACTTAGTGGTTTCTACAGAGTAAATGTTTATATTCCCTTAAAATTCATAACTGGAGGTTGGGATTGGGGAGGTTATTAGAAGATGAAGCTGGAAACTTCTTTAATGGAATTAGTGTCCTTAGAAAGAAGACCCCAGAGAGCTTCCTTGTCATTTTTACCTTGTGAGGTTAAAGCAAGAAAACCTTTATCTATGAACTAGGATATTGAATCTTGCTGAATCTCTTTTCACCTTTACCTTGGAATTTCTATCTTCCAGAACTGTGCAAAATAAATATCAATTGTTTATAATCCTCCCAGTTTATTGCATCTAGATTTTGTAGTTCCCAGTGGTCTAAGGCAAGAGGGTAGTAGGAACTATGGAAAAAGATGAAAAGGTGGTCACAATGGAATTAATGATAAAATATAAGTGATGGTAAGTGTTAAATAATAATTTGACAAAAATCTAGAATCACTTTAGAGATGGGGACCTGCCTATGCTTGTGAAGGATTGTCTTCATTACGTTAATTAATGCAGGAAGACACATCTGAACCATGGGCAGAACAAATACTTGCTCATGGGTCCTGGACTAAGAGGGAACATAGAGTTGAGCAGCATATTCATCACTGCTCTCCGCTTCTTGACTGTGGATGCAATGTGACCAGCTGCTTTCAGCCGGTGTTGCCTTGATGCCTCTGGAATGATGGACTGAACCTTGAACTGAGAGCCAAAATCAGCCTTTCCTTCCTTAAGATGCTTTTGTAAGGGTGTTTTGTTACATCAATAGGTAAGGAAACTAAGACAATCAGGGTGGAGTTAAATAGCTCAGAAAGGTTCCCATAAAAACATCTTCTTTTATGGGATTATGAATAATGGTAGTTTATAAGATTTATGAGTTGTTCATAATGAGGCACACCTGTAACTCTAGTAGTGGGAAGTTTGAGGCAATATGATTAAAGTTTATAGCCTCTCTAGATACATAGATACTGTGACACACTGCATCAAAAAAAGTCTGTATCACCAGTGCCAGTAATTGACTCTTTTGATGCTGTTGACTAGGAGTCTCATAGATATGGACATGGTGGGTGACCACAAGGAAATACAGTCTTTCAGACTGTTGATCAATTGTTCATATGATCTCACTGTGATGGTGACAGCATGCACAAGTCCCATGTAAGCACAAGCCAGATAAAATCCTAGCTTAGACCTGGAAAAGTGGGTAAGAAACACCAACCCTACCTTAGGAATTTTGGCAATTAGAGTCTGCTGGGAAGGGAAGCCAGTCTTGTTTAAGGTATTTGGGGACAAAATTTGACTCTAGAGATCTTAACACATGTACACACACACACACACACACACACACACACACACACATTAACAAGCATATATTACAGTGCACAAAAATGGGTGGGGAATAATAACGAGGGTGCAGACTGTTTGTACATCGGGCCTATGGAGGTCAATCAAAATAAGGTCACAAATTTAAGCAGATCCATAACAAACTTTATTCTATCTGAAGCCTGCTTTCTCCTTTGCCATGTAATATGACCCTTTCATAGTTTCTTGGAATTAGGTTAGGGCATCTTGGAAACGCAATACTCTGTCAGTACAGGCATATTTAGTACCATTTAGATACTAGACATTTTTTTTTGGTCTTTTTGAGCTCTAGCTGGCCTGGAATTTGCTATGTAAACCAGGCTGGGCTTGAACCCACTGAGTTCTGCCTGCCTTTGCCTCCAAGATACTAGGATTAAAGGTGTGTGCCACCACACCTGGCCTAGATACTACAGATTTTAATAATTGATCCTATTTAAAAAGTCATGACATGTAAATAATGCTATGATTTATATGTTAAATACAGGACAATAGTGTTGTGAATTATGAAGCTATCATGTAGTAAGAGCACTCTAAGCCATGCTATTTTTTAAGATGTATTGTTATTATATTATTTTCTGTGTATTAATGTTTTGCCAGCATTTATGTATGTGCACCACATGCATGCCTTTTTCCTGCATCTGTTTCACTAGAGCTGGAGTTACAGATGATTGTTAGTTACCATGTGGGTGTTCAGAAACAAATCTGAGTTCCTCTACAAGCAAGTAGCTCCTCTACAAGCCAGTGCTCTTAAGCCCTACGTCATGTCTCTAGCACTCTGAACCACACTCTCAATTCCTAAAACATCATGACACACAGTCCACAAGTTGTAAAGAAAAGGATTAATATACACTTTAACTCCATTAGGCCTAAATAATCAAATACCAGAAATAGTAATTTGTGATACTAATTTTGGGGTCAGCATAAATGCTGACTTTAAAAGAGATGTTTTTCAACATAGCCTAACAAAAGACAATAAAAATTACACATGATTTATTATGTTGACCTAATAGTATTGAGATAATTCAATATTGTTTCTAATATTTTCAACCAAATTGTGCCATTTCAGGCAGCCCCAGCTGTTGTGAGTTCATGAGTACAGCAGACATGTGGTGTTCAGAAGATAGTTTCACATCAGTGCCTCCCCCAACCCTCTGGTTCTTACACTCTTTCTACCCTTTCCTCCTATAGGGTCCCGGAGCCTTGGAGAGGGGAGGTGTTCTGGATGAGCCACTTACCTCTGCATTTTGAAAAGTTATGAGTTTCTGCATTTACCACTATCCACTGCACACAAACTTCTCTGATGAAATCTGAGAGACACTCTAATCTATGGTTGGAAAGATATCAATTTAGAAGATAGTTTTAGACAATGTGCTTTTAGGAAAATAATATAAGTAGGCCTGGGACTTCCAAACATGGGCTATTGCTTAAATTTGCAGTACTAGCCATGTGTTTACTCCTCTGGAGCAGGCCTTAAATCAATCAGAACAAGGTTGACTATTAACATAACATATGTGCCACTATTACACTCATGGGTAAATCTTTCTACACTGGTTGTTATTGCAGTTTACTGAGTTCACAGTGGGGTATGACTGTTGAAGATTTTTTTCCCCTAGCAGCTTGCATAGCAGTTTCCAGGACTATGAGAACTAGCAAACAGCAAGGTCAAGATTGCTTCACTCATGAACACATAGAAACTGTGGTTGCCTATACATGTTCTTCACAAGATTAAGCCTGTCAATATTCTAGCATGGAGTGACAAGGGGAGCATGAATCTTACCCATAACTGAGGTGCAATGGAAAGTTAATGGCATCTGGGAGACTCCATTTTTTTTTAATGGGTATGACTTCTGAAAGGTCATCCATAATCCAGTAGCTGGCTCCACACAAATTAGTGTATGGACAAAACAAATTGTAGTCCGTGGGTTATTAAATTAGAGAAAGAGACAGACAGAGAGACAGAAAGAGGCAGAGACAGAGAGAGAGAGAGAGAGAGGAAGGGAGACAGCAGAGAGAGAGAATATGAAGTTTGGGTAGGGAGATTGTGGATGATCTGTGAAGAGTTAAGGAGAGGATTTAGGGGAGCATATGACAAAATGCATTGTATTGTATTCTCATCTCTGGGGAAGGTGTTCAGCCCTCTCCTACATGGGTTGATCTGCCTCTGCCTTCCTATAAATCTGTAATAATTCCTGTAGAAAAAAAATTTCCAATCATGACCAATTTTTCCTGAGAAATTTTTCATGACCAAGGGTAGGTATCTAAAATACATGTGCAAATTAAACACTTGACAAAAATATAAGGAAATTTATTTTAAAACGATTACCTTGTATGCATATAATTTTAACACTTATTAAAGATGAAAGCCAGCTTGCATATTATGAGATGAATTTGTGTGTTTAATTCTACAATTAAATAAAAATAAATTAAAAAAAAAAAGAATTTTATGCAACCTATTTTACCATACACAATGACATGTCTATGCTCCTCAAAAGTCTGTGTGTATAGAAATCACTCAGGAATTTGGGGTGGTTGAATATTTTTGTATTTACTATTTGAGAATTTCATATGTGTATGCAATGTAGTTTGAACAGGTTCACCCTCCACAACTCCCACAACCAACTCCTGTAATTTTGGGAAAGTGCAGAACTCAGTTCATCCTGTGAAAGAGTCCTCACAGTCTGCATTACTCAAGTTCTCAAGTGGTACTAAGGCTTCTGGTGTGGGATGCATTATTTTCTGACTGCATTAATTTATAGGAAGGAATGTGAGAAAAGCTCTCCAGGGGAAAAATAATTCCACTGTCTAACTTCTTAGAACAACTTTAAATTTTAAGAATTAGTTTGATTAATATAATTTTATTACTCATTATATATACAACTTTAAAGAGACAGACTCCTGACAAAGTGATAGCTTTGACTTCACTTCCAGCTCCTGTTCTACAAAGTTAACTAACTTGAACTACCTTTATGATTCTAAAGTATTTTAATCCACAATGCTAAAAAGGGTTTCAGAGCAGTCTCCTGATTTCCTTCTCAATTTTGCTTAGTTAAGTGTAGATAGTTAAAAATATAGTTAAATCATCAATAGCGAGTAAAATCTATATTCATAAAAATGTGTTGTATGATATTCCCAAAGAGAAGTTAAAATAGTTATTTTAGAAATTCAGCCACTTTTTCTTACTATATTTTAATTCTTGAAATTGATAATATTCCATAAAATGGTAAAAGCCCATTTAAGCCTATTAAAACTATACTCTTAAAAAATCTAGATGCTTGGTTGGGGAGATGACTCAGTGATTAAGAGCAATGACTGCTTTTGCAGAGGACCCGGATTCAGTTCCCAGCATCCACATGGGGGTTAACGATCATCTGTAACTCCAGTTCCAGGGAAAGCAAAGCATTCTTCTTACCTTCATGGGCATTACGTGACATAGGTGCACTTACACACATGCACACAATACACTCATACACATAAAACAAAAATAAAAATGAAAAAGAAAAGTTATGCTAAACATTGGGGAATATGCCTTTATTCCCAGGACTAAGGAGTCAGAGGCAGGCCAGTCTCTGTAAGAATCCAGGCCAGCTTGATTTACAAAGTGAGTTCCAGGCCAGATAGAGCTATAGGACACAGGGTGATCCATCTCATATATATATATATATATATATATATATATATATATATATATATATATATGCCATGATTAAAAGTGGAACACTATTATAAAATCATCTTTGTTCTGATGCATATGAGCGAAAGACTACATTTTTCCCTTATTTTAATCTAGATATGTGCTGTCTCAGAGAGTACAAAACATTAGGTCCTACAGTGTGAGCACCTGAACACATTTCAAATCGAGATGAATGACACTACTACCTGAAATAGATAATCTATTTTTCTATGGTGAAAATCTGCTCTACTATTTCAGTAGTGCTATTTTCAAACTGTGATAGAAGATATCCAAATCTACGGTTAGTCTCTGAACTGAAAGTTTAAGACTTATATGAGTAATTAATTTAAAATAAATTCAAAGCGTGAAAGCAGATATCCCTCTTTTTAAACAGTTAACATAAATTAATATGAAGATAACATGTTCTTGTTTATATATTTATGAGCTTTACAAATATTTGATGGAAGTATCTCAAATATAAGGCCTCTTTCAGAAAAGGAGGGAAAGCATTACTTGATGTTCATTTACTCTGTCAAATAATTTTTACACTAGGAGAATCCCTTAGGCAATATATCATATACTCTCAGCTGGTAACAGGAAACTGCTTTCTGTTTAAATACTACTAAGATAGAATGACAGAAACAAATGCAATAGAATTGTAATTAAATAAATATAGCAGATGTCCATGATGGACAGATGAAAATGTACTACTTGCTCTATCAAAGTTGGTAGGGAAGTAGAATCTGGACTTCAGGGAAGTAAATTTCTGAAAGGGAAGGAATAGATATCTTGCAAATAAATTCCTTAAGAACTTATACAACACAGTTTATTTCTAAAAATTGCTATAATTGTTTATATTTTCACATTGTCCTTATAAGATCCTCATTTTACATAAGATATTCCTAACTATAAAAATAATTTTATGCAATTTCAGACTTCTACTATGTAGCACAAAAACATCTTTCGGTATTTGTGACATTTCATTCTCTGGTTTGAGAAACTGAAAATTGGCTGTTTTTGCGTATGTGCATATGTGTGTGCGGCGTTTGAATCTGTATGCCTGAGTGGGAGTGTGTATGAGAAAGGCAGAGATTAATGGCTAGTGTCTTTTAAAATCACACTCCCCTTACTTTTGTTGTTGTTTGCTTGCTTTTAAATATGGGGGGAGGAATTTATTTATTTTATTGTGTACATCCTACATGTGGGTGCACCGGTGTTATGCAATACCCGAGGAGATTAAAAGAGGGCACCAGCTCCCTTAGAACTCCAGTTACATAGTGTCAGTTGTGTGGGTGCTGGGAAACAAAACTGGGTCCTTTGCAAGAGCACCTAAATAGCTGATGGGTTTATCCTGCCTGAGTATTTTGTTTGTTTGGCTGGTTGGTTGGTTGTTTTTGTTTCTGCTGTTGTGCTGTTTGTTTGTTTGGTTGGTTGGTTTATTGAGACTGGTTCTCTTTGTAGTTTCTGTTGTTCTGAAACTCAATCAGGACCAAGATATAACGAATATCCCAGAAATCTACCACACCCTGAACCACCTTGATTTTTGAGACTTAATCTATCAATGAATCTAGATCTAACCAATTAGGTAGATTAGTTGGCCACTTACACAACCAGAGCAGGAAGTTACAGATCACTATGCTCAGCTCTTATGTTTGCCAGGAACCTGAACTCAGGTCTTCAGGCTTGCACAAGAAGCACTTTATCCACAATCCATCTCCTTAGTCACTTTTTGAATTTTTAAGGTGATTTATACTAATTATAGATTCTAAGTAGTCTTTTTTTTTCTTTTGAGGCAAGATCTTACTTGTCCCAGAACTCCTTATATTGAGCATGACTTCAGTTTCCATTGGCCAGTCTCCACAGTCCAAGTGCAGAAACTGCAAATGTACTCCACCACTTCCAGTTTTCCAAATGCTGTTAACAGACCCAGAGCCAACCTGCATGCTAGACAAGCACCCCACCTGCTAAACTACATACAAGTCGTTTCTTTTATCAATTGAAAATAGTTTCCCATTGTCCTCCGAACTCCTATAATTGGTAAGAAGCCCACTTTTTTTTATTCCTGATGCTAGACCTTCCCTTAGTTCTAAACCATCATGGGTTAAAGATTAAAGTTGAATCTTAAATATTGCACCAGAAAAACAAAGCATGCATTAGGATATGAAATGCTGCATGTTCTTTAGAACTCAAGTCATTTATTTCTAATCACATATATTTAAAGAGAATATAGAAATTCATAGCTTCAATATTATGAATTTCATAAACCATAATCAGCATTACAGCTATTCACTTAAAAGACAAAATATTTTAGAGAAACTGAAGATTTGAAAGTGAAGGAAAGTGTTAACAAAATCAAATAATAAAGAGCTTCAAAGGATTTCTCTAGAAAAATTTAAAAATAGAAAATTTCAGTTAAATTAGGCAATTTCAACAGCATAAAATGAAAACGTGAGGCTATAGTCATCAGGAGTTCCTGGATGGAGTTATTCAAAACTCAGATTAAAATCGGTTATTAGGGGCTGAAGAACTGTCTCAGTGATTAAGAACACTGGCTGTTCTTGCAGAAGACCCAGGTTAGAATCCCAGCATGCACATTCAAAACTCCAGTTCCAGGGTCTTCAGCATGCTCTTCTGCCATCTGAGGGCATTGCATGACATGGATGCACTTAAATACATGCAGGCTTAACACTCATACACATAAAATAAAAATGAAAAAAAATCAGTTATTATATAATACTGATATTAAGGCAAAGACTGAGTCTCTAACATATATATTGATTTTTTACTTCTGTTTATGTATCACAAAATCTAATTTTAAATGATCTAATAATACATAGCAGAATAGAAATGGCATTTCAGAACTGATCATTAAATCTGACTATATTTTTGAAAAGAAAGTTATATTTACTAAAAATATGAAATTCATATAATTTCTCTGTATTTAGATTATAAGAACAGAGATAAAATTCAAATTAGGTACTAAATTAAGAGAATTTCAGTTAACACATTTATGTCAGTCATAAAATGGTCACAAAGTTTGCTCATGAAATACTTTCAGAAAACTACAATTCATCCATGATCAATGTGGGCATAAATGACAATTGTATAAGAGCCTCAAATGAGATTTTAACTCTTAGATTGTTTTAATATTATAACAGAATAAAGATGGTGAATTAAAATAGATTTATCCAATATAAACATCATCTAGTATACATATTAAAATCAGTTTTTACAATGATTATTCAAATAAATTATATAACCATTTTTAATTATTTGGAAATGAGAAGGATATTTTTATACTAAATTCTCTTAAAAATACACATTACACTTAGACTTATCTGAGTTTAAAAATTTAGAATATATTTTATTAAAAAGTAAATAAATATCCTTATACTATATAAAATGCATATTATGAACTAATAGTAATTTTCACTCTGCCTAATTTTAAAACAGAAGGAAAATATGTACTATAACGTTCCAAATAATTATTTAATGTGAAAGGAAGTTTTAAATCTAGAGATTTAGCTATGGTTAATACTTTAAAGTTACTAAGTTGCAATCTTGCCCCTCAAGTTAAAAATATAGCAATAAAAATCCACAACTTTCTCTATTTCTAGTTACTCTCTTTCCACTCAAAGATCATATAACAGATGCTATAGCACAGCACTTAATTCATAATACCAGGAACCATATTTAAAATGAAATTCAACAACACAGTGAATCATTTTTCAGTCACATATTCCAAAAGAATGTGATAAAAGCAATTCATTATAATTAAAATTGACATCACATCATTTTAAATGCTATAAAATCAAGTTATAAATAAGTCTGATATTTCTTTTTAAAAAAATTTTTTTTCAGGCCAGTGTGATTGCTCAGTGCATAAACTACACCTGCTGATAAGCCTGAATATCTAAGTTCAAATCTCAGGACTCACATGGTCAGAGGAGATAACTGTTTCCTACAAGTTGTCTGATCTCCATTTGTGTGCTATTGCACATGAAGAAACAGAGAGAGAGAAGGAAACAGACACAGAGCATGTATGCAATATATAAAATTTTAAGTATTTTTAAGTATAACTTTATTCAAATAATATTCACTATTATGATTAACATTGGCACTTATTTATTTATCTATTTATTTATTTATTGAGATAGCCCCCTCTGGACTGGAACTGGAACTCTCAATGTAGACCACTGTTGCATAAATCCCCTCCCCACGCTCTAGCGGGTGGGATCTAGTTAATCCAGCTGGATAAACGGAAAGGTGATCTTCCATTTAGAATGATTTATTTATTTACAAAGGTATAGAGTCTCTGGGGATGCGCGCCCAGCTTGCCCTCCGGAGGCCAACCCCCATAGTTTGGAACCGCTGCGCCCTGAGCGCAGGCTTCTCAGTTCATTTCACTCACGAGATTCTTGGATGATGGGGGGTGTGGCACGCTGCTTCCTGGGTTCCTGTTTTCCACGTGGATTTTAGTAATCTCCGCTTCTCTCCCCAGGCGGCCATGAGGGTTCCGCCTACTCCTACCTCCCTCCTCCCTTATTGATCAGTGGGCGGGACTTGCCATAGATGGAACCAATAAGAAACAAAAACTGCAGAGAGTCAGTGTCTATGACTCTACAACCACACTGACCTCAACCTTGCAGAGATCTGCCTGCCTCTGCTCCCCATCCCTGCCAGTGCTGGGATCAAGGGGTGTACCACCATGCCAAGCATAACTTTGATTTTCAAACTATGCATGTTTGACCTTACCTACTTTGGCACTTAGTTTTCTAAATCGTAATCTTGGGGAAACTTATGAGGTCTATTCTGTATGTTCTGTTTACCGTTTTTAGTTATTTTACTGCAGATGCTTAATGGCTTTCTGAATAACCTTTTAAGATAGTCATACATTACAGAGCATACATTATGAAGCTGATCATGAATATAAAGTCAAAATGGAAAATGATAAGTGTGTCTATGAATTATTGATTGTCAAAATAAAATTCAGACATCTTTTCCATATGAAAGTTAATACCTTTTATTAATTTTATTCTCAGGTGCCTCATCAGTTAAGAGTACTAACTGCTCTTGCAGAGGATGTGAGTTTTATTCCTAGCACCCACATGGCCACTAGCAACCATTGGTAATGCCAGTTCCATGGGAATCTGACACTTTCTGATATCCACGGGCATTGCACAGCTAGAGTGCTCTTATTTACATGCTGGCAATAGACTCATATACATAAATAAAAATAATAAAATATTTTAAAGCATTTACACTTGACAATGACAAAAATACAGTATTATATAATTTTAGATCATTATGTAAACTAGAATCAAGAATATCAAACTGAGGACATAAACATCTTTTTGGGGGGAGGGGGCTGCAAACTTTTCTAGCATTGCTGGTAAAGCTAGATTTATGACTGTTTATAATAGCAATAATCCCTGCAAAATCAGTCATTAGCACAGTTAACAACTAATTTGTTCAAGTGTTAACTGCCCTAGGCTTTGCCTCAAGCTGTTAGCAAACTGGTCATTAACTACTTGTTACAATTGATTTCTTAGGGCCCTATTTAACAGAAATTTGATTTCAATTCAACACCCACAGAGGCTAATTATGATTCAGTAAACAAGGAAGTCTCTTTCCTTAAGATTCATCTTGGTACAATATTGTTCTTTTATGATATATCAAAAGACAGTTCCCCAAAATTGTATACAAGTCAAAATTGTTTGTTTAGGAGAAATGACTAGATCAATATTTGAATTTCAACCTAGGTGATAGGACTCTCATACATTATTGCATAAAAATCTTTGAAGAACCAAATGTCTTAATTTTAAAATGTCTATATGCCACATATTTTCAAAAGCATTCTATTAAATAAAAATCCTAGTATAAAGTAGATGACATTATTTTACAATTTAATAGGAAAATGAAATAATAACTAACTATGAAAAATGCCTTCTCCTACTAAGTGTGATCACAAAAATCATCAGCATATTGCTGTATCTAGTTCCAATTAAAACACAACATTCATCCTATGGAAGGGATTATTCATAAGATTTTAAGAGTGTTTTCAGTATTTCCGCCGACATGGATGAATATGACTGTAATAATTAATATTCATTATAAACTTGATTAGATTTAGAATCACCTTGGTAACATACATGTTTATGTTACTATTAGGGTATTTCTATAAAAGAATAGCTGAAAGTAAAATATAGGTAGCATAATTCCATGGACTACTGTTCCAGACTGGCTGAATAAAAAGGAGGAATTGAGCTGAGCACTAGCATTCCCTTCTTCCCAGTTCCTCACTGCTGACACAAGAAACCTACCTCCTCAAGCTCCTGTTTTCCTTCCTTCCCAGTCATGGTGGACTGAATCCCCTTGAACTATGAGTCATATTGAACCCTTTCTTCCTTAAGTTGCTGCTTGTCAGGCATTTGGTCACAGCACTGAGAGCGTTAATTGACAGAATAATCTATATGGTACCCTATCTATTGAATTTGAGTAAAACATTAATTACAGATTTGGGGAAATTTAGATTTTAGTAGGGGCAGCAGTACATATAAAACAAATGTAATTGTCAAAAAGATATATTAGAACACAATAAGTTGCTTGGAAAATGAGAAAACTGAGAAAAGAATAAGAAAAAAATGTGCTTGTGTTGTAGCTTTTATTTACACATAAAATGGTTAGGGGAGGCATCAATGAGAAATAAAGTTTCAAGAACTTCAGGAAATCAGAGGGTTGGCCACACAGTCTTGAAGGAAAAAATATTCTAAACAGAAAGGATACCTAGAGAAATGGATTTAATGTGATAAAATCTATAAAATGAGGTTTCTCAATTGCATACATAGAAAGTGTATGATTCAGTTGACTAAAATAAATTTACAATGTGTAACCTTCACCAAATTTTCTAAAACATTTTTCACGTTAAAGAAATTTAAGTACCATTGTGTACCAGTTGTCAATTATTCAGAGATAATGTCATTTTTAGTTTCCATCTTTCTTTCTATTAATTTGTCAATTCTAGGTACTTTACAAAATTGGAACTAACCATTTTGACTGAGGATAATAGCAGCACTTTATCTTGGGGGTAATAAACATTTGTCTAATTGTACCTTAAGCCTGCTTAGTGGAAGGAAACCCATGAATCATATATCATAGACCAAATATCAACCAAATCAAATTAATATACCAAATACTGTACTATGTGAAATAAGCTAAGGTAAAAGGTTTTCTTTTAAATACGCTTTATATCTTTTGAGAATTGCATACATGAGTATTGCATTTGCATTATTTCCATCTTCTTGCCCTTCCAAATCATTCCATGTCTTCCAGACTCACTCACAATTTCTTAACCCCTTCTTTGATTATCATGGTCACATATACATATATTTATTTATAAATATATGTATATATATTATGCCTATATAAATAATGCACAGAATCAATTTTCTGGTGCTTGTGTTTACATGTGTTTGGGGCTGACCAATTAAGATTAGATGGCCTAGGAGAGAGCTAGTACCTGGAGAAACCTGATTCTCCCACCCTCAGTACCCATTGATTGCTTGTAGCTTTTTAATCTAGAAGTGGGACTCCATAAAATTTCCCCCATCCACTTTGTCATGTCTTGTTAGGTTATTATATTATATATGTTAGGTTATTATATCCTGTACAGTCGATATTTCATTGGTGCAACTTCCCGATTGTGTCTAGATTCCATTATCTAGCAGCAAGCATCCTGTTCTTCTGGTTCTTATAATCTTTCTACTCCCTTTTCCAAATCTTCCCTGAGCCTTAATTGTAGATGTTGCATTGGAGATGTATCAGGGATGCACAACTCACAGTCACTTACTCTCTTTATTCTGTCCAGTTGTGGAACTCTGTTATAGTCTCTATCTGTTTCTGAAACAATCTTCTTTGATGAGAGTTGAGAGCTACAGTAGCTTATGAATATAAGGATACACATTTAGAATATAGTACAAAATTACTTTGGTCTAGGAAAGTGGCAGACCCTCTTCTGTAGGGTCTGTGACCTCTTCAACCATATGTACTTGGCTATGTGTATGGCTTCATGCATCAATTCCCTCCCAGTGAATGGGCCTTAAATTCAATTAGATAACTGTTGATTATACCCAAGATAAAACTGCAACTGTATAACACAGATATTTTGATGGACCCATCATGATTGTGGTTCATAAGCTTTACAGTTTGGCAGAACCGTTGATTGATTTTTCTCCTACATCAGCTTGTAAAGTATCTTCTGATAGTGTGAGAGCAAGGCGTCTACCTCAGTTCCAGAATAGTTGCTGCAACTCTTGCATCTGGAGTATGCTGTGTGTTCAGGAATAACATTTTATCTTCAAGTTCTCCTAGGCATTATTTGGGGAGTCTCCTGAGCTTCTCTGAACAAAACACTTGAAGGGAGGAGATTCTTTTGCCTGTCACAATGATTTTTTTTTTAATACAGTCCTCGGGTATCCAAAAGTACTCACATATATTATACAAGTATATTTTATTATGGTTTATTATGACAACTATATATTATTTATCTCTATCCTTTCTCTCTTGCCGCATAGGCCGCACTCAGTCCTCTCCATGTAAAGTTCCCTCCATTTCATAAATTTCCCCTTTGGTGACACCTATCCCCCGCTCACCAGCTCCTTTTTCCTTCTGTCCCCATGGTTCCATTCTACTTTCCTGGTTCCCAAGGTTATATCATGTAGTGCACAACGCGGGATGGACATTAACCAGATCACTCCCTATGAGGATTAAGAGAGTGGCTCCTATGGGAGTGATGCTCTGCTCCAGCCAGGTTGACCCCAGCTTCTGCCCTGTCGGGAGAGTACCTGCACCCAGATGCATAGGGGGTTGGCTAACCAAACTCATAAAATCCACAGCACCTCTTTGAATAAACAAGTTTTGCTGCTGCTTGCTCTCCGCATGCTTCTCACCCAGCTCATGGGTTCTGTGTTAACTCCGTGCCTCTCACCTGCGCCCCACTGGGGCAACACCAAGCAAAGGGAGCCCAACAATATCAGGCTATATATTCACATTTAAGGATTTTCAACTAAGATCGAAAATGAAAGAGAGCACCACATATAGTTTGTTTATCTGGGTGGGGTTAGATCACTTAGTAAAACACTTTCTAATTCCATTCATGTATCTCTAAATTCCATTATTTCATTTTTTTTTACAAATGAATAAAACTCCATTGTATAAAAGTACCAAATTTCTATATCCATTCCCCTGTGGAGGGGCCTTTGTTTGCTACGATTTATTAACTATTGTGGGGAGAATATCAATAAGCATGAATGAGCAAGTATCTCTTTAGTATTCAGTTCTTTGGGTACACCAGTTTGCAATCTCACCAACAGTGAATGAGGGTTTTCCTTTCCCACATCCTCACCAGCATTTGTTGTCAGTTATTTTCTTCATCTTATCCATTTGACTGAGGTAAGATGAAATCTTCAAGTAATTTTAATTTGAATTTACCAATTTCTTAGGATGTTTATCACTTTATAAAATATTTGTTTGTCTTTTTTATTTATACTTTGAGAACTCTATTATATTTGAGAATTATATTTGAGAACTCTCTGTTCTGGTTTAGATACCATTTTATAACTGAGTCATATTTTCATGTTTTCTTGATTGTTGTATTTTTTTCTTTGTTTATTCTGAAAGTTAAACCTCTGTCACAGGTATAGCTGTCAAAGATTCTCTTCAACTTTTGGACTTCTTCCCTGTATTGTTTTCTTTGCTGTGTAGAATGCAGAAGCCTTTGCGTGTAATGAGTTTCCATTTGTTCTTTGTTAGCTTTAATTTTTGAGTGAATACACTCTGATTTAGAAAGTAATTGCCAATACCTAGATCTTATGGGTGACAGTCTATGTTTTCTTCTAACAGTTTCAGTATTTCAGGCTTCTTAATGTGGTCTTTCATCCATTTGGACCTACTGAGTTGGGTTTAATATGTGTCTTGAAGTTCAGTAGTACTCTTTTTATGAAGATGGGTGTGCCAAACTTTGGTGCAGGCATGTGTATGATTGTGATGTCTTTTTGGTTAATTGTTCCATTGATCTGAATGCAGTATCCTTTTCTTTTGATTGATTTTAGTTATAGCCTATTTGATCAGATTGAGGATAGCACTGACTATTCTTCCAGAGGATCCACATTTTGTTCCCAGTATCCACATGGTAGCAAACAGTCTTCCATAACTCCAGTTTCAGGGAATCTGATACCCCCTTCTGGACTCCATATGCATTGTATGCATGTGTCACATTCACAGTCAAGAACAGAAAAAGAATAAATTCATGCATGCTTCTTCTGCTCAACCCACGGTTACAATTATAAGATCCAGGTCTCACAACCACGGAATGTTGCTATGCACGATAGGTGAGTATTTCAATTTCAATTAACACAATTATTAAAACTCTCTTTTTTAAGGCTTTATTTATTATTTTGGGGTTTTTCTGTGTATGAGAGTGTAATGCCTGCACATAGGTAAGTGCACACATATTGTGCAATGCCCACAGAGGTCAAAAGAGGGCATTGGATCTCCGGGAACTGGAGTTTTGGATGATTGTTAGTCAACATATTGGTCCTGGGGATTGAACCTGGGTCCTCTGCAGGAGCAGTCAGTGCTCTTACCTCTGAGCCATCTCCCCAGCCCCTAAAGCTCTCTTAGAAGATGCCCACCAGCAAATGTGATCTAGGTAATCACTCACTGAGACTTCCTTCCCAGGTGATTCTCTATTGTCTCAATTTGAAAATTAAAATTACTCATCCAGTGTATTAGTATTATTGAGACTTTCAGCAAAAATAAACAAGATATTTTATTTCTATGAATTAGGTTGTTTTCAATTTTCTATCAACAAAAATGTCAATTTTCAGTACAGAAGCTTTGCCTTATTAGTTAGAAGTATTGTTTACTATTTTACAATTTTTAATATCACTAGTTCATGTTTGTGAATTTCCTTTTTATGTCATTCATTAGTAGCATATGAAAATACAAACGATTTTAGATTCTATCCCTGCTGAATCATTTGTTTTTATGTACTCAGACAAGTTGTTTTGTTTGTGCATGTCTTTCCATGCATTTTTATTATCTCAGTATGTAATATAATGACATTTATACACAGAATTCATTTTATTTTTCTTTGGAGTATAGTTTTCTTTTAAAAATTCACCTTTGCTTGCTTTAATTTCCTGACTCTCAGCATAATTCTCAATATAAATGACAGTAGAGCTTGTGTCATATTCTCTCTCTCTCTCACTCTCACTTTCACTCTCCTCTTTTTGAGACATGGGTTCTGTCAGGTTCAGGGTTCGAGAGACGCAGCAGACAGAAGGGACCGGACTCCGCTGGCAGCTAACAGGACCTGGCTTTATTGAGAGAAGACCAGGTGGGACTAGCTCCTCCGCACCCACGAGTGGAGAAACGCTAGCCCCCCTTGGGGGCTAGCCTCCCCGAAGAGATGGGGGAGGCTAGCCCCCTCACCCCCATCTTGGGGCTGGGGCTCTGGGGAACCAGGCTGGCGTGATCAGCCCAAGTCTGAGTCTCAAAAGCCCCGCACAGCACCAGCAGCACCAGCAGCAGCAGAAGCACCAGCAGCAGAAGCAGAAGCAGCAGAACACAAGCACGTTGTCCAAGTCCCCAAAAGCCTTTTTAAACCTTCAGTCCCCTCCTGGCTTTTAGGGGAGGGGGGTTGCCATGACATCTGATTGATGCTTAAGGCAAGCTTCTGTCCAGGAAGTAGTCCTTTTCCAGACCTGTTCCTGAATTCCTTGCTTATCTGCCAAGGAATTTGGGATCTGGAGCGGTTTGCAAGGCTTAGATAAGCTCTGACTCCAGGTTTCTTCCAGAGTCCGAAACTGTTGGGGGTCTCATTCACACCTTACAGTTTCTCATTGCCTAGCTGGTCTGGAATTCACTATGGAGACCCGGATGCCCTCAGTCTTGTCGCTTTCTGCCTCACTCTGCCTCCAAAGTGCTGGGACTAGAGGCATGCACCACCATGCCTGACTCCTTGTGCCATTCTTGAATGAAATGAACAAAGATTTTCAACATTGACATGGTGTTAGCTGTGGTGTGTTCTGTTTTGTTTTTCTTTGTTCTTTTTTTTTTAGATCTTTGTAAGAACATTTTTTTGCAAATTTTAGATAATGTATTTTGATGATATTTGTAACTTCTCCCCTGTCCACAATCCTCTTAAGGATCCCCTACTTGATTTCATGTACTCTGTCATGCATATTAAGGCATATTGTGTGCACATGTGCCTGTGAATTCCCTGTGACCTAAGCAGCTCCACTGACACACCTCCCTCCCGCAACCACGACCAAATGCACTCTGTCCTCCTTCTAGCCCTGGACCTAGTACCACTCCTCATCTTCCTCCTCCGATCTCTGGACTACTCTCCTAACCCAGACTAACTTAATCTTCTAGAGTACTTGGTTAGAACCACCACAAACTGTTCCCACTCCACCTTGCCCCTGGCCTCCTGATCTGCCTGCCTAGACACACCCTGGTAAATCAGATCCCACCCACCTGTATATCCCCAGATCTCCTCTATAGAAGAATCAAAGTAGCCCCTTGTCTTTCACCCTGCACAAAAGTCAACTCCAAATGGATCAAATACTTCAATATAAAACCCAAAACTCAAACTGATATTAAAAACAGGAGCCAGGGAAATGGGAAGGAAGCACAGAGGTAATGGGAAAGAAAGAGCCTGAGCCCGAGGACTAGTAGGAAACAGATGTTACTGAGGGGACATGGGAAAAATGGGGATATTCAAGTGGGAAGGGAGGAGGAAAGGACATACAAGGATCCAAGCATCACTCGGGATAAAGGAAAAGAAGGCACTCAAGGCCGGGGAGGGGAAGGAGTTGGGCGATAATAGGAGACAGGTATTATTAAAGGATAAATGGGCGAAATGAGGACTTAAAATCGGAGAGAAGGGAGAGATAAATAAAGCTTAGGTGGTGTAAAAAGTCAGAAGGAAATGCATGTACAATATCTGAACATGAGTGAATGTATAAACCTAAAGACAATATAACACGGAACACAGTGCCGGACAGGGGAACCTCCCTTCCAGTTGTTGGTTAGTTGCCACAGACCTCGATTATTCTCCGAAGTTGAAGCTAAGACCTTATGGCTGAAGACAGGATATAATTTGGACACAGGACTTGAAGCAATGGAGTTGGAACTGACCTGGAAGTCTTCTCCCTGATGACTGGCTACGATAGTTCCAGAGAATACCATGCAAGCTGTTAAAGTAGAAAAACCAATCAATGGTTCAACACAGCTCCAAAGCCTAACAATTATTGGCACAGCAAATGATCTCTAGTGGTGCAGTTAGTGGCACTTTTTTCCTAGGGGGTAATCATCAGCTATCTAATTGAACTTACAGCCTTCTCACTGAGAGGGAATTCATAGGTGGCACAGTAAATATTGCCAAATACACATGGCTGGAGAGGTCACAGAGCCTAGAGAAAAACGTAATTCTAGCATATCTGTAGACAAATCAAATGTCTTACTGTCTGCTAAATATGGATCCTTATATTTAGAGACAAGTATACCACACACCACTCATCAAAAAAGCTTCTTTTGGCAATAGATGGAGGCTCCTACAGATTTTGTCAACTGGGTCACACAGTGGAACTTCTACACTATGACTTATGGAACATAGTGGAACAAGATATAGAGAGAATACTAATACAGCTCTTAACTCTCACCAGTGAAGCTTTCTCATACAGCAAAGATTGATGCATAGAGAAAAGCACAACTGGCTAAGTTTTAGGGAAAAGGAAACTGCAGAGATAGGACTGCTGTACTGAACCTCACCTACCCATGGTTCAGGGACCACTGCAGAAGAATTGGGTGGAAAGATTACAATAGTTGGGGCTGGTGCATGAACACAAGGAAATATGGGTTTTCAGGCCACTGGGAACTTATTCATACAGACTTGCAACATGGGTACAGCATGCACAAAACCAATGTCAAATCAGTCAGTCTAAAACCCAGAAAGGAATGAAGGAAATAGGCAGCAGACCCCAACCATAGCTGAAAAAATATTGATTACTGCTGGGTGAGAGAGACCAGATCTTCCTTAAGTGAGTGATTCTAGATAGGCTCACTAGACTCCAGCAGATCAACTTGCACTGAGGGGCATCTGGGTACAAATGCTTGACCACATAGGTCTTAACATATAGGATAGAATGCATGAGATAAAATAGGAATGCCTATGAGGGATGCATCGGGAGAAAGGGATCTAAATTTGACTAAAATCTGTTATAGGAAATGCACAAAAACTCAATCAAATATTTTTAAATAACTGTCTTCAACTGTCCTTCAGTTGATTTCATCCACTGGAGCTTAGTCAATCTATCTAATATCATCTCTTTAAAGAAAACTGGCTCTGCCAGCAGCTGTAATTCACCAGTATTCCTTCAGTTAAGATTTGGGTTTCTCAGTTACTTCCCTACTTTTTTGTTGGAATTTGTTTTGCATGATATTATATGGATCTTGTGCTTTCTTTGTCTCCACTGATGTGAGTTCAAATAAGTCATCCTTGGCTTTCTGGAAAACTCTCTTTCCTTGAGATCATTGACCAACTCTGGCTCCTGAAACATTTCTGCCATCTTTTCTGCAGTAATTCCTGAGCCTTGGGTATCAATGGTTTGATATAGGTGTCCTATTCAGGGATTGGCACTCTACAGTCTCATTTTATTCACTTTTGGACAGTCATGGTTCTATAGGTTAATCACCATCTGCTGCATGAGGAAGCTTCTCTGTTGAAAACTGAGAGACACATTGATTGATATTCTTTCTGAGGTTCAGGTGTAGAAGTTATAGTCACTTAGAGCTGGGGACCTCACTGACACTCTCTGCATTTGACCACTTGTGGAACTTGATAATATTCTCCATCTGATATAAAAAGCAGGTTCCTTGATGAGGGATGAGAAAGATATTTCTCTCCAAATATAAGGATACATATTTGGAATGTAAGAAGAAAGTATATCCATTTAGAATGTAAAAAATTAGGTTTTGCTCTAGGGTCTATGCCATCTCCAGTCATGTGTACTTGGTTACATTTACAGAACCACACTACAATTCCCTCCCATTGACTGGACATTAAGTCTCATTATTCAGTTGTTGATTTCCTCCAAGATAAACATACTAACTACTGCACCAATAAAAATTACTTGTTGGGCTGGTAATTGTGGTTCATAAGCAATGTGAGATTTCATTGTATGACTTCCATCATATTGAAGAAGTGTGTGTCACTTCTTGCAAACTTTTTTTAACATAAGATTTTTTAAATTTCTTAGGCTCTTTCTACAACAGCTGCACTAGAAGATGAACCTTCTTTTAGCTCTATTCAGCCCATGTGCTGCAGTGCATTGCCGAATAAGATAAACCTTCCTGGCTTTCCTGAAAGTCCAATTTTCATCACACATAATAATTGTAAGATGCTCCTGTATTTGATTAAATCATGTGCATGTGAGAAATAACATTATGAGGACGCCTAAGTAAAATGGCCTGACTTTTAGATGTTGATTAGAACCAAGACTGAGCTCCATGTGTTCTGAGACATTGCCCATTCAGATTTCTCTCGGAACTGTTCTCTTTTTAAAATTTATTTATTAATTTAATATTTATTAATTAATTTATTTATTAAAGTGTATGAGTGTATTGTCTGCCTCTGTGTAAGTGCATTCCTACCATTTTGTGCAACCTTAGGCAGAAAACACCCACATTCCTCTTCCTTTACTGTCTAATTCACTGGGGCACAGACCTTTGTAGAATGCCAGATAAAGCCTCAATTCAGCCTCTGCCTAGCAATTTTCCCAAATTCTGCTTTGCCTACTGGCTAGAGGGACTCAGACCTTAAGAGAGAGCCTGAGAGCATCTGATTTGCCTAAACTTGTGTCTCTGAGGGAACTGTGGTGAGGCTGGACTACAGCCACCTGTTCCCTCCAATATAAAATCAAAAAAGAAAACCAAAAGCCTTGAGCAAACAGGTTTTCATACCCTATAAGAAAAACCCTAAGTCACATCAAGTATACAAACAGAATCAGACTTCAGTTGAACAAAGGAAGGCTCAAGTTTCACATCAGACTCACAAAAAAAGAAATCCACAACACAACAAAAAATAATAATATGAAAACCCAAATAATATGTCTCCACCAAACATCATCAGTCCTATAGAAGAGCACTTCAATGACAAGCACATAGAGATAACCCAGGACACAGAGTTAAAAAGAGCAATCATATACATGATCATTCAATGACAAGCACATAGAGATAACCCAGGACACAGTTAAAAAGAGCAATCATATACATGATCAAAGAACTAAAAGAAGATAGGGATAAATTTTTTATTGAATTCACAAAAGAGATAGAAATATTAAAGGAAACCTCAGGCTGAAATGAAGAAGAAAGAGAAAAACTCAGTAAATCACTTTAAAATTACAGGAGAAAGCTTCACCAATAGAGTGAATGAAATGGAAAACAGAATGTTAAGGCTGGGTAACAGAGTTGAAGAATTAGAGCACTCAAGTAAAGTTTATGAAAAAATTTAAAAACACAGGAATGGAATATGCAGGAAATGTGGAACACCATGAAAAGACCAAATTCATGTGTCATAAGCATAAAAGAAAGAGAAAAATCTCAGGATAATGGTATTCACCAGATCTTCAACCAGACTGTAGAAGTAAACTTCCCCAAATTAAGGAAAGACATGCCCATACAAATACAGGTAGCACACAGAACACCAAAATAGACCAGACCAGAAAAGAAACTCCCCAAGGTTTCTTTTATATCATAATAAAATCTCTAAGTGCACAGAACAAAGAGAGAATTCTAAAAGTTACAAAAGAAAAACAAGTCACATATAAAGGAAAACCATTGGAATTACAGCTGACTTTTCAATGCAAAGTGCAAAAGCCACAATAGCCTGGACCAAAATATTTCTCAACCTAAATGGCTATAGATGCCAACCTAGAATACTTTGCCCAGAAAAATTGTCTATGATAGGTGAAGGGGAAAGAAAAATCTTCCACGACATGAATAGGCTGAAAGAATTCATGTCAGAAAACCAAACCTTCAGAGAATATTTGAAGCAATACAAAGAGCTGAAGAAAAGACCGGCTTTTCCCAAGGGGCAACACATAGAAACTAAACAAAGGTTTAACTGGAAACTATAAAGTTAGACCAAAGAAGCAAACACAATGTAAAATGATGGGAACCAATACACATGTTTCAATAATAACTTTGACTATCAATAATCTGAGTTCCCCTGTCAAAAGACACAGGCTAGTTAAATGGATCAGGAAATAAAATCCATTATTTTGGTGTCTGCAAGAAACCCATCTCACCTTCAAGGACAGGCACTACCTTTACGTGAAAGGATGGAAAAAAAAGTATTCCAAGCAAATGGCTCTGAGAAACAAGCAAGAGTTGCCATTCTAATATCTGTCAAAATAGATTTCAAACTAAAGCTAATCAGAACAGATAAAGAGGGTTACTTCATTCTGATCAAACGAGAAATTAACCAAGAAGATATGAAAATCATGAATGTGATAAATATATATGCACCAAACTCTGGTACAAACAACTTCATAAAAGGAGTACTTCATCATGTAGATGTGTGTATGTGTGAGTGCACATGCGTGTGACCATTTGCGGAGGTGAGAGGTAGCCTTTGGCTCTCTTCCCTTATTTGTTCTCTCCCTCAAGTTTTTGAGAGAAGGTCTCTCACTGAAGTCTAACATTATAGATTAAGCTAGTAGGCTGGTTGGCCAATGAACTTCAGAGCTCTGCTTGTCTCTGACCTACGACCCTCAAGTGCTACGGTGACAGGCCTGTGACACTGTGCTGATTTTTACACTGATTTTGAGACTCTAACCACAAACCACAAGTCTTAATGCTTTTGCACTAGGTAACAGCCATCTATCTCTCCATGACACTGATAATGACTTGAGCATTTTTTTCTTACACCTAACCTCTAAATATAAAAACAAATTATTTAATTTTATTTTACTTTTTAGAAAATAATGTTTATAAATTTATAACTTTATTCATCCAATTCATTCATCATCATAAAGTTAGAAACAATGCTAATCCTTATATCTTTTTTAACTCCTCTGAAGATGATCCTACAATATAAGACTAGCATATAGCTGAAAGCACTCTAAACTAAAGGAGGAAAACCCCGTAGAGTTGAGAGCATCTCATCTGAACTATGATCCTATTTAGAACTATCACCTTTGCTAATCCCTCAGGGAACTGCTTTATAGACAAGAATACACAACTCCACACTTTAGGTAAGAAGGATCTCAATGTCCACTCTAGTACCAGTCAGCTATTCCTTAAGTGCTACGTATACTTAATTTTCCAACATTTTTAGCAAATGAGAAACAGTGGATAGCTGCTGGCTACGCATGCCATTTTCTCTCTTTTTATTATAATTTTTACTAACTTTGTTGCTTTGACAATTTTATATCTATACATAATTCATTCTAGCTTCTTTAAAATGAATTATTTATATGTATGTGCATGAGTGTATTGCCTGCATGTGTGTAAGGGTACCCATATCATGCAGTGCCCAAGGAGATCAGAAGAGGGTGTCATATTTCCTGGAACAGTAGTTACAGACAGTTGTTAGCCATGATGTGGGTGCTGGGATTCGTACCCAGGTCTTCTGCAAAAGCAGCCAGTGCTCTTAACCACTGAGTCATCTTTCCAGTTCCTATTACAGCTTTTTAAATATCCCCCCATTTCTCATCTCCATTCTACCCTGCCAGCCTTGTCTATTCCCTTCAAGTCCCATTCTCACATTGATGTCTGTTTTGTTTTGTGATCCAGTAAGTTTAATTGGGGCCATCTGTTTGACTATTGGTTTGTTATTGTCCTTTGAATCCTGGTGGAGTCACCTGTAGTTGCAAATCTGAAGATAATGAACGGGCATCTTCCAAAATGTAACAATAGCCAATAGCTCATGAGGGAGAGGTAGGGTCTAGTGACCCCCTCCCTGATACATGACTGATTAATAACAGGCACAATCTTCGGGAGACTCAGTGAAGCTGGTGGAATCAGTTGCTGTGGAAACATATTACATGATTATGTCATGCCTAGAAAATGGCATCTCACAGTCCTTTGCTGACTAGCTCATTGTCATATTCTTCATCTCCACACTTCTCTGATATTTCCTGAGCCTGAGAACAAGGGGAAAAAAGATTCATTTCTGTCTGGGTCCTCAATTGTCACTTAGTCTCTGCATCTTAAATCTCTGCTCAGACTAGACTGCTGTTCACAGCAAAGAGATGTTCTCTAGTTAAGTCTGAGAGTAGGTTTTGTCTTTTGTAAACACAGATATTTAAAAAGTAGTATGATCCTCTGTCAATTTACCTAAAGAATGACAAAAAGATTCCCTCCTTGGGCCTATGACTCCTTTAGGTATGGGTTGTAGAGCAGGATTACTGTATCAGTCATGGATTGCCTCATGTGGAGTGGGCCTCAAATTCAATCAGAGATTGTGCCATAGCACAAGAAGGTTAGTTTTGCAGTATGTAGCGTTCACAGTTATGTAAAACCATGGGTGCTTTTTCTCCCCTGGCTGCCTGAAATTGCACATTCTGGCACTTTGAAAACTAGCCAAGAGGGAAGAACTTTGCAGTTCAGTTTTTGCTCACTTTCTATAAATCTTTCAGTCAAAATGTTTGGTGTTTGCAGCAATAAGGTCGTGTTTCCTATTTCAAGAGGACTGACAAAAGTGTGTATTGTTTGGCATGGAGGGCCCTGCAGCCTCCCTGGCACACAATTTCTTTGGCAGTATCCCACAGCTGAAATTGGAAATTATGTATAATAACTCACTCTTGCTAGAAGCTGTAATGGCATAAAATCAACCCATACATCAGTGGGACAGAATACAGGTTCAGGATGTAAGTCCACATCATGAATTTTTATATCTATGCCCAAAATATATACTTGAAAAAGGACAGCTTCTTCAATAAATGATGAGGGAAAACTGTATATCCACAAGCAGAAGAATGCAACTAGATCCTTACCTCAAAACCAAAAGTACTAACGACCTACTTGATGCTCTGAAACCGCCAGAGGAAAAAGCATGCATTAAGCATCAACATATAGGCACAACACACAGGTAAAGACTTTCTGAACAGGTCTCTGATAGAAGAGGTTATAAGACCAATTTATAAATAGGATTTCATGAAATTAAAATGCTTTGTTACAGCAAAAGAAACTGTTAATCAGATAAACAGGCTATTCAGAGAATGAGAAACTGTCCTTTCAGGTACGTATCTGACAGAGGTTTACTATCATGATTTTATAAAGAACTCAAGAAGTTAAACATCAAGAAACATAGTAACTCAATTATATACTAAACAGAGGGTTCTCAAACACGTGCTCTTGCTTGCCTTCTGGTGTTGGGATAAGTACTGTTATCAAAGGAAAACTGAGAGGGAAAGGGTTTATTTCATCTTTTAACTCCTAGGTCACCACCAATCACAGAGTGAATTCAGGGCAGGAACTCAAGGCAAGAATCCAGGGGTCGGAACTGAAGCTGAAACAACTAGCTTGCTCCTCTGATTCGCTTGACTACCTTTCTTATATATGACAGGCCCACCTGCCTAGGGATAATGATGCTGAGAGTAGACTGGGGTCCTATGTCAATTAACAGTAAGAAAATGCCCACCGCAGATAAGACCACAGGTCAATGTGATGGAGGAATTTCTTCAAAGGAGATTCCTTCTTTCTAGGTATGCCAAACTCACAACCAAGATAAATGATCATAAGACAAAATAAAAATGACTATGAAACACTCAAAAATATTTCCCATTTTTATCTCTAAGATAAATGTATAAAACCTCAAAGCTGAATTAATTCTTGAATTTTATATGATCAGAAAGCTCATATCAGCCTGGAGCCAACTCAAGCAGTGGCTGACTTCTTTGCACCTACCTGTGGTATATTTTGAAAACCGAATGCTGAGAAATATGTCCCTAGGTGGATCTGGCAAGGTAGCATGGAATTCTGTTTATAATTAATTCAGTATTTCATTTTGAATAAAATCATTACACCATTGAGTCTGTCATAAGTAGGGTCTGGAAAGTTTCTGTAGTTCTATCTAGGAAATCTTTTGTATCTCCTGAATTCAGATTACATGGTTTATTTTAGTGGCCTTAGACTCCTCAGGTGACATACTTCCTTGACCCCAACATTAAATATGCTCCTTCTGAGTGCAAACTGTAAATTTTTCAAAATCTTCAGCTGTACTTTATGGTCCAAATTCTTGCTATTAACTCACCAAAAGCAGCTCAAAATAAGCATGACATAACTAAGTTCTAGATATTTTGGAATTTGCTCCATTAATGTAATTAGTACATCTTTATATTAATATTATTCAGATTCTTAGGACATGAATAGTGGGAAGAGGTCATGGTGAAGGACAACAACTCACATCATGGTAGCCAAGAAGCAAAGAGATAGAACGTCTATACGCATGTTTTCTCTGACTTTTATTCCATCAGGCTAGGGGATGATACCTTCATTTATGGTGTGATTTTTCCCTAATGAAGTCCCCTTAACTAAGCCTTTTTTAAATATATCTCACAAACACACCAAAAGAAGTACTTTTGCTAATCTCGTTGGGTTTTCTTAATCTAACGAAATTGATAATCAAGATAGATTGTAATATAGTCTCTAAATTAAGAGTTTTCTAATCAGAAGTTTTAAATTAATTTATTTATTGTTTTCTGTTTTGTGGCCATGCTATTAATAATTAGAGTCAGAGCCTTTCACATCATAAATATATGCTCTGTTGCTTAACTACATGCCCAGCCTCCTAAATTTAAGTTACCTCTCTAATACACATACTGAATATATATGTATGACATAGTTTTTAGTATGGTGTTCTATACTTAATGCTGTAGGAATAAAAGTCAAAATATTGTAATATTCTGGCTACTATTATTGCTGTAATAAACTGATCATTGTTTGCAATGCCAAAGGTTTGTTTCTTCAGCCAGCTTTTTATGGAACTGTAGCAGACGATCTAGTTGACTTGCAAGGAAAATAAAATCATATTATTCTCACTTCTGAAGTGCTTACTATTAGAACAACAACAGGAAACCAAATATGAATTGAGGAGAATAAAAAGCATAATTTGGTTTAAAAGATGATGTCACATCAATAGAAACAGAAAGAAGGAAGTCACATAACGAGGATTTTATGAACCACTAGAAGGAAACATTTGTAACGCATGAGATGAGATGACAACAGGGGTTTCAGGAAGAGTGACATGACCTTACTGGAATTCAGAGGAATGATTCTGTTTTTATGACTTAGTAGATTATTTAAACAGTATGGTAGATGATGATTCCCAGTAGATATCAGAAAAGACAATAATGCTTCCAGACCTGTACAACTGCTATCCTCTTGGGAGGCTGCAGGTCGACCATCTTTTGGCAATAAGAAATATGAATTTAGTTTTGATATAATGTATATCATTTGAGAAGTTTGTAAACACAGATATTAAGTACTTATTACAGTACTGATATTGAGACGGTTCATGTTCAATCTATGAATAGCATTTGAAGCATTGAGCTCTAAATTGGCAATGTTTTCATTGCATTTCTGAAGAACATAGAATTCTAACCAGGCAGCATCTTACATCCATTTGCACGTGAACGTGGATGTGTACTTCTGTGCATGTGTTCCATGTTCAATAAATAAAGTCACTAATTTTTCTTAACTTGCATTCAAGATTTTCCTTTTGTTTAGAATTATCAGTAGATTTATTATGTTAAATCTGTATGGCATTATTTCCTTGTATTTACTTTTTAAATATTTTATTATTTGTATTTTATGTGTCTGAGTGTATTGTCTCTTATATGTAAGCGCAGCCCTGTTATGCAATGCCTGCAGAGAGTAGAAGAAGGCATCAGATCACCTCCAACAGGAGTTACAAATGGTTGCTAGGAATGGGTGGTGGGAATTGAATGAGGTCCTCCTCAAGAGTATCCAGTGCTCTTAATCACAAGTCATCTTTCCAGACCCGTGTTTACTTTTTGAGGCATGAGATGAACTGTTCTGAATTAACAACATATATTCTCATTTGCAGTCCTTGAATGCCTTTGAATAATCATTGTCTTTTCAGTTACATATATGTCCAACCATGTCACTGGGTTTTATATTGTGATTTTTTATTTTAAATGTCAATTTTCCATCCTTTTGTATACACTCTAAACATTTTTGTATATTTTATATGCCAATAAACTTACAATTCCTTTAGAAGTATTAATGTAATATTAAATTCAGCCTTTTGTTCTAATTCATTTTAAGATTTTTTTTTATTCTCTCTAGACTTCACCATAAATTATCCATCAGTATGGTACTTGCAAAAGGGAAATCATGATTTTTTTAAACATTCCATTTCTAGAGTTTCTTTTTTTTTTCTACTGATTTTCCAATAATATGTTTTTGTGTGCTTTCTTAAATATGTTTTTGTCTTAATGTAATATTTAAAGAATTTGAAGAATAAATTTAGAAAAAAAATGATTTAGGCAGGATCTTGGTGTTTATCCCAGCCTGGGTTCAAAATCAATATCCATATGATTATTCTTGAACTTCTGGTTGCCCTATCCCACCTCCAAGTGCTGGAATTACAAATGTAAGCCACCACATCAGACTCTATAAATATTTTCAATAGCATAATGGTCTTTTTCCACAGAATTTTTGTCTTCTTGTATCTAAGGAGATGGTCACAATTCCTCTGAAGTAATATCCGGAATTAATGCAATTTGCAGTTATTTTACAGTTTCTCTATGATTCAGAGTTGTACTCTTCATAAAATTCAGACTATCAGGTTCTCAATCCTTGGTGATGGACTTCTATAGGCTACCCTCTTTTGACAGCGTATTGAATCAAATTGTCCTCTCCCTCTACTTAGAAGTCTGCTAAAGACTCAGGTCAACCTCCCAACTTTCATCTGCCAACTTCAGAATTTAATACCTGGTTTCTATTGCCATGGTCATGTTCCTTGATTTGGAGTCTTTCTAAATTTCTTGTTGGTAATTTTCTTTTTAACTTCCCAGAGCCTTCATTTACCCAATAATGTTATTTCTTTTGTTATTCAGGCTTGTTCCTGACTGTGAGCTTTGTTCTAACCACTCAGTTAATGTTATCTGGAAGATATGACTCTATCTTCTATGAAATCTTTGTTTCTACAATTATTTAACAAGAATTTGAATCTAGGCTGCTGAGAATATGCCCATATTTCCCCTTAACATTCAAATTGATGTTAGGTCAAAATAATGTATTTCTCTCAATAGTATGCTGTGTGTGCACGTGTGTGTGCATGTGTCTGTCTGTTTATTTATCTCTTGTCTGCCTTGTTCTTGGTACATTCTCACTAGCTGAGTTTCTCCCTGTGAGTTTAATTTTCAGAAGCATGATTTTATCTCAGGTTTCATAATCTTTTGGAGCACATGAAAACAATGAACATTATCAGAAATTCATACAGTGTCTTAGGGGATATCATGAGTTACTTAATTTAATGAAATGAAAACTTTGAAAAAGATATTAAAAATTACAAATAATGATGTTGAAACAAGTGTTTTATTAGATTGTAACTGGAAAAGGAGGAACTTAATAGGGAATTTGTCTTTGAGTCATCATTATTTTTCACTACAAACGACAGCATAAAATATTTTAATGTGACTTTTAAATAAACCTGAATATGTAAAAGGATTTAATTCAATTCCATAATGTATTTGTCTCTGAGCAATTTTTGATTTTTCACAAATATCCCACTTTTCATATAAATTTTCCCACTAGATTTTAAAAGCATTTACTACTGCATGTTACTGTGTGTGATCAGAAAACAATGTGTTAGTAATTGAAGAAGCATTCTGATTGGAGAAATGTGAGAGTAATGCCATCTGCACTCTCTGTCCTGCAAGTTAGAGATATATGATCCTTATTTCAATACAATATGCAAAATGTGGTTTTAATCAGCACATGTCTTTTTCGATATAATATTTATTTTTGTATTCTAGAATTCTTATCCTTTTGGAAAGGAAAACTAAAGCTTCTTTTCCTTTTGCCTGAGGCATAGTTCTAGTGTTTGATTTATCTTCTGCACTTGTCTTTCTTTTAACAATATGAACTTTTTCTCTGACAAGTGCATTGCTGTGTGTGACCCCATAGGGAAATGGTTTTCTTTTTAAGGAATGTGTACAAAGTACTTAATAAGTCATGCCATTCCATGATTTACTATATATTATATTTTCAGTGACTACCGTTAACTTTCTTGGTCTCTAGACGCGAACATTTTAATGAAAACAAGACATTTTCAACAAAATGTCAGAAACAAAGTGATCAAAGTGCTATGGGAGCAGTTTGGCAACAGTTCGAGCTTTGAATTTCCTATTCACTTTCCAAAACATTCACTTAAAAAGCATTTATTGAAGCTGAACTGCCTTTATCAGCCTGATCAGAGCTCCATAAAGAGCATGCATGATTCAACTGCCTTTCCAAGCTTTAAAAAATATAACTTTGATATATGCCTCACAAGTGCAGCACAATAGTTTTCATGCTCACGTTTGTTAAGATTTAGTGCAGCCATTAAAGAACAGAAGGGCTCTTTGGTGGCAATCCTCAGACATACCAAATATCCCAAAGCAAAACCTTCTACAAATCAGAGATTAAGGTACTGACAAAAATTTCCACTTGATTGCAGTTTTCCCCTTTAAACCTTATATCAGGAGTGACTATCTTTTCGATCAAATCTCTCAGAGAGGTGAATAGATAGGTTTTTTTTCCCCCCCTCTTGGAAGAAAATATCAACTGAGAGATAAAAAGTGACATTTTATGTGCCTTGTCCAAGAGTCAGTCGATTTATTTAAAAGATGGCGTGTGAGCCTGACCTATACATGAAGTTTGTGGCATGTCTCTTGTCAAGTATTGATCACTTAAGTCTTTACTGTTTGCCTACTGCAATGTAGCTAATAATCTCTTTTTATTTAGTTTGTGGCTTTGAATTCTTATCATGGCTTTGCTGATTTCTCTGGGACCTATTAGATCTTTCTTTTGCTGTGCAAATGGCTATGGAAATTAAGCTTGCTGAAGCACTTTTCCTGTGCAAACACTCTCAGTTCATGTGTCAAGTGGTTTGCATGCAGAATAGGGTACGTTTGGAAGCAGCTGGGCAGCATCAATCTTCATGACTTTGCTGTACACACCAGTTCACCTTTACATGGTTCAGTGGGTGATTGTAAAGGATGGCTGAAGAATCAAGCTGCTCACTCTGACTGACATCAGGCAATTCTCTCTAAGTCAACTCAGTACTATGGGTTCAATGCTAGAAAGTAAGGAAATTGAACACTAGGTGAAGAGGCAATATGTCTTCCACATGTTAAGATATGACTCATCTATGCTAGCTTTCAGAAGTTTTGAATTTGACCCACAAGTCGAACTCAGCTCAGTATGCTGTATATCATATAGCCGTATTATTGTCCAAAGTATTTAAAAGGTTAGCTCAATGCCTTCAGTAGCTGAGTGACTTTATTTGTCATGAAAGCAAAGGAAATTAAAAAAAAATCTATATTTATGCCTAACCAGTTTTCATTTTAAGACCACCTCCCAAATCCTATGAATTCTGAATTCAGAATAAATAAATCAAAGTAAATATAGAAAAGCATTTGTGTATACATACATATGTGTATTGGTAGATTCACTAATGAAAATAATTCTTAATGTTTACTTAAATCAAAAGTTTCCAATTAGAATATACTCTGTGTGTGTGTGTGTGTGTGTGTAGGCAGAGGAAAGACGTATGAATAGAGATAGATAGATGATAGATTGATGGATAGAAAAATAGATATAGATAGACAGATGATATATACTCATAGTGCTATACCAGCTGATCTTGAATCACAGCAATCTTTCTACATTAGTTTATTGATTGCTAGAAGTAGAGATGCAAGCCTCTATGTATGGCTATGTGCTCCTTTATGAATTGATAGTTATATATCTAAAAATGTATCGATTTATTTTTAACCCCTTTCTTTAAAGACAGAGTTTCCTTCCTGCTGAAAACTACAAGTCAAATTGAAAATATTAGCAAATATTTACAACCCAAGAAATAGAGATTTATGAAGTTCATTCAAAGACAATCAGACAATCTGAATTATTCATTGGCATTTTGCCATAAGGTAAAATAAAAAAAAACCTCATTTTGGTATTAAATTTGACAACATTTTAAGAACTTGGAGTTTTTTCTACATTATTAAGTGGTGAGTTTAATATTACTAATCTTTCAAGTTGATATTAATGAGAGATTTAGAACACAAGTTAGTATCATGGTTTGAAATCCTGAAAATCAGCTATATGGGCCATGATCAAAATCTCTCCTATTTGTCACAGTGGAAGGCAGAAAAATAAACAAAACAAAAGAAAACTGAGGATTAATTAGTATATTTAATTGTAAAACAGTGGAGTTAGAAAGAAAACTAAACTCACAAATTACTTTGTTATAGATCAAGGTCTTGGTTAAGAATGAAAGAATGAGCTACTGACCAATGGATCAGAGAGAGAGGAGAGCAGACTTATTTCAGTAGACACAATTTTCTGTATTTAGATTCCATTAAACTTATTACTTTTGCAGAAGTGTGTTACTCCTATTGTGTGTCAGCACACATACCCTCTTGTGGCCTCTCACTTTGCTGCAAGATAATATAACTCCTTCTACAAGCACAGAAGACTACTGTTTCTTGTGACTGTAATCTAAGCCAGTTACACCATTTGGTAAAGATATCCTTGCTTTATTAGCAAAGAGAAAGGGCTAATCAGAAAATATGCAAGTTCTATTGGGTTTACACCACCAGAAACTAGGAGTGTATGAGAGACTGAATTCTGTGGGATTTTGATTAAAAATTTATTTATAGATTTGGAAGCACTGAGCTGGAATAGTGTTTAACAACTTGAGAAACTCACTGGTTTACAGAAAAAATCTGCTTGTAGAAACACAGAAAAACACACTTAAATGATATTTCACTATCAGAATTACCATCACATATAGTAAAGAAGGGAGAAAAATGCTCAGACTCTGCTCTTGGTGAGTGGATGTTTTAGGTGATTAGATGATTACGTGTTTTATGTCATTTCCCTTAGAAGTTTAAAAAAAAAATTTCAGGGATGGAGAGGAGCTTCATGGGTCTCAAGAGATAAGACAAAGTCCTACATGCCAGGGAACAGAAAATTGAAAGACTTTTTCTTGCCTGTCCTGCTAAGAATGAAACGGAGTAGATAACTGCTGAAGCAGAAGGATCAGCCAAGCTTCAGAGAGCAGAGATTCTCCAACAGCTGAGTTATGTGCAAGCTGCTCAAAGAAGTCTAGGATAACAACTTTAAAGAGTCCTCACTTGGGTTGAGGTAGTCTTTTCTGTGATGCAACTACTTTTGGGACATTTCTGCTCTTCTAAGTAACCCCTCACCCATTATCCTGCTATAACCCCAGTAAAAATTCACTGGTTAACCACGTTGGATGTTGGTGCATTCATTAGTTTGATCTGTCATGAGTTTTCTTTCTAGAATAACTAGACTAGGGATATGTGTGTGTGTGTGTGTGTGTGTGTGTGTGTGTGTGTGTGTGTGTGTTTGTATGTCACCACAAGAAAGGAATGTCATTCAACATAATATTACCAGGTAAAGTCCAGCCACAACACTATTTATTTATCAAATCTTGTGTGAAAATGATAGAGAGAACAAAGACATCATCAAATGTTCAATCTGAGTTTGTCATGTATGTTACACTTGGTTTCCACTAAGAAGCTAAACTTTCTGAGATCAATCAGAGTGAAAGGACTGGAAACAATCGTACTCAAGTATTGGGAAGAGAGAGAGAGATTTTTGTAACATGTCTTGGTCAAAAGAGCAACTAGGGAAACCTATTCTAACGATGGTTTAAAAATAACTCCCATAGTTATAGAATCATACTTCAAATAAAGTTCCACATAAAGGTCTTCTTCATTTCTATACTCAATGAAAGCAAAAAAAAAAAAAAAACGGGTTCTCGGATGAGTCTGAGGAACATCAGCATGTCTTTCTCAATTCTTATAACTTAAACTATATTTAAACCCAGACATTTTGATGTAGGACTGGGAAGAATCCCGCAGCAATAATGCAGGTCTGCAGCTCATTCCTCTATGCAGATGAGGAAGGAGCTATTTAAGAGTCTAGTTAGGATTCTATTTCTGTGGTTTAAAAAAAAAAAAAAAACTTTGACTAAAAATAACGGAGGAGAAAAAGACTTGTTTGACTTACATGTCCCACTCACAACGCATTACTGAACGAACCCAGGGCAGGAACCTGGAGGCAGGAACAAAAGCACAGACCATGGAGGAATGGTGCTTCCTGGCTTGCTTCCCTGATCGGTGTTCAGCTTGCTTTCTCATACAAAATTGATATAGACTCTAGATTTACTTTTAAAGACTGTAGTCTAAAAAGCATTTTTTCTATAATATATTCAACGTTAAGAATATATATCAACTAGAGTATGGTATTCATTAAAATAATGAAACACTACATTTCAAAAAATAAAATATTTCTTAATCTCTCAGAGTTTTTTATTATAATCATTCCAATCTCTCCTGTGTATTCTTTAGGCTCCTTGTGAAACAACTGCCATTTCTATTTAATTATTTTGTTACTTTTTATCTTATAAAGAATATGTCTTGTTTATAAGCAATTTCTTTATTGATAGTCAAAGCCCAATGTGAATTATAGATCACTGTAACAAATTACAGATCACTGTAACCAAAAGGCAAAATTCAGTGACTGATAAAAATAAATGTGGGTAAAGGAGAAAAATTACAAGGAAACAAGCCAGAAAATGTAACTATTTCACTTAGAAAGAAACAACAGAAAAGAGATAGAAACATGAACATGAAATGAGAAAAATTTTTATCTTATTCAATGATGATTTATAGAGTTTTTAGTAGTCGTTATATTTGAAGTTCATAAGTTTAATATTTAAAGATAAAACAATTTGAATACTCAATAATTTTATTTTTCTAGATGCTACATATGCAAATGGTCCCTGACTTTTGTAAGCAATGATATAAATCCTAACTACAGTAATGTGTTTCTAGCCATTCTTGCCACAGACCCACCTGCTTATGGGACAGATGGTGCTATCTACTTATTTATGAGTGGCAGGACCAAGAATAAAAGTTTGAATTTATTAAAGGACACCAATGAATAATTTGTTCTAAAAAGTAACTTGCCCTATATTTCTTCTAACTTTGCTCTAGGGGAGCACAGAGAAGAATAGGTGAAATGTCAAGAATAATTAAGAAAAATGATAGTGTGAAATATCAGCAAATGAAATACATCTTTCCACTTATAATCTTCTCTTCCCATTTTCTTCCCTACTGCTAAATGTCAGCTTTGTTCTCAAATTATTTAGGAGAGTGCTTACAAAAGGGTCTTATAATTTTTAGGTAATTTTATGTATAACCTTGATAAAATTTGTGTTTGGATATCTCCTTATGCATCACTATATTTAAGAATACCCCCAAAAGACTTATTTTTATGGTTCACATATAATTCATATTACATAGGTATATAAGTCATGAATTCAGATTGTAGGCAACACTGTAATGAGATGTCCAATGGGGTTAATGTACTAATAAGTTCACTACACGAAACATGAAAGTCTTAACTTTAATCTGTAGTATAAATATCAAAGCAACATAGTTTGGGTGGTGAGAGCTCATGTCACCAATCCTGACAACCTTTCTTTGACCACTGGAACACATATGGAAGAAAGCGAGAACTTATTTACACAAGTTTTCTTCTAATTTCCAATATGTGCCATGTCAGACAAGCACACACACACACATACACACACACACACACACACAAAGTCGTGTACACCCACTAAGACACATTTACACACACACAACTGTAATAAAAACATGAATTCAGCATTTTCTTTAATAAATGATGAGAGCTGAAAAATAAAATTCATATAATAAATACTCTTGTTTTAATGACAAAAGAAAAAATAGCTTAAATATTTCTTAGGACAACTTAAGAGATTTGAAAAAAAAACAATGTTTCAGAAAAAGAAATTGTAAGCTTTTATAAGGTCAGAGATATGCAACTTAAAATTAAAACATATATTAACTTTAAAATTTAGATTGAAGAAATGATTCCTTGAAACGTCAGTTGATAATAGAAAAGAAGTTAAATCATAAATAAAATGACACTGCTTCAAGACAAAATAAAATATTAGGACTTATTCCAATTAAGTATTGATCATTGTTTACTAAAACTATATTACAAGACAATAGGTATCCAAAATGATGAAACTAAGTCCTATAATCATGATCATGATTGCTATGGGTCTAAATAACATGCAATGACATATTTTAAACCTATATATTTCAATTTTTAAAAATGTACCAAATGAACTCAATGATAATTCATCTATAAATACCCATATGACAGGTTTAGAAGTGTAAAAGTAATGACAGAATGGTGTGACGTAACTCTTTTATAAAAATGCAGGGCGAAGGCATCTAGATATGGTGGCACATGTCTTTAATCACAGCATGCCAAAGGCAGGCCTGGCTTACATAACAAGTTCCAGGACAGTTGTACTACAGGGAGATTTTGTCTCCAAACAGCAGCAGCAGCAACAGCAAAAATCTTTGGGAGATGGAGGGATGACTTAAAAGCATCTGGTCTTCCAGAGGACCTGGGTTCCTGCACCCACATGGTGACCAACAACTGTCCATAACTCCACTTCTAAGGTGCTCTACATCCTCTTCTGGCCTCTGAAGGCATTACACATCTAGGTACACTTGTATATGCAAGGAAACCAGTCATGTACACACAAAATTAAATAAACAAATAAACTTTGTTGTACATAATTTCAGTTTTACAGTGGAATAGGGACCATATTGATAGTAAATTGGTTACTATAGTTAATTAAACTGGCAGATATCTATCATCTCATATGGTTACTTTTGTGAACAAGAGCACTAAAATCCACTCAATAAACATTGCTAATACAATCCATTACTATTAATAATATTTCAAACAGAAATCTTTAGCAGGTGAAGAGATCAAGAGAATTTCTGGCAGAGGGAATCTTAGGTACAATTTCAGAGTATAAAAATGGACAGGAAATATATCAGGCCTGGAAACAGAATGAAAAATCATTGTGGACACAGATAAGTAAAATTAGAGCAATAACTGAAAGGTCATCGATTTCATCACAAGTAACTACATTGCATGTGTATGTATGTGATAAGGAGATATTTAGAAGTTTTAGAGTGTTTAAAAGTATTAAAGGTCAAGAGTTGCACACACGTTCAGAACATTTGAACACAATATGGATAAGAAATGAAGAAATATATTCTCAGGGAATGAGCTAGGGAAGAAAAAATGTATATACTATTGCCTAAAACAAGTCCTTAGCAATATTTCTTAGCTCTATTACTTTTTGACTGTGGGAAAAATCATAATAAGTAAAGAAGTAACAAATAAGCACTTCTTAAAGTGATAACATTAAGGTATAATACATGACTTAGAGAATACAAGTATCAGTTATGTTTAATCTTTCATGATTACACTTTAGCCTGCCTCTATTCTCCCTACATATCCCAAGCTTTCTGTGGAAATCCAAGGCAATGGCTTGACACTATTCTCTATGTCATGTCTCGACTAACTTGGTAAAACATTTGACCACCTCAGTTGTGTATTATGTCTTGCATGACTGATTACATATCTTCTTACTTTACATACATTAAAAATAATCAAGGGTAAGCCAAGTGTGCTGGTGCATGCCTTTAGTATCAGCAGTCAAGAAGCAGAAGCAGGTGGATCTCTATGAGATGGAGGCCAGTTTATTCTACATAGTGAATTGAGTTACAGGCCAGATAGGGCTACAGGGAAATCCTATCTCAAAAGAAAATTTCTAAAAAGAAAGACAATTAGAAAACATGTATGAAAAAAAATATAAGATGTTATTAATGAGCATCCAAGTCTTTCCCACCATACTCCCTACCCCTGAGATATAGCTTATGATTTGGGAAAAGAAAGCTCATGATTTTGCTAGTTTTTGACCAAAACATAAGCAAGTGTTTTGTTTTTCCCACACATTGACTAGATTCTTTTTTTCACCCAGTTGAAAGATGGATAATGAGATCACTTGAAAATACAGTAGTCTTAAAAAGTAGGATACTTGTCTTAATAGTGTACAAGTTTTCAAAATTTTCTCACATGAAATCTCATAATTCCATGCATAACAATTTTAGAAACTATTAATGATCTACAGGAATCTATACCTCTAAGTATAGGGTGACCCAGATGTTATTCCTATAGTTTTTATTGTGGTGGTTCCACTTGAATTAAGGAATTATTTTAAAGGTATTATCTCTATTTTTATTAAATGTAACATAGTAAAATAAATGAATATGAGGCAATCAAATGTCTAATATAAATTAATGTGCATATGAAATTAACATATCATGAATGATTATTCAGTTTCCATATCTGACTAATTATTGAAAATGAGCAGTCAGTATAAAACTTTGCCAAAGGAAAGCAACTAAATCTCTTCTGATGCTATATTAGAAGGAAGATATTAAAAAAGCAAATACTCAATTATTTATCTAAATTCCTGCATCTGCAGCTTTTTCTCATGCTGCTACAGAATCCATAGATCTGAAGTCACCAATTATCCTAACCATATGTGTTCTAGTTGGTCTACTTCTAAGTTGAGGACTTCACAGTGGGACAGAAATTGAGGTATGTATCTCCATGATCAAATTTCTCCAGAGAATTCTTCTGTTATTTTGATTATACCTCAACAATTATTTTCTTTTTAATATTTATTTTACTATTTTTATATTTTAAATGAATTTTTGTGTGCTTCATAGCATCCTAATCATCTTCATACCCACTACCCAATCTGCACTCTTCCCTAGCTCCCCCCACTGAATTTCATGCATTCTTTCACTTATATAAAGGCATATGTAGTGAAGTTAGTTTACCCAGACATTCCTCAGAGCGAGTTTATCCACTGGTGTCTAGTCAACCTATCTAGAATCACTCCTTAAAGAAGATCAGCTCTTCCTCAACCAGCAGTAATCAGCTGCCAATAGTTAGTTGGATAAGATTGGGGCCTGCTGGACATTTTCATATTTCTGAGCTGGGTTTTTGTTTGCTTGAGTTTGCATTGGTCTTATGCATACTGACACAACTGCTGTAAATTCATAGGCTCACAGAAGGAACACAGCGGAACAAGGAGCAGAGAAAATACTAATGTATCTCTAATCTCTCATCAACAGAAGTTCTCTTGTGTAACAGTAGGACATAAACTGCCAAAATATGGAGACTAATAGTATGCAGAGAGTGGGTCTTTGGACACGTTGCCTATATTATATTCCACCCATCCCAGGCTCAGGACCATCATAGAAGGGGTGGCAGGAAGATTATAAGAGCCAGGGCAGGAGATACATGTCCATATGGAAACAGAGTCTTAAAGGCTCCTGGAACCTTAACATTTATTTTTATATAAACAAAAATGCACCATTTTCAAGAAACTCATAAGGATGACTGTGTCACAGAAACTGAGCTTCTTTCACTGTTATTTATTTTTTATTGGGTAGGGTACCCTCTTCCTGTCACACTCTCATTATATACATCACCACTTTCCTAAAGCCTATCCATTAATCTATATTATCAAGAAATATTTTTTAAACAGTCATGTGAATACTTTATGGACTCCAGTATCTATGTAACATTCATTTTATATCACTGGATTTTCGTATATATTATTCTCTTATTAACTTTTTGTGTATGTCATACAAAACCTCTTTTTCATCTTTATACTTACTCCCCTATCTTGGCCTACCATACCCCTCTCCCACAGGATTTCATGCATTCTGTCATATATGTTAAGGCCTGTCAAGTTAGTATACCCAGTTGTCCACTATTGTCAAGTCAGCCTATAAGTCACTCCCTTAATGAAGATCAACTATCCTTCACACAACAATAATCTGCTGCCAATAGTTCTTTGGCCAAGATTGGGGCTTGCTTCCCATTTTGACAGTTCTATGCTGGGTTTTGTATGCTTGAGTTTGCATGGGTCTTATGCATGCTGATATCTTTGCTGTAGGTTCATATGAAAAAGGTCCCAGGAGCCTGTAAGACTGTTTCCATTTGTCCATGTACCTCCTGCCCTGGCTCTTAAAATCTTTCTGCCCCCTTCTGCAATAGTCCCAGAGCCCTGGGTGGGAGACGTTTAATACAGAAGTCCTGTCCAGGGACCCACAATCTGCAGATCCAATTCTCTATGCTTTATCCATTTGTGTGGACTTTTGTGTCCATCGCCCTCTGTTGAATGAGGGAACTTCATTGATGGAAGTTGAGAGATGCATTAGTATTCTCTCTACCCTTTATTTCACCATATTCTGTGAGCCTTAGGTATAGAGGTTCCATTGTAGATTGTGTCACTTAGGGTTGAGCATCTCACAGACACTTATTCTCTCTTTGTGACCAGCTGTGGAATTTTGAAATAGTGTGACTATTGTAAAAGTAGCTTATTTGATTAGTGGTGATTGGCATACTTGTCTGTAAGACTCCATATTTAGCACACAGTAAGAAATTTGTCTAGGAATATATGTGACAGCCTTACGATTTTCTCTAAGATCTGGGACCTCCTCAGCCGTGTATATTGTCTATGTTTATAATACCACAAATAGGTGAGCTCCCTCCCATTGAGTGGGTTTTAAGTCTAATTAGGTAGTGTTGAGTACCCACATATTTCTGGATTTTTAAAATGAGAAGTTATATGCTTATTATTCTGAGTCTTATCTTTCATGGAGTAACTTATTGGAAATCCATCTAATTCAAATAATATTTTAATCCTGTTTTTGTTTCTCATCTTCATATATCGTCATATGACAGGCTATCACATGAGTGTAGTTCACTATGCTTGTTAAATATACATTCTTATCATGATGAGCTTTAAAATATCTCTTACTTTTCTACATTCCCAAAGTAACTGTGTTTCTGTATGCAAATGATAATCAGATTTTATGTGATCATTATATTTTTAATCTTTAAATGTACCACTGCTTAAATCTGTTGCTTAGAAAATGGAATGGATGAAATTTTTCTTCTCATTAAATACAGCTAAAAATCTTAGTTGTTACTTATAAAATAGATGTAAGTAGGCTCTAAAACCTAAAGAGCACGAGACTAACTAGGATCCTTGAGACTTGAGGTAGGACATTGCAGAGAAGTTCCCGTTTTCTATTCATGACATGTAACTCAGAATGAATGCTAAATAAGCACACACACACACACACACACACACACACACACACAGAGGGAGAGAGAGAGAGAGAGAATCTTCTACTCCAAACAACATGGAGTCGGCACTGTAGAGCCAGAAAAATGTTAGACAATAACTTCTTTCAAGGGACCAAAAGCTGCAGGAGTAACTTCATTTCCAACCAATATTCCCAATGAACACATACACAGAAATTCTCACAAATAGGAAGACACTCAAAATATAATTCACAATTATCAAGTTGACGTGTTTCTAGAGATCCTGGCATGGTTCAGCATATACAAGTCAATAAATGGAACACATCATACAAATGATATCTAAGATAGAATTGACTTGATCATTTTAACTGATGTAGAAAAGGGCTTTGATTGAGTCCAATATCCCTTCATGATAAAATCCCTAAAGAAAATGGGAATAGTAATAACATAGCTCAACATAATAATGGTATGTATAACAAACTTGTATCCCACATCACACTAAATTGAGAAAAAATTAAAGCGTTCTCATGAAAATTTTAACAAAACATGGCTGTCTGCTCTCTGTAGTATTTATTAGCACAAAAGTAGTAGCTAGAGTAATTATACAAGAAAGTTAAAGGGGGTACACATAGAAAAAGAAAAGTATCAATGTCTCTGTTTGCAAATGATGTGATTCTATATATAAGAAATCTTAAAGTCTACAAGAACCAATTAACAATTTCAACCAAGTAGCATGAAATGAAAAGGAGTAACTTTTCTATATACCAATGATTAGCATACTGATCAATGCAAACAGGAGATGTCCAGATGTTCCATATACAAATAAACTCCTTCTGCAATTAATACTTTAATTTTTAACCATCCAATGAATGTAATAAACTAAGCCATTGATGCTTAATTTGCATTCTTCATTTGAGAATTTCTGATGACCACTCATTTATATGATTACCTTCAAGTATTCCTATATTATCTTATATAGTATCTTATAGTCTTTCAAATATAATTACTTATTGGTTCTTTAATATTTAGTTATCAAAGTTATTTTAATATTCTTGACATAAATCCTTTAATAGATACACATATTAAGTGAATTTATGCCTTGATATCATTTTATTTTTCAGTGTCATTTTTTTGAAGTCTATTTGAAATTTGAAGATAATTTTGTGTATCAGTCATATACATAAGTAATATGTGTTTACATGACATGCAGAAGAGTTCATATTCCACGTTAATTGAGAAGTTTTATAAAATTTGCTTTGACTTCTGAAACGATAGTCTACATCTTACTTACTAGGGAGTATGTTGTAAATTATTGATTGAAATTTATTTTTATTCCAAAATGGAATTCTTATTTTTCATTTAAAACTTTCAGGGAGTCTGATTATATCTCCAATAAATTTTACATGTTTTAATAAAAATTAGTTTTTGTTCATTTTTAAAATATTTTATTTATTTATATGTCTGAGTATATTGCCTGCATATAGGTTAAGAGCACCCGTCTCACGCAGTGCCCACAGAGGTCAGAAGAAGGCATCAGATTCACTGGAACTGGAGTTAAGGAGTGCTGTGGGCACTGAGAGATAAACCCAGTTCCTCTGCGAGAGCAGTCAGTGCTCTTAACCACTGAGCCATTTCTGGTCGTTTTTAATTACATTCTTGATCATCATAAGAAACCATACCTAAGTAAACATTTTCCGTCCTCCCTTCCTCTCCCAAATGTTCTCTTCTCTTGCTTTTCTATCCCTCTGTCCATCACTTCCTTCCTTACTTTATTTTTAAAACTTAGTAGTCAATAAAAACTATTAGAAATCTTGTGGTGTTGAAGAAATAAATTGCCCACTAATGATTATTTAGTCCTGGAGATATTCATTAAAGACTTTAAAAAAACACTACTAAAGAAGGCAATCATTTGGCTGTTTGTGCCAATGGCGGGGGGCACTAAGCAGTGGCCCCTTAACAGCATTTAATCATATGTTTGATTACTTTGTGCAAGCTAGATATCTCAAATTAGAGTAACCCAAATCTCACATTGATACTTTTCATGTCTTTAGATTTAGTATTGTTCTGTTCACATTTCATTTTCTATTTTCTAAAGTTCTCAAAATATGCATCTCTTGCCACAACCTAATGCTATTTTTTTTACTACATAATGATCTTCACTTTAAATTTTCATCACATACTGTCATTTTTTTGTATTTACAATATATTGTAATTATCTCTTCCAGATGCCACAGCACCATACTGCACTCAAGGTACATAGTATAATAAAATGAGTTAAGCGTGGCATTTTTCTCTTAAAATTATTAAGTTTAGCCAACTTATCCAAAAGTACCATATTTAATGTTTGACGAAGTTTAACATCCAAATTCCTTATAATGTCACTCATTGTTTATTATGTTACTAAATTTTTGCTGTGTTGGTTATATAATTAACATAATCACATCTGTTATGCCTAAATAAGTAAAAGAAAACTTTGTAAGTAATATTTTCTCAAAAATCTTAAAATGTTTTTAAATACCTTCTCTAGTTTGGTTGAATATGACAAGTTTTGTCTGATTACAGTTCTCAAAATTATACTCATGATGAAATTTATACAAATGCATAGAAGAGCTTGTTCTCATAGTAGGAAATCACTGTTTCATATTTTGTCACATTTTATTTATTAAATATTAACAAGTAAACTTATTGAATTAGGTAATTAATATATAAATTCTAATTTTAAAATATAAGAATATATATGAATTGTAAGATTTTATTAATTGTGCATTTATATTTTATCTACAAAGTACAACTGGAACATTTCACCAGAGGATTCTTCAGCAATACTCAGAATATTAGCAGATTTGAGAGGTTCGGGGATATCCCAGGAGGGTTGGTAGCTACTGCAATAACAGGAACTATTCGCTGGCTTTTGAATACACCACAGGCAATGTCTGTGCAGTGATTACAAGTGTTTCAATTTTAATACTTGCCTTATGCTTCCTTAAATATCACCTGTCTTTAGAATTAAAAGGATTTCAAAAAGTCATTTGGGTTTTTAAATAATTCTGGAAGAATAAAAGTTTTCTTCGAAAGGTTAAAAGAACCCATAACTCTTCAAATAGAGAAAACACAGATGATCTCTTTTGGTAATTGTTAAAGGTCATGTTTTAATCTAGTGCCTCAAACTGATAATAGGGAACAGCCATAAGACTGCAGTTGAAGGTCATAACATCGCACTGTACTCAAAGGATGGTACAATAAAATCAATTAAACATGATATTTTTCTTTTGAAATTATTGGGTTTAACCAACTATCTTGAAAGTGCCATATTTAATGTGCATAATTTTAGGGAGATTAGTAGTTGAGTCTTTTCTGTCTGTTACAATGGAGAAGAAAGTTAAATTGGATGAATTATAATAGAATCCAATCATTGCTATTTGTGTACATTATCTTTAGTTTATTTGATAGAAAAATAATTTTCATTGTGTTTGATATTCAAGTAGTATGTTTGACTTGGGCTAGAGATATAACTTTAGGGATTCCAACAAGTCTGACCTGACTCCTTATGTTAAATAAAACAAACAAAATTAATGTTGAAAAGACAAGAAAGGAGGTAAAATAAGATGTCATTTCAGGAAGATGGAAAACTAAGTATTTCACCCTGTCTTTGACATACTGACCTGAGCTTTACATTTCAATAGAGGAAGAACACGGAGAAAGAGAAAGAGTTCCATAATTAAAGATTATTGCTCTAATTATTGTTAGAACCAGTTGATCAGTAGTACAGTTCTGGTTCTGCAAAGCTGACTAAAATTCCTTATTGCTTAGTAGTATAATCTCATTCCCTTGAAATAATTGCTCCTGCTGTGAAGGGTGGAATGCAGTTTCATCATGAAGCAATCTGTCTGGTGAGGCTGACTTGTTCCTGGAATTCAAAGTGAATCCAGTTTCAGAACTGTCAATGAAATAAACTGCTCTCACTTCAAGGGAATAAAAGAGATCATTTATTCTGGAGTCAAATATGAGTGACCAGCGTCCATATTTAGAATTCACCAAATACCATGTTTCTATGAGGTAAGAATTTCATCATCTTCTTATAGTAACAGAACAAAGAAAGTCAATACACTTTGTTGAGTACACTGAGTAGGTGGGTCACAGCAAAATAGGAGAAGAGTCAGGGGGAAAGAAGGTTCTACTACAGGTTCCATAGGCTATCTAATGATATTTTTAGCCTTTTGGTTGATGGGAACTTGTGGTCTATTAGTTAATACTTTCCAAAAGGTTTTTTTTTTTTAATCTGCTAGTCACAGGATGTAAAGTTGTGAAGTCAGAAACATAGGGGTGTAAGGGATGGCTATTTATGGCTAAAGAAAACCTGCAATAAATGATAATTAGGTTCTGGATCTACAACTTTCTAAACTGTCCAAACTTATCAGAGCTCTAATCAGTTAATCTGCCTTGCAGAAAAAAGTTCAGTTGGAGGACACATGGTTTTTCTGCAGATCTTCCATTCACAAAACAATGACTGACGACTTTTAGACATATTTAGGAAGCTGAATAGGATATTGGTAAGATGGCTCAATTACTTTATCTTTGTTCCTTTATCCTGGAAAGGGGATGTGATAAGCTACATATCACCAAATATTAGATAGGCACTCTTAATGCAAAGTTTATCAGGACTGTGACTCATAGTTAAAAGACAAAGAGGATAGATTTAAACACAATTTCTAGTGATTTAATCACTCTGTGGGACTAAATGTGCAGTCAGTGCTAATAAGCAAGAAAGCAGTTTCCAAGTGCCAAATACATTTTACCAGGTACTTTTAATGTATTTTAAAGCTTTTCTTTCCTCTGTAACATGTACTGCCAGGTAAAATATCTATTAATTGTCGTGATAAAATTTACCCAGGATACAAGTCAAAAGAATTCCAAACTCTCCTTTTTCTTAGCACATCTATATTTATCTTATATACCAAGAACAATCTAAAAATTTAGAGGGTTACAATATTTCTGTACCCCAAATAAAATTCAACATTGTTTATCATTCATGAAAAGATTATGACTAGAAAATAACAACTTGGTAGTTATTTACTAGTTTTGCTTGATTTTTTCTCCAGCAGAAAAAGAATCAATACTTTCATTGGTCTACAATTCTTCTTCATAGTAGATCTTGTAAGACAAGAATTTTTATGACAGTCTTTAAAGATGTCAAACTAGGGATAAAATATTGTTAAAATTTTTCCTGTATATTAGGAATAGAAAAAAATTAATAATCCCTGTTTTCCTTACCTGACTTCTCCTACTGTTCTCTTTCCCTCCATGATTTACTTCAGAGACTGGCTTTAGGGATGTCTAGGCCACCTTGGTGCACAATGCTGGAAGGAAATGAATCTTCAACTAACTGTAGGAGGATGATATAATGAATTTATAGTTTCCTAACTCTAATAGGGTTAGTGAGAAGTCAATGAAAATAACATATTATTATTATTTAATCCATAAGACTCCCTGATTTATCTAAAAATCAAAAAAATAAGTAGTTCTTTAGAAACATAGTAGATACTAATGAACAAGCAGAGAAATGCCTATTTTGGAATATTCCTTTATTCTACTGTTAATGTGAGAATTCAAGTCATGGTCTCCGAATTACATGATGTGATGTAATGTATTCATCATTTCTTGAATCAAAAGAGAAAAACCAAATATTTTCTGTTAAATATTAGAAAGTATCTTAGGTAGGTAAAAAATAATGTGTTTTATTAGCTAGATGCATAGTATTCCATATGAATCATCACGTTTTCTCAAAATTGTTTGGTCAAATGAAACTGAGCTTCCTGTGCAGTGTTGCACTTCTTTATTCCCAGCACAGAAAGGCATAAACTTTATATATCCATGCCTTCAATTCTCTAATTAAAAGAAAAAAACAGAGCATAGTTGAATGGATTAAGAAACAACATTTATCTTTTGGTGGTCTACAAGAAACTCAGCTTACATTCAAGGCAGTCACCACCTGAGAGTGACAGGACACACAAAATTATTCCAACCAAATGACACCAAGAAGCAAGCAGGGGTTATTATCCTAATATCAGACAAACAAATTTCATATAAAAATTAGTCAGAAGAGACAGAAAAGGTCACTTCGTTTTGATTAAGGGAACACTCCATAATGAAGACATTTCAAACAAAAAATATATGCATTATATACGTTAAAAGAGTGCTTCTGGACTTCAAGACACAGATTAAACCCAACTCAATAAAAGGAAATGATTTCAATATCCAACTTGCTTCAACAGAACGGTCATCTGGACAGAGAATAAGCCAAGAAACAACTGAATTAAATTGTATCATACATCAAATGCACCTAACAGTAATATACAGAAAATTCATAGTACCATAGGAATACAGTACCATAAGAATACAGATTCTACTCAGTCACCCACGGACTTTTCTCTAAAATAGACCACATACAGGATTACAAAACAAACCTCAATAAGCACAAAACAATTAAAATAATTCTATGTATTCTATTGTACAGCAATGCAATAATGCTTACAATCAACAGGAAAAGAAGTTCTAGTAACTACATGACTTCATGAGGATTAAAGAATGCACTACTGAATGCTGAATGAGTCACAAAATAAAACAAAAGAGAAACAATATTCCTAGAGCTAAATGAAACACAACCCAACAAAACTTCACTAAAAGCAGTCATAAAGGGGGTGTTTATAGTTCTAAACACCTACATTAAAAAAATCAGAAAGAGTACAAATAAATGACTTAACAATATTACTCAAGAATAATAAAGAACAAGAAGAACGCAAACCAAAACCCATCAAATGAGAATAAATATCAGAGCAGAAATCTGTGAATAGAAACATAGAAATTAATATAAGGAATTAATGAATCAAGACCTGGTTTCTTAAACAGAAAAAGATGGACAAATCCTTAGTCCAGCTTAACAAAAGAACTAGAAGAGCAAACCTAAATCAACAAACTTAGAGCTATAAGGAGAAACATTGCAATAGATACCAAAGTAATACAGAAAATCATAAGGGATTACATAAAAACCACATATTCTGTTAAACTAGGAAATATAAGGAAATTGATGAAATTCTATCCAAATTAAATCAAGAAAACAACTTAAACGTACTCATAAAATTTACAAGATTGAAGTAGTAATCCAAAGCCTCCCAACTAAAAATAGCCCAGGTCCATCCAAATGAATTCTTAGTGCAATTTTACCAGAACTTCAAAGAACTGCCACTAATACTGCTTATTAAATTTTACAAGACTTAGAAACAGAGATAGCACTTCAAAATATTTTCTATGAATTTTTAAAAGGTTTAAAAATAAAAACAGATTAGGTCAAGTTAGGGTCTCCAAATGTTCCTCTGTGCAAGTTCATCCACTGAGGTCTAATCAGCCTATCGAGGGTCCCTTGCTTTAAGATTAGCTCATCCTCACTCAACAGTAATCAGGTGCCAATATTTCCTCAGCAAAGACTGGGATCTGATGCTCATTTCCACAGTTCCATGCTGGGCTTTTGTCTGCTTGAGTTTACCTTAAAACAGATGAAAAAAAATGTATGAATATCAGATGAGGCGGGGCTGCCGGTGGGGAAGGAGGTACAAAGATGAATAAGATTGATTGAGATGTTCTGTATGAACAATGTATACACAATGGTTCAATAAAGAAAAGGCTGTAGAGAGTACTATTATTTACTTAGTTTATGAAAGAGAGATCATTTTCATGTGTAGGTAGTAAAAAAGAAAAAAAAAATGAACTGGAGATCACATTACCAATTAAGGAATTTAATTTTCCTTTCTACGAAAGAAAAGTAAAATATTTTGTGTAAGTAAATTTTAAGTACTTCTAGGAATCATATAATAAAGACCACAGTCTTTATGTAAGAATATAAAAGATTATAAATAGAAGGACAACTCCTAAACACCTCTGATGAAACCAACCTTACTATAATACAAAAACAAGGTAATGACACAGTAAAAAGAAAACTTTAGTCCAGTATCCCAAATAAAGACAGATGAAAATGTTTTCAAATAAGTACTTGCAAACCACATATAGACACTTATCAAAAATATCATCTATCATGATCAAGTTGATTTTATTCAGAGATGCAGGGATGATTAAATATACACAAATCATATAAGTGGACTTAAAGACAAAAGTCTTATAACTATGTCAATAGATGAAGAAAAGGCCTCTGTCAAAATCAAACATGCATCCATGATAGAATCCAAGAAGGAACTGGACTGAACAAAACATTGGGCTAGAAATGACAAACTCACAGGCATCATTTGAATCGAGAAAAACTTGAAAACATGTCCATTATAATCAAGAACAAGAAAAGAATCTGCAGCTATCACAACTACTATTGAATACAGTATTTGAAACACTAGCTAGAACAATAATAGAAAATAAGGAATGAAAAAGCTTTTGTAAGCCAAAATAAATAATCAATCCAGTGAAGAGGAAGACTACAAAACAGGAGAGAACCTTTTCCAGTTATATGTCTGATAAAAGATTATTTTCAAGAATATACAAATAACTCAAAAAAAAATAAAGAAAACATATGTTTCAAATCATGGTCTACATATCTGAACAGAAAGCTTGCAAAATAAGAAATAAAAATTGCCAAGAGATTCCTTTAAAAAAACATTCAGCATCCTTAGCAATTATGGAAATGAAAATTAGAACTACCTTCAAATTTCATAATACTTTAATCAGAATAACCAAAATCAGAAAACAAATGACAAAAAATGCTGGTGAGGCTGAACGAAATTTTCATTCAGTGATGGTGGGAATTGCAAACTGATGAAGCCACTGTGGAATTCAATGTGGAGAATGCTTAAAAACTAAAAACAGATCTACCAAATGATTCAGCTATATCACTTCTCGGCATACACCCAAAGGACTCATACACTCCTACAGAGATACTTGCTCAGCTATGTTTAAAACAACTTAAATGTCCTTTGACTTATAAATGTACAATTAAAATGTGTTACCTTTGTACTATGAAGTTCTAACAAGAGGTAAAGAAAAAAAATTGAATGTTTAGGTAAATGGATGAAATTAGAAATTATTATACTAAGTGAAGAAACCCAGACTCAGAAAAACAAGCCAAGCTTATTCACTCTCATTTCTGTATCCTACCTCCAAATGATTAGCTGTAAGTATATATCATGATATAACCACAGGAGCTAAGAAATGGACCATGACCAAGTGGGGAGAAGGGGAAGAGGGAGCTCAAGAGAGGGGATAATAGGAAACAATAGTTATCATGGAGTATATTGGGGGAAAATAAGGGTACTTTAACTGGTGGAGGGAGGAGACAAGGCTATACAAAGGCAGAGCAAGCAAAGAAAGATAAATAATCATTAAGTGATATGGAAAACCATTTAATAAGACTACTGAAATTTACTCATATGATATAAATGTGTGTTCATGTGTGTAGATGATAGATGTATAACAAATATCACAATGCCAGGTATGGGAATGATCCCTTTGAGTTGGTGGCCAGGCTTTTCAGGGATAGTTACAAAATAATACAGGCTATTGACTCTAAGAAGACCTTATTGCTTAAGTCAGGACAAACTACAGACACAGGACTTGGAGCAGTTGAGCTGGAACTGACCTGAAAGTCTCCCTCCATGAAGATGAGCTTTCATAGAATCAGAAAATACTATGCAAGCTGCCAAGGGAGAAAACATATCAATGACCTTAGCCAACTATAAAATCCATGAACCACAATAATGACTACCCCATCAATCTATCCCTTTTGCTACATTAGTGACACTTTTATTTGGTGGGTAATCTACAGCTGTCTAATTGTACTTAAGGCCTGATCAATTGGGACATCATGCATAGTATTGTAATCACAATAAAGTACACTTGTTAAAGAGATCATAGACTTTGGAAATTTTTATTTATATTACTTTACTATATCAATATAAATTCTTACTGTATCCTAATATTTTATTTATTATTTTTATTTTATATTCATGATTTTATTTCCTGCATGTATGTAAGTGCACCTGTGTTGTGCAATACCTACGGAGGTCAGAAGAGGGCTTCAGATTCCTTGGAACTGGGAGGTAGGGAGGTTTTTAGCTACCACGTCTGTGATGGGAATAGAACTCTGGTCCTTTGCAAGAGCATCCAGTGCTCTTAATTTTTGAGCCGTCTCTCAGTCCCTATTACTATATTCTAAATACAATATGTATCCTTATATCTACAAAGAAGTGGACCTCTCACCATTCACAGAAGTAGAAGTTGTTTTGTCTGCAACAATTGTAGATTATTAAAAAATTCCACAACTGGTCAACTGCAGAGAATAAATGACTGTGTGGTCCCCATCCCTAAGTGACAAATGTACCATTCTGCCTCTACATCTAAAACTCAAGGAATATCACTGAAGAAGAGGCAGAAAGATTCTAAGAGCCAGGGGAACAAGGCACTTGATGCTATTTAATGTATTCTAGACTTGGTTGCGAAGCAATTAAATCTCCACAGTATAGTAATCTAATGAGCTAGTTGAATGTCAAGGAGGATGGGAGCATGTCAGAGCATCTCATCTAAAAATGAAGAGTTATAAGCAATCAATGGATACTGTGGGGAGGTATGATTTTTTTTCCTGAGATTAGCTCCCTGGGATTTTATTTAATCCCAAATAGATAGCCCTAAACACAGGTACCCAAGATCACCACTAAATGAATTCTGTGTGCATGTGTGTGCATGTGTGTGTGTGTGTGCGTGTGTGTGTGTATAACAATAATAATCTAAGAAGAAGACAAGAAATTGGGAGGACTGTGGGGGGGGGCATGGGAAGAGTTGGTGGCAAACTAGGAGGGATTGAAATAATTCAGAAACAATATTCATGTAATCAGTTCTCAAAAATGGTTATTCCTACAAGTATCTGAAACTAATTTAGCTTCATTTTGAATCATAGATATGAAATCAAGTGTTTTATTTTATATGTATAATCAAAAAGGAAACTTTCTGTTTAAAAATAAATACTGAAGTCTTTGATAAATCTAATGTTGAACTGTTATTATCTGTAACTAAAAATGAATTCAATGCTGTTTCTTATATATAAATTATTTTCCTTGATAATGTCTTACAATGTAAATCTTTACACAATTTTATAATCAGCTCATTGAAAATATCCAAATTATTGATACAATTTATGAAAATGTTATAAGCTGAAATATTTTGTCATTATTATTTTTATTTTATATTTATGAGTGTACTGTGTGCATGTTTATAAGTGCAACCATATCCTGCAATTCCTGCAGTGGTCAGAGATGGTGTCCAGACTCCCTGGAAGTAGAATTACTAACAGATGATACTGCCACATAGATGCTGGGACTTGAACCTGGGTCCTCTGCAAAATTAGCCAGTGTTCTTAATCTCTCCAACCTCCTGAAGTGTTATTTATAAAAAATGCCACAAAATTTTTTTCTATTCTCTTTAAGTCATTTTTCCCAATTTATCTGTTCTTTGTATTCAATTATTTACTTTCCACATATACATTATATTAATATCCTATTTAGTAATTTAAGATTCTTCTACATTTGGGCATGTAGCATCATCCATTAACAAAATGTTAAAAATTTTTAGTTAGTTCTAGAATCTATTCTATCTAATTCTAGAACCTTAATTTAAATTTGAAAAAGAAATAGTCATTAAATTTTCCTTCACCAAATAATGATCTTTCCTAAGTGCTCATATTCCAATCCTGGGTACCAGTGGTTATGCCACATTAAATGATAAAAAGGACTTTGTAAGTGCACATGAAGATTCTTGTGATGGGGGTGTTATCCCAAATTAACTAGGTAACTGCAATGAAATGTCAGACACTCTTTCAAATGTCAAGAAAGCCAGGGACTTAAGAGTCAATAACAGGAGATAGACTGATGAAACATGAGGTTGGAGTAACACAAGGAAGGACCACAACATAAGCACTTTGCTCACTCACAGAAATGAAACACCCAGGGACAAAACTGCTTTCTCAAAGGCCTAAAAGGAAGAAGGCATTTTGCAACTTTGATTGCACTCTTTTGATCTCAAGAACTGCAAAGGAAAAGCACGTTATAAACCACTGAGTTTCTAATAATTTGTTGAAGTATCAGTAAGAAACTAATACAGACTTTGACACAGAAGTAGTGTAAAGTTATACAAAATCCTTTTAAAATGTAGAACTTGGTACTTTGGGCCTAGGCCCCTTTCCGATCACTGTTGCCCAAGAGCACCAGACAAGCAGTGTGAGTTATCTGGATCCCTCTCACCAAGTCACAATCCCCTTGCATTGGGACTAGCCCCATTCCCACTGCTCCCAGGTACATATCTTTTCTGCTTAGCTAGTCAGAACCACCCATTCTGAACCCATCATCCCTCCTAGGGCCTAGGGCCCTTCCTCCTGCTAGTTATATAGAGAATACTTAAAGGAATACAAAGGACTGAAGAAAGGAATGACTATACACAAGAGGATACATTAAGAAAATAAATTAAGCTATAATTACAGAAAGACAAAACAGAACTAAGACTACAAACAGAAAATAAAATGACAGTAATAAATTCATATTTTTAATAATACATATTAATGGTCTCAAGTCCCAGTAAAAAAACACATAGTAGTATGATGGATTAAGAAACACAATCCATCTTTTTGTTTTCTACAAAAATGAATGAATTTCTAAATTAAAAGGAAAACACTAAAGAGAGCAACAACTTAAATAGATACACAACAAATCAGTAAATCAGACAGAAATATAAGGCCTTCTGATTTAAAAAAAAAATCCCAAGACTAGATAATTCAAAGCAGAATTCTACCAAGCCTCCAAAGAAGATCTACAATCAATATTACTTAAATAATTCAAAAAAATATAAAGAGTCAGAATATCCAAACTCCTTCTTTCAAACTAGAAATTACTCTAATTATTCAAAACTAGGTAAAGACACAGAAAAAGAAAGAAAAAATATGGGCTCATACCCCTAATGAGCATATATGCAAAACTGTCAACATTATACCTGTAACTCCCACATATAAAAGATCCCCCGCCACGTTTAAGTTGCCTTTATTTCAGAGATGCATGGATGGATTGTTCAATAAATATAATAAGTCATATATATGGATTCAAAGGAAAAAATTCATGGGATCATTTCTAAAGACATTTAACAAAATCCAACAGGAATTCATGATAAAATTCCAAGAAGGAATTGGATTGGAGGGAATATACCTCAACATAATTAAATAAACAACCTACAGCTCATATCACTCTAAATAGAGAAAAAACTTAAAGTATTATCATTAAAATCAGACAAAGTTATCACCCATTACCATTTCTTTTCAATACAATGTTGAAACTCTAGCTTTAGCAGTAAGAAATAGAATAAAAATAACGGAAAACTAATTGGAAAAGAATTGATCAAAATAACCCTAATTGTTCATGATATATTATATAAATAATCCCAAAAACTCCACCAGAAAACTTCTAGGATGGATAAGCACCTTCAGCAAAGTTGCAAAATAGAAAATCACATTTAAAAAAAGTCAGTTGCCTTCTATATACCAACCAATAACAATTAATCAGACAAAGAGTTCATGTAAACACTCCCATGTACAATAGTCTAAAAGACATCAATAATTAAAAATAAACTTAATCAAACATGATAAAAATTTCAATAGTGATAAAGTGAGAAAGTCATTAGGAGATGGAAAGACCTCCCATGATCATGGACTGGTAGAATTAATATTGTGAAAATGACCATCCTACCAAAAGTATATTATAGATTTGAAGCAACAATCCCAATCAAAATTCCCATGACATTATTCACAGAAATAGGAGCAACAACAACAAAATCAAAACAACCTCAAATTCATATGGAATCAGAAAAGACCTGAGAGAGAGAGAGCTATCCTGTGCACAAATAACAATGCTGGGGGGAATACCATAGCAGATCTCAAACTATAACATAGAACTATAGTTAGTCATAAAAGCAGCCTGGTACTTACACAAAAACAGACATGTAGATCAATGGAACAAAATAAAAGAATCAAACATGAGTGCATGTAATGTTAGCCACCTGATAATATTTGACAGGGATGCCAAGAATACATACTGGAGCTGTGGCGTGGATTAATTCTCTGAGGGACAAGCTGGATTGATAAACTATGGACAGTTGCCTTCCTCCTGGGCCAGGTGGGGTTACTTATCCAGAAATACCTTGGGCATGAAAAGACGGAGCTGGGAAAGTCAGATGCCCTTCCCAACCAGCCCATTGGCCTTGGGTGTAAGAGGAGGAGGGGTTAAAGGTGCTGAGGGTGCCATGAATTGGGCCGGTTTCCTCCTCCCCATTTTTTAGTCTGACTGCCAGAAAAACACAAGATCCAAGCCTGGGTGTGGATTTACTGGTGTGACCGGTAAAAGCGGGGAGGGTGCCAATTCTTTTGTAAGTAATCCTTTTACCCACTGCTCTGTTAGAAAGCCCAAGTAAATTAGCTAGAATTTGCCTAACTGTGAATTGGAGAATTTGAGTCTCCTTTGCTGGAGTGCAGGAGAAAGGGACTAAACTTAGTGCATTCCAGAAGGAATTCTAACAACAGAAGCTAAGACAGCTACTTCAATAAATAGTGTTGTGAAAACTGGATATTCACGAGTAAAAGAATGAAATTAGACCCATATTTATCCCCCTGCCTCGAAGTCTACTCCAAATGAAATAAAAAACCTCAATGGGAAACCTGAAACTGTTAGAAGAAAACTTAGGTAGTACCCTCAATATATAAGAGCAAAAAAGGACTTACTAAATTGGACTTTAGTTGCTCAGGAATTAAGGGACATCATTAAACAAAAAAAGCTTCTATACAACAAAGGAAACAACCTAGCAATTGAAGAGGAAACACGCAGTGAGACAAAATCTTCACCAGCTTTACAACTAACCAAAGATTAAAAGATAAATTACAATAACCAATTAATTAATATCCAGAATCTGCAAATAACTCAATGAACAAAATCAAGAAATCATATGACTCAATAAAAAACTGGGCTATGGATCATAAAATAAGTAACAACAATATCTAAGACACATTTTCAAAATATATTCAACATCCTTAGTAATTAGGGAAATGCAAATCAAAACTACTTTAAGAATTCATCTTATATCAGGCAGAATGTCTAAGACCTAGAGACCAGATGGTACCAAATGATGGCTAGGAAGCCAGAAAGGGAAATGTTCATCCACTCCTGGTGGGATTGCAAATTGGTGCAATCACTGTGGAAATTGGTGGGAGAACTCTTAAACAATTAAAAATAAGTCTACATCCATGTTTGTTATTGCTCTTTTCACAGTAACTAAGAAATGGAAACAATCTAATGTCCTTCAACTGATGAGTGGCTCATGAAAATGTGGTACCTTGAAACAATGGAGTTCTACTTAGTGGTAAAGAAAAGCAAAACCCTGAAATTTGCAAGTAAGTGTATGAAACTACAGCTGTTATACTAAGTGAAATAACACAGACTGAGAAAGACAGTGATATATGCTCTCATTTGTCGTTCTTGGCTCTGAACACTTAGATGTAAATAAATGCAGAAGCCAGTAAAATGAAAAGGGAATCATGGAGGTAAAGGGGAGGAAGAAGCTCTAGAGAGGGAAGAGCAGGAGACAGGTGTTATCAAGTAGGAAGTAAGAAAAATAGAGATACTTAACAGGGAAGGGAGGAGAGAGTGTTATACAGGGGTGAGAAAAAAAGATAAATGATGATTAGGTGGTGTGAATTACTGCAGAGAAATGTACTAGTTCAAAAGGCCCACTGAGCTTAGGGTAGTGAAACAGACCTTTAACCCAGCACTTCGGAGACAGTGGCAGGTGGATCCATGTGAGATTGATGCTGACCTGGTCAATATAGTGACTTTGCGGTCCAGGTTAGCTATGACTAGAGGGAGAGTCTGTCTCAAAAAGACCAAAAAAGAAAAGAACCTACTGAAAAATATACATACAATAAACACAAATGCACGTGTATAGCTGAAAGTTATACAACAAAAAGCACAGTGTCAGGCAGGAGAAACCGCTCTTTGGATCATTACTCAGTGTCCTCTTAGATACTCTCAGTATAGCATAGGCTTTTCCCAAACCCCATGATTGACTTCCAGAACTTAAGTTAAGATCCTATTCCTAAAGATAGGACATAATTTAGATCCAGGGCTTAGAGCAATGGAGCAATGGAAGCCTTGTCCTCAAAGATTAGTTCTCACAATGCAAACTGTCAAGTGAGAAAAGCAAACAATAGTTCTACATAGCTTTAAAGACTAACAAACGCAACAATGACTGGCCAGGCAAACTATTTCAATCAGTGCAATAGTGTCCCTTTCATCTTGGGGGTAATCAACATCTGTCTAACTGGACTTAAGGTCTGTTCAATATGAGAGAACTCATATGTAGTACTGTAAACATAGTCAAATATACATAGATGAAGAAGTCATAGATACTAGAAAAAAAAACATAACTTTGTTACATTCCTAGACCAATTTAATTTGTTTCTGTACTCTAAATATGTATTCTTATATTTCCAATCAGAGTTCTTCTCATTACTCATCAAAAAACTTTCTTTGTCAACAGATCTAGAAAACTACAGAGTTCTACAACTGATCAAACTCAGATACTAAGTATCTGACATGCCCATCCCAAAGTGATGTATCTGCAACCCAACCTCTACACATAGTGAAGCAGTGGGTTGATGAATATTAATGCATCATTCAACTCTCTCCAGTGAAGTTTCCACATGCAACACATAATGATTAACCTAGAAATCTAGAACTGGCTGAAGTGTAGAGAATAAGAAGCCAAAGAGTACTTGTCCATGGAAAGGACAAGTATATCAAACCTCTACCAACCTAGGCTCAGGGACCAAGAAGAAAAAGATGTATAAAAATGTAGGAATCAGTGGTGGTGAATGACTACAAAGAAACAGTTTTCCAGATGATTATGAAGTTAGTCATATGAAATTACAGAAATAACAGCATGCACAAAATCTATGCAAGCTCAAACCAGACAAAAGTCCAACATAGGAGGGAAGTAGGTAAGAAGTCCCTGACTTAGCTGAGGAACTATTGGAAACTGGTGACTACTAGTAAAGGAAGAGTTGGTCTTCTTTAAGAGAGTGATGCTAAAGAGATTGACTAAGCACCAGGATATGAACTAATATTGAGGGACATTTGGGAATACAAATGTGGCTGATAAGCCTTATCGTATATGACAAGATGCCTAAAATCAAGTAGGGAGTTTAGGAGGGTGTGTAGATAGAGGAGGGGGGTCTTAATATGCTCAAGATGTATTGTATGAAATGTGCAAATGTTCAATAAAAATGTAAATAAGAAAAATAGGTGGCACAGGATTTACAATTACATAACAAACATTTGGAAGTACTTTGAGATGCTGAAGGGAAATATATCGATTTTCATAAAAGCAAATGACTGATACAAAGATGGATATTAAAACATGTTGTTGAGGTATCAGTATGAAATCAGGAGGCAGTGAAGAACACATGTTATTAATCAGCTTCTAGAAGATGGAAATAATAAAAATGTGGATTCTTAATTCAGAAACTCCACAAGGAATCAAATCAGAGTAAGTCTTAGATTAGACAGCAAGTCTGTCTGTACAGACCATACTTCTAAAAGTGTAAAATTGAATTTGTGCTATGTTATGCTACTAAAGATTTGTTGATTTTTTTGAGTAGCAATGGAAAATTAACACGTTTGAGCCAACTTTTTCTAGCCTTCTTCCCACAGCTATGAGCCTTTCAAGCTACTTGCATCAGCATGATGATTACATAAAAATATTGATGGATGAGATTACATTCAGTAACCACAACTAGGGTCAGATTTTAAATTGGATTTAGTGGTAAAAGTAGTTGCTAATGTAGGGACTCTTGGCGTGTATATGGCTAATTTTATGTTAACAAAATAAAATTCCAAAGTATACATTAAAATTAAGAAGATGTATTTCACTTAAATTTCATACTCTGAGATTTACTTAATAATACTGTTCTTTGCTGAGATTTCTTCATGTAAAGAATTTGTAGTCACATTAGTAAATGGAACTAACTCAGCTAAGCTATGATGGAATGCCTGAATGTTTCCTACTCTACAGGAAACACTGAGCAGCTCTCTGTATTTAATATCGGTTCATTTAGTTTAAATAAGGCTTGATGTCTGAGGTCACAACTGGCTTCAGTCTTACTATTTTAAAGATATTGTTAGTAATAAAGATGTTTATATTTTAAATTAATTTACTTATTTGTTTAAATGCATGTGCACATGCCACAGAGCACTGGGAAAGATCAGAGAAAGATATGCAGACATCAGCCCTTTCTGTTCATCTTGTCAGTCCCAGGAATCAAGTTCAGGTTGTCAGACTTAGCAAGTATACTTAACCCTGAGTTAAATTACTCTCTTCTTTTTGAAGCTGCAATGTGTGTGTGTGTGTGTGTGTGTGTGTGTATTGCAAATTATATATATATAAAGGTTTTATATAAAAGCCATATATAATATATATATATATATATTCTACATATATATAACCCAAGATTTCCAATGAAAATACTCATAGAACAATTATAGGACATAATATAATTATATATTAAACTAATTACAATCGACTCCAAAAGTTTGAATTGACCCTGTGTACCAATTCATTGTAAAAGTGCTCTTATCTACCTAGCAACAAACAAAAAACAAGATTAACTATTACAGTGTTGATACATTTTAGTGAAGAAAAATGTGTAAAATATCCCCAATTGATATGAAATAATTTTAAAATATTCATCCAATATTATTTTGTTGGAAAAATAATGAATAATCTCACCTCACTAGAAAGATAAAGTCTATGTCCATGATTATGTTTATACATATCATTTTGTTCATTTGTTATTTTCTACTCAAAGAAAAGAAAGCTTAAAGAAAAAAAAACAAAAACATTTTTCACTGGTTATCCCTAAAGAAACCACAAGTTTTCTATCAAAAAGAGTTTGTGATCACTTAAATGTCGAAAAGGGAGTTGCAGTTCAATATACGTACACCTACATTTTTCTAGTCATTCCCAAACTAATATTAATATTAAATACAGTGAAAATACTTTTAAGTGCACCTATGATATTCTACATAAATTTAAATGAAGAGTACTGCGTTGTTCTTCACATATTCATGATATTCATGGAAAACTTACCTTCAGTAGACTCTTAACTTGTATGAACTTATAATAGAGCTTGTAGACTCTATTACCATATTCCCTACAGCAGTATCCACAAAAATCTTTTGCAGATTATTTCAGCAGAGCAGCAGAAACCTTTTCTAAATAACCTCAGTACAATTACTGAGACAGGTCATCTATAAAACTGAAGTGAGATGTTTTACCAATATGTAGTTTTCAATTTAATCATAGATATTTCAGAAATATTGAAAGCTATCTCTGCTTTATGTCTATTCTCTTTCTTACTCTTCCCAAAACTGTAAAGTGACTTGGAAAAAAATATGTACAGATTTTTTATACAAATTTTTCTCAGTGAAGAGTAAGTTTTGCACTTAGAATTTGTTATGTTTTGTTTCATTTTTTTTTGAGACACATCTCTCCTTCTAGCCCAAGTTGGTCTCAAATTCACTTTGATGCTCCAGTCTCAAATTTCTGAATTGTAAGACTACAGAAAAGAACCAAAGGCTTCTAATCACATTTTTGTTGTTGTTGCTGTTGTTATTGTTGTTTTGTTGTTGTTGTTGTTGTTTTGTTAGTTTTTAAGACAGGGTCTCCCAGTAAGTCCATCTGGTCTTTTCCCCAGGAACTCACTAGTTAAACCAAGCTGGCCTCTACTTCACAGAGTCCACCTACCTCAGCCTCCTGAAGCTCATGATTATACATGAACCACAATACATTCTGCTCACCTTTGATGCACAAAAATCCTCACGGCTATCAGTGGCAATGTTGTTTTCAAATAGATTTGCTCAAAAATGGAGTTACAAATAGTTTTAGTTTTTAGATATGGTGGTTAAAGTCCTAAAAAGGTTGCTCTGTATCTTTTATTGCAACCAATTCAACTAAGTCTCTGCAGAGATACCAGGGTATGTTTGTATTAGTTCCTTTTTTATTTGCTGGGACAAAATATTGAAAAAAAGTTACTTAAGGAGGGGCAGTGTATTGGGGCTCACATTTTGAGAGTATGGTCCATCATAGCAGGGAATTCATGGTGTCTGGAGCACAAGTTACTCACACTGGATTAGGAAGCAGAGAAAAATGATCAGTTCACTCTCTATTTTTATCAGACCAGCACCTGGGCTCATGAAATTGTGCTGCCCACATTTGAGGGTGAATCTTTCCAGATCAATTGAGCCATTCTAGAAAATCCCCAACTGATATGATGGAAGTTTTTTTCTTATCTTTCTAGATCCTATCAACTTGCAATCAATATTAATCTTTACAGTATATTTCTAATGTGTAAATAGTTTATCCACTTCCTTAACACTTAAGCCTCTCCAAATTTGCTAGCAGAAATAATAAGTTGTCATATACTGGCCATTAGAGATTTTTAAAAACTGCATGTGTGACAGTGCTCACTTAATAAGCACGGCATTAAGACAAATCTAGGAATATTATGAAATATGTCATTGTGAACTTGGCCTCAAATGATGATATTTACCTTGTCAAGTACTTTTCAAACCAATCTTACATTTAAAGCCCTTGCAATAAAATGTAATTATGTACTAATAATATAAATAGTTGAGATGAGTAAGACTACAGGCATCACAGATGGGTTAAATGCTGAATTACTGAAGAGACCTTAGTTCTCTCAGGCTATCCTGTGTGCTGGGTATGTGATCTTGGCCATATCATTTTCATGTTTAATGTTTCTTAAAGCTAGTTGTTATGATAAAAGTAGTTTATAGTTCTGGAGCCCTGAACAGCAGCATGCAGGTATCATATACTATTAAGCATTTGTTATGTAAATTTTTCAAAAGATGCACCATATGATCAAATTCACAGTCCCGCGGGTAGTTTAATTTGCCCTTTGTAGTCATAGAAGCAAAATTGGAAAGATAATTAGCAGCTTTGAGTTATTATAGAACTCTTTAAGCTCTAAGGGAAAGCAGGGGAGAGGAGATCAATGTTGTGGGTTCATAGGGAGAGAATCGTGTTCTCTTAGATAATAAAAAGTGAAACAACGAAACAACGCTGCCTCATGTTCCAAAAGGCCTCACTGGGAAATTGTCAGCCACATTAGTCTTATTAAAATTAAATTTAATGTCATGACTATATCTTTTGGAAACAACTGTCATTGAGCAGTCGTGATACCTGTTCCTCTACACTCATTTCACACTAGTGGAATACTCAGTAACTAATCAGTGTTTTAGTTATTTGTTCATGCATTTAGTAGTTATATATTAACCTATTACATAAACCAAAATTTCCTATCTTATATTAAATGAATCATCATAGAAAATCCAAAGATTTCAAAGGATTGAACATGGTTTCCTTGGAGGAATTGGTGCTGGGTAATAAGATGCAAACATTTGCAACAAACAGATGAATAAAGAAGACATAGGGAAGAACACCTCATGGAGGAATGCCTGTTTATAGCCATTTAGGTAATGCAGATAGACAGCCCTTCATAAAGGCTCAATTTGAGGGAAAACGATTTTAAGCAACAGATGGTAAAATGAGCACATATATGCAAACCCAGAGTAACTGTCTCTGTATAGAATATGTTTGGCTGTTGTATTTGTGATTCATTAACATATACTCTGGCCTAGCCCATTTCTGAGAAGGTATTTCTAATTTTATTTAATTGCCTTATACCTTCTTATTGCATTAATCCCTGAACAACGATCAATGCAAGGACATATAACTAAGTAGCCAGGAGTCCACAGTATTAATCCAAATTCTGCTTGCAATGTGACTTCAAGCTGCATATTTCAAATATAAGAAACATTGAACTGAAATCTCCCTGGTGTTAGAAGGGTCAATATTTTTTGATGAATTAGCAAAGCTATTCATATTGCTATGAATACGGATCCGTAATTTGAAATGCAGTTTCCAAAACTGCTTCAGAACCCAAAAGTCCATTATTTATTCAAGACTGAGCACTTTAGTTAGCATAGACACAGTACAATGTTGCACATGCATAGATGTGAGCCAATAGAGTTTTCTTTTAGTCATGTAGATGCTTAGAGGTTTGTACTTCCATCTTCTCATATTGAATATTATCTTCATTTTTCATCATGATATCGAGTTTTATTAATGTCTTCAAAATCACATATTTTATGTTGGCATAATAATCAAATAATTTTGTGTCACCATACATTTGTTAATGAAATGTGTGCAGTTTGGGATCAAATAGCTACCTAAAACTTGAAAAACATTCCTTCTACAGGGCACTGTATTTACAACAAATATAACATTTTATCCATCATCAAAAATGCAAACAATTAATGAATACTTCCTATTACTTCTACCAGCTAATGAAAAACTGCCAATAAATTATAGAAACTATTATTTACTTGAAAAGTTCAAACAGCATATTCCTTGAATCCATACTGAAGTGCCTGAAGATGCTCTGGATGTTAATATTTCTGTTTATTTCACATTGATATGTTTTTCCATAGGCAAAAGAAAAAATTCATTTGAGCATCTGTATTCATATCCATTGACCAGGACCCACCAGCAACACTAGTCTCAAAGTATTAACCAGTGGATAGTTAAAGTATTCTATTAACTAATTCGTATAGGAAGAAGGCAAGAAAAATGTTCATTTTCTTTTTTAAAAAATAATCCACACACTACATAGAAAGATTTAATGTATTTAATATATTACATTGGAGTTAGAAGTACTAATTTCTACTATTGAATATTTTAAAGCAAGTACTGCTATTATCATAGAGTTATTTAAACAAGACTGTAGTTACAATAGCTGGTAAACCCATATCTTTTGCAAATTTTCTTCACTAAATCCAATAAAGTTATAGGGGATAATGTTCTAAAATTTTGTATGATCCCAAATCTAACTGTAGTTAGAGCCTCACTACTGGAAAAGGCTCTTAAAAAACAAAAATAAATTAAGTGCCTTATTTCAAAAGGGAAGAATTGGGCATACCTAATCAAAACCAAAGTCCAGGAAATTAACTCAGGGCTGGACATATGGTATTCACTCATGATCTTCTGGGATCCAAAGGGTTTGGCAGCTCCACTCCTCTGGCTCTGCCACCCACAGCACATAAAGCTTATCTTGTAGGCTCAGGCCAACTCCCTTCACACTTTGGCGGCCATCCCATGGTCCTGGTATATCCAATATGTGGGGTCTCTACTGAGACTGAGGCTGTCCCTTCACCAATGGGCTCTTCTGCCCTCAGTGCCAAACCATAGCTGCTCTCCAGGACCCCTACATGCCTTCAAAGCCAGTACTATGTAGGAGATCCTTACACATTATCAAATCCTGCTTCCAATTAGAGATGGATCCATAGGCCCCTTCTGCACCACAGCCTTGCCTCCCATGCCATGGTGGACTGTTATAGCTTTAGAACAGTAATTCCAATAAACTCTTCCTTCTATAGGTTCCCTCAAGCATGACGATTTAACACAGCAAGAGAAAAGTGACTAACTAAAGTTGATATCAGAGAGTGAGCTGTCGCCATGAAGAACCTGACAATGCTGGTATCTGGAAGAATGTGGAAAACTTAGGAAGATTTGAATACAAATGATGTTAAATGCTATAGTCAGATTATAATGGGCTATTCTAGCAGGGGCCCAGCTCAAGATGTTCCCAAAAGAGAAAGAGAGAGAGAGAGAGAAGAGAGACAAGGGCTTAAACAGAAAGTGGAATATTTACCCAGGAATCTAGATGCCATCTGCCTGGGGCCTAAGAACTTGCTTGAGGCAATATTAAAATGTAATGGACTTATTTCTTTGATGGAGGCAACTCTAAGAGAGCCTAACTGAATTGATGGTATTGTGAAAACCTACAAAGAAAAAGAGAAAGTGGGGAAGAAAGAAATACCAAATGTAGAGTTTAGACAGAAAAAGAAAGCTAGCTGTCCTTGAAATAATATTAGAAATCCTTAAGGTGAGGCCTCCAGATTTGCACTTGAACAATGGTAAGTATAACCTAAGGACAAAACCACATTCTGCTAAGCTTCCAAAAAGGAAAATGCCTGAGTTTTCTATTGGTAGAAACCACAACATACAAAAGCTGCTGATAATGTGGATGAATAAAACCAAGATCCATCCCAAACTGGTAGACTAATTTGGCAGTGTCATTCATGTTGTCTAATTTACAGGCATGAAAGATGTAAGAATGAGAAGGTCATTGGTCTTCCTCTGCAATTTCTGAGGGTGGCTGAGCCTAAGTAGCATATGCCAGAGATGTCCCTGAGAGAAGAACACCGTGGGATGTCAAGAAGTCCTGAGAGGCCACTTGTGCAAGTGAATCCTGATTGGCAGTGGTGACCCCAAGATGTTGGAGAGGCCATAGCTATCAGACATCTATCTGCCAAGGACAGCTGTATTCAGAATATGAATCCAGCCCAATTAAGATATATACATTTCAGGAAGCAAAAGTGGAGGGGTAAGGCGATCCAAGCCCTTTGGGACTACCAGATCTTAGACACGGAACTATAGGATTTGTGATTAGCATGTTTGTTATAGACTTTCTTTATGTGTATATTTTACTATTTTGGGAATGAGAATGTGTTCACTGTGTTATTATATGTAGGATTTGTATAGCTCGCCTTTTTTTATTTTGTAGGGGCTTACAGTTAAAAGACTGCCCTAAGTCGCAGAAGAGACTATGGACAGTGAACATTTAAATAGTGTTGAGACTATTAATGACTGTGAAGTCTTTTGAAGCTCAGCTAAAACAGTTGCACTTTGCATTATGATATGTCCACAAACCTATGGGGGCCAGGGAGTGGAGTGTGGTGGTTTGAATGAGAATATCCACCCTACTGTAGGTTCCAAGTATTTGAACACTTGGTTCCCAGTTGCTGGTGCTGTTTTGGGACTGCTACAGACCCTTTAGTAGGTGTGGACATGCTTGCAGAAGCATGTCACTGGAGGCAGGCTTTAAAAGTAGGCAGCCAAATCCCATTTCCAGTGTGTCTCTCGTGTTTCCTGTGCCTGTGAGAAGATGTAAGCCCTCACCTTTCTTCTCTGGCTGCTTCCTGCCTTGCCTCCCCTGACATGATGGACTTTATCCTTCTCACCTAAGCTCAAAAAACTATTGCTTCTATATGTTTCCTTGGTCATGGTGCTTTATCACAGCAAGAGGAAAAATAACTAATGTACCTTGGTTGGTTGGTAACTCAAAATGTACTCAAAGTTGATCTTAGATTTACAGAGATCTTCCTGCTCCTGCTTCCCGAATGCTGGGGTTGCAGATGTGCACTTACTTCATGCTTTAAAAATGCTCTGTGAGGTAAAATTTATATACAAAAATAGAATATTTAATGTTTATAATTTGATGAAATTTGAAATATTAATGTATTCATGAAGCCATCAGCACATTCAGTATAAAAGAAATAACATCACAGTATTACACATATAAATATCCTCTCAAATGTAGAATTCCACCTCCCAAAGTTGTGCCAGCATCTTAACTTGGTACCTGACTGCACAATATGGGACTTTTTTTGTTGAGACAGAGTCTCTCTAGAACCACAGCTGGCCTAGAAATAACTATGTAGGCCAACGGACTAGCCTTGATCTCTCAGACATCCACCTACCTCTGCCTCCCAAGTGCTGTGCCACTCTACCCATCGTGAATCATCACCCTTATGATATCTTTCAAAGGACAGATATTTTAGTAAAAACATCACCACCAATAAAGAACAAACATTATTTTTCATTTCAGCTCTCAGTATATAAATTTTTATAGAACTTTAAAATATAATAGTATCAAACTCTTTCCAAGAGCCACTACAAATATTCAGAAAAGACAAGAAAATAGCAGCAGACATTGTTAGCAGCAACCTAAAAATTTGAAGACAACACTGAACAACTGAGTCTGCTTCAAGAACTTGAGGCTGTGCAAAAGGGGAAATGCGACTTTATTTTTTCTTTTCTATGCATATGTTTATATTTTGAATCTAATTTATTGTGTATCCAAATAAAAACTCCTAAATTTTAAACTGTTTCACATAATTCTTTTTTTTCACTTAAGTTGGTATTTCTCATTTCTTACAATACCACGCTATTCTAAACAATCCATACCGCAAAATAGAGTGCATGCATACGTTGCATACTTCATTAGTAAGAGTTAATGCTAATAAAATCGTGCATGATAGGGAATTCATTATGAAAGTAATGAACTATGTTCTATACAATTCATGAAAAATGATTAACGTATGAACAATATGCTGAAGCTTCTTAAACCCATCATTTTTTTTTTAAGTTTCCAGCTACATGATTTGTACTTTGTATTTCAGGTTCTCATAGCAACATATTTCTTTGAATATCTTACCTATAAAACAAGATTACATATTCATGGGTATTTTGTTCTCTGTGTTGACTATTTGCATTAACATTAATTAGTTTATGATGGTATTAAGTTAAAGAGATTTAGCCAAAACTTCTTTTCATTTGAATGTGCCTTAGGAAACAACCAATGATCATAATCAATTCGTTTTATTTATGACATTTTACTCTGAATGCTCTGCAGCTTTTTTTAATCACTGTCTACCTATATCCTAAAATAGGTACCTATACACATAAGCTGTTTCTTTCTGTTCTTAATGCTTGTATTGAGACATGTTAATTTAGTTTAGAATGATGTCTCCTTCAAGATTAAGAATCTATATTATATGAACTGTGCCTTTGGGATTTCATATCTCAGAGTGATGAATGTCTTATATGCTGAAACTGAAACTGTGTTTGCACATAACTGTGCCTGTTAGTATGAAATTTAGGAAAAAAAGGACGTTACTTTTCAAAACATTGAAATTTATTCATAATGGATAGATAAAATATAAAAATGTACATATTGATGTAAATTATGTTATGTTTTGATATGCTTACACATTGAATAGCTTTAAGTCAGACTAAGTATATTTACATTTTCAAACTATATTTATAATTCTTAGTTTTAATATTTCATTTACTATTTTTATTTTATGCATATGAGTGTATTGCTTACATATATGTAAGTGCACCCAATGTCATACAAAGCCCATGGAAATCTGAATAGAACATCGAAATTCCCTTTAACTGGAATTACAGATGGTTGTTAGCTGCCATGTGGGTGATGGAATTGAAACTGTGTCCTCTGAAAGAGCATACAGTTGCTCTTAATCACTGAGTGAGTCATCTCTCCAGCCCCTTAGACAATATAATTTGGTATATTGTATATTTTATAATGACTCTTGTTGTTTCTTTTCTCAAGGAAATTTTAGATGCTTGGGTGTTTTACCATTCCACTGAAAATCGATTCTTTGTGTGGTTGTGTGAAGAATGTACTTTGTATTTTGCCAGCAATTACTCTGAATCTACATTTTGTTTAGGCATATGATGTTTTGATGATATTAAGTTTTCCAATCCATTAACATGATCTTTCTAAGCCATTTCATTTTATTTCATTTTTAACTGAATAGTTGTTTTTTTAGTTAAATTTATCCCTATGTATTTTGTTTTTGGTGACTTTAATAAATTGTATTGATTACTGAATATCTAATTCAAATAATATACTATTGTTTAAAAGAAACACTATTGATTATTGATATTGGTTTTGTGTGCTGCCATTTTTCTGAATTTGTCCATCAGCCGTGATAATAGTCTGAAGAATTTTTTTAGATGTTCTGTATATAAGATCATGTTACGTTCAGACAATGTTGATATAGACACTGTTGTTTGAGAAAATGTTTGTTGGTTTAGATGTGAAATGTCTGTCATAGCTTCATGGATTTAAATACTTTGACCACCTAATAGCACTATCTTGGATGTTTATGGACTAGTTAGGAGATTGGACCTCAGTGTGATAAATACTTCCTGGGGTCATGCCTTAAGGGTTATAGTCCAGGTATGATTCTGGACAAAATCTCTGCTTCTGATCTAATATATGAACTAATTTCTCACACTGCATTTGCTAGTCATGAGATGCTTTGCAGTCAAACTTTTTTCACAATGATAGGCTGTATCCCATGATGCCATGTGCCAAATTAAAATATTTTGTTCTTTTAGCAGTGTCTTTTAGCCATTTGTTCCTAGAAATGGGCAACGTAATTTATAGTGAGAATCTGATTTCTTTCTAATATGAATACGCCTTCTCTTCTCTGATTATTCTTGCTATGATGAATAGTATTAAAAAAGATAAATGAATGAATAGTACCAAAAAGATAAAATATAACAGTTTTGGAGAGGAAAAGTTATGTTTGCAAGCTGTCAGTGGGAATATAAGTTAGTATATCCATTATAATACAATCTGAGAAATTCTTCCAAAAGTTAAACTAAGTTCACCATATAATCCTGTATTCCCAAATAGTAGGTATATATTCAAAGGAAATGAAATCAGTATGTCAAAGAAACTCTGCACTTATCTGTTTACTCTAGTACTATCTACAAAAGCAAAGAAAATGAGAAAACCTTAGTGGCCATCAAGTAATAAATAGATAAAAAGAATATATATACAATGAGTTGCTGTTTGACTATTACTAGATGACGTGAAATACTGTCATTTTTGACAACAAATATGACATTGGAGGTCAATATGACCTTATTTATATGTGGAGTATAAATGTTTGATCTTGTGGATGTAGCATTTACTATGGCAGGTTAGAGTTTTGTCTCATTGAAAAGCAGCCTGCCCCTTAGCATCCATTTCAACTAAGAGCAGACTTGAACTGCTGAGACCCTTTCAGACTCCTCTCAGAACTGTGCTCCAGAACAAGGGGCTGCACTTTCTTTCACTAAGGCACAGTATATCCAAATAGAAATGAGGTAGTAAAAGTGGGATCCTCATCAGATTATGTCTCTTGTGACCTCGGGAATTTAGAATAGCATACAAACAACCAAAAGTATAAACAGATGTATAAATTTCTCACTTTGCTTTTAGTGAGATAAGCACTGTTTACAGTGCTTTTATGCTTTGATATGTAAACCATACATAATCTCATTCATACACTTGGGTGGTTGGCTAAAAAGAGCCATGAAGAGTTAAGGTCATTTTGAGTCAAGTTTTGATTCTGCCCTAAGGCCACAGGGAAATGAAATGGAAAACTAAATCCATTTTGTTCTTGCTGGCTTTTACTTTACCCTGTGCCCAGTCATTCCCACTGCAGCCATTTATACAGAACACCTCATGCATGTAGTTTCAGGAATTACATTGTTTCTACAATACTGGGAAATTTACAAATAGCCAGGTAGCATGTCCAGATAACACATCCTCTCTCTAAGCTATAGCTGCATCTCTACAGAGACCATTGTTGTTACAAATCTGATGGAAATTTTTTTTTCTTATAAAACCTCTTTATTAACTGGCCTTCCCCTGGTCTTGTGTAACTATGGTGATCTGATATAACTATAGTTATTGTCTTTGCCCCTGATATGATATAATTATGTTATGTTTTATAAATTCTGCCCTGCTCCTTCTCCCAGTCAAGACTTCTCTTGGGCACAAGCCCCATTCTGACCACTGGCTTGGTAGCTGGCTAATAAAGGACTCCTAATCCAACTACTACTATGTAGTGTTGCTCTATGCAGTCTCTCTCTGCATTACAATATGTCCAGGTCACAAGAAAGGCACAAGGCTCAGTGAGCTTTACATTATATGGCAAAGTTAGATAAAAGTTAGCTGCCCAGAGTATGTCCATAATGTAAAAGTATTCCTGCACATGCAAATCGATAGCAGAACAGTAGTGATCAGAGTTGGGGTACACTAAAGGGAACAAATTGATGAGAGATATTAACAATGTGTACTGTGATAGCTGGATAGGTGAAATCATTTATGAAGAGCTATTGGACATAGAATAACTATACATTGGAATAATTTCTGTGCATTTCTAAGAACTTGAAGAATGGAGTTTAAATATTTTCACTAGAAAGATATAACAAATATTACACAAAACAAATTGAATCTAATTTAAGCATTCCAGAATGCACACAAATATATTAAAATACTATACCGTGGCCGACATTTGTGCACAATTTGATGGTCTATTAATTTAATTTCTAAAGTAAGAATCTCAGGCTGTAGAGAAGGTTCACCAGTTAAGAGCACTGGCTGTTCTTGTAGTGAACCTGGGGTCATTTCCTAGCACACATATGGTGGCTAACAACTATCCATAACTCCCTTTGTATGTAATTCAATGCCCTCTTCTGAGCTCCGTGGCCATTGCAAAACACACTTATATACATGCAGGGAATATACTCATACATATAAAAACAATAAAAATAAACAAAATCAAGCTTATTTCAACATTTAATAATCTTTAAGATTTAAATTGGATTACTTAAAATTCTTAAGTAATGACATTGAAATATATATCTATGTCAATTTTTAATATTTCTTTCTTTATTTGCAATATGGGGCACATTGTTTCTACTTGCAAAATAAAGGCAAATACATATATATAATATATATACACACATATATATACTTATATAACAAGTAATAATAAAATTGAATAATACAACATAGTGGTGGGACTCTTAAATATTGTGATTTACAAAGATATAATAATTATGTTTTTCATTCTTTTTTACTTCATGATAAGTTGAAGTCAGCCTGGCATCCAGCAGCCTACGAAATTGTCTCAAAAGTAAATAAATAATAAATAAAGTTTCTGTTAAGAGACAATAACAGTAGGATTTCCTCATTCATGTTTTGAAACATCATTTAAACCCTAAAGAGAACTTTGTTGAGATATGGACTCCAGGTATCCTTGGCTGACCTAAAACTCAGTATGTAGTCCAGGTATATGCCATCATACCCCACTAAAGAGAAGTTTTTAACTATAATTATTTAGCAACTGCTTCAAATTTTCATTGTTTTATTCCTAAACTTTGCTGGATTTTTAAATTTATACAAATATTTAAAGAATGTTCTGCTTTCTACTTTCATGTTTTCTTGTGCTTATATTTAAAGTTCTTAATCTCAACTTTTAGTTATGTTTATTTTTATGTTAAGTACATGTTACATCATTGAATCCACTTAAAACTTCAAAGCAATATTTTGAAAGACAAGGAGTACATCAGAGCATAGCTTCATATATCATCAGTAAAGACATGATAAATCTTGTCTTCTATATTAACTGTATACGATACTGCCCATTCTGATGGCAACATGAGAGGCTATCAGTGAGCAATTATACACAACATGAGCCACAGAGGAACACCACAGAGTGATGGTTAAAATGAGAGTCCATTTATTAGCCAGGATTTATTGAGATGAGGCTAATACTAGAAAGAACCTGCAACTTCAAGGGGGTAAGGTAGGGTTTAAAAAGCCAAAAACCACAGTTAATCATACCAGGGGCAGGCGAAATAACAAAAAGTTTCAGTTAGGCATGCCTCAAAAATAAGTTTTCTTCCTGATACTATAGAAAATAAATGAACCTTCTGGAGCCGCAGATGCAGCTGGATAAGGGGGTTCTGCCTGTCTGGATGTGGTTAGCTATGAAGGAAGGAATGACTGGGAGAAGGACAAAATACAGCCATCTAGAGGAATATGGACAGTTCATAATTATCAATTACATTAAAATCCTTTCAAAGCAAGCATAGTAGTAGCTAACACCAGTCATTATTTCTAATGAGTTATTCCCAAAAACTTTCATTAGGCTTGGCCTTAACCAATGCTGAAAGGTATAGCTTCAAAACAGAATCTACCACAGATTGGTCTTATAAATGTCTATTGGAAAGACCCAATATAAGTAACGAAGAATGCAATTGCTCTGCATCAGCTCTGTAATGTGTGTCAACAGAGACAATTTGACTTGGCCTCACAGCTTTTTATCAACAGTTGTCCTTGCTTTGAAATGTATTCCTCTGTTATACTGTGCCGGGGATGAAATTATAGATCAGACAAAATGAAGTTTGCCATGTAACCATGAGAATCTGAACTCAGTTCTTAGAAACTATATAATTAGCTGAGCAAAGTGACGGCACTTGTAATTCCAAAGCTGGAGAAGCAAGCCTCAGCCAGTGAGAATCCCTGTCTCAAAAACAAGGTGGACAGAGGCTGGAGAGATAGCTCAGTGGTTAAGACCACTGGCTGCTCTTCCAGAAGACCAGAGTGCAATTCCCAGCACCCACAAGAGAGCTAACAAGCTGTCCTTAACTCTAGTTCTGGGGAATTTGGCACCTTCTTCTGATCTCCCAGTGCTCTGCACAACACCACACAAGTGCACCTATCTGTATGCAAGCAATACACCCATAAACATAAAACAAATATAATAAATAAAATATTTAAAAAACAGGATGGATTATTGCTAAAAAAACAACATGAGACTTTACTCTCTGACCTCCACACTTAAGTGTACATATGAGCACAAACACATACACACAAGTGAATACACACATAAATGTACACATACACATACAAAAAAAGACAAGAAAAGAACCTGACAAATGATGCGTGGTTTAAATATAATGAAATAAATAAATAAGAAAATTCTCAAGCATTCCTGAACTGTTGCATAAATAAGGACACTTCTCTGATAAGCATTGAGAGATGAATTAATCGGTGGGTAGCAGACTAAGTCACTGTGAGTCAGTTTAAAACTACATCTATTTAGCAGAATAATAATTAGGTTATAACCTATGTCCTGGGACCAGTTTAGCCTAAGTCCCTTAGGCCTGATATCAAAGTCAGACATGGGCTCCATCTTAATTGGAAGGCCTTAAACCCAATTAGAATGTAGTTGGTTATATTCATAATATTTTTGCCACTATTGCAACACTGGGCATACCTTGTCCAGTTGTTGTGGATTGGAAGGTATGCATCTCTGTAATGTTTATGACTACTTTTCTCTTCAGGTAGCATCCATATCCACTTCTCCAACCATGAAATCTAGACAGAGACATGAGGCTTTGACGTCAGGACCAGTTTGAGTTCTCCTTATTCATTCTATAGCTCATGCTTGTACTGTCTTCAGCAATACAGTCTTAGTGTCACTGTCTGTAGGATAATCAAGATGATCAAGGGAAACAACCAGTATTTTTTGAGTGTCTATGGTATCCCTGGTGAACAATTTCAAAACAAGGAACTATTTTCTGGCATTGAGTTTTTACTTTGCTAACCTATGATGCTTTTCTAGTAGGAGCAATGCTCCCCTGTATATGCATTTACTTTCAAGAAGCTTCTCTAGCAGGAGGTTTCCATATGAATTTTTCTAAAGGTCTTTATTGTTAGTTATCCCTTTCCATAAATAATTGGTTAGAGTGAGGTACTTATATGACTTCAATTTTTTAAGAATATAGAACACATAGTTAAAATGCAGAATTCCAAATACTTCTGAATTTTAGTGAATAGTTTCCAACTTCTGTAGCATTTTTAGTCAGGGTCTTACTATATAGCTTGTCTGGCCTGAATTCACTATGTAAACCAGGCTTGCCTCAAACTCAGAGACCTGCCTGCTTCTGCCTCCAGATTACAGAGTGATGGGATTAAAAGCATGTAACATCACACTTGGCCCCGCATTTTAACTGTATACAAAACAGAAGACCTTTCACAAAGGAGCATTTTTTTCACTTAGTGTGCACAAATTAAATTCTGAAAAAGTTTCTTTTTGGGTCTAATTGAGTGTAATTACTGTCATCCTCTTCAGGGAACAATCAGGATTATCAGGAAAGGTGTCTCTCTGGGAATTGAATAAATGGTTTATGAGGTGGAGTAGTTATACAAATTCTACATGCCCTGAATTCGGAATCTAATAGAACAGATATGATGATCTTTTCCCATTTTATTCTTTGGCAGAATTCTAAATCAACTTTATAAAAAACCGGTCTCGTTGCTCCAAATTCCTCACAAATGACTGTAATTTCTGTATTTATCTAGCAACTACTTGAATCATGCTTGCCCATCACCCTTATGCCCCATGGACTTGTCCAATGACTCTAATATTTTTTTCTATTGTTACACTGTTACTACTCTTAGAGTTATACCTCATGTACTCACGCTAAATTCATAAATGCTGACAACTTTCGTAAGACAAGGACACACATACAATAAACTCTTTAAGTGTCTGTTGAAATATTAAAATTCTGAACAACTTCAAAATCTAGCTACTGGCATTTAAAAAAGAAGTTTGATTTACCACATTTTCCCTCCTGTAAACATTTCTGTTAATTACACAGGGTTTGAAAAAGCTTTACTTTATCCTGGCAGTCCCCTGGAGCTAGCAATTGTTGCTGCTTTGGTACTTGTGGCAGAATGCCAGTTACTCTCTGTGATGACTGAAATAATCTGCTACAACTATCACAAGGCAACAAAAGTCACAGAAAATATTTAAGAGCCAGAGGCTTAGAATTAGGTTCCGCACTGAATATGTAAACAACATTTTATTTCAAACTTTGTATATCACTGAAAAAATATGCTCTTATTATTAAAAGCTAACAAGTATTATCATATTTCACTATGCGAGCCTTGCTTGTATTTTATGATCAGTGCACAAAAAACAAAGATCATAATAAAACATGTGTAGCAGTATTTTTATTTATAGAATTAGTAAAATGGAGTAGCTTCCCTTTTTTTCTTGCAAATACACAAATCAGTGTATGTAATTAATGAACATTATATAAGTGATTTAGCTTGTATTTGGTGATAATTTTAAACATGTTTCAAGTAGAATTGAGAGACAGAGAATTTTCAGAGAGAATTGGGAGATAGATAATTAATATATTACTCACTGCCAAAGGCACTGAAAATCTCTCAATTTCTTATTTACTTGGAATTATTTTGGGGGGGCTAACAATAAATTTTGCACTTTGGTTCTTATTTTCCTGGAAAATAGCAATTCTGCCACAGTATTTATTCATGCTCAGAGATTTACAAATGCATATATATATATATATTCCTAAGTGTCTTGTTTCTGATGAGCAAGGACATAAATTATCCTGACAGACATTTCATTTTTTTTTTCTCAAAGAAAATGGCACATGGTTCCTTTAATTTGTTCTGGCTTCTTTTGCATTTATATATGTGAGTACATGCAATTTATAATTTAAACTGGCAATGCAAAATTCCACTGAAAGTTGTTTATATCTGCAATTTGTCACTATAATAGACATAGACTTTAACAATCAATTACTTTGTATGTTAGATTTGTGTTTTGTAGTTGTTCCAGTTTCTTTTCTGTTGCTGTGACCCTGAGGAAAGCAATTTAGGTAAGAATGGTTTAATCTGGGTGTACAAAGCCAGAATGATAGAGGTAAACAAGGCAGGAAGTGAAGAATAAGAAGCTAAGGCAAGTCAGGAAGAATGGGAATCTGGCAGATTGCATTTCATCAAAACACAGGAACCAGGAACTGATGAGCAAGTGAAGCGGGTAATCAAACTCGGAGCTCAGTCCACAATGACACTCTTTCTCTGGCTCCTTAACCTTTCTAAATATCGCCTTCAGCTGAGGACCAAATATTCAAACATGGGAGACATATCACATTCAAAGTACAACAGTACTTTTCCAAAGAAGTAAATGACCATGGATCAAAGAAAGTAAAAACAAGAGACAAAACTACAAATAAATAATGTTGAACACATTAGAAGGAAAACAGGTCATTTCGAAGGAGAATAACATTTGCTATTCTCTCTGACAATAGCCAGACATGTGGTACACGTGTTTATTTCCAACATTCAGGAGACAGTAGAAGGCAGATCTTTGAGATAGAGGCTAGTCTGGCCTACATGGTGAGTTCCAGGCCAGTTGGGGCTACAGGGAGAACTTGTCTTAAAACAAAGTGACAGTGACTGTAGATAGACAGATTAGTTCCCTGTGGATGAATGTAAATGGTGGGACATTGGGTATGCTAACTTGACGAGACAGGCCTTAACATAAGGGACAAAATGAATGAAATCTGCTGAGGGTGTTATGGGAGGCTGAGGTAGTATAAATATGATTGATATGTCTTGTATGAAATACACAAAAATTCAACAAAATATACAAAAAGTGACAATGTATCAAAATATGACTAATATTGTATAACAAAAAGAAGAATGTGGGAAAAGAACACAAAAGCATTATTAGCATGTATAGAGAAGAAATGTTTTGAAAAGTTCAAGAATTGATAGTTCCTAAAATAATCCCGAGGAGTGCTCTCCACAGCATCCCACAGCTACCTTTCCTCATTACAGCTCTTCCTCTCCCCTCAACCAGCCACAGTGCTGACCATCAACAGCAATCATAACGTCTCACAATTTTTGAAATGATTCTCATGAGTTAATTCACTCATTTAGTACAATATTCAATTATTTACATCCCCCAAAATACAACTATTATCAGTAGTATTTAGAATCTGATGACAATTTAGCCCAGCTTAGATCAAGAATGAAATAACTCAGATTTGCAAATTGGTAATATATAGTTTGCATACATTCTAATGTTAGTGAATTAATACTGCATTCTCTAATATCTATATTTTGGATCTATGTTTATAAATATTCAAAGTGATATTCATAGTTAAATGTTAGCAATCATTTTTACAACAATGATTTATAAATATCTGGTCTTGAGAATCATTTACTTAACTGGAAATAAAGGAAAATAATCAATGTGAATAAAAAATTCAAGTGTTTCTAGCGCTATTAATTTAATCTCTTTTTGTCTGCAGAAATTTTTCATCAAGTATTCAAAATAAGAAACTTCATAGAACTTCAAGTTTTATAGTGTCAGAATTAGTCCAGCAATGCAAATGAAACCTACAAATTTTATTGCTACATATCACTGATATATGAGTACTTAAACTCTGAAACAAATAACTCAGAGAAAACATATTTTTGAGTGTTGAAGGTAATAGGCACAAAAGTATTTGTTTCACATAATGTACAGAAGTTTCAAACAACATGCTTTAAATATAAATAGATAACTAAATTGGCATAATTAAAATAATACTATCTTACTAAAAAGAAGCACAAAATACTTGTATGTGCTTCAAATGATCAAATAAATCTCACTACAATGATGTTGGGTAAGAAAATAAATTTCAGAGACAGAAATCTCTATGATGTTAGATATTTCAGGTTTTGAAACAACTATAATAGTATTATGGATAACATTTTGAATGTACATCATAAATGGAATAAAAGAAATGAAAAACTTTAACTAGCTATGGAGACTGACAAAATCCTTTGAGATTATGTTTGGGGAAGAAAGGAAACTTTTTTTCTCCTCCCTTCCTCCGTTTCTCCCTCCCTTCCTTTCTTCTTTCCTTCCTTTCTCTTTCTGTCTTACTATTTTAGTCTTGTTTATATCTTTCTGGCTGTATATTTGGAGTGTGTGCATGTATGTGAGCATGTACTTTCTACTGGAGACATATGTTGAGGTCAGCAGATGACCTTGGGTTAGTTCTCATAAATCACCATATCAGAAATGTTATAAAAAATTAATACACACATTCCACCTACAAATATTTGTAGTACTATGAGCATTTAGAGTTTACTAGTTTCCAGGTAAAGAGAAAGTTTAGAAAAAAGTAAGATAAATGGTCACAAATTATTAAACTAGTTAGTATGAATCTCTAATGTTTATCTCATGATTTTACTTAATATATTTTGTTTGTAGGAATTTTGTTTGTTTCCCATTTTAGAGAGACAGAATCTGAATTCTCAAATGGTAAACTCTGTTCTCATTTGTACTTCATATTCTTCCTTGCAGACCTATCCACTGTACAGGAGTGATGGGCTTGGGGTGGCGGCTGTGGGCACATGACTCTTAGCTGTGATATGAAGGGTTGAATTCCAATCATAAGAAAAGGAATGAGGGAAGAGATAGAAAGGGAGCTTTTAGCCTGTCTAAAACACTTTGTTTCAGTTTTTAAGGAAGAGATTTTACAGCAAAATAGGGTAAAGTTTGCAGTGGGTAAACAGATAACAAATAAATGTTTCTAGTTCACGGTGTCTCCTTAGATGTAGCTGTGTGTTTTGCTTTATTTCCCTTCTTAACGATATTGTGATGAACACCATCTGATAAAATCTTGTTTCCTTTTTTTAAGAAATATTTTTATTTTTAATTTTGTTTCTCTGTGTGTGGTTATGTACACTGGAGTGTACGTACCCATGGAAGTCAGAGGAAGGTATGAGATCTTCAGAAGCCACCCAACATGCGTCATGGAAACAGAATCAAGACTTCTGTAAGAGCATTATGTGCTCTTATCCAGTAAGCCATTTCTTCAGCCTCAAATATTGCTTTTTATCTCTCTACAGAATGGTCAATTTAAAAAATATAAGTTGACTAATTACAATATTTCCACTGTATGTAGCATGGACCCAAAAGAATTTTGGGCACTTTTGTAGCTGCTAAATAATGGGTTTCCTACCAGAGACATAAGCAACCTCCCAGAGAGACATTGTTTAGACTTCATTATAGACAAAGCCCTTTTTTTCTTGCTAATATGAAATTTTGTGCCAGTGTTTCTTACAACAAAAAGGATTCAGGAGGTAAAGTACAGCTAGTTATAACTCCAGCTAGCTCACAGCCATTTATCACCATGCCTGCATGATTAGGATCCAGGAGACCATCTCTCACTTTACCTCAGCTTCTCTCCAGAATGAGCTAAGGTTCATAATGTTCTGAAATGATAGTTCCTTCTTGTAGCCTATTGTTTAGAGGGTAATAAATCTTAATTTGAGCACATCACACACTCTCAAGCTTTTGAAAAGGGAAACTGAATTCCCATTGGTGTTTATGTTAAAGCAGGTGCTTACATGTCCATAGGACATGCAGTATTACATTTGTGAACACAATGATGTTTATATTAAAGAAGGAACCTGTATGTCCGTAGAATATGCAATGTTACACTTGTGAACACATTGGTGATTATAGTAAAGGGGGAGGCTGCATGTCCATAGGACACGTGATATTACACATTGTGAACATTTTAATATCATTCTACGACTGTGGCATTTTTGCTGGGTACATTTTCACCTCTCAAACTTGCAACAAACCTTGTGTTTTCTCTCAGTAAATTGTCTGCATATGTTTCTTTTATGAGTGAAAAGATCAATATTTTTTATATTCTAAAGTTTTTATTTAAAATTTTTTATCACTAATAAAGCTATTAATAGATTAATACTAAATTTGAACAATAGGTAATTATAATGACTATATTGCCTGTTGTAAGAAAAGATGTTTTTGGATCTTCTAAACATCAGAACATACAGAAATTACTTATATTACTTATATTTAAGTTTAATATCAACACAAAGAGGCTCTAAGATTATCACTGAAATTTTGTAGGTGATTTGCATAATGCCTATCATTTGGGACAAAGGTTTAGAGTTCATGATACAGTTCTTGATGTTAAAATATTATTCTAAACAGTTTTTTTTCTATTATAGCAACTTTGATTTTATAACATGGTTTGTTCTCTGTCCTCAGTTATGTGTTGAGAGAAAATATAATGTACTCTCAATCAATGAATCTGGTAGACATTTTATACTATATACATTAAAATGGCAAATAAAACACATATGTGAGGAAGGGTCTATTTTGGCTTGTTCTTTTGCTTTGTTTGTAATGGTAGGGGACTGAATCAACCAGTCTACAGATGATATGGAATCAAGGCGATACAGACCAAAACCTGAAGATAGGGGTAACTTTCAAGGGTTATTCTCATTACCTCATTTCCCCCACCCTGCCTCACATTGAAAATAACACCTCAAATTTGGTAGACAGCATCAAACAGGAGCTTGTGGAAGACATTTCATATTGAAATCATAACACACAGTAAAGTAGCTCATGTTGAGGAAATTTATTTTTGTCACATGTTAAAAACAAAGGGTAAACTTGAGCAAACCTTACTGATTTCATCTATGTTAGAGTTCCAATCTTTAAAGATTTTTTTTCTAATTCTCAGGCAAATGAGCACTTCTCTTCCAATAGTGCTTTCCAAATAAAGTAACTTACTCGGGACCAGCTTTCTCCAAGAAATTCATAAACTGAACATAATTCTGTCAAAAATTGTCGAAAGAGCTGATTCCTAATAAAAACTATTATTTGATTCTGATTGGTTAGCAGAAAATACAACTTATAATGTCATTATATTGGAAAAGCCTTTAAAACAATATTTCCTAAAATTAACCATTAAAAGCTAAAGCATTAAAATATTTTGTTCCAAATTGTAAATGCATGATTGTGATAAAATGTACTTAGATAGAAAATTAGCAAAAAGGTATTTCAGAAATGTCTGGTTCCTCCCTGCTATTTTAAAAATAAGGAGAAGAATTCTAAAAAATTTTCAAGATTTTTTTCCTAATTATATGTGCATATGTTATTACAGAATAAAAAGTAAATTCAATACTATAATTATTGAATCTTTCAATAAAATAATGCTGCCTAAAATATTAAAACATCAAACTTTCTGGTATTTCTTATTTTTTATTTGAAAATTTTTAGTTTATTTATTTTTATTTTCTGTGAATGAGTGTTTTGCCTGCATGTATGGAAATGTACCCATGTCAGGCAAACCCTGAAGAGTCCAGAAGAGGGTTTTCTATACACTAGAACTGGAGTTATGGATGATTGTTAGTTGCCATGTGGTGTTGGGAATCAAACATGGGTCCTCTCGAAGAGCAGCCATCTTAACCGGTGAGCCATCTCTCCAAGCCAGTTTACATCATTATAGTAAATGTAAGAGTACTGTTCACAAATATAAATATAGATTTCATAAATTCCATTTATCTAGGCAGATCACCATTTCAATCTATATGAAAATCAAACACTGGAGCAAAGTAAATAAAAATAGAAAAAAAAACAACTTCATCAAAATAAAATATGAATTAATAGGATTAATATAGGAGAATTCAAAAGAATGAAGCAATAGGTCAGGCATGGTGGTGTATGCCTTTGATCCCAGCACAGAGGCAGGCAGGTCTTTGTGAGTTCAAGGCCAGCCAGTCTGGTCTATATAGCAAGTTCCAGGCTAGCTGGGTCTACAGGGAGACCCTGTCTCAAACACACACGCACACACACACACACACACACACACACAAGAATAAAACAATATGACTAACTAGCATGTCAGAAACGCAGTCATTTATACCGAGTAATGTTGATAGCATATAGAGCTATTACTACACATGAGGCGAAAACTCAGGTGCCTGGCAATGATGGTCACTGGAATCTGAAAAGAATGTGAGAAATTTTAGGTACTTTAGACATACTTTCTATACTTAGTGCAAAGACTGCTAGACCAGCACCAGTAACCAGCCAAGAACATGCTAGCACCCTGACCACACACATAGACAGGCAGAGGCATACAGACCAACCAACAGTCACACACTGTAGCTGGTGAAGACAAAAGCAAAATCTCCAGTTCCAGCTCAAGCAAAAGCAAAGGCCTCTGATCCGAAGGTTATATATATATATATATATATATATATATATATATATATATATATGCAAAATCACACTATATAGTGAATTCTATATAGCGAGTCTATATAGCAAGTTTCAGTGACAATCTGGGAAAAAAGTGACATTCTGACAGAATTACAGATTACAGTTCAGAATAACAGATTACATCACTGTTTACTTTGGGTTTCCCCAGACGTCTGCTCTCAGCCATACTTTACTGCCTATCTGTGCCTTGTTGGCTAAACATAGACAGGTGCCCCTACAACCTGTTCCCAACGCTATTTTTCCTAAATAATATTACTTTAATTTTTAAAAATAAATATTTTCATCACTAAATTTTAGTTTTTAGAGTTTAAATTTAATTTACTTGTGTAGGTGTGTATGAATGTATGTCACATGTGTGTGCTTGCCCATCGAGACCAGAAAACAGTGTTGGATTTCCTGGAACTACAGTTACATGAGGTTTTGAGCTGCCCAAAGTCGACCTAGGAAACAAACTCAGATCCTCTGGAAAAACAGACCTGAGCCATCCTTCCAGATCTGTAGTAAAGTTTCAATCACACATTGAGCACTTCAAAATATTTTAGTCAAAAATATTAAAAACAAACGTTAACTTAGAATAACACACCTGTGTGTCCATTTTCTTCGCTGCTTCTTGTGGCTATTGTAAAATTGCACTCATAAATTTTAGTGTATTTCTCGTAATCACATGAAATTAAATACAGAATGACATCACCTCTAAGCAACTACTGTTTGGAGAGGTTAATGTTTATAGATATATACATGTATGTTTCTATGTTCAGATATACTGGCAGCATTTGATGTATATGTTCAAACATTTATCTAACTAGTATTTGTGCTATGTACCTTTTAGTAGATTAAAACAACATTTTTCTTATCAGCTGAGAAACACAGAGGTTTCCATATTCTTCAAATTTTGTAGCAGTTAAATATTTGTACTGAATTTTGTGTTTGTTGATAAGATTATACCTTCATAACACAGAGGATGTGAAGCAGAAGAGATTGAAAAGCAGCTTGACTCCATGATTTGAAAACAAATTTAATGTTATCAAGATATATATAGCAAAAGTATGAAAATATCATTATATTTTAAAGAATTTTTTAAATTATTTTTTAAATTATGTGCATATTGGGCAGAAAGAGTGTTAATGTGCATTAAGTGCAGGTGCCAAAGAGGCCAAAGGCCTCACATCCTCCTGGAGGTGTAGTTATAGGCTGCTGTGAGTCATCAAATGTGGTTGCTAAGATATAAAACTCAGGTTCTCTGCAAAAATAGACCAAGCTTTTATCCTCTTTGCCACCACTCCATCCCCAACATGATGGGCTTCTTACTTGTTTTAATTTTTGTTTTTCATTTTCAGAGACAGCATCTTCTAGTAACCTCTGCTGACTGGCACCCACTATATCAATCACCTAGTTGGCTTTGATGTCATAGAGACCTCTTTGCCTCTGGCATCCAATTGGTAGAATTAAAGCTGTGTGCCACCAAACCTGGTCCAAGTATGATGTTTTAATTCAGTGAATCTATTTTGGAAAATACTTTTTAAACCAGTCTATATAAGTAAATATTGAATGTATAGTGCTTTCAATTTTGTAAAAATTTACCTCCTTCAAGAAACCATCTGGGAATAAAGAAGGTATAGAGAATATTTTGACCTAAAAAAGAAATGTGTCATCAAACTGAATATATGTAAATATCTCAATTTTTGATTCAGAATATCTCATTTCAGTTACATTAGCAGGTATCCAAATTACTAAAAATAGATTGGAAAAGTCAGTTTTTTGATGATAATACAAAATGTTCAAATAGCTATGTGATAATCCATGCCTGAGACTAAAGGATTAATATCTACCAGCCTATTGAGCAGTGGATCTTATTAGGTAAGTCAAAATAATTTATGGGCTTGGGAGATAAAAACATTAGCACTGAAACCTGGAAATACAAATAAGATCCCTAGAATTCACTAAAAATGCTAGTGCAGTGGAACACATCTGTAATCCCAGACTTCCTATGAAGAAATGGAAAGTGGGGTGTGCTGAAGGCTTCAGTTGTCAAGTTGACACACCTGGGAAAAGGAAACCTTAACTGGAGAATTACTTCCACTGAATTGGCCTGTGGGCATGTCTGTGAGGCATTTTCTTGATTGTTCAATGATATACGAAGGCTTAGTCCACCTTGATTGTTGCCATTCCTGGGCAGGTGGTCCAAAGGTTATAAAAGAAGCAAGCTGAACACAGGCCAGAGGAGCAAGCTACTAAACAGCGCCTTTATGGGTTGTGCTTCAGTTCCAGCCTCCAAGCTCCTGCCCTGAGATCCTGCCCAGGCTTGCTTCAAAGATGAATGTGATGGTGATGGTGATGTATGACAAACCTTTTCTTCTCCAAATTAGTTTTAGTCAGCATCCAGTATCACAAAAATATTAAGCAAACTAGATGAGATAAATGTCTGTAAATTCTCAGATAAGCTACACTGGAGAACACAGAGGAGCAGAAACAACAGACACCCTGCTTCAAGGAGATGGAAGGAGGATCTCAATTCCTGAAAGTGTTCTCTAACCTCCATGACTTCTGTGTCATGATTCACACACACATAAATAAATAAAAATAACATAATAAAATTAAAAATAAAACGTATCAGAATAGTGAAAGCAAAGACTTTATACTTATTTGTATTTATGATTTCCTAGATTTATGATTGCATTGTAATAAAAGACCAGTCATCTTCAAAACTCAACTTTATATATGCCTTCTTTTTCAATTAGTAAAGGCATGAGGAGAAATTATGGCAAATTCTTCAGGAAGATAAAACAAATAGCAGTCAATGATGATGTAATACTTTGGGAATTGTTAACAGATGCTTTTCATTGTGTTAACATTTCTGGATTCCTATGTAGTAGGAATTTACACTTACTTTAGAAAATGAGAATGTTGAGTCAAGAAGATATAACAGTATGTTTAACTATTAAGTATCCTCATGCAAATCTTTATGTGTGCTGATTCAACCTTTATAAACTTTCACTCTATTACATTCCTAGACATTTTCTTGTCATTACAATTACTATATATCATACATTGAATGTTCTGTTGTCATTGACTGCACTCCTCTCTCAGTATTTTAATAAGCATTTAGCAAAAATCTAAAAGAATGTATAAAATCCTCTGTTCCCTTTGAACTTTACAGACACAGAAGAAGCCATTAACTTTTACAAAATAATTCTTCCAAATGAAAATAAAAAGAAAGAGGAATGAATCCTCTCAGCATACGTCTGACCCTAGTACTTGTGAAAGCATCTAGTTTGCTATTAAGCAGATTATCTGTCATTAGCTATTATTGTCATTTGAATTATGCTGTCTTATTCCAACAATGCTGTCAAGTTTCTTGATTACATTAGATAACTAAATACATTGATGCAGCAATCATCTAGTTACCTCTGCTGGAGAATGGAGTAGTACAGAATACACTCTCACAAAGAAAAGGCAGCACATTTCTCACTCCTTTTTCCATCTTAACATGGAAACCAGAACACCAGCTTTTTAATGATGAATTCTCACGCCTTCTTGAATTTTTTCCCTCTAACAGTCCAATGCGTCTTTATCTATTGCTCCAGACAGCCGTCGTCTCAAATCACTGGGAGATCTGAATGATAACCCTATCCCCTGCCAGACAGAAACATCAAAATTCTGGCTACCATTCACCAAGATAGCTTTTTCTTGTCTGCAGCTATCCGTCTATGTGTGAGGACAGAGTCTGCTTTCAGCAATGCAGCTGGCTACAGTAACTAAGAGCACAAGCTTCTGTCTGGGTGATACAGGGTCACTCACTTCCATCAAAATGAACTTGCCTATGATGCTGGACAACTGAAGGACAATTGAAAAATCCTGTATTGTATAAATCACAGATTTGAACGTTTAAAATACACTGTTTGCTCAAATCTGTATGGTTTGACAACAGTAGTCTACCTACTTCTCCTGTTTATGATTATGTCTAACAATACAAATAATTTTGCAGCTTTTATTATATGATAAAAACAGTAATAATAATTACATGAGACAAGAATACATCAAATGTATTTGAATGAAGCTGCAATTTTAATCATATGAAATATGCAATACCTCACAATATTTCTGTCAAATAACATTCCTTTCAAAATTTGATTTTTGTTTTGACATTTCTTTTTGACATAGTGTTATATAAGTAGTTCTGAGATCCCACATGATATGAATTAATTCTGAATAAATCATCATGAGACAGAACTTATTTAACAATTAAAGCATAGATTATTATCTTAACTCTTGTTTGAGTTCTTTAATATAAAATGATTGTTTTCAATAAACAAGCTATAAAAATAACATATGCTCTGTTTTAATGAATGCAAGAATGTATTGTCTTAACAGTAAAGTGATTTATTATTTTTACTTTAAATACACATTAAGCATTGGGGCAGAAAAAATGGCTCAGCAAGTAAAGGTACCTGCTATAAACCTGAAGATCCATGTTCAATTACAGAGACCCACATGGTGGAATGAGAACTGATTCCTGAAAATTGTTCTCTGTCTCCCACACTGGCACTGTGACACACACACACACACACACACACACACACACACACAATGTAACTTTTCAACTGTTAAACACTGTTCTCTATATGTTTGGCATCATTATAGCTTATTTTCATTGTGACCATTTCACTACCTTGGAAGCTCATTCTGCTTTTATGAAGGCGGTCTCATCATGACTTATGAATGTCTGAAGTTACCAAAATCATTTTGCTTGAGGTAAATTTAAATTTTAAGACCCTAAGGATAAAAGGCAAGTGCAACACTCCTGTTCTCAAGGTATTTAAATCTTAATGATTTGGGCTCCAGAAATGGACTTAGGCTTTACTTTCTTGCTTTCATTTTCCCAGGTCACATTAATGGTTTGGATGTTTGCTGTTAAAAAAAAAAAACTGAATAATTCCTGATGCATCATCACTCTTCTATTCTTTAAAAATATGGTGTGAGGTTTTACATAATTTACATAGACTTCAGGTACTAAAAGTATTAAAAAGAGTTTTATTAAAGGGGAGTTTGGCCATGGAAAGTGCTCCAGAGTGACATTTTCTAATTGTCTGTGGTACGTTTTAATAAACTGCAGGCTCACCTGTCAATCACAGGATAAAGGCCGGGAATAGAGGAATGTTTGAATTAATTATTAATATCAATTGGCTATTAGTGCTCTTTGGTTTCTCGCTGTGTGGCAAAGCACGTCAGTGAAAGTGCTAGATAGGAGTCAATTTGCATGCAGATGGCTCCGGGTTATAATAAATCTTAGAAATTTCTAATTCTCACTTGACCTTCTGCAACTTCCTTTTGTGCGGCCAGTCACAGTGTGGATATTAAGATGTCTTAACCACCTTGGATATGTGCAGAGGGTCTAAATCCTGAGGGGATGAAACAGGGACAAGTATGAGGAGGGGACTCCATGACATAACCTTTTCCCACACTCTTTAGCTGCCCAGTGTTGCAGGTTACTGATTTCTAGACTGTTACCTCAGCCATGTACTTGTTAAACAATAAAGCATCTTATTATAACTATTGATGCCTCTCAGTTTTTTAAGACAATGTGTTTGCCGTGCCTTTTCGACACATGCTTCACCTGCACAGAAGATGCTGTCCTCACTCCACTATCCTACCATCATCTCTTGCCCACACCAGTGATAAGAGTTTTTGTTGTTGCTCCCTGTGAAAAATCACACAAACATCGCTCTACAGTTTACATCTCTTTAAATATAGCCTTCTTTAATTTGCAGATTTATAAATTAAACTACACAGATAACTTTTGATTTCAAATGCAAGAGCATGAACAAAATTAATATATGATTTTATATTCTTGGCATCATTCGTGAGTCTTTCAAATTAGTCAAAATTGAAATATCAGCAAAAAATACCTGGTAATTCAATCCTGTATACACACTAGTGCGTAGACTCTTTTCACACTTCATTTCAACATCTATATTTATTTAATGTCGCATGTGTTTCTAGTCTCAATTTCTTTTCTGCTTCCTACCTGTGAAATGCTAACACTCACTCAATTCAGTTGAAAACAGTAAATAAATTAAAGCCATATAGCTATGTAATCACTTAATGTGTAGAGGTGAAAGTAAGTGCTTCTCAGAAAGTCTTATTTAACAGGAAGAAATTATTATCTACAGTCTAAACAATGATTCTTAATAAATATATGCATAAGCCGAAGTTTCAAGAAAGAACGTCAGATATTCTCACAGTCTACCAGATAAGTTTTACTAGGAATCTCCTTTTTGTCACTTTGGTTCACTGTTTTGAAAGTTTGATTCCATAATGGATGGGCCCAAAGCATTTGAGCTTGGGCAAGGCAGCTCATCATTGTGGGAATGTATTGCAGAGGGAAACCTAATAATGGTACAGTGTACAAAAGAAATAAGAGGATAAGCAAGTAGTTGAGTTTCAATGCCATGTTTATTGTATTTATTTTGTTTAGATCTTTTATACACGTATCTTAGAGGCAAAATTGGTGAATAGTTATCTTGTTCTTTGTCATGTATCATCCTCATCTTTGGGGAAAGTTTTTAAATTGGCTGTATCTAATAGTATGAAAATGTCAGATTTAAACTAAGCCATTTTCTATTTTCTTATTGCTGTTTATGAACATTAAGGGCTGTTTTTAAAAACATACGCCCTGTGAGAACATTATTTTCTGTTCTGGGTCTTCTCATCTCCTTTAAACAAAGCAGAAGGACATTATCTCCTTGGCAGAGATCTATAAGCCAGCTTTTATTTTCAGCTCTAATGGTCTCATCTGAATACTCATCCCAGGAGTGATAGCTGACAGAGACCCCATGCTGGGATTCACACTGCTTAATGCCAAGTTGACGGGTAATAGAGTTATCATAATCCATAATTTAATTATAGATGCTGGTCCTTGTGCTGTTGAAGCACTGAGAATCTGGCTCCATTTACACTTCTGGGAAACTTCACAGATGATTTGAGCTGATCTTTGATTCAGGGTCAGGGAAGGGAAACTATAAAATTGCATTCAAGCTTACTTGAAAGACACAGTCCACATCTGAATTTAATTTATTTTTGAGTTGTCATGTCTATAGTTTCAATGGTAGATATAAATTTTAATAAGGATTTGTGTAGATGCCACAGATACTGGGCAGGATTTTGCATCTCATTTGAATGTTCAACTTGCACCTTTATTTTCTTGTTACTGACTCAAACTTTCAAAACAGAAAACAATAAACAACCAAATATTTCCTAGAAGTTAATGGAAAACGCATAATTGGAAACAGCTTTCCTTTTACTCAAATAACACTTTTTGCATGTAAATTTCATCTAGATTGATGAATCTGCTGATCCTGTTCACTTAGCTGGGCATATTGCCTTCTTCCTTTCCCATTTTGAATTGGTAGTCATTTCTATTCCTTTTCTTGATGAAAGTTTCCTGCGAGGAAGTAAAATGAGATACTGTCAGATCATCTGCAACCTGCACTGGCATGTACAACTTTTGTGTTTGGGACATTATTTACAATCGTCAAAAGCACTAAATTCCCATGGTTAGAGCAACTGAGCCTCTCTCTGAGGAATGCAATGATAAAACAAAATGATTAACAGACACATCTAATAACCTTTTAGGAGTCAATCTAAATTCTAAGGAAGATTTGGATAAAAATGAAACAGTTGGTTGGGGCTGGAGAAATAGTTAGGTGGGTAAGTTTAATTGCAGCTCTTACAGAGGCCTTTCATTCTGTTCCCAGCATCCACATGGCAGCTTAAAACTGTCTGTAGCTCCAGTTCCAGGTGATCTGACATCCTTTTCTGCCTCCATGGTACAAGATATGTACATGATAAACATACATATATTCAAGAAAATGCTAATAAATGCAAAAGATAAAATTAACAAAACCAACTCTGTTTTCACCTAATTATATATGTGTAGAATGTATATGTGTAAATATATGAGTATCTGTATGGATAATGATAACAATCTATATGTTTTTATGAGAGTTAACACTATGTTTATTATGGGGTTTAGTGTGTAAGAAAATGTTTTGTATTGTTGATACTTTATATTATTTATAAATCTGAGAAGTTAGAATTCATTAGAAATTCCTTGGAAACTGCAATTATAATTTAATAAAGAAAAACAAATTAATAAGGGCTAGGAAGAGACTACTAAAGAAGGGGATTTTATTTTCAGTATTCCAAAGGGTCTAATAATTTCAATTAAGAGAATCTTTAGTAATCTCATACTTCAAATTTTGATATATGCTCACAAAATACAAAATCTGGGTGTAAATGTATTTTGATGAACTTCACTAGAAAATGATATATAAGGTAAGAGGTGGGGCTGAAGATGTAGTTGGGGTTGGGTGCTTGCCTAGCATGTCTAAAGCTTTGGGTTTGATCCCAGTGTCCCATAAAACAGATGTGGTAAAGGAGAAGGATAAGAAATTCAAAATCCTCTTCAACTACATACCAAGTTCAAGCCAGGCTGGTCTCCTATATGAATCCAATGTCAGAGAAATACAAACCTTATAGACAACACCACTATGATTTAGATAACTATTTGCAGAAGAAAAATTATATTACTCACATAGATATTGTTTATGAGCAATGCATAGACACACCATATTATTAAATATATAAAAAGGAAAGCTTTCTGACAAGTACAAGGAAAAGGTACAATTTCATTCCTTTTTATGAATATATAAATGTTATTTATTTTATTTATCCTAATTAATCTTAATTGAATGAAATATAGATTAAATAGACACCATTTCAAATAAGACTAAGAAACATTATAGTTATGCAAATGTTATTTTCTATCCCTGTACATTTTAAATAAGCATATGTATCTTTTATTTAGATGATAGATGATAGCTAGATAGATAGGTAGGTAGGTAGATAGATAACCAATGCACATTTCATACATGTTCAACAAGAAATAGGTGAAATATATTGCTAAGAAAATCATAGAGAAAATTTTGGAAAAACAGGCGGTGGAGGAATGGTTCAACCACTTAAATGTTTGTATGTAAGCATGATTCACTAAAAGAGACAGAAAACAGACTGGAAAAGCTTCTTGCATTCTCTGATTTCCTTAATGACTCGTTTTGTCTGTCAATAGATGTAGATCATAGAGGAGTTGTTCTTTCAGAGCACTAATAGATTCGCTAAGAAAGTATGGCAGATTGTAAGGTTTTATGTTTCAAGTAGTTCCTAATTTTGTCTTCCAACACACTCGACATTCAGTAAGTCTAAGTAAATGGTACAACATAGACCCAATATAGAACAGCATAAAATCAGCAAATTCACTATGTGCTAGCATATTATTTAATTTGTAGCATAGCTAGAAACGGAATTGCATGTGATACCAAATGATGCATCAAAGAATGATGGCTTGATTAATATATAATAATGTATAGTTGGGGTTAGAGAGATGACTCAGTTGATTAAGACCACTTACTGCTCTTGCAGAGGACCAGGGTATGGTTTCAGTTCCCACATGGTGGCTATCAACTATCTTTAACTCTAGTTCAAAGGGGATCTGACACTCTCTTTTGACCACCACAGGCATTGCACAACATGGGTGTACTTACATATATGCAGGCAATACACTCATACACATAAAATAAAAATAATAAATAGAATAATGTTTATATTATACTTACTTATGTTATAGATTATGATGTTTCAAGGTAAATATACATTACAATAATCAAATAGTCAGAGAAATGCAAATAGAAACAGCATAAAGTATCCACCTCCTTCCAAGAGACTGGCTATCAGAAACATGGTAGATGTTATTAGGGATGCAGGAAGAAAAAGATCCCCCATACACTATTTGAGGTATATAAATTAGAAACTAGCGTAAGTTATGTGGAAATCAGTGTGGAGGGTCTTCAAAACATAACATCTGCCATATGATATAGTTACATCAGCACTGGGTGTTTAGTGATACTAGTTCTTTTCCTTATTATTGAGATAAAAATCCCTGAAAGAATGAACTTAAGGGGAAAGGGTTGTATTTCCGTTCACTGTTTGAGAGGTACAGTACATCATGGAAAGTAAAGCGTGGTAGAGTTTGTGATAGTCCATGACTCTGGCAGTAGGAATGGGCTGGAAACAGACCAGGCTACGCTCCTCAAGTGTCCATCTCCTCCCACCTCTTGTAGGTTCTGCTACATCAGAAAATAGCACTACCAGCTTGGAACCACATATTCACATGTTTACTGGGAACAATTCATACTCAGATGAATTAAAATCAGCCTACAAGAGAGAAACTTACATACCCACATTTATGATTTCACTATTTATGCTACTAAAGTGTGAATTTAAACATGATGTCTGTAGACAGATGAATACAGAGAATATTATATATATATATAATTTAAAGATATAGATGATAAATAATGTTATTAGCAAGAAAGTAGAATAAACTGAAGATCATCCCAGTAATCAAAATAAAGCAAACTCAGAAAGACAGATACTGCATGTGCACTCTCATATGTGAAATATGGGGGAGAGGGGTGACCTGAAAGAGAAAGACCACCGGAGAGGAGAATAGGATAGTATGTAAGGGAGGATAATGTGAGTCTGCAGATGATTATATAATGTCAGAAATGCATCAATAACATTATCATAATGATATTTCTTATATAATTTATATGCACTAATCAAAACCAAGGTAAGGTAACATTTATCATTTTGTCCTATTAGGTCACAATCATGTGAAATTTCTCCACTTTTTTGAAATGTGCCACAATCACCCTGTTATAACACAACACCAAAACACAGTCCTCTCATCTCTCTGTCACTTATCTACAGACCAATTTATTTAATTTCCACATTCCTACTGCTTTCCTCAACTTAAAGTAATCACAGTCTTATTCTCTACTTCTAAGAAGAATACTTTGTTTTGTGATTATACATGGGTAATATCATGTTGGATTTGTCTTTCTATGCCTAGCTAATTTCACTTAATATAATTTCTTTCATATGCATCCATTAGGATCGAATCCTAGTTAAGAGTTGTTTAAAAGCAATAGACTTCCATTTTTATTCTTATCTTTACTTGATTTTATTGCTTTTGCACAACTAAATGTGAGAATTCATAAAATTTCATTTCTTTTAGATTTTGGATTTATTTATAAAACATGTTTATGTGTTTTCTTTTAATATATAATCGAAATTCTCTACAGTTTGCACTGTTTTCAAACTACTGATTATTATATTTATACAGTGTCAGTATTTTATCTCTTAATTAAATGTATCTTTTGATTTCAGTTATTTTCTTCAAAATTTAGAAATTGTGTTGTTTCACCTTTTTGTTTCTATTAATTTCATATCTTCTTTTAAGTCAATTTCATATTAGCATTTATGTTTTATTGAATAAGATTCAGAGTAAATGTTTAAAATTCATTCAGGTTTCCAATGGAATCACTGTGTAAGCAATCATAATTATTGATGCAGTAAATTTTATTTCATTTCCCATTGTTTTGCTTTTAATTTCCTTTCGGTTATGCATTTGTCATTTGTTTGGTGTTGTAGTCCTTTCACTGCTTTAGCATGCTAAAGCCGTCTTAGTTCAGTTTCAACTCTTTTTCTCTCATAAACATTTGAATTTCTGTATATTTTAAACTTCAAAAATGCTGGATGTAGGAGCACATATCTATAATCTCAGCATTTGGTAAGTTGAGCCTGTGACTTCTAATTCAAGGCTTGCCCTAGCTATATAGAGAGCCTGTTTAAAAATAAATATAAAGATACACCAAAGAGAATAAGTTCAGGCCTATAGAAAGACTATATGCTGTACCTTCTTATATAACCTGTATGAATTTATTGTTTTTAAGATTAGAGTCATCTTAAGCAGACCTTCCTTGAGTAACACTGCTTAAGTCTGAATTGCTTCCATGGTTTAGGTTTTAGTGTATCACTATTACTTGAGCTGTAGAGATGACTCAGCCATTAGGAACACCTTTTTCTCTTCCTGAAGATGTGTGTTCAATTCCCAGCACCAACACAATGGTTGTCAATCATCTGTAAATTCAATTCCAGAGGAATTGAGACATGTATTCATCCTATGTGCAGAGGGTTAACTGTCTCACAGACATATATACTCTATATTTGATTAGTTCCGGATCTCTGTGGGAATCTCCATATATTGCTAAAAAGAAGTTTCTTTGATGAGGGGGAAAGGTACACTTGTATATAAATATATAAATGAGGAATCATATTTAGAATGAAGTAAGATATTACGTTGGTCTATGGATGTGGCAAAAGTAAGTTTTTCTTTAGGCTCTATGAGCTCTATACCCAAGTGTATTTGGCTATATTTACAGTAGTACCATACATGAGTTCTCTCCCATTGAGATGTCTTTAATTTTAAGCTAATGAACTTTTGACAACTTATGGCTACTGGAAAGAGGACAGACAGTATCTTACACGGGTGGGGACTCCTGGTATGACCAGTGGATTAACCTATAATGAAAGACATTTGGGGACAAAAATCTGACTGTTTAAGTTGTATTATATATTTAAGATAATATGGATGGGGGCAGTGCAGGGAGGTACAGATAAGGGAAGGCACCTAAATTCCATCAAATTATAATAAAACTGAAAAAATTCAATAAAAATAAAAAAATCTAATATATATTTGAGAGTGTGTGCGTGTCTCTCTCTCTGTGTGTGTGTGTGTGTGTGTGTGTGTGTGTGTAGCTGAAGGCAGTCTAACACAAATACCAGTGCCAGGCAGGAGAAACTTCCTTTACAGCTATTGTTCAGTGTAGTACAATTCCATACACTTACCAGCAAATTTTCTGATTCTCTTTTCTTTACAGCAGGAAAGAACACTATTACATATATGTATCCAATTTTCATCATCCATTCGTCAGTTGAGGGACATTTAAATTGTCTCCATTTCCTAGTTAATGTGAAAGGAGTGGCAATAAACATGGCTGAGCAAGTATATCTGTAATAGGAGAGAGTCCTCTGAGGACATGTCAAGCATGTCAAGGAGTTTTCTAGCTGGGTCCAATGGTAGATATAAATATAAATATAAATATAAATATAAATATAAATATATATATATATATATATATATATATATATATATATATATAGTCTTTTAAGAATTCACCACAGTGATTGTCATAGTGGCTACAACAGTTTGAAATCCCACCAGCATTTGTTGTCAGTTGTTTTCTTTCTCCTTAAAAAAAGATTTATTTTTAAGTGTGTGTGTGTGTGTGTGTGTGTGTGTGTGTGTGTGTGTGTGTGACTGTGTGCTTGTGTTCCTGTGTGCCTGTGTGGAGAGCGTGCAACTGGATGCAGGATACCTGGGAAAAGGCAGCCAGATTACATACAGCTGGAGTTGCAGGTATAAATTCTCAATATGGTGCTGGGAATTGGACTCTGGTCCTCTGGACAAGCAAGCGATGCTCTTAAAACACTGAGTCATCTCTGTACCCCCTCACTTGTTTTCTTGATCTTAGCCACTCTGATTGGGGTAAAATGAAATCTTACCATCTGTGTTCAAATCTACAATTTGTTTCTCTTGATCGTGGTAAAATGTTTTTAATCACTGAATTAAATTACTGCAACCTCTCTAAAGAAATCTTATAGAACAAAGTTGTGTCATTATGAAAAAGCATTTCCCCTCCAGGTTCACAGTCGCTATATATTAGAGCTGTCATTTCTCATTACCTGCTGGCACAGACCTCATCTACCTGAACTGGAAGATACTAGCTTCACATTTTCCTTTGCCTCTTGTCTTACTTTCCATGATGATGTATTATTATAGTATAAAGGAGTAGAGTTTAGAACAAGACGTATATTTTTAATTTAATTGAGATTTCTGGAGATGATTCTTAAAATTTTTCTGAGACATTAAACCTATTAATAATTACCAGTCATAAGGCAATTTTAGTGATATTAAAATAAAGTCTGCTTTCTGAGGAAAAAAATTCAGGAAACGTTTTTGATGAATTATCACACTTATTTTTTTTCAGAAGCCTGATATTTGTAACTTTGGTTTATAACATTTCAGTATTTCCATAGAAGAACACTTCAAAATGGAATTAGTAAAATTAATTTAAAATAAAATATCATCTAGGAAATCAGAATAGTCATTTTATTATAATTGAAACAAATTACTAAAAAAATCTGTTAAAGATATATTTTAAGTGTCTTTAGAGTGGTAATTAAATTATTTATAGTTGTTTAAAACTAAAATTTAAAGCAAGATATGATGCTCCATGCATTTAATCTCAGCACTTAGGAGGCAGATGCAGGAAGATCTAGGTTCAAGGCTAGTTGGTCTACACAGTGACTTCATAGCAAGATTCTGTCTTAAAAAAAACTAATCATTAAACTACTTTATGAGTTTAATATCCTTTGAACTAACTGACCTCTTTCTGTAATATTCTGTAATTTCAGTTATTTAAAACCTGGATTTATTACTCTATCACTCCATATTTTTTAGTAATAGTTTCAGGTTGATAATCCAAGAGTTAATTGAAAGATAATCCTGATTGCTCTCTTGGAGAAACTTATGAATATGTTCATGTGCTTTATTAGAATTAAGAAGTATTTTTATTGTAAATTTTCTCTACATAAAAGACACTCAGAGTGCCTTGGGATTTAAAACTAAAATTCACATCTACTTTTATTAAACACAGACTGGAAAACTGTTCAATACTTAAAATTTATTGTTCTATAATGAAATTATAATTCACTTACAAAATGTAGATATATTTTGAATCACTGGAAATGTGTGATTTCTAACCTATTTCTAACTTCTAATATCCACCTACACTATATTAACTTGTCAGAGATTTAAAGCAAGACACTATGGGTGTTATATGAGGCAGCTTATAAAATTTCATAATTTACTGGAGCCTCAGTATAAAGGACACTCCAGTATTCTAAAGTACAGTTAGCACTTTCCTGTGCTAGTATAATTTGATTAATTTAAACTATATATAACATACTTTATTTCATTAACATAATATAGTTATAAATTTGAAAAAATAAAACTTTAATATATTAATGTTTAGGAAACATATAGACAAATATTGGTTAAGGAAATAATATAAATTAAACTTAAAACTAAATGATAATCATTTTATTCCAAAACATTTTTTTAAGAACATTTTAAAAATTGTGTTGTTGCTTTGGTTTTGAGACAGGGTCTCCCTGTAGCCCCAGCTGGCCTGTAACTTGTTATGTAGATCATGTTGCCTTGATCTCACAAAGATTTACTGACTCTGCCTCTCTAGTGCTTGGATTTAAGGTGTGTATCACCATGACTGGCCTAATACACAGTTTCTTAAGGAATCAGCTCAACATATTCAACATAAAAATCTATCAGTGAACTTCAGTGTGTCAGAACAATACAAGATATATATCAGTAAATTTTACATTTCGATATATCCATTTCCTTTGCATCTTAGCATATTCATAATTCAAAGATAAGCAAGACATCATTTTATTAAATCAAAAGCACTATAAAATGAGAGCCTAAGGAAGGTATTCAAATCAATTTGTGATAGGTCACAAATGATATCAGAGAAATATAAAATGTATTTTTATGTTTCTGGTCTGGAGAAGTGGACACAAAAATTTCATGATCAACAGTGCTTGGGTGTAAGGTATCAGGCTTTCTTGAGAACAAAATATGAGATGTAGATGGTATGTTAACAGAACAGGAAAAAGTTGCAGAAGATTGTTAGGAGGGAAGGTACAATGGGTGTTAGGGTTAATGGAAAAACAAAAGAGAAATGTCACATCACACTTGAATGATATGTTTGAGACATTAGCAATAATTCTGTCCATGGAAAGAAAGCTGTATTTACTTCTAAAGGAAAATGAGAAAGCTACATGTGAACAATGTTTTAGAAATAGTACCAGTAACTATTACTTAGGATAGATCAGAATAGCAGAAATTTATTTTCATTAGTCCCTGAAACATTTTAGGTCAGAAAAAATAAGTATTTGGGATGATTTATTGATACTGATCTTGGAAATACTGGAGCATTAGAGAGATGCAGATCATAACTAAATGAAATACATGGTTAAAATGGGCAATTTGATAACAAGTGTATAAAATGTTGTTATATGACTCAGTGTATGATAAACTTGGGTAACTGTTCCAGGTACACTTGAAAATAATATGTATTACCCAATTATTCACTATATTGCTCAATATATGCCAGTGCTAGTTGCTGGTTAATGCTGCTCAACTCTTCAATGTTTATTAATTTTATAATCTGCTTATTTTTTTCAGTTCCAGGAAGAAGAACTAGAAATGTCTGTTTAGAGATTTGGTTTTCATAATTTTAATCCTTTTATTTTTACCTGCTATACCATTAAGAATGTGAGGAAGACTGATTTTTAAGGGAGTGACTCTGGATAGGCTGACTAGACCCCAGTGAATAAACTTGCGCTGAAGGACATCAGGGAACACTAACTTGGCTCAATAGACCTTAACACAAATGACAGAATGCATGAAATCCAATGGGGAGGACTATGGTAAGATGCTGATGTGGAAAGGGGTATAAAAATGATTAGGAGATTTATAGGATACAGTCTTAGTTGTATCCAGTTTCCTCTTTCCATCTTTAAAATTATGTTTTGTCTGAGTACTTGAAGAATGTATATCATGAGCAACATATTTACCATTCAATTAAGTAAAATAGTTATGACCTTCATTATAAGATTAGCAACAATATATCTTATTCTGGACACATTCAGTTTATATGATAATATGTAGATAATAAGGCCTAATAAACATTATTGAAATAATAGCTCAATCGTGATCTCTCGGGCCAGTTAACTTTAACACAATCATTTTCCTTGTATAATATTTCTTTTGGCCAATTTCTTTCTAACATATCCTACTTATTTTCAAAATAAATTCACCCAAAATTAGATCTTCCTTCCCAAGATTGAAGCTCTGAATTTCTTTGCTTCACTCTCTTAGATACAGGTAAAATAGGAAATCTTTTTCTTTTTGAAGATCTATTGATTTAAAGTGAAATTTCAGGAAACTTCATGAAAGTCCAAACATAAAAAATGATATATCAAAATTCATATTGTCTCTATACAGAAACTGAAAAGAACGTAGTTTGATAATTCCTTTACAGTAATAATTTCTGAGAAACCAAGGATGTCAGGTACATTTACACTTTATAAAGCCTTTATATTTCACCAAATCAGCTTAAGTATCTCAGGTATTTCTCAAATGCATTATGACATATATTTTGCAGTTTGAACTTATTGTTAAAGGATATGAAAGAATGAATGCCAAATAATTCATTAAGCACTAAAGAACATATTAAGTGTTTTGGAACTATTAGGATGAATTTATAATAAATATTATGGCAGATGAGTTTAGAACTAGAAACAATAAGATTTGTAAAAATATTTTATGCATTTGCAAGTATACTTTGCATTTTATGTGATAGTAACTGTTGTGCATAACTTAGACACATCCAGGGTAGAATTTAGACGCAACATGCACATGCATCATTTATATTTTGATTACATTCTAAGTGCTGACAAGGTGCTGTGTTCATGAATAATTCAAATCATCTGAAAGAATGGGCTTTTTACATTCCATTTCAGAGTTTTGTTTTTCAGACAGGATGTCTTAACAATGTAAAACACGTGTCACTGATGGAATATGATTAGAAATACAGTGCGATCTGACAGTTAACAATTACTCCCTGCTGCATTATTCTTGCAGGCTATATGAATGGTATGAAAATATGTACAGCAATGCAAAACATAAGTTATACATACTGAAAATGTAGAAATACAGATAATTTCTTGGGTACATAAGACAGAATAAGATTAAAATATAGGAGCATAGTATTTTACCTTAATGGATATTGCAGAAAGAATAGGAAGTTACTGTGAAAATAATATGGTAAAATCTAAAACGTTGGAATTTCTGTTTCCCATTTTCTTAAGCATAATAAATGAATAATAAAGAGTTTTATACTTGAAGCTCAGCTGCATGATTTTGATGATTCAATGTGTACTCACATATATGTACATTAAATTCTGCTAATAAAGAACAAAATATAACATTTATGAAAACCAAGTCATCCAGATTGGTTCATACTTGTAATTCTAGCACTCAAGAAGCTGAGGCAGGGGGATTTCTCAAGTTTGAGGCCACCTTGAACAGTGAGTTCAAGGTCAACATGGATCACAGAGTCAGAGCATACCTCAAAATATAACAAATAATAAAATATATAAATATAGATATAAATCTGAAATTAAACAGGAAAAATACTGCATTTTTCTGACTGTAGAACACAGTCACAGATTAAGCTCAACCAGAAGCCAGTAAAATGATGTATTGTTTTGTTTCAATATTTTGTCATTTGAAACTATTAAATTAGAGCATGGAAAGTAGCTGTAACTTGGTTTAATGTATTCTTCACCCAGACTCACTCTCCTGGAGTGATGTCTAGTTCAAGGAAACTGGCAAATCTGATTGGATTAAAAGAGTAAACTAAATTAGGGTTCATATATTTGTGATTATGCAACATCTTTGATGATGAAATGACATGCATATTGCATATAGATTGTTTCTTAACAATATGGACTATTATTTAATTAGAGTAATTTTTAAAATAACTTTATGAAGCTAGGCATGGTGTCACACACCTTAGTCATAACAATTGGATTGTTGAGGCAGCCTGGTGTATAAAGCAAGTTCCAGGCTATCTGGGACTACAGGGTGACCACATCTAAAAGAAATTTTTACGAATAATTTATTACTCCGATAGATAAATCTTCCCCATATCTTACCAAAAACGTCAAAGTAGTTGAGAGGTACACAAAATTGAAAACGTGCAATGTGCACATAAAGCTTTCTCTCTACCTTTGCTCTGTTGACAATTACTTCCTAAGAGACATTCCTTATCATTATATACTACATATTTTATGCATATTCTATGAGCAATATGCATTTAATTTTAGCCAAATTTAGATCATATGTTTATGCTTTTTCATATTATGTTTTTCAGGTGTTAATGTACATTAGAGATGAAAATGCTTTCTTTTCAACTTTAGATAACTCTATCAATAATTATCTTGTAAGGTGCTTGACGAGATTCTATTGCTCACCATTGAGGTTATATTATAAACCTCATTCTAAAGTGAGTTGTTCTATAATTCTGTCACTATATATGGGTATAATAGAAGGCCACAGTCTAAATTCCCAATATTAAGTGATGACTAGAAAGCCTATTTACTTAGCAGTTGGTGACTAATTTCCAGCCATATAAGTTTACAAATTTGTATATCCTCCAGCAATGTAAGAGTATATATGTTACTCAGTGATACAGCCAATTCAATATGTAATTTCCCCGTATCTGAGATGGGGCAATATAATTCTGACATTACTTGCTCAGAGTTCTTGCTGCCTGGCTGTGAACTAGAGTACTATTATAACTCCCTTATGGTGTGGTAAATTGGTAAAGCAATTTTCAGCTAAAGAAAGCAATATACTTAGGATTAGAGTTTTATTATGAAGAACACTCACAGGCCAAAGTTTGGAAGGTCCACGATGAAGATCTTCCATGTTCTCTCATTAGGGAGTTAGAGTACAATCCTTTTCTGGCATGGCAGTGTGGTCACAATCTAGAAATCTACACTGAACATTGCAACAAGTGTTTTGACTAGAGCTTCCTTCCATATAGCCATAACTGATTAAATCATTGGGCATGTCATTAACCTCCATATCCAAACCCTGCCGTACCCATAAAATTGGGCAGCTTAACGCCCCAAACGCTGACTCATGTGCTTAGATTTTTGGAAGGACAGGTTCCTAAAACTATTTAGAGACACACAACGGTTCACCTCACTAACCTAAACAAACAAGCTTATATATCTCCGAAAATTACAATTTTTTTTAATTCTGTCTAGGACATGGATAAAAAAGTTCATATTTATCCTTTTGTAATATATTTGAGTTTTTGTAAATTTCATATAGGTCAAAATGGGTCAAAAGAATACACAATGACCTGAAACAAAGGTAAGGTGGGCTTTAGAAATAATGACAGCTATCAGCCTCAGTGGAGTCAGGTTTCTGAAGGATCCCACCTTTAGATAAGCAGGGAACCTGCAAAACAAGGTTTGTAATGGACTTTTAGAAGGATAAGGAAATCAGACCCTTGGTAATGTGAGAGGTCAGAATGACCTTCAAATTGCTCCTTTATTTCAACAAGTCAAGGTACCATACTTGTGGAACAAGTTTTGCTGAGCTCCAGTTAACACACACACACACAGCTTTTATAATAAAACAGAATAGAATTCCTCTTTTGATGTGTTATTTGAGTTTGTCCTTTCTTCAAGCTTTTTGTAACAGAATTTTAAAAACAAAATTGAATGTATCAATTTTTGTCTTGAATGTTGTAACTCTTAGAAAAACATTTAAATGTGCAATTTTGCATGACTGACTTGTTACATTGAGATTAAAAATGTAAACATCTAGAATATATTTTATAAATAATTTTATTTGCATATTACTAACTGCATTTGGGGCATGATAATCATATAATTTTAAGTTTTTCCTTGATTTAGTAATAGTAATATTTTACTAGATATAATCATATTAAACGAACATATTATTCACAGCCTGAGTCTGATTTGTTATGCTGCATCATGACATACTGGCTTACTATAATGTTAATGAATTTGGAGTACATGAAAAATCTTTATGTCCTGTCATTCATCTTCAAATCCTTGGGCTGCTGATACTTACTTATAAAATATTCTTCAAAAAACAAATGTTAAATAAATTTATTCATGAAGCTCTTACCAAGGTCCTCCCCAAAGAAGAATTTCAAATAAAGATCCCTAACTACAAATCTTATATTAGATATGAAGTTTCAGGAGGTAACGTTTCCAAGAACTGCAAAGAAGATTCAGAAGATTAGAAGACAGGAGGGTGAACCAACTGCAGAACATTTTAGTAATGGCCATGACAATGGATGTTGAGGGCTTGACCTTAACCAGATTCTTTCAATGATATCTCAGAATTAGCTCAATTATGGAAAACATGGTATAAACAAAATGGTTGTCTCCTACCTGCAGTCTCCTAGAATTTAATGACTGTGCTGCACATTTTTAAGTCCCTTGCTTTACTCACATGTTTATTATTATTAAGTTGACTTTCACAAATATTCCTCAGCAAACAAGGGATTTCTCAGGTTAGAAAGAGGAGGCAGGATAACCATAACTATTTTTGCAATATATCTAAAAGAATAACTAACAACCTATCAGTCTCAGTTTCTAGCAAATTGACTCTTCTAGATTGTTGTCTAAAATATCTTTAGGGGGAATATTCCCTGGCTCTTGAAACCATGCTTGGCCAACTTTACCCCCATAATGAAAGTCCTTATTTACTCATTATTCCCCTCAGCTACCTGAATTTCAGAAGATGAGAACTTTGTTCATGTATTATTAGCCTCTTTCCTACAAAGTATTGTCTAGGAAAAATAATTACCACAATTATTCCTCCTCATACCATTTTTACAGCATAATATTTTTATTCTAGTTTCTCGTCATGTTCTTTCTGAATCACTGAGGAATATATTAAGTCCCTGGCTTACACTCAGGAGTTCATATACCTCTAATCCGCAGGGTACTCTTTGCCTTTCCCACACAAAGGAAGAAAGTAAGCATCTTGGAGCGAATATGCTTTCCCAGTCCTTCAGGTTCATACCTGAGTAAGACTTGACTGTAGCAGTTAGGTATCTATTACTTTTGCTTTTCATTACTGTCACAACATAAGAGATATCAATCCCCTCCCAAATAGGTGTGTGCCATGTGTTAAATCCTCATGTTCTAATCCAGTAGATACATTTTCTGTAGCATAGCAGATTCAATTGAGACTTACATGTTCTTAAACTTGTGGTACTTCTTTACAATCTGCCTCAATTAAAATGAATCTGGACATTAAATACAAATGAAAATTTAATATGATAGGGATACCACTATCAGTCTTTGAATAAAGTTCTAATAATGATTTATGGTCCCTCCAAGATGCAGTGTTACTTCAATTCAATGTCCTGGCCATGAGCAAGCGAATGTGTGGAGTTAAGCTTCTGAAGATACAGCAATCACTATGATAGAATTATGAAAAATTAGATACAATTATCTGGTAATAAAGAATAGAAATTAAGAAAGGGAAAGGATAGCATCACAGAATATTGAATTTTGTATAAACTTAAATTCCTTTCTGGGTGAGACTAATTTGCAATTAAGAAATGATAACATAATTTCTGCTGCAGTCAGAACACAGAGTTGGTTGAAATGTTCCCTCAGTCAATAAATTGGCTCTAACATTTAAGTGTTCACAGATATTTCATGTTAAATACAACTATGACAAACAATATTATAAATTACTATTAGAGAAATAATTCCTGTCAGCCATAAATTTAGATTAATGTGGAATGTAATGGCAAATACTGAAGTACTAAATTTAAATTTCATACCAATGTGACAAAAGATAGATTTACCTGATATGATAAGCAGACAGTATCAATTTGAAGAAAAGTGAGACAAGTTCTAAGAAAAAATAAATCAAAAATACCTAATTAAATGCAGTTAATGATTTCATCAATCACATATTAAAAAATAGTATAAAGTTAATTGAGATTCAACTTTATAGCTGAAACTAAAACTTAAATAAGAAGCACTAATTAACACTTCTCATTATCATCATGAACACTCTAATTAAAATTCTCTCCTGAAAATGGTGTTTTGTTTTTTTCATATATACAAAGAAAATACTTTTTCATATGTTCTTTTACTATATAATATATATATATATATATATACTTGAAAAACTTACTTTCCATTGACCTAAATCAGTTATATAAAACACTTTTCTTTTTTAATATGTAAGTATGTATATAATTTGTTCAAAGTCTGATTAAGAACCAAATGAAAATCAATTACTGACTTTAGCAATTTCACTTAAGTACAGAAAAAGTCATATTGTTTTTATTATATATAAAAATTTAATTTAAATTTGACATTTTTATACTAGGTAGAAAATACTTGTCAAGGAGCCAAAAGTTATGTTAATATTATTATGTTTTGGCTTTTAAACAAATGTTACTAACAAATATGAGTTACTTTGCTCTGTCCTCCATAAATAACAGAATGTACACATGACATTTGAATGCATGTCCCATTTGCACACATTGTTTCAAGAAAGTTTTTCGATAGAGCTTCAAAGCTGCTGAAAACAGGTTTATTTCTAAATTTCATTTCTTTTGGAATTGCATTATCCTTAAACCATGCATCATCATCACAGGTCATTGCTCCAATGAAATTAATCTGATAAAGCACCTGTGTGACAGAGAAAATGATACATTAGTGTGATTCATCATTAATGAACATCATCAGCCCATGATCTATTAGTGTACTGCTCAAAGGATGGTGTCATTAGGAAGGAGTCTGTGCCTAGTGCTAAATTATGGTTGTCAAAGGAAGTAGTGAAAGCTTAGCATAACCAGGACGCAGCAGACACACATGCCAATGCAAGTCGCATTTCCTGAAATTTGTATTATTTTTTTTTTCTTTTAAGATGTCAGAGTTGCATCTTTGCTTATCAGTTTTACTACCCTACCACAAAATTAACTTTATCCTAATTGCTCCTCTACTATTAATTGCAAATTCATCCTCTATAAATTATGTCACTTGTGAAGTGGATTCGCACATGTTGCATCACCAATGAGAAGCAGAAACTGTTTTCTGTGAGGATGAAATATAGCAAAACTTGAAACACTTATGAAGAAATAACCTCTTCAAGTAATTATTTGTGCATAAATGTGACACTAACTCCACCTCATTTCACTAGGTCTTTTTTATAGATTTGGTAGTGAATTTCCCTAAAAGGTCTGTTTGGGAAATTGGACTAAGTAATTTAAAATAAGTTCATGTTAAACAGAATTGTTATTTTATACACAGAGTTTAAAGTAGAGAGGGTAAAGAAGTAGCAATAAAGAGAATTTGGAATTCAAATATTTTAACTTATGCTTTATATTCTTGTTCTACAAATTCAAAAACCAAGCAACTATACTTTTTGGACATAAATTAAACATTACTTCTCTTTCAAAAATGTATGCTAGGTTAGAGAAGCACTTTATAATATTCCTTGTTCTATCCCCAAGTACAGAAAAAAAAAGCACATATTTAACTGTTGAGATATTCTATAGAGAAATTATTTAATATAAAAGCATTATGGACATGTCTTAATCCTTAAATCATGAATGAGTGTGAATAATTTCTGTTTCATGTGTTTTAAAATCATAATTTGAATTAAAATATTAAAATGCCATGTTGATACTATAACTAATTTGCTTAACAATATTAGAGAAATAAATATGCTCATAGTATTCCACTGAAGTTTTGTACATTAAGAAATCACTATAGAAATAGTGAAATAGTTATATATAAAATGACAGTAAAATTTTCATTAAGATGATTCATATAAGAAATATTCAATATTGTCCTTGAGATTTTAAGTTTAAACAATACAGTACAGACGCATCTCCCCTTTTCTCTCGAATAATTATAACTATTAGTCCTCAAAATAACAACAGAGGTAAGGAAAAGAAATATTGACAGCTAATAAAGTAAAAAACAATTTTAGATTCCAAGAAGTACAAATATAGTGTTAAAATAACAATAGAGTCTTGTTGAATGAAAACTTCTGGTAAAGAGAATAGAATCTCTGGCCTGGATGGAAATCTAACATTTCAGTTGGGATAGGCTGGTCAACCCTCCAAGGAATCACCCCTAAGAAGGTAGATTCACCTTAATTCATGTCAAGAGATAGGCATAGAATTAGCAGACAATAAGATAATGTACTTTTCCTTCTCAGGACCTCCACCCTTAGAGCAGTAGTTTACTATGTTGCAGCCATGTAACTTTGTTAAGACTACCCACTCTTCTAAATTCCTCAGCAAAATACAACCTTTGCTTTTTCTGTCTTCTCTAATTATGTTTCCCTAACACTTTGAGCTTCCTCCAAATTATGGCTCCTTACTTTGCATTAAGCTTTCCTCCAGTATTAGTCGCTTTGTGTTGCTATGATCAAGAACCATGACCCAGCCTACTCATATAAGGAAGTTTGTTTAACTTGTGCTCCAGAGGGAGAGTCCATCACAGCATATCCAAGAAAGCACAGCATAAGGAGGTGGCAGAGCAGAAAATAACACCCACATCTTCAAGCAGACACAGGAAACAGGAAACAAAGACAGGTTTGGAATGAGGTAAGTTATATACTCTCAAAGCCTGCCCCCAGTGACATGATTTCCAGCATGACCACACCTGAATGTTCCATGACCTTCCCTATATAGCAGCATAAACTGGGAATCAAGTTTTCAAATACTTGGAGGCCCTGGAAGAAACTTCCAGTGAAACTCCACACCTTCACACTGTGTGAACTGCTAATCTGTCATGTGTCTGACCTCCATGCCAGGTCGAGGCACGTGACTTTTTTCCTTCTCTCCTTCATTACCTTCCCCTGGGCAGCTTTTCTATCTGGAGAAATTTGTTTTAAACTCTAATAAAATTGTCCTTGAGTTTTTGTTTGAGTCTATACTTTAATTATTTTGCTATGTGACTAAGAACCCCAATAGATCACTCTGATTTCCTCTGTGACCATGAAAAGACCCCCAAATTCCAGTAATAATAGAAACCAGGGATACTGTAATCTCTCATCCCAAAAGATGAAACACATTTGAACACAGGAGAACCTAAGCAAAAAAGTAGACTAAATAGGTCAATTCCTCCCAGAACAAAGAGACCCTCGCCCCAAAACAACAGACCAGAATGTTAAAATGATTAATCTCAATCCCTGAGAAACCTAAGATTCCATGACGGTATATTACCACAGCATGTCCAATAGCAATCTGACTACAACATCCTTGTCAGGGCTCAGTGGAGTTCCCAAACTCAGCCTTTTCCATGCTTTCCTGAGAGACCTGAGGTTGATGAGAAAAAATCAGACAAGACAAGTACTTCAGACTGGAAGCTACTTTCCATTTCTCCTATGCAGGAGAAATTTCACAACAAATGTGAGAAAGGAAGTTCTCACATACCTGAAGCTCCCTCCCCTAAGGACAAGGTGTGAGCATAAGGAAGTGACAACAGCTGACCACAGCTTGCACCCAATCCCTGAGAGTCCCAGAGGGAATCTCACTAAGAGAAAAATTTAATTAAAGAAGACCCTTCTCTTACCAAGATTAGGGCATTTCTTTACCAATAATATTACATAGAGAAAGATGACCAAATCTGTAGTACACAACTCCAAAATTTCCACTGTCATTGGAATCACAACTCACAAATTAGGTCATTAATCCTAAACACAGTGATTACCATCTAAAAAAAAAGATGTATAGAGTTTAGAATCTTCTCATAAAATAAAAAAGCGTGCAGGCTAAAACTGAATGTTTAGTCATACTAAGAACCTAGAACATTATACTTTAGATGAAAAGAAATGCTTGATTAATATAAATGGTCTCATAAAGCTCATAGTTGGAATTTTATGACACTGTAAAATACCTCAATAATCAGTCAATGAAAAGTATAAAATGGAAGCATACAAGAAACATAAGACGTAAAAAAGCCAAATGCAAATTATAGAAACTTCACTAATAGATTTTTTTTAATTTTCAGAATTTATGCACTAATACAATGAAAGGAAAGGATTTAATACAAATCCGTGTATTTAATCAATCAAATTTACTTGATCTTCAGAACAGGAATATACTGGTGGAAAAAATAAGAAAAAGAACAAAACACCACAAAGGTTATCTAGAAAGCGTAGGAAACCACCAAAATTTCATTAAAATAATATAAACCACCAAAATAAAAAAGTTACCATTTCAAGGAATTTGTGAAGCTCAAAGGTAAAAAATTCAGATGTAAGCTCCTGAAGCTACAGCATAGTCAAATTCTAAAACCTAAATACAAACACATGCTTTTGAAAATAGGCTGTGGGCAGTGATGCGTAGGGTAAAGCTAGGTTTAGTTAACAACAGCAGATTTCTCATCTGATCCCATGGGATTCAGAAGAAACATCCTAAAATTTAGAAAATATGCTGTCCTCTCCCCATTAAGTCTTCTTTTGGCCTAGGCCCTTTTTATTTTACTGCTACCACTGAAGCTGAGTCTCTGCTAGTTAGAACTGGCCTATTTCCCTATTGGACTGCCTTGGTCCTAAGCCTCTTTGTCCTCTATAGACTTGACCAGCAACTATCCCATGACTTCAATAATAAATCAAAGTGAGAACCAGAAAAACAGGCCTACTAACTAATAGCACCTGACAAAATAGCAGCCAAGCTACATAAACAATAAAAACAGAATCAAACTTCAAGTCAAAAAAAGGCAGGCTAGAATTTATATCAGACACACAGCCAAGAAAAGAAATCCAAATGCACAAGTCAAATTGTAAACCACAAATGATATGGAAAGCCAAGACAATATGTTCCCAGCAAGTCCCACTGGTTGTAAAGAAGTATTCTACAATGAGAACTACACAGAGGAACCCCAGGACACATAATTTAAAAATAATAATAATAATAAACATGATCAAAAAATTCATCAACTTTAAAGAACACACAAACAAACAACTCAAGGAACTCAAAGAGGATAACTTCCTTGACTGAAGCTCAAGAAAATACAAACATGCAGCCGAATTAAACAACAACAGCAATTCAGTATGTGAAAAGTGAATTCCATAAAGAGTTAGAAATATTGAAGAAAATTCATGCTGAAATGAAGATGGAATTTAGAAAATTCATGAAGCTCACTCTAAATAGCAGGAGAAAGCCTCACCAGCAGTATGAATCAAATGGAGAAGAAAATACTGTGAGGGGATGATTAAGTTTTGAAGAATTGCACCACTCAAACAAAGAATATGAAAAATTGTAAAACCACAGGAATGGAATATGCAGGAAATGTGGGGAACCATGGAAACACCACATATATACATCATAGACATAGAGGAAGGAAAAAAATCTCAGAACAAAATTATTGATTAGATCTTCAACAGGATTACAGAAGAAAACTTCCTTAAATTAAGGAAAAGCATACCCATAGAAATACAAGAAGCACACACAACACCAAATAGAAATGGCCACAACGGAAATTCCCCCACAGCATATTAAAGACACTGAATGTATAGAAAAATGAAAAGATACTAAAAGCTTCAAGAAAAAAACAATAACTTACTATATAAAGAAAAACCCATCAGAATTACAGTTGCTTTTTCAGTGCAAAGTATGATAGCTAGAAAAGCCAGGAACAAAGTATTCCTAGCTCAAAATGATCATATATATATACCAATCCAGAATACTTTATTCAGCAAAACTGTCTATCATTGCTGAAGGGGAAAATCTTCCATGATAAAAATAGGCTGAAAGAATTCACAAACCAGCCCTACAGAAAATATTCAAAGGAGTACAAAGACTGAAGAAAGAAATACCATACTCAAGAGGTTACAGAGAGAAAAAAAAAATGAAAGTATAATTACAGAAATATAAAATAAAATTGAGAATACAGACAAAAAATAAAATGATAGGAACTAATGCAAATCTTTGGAGAAGAGCTGAAAATACCAATGGTAAAAAGACACAGACTAGCTGAGTAGATTAACAAAATCCACCTTTCTTTTGTCTGCAAGAAATTCAACTTACCTTCAAGAATAGCCTTAGATAAATCATGGAAAATAAATATTCCAAGCAGATGGGATTAAGAAACAAGCAGGTGTTATGATTTCATTAACTCACAAAGTAGGATTCAAATTAAAATTAATCAGAAGTGGTAAAGATCGCTTCATTCTGACCAAGGGAACAATTGACCCAGAATTGTGAACCTCTTGATAAAACAGTACTGTAGGACTTCAGCAAACAGATTAACCCCAACACAGTAATAGGGGACTTCAGTACTCCACCATCTCCAATAGACAGGTCAACTGGACAAAGAATAAACAGAAATATCTTGTTTAAATGATACCATACATCAACTGGACTTAGACAGAATATTCCACCCAAGTACCAAAGAATACACATTCTATTCAGGAACCCATGAAGGTTTCTCTAAAATGAACCACATACTGGGACACAAAAGAAAAACTCAACAAATATAAAAAAATTAAAATAATCACACATATTCTATAGGACAAAAATGCAATAAAGGTTGAAGTCAACAGAGTAAAACAGTTCTAATTACTCCACTTTGCGGGCACACATCTTTAATCCCAGCCTTTGAGAGGGAGAGTTAGGGAGACCTCTATGATATGGAGATCAATCTGGGCTATATAATGAGTTCCAGACCAGCTATGCTTCGGGGACCTTGTCTCAACAAACAAAATGAGGGGCTGGAGAGATGGCTCAGAGGTTAAGAGCACATGGGTGCTTTTACAGAGGACCTGGGTTCAGTTCCCATCACTCTCACATGGCAGCTAATTACCATTGGTAACTTCATTTCCAGGAGATCCTAGGGCATTGCACGAAACAGGTCTACTTACATACATGCAGAAAATACATTCATACCCACATAAAAAATAATAGTAAATAAAATATTTTTAAATGAAGCAAAACCATGCAAAAAAAAGCTCTAGTAACCACATGATTCATGGAGATTCAAACAACCAAAATGTTATAAGAGAATACTTTAGCAACCTATACTCTATTAGAAAATCTGAAATAATTTGATAAATTTCTAAGTTCAGTGCAACCACCAAAGTTAAACCAAAAAGAGAACAACTTAAAGTACTCAAAACAAATAAGGAAATTGAAACATGAATAAAAAGTCTCCCACTTAAAAAAAGGCCAGGTCAGAAGAGATTCATAGTAAATTTTGCCAGACCTTTAAAGATCTACAACTCATACACATAAAATAAAAGTAATTTTTTTATATAAAGGAAACTAATTGTAAACGTACTGGACAAATTAACTCTGTTTGCAGATGATATAATATTATATAAAAGTTCTGAAAAATTCCACCAGAATATTTCTAGTATTGATCAGCACTTTCAACAAAATGACAGGTTACATGGAAAATTTTTCATCCAGAATAGCACCAAAAAATATCTAGGAATAAATCAAACCAATGATGTTAAAGACTTCCACAGCAAACATTTTAAATATTTGAAGAAATAGACAGAAAAAACTCAATGAGATGAAAAGAACACACACTAGAGGAAAGACAGCATCTTCAACAAATCCTGCTGGCATAATTAGGTCTCCATGCATAGAACAATAAGTTAGACCCATATCTATCACCTTCCACAAAAATCAAATACAAGTGGTTCAAAGACTTCAACATGAAACTTGAACCACTGATGCATTTAGAAGAAAACTTAGGCAATACCATTCAAGAAGGAATTTCTAAATTTGACTTTAGTTGCTCAGAAATTAAGTCAACAACTGATGAAATAAGCTTTAGATCACAATGCAAAAAGGGATCTTTCACCTCCACCCAATCATGCATTTCTCTTTACCTCCTATTGCTATAGTTATGTCCTGTAGGAGCTTGTCTTGTGTAAAGTTTAGTTGGTCTGGAGTACTGCAAATTCACTTAAGTTTCCCAGGTTTAGCCATCACAAAACATCAGTTCACTTTATACCTAGCCAGTCTTGGAGGCCTATGGGTGGAAAAACTTTTAAGTTCCCCTTAGAAACAGACAAATATATAAAAATATATAAATATATAATATATATAAAATATATAATATATTATATATAATATATATATAAAATATATAATATATATAATATATATAAAAAACTTTAACAGTCATTTTAGGAATGAGTAAATATACCATTGTAATGTCCAGAGAATGGACTCCCCAAAGACCACCAAGGAATCCAGAGTGTATGCAAAAACAAAGAGCCTTTATTTGTACTTAGCCTTGGACTGTCAGACCTCACCAACACAGTGGATTCATACTGAGAGCCAAAGGGGAGGGGAAGGGAGCTTTTTATTGACTATTGACAAAGGGGAGAAGAGAAACGCAGGGTCATATTATGGTTGGTCAAGGAAGCCCAGGCTAGCCAAACATATTTTAAATTTATTGGAGGTGGGTTAAGGGGTCTTCTTATTGGTAGGGGCTGCCTTCAGAGCAAAGGAATGTGCTGATTATTACTTAAGCTCACTGTAGGGGCCTGTTTTTACCTTATATGTTCTTGTTGTGCACAGGCTTGCTTGACATGCCTGGGCCTGCCCAGGCCTGTTCCTCCCCTTTGTCATGACAGGGACTTACAGTAGCTTTAAACTGGCAAAATGGAGGCAGCAGATCACAAAATGTAATCATAGCTATTTGACTCCTGTTATCCTAAAGCCAAGCATTTCACAGAAGCCAAAAAGAACAGTTAGACTAAGAGGGCATAAGGGTTGTAGGAAAAAAAAGGGTTCCCCACCATAAGAAGTTAAAAGCCTGATATTGCTTTTCTAGTTTGAAATAAAAATGTATCAATCTTGTTACAAAAGACCATGTGAGAATCTCTTTTCTATGATCCCATTATCTAAGTGACAATGAAAACAAAATCATAATTGCAAAAGGATTAGGACATAGGTAAATGCCTACATTCTAGAGAATCCCCAGATTGTCATGATCCCCTAGAGTTCTGTAGAACCAGTAAATTTCTGGGTATCTCCATTTTGAATTATGCCATGTGGTTGGATTAAGATGGTAGTAAAGTCAAATAGGTCAACACAATTTTGAAAATGTTTGTCCAGATGGCAGCCAAGCAAGTCATGTGACTGCCATCACCCAAGACAGAGACCAGACCATATGGTTGCCTCTCTCCTAGTAAGGTCATCAGCCATGATGGTGACCAAGCACATGTTAAAATGAGCACCATGATAAAATTGGGCTCAACCCTCACCAGAATACAAATTCATATATCTCACAGATTAAATGTGAATAGAAACCCTTTTTTACTTTTAAAAGGCACCCAGTTAAATGTTATATACAGCATAGTGTGTGATTTTCCAGTTCACTAAAACTTAAAATGCTCAGATCTAGTTATAAAGGCAGCTGTCTTGGGACCATGGTGACTGAGGTCCAAAGTTCAGGCCCTCTAACTGCTCTTTTCCCCCATCCATTAAGAGAACCATGGTAGAGCAAAAAAGCCTAAGGAAAGAAATTACTTTTAAAACTTCTTTTTTCTTCTCTACAGAGAGGCAAGTTATTGACATTTTCAGATAACAAGTTAGATAAAGACATTTAGAATAAAATTAATCAACATACATTCCAAAGCAGTGACATTCTGACATTCTCAGACTCACTCTGGCCCATGAAGGAGGTGGCCACAGCATGTAAGACAAAATCAAATCAGACTTAGAAACAAGTAACACAAATCAGGTTATTGCCGAGGCTAGATCCCTAGAGCCACTGATTAGTTCCTCAAACCAAAACCAAAGGTGAAAACTTGCAAGCTAGCCATTTTCATATGTTTCTCTCAGATTAAAACATCAGGCAGGGTGTGGTCTGGCCAGTTTTTATAAATGATGAGGTCATTCCTTTCCAGGAGTACACAAGGATGGGTTGGCCAAAGGTCAAGCACCAATGGAGCTTAAGTTTGGACAAACAGCAAAATGAAAGTCTTTATCCCATTTTCCTAGGCCATTACATTTCTCATTCCTCTTGTGACTTGAGTCAATTCTTTAACTCTTTAAATTTGGTGTTCTGCTTCCTCTTCTATGGAAACCAATTGGTCACATTGACTTATGCAGTAATCATTATTCCAGATTTCCTAATCAAGGGGTAGTCTCTCAGGTGGTCCTCCCAAGCTTCCTGAGAGTAGTATATAATCTAAGGGAGTAGGTATACTACAGAGCACAGGATGTTTTAGCTAAGGAACTGGCCAACATTTTGAGGGGTCTTTCTGGAGAGCGGGAGCATTGCCCAGCTATCTTGGGACAACATTGTCTAAGCACTGTTTGATGCTCACAGGTGACTAAGGTTCAAATCCCAGGCCCCTCCAACTGTTCTTTTCTGTACGTGTGTGGAGAATAGTGGTGGAGAAAAAAGCCAAAGGAAAGAGATGGCTTTTAAACCTTTTTTTTTTTTTCTTTACTCTGAGAGACAAAGTATTTACAGCCTCAATATGCCCTAAGGCCATAACAAACTAGATAATGGAGCTCACTCCTTCACATACCTAAGCAGCTTGTGGAGCAGGTGAGTTGCCCATGATAGAAAGGAAAAGAAGAGAGAAATGTGCAGAAGGTTCTGAGAAGGGTCTCAGGAGATTCAATCCAATATACACACTCAAACCTGTCCAGAAGTTTAAGAAAATGGTGACCACTCTAACAGTTTTTAACTGGTCCTTGTGTTACCAGGTTTTTGATCAGAGTAAGATAGAAAGTAGTTGACACAGTTGGGCAGTTGGGGTCTGGTCAGAGAACATAGGGCCTTCAATTAACACCAGGGATTCTCCCTAGTGAGAAAGCCTCAATTACCCTTCCAACATAATGGGTCCCTCTTGAAGGCGTACATCTAAGGAAAAGGAAGCAAGTTAGAAATAAACCCTGCCATTCCTCAGAGTGGGAAAGAACTCTTGGGAGACTGTGTGAGTGGACAGCTCATTATTGAAATCAAGGTAGGGGGTTATATAGGGAAGCCCATCTGGTGGTTACTGAAGGCAGGGTCATTTAGGTAAAAGTGGGAAGGTTCTAGAGCTGATATGGAATTAGGGAATGAGGAAACAAAACCCAAAAACCTGGCTTTGGTCTGGGTGATCTTTGTGGGGAAAATGAAGATTAAGCAACTGCTGAGGAAGGAGGATGTCGAACCTGCAGTTGCTTCCTAAGACCTAGGTTCTTAGCTTCAGGCAAAGCAGGCCAGACTCCCACTGTCCGTTCATGGTATCAGGGGAAACTTTGCTTGCTCTATGCCTTTTGCAATAGACCAGGCCCCACATAATTGGGTCTCCATGCATAGAATAATGAAGTTAGACCCATATCTATCATCTTGCACAAAAATCAACTCCAAGCGGCTCAAAGACCTCAACATGAAACTTGAACCACTGATGCTGTTAGAAGAAAACTTAGGCAGTACGCTTCAAGAAGGAATTTCTAAATTTAATTTTAGTTGCTCAGGAATTAAGGTCAACAACTGACAAATGAGACCTTAATAAAAGAAACCAATCAATCCAATGAAGAGCAAGCCAGGGGGTGGGAGACAATTTTCACCAGCTATATGTCTGACACTGGATTAATATCCAGAATATAAAAAGAACTCAAAACACAGAGAATCAAGAAAACAAACAGCCTACTTAAGAATGGGCTGTGTATCAAACCAGAGAGTCTGTAAAGAAGAAATAAACATGGCTATGCAACATCTAAAAAAAATTGTTCAACATCTTTAGCAGTATGGGAAAAGTAAATAAAAACAGCTCATTCACTGCTGATGGGATTGCAAACTCAGGTAACAACTCTGGAAAGAAGTGTCTAGAGCCCTATTTTTTTTTTTTTTGGTAGGGAATCTTAATAACTCAATTTTCAGTTTATCTTTATTTTGTTTTCTATATCCATTACTTAGTGTACAGAAGTATATAACTTCAACATATTTTATTGAGTTTTATACATTTCGTAAAACAGTTTTTAATCAAATTTAGACACCCCCCACCCATTCCTTGAAACCCCCACCAGGCCTCATGTATTCTATAATACATGTTAAGTCCTATCCATTCAAGCATTTGTGCCCACATGTTCTTTAGTACAAATTCATCCTAAAAAACTGAAAATAAATCTACTATATCATCTGGTTATACCACTCCTTGGCATAAACCCAAAGGTCTCATCCTATTGCAGACATACTTGCACAGTCATATTTGTTGTGGCTCTTTTCACAAACACTAAGAAATGGAAACAATCTAAATGTCCCTCAATTGATGAATGGATAATGAAAATGTGACACATTTACACAGTGGAGATCTACTCAACGGCAAAGAAAAAACTAATCATGAAATTTGAATATAAATGAATGGAACTAAATACTGTTATACTAACTGAAGTACACAGACTCAGAAAAACAAGCAATTTATGTTTTCTTTCATTTGTGGATCTTAGCACCAAATCCTTCTAAGTGAGTATATATCTTGATGTAACCACAGGAGCCAGGAAAATGGAAAAGAACCATGAGTGTAAAAGGGAAGAGGAGCTCAAAAGAGGGGAATAGTAAGAGACATGTGCTCCAAGGGTGGAGCAGGGTGCTTTAGCTGAGGAGGGAAGAGAGAGGGTTACACAGGGGGACACAAGGCTATGTGAACCCCTCCTCCAAAATGTAGTAGTTCATAGGCCTACTGAAAAATACAAATATAAAATAAATGTGTCTGTTTATTAAAAAATACAGTGTCAGGCAGGAAAAATCTCCCTTTGAATGGTTTGTTGGGGTAATCCAAAGACTCCTAAAATTGTACAGGCAACTTATATATAAATTGCCATAGCCCCTGATCCTCTCCTGCAATTTGAAAGTAAGTCCCAGTTGCTGAAGACAATAGCATAGGAAGGACACAGGAGTTGGAGGAATCAAGCTAAAACTGACCAGGAAGCCTCCTCCATGAAGACTGATTCTCATGGATCAGTAAATACTATGCAAAAAACTTATTTGTGCAACAGATGGACCAATAAAGAATTCCACATCTATTCAAATGCAGAAAATACTTAAAGTGTCTGTGAGAAGCCCATCCTAAGTGACACATCAACACAAGCTCTACACAGAGAATCAGAGAATACTGCAGAACAGGACGTAGAGGGACCATTACTGTATCTCTCAACTCTAACCGGCAAAACTTCCTGATGTGACAGATGGTGACTTAACTCAAAGCAACAACTGGCCAAAGTGCAGATTGCATGTCCCTGAGTAGGATAACTATATGAAACCTCTGCCATCCAGGCCTCAGGCAACATTGTGGAGAGCAGAAACACTGGAATAGTCAGGGGAGGGATGTGGATGACGGCAAGGAAACAGAGATTTCCAGACAGCTGGAAGGTTATTCATGTGAATTTACAGCAGTGGTGACAGAATGCACTAGACCCATGTGTGCTCAAACTAGCAAAGCCCACCATAGTTGGGGGAGGGGGGTGTAAAAAGCCCCAACATTAACTTATTGGCATTCATTGACTACTGAAAGAGGGAGAGCTGATTTTCTTAAGGAAATGATGCTAGATAGGCTGACCAGGCTCCAATGAATGAATTCATACCTAGGGGATTTGGGAACACAAACTTGGTTCAATAGGCTGCAATATATATGAAAGAATGCATGAAAACGAGTAGGGTGGTCATACTGGAAGTGAAGAGAGCAGAAGCAATCTAAACATGATCAAGATTTATTTAATGAAATTTTCAAATAAACCAATGAAACATTTAAAAACACTACAATTAAAAAAGAAAATAAATAACATATAAACTCAATCAAACAACATGTCAACTGAAAATTCTAGTTAAATTTTTGTTAAAATAACCTTCATAAATGAAATGGAAAACAACACACATGCCATATTAGAAAAAAAAAAGAGCATAATGCATTTGTAACAGACCTACCCTTGAGGAATAATTAAAAGTTGACATTTTAACCAAAAGGTAAAGATCAATGAAAGACACTTGGAGCCAAAATAATTAAGAAAGAACAACAGAAATGGTGAACAGATGCTGTGTCACTCAAATTTTTCATGAGTGTGACAAACAACTAAAATGAATAATTTTAAAAAAGCAAAGAAAACCATGTATGACTGCTGTCTACATTCTTGGGATGTAGAGACAGAGGAATTAGAAGTTCAAGGTTTGAGGACAGTCTGGGCTGCATTAGAATTTGTCTCTTAAACATTAAACTAGAACAAAATAGAAAAAAAAAAGGATAAACCTAATCAAATAATAAATACATGTTTTCCTTGAATATAAGTAATATTTTCTTTATGCTTAGAAGTCTTAAAAATGCCAAAATAAAGTCATTAGAAAAAACAACTGAAACAGAAGTGAGGAAATATGTACATGCTGATTTAACTGTGATATAAGCTGTCAGCATGATGTGAAATATCTTCTAGGAGGCCAATTCTACTTAGACTGGCACTCGGGCCTCAGTCTTTCCATTTATCAAGCACTGGATTCCTAGGGAAATTTTAGCTCCTTGTGGTCCTTTGTGTCAAGAGTCTGTGGTTGAATTAGTTTAGAGGAAGCAGTAAAGTCTCTCCTCTCCTTATAGGGTCACAATATTTCTACTCATTTCTCTTTTTACTTAACTCTCAACAGAAAAATGCCAATTTCCCTCAACAACTTATATGAGTGTTTGGTACCTAGTAAGTTGTCTGTTGATTTTTTTTTTCTTTAATTAAACTTAAAATTGTATTTAAGGCCTAATTTTAAAGGTGTGAAAATAAAAAGTAATATGATTCAAAAATTAAATTATATTCTTACCACACCATACATTGACCTCAAGTATCATTTACATTTAAGGAAGGACATCATGTATACTAAAAATAGATGATGATTTTTTTATGTAGGTTAAATTGATGCAAACTTCAACTTAATGGAAAAAAATAATCAGCCCTACTTCTTTCAGGGTGATGGAGGTCACCTATCTTTTAAGATGTAAATATAATTAAATCAACTACATTCAATGCATTAAATGGAAACCCGCAAAATCTCTGTAATGGATAAGAGAATTACTGGAGGAGTGACAGTCACCATTTTTTTCTTTTTATATGCTTATGTGTTCAGTGACTTCTCAAATTTTGTTTTTGTATTTTTGCGTCTGTATATGAGTGTATGTGTATGTATGTGTATGTGTGTGGGGAGGGGACTTTGTGTGAGTGCTCATGTATGTACACATGAATGGAGGTCAGAGTTCAACTTTGGTTATCACTCCGGCATTGTCTCACTGGCTTGGTGCTCACAGAATAGGCTATGCAACCCATGGAGAGAGTAGCAGAGACCTATTACAACTTCAACACTGGGATTACATGCATGCATCTTCAGACCTTTTTTTTTTTTTTTTCTTAATGTGACTCCTGGGATTAAGCTCAGGTTCTCATGCAAAGAAAGAAAGCATTTACCACCTCAGCTATCTCTCCAACTCTGTAGTAGATTTTTGTAAATACTATTTACTTTCATATTCACACAGAATTCTGTGTGATTCTCTATAAACCTTCACTCTTCAAAGTAATAATGAAGTTAGGAATATTTGGCAAACTTTTTCATGAACTGGGGATGTTGTTATAGGTTCGAAAAGCAAAGATGCCTACAGTGAGACACTTACTCAGCAGTTCTACACTGAAAGGAGCTAAGCTTTGCTGTTGCCCTTTTGCTTCAACTTCCATTTCTTGCTAAGCTCTTTCTACCTATTCCATGCATCTGTCTGTGTTTTTGATATGTGATGCCACATTAAAGTGATGCGTGAATAATCACAGCATAACTCTTAGCATTCATTTTAAACAAGATTGGAACTCAAACTGCTATGAGAATTTGGTGCTTCAGGTCTCCCAGAACTGTGCTCATGAACAAAGACCCTTTTTTTCATGATCAAATTGTATATCCAGCATGAAATGGGGAAGTAAAGGCATTTGTGTCATCAGGGAATTTTGCCCTTCAAACCTCTATGATCAAGAAGAGCAAACACAAGCGCAAATAGATGTTATCAATTTAATCTCACCTGATCTTTGCAGCATATATGAAATTATTCTTGTTGCTTCCAGCTGCTTACTGTGCTTGCTGTTTGTGAGACTTTTACAATGTATACACACACTTACATTTATTATTCTGGGTCAAGGACAAGGAAAGGTCATGAAGAATTAAAGCTTTTATTTAGATTACAAGAACCCAAGGCCTAGTAAGCTTGTTTACATTATAAACAAGCTGAGATAATGTTCCAGAAGCCATTCCCACATCTCTGCTTAATTCTTCCATGTGGTACCTGGTCCCATATTGCTTTCAGCCCCATGGAGGCCACTTGGACCAAGTTCCCTACATAATGGTTTGGAGAGATTTAGTTGAAAACCCCTCTCCTAGGGTCAAGGTCTTTCTCCCTAAGCAGGTCAAGATCTTGGCAGCAGCTGCAGCTGGAGAAAGATCATCCCAGAAGCCCCAGGCAAAGACAGTTCACCAATGAGGAAGTGTGGAGGAGGAGATTTTTTTCCCCACCTCCTTATGCTCTGACACCCGCACCCCCCCCCCACACACACAGCAGCCGCCTACCCAGGCGTCTCAGCCACCTGCTCTGGCACAGTCCATGCAGGCTGCAGCCCCAGCACCCAACCATGAGGGGGGGCCAGCACAGGAGACCCCGAGTCGTTGTGGGTTGGGGACACCCCCAAGCCGGGGGACTATTATCCTCCCATGTCAGAGCCATCGGGCCAGTCGATCCCGATGATGATCAGTCCCACCATTGTTGGCCCTTAGCCACCAGTGATCTATATAATTGGATGGCACAAAATGCGCCCTTTTCTGATAATGCCCGAGAGCTTATTAACCTCTTTGAAACTGTCCTGTTCACCCACCAACCCACATGATTGCCAGCAGCTCTTACAGGTTCTCTTCACTACAGAAGAAAGAGAAAGGATCCTCCTAGAGGCCAGAAAATTGGTTCCTGGCCACAAGAGACCCCACCACCAACTCAGCCTTTATGGATGCTGCTTTTCCACTCACGTGGCCAGAATGGGACTACAACAGAGGAGCCAGTAGGAGGAGCCTCCTGGTCTATCCCCAGACTATTGGCTGGGCTTAAAGCAGCTGCTAGGTGGCTCACAAATTTGGCTAAGGTCTATGATGTTAGGCAGGGAAAACAGGAAAGCCTGCCAGCTTTCTTAGAATGGCTACAAGATGTGTTCCGGAGATACACACATTATGACCCGGAATCGCCCAGTAGTTTGACGGCAGTTACTCTAGCTTTTATAAACCAGTCAGCTCCAGATTACAAAAACAAGCTACAAAAGCTAGTGTTGAGGTGAAAAGAGTATCAGGGACCTAATCAAGGTGGCAGAGAGGGTTTACAATGGGAGAGACAATGCAGAAGAGAGGCAGGAGAAAGTTGAATGGAAAAAAACTCAGCACCTTGCAAGCTGCGTCTGAAAGACACAGATGGTTGCAGTGCCTGGCAGACGGGAAAGAAGATAACCCTAGGACTGAAGGTAGGAGAGGGTGGCCATGTCTGGGGAAGAATCAATGTGCACACTTCAAGGAAGAAGGACACTGGGCTAGAGAGTGCCCCCGAAAGGCAGCCAGGGCTAAAGTCCTAACACTAGACAGTGACTAGGGGAGATGGGGTTTGGTGCCCCTCCCCAAACCCAGGGTAACTTTAACAGTAGAGGGGAAGCCCATTGATTTCATGGTTTACAAAAGGGCTCAAAATTCAGTCCTTCTTGAGCCCAGAGAGCCTACATCTAACCGAAGGACCTGTGTGCAAGGGGTGACTGGAGTCAAACCCTATCGATGGACTATAGACCTAGGAAAGGGTCAAGTCACCCACTCATTCCTAGAGTCCCGGAATGCCCCTACCCCTTATTAGGGTGAGATCTACTAATGAAAATGAAGGCTCAGATCCATTTTTCAGGAAATGGAGCAAAAGTATTAAATATTGGGGAGGAGCCCCTCAAAATATTGATGACCAGTAACCTATCAGAGGAATATAGACTCCACCGAGAAACCCAAGTCTTGATCTTATCTTGGAAAAATGGCTCCAAGATTATCCAATGGCATGGGCAGATACAGGGGTAATGGGGCTAGCCAGACGCCGACCCCCTATTTACATAGAGCTAAAACCAGGGGCAGACCCCACCAGAGTCCACCAATAGCCGATGTCCAGGGAGGCCAAAGAAGAGATTACGCTTCACATTAAGAGACTCTTATCAATGGGAATCCTGAGGCCCACACAGTCAGCCTGGAACACCCCCTTCCTACCAGTGAGGAAACCCAATACCAGTGATTTCCGGCCAGTACAGGACCTGCAGGAGGTGAACAAGTGGCTCATAGATATCCATCCTACTGTGCCTTATACCCTCCTAAGCGCCCTCCCTCCAGAACACCGCTGGTAGTTCTGGACCTGAAAGATGCTTTCTTTTGCTTGCCTCTGGCCCCCCAGAGTCAAAACTACTTTGCCTTTGAATGGCATGAGCCGGAGGCTGGGATTACTGGGCAACTGATCTGGACTAGGCTCCCTCCGGGATTTAAGAATTTACCAACTATCTTTGATAAAGCCCTCCATGAAAATCTGGGTGAGTATCGAGCTCAGGATCCAGATCCCTGTTGCAATATGTTGATGACCTCCTGATTGCTGCAGATACTCAGGAGGCATGTATGATGGGAACAGAGGAACTTTTATAAACCCTTGGAGACTTGGGTTACGGTGCCTCAGCTAAGAAAACTCAACTATGCAGGGAACAGGTAACCTACCTACAGGTACATCCTTAAGGATAGGAAACGCTGGTTGTCAGAAGCCCGAAAAGAGACAGTACTCAAAATTCCCACTCCCACCATCGTAAGACAAATAAGGGAATTCGTTGGGTCTGCTGGATTCTGCAGGCTATGGATTCCTGGGTTTGTGGAGCTGGCCAGGCCTCTATATGAGGCCATCAAAGGAAGTCAGGAATTCCAATGGACACAGGCCCAACAGGAATCCTTTGAGTGCCTAAAGCAGAGTTTGCTAACAGCACCTGCCCTGGGATTGCCGGAAGTTACCAAATCCTTCCACTTGTATGTGGATGAAAATAAGGGCATTGCTAAAGGTGTCCTAACTCAGACCTTGGGACCTTGGCTCCGCCCAGTAGCCTATCTGTCTAAGAAATTAGACCGGGTGGCATCAGAATGGCCCCCATGTCTAAGAATCCTTGGTGCAGTGGCCCTCCTGATAAGGGATGCTGATAAGCTAACCTTAGGGCAAAATTTGACTGTTGCTGCTCCCCATGCCCTAGAGGGAGTGCTGAAACAACCTCCTGACCAATGGCTGAGCAGCGGCCACATGATTCATTACCAAACACTATTATTGAACCCAGCCAGAATAACTTTTCAGGTTCCTGTGGCCATGAACCCTACTACCTTGCTACCGGACCCTGACTTGGATGCCACGATGCATGACTGCACAGAAATTCTGGCCCAGGTCCATAACATCCACCCAGACTTCAAGGATGCCCCCCTCCCCACCATCGGACGGTGAGGTGACCTGGTACACCAATGGCAGTAGCTTTGTCCATGATGAAAAGCGATATTCAGGAGCAGCAGTGACCACAGAGACAGAAGCCAAATGGGCAGAACCCTTGCCAGCAGGTACTTCAGCCCACTGGGCCGAGCTTGTGGTCCTTGCTAAAGCCTTGGAACTAGGCAAAGGACGAAAAGTAAACATTTACACTGACAGCAGGTATGCCTTTGCAACAGCCCACATCCATGGGACCATTTATAAGGAGTGGGGGCTACTGATGGCTGAAGGAAAAACCATCAAAAATAAAGATGAAATACTGACCCTGCTTCAGGCAATTTGGCTGCCCACTAAAGTTGCCATCATGCAACTTTACCTCTGATTCTAGCAACTATCCCACAACAAGATACATGGTGGGCATGCCCGCTAGGCTAACCCCATGTGTCAACCTAGCAGTTCTTGACAAGACCAATGATTGCTGCATTTTGATCCAATTGGTTCGCTGGCTTCTCTATCTCACTGGAGATGAGTTTCTGTCCAAGATGGAAGGGACTCCCATTAGAGTTAAGAGGAAACCTATTACCACCACTGCCTTCACTCTGAGTATGCTTTGGGGTGTCAGTCGTATAGGGGCCCGAACAGGGACTGCCTTTCTGGTGACCCAGCATTCTCAGTACTCTAGCTTAAGGGGCGCTATAAATGTAGACATAGAAAAATTTAAAAACTCCATTTCCTATTTACAAGAGTCCCTAACTTCTTTAGCTGAGGTTGTTTTGCAGAACCAGTGTGGGCTGAACCTCATCTTTTTGCAGCAAGGAGGCCTCTGTGCTGCACTGGGGGAAGAATGTTGTTTTTTCCATTGATCATTTGGGGGTTGTTAAAGAATCCATGGATAAAGTTAGAGAAGGACTGGCCATCCGTAAACGAGAATGCGCAGCTCAACAAGAATGGTTCGAGTCCTGGTTCAACTCATCCCCCTCGCTGACCACCCTAGTGTCCACCTTACTAGGACCACTGTTCCTCCTTCTCTTGTTTACTTTTGGCCTCTGCATCTTAAACAGACTAGTCCGATTCATGAAGGAGTGCTTGGGAACAATTCAGCTTATGGTTTTAAGGTCACAATATCAGACCCCGGACCCCAATGAGCTGGACAGAGACTCATGATTGGGTCTCGGATGCATATTAGAAGGGGGGATGTGAGGAAGAGGCCTAAGAAAAAACACAAAATATCCCTCGTTCCACCTGGACTATTACAGGTCTCGGGCTCTGTGGACAAAGAGAGGCCCAGGCATGTTAGGCAAGCCTGAAAACAAACAGAAGCCTGCAATGTACTTAGGAAATGGCCAGAATATTTCTCTGCCCTAAAGGTGACTCTCACCAATGATATAAACCTGTGCTCCCTTCAACTTATTTCTGGTGTTCATAACCAATCGATTTAAAGACATGTTTGGCACACGTGGGCTTTTGTGACCAACCTGGGGGGAGGATGGCAAATCCCCCTCCTCCCTTCATCTAAAACCTATAAGAAGCCCCTCCTACCTCTTCCATTGGCCACTCTCCCTCCACACACTGCGTTGGCATGTTGGGTTGTGGACCGAGCTTGAAAATAAAGATCCTTGTGTGGTTGCATTGGATTTGGACTCTCTGATGGTCTTTTGAGGGGATTCTGTGACCTGGGCACAACAAACATAAAATAATTGTGTCATAAAGATTACAAAACAGATTCAAACATTTCACACTTTCCAACTTCCAAAATACTCTTCCTGTATAGTCAGTTTAGGTTTTTAGCAGTGTTGTTGATTGGTATTTTTGTGACAGAATTATTTTCAATCTATCTAAGCTCAATAAAAATGGATATAAATGGTTGTGTATAGTTTGCAAATTTTGAATATTAAATCAATGTCTTTATAGAATTGTATAAAAGACAAATATGTGACTCTCAATTTCAGGAAAATATTCCTCATCATTTTAAATATATTATATAGGGAAAATAAAATTAACATAAAAATAAATGAAAATAAATCCATCTTTTTCCTGGTTTAAAGAATGTCAAACTCTACAATACACAGAAAATTGTGTTTGTGATCCTCTGACCTGCAACATTCAGTGGGGTCATTTACATGAGACTCCAGAGATACCAGCAATGAAAAGAACAGGAAATGAAAAGTGGAAACTATTGCAAGCAGTGCAGTGAAGGGAACAAACAGTAGTGAACAGAGAGGACCACATTCCCAAAACGCATTTTGATATTCTGTACAAAGCAAGTTCTAAAATGTACATACTAAAACATAGAAATTTCATTTTGAAAATGGGAATTTTTCTTCTTCAAAATATATAACTTGGAGGAACAGTCAAAATCCATTTGTAATGAAAAGTAATTAAAACACTGAGAAGTAGATAACTCCTAAGTCATAGCAATTGGTTGAATATAGTAGGCTGTGTCAAAAGAAATACTAGCAAATGTTATGAAAAAGACAATTAAATCAGCACATTTGACATGACAATTTTACCTGAATGAGTCCAAATCACAAACTATGTGTGCACTAGAGTTTTGTGATCCCTTTGTTTTCTGTAGATTCTGCAGGAATCATGAACCAATTTCATATATATATATATATATATATATATATATATATATATATATATGTTGGCCAAATGAAATATCTTCATATTCCAACATTAGTATTCAATAGCCTGATGCATAAGTCTATGAACAACTAGACAGAACACAGTGGATTTTTTTATACAGCAATATATTAAGGCAGATCTGTGAGCTTTGGTATGTGGTTATAATAATGACATATGTCTGGGGGAATCTCTCTCTCTCTCTCTCTCTCTCTATATATATATATATATATATTATATATATATATAATTTTATTTCATACTGACCCTATTTGTCAGTATCCAAATGACTACCATCATTCACCTATCTTAAACTTGCATTAAACTTGGAAATTATCCTAAGGAAAAAATATATTATTTTTGTATAACAGATTGTTCACTGTATTTGATCATGTATTATTTCTAATCATCATAATTTAAAAATAAATAACACTATCAAACCTCATAGATACAGAAACTAAAATTCAGAATGAATTTGCAAATGTCCAGGTATTGTGGTACACACCTTTAATCCCAGTGCTCTGGAGGCAGAGTCAGGAGGATCTCTGTGAGATCTAGAGTAATGGGGTCAACCTAATGACTTCTGGGAGGTTTGGGACTAGGGAGACCCTGTCAAAAAAAAAAAAAACAAACGAACAAACAAACAACAAAATGTCCAAGGCCAGAAATCTCTGAGCTAGGGTTTTTTTGACATTCAACAAATGTGATTATCAAATATTTTTCACAGAAAGGGAAGTTTAAGAGAAGAGGAGACAGCCCATATCATATTGGGTTACAAGGCAAGGATGAGGCCCCATGTTACCTGAAAGTGAAATCTGGCTCCAATTAGGAGTGGAATAAAAAGGTGGGCGATCCAGAACCACTTTGTGGAACAAACTCAAATGATCTGTGACTTTTGTTGTCTTCCAAACCAATCACTTCGGGTTTGCAAAATAAAAATGACCTTTAGCAAATCCCGTTTTGTAATTGCATGTCTCATCCTCTCTGAATTTCATTTTCCTCCTTAAAGTGAGGGATATATTGTATCTGCGAAACAATATATACGAGTATCAAAGATGCAGTGCCTGGCATGGACAAAAAGAGACAAAAAGAAATTAGGTGTTGTTTCTCCTGCCCGTTCCCTTTTCTTCACTTGCATCAGATCCCTCTGCACCCCTGAATCCTAGTCATCCACTTAAAGACGTCTCCTGAAACTTTGTTTCTATATATGAAGAAATCTGACCCAGTGCTGAATTCTGATATCTGATATACTATATGGTTATCTATAACATGTTTACTCTGTGTCACTACCAGAATGGCACCTATATTAGCATCACTTGGGAATATGCTCCTCAATAAAAATTGAATTCAAAATTTTGTTTTTACTTCCTGTGGAAATTTTTGAGTTGACTTACTATTCCATTAGAAATTCAGACAATAGAGGCAGAATTATTGCTATAAAATTTCTCATTCAAATAGATAGTTACAGTTTTATAACATTTTTAATCCCATCAGTTTTAGTGATAAAAAACCATTAAAGTTTTGTAAGTGTGACAAAAATGAGTGAATGATTATTAGCATTATAATTATTTTTACACGTTTTATCAACTAATTGTTGGGTAATATCAATAAATTAAATTATCTTTCATATTGAAATAAAAATATTTTTAAGTAATCAAGACATAAATATAAAGCAAATTTTTAGTGAAAAATCTACCCCATAATTATACGTCATATTAGATTTCTGTAACAAAGACAGAAGAATTACTACTTTTCCTAGCAAGAATCTCTTTCCTGTTTCAAACTAAAGAAATTTTTAAACAATGTTTAGAATTTGAGCTTTGGACTAACTTCTCCTCAAAACTGTGGCTCTCACTAATCTGGAATAGTGAATTAGAAACAAACTCCAGTGAAATCCAAGAAACTACTAATTACCAGAAATTATGTTAAGCACATATTACAAATTATCTTGTGAAATCCTAATTGAAAAGTACAAGTACACGTTATTAGACAAAAATAATAAAACATGTTCTAGGGACATAAATTAGGTTTTAATGCCCTGTGTCTTGATTGTAGTATATAGAGACTTACAAATTTCCTCCTAAGGTGAAAAATATATTATCCCTGTGTATGGTAAATATGGAGTTCTCTCTGAGGTTTTTTTCTCAAGTCCCGCTCTGACCAATAAGGGAGCAGGAAGGCGGGGACAAGGGGGGACAAGATGGCATGGAGCCAGAGAGGGGCACGGGGATTGCTAAAAGCCACTCAGGATGAAAAGCACCCAGGTCCCGGGCCCATGCAGAAGGCCAAAACCCAGGAGGCAGCGTCCCAAGTCCCTGCAGTCCTAAGGATCGTGTGAGTGGAAGCGAGGTGGGGGCTGGGAATGGACAAAGAGGCCCGTGCTGTGAACAAAGGGCTTAGCGCCCAGGGCAAGGAGACTTGTGCGCCACCTGGAGGTGGGGTGAGGCTGAATGACGCATCCCGCCATGGGAAAATTTATGCAACACCCTGCATTACAGATTGTTCACTATATTTGATCATGTATTATTTCTAATCTTAATAAATTAAAAAATAACACTATCAAACCTCATAGATATAGAAATTAAAATTCAGAATGATTTTGAAAATGTCCAGGCAGTTACTTAACTATAAGCAACATCATGATTTCTATTTGAATTTATATCCTTTAGTAATCAAAAATAGGTAATTATATTTGAAAAGAATGTTGACATTATTGAATGCATCATATCTTTTGAAAGATCTGAAATCTCAGGCTTGTAATTGATAAACTAATAGAAAACAAAAAAGTGCATATATATATATATATATATATATATATATATATATATATATATATATCTTATTGTGGTGAAAGGCCCTAAAAAGGTAACCTAAGTGAAATACAAAACAAAACATTTATTTTGGTTTACAGTTCCAGAGTGATACAGTCTGTCATTCCAGAAGCATGACAGCAGGTGGGACAGGAAGCGTGGCAGCAGAATAGGAGTGTGGCTTGTCATATTGCATCTTCCTTCAAAGAGTAGAGATAACAGGGAGTTGGGCCAGGCTTCTTAGTGACTCACTTCACCACTGAGGCTCTATCCCCTAAAGGTTCCACAGTCCTCCCAGTGTCACCAACAGAGGACTAAGTATCCAAACACAAGAGGTTATGGCACCCACTTCATATTCAAACAACAGCATAGCAGGGTAGTGTGTGAGTGCTGCCCTCCTAATTGACCTCTTCCCTTTTAGGGTTTCCATAAATTAATTAAGAGCCTAGAATGTTGTTAATTGCAGAGACATCAAACAACTGATTGACAAAACTAGTGTAAGGAGAGTGTCCTCACAGTTTAGACCTTACAGTAATGAAAGAAAAAGAAAAAAAAAATGAAATTTAAAGTAAAAGTAAGTGGCATGCTTTGAACCTGTGCAGAATAATAGAAGATAATAGATTAATTTAGCACTTAGACAATAGTACAAACTCTACTCTACTTAAACAAATAAGAAAATTTTGTGATATATAAAATAACTGTTTTTTCATTGAGAATGATAAACGTGCAGTTAACTGAAGAAGAAGTACTTAGGTAATCTAAAAGTCTGCGATGCTAAAGAACAAACAGGCATCAGTTAGTAGAGGAAGTCTTAGAAACACTCTCTTTTAAAACTCAAGGATCAAATAGATAACAATCTCCCTCAGATAAATTAGTCTCAGTGCTATCTCAGCAGCTGAATAAATGTGAGGCCATCCAAAGCTCAATATGTAGTGATTTACATTCTGCCAGTGCACTGAATTGGCTTAATTCTGAGATCTCTATTGAAAATCTGTTATTTTCTGTAATTAAGATAAATCCTTCAAAAATCAAAGAATTTAAATAAACCATTTAGGTTTAAGAGTCTAACAAATACAGTAGCTTCTGCAGAAATAAGTCCTACAAGTGAAAATGAAATAATAGTTCCATTTTCCTGTCTTTTAAATCCAGCGGTAATGGCTTGTAATTATAGAGCACCTCTCTTCCTTGGAGCTTAATGTATTTTGTCTACGTTGCTTCATTAATCCTTCCACCTTCCTTTTAAGGTAGGAATTGTGGTCTTCATTATACAGAATGAGAACCTGAGGCTCAGAGAAGTTAATTGGTTTGCCCAAGGTCACACAGCAAGTAAGTGACAAGGCTATGACTTCTGACTCATGGTCTAATGCTTTGCACACCAGGCCATTCAGCTTTTCCCACTGGGGAAAAAGAATCCATTCATTTTTATCAAAGTTCAACTCTACACTGCAAAATTCCTTGGGGCAAAGTTACATACTGCAATTTCACACCACAGCTTTGGCACACTGTCAATTTACACAGAGAAGATCTTGTACTGAGCTGCAAGGTTACTAATAAAAATAGAAAAGAGGTCTAAAAACAGCTCTCTGAGAGGCTTGGATTGCTGCAGCTCACAACACACACATTCTCTCTCTCTCAAACAACCAAGAGCATTAAAACTTGCAGATGCTAGTTATCAAATTCTAATGATTGTAAATGTTTTGCAAAACCTTCTAGAGGTGATAAAACAAAGGCCCTAACTAGATCATAATAAAAATGTTTTACAGATGTGCTTCATTTGTTTATGTGTCTATGTGAGAGAGTGTTTACTGGTTCATCTGTGACACACAAACTCCTCTATCTGGTCTTTGGAAAGCATTCTTAAATAAGCACTCTCATCCAAACAAGACAAATAACCAACACATTAAAAAGTTATCACTTCCAAACAACAGCAAAACACTATGTGAAGTCACTAATTGCACAATAAATCACTGCTCCTGTAAAATCTGAAGGAAGATATTCCAGACACAAAGGTCGTTTGACTAGTTGGTATCCCAATAGCCTGTCTAAGTGAGCATCACAGAATACCATTTGCTTGGTGGCTGACGATGTAATAACAATATTCAACAGACCATTTGTACTGCTTAGTTCAAAATGGGAGAATTTCAGAGAAGTGCTGAAATGTAGCTTTCTTCATTTAAAGATGATTGTCATTAATGATATTTTCCTCTGAAGCATAACCAAGCAAGTGAGAGAGAAAAATCTAAGTAGCTTGAATGTTCTACAGATGCTGCAAAGTATGGGAGAAACTTAAGCAAAACAAAAATCCTCTCCCATGAAATGGTGCCAGTAATTTAGTTGGAGGGTGGTGTCCTGCAACATGTTCCCAAATATTTGCAGTGGATTAAACTTCGTGCTCAATCCTGAAAATATTGAAGGACAATTTGTCTTTTTGTAGAGAGGTATTGCTACCTCTGAAATGGATTGTGATGCTAGTGCTCAGAAATGCAGCTTTGCTGAACTGATCGGATCATGGAAGCTGTGACTTCATCACTGGATTTTCCCATTGAGGAATTCATAACTTGTGGTTATTGGGAAGATGGATCTGACTTGACTCCTGCTGCTATTGATTTGAAAAGAAGGAATGTTATTCCATAACTAGAAGCTATGTCAAAGATATTTTGGGTAAATACTTACACCAAGCACACCTTTGAAAGTGACCCTTAGACTGCACACTAATAAGCATTTGTCAGTAGTTCTTATTTCTGGCCTGTTGCTGTGGGATCATAAAGAGAACATTAGTTTAGAACCCATATGTTTATCGTAGCATCTCCCAGAGGCAGAAATTTCCATACAAAATGGAGTTTTTTATTCTTGTGTCATCATAGTAGATTGGCTGCCCAGAAAAGCTTTCAGTCTTCACAGCCAATTTTGGATCAAAATATATGTCAGGGAAGGACCACTGTTTCAGATTTTTAAGATATCAGCATCTAGTATTTGTACAAGTATCACAGGAGAAAAAGAAAACAGTGATAGAAAGGAAAGGGAGGGGAGGGGAGGGGAGGGAAGAGAAGGGGAGGGGAAGGGAGGGGAGGGAGAGGAGGGGAGGGAAAGAGGGGAGGGAAGGGAAGGGAAGAAGGGGAGGGAAGGCAAAACTAAGTAATAAGCATAACTATATCCTGGAAATGACAAATTTTAACTGCCTTATGAGGAAAGCATAATAGGAATTTCATTGCAATTTATTCATGTCCCTAACCTGCACTTTTCAAGCTGGCAATAAAGACCCTCTCTTACAGGGTCTACCCAATGCCCCCCAACTTCCAAATCTAAGCAATTGAATGTGACACAGTATACATTTCTTCTGTTTGGTGTTTTTTGGCCTTGTCTTCAGAAAGTCAGTCATGGGATGGGGTTCTGAAGGATGGAGTAAGAAGGACTGTGCAAAAGATTTGGAAATCAATGATGCTTCATTATGAAGCAAAACTTTGAAAAAATGAGTTCATTTATATTTAGCTTTTTATCTCATTGTAAAATAAAATTTTATTCATTTATATTTTATGTGTATGAATGTTTTGACTGCATATATGTTATGTACATTGCAATGCCTTCAGAAGTCAGATCTGAAGGCTTCAGACCTCCTGCAACTAGAGTCTAGGATGGGTATTAGCCAGTCTATGCATGCTGGGAACTGAACCTGGGTCCTCTGCAGGAGTAGCCCATGTTCTTAACCTCTAAGCCATTTCCAGTTGAAGCAAATATCCAGTATGAATGATTCATGTTGTTCTTGAACCTCCTCTTTCCATTATACCTCTTCTGCAACAGAGTAATTCTATTGACGAAGGTGACAGCGGGTATATCAGATCACTCCTTCCCATTTTCCCTGTTACTCCTTAGCACACAAACTGTTGCAGCCTCTTCTGCCTGTCTCTTTACTTCTATTCTTGCCTAAAAGAATCTGTTCTACTCTTTTAAAAATAACCCTCCACTCATAAAAGTATGTTAAGCGACTTCCCTGTACACTTAAAATCAATCCCTAACTCTTTATTCAAAGAATTAGAAAAAGTCTACCACAGTCTAGCCCTGTTTCTCTTTCATGATCCCACTACCATACACTGTCAGCCATATTAGCTTTCTTTGATTTTGAATGGTCTAATCTTATTTCTTAGGCTTTTGAGATTTGTTCTCATGTAAACTTGAATATCATTCAGATATTTTCCAGAATCAAACACTATTTCATTTTTTGGTCCTTAACAAATACAGGCTTTTAGTAAATATTTATTTAAGAAAAAAAATGGACAAGTAGATGAACAGACTACATAAAGAATATTAAAAACCACTGAGTCCAATCTCCTTGTGTACGGATGATGCAGTAAATAATGTCATCCAAACAATGAAAGTAGCAAATTTCTATGATTTTTTTCTTTCCTGCATTCTTTAGTATGCTGATTTAATTACTCTTTTCCAGAAGCCACACTGTCTCTCAAAGTTATAAATATTGAGATAATACTACAAAAATCTAAATGTAAATCACATAAGTACAATAACCAAGGGGATCAAGGGAGCTGGTGAGATGGCTTAGAGGTTAAGAACATGGGCTACTCCTGCAGAGAACCCAGGTACAGTTCCCAGCATCCATAGGGTGGCTAATACCCATCCTTGACTCCAGTTGCAGGAGGTCTGAAGCCTTCAGATCTGACTTCCGAAGGCATTGCAATGTACTCAACATACATGCAGTCAAAACATTCATACACATAAAATATAAATAAATAAAATTTTATTTTACAAGGAGATAAAAAGCTAAATATAAATGAACTCATTTTTTCAAAGTTTTGCTTCATAATGAAGCATCATTGATTTCCAAATCTTTTGCACAGTCCTTCTTACTCCACCCCTCAGAACTCCATCCCATGACTGACTTTCTGAAGACATGGCCAAAAAACACCAAACAGAAGCAATGTATATTTTGTCACATTTAGATAACTGCTGTAGTTTACAAAAGAAGAATGATAGGAAAAACCTCTAGACCTTGCCTGTGAAGGGAGTGTGTGGAATTGGAAATGACTGGCAAACGCTGAAAGAACTGGTGAAAGAACTTTTTGACAATTTTAGCATATTTTAAGTGAATGAACAAGTTCAATACGGGTTTTTATTACTGTCAACTTGTTCCCAAATATTTTAGATATATATTTTTTTATTTTGCTCATATTTTAGTATAAGATATGCAATTCTCAATGGAGGAAATCTGTATTAGACAAGTGTGGTTGTTTATATGAGAGTGTCCCCCATAGGCCAAAATATTTGTACTCTTAGTTCCCAATTGGTGGTGCTGTTTGGGGAGGTTCATGGGATCACTAGGAGGTGTGGCCATGGTAAAGGAAGTACATCACTGGAGGCAGGCTTGGCTTTGTGTGTTCTTAAGTCTTGCTGGGTTTCTAGTCACTCTCTGCTTTCTGTGCCTGTTTCAAGATGTAAGCTCTCCACTTTCTCCTCTGGCTACCTCCTACAACTATGCCACCCTGCCATGACAGACTCTAATCACTCTGGAACCATAAACTAAACTAACTTTTCCTCCCATAAATTCTCTTGGTTATGGTGTTTTATCACAACAAAAGAAAAGTAACTAATACAGCAAGTGAACCAATAATTATTGCTACCCTCCTCCACACACATTTTATTCCAATTCACATGAGATTTGACTTGTCTACAACCAATTTTTCCGTATCACATTTAAGATTTGGTTTGATAGCATTCTTTTTCCTCCTCTAAACACAATCTCAGGCCCTACTGATTTATTCAATTTGAATGTTTTATTTTATATGTATCTTATGAAGCCTTTTAAAATAGCTTAATGATATAGAATGCTAAATTGTGAAGGTGAAATGAGATATTGGATATAATGCTTATAAATGTAAGAAATTACCAAATGTCTGTAAAAATTGGCAGTCAATGGAGAAATAAACACATAGCACAGAAGAGGAAGCAGCCCCCCTCCTTGCTTTAACTTGTTAAGAACTACAGGAGCTATTTACAAAAAGGCACTTCATTCTGTCTTCAGTCTTACATTGTGTTCACTATGCACCAGGAGGATCTCCCAGGAGAGTTTCCAGGATATTCATTCTTTGAATAATGGCTTGTATGTGGGCTTCAAAGCAATGCAGTAGGAGTGGGAAGAAAAACATTTTCATTTCCAAAGGAATGTTCAAGACTTCCCAGGGGACACAGAGAAAAGAGTTTGTTAATCGGAGGGACACCTGACAGCGCCGGTTAAGTGACTCAATGCATTCACAATAAAAGTGTTCTTCCTCCTCCCCATTCCCTAGTTTTATGCATGAGAACGACTTGCTATTCAAATAATGTATAATCTCACTATAGGACAGGGAATTCATTAATGGTTAAAGCAGAGGCAGAGCCACACATCATCCCTAGAAAAAAGGACAGCAATTCCTGATGGCATGATAAGGTTTCATTCAGTCTGAGCTGAACTGAGAGACATTTCAGGCCCTTCTTTGCTTGGAGATACTCGAGCTTTTCAAAAGGAGCTGCTGAAGAAATGCAGTCTTGATAAAAATAAAAAAATAAAAAGCAAGTATGTTTTGATCTGCATTAAATTCAGGGCACTATTTTTCTGCCACTCACTTATCACAAGTCTGACAATAACTTTTTCCTTAGCCAAAGGAAAGTGAGTCCAATTCAATGCAAAACAAATGTCTTGAACATGTAACAACAATGCACTCGAGTCAGCCTTGTAAGCAAAAATTCCCCCAGCATTTTTCACTTGGGGCTGTTTGAAAAGTTTAAACATGAGCCAAATATCATGAGCCTGTGATGTACTCAAATCCTATGCAACAATCTTTAATTTGGATGAAGTCAAACTTATGGAAGTCATACAGGGAAACAAAGGGTCCCTTACAGGGCCCTCCATCTCATTCATAAAATAAATTAAGAATGGACTCAAACAGAAGCTTTAGGACAATTTTAATAGAATTTATGAAAATAATCATCAGGATAGGCAATCTGTGAATCTCAGCGTCTGCTTTGAGAAGGAGAGTGGAAGGGAAAAGGAAAAAGGCCATAAAGTTGTGATGGTTTAGAGCTGACAAGGAAGACGGCCACATGGTGGACCAGCAGTTATGTGGAAAGAGAGGAAAGAGAATTAAAGAAAAGGTTTTAAAAAAACCCATGAAATTGAAGCAGCTCAAAGTGTTAGGGAAACATGATTTTTAAAAAAAGATAAAAAGAAGAAAGAGATTATGCTTATCTGAATTCCTCAGAAAATCAGGCAGACTTCTGAGAGTCACATGTCTGTGGCCTGGCCCAGAAACTGCACTAGGGCATGGGAATCCCAGGCAGGAAACTTTCACCAGCCTCTTAATGATGTAGATATTCTGCCTATTTCTTTAGCATGAGTTATGATGAACCCACCTTCCTAGGGTGGTTATATGACCAGGTGATTGACCCAGCCAAACTGGAAAGTTGGATCTTCATCTAGATCAGAGATTTTATTATCTTGACCAATTTTCTCTTAGGGGCTTTTTGCTACCATAACATAAGTGTTAAAATTTTACCATATAAACAACTGTTACTAAATTCAAAGTCTTATGATTCTGAACACATTTAAACATAATATTTACATTGATAATGAATGAAATAATAAAATTAGGACTTAGGGTACTACTTCAGTGGGTAGTACTTACTGCTCAAGCATGAAGACCCGAGATCAGATTCCAGGCAATCACATAAAATCCTAGTCATGGAGGACACACTTGTAACTCCATTGCTAGGGTGATGTTAGAGGCTGGGACTTTGCTGACCTCATTCTGACTTCTCTTATTACCCTATTGCTATTTTTCTCTGCAGCTTTATTTCTGATATAAAATGAATCTTTAGTCTTACTGTTCTTACTAAAGGTAAAGGTGTTTCTCTGATCCTTGACATCTGTGTTCTTCATGTTAAATTAACAAGGGGTATTCTAATCAGTGGACCATAGAGGCTTGTCAGAACTGACCTGTTGGGCCTCATGGGTCCAGACATGTGGCCTGGTGTAGCTTTCTGAGCCTCACTGCAGCCTGTCTCTGACACTCCACTTCCCCATAAGAGTGATTCAGCAAGGCATAACAAAATGGCCTATACCTGGCTACAGCCTATGTGGTGAAAAATGATTGGTCCTTTACTTCCCATGTTTTTAGCCCCACCCCTACCCTATATAAGACTGTGCTTGACGCAATAAAACAAGATCTTGCTTGGACAGTTCTCCCGGCTCAGGGTGATGTTTTCTCTGGAGTGGAGAGGGGTAAGAGTCATCAACACTTACCTTCTCGCTCAGCCCCCTGGAGAAGACCGGCTGGACCCGCTCCTCCACTGCTCTACCTGCCGGTGAGAACCTGGCACTAACCAACCATTACACTATTGAAATAAGTTTGTTCTAACGGTTAATCATAAAATCTCACTTTGTACTTGACTTTGCTTGCTTGAAGAAGGTCATGAAAGACCTATAAAAAGACTCTGTTGCTTCAGTTCAGGGCCACTTTCCTCTCCTACTCCCGTGGAGAGTAAGTAGGCTTTATTGCAATTGTAATAAAATTTTTTTGCCTTGCTACACATCTGTCTACAAGGCTAATTGGATCCTGACTCTGAGACCATAAAATGTGGAGGTTCCATGGAGATCTGGAATGGCCCGGAGAGGCAGGAACTACCAGGGGACACGCACTGAGAGAGTACCTCAGCCCCGGGCCTTCCTGTCCTCTTTATGTTCTGGGCCTGCCAAGTCCCAGGAGGGAAGCTGGATGCAGCAATATTTCCCTTCGGTGGTATCGATAAGAAGACATCCCCAAGGCCATCTGGTTACTAGATCCAAAATCTCGGATTCGTTTGAAAATTTAGACTCAGTAAAGATCTGGTTTGTTTTGTCTGTTTGTGTCTGTCTTGTTTTTGGTGTGGCCTTCTCCCTAACCTCCGTCATGGGCCAATCTTCCTCTATCTCTACCCTTTAAGTGTATGTTGTCTAATTTCTTAAATTTCAGGAAGAGAGGAAGTGGTTTGGGCTTTCATGTAAGGCCACTTGGCTCTGCATTTACTGTGAATTTGAATGACCAATATTTTCTGAAACCTAGTGGCCTCCTGTAGGATCTTTCAACCTTAATCTTGCTTATGCCCTTCGTAGGGTCATCTTTGATCTCTACCTGGACCAGATCTGCCGGAGCCCGCCGGCAGAAAATCGAACTGTACCTGAATTGGGGAGTTAGGATTGAGAAATAAAGAGAGAGAGAGAGAGAGAGAGAGAGAGAGAGAGAGAGAGAGAGAGAGAGAGAACATGAGGACAGATTCGGGAGGGCTCTCAGTCAATACTGAGGCCACGACTTTATTCTGCTCAGCGTATTTATAGGAACAATACAACCATCATTTACATATACAGGATTATTCAAAACACCTATGTCTACTTAACAAAAGGTGCTAAGCCTAGGATTTAAGATAAGCTTTCCTCCAGGTGATTAAATCAGACCTTCCTGCAAGGATTTACAAGATTTTCAGCCTTGAGATTATAGGATTTTCAGCCTTGGGATTACAGGATTTTCAGCCTTGGGATTACAGGATTTTCAGCCTTGGGCCTAAGATAATCTCTCCTTCAGGTGAATAAATCACTCGCATTGCAAAACGCCCTAATCCCACAGCACTTCTGGGATCAGCAAGACTGATCCCTGCTTGATCCTAAACTAGGGCAAAGTTCAAGGCAGGCAAATGGCTCCCGACACAGATCCCCTACATTATCACATGGTTGGACCTCCTGGAGAGTCCACCCCAATGGCTTACAAAGTGTTAAATCTCCCCTTGTTCCATTAGCCTCTTCCAGGTCTAAAACAGTGTTACCAGAGGCTAAGCTTCCAAAGATTTATCCCGTCCTCTAATCCCCCTCTGTATGCAAACCCAGCACCCACACTTTCCCTATGGAAAGTGATGTCTCCCTCAGATCCAGAATGTGGGTACCCTGTTAACTCACCTACATGGGAGGATTTCCACCAGCTTTTGAAAGTTCTATTGACCTCTGAAAAATGAGCCACAGTCTTTAGAGAAACAGCTTGGTCTGTCTTGGGTACTGACAGATTGCTTACCCAGAAGACTGATCAGATTGAGGATGTGTTCCCTTCTACTGTGCTTCACTGGGACCCCAACACCACTCACGGTAGGGGACGTTTACTTCACTATCATCTCTGTTGCAGGGATTATGAGCAGCTACTAGGATGCCCACTAACCCTACCAAGGTGAGCCACACATTGCAGGGGCCTGAGGAATCAAGAGCTTCCTTCCTAGAGAGACTTTACCAGGCATCCACAACAGTAGTTCAAATTCTAACATTATTTTGGTCTGTTTCTAAAAGGGATTACTTTGAATCTTAACTTCTAATATGGTATACTTACTGAGTTTTCAAGTGATTGTTTAAAATTGTTTACATTGTCTTATGTATTTACTGGTCTTTACAGGGTATTTTGGATTCTGACATTGTTTACATGACATATTTTAAGGGGAATTATTTTGGATTTTAATATCTTTTAGATGGTATATTTGCTGATTTCTAAAAATGACTATTTTGAAATTTTCCATTGTTTTACATAATATATTTGTCAGTTTTTAAAGGAAACAAAGTTTTTCTAGCCAGGAGCCTCCAGGACTAGCTATGTACAAAGCGAGCTGACACCTGTGATAACTAGACCTAGGAAGCTCATGTGAATTTGTAGTACTCTAGGGCAAACCTTAGAAGAGACAAGTTGCTCTCCAAGCTTGCTTTTGTTTCTGTCCCTTCCTTCACTGGATGGACACCACTGCCTTTCTCTTTCTAGTTACAATGTCCTGCTGGACAGACTAAAAGAAAAAATAAATAAATAATTTCTGTATTAACTCTTTCCAGATTCTTTTATGTATCATTGTTTTCTGTGTTCCTTAGCTTTTAGATTATGGATATTCAGTTCAAAATTATGTATGATGAATTATAATATGGTTTTTCTAATTTACACAGACTGAGAGTTCTCTTTAAAAGAAACTACCTTGTGAGCTAATAGTCCTGCCTCTTGTTTAGTTACAGAAAAATGGATAAATAAGTCCTAACTTTAAAAAAAGGATTAAAATATTTAGAGTACTTATTAAATCTTTCAGGTTGTCATTGATATGAATAGACAAACTAATTATGGTATAAGTTTTCATTGTTCTGGTCACATAAAATATAACCAGAAAGGATCTCAGGTTTGACAGTGTAAAGGCAGAAATTTCTGTCAGCTTAGTTCAGCTCAATCTTGGGTGCTCACCAAGCACCCATGGCTTCATAAAGTTAAAAATACTAAATAAAATAATATCTTAATATTAAATGTTCTGTTTTAATTAATCCACCCCTGTTCTGAATAATGGACCCAGTAGATGAAAAGACTCGCCTAACTGCACAAATGTATGCAGGTTATAGAAAGGACAGATGCCTTTTTATGTATATCATATTGGTAAATTGTCATGTGCTGTTTGAGCTCACTGAGAAGCTGACTCTGAAGATGGGATTGGCCCTTTACGTCCATCTCTGAGCCTAAATGGATCCCGACTCCAAGACCATAACAGGTGGCAGAGGCAAAAGGATGCAACGGCTTTGCAGGCAAGTCTGTCTAATCAATTTGTGAACAGCAGATTCAGAGACAGACCCTGTCTTGAAAGATAGGTAGAGAGCAAAGATACACGCTGTGAACCTCTGACCCTCACAGGTATCTGTATCAGCACTCACACCTATACAAGGATCACATCTGTGTACACACATGTGCACAAAACAACATGCCACTCACACAATAAGTAAATAAATAAAATTTAAGTCACTATATTGTTTTCTTTACTTAGAGATTTCTGTCCTAATGAATATTCAAGAGTTAATGGAAACAGCACAGATCCTGATGACTAGTCAGCATCACACTCTAGTCTGCTAATTCACTCTCCCTTATTTGTACCAACATATTCAAATTTGTTAAGCTGTCAGGCATGCATAGATCCATTCTGTCATTCATTCAAGAAGAGTAACAATGATTTAACACTTATGAACCTTGTTATGCATTCATGGGGAGAAATTCAGCATAAATAATGTAGACATGCAAATATATGGGATTTTTAGTAAAAGATGTGTAATGATCCTGTAACATTCTAATATGTTTCTTCTGCCTATGCTGGGAGGATTGGTTCAAGAAGAAAGAAAAAGGCTGCAAAATGACCAGGGAAAAGCACCCTACTCCACAGTAAGCTACATGTGGTGATGGCTACATACCAAGTAACTGCAGAAGAAGTAAAGGGAGGCAGTGACTGGTCAGAGTGAAACTGACAGCTTGAAAGAGGGAGGAGTCATATTTGCTGCTAATGAGATTTTCAGGTGTAAAAGATTTCTAAAATAGGTTAATTGGAAATACAACTTATAATAGGGAAATGTGAGTTCAATTTTGGAAATGCTGAATTTTTGAAATTTTCCAGACAAAAAGAATGTTAAAATAAAAGTGATTAAGAGGCTGTGTCAATAATTGTGCTTAGAGTACATGTACATATATGTCATTCAAATATGCCATGTTACTGACATTAGGAGAAGAGATATAACATTTTAGAAAAAAGATTAAATTCCAAAATATAAGTCTTAAAGTCAAGCAGAGGATGCACTCAGGGGTATAGTAACTGCATAGCAGGTTCCTAAAATTTGTGTTACTTAGTTTACACTGGCGAATTAAGAATGGAAAAAAACTATCTCAAAGCCAGATCTGAAGAAACTAAAACACTGAGGCAAATAGAAGATTATCAACTGAAAGTAGAGTCCACACTGTGACTGAAAGAAGATTCCAGAAAAACACGTTTGTCATTTTCTTCCAGGTAAAATGCTACCAGGAAAGAGTATCTAGCATTGTGCAATGATAACAAGAATTAAAAATTAATAATGAACAAATAAGTCTTTGGAAATAAATGAAGCAATCTGAAAGAACAAAGTTTTTTCTTCTGGGGCTAAGGCCCAGCAGGGAAGGCAGTCTCTGAAGAAAGGCTTCAAAGACATTAAAAAAGAAAGGGGATTTACAGGCCTTTTGTAGGAAACATGCTAAGGACAAGTAGCAGTGATTCTGGAAAATGAAACTGCCAGGCTTCAGCTTTCTGGCATGCAACTTTCCAGGATAATTGAACACCAGTTAACTGAACAAACGTAAAATCACCCCAGCATGCTCTGAAGAAAAATACAGGTTGTTCTGTCTGGTGTTGCTGCTTTATCTTGAAGTAGCCTGGAATTTTTCATTTAGGATAAATTGGTGTTGAGAAAATGTTAAGAACAAGAAGATTCAAGTGAATTTAGGGAGACATAGTCCATCTGAAATATATGAATGAAATTTATCAACATTAGGTGCCTTTAGTGGCATTCACTGACAGAGAGAGACAGGAATAGATTTGGGAGTAAATAACAAAGAGTTTTACAAGCTCTTCTCAGAAGGTTAACTTTAAATGAAAGGATAGAGAAGCACAGGGACATAGTTGCATGGAAAGGATGGAAATATATGTGTGAATGACTGATATCTTTTACTTATTTATATTGATTTTATTATTAATTATTAATGATATTTATTGCAACAGTTAATTGATTTATAGATTCATGTGATAAACATGTGAAATGAAAAGATCAAGTACAGAAAAAAATGCACAAAAGAGCAAAAATAAGGAATAGAATATGAAAGCAAAGGTAAAAGTATCAGACTGCAGAAAACATTTGTCAAATTGTGTCAGGACAAAAGGATGATAGCAGTGTTACTTTCCAATTGCTCGGACAAAATAGTATTACAAAAGTAACTTAAGGAAGGATTTATTCCAGATCATAGCGCCAGCTACACGCCATCATTTCAGAGAAGAAACCTGAGCCAGCTGATCACATTGAATTCACAGTCAAGAAGCAAGGACACTGAATGCCTGTGCCCCGTTCACTTTCTTCTTTTTGTAGATTCTCGAATCCTATCCCAGAGAACGATGCCACCAACAATGTACAGGTCATCTTACCTCAATTAACCTAATCCAAATAATCCCCCACAAGCACTCCCTCTCAAGTGAGTCTAGACCTCAACAAGTTGATAATCAAAATTAATATCACAATAAGTGAAATACATTCTAAAATTTGTGTCAAAGAAGCTGGCAGAAATCTTTTGATAACTTCTGTTTTGACTATGCTGAAAACAGGATTCTTCTGCCAAGGGACTGGGATAATGTGCATGAACTGTAGAAGGAGGCTGAAAAATGAATTCATATTGATAGAGTAGTCAAAAGCTAACAAGAGAAAAACAGTACAATTAATTAAAAATAATAAAAATGGAATAAACACTAATAATCTTTCATCTCATTGCACAACCATATATTCAGAAATCAAAATGTATTTTTCATAATTTTCTCTGCTCCATAGTTCAGCTATTGATATAGTAGCTGGCCATATTTACATATGTTTAGATCACTGTCCAAAAAGCTTCTTGCCATTTGTAATATGAAGGAAGAATCTTTCCACCATCCAAAAAGGAAGAAAGTTTGTCCTTTTTTTTCAAAAACAGGTTGTATATAACCTGGGATTATGAGAAGTGTAAAGAATATCATAATGGATAACAGTGAAATGTCAAAGTAGAGAAAAAATAATGAAAATAAAAACTGGATCAGTGGCTGTTAAAAATCCGCTTTTAAAATTAAATATCATTTGGAAAAATATAAGTAAAACTGTAGAATTTCTTGTTCTTTCCCTTTAAATCAACCCATTTGACGAATTTACATATAATTTGTAGTAACTCTAGAGGAATTCACACATTAGAGCCCATGGGTATAATCTGATTTATTTACTTATTTCTAATTACAATGTTCCTTGACACATCAATGTTTATAAATTTACACATTGTCTAGAGTAGCTTCCATGGTTAGATAGTTACAAAAATTACACAGCACACAAAACTAAAACAAACAAACAAACAAAAAATGTTTACCATTTGGTAAACCAGGCAAAAAATATTTTCTGGAACTTGTCTAAATTTAAGAAATGAGAATAATAACTTCACACTTCACACAGTTAAATTTAGAGGCACAATTAACTCTTCAATAAACTCATAACTTCTTCATTCATCAAATAATTTTTATTCCAAATAAAGTGCTAGGCAAATTTCTTTCTATATTCTAAATTACTACCAGTAATTTAGGCAAGAGAGGTCTTTGCAGTTAACAGGTTCATATCTTAGTACAAAGTGGAAATTTCAGTCAATATAATAAGGAGACATGAATTTATGCTAAGCAGATAATTCGTATTTGTTATAGAGAGGAAAAGACTTGCTAATCACGGTTGAGTCATAGAAGGAAATGTCTAGCATAGGTGATGAAGGTTAAGGAATCCCAGGATACTCATGCACATTCCAAGCAGATATGAGCTAGAACAAAGGTTTTAATGCTTAAAGTAGCTGGAGGGTTCAGGGAGCAGAAAGTAGGTCTGTTGCCTGGAATTAACAGACAAGTAGCAGAGTGGCTTGACAAGAGTTTAGTCAGCTAGATTAAAGTCAACTCATGTAGCAATTTGTAAATCAGGACAGAAGACTGAATTTTATTTCAATTAAAATGGAAGGTCACTGAATTATTTAAAGTAAGTAAGTGAAGTGGTCTGATTTCATTTGAAATAATTCACACTGGCTGCTATGTGGATTTGTAGCAAGTTAGGTAGTCATAGGTTGCATGCACCAAGAATAGACTTGAGGAAAAAGAAATAGACAGCCCTGTAATTTCCAAAGCAGAACTGAGTATTCAGTGGATTAGGCATAAATTAGTAGGGAGGGAGAAACTGAACTGATTCAAATAATCTTTCTTTCCTTCTTTCTTTTTTCTTTTTAATATAGAGGTAGCAAGTTTTGTTGTTGGAGTGGTTTGAAGGTAACCACAATAAACAACTGGACAAGTTAGTAAATGAAACGAGATCAAAGATTCTGTTTAACAATACTGAGTCAGAGAAGTTTATATCATGGTAGAAAAGTAGCACAATTAATATGAAATTTACAAGTAACTCTAATAGATCAGTATAGCTGTACTGGAGGATGTGGAAGTAGGTGAGAAAATTGCACATATATGTTGACTGAAAACAGTAAGAAAGATAAATAGTTCAGCAGATGGAACATGTGCTGATTTCTGAGTTTGATCCTTGAAACCCACAGTAGAAGGTCAGAACAGGTACCTGAAAGTTTTCCTCTGACTTCTGTATGACCTCCATGGCATATATGCATCTGCTCTAACACACACACACACACACACACACACACACACACACACAACATTCACATTTGCATGCACACACAACAATAAACAATTTATTTAATAAAATCAGAGAGAAAACAGGAAGAGGCCCCAAATGGTAAACATGACATTTAAGATCAAGGGATAGGGCCTACTAAAAAGAAAGGATCCTAAAATATGGGCTATATCCAACTAAATTATGAATTTAGTGTGAAGGAAATTCAAATCAATGCTTTTGTTTTAAAAAGGATTAATACATTCAATGTTTATGGTAGATTAAGGATTATAACAGATAATTAACACTTAAATTAAGAAACATATTTCTTTGATGTTAATGGGGTACAAGAGATTAAGAGGAGAGTTGAATAAGATATAAAACTAGAAAGTTTTGTCTTCAGAGTTCAACTATTCAAGGACTATATATTTAGTACTGGGGTACAAAGGATGAAGTTTTGTGCAGTTTATACAGTTGTATTTATTTATATAGAATAGTGTGTGAATGACACTGTCACTAAAGGACATTCTAAAGTAGCCTGCATCCCTGTGGTAATAATCCAGTAGTAAATTATTAAACTATTGATAGTATGCAGATCATTGAGGAGAGTAATTCCTGGAAAACAAAAAGAAGAAAGAATCTGGGCTGCATTGCAATAGAGGAGGACTTGACCTAATACAGCTAGAATGGATCTCTAGTTATAAAAAGGATGACAAACAAAGCCCATGAATAATGGCTTTCTTATACAGGTGCATTTTGTGAAGTATAAAAAGGAGCTCCTGTCTGATGAGGGTCTTGTGTTCACTCTTAATGGCACTTTCATCATTTGTTTAGGCAAGGCTGTTGGATTGACATCAAACACTGTGAGAGCATTCAGAACTGCTCCTCCTCCTTTTAACCTGTTTATCTGTATCAGATGATCTAACCCCAACATTTGTAAGTCCTAATGGTATTGCTATCAGAACATAAGTATAAATTTCTTGTGGATGTGACCAGTGATGGTGACAGGAACAAGCTGCTGGGTATCAGGATCTTGAAGGTACAAATACAGCCATCGTTTCCACATCGATAGTAGACAATGTCCAGCTTCTTCCTGGCTGTGCCAGCGCTGTAATGACTCCAGGGTAATGATACTCTTCTTTTAAAAGTATAAAAGTATTTTGGCCCTTTAAGAGCTATTGTAATCTGGACCCATGTACAAAGGGCCTTTTCTGTTTGAAGTACTTCGATTGAGAACTTTTTGATTACAGGAATCATGATAGTTACCACAACCCCGGAAGTCTGAGGAAGACCAAGTATGACATAGTCATATTTGAAAGGTAGATATGAAATGTCTATAAAATAAGTCCCGCTAATGATTCAGATAAGACAGAGGCACAGACCTCTTAAAGACTTCACATCTTGATTCCTTGTGTCTCTCATAGTGGGTCGTTCATGAAACCACTCCAGAAAATTACCTGAGTATCACGAAGAATAACTGAAAATTCCCCAGATAGTATTTCAACACTTCCTATGATTTTTAGAAGTAATGTCTTTTTCTATTCAAAATTTGAAGCCTGGAAGCAACTGAACTTATTTCATAACCATGTGTGATCACTTCAATTTTTACCCAAACTGTATTCCTCCATATATTCTTAACTTGATGCCATTTATTTACTGTAGTGTTTCTTCATTGATGTAAAGATTTGTTTTGTGACTCTAAGGTTCGGGTTCGAGAGACGTAGCAGAAATCAACCAGAGACGGGAATTGACTGAATCGGTTTTATTGGGCATTGAACTGACTCCCAGTCGGGAACGGGAAATCAGCTGGGACTAGCTTTCTCCCGGGAGTGGAGAAGTAACTAGCCCGTCCTTAGCTGGTCAGGTAGGCTTTTTATAGGGAAAAAGGTACCCCCTTGGCATCCGTTTGGTGTTAATCCAGGAAGGAATTCCCTTTTTCGCATTCCTGGAGTCCGGAATGCTATCTGTTAAGGAAGCCCAGTTTCCTTGGAATTTGGGGTCTGGAGTTTTTTATCTGAGGTATTTGCAAGGTTTCGATGAGAGGTTGTAAAAGGTCCATCTTTCTTCATTCCTCTTTTGCAAACTTCTGGCTCCAGATTTCTTCCTGAGTCTGAAACTGTTGTGGGTTTCATTCACACCTTACAGTGACCACTTAGAAAATTTTCAAAATTTTCTCTCACGTAACAATTTTGAAATGCTTCAAGATTTCTATTATGAGGACTCTCTATTTTCTTTTATCTCCAAGATAAAATCCCCAATACTTTCTCCTGTGTGCAATGATACTGTGTCTTCTTGGCATCCCAGTTTCTGTCTTCTAGACTCAGTCAGGTTGCTTAACATCATTCCTAAATTCTCCCAGTTAGCTTTGCAAGCTTATAGGATGAGTAGCCTAGAAATACTGAGTCAAGTACTTCTCTTGCATCTCAGCTTATGCCAACCTGCACTAAATCTTCATAATCTAATTATTTCAGAGTGAAAGTGCCACCAGAAGTTTGTTAACAATAACTAGATAACCATCATTTGTTCAGAAATGTTTCCACAGCTGAAAAATGAAGAAGGTCATTTAACCAGCTGACCGTTAGTTTTCATCTGGCCTGGAATAAACTTAATGGAACACTGTTCAGTGACACCTATTCAGTTTTCCTCAAGAATATGGAGAATAACTGCATTTATTTCCTTCCTTCCTTGTTTACTTATTTATCTGTTCATTTAATTAAGATCTGTCTCTTTTTCCTGTTTCTTTTGTTTTGTAAAATTTTTATTACATTTTTGTGTGTTTCATACAGAGCATTTTAATCATATTTATACCCTCTTCCTCACTGGCACACTCCCATAGCCCCTCCACTGTATTTCATTCATTCTGTCATTTGTTTTAAGGCCTATTGAGTCAAGTAAGTGTCCCCAGACATTCCTCAGTGCAAATTTTTCACAAGAGCTGTTCGAAGAACTTACACATTTTATCCATTTTTACATGACATTAACCAACTTAATGGACTATGAAAATGTTAATCAGTAAACTAGTAAATAGTTCAACATAAATATGAATACTGTGTATGTAAGGGTACATTTTACATACAACATATATTAATTTGGATAAAACAATACTAGATGCATGCATATCATGGTTTAATCTGTTATAGACATAGATGTGGTCTTGTAGAACATAATGAAAAATATCTCTTGGCAGGTTGACCTGATAGTACTTTTGTCCTTTTCGAAAAGTACTTGCCTCTCATGTTCAATACTCCAGTGATGCTCTGTTAGTCTCTATTTCTGTGACTCCTAGCAGCATTAGATTCAAGAAAGCTGAGCAATGACATAGATCATAGTATAAAATGTGGTGCACCAATTTAGTTTCATTTCAATAATAAGGAGCTACATTAATTACTTTTATGTTAAAATGCTGCTCTGGGCCTGCCATGGTGATGCACACCTTTGACCCTAACATATAAGAAACAGAGGCAGGCCAGTCTCTATGAGATCAACCCTAGCCTGATCTACCAAGGGAGTTCCAGGAAAGCTGGAGCTACAGGGAGATGGTGTCTGTCTCAAAAATATTTTTTACTATATTTATTTGTAATTGATATATAAGACACAAAATTTTACCTGTTTCTGAAAGAACATGATACATTTAACACATGACACTCAATGTCTGGCTCTATTAAATCATTGCTATGATTGGGAAAGATCCATGTGCCAGAAAATCACACTCAAATTTATGTGTCTCAGCTAATAGAAATTCATGGATGATTCCAGTTTATAATTTGCATTTGAAAATTATCTATTTACTTTGTTACTTGCATAGATATTTTCATGCTGTTTTGAACTAATTCTGAACCACTGATCCATTTCTACTAATTGAAAATGTACAGCTACATTATAGAAAGATACCAAAGAAACTTACCGAAAACTTTCATAATGTGCAAATGACATAGAAATTCATTAACTGAAGTGAACTGTATCCTGCTAATATTAATCTAACGATCAATCTTTTTTCTCATGACAAGCTTTAAGGATATCTTCAGTTTTCTGAATAATAGCAAGAACTCATTTTCATATGTTATCTTTAGTTATAATGTTAAAATATCTGTTAGTACAATTGGTTGAATATTTTCTTTTCCAGAATATTAAAGTTTTCAGATAACTATTGGATAAACCCAATGAGTAGCCAGTGTTTTAAAACCACACTTTAAGACAAGTAATATTTCAAGTAAGTCATCAAGGAAATCCTGACATTTTATAAGTAATATAGAAGATAATCTTAAATCATTATAGGAGCCTAGGTGCACATGTCAAATGTTTACATAGAATTGGGTTTTTCTTTAGACTACAATCACATAAATACATATTCTGAACCTATTAAACCACAGTTTAATTTAAATAATCTAAATTTCATCTACTATGATAATCATAGGAATTTATATTAGTATTTAATTTTTAAAAGTACATCTTAAATATTTTATAAGTACCATCATTAGTATATCACAAAGAACAGATATTCAAAATTTATATGAAATGAAGGCTGTCTGATATTTTTTGGATTAAGACTATTTGCAAATACCGTCCATAATTTTTACATAAAGAATGTAAGTAGTATTAATTTGTTGCCCTTGAGGAATTAAAATTGAGTGTTGTTGACATAAAACTAAGTTTAACTCTGTGTTTGGAGACATCTTAGCCCTTCTTTAGTAGATATGAGACTTGTTAGAGGAATATTTGGTATCTTGCATTTTCTGTTTAAAATTATTTCAAAGAGCATTCTTTTAAATTATTCCTTACAAAAGTCTGTCAGATACAAGACACAGGGTGATTCTTTATGATGACTTAGATATGTAAAGATCACATGACTTATTATGATTCATAGTTAGGCCCAATGATTCTCTTAGAAGCAGCACAAAGGGGGAAAATTAAAATCATCTTTGGATCAAGATAAAAAGGTATATTCACTGATAGAATACAGCTTATATTTGGAAATGAATAAAAGATATCTTTAGCACAAGTTAACACAATCTACTATGATTAAGGCAGATAGTGAATTGTCAGTCAGTGTGTCTCCCTTAGACAAGCTGAGCTCTGAGAGAAGATAGTGCATCTCAGGAAGAGCAAGCAACATGTTTGTTAAAACATGACATTGTGAAGGAATGATGAATAACACTATGGAAGAAAATGCTAAATTAGAATGAAATCAGTACACCAAAAAATTTCAAAAATATTTGAATGAATATGCAGTGGAACAAAATCTGACATGCATTTTATTCCTTGTAAAACATTCTTTAAAAATGGCATTTACCTCAACCCTTTATTAAAATTCATTATTGGCATTAATTTAATCACACATATATTTTAAAAATTTCCTAAATTTTTTTGAAATGAGCTTCAATACAGCAAAACTTAAGACAAAGTATTTATCTGAAGACCTATAATAACTACACTTTTCATGAATTTTCAAATATAAACATTAAAGAAATGAATTTTATTCTGGAAAATAAAGTACAAAATGAGAATTTTTGTCAAACCTAGAATATTGTAAGAAAAATACTATCACAGTGTTTCTCCCCCTTTTTAACTTTTTCTCTCCTTGGAACTTACTAAAATATTTCTAGTTAATTGCATCTTCATGTTACATCATATTAGTACACAGACTTTTGTCTTATACTTTAGTTTATTGTTTGTGTGTGTGCATGCATATGCATGTATGTGTGTGCATGTGTGTGTGCAGGCATATGTGAAGGATATGCATGTGTGTAGTCAAAGAACGATTTTCAGGATTTGGTTCTCTCCTTGCACCTTGGGTTCTGTAAATCGAACTGAGATCATCAGTTCTGCACAGCAAGCACATCTATCCTCTGAGCCATGTCATCAGCCCTGTACTGTAACTGTGTCAGGGAGAGAACAACACCCATTATAAAAACCATTTCTCCTCAAAACCACTTTTTTCTCCTAGGAAATATTAACTGATTGTAGAGTATGTGAACTATATCAATTGGTTCAAAAATTATAGAATTATAAAAAAATTATCATTCTTCCACAATCCCTACATAATATTGCTCAAATACTCAGTAATAATTTCAGCACAATCTTAGTTCATATAAAGTTTTTAGAAAATTAGTATTTCCACAATCTTAGAATGCAATATATTTGCTTTATTTTTACAAATACTACACTTGCTTATTGGGTTACATCACTATGACGGTGGATTGAGGAAAGATAGAAAATGTACATAGCAGGCTGGTGAAATGCTCAGAATACAAAGTTGCTACTTGAGAAGTCTGACAACATGAGTTTGGTTATCAGGTTCCATATGGTGGAAGGAGAAAACTGATTCCCAGATTTTGCTCTGACTACCTCACTTGCCCCACGACCCCACATGCACACAAACAAACACATACAAACAATTCAGAAAATGTATATAGCAGAGACAAGTCCCCTGGAACAAAGAAACTCAATCATGGTTTTACTTGTATGAAAAGCAAACATGAATATTTAATTAAATCCTTTCCTCTAAATCATTTTTTGAATGCAAACACATCCTGATTTCTCTGTTACGAATGCATGAGAGTAAATGGAAATATAAATTAGTTCATAAACTCTTACCATGAATAATATTTATGTGAGCATATATTCTAACAGAGATACTCAAAACTTCAGAAAATGATTGCAAAATATTCCAACAGAATATTTTTGTAATTTTCAAACAGACCTATAAATTACAGATACACACTGAATTTCACTTTTTTCTTCCAGAGAGTAGATCCTCTTGCATTCGAACCCAAGATCTCTTGTTTTAATTCCCATGTACAAATAACTTTCCTCCTTACAGCTCTTGATTACCACACGGTTTTTTTTGGCGGGGGGTACACATTATATAAAATAAAATGAAGATATGGAGTGGCTGTAAATATTAAAAATTCCCCCTAACTTGAGTCGATAGGCCTTAACACAAATAGGAGAAAAAAAATGTATTCCAGTGGGGTGGGGTGGGGGTTGGAATGATGCCAACGGGGAAGGGGATATAAAGATGATTAAAATGTTCTGTATAAAATACAAAAAATTCAAGTAAAATTTACTAAAAGAAAAATTCCTCATGATGGTTTATTTTGTAAGAAAAGTGTTAGGTTTTTGAATCCATCTCATTTAGTACTTACAACAGCTGCTTTAAACAGGCAACAGCACAGACGTGCTTGCCATGCACGTGCCACGAAACACACACAAGCACCAAAGGTAAAGAATATAGCTATAGCACACTGCTAAAATCGATGTTTTCAGCCATTATTGCAGTCTAGGTATGCCACAGGTAACATTATTACTTATTTTGTTTAATCTTCACAACTTGATCAGACATGACTGTTAAAATGATTACATGCTTTGCACATAACAAGTAAATAACGGAGACCTTATTTTAGATGCATACAATTAAATAAAAGAACTACTGTTTCAACAAAAGAATGACTGATTCAACGTTCATGCAAATTGTCCCTCAATTCAACAGAAAATCCTGTAGCCATTAGTAAATCACTAATGATTAACTTGGTCTTAATGTATATTTGAATATGTAACAGTGATATATATGCATGTTGTATATATATATATATGTGTATATGTAAATATCCCATAGTAGAATATGCATAAATATATGCAATAACATTTATTTTAAGAACAAATGAAGATGTTAAAATTTGGGGATAGTATTAATTTAACAGAGTAGAATTTGTGGGTGACAGATGACATGTTAAATATTTTCATATTATAATTACCTTGTTAATCAATAGCTTATTCAATTTAAACTAGAATTCATTCTTTACTATAATGGCAGGGGTGGTTTATTATATTATGGGATTCTTGAACACTATCATAAATATAAGCATTTATAGAACTTAACAATGAAATCTGAAATATTTCAAATTTATAATAATTCTTATTCTTAAAACATATTGACAAGTATTATATGTATAAGTTTAAATAACTGTGGTCAACTATCTGTATGCTTTTGTGGGATTTAAGTATCCCTGGATATAATTCTGTAGCCAAACCAAATGTGTATAGGAACTGATTTCATTCAACTAAAAAGAATTTCAAACTGTTATCAAAAGATATTTGAAAATAGACTAGATCAGTCTTTCCCTGTGTAAGTAAACATCGTTCATGTTCTTTCAAGTTTCTTTTACCTTCTGTTGAAATGGTTTTACTACTTCTTTTTAAAAAGTACATTAAAGAAAATTTCTCTGTGCTCTTCAGAACAAGAAATTTGAATTTTCCCAAGTTTTCATTCAAAATGACATCATATTGCACCTCATATGTTTATAGTATGAGCAACTTGCCATGAAACCTGTTACAACCTACAGGTTAAACTCCATTCCATGTGAAACATACTTGCTAATGACTCACTTTTAGCTGATGAGAATTTCAGGATTATTTGGCATTCCACATTGAATATTTTTTGAACCCATGTGTTAATCAGTTCCTGTACCTTGTTATAGCTACAAATAAACCAGCAAATAATCATATATTGATTACACAGATCTTAAAATACATTTATCATGAAACTTTAGCGTGGTTTTAGGATACTGGGCACAAAACAATGCCCATATGAACCATAAAGGGCCCAAACTATTAATCTACAATTTCCTTTCTATTTCTTAGACCAAAATAATTAGAAAAATAAATAAAAATTGAAGAAAACTAAAGGGAGAAAGCTCAACTGATAATTTCCTGTATTTTATTTGACTTAAATATAATCTCTCTCACTTGTTAGATTTTTGAGTTTGAGAAAATTACTTAGTTCACTGTTCTGAATTAAGACTATGTTTATATGAATAATATAATTGTCATTTGTAAGATTTAAATTAATCTTTAATTATTTCCCCAAACATTTTTATATATGCATTTCTGTTCTTCAAAAATATGTGAATTATAATGAAACAAATGATGTTAGAAATTAAGGTAAGAAATTTATTGACTTTGAAGTTTTCCTTTTTTGTGATTTTTTTCCCCCAGTAGGCATTATATAGTAGTTTTTGCTAAATATATGATATATGTATCAAAATGAAAAGAAAGTCTTCCCTGTTTCCCTGGAATTTCATGGTTCAGGGAAAAAGCATCTGAATGCATCAATAGATTTATGTCACTACCAAAAGGTGTCAGGTGGGAGTATAGTGTCAATATATGTCTCTTGGGTTTAAAATGCACCTTGCTAGCTTGCTAAGCAGTTTCCAAGTTCATAAATGTATTGTATATGTGTGCACAAATTCACGTTTGTGCATGTAGATATATAGGTGTGCATGCCTGTGGTGTGTGTGTGCGTGTGCATGTGTGTGTGTGTGTGTGTGTGTGTGTGTGTGTGTGTGGCCAGAGGTGAGCACTGGGTGTCTTCCTCTACTGCTCTCCATCTTATTTTTACTTTATGTATGTGTATTTTGCCTGTATATACTGGAGTTCCAATAGTTCTGATCCACCATGTAGGTGCTCGGAACTGAACTTGTGTCTTCAGCAGGAGTAGCCAGAGTTGTTAACTAATTCATCATCTCTCCAAACTCTTATTTATTTATTTATTTATTTATTTATTTATTTTAGAGAGAGTCCTAAGCCTGGAACTTGCTGATTTGACTAGACTTAGCTGCCAGCAAACAGCCACAATCTTTGTATCTCTTGCCTCCCCAGTACTGGGATTACAGGCAAATAAATTTTTCCCTGCATGGGTGCTGAGAATCTGAACGTCTGTCCTCATGCTTGTCTGGCAAGCACGTTATTGATTCAGCCATCTCCACAGCTTGTGCTTTTTATTCATTACCTATGCAAGAATCTAATTTCAACTCATCATTACCATCATCACCATTATCACCTACCCCCTGAAAACCTGAAATTACTTGAAAATAATATGATGATATTTGACAAAAGAGAATCACCAAAATGAAGGATGTACTTTGTGAAAAATAAATTTGTAACAATGGCAGTACTTGCTTATCTTGGCTAAACACACTGAATTGTGGATTCACTAAATTGCTTGTTTCAGGATGGCAACTGAACAAAATGGCCTCATCTCTGCTATTGTCTATTTTTCACACATCACATATCTAGCTCATAGCTAAGCAGAAGAGGTGAATTAAAGATGTGCATTAGTAAAAGTTATCTCAGAAACTTCTGAAGGATAGCAAAATATTTTGCATGGTGAATTGTCTACGACAGTATCTATAGATATGAATGGTTTGGACGAGAGCATGCATAATACACTTCAGAATGACTCGAGGATCGCATCCCAAGTTTATTTTATGATACAAAATACTCCATTAAAATCAGTCTCTTTGAAACAGAAACAGCCTGTTTCTATCACAGTATTCACATTCCGAAATAAGTACAATTTAGACACCATGTTTTCTCCAATTATCTATACAGTGTACTTTCCTCTTCAAATTCCTTTGTGTATTCAATCATTCTTATGCTTATTCTGAAAACTGGAAATTGTAATATTTGTACTTTATTATGCTAACAAATTATTCTTAACAATAAAGAGGATTTTTTTTCAGACTAGCATCATTTTAAGTTTCTTACAAGCAATAAGGTGAAAAGAGAAATTCAATCATCAGTAAGTTATTTTAGTTGAACAATAATAGATACTCAAAATGAATATGTAAACAAATCAGGTTTGTACTACAAGAAGGAAATGTTTTGTTGTTTTTGTCATTTTTAAAAAGATTATTATTTTTTAAGATCCTTATTATTAATACTAAAATTCTATACAGGCAAGACATTCAATAAATGCTTAATTTTTGATGAGGCAGGAGTTAGTCTAAAGAAGGTGAGAAAGATTAAAATTCAAAGATGTTTTTAAAAATAAAACTTGAAGCAAAATTCTTTACTTTGGTTACTCTATTTCAAAACAAAAATAATTGTGTTTGAATTTGAATTTTTCATGTTTCAGAAACTATTATATAACATGTAGATTTGTAACTTGAAATGAGGTTGTAATGAGGTTGATACTATTAAAATATATACTTGTTCATCTTTCATAAAATAAATTAAATTTTATTATTTTAATTATCATGAATATGAGTTTTGAGAGTTTCTAATTTTTAAAAATAAAATGCAGAATATGTTGCCTTGGAAGTACATATGTATATACATTAATTTTAATCAAAACTATATATAATTATATATAAATTATAAGAGTAATCATTTATATATAATCATTATAAAGTAATCATTTCATATTACTTAATCATCTTGTGACAAGAATATTCCTGATGCCTCATGCTAAATGTATACATAAGGAAATATTTTTAATTTAACATATCATCATTAGTAGTTGGTATTATGGAATAATATATAATGCTTCTATAATTATAAAAGTACTAATAATATCCCATAACTTCTGAAAGTAAAATATCACTTAAAATGACAAATATGGCAATATTATCATAAAACTTTAAGTAAAAACTATTCATTTATCTAAATCATCAAACATATTCACTTAACTACTGATATTTTTATATTTCCAACATTAATTGCTATACCAAGGACAAAGATGGAATAAAGTGATGCCCCTTTAAAGGAGCAAGCACTAGAAATGTGTTAGTAATCGTTGAACACTCTGCATTATGCACATCTCGAGAATCTAACGCCCCCTCATTTTATTAGTTTCTTAGTTACTGCATCTGATTGGTTCAGTTCTTTTATACTTATCTTCAAAGCTATCTCAGTCCGAAATTGTTAGTAATATCTATCCTAAAAGTCCTGTTTTCTTTCTGATACAACCATATTTCAGGGTAGACAAGTCAGGATTTCTTTCTTTCTTTCTTTCTTTCTTTCTTTCTTTCTTTCTTTCTTTCTTTCTTCTTTCGTCTCACTGCATCCTTCACAAGGATCTATCTTTGGCCTCTAGCACCCTTCTGAGACAATTGTACCAAAATTTACTAATAACCTGAGTCAAATCCATCCAAGGTGTTTATTTTCAGCTTTCAACGTATTTAGTGTTTTAACTAAATTCTTTGCAATCTCAGATGAAAATCCATTTAATTCATAATTGAGGGTAAATATTTGCCCATTTGCTTTTTGGTTTCTCCTTATATGTAAAATGACAATATTCAGACTGATGTACTGGATGGTTTAGTATGGGATAATATATGGAAAAAATTATACTTCCTTACTCACCTTTCTGAAAATATCTCTATGTTTGAGTTTTTTCTTTCAACTTTTTCTTCTGATACAGTCAATAGTTCTAACTTGTTTGGTACATCTACTTCAAATATCAAAGCCTTTAGCCTAAAACAATTAGGATTGCATACTGTCAGGTAAATAGATTGACGAGTTATGACAAAAGGGAAATTACATAATAATGTATATAGGTGATTCAATTAATCCAGAGTTTGGAAAGAGGGATAATTGTGAGATAGGAACTATAGGACAGTTTTGAAATAGATACAGCATAATTGCTTAACTACAGGAGACACTTTTCTTACCTAGGGTAAAAAACAGGACTTCTGAAAGCGAATGAGGGTTTTTTTGTTCAAAGTTTGTTCTCAGAGAGTCTTCCATGGTTGTTGGACGTTTGACATAGATTCAGGAATGGAAGAGAATGGGAAATTATTTTATACTTGAGGAAAGAGTGGAAAGGTTTAAGGTGTCCTCTGATTTGACCTTTATTATAGAATGGAGCTGGTGGCCAGAAACCAAAATTGGCACATTCAAGGCAAATTGTTTGAGAAACATCTGGCTTTCTCTGTCTGGTACTGAAATGAGAAAGAAGAAATAATAAAGATGCTGAAATTTATTGACTATATCTATACAGGTTGGGGCCTGTTGCTACAGAAACTGTATATCTTCTGTTGGGATACATGTATTTATACAGAGTACATTTTAGAGCACTTTGCCATCTTCACCCATATGGCTTGGAAACATCTCATTTGTTTTTATTTAAATGTGAATATTTTGCCTTTAATCTTGGCACTTGAGAGGCAGAAGCAGGCAGATATCGATGATATTGAGGCCAGCTTGGTCTACATAGTGAGGTCTATCTAGGTCAGCTGGTGCCACAAGGAGACCCTATCTCAATGTAAATTAAAAAACAAAAGGAAAGTTGTGGATGTTTTGTGAAGAGTATTGTCATCTTGTTTTGTTTTCTCTGTTTGAAAAGTGGCAAGTACTGTACAGGTCTTGGGTTATTTTGAATTTTCAGTTCTCCTCGGCAGTTTAGCAGACAGAAGGTCCTGTTTTCACTTATCATAAAGTATAAATAAGATAAATTTCCATCTGGGTATCTCAAAAGCCTTGCAAAACAAATGATTGACCTCCTCCTACCTGAATGCAGGAACAGTTGGTACTTATATTTAGTTTACAAATACCAACTGAATGTTCATTTTCTTGACTACTGTTTGTATTGACTTAGCATGGTATTAAACTTCTTTTGCTAGGTAATTAATTGTAGTATACCTTTAGCTAGAATGTTTAATTCTAATGTTTTACCACTCCAATATCTCTATTCTAATTGACGTTGGTTTTTTTAAAGCATAGAATTTACATTAAAGCAAAACAATGTACTTAGTATATTTGTTTTCTGGTTGGTTTGGGTTTGGGAAATTTGGGGATTTTGGGAGGCAGACACAAACTCTTGCTTTGTTGATGGTCTGTAATGTTCTAAGTAGGGCAGGCTGGCTCTTGTATGCTGGGATTACAAGCATGTGTGACAAGCTTCACATGTTAAACTCCATTTTTATATAAAGAAAAAATGGATGTGATATCATAGATACTCACTACTATTTTTTAACCTACATCTCACAGTCTCAGCCTTTTTGGATCATGAGCAAGGTCCTGAGAATCAAATGTTTTCCAGGTATCATAAATGATTGTATAACATAGCTTGTCTGGTAATCTTCGACCTTTTCTAATCTGTTGATTTCAAGACCTAGATGTAATAAAGTCTCTTTTTTAAGCTTACTTAGATAAATTAATGGTTAATGTTTTTTTTTTCTGTATTTCTATTGCAAGGTATCTCACTGCTTTTTTATAATGTTGTATCTTATGTGATGTAACACATATAATGGAGCCACACTATTTTAGCACTCTGGATTCATACGATCATCTTGTAATTATCCCCAGTATACAGATGAAGCTTTGTTGCAAAGAGATAACAGATTATGAACTGGCTCTAACTTTCAGTTTACACTTCTCTTATACAAACAGCCTTCTTTACTGACTTCAAAGCCCATATATTCACTAGTGAGATACTTGTACCCTTCAACATTTGAATTATCAGTTTTATAAATTGTTTATAAGTTGTTTTGTATTTATTTCCTAAATTCCTGGGGTTGAGACTGCATCTATACACTGGAACTAGATTAAAGCATACAAAGAAGTATAAAATATTAAATTGCCAATGATATTTCATAAATATCATACAGAATAAAATAAAACTTCAAAAGTTTGTCCTTACAGGTTTAATTTATCTAAAAGTAACTTCATATACTTCTTTACAGATAGCATAATTCTGATGGGAACAGGAATATGAAATTTGTCAAATAGGTAATAGGGTGAAGCCCTAGAAAATGACTAATTCTGTTATACCCTGAAGCTAGACATGTCCTTGGTACTATTGGCACTTCTGGAAGGCCAGAAATGCGAGAAATATTTCATCCAGAGGCATTATTTAGGAAAAATAGAAACAGTCTAAAACTGGATCAAGTATTTACCCAGGAGAGAGTCAAAAAACACATTTATTCTTTCTGAAACAAGAGATCCCAGAACTAGCAATAAAAGTTTCTAGGTTTTCTGGGTCCAGAACAAAATCACAAATGGGATTAAATAGGCATTTTTAGATCGACATTTTACAGATGGCACCTGGACTCTTGTTTCTTTACATGATGGGTCATGTTATCTCAGGAAAATTCCTTTCTGGGTTCACTAGGTCGTCAGAGTTTACAAAGTAGATAGTTCAGGCTTGGGTCAGGACACCTGCCACCTTTTGATTTGTACCTAGATCAGGATAATTGGGGAATTGGTCAAAAGGTCATTGCAATTTACTAAATTGGATAGCACCTACAGAAGTTTAGGTATCTTTCATGTTTGATCTACAGTTTTCTTGGTCTAATTAAATCAGGTGCCTCATTAATCCATTTGGTAAACTTTGAATTCTCTTAATTCTACATTTTCATTAACAGTTAGACATAATGTGTGGAAAGCATCACAGACCTTCAAGATATTACAGAGAAATCAAACATTTCAGTGTAGCGAAAACATCACAGAATATGATAACATTACTGACCAGTAAAACATCCCAGGGTTACCTTTCAAAGTATCAACCTAGTTAGTGAAACAAAAGGAAACTACAAAACAGTCTAAATTTAAAAGAAAGTTTTATAATAATACAGAAGGTTAAAATAATAAAAATTTTGCTTATCCATACATGTCTCCTCCTCCTCCTCCTCCTCCTGTTCTTCCTCCTCCTCCTCCTCTTTCTTGGTGACCTAATGAACACATCTGCCTAGAAACTATGTTTTGTTGGATAATTTCTTGGTCCTTCTACTGTTCACTATTAGTCTGTCTACTCATCTAGATGGATAAACTCATGACTTCTCCTTCAGAATCTGTGGTTGGGGCAGGTGGATTAACCAGTTTAACTCTCCTTATCTCAGACTAGTCATTTCAAGGACTAATTTACATCCTTAAGATAATGTGTTTTTAACCATTAGAAGGAATTTCATCATCGGCAACCTCTCTTGATATCCTCATCCCATTATAAGAGGGAGTTATAATCTTTCCAGAAACCCTTGCTTTATTGTCATTATGCAAGTCCTTTTTAGGCAACCATATTGAGATGCCATGGTTGCAGCTTCCTATTGTGTGACACTATTACCAGAAATACACGAACAAATAAATGACTGCTCACCACAGAGAGGGAACTGATGACAGATCAAAGAAAGGATATCATCAAAATTCTACTTGGTGAATCAATAATTTTTATTGGGGTTACTTACAGGAGTATGTGTGAGTAGATATTTACAGGAGCAAAAATGGCTGAAAGAAAGCCGCATCACTAAAGTCCATCCCAGACTAGGTGATGGCTCTTGAAAGACAGAAACCTGGAATGCACTGTGCAACTTACAGACTGATTGGAGTGCCATTTCCCAGCAGCTCAGTGGATCTGAGCTTTTTCTAGGCAGCTCAGATTCTTTCAAACAGCATAGCTAGTCTCTTGTCTGCCAGGCAGCTCTGTGAAGCTAACAGCTAAGTTTGTCTGAGAGTGCCAGTAATTAGGATTCATATATGCTTGAGGTGGAAGGGGCCTCATGAATCTGGTCAGCTTCAGGAACTTCCTAAAGCTACTGAGTAGTTTACTTCTTGAAGCTAATGAGTTGTACTCCAGAATGGAATATTTCATCTCCCCTTAGAATATCCTGTGTCTTACAGAGCTTCCTTCCTAGGTGAAATGTCTTAGAGGGAATTTTTACACTGCAATTACCTATCATATCAAGAATAAATTTCTAGAATCTTAGTCCTTTGGTTCTTACAAATTTTCCATCACTCTCTTCTCCCATGTTCCCTGAGCCTCAGAGGTAAGGGTTGCGTTTTTAAATGTTAACTACTGGGGCTCTGCAAAGCACACTAACTCATTCTCTGCATGTTTTCAGTTGCAGACCTCTGTGTTATTCACCATCTGTTTTGAAAAAACTGCTGCACTGCTGAGGGCTAAGAACTACACTTGCCTATGGTTATAAGAATAAATATTTAGAAAAGTTAGAAATTGCATTGGTTTAGGAAAATGTAGTAATAGTTTCTCCTCTAGTGTCAATGACCTCTGAAGTCACAAGTACTTGTTTGGTTTTATAATACCAGGTGTGAATTCCCTTCTACTGAGTAAGCTTTAGGTCTAATTAAACAGCAATTGGTTTTCCCAAATTTGAAAACACTATTATTGCATCATTATGAATATCTTGATGAACCTGTCATTGTTATGGTTTCTAGACATAACAGTTGCCTAGAACTGATTGCTTCTCTCCACTGGTAGCTTGTATAGCAGCCTCTAGTACTAGGAGAGTAAGTCCTAAGGGAGAACAGTTCAATGTCCGTTTGAGTTCAATTCCATCAAGTCCTGTGTTCAAAGTGTATGGTTGCAAAATATGTGCTAACTGTTTTTGTTTGTGATGAAATACTGTTAAGAAGGCAGTGTTTAGAAAGAAGAGTTTACTTGTGTTTATGGTTTCAAAGGGAACCATAGGTGGCATAGGCGTGACAGCAAGAGAAAGACCTGGCAGTGGGAACAGGAAGTTGAGAGAACACATACTCAACTAAAAACATGAAGCAAAGAGAAAGAACTGGAAATGGGTCAAGGCTATAAACTCTCCAAGCCTATCCCCCAGGGACATTCTTCTTCCAACACTTTAGTCTTTTGGGCATATTTCTCATTCAAGCCATCAGACTATCTTACCTTCAGGTTCTGGGAGGCAAACAAGGGAAACAGCAATAGCCTCTTCTCTTTGGGGAGTCTCTTGGACTACTCTGACTATCAAAAGGAAGAAGAGATAGTTAATCCTGGTATCAAATATAAGGAACCATATCCAAAGAAAACAGTTTCAAGTTGCCCCAAATGCCATGCTTTAATTTGTTAGCAAGTTTCTAAGGTTTTTACAGTAACAGAACAAATAAACTTACAAATTAAGGTACATTTTTCAAATGCCTTGGAGGAAATAATAGGTTACATAGGTGGGGAAATCTCTGTTGTATCCCACTGATATCATCTGATGACATTCTTAGGTTTTCGGTTAGTGGAAGAGATCGGGTGTTTGTTTTAAATGACAAAAAACCTTTCCAGTTTTCATAAAGAGATGCTAAGACTGATTTCAGGTGAACAATGCTATAGTAATGCTGGTAACTCATAAAAGATGTAAAAATAGTGGCTTAAAAAAGAAAAAGGAAATTCTTACTTTATAGACGATAGAGAGAAATGCCTCTGACTTAAATAAGAGAAGCCTCTGGATTTAGAGGAGAAAGTCTACTGAGTTTTTCAGATTAGTGAAGACACTGGATAGTGTATCAGGTCATAAGTCAGGAAAAGAATAATGTGGCTCTACCTTACCTTGGGGCTTCTACATTCGAGAAGCAGTTCAGAAAAGGGAATAGATAGTATTGAAGGCCTGGCTGACCCCTTCGTTGGGGCGGCATCTATGATCTAGCATTTTCTTTTGTACACATTCCAAAAGGATTTAAATCATAGACACAAGAACGTTAGGTCACAAACAGAAGTGAGCAATTAATGATTATAAAGGGAGTAAGATATACCAAGATAAATTTGGATTCCAAACAGTAGCTTTGCAGCATACTACAATCAGTAATCAGCTTTGCAAAATGTTTAACACAGTTGTAGACTTTCCTGGGAACTTCCGTCCACAAGAGGTTGAAAAGAATAACAGTTAATAACACGAAGATGTCCCACGACAATTTTAGTTCTCAGCCTTCAAAATTACTTTTCAATCACCATATTCTTCTCAGGTAAAATCAGAAAGTATGCAGGATCTTTAACAAAGATGTGGGTTGATCATAGGACTTTATTTCAAAGACCCTACAGTGAAAATTATTACTCTCTAAAGAAAGAAATTAAAGGAAACACATAACAACAGTTCTATTAAGAATAATAACCTGGGACCTCCTATGCTCATGGATTGGGAGAATTAATATTGTTAAAATAAACATACTGCCTTAAAATCCATAGGGTAGAAAAGAAACCCTGAAGAACTTAAGAAATATTGAACAAAAAAGATATGAAGTTAAATGTATCATAGTGCCTTGGCTTCAAAACACAATAAATGGCAAGAGGAATCAAAATAAAGTGATTCATGGCAAGAAAGCAAGACTAAAATAAGACAGAAAAATGTTACACAGTTCATTGCTGGGGAAAACCCATACGTCTATAGCCTGCTCATCCTGACAAATGTGCTGAGGATACCCAGTGGAAAAGGATGGTGTTTTCAATAAATGGTGCAAAGAAAACAGAACATTCACAGTAGAAGAAAGACTCTAGACCCTTCTCTTAGCCAGTGTATACAATAAACTCAAAATCAATTAAAAACATAAGAGTAAACTCTCTATAGGCATTAGGCAAAACAGCAGAGGGGAAAGTGACTCAGGACACTGCACCAGATGGTCTTTCCCTGTTTTAACATTATTGATTAAATTTTTTGGAATTTTACATATTGCACTTTGATCCCCCCCCACCTTACTACCCCCAGCACGATTCATACACAATCTAGTTATTTTAAGACCTATCAAGTTTGTGTCCCACATGCCCTTCAGTGTGGGCTAATCCCCTGAAGCCTCATCAACCTAAACAGCTTCATCCCTTTGAAGAAAAATGACTTTTTCTCTCCCATCAACCATCAGTGGCCAATAATTCCTTGACTAGGGTTGGGCATCTTGCCTAACCTCCTCCATCCATGATAAGATTTTGTCTGGCTTCATGTTAAGTAAGTCTTAGGCACTGTGTTCACATGAGTAACTGCCCTGCTGTCTGGATAATACTATTTCTTGGAGTCACCCACCATATCTGGCTCTTACAATCTTTATGCACATTCTTCTGCAATGATCCCTGAGCCAGGGAGGAAAGATGTAATAAAGATGTCCCAATTAGAGTACAGCACTTTATGCTCTCTTAGTCTCAGCATGTGGACTAGTTGTAGGTATCTGAGTTAATTGTCATTTGTTTTAAGAAGCTTCTCTATTTATAGTGGAGAAATGCACTCATCTATGTGTATAATAATAAATCATTAGTAGTGAGCTTAATACTATATTCATTTAGTGGAATAATTTTTGATTCTTCCCTATGGCTTGTGACCTGTCTACTCACAAGTTCCTATGCCTCACAATAGTGCCAGATAAATGCTCCACCTTGTGAAATAGGCCTTACATCCAATCAGAAACTGGCTGGTCATTCCCATAATATCCTGCCTTTCTGGCACTAATGGGCATATCTTGCCAGTCCTATTGTTCCTGCAAGATTCACGGATGGGCAAGGGTGATGATATTACTTTTCTCTTCTGGTACTGTATATAGCACCTTTCAGCATTATTAAACATATCTAAGTGAGGATGGAGTTTCCAGGTTAGTACTAAATTGATTTCTTCTTGTTTGTTTATTTATTTTTTGCTGATTCTCCTAAGCATAGGAAACAAAAACAAATGTATAAATGACAATTTATTGAATCTAAAAGCTTCTGCAAGAGAAGAACTCACAATATTCATTAGCAAGACTAAGAACCTGATTACAAAATGAACAATAGATTTTTCTTAAAGGAAGAGATGCAAGAAACTTGGAGATGGTGGGAAACTGTTCAAAACCACTACTCACGATATAAAAGCAAAAAAAAAAAAACCCACAATGATCTGTCATTCCCTGTATTAAGAATGGCTATTTTCAAAAACATTAAAAATAATATTGTCAAAGATGCATAGAAAAGGGGATTTTAATTAGTACAGATGATATATAAAGCAACATGGAGTTGTTTTCAAATTAAAAATAATTACCATGTAATTTGATGAACTCACTAGTAGGGATGTGTCTTGGTTATTTTTCTGTTTCTGTAATAATACATTGTGGCCAAGGGAAAGTATGAAAAGAAGAGTTTATTTGAGCTTACAGCTGTAGGGGGAATTAGGGTCCATCATGGTGAAGAGGCATAGTGGCAGGATTAGAAAGCAGAGACTTATTCACATCTTCCAGCAGTCACAGGAAGCAGACAGTGACAGGAAATTCAGCAAAGCTTAAAAATTCCCTAAGCCTGTGCCTAGTGCTTCCTCCAGGAAGGACAAATATTCTAAAACAGCACCACCACCTACTGGGGACAAAATGTCAAATACTAGGAGCTTATGGAAGGCTTTTTCATCAAATCACCACATTGTATCAAAAGAACATTAAGTCAGTGTGCTGAAGGGACATTTCTATCACCATGTTTATTCAGTATTCGAAACAGTACAGGATTAGAATCAACCCAAGTAATAGAAGAACAAAAGAAAGGAAAGAGAGCACGTGCTTTACCTGTGGAGTACTACTCCGCCTTAAAAGAGAATTTTGTAATTTGAAATAGCAAGGATGCAACTGGAGAACTTCATATGAAATAAAGTAAACCAAGCATAGTAAAATGATAGTACATGACATTGATCATTTGCAATATAAAAGAATGTTGATATTCCACGAGTTGAGAATAGAATAGTATTTGCAAGGGCTGGAGACCATAAGAATGAGGGAGAGATGGACTGATGTTTTTCAATGTGTATCATTTTACATTAGATGGCAGTGAGGATTTTCACTGTGGTATAATCTTTTGTGAAGTAAAGTTGAGCATAATTAAGAAAAAAAATGTTAATATAAATTTAGGCATAAGAACTCAGTGAAGGAGAAAGGATTTGGTGTGACATCTCTTCAAGAGAGAGAGATGTCTATTTACCCCAGATACATCAAGGATAATGCTATCCAAGTATAGCATAGTGAACCAGTGAGTTTGTTCAGAGGCATAATGAGGGAATACTTACAAGAACTTGGGTAATTTGAAAGGAAGTACATCACTGAGAAGCTCCTACCAGCATGGCGATGACCAAAAAGCTGCATCCCAGTCTTAGCAGAGCTAGCAGCCAGACCCTCCAGCTGTGGTGAAGCATGCCCTTTTCTCAGCCATGGGGGCTGAATATACAACCTTCAGAAGGGCTTTGTGAGTCTTGTAATGTTCTGGGCTTCCTGAGATTTTTCAGTTTGAATGAACTTCTCTTTTAACAGAAGGAAATGTTTCAACTTGGAGGAAATGGCTATACAATAGAGACAAGCAAAGCACAACTGCACAAGTCCTGCACAAGGTGAAGGCTCCTTATGTTTCCTTACTGTTTCCTTACATTTCAATTTTATAAAAAAAAGCTATAAGCCAATTTATGAAATTGATATCTATTTTTCTCCAGTTAAATTTAAAAATAATGATTTGCTCAATATTGCTTCAATTTGCTCAATATAAAAAGTTAGAAGTAGTTCATATCTGAGAGAAAATTAATGTTGGGAACAAATGGATGCAGAAATTACACAGCTAAAAAGAATAGAATTTTTAATTATCTCTTTGAGTCAGAATTCGTTTTTGAACATGCTGTCAAGTAGAAAACAAGCCCAGATGTAGTTACGTGAGACTTGACTTGAAAAGGTTGTTGCAAACGTGGAAAGGAGACAATTGCAGTAGAGAGAGGAAGCATTTTTAAATAGGGAGAATATAGTTAAGCTTAGGTGTCTCAAAGGATCGCAGAATGTTTAATCAACATTCCCAGCATCACCTAATATAACCATATATATATGAGATCTATGAGACAGAGGATTTATAGATAATGTACATATATATGTATGTATGTATGCATGTATGTGTAGAGGCAGGTGTTTATAAATCTTCATAGTGAAGTTTTGACAGTAGTCTTAAAGCTGTTCCTGTCTGTATCTTACCTGTCTACATTCTACTATTCTGTTTTACTTGTGACTCAAAGCAAAAACCACCTGCCAAACCAACTTTCTCTACTACCTTCATCTTAAAGATGATAGTCTGATTTTTTAGAAATAGTATGTAGTGTAAGTAGAAATTTAATAAATTGTATTAATCTAGGCATGATACCTCTAAACACTAATCCTAGTATAAGAAAAGTTAAGGCAGCAAGATTAACATGAAACCCAGGTCAGACTAGACTACATAATGACTTCTAGATTTTGCCTGAAGAGTGAAGAGCTGTTTCAAAACAAATATACAAACAACAGTAAACAACAAGAAGAAAGTTGTATCAAAATAGACATGTGTGTGTGAGTCAAATGCATTCTTGTATACTTGAGATAGTGCTATGCCTGTATTTTTGTATCCTACTGCATTATATCTCGGGTATTGTCATGTAAATCATAAAATTATTATGAGTATAGTTTGATTTTGCAAAATAGCTCATTTTTCTTCACAGTCTTCATTTTTATACCATATTTAACTAATTATTTTCATGCTTGTTAGAGTATTTGCTTATTTATTATTATTTTTGTTTCTTACTTTCCAAATAAGTTAAAGAATGTTGAAAAAAAAAGTACATGTTTTTTAGTATAAGTATCTGTATAAATCTGATGTTATTCATTTTATTATACTTTAGTATATTCATTATATTACTGTATGTGTGTGTGTGTGTGTGCATGTGTGCGTGTGTATGTGATGTGTATATAGAGGGGTGGTACATGCTATTGTCTGTGTGTGGAGTTCAGAGAACCATTTTATGGAGTTGCTTCTCTCTACATTTTACAAGTGTCTTTGGCGTCTAATTCAGGGCATCAGGCTTCTATGGCAAGTGCCTTGATCCTTATGACAGTTTTGTCAACTTGATAGAATCTAAAAATCTCTCAAGAGATTGTTTAGATCAGTTCAGCCTGAAAGAATGTCTTTGCAGGACTGTCTTGGTTGCATTAATTGAGGAGCAGGCCCATGTGGGTAGACTATTACCCTGGCTTGTGTCCTGAGCCTGGTAAGTAACAAGGAAGCTAAAGCACACCTAGGAATTCATACATTCATTTCTTTCTGCTCTTGACAGTGGAGGTAAAGTAACTTGCTGTTTCAAAGTTCCTGCTGCCTTGAATTCTTTGGTAGGGTGGGTTTTAACAAGAAACTGAGAGCTTAATAAACACCTTGTTTTCTTAATTTCTTTTGGTGAGAATATTTTAAAACAGCAAGGGAAAGTAGATTAAGACACTTACTTAGCCACATCACCTGATGCCTATAATTTTTGACGGAATGCATCCTGAAGCTGATGCTGGCTTCAGACTAGCTATTTAGCCAAGGATAACCTTGAACTCTTGATCCTCTTCCTCAGATTGTAAGCATGTGCCGTAATTGATCTTCTGATCTGACATTTTCTAAAATTTATCATTGTATAAGTAATATTGCTTTCATAATTGCTATAAGTATTTTTATGGTTAATATATTTTTATTCCCTGTTTTACAAAGAAATAAAACTGTATTCTTTCACTATATTTTAATTTAAAAATTTTTAATTATTGTTTTTCTTTTATGAGTATGTATGTAATACCTGCATGTATTTAAGTGCACCCGTGTCTTGCAAAGCCACAGAGATCAGAAGACGGGGTCAGATCCCCTGGATCTGGGGTCACAGATGGTTGTAAGAGGCCATGTGGGTCCTCTGCAAGAGTAGCCAGTTTTCTTAACCGCTGGGCAATCTCTCTAGACTTTTATTTTTTAATTTTAAAGAATATTTAATATTTTATCTTATGTGTATGACCGCATTGCTTGCATATATGTAAGAACATTCAAGTTGTACAACCTCCGTGGAGGTCAGAAGAGGGTGTCTGATCCTTGAAAGTAGACTTATGGATGCTTGGAAGCTGCCATGTGGGGGCAGGGAGCTGAACCTGTACACTCTGCAAGAGTAGTCAGTGCTCTTAACCGCTAAGCCATCTCTCCAGGCCCCTATTTCACCAAATTTTTAACAGATTCTTAGTATAATCAAATTTTCACTAATGTTTTAAAATCAATGATTAAATGCGGGACATGGGCCCACTGTGTAAAGGCACTGAATGTACAGTATGACCCCAGAGACCCTGAAGGGACGGCAGGTGTCCTGGCCTCCTCTGCCTGAAGCTATAACCTAGGTCCCAGGAAGCCACTGCAGGTATGACATCCTCATTCCTCAGCTGTTACTTAATCTTTTTTTTTTTGCCCCATGAAGACCACCCCAGACTGAAGCCATGTTTTTCTGGGTTTCCTTTCCTCATTCTTTAATTCTATATCAGCCCTAGAACCTCCCCACCCCTAAAAGACTCCCATCTTTAACTTTCCTGCCTTTACTAAGGCCTCCCTATATAAACCCCTGCCTTGACTTCAATAAACAAGCTGTCCACTGACAGTCTCCTGAGAGTTCATTCCGTTGCACTGGGGCCACCTGAGGACCTGTTCAACTGCTCTCCATTCTCTGGGATGACTGGAAGACAATGGTCATGCTGGAGACAGAGACCTACCCACAATAAAACTTTTCATTATTCAATTTACAATTACTGATACTATTAAATATAATTAATATCTTGCTATTTGCTTTCTTGGAGAGTGCTAAATGAATCATTTTTTCTTTAAGTCATGCAGCCCTTTGTGTGTGTGTGTGTGTGTGTGTGTGTGTGTGTGTGTGTGGTAAATAAGGTGGTTATGTGTATGAGTATGTGAACATGCCTGTGTGCATGTGCATGTAGAAGCCAGAGGACAACCTTAGATGTCATTCTTCGCCACCTGGACTAAGCACCTTGCATTTGAGATAGGATCTCTTAGTGGCTAAAGGGCTCCTCCTGTCTCTTTTTGAAATCAGGTTCTCATAATTTAAAGGACAGGCTGTTTACTGACAGATTTCTCCTCACTCCGAATTCTGTTTACTGACAGATTTCTCCTCACTCCGAATTCTCTTTCTTATAAGGATACTGTCTATGTTTCAGTGGATGCATGGGCTTTCTACTACTGGTTTCTTCTTCCAGTTCTATTCTTGGGTTGCTAGCTAGAGCTTCAGAACCAGTTCAGTGCCCTTCGAGCAAGCACTCTTTGTTTCCTCTTTAGTTAAATCTGACTTTGTTTCCTCCTATTTTTAGTTTTGTAAGTAAAGTTAATAGGCTAGAGTGAATAACTCAGAATATTTTATCTTTCATGGATCTATAAAAATATTTCTTATTTATTTTCTTTATCTTTGTCTTTACTGATATTTTCAAAACCCCAAAAGTATTATTCTTTCTACTTTGTTTTCCGGAAAAAACAATCTACATTATCCTTTTTAATTAATTAAAATGTTATTTTACGTCTATCATCTATTCAGATTTGTTCAATACAAATTAAAGTCCTCTTTTGTTTTTTTGTAATGGTTTTTCATTCTAGCATTAGAACAATGCCTTTTTGAAAACAGACATGTTTTCCTCTCTCTTTATGACAGGGTGTTACTGTAGCCACTGCTGGCCTGGAAATCAGTATGTAGCCCAGGCTGACCTCAGTCTTACAGAGATCTGTGAGCCTCTGTCTCCTGAGTGCTAGGATTAGAGGCATACTCTACGAGGCCCAGCTCTATAAATTTAATTTTGTACCGAAGTTGTCTGTGTCTGTTCATTTTCATATCTAACTTACAGGGCAGCATTTTATCCAAGACTGACTTTAATCAATTTAATGATCAGGTCTCATTTTTGTGTGATTTGCAGTTCTAAGTATGGAACACAATCCTAGGCATGCTACACCCCAACCCAGGAAGTAAGAGTTTATGAAGATTATGTGAAAAACATTTATGAGGAAATGTTTCCATTCACAAAAAGAAACATACAAAAATTGGATGAAGTCATTGCATAGTGAACAAATTTTGGAGTTAATCACTCCAATTCAGCAGAAGATTAAGAAAAGAAGAAAAATCCAAACAAGGTATTTCATTCCACAGGTAAATGGTATGACATACTATTTTATCTTATTTAAAGTTGAATTTGTATTAGGTTATAAATTATCAATGAATGGAATTGTTGGAAAGAAAGGGCTAACAAACAACATTAACAAGCTTATTTGATTCTAGTCCAAAAAGTTTTTAAATTCTCCGTAATGATTTGAAATAGTTGGTATAAATTTGCTGATGGTTAGTACATGCATTTAAATGGCCCTTTATCTGAACATGTATGCAGCCTCAGATACAGAATGAACAAATATCAGAGATATTTTAATATCTAATTTGGATAGTTTTATATAAGATTAGAATAGGTTTAGAAAATCTGATAGAAACTGAAGCCAATTAAGTGTCAGTTATATGTTCACAGATAAACTCTTTTGTAAAATAGTAAATGATGGTCCTGATAGCTGGTAAATGCAGAGTGATGCTCCAAACACTCAAAACAATTCATTTCACTTTGACTCATAAAGTTCACAATTGACCAAAATATCCAAGCACAGTCTGCATTCCAGTTGGCAACATATATTCCCTGCTTGCATTATATTTTGCAATGAAATGCTGGATAGCAGTTGGATATAATTTTTCCATAATAGAAATAGCAAAACATCTTCCCTGTTAGCCCATAACAAACAATATTCATATCAAAATGAACCTATTTAATGAAAAGTGTGGCTGCTTTTATACACTTTTATAGCAGTTTGATCATATTTTGGCGTAATCAGCACTGAAGTAAATCTAGTATATGTCTCAACGGAAAGTGATAAAGCTGAATAAAAAATTGCATAGATCCAGTTTCTTGTGCACAGTTTTTAAAACGATGCTCAAAATTATACAGAACTATGCTGCTTAGGCACTTCTTTAATGAATCGCAGTGAATGATTGTGCTTTCTTATAAACAAACAGGCACATAGAAACAGTAAAGTGGGAAAGAGGATTCCGAGAATTGCATTATGCTGATCCCAAGAAACTAATTCTTGTGATGTAGCACAAGAACAGTCTATATCCTATTCACTTCAAATAAGAAAATATACTGCAGAGACTATTCAGAAGTTACTGTTACTTCAGAGTACATTCAGCAAATCAATGTAATATGCATGCACTCTTTTTCTTTCTGCAGTGAGGGCTTATGCATAGTGTTCTAAAACGTAATCAATTTTCTAAAGGAGAAATCTATTTTACTAAGAAAAGATACATTTTCAAGTCATGGTGGTGCACAACTTTAATCCTAGACCTAGGGAGATAGAGATAACAGAGGCAGGTGGATTGCTGCCAGATTAAGGCAAGACTGGGATGATTTACATGGCAAGTTCCAGGCCACCAGCTGGGATTACATAATATACAAATATATATATATATGAGAACTCATAGTTGTAGTCAAAGTCACAAGATAGTAAACATAAATTATACACTTTATATAAATTTAATATGCTTTCAAACATGATGCTATATGTTATGCTTAACAGGAAACGAAACATACAAACAGCTAAACAAATATTGTTGATGTTATAGAGATGATAATATTAATTAATGATTGTTTAGGAGAAAATTTTTTCTACTTTTAAATATACTGAGTTTATATACATAAGAGATCATTACCATACTAGCTGCATAATTCCCTAAGTAATATGATTCTTCATTTTCATATAAAGTATGACATTTCACAAATTTGTATAATTGATATTGTCTGTATAGAACTCATGTCAATCCAACATAGCAAAATGTTCAAATCTACTTGGTTGTAACAGAAAGTCATAGGTATAAATCAAGTGGTAACCTTTTAGACTCTGTTTAATATAGACAATACATTTATTTGAAGAGTTCTGAACAGTTGAAATGTGTAAAGAATATTGTGAAAATTCAAGTATCATATTCTCTTCAAACGACACTAAGGCTTTCATAATTTCTCTTGAAAAAAGCTTTTAGATTCACATCAATAGCTAAATATCAAAAAAGTATCTTTAGTGGCTAGTATATTGTAACTATTCGGAGGAGAATTTTGGAGACATGTCTTCTTTTGATCTCCACATTTTCATTAGGATGGCACTAGGAAATGTATTGTCTGTTCTGGGTGGGTTGTCTATTCTTATGGAATAGAGAAAAAAAGAGCACATCCCATAGATCTAAGAATCTGTTCTGTATTCAAGTTACAATTTTTCTCATCTGAAATGTGGGACTTTGAGTTAGTTACAGATCTTAATAATAATACATCTTTATATTCATCTTTTAAACATACACAATAAAGTTTTTAAACAGGATTTGTAACTGGGATGCTCAAAGATTTAAAGAAAACTGCTCATTCAAATATAAGTGAAGATTTATCAAAATTGACATTTGAGTCATTAGTGATCGAAGTAGTAATGTGTTCAGTAGGTTAAACACTATTTGAGAATGTATGTGAGTATGAATATATAGAAGCAGAAAGACATAACTATTATATTTGATAGATTACTAGGTTAAATGTAAAGATGACTACTTTCCAAAATATCCTTAATTCATATTTGAGGTTGTCATTTTTATTAACAAGAAATATTTATTGCTCTGCCAAATAAGATCTTTCAAGGTAACCAATCTCTAGAAGGCTAAAATTCTGTAGGTTAGTAAGTGCAGAACTGAGCTAGGAAAACAAACCAACAAACAAAACACCCCCAAACAGCAAGGTCATATACTTATATCAAAGTTACTAATATTGTGTTCTCTGACAGTTTCCTCTCTTATTGTCACGATTTTCTTTACTCTTGAATAGAAAAAGTAGAAAGAAAGAGGAGGAGGAAGAGGAGGAGGAGGAGGAGGAAGAAGAGGAGGAGGAGGAAGAGGAGTGGGAGGAGGAAGAGGAGGGGGAGGAGAGGAAGGAAGAAAGGAAGGGAGGAAGGAAAGAAGAAGAAGAACCTGGGCTTCTTAGGTTTGGCCTGAAAACAGTAAAGCAATTTTGTTGCTGATTCTACTTGTCTTCTAATGCTTGTTCTATGAACCAGATTCAAATTAATTTGGCAAATGACAATGACTTCTGTTTGCAAAGTTTGAAGAGAAATCACAGATTGGCAACTCAGAACTGTATAACCTTCTACTTTTGAGGCTGAGAATTAAGTCCACGAAGTACTCTATCAAAATCCAATTGTTGCATTTAAGGAAATTTCAGTGGAATGAAATTCTCCAAGATTTCTACTTCTTATTAATGTCCTCAATTTACTAAATATTGAGTTACCTTTCAATTATATGGTAAAAACTTTTCAATACAACTAGCAAACTGATTTCCCAGGGAAGATATGATAGAATTTGTCTCCAAATATTAAGTTGATGCCTACCCCTTAATAGAGGTTTATCATGTCTAAATAAATGGAAATATTCTCAAACTTAAACTTCAGTATGACTTTGGATATTCATTTGTTTAATTATATTCCAGAATGATGAATGATATATTTGTATCACAACTATGCAAAGAATCAATAATCATGTACATAAGAAGGCACAACAAATTTATTTGTGCTTTGCTTTGGAGGAAACTGTGATAGTGGAATAATTAATTTAAAATTATGCCATGTTATAAAATCAAAATCAACTACAATGTGTGTTAAGATTTCTGGAAAGGGCTTCAAAAAAGACAGGATGACAGTGGTTTAGATTCCCCATCTCATACTCAGCAATTATACTTTATAGACTATTCTCAAAAATTAGTTTTGAGAAGATAAACTGGCATTAAGAACTGACCCCCAAAGAAGGGAAAACAAGGAAAAGCCTGTGCCAAACTTACCACCTTTGTAGAACGGGTTTCTATGATAGTATGACTTGGGAAGTGAGATGACAGGTGAAAGCAGGTGGTTTTTCTAAGCTGAAGAGATGGAACTGGGAATTCAAGTGTTGAAGAACCTCATTTAATAAGGCTGAGTAATGAGAAGTGAGCTTCAGAGAGTTTTTCATTGGTGTAGATGCACCTCAAGCCATGCAAAGATAGAAGAGGCAGGCAGAACATTTCTAGAGCTCTTGACCTGTAAAGGGAAACATGATACAAAAGAACTAGATTCAGAATGATCCTTATGACAGAATTAATAGACAGGGGCACAGAATCTACTATGATCAATGTTCTCAGACATCTCATATATTATTAGAAAGTATAGCTGCATTGAGAATGACAGAACACACAAAAATGATCAAATAAAACTTATAGAGATGAAAAATAGAGTTTATTAGATAAAAATAAACATATGGCTAAAATTAACATTAGAAAAAAATACTGGATCTTCAAACCTTAAAATTACTCCAGATAATCTTCTCCTCCAGTCATTCAAAAGCTAGGATATAAAACCTTTCCCTTGGCTACAATGGTTTTGAGAAACCAGCACTTTCATGAGGAGGTGGTAACTTCCTTTACACTGGAGAGGCTATTATCTCCTCAGTTTGCATAATGCCAGACATCCTGGAATAGAAGCCACTAAGAGCAATCACTGGTCAACAATCAGTTTGGAACTGGAGCTCACAGTCCATCTATGATCAAGCAATTTAACCTTAAAAGCAACTTTGAAGCTCTCTGAAAAACCTTGAGGTAAATTACCCATTTGTACTATAGCCAAGATGAACGTAGAAAATATGAGATAAGAAATAAATGCTTTCAGTTCCTAAATTTGTAATAAGTTTTAATGCATCAAAGGGACCACTAAAGCAACTTGTGAACTTGATAAGATATGAAATCAATACAGTTTTAGCACATTTATTATGTTCCACTGTCTGACTCAAATCTTATAGTAAAGTAACAGTCCATTCTTCTCCTCAAAGTTGTCCACATCTTAACCTTTTTGTCTGTGGATACTTTACATAGAAATCAGGAATTGCAGATTTAATTATTCCAAGGAATTTAAGGTAGGGAATTATTCTGAAATAACAAATCAAGCTGTATTAGTTAATTTTCTCATTTCTATGACCAAATAACTTATAAGAAGCAACTTCAGAAAGGAAATATCTATTTGGCTTAGAGCTTTAGGGGATACAATCCACTATAGTCAGGAAAGTAAAAAGTAGACAGGAAAAGGAGCAGTCTATAAAACCTCAAGACCTGTCTTCAGTGATTGACTGCTTCCAGTGAAGCTCCACTTCCCAAAGGCTCTACAAGCTTTCAAAATGTAGCCACAAGCTGAAGAGTAAGTTTACAATCATAGGAGCCACTAGCTGAGGAACAAGTATTCAATCACAGGAGCCATGAGTTGATGAGCAAGTGTGTAATCTCAGGAGTTAGAGAGATACATTCCACACTCAAACCACATCACAGCCACAATGCAATTACAAGGTTCCTTATAAGGCAACCATGAAGACTAGTTACAACATCAGCCGTGGCTGTACAACCATAAACTCCCATGAGCTGCCTATCAGCCAAGGAATGGAGGTTGGCCTCAAGAACCAGGAATATGTAAGTAAATGGATTATTTTTACTCAGAGTCACTACAAGGCATGCTGCCCCAGTGACAATCTAATTTTAGCCCAGAGAGACCAAATTTGGACCTCTGAAGTACAGTAAAATCACAAATTTCAAGTACTTTAAGGTCAAAATTTGTTACAGTTTACTACAGCACCAATGAAAACTAATATGTATTTTAATAATGAGGAAATTTTCTATTGCTAAATATTTTTCATAATAAACTATATTTCCTCAAGTCTTATCTTTCCTTATACTTACATATTACAAGACACACTGATTATGTGCTTGAGAAACATTATGTACTCTATCCCTGAAAATGTAACATTTTCTCCATTATCGTATAGATGTGGATCTATTACTCTGTCACTATGACTCTGAGAACTACTGTGATTAACTCTGAATCAAGTCAGAAACTTATTTCACAGATAAAACTGGGAGGGAAATGCTATGAGCTGTATCACTACCACGTAGTCTAGCAGATGAGAATGTTAATAATATACTTAACATAACTTTCTGTAGCCACAGAATCCTTCACAGCTTCTAAAATTTTGTAAAAGCAAATATGAAGCTTAACATGTCTCAAAGACAAAGATACTGTAAAAGATGTGAAAAACAAGCAAAAACATATAAATTTTAAATCTATAGTTCTAAATCAATACTTCATTATCCCCTGTTTATTAGGTTAAAATTTATTTTTTCATTTATTTTGTTTGTATATGGTGTGTGTATGTGTATGTGTTTATGAATATATCACAATTTACATGTAGAAGATAGAGTACAGTAGGAGCTAGAGGACTGTTTGCTGGTGTTAGTTTTCTACTTCAGGTATAAGCATTGCATGGATTAGACTCAAGTAGTCAGACTTGGTAGCAGGTGTCTTTATCTACTGAACTATCTCACCAACCCTAATTATTCACTCTTATTAAGAAAGTACTTAAGGTTACTATCTGCTTGATTTCTCCATGCGTGTGATCGTAGTCTGTTGTAGCTCCAGTAGTAAAGTCTTATTTACTTCTCATATATAACCAAAAGCAATAAATAGTTTGTTTGTTTTGTACTGGGGATTTATGGGATTTCCTTGACCAACAAATCAAAGGGCAGAATTCTACTCCTAGCACTAGACTTTTTTTTTTTTTGATAGCATATGGTATCAGGTACATTGCAGAAGAGGGGACAGAAGATAAAGAGTCAAAGATTAGAGGGGACTATAGCAGTTGAAGTCTGCTGTGTGGAAAAAGTTAGTTGTTTTCAGGAAAGTGGCCCCTTTTAGGATGCCCAGGATCTAGTGGATTGCCCTATGACCATGCACATAAGATCACGACTGATTGAACTCAAGTAGCTTTGAAAGGATGTCATAAAGTTTGGAGGGGATGTGGTAGTGGAGATTTGAGAGGAGTTAGAGGAGAAGTGAGGGATTGCTACCATCGAAACTCACAAAATACATGTGTGAAATTTTCTATGAATGAATTTTAAAATTGTTAAATGAGGAAATACTCAAATAATTATCATTACTCATAAATCAAATTAATAATCTCAGATTTGAAATTATCTAACTTCTTAGAAACTGTAAGCAAAAAGAACAATCTAATTTTACATAAACATTTATTGTATTTTTATTCTAGCAAATTGATTAAACTCAAATCAAATTTGTCCTAATCTCAGATATTGTACATGATTTATGTCTACTTACTTGATAATAAGAAGTTCAAAGATAAACTAATTAATATTGTGCTTAAAATAAACACATTTTTTTAAAGTGATGGATAAATAAAATTACTGCTGTGCCTTCTATAGTGTTAACACAAAAGACAAAGAACTGTTTAATCAAAAATACAAACAAAAAGATACTTCCCAACTATATACCTGTCTAAATTCTAATAAGTACACTAACTATAATGAGCATGTATCATGAAAATTTTCTAAGCTAGTAATTTCTCTATGAATTGTTTTGCTTAAAATCATAAATTTTAAAACTCTAAGATTTGGTTTATTTTTAGAGAATTTGGATTATATTTTCTTCACTTATATGTCTTTAATATCAACATGTCAATGAAAATATCTCCTTTAAAAGATAGTGCAATTTAATTTGTTCATATCGTCCAGATTAAAAAAGATATTTCACATTTCCATAAAATGGAAAGTGTTTCCTCAAGCACAAGCATAGAGATTAATAGACATATAGAAGTTCATATTTTTGGTTCAAAACAGTAGTCACATGTGAAAGCAAACACAAACCCAGTAAGCTCCCATTAGAATACTAAAAGGTTGTTATTTTCTCAGCAGACATGAAATCCTTCGGTTCTTAAAGGGAGACTAACAAATCATACTTCTGTCATCTTATAAATAATATAGAGTGATTCTCAAATATTTGTCCTACAGAGATAATGGAATAGTAAAATCCTAAAATGAAACCCATCATTGCTATCATCAACAAGGGAGGAATTAATGATAGTTGGGAACCCAAAAGAAAATCAAAACAAAGGAGGAGGAGGAGGAGGGAAGTGTGTGGAAGCTGGATTGACCCTAATGTCAGGATTTACAGATTGAATTAAAACCCTTTCTAGGCTAAAATCTATTTGATGCATGTTGGAAGAGAATTTTCATGAGTATTTCAAGATTGACCACCAATGGCAGCAAATTTTCTCCTGGATGTTTAAACTCCTGAAGCTGTTTGCAGTAGTTCAGTAGTCTGTCACCCTCTCTCAGATCAAGTGGCAGACTGGTTAGAGGTGAAGGCTATCAAATACAATGCTTCTGTTTATGGTCAAGTCTGCACAGCTTTCCCAGAAGCCATGATAAAAGGTATGTTCTGTTAAGTTACAAAGCCTTCTGATGCATATTCATGATATGTGTGGACATTATCTAGGCCCGTCTTCATTATTCCGTGAATACTCCATGGATTTGAGGAATTAATACAAATAGATCATTTTTGCTGCCTGCTGATAACAAATTATGTAGCAGTTAATTGTGAAGACTTTGAACCACGATTACTTGTTTTACTAACTGATTTTGCCATTTAATAGATTTCAGATATCTATATGGAAAATAACCCTGTTATGTTTGATATATTTTTCTATAAAATGGGTATGAAAATATTATTCAATTTATGAAGTTATTGAATGTAGTTTTAAATAAGTATGTCCTGTATGTCAGCCTCTGGGACATGGTAACTTTCCCCCAAATGAGAATTAACGCTGTTTATGTCTATGTCTTGAATACAAAATTCAAGATTTGTGCATGTGTATGTGCACTTGTGTATGCATATGTGTTGCCTGTGCCAGAAATCAACACGGGATGCATTCCACTTTTGAGACAAGGTCTCTCACTGAACATAAAACCCTTCAGTTATACGGCTGGCCAGGAAGCATGTAGGATCCCTATAGTGCTGTGGTCACAAACACATGCTGGCAGCCCCAACTTGTATTTAAGTGCTAGGTAGCTGAACTAAGATTTTCATGCTTTACCCACTAAGTCATCCTCCCAGGACCTGACACTCAAGACTTTTAAGATTACATTAACACTAATCAAATTTCACATAGTTTTGTTTAAAAATATGTTTCAATGTACATTTCAGTTGCTATATTGGGTGTGTTCAAATTAATAAGTGTACATACACCTTGACACATCACCCATAACATTGTAATAAGGGAATTAATGAGCTGTTTAAATATTTTATCCATGAATAAAGGAGAATTTTGGTTCAAAAAAGAACTTAACCCAAGGGAAAGATTAATTATAGCCTAGAAAATATGAAAGCTTAGATAGAAGTCATTTTAAGGTGGAGGAAACTTTGAAATAATCTACTTTAAACATTCTTTTCACAAGAATGACACAGAGTGGGATTGGAGAGTTCACTCAGTAGTTAAGAGCACTGGCTGCCCTTAGAGAGGACCTGAATTCCATGGCAGCAGACAACCATCTGTAATTCTAGTTCCAGGGAATCTAACACCCTCTTTTGATCTCTGATGGCATCGCATGACACAGGTGTACTTACATACATGCAGGCAATATACTCATACACATAAAATAAAATAATAAAATACTAGAAAAAGAATGACATAGAGTCATTAACACAGAAGTCACTCTTACCTAAGATGAAATTATGTATAAAATCATGTCTTCTCCAGGAACAATCCTTCAGTTGAGATTCCATACTACTTATTCATCTGAGTCTTCAGTATCTTTCTCAGCTATCTCTTCTCATAATATTTTCTAAGTCATCAGTTCTTGTATTTTACTTGTAAATAAAAATGGACTCTATTATATACAACTAAAATAAAAGTGATAGTATGTTTAATTTCCTTCTGTGCCACTTTATGTTCCTTAGAAATTACTATAAATAATTTACTTTCAATATTGACTCCAAACAACTCCAGCATCAACATGAATAAAAGACAGTTTATTCTGAGCCAGATATGAGTAACCACATCCTGAGAACACAAATTCAGATTGCAACAAAGCATATATGTTCCATTATGAAAGCAGTTAGTTACATGAACATTTTATAGTCAGTAAAAAAGAGAATCATAAATTAGTGCATTTACCAAATACATTGGTATGCATATTAGATAGGCAGGTCACAACAAAATAGTAAAATCTCTTTTGTAAGTTTCAGATGTTATCTGATGATATTATTAGCTCATATATTTGGTGGAAACTAATAGTCTGTTAAGTTAATACATATCAAAGGATTTAGCTAATCATCCAAAGGACTTTGTATCAGAATCAATTGTGCATTATAAATAATTATTAAAGAGACTGCAACTCTCAACAAACACAAAGTTTTAATATATCAGTCTACAGACTTTTCAACATGTTTGGCTATTTCTGGGAACTTTCATTCATATTTGAGTTAGCTAGCTTTATCTACAAGATCAAATAATGGGCTTATATGGTGTTCTTTCTTTTGTCCATTTTAGACATTTAGGTTTATTTTTCTTATCTATAATGTTCTATGTATTAATGGTCACCTACATCTATATAGTCAAGATTTAAAACTCTTGACAGTATGAAAACTAAGACCCTTTCTCAGCTGTATCACACCTTTTCCTTCTAAGGCACAGGGAATCACTGTGGATGAAGGGATGGATTGATTCAGTGTAAGAGCCAGAGGTAGTGGCTGACTACAAAGAAACTGGGTTTTCTAGACATCAGGATTATTGTCATATGAACTCACAGCAGTCATCACAGCATGCACAAGACCTGTGCAAGTTTAAGCCAGACAAATATCTCAGCATTCAGAAAAGTATCTACAATCTTAGCTGAGGAACTATTGGCAATTGATCTTAGAAAAGGAGAGGCAGTTTTCTTTTTCAAAAATATTTATTATTTTTTTGTGTGTATGAATGTAATGCATGTAGGCAAATGGATTCATGCTGTGTAATGCCCATAGAGGTCAAAAGAAGGCATAAGGTTTCCTGGAACTGGAGTTATGGATGGTTGGTAGCCACCATGTGGGTCCTGGGAACCAAACCTGAGGCGTTTGCAAGGACAGCCAGTGCAGTTTTCTTTAGGGGTGTAATGCTGAGTAGATTAGAAAGGTTCCAGGGAATGGACCTATACCCAAGAGCATGTGGGCCACCAAACAGATTCAATAGTCTTAAAATAATAATAAATGGCATGATGTTGGGGGGTGCTAGTAGGGTGGGAGTGCAAAGTGGGGAGGGGATCTGAATATGATCAAAATACACTGCATGAAAATCTCAAAGAATCAGTGAAAAAATTTTTTGCAAGTACGTCCCTCTCTTTCATTGGTATAGTCCTTGTGTTCAGCAATGGCTAATAGCTGAAAGTGGTTCATATTTGTTGACTTGGTAACTATGAAGCTGAATTGTTCACACTTCAGTCTTTATCAGATCATTTACCCTTTGTATTTTAATCCTCAAAGCATTTTTCTTATTCATCCTTTGTTTTCATTATTGGTTTATTTATTTATTTAATGTGTGTAGAGGTGTGAGTTTAAGTGCTTGTGCATCAATGTGCATGTGGAGGGCAGAGGTTAACTTTGGCTTTCTCTTTTCAGGTGCAACTCACCTCATTCTTTTAGACCAAAGGCCTCTCATTTGCTTGAATCTTGCCAAAAGAGCTGGCCCATGCATTCCCGGGATCTGCCTGGGCCCTGCATTCTCAATTCTGGGATAGAAGCCCTAACCATGATTCTTAGCTTTTTAGGTAGATTCTGGGGATCAAATTCAAGTCTAAATGCTGTTGCAATGAGAACTTTATGGATTGAGCTATCACTATAGTTCCTATGTTGTCAGTCTGTCACTTTATACAAATAACCTGACCTAAATGGCTTACTTTTTGAACTACAAATTTCTGATTTCCCGATGACAAAATGTCTCTCTTTTCTGTCTTTTCTCCCCTTAGGTAATGGAAACTTATAAGCAATGCTCTTTATGTTTGTCTTTCTCAATGATTTCTAAATTTATATTTCTATATTAGATATTATTTATTAGTATAAACTGTCATATTAGGTTGACTCATCAATAATTAAACAAATATGAACATAAAATCATGCAATCAATCTGAATAGAAGTAAGTATAATTTTATTTAGACAATGAGAAAAATTCACAAGGACAAAAGAGAGCAGATCATATAAAATTGTACTATTTTCTTGTGAAGATAAAGAGCAGTGTAGAGTGAGGAACTAAGGTCAAAGAAGAGTGTAATGCTGAGTAGATTAGAAAGGTTCCAAGAGATGGACCCATACCCAAGAGCATGTGGGCCACCAAACAGATTCAATAAGTCTTAAAATAATAATAAAAGGCATGATGTTGGGAGGTGCTAGTAATATCTCAATGGTTGATATATTCTAATATTTTATCTGCAGGGTAGAATCTAAAAGAAATTGTCTAGAAGAAAAAGCAACTGGCAGAAATTAAATTAAATTAAATGGTTTTCTTTTGCAAGTTTAATCAGAATATAGGAAATAATAGTTGTTAGTTTCTTTCCATTATTCATATAGTGGTATTATAATTTTATTAAAAAGTTGGGGAAAAACTACCAGGAAATATATATATGTTGATTTACTGTGAGTCATAAAGTGTAAATTTTTTTCCTGGACGAGAAGGTTCTCTTGTTCTAGTGCCAAAGTTTTAGCCTACTCTTTTTCTCAGCAGGAGATCTCCTGGGGAAATTTAAATTCTGTGGAATCTATTGTTTCAGAACCCCTGCTATATGTTACTGCACACACACACACACAGAGGCATACACACCCTATAGTAATATTATACTCTTTTGATTCTTTTTTTTGTAATGCTATGTTTCATAAATAATTTGAACATCTTGTGAACTGTTAGCATAGTTTCTGGTCTTGCTTTCCTTGAGATAAAAGTTATCTCGTCCTAAAGAGAGTAAGAGCCAGGATAGCATAATTCCTTCAACTGTTTTTTTTTTTTAATTATTTTTGGTAAGTCAAGGGATTTGTAGGAGAATTTATGCTTCTTGGCTTCCTTAGAGAAGCATTATATATAATGAATGTCAATTTCGGTCAGAAAAAACCTCCAGGTAAACAAGGTAGCATTTTTTCCCACAGCTGGACAGTGACTCATAGAAATCACAGCCATTATGACAGCACACACAAGTTCTGTATATGCTCAAACCAGAAAAAAAATCCAGAGCAGATGTAGGGAAATGGTGGGAGAGTCAGTCGTTTCCAAGAATGCAACTCTTGGTAGGTTAACTGGACTCCTGTCGATGCACCCACACTGAAGGATATTTGGGGACATGAATTAGACTCTGTAGGCCATATATACATACATACATATATACATATATATATATATATATATTAGAGTACATTAAATTGGGCAGATGGTAGAGGTAGTAAAGGGGGGTGTGAATAAAGGAGGGCATGTATATACTATCAGAAAGTGTTTTATGAAGATCACAAAACTTCAGTGAAATTTGGAAAAAAGATTTATTTATGCTGTGAACGTTATGTAAGTTGAGAGAAAGGGTATTAAGACTCTTTTGATTTCATGATCAACTGTCCATTGATCAACTGTATTCACAAATTTAGTTTTTCCTTTGAGCAATGAATATCAGGATAAATACAAGGCAGAAGAAAATTAGTAATCTTATCCTATGATAAGCAGCCAATTTGGATCAAGGTCACCTACACACCCACTACATTCAATGTCTAAAATCAAATCTAAAAATCTAAATTTAATGTTTCAAATAGAGTTAAGAAACATGTTAAAACAAGAATCCATTCCCAAACCAGTAACATGCTCTACCAAGGTAGAAAAGAAAGTAAACATTTATAGCTATTGAATATACATTAAACCACAGTATAATGCACTTAACAAGCCATCTAGTAAGGAACTACAAAGACAGAGTAGAATCCCAGCATTTTTGTTTCAATGAAGAAATTGGGAATATTATATATATATATATATATAGAATTTCCATACTCTTTGAGGAGGTGTTCTGTGCTTCCTCCCTCAAGTGCATGTTTGAGACTTCTGACATATTTTAACTCCTAAAAGGAAAAGGAAAATATAGGCAGCTAGACCTGAATGAAATTCAATGCCCTCTAAAGTTCTGTTGTAATAGCACATAAGTGGAAAAAATATATATATAATGCATATTTTCAAGGTAATAATTAGATTTCAGAAAGGGAACTTGACAATATTGTGTGACACACTGTAGCCAAAAGTCACCTAATAAACTAGGTGAATGTCTATACGTTTCAGTTAATTGTTTTTTTTTTTTTTTTCTGAGGAAAACCAAATTTATTATGTCAGTAAGCAATTCTAAAACTTGGAAACAGATTTCCACAGAACTTAGGCTACTCACCACCCTCAGAAACTGGCAAATATGGATGCTGTCTTTTATGGTATTTACATTTTAGATGGTTCTCTGGTTCTTGAGAAGTATGTTCCTAGGCCATGGTGATAACAAAAGGACATAGTTGCTTTTCAAAAGGATTTATGTAATTTCTTTTAAAAATATTTTATTATTGTTATGTTTTAAGTGTATGAGTGTTTTACCTTCATGTATGTGTACCCAAGTAATGCAATGCCAGCAGGGGTCAGAAGTGTTTGTCAGATCCCCTGGAACTGGAGTTAAAGATGGTTGGTAGCTATCACATGGGTGCTAGCAACCAAACCTGGGTCCTCTGCAAGAGCAGTCAATACTTTCAACAGCTAAGCCATCTCTCCAGCCCCACATAATATCAAAAAGATAGGAAAGTTCTTATAATTACAAACCTAAGGTAAGCTATCCAAAGGGAAAGATGGATATACTTCCTTTATCTACACAGGGGGGCATAGCTACTAGTTTCTCCACTCCTCCTCTCCCACTCCTCCTTCTTTCTCATGCATACCAAATAATATATAAAATATCCAGATTAGCCGGCAATCCAGACAAATTTTTTGAGCCTAGGACCCACTGTACCATAATTGTGATAAATTTAGCAAATGTGGCCATTTTGGATCCAATTTAATTATTGACTTGCTTCAGAGAAGAAAATCTTTAATAAAGTAGATGCAATGCTCGTGAAGTTATGTCAGATAGAATTTCCATACTCTTTGAGGAGGTGATCTGTGCTTCCTCCCTCAAGTGCATGTTTGAGACTTCTGACATATTTTAACTCCTAAAAGGAAAAGGAAAATATAGGCAGCTAGACCTGAATGAAATTCAATGCCCTCTAAAGTTCTGTTGTAATAGCACATAAGTGGAAAAAATATTTTGGAATGAAATCTTAACAGGGAAGGAGTGGGAATTAGATCTAATTCTGCAACCTTCCAAAAGAGCTATTTAAATTTGCAAAAATCCAAAATTAGGCTAAATGTGCACACCTCTGCTATACAGTGCAAGGATTCTAGTACTTCTAGAAGACTTAGCATGAAGTTATTCTCTGGAAGGATGAAAGGATTAACAAGCTAAGCATAGCTTACACTGCCTTTGATGTACAACTGAAGCTACAGTTTGGGGGTCTTGATCACTTGTATTTATTCTCAACACTTTGTTCAAAAATACCTGTTTATCCATTTAAAGAAGTAGTTCCCTGATCTTAGCAATGGCTATCACATCTCTAAAATTGAAATCTTCTGTATTTGCACCCAGTTTATGAGTAAGCGACATATGAACAGTTCTCTCATACATATTCTTCAAGGTAATCTTGCCCTGTAGATTGATATTGTCCAGATTTTAAGAAACATAAGTGCTAATCTCTTTAAAGTTTGTAGATATTTATATTTAAAATAACTATAGTTAATATGCAATACATTCTGAATTTGTAAATAGGAGCTATGTAATTTCTTCAATGGGTCATGTGACAAGATAATGGACTATCACTATATTGTTGAAGGAGTAATCTTCAAAAATACTGTGGTACTTTAATTCAACTGGCATGATAAAAATAATAAGTAAATCATATATCATCAAATCATATTTTATAGTTGCTTCTATCTATACCATTCATATATGCTCATCAAACTAGAGTCAGTACAGCTAGATGGATTGTTACAGCTGGTTGCAATGTTTCCATGTCTCAATAACATGCACTTTGAATTGACTGCTAACTTAGCCATCTCTTGTTTCCTTTGATCCCCCACAGCCTGCAGAAGTGCCTGTTGACTGACATCACCAGCAGGGGCACCTCACTACATGGAGTGCTAGCCTGGAGAAACACAGAGAAAGAAACAAAACCTGTCTGTCAAATAAAGGTGATCAAAAAGTGATGTTTTACTGGCATATTATCACTGCCAGATAATTGAACATGTACACTAAATCAATTTGATCAGAAATAAGAGAAAAAAAATATTCTACAATTTAAAATTTAGCAGATGGATATTACCAAAGGAAAATTATTCATGAATGACACATTCTTTTAAAGTTTAAAACACAGAAATAATCTTCGAATAATCTATATCTTTACTCCTCTATAATATTTATGCCATCTGAAGGGTGAGTAGCATGTTATTAATGATTTAACAATCCTGCTTTTATTTTCTGTTTGTAAAGCAACAAACAAAAGCAATCATAAGATCAAAGCACTTTGGAACAGCATGTATGAATACTCCTATCAATCAGTCATGATTTGTATTAGTTAGTTCAAACAGTTTTCATTGTATTTAAAGGAAGAATATACCATATGAATGTTTTGAAAAGTGTGAACACAAACAATAGTTTTTAAGTAGTGTATTGGTTAATAGTCTGGATTCCTTCATTATGATCCATAGTAGTGATCTGAAATAGCATCAACTGCTATATTTAATTGCAATCCTGGCAATAAAGGATAAGGATCATTATAAAAGATACCAAGCAAAGTATTGTCAGTTTCTGTTCCATGAGTCCTTATACTATCAGCTTCTTTGTCTGTTACCTGATCTCATTTTGAAACATTCAGAGATTTATTCAGCCTCAGTCTCTGTGCCCAAATAAATCCAAAAAACGAAGTACATCATTGTACTTCCTAAGATCCTCATAGGAAAAGGAGTTCGATGTTTTTAAGTTCTGAATTAATTCATGCAATCTTCCATGTGAGCGATATTGTCTCCATTTTGCACAGGAGTGACAAGCACTGTGACCTAACAGGTCTTTGCCCCTCCAATTTCTAAGATTAAACCAAATTTTAATGACAAGCTATTTGTGCAGAAACACTTACACTAATGAAAGAAGCTTGTATTGAACCCTGGATTTTCAGAGTGCAGTTCCTAAGGGAGGCCTTGCCAGCCTTTTATCTCCAGCCCCTTTGCTCTGACTATCTCTTTTGACTACTCAGCATTTTTCAGGTCAAGTGCATGGATTTCCCCCTTCTCTCCGCCCTTCACCAGTCCTCATCATCTTAATTGTAGTGAGTTATTTTACTTACCCCACTCAGAAAACTCTCTTTTCTTTTCCTCTCATGTTCCTGTGCTCAATTCTAACCTGGGTTCAGAACATTTTACAGTTATCTGATTAAAAACCACAGAAACTAATCACAAGGGAAAGAGCAGAATATAAAACAAGCCAGATAACCTAAAGGAGATCAATTTAAATCTGTTTTTAAGCTTATTAATAATGTGAGCTCTGCCTTCTTCCTGCATTAATGCACCTGCTGGGATTTATAGCAATAGGCCAGCAGGAATGCTTTCGTTTGATATGATTAGTCTTCCAGCACATTGGTCTTCCACCTTGAGCATCTCAAACCTCAGGTTGCTCTCTTTTCCTTCTTTCAATTCCCTTCACTGTTTCTGACACTCCCTAAGCACTTGTTCACACTCTTTCTTGAAGTTCAGTGCTAACCTGGCCAAAAGAAAAAAGAAAAACTTTTCATTGTCCTATTTACAACATAATTTTAATTCACCAAGTAAAAGTTCAAAAATATGCTTAAGATTCAGTCATTTGCATTTTACCCTACATATTTATTTATTTGATTTTTATTATGAAACATAGGCAATAAAATGAATTTCTGAAAAAAATAAACTCTTCACTTTTCTCCATTAGCATGAAGCTTATACTTTTTTTTTTAATACAAAACAAAACACAAAACAGCTTTTAAGGCTGGTGAGAGATCTCAGTAGATGAAGGTGTCTGCAGTCAAGCCTGATGATCTAAGTTTAATCCACAGTGCTGACATTGTAGAAGACAACTTATTCCCCTAGCTTTTCTTCTTTTGGCATGCAGATGCCCACAAATGTGCACACAGAAACACACATGTATGCACACGTATAACAAATAAACACAGAAATAGTTTTTAAAGCCTTCTAGACTGAAGAGATGGCCCAGTGGGTAAAGTGTCTGCTGTGCAAGCATGATGATCCACATTTGAATTTCCAGCACTCACCAAGAAGCAAGAAATAGCAGCATACAGAGCTCTGGAGTAGCATGGACAGGCAGATGGCTGGAGTTTACTGACCAACCCGCTTAGAAAAATCAAAGAATTACTTTCTTACATACTTAACAATAAAATCAGAAAGCACTGGTATGATTTAAAATGTGAAGGACATGAATAGAATTGCCAGAGGGAAGGAATAGTTAGAACAGAAAAGTGAGTAAGGACTTGTAGCACTGTGTTGTCACGTGGTTTTTCAATTTGGTAAATACATAAATTAATGTGTAATACCTTGTATCTTAATAAACAGAGCTAAAGTCTAAAAGATATTGTAAAAATTTAGCATGTTTGAACAGTATTTGCTATAAAATAATGTTTGCTTTATTAGGACTGGTAGTGTGCATCTTATTAAAGTATTTGCTTATAAAAATTGCTTGCATTCATAAAATGATAATTTTGGCAGAGTTAATTCCACAGTGTGCCAACTATAAACATTAAAGACCGACCATGAAATACATAGATTTTTAGAAAAGAGTTTTAGAAAATTCAGTTAATTGCTTTATTATATGCTCTATCTTAGATGTATCAATATTCCATAGCAAAAATATCAATTCATTGATTATTTGAAATGTCTGTTGAATGTTCTTTAAATTTGATATATCGTCACTATTTGATAATGCCATTTACACAAAGAAATTCATGTCATTTGAAATAGATTTGTAAGCAAAACCTATAAAAATTAAGAGCAATGATTTTAGAGAAAAACATTATCCTATGGGACCACTAAAAATGATTCTCAGTTTTGCCACTACAATGAAAATTTCAATTCACACTCTATAAACTTTGTTATTGAAGTGACCCTTCATTGTAACAGATGGAGCTCAATTTGTTCATTTCTAAGGGACTTATCAATTTAGCACCAAAAATGACGAAATAGAACACAAACAAGGTCAAGCATCCATGAACTATTAAATGGAATAAAGATGTTCAAAGGTGCTCATTATAAACTGTCATCAAACATATCAAAATCAGAGCTTGAGTTTTCTGTGCTCTGTCAATATGCAGTTAATACTCTCATACTTAGAGAGGGTAATGCATATAAATTTAAGACAAAAAAATCAGACAGTGCTTGTTTGTGAATGTGATTGTGTCTGTACAATCACTTAGCCAGATTTAGGTGATTCATTCTCCATGAAGCCTTGCTTTTGTTGTAATGAACATCATTAGGAAAGAAGAAAAGTAGAGTACATGTTTTTAAAAGAAAAACAACCCTTAATTTTGAGTTTTTAATTACATTTGTTCTTTACAATTTCATGCATGCATGTTGCATCTTCTGTTACTTCCTCAACCTCTCCTAACTCCCTCCCAGCCTGTTATTCCCCATTCCTTCCTAAAGGCCTTTTCTCACATTACTGCCTTAGCTTTTCTTCACATTCACAACCGGGATTGTCTAAGAAGAAAAGTACCCTGCAAGCAAAATTGATTCTTCATTTCCATTAACTTCACACAATACTACATTTAATTATCCCCTACTAAAGGTAGGCAGAGCCCCTTAGCCTGGCCATCCACTGTTATCTTTTGAAAATTTCAAAAGTAGACTACCTGGTTAGGCATGGTGGCATATCCCTGGAATCCCAGAATTTGAGAAGTTCAGGCAGCAGGATCTGGGGATTAAAGCCAGACTTATTTACCTCGTTATTTCAAAGCCAGCCTGTAATGTGTGAGTTAATTTTGCAAAGGAAAAATTTAGAGTACTTGAAGGTTAACATTGTGACCTTCTCTGCTCCTATTTTGATTTAACCTCAGCTCTCCTTTAGAACTGAAATTCTTCTTTTATACAAACATAAATATATATATATATATATATGACAGAATATGTTACAAATAATCTGAGCTTTTATTGCCTCCTCTTTTAAATATATATAAACATGCAAATGAATTGCATAATGCATATTCATAAATATACACTTATTTATAAATATACAGTTTAGAATAATTTTGTTTTCTTTGAGCATCTTAATAGCCAATTATGAAATAGCCAAAAATGAATGCAAGCTATTTTACTCCTATTTTATTTGCATAAATCATTGCATAAGTTGCTGAACCAGGAGAAACACAGGTGACCTGACAAAAACTAAGAATAACAGAAGCAAACAATACTGATACTTTTATCAAGCATTTGCTCTTTTTCTTTTCTGTTTAATTTAATCCCAGTTCTGAATGTTTAAATAAGAAATTATGCCAATAAAATTTACAATTAAAGCAAGTATATCAAAATGCATGAAAGTCAACTTTTGTACCTATGCCCATTTTTCATAGATCCTTAACTAGAAAACAAATATGATATACATGTAGCTAATTATTTCACACATCCAGCCCTATTAATAAAAAAATAAGCTCTGTTTTCTATTAATTTAGTATTATGCTTCTAAAAATTACAAAAACAATGCTGAAAATAGTGTAAGTAGCATACGGTTTTCAGTTTCTAGGTTTCCTTGCTTGGTATGGGAATAATTTTTACCTCAGATGGTTAGAATTTGTTTAGATTCCGAATTAACCTATGAGTTGACTTCATAGCTGTTAGAATCTTTGCTGAAGACTCAAAATATTCACATTGGTAAGACAGACCTTTTGAAGTAACATTTAGTTCTTCTGAATATAATTTAGTAATAGTAATTTATTGATTTGACTCAGAACTGTATTTGTTAAAATAAAAATGCCACATACTGACGACCCATTTAGTAAGATAATGCTTTAAAAAATTGCCTCGTGGCCAGAACAAAGGTAACAACAGCAGCTAGTCCGATGCTGAGGTGCAGATGCAACTAGCTGCTTGGTAAATGGCCCAAGGTTGTGAATGGTGATGACAAAAGTGGAACAAAGCTTTTACTGCCCCTAAGCCCTGGATGTGCCCTCCCCAAAGCCAGGGCTATGGTGGATGTGGAGAGTTTTATGCACAAAATGCATTCATTTTCTATTCAGAAGACTTAAAACACAACTCCAGTAAAATGTCTTATTGCTTGTTACCCCTGGACATGGATGAAGATGTGAAAACAGCAGAATTGAATATAACCAATAGAATACTTGACCATGAAGAAGAAACCACTGGACTCATCTGTCTCCTTGAATAAAAGGGAAAGGTAACCACTTAACAATATTGAGACACCTAGCTGATATCCAAGTCAGCAAGTAAGTGTTGCCTTTGTATGCTGCAAAAAAGCCAAAATGCATTTTCTTAAGCATGTGGACAGAGCGATGGACACAGGAAAATGGTAGGAACCAGTGCAATTGAAAATTATGACTCCTCCCACGAGTCTGGAACTGTTGTCACCTCAAATGAACCTAAAATTGTGGCCTGCCCCTGTGAGCTGGAGCTCTGATCCTGTTACATTAGTGGAAGATATGAACCCTTTCTATGAATCTGGAGTTGTGGTCCCTTCCTTTAAATGTGAATCTGTGGTTCCTTCTCATGAGATGGAGCTATGGTCAATTCCTTTAAACTTGGAACTGTGGTTTCCCCACGTGAGCTGAAGCTTTATTTCTCCTTCTGGTGATCTCAGAGCTCTGTTCCCCTCCTGTGTGCTGGCATGTGGCCCTTCCTTTAAGCCTGAAGTTGTGGTCCTCAACAATGAGCCATGGTTCCACATTCCTGTGATGGTGAGCTGATGGTGGAACAGACTGAAGGGTGGAGGAGTTCCCAATGTTGAGCAATATTTTTGGCCTCTTTCTAGTGATTTCATTCTGTTCGACCCCTACCCTGAGGTCCCAGGTTGTGCTGTGACTTTGCCTCTGTGTTGAACTTATACCAGATTCTAATTTTGGGAGGATTGCTTCTTAAGAATGGGCTTCCCACCTCCCTTGATGGCCAGCTGTGCTCTGGACTCCACATGAAGTCCTGGGCACCCAGACCTTGATGTCTTACTTTTTCCATTCCCAGATACCAAAAAGCTTTCCATCATTTGTCTGTTACACTTCTACAGCCCTGCAGAAAATGAAAAACACCTAATGGAACCTCTAGAGACACGAATCACAGTATGGGAAGTTAAAAAGGAAAAAGAAAATAGATGAAAGCAGATGCTAGAGAATATATGGGAAAAAAGGAAGCTTTATTTACTGTTAATGGGGAAATAAACTAGTGGAGTCACTGTGGAAATCAGCTTGGAGGTTCTTCAAAAAGTTCAAAATAGAACTACCATATGATCTGGCTATACCACTCCTGAGTATATGCCTGAAGGCATCTAAGCCAACATACTACAATGCTACCTGCACAAATATAGTTATCGCTGCAATCTCCACAATGGCCAACATATGAAAAAGTCTGTATATGAGGAGATAAAGAAAATATGGTATATATATATATATATATATATATATATATATATATACACAATGGATGTTTCTTCAGCTGTACAAAAGAAACAAAATAGGACATGTACTACATAAATTGATGGAACTGGAGAGTGTCATGTTAAATGAAGTAAACCTGACTCAGTAAGATAATATTTTCTATCATATGCAAAAGAGAAGAAGAGGTCTAAAAGGAGGAGTGAGTGGGGTGAAAGATAGGAGATGGCAATAGAATCTGGTATATGAAAGCAAAAGGGAGCACTCTCTGTGTGCTGAAAGGGACCATGAGATGTAGGGAGATTGCAATGAAACCCAGGAGTTTGTACACTAACTAATAAAGATGCAAACAAATAAATAGAATCTAAAAAGTAAAGGTTGTTTAGTTAGATCACTGGATGTTATACTGTTTTTGAGAAGCTGCAGTCACATCAGATTACCTGTAGTATCTTGAGAGTACTTAGGATATTATTCATACCGTAATCATAAATCAAATGCCATAAACTTTAAGAAGACTAAGTTCATGAACTAGTCATTTTTAAAAGCTAAAATCGTCCTGATGAAATACAAATAATTTGTACTCCTTACTTGGATCTGTTAAAACCATTTTTTCCAATTTGTAAAGTGGCTTATGCCTCTAATAACAGCATTCAAGATGCTAGGGTAAGAGGTTCCAGACCAGTCATTAAGGTAGCTCATAGCATTCATATTTGGGTAAGATTGATGACTATTTTTTCTCTTCCATAATTGTGCATAGCACAATCCAGCACTATGAAAACTAGCTAGTAGGGATGAATCTTCCAGGTCTGTACCAGATGTATTTCACCTTGTTTTATGACTGAAGCGTTACCTTTACCAATAGGGTCTTACCATAATGTTCATGACAGAAAACAAGAGCAATGGCAATAGTGTGTAACATGCGTTTGAGGCCAAGCTAGAATATAGTGAATATGAGGTCAGTCATGACACAGTAAAAGCTTGGCTGGAAAATATTTAAATATTTTACTAATTCTTTGAAAACTTCATACAGTATATTTTTATTATATGTCTCACCTCCTTCAACTCCTCCCTGATCCATCTGCGCCTGAGCCTCATATGGAACCTGTTCTGAATGGAGATCACATACTAGGGATCACACCCTTTAAGAAAACTTACTTTTCCTCTCCAAGCAGCTATGAGATGCCTCTGGCTAACATCTCTGTGGGAAGTACTTTTCTAGGACACTATCTCAGCTTGATTAAAATATAAACAGGTATAATAGGCCTTGGACTCCTTTGGTAAGTTAAGCATAGAGCTTTATTCTCTTTGGACCCTTCCTTGTCCTGGACTGAAGATTTTGTATATATATCAAGTATCTTGAAAGCAAGGACTCACCCCATTTGATTATAAACAGGTAGGATTAAATTGCTAACATCTGTTTGTGGTTGTTTGTGCTTTTCTTTGTCAGTAGTGTTCAGAAAGGAAAATCCCGATATGACAATTCTGCTTTTCCTTATTCAATTTTTCTGGATGTACTATATCAATAAAAAGAGACCACATATTTGTTAGTGAACAGTTCCAAGAGAACTTAGAAGCAAATAGCTCTCAGAAGAGTTCAGACTCACTCTTGGTTCCAACTAATGCCAAAGACAGTCAGGCTGTCTTTGTCCAGGCACCTCAATAAATTGGTATTTATCTGATACATGAATAAAGAGAGGTAAGACATTCCTGCTACTAGTGTTTTATTTGTTAATATGAGGAAAATTTTGAAAATTGAGGTTAAAGAGAACAAAGAAACAAAATGACTCTTTTTGTTATTAAAAGATAAAAATTATCAGTCTACATTATGATTAATATTAGTCATTTCTAAAATTATTTTCTAATTGCCAGTTTACCATATTTATTAATAACCATTTAAATTATAAATTTACAAATATAAGCATATTTATATTTATTCCGGTTTTACTTATGATAAATATGCTAATATATAATGCATTTGAATGTATAGTTTCTAAATAACAAAAATATGTGTTAATGTTAACATGAAACTGAATTTCACCTACTTGAGTACTCTGGCTTCTATATTTCATGGGTAACCAAGGATCATGCATAATGCAGTACTGTAATTGCCAAGAGTGGGATTAATCAAGTTAAAGTTTAGAATATTGACTGTCAATTTGTTTTAACAGTTTTATTATAGAGAAGGTCTTCAATTTGGTAACTCTCATTTAAAATGAAAACAAACTCTTGCCTTGCTATATGTTTAAATTAAGCATGCTATTTTGGCCTTGACACATCCAAAATAAGAACATTATTCAACAGCAGCTCTACTTGTCTGTGTATCAGTTGGAACCAGTGGAGCTTAGTGTCCTCTGTAGACATTGAACACAATTACCCGATGAGTGGAAAAGGTGATTGTTTTTCACTGACTTGAAAGGGCATACACAATAATTAAAAAAAATCCTTTTAAAAAACCCGGCTTTGCCCTTTTGAACCTGGCTTGAGAGAATGATGACTGAGGCAGTCTCTAATGGAATTGCATTAGACACTCTCACCTAGACTTTAGGCCATGTTACTTTATTCCTGTGTATTTGACAAGCATTTGGCAATTGAAGATCCTTTTCTATGAAAAATGGGTGTTTTGATTCATATGTTTACAAATGGTTATGAATAAAAGGAAGCAGCATAAATGTCACCTGCTAAATTTAAGTTCTATATATTTGAAAATTTTTTCTGCTTATATAGAAATACAAATGAGAAACTAGTGAACTTCAGTTTACACTGCCATTCACTCCATTTCTACATGAGTGGATGAAATCTAACATTTATTTGTGTTTAAATCTGATACTTGGTGATAATGCAGAATAAAATGTGATTGTACCTTCTTAAATAAATTCTAAATAATATATAAAAACCTCTTGCCCTCTTTCTCTCTCTCTCTCTCTCTCTCTCTCTCTCTCTCTCTATTTCTTGAGAAAAACTCTCACTCTGTAGGCCTAGATGATCTGGAACTTACTATGTAGACCAAATTGGCCATGAAATCAGAGAGATCCACCTGCCTCTGTCTCCCAAGTTCTAGAACTAAAAAGAAGCCTAATCACTGGCTAGAGAGCTCTCTCTTTTCTTGAAAACTATACACCAAACTAATAAAGGCCGATTCATTTTGATTATTATCACAATTTAGTAGATAGTTAAGACCAAGCATTACATGGTATTGGTAAATTATGAAAAAAATTGAGAAGATGTGGCCATACTATTATGATTGTAAGTTGTTCTCTCTCTACAAAACTTCAAAATTTGATGTTTCATATGTGTCATACATAGAAAATCTCCTCTTAATGCCTAACCTTGTGTTTGTTAATACTGAGAGCTCTGAGGGATGCAGAACAATGGAATTCCCACATAATTAGGAAGTTACTCCTGAATGTTAGATTAACATTTAATAAAAATCTGTTTTGATTTTCCAGTGCATATACATAGTACACTCTGAATGCTGAAACCAGAAAAGAAACTCATAAAGAAGGTTTATTGCTATAAAACAAAATCATTTTATTTACTCATATCAACAGAAATTTTAGAAGTATCTAAGGTGCATCTATTTAAGAATTTTATCCTCTGGGAGTGATAAAGACATTACTTTTGATATTTCATATAGGAAAAGAATTAGTTCATAATGGTACCAAATGAACTGCTGAACCCAAAGCACAAAGGGGGAAGGCAGTTATGCCAAACTGGGGGAGCCTCTGTGGTCACTGAGCCTGGGAGCGCATGCATGCACTATGTCTGTGTTGTTGAAGACTCCACCAATGCTGCAGTTATTCCAATCCACTGCTACTGGGCAGGAATCCAGATCTGGTCTTAACATCACTGCTGCCAAACTCCCTGACAGAACTGAGGTCCACAGCCACTTGCAGTCATCTGCAGTTCCCTGCGTGACCGTAGTTAATATTAAAGACACCTCCAGAAACAGAAAAGTGCCTATTTTTCTTTTGTTCATCCTTTCAGATTCATTGGTGCCTTTCAAACTACTTTATTTCTTGAGCATATTTGCCTTCATTATGTTTAGTGTATTTAAATATGTAACAATGATTTGAATAGTTCCATTTTGTAAATGTGTAGCTCTCAAACAAGAAAAATTAAATTAATTTAAAAATGAATTTCAAAAATAAGTCTAAGGTCTTACACGAATGGCAAAGTCGTCATAAGTTTATGATGGATAGTTATTTTTTGGAAATTTTCCAAAGGAGAAATCATCAATACTAACCACAAATGCTATCAGGCATAAAAATTCTATGAAAACAGAGAAAAATTCAGTTTAGACAGTGAAAATAAAAGTGGCATGGTCTATACAAACAAAAAGAAAATATTTTGATTAAGCACTATGGAATTTCATTTACGTGTAAAAATTAACAATCCAGAGCTGGAGAAATGGTTCAGCAGTTATTAGCACTCGCTATTCTTGGAGAGGACCCAGGGTCAATTCCCAGCACCCAAATGGTGCTAACAACTGCCCATAACTCCAGGTCCATGGAAATTTGATGCCTTCTTCTGATCTCCATGGTGCACTAACATGCATGTAGGCAAAATACTTATAAACATAAAATGAAAATAATAACTTATGTACGTGATTAATAATCCATGTTATTAGTTTGTGAACAAATAATGTGAGAATTGGACAGAGTTATTAGACCATATGTGACCATGATTTTCTTTCTGTGCCACAGAACACCTGCCATTTACTGTATATGTTTCAGTGAAAAACAAATAAAAGCATTGGGACTGAAGAAAGGATCAGTGTTAAGAATAGTTACTGCTCTTCCAGTGCACCTGGATTCAGGTGCAAACAGCACATCAGAGGCTCACAGCTTCCTCTATAATGCCATCTGGACTCTGGGGGCACTTGCATTCATGTAGCACATGTTAATTCCTGTGGGCATACACACACACACACACACAAGTAAAAGTCAATTATTTTTTAAAAAGAAAAAAATCTTTAAAATACTAATTTGTACTTCAGTTTCCTTGTTTTCAACACAAGGAAGGGCTTTGGTAACTATTTAAAAGATTTTAGAGTTAAATGCTGTATTTGAAAGGGTATTATAAACTATTTTGTTGTATAATTTTATAGTCATGAAGAGTTTCATTAGATATTATGAGTTAGTGCTTTTAAAATTGTTATTTTCCATTCTGATGAGAATACTATACTAAACATTTATTTTCAGTTTAATGAATGATTTCTCTACAAAAAGGACAATATCAGTTTTGATAATATATTAGTTGAGTATAAAAGAAAAATTACAATAAAGTAATTTTTGGTTAAAATTATTCTAAAAAATATTTTGGTTTCCTGCTTCATAATAATACAAAAGAAATTCTTTTCAAATTTAATGGATTATCTAAGACACTGAAAATGTAAAAAAAATAGAGGTAAGTTCTTTGATAAATAAAACAAAGGTATTGAATTCATCGGTTGCTATTGATCTTTTTTAATCAAAAAGCAGAAAACTCTTAGAAGTGGTTGAATAACATGAGTCCATGTATACAGATCATCATGTTCCTAACTACATACCTGTCAACTACTATCTTTCATAAAACTTAAAATATACAATTAACATGTCAGAATTAGATGAGAAAAAAAAACGGCTTATAATAACATGGAAGCAATAGCTATGTGCATAGGGCTGGAGTTCACACACCATCTAAAAATGGAACTCTTGACTACAAGTTTGTTTCTGGTCAGCAATATTTTAAATTGAGAAAGACAGAAAAATGAAAGACAATACATTCACAAATGTGAGTCCGGACAAGTGCCAAAAAGATAGGATGAATATATTTACTGATTTTATTTTTCAGATAATTTGAGGACTGGCAAGATGGTTAAATGTAGAATAGTACTGTGTAAGCCTGACAATCTTCAGAAACCAGAGTAGAAGGAGGAAATCAACTCCCAAAAGCAGTCCTCAGACCACATACGCACTGTGGTAAATGCACAAACATCCATAAGGACAGACAAATATCACACATATCCACACATAAAATAAAAAATTTAAAATCATTGTTTTATATTTTATAAGTCAGAGTCTGTATTTGTATGGGAACTGTAATAAATTCATAAGGTAAAAAAGGTGTTTAAGTCATATGATTACAGAGTTTAAGATATTTATCTTTATCCAAGTAACATATAAATGTGTACACATAGAAAAGTTTTAAAAATATTTTCAGTTTTGTGCTTTACATATAATAGATCGTATTCAATTTAGACCCCCTCACCCATCTGAGCCTCCTTCCATTCCCCCACTGGATTTCATACATTTCATCATATATGATTACGGCATATCTGTTCAAATATTTGTAGCCAGATGTCCCTTGGTGCAAGTTCATCTACTGGAGTCTATTCATCCTATATATAATCAGTCCTTTAAGGAAGACCTACTCTCCCTCACCTTTCAGAAATGGGTTGATAATACTTTCAGGCAAGGTTGGGGCCTGATGCCCATTTACCCTGCTCTATTCTGGGTCTTTTTTTCTGATTAAGCCAGCATGAGTCTTGTGCAGGTTTTCATTATTGTTGCAAGTTCGTATGAGCAAGTTCCCAGAGGCCTGAAAGTTTGTTCCCTTATGTTCATGCCACCAACCCTAACTTTTACAATCTTTCTGTTCCTCTCTTCCACAATCACACCTGAGCCATAGGTGGGTGAATTTTATTGTAGGAGTACTATCCAGGGACACACATTCTGCAGACTCTTAATCTCTAAAACTTGGCCAGTTGTGGCCTTCTGTGTACATCACACTCTGTTGTATGAAGCAGTTTTGCTGGCGATAGTTGAGGGCTGTATTTAGTATTCTCTCTCTCCCTGCTCTGCTGTGTTCCATGAGCCTTAGGTATTGAGGTTCTACTGTAGATGTGTCACTAGGGCTGGGCATCTTTCAGACATATATTCTCTGTGTGACCAATTGTGGAACTCTGCAATAGCCTTCATCTATTACAAAAACAAGATTCTTGGAGGAGTGGTGTATGCTATATTTGTCTGTAAATACAAGGAACCATATTTAGCATGTAGTATAAGGTATTTCATTTGTCTAAAGATATGACAGAAAACTGATTTTCTCTAGGATCTATGATCTCTCCAGTCATGTGTATTTGGCTATATTTATAGCACTATTCATGAATTCCCTTCAATTGAGAGGGCTTTAAGTCAAATTAGATAAAAATTGATTACGCCCTAAATAACAAAGCCATTAGTGCACTGATAGAGATGGTTTGCTCTACCTGTCATTGTGGTTATTAGGCTTTACAGCTGGGTGGGACCACTGATTGATTTTCCCCCTTAGCAGCTTGCATAGTATCCTCCAGAACTATGAGAGCTATTCTTCAGGTAGAAGGCTTCTGGTTCAATTCCAGCTCCATTGTTCCAAGTCCACATAAGAGTTTATGAAGACTCTGTATCCTATTTAAATTTCATAACTAGTCAGGAGTTGATGCCACAAGTGGTCCATTCACGTTGTTACTGTGTAGACAGTTCAAAATATGGATTTATAATAGAAATATAAATGTTCACCAAAGAAATAATTTATCCAGCATTTGAGATAAGGGCATACATACACATGCACACACACACAATGTATTAAGATGAAAATTATTAACACAATTTAGTCTAGAAATTATTTAAAGAGATTAAAACAGAAGACTATCTGAAATTGCCTGACAGAGTAGAATAAATGCTTTTCTGCCATAGATAAAATATTTGTTCCAAATAGATTTAAAAATTGAGATATTTTAAATACCTCCTATGTCCATTTTCTGTTATGTTTTCAACAAATTAGAAGCAAGATTTCCAATATTAAAAAATTAAATATAGGACAGTTTATACTTCAAGTTTATACCTTAAAGAAGGTACAGTTGATGATCACAATTTGGGATTGCTTTGAGTAAAGACAGACGAGATTAGTAGAAATAAAATAATTATGTTAATAAAATAAGCAAAAATAATATAATTAATTAATCAGTTAATTAAATGCTATCAACAATAGTAGTCTATGTCAAAAATCTAGTTATCAAATGAAAAAAAAACAAACAACTGAAATTACTTAATTTAGCAAAAAAGCTTTCTAAAGGCACAGATAAAAGAATTTGTATTTGTACTTTTGATTTTTTCAAGTTTCCAAAGACACTACATGTGCTCACACACTAAACTGACAGCAGATTATAAATATTCAACATGAAATAAAAAAAAAAAACCTTGGCATTGATAGGCTTCACAGAACACCACACTGCCACTAAAAATGCATCTGCTTTTAAAAGAAAGTCATCAAAGGCAATTTGTAGCACATTTTATCTATAAAAAAAATAACAACAACAAAAACCAAATCAAACACATCAGGTCATCTAGAAGAAAACAAAAGAAGAAACTTCTTAGCCTTTGAAAACATGTTACTAAATATAATGTAATTAAGAGTTTTCAAGTGGAATGGTAACACTTCCTGACTCCTGGGAGAATAAGAGCAAACTGTCTCCCCAATTACCACAGCGAAAACCTTGTCAGACTGTGTATATGCCAGGACAAACTATACCAATTTGATAATAAAGTTAAAATTGTCAATGATATTTATCTAATTTTTAATCTATTTAGGAGACTGTTTAATAATATTACACAGGATATATGATGGTTTATACTTTTTCATACATTTGTGGATTTGGTTTTGGGTAAACTCCAAATGAAAAATTACTATTGACATTTTTCCATTAGATTATCAGCCTTACAAGCCTTTTTTCATCACTCTGATGCAAAATAAAATTCAGCACTTAACAAAATGATGCAGTTGCAATTCATTAATCAAAGTAGACTACATGAGTAATAAGTCTCAAATAGAATAAGTAAGGTTCAACCTCAGAGCAGTGTGACACTTGGGCATGTTAATGCAGTAAGCAAATAAATTGACTTGAAGATCAGGTCTTCTCCAGAGAGAAATACAGAGACCCTAACATATGAGACCTCTAGAACCTTCACACATGACTTTCCAGGTGATTCAGTCTACACCATGCACATTACTGAGTTTACAGGTTGGAGAAAAGTTGATTGTTAGTGAGTGGATGCTGAAAGTAGAGATTTGTATATAACAGAAAGTTGAAGACAACAGTGTTTGAGGCTTAATCATTTTGTTTAATAAAACAAAATGAAACTGTCCCTAGATGCAGATAAGGTCTGAGGGAAAAGCAACTGAGCCAAATCTGGACCTACTGCTATATCTAGTCTCACATTAAAAGAGGGAAATGTGAATTCAAACAGTTCCTCATTTGGAGGCTATACTTCAGAACTTGCCTTTAGAAGATTGAGAACAAATAGCTAAATTCATGTCGGGAAGCCTAACACATGTTCTTCACACACACAATAACCCTATGTGTGACAAATATACTAATTAGATTGACTATACTAACCACTTCACTCTGCAAATGAAATTCTGACACTGTGTATCTTAAATATATATTATACAAAACAATATTAAATAATCATGATGGAATAAGGAAATTACTAACATAATATGCAGAGCATGTATATCTTTCTAGGAAAGGAAAACTGAAAGGAGAATAAGCATAAAATTTTAATTTTATAGGACAGAGAAAACAAGAATAAATCTTTGGTGTTTTGCAGTATTGAGAGCTAGATAAAAGTAGCATAACTTTTATAAAATAATTTGTATGTCTTTATAATAACCTAGCAAATGTATTGGAGCAATGTCTAATACCATGAAAATTTGAAACTAAGTACAGACTTATAATCTATAATGTGAATATATAGCTGATAATTTATCAAAATATTTTAACTTTCATGTTTCATATACTATTTTTCAGAATAAAAACTGAAATAGGTTGGAAAGTATGCAAAGACAGTTCAAGCTATAGTTGCTTAAAAACTTAGTTTACACTCAGTTCTTTTAAAATAAGTTATTGAATTACGAGTAGTTTTCTTTGAATTATATACCATAATTATTTATATAATGCATTAGTTCTTATAATACTGCAGCACTATACCACACATATCAGATAGAATATACTTCATTCCTTAATTCTCACAGCAAATTTAAATTAAGTGTGCTAGTTACGTTTCTGATGCTGTGGTAAAACACCATGACCAAGGTCACATTTAGAAGGAATGGTGTATTCAGGTTTACAGTTCCGGAGGGGTCCATCTTTGGAGGTACGGTGGCAAGGAAGAACAGAAAACTGAGTCCACACATTGCCATGCATGCACAGGAAGTAAAGAGGCAAACTGGAAGTAGATCAAGGTTCCTAAACCTCTAAGAGATATACCAACTTGGACCTAGTATTCAAATACATGAGTCTCTGGGGGCCATTTCTCATTCATACCACTACACTAAGCATAATTATTCTTATTGTGAAAAAGAAAAAAAACTAACTCATGGAGTTTTTTAGAAACCAGAACAAAATTAACAAATATTAAATGAAAAAAAAGCATCAAGAACCAAACTTATACTGATTGTTTAGAAAGTTGTATTGCAATGAAATGCCCCACTATTTTATATATTATCCTTCATTAGTTTTCTGGCTCTGGAATTTACCTACCTCAAGTCTAAACTACCGTGTTAAGAAATTCAGCTTGCTGACTTTTGTGTTTGTAGTGAATTTTTGTTTGCTTTCCCTCTCTTAGAAAGTTAAATCTATCTTCTTACGAATATTGGATAGCCTTGTGGCCTGTTGTAAGCAATGAAGACATTCTCGTTCTGCGAATAAGCAGCTTAGCCTCTTTGAGGATGATAAATAGAATGAAGAGTGACACCACACAGATAAAAATATCTATCCACCCTAAGCAAATTCTGGGCACATAACGGAGGTTATCTGGGATCATCCAGTCCCAAAAATTATAGTGCTACAGCAGTAAAAATAAAAATGCTCCCTAGAAGATTACTCAGGAGAGTAGAATCTCTGGTCTGGATGTACTCTCATCTTTCTAGTTTTGCCAGGTCAATCATCACGTCACCGAACCACCTTAGGAAGGCAGGTTAACCTAAAGTTATGCTAAAGAGATAAGTGTGTATTAATAGAGATAACCTAGTGTGTTAATAAGAAGGCAAACTTTTCCTTCCCCAAACCCTCAAGCCCTGTTGCAGTGCTTTGGTCTGACTATAAGTCAGTTCACATTTCTGAATTCTTCATAAAAGTTTATCTTCTCTTTTTCTACTTTAACTCTTTTTACTAACCATGCCTTCCCTGACACTTTGAACAACTCCAATATCTTGGATTTCTTTACTTTTTATCTAACACTCCTTTCTTTTCACCATCATGTAGTTGCTATTCTACTGCATGATCTAACCCCCATGCCAGCTCTAAATAGGCATGGCTTTCTGGCTTTTGATCCTTCTTCTCTCAGTTCTCCTCCTAAGGGAAATTGTTGAGATGATACAGCTTGCCTGCTCTTAATTTTTTTTTTCTTTAAATTATACTAAAATTGCCCTAAAGCTTCTGTTTGAACTCATTCTTAAACTATTTTAGAGTGAGTCTGAGAGCCCTGAAATGGGGCTCTATTTTGCCCTGTGTCATCACCTCCGTGAGCTTTCACATGCTCCACCAGCAAAATAATTATCTTCCTGAGTTCGGCTCACCAAACTTTATGGTTTATATGTGAAGTAGCCTCCACAGGTTCTTGTGTTTGAAGACACGGTACCTAGGGGTCTGACTTGGAGGTTAGGGAACCTCTGGATATCAGCCAACCTAGAGGAAGTAGTCCAATGGGGGACAGGCCTTCAGAGCTATATAGCCTTTCCATTTTTCTGGTCTAAGCTTTCTATTTCTTTGTTCACTGAAGTATAACAAGCCTTGCCACAAGTCCTCACCAGCCACCATGATTCCCTTAACATGTTTAAATACACCCCCATTCCTTGAACTATGAGTCCAATAAACCTCTCTCAGGTACTCCATGTCACCCGTGAGAAAAGTAACATTCAAAACTAGTAACTGATAGCAATATGAACACTTGCATGGTGTCTCTTTGATGCTAGTAAATTTTTGAGTAGCTTGCTATGCAGAAAATTATCCCTGAAATAGAGGTTAACAAGCTTTCTGTGAATTTTTTTCTAGTCTCATGCATCTTACGCATTAAATCTATTTTAAAACTCCAGAATTTCAAAATAACTTTGACAAAATTTGTATACAGATTGATACCATAATGATGGCATATTCAGATACCACATGCAGATCAAAAGAGGACAGCTGCTGCATATGGATATTCTAGAAACTCCTGGGAATATGATCCAGGAATACTGAATCTGAATATAAATGTGCAACGATACCTCATTTTGGGGCCACCAAATAAGAAATTGCACAGAATTTTCAACAGTTTTACATTATAAATTCTGTTAAGTTACAGATGCAATGGAAGTATATACCTTGGCACGTGTATCTTGATGTACTACAGAATCAGATATTTAAAATATAGGGAAGAGACTATAAGGATAGTTTGGGGGAAATAAAATGAAGATGAACACATCATAATCTCTTTGATAGTAAAATGAATCTGTACAACAAAGAGTGCAACCAGTTATGCTCAAGATGGAACTTCACCTCCCAAGTAAGTTCAAGGTCAAGATCAGTGTTCTCCATCATCTATCATGTACTATTGCATGGGCAAAAATTAAAAGAATGTGTTGCATTTGTTGAAAATCTTTTCATGGATTCAAAGCCTAATGCCACCTGATACTGTGTTAGTGGTAAAACTATGCGCAGATTAGTACCAAAGTGGAACTGACACACACACAAAATTATTCAAGATTTGTGGATTGAGAAATGCTATGTCTGGAGAGGATTGGACATTTCATGCTTGGTTACCAATATATCTATGGTCTGAGATGGGGAAAATTTTGTAGAATATTATCAGATGTCTCCCTTTTTAATAGAGTTTATATTATGTAAGTATGACTGCAACTGAATAAAGACACTAAATAGTGGAAATGTGGCTGCCTTGTACTCCTCCAATTTGCCCTGAAAGAAAAATAATGAAGACTACAATTGCTACTGAGTGCACTATCAAACTAAAATAATTAACTAAAGACTAATTGAATAAGCAATTTAGGATTAGTATCTGAAAAAATGGTGCATCTTTGACCATCTTCTAGTGTTTTAGACACTGTAATCGACTTAATTTTCATAATAAATCTGAAACCACACCTACATCAAAAGGCACTAACATTGAATATAAACAGTTTTTAACTTAGCATTTACACTGTAACAAAAAATTTCATGCAGATATTTAGTATTCTTGAGAATTTTGGGAAAAACTAAAGATTACTTAACAGTTTCATGTTTAAGTATTGCAATCTAAAAGAATCCTCTAGGAATGAGCACCTAGCCAAAAGAATTAACTTGCAGTTTCATCAGTAAATCCATAAATAACAAAAATTTAATTATTATCCTTCTACACAAGATGATAAAAGTCAGGTGAGTGCAACCAACAAATGATAGATGTCAGGTTGCATTTTAACCAAGGTCAGGTTTTAAGCAAGTATGTCATTGTCCAGAATAAACTTCCATACCTGTGAACAAAGAAGTTGCTGAGTGGTAACTCTGTCTTTCACTTTCTGTCTGCTTCTAATGATTACAATTCTTCTAATAATGCCGGACATAATATTTCCAGGAAACTCCCAAACTCCTCATTATGAAAAAAATAAAAAAGAGCATTATAGTATAATAGTGAAGTTGCAGTCCAATGGCCGTACTTCTGCAATGATCTGCCATAGGGTTTGTGAATGAAAGAAGAGTTAGTGCATTAAGAAACAGAGAATAAAGGCAATGTTAGGGGAAAAAATCAAAATATAAGAGATTAAAGCAGGTGGGGGCAGTTCCATTGTATATTAAAAGGAAAGGTAGTTAAGTTAGAAAAAAAATGTGTCCAACAAACACCTAAGTTTCCAGGAAATTGATTCTCCCAATTTCATAGGTTTTCCTATGTCCTAAGTTTGTATAGTATTTACTGTATTCTCTAATATTCAGTGCCTAAAAATACATCTTTATGATTTTGCTCTGTCCTCACTATCGTGAATTAAAAACAAACTGAGAGTTGTACTAAATAGGAGGATTAAAAGATGGTGGAGAATTAGTCTCATTCATTAAATATAATTTAGTCTATAATCCTCTAATGCCAATAGCCAGTGTGAAGTGAGTTTCAAGGTTGCATCAAGTTAAATATGAGGGTCTGTGGGAAAATTATTCTTTGACAAATTGATTAGAGGTCACCAATACAATAGCATCTTTGCCAACAAAGTAAGGGATTCACTGAGATTCTCTTGGAACTGGATAATTATGGAGAAGCATTCTTAGAAAATATCCGATTAGTAATGAATTTGAATGCTAGAAACTACAAGGCATTTATCTAAATTTGTATTCTCAGTGAATGTAACATAAGTGACAAATATTGCTGTGATTTGTTTCAAGTCAAATATTTTGGTCAACTCTGTCTGCACCCAAAATAACTTGGATACACAAAGGTATACTTCCACATACACAATATAGAATCCCTGAACAGAGTAGCAAATTTATTTGACTTTAAAAATTTAGATGAGTGTGTGTGTGTGTGTGTGTGTGTGTGTGTCTGTCTGTGCCTGTGTGTCTGTGGAAATTACTCAATTTGTAAAGTGCTTGCTTCTAAAGCATTAGGACCTGAGTCAGCCTGGCACTGTGATGTGTGCCTGTACCTACATCCCAGAAGTGTGGGAAGATACAAGAGGGTCCTTGGGACTCACTGGCCAGTCAGTTTAGGCAATTGGTAAGCTCTAGGTTCAGAGAGAAGCTATCAATTGTAATAATGATAAGAGAATATGGAGAAAGACACACAGTTACCTCATCTTCTGTTCTCCACATGCATGTGCATGTATACCTGCAGACAAACCTGTGAATACACATACATTCCCCATATGCACACAAGTTTAGCAACAGGAATAATGGGATGAATGTGCCTATCTTATAATAATTTGAATCTGATTAATTAGGAAGTTAAACCAATAACAAGGATGTGTGAGAGCACAGGGAAATGATAAATGGTCAATGCTCCTGACAGAGTCTGTAATGCCTGCTAAATAATGCAGAGGGTGCAACCAGTCCCGTGACTGTTGTGGTGGGACTGGTTGTCCCAATATCTGTTTTTCTTTGTTCCTTTTTTTTTTCAATCTGTAGCAAAAGAAAGTAGAGCATAGTTTTTCAAGTGGGTACACATGTAGTATTTTTTAAAACAATATTTCACTAGGAGATGACATAATTTTATAAGAAGAGACCTGACCTTTATTTATAAAAACTCTGAACTACTGTGGTGTTTACATGTAAATACTAGCAGAAGACAAAGAACCAAATATTAGAAAATATTTACTGAGTTTAATAGAGAATGCATAGTAGATATTATGCAAATTCATATTGTAGAAATCATATGTCTGGGTGCTTCAAGTGATTTTCCCCAAAATTACAACTAATTCACTGTTTCTGAAGAATCTTACTACTTCCAAAAAAATAGTTTGACATTTAGTGAGTGTATTTCATTCTGGATGATATACTTTCTTAATCTTCTTAATGTTACTATTCACTTAAAATCAGAGAACTGAAAACGTACTGACTAGGAAGAAAACATTTCAAATGGTTATATAAACAGTTTTATGAAGTGGACCATAACAAAGGTTGTAGCCCCAGACTCATACATTACCTAGGACTATGGGCTCCACACCAACATACATTAGATGTCTCACCATCTTTTTATATTTGTCTCCTGTGATAGAAATTATATTCTGGTTTATCACCCTCTCTTGTAGGCTTTTAGAATGCCTGAAAGCTACCAATGCTGCTGCTGATTTCACTTAAAAGAGTCAACTTGGTGGTAAACTCTGGGTTAGAAAGCTGCCATCCCAGGTAGCACCGAGGGTGCAGTAATGGATTTACTTTCGTAATCGTAGTGACTCAAATCCGAGCTTAAGAAAATGATAAGAATAATTCAGAGAAAACAATCGGAAAACCAAAAGAGCACTCTGGGTCTCTAATGAAGACCATGGAGATTCTAATAGGACACTTTGCTGACAGAATTCACATTTGAGAAATCTTACGATTTAATAAGCAAACTGTGAAGATTTGCCTGATAACCATTCCTAGGAACTCTTTATCCCATATCCTACTGCTGAGTAATCTGAATATTTGAGTCTCCTCTAGGTAAGATAATGCAGGCAGAATGGGACATCTTAGACAACTCTCATATTTTCCATTGGTAGAGGAAAAGAAAAAAACTTTCTGGAAGTAGAAAACGGTAAATTTTCATAGTAGGTTGAAATATTTTTTGTAGTATATTTAACTTTCATAGGTAAACTATAGACTATTCTAAATGAATGTGTGTAGAGTTACATATAATTTTTGGCAATAGTCTGTCACTATGATTGTTTATGTTTGTGAAAGACAATGAAAAATTAAAAATACCTGAAGTGGAGGTCCTTAATCTTGAAAAGATTTCTGGGAGCCCAAATAACAAAGAAACGTTAGGATATGTTGTCTGCTGTAGAGTTCTGAGGGAAAAGCCTGATGAGCTGTAGACAAACACCCCTCCCAGAGTGGTATCACCCAGGATCACCTTGAGCAGAAAGACAAGGAGCTGGGAAAGTCTTATGCCCCACCCACCCTGTCCATTGGCCTTGCAGGTGAGAAGTGGAGCGCCAGGAGGCCAGACCTTTTTTCCCCTCCCCCATGGGCCTTTTGGATCTTTTCATCAGGAAGTCTCAAGATCCAAACCTCATAGATTTACTAATGTAACTTGCGGATGGGAGGGTGGGCGCCCGCATTCTGTACGTAACCCCTTACCCACTGCTCTGTTAGTAAGCCTAAGTAAACTAGCTCTAATTTTCCTGCGAGTGGAGAAATCTGTGTGTTTGTTGCAAGGCCTGGGGGGATTTTTGGGTTGCAAGGCCTGGGGAGAGAGGCAGGTTAAGTTGGTCTGCCTCTCCCGAAGAGAAATTTTAATAACATCTGCACATCAAATCTAGCAGGGATTTTTTTAAAGACCTGAATGTGATACTTAAGACAGTATTTGAAGCAGCATACTAAGTGAAATAAATGAGTTGTCACAGGAATTATCAAGCTATGCATTTGGACTAAATGAAGATGCATTTTTTTTTTTGTTCTCTGCTGTTCAAATAGTTGCCTAAGACTTCAAAATGACAAAAAGAATATATTTTGCTTGGAATATGTCAAGTGGTAAATTCATTAGAGTTTAGCTTACAACTATCAAGTAAATCATAATCATCACTATCAACATTCTGCTGGAGCATTCTTAGAGTCCATATTCATTTTTTTACACTGTCTTTTTTCTTTTTTTTTTTTTTTACTATTTCATTACTGAAATAATTGTTGAGAGTGCTATAGAGGAAAAGAATACTGTTCATTATTTCAAAGCAGAACGCCCAAGTACACAATCTCAGAGTAAAGTATGCATTTCACAGACTGTGATATAATTATGTGTGACTTATTTCATACTTTCAGACCAGTAGCTTTATAAAAAATACGAATTGTCAGTTAAAAAGCTAAATGTAGATAAAGGAATAATGAGCTTGATACATGACAAAGACACTGGGTTTAAGACTTTAACAGAAAAGGACAGAAGATGGAACCTTTGGCAAGTGGACATCCCTTGATCTCCTCCCAGATGACCCTTACATCCTTAATCCTCAACTTTGTGTCCTTTAAAAAAAATACCCAATTATAAATTCAATGACTGATACAATTTTCTAATGTACTTGTGTGCTTGTTTGTGTCTTTCTTTTGTGATGATTATATGGCCTCAGGTAAACCAGACTGGCTTCTACTTCACACTGCAGCTGAGAATGACTTGGACTCTGATCCTCCTGTTTTACCTCCGATGATCTGTAATCATATTCAGGTACCACTATGCCTTGCATCCAGCATACTCTTCAATGAACTACATCAACCCTCATACTCATGAAAATTAATCACTTTTTAATGATATCTGTCCTCCCTGTATACAGTTGTAATATTCTAATTGCACTTAATTGTACAATCTGGGATAATCTTTAAAGGAATGAATAAAGCTTTCTTTTAATTTTTTTGTTGTTGTTGTTTGTCTTTTTGAGAAAGGGTTATCCTGTAGCTGTAGCTGACCTGGAACGCCTTATGTATGCTAGGCTGAACTTTCTCTCACAGAGATCCTCTTATCTCTGCCTCCTGAGTCTGGGATTAAAGGTGTGTGCCACCATGCCCTCCTTAAATGAAGAGTTCTTAACTGTAGATGCTAATTTTGCCTATAAATTTTTCATTTTTAAAATTTTTTTATTGAATCATTCTGTGTTTCATATAGAACATCTCAATCAATCTTAATCATCTTTATATCCTTGTCCTCACCAGCACCTCCCCACACCCATCTGCCCCTAACTGGAATCCATATATTCTTTCATCTCTGCTAAAGTCTGTCATGTCAAGTTAGTGTCCTCAAGTGACCTCAGTGCAGATTCATCTACGATCTTGTCAGCCTACCCAGAGGCTCCAGTTTTATGAAGACTAGCCCATCCTAATCCAACAGTAATCAGTGATCAATATTCTAAAGGAAAATTTTACGGTCTACTACCCATTTCCCCAGTTCCATGTGGGTTTTTGTCTGCTTGGGTTTGAATGGATCTTGAGCACACAGAAATGATTTCTGTAGGTTCATATGAGCTTGTTGGAATCTATTTTCAGGTGGTCACACCCCTCCTCACTGACTTAAAATCTTTCTGCCCCATTTTCCAAAATGGTCGCTGAGGCCTGGATGGGTGAGACTTACTATAAGAGTCCTGTCCAGAGACCCACACTCTGCAGATTTCTAATCTCCATGAATCTCTCAACTCTCATTAATAGAGCTCCCACATGCAATGGAGGAACAGTAACACAAAAGGTCACACAAATGACTAAATTTTACTTATATTTTAAATGCAGAATTTCTTCACAGAAAAGTTTTCTGTTCACAACAGTTTATAATTGCAGGATATATTGCAAATAATAACACATAGGAACATTTCCCTTTTAAATTGTTTTAAAATTAATTGAAATATGTGCATAGTTTTTAAAGGATCTGACCACTTTAGATGTCATGAGGAAGTTAAAAAGAAGATTTTTAATTAACAAATATTTGAATAACTTAAGGCAAATATTGAGTTCATGATGTCAAAGTCATTCACATATTTTATTTCATCTCTGTTTTTATACTAATCCAGCTTTGGGAGTTGAGAGTCATACTTACGGAGCCTATTCTATAGCTCTTTCAATTTTAATACATCTTTGGCTTTATAAAAATCTCTCCTCTTTCCTAAGCATTTTCTGTACAAAGTGTGTCTGTGTGATTGGTTGCTGGGTTAAGAGGTTGCCTAGATTACTAGATCCAACTACACTTTACATACAAATTACTGTCACAACTGTAACAAATTGGGATGCTCAGCTATTGTCAAACAATGTAGGGCCAAGGTTGGCAAATTAGTTAGTATTAGCATATAGACCTTTTGGCAGGAAAGGAAGGATTTTTACTTAGAGCTGAGCATTCTGCAGGGTTTGTCAACTCCAATGTGCCACTGGTCTCATTATCTCATTTGTCTTATTTAGACTGAATTGGCAGTTATGTCTTCATGGCAAATGTTTGTTTTTACAAATGAGCAATGAAGCAGAATCCGGGAGACACAACAGTAAAACGGCTTTACTGCAAGAGTTTAAAGCACTTGGATAGCTAGATTATTGATCTAAAGACATGGGAATTTTCTAACCTCATTTGGCTTCATTTTATACTGTAAATGTGTAGCTATTAGGACATGAAACACATTAATTGAACTTGTTCACATCAATTCAACAAAAATGTGTCCAGCAGTAAGAATGTGTAAGAATTGTGGATAGACACAGTACATATTAAGGAAAATAACACTCTCGCTTTTCTTCTTTCCTTCCTTTCTTTCTTTTTTAAAAATAAATCTTGTTTTTCTTAATGCTATAAGGAAAAAATTCCCAAGGAGATCCTGATTAACAAAATCATTACCTGATATATCCATGTGAATATGCTTATGCACACCTAGGTAACACACCCAAAGCACAGCACCTCACAACTGACCCTTCATATCCACACTTTCTTTTCTTATGTGGTCCCAGCCAATTAAAGATTGGAAATATCTAGAAAAAAAATTGTCTGTTCTGAACATGAATAGAATTATTTTCTTGTTAATGTTCCTTAAATACAACATAGAAAACATAGTATTGCTCTTATAAGTAACAGCATTGATTTAAAGTATGCCAGTGAGGTGAAAGGGTTGATTAGAGAGGCATCAAAATTACAATATAAAAGAAACATTTATAAAGAAAGCCTAGAAACCTTCTTGATCATGTGCCACATCTAACAAAATAAAACTTGCACAGAAAATTGTGTAGTATATAAATGACTCAAAATGCCATGAGGCTCTGTATGGGGTGGTTGAATCAGACATTTCTCCAACTCTAATTCATTCCTAATTTTGGAAGTGGTTTTATTCTTTTAATAAACTACCTCTGTTTCTACCAGTATCCACTTGTCTCTAATCCAAATCCTACTTTTTGGTAAGAGTCCAAAAGTCCCAGCAGATACCCTTCGGACCCTGACCCATACCTGTTCCAGTAGCAATAGGATAGATTATACACAACTGCTTTGTTGTTTTAGCAAATACATCAGTATACTGGGGATTGGATATCAACAGAAGGTCAAGGAAACAACTCCCCGTTGAAACTGTAGGGTGTTTGTAGATAGATGATAGATAGATAGATAGATAGATAGATAGATAGATAGATAGATATCCAGAGTCTTTTGATTTCTTTATGACATGATTTAATAATGAATAAAACTGGCTTTTTATTTTCAGTCATACAGACAAGGAATTCTTGAAAATTAAGGAAGGAAACTTTTGGTAGGGACATGTAAATATTCCATAAATGAGTGCATATACCATGTCTCAGAAATGGAGGTATGTAAAAATAAGTAATGTATTAGCAATATGATGTACATAAACAGTTTGATAAGAATAGATTATTTTGTTAGAAATACATTATTTTCCTTACATTATATATAGTGAAAATAAGGCCATCAAAAACCTTATCAAAAAAGGAAAAATACAGATACATTCTGTGTAATTATATAGCAAGTCAAATGCAGAAAAAAATATACTGCTACTCAATTCAAAATACTTTTAGTTTTATGATATAAAACTTCAGTGGAACAGTCAGTGCACAAATATTTACATGCAATAACAGTCTAATATCTACCAGAAAATTGGTGACACTCTCTTCATACCAAATAATGGTCTACAATATATTATTTGTGTTGAAGGAAGAAAATTTGATCGATTTTATAGATGAATTATTTATCATTAAGTAAGGAATTCATTGCAAAACAGAATCATGAATGCCTTTATAATACAGTAATAAATTAAAATATTTTTCTTGTAGATAAGTTAAAGTAGCCAATTCCAGATCTATAGGATCCTCTGGCCCTATAGACACCTATCTACATGTGTTACACATAAACTCATGCAGGCACACACAGATACACATATATAAAAAGAAATCAATCTTTTAAAATATTTTGTCTATTATTTTTATTTTACATGTATGAGTGCATTGCCTGCACACAGGTAAGTGCAGCTATGTGAGAAGAGGGTATAGGATCCCCAAGAAGTGGAATTACAAATGGTTGTTAACTGCTCTGATGGTGCTGGGAACAGAATTTGGGTCCTCTGTGAGAGCAACCAGTGACCTTAACCACTGAGTCATCTCTCCAGCCCCAAATGAATCTTTATTTAAAAAGCATGGCATGGTTAAAAATGATTTTCAATGAAAATGTATTAAATATTAAAAGAACCAAAGTTTATAATATTCAACAAGAAAAAGTTAAAGATTGAATAGATGTTAAGGTTATATATTACAATTAGTATATCATCTGTTAGGTCTTTATATATAGTAACACCTTGACTTATGCTGAAATAGAATTTTCACATTGATTTGATTACAATAAACAGTGTAAGGTGATCAGTTACTATCCTATAAGATAAAGCAAGAGATTTAGAGTCAAGATTAAGATCTGGTGATAGGACCTGGCAGCGGAATGAAGCAACCACCCCCCAAGGTGGTATGAAGCTGGGGAGGAAGGCAGTCTCGGAAAAAGTCAGGAAGAACTACAGTCGCTCACAGCCTCCCGGAGGCTTTGACATATGTATGCTTAAAAGAATTTTTTTTAATTATTAATTTTGATATTTTTCATCAATTTATTTGACTTAAGGATATTTTTTATTGTATAGTTGTATATTTCATTCAGAATATTTCAATCAATATTAAACATCTTTATACCCCATTCCCCACTGGCACCCTCTGCATAGCCTCCAACTGGAATCCATACATTCTTTCATTGTGTTAAGGTTTACTGTGTTGAATTAGTATCTCAGGGTGACCTCAGAGCAGGTTCATCCCCTGAGGTCTAGTCAGCCTATTCAGAGTCCCTACCTTTAGAAAGATTAGCTCATCCTCACCCAACAGTTATCAGTTGCCAGTATTTCTTCTATAAAGGTTGGGGTCTGTTACCTATTTCTCCAGTTCCATTATGAATACATTTGTATTGCGTCAGGGCAGTAAGCTTTGATAATTTATCACTGAAGTAATAGTGAGATAGTGAGACCACTGCTAGAGGAGAAATGATAAATGCTGGACTCTTCACCTGCAGCTGCTTTCAACAGCTTTATCATAGAAAATCACATTCACCCACCAAGTACAAGGTCAGGATGTTTACAAACAAAAGCATCTTTAGAAAACATTCCAGTGATTAAGTCCTAATATGAACAGACAGTACCCCGGTCCTCCACACAGGGTGATAAAATAAATGAATATATATAAAATCAGTTAATGATGATTAGGTCGCAACTTGGACATGCAAATGGAGGAGCTGTGGGGGAGACTTTCTACACTATTTCCAAGTCAGCACAGTGAAAGGAAATCTTTCCATGTGGCTACACTGTGAAGATTTGTGAGTGTGATAATTACCGGTGACGGTTACTAACTTCAAACCTGATCCAATTCAGGAAAAGCAATGTAGGCCAAATGAGAGGCAGAGGAGAGAAGGCTCCAGGCTAGGCCTTTAGGTCCTGGTACTTGGTTTCCTTCAGCAATGCAAGTATTTGCATTTGCAGTGCTTGCTTTGACAACTCTATTTTTTTCAGCTAAATTCATATGTACCATGGGATTAGAAAGAAAATCTTTCCAAGAAGATAGAAGTAGCTCCTCTTGCTTGATATTTATTTTAAAGACAGAGTAGGATAGATTTTACTGCATTTTAGTCTAGGTTATCCAATAAGGTATAATTATTAACATTGTGTAGCAGAAAAATATGAGTTCAGAGAGGCTCCCCACCACACACACACATCAGATTTCATGCATTTTGTCATATAATAAGTACTATCCAATGGTCAAATATTTGTTACTATGCAAGTTCATCCACTGAAGTGTAGTCAGCCTATCTAGAGTCAATTATTTAAAGATCTACTCAGTAATAAGTTGCCAACTGAGTTTGTGCACACCGAAGGCCACACAACAGGCTAAGTTTTAGAGAATTAGAGTCTACAGCATGTGTGTCCCTGCATAGGACTCCTATATTAAATCTCACCCACTCATGGCTCAGGAACCATTGCAGAAGAGGAACAGAAGATTGTAAGAGCTAAGGTTGGTTCATGAACATAAGGAAACAGAGGCTTTCAGGACCCTGGGGCCTTGTTCATATGAACTTGCAATAATAGTGACAGCATGCAAAAAGACCCATACCGACTCAATCTGACAAAAACTCATCACAAAACTGGGAAAACGCACAACAGGCCCTAAACCTTGCCAAGGATCTCTGAGTAGTCTCTAAAAAATAAAAGGATTTAATGAGTCAGGATATCAAATTTAACCAGTCATATTAAAAATTATAGTAGCTATCATATAGTCTTTAAGGTTACTAAGTATATTATGTCTGGAAAAAATAGAGACCCAAAGCACCATGATGCCTACTTCTGATAATAAATGTAAAGAGCCCACTTGTTTTGTTGTGTCCATTTTATTTGAAGATCATGCTTATACTTTTGTTTAGGATATTCCACTGGCCTTTATAATCTCCTACAAGGTACATACCATGTACATGTATGTATGAGTGGTTTGTTATACTGATCTAGTGTTTATAAACTGGAAAGCTTGTGACTGGATATGGTTCAGAGGTTAAGAACACCAACTAATCTTACAGGTGTCCAGGTTCAATACCCAGCACCTACATGGTAACTAAAAATAACTCTAGCTCCAGGAGATCCAACGCTCTTTTCTGTCCTCCATGGGCACTACAGGACATGTGTACACTTACATACATGCAGGCAATACACACTCATACACATAATTTCTTAAAATAATAATAAATGTAATTAAAAAATAACTAGGAAAGCTTAAGAAGCACGGACCAATGATAGAGCTGACTTGTTCCATGATGCTTTCTCAGGTCATCTATGTTTATTTCAGTTGTCTTACACTACTAAAATCCCAGCTTCTTTTCTTCATTATTATAATTTAATACATAATAAATAGATATAGTCATAACACTTATATAATATATATGTTTCCATCTCCCCAGGTTCTAATTTATTTATCAGCCAAAAATAAAGTGGAAAAAACTTACATTAAAATCTACTAAAAAAAAACAAACAAAAAATATGGAAGTAAATATACATTCTAAAAATCACAAGAGAGCATATGTATCGATTAACTTTAAATTCATAAATAGTCTGTGTCTGGTTTCTGTTTCTTCTAATTCTATTACAGATGGTGAATATTCGTAAAACTGCATCTTTGCAGTGATGAGGATGGAAACTTAGTGCCTTGCACACGTTAGGCAGGCACAACTTCTAATCAATGCTTCACTTTTAATCGTCACCTCTAATTATTTTATCCATATATTTATTTTTATTTTAAATTTAAGAGAAATTGAGAATAGTGCTAGGCAAAGAAAAACATGTAACATAAAATGAAAAGGACAAATGGAAGTACTGGAAAGAATTTTCTGACATCTCAGACGAGTATTAAGAAAAGCAGTCATCTTTGCTATTCAAATAAAGCCTGAATAACTTTTTACATGTGAATCTTTAGTAAACAAGTTGTTGAATAGATCTATAATTTCCTCTCTGCTGTGAGGGACAGGCTTCCAAATGTGATTGACATCCTGCTAACCAATGACTTAATGGGGGAGGTCTAGCGGAAGTGCAAGGAAGGCTGGGAAGGAGAGAGGTGGGCGTGGGCATGGTGCCAGGGTTCCATCTTGAGCACATGTTCCAGAGGTCCAGGGTAATTATGATCAAAATGCAGGCTCTGCCATATGAAATCTCTGTCTCTCTCGGGGATGAATCCTTTGTAAGTAACCCATAATAAATTAATTATTATAAGAGAGTATTCTCTGTCCGCTCAATTGGTTCGAACCTAGGGGGTGAGGGGCATGGGGCTAAATGCCAGGCCTCACCACAAGAGAATTCATAATATACAAGTGTAGATTATTTTCTTGCCATTATTTACTAAACAATGTTATTAAACAACTATTTATATTACACTTAAATTGAATTAACTATTATAAATAATCTAAAGATTGCTTAAAGTGTTTGAGAAGATGTATATATCATGTGCAAATATTCTACTTCATTAAATAAGGATATTAGGGATCTGATGATTTATATATATATATAAGGGTCCCAGAACTAATCCCATAGTTACTGAGACATAAATGTGTGAGCATATGTTTGTTTATATGTTTATTTATATATATACATATATATGTATATATATGGCATATGAAGCGTGTGTGCGTGTTCCTATTTTGAATGAATACGACAAAATCCAGAGCTCTGTTATGCAGTTGAACTCAATTCAGTGATGGAAATGCTCCACTTTGTCTAAATAGGTAGTTACTGGCCATGTGAAGTGTTTTGTATTTGAAATGTAGAGAGTAAGAGTGTGGAATTGAATTTTTAGCAAAATTATGCTAATTAGCAATATTCAACTAATGCATATTTTAAGGTGTGAATGAGACCCCCAACAGTTTTGGACTCTGGAAGAAACCTGGAGCCAGAGCTTATCTAAGCCTTGCAAACCGCTCCAGATCCCAAATTCCTTGGCAGATAAGCAAGGAATTCACGAACAGCTCTGGAAAAGGACTACTTCCTGGACAGAAGCTTGCCTGAAACATCAATCAGATGTCATGGCAACCCCCCTCCCCTAAAAGCCAGGAGGGGACTGAAGGTTTAAAAAAGGTTTTGAGGACTTGGACAACGTGCTTGTGCTTCTGGTGCTTGTGCTTCTGGTGCTAGTGCTTCTGCTGCTGCTGGTGCTGCTGGTGCTGCGCGGCCAGCCTGGTTCCCCGGAGCCCCAGCCCCAAGATGGGGGTGAGGGGGCTAGCCTCCCCCATCTCTTCGGGGAGGCTAGCCCCCCTTGGGCTAGCGTTTCTCCACTCGTGGGTGCGGAGGAGCTAGTCCCATCTGGTCTTCTCTCAATAAAGTCGGGTCCTGTTAGCTGCCAGCGGAGTCCGGTCCCTTCTGTCTGCTGCGTCTCTCGAACCCTGAACCTGACACATATAGAATTATACAGATATAGAAGGAAAAAGAATCTTTATTAGAGTAATTTTATAAGTAGAAACAAGTGTTGTATGAAAACATTTAAGATTATTATACTGTCCAAATAAATAAATGTGCTAGCAAGAAAGCATCTTTGAAATGAAACTCAAAATGTTAAAAAGAACAAAAAATAAATGGGTGTCAGAGATTCTAATATGATTGTTGTCTAGTTTCATTCTATATATGTACATATACACATATACATATGTGTTAGGATTATTAAGTATGAAGCTATTTTTCTTTTTATTGTGGGATTAAACAAATTGCCAATTTAAACAAATAAATAAAAAATAAATAAATGTATAATACAAGTTATATATAATATGTATCAACATTTTGTGGAGGTAAATGGGTCACTTCACAGCATGATAGAACCACCATCTCATACAGTTCAACAACATCCTTGTTTTGCTTAGTGGAAGTTAGGATGCAAAGATAAGCTTCTGCTTTGAAATTTCTTATTAATTTCCCAAGAAGTGGAACAATTTATGCAGACGGGAATTTCACAGTGTCTTATGAAGAAGAACCTCAAAAGGAGTTATCAGGAGTGTTCAAAATTGGATGAGACAAATACAGATTTAGAGACTTTTCTAATTTAAAAATCTTTGTTCTGAGAACTGTATTTGAATGACAAAAAAATACATCCCATCTCCATTACTTGTTTCTTCTCTGTTTTAGGATGAAAAAAATGTTCCCTTAATGTGTGGACACAGCTGAAAACAGAATCTCTAATTGACTCATGTTTTGAATTTATGTGTCTTCTATGTATGAAAATTGAACTGGGACTATGAAATAATTTCACTTAGGCTATTGAGAAAGCTATTGTTAGTCACCAGTGGGTTGGCTTGAATGTAATGCTTCAGTTGCTATACGTTCATGTTTTTGCGTCCCATCACTAATCTCTTGAGAAAGTTGCATTAATTTATTTCTCAGTTGGAGATTCAAAGGGTCATTTATTTCTGATTAAAGACAAACATTGTTTCTTACCTAAATTGAGAATATATTTTCTAATGTTTGGAACTTGATTTCTCTATTGTGACTTTTAAAAATGTAAGTACAGTTTAATCAGTCATATAGTCTCTTTACAGTGCCAGTATCAATATCAAATATTTGTCTCTTCAAGAAAGCAATTCTCTTTATACTCCATCAAATTTGTTCTCAGCATCATAAAGCGAATTGATACTAATTTTATTTTATTTCTTCATCCCCAAAGTTCAAAGGTGTTCTATTTTCCTTTCCTTTCCCACTTAAACTACCTAATCAATAATGCATCTTCCTGTCTTGAAAGAATGAATCCCTTGTTCATTTCAGTAACCACATTATTTGAAGAGTAATTTAAAAAGTATTTTGCTGCCAAACAGAGAACAAGCATCTATGAGATGCCCAACTCTAAGTGACAAATCTACACTGGAACCTCTACACCCACAGCTCATAAAACAGTGGAACAAGGCGTAGAGAGTATATTAATAGATCTCTCACCTCTTATCAATGATGCTTCTCATCATGAAACAAAGAGCAATGAACACAAAGGATCAAACTGTAGAGAATAAGAGTCTGTACAGTGTGTGGGTTCCTAGACAGGACTCCTATATTAAACTTCATCCACGTAGGGACCCTTGTGGAGGATTGTGGGGATGGAAAGAATGTAAGGGACAGGGGAAGAGGTGCATGATCACATGAAAACACAGTCTTTTAGGCTACTGGGAACTTGCCATATGAACCTACATCAATAATGTCAGCACACAGAAGACCCATGCAAACTCAAACAGACAAAAACCTAGTGTAGAACTGAAGAAATGGGCAATAGGCCCCAACCTTAGCCAAAGAACTATTGGTAGATGATTACTTCTGGGGGAGAGAGAGAGTTGATCTTCTTTAAAGGGAGTACTTCTAGATAGGCTGACCAGATTCCAGTGGATGAACTTGCCTGCATAACTTGACTTGATATGCCTTAATATAAATGACAGAATGCATGAAATTTGGTGGGGGCGGGGGGTGGTGTGAATGGGGAAAGGTGATTAAGATGATTTGTACGATTAAGAAAGATAGTTAAGAAGTTTTATATGAAATACAGAAAAAATTCAGTAAAAATATTCAAAAAAAAGATTATTGTGCTGCACCTTTTCAATAGTATGTATTATAAGAGCTTCTGCCTCCCAAGTTTCCAGGTCCTATTAAGAGCAAGGTGTGGAATAGTAGACTGAATCCAGCTGCTGTCCATTAACCTATTTATTACAGGACTTATATTAATGCTGTATTACTTATATTGTCCTGGAACATGGCAGCAGAGTAGTGAGTAACCAACAGTGTGTGACCCATACTAAAGGGTGTGTGGTATCTGCTCTGAATAGTCACCTTCCTCTTCTATTAAGTTATTATAATTTTCAATTCAGGTTTTCAGATTTCCCCCATTTTGTTAACTTCTTTATCTTCCTCTCAAAATGTCAATCACAGTTGCTGAAAAATAGAATTTATTTTATTATGCAACATAATATATTTTTGTCTTTCATATGTTCCTTCATTATTGTCCTCCACTGTTTATTAATCTAATTATTCAAAATAAACTTATACAACATATTAAATGCCATGTTCTGTGAAAAACAACCAATGTTACATATAGGAAACTTATTCTGAGGAAAGAACATCCAAACAATAATATGTTTACTATACTTGAGAACCTTCAGTAGAATTTATCACCATCCAGTAAATTTGAGTATATGAATTGTCTAAATACTTGCTCCAAATGCCCAGGTTTTAGGTAATTTGTGGGGCTTTCAAAAACTAGATTCTTCAAGAATTGCCTCAGATTTGATGAGTCAGGTTTGTGGGCAGTGTGTAGGAGTGTGTATACTATGAAAAATGAGTGTGTGTGACTTTAATCACAAAAGGTGAATAAAAGTGTTTGAAAATTGTATAGAATTGAGTTTAAATTCAAATGATTTCAGCCAGTACATGAAATAAATCATAACCTACTATGTTAACAATACCAACATAATAACACAATTACAGAATAGTTTTTTAGTTATGTAACCCATGACTTCAGATATTGAAATTAGCATTATATATTGTAAGACTTCAGGAAAGAAAAAATATTTTTATGAAAAGATAACTTCTATGGAATGATATATGTCCCTGTCAAAGGTCACATTTAATGACTTAGTTTCCAATGTACCTGCATTTAGAATAGGGCTTTTAAGGAATGATTTAGGTTGGGTATGATGACACATGCCTTAATTTCAGCACTTATGAGGCAAAGGCAGGCAGTTCTCTATGAGATCAAGGCCAGACTGATTTACATAGCAAGTTTTCCATCCAGGCCAGCTGGGGTTACCCTGACTCAAAACACACACACACATACACACAAACCAAAATATAATAAAAAGATTAAGTATAAAGGAGATCATGAGAGTGAGATTCTAATTGAATAGAACCAATAAACAGAAAAGTCATGACAGCATACATAAAGACCCATGGGGGGCAATACGTACACCTCAGAAAGATCACATCAGAAACAAATCCTGCCACCATACAGATGGTGCATATCTTGTCTTTTGAGCTATCAGGAAATAAAGATATTCTTTATTATAGCCTGAGCAGAATATGACATATGAAAGCTGCTTTTCTGTTCCTTTTATTAATGGGTAGACATACACTGGTTGCAGGATATAGAGAAATCAATCTCAAACTAAGCAGGAAATTCATTCCTGCTGGCTTCATAGTGCCAGAAGGTGCTTTGTAGGCTTCTATGGGAGAAAAGTCCTGATGGGCCTTACCTGGCAGTGGATCCTTCATGCTGCAATATGAACCAGCCAAGCAAGATGTGTCCACGGGTGTCAGAGTATATTGACTGTTTGGGGGTGACCATTTTCTGATTATATTTGAATATTCCATAAAATAAGCACTTTATGTTTGGTACTGTAGTCCTGATCAAAAGGCCACTGTCATATGCCCAAAGGCGGAACCTGCTACTGTTGTATTTGTAAATTAGAATATTATAAATTATCTTTTAGATATTTACATTTTCATTAATAGAACTAAATTTCTCTCAACCATAGTTGAGAAAATTTTTTTTGCAGTGGGTTGTGGTCAATACAGAACTATATAATGGGTCAAAGTGCTCAGAATAAGCAATTGTGAGTGCTCAGCCCTAAATGAGAGATCTTTATCAAGCTGTCTGCTCCTTCCACCAAAGTGAAAAAAGTATAGGATCAAGAGCATGTGGAGTATTGTGAAATGGTGTCTTCTGTACATGACATGCTTATTAAACTTATGACCTCATAGCAGGTGTGGGTAGATGCAGTAGACATGCATGAGACAAAGCCAGCTGAAATTCTAGCATAGATTAGGTAGTTTCTCTTCAGGCCACATCACTTATTGAGGAGCTACTGGCAGTTAATAGCTGCTAGAGGAAGAAGAATTATTATTCTTTAAGAGTATATCCACTAGTAGGTTTCTAATGCTCCAGTGGATGGCCCCACATCCATGTGCATATGGGTACTGCTAACTGGAATTAGTGGGTTGTCACCACCAACAAAAAAGAAGACAAGATGTTGGGTGGAGGACATGCTGGTGCTCATAGGTGCAGAGCTGGAGAGCAAAATGGGACATAGATATGATCAAGTTTGGTTGTACAGATGAATGAATTTCTGAAAGAATTTTTTTTTAAAAAATGAAGGAGATGACATGAAACCAGCGTGGAAATAAAACAGTGAATTCAGAGTTAGTTACCTTTTACCACCATATGACAGGGAAGAAAAAGATCAAAGAAATGTGTGTAAAGTCAGAAGTCCTCATATATAACAGAATACTCTAGAACCATCACGCTAATAATGAATTATACGAAAGGACTATTTCAGTGTTAATTAACTGAGAGCATTGGTATTAGTCTATATGTTAGCCTTCTAGATTCCTACTAAATCAAGAGAAACAGAATATGGTAGTAGCATCCTACAGTGTGACACCATAAAGTCCACAAAGGATAGTGCTACAATGAAAGCATGATGATTATTTTAATTTAAGGCCATTAATAAGTGGACATTCATTTTTAGATTGGAAAAATGATCTTTTAAAGATACCATTACCAAGAATGCAGCACAATTTATTGTGCAATCTTTTATGATATATTTATTTCTCATATTGTTAGAATTTTTTCTTTTGTGACAGACTAAGATTGCAAAATTACTTGACTATTCCAGGACAGAAAGGAAATAGGCAATTATTATTTATAGGGAACCTTACATCATGCTAAACAATGTGATAAATATTTAATTTTCAGAGTCAGTATAATCTTAAAAGTTAATATAGGTTTTTACTGCTGTTTATAACTTAAATCATGCTCAAAATTATTAATAATCTTTTAAAATAAAACCAACTGAACACAAAGCAAGGGGAAATGGGATTTCTGAGTCTAATTATATAAGACTGTATTTATTGACCACACTGATTTTTAATATAATTATATGAGTATTTAGTGTAACATGAGGGTACAGGAAATCATTCCCAGCAGCTTAATGGAACAACTGCCTCTTAACACCACCACCAAGTATTTCACTGTCAAACATCTGGAGTAATATGTGACATGTAACCAGTACTCTAGTACTCTGAAGGAAGAGAATTTTGGATGTTTGGATAGCACTATGTGGCTTGCATCAAGAACGAAAACATAGTAGAAAATAAGTGTTCAGTACATTGGTGTTCACCCTTTACTTCATTCATTTAGAAAGCAACAAAAATCCTCAGTGCTCAAAGAAAGGAGGAAACCAAGTCTGTAACGGGTGATATGCCTTCCTTGTTCATTTGGACTAAATGAGAAAAAGAGTCACATTTCTGAAAGCAGAAAAAGCAATGGGAGGAGACAAGCAGTCCTGCTGGAGAGCTCTAAATAACATACCTGCGAAATGTGGTGCCCAAAGGCTATGAATCAACAATCAAATGGGCTAGGAAGCAAAGAGAAGGCAAACAACCACTCACAGATATGATCAACACAAAAGGGAGAAAGCCTGTATGTCCTTTCTGATGAGTCTGTACTGTGGGGTGTTTAGGAAAGGAAGCAGGTGTTTTGCCAGGTGCTTCTCCTATGATCCAGTCACTTCCATTTCCTTCTGCTTTGTTTTGCTGATTTTCTTATTGTTTTGTTTTGTTTGCTGGTTTCCTTATTGTTTTGTTTTGTATGTGTAGGGTTTTCTTTCGGGGGCGGGGGAGGTGTTGTTTTGTTTTCTGAGGAAGGATCTCCCAGTAGCCCCACTAGGCCTAGAATTTTCTGTGTAGGCCAGACTGGCTCCATCTCACAGAGATCTGCTTGCCTCTGCCTCTTTAGTGCTGGGTTTAAAGTGTGCATCCTCACACTTGGCCCCATTCACTTTTCAAGAATATAAAAATAAATGTTAAGTAACTTCGATTTTACTAATTCAAGTGTCCATGGAACATTTAAGTGTATCCCCTGCAATGGATATATTATTTAATAATTTTGAAATGAATCATCATAAGGGAGGATATAAGAAATATCAAATCAACAAAACATATGAATTTATTTAATTTTTATTGAAGTTCACAAACTAGTTCTCAAAAAACTACATGTACTAAAGTATCAGAAATCATATAACAAGTTGAAATTTAACTATTCTAAAGTATTCTACCATAGTAATTTAAATGACATGCTATACATTTAAATATGCAGGTGCATGCTTAATAAAAGTAGGGATAGTGACTAACTCTGGAGCAGAAATAATATATGCTGTGCTTCAATTATAGCCATAAATACTAAATTTCTTTAGCTGGATGGTGATTCAATGGGTACCTATTGTATCACTGGATATTCATATTGAATGATGGAAATACACCATACACAGTCACAATACTGAGAAGCACAGGTTGTATTGCTGATTTTATAGGTGGAAATGTAAGGTTTGAAACATGAGCCTATGGCAAACCCATTTCAGTGCTCTAAAATATCATTTCCCAAATTCTGTTCTGTGATTAATTCTAATCAAGAGGGTTTTTATCCCATCTATTCCCTTTCTGCTCTTATAGCTTTGCTTATCCCAGTGTGCATCAGCTTTTCCAAAAATCCTCAGTCCTTAAACAGGCAGTTTTTAAACTCTGACTATGTGCCAACTTAAAAATATGTGTACCCAAACCTATCACAGCCCTGGTTGCCCATGTTTCTATCATAATGCAAACACATACATATGCACTCACACATTATTTAACAGGATAATATATTTCTATATGCTTGCATCACTATATAAACATGTATGTACGCATATATCTTGTTTAAAAACGTATATGTGCTAGGCATAGATAGATGATAAATAGATAGATAGATAGATCTCCCACATAAACACTTACAAAAGCATGGAAAAGGAAATGGATCTTCTGCTCAGCGGAAAGACTGAATCTGTTTGTATGCTTCTTTTTCCTCAGTATACAGCACATTGCACTGCATGTGGCAAGGTTTGTGCATAAGCAACATCTGAGTCCGTAGTATAACCTTGTCAGACGTTGCATAAAAAGAAGTACATTACTTGAGTCTCATAAAAGCTTGTGAGGGGAGCAGAAACCCTGCCAATTATGGCAAAATTATAAAAGAAGGCAAGGAAAACTGCCCAGATAAAAATCTGTCAATTTCTGTAGAAAACAGGCTTCATTAAATTTTGTTCAATATAGCATTAAAATGGTTTATTACTAAAATATAAAATAAAATACATTTACATAATATGCAAAAACTATGAATAACAGAGATGCAGTCCACGTAGAAAACAGGCTGCCATAATTATGTTTGATTTTCAAATGTAGGTTCCAACTGAGCCATAATCATATGGAGGTTTTTGCCTTTGGCTGTTTTCCTGTTTCTCAAAATCCCAACTCCATCTCTGATTGCCACAAACCAAATGAAGACCACCAACAGCTCTTATTTTCTATCATGTTATTGCTGTGCAGATCTCAGAAATCATCTTAGCATTCTGTTTGTTTTTCTCTTACCCTCAAACCAAAATTACGTGGTATAGGATTAAGCAAATTGTTGCTACTAAATAGATTATGGTTGAATGGAGATTCATTTTCTAATCCTCTCGGCTTCCTGCAATCAAAGACTACCTTCATAGGAACACTAGCTCTTAGAGGTGTAATATTGCAAATCACTGCTTTCAGTGCCTTAGAGAGCCTGGTCCAGTTCTTTAAGCACCTTGCAAGTGTTAAGCAATATTGATTCTCTTTAACTTTCTTTAGAAAGTTCGCTTAGTTTAATTTAGAATTGGATAATTTTATGGATCCTTCTCATCTCATTTCGACCACCCATTGTTTATTTTCTTTGTTTTTATTGTAATTGTTTCATAAGATTAATAATAAGAATTCATCTGAAGGAAACACTTTTCCCTAGCTATTTTTTACAAGCATGTTTTTAAAATATGTATGAAATGCCAGCTGAATTTTAAGGTGTTTTGAAGAAAAAAACACTGACTATCTTATCCAACAGGGGTATGTTGCTAATATATAAAGGGGAAGAATGTTTGGCTGTAGCACCTAGAAACATATTTTGAATTGAGAACATTGATGAAAGTGAATAGCAAAAGTGCAAACTGACTTTTGGATGATGCACTTGTATTTTCTAAGTATGATTCTTCCTGTTCTCTGAAAATGACATTTCATAAACTGAATTTGAACTCAGAAGTTTAGTTCATTACAAGTTAATTCATTAGACAAAGGAATTTAATAAGATACAAACCTCTGTACTGTATATGTAAAAATTCAGAGCAATAGGGAAAGAGCATAATTTTAGGAGAGTACAATAAACTATCTTCTTTCACTAATGCTCTATTTTCACGACTTTTTTGTAGCTAAAATTCCTCTTGGTTGGGACAAAGTTTAGTCCCTCCCTCTCCAGATCCTACAACAAACAAGACACAAATTCCCCAATTCACAGTTAAGTAAATCCAAGCTAATTTACTTGGGCTTACTAACAGAGCAGTGGGTAAGGGGTTACTTACAGAACATGGGTGTCTTCCCTCCCCTACTATTAAATCCACGACCAGGCTTGGATCTTGCAACATCCTGGAGGTCTGAGTCAAAACACCAAGGAGGGGAAGAAAAAAAGCCAAAGCCTCTGTGCCTCTCTGGCTGTTGTGAGAAATAAAATGAAGTTTAAAACACTGTGGAAATGTACTGTGTGCCCCCTTAATGAAGTGAAACTGCTTGAGACATGAAACTGCCTAAGACAATGGGAAACTTCTAAAACCATAGAATGTATAAGAGCACACTTGAGAAATTTTGTGATAAGATCACCTGGAGCACCTGTAACCTATTGCTGTAAGCTGTAAACTGTTTCCACCCCACCCGCTTTGCTTTGTTTCCCCCGAAACTGTAAGTTCTCAGAAAGTAACAATGGCTCTGGAATTCTCCGCCTGCAGTTTTTAGCTTTAAAAGTAGACAGGCCACTGTAAGCAGGCGCGCTTCTGTATCCCGACGCAGGGCACCCGCTTGTACAAGTGCTTTAATAAAAACCTCTTGCTTTTGCATCTGGCGTTGGTCTTCTTGGCCCTGCCTTTGGGCTTGCGTCCCGGAACAGGCGGCCATTGAGGGTTCGAGTCCTGAAGCCCTGGTGCCATTGGGTTCAAGTCCCAGGGCAAGGCGTCAGGTTGAAGTGACGGGGGTTCAAGTCCCACGGAACTCAACAGTTGGTTTTATTGGGGAGAGGCATATGGGGAGATGGACCTTTGTTATCATCTTGTTAGGTAGGAAAATTCACAATTTAGGTGTAAACATCTAGGGTGGGAAGTGCTTCTGGTGGAGCTTCAGATGCACTGAGGCTGCTGGCTCACCTTTCCTGCTCTGCCTGTGACTCACATTCCTTCCCCCAGAGAGAAGCGAAGGGCAGTCATTCCTTCTCATTTGGCCTATGGAAAACGAGGACATCCACCATCTATCCCAGGTAACCTGACCAGGCCTTTTCTTTGGCCGTCAAAATACATACTCATGGTCCCCTTAGCTTAAATTCCTTTAGCCCCTCCCCTTTTTACAACCAAGGCCAATGGACGATTGGGAGGAGTATAGGACTTTCCCAGCTCCTTGACTTTTCTCCACTAAAGGTAGTCATGGGTAAATACCACCCGGCCTGAGAGGGAGGTGTTTGTTCACAACTCATATGTCTTGTTGCTAGGAGAATTAACTCACTCTACAGTCCACCTCCTCTGGTTCTTATATCTTTCAAGCCCTCCACTTCCACAAAAATCCCTGAGCCTCGAAAGTGGACAATAGGTATGGGATGAGCCTGTTCCCATTGCAATACAGTATCAAATTCTTGGGTCTTATTATTTGTTTTTAGTGATATTCTTCCCATTTTCTCCTACTGTGGAAAATAAAACAAAAACACAAGAGAAACAAAAGGAAAGCAGTAACATACACATAACAACATATAAATACAGATTGCTATAATGACTTAACCTATGGGCATAAACACAAATACTTGGATGGTACCTTAGTAGGTGCATCACATCCATCTAGCAAAGCAATCGCAGTGGCTTCCCCACTGGAGCTTATTACTTCCCCTGTCACTGGGGGTTGACCTGGCTTACACTACCAGATATTGTCCACCTCCCTGAGAACCCACGTTAAATCCAATTGGAAATTTGTGGGTTGCACATACACTAGATGAGCTACTACTGCACCAGCAGGATTGTCTTGCTTAGCATGTTGGTAGTGTAACATGCAGAACCCATCATTGAGCAAGACTTTGGGGGACAATTCTTTCCTGGTCTTCTTGATAGCACCTTCTGACACAATGAAGACCATCCATTAAGTAGCTGACACACTTCCACTGACTCAGACTGTTGAAGTAAGGATTCCCTTCATCCCGTCAGTGTATCTGCTGGCTGCTCAAGAGGGACACTTTTAGTTCCTAGATGTTGTTCTCATGTTGTAGACATGTGGACCAATCAAAACACTCCAGTGTATTTCTGAAATAGCAGGAGAATCTCTGACAGTGTAGTAAGAGGCTCCTGATTAGCAATATTATCCCTTAGCATTTCTTCTTAATTTTGAAGGGAGGTTTCTCCTAACTGGCACTGTTGTTTGTTATATTTAGCCTAAGTTAATGGGTAACATAACCTGAACGAGACTTATCTCTGCGTACTAGAAAATTTTGACTACCTGTATTATGACTTAAAACTCATTTATAAAGTAAAAAGCAACAAAATGTGAAAGTGTAATTACTACTTTGAGATATCAAAAAGTTAATATCTCTATCTCTTCTCTCATTTGTAAAATATAAATAATCATAAATTAATGTACACTTCATTATCTATCAGGTAATTATGAGTTACAAGCAGAAACCAAAAAGAAAATAGAAAGAAACAAAATGACTAAATTAAAATTTGGTTTTGCATATGGCAAATGACAACTCATATGATGTTTAAATACAAATAACAGACTGCAATATTAAAGTATTAATGGATATGACAAAAAGACAAAGTAGAAATTTATAGTAAGGCAAACAATCCTCATAAATTAATATGCTTACTGTGAAATAGCAAAACATGCAAATACATAGGTTATAAAATAGAAAATGTACACAGGTAATGAGCCTACTATATGACTTCTACCATATTTATGTCAGACAAATTCTCATTAAATGTTAATGAAGTAACATTTGTCATCTTTGCACTGAAAGGCTCAGAATTGGATATCCTCATATAGTATTGGCAAGATTGTAATCTCCTATATTTGCTAATGAAACAAATCAAAGGAACAATTTTGAAAACATGTGCCATAAGACCAAAATTTCATAGATTTCATTCTATTGTTGTAAGCGCAATCAAAATAGCCAGTTTTAATTTTCTTAAGATCACATTCCCATCATGGAATGCACAGTCTTTCAGTGTTATTTGGACCTTATATTAGAAAAATAAAATGCATGATTTCACTCCCAGTGGTTTTTGATTCTCTGTTTTTTTCTGTTATAAAATCTATACATAGAACTCTGATGTATTATATCAATTGTAGTATAACAATTTACAATTTTTCCTCAAATAGGTGTCTTTTCACAATGCTGTTGGACATAGTTTGATACCTAATTCTATTTTGCTTTCTAAATCTATAATGATTATTTTATTTGCCCTTGTCTTATTGGATTCTCTTATTTATTCATTGGTTTCTACTGGGTATGTTTTGACTATTTCATATTATACTATGTTTTATGCATAAACTATATGTACTCCTAGGGTATTTAAATTTGAAGTTTATTTGTAAAATTATTTGTTGAGCATTGAGAAGAATCATGATTTATACTTCTATATCCATAAGACAAAGACTAATATAAATGAGAACAAAAAATTCAGTGGATGAGTTTTATTCAAAATAAAGTTAAGATAAACATGGGACAAAATAAAGAATCACTATCTTGAAGCTGATTTGTTCTGAATGGTTTTCCTTGTTAATTCTCCACCTAGGAAGTCATATGAGTTCTGCTTTCTGAAATAAGAGTGAAATAAGATCTGGTTGTGATGCAATGATAATTCTAAGTCAATGTACTTAAAAGCCTCTTAGAGAAACTAAATTAAACAGCCTTTTGTTTTCATAATATTAGCTTTAAAAGATTCCTGTGTAGTTTTTCTGAGATACATTTACATTTTACTCTTGTTCACAAGTTTTTGCAACTGGTATTTTTTTTTCTTTCAACACATTTTATCATCAATATAAGTAAATTTTCTTTCTTCTGCTCTTTCCAGCCTACCTTAGCTGCCTGTGGCTTCTGAAATGAAATATCATATGCAGAGTGGCTTAAATAGGAATATTTATTTTCTCACAGGTTCGGAGGTCAGAAAATTAAAAATGCAGATTTCAGAAGGGTTTGAAATCTGGTGAGGACTCTCTTCCTCTCTTGCAGAGAGACTCCTCTCTATGTTCTCCTACAATCTTTCCTGGATAATAAACAAAAGGAGAAAAAAGGAGAAAGATCTCCTTTTCCTCTGTAAACAACTCACTTTCCTGGATTAGTTTCCTACTCCTTCATCCTCCTTTAGTTTGATTTCCTTTCTGAATGTTTTATTCTCAAGTGCTTTCATGTGGAGATTATGGTTTGGGGGTGTTAATTCTTGACTATCCTACTTTACTTTCCTATTGCATTGATGAACACCATGACCAAAAACAGCTTGGAAAGGAAAGAATTTATTTGTTTCCATCATCCTAGTAATCCTCGGCAGGAACTCAAGCAGGAGCCTAGAGGCAGAAGATGAGGCAGAAACCATGGAAGAATGCTGCTTATTGGTTGCTTGCCCTGGCTTTCCCAGCTACTTTTCTTACACAGCCCAGGACCACCTGCCTAAGCATGTTACTGCCCCAGTGGCCTGGACCCTCTGTTATGGAGGTTTAGATTTTAAGCAGCAAATCCACTGGCACAGTCCAATTTCATTGAGCCTTACAATCCCTTCATCGTTGCTTAGCTCAGAAATTTCCAGGATCTCTATTCCTTCTCAGTAGGCCATCTTTTCACTACTTTAGTCAACCACCCAGACTCCTGGTAGCTTCATTAACTGTGCTTTAAGCCTAGAATTTCTGCACAATGGGTCCATATTGATAAACTGATTCAATTTTATGTTACTTTTATTATTATCCCACACCCTTAAAATGCATTCCCACACATATCCCAGACTTTTCCCGCTTGAGGGCTTCTCCACCTGCACCATACTTTCTACTTCATATCTAGGGACCTGCTTAGCTTTGAGTCTAGTTATAGGTCTAAAGGCAAAGGCAGGTGGTCCCCAGAGGACAGCAGCATTGTCTTGCCTGTCATCTCCTTAAGGAAATGTCATTGCGTGCTCTATGAGGAGGCAAAGCAAAGTCAGAGAGAGGCAATTCTGCAGAGGTTGAGAGTGGGAATACATCCTCTGCTAAGAGTGGACAGGCTATTTCCTCAAGCTTAGTGAACCCATTAAAATCTAAGAATTCAATGTCATTAACTTAACTTCTGTAGGGTTTTCTGAAACGTCTTCATCCCTTGTCACAGAATCTCAGTCTTTTTTTAGTGAATTCCCTTACTTTAACTGCTCACACTGTTCCAGGCTGAAAATTAAATTTGCATTGGAACTCAGCTAATCATGAAATGAGGGCTTGGGTTTGGTTTTCTGCAACTTGAGCTCCATGGCTGCTGGAGAGAAGATCCTCTTTCAGGGCACACTAAGAAACTTAGAGATAGTTTGTGTGTATCTGGAGCTGGTTAATCTTATCATTCAGCTCACTTCTTTTCCTTTTGTTACTTTGTCCAAAGATGCTAAAAGGAATCAGGCAGCGTCATTTTTGTCCTTATATGTTGCACAAAAATATAAAGGTTTTATATACAGAATCACTATATTACTGGCTCCTTACGAGATATGAATCTGCAGTATCAAGAATATTTATCTTGCACATTTCTTTAAGTAGTTCACACATGGATTTTTGACTGCTGTCCCTACTACCCAAGGATTCTTTAGTGTGGTAGCTTTCATCCAGTTGAACCCATATGATTATGCTTCTCCAGAACCACTCACAGTACCAACAGTTGCATCATTCAGTTTTCCATGCAAGAACAGAAAGATCAGATAAATCTATATGTAAACTACCTTTCAAATAGTAATATCGGTCCAGTACTTGAGGCTAGGTTCCTCGGCAGCTAAATCCGACCCACAGTAGCTGACTCACTGTAGAGAAAAGAACAACTAAGCTCATAAGGCTGGATGTCTCAGTTGTCCCGACCTGATATGAAAAATCTACAGGGTTCTTGGAAATCTGCTGGCTCTTAGTCAATGGTAGAAGCCTGGATATGCTGGTTCTTATAGTAACAAAAGCATCAGCAGCAGTTGCAACAAGGTAAATCAATTTGGCAACAAGAGGAAAAACCTAGCCAGCAAAAAGCAAATAACCTTCCTTCGGCAATGCCCTGTTTCTCTGGGTTACTCACAGTAGCTGCTGCCCACATTTTGGGGTGGGTCTTCCCACATCAGTTAACGCCATCGAGGCAGTTCTTCAGTTGAGGATCTCTAGTCAGCTGACTCTAATTTGTGGCAACTTGACATTAAAATCAACGATCACATTTAGGAACATAAATCCATAGCACATAATAGTGTTTATTGTTTTATATGTTTCAAAGCAATTTCTGAATATGTATAATAAACTAGGAAAGTGGAGCTCACACAAATGAGTAGCTACTATGCAGAGAATACAAATGAATGCATGTATTCATCTTTAGTTCTTTAGTAAGTATTTTCACAGGAATAGTGTCATTCAAAGGAACATAGTGCCCACAATATTGAGTCAAAAATAATAATCCCTAAAATTTATAGAATTTTAAAACATTTCTGTTGCCATATCTCTAATAATTTAAAACACATGTTCTTTACTGAACATTCTTAATTCAGTTTGAGGAATATTAAAAATGGGAATACGTATCAAAGACCTTACCTTCAAAGTCATTGTATGCTTATATATTTTTTAATTGTATTGCAAACTTTGGTGGCTAATTTGGGGGACCAAAATAAATGATTAAAGGATACTTAGACAATTCATAACATGTTATTTCTGGACATATATGTGAAGGTGTTCTGGGAGTACTTAACATTTGAATCAGTACACTGAGTACAGATTTGCTTTACAATATGTGTGGATTCCAACTGGAAAACAGGTAGAGGAAAGAAAAATCAATGTCTTTCCTGGAATTAGAACATTCTGCTGTTTCTCTTGGTCATTAGAACTCAAGATTCTTGAAAGTTCAAGATCTGGGAATTATAAAATAACCTCGGTGTTGTTCAGAAATTTGCAGTGGTGTTGAAGCATCAAACCAGTTTTCTTTTTTCTTAAGGTTTTACGAGGCACACTGCAGAAATTTCAAGCTTCCAAAATGAAGTGACAATTGCAACATTAAATCTTTATAATCTCTGTATCTCTCTCTCTATGTATCTATATCCATCTACCTATCACATATTTATCATCAATCTAATCTGATAACTAGTTTTGCTTCTTACTATCCAACCAGCACTTCTATAATACTTAGTAACATCTCAGCATGGTCACACTCATGCATTCATGTTTTATAATCAACAATCGTAAGAGTTCCTTGAAATATAGTAATTTCTAATTATATTCAGAAGACTATGGAGTAATGGGTGGTTTAAAATAGTAAGATGGGCTTATTGGTGCCCATCTAGGCAGGTAGCCAGTTGCCCAGCTGTTTTTTCAGCTCTAAGGACCTTACATTGGAATTCCAACAATGCAGTTTTTTTGAGTGGTCATCTATATTGTGGTGTCATTCAGTAATGCAGTTGCCCAAGACTCACCCTGTTAGTCCCTGTAAGAAAGTTCATTAAGCTTATTTGTTCATGAACCTAGATATGGACAGAATCCTCTCTTCTGTCTACTATCAGTGCTCTACATGGAGTTAATAGACATTTGTTCCTTTCTCCCTTAGAAAGATTATACAACACACTTGGTGCTTCAACAGATACTGACAGATACAATGATGATTTGAGGAACACCATTTGCATGGCCCCAGTGATGTGTGATAATAACAGTAAATGAGGCTGATCCCTGTGAAGGGGCCAGGTCTCTTCAGAGTGAATTCTAATATGGTCACCATTCCACAGGTAATGTTTGATGTTCTGCCTTCTTGCCAGAGTGACTGTGTAATCCCTGATATGTATAAAACACACAAACATGGCTGAACCAACTAAGGGTGGAACAGCCTTAAGAAGGATCAAAGATGGCCATCTCCTAGATAGTAAGATGTAGCACAAACTTGATAAATGGGACTGCTACATGAATATAGGAATACTTCCCAAGAGCTGATGGACTAGAGAATATATTGCAGTCCTGAAAAGAAGTAGATATGAGATGAGATAGAGAGAAGGCTATGTCAGCAGTTGGATGGCCCTTTCTGCAAGCAATATTATATACACCTGAAGTTCATTTGTCTAACCAGAAAGAACTTTCATTAACACAGAATATTTATAATGAGAAAATACACGTGAATGCTCTTTTCTGCATTATCTCTGTTTTTCCATAAGGGAAGAAATGGGAAGTTGAGACAGATGTGTTGGATTGCTATTTCTCATAGCTGAAAGGATACAAAGGAAAGAAAGTACCAATTAGATCTGTGGTAAATAGTCTTTCTTTAGAGGAAAAACTGGAACACATGGAAGAAATTGGTTAGTGAGGAGTGAGCAATATGGAATGGATAGAAGATACCCTTTAAAGTTGAACTTTTATATAAAGAATGGGAAAATGTATGATCTCCAAGCTGATGGAGGCCTGGTATAGGAAACTTTCATCAACCAAAGAATATTCTGCCCGCAAACTGCATGGTTAGGGAAAGTCTTTTAAACAAGAAATGAATGAGCCTTTCACAACCTAGTTCATGAGGCTTGAGACATATTGAGGATAGGGTCAGTCTGCGTGCCATGTAAACAGTGAAACTTAGTAATATTGCACTACTTGAGAAACAAGTTGAATAGTATGAGGCAACAGAAGACAGCTGGTGATCCCCAGCTGAGTCTTCAAGAATATCAGGAACTTCAAGATAATAAAGCAAGTATAAGTGTTGTGCAGATGCTAGGCATGGAAGAGGATGTGTTTGCTAGGAGTGGAAGAGGTAGTATTTGGTGCTCAGTTCACCAGACAAAATACAATTGTGTTCATAGAAGAGTTAATTAATTATCAGTTGATTCACCTGATACCTATGGAAACAGGCAGTCTTTACAAAGTAGAAGATGCTCTGAAAGATGTGGTAACTATCTTATACTGGAGTGTAAAATTGGTTCATAAGGAGCTAAATCATTAAGAGAGGGGAATAGAAAATGAAGGGGCTTTAATAGTTGATATTGCTTTTCAAACTGGCTGAACTTAGAATCTCATAGGAGACAAGCTTCTCAGTAGGCTTGTGAGTAATTTTCTATATTAGGTTAAGTGAACTGGGAAAACTCACCTTAAATGACTTAAACCATTCCATGAGTTTGGGTTCCAAATTGTCTAACAAGGAGAGAACCAAGCACCATCATCCATCATGTTTTGCTTTGTAACTAGCAGCCTCTGATTTCTGATTTTATGCCCTCCCCACAATGATAGACTGTATCCCTTCAAACTGTAAACCAAAACAAACCCTTCTTCTCTTAGATTACATCTTGCCCCATGAGGTGTTTGGTCACAACAATGAGAAAATAAGACAGTATGTTTTCAGCTCACTCAAATGCAAATATAGAAAGATTTGGGTAGACTTTCCAAAGGGAATAAAGGATAAGAGGTCAAATTCAGGATTTGTAAACCTCTGTAAGACTTTGAGACCTGGGGGATATGGGGTTTAGATGTCCGGTACTTTTCTTCCATTTGTGACTGAATACTAACCAATTCAATCACAACAAAAGAACTTTTGACCTATGACTTCCATGACCAGTGTTTTTGAGTACCGAAGTGTTAAAAGAAGGAGCAAATGGTAGAACAGTACAGGTAAAATATAAACTTTGTCCTTAGGATAGATAGTTACCATCTTAAAGTATGGTATATGTATTTTTCCCTGAAAGAAATTATTGTGAGGATGAAGATTGTTCACACAGTTAAGGACCCTTTCAGTTGCCAGATGTGGTTTATGGAAAAGCAGCACCTGTAGGAGCCTGTAAGATCCATGACACGATTATAAGCAGCAGGTACTATAGCAAAAGCTTTTCATAGTGTGTTTGAACCTGCTCACTTTTGTCTTAGTATCTTCTTAACTGCTGATTCTCATAAACAATCGACACTTACTTGGCACAGATTGTAGTGAACCTTCAGAGATCTGTAAAAGGGTTTCATTATATATTACAGTCCTCCAAGGTCTAATGGGTTTAAAAAAAACATCTGAAAGAACAGCAAATTTAGAAATAAGGAGTTTAAATGAAGGTATCCTACATGGCTATTCTCAGGAGCAATAATGTTGTTGGATGAAAATTCCAGTGCTGTGGTGCTGACCTATGAGTTGTAGATCAAGGACATACCCAATGCCCCACAAACTGTAAAGACTAGTGCCACTGCTGTGGGTTGCAAATCAAAATTATTTGTTGAGCCCTGTTACTGAAGTCACCTCACATATTTAGCTGTTGGCCATGGGAAATCTATGCTGGGACTGACATGAAAGCTGCTTCCCTATGACTGTCATTTAAAGTACAAGAAGGTGTTATATTGGCTCCTGATGGAGAATCATCACCAAAAGAATTGCTTAGTTATGAATCATAAGTGCTACATACCAACATACCTAGCAAGATATATACAGTGGTACAATATAGATATGACCATTATGAATACAAACAACTGTTTTCTATTTGGATTTAAATCTATTCCACAGATAAAAATTCCTTTTTGATACTGTAAACTAGGACATAAACCACTGATCAGGAATGTGATACAACTAAACGGGCAGATTATTACTATTATTTGGTTCGATAACTATAATTTGACTTTCAATTCAGCTTCTAGACATTTGTGCTATGTCTATGCATTGTTGCTGATCCCGGCTTGTTGGTGGAGGGAAGCTTCTCTTGTGTAGCAGGCTGTCCTACTGTAGACATTCATTGACAACATCTTGGAATAAAATTCTGTTGTGGTGGTATCATGGCTCAAGTTCAGCTATAAATGGAAGAAAATAATCAGACATATAAAGCCTTCTTTGTCCAATGTTCAGGGATTACAGGGCACTGGGAAAATGTAAGACTGTGAGAAAGTGGTGCATGTGTCTGAGTATTCCCTCCAATATTAAACATTAGACATTCCCTCAGGGAAAAAGCTAATTTAATTAGAAAGAGTTAGAAGAATTCTCAAGAGAATTATAAAATTCACAAGGCCCTGCTCACACCCCCTGAGGTTACATACATGGAAAAACAATTGCAGAGGCAGAAGCATCTCTTTAGTGATAATGTCTGCAAGTTGTGCTTGGAAAGTCAGGGATACAGGTTACCTAACTCATCAACAATTCCACTGTGGGGAATATTAGTGATAGAGTTGTCCAAGATGCACCTATGCTCCTGTAATCAATTCAAATGACATTATAGCCCTGAGTGGAATTCTTCCCTTTGATTTTTGTGTCCTTCATGTCGTATTTGGGGTAAATAAATATTTGCTTATGTTTCCACAGAATAAGTTAAACAGCATGGTGTTTGTATATTTCCTTTATTTCCAAACATCCTAGCAAAGTAGATCATGAAATCTATAATATTTACAGACACACACACACACTATATTTTTATTTTTATAATCCAATCTACTATCATCTCTTTCCTGGACTTTTTTGCTTGATTTTGACTTTAAGCACAATTTATTATACTGGAAACAGGGCAATCAAGAAGGAAAATGAATAAGAAAAAAGTAAAACATATACACATGCTTCAAATACACTCTACTCTTTGTAAATATACATCCAATTTAACATGTACCCTACGAGATTGGTGAATTGAGTTTAGTTTCAGGTGCTTAAAGGCGTATTATCCATACAGTTCTCAAAATATCCTGATTTTTCAGGATAAAATATACTTCCCAATCTGTTTTAGATTTTTACATAAATTTATATAATCTTACATTTTTATGATATTATGATGTTTACTATACAGTTGCCTAATGCTAGTAAACAACATTTATCATATAAATTTTGTATGATCATTTGACTAGAGATCTCCCCTCCAATACACTACAATCTATAGACTTCATTGGACCAGATGGAAATGCTGTTTTAATCAACATTTTGTGCCTCAGAGGGCCTACCACAATAAATAACACACTCATTTGCTGGATATATAAATCCATGCATATATGCTTATGCCTTTATAATTCATAATAAAATATTCTTTACAAAATGTATTTTCAAAATATGATTGTATTATAGAACTACTTCAAACTTACAAAATATTGGGATAATCTGTAAACCTCTAAACTACATTCTGTGTGTAATTGTATAAAGAATAACTGGCTTAGGGAATTGAATATATTTTTTAACTGATTTCCTTTTTTGTGTTCTTGTTTTTGAAACAGGGCCTCACTCTGTAGACCCAGTTTGTCTAAAACTTGATAAATATTCTAGGCTGGACTAGTGCTCACAGATCTATTTACCTCTGCCCCTGATTTCCAGTGCTGGGGTTAAGGTATGTGCCTGGTTGCATTTTACTTTTAGTAATTTAGGTATAAAAGTCAGTGCATTTGGGTGTACTTACATACATGCTGGCAACACAATTATACATATAAAATAAAAATACTAATTAAAATATTTTCTTAAGTAAATGTATTAAGCCACAGAAAATCAAAGGTATATTCTTGGCTTAATCATAACTTATCTTTCATTGTCAAAAACAGAAGTTAAAATGTATAGCATTACTAACAAGCTTATTAATAGGAAAGCATGCATAAAAGTATTCAAATTTCCTTGAAGAATAACAATTTATAGTAATATTTCACATCTATTACAGTACCAATCATCATTCAAATAATGTTCATTAAAGAAAAACAATGGATAGAAACACAGCATTTTCTCTGAATCAAGTCATCGGAAATCACTATTATAAAGAAATATCATTGTCATTTATCCATTAAATCAAATAGAAATAAAGGAACGTCAGTGTTTTCAAAACATAATAATGTCAGCATTATACTATCACCGATAATATAAAGTATTCTGAAACACTGCAAACTCTGTGTGTACCTTCTCAAGACCTTGTGTTCTATCTAATTAATGATCTTTGTTCACGTGTGTATTATCATACTCATAATTAAGGAACTTAATGCTTGTTTAATGCTTGTTCTTTTTCCTTGTTTGACAAATTAGCATTTAAATCAATATAGTCGTATCTTTTAAAGTGTTTTATTAATTTATCTTTTGTGTGACTGTGTGTATGTGTTTGTGTGTGTGTGTGTGTGTGTCTATATGGGTCCCAGTGATTGAACTCAGGTCATCAGGCTTGGTGACAGGCACTGTTTCCTCATAATGTACCATGCCAACCAAAGAAAAGTATCTTAAATATTCATTATTAAATACTTTTTGCATATTTATGGTTTAATACATATTTACAGGTAATTTGTCTCTCCTACTGATTAATCCCCAAACTTTGTAGCACTAAGTGAACTACCTACCACAGAGCTGCAATCTCAGTCCAGAATATTTTTTCTCATTACCAGTTTATCTTTTCCTGTCTTTGGTTCCTATGCTCTTATAAGATATACAAATATGCCTTTCAGTTGTATATTTATTAAAAGGTCTAGGACTTTTACATTTAAGTAAATTGTAATTTCACTTTTCACCCTGAATCTAAAATTTCATCTCAATCTGAATGACATACTGTTGTCTATTTAATAATTAATATAGTTTAAGGATGATAAACTTATGTAGATATATCCAGATAAAAGTGTATGTTGCTTGATTGGCTAAAATATCTGGTATCTTTGTGAATATATTTTATACTACTCAAATATTTAAGTGAGTCCTACTGCCTCAGACCTTACAACTTCTTGGTTAGTAAGAACCAGCCCATTCTATTCAGATCCACTCTCCTTGGACAGGGCTCCCTCCCCACTGAGGCTTCTAGAAAGTGTCTGCCTATCTGGGAAAAGTCTCACCAACAGAAGGAATGAAATGAAAAGAATATCAAGACTGGACAACAAAGTTAAATACTTAAAGCATAGTGTTTTACAGAAGTTGCAAGAAAAGGATAAAATTATTTCTTTAAGATTCTTATAATCTATTCACAATGTCAACAGGTTCCTTTTTCTAGTTAAATTATTTTTATAACCAAAATATTTTTAAACCATAACTTTTAACACTAAGAAATTGTGTATATGTGTACGTGGGTGGGTATGAGGCATATGCATTCCTCCATATATATTCAAAGGCCAGGAGAGGAAATCAGATATCCTGCTCTATCTCTCCCACATCTGTTCCCTTGAGGGGGTATTCTAATAGAATCTGGGGCTAGACTGGAGGTTAGCAAGCTGGGGATCCTCCTGTCTCTACCCACTACAGTGCTGTGGTTCCAGATGTACTCATGGCCTTACTGGCTTTTGTTTAGGTGCTATGAATTAAACTCAAGTCCTCATGCTTTTGAAACAAGCATTCTTAACCACTGAATCATCTCTCCTGTCCACTTTAAGATGTTTTTAATGTGCTTTTATGATTGATGATGCAATGAACAGTGAGATTAGGCACTGGACTATATCCTGTTTATCCAAATCCCTGCTTATTTAGCTTTGTCTTGTTTGCACTTTTTTTTTTTTTTGAGATAGGGTCTTGCCATTTTGCCCTAGTTGTCCTGTTGTTCTCTATCACAGATCGGGGGGAGGGGGGGTTGAGCAAACTCTATTTCTCAAAGGCTTTACATTTACAGTACTCTTGCATCAGACTCCAGAGCAGCTGGGATCATAAACATTGTCTATAGCCAGTGCTATTTAAATAATTTAAATTAATGGAAGGAAAGAAATTTAAATCGTCCTCACCTACAAACAACAAAGTACACTGGTATGTGAGGCACAGGCCTTCGAAGTAAAAGTTGATTTGGAGCCCTCCTGTACATTGATGGCAAATCTTAGTATCACATAAGATTCAGTTATCTAACTCTTATAAATATAATTAGAGTTCTAAAGGTATTATTGTTAGAGAAGTGTTTATATAATATTTGCTATTTCTAAAAGAGATGTAGTATGTATTACATAATACAATTATGGTTAAACATTTGGCATCATCAAAAGAAAATTGAACCAGAAGTTAAAATAAGACAAAATAGATAAAATCCAAGTAATTAAAATATTTATTATTTTTATTTTATGTATATGAGTATATTGCATGCATGTGTGTAAGGGCATCCGTGTCATGCAATGGGCACAGAATAAGAAGAAGGTATGGGATTATCCTGAACCTGGAGTTATAGACTGTTGTTAATCACCATGTGGGGTGCTGGGAATATAACCGGAGTCCTCTACAAGAGTAGTCAATCATTTAAACCACTGAGCCATCTCTCCAGCTCCAAATTCAAGTATTTTTGTGTGTTTTCTCCAAAAATGAGTGGTTACTTTGGAGATTTCTACATACTTCACCAAATGACCAAATTGAGATATTTCTAGTAATAATGAACGTGGTGGGAATGGCAGAAAGATGGTGAACATATACCTCTGTTTTGGGGCTCAGTTTTTTCCTATTCACTGCCAGTGAAGTATTGTACCATGTCCCAAGACCTTTATCCTATTGTTATTAGAAGCTTGCTTTGCTTCTGGTGTGCATATACAGCACACTTAACACTGTTCTAAAGACTGAATGGGATAACTGGAGTTCATTCATGAATCTATAGCCAAATCCACAGAAGTTCTTCTGCTCTAATGATCTTGAATTGGCTTTTTATTTATTTGGAGCTTTGGTTGATAAAGTATTAGGCAAACATTTCTGTGATGAATCTTTTTGGGAATGACACTAAGGCTTTGGTCTCATGATAAAATAGTAGTGCTGAGAGAATAAAACCAAACAATGCCATATAAAGGTAAGTCTTAAAACAAATGTATCATTGTTTAATAGTCTATTATGTTAAACAAGACATGCCAGATTTGAGAGAGAAAGAGAATATTTCATTTGAAGGGAATGACTAAAAAGAAATGAGTTTCATTTGCAGCCATTATCATGCATCTGCTGCACACTCTGACCAGGTAATAAAATCAACATGATAGCACAAGTTGTCTACTTTGCTTCTACTGGGAAATTATCTTCAATTTGACATGATTTAAGGCAATACATTTTAAAAAATGAATGGCATAAAAGATGTGATTTCCTAGGTGAAAAAGTGATATGTATTCAATTATACCCCAAGTTTCCAATTGTAGATTTCAGAATCGGTCTTTGATAACTATTGACTCATATCTGGTTCCCAATAAATACTGGTGTTCAGTCATAATTTTCAAAGAATTCTTCTTCATTAGATTTCCTTATGTAGTAAGGTAGAAATGGTTATTGTGGCTCTGTCATTTTAAATTGCCATCCTTTGGAACTTTAGACTTCAATTTTTCTCAAGTAAAAGAGGATAATGATTTCAATATTTATCCAATTTCAAGATAAGAATCTGATTTGATCGTTTATATGCTGCTTACCTAAAACTGGTAAACTCAAATCACATATTTAATAAATAAGAGATAATTTTCCATTTTTTTCAAAAGTCTGGGTTTTGTTTCAAGGTATCTACTTAAGGAGAGTGTTGAGTTCTTGTAACCAGAATGCATGAGCATGCAGCAAACATCTGATGAAGCAACCTTCCTTCACAGATCAGTTTTCAGTTGTATTTCTCAAAGTAATATCATACAGTTTCAAAGTGGAGCACTCCCCAAATAAGTCATAGACCTTTTTCCACCTGAAATGTCCTTGATGCCAAAAGAAAACTTTCTAGGAACTAAAATAAGCATTTAAAAAAATTATATAAAAGTATTTTTTCAATGTATAATTCAAAATATGAAACTGAGCAGTGTGGGAAAAAACAGAGTTTACTTTTCATTATATATTTTTTTGTGTGTGTATGTGTGTGTGTGCTTGTGTTTGCTATAGAATGCATTTATAGGCCAGAAAATAATTTTCAGAAGTTGATTCACTCTTTCCACAAGCTCTGCTCCTGGGATCCAACTGAAATAAATCATCATCCTTGGCAGCAAGAGCCCTTAACCTAATGAGTGATATTATTGGCCGAAAGCAGAATTTAAAGTCTGAGATTTGTTGCAATTTCGACTTAACACACTTAACCCTTTTGAGGAAGATAACATAATGTCAACCTGAATTGAAATATATACCAAAATTAATTAATTAATTATATAGTATTAATTAATATATACCAAAAATAATTAATAAAATGTAAGAAAACCTTGCTACATAGCAATCTAATAGTTGCAATATAATTACAAATGGAGAAAGATACAAAGTATTCTCCAACATTGTTAAACATAATGAAAATATAAAATATACAGGAACAGTAGGAATGAGGCTGAAGATAGAAAGTTGATGGAAATTAATTACAGAGAATATTTGAAATATAAATACAGCCAATAACAGGGAAACTAAAAGGAAACTATTGTAAGTGATATAAGTGAAAAAAAAGACAAGGAAGCAATGGAAAGATACCTTTAAATTGTTGAAAGTATAAAGTCCAGATAACTTAATTTTCAGTAAAAAAGTCCTTCAAAAAACAGTTCATAATGAACACATTCACAGCTTACTACAAGTGTGAATCAAGAAAGATTACAAGTTGAAAAATTAAATGAGATTAAACAAGTTTAAAATGAATATACATACATGATTTAAGAATTTTAAAAATGATAAATATATGGCCTAGAAAGATGCCTCTGTGGTTAAGAGCACTTGCTGCTCTTGCAAAGGACTCAGGTTCAATTCCCAACACCCATGTGGTGGCTAACAACCATCCATGTCTCCAGTTCCAGGGGATCTGATGCCCTCTTCTGACCTTGATAGGCATTGCATGACATGGGTACATTTGCATTCATGCAGGCAACACATTCATACACATAAAACAAAATAAAAATATAAATATAAAATGATAAATATGTATGTTAAGAAAATGATTTTGTATTAACTTTTTGAAATCATAGTTTCATTTAAAATTATTCATTTATATTCATGGTTTACTCATTCTGAAATTTTAACATATATATCGTGAAAAGAATACAGTGCTAAATTGGGTCTGTACTGATAAAAATCATGTTTTCAGGCTCTGACAGTCATGTGAAGCAGTACAGTATTTAAAAGGTTACTACTAAGCCAATTGAGACAAACTAATACTACACATAAGAAGCATGAAAGAAACCACTAAAAGCAGGACCCAATGAGTTTGAAAGACCTGTAGAAAATTAAGGTGTTAAAATATTAGAATTCTTTACTGTAAATAGGAATGTAATACTGAGAAAAGAAAAATAAAAACTGATTACAAATGACAAAATCGTGATACGGTCAGTGCTAAAATTAAAATAAAGTGATTGTGCCTTGATCCCCTTACACTCTGAACAACTTCAATTTCTTGGGACCCCACACCCTACTCCCTTTTTAGCCTTAGGCACAGGTCCACCTTTCTCTTAGCAACCCAGATTTCTGGACTACCCTGTTAGTTCAGACATGTCCATTGCATCCTCAGCCCCTGCACTCAGACCAGCTCAATTTTTCAGTCTAGCTTGTTAGACCTTTCAGAGGTGTTTCTACTCCCAACTACCTTTGGACTCCCAAGGTCTGCCTTTTACCTTGGATGTCCCTACCCCCAACTTGCCTTAGATTTCAGAGAACAGGCTTCCTTGGTAAGTATGACTCCAATCACTGCGCTATAACTCCCCTAAAGCATGAGCAACTCCAATTTCCCAGTCACACACTCTGTTCTCCTTTTAACCTTGGGCACAATCCCGCTTTTGCTCTTAGCATCCCAGATCTCTGCACTACACTTGTTGTGGTGGTGAGCTCTCCGATTGAGCTATGCCCATCCCTCTACGCTGGGACCATATGCAGCCCTCCAACTGCTGCAGTGCTAGGTTTCTCTGCCCTTTAGTAGGGACTTATACCTTTGGAGACTGCCTGAGAATTCCTGAAGCTAGCCTTTGCCTTGCAAGCTTACCAAATGTGCTGTGCTTGCTGGTGAGTAGGGGCCCAGATCATAGGAAGAAGCCTGAGTGTATCTGACTGGCACCAGACTTGGGTCTCTGAAGGAATTCTTGAGTAGCTGGACCATAGCCACTTAGTCCCTCCAATATAAAATCAAAAGAGAACCTGAAGCATAGATCAACCAGCTTTTCACACTCAGTAATAAAACAACTAGGACACATCGAGCGTACAAACAGAATCAGAATTCAACTGGAAAAAGGAAGACTTGAGTCTCACACCAGAATCACAAATAACAAAGAAAATCACAATGGAAAAAAATAATTATAATAAATTATGAAAACCCCTCAAGCAGTGTCAGTCCCATACAAGAGTTCTAATATAAGAACCTCAGATATATAACAAAGGAAACAGAATTTGAAAGAACAATTGTAAACATAATCAAAGAACTCAATAAATTTAAAGGACACAGAAATAAAGAATTAAAAGAAGATAGGAACAAACTTCTGAATGAATTTACAAAAGAGATAAAAATATTGAAAAAACTCAGGCTGAACTAAAGAAGGAAGTAAAATACTCAAAAGTCATTTGAAATGACAAGAGAAAGCCTCACCAACAAAATGAATTAGATGGAAAACAGAATATCAAGACTGGATGATAAAGTTGAAGAACTGGACTGCTAAAGCAAAGACTATGAATTTAAAAAAAAAAAGGAATGGAATATACAGGAAATATAGAATACCATGAAAAGACAAAATTTGTATATACAGGCAGAGAGGAAGAAGAATCTTAGGATAATATTACTGATCAGAACTTCAAACAGATTGTAGAAGAAAATTTCCCCAAATTAAGGAAAGACTTGCCCATACATATATGAGAAGCACATAGAACACCAAATGGTAGGACCAGAAAAGAAACTCCCCACAGTATATCATAGCAAAACCACTAAATGAATAGAAAAAGAGAGATTACTGAAAGCCACAAAAGAAAAACACCATGTTACATATGAAGGAAAAGCCATCAGAATTACAACTGACTTTTCAAAGCAAATTATGAAAGTCAGAAGAGCCTCGACCAAAGTATTCCCATAAATGAGCATAGATGTCATCCTAGAGTACTTTACCAAGCATAAATGTCAACTATTGTTCAAGGGGACAGAAAAGTCTTCCACAACATGAATATGATGAAAGAATTCATGTCTACAAACCCAGCCCTTCAGAGAATTCTTTAAGCAATACAAAGAGCTGATGAAATGAATGACTATACTCAAGGGGCAACAGAAAGAAACTAAATGAAGGATTCAGTGTAAAACCACAAAGTTAGACTATGAGTGTAAACAGAATTTAAAATTATGGGAAATAATAAACATTTTTCAATAATAACTTTAAATATCAACCTACTGAACTCTCCAGTCAAAAGTCACAGTTTAGCTAAATGGATTAAGAAACAAAATTCATCTTTTTTGTTGTCTATAAGAAACTCACTTCACTTAAAGGAAATCATTACCTTGAGGTGATAGGATGGAAAAAAAAATCTAAGCAGATGGGACTGAAAACAAAACAGGAGTAACAATTGTAATATCTGTCAAAATAGACTTCATTCTAAAACTAATTAGAAGAGATCAAGAGGGTCTTTTGATTCGGATCAATGAATAATTGACCAAGAAGATATTAGACTCCTGAATACATATGCACTACACTCTGGGGTAACCAACTTCATAAAAGCAGTATTACAGGACATAAAGACATAGATTAAGCTGAACCCACTAAGAGAGGGTCTCCCAAAATTATCCATGTTATTGCCAAAGTCCTTCATTGCCTACCAGAACTTGAAGGTAAGACCCTATTGCTGAAGAAAGGACATACTTCAGACAAAGGATTGTGAACAATAGAGTTTGAATTGACTTGAAAGTCACTTCCTCTGAAGGCTAGCTTTCATAGCTTTGGAGAGTACTAAACAAGCTGCTGAAAGAGAATATCAATCAATGATCCAACCTAACTTCAAGATCAAATAACCACATCAATGACCAGTGCAGCATCCCACATTGGTACAGTAGTGTCACTATTATCTTTGGGTAAGAAGCAGTTGCCTATTTAGGACTTAGAGCCCATTCAGGGGTAGGAAACTCATGTGTACAACTGTAAGCATAGCCAAATACACATAGATGGGGAGGTCGTAGGAGTTATAGATAACTTAAAGACTATCACATTCTTAGACTAATGTAATTCCTTACTATGTGAAAAATACATATCCTTATATTTATAGACAATTATCCCCTTAACCACACATAAAAGAAACTTCTTTTACAACAGATGGAAACTATTACAGAGTTCCACAACTGGTCACACACAAACATTGCCTATGATTTTCTCAAGTCTAAGTGGCACATCTACAATGCAACCTGTATACCTATGGCTCACAGAGCTTGCAATAAGAGTTTAAGAGGCCACTAATTTTTCTCTCAGTTCTTATTAATGAAGATCTCTCATGCAAGAGGGCCATGAACACAAAATGACACAAATGGCCAACATGTAGAGAGTAAGAGTTTACAGAAGGCTGGTCCTTGGAAGGACTCCTATATTAAACCACACCCACCCAAGACTCAGGGATCATTGTGGAAGAGGTGGCAGAAGGATTATAAGACCAGGGAGGAGGTGCATGAGCATACGGAAATAGAGTCAGATGGACTGACTAGACATCAGTAAATGAATGTACACTCAATGTAGAATGTCTGGGGACATTAACTTGACACAATATGCCTTAATACAAATAACAGAATGTATGGATTCCAGTGGGGAAAGAGGTATAATGATGATGAAGATTGATTAAGATGTTCTATATGAAATACATGGACATGTACAAAAAATATTAAAATAAATCAATGATTACACTAAATGGAAATGTGAAAAATCAGATATGTTAGAGATTGTCACGCTATATAAAGATAAAACAATTATTGACAGATAGGTTATAAAAGACATATCTTAAAAATACAGTGTAAGGGTCAGTAAGATGGCTCTGTGAGTACATTCACTTGACTCCAACACATACAATGCAAGTTGTATCACCAAGAGTCACATGGTGAAGAAAACAACCAACTGACTCAAGGAAGTCTTCTTTTGACCTCCATACGAATACCTTGTCATATGCATTCATGTATACACAAATACAGACCTACAAACATACAATAAATGTGTGTATAAAAATTTTTGAGTATTATGAACAAGACAGAGAAAATATTCTATACAAATGACAAAAGTGAGAAATTATATATAAGACCTTGTGTATTAGCAAAAGGGTGCTAATTCAAAATTATGAATATGATTATTAAAGAAGGAAAAGCAATCATTACCTACATACATGTGCAAAATGGTTGAACTTCAAACTAAATAAAGTAAAAGTTGACAGATTAATAGCAAATTATAAATACAAATGTAAATTGCATTTAAATATGTTGATACCTATCACTAAATAATTGATGGAAATAATACCAACAAATCAGGGGGAAGATAGGAATCTAAGTAATTCTGTGAACTTCCGGTTTTCCTTATAAGGCAGTAATCTCAAATAAAATTCAAAATTAGATAATATACATTATTTTGAAGCATAGCTATAATATTCTGTCAATTAATTTGAATCTGAAAATAAAATGAATTTCAATATTTCTTTACAAACTAACATAGTTCAGACTATATTACCTTAAAAAATAATCAAATTAGATATAAGTAAGAAGTGTGCACAAAAGCCTCAAATACTTAAAAATAAAGGAACTTATATTCAAGCAAAGTGGAAATATCCCACTAATAGGTTACACAAGTAAGCTCTCAATCACTTATTTGACCATTTTACAGCTATTGATAAGCACTAGGTAGTATACTATATAGTATACTATAATTTCCCTGATCATTGAACACAAGTCTTCATAAGATATAAAGTCATTTTTCTCTATAGAAATGATTACTATACTAATTAAGTCAATATTACACCTTCAGTTTTGCCCACTGTTTCATCACCAAATAATTTAATTCAAATAAAATATATCCTTAAATTAAGTAATAAAGTTACTAGATTTAATCATCACAATAAAATGAACAGTTTCAGCTTTCATTAGTTGGCAGTAATTATGCCAAAAGTTTAAATATATTATCTCACTACTTCAAAATCTACTGTAAATACATATTTTATTTTCTCTTTATCCAAAATGTGATGGAGCTTGAAAAAAAAGTCCTATGATTCTAACACACAATCTGTGAACCATTATTTTTGATAGACTGTTTCAAATTTCATATATCTATCTTCAGTTCAAAATACAAATATGTGGAAAATATAAATGTGTTTGGTTTTGAAATACTATTTATGTAAATAACAGAGAAATAAAATCATCAACTGTTGAAAGTATCTATCAGTGGAAACACTCAGCACTTTTCTCATGGTTCTTGACTTGGCAGATATGCTCAGTCACTTTGGGTCATATAATTATTCAAAATCTCATCCATTATATTGTGATTGATTGAACTTTGCTACAGTGCAATCATATGAAAATAAGAGTGTTTATGAATGTAAAGCCAGTAAATATGATGTTTATTATCTTAGAAAATTCACTAACTTGGATAAGTTATGAAAAATCATTGTCACACCTTTATAAACCAATTAACACAAAAGTAAAGAGCTACTCAATATCATCAGATACTTTAAACATCAGAAAAAAAGAAATCAATGGAGGAAATGGGCTAGAAATTTCTAGTCAGTAAAGACATAAATACATCAATGACTTTTACTGTAGTAAAGATTTAAAGCAATCAATCAAAATACCCAAGTCATAACCACTTCAGCTCAGAGAAATAGACAGAAAGACTTGGAAACAAAATTCATGTGTAATATTTTAATTTACATACTGACTTGGTATTAAAATTCATATGATTGATTCAGAATTCAGAGACAATAACATGGAAATAATGGCACTTACTCAACAAATAATTCCTAATTAATAATATTTTTCAATATTGAATAGTCTTTTCATATGAAAAGACAATAAAAGTGCATTTGAAATATATTTTTTCAAATAGATACTAATTTTCAGTTCTTTGGAAAGCTTTTAAAGTTCTTTTAAAAACCAGTCATCACAGGAAAAAGTGTATGATTTTATAGTTACTTGGAAGCATTTTTGTAAACTCAGATAATATTTCTCAAACACATGTTCTAGCAAATTACAGCAAGTGAAAAATCTGCTCCAATGCTTGTGATGTTCATAAGGAAATACTGGGATATAATCTTATTCTTTCTTTGTGTATTTTATATGGATTATGTAAATTAACACATAGAAACATAGATTGTAACCTCCAAAGTATGGATTCTATAATATAGAATAAAAATAATAAGACAAAATTGTTAGAAAATGCTTGGAAGAATACATGAAATAAATATGACTGAGAAATCCCTATGCAGCAGAAGGATGTAGTTTAGTGACAGAGAAGTTGCTTAGCATGTATAATGTTCTACTTTCAATCCCTAACTGTCCCAGGATTCCAAAGAAAGAAAATCTTTTGCAGTTGTTACAGATTGCATGTCAACAGGATGAAAATGAAAGAAACTTTTCTTGAATCTATTCATAGTAAAATAAAATAGAATATTCATAATTGAAATAAAATAATCATTTTGTGCACAGACCACAGTTAAGGAAAGTCATAGATTGTAGCACAAACTATGACTAACAGCCATGATATTTAATGTGGTCCCCTGTATAAGTATGAAGCAAGAATGGGGACTTGGGAAGAATGGATTTGATATGATCTGAAGGGATAAGAGAAAATGCTGGAGAAGAGGCTTTGATGGCTTTGATTAAAGAAGTGTGTGTGTGTGTACAGATAGATAAATTTAAAGGACTAAATGAACAAATAAATCTCCAAATATATATCTTATAAAAACAAGCAAGAGTATCTTAGTGCAGAATAAAAATCAATAAAATAAATAAATAAACTAGAAGAAATCAAGTGCTCCTCATACCAAAATAATTATTACTGATAAATATACTTCAATTTTCCACTGGAAAGTTGTTCTTTTTGCCCGTTCTCTCTTAAAATTAAATGTGAATCACAGGGCTTATTTATTGTTACAGTGTCAGGGATATATCAGGACCTTTGGCCATGTATTCTGGAGGACAGAAACTGTTTCCAAGTATAGTATTTGATTCAGAATTAGAAACACTGGAATAAAATCATTATTTTCTTTAACTCTAGTAGAAATGGACACTCTTAACAGATGGAGCTTATCATGACATTTATAATTTCAAGAGTCAAGCATTGTTTTCTTGCTATTAGTGAGGAAAGGGCTCTGTGAAAATCAGACTAAGACAGAAGATAAATTTTAAAATAAAACATTTTGACTTCAGCTAGAGCTATGACTCATAGACAAATGATTTTGTTGCCAGGTATGATGACCTATGTTCAGTTCCTGGAACACACATGGTAGAAAGTGAAAATTGCCTCCTGTAAGTTGTCCTCTGATATCCACACGTGCCTCCAATGGTTTACACACAGAGACACCAGTAAATAAATAAATAAATAAATAAACAAATAAATTTAATTTATTAATACATTTTAACTTTATGCCTTAGACCAAGTCAACAGATGTATTTTTGGTCACTAATAAATTGCCTTTCTATTAAAGCAGGTTTTTGGCTAGATCAAGAACATTTAAAAATGGATTCTCTCCTCTGCTCATGTCCTGTTCTCCTGCTAGACTTGAGCACAGGCCAACTATTGCTCTTAGAATTCCAGATCTCAAGACCACACTATTAGTCTAGACACACCCACTGCATCATGAATCTTGTACTCAGACTAGCTCAAATTTTCAGTCTAGTTTGTCAGAGCATTCAGAGGCTCTCCCCACCCTCAACTTCTGTCTGTCCACCCTAGTCCCACCGTCTACACTGGCTGTCCCCTCCTTCAACCTGCCTTGGATTTCTGTGAGCAGTCTTCTTCCCTGGTAAGTCTGAACATTCCCACTGCCTTTCCACTCCCCTCCCACCTGAGCAACTCCACTCCCTTTTTCCCACATCCTATTCTCTTTCTAGCCTTCAGCTTTAGACACAGGCTGGCTTCTGCTCTGAGCTCCCTAGATTCCTGGACTATCCTCTTAGTTCAGACCACTCAACTGTAACTGGATGCCCTGTACTCAGATCAGCTCAATTTTTCAGTCTAGTGTGTTAGAGCCTTCACAGGCTGTCCCAACCCCCAACTTGCCATTGCATTCTTGAGACCAGCCATCTCCCTTGGCGGTCTCCTCCCGTAGCCTGCCTTAGATTTCTGTGAACAGCCGTCTCCTTCACTGGTAAGTCTGATCCTGCCCACTGCCTTTCTATTCCCATTCTCTCCCTGTGTCATATCCTGTTCTATAGCCTTAGGCAAAGTCCCACTCTTGTTCTTACCACTCCAGATCTTGAGATGGTGTCTTAGTATAGCCCCTTCCAGTGTTTCCTGAATCTAGTATTCAGACCAGCTCAATTTTTAAGTCTAGTTTGTTAGAGCCTCCACAGGCTGTCCACACCCCCAACTTCCCTCAGCCCACCCTAGATCAACCATCTACCCTGGGTTTCCTCTCCCAACTGGTCATAGATTTCTTTGAGCAGCCTTCTTCACTGGTAAGTCTGATCCGGCCCACTGCATACCCTCCCATCCTTCCTGAGCAACTCTAGTCTAGCGTGCCCTACATGCTACTCTTCTAGACTTAAGCTACGTGTGGAGGTCAACTTCTGCTCTTAGCACCCGAGATCCCTGAACTAACTTCTTAATCTAGATCTCCCAATGGAGCCCTGTCCCCTGTATTCAGATCAGTTCAGTTTTTAGTCTAGTTTCTTAGAACCTTCATAGGTTACCCCCACCCCCAACTTGCCTTGGATTTGAAAGACTTCTTCCTTGTTAATCTGATCCTGCTTAATGTAACTCCACTCCAATATGTAGCAACTCCAAACTGCCCCAGCCCAAATCCTGTTCTCCATCTAGCCTTAGTTACAGACACACTCTTACTCTTAATCCCCTGGAACTCTGGACTGACCTCTTACCTCTGCTAGGCTGTGAGCCCTCCAAATCTCATCATTCCCATGCCCCTACATTGGTACCATCTGCAGCCCCTCTCACTGCTTCAGGGCTCGGCTTATGTGACATTTAGTGGGGACCCAGACTTTGCAAACTTCCTGAGAAAGCCTGAATTTAACCTCTATCTATCAATTTCCCCAAATTGTTCTGTGCCTATTGGCTAGAGAGGGCCTTAAGAGAGAGCACAAGAGTATCAGATATTGCCTAACCTGGGCCTCTGAGGGAACTCCTGAGGAGCTAGACCAGAACCATCTTGCCTTTCCAATATAAAATCAAAAGAGAGAACCTGAAACCAATCACCTTTTCATACCCAATTAGAAAACAACCAATTCCCATACAAACAGAATCAAACTTCAAATGAACAAAGAAAGATTTGAGTCTCATATCAGAATACTAATAACAAGTGATAAAGAGCGTCACTTCATTCTGATCAAAGGAAAAATTGACCAAGAAGATATTACAATCATGAATATATATGCACCAAACTCTGGTGCAACCAACATCATGAAATCAATACTACAGGACTTTAAGACACAGATCAATACCAGCTCACTAATAGGGAACTCTAATAACCTACTGTCTGCATTAGAGAGATCAACAGGACAGAGAATAAACAGAGAGATATCTGAATTAAACAAAACCATACACCAAATGGGCAAAACAGGCATCTACCAAATATTCCATGCAAGCACCAAAGAATAAACATTCTATTCAGAACCCCATGAAACTTTCTCCAAAACAGAGCAAATACTACAGCACAAATCAAACCTCAACAAATACAAATAAATTGAAATAGTTCCATACATTTTACATTTCACCAGACCACAATGCAATAAAGCTTAAAATCAACACCCAAAGAACCCCTAGTAACTTCACAAACTCATGGAACCTAAACAACACACTCCTGAATAATGACTGGGTCAAAGGAGAAATATAAAAGAAATGAAATTATATCCAGAATTAAAAGAAATGGACAGTAAAACGTAATAAAACCTCTGGGACACATTAAAAACAGTCTTAATAGGATAGTTTATATCCCTGAGTGCCTACATTAAAAAATCAGAAGGAGTATAAGTAAATGATTTAACATTGCAACTTAAGAAAGTCAACAACAAATGAAACCCAAACAAAGCAGACAAAAAGAAATACCAAAAATCTAGGCAGAAATTAATGAAATAGAAACAAAGAAAATGATACAAAGAATCAATGAATCCAAGATCCTGTTCTTTGAAAAGATAAACAAGATAGAGAGACATTTGTCCCAGTTGACTAATAGAAAAAAAGAGCAACTCCAAATCAATAAACTCAGAGATGAAAGGGGGCGTCACAACAGACAACAAAAAGATCCATAATATTATAGGGAAATACTTTAAAACCTATATGCTATTAAGTTTGAAAACTTTAAAGAAATGGATGTATTTCTAAAATTATGGGAATCATCAAAGCTAAATCAAGATGAGATCAACAGCTTTAACAGACCCATAACATATAAAGAGTTGAAACAATAGTACAAAACGTCCCAACAAAAACTCCCATGCCCAGATGTTTTCACAGCAAAATTCTACCTGACAAAGAAGATCTATATCAAATACTACTTCAATTATTCAAATGATAGAAACAGAGGGAAAGCTCTCAAATTCCTTCTACAAAGCCAGCATCACTTTAATGCCACAAAAAGAAAAAAATTCAACCAGAAAAACTATAGACCCATATCCTTAATGAACATAGATGCAAAAATTCTCAACAAAATACTTGCAAACCACATACAGACACCTATCAAGGTTACAAGATAATGTTGTCTTTAAAATATTGTAGATGAACAAGAATAACTTTACTACACCACACATTTTCACTCTTGACTGTATTACTTAATGTCCATTGTAAGAAAAATTGTCCCTAACCTAATCTTGGAGGGTATTCATATATAATTAATATAGGAAAATGACTTCTATAGGTGTGATTAGATCATGGAAATTAAGATGTGAAAATTGTTTTTATTGTACAAGTACGTTCAGCCAACTCTTATGGACCGTAAAATCCACTTTTCTGTCATAAAAAACTGTAACTTTTGAAGAATGAATAAAGGAAACCACTGGACAAGTAAAGTGACTGACCTTTGAAAATTAGAAAAGGCAAGTTCTGTAAATCATCATAACATGAGCACAGTCCTGTGACTAAGATCCAAATCAGGCTTCTGATCTCTAGAACTGAAGTATAATTAATTTGCATTGTTTTAAGTCGCTAACTTTATGTTAATTTGCTGTGCTTTCAACATGATGACAATACAACACTACAGTCTTTCTATCAGTGCAAACCATAGACTAATGTTGACAGAGAACTCATGTTTTATTTTATTGTAATATTAAAATAATTTTGTTAGTTGAAATGTGTTTTATGTAGAGATGATATGCAATGCTACCCTACAAATTTTAGCTCAAGTTCATACTCCAAAAATGCGTTTGTATGCTTAGGAAAATTAGCATCTTTCTTTTTTGGTAGATTTTTAAATTTTATTTTGTGATATAACCAGATCATACAGTAATCCATTTTTAGTTTTTTTACGAGTTCTACATACTGCTTTCCATAGTGGTTGCACAAGTTTGAGATCCCACAAGAAGTTAATGAGCGTCCCTCTTCCTCCACATCCTCAGCAGCATTTGTTATCCTTTCTTTTCTTGTTCTCTTGATTTTAGCCAGTCTGACTGAGGTAAGATGAAATTGTAAAGTTGTTTTGATTTGCATTTCACTAATTGTTAAGGATGTTGACAAGAAATACAGTGCTGAAAAGGAGAAACATCACTTCAAATTGTTGGTCAAGGTTGTCCAAAAGACTCCCAAAATAATGCAAGGTATCGCAACAGTCTTTGATTACCTCCCAGAACTTGAAGGTAAGACCCTATTTCTAAGACAAGACAGATTTCAGACAAAAGATTTGAAACATTGGAGCTGGAACTGACCTTGAAGTCTTTTCCCTAAAGATTATGTCTCATAGTTCTGGAGGATACTATGCAAGCTGCTAAGGAAGAAAATCAATCAATGGTCCAAACAAGGCTTCAAATCCTATTTAATCAATGACCAGCACAATAAACTGTAGTAGTGGCACTTTTACCTTGGGGCTAAATCAACAGCTTTCTAAGTGGACGTGGAGCCCTCTCAATGGGAGAATCTTAAGGGTGGCACTGTAAACAGCCAAATACTCATGTCTGCGGATGCCATAGATCATAGAGAAAACCCTACCTCTGTTCTATTCCCAGGCAAATGTAATTTCTTATTATATATTAAATATGGATACTTGAATTTACAGACAAGTATACCATTTACCCCTCCTCACCAAAGAAGCTTTTTTTGTTTGTTTGTTTGTTTTGGTTTTGGTTTTGCAGCAAATGGAGACTATTAGAGTTGCAGAAAATGATCAAACACAGAGAATGTGTCTGTAAGATGCCCAACCCTAAGTGACATATCTGCAATAGAATCTATGCATCTGAAGAAATAGATTGGCTTAGACTAATGGCATCATTGAAAATAGCAGAATAGAGAACAGAGGGTAGAAAGAAAACAAATGAATCTCTCAACTCTCACCAATGAAACTTCCTCATGCAACAGGGTATTATGTACACAGAAGGCACAATTTCCCAAAGTGTAGAGAATAGGAGACTATAGAAAGTGTGTCTAGATAGGACACTTATATTAAACCTCACCTACCCATGGCTCAGGGACCATTGTGGAAGAAAGGACAGAAAGATTGAAAGAGCCAGTGATCGTGCATGATCACAAGGAAACAGAGCCTTTCAGGTCTCTGGGAGCTTGCTCATATGAATGTGCAGCAGTGTTTCAGCATGTGCTGGACCCATGCAAAGTCAATCACACACAAAAGCAGCAAAACACTGTGAAAATGATTAGCAGGCCCCAAACTTATCCTAAGAACTATTGGCAGGTGAATGCTACTGGGTGGTGGAGTGTTGATCTTCTTCAAGGGACAGACAGACTCTTAATAGGCTGACTAGACTCCAGTGTCCTGAACTTGCACTGAGGGATATGTGAATATACAAACTTGATTAGATAAGCCTTAATCTGTATGACAGATGCATGAAACCTGATGTGGTGGAGAATATAGAGGAGTGCAAATAAAGGAGAAGATATAAAGATGATTAAGATATTTTATATGAAACAAAAATTAAATAAAAATATACAAAATATTTATTTTGTTAGACTTTCACACATGAGCACTATATTTCCATTATTCCTACTCCCCTTCTTCCCACCCAGTAATTCTTCTGTCATCTCTTTCCCCTGACTCCTTTCCAATTATTTGACCCTTTATTTAATTATTATTGTAAGCATGTACATTTTCATCTAGAGGTAGGGTGTTGTAAAATTTCCCTCAACTATCGACATATCAACTGGTGTTGTCATTATGCATGTCTTCTTTAGGCAATCATAGTGTTGACATTTCATGGGTACAGATTCCCTGCCATGACTAGATGACTCTATCTAGTAGCAGGTCACTCAATCCTCTGACTCTTAAAATCTTTCTATCCCCCTCTTCTGCAATGTTGTCTGAGCCTTAGATATATGGGGTTGCATTGTAAATGTCCCAATTGAGTCTGAGCACACTATGGTCACTTATTCTGTAAATTTTGACCAATTTTGAATCTTTGGAATTATCTCCTCTTATAAAGTGAAAAATATTTGATGAGATATCAGAACTACACTATCTAGGGGTACAATTACAAGTATTTAGAATACAGCTACAAACTATGATTGGCTTAGACTAATGGCAATAGTAGGTCCTTCTCTAGGGTCTATAATTTCTCCATCCACAGATATTTCGCTGTTTACAATACCAGACATGAATTCCTTCCTATTTAGGGAGCCTTCAGTCAAATTAGACAGCTAGTGTTTGCCATCAAGATGAAAGAGATGAAAGTGTTACAACTGAGTCATTCTGGATATTTTATTGAGCTTGTTTTTGTGATTTGTGGCCTTTACAACTGACAGGACTATCAATTGCTTTTCCACCTTGGCAAATTACATAGAACTTCTGATACTATGAGAGATAGTCTTCAGGGAGGAGCTATCCAGGTCTGTTCCAATTCAGTTGCTCCAAGTCCTGTGCCCAAAGTGTGTGGTGGCTTCATCAATAAAGTCTTAACTTTCAGTTCTGGGGAGCAACCAAGGACTATAAAAATACACTATATTATCTTAAGAGTCTCTTTTCTACCCTGACTAATTTAAAGGGGCGGGGGAGAGTTTTCCTTTGCTTGGTATTGGGATTTTTTGTTAGACAAGTACTCATGTATGTTTTACATAAGTATTTCTAAGTAAAGTTACAGAATAATTGGATTTCCTGTGACTTTCTCTGATATTCTCAGCATTATCGATCTCTCTTTCTTCTCTCTCACTCTGTTTTACCTCTCTCTCCTTCCCAGTTAAAGTCCCTCCTCTAACTTCCCCATCTCGCTCTTATAGCTAGCAGCTTTGTCCTACCATTCCCCACTAAAGCTCTTTTAATTTCCTTCATGGTCACTTTCTACTTTCCTGGCTTTTTCAGATTCTTCAAGTGATTTATTCGCATCCTGGAGAAAGGATTCCCAGATTAGAGAGAACCTGCAGTGTTTGCCTTTCTGGGCCTTGGTTACCTCACTTAGTATAATGTTTTTCACTTTCATAAATTTACCTGCAAATTTCATGATGAAACTCCTTAATTCAGAATTAGTTAAGATGCTGGTGAAGGAGTTTCCAGATGTTTAAAAAAATGCCAAGATCTTTACATGCAAATATTTATGGTACACTGATGCATAACTCAAAATCATTTCAAAAAGAAAAGATCCAGAAAGATCCTTGAGTGAATCTGGTAAGTTGAAAGCAAATATACATAAAAATATATTGTGCTCAAACTATAACAAACAGCTCAAGCGAGGGTCTTTCCAACTTTATCATTGTGTGAATTTGATACATATTCAGTAAGACACTAAATTTAAATTTCAGATTTTAATCTTTTCTTAGGCTAGAGATATGTAATACTGTTCCTTTCTTGGTAATGGCAGCAAAACCAAGCCCAGATCCCCACCAGCCCAGCAATCACCAGCATGAACATCCTACATTGAATATACTGTTAGCAGGCTATTTTGTACAGCTGGTTATGTGTATTCAATGCTACTCAAACTTGTGATATTTTCAATTTATGATATTGTGTTGTGCATTTAACCCCACTGCAAATCAAGAAGCATCAGGTATAAAGAGAAGCAGAGTAAACAGCATCTATTTGGAGCAAAGACATTTCCCTATGCGAAGCAAAGAAGAAAAAGTTCTTGTACATAAGGCTCAGACTTTTCCCACAAGGAAGAGAAATGTGCCGCGGCCCTGGATCCGAGTCTCTGTGAGGGATGTCGAGGTTGAAGAGTAGACACACACGCACACACACATAGGGTACAAAATGGCGACGCGCCTTTATTTGTGAAGCACTCCTATATATATATATATATATATACAGCTCTCTTCCGTCAAAGGTTCATACCAAGTCTTATCTTACCGGAACATCTTACACCAGGAACTTGGTCAGTTACAGGTCCCATGACTCTGCTGGAACGGGAAATGGAGACGTGCTATTAGGAAAAACCACACTTTCCACCAGAATCTGCAGGGCCTCGTAAACATGTTGACAGGATGTTAACTTGAGGCAATTAGCAAAGGGACTCTTTCCCCATATTAGTGGGGCAAGAGTTTTTAGCGTACCTTGACTGTTTGTCAAGGAGGGGGTTGTGCTGGGAGGCCTTATTCCCCACAAAATGTATACAGTTTACTTAGAGAAACATAGAGAGGAACTGGCCAATGAAAACATGAGTCCTCAAAGTTTTTTCCTAGAGGGCTGTACATTCAAACTTTAGGCATGGTGCTCATATCATCTCAATGACAAATACCCATTTGCTGCTCAAAAGCAAGTACATGCATAAATTCATTTGCAGGTATATTCCAATAGAGGTCCTTTGGTAAAACAGGAAGCAGGCAGTAATCTTTCAAGGCCTGATATAAAAGACGGAGCTGCTGTTTTCCAAATGAAATGTCCTGAAGACACTGTTTAAATAAAGAAACTTAATGAGCATTAAACTTCATAGACAATTAAATTCCCTCAATATGATCCTCAAGAGTCTTATACTTGGTAGGTCAGGAATAAAAGCAGAAAAATAATATAAAGTAAATGAGAACAAATGGATTTATGCTATGGGTAACTACTCATGTTATATTAGAATAAATAACTTTCTCTTGAAGAAGGAAGTATATCATGTGCATTACAAAATAATATGAAATGTGTTACAATGTAAAATAGGGGTGTCTGTAGAATAATAATAAAGGATTGCAAAACTTACTGAAAATGTTAATAAAGGTTTAATTTTTCTTTTCTTTTTTTTTTTTTTTTTTGTATTTAGTCATAGGCTCCTAAGCTAGCACCTACAGCAAAGAACCGAAAAACAGTTAATTCTTCCTCTGTTAAATTTGTGAATCAGTTAATTAGGGAAACCATTTTACCTGAATGGTCTCTATAAAATAAAACAAAAGAGACTATAATTCTTGCACAGTACTTTTCATCTATGGTGTTTATTTAAGCAGTCTGATGTATCACCAAATTATTTTATTGTGTTTGTTTATATGAGTTTTTTTTAAAGTGTTCTCATTAGATTAGTTGCAGATACAATTTAATATACAACTGACTTTTAAAAGTCTGAGTGCTTGTGGAAGTCAGGAGGAACTGACCAGCAGAAGAAGCAACAGTTCTCGTATCTTTTCTTTGAGGGGTAGAGAACAAATGTTCACACAGTACCCATAAGATCTCTGCGATAAACAGCCCTCTGCCTCTCAACTCTACCCTTCCACATACAAAGCAGCTACATGCGTAAATTCATTAGTTTCCATATTACATGTATAAACTAATGTGCATATATCTATATGTATTTCAAATCTGGAGGAAAGGGAAGATATGATGGAAATTCTGTCACTTTTGTGCATCACCAAATATAGTTTAAATTATCAACTGAACAGTCCTATTCATTAAATAAGAACTATTGGCCTCTTTGGCCCTAAATGAAGGGTCTGATATTGTATGTTGGTTATTTTATTATAACTGTAAAATTTGGTTTTAATTTTTATGTATGTTCTTATTGAGTTTTTGTGCATTTCATATAACTGATCCTTATAAAATGTAGCCCCTCCTTCATTCACACTCAGGCCACACACTGATTTTCATGCATTCTGTAAATTTAGAAAATAAATTTAAAGGTTTAAATATTTAAAATTGAAGGTTTTTTCTGGGTAAATAAATTTTTAGATAAAAACTGGAAATTCAAAGAAAAACAAGGAGCTAGAGAGAAGGTCAGTAGTTAAGAGCACTGTCTGCTATTACAGGAGACCCAGGTTCAATTCCAGGCACTCACATGGAGGTTAACAACAATCCGTAGCTCCAAATCCAAGAGATCAAACACTCTATTCTGACCTCTGTTGACACTGTAAGACACGGGTGACCTTACATACATGCAGACAAAACACTAATACACGGAAAATAAAAATAAATAAAGTATTAAAGAAACAAAACAAATAAACAAACCAGAACAAATTGCTGAACAAATAATGGAAAAATCCTTCCATAATGGGCTAAATGTCAATTTAATGTCCATCGACTCTGATAAAACTAATTAATCTGAATCACTATGGCTTAAAATTCATGTACAAAACTATTTGGGGAACCAGGCCAAAGGAACAATATCATAACAAACTTAATGAATGTTGAGGACAAAACTCAGGATCAACATCTATCTAATAGATGTAACAGAGGTAGGTATCAGAACCCAGAAGGGGAAAATATATTAAAATTATAGAAAATATTTCCCTGACTAAAATATTAAAATATTTCATTTTCATTTTTCTACTCCACAACTCAACAAATGTTTTGTCAGATATTTATCTTTCAATGCTAATCAACCAACCTCTCAGAGGCTTAGAAAATAAGCATGTATTTCTTTCCTGTCTCTGAAAATCAGTCAGTGTGGCTCTGTGTGGGCCTGAGAGCTCAGTTCAGACCTGTCTCATGAATCTTTCATTCTAGGATCAATAGCTACCAAAGACATTCTCTGTTGGTGAAGCACAGAGAGACCAGAGCGGCAAACAGAGGCACATTACATTTCCTAAAATTTATTTTTAAATTGCAGACTAGTTCCAAGTCCTACTTAACCAGACTCTGGGAGTGAACCTAGCTATCATGTAACAAATCAGTTGTATGTAAAATAAATACAACAATAATTTGAGAATACACTGAAAAAATAGAAAATATAAAGTATGTGTTTTTCAATTATAATTAAAAGAAAGTTCTAAAATGTCAGTTAGATTCCTATCAAGAATAAAACCATAAATTTATAACTGTTATATAATCCAGTTATTACATTCCTGAATATATAGCCAAATGAATCAAACATAGCATAAAATAGAATTATACCTAGATAAACAAATTCATCACAACACTATTTACATTTTCATAGTACAGAATCAGCTAAGGTCTCCTTTAATGGATGAAGGGATAAAGAAAATATGTCAAGCATACACATACACACACACACAGTCATATGTTCACACACAAAATCACACACACTCACACACACAAAGTAGTAACATTCAGTCATGTAGAATGTGTTATGTATAGAAAAATATATAGTCATATTAAGGAAAATAAACCAGACTTAGAAAGACAAATATCAGATTTTCTCTCATATGTGGCATGAAGATTATTTAACATAAAAATATAAAATGAAAATAGTTGGAGGTCTATTACAGGCAAAGTGGGATCAATGTATCAAAATTCTTCACTTACTTAGGGGTAAATATCCAAATGAATACACTAATTTTATTTGCATAAATAATATACAATTGTAAAAACAGGAAAACGTATAGAACACACATTTTCTTTAAGAATTAGAATGTGGAAATTTTTTGGATACTGTTTTCTTATGATATTATCCATAAATATATACACAGAGGAAAAAAATCTTTGAATATGATATTTATGATTTTTTTCTCTGATTGATAATCTCCAAGCTTCGCAGGTCTCACGACTGACAGCTGACTGCAGTTTCGCCACTTTTTCTTTTAGGATGACAGAACTAGTGCAAATGTTCACACACTAAGCAATCTAATATATTCCCCTAGGACTTGATTTTTGGCCTACCACTAAGTGTCTAACACTAAGTTACTTAAGAAAGCCACTCTAGGATATTCACAGACGCTTCTTTGGCTGAGATTTCAAGGTTTCATCTGAAAATTATGTTTGCTCTCAGCTTTTTTTAAGCTCTGTCACTCCAACAACCTTTAGATAATTGTTTTCCCTGTATTTTCATTCAAGTATGCCAAATCAGCAGCTGTTACCAGCAAACCAAAGAATCAGCTGCCAGAGACCCATGAAAGAAACAAGAAATTGCAAACAGAAATCTGATCACTGCTTCTCACTTTTTCTAAACAACTAAAAATAATACGACCATAATTTAAACTCTCAGAAGTTTGCTTTTATGTCAAGATGAACCTTCCTAAGTTCTTCTGGAAGGACTACACACTGTGTACAGTCATGGAAATGAGACCTGCAAAAACCATTTCAGCAAATAAAACATTCAACAAAATAAACTTTGAGATATATTCACACATGCTTTGTTCTTCTGTGATGAATGCTGCACCATTTGAAAAGGATTGGAAATGGAATGGTGTGTAGGATGTACCAGCAGATGTGTAGGATCCAATATTTGGTTCTTGGTTCCATACCTTTCCCATTCTAAACAGAAATTTTGCCACAGCTTCTCATATACTGGGAAAAATAAACAATGTCCTTCATCTTTCAACGCTTTTCTCACTGAGCATTATCTGGTATTATCACTCAATATGTTCCTCAGGCGAAGTGAAACATTCAAGGAAGCAAAAATGGTCACATTCAAAACAACTTTATCATATGCTAAGAATTCATATGTTCTCAAAATAAGCACATTTCATGAGCACTATTGATGGTCCCTGATGTAAAAATTGTAAAATTCCTATTATACTTCTTCCTATCTGGGTGTCCTCCTATGTACTAAAAAACTGATATGCACGCTGTTATTATGTGAATCCATCAGTATTTGCACAATATAAGCAAAATTTAGACAGAAATCACCTATTTTATCATTCCGTATACCATAACAGGGGAGTTAGAGGTCAAGAAAAGAAAAGTGGAAGCAGTGTATGTTGGAAATACAGTAACAAAAAGGATGAAGTAAATTACAATACAGCACCTCTTCTTTTCACTATGTGTATGTGTGCATTGCCAACGTATATGCCCATGCACTCATGCTGTGCAAAGTTTGAGGAACTCAAAAGAGGGTGTTGGATCCCCTGGAACTGGAGTTATGGATGGTTATTAGCCACCACGTGGATGCTAGGCATGAACTCAAGCCTTCTGCAGGAGCAGCAGATACTCTAAATTGCTGACTCTTCTCTTCAATCCTCCTCATTGCCCAGCTTCTCTTCCTAAGGATTTGGTGCAGGCAACAGGGAAATATTCTGATTTATTCCACAGCTAATTGCTGAGGGTAATCTCTACCCCTTGTGCATAGCGTTATAAGGTGCTAGTTATTCCTCTTCTGTCATCATATACATTTACCTCTTGACAAGGATGCAGTATATACTTTCAATAACATTGTAGAGAATGTCATTTATTCCTTCAACAGACTGGCCAAGATACAAGGATTTTTGGAATGGATATAGGTAGATACATTGTATAGAGAAAGTGAAATTAAAATATTGAGTTATTTTGAAGAGATCTGCAGAAATAAGTAAGATTATTTCAAGGGATAAGTTGGTAAAAGTATAATATGTCTTTTAATAAAAAGCATATAGGAAAATCACAGCTTAATTTTTAACCAACTCAAAAGGGATATTTGAAGGGAGATTGGTGGAAGAACCAAGAAATGTGATTCAAATGCTATCAACCAAAACAAAATTGCAATATTAGAGAATTAGAAGATTCTACTTGGTAGTCTTCAAAATATGATAACTTGTTTAATGCTATAAAATGCTTAACAACAGAAAACCCAGTTGTAATTTGCAAAGAAAAAGAATCATAATTCTTACATATTGTTTATTTTGCTCCCTAGATAGAAGGGCAATCACAGTGATTTAAATATGAAATTTCATATTTCGATTATGATGATAACCATTAATTTCAGATAACTTTCTTTTCAACATCTCCTCAATGTTTGCCACCAAGTACCTCTTTTACTTGTAAAGCTTGAGGTCAATTTCTATTTAGAATTTCATTATTAATGTGCACTATTATTTGTGCACTTTTGATGGAGTTGTGCTTATTTCTTCTTTTGTTGGCTATGTTTTTGGTGTCATATTAAATGCATAGCTAAGAAACTTAATAAAATTTATGTATAACTCAGTTATTTGAACTACTTTTACAATTTGAGCCTCTTTTTTAAATTGCCATTTGGGAAAAAAAAGTAAAAGAAAATATAAAACAATAATTTCTTCAAAATATTAATTTGGCTTATTTCATTATTGTAGGTACGTGTGCTTGTGCAAGTGTAGCTTTTATGCTTATTCAAATAACTTCTTTATTTAAAATGTGTGCTAGATACCTTTATTTGTCATCTTGACACACCAGGATTGAGGGAGACAATTAGGGAACTGCCTCCATTGGGCTGACCTGTGGCCATTTCTGTGGGGTATATTCTTAATTATTGGATGCTGTGGAATGGCCCAGCTCACTGAGGGCAGTGCCATCCCTAGGCAGGTTTTCCTGTGTTATATTTTTTCTGTGTTATATAAGAAAGCAGGCTGAGCATGGGCCATGAGGGCAATCCAAGAAGCAGCATTCTTCCATGGTCTGTGCTTCACCTCTTACCTCCAAGTTCCTGTCTGAGTTCCTACCTTGGGTTCCCTCCATGATGAACTGCGCGAACCAAGAGATGTAAGCCAAATAATCCCTTTCCTGCCCAAGGTGGTATTGGTCAGAGTGTTTTGAGACAACAATGGAGAAGCAAACTAAAACAGAAATTGATACCAGGATCATGGAGTATTACTGAGACAGAGCTGACCTTGGTGTTTTGGGTAGGATTGAGGAAATATTTGGAACCTCGGGCTACAAAAGCCATTGAGTACTTAGAGTTTGTTTTTGTAAAGCTTGGAACAGTTAGGTCGAAACCGTGATGCTGGAAAGAGAGGCCTGGTTTGTGAAGGTTTATAGAAAGCAGAGACCACCAGGGCTGGGGTTGTTTTATAATATTTTGAATTGAGAATATGAAACTTCTGACTGAGGATAAAGAATCAGCTGTGACTAAGAAGAGACCAGAACAAGCAAAATCTTTGTTTTGCTGAGACAATTGATGCTGGTTAGCTGGGGCTGGAAAATCAGCTGTAAGTAACAAGGTACCAGCATTACTGGCAAAATCTTCCGGGAAGAATTTCCTCAGGGTCAGCCCATAGAAGCTGTGGTCCAGAGGGATCCTTAGCCTCCATCTCAAGCTGGAACCATGTACGAGTCCCCTACATGGTTCTGGTGTTGAAAGAGTGAGGGGGTCACAGAAATCAGCTAAGGCTAGGCACCCTGAGAGGCCAGGAAATGCCATTAGTGAAATTACAGCCTCAGTTGTAGTGAAGACTGCCAGAATTGAAGGGGTCATACAGAGAATCTGAGGCTTTGCTTCCTGAGAAGCCAGGGTGCATGCAAGTATGTGTGTTCTATTGGTGACGATGCAGTCTGTTTCAGTGGAAATCCCAGTTTTTTGGAAATGCCTGGATCATGGGATGGCCATCAACAGCAACAGCGGGTGTGGAGTGGAGCCAGCCTTGACCTGTGAGACAAGATGTGTATACTGAGAATGGCAGAACCAGAGAGCATCCAAAGCTCTTTGGAGTTCAGAATGTCTGAGTGAATCCTTGATGTCCAACACTGAGCTAATTTGCAGTACTTAAGTTTTGGTTAGTTGTGCCTAATTCTTCCCTTTGAAACAAGACAGTACTTGTTTTGGATTTTTACAGCAGCTCACAGTTAAGAGACTTTTTAAAGAGACTGTTAAATTTTAAGTGTTTGGCTTTTTTAAGGACCTTTTAAGTTTGTACTATGTTATGTTGTGATATAGTTACCATTATATTTTAGGGAGAAGAATGGAAATGTTGTGGTTCAATAGTGTTGTATTTGTCTGTCAAGATGTGGGGTCAGTTGTGCTGGATATGTTGTTGTGTATTGTATAAGAAAACAGACTGAACCTGGGCCAAAGGAGCAAGCCAGGAAGCAGCATTCCTCCACTGGCTGTGCTTCAGCTCCTACTTCCAGGTTACTGCCCTTAGTACCTATCTTGAACTCCCTTAGGCATGAACTGTGTGACCCAGGAAATGTAAGCCACATAAAGCATTTCCTCCCCAAGTTGATATGGTCATAGTGTTTTGTCTTAGTAATGGAGAAACAAACTAGAATCAAATTGATACTTGGAAAGGTATCTGTAGTTCTCTCAGTTTGCCAAGTTGAATAATGTGATTTTGTGTGTATGTTTAGTGTGTATGTATGTGTGTTTTATGCCATTGTGTGCATGTGTTTAGGCCAGAGGACTTTACCTACCAAGTCATCTCCCTAATCCCTGATAATTTAGATCTTATTTATATGGTGACCTATGCTAAATATGAGGCAGTGAAGCTTTGAAATAATATAATACAGAGTTATGGCTAGAACATGCACTAACAAGAATATTCATTTCTTTCACTTATGATGTTTCTACTGAGCCCTATACTCCTCCTCCGGCTCTGATATCTCTCTTTTCTCTTGATCTGTCTCTACCTCTTTGTATCTTTAACACATAGTTGCTCAGATTAATTATGAGTGTTAGAATCAGTCGGATTAGTTTATTTCCTTTGGTATCTTTCCCTTTGCCTTAGAATGACAATAGAGAGGCCAGGAGGGGTTTATGATCTCAGTAGTGATCTTCCAGTTGCATGAGTCAAATGTCCGCAGATTAGAAGTAAGTGAGGACATCATGGTCATCCTCAACTTACCTATAGCAATCAGTGCTCAGGGAATGGTATGGTATGAAGGGTTCTATGGATTTGCAGTGATAGAACAGAAAGGCAGCTAAGCTTTCTGAGTTGTAAAACAAAATCAATCCAAGACTGGAAAAGCAGTCCTGTTTGACTTGATTCACTTTGTAAAAAGTCAGACACCTCAAAAAATCATGTAATTGACTCCAGTTATCAGAAGTATAATTTACATATGGTCTGCCTTGATGGAAGAAGTTATTTGGGAGAAGGACTTTGTGTTTTGTTGTTTGTTTGTTTTTCAGTAGCCCAGCTGGCCTGGAACTTACTGTGTCAATGAGGCTGGGCTCAGTCTCACATTGGATCTCACAGAAGTCCACTTCCCTCTGAAGTCCACCTGCCTCTGACTCTCAAGTGCTGGGATAAAAGACTTGAGCTACCACACTTGACATGGGGGAAGGACTTTCTACGAAATAGCATGTAGCTTTTGTTATTATGCATAGAGGTATACAACACATTAAGCTAACCATCATTGAGAGGATCAGTGTCACTAAGGTAAAAATAATTCCTACACACCTAGCACACATTTATGAGTCTATTAGAGTATAAATTTCTGAGATCAAGATATATTGACACATTTCCCCTAATTTCAGGTAATTGTGTGTGTGTATGTGTGTGTGTGTTTGAGACATGGACTCTCTGTAGCCACAGCTGGCCTTGAACTCACTATTGGACTCGCTATGGAGTCCAGGCTGTCCTTAATCTCACAAAGATTCTTCCCCCTCTCCTTCTCAAGTGTGTGAATTATAGGTGGGCACCAGTATGCCTTGGAAATCTAGGCAATTTTAATGGTTCCTGAAAATATAATCGAAGTGAATATTATATATAATGTCTCCTTAGTCTTTAAAGAGACAATTGGAAGGAAGTAGAGAATTCCAGGCCAGCTGAAGCGTAAGGATCATGTATGGCATCATCATACCACCATTCTTGAGGAAGAATAAAATGCCATTTTAATCATGAAAGACTTAAAAATCATAAGTTCAATTATGCCTGTTACAATCCATTTCTATTCTCTAAATCATTTGATAAAACAATTAAATATGCCTAAGGAATAACCTTAAGAAATGGTCAGCAGGCCCCAGCCTTAGCTGAGGAACTATTGGAAACTGATAAAAAACATTTCTTAAAACTACAAATATTTCATCTTTAAATTCAGTCCAATTTGAGAGAGATACTCATGCCTCAGAGTAAAAGTCTTTGAAATTGTGGCCTTATGATATTGTCATTCATACAAAGCAGAAACAATTCATATTGTAGAGCTGGATAGTATAAAACAGGAGATTTAGGAAAGGGAAGCAAAAGTTCTGCTTAAGACTGTGTTCATATCAGGGAAAACCTTATTGACTATAGAAAATAGATCTAAAATTGCTTTGGGACCTTGTTAAAAACTAAATGTCTACCAGAGTGTCATGGCACACTCCTTTAATACCTGTACTTGAAGGCAGAGGTCAGCAGATCTCTGTAAGATAGAAACCTGCTTGGTCTCTATAGAGAATTCCAGGCCAGCTGTGACTACAAGAAGATCCTGGCTCAAAAAAGTTCAGAATAAATAGGTAAAATAAATACATACATATGTGTGTGTGTGTGTGTGTGTGTGTGTATGTATATATTTTCCTTTCAACTGTTCCTCTTAAAACTATGCTGTTTAATAGTAATTCAATTCCAAGTAAATCCTGTAATAGTCCATACAAGTTATAAAAGAAGATGGTTTATGCAAGATCTGTAGGTATCAATCAATGCATTTTACATGTTTTAATTCCTTTTCTACACACATTACCCCAGTAAGGTTGTTGATACCAGGCAAACTTCCATCAACAGTCCAATTTCCATGTTTAAAGACAATTAAAATCGAGCGATTCTTTTAATGATGACTGTCCAACCACAGTGTATAATTATTCTGCATTTGATTTGCATTCCTTTATAGGCATGACCTTGCAGATTGATTAAATTTCACAGTGCAATGTAGTATATTCCCCAAATTGATGGCTTCTATTTGGTACTTTATCTCTGATAGTTAATGCTAGGGTGAGCACTCTAAATTCTGAAAATAGAACACAGAGCTATTTTAAGGATATAAATTATTAGAGTTTAACAGGAAGTTTACAACATAATTGACATTATGGAGAAATCAAATCATTCCAGAAACAACCTCAGAAACATACTGTGAACCTATCTTATAAAGTCACCAGCCACCACCAGAGCCACAGGATCCACATCTATATAACCAACAATAACCACCCTAATCACAAAACTAATTTTATGCACCCAGAATATTTCTTAAGTAACTGACTCCCATATAGTTTATTAGTTTACTTTTTAAAGAATTTTAAGTATAAATTTACAGTCTGAAGAAATGTCAAAATGTAAGAACTGAATGTTCTGATCTAGATTTCTAAACACCATTTTCCAATGAAAAAATACCAGATGACCTTGAAGAGAGTTGATTTTATGTCCAGGTCACATATACAAGAGAATTGGGAACATCTGGCTGTACCTATAAAGAAGAAAGAGCAAAGGTGAATGAGTGAAGAGGAAGAATAAAGGCAGACAACATGCAAAAGTTTTCTATGGCTGAAACTGGATATATCTGAGCAATAATTTAAATGATTGCACTGGAATATAACTAAGAATGAAATCAAGATTAAGCACATAATAACACTGAATGAATAGAGAGAAAATTAGCATATTTCTTATAGAAAAATTCAAATGTTGTATATTAGTATTTCACAAATATAAGAAAAATTTTATTTCCTTTTGTTTAATTTGACTTGACCTTAAAGACTTGCTTTAAATGAATATAGAATGAAGGGGGCGAAAAAGCATTTTACTATAGAATGCTGACAACTATCCTTCCTATTTAAATGGGCAAAGGTTGATGTTAATAAAATAACATTTAAAAAATTTCATACAAAGTGAAAACTGGAACATTTTACAAAATACATAACTAGAATTCTTCAGAGGTTTCAAGGTTACAGAAAGCAAGTAAGTGCTAAATATTTAAGTTGGGCAAGAGATGATAATAATGTTTCCTAATGCAGCAAGGCATTTTAGACTGATCATGGAATAGTGAAAGACAGTACCAGAAAAATAACTACATCTTAGCAGAGTGTCTATTTTAGTTTATAGTAATGCATTAATAATAATTTAATATGTTTGATAGTCTATGGTATATATGATAACTTATTATAGGTTAACACCAAAGGAAACTCATTCCATATTATGGAATTTTTAAATGTAAACTTACCACCCCCCAAATTCAGTTATTAAAAACAGGGAGAGGCTGACTTGGGCGTTGTGGAACATAACTGTAGTCCCAGAACTTGGGAAATAAGAGCAACAGGATTGAAAGCGTTATGTAAGCCTGGGCTAAATAACAAATTATAAGTCAATCTCACTATATCATAAGACCCCGTTGAGGAGAGACAGAGAGAGAACCTTGCATCATTGTGACAACATACCTCATGGAAATAACTTAAGGAGGAAAGATTTATTTTGGTTCATGACTTTGGAATGTTATAGCTCATCATATTGGGGAATGTAGGGTGGCATTTGTGGTAATGGCAGCATGAAGCAAAGACTTTTCACATTAAATGGACCAGATCAAAAGAAAAGGCAGGTTTAGCCCTCAAGACCTCACTCCCACCAGAGTATCTCTGCCAACTGTGCTCCACCTTCTAAAGGTTCCATAGTCGTCAAAACAGTGTCACAAGACAAGTACCAAGTGTTCAACATGCAATCCTGTATGTTCAAACCATAGATTCACACCACAATAAAAAGCTTGAAAGATTCTTTGCTACTCATATACTACTTGAACACTAGATATCTAGGTCACCAGATATTGAGAAGTGGAATCTAGATCAAATTCACAAGAGACGGGATTTTCTGTACATCCTCACAAAGTAGCAAAAACAAGCAAGCTCCATTTGTACTCCTTTTCAAGGTACCTCTGCAGTCTATATAAAAGGTTAGGCATCTCATTCACAGGGCTCTTGTCTCACATCCTATTTGAGTGCCACAGACCTTATTTGTTAATTTCTACACATTTATAAACAGATTTCAGCCTAAAGAACCTGTGAAGAACAAACATGACTATAATAATAGGTAATTCTTGGATATTCATTATATAACCTCAAGCCTATGTTATTTGATAGTATCATAGTCATCATTTCAGTATCCTCAAGAATTTCCTGAAGTAGTAACAAGTTTCCTACATTCTATACTTAAAATATCTGACAATTAAAATAAGTAAAAATTTCTATAATGCATAGAAAAATACCTCCTTTATATGTCTTAATTAACAAAAGAGAGAATTTATGTCATACTAAAATATTTGGCATCCTATAGTTTGCTAAATATAGGTTGAAGATATAAAAATGTCCCAAATCTCAGCAAGGACACGAGGAAGTAGGTAAGAAACTCCAACACAACCTATGGAAATTGTGACAGTTGGGCTGCTGGGAGGAGTAGAGACAGCCCCTTCAGTGCATGGACTCTTCGTAGTTTAACCAGGCTCCAGTGGAAAGAACCAAACTGAAAGACATTTGGGGACAAAAAAATAAACTCCAAAGGTCTATTTATATATAATAGAGTACATTAAACTGGGCAGGGACAATATGGGGAAGTGCAGATAGGGGAGGGAATCTATATATTATCAAATTGTGATGTATGAAAATCGCAAAATTCAATTGAAATAAAGTGTTAACTTATGAAAGATATTTTCATGTTTATACAATTTTACTAAGATATAATTCATATCAGAGTCTTCGATAGTCTTAATTGCCAACGTGGTATAGCCTAATTATGTGATAAGACAGCTTTAGTTGAGGAATTGCACGGACAACACTGGACTGCCAACACGAATGTGCAGATTTTTCTTGATTGTTAATTGATATAGTAGGGCACACAGCACTCTGTATGGTACCATTTCCTGGGCAGATAGTCTAGTGCTGTACTAGAAAGCTAGCTAAGTACTATCTATAAGTCTGTCAGAGAATGAATACAAGAACTAGCCAGTAAGTAGCATTCCTCTGTATCCTGCCTCCAAATTCCTGCCCTGATTCCCTTAATGATAAGCTGTGATCTGGAAGGTTAAACCAAATAATCTCTTTCCTCCTTAAGCTATTTTCAACCAAGTGTTATACATGGAAACAGATCACAAAATCAATCACAAAATACATAAATATTTTGCTTATTCAATTCAGTAGATTAGAACTCCTCATTTTGTTCTAGATCATTGAGGAAATATTTCTAAGTTTTCTTCATTTAGTACGATAATAACTGTGGTTTCCCAAATCTGACTTTTATTGTATTGAGGTATGTTTCTAACTACTTACTGAAGATTTTTATGATGAGGCAATATTGAATATTAAAATTTATCAAATAATCATTTGATTATCACTATGCCTATAATTAGAACCTATTCAGTCTATTGATATGCCACATGTTTAGTTTGTTTATTTATGTATTTATTTATTTTTATGTATACAAGTGTACATTTGTATAAGTGTACCCAAGTCATGTAGTGCCCAAGGAGGACAGAAGATGGTGTTGGATTCTCTGGGACTGGATTTATGGACAGCTGTTAGGCACCATTTGAGTCCCAGGATTTTTGCAAGAACAGCCAGTGCTCTTATCCTCTGAGCCATTTCTCAAGCTCCCGTGTTTATTATATATTTTTTTAATAATTTGAAGCACGTTTTATTCATGGGATACATCACATTACAATGTTACATAATCTACTTGATGTGTCACTGAGTTTGATTTCCTAGCATTTTGCCTTTTAATTTGATCATGAATGTTCAGGAGGAATATTTGTCTACAGTGTCTTTCTTGATTTTTTATTTGCCTGTTTTGCTTTTGGTTGATTGTTTTATAATAATAGTTTTAATTTTGTAATTTTGGTACAAGAATAAATGTAACCTAAAAGAATTTTTTGGAGGATTGTCATTTCTTTCATTGTTTGAAATAGATTTTGTTTGTAGAATTCTAAACAATGATTTAATTTCATCTGATTATTAATATGCTCTGTTACTCCACATCTTCATGGATCAATTTTTGTTTTATTTGAGATTATTAATTATGGTTGAATAAATGGTTCAGTGGTTTAGAACAATTGTTGCTCTTTCAGAAGCCCAAGGTTTGGTTTCCAGTACCACATGGAAGCTAACAACTGTTCATGACTCTAGTTCCAAGTGATCCAATTTCATCTGTTCTCCATGAACATAGCATGCACAAATTACAACTACATACATGCAGACAAAGCACATACACATATATAGTACACAAACAAATACAATTTTTAAAAATTAAAGTTAATTACATAAGGTGCTAACAGATGGGCCAACACCAGCCTAAAGAACAAATAACCACATCAATGACTGGCACAGCACAAAGCACTGGTGTAGTAGTGGCACTTTTATCTTGGGAGCAACCAAATGCTACCTAATTCGACTAAAAGCCCACTTAATGGGAGGAAATTAATGTGTGGTACTATAAAATAGCCAAATGTACATGGCCAGAGAGGTCACAGACCTTAGAGAAAACCCCAAGACTGTCTCATCCTTAGACTAATGTCATTTCTTATTATGCGAAAAATATATATCCTTATATTTATAGACAAATATCCCAGTTAACGCTCATCAAAGAAGCTTCTTTTGCACCAGACAGAGACTAATACAGAGTTCCACAACTGGTCACACACAGACTTTGTCTGTGAATTGCCCAAGCCTAAGTGACACATCTACAATGCAATCTCTACACCTAAGGGTCATAGAACCTTTATTCTCTTTACAAGGAGTAAAGAGAACATGAATAAATCTCTCAGTTCTCATTAATGAAGCTCCCTCATGCAACAGAGAGCCAGAAATACAAAAAGGCACAAATAGCCAAAATGTAGAGAGTCAGAGTCTGCAGAATGCTAGTCCTTAGACAGGACTCCTATATTAATCTTTACCCACCTAGGGCTCAGAGACCATTGCAGAAGAGGGGGCAGAAAGACTAGAAGAGCCAGGAAGAAGGGGCATGACCAGGTGGAAATAGGGTCCTACAAGTTCTCGAAGCCCTGCTCATATGAACCTACAACAATGGTGAGAGCATGCACAAGACCCATGCAGACTCAAGCTGACAAAAACGCAAGTGCTCTGGGGAAATATACAGCAGACCCCAATCTTAGATGAATAAATATTGGCAAATGATTACTTTTGGATGAGGAAGAGCTGATCTTCCTGAGTCAAGGGACTGTAGGTATGCAAAGCAGACCTCAGTGGATGGACTTGCACTGGGGAAATTCTAACCCTAACCCTCTAAAACAAGACAAGTGTTGTGTTGACTCTCTCCTCATTTACTTAACATACTACTTGAAGGCCTACTAGAGCAATAAATTAAGATAAAGAAATAAAATTAATGTGAATATGGAAAGAAAATTTCAAATTATCCCAATTTGTGAATGGCACAAGCCTATACTTTAAAAATCCTATGAACAGTATCAGAAAAATCTTAGATCAATTAAAAAATATATGTGATAGGATAGAAAATTAATTGTTTTCTTATATACAAATAAACAATTTGTCATGAAAGGAATTAGGGAAAATATGTAATTCAAAATAGTCTCAAAAAGAAAAAAAAAAAAAAACAGAACTAACCCTCACCAAATGGGTAAAGTATGGCTAGCGTGAAAACCTGAAGATATCAAAGAAAGAAATTCAAGACACTGTTTGTAGGAGTGTAAATGTTTTCAGCAAATATAGAACTTAATATAAAGAGTTATCAAAATCTATATGATCCAGCTATACCACTCAGGGACATATGTCTATCTATTCATGTTAAATGCAGTGCTCTTCACAATAGCAAAGAAATGGAAAGAGCCTAGGTGTACAAACAAAATGTGCTACCTATGCACAGTAGAATTTATTCAGGTGTAACAAAAGTGAAGTCATAGCATTTTTCAAAAAATGAATGAAACAGAAATTCCCTTGGTAATTATTTTAACAAAAGTAAACATGGCTTGGAAAGACAAATGCCATATGTTTTATCTCATGTATAGATTATAAGTTTCCATTTATATATGGATTTACATATGTGGATGTAGGTTATCAAATAGAAATGAGATCATGAGTGTGGAAGAAGAGACCTTAAGGGAGTGGGGGAAGAAGTTAATGGAATATGTGCAACATTCAAATAGAAGGCTAGCCATTGGGTGGAGGAGAGGAACCAGTAGGAACAGGCAAGTGCTCTGGGGAAGAAAGAGAAGAGAAAGACTGAGGAAATGAAAGTATGTGTAAGTAAGCTATTCTGAACTCCAATCGTTTGGGTTTTTAATATTTTATTTATTATTTTTATTTTATGTGTATGAGTGTATTGCCTGCATGTGTCTAAATGAACTCGCGTTTTGCAAGGTCCGGGGAGGTCAGAAGATCCCCTGCAACTGGAGTTATGGACATATGTTAACCATCAGGTGACTGCTGGAAATCAAACTCTGTTTCTCTGCAAGAGCTTCCAGTACCTTTAACCGCTGAGCCATCTCTTCAGCCCATAAAACCTAATATTTTATATCGTAAATTAAAAAAAAAAAACTTAAAAGGAAAAAGGAGAGGAAGAAGGAAGGAAAGAAGATAGGGTGGGAGGGTGGGAAGGAGGGAGAGACCGAAGGAGAGAGGGAATGAATGGGGGAGGGAGGAAGGAAGTAAGAGTAGGCGAGATGGCGTTTGCCAGAGTTGTAGTTTAGTATTAAACATAAGAATGTATTAAAGTAATTACTTTAAATTGCATAGAGTGTTGGCTATCTAAAAGCGAAGTCCGTCTCCAATTCTCCATTTTCTCTTCTGACTCATCATTGATGTAGTAGTAAAAACTGGCATAAACTGTAGGAAGACAGTTCAGTGCATTGAAAACTAATGTCTTTAAAATGTGGGCTTATTGAGCTGAGCATTCTGCCGTGTTCCTGTAGCCCTAGCAAATCAGGAGGCTAAGTAAAAGTATCATTCAGCTCATATGCTGCATACAAACTTGAGCAACAAAGTAAGACTAAATTAAAAATGAAATAACATAAAATCACCATTATTGAAGTTGCCTACAGTGTTCATGTTTTCTCTCTCATGTGACAGCATCTAGTAAATTAGGCTTCTTTCTTTGCAGGTTCTTTCCCACATAGAATCTGTTTACAAAAGGTGTTTCCTATGTTGCCAGTTTTGTTAGTTTTCTTTTTAAAGTTATTTTTAAATTTTATGTCCTTACTTTTAAACTTCGATTTTTGACAATTTCATACATGTATACAGTGCATTATGAACATAGTTATCTCATTATACACTTTTATCTGCCTCCCAGTACTATAGACCTCCTTATTCTTCCCAAGTAGTCCCTGAGCCTTATTTATTTGAAAAAAATATACTCTCTACAAGCTTAAGGAAAACAACACACAGGTTAAGGTTCCTAGAATGTATCTTATAAGACCGTAGAGAAAGAATTATAGGCAAGAAGAGGCTCACACAGTCAAATATTGCACACATCTCAGTATCTCTGCATACATTTTACCAGTTCTTTGCTTTTAGCAGCATAGTGTCATCTTGGCATAGTTAGTTCTCAAACATATTGCGTGTTGTTCTCACTACTTCCACTGCAGGAAGTTCATGTACAGCTCAACCTCAGCCTTAGCTAGAACCACATGGGAATGCTATCATTAAGGGAAAAGGATAAAGAAAAACTTTTGTACAGTGTGAATGTCAGTCTCTTTTAGTACCCTTGTACTGCATTTTCCTATCACTTATATTAAAGGATTAAATGCTTTTTCCTGCAATGTAAAACTGAATATCAAAACCAAATATAATTTCTTGATTTTTCTTTAAACAACCTGTGCAGTATTCATGCAGTTAATGTGTCTTTCAAAGGAGACACTGAGATGTAGATAAATGTGTTGTATGAAGTAATAAAATTCAGATATCAGGTATAGAAAAACATTATTGTAACTGAAATGCTTAGGTCTCCTTGGCATAGATAAATTTTAATGGGTAGCCCCTTACTTCATTAAAATGTAGCAGATGCAATAAGGTGTGGATGAGGAATTGCAAATGATACATTTAGGAAAAGATTTTCTAGACTCAGTGTAATGTAAGCTGAATATTTTCCGAAGTACTGAAATATTTATGTGTTTCTATAAGCTGTACTGTTATAATATTTTATTTCCTGAAAATTTTGTTTCCTTCCCTCACCTTGTTAGATCTTGTAGAACAATCCTGTTCATTTGTATCTGTTTGCATTGGGTTATATGTATTTTGTCTTATAGGTAGACAGAAAACTACAGTAATAAGATAAATTTTATGTGGGGCATGAATAGAACACTGATTGTATTCTGACTCTTCTTCTTTAACAACTAAATGATATGCAGCAAGGAACATGACTTCTCTGATCCATAATTCTGCTTGTGTGAGACCTAACACAAAATTTTGTTTCCAGGGTAAATAATGTGCTAAAATTAAAACGTTAGGGAGCACGTTGACAGTGAGCATTGGTGAACATGTGTTCACTGCCTCCTCCTTCCCCTACTGTCTCCATGATCCTAAGATACAGCAAGAGGTCTGCTGGTGCCAAAAAGTTCGTGTAGCTGGTACTTAGGCTGCATAATATTTATTTCATGTTCATCATTGTTCATAAGGTAAATAAGTTTTCAAAATGTCTTAAATGTCAAAACAATGTCATCAAATTTCATACAATAAATCTTAATCATATTTAGACTCTCTATTACAGAGTTCCACAACTGGTCATACATAGAGAGTACGTATTGGAGACATTTCCAGGCCTAAGATAAATTTACAGTGGAACCTCTACATTTAGGGCTGATGGAACCTAGCAGAACAGGGAGTAGACAGAATTCTATTACATCTCTCCACTCTCACCAGCAAAGCATCCTCAGGCAACAGAGTGTCATGGACAAAAAGGCCACAACTAGCCAAGGTATAAAGCAAAAGAAAGACTGCAGTGTTCTTGTCCCTGGTAGGATTCCTATATGAAATCTCACTTACCCATGGACTATTGTGGCAGAGTGGGCAGAAAGATTTTAAAAGCCAGTGCTGGTGTATGACTATAAGGAAATAGATCTGTCTTCTAGGCCGCTGGAAACTTTCTCACATGAACTTGCAAGAATGATGACACATGCAGATTCAATCAGACAAAAATCCAGCATAGAACTGAGGAAACAGGCAGCATACCCCAAACTTACATGAAGAATTATTGGCAACTAATAAGTGCTGGTTGAAGGAGGGTAGATCTGTAAGGGAGAGAGTCTAGATAGGCTGACTAGGCTCCAGTGGATGAACTTGCACCAAGGGACATCAGTGTACAAAAGCTTGACTTGATAGGCCTTAGCATATATAAAAGAATGCATGAAATCCAATGTGTGTGTGTGGTGGTTGGGCAGGAGAGGTGTGGATTTACATCCAATTAGATAGCTGTTGATTATCCCCAAGATAAAAGTAACACTACAACATTGCTATAGCTTGTGGAGGATGTTATTTTAAAAATAACCCCCAAAACAACTGTATTTGCAGATTAAATCAAATCATAAGAAATGGAACCTATTCCAACAGTCCATCACTCTTATAAAAGAGTAGTAGAAGCTATGGCTCCTTCTGTCTAAGCATCACAAAGAAAGTACAGGTGAGATGCAGCAGGAAGTTCAAGGTCTTTAAAGAGGAAGAAAAACCTCTGGAGCTCAAGTAACTGTTGTGACATTCATCAAGGATTTCAGAATTTCTGTCAAATTCAGCTTGTAGTAGTTTGTTTTTTTTTTTTTTTTCTTTATTGCTGAGAAGACTAAATCTTGAAAAATTAATAGAAATCAAAAACTGAACCTGCAAGAATTAATATATTTTCACCCATTTCACAGTCTTATTGGCAGATATCATGCCAAGTTTTATCTAATAGTAATGTCGAAAAAATAACACTTCATTTTGACTTTGAGGTTAGTGAGTTGATGCATTATTTAACTGTTTCTCTCTTCCATCCCCCATTATGACACTATAGTCTGGCTGTAGTAAGGGTTTCCACTCTACCACAGCACTGCTTTGAGACCAAGAATCGAACAATATACAGTGGATAAACTTGCTCCCTTTAGGCAGTTTTAACTCTACAGAGTAGAAGTTTTTGGAACCACCTAGGAAACTGAAGTATAACTCTGGGTGCATCAAGAAAGAGTTATTGAGGAGAATATCTGTCCTGAAAGACAGGGGCAAACTCTTAGAAAGTGGGGCCCAAAGCAAATCAAAGAAGAAAATCATGTGAGTGCCATCACCCACTGTTTTCTGATTCATTTGATTGTTTGTTTGCTTGTCAGGTTCTCATTAGTCCCAGGCCACCTGGTATTAGTATATGGACCAGGGTGGCATGGATCTCCCAGTGATACACCTGCCTCTGCCTTCCACGGGCTACAGTCAAAGGCAGCACCAACACACTGGGCATTGTTTTCTGAATCTTGACCCACTCAGAGTGAAATAATGGAGCTGCTCCACCATGCCTGTTCCTGTCTTTGAACCAGAGGCAGAGTAAGTCTTTCCGCCTTTTAAGATTTTTTACTGAGTATTACATCGAACTACACAAAAATGACTAATTCACGGAGAAAGAATATTTCAATGTTAATAACAGAACAAAAGATAATTGTTTAGAACCTACTATATGCCATGTCCTTCCATCAATAAAATTCAAGCACAATGAGCCGGGAAACACAAAATACAATCAGGGAAACAAAAAATAATTAGGGAAAATCCTAATGCTGTCCCGAGCACAATTATGAAAGGAGATCAGCTTAATTAAATGACTTCAACTTTCTAGCAAAAATTATAAACTCTATGACAAAGCATATCTTGCAGGCCAGTTAATTGTTGTAGTTCACAGGATTCATAGCTGGGTAAGGCTGCTGATTATTATTTTTTCTTCTTGTAGTATGCATAGTTCCTTCCAGAACTTTGAAAGCTAGCCAGTAGAGATGGGCTTTGATACCAGTACCAGTTTATTCTAAGTTCATATTGTCAGGTTCAGGGTTCGAGAGATGCAGCAGACAGAAGGGACCAGACTCCGCTGGCAGCTAACAGGACCCGACTTTATTGAGAGAAGACCAGATGGGACTAGCTCCTCCGCACCCACGAGTGGAGAAACGCTAGCCCCCTCACCCCCATCTTGGGGCTGGGGCTCCGGGGAACCGGGCTCGCGTGATCAGCACCAGCAGCACCAGCAGCAGAAGCAGCAGAAGCACAAGCACCAGAAGCACAAGCACCAGAAGCACAAGCCCTCAAAACCTTTTTAAACCTTCAGTCCCCTCCTGGCTTTTAGGGGAGGGGGGTTGCCATGACATCTGATTGATGTTTCAGGCAAGCTTCTGTCCAGAAAGTAGTCCTTTTCCAGAGCTGTTCGTGAATTCCTTGCTTATCTGCCAAGGAATTTGGGATCTGGAGCGGTTTGCAAGGCTTAGATAAGCTCTGGCTCCAGGTTTCTTCCAGAGTCCGAAACTGTTGGGGGTCTCATTCACACCTTACACATATATGTAGTGTATTTATCAATAGGGTCTTACTACAAATTTCTGTAGAGAAGCAAGAGCAAGGTCAAGGGCCAGCATGTTCAAAGGTCTAGGGAACCCTGTTCAACAGCTACAAAAAAGGCTGTACATTTCTCACTATTAGGATTTTACTTTGTTAGCTTACAGTGTCTAGTAGGAGAAATAAGAAATGACCCCTGTTATAAGGTAACCTCTTTTCTTTTAATCTCTTTCTATGATGTTTATGTACATACTTTAAGAAGTTTCTACGGTGGTTATTTTTCCCGGACCCCCTCCTCTACCTTGCCTTCCTAGTCCCTCCTGACACCATTTACTGGTACCAATTGTAAATTATTGAGTAATCAGTATACTCATGTTTGGAGGAAAGTAATTTTTGAATGTCTTTTGATCATGGTAACTTTTTCAACTGTTGTTTTAAATCTTAGTGTTCTCCTCTGTAATATAATTCATTATTTTATAACTATCTCTCATGTTTTGTGATCTTTAAGATTCTAATAACCTAGAAAATTGGGAAGGAACATACTCAGCTATATGAATAGATTATGTGAACTTGAATCATGTAAATCATATGGCAATACATTTTCTACTAAAAATATATGTGCAATGCATTGTTATTTTAATAGAATTTTACTTTAAACACATTACATACAGCAGTGGTAGAACTGTATTGTATAATTCTAACTTCACTTATTAATTGGTCCAGCTTTCGTTTTTCTCTTTTTTGCATGCTGAACTATAATGTATATTCTCTGAGGGCCCTCAGTCTTCCTACTCTCTCTTTGATGAAAATAGATGAGAAAAGCTGTTAATTTGCTCTGAAGTCAACTTTGTTTCACTCCTGGATTTTAAAACAAAATGCTCAGATATACTGAAGATTTTCTAAGTTATGCCTAGAATATTTTGTCAAATAACAATGGAAAGTTTAGAATTCAAGTATCTTGGGAGGGATAAGACTAGTGTTTTAACTTCAGTGAAAATGCTTGGAATAAATTTTTAAAATGGCAATTCAAAAATGTTTAACATAGTCATTGATTTTTGCAAAGAAAATAGTTAACAATTAGCTTTCATTTCTGAAAAATATAATATTATGTTTCTAGAGTAGTTCAATTCTAATAAAATCTATTTGTGAATTCACTAATTCAACTTAATCCATGTATTCACCTTTTGTGAAGAGGTGGTTCCTTGTTGATCACTGCTTTTAGTTTGGAGATTAAATTATGAAGAATTTATAGGAATTTTTGAAAATAAAGAGAGGTGGAAAAGAAAACAGAATATTTAGAAAATAAAAACAATCAATTTGGTGAAAATATGAAAAAGGCTTGGAGGTAAGTATGAAATTGTGACTGGTCAATTATGCAGAATCAAGATTATGATAAATATGTCAGGCTGAAAATGAGGTATAATTGTGTTTTCATCAATAGTATAAAAGAGTGACTTGCACAGAATAATAAATGTTCCATAAAATAGTTATCCAGTAAATTGGATAACTTCAGCTTTATAGAGGGAGTGAAGAGACAGGGACATTTGAAATGATGTGTGAACCTTAGAGGCACAGAACACTCAAAAGTTCAGAGGAGGCAGCCAGTATATCATAGCAGTGTTTTGGGTGAGAGACAGTCAAGTGTGAAGGGAGGTAAGTGGATAGCTTAGAACCACACTGTCCATTGGCATAATGATATGAGCTGCTTGTATATTTTCTGTAACTTTCACAACAGAGGAAAAAAATCATGTGAAGTCAATTTTGCTAATATTATAGTTAGCTTCCAAATATAATATTTGCCTGTAACTCGTTTCAAAGAGTTATACACATCTTTTCACAAAATATACAAAATCACATTTCAATTGAGATATCAAATTTTTATCAGAATATATTTATATTTATATTTGTATAAAACCATATTTATATATTTAATATTCAGATTTCATAAACTAGTTTTAAAAATACATTCATATAGTCGAGTTCTTCAAAATGTGTGCAATAGCTTTCCAAACTGAATTGTGATTTAAATATTTAAATTAAAGAACTTACATATAGGAGAGTTGACTTCATGTCCAAGAGCTCTTGCTGCTCTTGAAGAAGACACAGATTGTGTTCCCTGTGCATACACTCAGTGGTCCACATCTGCCTTTAATCTGGTTCCAAGTCTTCTGACGCCCTCTTCAAGCCTCCACATGCAGGTTCACACATGGTTTACACATACAGACAGTCAAATTCACATGTAAGAACAAATGTTTTAAAAAGAAACTGTATACAACTTAAAATTCAGCTTCTCATCATCCTGACCACATTTCATGTTCTCAGTAACTGTGCCAAGCTCTTGGGTTTCATTTGATGTAGTTTATGTTTGGAAAGTAGAAAACTGAGACCATTTGTGGTAAGATTGGATATGATGGATAAAAGAGGTGGAATGGCAAAAGGTGAAATCAGCTTTTTGATTTAGGCATTTATTGGGTGATGTAATCTTTCACTGAGATAGGGGCTGCAGTTACAGCAAGATTTTCATAAGATTAAGTGAGACTGAAATATAAAAAGCTTGAATAGTGAACATAAATTTAAATTCAATTTATAGTAGAGTCCAACCTCAATTTTCTTATTCCTGAAAACTTGGCTGCTCCCCATCAAATTTCATATATTCTGCCATATATATTAAGGCCTATTGAGTCAAGTTTGTGTCCTCAAATGTCCTTTGGTCTGAGTCAATTCACTGGCACCTGGTTAACCTATCACACACTTTAAGAAAAGCAGCTCTCCCTCTAACAGTGGTTATTAGCTGCCAGTAGGTCCTCAGTTAAGGTTATGGTCTCTTTCTCACTTCCTTACTTCTATGTTTGGCTTTTGCCTGGCTTGTGCTTGAGTGGGATTTGTGCACACTCCTGTTACCATACTATAAGTTTGTTTGAGTAACTTCCCAGCTATCTGGAAAACTCTGTTCCCTTCTGGTTATCAACCACCTCCAACTCTTACTGTCTTTCTTCCTCCTCTTCTGCAGTGGTCTCTGAGTCGTGAGTGGCAGAGGTTTGATACATGTGTGCTATTCAGGAATAAGCACTCTGCAATCTCATTCTCTGTTCTTTTGACAGTTGTGGCTTTCTAGGTTAATTGCCACTGGTTGCATGAGGAAGCTTCACTGGTGAGAGTCGAGAGATGCATTAATATTCCTTCTCCTCTTGTTGTGCTATGTTCCCTAACCTTAGGTGTCGAGGTTACATTGTAGATGTGTCACTTAGGGCTGGGCATCACACAGACATTTATTCTTTAAGAGGGGTGCGGATGGGGAGAGGTCTGTGCTGGATAGCTTTAGTGTCGACTTGACACATCTGGGTGGAGAAAGCCTCAATTGGGGAACTGCCTCCATCAGTCTGTGGTCATGTCTGTGAGGTATTTTCTTGATTGTTGAATTATGTGGGAGGGCCCAGCTCACTGTGGGCAGTGCCATCCCTGGGGAGGTTGTTCTGCATTGTATAATAAAGCAGGCTGAGCATGAACCAGAGGGGCAAGTCAATCAGCAGCATTCCTCCACCGCCTTTGCTCCAGCTCCTGCCTCCAGGCTCCGGCCCTGAGTTCCTACCTTGGGCTCCCTTATTGATGAATCTTGTCCCATGAGATATAAGTCAAATAAAACTTTTCATCCCTAAGTTGATATTGGTTAGAGTATTTTGTCACAGCAATTGAAGACAAACTAGAACAGAGTCTAAATATGATCAAAATATATTGCATGAATTACACAAAAATTCAATACAAAAATCATAAAAAGAAGACACGAACATGGGAGGGCATGTGTTAGGCGAAAACTGTGGGGAGGAGAAGGGACCGAAGGGAATGGACATCATATTCATATTCCATTGTATGCATGTATGAATTTCTCTGAGAAACTTTTTTAAAAATTAGGAGAAAGAAAAACTTGGAGGTTGTTCCATGGACTATTGTTTAAGGGACAATAGTTTCAATCTAATACAAACTGTCCACATTATTGTATTTTTTAAATTTTTGTTTATTTGGGGGAATTTCATAAATCTATTCCGATGGTTTGAATGAGTGCGGTTCCCAAGCATTTGGACACATGGTCCCCATGGGGGATGGAATCTTGAGGAGATGTGGCCATGCTGGAGGAAGCACGTCCCTGGGGCAGGCTTTTACAATTCCGAAGCCTTGTTGTCTTTTCCGTTTCTCTCTGCTTCCTGTGCCTGCTTGAGGACATGAGTGCCAGACTCTGCTCCAGCCACTTCTGCACACCGTTCCTCCCCTGCCATTACGTGCTCTTATCCCCTGGAAGTGGTTTAGACTTTAAAAATTACAATTCATTTAGTGATTAAATGAGAAAAAAGCAAGTACAATCAATATTTACTTAAAAGATGACTCAGAGAGTAAAGTGCTTGGTGCACGAGCACCTGAGAAAGGATCCAAGCACCGACACATAACGCAGACACAGTGGCCCATGCCCTATAACTCTGATGGGTGAGGGATAGGAGAAGCAGCTAGGTAGCAAAGGCTTTCTTGCCAGACAGTCTGGCCAAAACAGCGCTTTCCAGGGTCAGTAAGAGACCCTGTCTCCAAAATGTAGTGTATAGATTAGTAGAAGGAACCAGCTGATACCAACATCTGGCCTTCACCACACCACCATACACACATACTTTTACACACATACATAATGGTACCAGACAGTTAGACACATACACGCACACACACACACACACACACACAGTTATGATAGTAAATCTATCCAATAAACATATACATTATGAATTTCATTTCCAACAAAGAAAATATGACATGGAATAAGAGATGGAAGGTCAATTCTATTTGATACTGAATTTCCCTTCACATTTGTGTTTGTTGGTTAGTTGGTAATTTCTTCCTCACACACTTATCATTTTAAAACTATTTTAGATTTGCAGAGAAAGCAATAGCATATATTCCTGTGTATGCTAATATATGTATTGTCTTATATATTATCATATGAGTACAGTCTATTTGCCACAACTAATGGACCATTAATAATGTTATTTGAAATAAAAGCTTGTCCTTTTGCCAGACATAATGGTTCATGTCTGCAAATGGTTTTTGTCTGTAATCCCAATACTCAGGAGTTTGAGGTAGGAAGATTCTCACTCTTCTATACCAGCCTTAGTTACATAATGAATTCCAGGCCAGACTCGGGTACAGAGTAAGATGCTGTCTCTGAAAGGTGGGAGTGGGAAGTTAACTAAGGGCTCGAATCCTTGCCTGGCTCTAGGATGCAACCCCAGCACTACTGCCCAGAAACAGCTTGGATTTTGCTTGTATGTCCTTGGTTTTAAAAAATACTTTACTTATTATTTTTATTTTACGTGTATGAGTGTATTGCTTGCATATATTTGAGTGCACCCATGTCATGCAGTGCCCAAAGAGGTCACAAGATGGTCAGATCTCATGGAACTGGAGTCTATTGACAGTTGCAAAGTGCCATGAGGGTGCTGAGAATTGAACCTAGGTCTTCTGTAAGAGCTGCGAGTGTTCTTAACTGCTGAGCCATCTCTCCAGCCCTTCATGTATTCTTAGTTTTTACATAATATTCTTCTTTTCCAAGATTTCATCCAAATCCATACGTTCCATTTAATCAGATATCTCTGTAGGCTGCTCTTGGCTGTGGTTTCTATGTCTTTTATTGTCTTTGATACTTTCTCTGAGTCATTTTTTTGAAGATTTCAGTGAAAGTTCCCTTCACTGAAAAATGATATTAAGAAGGCACACGTGGGAAACAATGAGTGAGTTAAGACCCTTGCTGCCAATCCTCCTAACAACCTGAATTTTATCCCCAGAACTCACATTTTAGAATGAGAGAGCTGACTCTCTCATGGTTTTCTCTGACCTGCACATGCACATATACATCATGGCATTCACTTGTCCTACATATACAAACTGAATACAAATAAATGTAACATAAACGAGTTAAGCCACACTTGGATTTTCATTATGCTTTACTAAAGGACATTGCTTTTCTGTGAGTGTCAGCTGATAGAACAAGAGATTATATATGTGTGTGCTAATCGTTGCACATACATATTTCTACATATTTCTGTATAGACAGTTTGCATCTATTTTTAATTAAAAGTGAGTCCAATTCTAGTCCCTTGCAATGAACCGTCTACTTAGTCCTTTGTTTAGCTCTCTCTCTCTGTCAATGGGGAATGTGCTGCCACACTCTGCTTTCCATTTACCTGTGTTTTTCTCTGTTCCAGTGTACATGTACAGTAGCTCCAGGATTGTTAGCTTGTGTATCAAGGAGACAAACTAGCAATTTCCAAAATAACTTGGGTCAGGAATGTTTCACACACCATCATCATAAGACTTAATTGTAATTACAATACAATTTATTTGAAAAACACAGTATTTCTTCATTCTCTATTCAGTAGTTGGATTCTACAACCTATCAATTCATTTTTAAATTATTCTGCATCAAAGTTCATTCAGTGAGCTGTAAAATTTTGGAGTTTTTAACAATGATACAATGTCATGCATTCAACATCTCAATAAGTCAGAAGAGTCTCATGCTCTAAAAAAATCCCTGTTCACTTCAAGCATGGGACTTCACTCCCATGCAAAACCCTGTAGGAGGCTGTTTACAGGCTAGACATTTTTGCCCCCTGGAGAATGTCATGCAAGTGGAAACTTACTGAATATATCCTTTTTAGGCTGGCTTTTTTACTTAGCAATACTCATTTAAAATGTATTTTTGTCATTGTGAAAATTGATACATTATGAATAAATTCATTTTTTAAATAATTTTGACCTTTTAATACTGGGTAATATTCTATAATATTTCAGTGCATGGATCCACATTTTACCTATTTATTCACCTATTCAAGAAACTTTCATTATACACCATTTTGGAAATTATAAAGATGAAAAATATATCCACGTGCTTATTCCCTACTTTGTGTGTGTGTGTGTGTGTGTGTGTGTGTGTGTTTGTGAATTTGCATCCATACCTTTTCAAGTGACTTGTGTAAAGAACACCATTGCTGAACTGTAAACGTAAACAGAGCTTAACTTTATAGTACATTGGTAATCTGTCTTCCAGTATGATTATAGAATTCTATAATCTCACCATGAAAGATTATCATTTCTCTGCATCTCCAACATAACTTGGAAAAATCAGGATGTAACTATTAGACATTTCAATAGGCAGTAGTATGTCACTGATGTTTAAGCTTGAAATCCCTTGATAATAACTAACATTGAAATTATTTCACATACTTATTTGTCATTTGTCCACATTCTTCAGTAATATGTTTGATAAAATTATTGAACAGTTTTTGTGGGGTTCTCTCTCTCTTTTGTGTCTTATATATTCTTTATATACCCTAGATACAAGTTGTACAATGTTGATTTGTAAACATTCTCTTAGCATCTCAGTTTTATATGCTATGAATAGTTAATTTCACAGAGTTGAACACTTAGTTTCAATAAAGTCATGAAAATAATGTTGTCTTTGAAAATACATTTGCAAGTGCAAAACCCATTAGATTTTAACCTATATTTTCAATCAGAATTTTGTAATCAGTATTATATACTAAATTTGATTAATCTTGAATTTATAATCCATATATATACATATATATATATATATATAGAGAGAGAGAGAGAGAGAGAGAGAGAGAAAGAGAGAAAAAGGGCTACATCCAGGATAAATTTATCTATTGAATTGGCTTTATACTTTGCCAACAATCTATTGACTATATGCTAGTCTACTTATGGATTTTGTGCTGTTTTGTTTTATTCAACATTTTTATTATTTTGTCAATATCATACTATATTGATTCCTTTAGTTTTTTATATGTAAATATAGGATATGTGAGTCATCCAGTTTGTTCTGCAGTATTATAATGTTATTGTAGGTCTTTTTCTTTCTATTAAATCTTTAGATCAATTTGTCAACATTTCCAAATATCTTAATAGGATTTGATTGAGATTTGCATTGAATCTGTTGTAAACCTAAACTAATGTATATACAGCTTTCTTAATGGTATCATATATAATGAGTTAATGTTCATAAAAGATGAATGGGTTTTTTGATTCCTTTTTGTATAATTATTAAAATTTGATTTGGAGATAGTACAGTGCAGGCTGCATGAAATGATTTGTGTAATGCTCACACTGTTTCTATTTTCAAGACAAGATTACAGAGAATTAGTGCTAGCACTTCCTTAAATCCTTAAAAATCTAAGTAAAATGTTCTGGACTTGAGGCATTCTTATTTGGAAGAATTTTAATTACTGATTCAATTTCCTTAGCAGAGTTTTGGACACTCATTTATCTACATATATGTACTTGAGTGAATCTGACTAGTTTGACTTTGAAAGAATTGCCCTACTTTATCTAAATAATCGAATTTGTAACCATATCATTTTTCATAATATTCCTTTATTTACATAAAGATGTCTATGAAGTCAGCACCAATGATTATACTTTGCTCTGACAGAAATTTGTTTTATTTTTCACCTTTGTTAGAAGAATAAAGTTTCATATTTTCTTTGATCTTTTAAAGAAACAAGCATTGGTTTCACTGATTATTTTTTCTATATTTTTAAAATTTGCTGATTTAAATATTTTTATCATTCAGTTATCTCTGCTTGCTTTTAAAATTTCTATTCTGTAGTCTCTTAAACTAGACATTTATATTATTGGTTTTAATGTCCTTTCTTCTAAATATGTGTTTATACTTCAAATTTTCTTCTAAACACAGCTTTCGTTGTATGTCTAATTTTGTTAAGATTTCTCTTCAATTTATTTCATTTTTTCTTATAATTCTCATGAGACTTTTCATTTTGCTGTGTACTGTTTTGAAGTCTTCTGCTCAGCCTATATATATATATATTTTTTTTTGTTATTCATTTTCTATATCATTACAATTTATTCTTACAGTTTGTGTGGCTGCATTTATTTTTTAACGATTTTATGTGTATGAGGGTATTGCATGCAAGTATATAAGTGTACCCATGTCATGCAGAGTCCACAGGGGTCAGAAGAACTGGTTGGATCCCATGGAAATAGAGTTACAGATCACTGTTAGCTATGTTGATGTTGGGAATCAAACTAATGTACTCTACAAGTACAGCCAGAGCTCTTAACCCCTAAGCTATATCTCCAGCCCAGTGGCTGCATTTCTTTACAACTTGCTAAGAGAATATAGCATTTTACTGAGAGGTCCTTTCAAAGTCTGAAGTTCCATTTTGCATTTGAGGATCTGTAGGGTCCCATAATGCATGTAAGATAAATACTAACAAAAGAATCATAGTTTTCACCTGCTGTGGATTTGTTCTTTCAGTCTCTCAGTCATTGCCTCAAGTATTTTGACTCTCACGTAAGATGCAAACCTATTTGCTACGCTGTCCCCTTGAGGAACTGATCACCACATGCTTAAATATTTATGTTTGAGGGGCTCCCTTGTTCTGAATCTGTATTGTCTGATATTAATAGTTTTTAATAGTTTTCTTTCTACTGTGTTAATTTGAGATTACTTAGCACATATTGGATCATTTAGTGTTCAATAACATACATTTAGTTTTAATGATGTTTCTCATAAAGAAAATATAATTCAGTCCGTTTTATTTCATTGTTTGTAATTCTGAAAATCTATGTCCTTTAGTTCATATATTGGCTCATGTGTAAATTAATTTTAATGCCATTGGATTAGTAATTGCCATGTTTCAAACTCATTTCTATTCAATTATTATTATCATTTTGTACTTTGCCTAACATTTAATGTCTTATTGGTATATTTGAACACTGTATGATTTCATTTTGTCTGTTTTCAGTGTTAAATAATATAGTTTCTAACTAGTGCATTACATAAAGCTTATAATATAAGTAATTAAGCTAATCAAGGATTCACCTTTTAAAATGCAACGTTTCCAATTGCTTTCATTGAAAATGATGCTACTGACATTTAATTTTCCTTATCAATAAGTTATATTAACATGATAGTTATAACCATCATTATTTTGAATATTGATAGAATAAAAATTTAAACATGTCTTTAACAACATTTGCTCCTCACTGATGATCTTTCTTTTCATAAGTAGATAATTTTCTAATCCATGTTATTGCTCTTCTGCCTAAAGAACTTATTTAACTTTTCCTTCAAGGCATATTTCCTGAGGTTGAATTTTCTTGTGTTCTTATAATTTTGTTTTGGTCAGGGTAGTCTAAGAGATTCAAGAAATGACACAGACTATTGTCACAAACCTTGATTACTTCCTTATTGGTGAAGACAGGGCATATTTCACACATAATACTTGGAGCAATGAAGCTGGAACTGACCTGGAAGCTTCCTTCCTTAAGAGTAGCACTCATAGTGTCAGAGGATATTATGCAAGCTGCTAAAAGAGAAAAAAATAATCCATCAATGGTCCAACGCCAACTTTAAAGCCTCTTAACGACAACAATGACTTGCACAATGAACTGTATCAATGCAGCAGTGCATTTTTGTTTTAGCAGTAATCAACATCTCCCTAATTGGACTTAAAACCCTCTCAGTGAGAGAAAATTCATGTGTGGCATTGTAAACATAGCCTAATACAAATATCTGGAGAGGCCATAGATCTTAGAGAAAACCCTATATCTGTCACATCCCTAGATGAATGTAATTTCTTACTATATGCTAAATATATATACTTATATTTACAGATAATTATAATACTTCTCAATGAAACTTCTTTTACAAAAGAGACTATCACCAGAGTTCCACAACTGATTACACAGAGAGACTAAGTGTCTGTGAGATGCCCAATCCTAAGTGACACATCTACACTGGAACCTCTATACCTAAGACTCACAGAACATAATGGAACAAGGGGTAGAGATATTATTAATGCATCTCTCAACTCTCATCAGCAAAACTTCCTCATACAACAGAGTGTGATGAACACAGAAAGCACAACTGACCAAAGTATTGACATCAAGAGATTCAGAGTACGTGACTCTGGATAGGACTCCTATATGAAACCTCACCTACACAGGCTCAGGTACCATTGCAGAAGAGTGGACAAAAATATTGTAAGAGTCAGGGGTGGTGAATGACCATAAAGAAATTGAGGCTCCCAGGCTCCTGGGAACTTGCTCACATGAACTTATAGCAATGATAATAGCATGCATAAGATCCATGTACTCAGCCAGACAAAAGAAAACAGCATAGAACTGCACAAATGGTAAGGAGGCCCTAACCTTAGCCAAGGAATTATGGCAGCTGAACACTGCAGGGTGAGGGAGAGTTGATCTTTTTTAAAGGGGGACTGCAGCTAGTGAATGACTACAGAGAGTCTGAACAGGTTCTATTGGATTAACACACACTGAGGGACATCTGGAAACATAAACTTGACTGCTAGTCCTTAACATAATTGACAGATTGTATGAGATCCTGTGGGAAGTCTGGGAGGGGTGCAGAAAAAGGACGGGGTTTAAATATGATTAGGATGTATTATATAAAATCCACAAAATTCAGCAAAAATATACACTGAGAAAAACTAAATGTTTTTGTTTTTTATGGAAGGATATTTTCACTGGATTAAAATTCTGTTTGAATTGAATGTTTTTGTCATTTTTATATTTAAATGACACACAAAGACATAAAAGTTGTATACATCACTGGGTAATGTGATGTATTCATACATTAAGTGAATAATCTCTAAATAATTTTTAAAATATCATCTCAAGTTTATGTCACTAACTGATGCTGAAAACTTTCAGAAATCCCTTATTTTAAATGTTTGAAATATATTAATATATTAATATACATAATAACTATGTATAATCACTTTGCTGTAAAATTACCCAACAAAACTTCATACTACTAATTGCAACATTTGTTTCCACAATGTCTCTATACTCTTTTTACTCACAAGCATACTTCTTTTTAATATTTTACTTATTATTTTTATTTTATGTCTATGAGCGTATTGCCTGCATGCATGTAAAGTGCACACATGTCCTGCGATGCCCAGAGAGGTTAGAAGAAGGAGTTGCATCCCCTGGAACTGGAGTTATGGACGTTCGTTAACCACCGTGTGTGCTGAGACTTGAACACAGGTCTTTTGGAATAGGAGCCAGTGCTCATAATTGCTGAGCCATCTCTCGAGCCCCACAAGTATACTTCTTATCCTGTTTCCTTATGGCTTCAGGGGTTTCTTCAACTCTGACATTTTCGTCATTCCTTCTCCTCTTTCTCATTCTTCCCTCCTATTCTTCCTCTGTCACCCTCCTCCTCTTCTGGCTGCTCTTTTACATCCTATGCTTTGTAAATTTTTCTTTTCATACTTCAAAATACACTAGCACCTTCTAAACACTTTTCATGTCAGTCATCTCTCAGCCTGTTCCTTTTATTTTTCATTTATAATCTTTATTCCTATTTCAGCTCAGATTGGAGCTTTCCTTGATGTTATTTTTAGTGTCCTTCATGCTCTGTTTCCCCAGTGATATTGTTGCCTTCTTTCAACTCCTATAGATTTCCTAGAATGCAGTTTTTCCAATTTATTTCCTTGAAGCAGGGACTCCAATTGAATTTTATTTATTAATTATTATATGATGTATATGTATGTCTATTTTCTTTCTGTGGGTGTGTGTATGAACACACGAGTGCATGTGCAGAGCCAAGTACATATGTATTTGCCTTGGCAGCTTAAAGAGGTCAGACGACAACTTTCAGGAGTCAGCAGTCTCCTTCCATTGTTTTAGTCCCGTCGAATGAATCAGGGACTCAGATTTAGTGGCAGGTGCTTTTGCCTGCCAGCCTCAGTTGAGTTTTGAGGTATTTTGTTTGTTTTTGTCTTCATATGAACAGTCAAATTTAAGGAGTAAGAGGAGGAGAAATATACTTTCCACAGGAAGTATATAGCTATTACATAATCTTCTCAAGTACATAATTGTTTCCATAGAGTTCTGGGTTAACTATGATTACTCTTTTCTTCCTGTCAGTATTAAGTCTTTTTAAAATCTCTTTTCTTTTAAAACTAGTGGGATTTTCAAGAGAATCCAAAAATATTAAGGTGCTCTAATATTGACACTGCAATGCCAAAGGAGCTTCTAACAATCTCACATCAATTAACCTCAGTCAACTGCCTAACCAAGTCTATCATTAGGACTCCAGTGCATTCTATTCTAAAGCTGTCTCTATTAGCTGTGTCCCAAGATGTATCTGGCTCTCTTCATTTCAGAATAGCGATCCCTCCTATGATATCTGACCTTAGCTTCCTAAGGTCATATTTTGAAAAAAAATACATATATATAATATTTATTTCATGTGTAGGAGTGTACTGCCTGGATGTATGGAAGTGCACCATGTCACACAGTACGCAGAGATGTGAAGAGGGCCTTGGATTCTGCTGCAGCAGGAGCTACAGACGGTTGTTAACCAGGAATCAGATCTGGGTGCTCTTAACCACTGAATCATCTCTCTTCCCCCCTGAATACTTTTTTCAAGTTTGTTTGGATCCTTAATTTTGTAAGTATGCAAGTAATGTATTCCAAGGTTTTGACAGGTTTAAATTGAAACCAATAATCTTGTTTGTTCTGTTTTTTACTTCTGCCTACTTAATTTAGCAGTTTCCTAAATTCCACTTTTGGGGTATCCTTTAGATTGTGAATAGTTCTAGGCTTTATATTATCAAAAGTCTAGTACCTTCTCTAAAGGGTAATATCCAGTTTCCTTTCATATTGAAATGCAGAGAAAGAGAGCATCCCCTAGTGGGTTCTTAGTCTCAAACATAAAGGAATTTGAGAATGGACCCAAACAGGAGTTTTAGGACAATTTTATTGGAATTTAAAGAAAAAAAATCCTCAAGACAGTCAAGCTGTGGGTCTCATGAATTGCCTGGAGAAGAATGGAGGGAGAAGAAAAGAAGCCAAGAAGTCCTGCAGGTTTGGAGACTGCGTGAAGATCAGATATGTGCAGACTGACAGCCATATGACTTTGAGAAGGAAGCTTTAGAGAAAGAGTAAAAACAAGACACTAGGGCAGCCCAAAAGTCTTAGAGAAAGCATGCTTAGAAAAGAGCTATGAGGAGGAAAATGAAGAGAAGAGAAGGAAAGATTACACTTTTCTGAATTCTCCAGACAAGTAGGCAGAGTAACGGAAAGCTACATGTCTGTGGCCCAGTCAAGAAGCACTGCCCTGGGAGGCAGAATTATGGCAGTAAAAGTTCACCGTCTCATTAAATACTCAGTATTCCACCCATCTATTTAGTATAACTTAAGATGTATCTACCTTCCTAAGGGTGGTCCTATGATCAGGTGATTGACCAGTGAAACTGGAAATGTAGGTCTTTCAACAGAGATTCTATCTCACTTAGCTATTTGCTATCTATCTAATGATATGCTGAGAAAGCACTGCTATTTCAAAAATCCCTTTTTCTCCTGAAATTTCTTCTTCATTCTGTGTCCTTTCTCACTGCCTGTAGTTCTAATTCTACCATCAATTATCTATGCAAAAAATTGTCCAGAATTTATTAAATCTGAAAACAACTGATCTCACAATATAATCATATATGTGTTCATGCAGCATACACATATCCTAAACACACTAATAGCTTTTAAACACTACTCCATTCACCTATTACACAATGCTACTCTGTAGTCAAATGTAATGAGAATTTACATAATGACCAACAGAGAAGATGAGTGGCATTTTAATCATCTCTTTAAAGCTCCTGAAGATTAAAGTTATTCTTTGACTAAGCTTAATCTCCATCTCCACAAAAATTACTATTTGAAGTACTATGTTAGGTACAGTTTAAGAAATATCATGGCTAATTCTTGAGAAATGTTTAGCAGTTAAGAGCATTTGCTATCCTTTCAGAGGACCTGAGTTTGATTCCCAGCATCCATATTGAATTGCTCCCAGCCACTATAACTCCAGCTTCAGGGGCAATGACATTGTCACTAGACATGGTTCAACCCATTGTCTCATTACACATATTTGGACACTATTTGGAAACAGGAACAAGATCCATAATATCCACACAAAAGCAGGCAGTATGGAGAACTGAAATAGTGAACATGCTGGGTTTTGAAATTTCTTATTTGGGAGCGACAAGTGGCTGTCCACTCGATTTGCTTTGTTCTTAGTTCATGCTCAACAAATCTCCACAGAAGTAAAATTAATGAATTAAATAGAAATAAATTTTTTATGAAAAACCTTAGAGCAATTATTCATTTCTTTCAAAATCATTGTCATTTTGTTTTGTATAAATTCAGTGTTTCAGATGTATGTAGTTCTACAGCTTGCTGCTAATATGTATGGATGTTATAAATGTACAGATCGAACATTATTTTTCTGCTCAATTAAAACAAAAGATAAATCATCACTCTACAATTGTTATTTGAATTGCAGATTTTAAAATACATTGAAATTACTATTTTAATATTTTGTTTTACAATACAACTTGTTAATAACAGTAGTTGACTGAGGACATGTAAACATCTGCATACACAGTCTCCTATAAAGTCTATATTCTTCTAACTTGAAACTTACTTTGATTAAACTGAAAGTACAAGACCTGATTGCACTTTCATTTTAGACAGTTATTACTATCTATTTTAATGCATAAGCATCATTATAATTAAGCAACAGATGGGCACCCTATGGGAACATTCTGAGCTCTGGAACCTAGTAAGTCACCCTATTGCTGATTTATTGGCAACTCAATCATGTCAAGAAAGTTAAATTCAACTTGCAGCTAAACACCAAATTGTTGCTTATTTATAGTTCTGCTATACCTAACAGGAAGTTAGAATTTCTGCCCCTCCCATTAGTAGTCATGCAAAATGAATTCACATGTTAATTATGAAGAATTTGCAATTGTATTACTTAGGGTTTTAGCTCATATAATAAAGTGGTGTTATAGAAAAGAAGAATGGTTACTATTTTCTACCAAAATATTAAGGGAAGTGGCTCAATTAAAAGTAGGGTTTTTCATCTAATACTTTTATTTTACTTGTAGGGAGAACATTGGAATAGAGAGGTGAGGATCATTCCCCCTAGTTCATTCAGTTGTATACAGGAGCATATGCTACACAGGTGCATTTGATTCATTTGTATGTTTCTCACTATACATCATTACTTCCTCTTATCAATAAATATCATGCCAATACTACCTTGTAATCTGAATAAATAAAAAATTGTCAATTTTAAAGGATTCTAATTGTAAATATAGATCAATATTCTGAAGCTAAAATTTCTATTGAAATTTTTCTGACAATTAGCAAAAGATCATTAAATCCACTTGATTTTTTTTCCTTTATGTGATACAAAGTAGAGACCTAATTAATGAGTATTAATAATGAAAATTACATATGTATCATTATGCATAATAAGAGGTTTACTGAAATTTCTAGAAATAAGTACTGGTTTCCTACAAAACTCAGAAATTCAGCCAATTGGCTACATTGAGACCTACTCAATCTGGCAAATGGTAAAAGCGGAAAACTTGGAAATGATGAATAAAAAAGAATTATGTATCACCAGTCTTCTTCCTAGACACAGTCTTTCAAGTGTTACCACAGATCCTTCAGTAGAGTCAGCAGAGGAACTAGCTCTTTCAGCAACAAAAAAATTAGATAAACTTTGGCCTGTAGACTAATGTAGCACCCCACTCTATTAGACTTCAAATCAGTGTCTTCTTGAGACTGCTTAATTAACTGATAATTATTTCTACAGAGCATCAGCTGAAGGAAAATTTGTTCTCACATTACCTTGTACTTTCAGTCCTAGGCACAGAACTGACTTTTAGCCTGTGCTCTGTTAGAGTGGGTGGCTGCATTTATGCCTACTGCTGAAACTAGCATTGTAGTACTTTGAAATTCACCATCTGCGTGATTTAACATGCATTGCTTAAATTATTTTAATTTCAACTTTATTATCTATAAATGAATCTCTCAAACATATTTAAAGCCTAATGCTTTACGGCTCTATCAGTTTTCATTTCAATTTGTAGTCATATGGTGAAATTATTCCATCCATCTTCAAAACTACATGGCACTTGCCATCTGACATTTCTAAAATTTGTGGTCAAGATTTCATTTCTGATTAATGTAACTACTACATATTGACATTATTTATAGCAATGCAGAATTATTAGCTACAGAGCTACTCTTGCAGAAGTTACTAATGATAAAATAATCTAGAAATACTTGAATTTTTAACTTTTCAAAAATAAAACCTTCTTATAATTTTGCTAAGTTTTTGACAATTAATAATACACTTTCTACTAATCCAATAAATTTAATCATAGGAACCTGGAAAAAGAAAAGTATGCCTTTTCTGCTGACTTTAATCACTTATATCTGACCATGGCACATTCATTACTATTTGGTAGCATAATTTAGTGTCTCAAAATTAATGATGCATAGAAACTGCACTTTCTACAGAAAATAAAATCTCATTAAGATATAGAGGAAATTGAATTTTCATAAAACACATTCCCTGTCTGTTCAGTGCTTACCAGATTTTGTTTTTTGTTTGTTATTTTTATCCTTACTCTTTTTTTGGTTTTTCTCAAGGGATATCATATAAGGCTCTTCATAATTTTTTTATGTAATGTTTGCTCTATTTGTCTATAAACAGTACTTATTCTGGTTTGATAATAGTTTTTAATCCATTAAAAATGACTAAGGGGCTGAGGTGACTGATCAGTGGGTAGATTGCCTGCTGTGCAAGAAAAAGTACCAGAGTTTGGCTCCCCAGCACTCACTTGAATCTGGCAACAAGCAATGTAACTGCATCACAGGGAGTAGAAACAGATCCTGAGACCTTACTGGCCAATCAGTCTAAACAAAATTGTATACTCTAGGTTCAGGGAGAGACCATATCTCAAGAGATAAGTCAGAGAGAAATGGGGAAAGACACCTGATATGTATCTCTGGCCTCCACAAACACATGCACTGTAAACACATACATACCATAAACACACATATAACCCCCCCCACATACAAACACACACTCATACACACACACATACTAGTGAGAAGATAGTTTGTGTTAATGTGAAACATGGAATTTTTATGCTATTTAGCCATATTTTAAAATGTGAATTTTGGTTGGGCATGGTTTCACAGGCCTTTAATATCAGCATTCAGGAATTAGAGACAGGCTGAGCTCTATAAGATGAGGCCAGCCTGGTCTCTATGGTCACTTTCTGGACAGCTGGGCTACAAGGAAACCCTGTCTCAAAATAAAACCCAAAACAAAACAAAGTATAAATGTGGATTTTAAAATACATCACTAAAAATTCAGTGGACTTAGAAAATATTCTGAGCTGAGCTATTATCCATTAGCATTTCCTAATATTCTCGAGTCTCGATATTTTGTTGGATTAATATCCGGGACTATCTACAAAATCTCTTGTTTTGGGAAGCAGCAGGAAAGACTATTAGATGAAGACTGTTTCATTTGAGCACCTAGCACTACCTGAGGTTGCTAGAAGATGCTGTGTTTGGCAGGATATTAGAAAAATGATAAATGGCGTGCAGATACCAAAGAATAAGAAATAGCATTGCCAGTCACATAACAAAGAGCAAAGTGGGTGCTCAAGAAAAGCTTAGCCAGCTCTGATCAGCAGTAAAGCAAAAAAGTGGGAAATGGACAATTGGGGAAGGAGTGATGCTTGCTGGGCAAACCACGGTTTGTACCAAGGCACATAATTCCTGGCTTTGATAATAGTTCTGTTTGTGATCTAGACAAAGCAAAATGGTGGAGAAGAAGCCTGAAATCTAACAGCAGTCAAATATTCATAATACTTTGTTTCTTCATTACAAACCTTCATAAAGATTATTTTGAACACTGAGAAAAGAAAACATGATGCAATTCTGTTTTAGCCACCAAAGAATAGTGAACAACTGAACATGGACTTCATATGCAGAGTAAGATGATTCTTTGGATAGTGGTTCTGCATCATAGTTAATCTTGGTAGTCAACTTGAGTGGATCTGAAATCAAAGAAGAGTCATACCTCTGGGTGAAATCTGTAAGGAGTTTCCTGGAAAGATTAACCAAAGCTGGGAAGACAGAACACAGCATACAGCAATCTTGCCTGTGGCCCAGATACAGGCAGATACCAAGGGAAAGGGTATTGTTGCTCTTTCCACTGGCTGCCTTCATCAATCACTGATGAATGCATGTATTTTTGTTGTCATGTAATTCCAGCTGTCAATTCTGTTGCCAGCCTGGAATGACCCAGGTTCTTTGGCCTCCCTACCATGACTAAAATCCAGAGGTTCTGCAGAAATCTTCCACACAGGCAGCTCCACAGTGCTATTACTGAGCAGCAGCTAGATTCTTGGCCTCTTGGAGGTGAGGAATCCTTTGTTGTTCTATCCAGATTTTGTTATGTAAGCTAATGTAATAGAATCCTTTCCAATATATATTCACTCTATCAATTCTGTTCACCTGGAGAACTCTGAATAACAAACAATATCATAAGCAAAGAAAGAAGTTTCTGTCTTTAAGGTTAATAAAAGTAACTCAAATAATTTTTAAAAATTCCATCCTGAAGACCAGCAAAGGAAAGTATTTCAAATTAATAGTCAGGCCACACACTGGTAGTGGGGAGATAATGAGTAGTGATTTGTAAATAAACAAAAGTAGTGAGATCGGACTTATTAGCAATGAATGATCATAAATACCATAAGAACCTTACACTCTGTGAACAACTGAACATACATAAAAATGAAAACTTAGTAAAAGGTATTTACTTATTAAACTTAAGAATAAAAATCTTAATAACATGGGGGAAAAGTACACTAAGAATGGGGAAAAAAAAAAAAACTCCTAGATTAAAAAGGAATGGGGATAGTAGACAGCCTTGTTCCTGATTTTAATGAGAATGCTTCCGGTTTTCTCCATTCCTGAGTTTTTCTCAGTTTTTCATGATCTTTGCTTGAGTGCTCAAATTCTTCAACTTTATTGTCCAGTCTTGATATTCTGTTTCCTATTTTGTTTTTTCTATTGGTGAGACTTTCTCCTGTCATTTCAAATTTGCTTATTGAATTTTTTCACTTTCTTTCATTCCAGTCTGTTTTCTTTAATATTTCTCTTTTGTGAATTTAGCCAGAAGTTTACACCTATCTTCTTTTAGTTCTTTTATTTGTTTGTCTGTATGTTCTTTAAATTCACTGAATTCTTTGATCATGTTTATGATTGTTCTTTGAAACACTGTATCCTGAATTATCTTAATGGAGTTCTTTCTGTAGAACTGTTCTGTAGACTGGTGATATTTTGCGGGATTTTCATTTTATTATATTTTCATTATGATCTTGGCATGTGGATTTCTTTTGTTGTTTGAGATTCTGATGTGAGACTTGAGCCTTCCTTTGGTATGAAAAGCTGGTTGGTCAAGGCTTCAGGATCTCTCTTTTGATTTTATTTTGGAGGGAGTTGATGACTGTAATACAGCTGATCCAGAGTTCCCTCATAGGCACAGGTGTATTATGAATTCTTTCACCCTGAGGCCTGGTGTTCAGCCCCACCCCATCCTCCCTTAGGTTTGAATGGATTGAGCTGACAGAAAATGCTGTTTTAGAGAAATTAATTTATTCCAGGTTACTTACAAAGGACTCATCCCTGGGGAGAGAGATGGAGATTTCCTATGGTGGAGCCTGTGTTTTGATCATAAGTCCCCCGGGACCTCTGGAATACCAGCCCAAGATGAAGCCCTGGCACAGTGCCCACCTCCCTTGTCCCAGCTTTCCCTGCATTTCCGCTAGACTTTCCCCTTTAAATCATTGGTTAGTTGGCTGTCAGTCACATTTGGAAGCCTGTCATTCACAGCAGAGAAGAAACTGTAGATCTATCCAACAACAGGTTAGGCAAGATCAGATGCTCTCCAGCTTTCTTTTAATATTTTCACCCTCCTAGCCAAGCAGGCACTGCACAATTTGGGAAAACTACTAGGAAGAGGCAAATTCAGACTTTCTCTGGCAGTCTTCAAAGTTCTGCACCCCAGTGAAGAAGGCTGCTCACAGAAAGCCAAGGCAGGTTGGGGAAAGGAACAAAGGAGATGGGAGGTCAGAGGAAGGCAAAGGAAAGGTGAGGGTGGGGAATTCCTGTGAAGGCTCTTACAAAAGGTCTGAGTAAGGGATTCAGGGTGCAATGGGTGGTTCTGGACTAAGATATTAGTCCTGTTCTCAAGGTTTGAAGAACAGTACATGAGGCAGGGAGAGCTTCCTACTTGCTCCTTTTGACATCAATTATTAAGTCTTGGCTGAATGTTTGATTCAACATGATTTTCAGCATCTTCAGTTGAGCATGCTTCAGGTACAGTAGTGCAGAATAACAGAAGTATATTAAGGGTCATTTTATAAGTTGTTGGAAATTCTGTTCAAATCCCAAGTCAAACTTCATTTTACAAATTTTGTAAACTGCAATTATTAAACTCAAGTGTTTTAACACAATCTAATATTTATAAGCTGAGGAATGACAGTAGAATAAGTATTAAATTCTTTGCTACCTGTAATTAAACTTTATGTTCCCAAAAGAGCAGGAAGCTCCCTAAGTAGAATAAAAGCACCAAAGTCCACAGTACACACAGTCTCATATTTAGCTGAAGTGTGTCAGTCTGTGTAAATTAGAGCTACCTGGAGTAACAGCATGCAGATTGCAAAGTACACTTACAATGAAAATATGCTCCAGCAAAGTTCCAAAATGCAATGTTGGCAATCGTGAGAGAAACATCACAGATTCAGTGTATACTTGACTTGTGATTAAGTTTTAGCCAGAAATGTTTTAATGTTGAAAAACTTTTCACTATTCCATGTGGAATTATAAACCATGATTTTGAATTACTGCAGGTATAAATGAATGAGATAGGGTGTTGTACACTGGTTAGTTTGTAATTATTATTTTTTGAGACAAGGTCTCTTGTATCACCAGATGGCCTCCAATTCCTATGTAGCTGATGATGAACTTGAACTTCTGATCCCCTGATTGACCTCTATAGCTCTAAAATTATAGGTAAGTCCCACCGTCCCTGGTTTAGGTAATTTTGAGATAGAACCAAGGTCTTCATTCATACCAGGAAAGCACTCTGTTAACTAAGCTACATCTCTGGTCACCTGGTTACCTTTAAATGAGAAATGATCAGTTTCAAAGTACTGATTTTTGTATCATCACCTGTATTATAAAATTCATATATATGTGTGTCTTAAAATATTTATTTTATTTTAGTTATGTGTGTACACATGTATTTGTATGATGATATGCAAGTACCTTTGCAGGCTGGAAAAAGACACTGGATCCTTGGAGCTGGAGTTACAGACATTTGTTAGCTGACTACTGGGGGTGCTGACATGAACTCAAGTCATCATGATTGAGGAGCAAGTGCTCTTAATCTCTGATCTGCCTTTCAGTTCCAGCTCCTCATAACTGCTTCCTTCTTAAGTAGTGAAAATGAATGCTCATGCATAACAGGACACCAATTGTTGTGGTTTGAGTGAGAAATACCCTGCCTAGGCTCTTCTACTTGAACATTTGGTCCTTGATTAGTACTGTTATTTAGGGTTATTATCAGCCTTTTGGAGGTTCACTGGGGGTAGATTTGAAGGTTTGTAGCTTTAATTCACTTCCTGTTCTTTCTACTCTCTCCAGTGTGGAGTGCTGATGAGTTCACACAACTTCTTACTCCTACTGTGACATCCAGATTGTCCCTGCTACTATGATGCTCTTATTTCTCTAGGACCATAAGCCAAATACATTCTTCTTTCCTTAAGGTTTTTGGTCATAGTATTTGATAATAGGAACAGAAAATTAAAATTAACACATCAGTGTTTTCTAGTGGACATAAAAAGGTGGGAAACAGGAAAAAAATTATGTATTTGTATCACTTAGTTCACAATTTGTAGGAGGAAAACCTTAGTTAAAATTTGCACGATGATAAATATCTGATACCTCTTAGAAAAGCCACAGTATTGGGAGTTAAAGAACAAAAATCAAGGTAGAAAATCTTCTGCTTTATAGTGCAGTAGCTTCTATATTGTTTAAGGTTCTATCAATATGTATTTACATACTTCAAAATATTGTATATTTCATGTGATAAATATTAAAATTAATGAATAATCCTATTGGAAATTAAAAAGAGGAAGCAAACAGTCTGATATGGAAAATTTAAAGTATGATAGGTGAAGAAGTTTTGTCAAACTTTAGCAAGCAATTTTACAAGTCTCCAGCTTCAGTGGTCAATTAAAGGTCTGCAACTTCCCAGTGTCTACTGGAACAATTGTCAAATGTCTGAGTGAGCAGAAAGCTTGTTTTGTTGGAGAGAAGACATAAAATCCCCACAGAAAATAAAACTGTGATGATGAATGAAAAGTGTTATAATCCAACCTAAATAAAACATTCTAAAAACTTCCACAAAGAAAAAAGGTTTTTGCCGTCCTGACATGCTAATAGAAACACGTATTCACATCTGGTAAAATGAATGCTAAGCTAAGTAAAAACACTATGATGTTCAAACTTAACATAAATAGCTGCTCTTGTCCTGGGCATCCAAGTTTTTCAGCCCTTACATGACTGCTTAAATGTTGTTTGGTTTACGATTTCAAAACTGAATTCTTGCATACTTTTGAAATTAAACTTTGCTTTGATTAGTGCCCATTGCCTACTTCTACAGATTCATTTCCCCCTACTACTCATTTTAAGAATTTTTTTTATATTTTAATTATCACATTATGGGAGTAAAAACAGTTTCCACTCAACCAGAGCAAGACTATCCTGAGATTTCTGGTTATAAGATGACTTCAGTTGTTATTCTTTGTCACAGCTACCTGCTTATCTACTGGCTTCTTAACCAAGGAGCTTATCTACTGGATTCTTAATATCAAGGACTGAATTTGAAGGGATGACAGGTTACACTAAAGGTTTATAGATGTAGGCGTGGAGGGTAGTGATTAACTCTCAGCCTTTCAACTATTCAGTCACACTTTCTTCATGATTGCAAGAATATAGATTTTCTCCACTGAGGATTGTGAGATAATTCTAGCATGTTACTATTAACATAGAAATTGGCAAAAATTCTCCCATTAAGTTTCAGAAAAATAATCTGATGAATATAAAAGAAATAAGCATAAGGATGTGAAGTGCAAACTACAGTAAGTCATGCCAATTACACAATACACTTCCGTACTTTTACCATAGAAGCCAAGCTAAACTGCCTACCACAATTCTTTAATGTTCATGTAGACTCGGGCTGAAATAAGGTTTTCTATAAGAATAAATCTTAGCAATTTACATAAGAGAAACAATCACATAACAATCACATTGCATAAGCAGTATTCCATTTTAGCTTTCTCCTAAATTTTGTCTTGAAAAGGAAAGACATTGTAGTATAATTCCTGCCTATTTGGAAGTTCTCTTCATATATCATGTTGTCAGATAGGCAAAGGATTAGGAATATGAATTGAGAAAGGCATTTTCCCTCTCTGGTCACTGCGGCTCTTCATGAATTGTTGCTACTTTTAATTTTCTGTGACACTTTGCTTGTCATTTGCCAAGCTTGCACATTTGAAGCAGCATCTCATTAGGTAAGCTGCCAGTACTAATATTCTATATTTATTTGCTATAAATTTTTGCATAAGTAGTACATTGTAAATCATTTTGATTTTTGTGTTTAAAGATGTGGAAAATGTAATAAAATGAGTAGGTAGGGTGTAGAGTATAAAATTTAGTATTTTAATAAATTCAGCAAGACCTAAAATGTTATCTTGGTAAGTTTGAAAAGTTTATTTCTTATAGCACAATAATGATATCGATATTCAAGATTTATTTCTTTTAGTGAAATACAATTCATCTTTAAAGTTGTGAAATATATGCTGCATGCCTATGTCTGCTTTCATGCTTGATGTGTTTGTGTATCACTTTGAGTTTGAAGTTATGGTGAAAATTATGCTAAAATTTTTTAACTATCTTTTTATGTACAGTCACCTTTGAGCTGTAGTAATCCTATAGGATTCAAAAGTTTGCCATTTGCTTAGAAATGAAGTAACTGAAATGGAAGATAATGAAAATAATTTCTTATGAGTTCTTATAAGTGTTTACTGTATCAGTATGTCTAGACTTGAAGAACTTATATTGTATCTCTGGTTTAGAATTCATAAATAAGATAATTTTCAACTTATCAAACATGTTTTATCAAATCCTTATCTAAACATATAAAAAAATGTATAGGCACTAGAAAGATAGCTCAGCAGTTAAGAGCACTGGCTGTTCTTCCAAAACAACCTGATATGAATCCAAGCATCCACAAGGTGGCAAATAACCACCCATAATTCGAGTTCCAGGGGATCTGACACCATCTCCTGCCCTCTATGGTCACTGCAGGACATGGTGAACTTACACACATGCAGGTATAACATTACAACACATAAAATAAAAATAAATAAAAAGTTTGAAGGAAGTATTGAGCATTCCTTACACTGCTTGATTTGGTGGTTATTTATTTTTTTATGAAAAAATGTCTATGATGGCTATATAATTGTTTTGGCACAAATCTGAATGTTTTGAGATACATATAGATTTGTATTATCTTTCAAAACGATTTGTAATTTATTTAAATGCCTAGACTTTGGGAAAAGCTATTTTTGAAATTGGAAATAACTTTCAGTATTCTACCTTTCCCAAGAAATGGATTTAGGTTGTTTATTTTAAATATGGTACTGGGTAAAAGTTAATCAAAGAAGGAAGATAAATTCTCTATACTTTGATTACTATTTGTATGTTGTATAGACAAGTCCATCTATGCTAGATTATTGATATTCTTAGTGATTGATTTCTTTGTGTTTAAGGACTCTGCTGTGTTTCTTCCTTATTTTTGCTTTTATATGTTTGTAGGGTTTTTTTGGGGTTGGGGAGGGGGTTGAGACACAATCTCCCCATATTCACAGCTGGACAGAACATGATATATGGATCAGGCTGAACTTGATTACACAGTCTCACAGAGATCTGCCTGTCTATGCCTCCTGAGTGGTAGAATTAATGGCTTGGGCCACCATACCCAGCATATTTATGTTTTATAAATACATAATTATCTGTTTATTTTGTCACAGAGAGACTTTTTTTATTTTAAAAATATTTTAATTGAATCACTGTGAATTTCATACAGAACATCTCAATCAATTTTAATTATCTTTGTATCCCTTTCCCACCAAACACCCCTAGAGCCACCACAACTGGGATCCATACATTCCTTCTTCTGTGCTAAGGTCCATTGTGTCAAGTTAGTGTCTTCAAGTGACCTCAGTGCAGGTTCATCCACTGAGGTCCGGTCAGCCTAATCAGAGTCCCTTGCTTTAGGAAGACTAGCCCATCCTCACCCAACAGTAATCAATAGCCAATATTTCTTAAGCAAAGGTCAGGGTCTGCTACACACTTCCCCCATGCCATGCTGGGGTTGTATGCTTCAGTTTGCGTGGATCATGAACATGCTGAGATGATTGCTATAGGTTCGCATGAATAGGGACCCAGGAGCTTGTAATAGTCTACTTGTATGTGGTCATGCACCTCCTCACTGGTTCTTACAATTTTTACCCCTCGTACACAATGGTCCCTGAGTACTGGGTAAATGAAACAATATAAGAGTCCTGTCCAGGGACCCTTATTCTGCATATTCTTAATCTCAATGATTTAGCCATTTCTGATCTTTTGTGCTGGTCCTTTTTTTTTTTTTTTGCATGAGGGACCTTCTTTAACGAGAGTTGAGAGATTCACTAGTGACTCCTTTAACCTTTGTTCTATATTGCTGAGTCTTGGGTCTTGAGGTTGCATTGTAGATATATGGGCAATCCACAGACAATGTCTGTGTCTGATCAGCTGTGGTACTCTGTAGTAGTCTCAGTCTGGTGCAAAAGAAGCTATTTTGATGAGTGGTGACTGGACGACTTGACTGTAAATATACGGGTACATATTTTGCATTTTGGTAAGAACATACTTTAGCCTAGGGAAGTGACAGCCCTGGGATTCTCTCTAAGATTTATGACCTCTTCAGCCATGTGTCTATGGCTATAATTACAGTACTATACATGAATTTCCTCCCACTGAGTGTGCTCAAAGTTTAATAAGGTAGCAGTTGATTAACCCAAGATAAAAGTGCCACTACTGTACCAGTGACGGAATGCTGTACCAGTCATCAATGTTGTCATTTGGTCATGAAGCTGATGTTTGGCCATTCGTTGATGTTGGCCTTTGGGTACTTGCATAGTGCTTTCCAGAGCTATGAGTTCTAGCCTTCAGGGGAAGTGGATTCCAGTTCAGTTTCAGCTCCGTTACTCGAAATCTAGTCTCTGAAGTATGTCCTATCTTTGAAAACACGGTCTTACCTTCAAGTTCTGAGAGATAATCAAGGTCTGAAGCAATAGCCCGTGTAATCTGAGGAGTCTCTTGACAATCCTGACCAAAACTCAAAGGAAGGTTTTTCCTATCTGGAACTGTTTCTTGCTATGTGGCTTTCTGGTATGCACGTGTGTGGAATCTGTCAATAGTTTGTTAGACTAATATGATTCTTGCCAGTATTTTACAATAGCTAGGCATTCTCTCTCTCTCTCTCATCACTATCTGTGTGTGTCTATCCTCCCTCCATGCTTACCCCTTTAAAGTGTCCCCATTTTTCTCATTTCTCCCCTGATAATACCAGACTCCTAAGGTCCCATCTCTCTTGAGTTCATTCTCTCCCTTTAATTTCATATTTCCTATTATAACCCTTGTTCCCCCTTCCATTTAAATACTCCTCTTTTATCTATTTCTCCTTTAGTAATATCTATCTCCTATTATTATTCTCTATTAGGTTCCTTTTTGGTGGTTATTTTTAAAGAAGTAAATTAAATGCATATGTGTACCTTGGCATTAAATAGTTTTACATGTCACCATAATAAAATCAAATCCACGATGCCGCGCCTGCATGGCCCTGGATCCGAGTCTGCGAGGGACGTCGGGATTAAAGAAGACACAGCACGCTCTTGGTCTGGATGGTAAAAGACTCTTTATTCCTTTTCTTTCTCCCCCTTATATACCCCCTAGCATAGGAGGGAGGAAGTTGGCAGGAAGGAACTCAAGGATGAGGTCTGGGGTTCAAGATAGGGTCAGGGCATTCTCAGCCTGTGAGGCAGAACTTCCTGGGCTCAGTCTGGTAAACAACTCTGGGAGCTGAGGTGAACAAAACAGGATGTTCACGAAACAAGTTCCTGCTCAGTAACAGAGGGGGGTTGTGTTGAGAGACCTTTTTCCCACACCACGATTTATTTCAAATTTTACATTCTGCTAAGAAGCATGCATTTATATGTAGACTCTATTGGTGTTTTTCAAAACACCAATGTTTTTCAAAACCAAAATGTTTTGGCCAGCTTGGGACTGGTTTAGTCTCTTCCTTTTTCTGCTTTCTAATTTCAAGAATAGCTATGGAATGTTGGACAGATAATAGAATATTCTGAAAGCCTGAGGAGATAGTCTAGAGGGTAAAGTGACTTGCCAGATGATCTGATTACAAAATCTGGAAAGCACATGGTGAAAGGAGTGAACTGACTCCTTAAGTGTTCCAATGGTCTCCACATGTATGAATACACACATACACATATACAATATAATAATACATAATTTCTCATATAGAGAAGGACAATCTGGGAAAATCCAAGGCAGGTTCCAATTTATTCCAATTAAGCTTGAAACATGATGAAACCAGTGCTTTGAATAGCATCAACATTGTTTGGGCCAGGGATATAACCTTGGGAGAGGTTGCCTTAAGTGGTCTTGCAGCGAGGCATAAATGTGCCTTGAGCTTACAGCATTGTACCAACCCTGGGTATCTTACTGGAGTCTTATTTGTGAGGAAGAAAGCTTGGTTTTACCTAAAACCCCTATTCAGCTTCCCATTGTATATATGTAAGTAAAAATCACTTCCTGCATTTCTTGTGAATTTATGTGTTTTTTTTTTAATTAAGTGCATTATTTTTGTTTTATGCAAATGTGTGTTTTGCATGGATGAATGTAAGTGAACCACACACATACAGTGCTGGAACTGGAGTTGCAAATTGTCCTGAGCTGTCAGTTGGGTGCTGACAACTGAACCATCATCCTTGGCTAGAGGAGCCAGTACTGTTAACCTCTGGGCCTTCTCTCCAGGCCTCTGTTTATGTGCTTTGACTCAAAAGACTTGGGCAAATAGTAAAAGTGCAGATTGGGATACATTGGGCCAGGAGCTGCTCAGTGGTTAAGATTACTGTCTGCTCTCGTGGCAAAGGGCCTTGCTTCAGTTCCCAGCACCCACATGGCAGCTAACAACTATCCATAACTCTAGTTCCCAAGAATCTGTCAATTTGTTCTGGGTTCTGTGAGCATTACATGCACAGGTACACTTACATATATGCAGACTAAACACTCATATGCATAAAAATACATTTTTAAAGACACAGTGGACTGAAGTAATCAACACACATGAATCGGTTTCACATGTCTATGGTTTACATGTGGATTTGCACTTAAAGATCATGTTAGAACCTAACAACTTAGCAGTTTTACATATGCTGATACAAATCATTTTAAAATTACATATTCACTTAATTTGATTAAAAAATACATGAAAAACATTCAAATAAAACACAGCATTCTCTTAGAAATTACTTCTGATATTCTATTCCTCATCCTTCTCAGAAAAAGACTTGCCCCTTCAAGTCTTGTTCACTTTCTTCATAGTTTACTATATGTTTGCAATCCTTAATAACAGTCTCATGATGTTTACAATAAAACATTTACTCAAAGGTAATCAAGTCATTTATTTACACAGTGTTCTCCCCAATGTTATAATCATGAAATTTTTTGATCCCTGTTTTATGTACGTATCACTAATTTTCACTGGCATTCTAAACTATATTTGTAAGATAATATTTTGTAGATTCATATTCATAAAGTTTGAGTTATTTGATTTTTTAACATTTTCATGTAGTACATATCTAAATTTTTTTCTAATGTTATGAAAAAAGAATTAAATGGACATGTAATACATATATATATGTAACACAAGTTATTTTTCATAATTATACAAAATTGTGTAGTAAGCATCTCTTTATGTATAAGTTGCTCCTAATATCATAATACTTTTTATATTTTCCAGTCTTACTTGTATTGACAGCTTCTCACTATTACTTATAACCATAATACTACCAGCTATTTGGTTTCCTTTTATTTTATGTTTATTTTACTTATAGGGTTTATTCAGGCATTTAAACACTGAGAGTTTGCTGTAATATGTATTATAAATACTTTTGAGCAGCTTGTACTTTCACTTTTGAATGTACTTAATAAACTCCATGGAGAAATGTTGTTTTTATCAAGGTCAATTTTCATGATCATTATTGTTTCTAAGGACTTTGTAACAAGTTCTTATTATATATTATCAAAAATTTTAATATAATTTCCTCTATCAGTTTAAATTTTACAGCATTTTATTTACAGTTTATCTTCCTGTTGTTTTTAATATAGGTAACTGTAACTTCTGTCTAAGGATCTTTTTCAACGTACCCATGGTGTTTCCTTGATTCTACAAGCCCTCTTGTGATGCTTTATTTTGTATCTGTGCATATGTGTACATGTGTGAATATGTTTTATGTGTATATGATATGTATGTGTGATGTGCAGTCCTTTATGTATGATGTATGATGTGTCACTAAATATAGTGAATGTATGTGTAATTTATTTCATGATATACACAGTATACAGTATGCGTGTGATGGGTTTATGTGTATAGGGTTTATGCATATGTGATATAAAGGATTTTTACTGTGTGTGTGTGTGTGTGTGTGTGTGTGTACATCTATGCTTAGTGTGAGTTTTTAATTTCTGCTTGTGAAGGCAGGACAGCTTTTCATTTGATTCTTTTGGGCACTTGAGGGCACCACCAACCTGCTTGAATGATTTCAGAATATCCAAGTAGTCATTTGAACTCAGACTACAGAACCTGATAATTATCATTTGTGTCCAGTATTTTAGAGTTCCATAATGTGAACTTCGGTAAGCTATATCATGTAATTATTTGCTGATTAAATGATAAAAATGTGTCTAAAAGTCTTGGACCCTATAAATATTGGCCATCAAAGTGCTTTGCCGGAGCTCATACTCAGCTGTTACTGAACTTTGCCAGAATAAAAGCTAATTAACTCTGGGGTCTGAGCAAAGTGAAATGTGAACCCTATAATCAAGTGTAAAGCCTTCCCAGTTGCTTTTACCAATAAAATCAAGTTATAATTAATACTGATCCGCAGTCTTTATCATGCTCATACCACTATCTTATTATTATTGTCATATTGAGCAAATGTGGGAGAGGACCCACTGTTTTATGTGTTCAAAATAGGAAAGTTCACGTTGTCTGCAAGTCACACACATTTCTCCTGTCATCCAATTAGAAAAAAAAAATCCTTCTTTCAATATGGGTGCAATGACTGGGAAAATATAAGCATTATTATGAATTAGAGAATTGGATATATATCAGAAATAGAATTTCATATCATCATAATCTATTTCATCTTGTACAGTACTTTCATTCCTCTACTCCCTTGTATAAGCTTCCCAAGCTTTCCATGATGTCCTTTGGATACCATACACAAACACAATTTCAATTGTAAAACAGTATTTAAAAATATTGAGAAGAACATTAGCAGTCACTATATTCACATTTAAAATGAGATTTTTGAAGGTAATTCTTAACCTTTTCATACTCTAGCTTGTCTCATTAGAAGATTTTTTTTTCCTTTTTTTTTTTTTTTCTCCATCACGGCTTGCTGTTGTTTCAAACAAGAAAATGTTCCAAATCAAACAGTCCAGATATCCTCACTCTGCTTTAGAGTGCATGACAGGAAAAACTGATATTATCACAAAAGGTGACTACTTATGTTCATTTATTATGCAAAATGACCCAGATGATCAGTTTTTTGTTGCAAACTGTAAAAGAAGAAAAGGTTCAGAGTGTCATATAAATGAAAAAAAGAATTTTCATGAATTCGTTGACCTTTCCATTAATATCATCACAAAGCCTAATCACTAAGACTTTAAAATTAGCAAGGTAACTCAACACAAAGGCTGGCTGCACCAGTCTCAGGGGCTTGTGTTGCCAGAGCAAGACTCTGACACTAAGAGTAAAAGGGTAAACGAGAATCTTGTTTCGCCATGACCTTTCCATCCCACAGCTGCTTACCACGTAGCTTGTCTTTCTGCCTTATTTTTGCTCTCTAACTTATTAAAACTGATTGTATTTTATTTTAGATTTTGATAATTCTTAGTTTAGGATCTTTATAACTGGCATATTTCCTTTTCTTCTGGCACTACTTACATGTGCTAATGATTCAAATAATTTTATTCAAATAGATATAGAAATAAGCCAGATAATGTAGTTTTATTGCCTATTAGAAATGAAATACTAAAAAGGAAAAGAAAATTATAAGTTAGTATAAGAGAGAATTGTGAAATATTGAAAATAGAATAAAATAAGCTGGTTTTATATAGCAAATATTAATTCAAATTTCATTTAAATGAAATTTTACATTTATAAAGCATTTTACTTCCAATTATATATACAAAACACTACAAAGAAAGTTGTGGTTTATTTACTTGGCAATATTACTAAGAATGTTTTAGCAGTTGATTTCAGGGCTACACTATCCATAAGAAAATAGGTGCTTCAAAGAATAATGTTATGACATGCCTTGTAGAAATGACCAGTATAATTGTTTGCCTTCAGAAATGAAAATGTTTAGCTCAAAATTTATCCTATTGTTCAGGTGAATCTTTGATATCTAACACATATGTGTATATATTTTACAAATATGTCCTAATGGATAGATAGTTATCTAAGAGATAAAATATTTCAATAAGGGTGAGAAATATTGATGTGATCTATTTTTCATATATATGTATACATATATATGCACAAAATACTCCTGAAATAAATAATAAATATTTAATTTTAGTATATCTACTAAAATTATTCATAACTTTTAATTCACCCCCATTTTCTTCTCCTGTTCTCTTTCCACTCCCATGGATCCCCTTTCCTTTCTCACCTAATCCAGTTTTATTTTCATATCTTCAATTATTTATCTATCTATTATTTATTTAATAATTCAAAGAGTTTTATTAGGGTCACTAACAGGACCCTGGGTGAAAGATTACTTACAGAAGTATTGGCCATAATGCTACTAATAGCTATACCACTGAAAGAAAGCCCCTCCCTATCCCTGGTGTGCATTAACTTTCTACAGACACTCAGAAAGTGATATGGCCTTGTTAGAGTGTGGACCATCTAGAGAGATTTGTAAGAAATCAAGAAAGCCTAAGATTTTACTTTGATTGACATGTATTAGCAAGGTTAGAAGAAAGAGATAGAATAATTCTGTTATTTGGCTTTAAAAGTGACACTGAACACTGGAACAGGGACAAAGTAGAAACAGAGAGACTGCATACGGTGGGATGGTGGCAATTCTCCTGAGAAGCTGGTCTCAGCATCCCAATCATAGAGTTAATCTAGATGATCAAATCCGATGGGATTTGAATTTTGACTCAAGAATATTGTGTTATTGGTAAATGTGGAACATGAAAGAAAAAACCGAGATTAGTGGATTGAAAATCACAAAAGACGAAAGTTTTCATTAACTACATGAAGAAGACTGAAGCAGGCCGCAGTCCGTGTAGGATCATGAGTTCATCACTGGGAAATATTAATGTTGACACAGTTATTAAATATGACAGGGAAATCTTCATTACAGGACATTTACTAATATCACAAAAATATTAAATAAGAAAGCATATTTATGAAGCCAAGTTGCACTCATGGGTGATCACAAATACGAGAACACACAGAAAGCACATGTTATCGGAAGCGATACAGTTATTAGCTATAACAGAGTAATTTTCAAAACAGAAAAGAAGATGGTGGTGGTCTGAGAATGTCCCTCATAGGCTCTATAAGTACTGGAATATTCTATTCCCAGCTGGTGGCACTCTTTTGAGAGGTCTTAGAAGGTATGACTATGCTGGAGGTAGCATGTCACTGGGGGCAGGCTTGGCCTTAGAGAGTACTTAAGCCTTGCTCCATCTCCAGCAGCTCCCTGTTTCCTGTGCCTGCTTGAAGATGTGAGCTCTTAGCTTCTGGGTCTCCTCTAGCGACTTCTGCAGCCATGCCTCCCAGCAATGATGGACTCTTGGCCCTTTGGAGCCATAAGCTCAATAAACTCTTCCTTTTATAAGTTCCCTTGGTCAGTGTTTCAATCACAGCAAATGAAAGCAAACTAATACAATGATCTTGCATAATTGACAGCAAAGAAGAGAAAGCAACAAACAAGAGTGTAAGGAGTAACCAATGAGGTAAGAAAAAAAAAAGGAAAGTAGGATCACATTGCAGAAGCCACTATGTATGTGGCTGAGAAGTAATCAGCCAATGAGAGATCAGACAAACTGAGGACAGAGCATATTAGCCTTCAGATATGGTAGATGAGGCCTCACAATGACAGTGATAACCCTTTTAAACAATGGCTGGAGTCCATGTCTGATCAGATTTTATTTTAAGCAATTGTAACAGATAAATTTGACATAACCTAATGAACAAAGCATATTATTTCAAAGGTTTTTGCCTCAAATAGTAGCAACTCCTAATGGTTGGAAAAAGTTGGAACAAGAAATCTTGGTGCTTATAATGTATTAGTGTGAACAGAGATTATCTAGGAAGTACATGCAATGATAGGTTAGAGCTGATAGGAAGGGATAATTTGACTACAGGTGATAGAAATGGAGTGCTGGGGTAATATTTTGTGGAGGGAGAGGCAATAAGATTCATTGCAAATACTGTGAGTCCAGTTGGCTTTAAAGACTGTAACAGACATATTACATGGAGTCAGGTCCAGGAGGGCAAGTAGACATGCTGGTGGGGTATAAAAAGAATTCTGCCTAATACCTTAGTTTTTATTGAAGCAGGGTGAAACACTGAGAAAGACCTAATGTAAAGTGGGTTTTGAGATTTAAAGAGCAAAGAGAAGATGTGTCTTTGACAGTTAAGGGAATGAAAGCACAAATGGCATAAGGTATGTGTTGTGATTAGCTTCATTTGTCAGCTTGACACACCTGGAAGAGGAAATCTCAACTGAGGTGGCTAACAACCATCAGTAACTAGTTCCAGGGCATCCAGTGCCCTCTTCTGGACTCCATCTGCACTGTATGACATCAGTGCACTTATAAGCATAACAGTAAAGCATTGATGAACATGAAAATCAATTAATTAAAAAAACTGAAAAGAGAGAGAGCACTAAGAGAAACAAAGTATTTAATATAATAGTAAAGACTTTTGAAATATTTAAATAAACCAGAATGAGAGTTTGTAGTCTTTAAAGTACAGGATTCATCAAATAAAGTTTATATGAATTTTGTGGTCCCTATGTTAGACATGATGACAATCTCAAGAGTGTGATTCCTGGAGGAACTGGGATGGACTAAAGGATGAATTAAGTAGAAAACAGGATTCAAGAAACCAAATGATCAAGTGTCAGAAAGTGAGACTACTGTGAAATCACTGAGAAATGCACTACAACAGGGTGAAGGGCCTATGAGTCAGACCTTTAGAAAGATGTTTTCATGAGCAACAAAGGAATAGCACCAGAAAACAGAAAAGATTAGAAACCAGAATTTCTGTAGCGACCTACAAGTCAGTTATTTCAACATAGGGTTGGTTAAAAAATATCCTGATGTACTTCAGACATATCTATAAAAAGATGCAAGTCTTTGATTATCATCATATACAAAATCTCTAAACTCTCTCCCGACTCCTTCAAAAGAATATTGGTAATGCTTGGACTTAGTTCCGATGAATGGAATTGTTTCTCTGTCCAGGCATAATGAGACTTGCCTTTGTGTATGTGCTGTTGACCCTTGTTAGTAAGAATGAGGGATGAGGGATTAAGTGTTGTGGTAAACCAAGCCAATAGCATACCGACCTTGTAAATGGAGGGAATTATATACACATGATTTTAGTTTTAGTTTTGCAAAATGAAGGGTGAACTGACTTATTTTTGTCAAATCCTAAACTAGTTACTGAATGAGTGATAAATTAGAACCAACAAAGAAAGAAAAAAAGAGAGATTATTGCATTTATAAAAATGATGGCTTAGATTGAGGTGTTATAAGGAAAATAGAAAACAGTGGATCGACTACAAGCATGAGCAGTGTCTTTGAGATAGTGGTGTGGTGCCAGACAGATGAAAGCAAACTGAAGCTCTGCAAGTGACCCTGAAGTCAGTACAAGAAACTGCCATTGAAACATGTTTAAATGTGTTTGTCAAAGCAGAAAGTCTCATATTGTCAGTTATAAAATATAGGGAAATGAAAAATAGCACGATTAATATATACATTTTATCACCTGCCTTTTCCTTGTCATGACTCATCTCTAAAAGTGCCTCTCCTGTGATCTTTATTTTTGTCCTTGTCACTTCTGGGATATCTTCACCACCACTTTCTTCTTATGTCCATAGCTGTGCCTGCTCTAAATTCCTTTGGCTGCACATCCAGAATCTCTCAGGCAGTACAAGGTCAGCATCCCTAGCATTAGCTATCTCTTCGTAGCTCATTATACAATGCTTGAGTTTTACTTGTAGTTATTCCATTTTTATTTGCTGGGCTTCTGACTTTTTGGCAATTATATCTGTCTATCATCAGTATATATTTTCATATAGGTTTATCTGTATGAGACTAAGAAGCTAATAACCCTATACTTTCATTCCTGAGTATGAACTAAGGATCAAACAGGCAGTTACTGTTCATCACAGACTTGGAAAGAAGTTAGAAACACATTAAAGCATAGTGAAATCTATCATCATATGAACTGAATTCATTGTTTTACACATCAGAAACATTTTAAATTAAGATACGCATATGTATGGACACTTAACTACTTTTGTGAGACAGTGCATGCAACATCACAGTGATGCTTAACAAAAACAACCTCTTAGAATCCATTTATACCAAGAGTAGGGCCCAAGCAGTTCTGAAAACTTGCTTCTTCATTATTGCTAAGATTCCTCATGGAAGATACTAACTAGGTTTAGTCCCTTCCTCCCCTGGTCCTACAACAAATGAGACAAATTCTCCAACTCACACTTAAGCAAATTCTAGCTAATTGACTTGGGCTTACTAACAGAGCAGTGGGTAAGGGATTACTTATAGAATATGGGCGCCCTCCCTCCCCTCTATAAGTTAACACCACTAAGTCCACAACCAGGCTTGGATCTTGCAGCTTCCCTGTGGTCAGACCCAAAATGTCAAGGAGAGGAAGAAAAAAGGGCCCACCTCATGGCAGCCTCAGTTTAAATGCCTTTTGCCCCTCCCGTCTTACATCCAAGGCCAATGGATTGGTCCGGAGGAGCATAGGACAGTCTCAGCACCTTGTCCCTTCAAGGTAGTCCTGAATAAATACCACCCAGCCTGAGAGAGTGGTGTTTGTCCACAGTTTGTCCATCCAGATCATCCCTCGGAGAATTAATACACTCTACATTCTGATTTCCCTGAGAAATGTGCTCCCAAACAAAGGCCTTGTCATGTCTAAAATTGAACTAATACATCCAGCATGAAATTGGAAAGAATCAGTGGAAGGATCCAATGGACCTAACATGGCACACAGATGTTATCAATTTAAGCCTACCTATATTTTGCATTACAAGTGGAAAAAATCTATTGCTTTCAATGAATATTCACTGCTTGCATTGCTTAGTATACACAACATGCCCACTCACATACTTACATTATCCTCGGTCAAGAGCAAGGACAGGTCATGAATTAAATATTTCAAGAAGAGTCCAAGGTCTAGTTAGATCTTTTATATTATAAACAGACTGAAATAGTGTTAAATAATCACAAAACATAATATTAACTTTTTGGATACCTGGTTAGATAAAAGTCTTTTCCACAGTTCACCCTTATCTGTTTTATCAAAAAGAAGCATGTCCATATTTGTAAGAGAAGATATTCCCAGAAAACTCACTCCCACATTATTGCATACTGTACTGAATTCAATTCAGATCCCAAAGTATTATTTTACTCATGCTACTTCTAAATTCTAAACATACAATAGAAACAAAGGTATTTCCCTTATATGAAGAAACAGAGGCATCCGATGTTAAGGTGAATTATATTTTATTTCTCTAGGATTTTTTGTTGTTTTGTTTTGTTTTGGTGCTCCCTTGGTAGGACAGCCTCTGTGTGGTGGTTATCACAGATCTAGTCCCTATTTCTGCACATACAAAATCCAGAGGAACAAAGAATTCTAACCATCCCTTAATAATATTGTGCATTAATTTGTGTCTTTTATTGTACAGCAATTAGTTTTCATCAGGGATCTGGAACCACTCACTAGCAAGGGGCTTGTGTTCTGTACTTAAAAAGATTTACATTTGGGGAACAGCAGTGATCTTCCATGCATGGTTGCTTCACCATAGGAGAGAAGTGGCATGCATATTAACCTAATCACTCTGTGCTTTCTCTATTACCAAACACTTGGCTCCACCTCAAGTTGTATCATCTCTCACCACAGGATGAAATGCTACAGTAAACTGGCTCCAGTGTTCAGTGTCTCATTTCTCAAATGCTGTGTCTCTGTGAACTATATCTTATTTTTCTGTTGATTCAAACTTTTAATTTCATTCAAGAAGACATCTTTAATTCCTCAAACTATCTTCAAATATTGATATTATTCTATCTAAATGCAAAGCAATTATTTTCAATTCGTTAAGAACTATCTATTTGACTGTGTTTTCCTCAAAACAATTTCTTAGACATCATCCCTAGGCTACTTAATTTAGTTATTTGCCAATCAATCACATCAGAGAGTTGTCAGTAGTAATTAACTAATTAGTCACTCAAACACGTGTTCCATCAATATTTATATAACTTAATTTAAAGGCTTATAAGGTCTGGGTCTTGTTTCTAAGTTAGCTACACTTTTAGTGGAGAAACATGAGTATATACTTTATATATTTAAGGAAGAGAGTAACAAAAAAGAATGCAGGAGGGAAGGATGGAAAAAGAGGGTAAGTGGGGAAGGAAAGGAGGGAGAGGAAGAGCAGCTGGCTTGCTCTTCCTCCTTTCTTTTGTGATGGAAAGATCACAGGTAAACCGCAATGCCCAAAAGCCAATGGATTGGATTATTTTCCATGTGTTCCAATCTTCCCATCATCACCTCCCTCCTTTTGTAACAGGAATTACTTTTTCAGTTAGTTGCTTATTATGTTCTCCAGTGACTTTATGTCCATGTGGAAAGGACCAGCTCATTTCATTTACCAGTACATTTCCAGAACCTAGCACTGTGTACATAAATGAAGAAACAATGAGCTGGGTTGAATTAGTAATTAAGTATGATTTATAATCTCTGTTAACTAGGTGATTAAACTGCCTTCTCAGGAATTAAATTCTTAGTTAAAAGTTATTATTTGGTGTTCTAAATTTTCTCCCTCTTTCATGCTTTATATTGGTTTGCTGAATGAATGATGTGTACTTGTGTATTCACTCACTGACACTGTGTGAGTCATCAAACAACCTTTTCACCACTGTTCATTTGCCTCTCTAAACTTGCAAGAGTAGTTTGTGCAGAACACATCTAACTTAATCAAGCTTTAATATAAGAACATGGGGGGAGGGGTAACTTGGCATTTTGTACATATTAAAAGTAGTTCCTGTAATCTACTATTCCTTCATCTGACATATATACTGTGATAGATAGAGCAATAATTTGGGATGTTTATGACATTGATTATCCTTTTTGCTTATCTTTAGTCCCAGGATTTTCTTAGTGGCAAGATAGTTTATTTCTGTCAAAGCAGATGTCATCTGGGATACCACCATGTAACCTTAGAGCAAGGCTATTTTATCATAGCTTTATTTTATGGAGTTCTTTTTCTGACAAAGACAGCTCAAAGCACTCTCAAAACAGGAAACAAAACAAAAGTCAAACAGGAAAATCAATGAGCTTTCAAATAATTCAAGATTAAATCAAGTCAATTTGCATTCAGCTTAAATTCTAGAGCCAGACAGATAGTAGATTTGCTAGGAGCCCATAATGAGTAAACTCCAGACATGTGGGTTACAATGAGTATATTCTTGTTACTCATTGTTTAGAATAAAATTTTCTGAAACTGGATAAACTATCCTATAAGCTTTGATCCTTCTGTCTGCCTCCACCTTTTCAACTACAACTGTGAGACCATGTCTCAAAAAATTCCATAACTTATTTTGTATGTGTTAGTTTAATGTTAAAAAGATATTTGTGGTGGTTAGAATGAAGACAGTCCCAGTAGGCTCCAACTATTTGACCACATGGTCAGTTGGCAGCCTTGTTTTGGGTCATAGGACATTTAGGAAGGCATGGCCACAATGGAGGAAGCACATTACTGGGTTCATGTGTTGAGAGTATATATGGCCTTCCATTTCCAGTCTGTCTCTATGCTTCCTGTGCCTACTTGAAGATGCCTCCTCTCAGCTTTACTCTCTGTCCTCTTATACCACCAACCTCCCAAACCATGATAGACTGTGATTCCTTTTGACCATTCACCCAATAAACTCTTCCTTTTATAAGTTGCTTTGGTCATGTTTTGTTGTTGTTGTTTGTTTTATCATAGCAACAGAAAACTAAACAATACAGTGTTCGTGGGAGACTGAGGCATTAATTCAGTCAGTAAAGTGATAGCCTTGCATGCATGAGGACCCAAGTTCAGTTTTAGTTTCCAGATCCAATAATTAATAATAATAAATATGTTTACAGGACTAGAGAGATAGCAGTTAAGAGCACTGGCTACTCTTGAAGAGGTCCTTCATTCTGTTACAAGAAACCGCATGGTGGCTAACAACTATTTGTGACTCCAGTTCCAGGGATATCCCACACTCTTCTGGCCTTTGTGGACATTGCACACACATAGGTGCATTTACGTATGTAGAGACAAAGCACACTCACACATATAACAGAATTGCATTTTAAAAAACTATTTGTGGTGGCATGAACTTGTAATCCTAACTGTAGGGAGGGAGGGACTGGAGGATACATACGGGTCAATTGCCAGCCATACTAATCTTCTTGAGTTTCAGGTCAGTAAGAGACCCTTACTGACTGAAAATATAAGGTGGACAGTCCTTGAGGAACAATACCTAAGTTTTCCCTCTGGTTTTCGTACACATGCACACTTTTACGCTACACAAAATATGAAAAAATAAATAAAAAAACAAAGGTACTTATGAATATGTGCTCCATATCATTTACATAATTGACTTAGAGCCAAATGACATTCATAGAACGAATTTTGTAGCTATATCCTATAATGACTTTCCAAAGAGAAGCAAATCTGTTCACTTTTACCTATGCATATATTTCTTTCAGAGTTAATGCAATTGAAAACCTATGGAGATATTATTCTGGATTATCTGGTTCAGCTTAATTTAATTGTAAGTTTCCTTATAAGTGGAAATTATAATTGTTAATCAAAGACAGAAATTAGAAAATGATACATTTATGTCTTTGACTGACTATAGTAAAGGGTCATGAACCAAAGATTGCAAAGGCCTGGCTTCTAGAAAGTAGGAATACAAAGAAATCATTGTTGCTTGAAATATCCAAAAGCAAAATGCAGCAATGTTAACAATGAATTCTAGCTCAGTAAAACCTATATCAGCCTTATGACTTCATTAAAATAAAGAATTTATGCTGTTCTTCAATGAGAGTCTGGTAATTTCCTGAAGCATGAACAGAAAATTATCACAGTTATCTAATGAAAATAATGTTAGTAACTTAGTAGCATGCTTACTCTGTGCCAGGTATGTTATTAGGAATGTTTTGGGAAATATCACATTTCCTCTAACCATCCTTGCTGAGATACTTCCTCCTATTAGTTACTATCCCTACTTCAGAGATGAGGAAGATGCCTCCCACTGACAGAGATCTTGTAGATAAAGGATGGAAAACCAATAGGAGATGGCGTTTGAACCCATATGCATCAAGTTCTCTAGTAAAATGATATACTTTGTGAGTAGAAGAAAATACTAATGTATCTTCCATCCTAAACACAATTTAGCCCTTTTGATAATTTTACACATTTTCCTATAAATACATGTTAGGTACAAAAAAATAAAGTGTTCAGATGAGGTATAATATGTGAGTCACTGCGGGAAAACTGAATATAACTTCCCTTTATTCATTCAAGACATCTGAAGTGAGAACTTTGGGCCACTGCAGGAGCCTCCAAAAAATAATCCCTGCCTTTGTCAGTGCTGGTCTTCCAGCAGCTCCACAGAAGAACCATATGCTACTGCACTTCTGGATGCTGCTCATCTGTCCAGACTTGGACACCTGTACGAAGCTATTCAAATAGCTGCCATTGCTGTGATTTCAAATTGGCATAGAAGCACACCTTCTGTCTTCTGAGATGAATGTTTCTGCATCATGTGTACTCAGGCACCCTTAGAGGCTTGACCACATGCACCACAGAAATTAAAAAAAGGCTGTTCTACAAAAATGATGCAATTATTCAGTTTGTATACAGATAAATGCTTTTTGCAGAAGAAGAAAATACTAAAAGTTAAAATTGGCCCTGGTTCTAGTGTATTTCAAAATGCAAAACAGAGTTATTGCTATTATGTTCTACCAATTTTGTTCTTCCCTTTTATATTTTTTTTTGAGAATCCTACATGTCTTTATGGTCAATTTTTATGTAAATCAAGCTTCACTGAGTTTGTGTTTCTTGAAAGATGATAGGTTTTCATCAAATATTATAGTACAACTTGGACACAGTAATGAACCATTTCTCTCCTCAGAAAACTTAGATTCTGACCTAGTAAATTAAGATATATTGTTAAAAGTCAAATTTTTATGTATCGTGAAGAACAAAGCATTCATCAGCATATTATACTTCACTAGGATTAGTATGTGAAATTCCAGAAAATCAATTTCACTTCTTGGCAGATGTCATTTTTCTATTTCTCTCTCCTGAAAGCTGATCTTCATAGTAAAATTCTGGGAATAAGCACATAAAATTCTCTTTTTCTGTACTTTAACTGAGGCTCAATGTGATACAGTCAATAATATTCATTCATCAGTTTTCCAATTATGTTTCTCCTATTTGATTAATTTCCTCATTAACGTAATAATTGGTAATCACAAAAATCATTTTCTTACCTCATTACCACACCATATAACTCCTGCTGCTTCCTTATCATAGTTTTCCTATTCAGATTCTAATCAATTTACTTTGAAAATAAGTGTCCTAGAAAGGTGACTTTATGAATTTATAAAAGACCCAAATCAACCTCTTATGAATAGGAAACTCTCCCCCTAATGGCTAGATTTCACAGTGCTTGTAGGTATTATACAGGCTCCTGGGGGAGAAAATACGTCAATGGTCTTACCTAATACTGACCTCCATATGCTAAAATTATGTGAAGCATTTACTGGAGCAATAGTGCTAAGACTGTTTATGGGGTAACCAACTGCTCTCTTGATTGAATTTTCGGCCTACTCCATGAGAGGGAATTCATGCCTAATACAGTAAACACGCAAAAAATCAATGGCTAGAGAAGTAATAGTTTGGCTCAAGGGGAGAACTTTTTGATATTGTTCTGCTAAGTAATCATACTGTCAATCTGTCTTCTACACATTTGTTTATATCCATATATTTGTGAAGCTCATACCCTTGGTCAGTGAAGCTTCTTATTGCCATAGGTAGTGGTTGATGTAGACCCATTAACCATTCAAAGTACCAAAGAAAGGTACTGTGAATGTCCAGACATAGCTAGGGCATCTATACCAAATCCTCTCTCCATCACCTCAAAGACACAGAAAATGTCACAGTAGAGGAGGTAGAAAGAATTTAAGGGACAGAAGATGGGCAGGAGTGCTATGAAATGTTGACTTCTGCTTACAGAAATGTGGTTATGTGATCAAAAGCTGCACAATATCAAGCCAATTTCAAATTCCAGAATGGAATGAGAAGGGGCTCCTGAGTCCCTATTCCTATGTGAGGAGCTATCAGAAATGTATGGCTGATAGAGGAATGAGAGTCAAACACATTACTTTGTATATGTGGAAAATGGATGGTTGCCCATGCCTAAGTGAATGACCCCACAGCCATGCCCATATGCGAAGTACCAATTAGACTCCTAAAGTTATAATTATTTTTTAAAAGATTACAAGCTGGGAATTCCTTTAGTTCCATGCCTTTAGTTCCAGCATGAAGGAGGCAGAGGAAGAGATAAGACTTTTGGTCTTGCTGTATCAAATGATTTTTATCCTTCTTTTACATCACATGTCACACACTGGTTTGCATCCAAACTATCAGTTCCAATGTCTTCCTTCCAACAGATATAGTTGTTTTTTTATTGTTTAATAAAATACAACATATGATCTTGGATGAAATAGATAAAATAACTATTTAACAACAAATTATTTTTCTATGGTTCTCTGGTTGTTATTCCACTTATTAGCTTTTCTTTCTGTCTGCTTTATCTGGTCCCACATATTCTTATCTCTCATCTATTCTTTGCAAAAAAAAATAAAATTTATTTAATTTGATTTTATGTGCATGAGTTTTGCCTGAATGTGTCTAATGTACCATGTGTATCTAATGTTCACAGAGGTCAGAAGAGGATATTGGATACCCTGGAAATGGAGTTACAGATGATTGTTAGCCACCATGATGGTGCTGAGAAAAGAACCCAGGTCCTCTCCAAGAGCAGTCAGTGCTCTTAAAAGCCCCACCTCTTATTTATTGTGCATCATTTTTTAGTTACTTGTTAAGAGATCCAATTGAACTAGCATATGGCTATAAAGTTCATTTAAATAGTTTTCTTTCCTAAAACTAAAACAAATACTATATTTTCTATTACTCTATTACAGACAATAAATCTCTATGCCCTATATGTCAATGATTCAGCTTAAACTAAGAAAATGCATTATACTACACTAGAAATCATGATAATACTTATTCTACTTTGTTTAAACCCAAAGTTATTTTATCATGTTATCTAGTTTTCTTAGACAATTCTTTTCACAATACATATTTGAATATAGTTCAACTTTGGAATGCGCTTTTGAAAATGTGGTTTTAAGACAAGTTTTCATGATCTACAGCAGGCTGGTCTAGAACTCATAAACTTTCTGAGAGCCACTGCCTTGATCTTAGAAGCACATGTTTTATTGTAGGCATGACTTTTACAATATGAACATAATCCTGACTAAGGACTTTTACCTAACCTTGTAACCAAGCAGTTATTGTTTAAAATAATAAAAAATTATCTGAACCATGCTCTTCTCTAATCCTACAGACCTTTCCTTGCTGTCCATCCAAGGTAGTATGAGATTGTGTTTGAATATGGTTATGCATGCCTTGCATGTCAATGCGCTGGAAGCAGAATGCTTTCTCATCGCAATCAATGAGGAAAATCTGTTATTGTATGTGTAATGTTCTATGACTTGTGCTCAATGTATAAGTTTCTCTGATAAGATGAGAATTTGTCCTGACTTCTACTTTATCATTTCATGCTCAAGATACTGTTTCAACAAAGCGTAAGCAAGAGTATGATCCAGAAGGAAAGTTCTAAGAGATATCTGAAGGAACAGGTTCTCAGAATTTGGGTCTGCCCTTGGTCTTAAAATGAATGCTATTGGAAATTCAAAGATTAGTGGCTAGAAAAATCCTGGGACAAAAGGCAACAAAAGGAATTCCCAGCCTTTTATTGTAAGTTCTATGAGATGGAACACAAGGCTTTTCATGATAGCTCGCTCCAGAGCTATCTTGGGCAGACAACCAGATAAGTGCAGAGAAAAGAGGGAATTATTAAATGTTCTCTGTCTTGGGTAAGTGTGGCAATAAGCACAAGACTTTCTTTATAGCTTGTCCCAGTATACTTTAATTCTTTATTTGCATTTATCTTCTTCATTATCAAGCTTTGAACTGCTCAAAGGAACTGGGCTCAAAACTTTCACTTTTATTTCCATCTTTATACTTGCACAGAGGGACTCTCTTAACTCTTGAGTTTTTTGTATATACATGACAATTAATGAATTTACTTAAAGCAATTTGAACTAAGTGTTATCAAAGCAAAATTGTGAACCATTAATGGGACACATAATTCAAAATCTTAGAAAAGAACTGGTAACTGATTAAGCTAGAACTTATAAACAGTTCAATTTAAGCATTTAACTGTTTATAACTAGATTAAAGTAGATATAAGGCCTCATCAAGAGAAATAAAGGGTGCTTTTAAATAAACTATAACTTATAGATCCTCGTGGAACTCCTTGGACTAATTATCTTGCTTTTCACAGAGCTTGCTTCCTTGGGGCAAAAGGCAATGTAAGAAACTAACTTAAATAAGTAACAGTAATTTTAGAGGCTGATAACAACATCTTTTTCTTCCTTGCATTACTAAGCCTGTTCTTCAATGATATGGAATATTCTTTCCCCCATAGAAAGTCCTTTGCTATCTGTTTGTTTTGTCTTTGTGTCATCACACAGTTTTTGAACTCATTTTCCAGTTCAGATGGCATGGATACTTTTAAAGAGAACAAAAATTCTAATATCTTTTTAATAGTTATTTTTAGTATGTGTGTGTGTGTGTGTGTGTGTGTGTGTGTGTGTTCTGCATGTCCTAAATTATGTTCATTGAAGATTGCTTGGCTAGAAATTATAACATTTTTAAAGAGGGGCAGGAATCAAAAGGAACACTTAAGTGAATAATATAATTTAACCCACAAGAGAGAAGACCCTCCTTAACTTAAGTTCATTAGAATTTTGCTGATTTCCATAATATGTGTAAGGCCAATATTTAATCCATAAGTTTTATGAATAGTGGACACTGTACAAACAGACTAACAAGGCAAAAATTTAAAACAATAATTAAGGTCATGGTTCATTAAAGATCACATTGGTAAGAAGATAAATCAAATAAGCTCTACTTCTTTTAAGTTCAATAAATGAGATATAGAAATATTCATATCTTGTCAGTGAGACAAGTAATTAAATTTGACAGGGCCTCTTTCCTCATGGAGATTCATAAGGGGAGGAAAACAAAAATGGTTTCGGTAGCAAAATACGGAAGAGTAACTAGATACCCATAACCTGTATCAATTGGAAATAAAGCTAAAATAAAACTTGGGTTCAAGTCTGGACCAACATTAAACTGGAAAATAAAATAATGGCCTCTTATGAGAAACAGAAATATAAATTAAAGAATACTTAATAACTTTTGTAGATGGTCTTCCTCCATTTACAGACACTAATTGTAGATATAAGTTTTCAGGCATGTGATCTTCTCAAATATAACAGTGGAGAAACTCAAGTTACATAATAATAAAGGCAGAAACTATTGTTAGTTTTATTCTCCTTGATTATGAGTGCAAAGTGCCATGTTCTTTTGCTCTTATAAAGTTTTAGAGCTATTAGAGAGTATCTCTTCAAAATCAAGTATTCTGACATTTGCAACACTTAGATTATAAAACTTCTCTGAAAACATCTGCATAGGAGGACAGGAAGCAGTGAAAATACTAGGCACAATTTTAAAGATAAGCAAATGCCTTTTATGTATACTGGTAAATTCTCATGTGCTGTTTGTCTTAGAAGCTGGTTGGAAATGGGATTCCACCCTCCCACTGCAGATATAAGAATGTTCATCTCAAAATGTCCTCCAAAGCTCTGAAAGCAGGATGGCCCCCTGTCTCAGTGACCAAGAGGAAGTCAATAAAGCAATTCTATAATAATGGCATTATGCACTTGAGAACCATTAAGTGCTAAAACATTTCCACTAGAGTAATTTTTGCTTATTTCATCACAGAAAGTTGTTTATAGTAAAAGCAGCTTAAGGGATATTCTATTTTGCCACTAAAAGAGTACTTGGGAGTACTTGGGTGGGACCCTTACAGTAGAGTTTCAGGCCCCCAGACTGCAGGAACAATGGAGCCAGCCTTAAGCTGGCAGGCTAGCTCCTCCTGTAGTAATAGGATAATAGATAATTTACTTATCACTTTAAATATACAAGAAAAATAAGCTGTTATTCTTGGGAAACCCTATGTGGATAAGAGGCAAGGCATTTTTCACCAATCTCTAGGATAATAAGGAATTTACCTATAATATTAAATGTACTAGAGAAAAAAAAAACTAAAATCCAAACCTACGTGTGGAAACCCCTTTAAATATTTTGGTTTAGTCTTAGGTAATTCAAATTGGACTAAGAAGGTTTGTTTGGCCAAATGTTATTGCTTTAAATTGTACTGGTCAAATTACTATTATGGCTTATATTCAGCTACTCTAAGAAATTCAGCTTTAACTTAATTGACATAGTTTTTGTTCACTGTGAAGGAATAAAATATTAGCTTATCAAAAGAAACTTAATAAGAATAGAGTAGGTATTACCTAGTACCCATTCAAGAATGTTCTCAGAACAGGCAATAAATCTATTTGTTGATAAAAGTCCAATGAGATTAAGATAACCAGTAAATAAGAGAAAATGTCCTAAGGATGTAAGAATAAATATTTTATTGGATAAATAGTTATGTGTGATTATTATGATGGTTGAATATTTTCATACAGGAAGTGAAAACCACAAAAGGCTTTTGTTATCTTATGAAATCTTGAGGGGCTGGAGATGTGGCAAAGTTAATTGAAATGATTTCTTTTGCAGAGGACCTAGGTTCAAATTCCAGCATCCACACTGTAGCAAACAACAATCTGAAACTCCAGTTCTAGTGATTCTGATGACCTCTCTTGACTTCTGCATACACTGCATGACACAGATGCCCTTGCACACATGCATGTATGTATAATACTCTGATACATATAAATTAAAAATAATAAATAAAATGTATTTTAAAATATTTTAATTATTGAATTATTGTGTTTTTCATACAGAACATCTAAATCATATTTATGGCCCTTTCCCCACCAGCCCTCCCCAATATCCCCAAAGCTGGAATCCCTACATTCTTTGATCTGTATAAATTCTATTGTGTCGAGTTAGTGTACTCAAGTGACCTCAGTGCAGGCTCATCCACTGAAGTCTAGGCAGCCTACCCAGAGTCCCTCGCTTTAGGAAGAAGAGCTTATCCTCACCCAACAGTAATGAGGGGCCAATATTTGTTAAGCAAATATTGGGTTCTACTATCCATTTCACCCCTGCCTTGCTGGGTTTTTGTCTGTTTACGTTTGCATGGATTTTGATCATCCCAAAAGATTGCTGTAGTTTCATATGAGCAGGGTCCAAGAGCTTGAGGAATTCTAATTCCATGTGGTCACACCCCTCTTCACTGGCTCTTACAATCTTTCTTCCTCCTCTTCCACAATGGTCCCTAAAGCCTGGGTGAATGAGACTTAATATACCAGTCCTATCCAGAGACCCACTCACTGCAGATTCCTAATGTCTGTACATTGGCCATTTGTGACTTTTTGTGTTACTGGACCTTTGTTGCATGAAGGAGCTTCATTAATGAGAGTTGAGAAATTCATTAGTGTCTTCTTTATCCTTTGTTCTATGTTGCATGAGCCTTGGGTGTAGAAGCTGCATGGTAGAGGCTCCACATATGCATGGAAAATTCACAGACAACGTCTATGTGTGACCAACTGTGGTACTCTGTGTTAGTCTTTATCTGGTACAAAAGAAGTTTCTTTGAGGGGTAGTGACTGGGATACTTGACTGCAAATACAATGATTCATAATTTTCATTTAGTAAGAAAATACTTTAGCCTAGGGATATAACAGCCCTGGGAATCTCTCTAAGATCTATAACTCTTCAGCCATATGTATTTGGCTATGATTACAGTACAAAAAGGAAAATACAATCCAACAAAACCTCTGAGCTACCCTGAAAGCAGTCCTAGGAGGGAAGTTTATACCTCTAAGTATCTACATTAAAAAATCAGAAAGAGCACAAATTCATGATTTAATATTATGACTCATGAATCATGAAAAGCCAACAACAAATGAAACCCAAACCAAGCAGACAATAAGAAATAACAAAAATAAGAGCAGAAATCAATGAAATAGAATAAAAGAAAACAACACAAAAAAATCAATGAATCTTAAGACCTGGTTCTTCAAAAAGATAAACAAGATACACAGACATTTGGCTCAGTTAACCAAAAGAAAGAAAGACAACTCAAGCAAATCAACAAAATCAGAGTTCAAAGGAGAAATAGCACAACAGACAATAAAAAGATTCAAAATATTATAAGGGAATGTTTAAAAAAACTATAATTATTAAATTTGAAAAATTAAAGAAATGGATGCATATCTAAAATCATGGGACTCACCAAAGCTAAACCAAGAAGTGATCCTTAAACTGATGCTTAACATATGAGGAAATTCATACAGCAATACAAAACTTCCACACCAAAAAATCCCAGGCCCAGGTAGATTCACAGCAGAATTCTACCAGATATTCAAAGAAGATCTATATCCAATACCACTTAAATTATTCCAAAAGATAGAAACAGAGGGATAACTCCAAAATTCTTTCTATGAAGAAAGCATTACTCATACAAAACAGGTAAAAATACAATAAAAAAGAAGACTATAGACCCATATCCTTAATGAACATAGATACAAAAATTCTTAACAAAATACTTGGTAAACTGCATATAGATACATATCAAAATGATCATCCAACATGATCAAGTCAGCTTTATTTAAAGAGATACATGGGTGGTTCAATATACATAAGTCAAAAATGTCCTAAGCACATAAACTGACTCACAGACAAAATAACACAAGGTGATCTCAATAGATCAAGAAATGGCCTTTGACAAAATTCAACATGTATTAATGTTAAAAGTCCTAGACAGAACTGAACTGGAGACAACATACCTCAACAAAATTAAAGCTATATACACACACAAAAAAACCCTCCACAGCCAACACCATTATAAGTGGAGAAAAACTAGAAGGATTCCCATTAAAATCAGGAACCTGGTAAGACTGTCCACTGCCTCCACTCCCTTTTAACATAGCACTTGAACTTCTTACTAGAGCAATAATAATACAAGAGAAGGAAGTTAAAGGAGTACTCATTGGTAAAGAAGATGTCAGATTATTACTTTTTGCAGATGACATATTTCTATAACAAGGGATAAGGAAGGCAATAATGAATTTCATAACTCTCATTAATGAAGCTCCTTCATGCAACAAAGGGCCACTACACAAAAGGTCACAAATGGCTCAGTCACAGAGATTAGGAATCTGTAGTGTGTGAGTCCCTAGGCAGGACTCTTTATACTAAGTCTCATTCACTCAGAGCTCAGTGACTAATGTAGATGAGGGGATGGAAATATTGTAAGAGCCAGTGAAGAGGGGCATGACCATATGAAAACAGAATCCAACAAGCTTCTGGGGCTATGCTTCTATGAACCTATATTAAGTGTTTAGGCATGCTTGATATCCATGCACAGTTAAGCACACAAAACCCAGCAAGGCCAAGGAGAAAAGGGGAGCAGACCCCAACCTTTGCTTGAGAAATATTGTCAACTGATTACTGTTGGTTGAGGATGGGCTTCTTCCTAAAGTAAAGGACTCTGGGTAGACTGACTAGATCTCGGTAGATGAACCTGTATTGAAGTAACTTGGGGAAACTAAGTCAACACAATAGATCATAACACAGTTCAAAGGGGGTTATGAAGGTTGGGTGTCCGGTAGGGAAAGTGAAAGAAGAATAAGATTGATTGAGATGTTTGATATCAAATACACAATGATTCAATAAAAAAATTTAAATAAAATAATTAAAAATTAATTGAGCTTTTAAATTGTGCATTTCGTACAATAGTTCTTAGTCAAATTTAGACTTTCCCCACTCCCCGACCCAGGTCCTCCTCAAAACCATCTCCAATCAGATCTCATGCACTGTGCCATACTTGTTAAGTCCTATCCAGTAAAGCATTTGTACCTGGATGTTCTTAGGGACAAATTCATCTAATGGAATCTAGACAGTCTAATTATTGTAACATCTACTCTCCATCTAGTCTCCAATAGCTCCAAGACTAAGACCAGCTCACCACTCAGGTCCTTTGTTCCAATCCAGGTCCTTGTCTTATTGAGTTGACATGGTTTCTTTGCTTATTGTCACAAGTTAACATGAACAAGTTCCTAGGGCCCTGAAAGCTCTGCTTTCCTTCACTGACCAACCCGGCTCTTATAATCATTCCACTCCCTACCCAAGATAAAGGAAATCGTAATATAATGTATGAATATGGGTATACATATTTTCTATAACAAAGCACTGAAAACAGGGTGCTTTGCCATTTACAAACGATGAAATATCTGTTTGTTGTTGCTTGCATGATATTCTAGGCCTAACGATCAAAGTGCAAGATTCTCTTCTAAGAGTGGTTCCTGATTTTTACTTCACCATATCATACTAAAGATACTATTTCAAGAAAAGAATGAGGAAAGCCCTGGCCCAGAAACAGTTTTGTAAGATACTTGAAAGAATAGTTTCTCAGAGTTTTGAAGTTCTGCCCTTTACCTTACAATGAATGCTAAGATTTGTGCTGATTTCTTAATTCAGGCATAATTCCAAAGTGGGTTAGAAACATGACATTTTATATTTCTATAAATAGTATTTTTGTAGTAGATATGGCTGTGGGAAAAACTGAGTTTGTAAATTTTGAATCCATCCCATCATATAAGTTGTTTACATAATAGACAAGTCTGATGAAGATAGTATATGAAATTGCAAGATATTTTGATATTAAAAAAATAATGTTTTTTAGTAACAAAATGAAGAGTGTGAGTGAAGTTTTGGTCAGTTTTATCATTTTGGCAACTTCAGTTAAAAATCACATTACATTATTTTTCACAAGTCAAATTTCATCCTGAAGTAAAAGGTGACTTTTAATGTGAATATACAGATAAATATGATGTAACAAATCTACCTCCAAGTATATTTATGTGTTCAACTTTCTCAAGTAAGTTACAAATGGCCTTAGTAGCACTAATCCACAATCCCAAATTTAAATTATAAATAATCCCATCATTGTGGAAATTAGGAGTTCTAGAATATATTTAAATTATCTACTGCTATAACTATTAACAGAGACAATTTTCAGATGCTTGAGTGAGAAGGTGTCACAGGAAGAATAAAGTATCTTCATTAAATCACCTTGTATCAAAATTTTTAAATGTGATTTCAATCTGTGCCACAATTCTGGATAACAGTCCCATGGAAACTGTGGTGATTGGAATGACAGCGTCCCCCATAGGCTCTAAGTATTTGAATACTTTTTCCCCAGTTGGTACTGTTTCTGGAGTTTTTAGAAGGTGTGGCCTTGCTTGAGGAAGCATGTCATTGGAGGCGGGCTTAGAGATTCCTTAGCCTTGCAGGATCTCCAATTGCACTCTACCTCCTGTGTCTGCTTTTAGAGGTGAGCACCTAGCTTCTACTCTAGTGCCCTCTGCCTCCACGCCTCCCCACCGTGATGAACTCTTGCCCTTTTAGAATTGTAAGGTAAATAAGCTCTTCCTTTTATAATTTCCTTTGGTCAGTGTTTCTATCACAGCAACACAAAAGTGACTACTACAAAGATATCCTGTATTTTCTTTAAAAAGTCATGATGGATTTCATTTATGTTTTGAAAATGTTCTGTTTCTTTGATCTGAAGCACTTTCTACAGTAATGTGTACAATTAATCAAAGTTTATCAAGTTACAAATAATATTCTCTTTTTTTAACTGAATTACTGCTTATATACATGCTTTCAATTAGTGAAAATTTCTCAGGATGTGCAATCATGTATGCATGTTGATATATATGTAATATTTTAATTTAAAATAGTTCCATAAGAGCTTTAAAAATACCAGTGTTTAGTATCTACACATTATATATTGCAATGAAATGGTCTCATGGTCTTATTTTGCTTTGTGAAACAAAATTAAATAGCACTTTAATCTTGTTTCTCTATTTTCATGCTGCATGCCAGGTTTTATAACTACCATGTCATATCCTTCACTTCATGAAATTCTTATGTTACAATAAAGTAATTACATAAGCAATTTTTTCCAGAAAACGGTGTAAAATGTTACTATATGTCAAAAGCTCTGCTATTTTCTGCAACTAAAGTATAGTCATCTTTGAAGGTCTCCTTATCTTTTCACTTGTTTTAAACAAATAGCATCATTTGAACCACAAGAAAAAGAAGTTGTTTTCCCTTTTGTGAGCTCCATACCCATCTTAAATAGCTACTCAGGCATTATGTAAGGGGAAGCTATACAAAGATTGGACTTTCCTAGAGCAACAACATTCTTGAGTCCAGGACACAGTCCTTAGTCGATTTTGCTTCCACTGGCATTTTTTAAATCCACATAAAAGTGGATTTTTAAATCCACATATCAAGTCAATATGGAGTGAGGAATCAACAAAAACTTATTTTGTTCGAAAATGCCATACTTAAAATTTTGTGTGCCAATTACAATAAGAGTTTTTTTAAAAAAATTGCAAGCTCCATAAGATCAACCTTAACCCACACACACAGTCATGTGCATGTGCATATTTATGTGTGAGCACTACATGTACACATATGCACACCACACAGACATACCCATACACAAACACACACACAAATGATAAAAGAAGAGAAAAAAATCATCTAATGCTAGGAGAGTGAAATTGGCCAAAAAAAAATGTAAGCACATTTAAGATAAAAGTTTTTCTCACAGAAGTATATCATGTTAACTCCAATTTATAAAATGAAGAATTAGGATCAGTTTTAATATCGGACATTGAGGCAGAGTCTATGCAAAGCAAGGGGTATCCAAAAATATCTAAATTACATCTGCCTAGATTTTTAAATTGTGTGATAAAATGCTTATATCATTTAACTACTAACAGATTATTAACTGATATATTCAATATAGTCTCAACAATATAAACTGTTATTTTTACTTTTTTCCATTTTCATGCATGTGGCATGTGAATGCATGCATGTTGAATTAGTGTAGGTACCCATGAATATGTGTGTATATGCTTGAGGAGAACTGAGGTAGATGTCTGAAATCATTCTGGATTGTGTTTCTATGTTATTTATTGAGGCAAGATCTCTCAGTAGAACCCAGAGATCAACTACATAGCTCTTCTTGCTACTCTGCTTACCCTTGTGAATCCCTTGTCTCCTCCTTCCTAGACTGAAATCACAAGTAGGCTGCTACATGCACCTACTATTTATAAAATATTATTTTTAACCCCCAGTTATCATAAAATACCAATAGTGATTAACATATTAACAAATATTTGTGTGTTGCATCTTTGTGCCTGTTTTCATGTGCGTGTGTGTGTGTGTGTGTGTGTGTGTGTGTGTGTGTGTGTGTATAAGAAATCAATGCCAGATGTTTTCAATAGCCAGTTTATCTGTACTTTATCTTTTTACCTTTTTTTCTTTTGACAGTCTCTCCTGGAGCCAGGAGCTCATTTATTAGGGTAGATTAGTCAGTCAGAAAGTTTTACTTATCCACTTGTATGGAGTAAATCTGTAGAGTTTCTCTCTTGGCCTTGAGGGACATGCCTCCAAGTGTGATTGACAGCCAACCAACCAATGACTTAAGGGAAAGAGTCTAGTGGAAAAAGCAGGGAAAGCTGGGAAGGGCACCAAGGAGTGCACCACAAGTCTCTATCTTGGGGCTGTGTGCCATAGGTTCATGGGACTTCTGATCAAAATGATGGCTTCCCCAAACGAAATTTCTGTCTCTGTCCCTTAGATGAATCCTTTGTAAGTAACCCAGAATAAATTAATGCTCTAAGAGAGCATTCTCTGTCGGCTCAATAGGTTCAAACCTGGGGGGGTGGGGATGGGGCTGAACGCGGAGCCTAGCTGCAAGAGGAGAATTCACAAGGCACAATGGCATAGTCAAGCAGGACCAACTGACAAAATGTGAATGCTTCTGGGAAAAGGATTTACCATGTGGCTGCCACTAATGTGAGGACCAGCGAAGGAAAGAATATGGGCAGAAGAAATTTTGATTTGGTGGATTATCCCCATAGGACTGGTGTGTGGCAGCCATTGCAGGGATAGGGTGGTTTAGAGTGAAATATGTACTAAGGTAAACTCGCCTAAGCTGATGAGATAGGTGGAGCAAATACCATGGTGGCAATCTCATGCTGAGGCTGTAGCCCAGAGAGAGAATCAAAGTGTGAGAGACAATTAGATCTAGAGAAAGATTTGAGACTTGCTTCTTCAATACTAGCCTCTGACCTTGCTAGCAAATTGGATAAAAGAGAAAAGGAGATAGAAATTTTAGCCTGCTGCTTTTCACAACTATGAGGTTGAAAAGGGAAGAAAACCAAGGTCAAGTTGATAATACAAGACCCATCCTGGGACCCTAGAACCCAGAACCCCTGGGAAGAATCAGGCAGTAATAGGGAGGACACAACCCAGAAGAAGCTAAAATTGCACCTCAGGTTTGACCAGTAATACAAAAAAGGGAAAAATCCAGATATCAGCATGCCTTAACAAGCATGAAAATTTAGTGAATAAAGGGTTCTCCGCCCAAGAGCTGCAGGAGGTAGGAAAGACACTCAAACAGACAATGAAGAAGCCCTTAACTACTTGGCTTGTAAAGCTGTGAAACATGGGAACAGATTGGATTATTTTAAGAGTTGCAGAGGCAAGACAGCTAAGCAATATAACTGTTCATCCCTCCTTGAGATTTAGGCTGTGTAACCTGAGTCAGTAAAAGGGAAAGCAGCCTCTGATGGACTGGCATATGTGAGCCATTAGAGATATTTGGTTAACACCAGAGGAGGATCCCATGAATGTCAGGAGCTGGAGAACAATAATAGGGGGACAGGCACTGCTGATAGAACTGGAAATGAGGAAAGCAACATATGGTGCCCCTTTCACAGGACCAGATAGGACTGTGTTCACCAGAGATTTAATGAAGGATTTCATTGAACAAGGGCCTCAACATTGGTATGTACGTTTAGTGTCCCTGCTAAGTCCCCTAGTGGGACAAGATCTTTACAAGGCAGAAGAGGGTTTGATAGATTTAAGCAGCCTAGACCAGCATGTAAAGTATGTCTGTAGAATAGAACAACCTAAAAAGATGTATAAAATAGACAAAACAGAAAAGGAGGTCTGTTTGTGTTACTCATAGACAAATATGGCCAGACTTTTTTCTAGCCCAGGTTCCTTAAGAAAAGATTGATAAAAAGCCAAATTCTGTTTTAAAGCACTTCTGGGAGGGCTTAAACCCTGAGAAACAGTTCACAAAAGGTACTCAGAGGATAAAAATTATTCCGGGGAGGATACTAATACTTCCAGAGTAAGTAGGGTAGATTTCTCCCCTATGAAAGGCTATTCGAAGGATGGAAGCAGTTTGCCTGGCTAGGGCCTCTCCCATCAGCCAGTTGTGGTCAATGAAGACACCACAGGTGTGGTTAGAGCTAGGAGTCTGACCCAGAGTCTGTCTGACCCTGGGAAACAACAGGTGCAACAGGAACAAGAGAAGCGTTATTCCTCCTTGGCCCTGTGTAGGACCAAGCAGCTTGGGCCAGCCCCAAAAAGTTAGCAAGGATAAAGGGATGCATGGAGGCTCCATGAGAGAATTCCAGGACACTAAATGGATTTCAGACAATAACTAAAGATAGTAAAGGACTGAAAAATTTATATGCCATTGTACCCAACATGAACCTACTGAAAAAAGAGCTGATTGAAATCAAAAGGAATTTTCCATGCTATGTTAGACCTTGTATATGTATATAATGTTAACTTCTGACTGTTTGAAGGATCTGAAACCCAGTTGAGAGATGTCAAATACACCTGAAGAAAAAATGGAATGTAACTTGTACAAGGTACAAGGGTGAAGTATAGCTGTGAAATTCTGGGAATTCTATGGGCCTAAGCCTATAGATGCCAAATAGTAAAGGGATACTTTATATAATTGTTTACTAGCAATTCCAGTATCAGGCATGGTTTGACCCTCTCTGTTAGCTGTTGGCCAAGGGAGCCTTGAAAGTCCCCTTCTACCAAAACAAAAGGCAACTGCCATAGTATAATGCTGGTTGAACACTGGAAGTGGATGGTAAGGCCCTATTAATGAAGATGAGACATGGTTCAAACATGGAAAAGAAATATCTAGCTGGGATTGAGCTGAAAACTCCCCACAAATGGATGACTGGCTTTCAGAGTGCTAGAGGGAGCTATGTAGGCAGCTATGGAAGAATGGTCCTGAAAATCTCTGCTTAATGACAGATCTTGCGTGCTTCACTGTCAGATGCCAAACAAGATGTCTCTACTGGTGTAATAGAAGCTCGTCTAGTATGTGCACCCCCAGCATATTTATAGATTTTGGGCCCACTCTTCAGGAAGGGCACACACATCTGATATTAGGAAAAAATTCAACCCCTAGGGGTGATGTGGGAAGTTATAGGCCCCCGTAAAGGAGCTATTGTAATGGTTTGCAAAATGAATATGATGTGCCTACTTAGGTACTGCATAAGCATTTGTGTTTACACCCATAGGTTAGGTCATTCAGTATTTGTATGGATGTTACTTTTGTTGTTGATTGTTGTTGTTACACTTGTTGTGTTTTATAGTAGGAGTATCATTGAAGCCAGATGATAATCCATGCCATAGTGGAAAGAACATCACCCAACACCTGTTATTCCCCTCTAAACCCCTTGCTCCTGTGGTTCAGGGACCATTGTAGAAGATGATAGCAGAAAGTTTTGTAAGAGCCAGAATGAAAAGGGGTGCGTTGTGGGTAAATCTGCAGAGTTTCTCTCTTGGCCTCAAGGGACATGCCTCCAAATGTAATTGACAGCCAACCAACCAATGACTTAAAGGAAAGGGTCCAGTGGAAAAAGCAGGGAAAGCCGGGAAAGAGATGGAGCAGTGTCATCACCAGTCTCATCTTGAGTGTGTGTGACGCAGGTTCACGGGACTTCTGATCAAAATGCTGGCTTCCCCATACGAAATTTCTATCTCTGTCCCTGGGGATGAATCCTTTGTAAGTAACCCAGAATAAATTAATTTATCTAAGATAGCATTCTCTATTCACTCAATTGGTTCAAACCTGGGAGAAGGGACTGAACACCAGGCCTCACTGCGAGAGGAAAATTCATAAGACAATTTGTCTCAGACCCCACACCCCTGACTCCCAACTCTGGGGTTGCAGACATGCTCTTCTGTGGCTGACTTTTATGTGACCATTGTGGATCTGACATTAGATCCTCATGATTTCATGGTAAGCACTTTACCAGCCGAGCCCGCTCTCCATCCCCAAAAGACAGTTTATTTATATCTTACTATTGAAAGTTCTGGATCCTGATTAATTGTAACTAGAGTCAGTGGAAATGCCAAATTGCAGTGGGGCTAGAATGTGCCAGAACAAAGCTACTTAATTATGAAACAGGGAATAAGAGAGAATTGATCTGCCTGGAATCCTAAAGTCCTCGCCAGAGCCATACTCTCAGTAATCCAAGGAACTCCCATTATGCCCCAACTCTCAAAGATTCAACTACTTCTCATAGTACCAACACAAAAGTTAAAATATAGATCTCTTGAACACATATCCAAACAATAGCATTTATCACAGGGAACATACTAGAAAGAAAGGCATTGATAGTAATTATTACACTTTGGGTTGAATGATAGACTTATGGATTTTAATGTTTTCCATGTTCAAATTTAATGGTGAATCTGAAGTTTTAATTATAAACATGTATATTAACTCATTATATTAGAAATAAAATATTTATAAATTAAAACACAGATGTAAATCTATGCCTATGAGTGACACAACTGATTTTGGAATATATTAAAAGCAGTAGATATATTATGATATAATGCAATCTAGTGTGAATACTAAAGATGTTTAGACATAACAAATACATTCTATTATGAATTATTGGATTCAGTAATAGTACTGTAATGCAATTTAGGTAAAGTTTTGTTTTGTTTTTATGAGACACAGTCCACCATGTAAACCTGACTGTCCAGGAACTCAGTATGTAACTTAGACTGGCCGTAAACTCACTGAGAACTGCCATCCTCTGCCTCTGGAGTATTAAAGATGTACACCACCATTATTTGGCTAGTGTTAAATTTTTTATAATGAAGTTATAATTAATAAGAGTTTAAAATTCAAAAACATGATTTAATGAAATAAAAAATGGAGTGTATTTTTCTATTTTGTATTAAAAGTTTTACAGTTGAGGTTTCAATAAGTAAAACATTCTTGTACTACAAAAGCAAAGAATGAAATTCTTTGAGGCTTTCAAGGATAGAGTTAGATACTTCTTAGTAGGACATAGAACTTGGAGTTTTCTTCAAGGATTAATGGATTTCTCTAGCACAAGGGCAGATGGAGGCAACGAACTGAACAGAAAAACAAAGGCAGAGACTTGAGGAGAGTACTTTAGACACAGATGGACAGAGACTGACATTGGGCTCCCATTTCACATTATTCTGCTTCATTAATCTTCTTTGTTCTTTTTTTTTGACCAAATGGAACTTTTTTAGTTGGTATTTTTATTGATTTTTTTTGCAATCTTTGTGCAATATAGTTTGATGGTAGATTCCCTCCCTTACAAAACTCCTTCCACCACCAGTCTCCCTATATTATATATATAAAATACTGCCTGTAGATTCTGATTTGTGTCTCCAAATGTCCTACAGTATGGGTTCATTCACTGAGCCCACCAAGGATCCCATCCCTCTAAGACAGTCTTCCTCCTTCCCAGAAGTCATCAATTGAAAACATTCCTTAGGTCAAGTTGACATTTCTTTTCCATTTCTTTTGTGTAATTTATATTTATTTGCCAACCCTGATCCTTACAGGTATGCATGGTTTCATTTTATTTTCATAATAATTGTCTAAGGAACTTATATTTTTATTTTTCAGTTCAACAGACAAAGAATGTAACTGAAAGGCTAGAGAAATGGATCAGCAGTTAAAAGGACCAGTTGCTCTTGCAGAGGACCTGGGTTCAATTACCAGCACTACATGGGAGCAAAAACCATCTGTAACTCCATTTCTGGGGATTAGACACCTGTCTCTGACCTCTATAGGCACTGCACAGCATCAGTGCACTCATACACAGGTAGACAATATACTCATACACATAAACAATAAAAATAATAAATAAAATGTTTGGTAAAGAATGCAATTTGGTGCAGATGTGGAAGAAACAGATAAAATCTACAGTCAGGGAAAATATCTCATCTAAAAATTTTGATCAACTGATCCAGAAGCCCACCATTGAATTATCCCAGATCCTAAAGGAAAAATAAAAAGTAGGTGAAGTTTAAGTGAATCAAAGTGGCTATGTAAAATACAAAGAAAACAAATGAAACTATACACATCTAAGAGTACTATGAAAATGAAATTAATAGTTTAGGAAAATTAATTTTATCAGCACCCGATGGTTCAAATAAAGAAAATGGTCACAACAAAGAACATGAACTAGAAAATAAGTGATTTCAGTTGTGACAGAAAGAATATCTGATTTAAGGCTGAAGGACTAAGAAAAAATAAAGTGATACAAGAGTTAACACAGTGATTTACAGGACGTATGGCTGAGTGGGTGTGTAAGACTACATGGCAAGAGAATGATTATTGATTCATAAGGAGTACTCTGGGCATGCTTAATGTATTTTCAAGGTTAGAAAAAGTAGTTGATCGGGTCTCAGTTGCTACCAATATTGTTTGTGTTCAATCACATTTCTTTATGTTTGTACATATAATCTTACTTGACCTCATCATAGTAATTGAAAAAAAAACAGAAATGAAGGTATGTCATAAATTTTAGTTAAGTAACAGACATCAAGGACTTTTCATTTTAGTAAAATAAACGGAATGCATTAATCTGACATTTACAAGTGTAGTCTATATCTATATGATTTTCATAATCAACCTGTGAATCTATGCGTGTGTAGAAAGACTTGTGATTGTTTATGCTGAAATGTCACTTTTGTTAATGCAATAGAAATTTTTATTTTCTCTCTTATTTCTATTTCTTTCTTTCTTTTTAGTTGTTGTTGTGGAAAGAGTTAAATAGGTTTAAAGCTCACAGTGAGGAAATCCAAGGCAGTACTTTATGGTTTCCAAATAAATTATATACCACATTTTCCCATAACATTTAAAGAACAGATATATATTTGGAAATATCTTTCTTAGTCATTTTTATCTTACAAGCAAGTAGCTTTATAACAGAGGTATCCTCTTAACTTGAGTATTTCATTTTCTTTTCTTTCTTATACAAAAACCACTTAGTTCTTTTAACTTCTCTAGGCAATGTAAAGTCTTCACTCAAACTGGAGGGAATCAATTGTCTAAGAAGATAATAATTTAAATATTCCAGGAACTTTTGACTGGCTGATAGGCAGCAGCTAGCAGTAAACCAAAATATCAGAACTGAAAGGACTTTTTTTTTCAATGATTAAATGAAAACTCAATTTTGAGACATATACATATCTCTGAAATAAGTGAAATCAATATAAATACAAATAATTCCAACAAAAGTCTCAATACTAAGTTTTCCACTTAAAATGCTAAGTTGTATGAATTTCAGCCCTCTCAGCTTGTGGCAACTTCTAAGCTGAAAGTATTGCGTATCTACAACAAGCACTGAGCTATTTTCCCACAAAATGTTTTATCATTTAATTTTGTTAGTACTGTTTTAGATTGATCTTACATATATAAAGAATGAGGGGCAAAGAGTTTTAAGTTATTTCCTACCTATCCATTTTTTCTTTTTATCTTCAAAAACATTATTGTATAAACTATAAGAATGGGCTTTTAACCTTAAAATTCTCTGACTTGTCAACAACAATTAAATAGTCCCAACTGGAGCAATCTCTTCCATCCTATCTGAACAGATAAATCATTTTTGAGGCAAACATAAATGCTTGTAATTTCCAAATAGCATTTTTGGAAGTAAAGTCTCTAAAATTATTACAGATACTGTGTCAACTATAAATAGAAAGCATGTTTGTTTTAAAAATTACTTTCAACAGTCACCTTGAATGCTTTCAAAATTACAGGTTGTACTGAAAGTGGTCTATATACATTCATCACCTTGGAAATAATTGGCTCTGAACTGGTGTGAGTGACATCTTTTCCCACAGAATTTTCAGGTAAAAGAAGAGTGAGGAAATAAACAACCCAAAAATAACAAAACCCAAAGCACACAGTCTAATAGTGGAATATAAAAATGAATAAAGTGTTGCCTAAGTTGGGTGAATAGGTAGCATTTGGAGAGCAAATGCCAAAGATAATATTAACTAAGTTAATGTCAACACCTGAGAAAAACAAGGCAAGATCGGGGAAGTGTGGAAAAGGAACTCAGCCTACAGCTTTAAGCACTACCCTTCCCTATAGAGAAAGCAACTCTCAGAATTTTTCATCATGTGTTTTGTTTTAATTAGGGAAATAAATGATTTCCCAGGCATTTGCTAAGAAACCATAATGAATAGCACATCTGCCCACACATTTCTCTGTTACTGACTCCAGATGGAAATTATGTGTCTTTCATCTTCACTACTTTACTCAAGCACCTCCTTCACAGCAAAGTGTGTCCTGTAAAATGGATTCCGGTCAACATAGTTTGCAGGGCCTCTTCTGCAGTGCACCTAACTTTGGGAGGTAGTGATGATGGAAATTTCCAGTGTAAAATCTGACTCAGCCCAAATCCTTTCCAGGCAAGTATCCATATACCTTTTGACCTTATTGAGCCATTGAATACAGAGAGTTATATCAAAATAGTCATGTTTCCTCCTGCTAATTTGAAACTGCTGCTAAAGAAAGAAACTTTCAGCCCATTCCAAAATAGAAAACGCAATATCCTTTAGGTTAAGTGTATTACAGTTCTATTACAATCTGTTTATTATGATTTTCAAGTTAAATACAGCAAACTAAGGTTATCCATTATTAATAAAGCTCATGTTAAGTCAGAGTAGAATGAAAAAATTTGGTTTTTATTTTATTTTTGTTTTTATTATTTTGTTTTATTTTCTGAGCTAGAGTCTTCCTGTAGCCCCAGCTGGCCAAGAACTCACTATGTGAATCAGGTACTACCTAGTACTGCCTCCCTAGTGTTAGGATTAAAAGTGTGCACTAGCATATCTATCTGAAAAACATTCTTTTTCTAATTCAAGGAAATAGATAGATGATATATATATATATATATATATATATATAGAGAGAGAGAGAGAGAGAGAGAGAGAGAGAGAGAGAGAGAGACATATAAAAGCAGAGAAGAAAGGGGCATAGCTGCTGCAGGTCACATTTCTTCAGCTTTCTGTGTGACCTGAATGATATTTATAGCTTCCTTCCAGCTCATCTTTCCATAAACATTGCATCTTCAGTCATCAGCACACTGGTCATGAGTTTTCTATATTTGTGTGGGAGGAGTGATTCAATTTATCTTTTCATAAAAAATGATGCTATTAGCCATCCTATCTGTATACACTTTATATATTATGGTTTATGCTTTTCAGTGGAGATGGGAAATGCCATTGTATCTAGAAATTCTGTATTACCTCATTTTATACTAGTAATTTTATAGTCACTGCATGATCATGGCCTACCACATCAGCCAGTATGCTATATTTTTTATATGCCTGTCAGTTGTATAGTGGGCAAGGAGAACTATTCTAATTGTATATAATATATGCAGGTCTGCCTGCTCCAAGTACCCTTTGAGAAGTGGAAAAACCATCATCTGTAGTAAAGTGAAGCAAACATTTTATAGTAAATTATTTTAAATAATGGAAGTCACTCATTTCCACACCGTGGTGCCATGGCATTTTATTACAGCTATAGGTGAAATAATACTGTGTACTGATGGCTAGTAAAGATTATATGATTACTTCAGAAATCCACCAGTGTGAAATTTGTTCTTACACAGCCAGTCTCATGATGGAGCTTTTCATAGCCCTAACCTAGTTCCATTGGTCAATGGCGGATAATATGATATTTCCATTGAATTGATTGGACTTGAGTTCATTGCCACACATCGTAGAGTGAATTCCCCGTTAGAAGATTCCTCACATGTGTTCTCTTGTTTTAAACATATGACCTTCTAATTCCAGTACTGGTATCCTGGAGGAAAAGTTGCAAATATGAAAATACATATCCAAGCTAAACATCTATTTATTCCTTGATAGTTGATACTCTAAATTCACTGGATTGAACTGCTACTTAAATATTAAACTTTATTTTATGTGAATGTGTGTTTTTCCATGCAAGCATATAATTGCACCCATGTCATGTAGTGCCTGTGGAGGCCAGAAGAGGGCATCAGATCCTGGAACTGTAGTTAAGGATGATTTTTAGCCTCCATATGGCTGCTGGAAACTAAACCAGAATCCTTTGCAAAAGCAGCAGTGATCTTAACCACTGAGTCATCTCTCAAAGCCCCTGAGATTACAATTTTGTTGCTTAACAATGAAGATATATGTATTAGCAATGTTCTAGATTCCCTTCTGTACCCTGCTGCCCTGGGAATTTTTGACAATTCACACTAATTCAATTATTGTTACATTAAAATATCTTCATATTTGAAAGGATGTATATTACAGCTCTACTTTTAATTTATTTGTTTTGGTTTTTCTTAGGAGAATCCATATGAATTTCAAAAGTAGCTTTCTAACTTGATTTTAATAGACTGTCCAAATAGGAGCGATTGGTGTCACGCTAATCTTAATACCCTTGTAGCAAAACTGATATGCTCTCACTGTCTAACCCTTCATTGTACAAACATGGCACATATTCATGTTTCCTTTTCTGTTTAAATTGCTGTCATCCATAATTTATTGTTCCTATATATTCTTTTATATGTGTGAATGTTTTAGCGGAATATATGCAAGTGTACCCGTATTGAACAAAACCTGCAAAGGCCAGAAGAGGGTGTTGGATCTCTTCGAACTGGCGTTATGGACAGTTACTAGTCACCATGTGAGTGCTGGGAACCAAACCATTCCTCTGGAAGACCAGCCAGTGCTCTTAACTGCTGACCCATCTCTCCAGTCCCCAATATAATTTTTGTATTTAGGTCTAAATATTTGTTATATTTTGGTATTACTATAAATGGGCATGGCAAAATCCAAATAATCCACATTTAAATGAACAAATAAGCAAGAACATAGGTCTTATTCATTAGTCTTTTATCTGTAGACCCACTAAATTCTCCTAGTAGTTTCGCTAGTATAGTTTTGTAAATTCCATGATATTTTACTGTAGGAAAAATCATGTTCTTTATTAAAGAAAGACTTCTGAGGCTGGAGAGATGTCTCAATGGTAAGTGCAATGGCTGCTCTTACAGAGACCAAAGGCTTGGTGCCCAGCACCCACGTGTTGACTAACAACTATCTATAACTCCAGTTCCAGGGGATCTGATACCTTCTTCTGACCTCCATGTGCATTACATGACATGGTTGCACTTCCATCTATGTAAGCAGCATACTCATTCATATAAAATTAAAATAGTAAATGAAATATTTTAAAGAAAGTCTCCTTTATATTAAGTAATTTTTCTTTAATTAATTAATTAATTGTTTTTGAGACAGAGATTACTTGTAGCTGCAATTGACCTGAGACTTACTATGTAGATCAGGCTGAACTTCATCTCACAGAGAACCACCTGCCTCCACTTCCCAAGCTGAGATTAAAAGCATCACCATGCTGGCTACAGTATTAAGTAACTTCAGAGGAATATCATTTTGTGGTTGTGTGCACGTGTGTGTCAGTGTGTGCACGCACACTTTTTGAATGCAAATGTGTGAGTGAGTGAATAAAAGCATATGATGACAGATCTTCTCATTGAACTGGAAGCTCATAATTTTGGCTAAAGTGATGGGGGTATGCCAGGTCCCAGGATCTCCCTGTCTCTCCAAAGCTAAGGTAGGAAGATAGGGCATCTACAGTCATGCCCAGCTTTTTGCTTGGGCTTGGAAATTTGATGGCAGGTCCTCATGCTGGCACAGCAAGTTCTCTTACCCACTCAACTATCTCCCTAGTACAAAACCATGTTTATATATACATATAAAAATGTATATATATACATTTTATACTTATGTAAGTATTCTCCAATTTTATTTTTCTTCCTTTGATCTTGGAAGATAAAGGGATGTTTCTGCTAGTATCTTCTTCATGTTCTAAGCAAGGCTTTTAGAAATTTCTTCTATAGCAGTTATCAAAAAATAAATTATTTGATTTTATGATGGAGTTCATTTGACCATATTTGAGTGAATGGTAAAGGCACAAATGGATTGGAAATCTAGGTTATCTGTTCTTTCCTCAAAATAACTAGTCATTCAGAAATCTCCTGGTCTGTAGTTTCTGATGAAAAATCAATACTTATTTGAATAATTATCTTCACATATGAAGTCAATTATTTATTTTCCAGCTTCTTTTAGACATTTTCTTCACTGTTAGTTTTCATAATATTGACCAATTTGTGTCTTGGGTATTGTTTTCCTTGTATTTACCTTGTTTGAGGTTTTGTTTCTCTTATGATTTAGATGTGAAGTGCTTCAAACGAAGGCTTCAGTGAGGAAGCCTTACTTCCCAGACACTAGTATCACTGAGAGGTAGCAGTATCATGAGGGCAGTCAGTTCAGCATTCATTGCTGAAGGAGCTGAGTGCAAGAAGGCAGTTACTGGGCGCATGTCTTTCTATGCACCCCATTTTGTCTCTTTCGTGGTAGCTGTGAGGTGAGCAGCTTTGATTCAGCATGCCTTCTGGCCAACTGGATGCTCTCTCTACAATATAACAAATGACCAAAGGCTGAGACCTCTGAAATGATTAGCAAAAATGAATTTTTCCTCTTTTAAGTTGTTTGTCTCAGATACTGTGTCACAGTGATGAAGGATTAATTAATACAGCTCCTTCTATTGAACTTCTTGAATCTGTTTGCTATCTTCTTCACATCTGAAAATTTTAAAGGGACTAGTAAATGCCAAGAGAAAATTTCAGTTTTAACTATGTCATATGATTTAAATACATTTATGTATTTTAATTTTCCTTAAAATATCTAAATTCTAGGGCTGAAAAGATGACTCAACACTTAAGATGACTAGGTGCTCTTGCAGAGGACCTAAGTTTGATTCCCAGCACCCACAAGGCTACTAACAAAGATCCGTAGCTCTATTTCTAGGAGAATCCAATGACTTCTTCTGATCTCCTCAGGCATTGCATGACAGGGATGCATGTACGTGCAGGCAATACATTCATACACTTAAAACAAAAATAAAATATATGTTAAAAAACCTTCTAAATTATAAAGTGTTACTCACAAATTCCTTGATTTTATGGTTGGATCACTCTTTGAAATGTAAATTACTTACTTTTGAAAATTGTAACTTTGGAACAAGGTTTTCGTATATGGTATTTTGAGTATCTTTATCTTTTTACATCCTATACTAAATATCTGCTATACTTCTTTAAAACATCATACCTACCATTCACTATACAGTATACAGTAGAAATTTCACAGTAATAAAAGAGTGATGAGACATGCCTTGATTCTTACATGCCAAAAGCCACTATCTAGGAGTGGAAGACTTTGAATTGTCTTCTATTTAGTTCAGAGACTCCCAGCTTAATATCAAAAGCCTAAAGATGGGTTCAGCTGTTTTATATTTGCACACTCATGAGGGTCATGTTGGAAGGAATTGATTAGTTGTAGCACGTATCATGGATATGCTAGTGACAATTCACTAATACCATACTATGCTGGCATTTTAATAAATTTTATTACTTTTCTGTACATACTGCTTCTCCTAAGTAATAGTTAAAAATACATAAAATTATAGAAAATATAAAAAAACAAAAAGTTAAAGTAGACTCAATTGCTTTCTCTTAAAGTATATTGTAATCAATTGTAATAAAACAAATCTTTAACAATGATCCCAAGAAAGAAAATTGAGGATGTCTAGTGCAGTTCTGAGGTGCAAAAATCTCCTGATGAGCTGTGTCAACTGAAAAACTTCTATCAGGGACTCTAGGAATTTACTGAATAAAGTTCATTTGTAACCAATATAATGTCCCAATTGTCAAATCATTAACCAACATATTGAAATTATTTCCTTTATGCCAAACAACAGTTTTTGCCAAGAAAGAAGACCCCTGCAGGCATTGTTATCTCCCTGTAAATCCTCACCTGGTGTGAGTGTGGCTCAGAGCAGCTGCCCATTCTTCCTAAACTCCGCGTCTATCAGATCATCTGAGGTACCCCGGCTGCACACCTGCTGCACAGAGAACAGCAAAAGTTAGAGGATAATGTTGATGATCTGCCAAAAACAAGTGAAGACATAATTTTGCTCTAGGATGAAATGTGATTAGACATAATGATTCTCTGTAAGCTCTCTATCTTTTCCCTTTCTTCTCAACAATCTTTGTAGCATGAGTCTTAATTAAACTACCACTTCCTTGCTGAGAGTACGAAACACAATATAATGTCCTTTGCTAAAAAGCACCCTACGCTGCTCCTTTCCTGATTTCCCAGACTCCTAATAAGATGTGAGGAACATTTTTGGACAATGTGTGACCAGAAAAACAGTTTGATTCAATTAACTCATGTCCACTTCCTGAAAATACTGGATAACTTTAAATAATATAATAAAGTTATATTTTATGATCTAGTTCTTCTTTTGTAGTATTTAAATAATTTATTGCATCCATCTATTGGCCTTTCTGGAAACATTTGCAATACAAAGCATAAAATTACATTTAGATATTGGGAGAAGTAAAATAAAAAATGGATTTCATAAAAGGCAATAGTTATAATACTTAATCTTAGAATCCAGTGAAAATGTCTATTTCCTAATATGACTAAAATTATTGGAGACAGGCTAATGACAGCAATCTAGAGTATTTGAAATAGATATTGTTTTATAATTCAAAAATATTTTTCATTTACTTAAATAAGAATATGCCTGCCCCCTCAAAGAAAACTCAGTACATATAATTTAGTATCTAAATGTAAAGAATGACAATTTGCAGTCTTCCCTGACTTGCAACATCCACACATATCACCAAAAGTAAAATATTTTTAAGGGTATGTACACATTTTCACTAAGCTTTATGTGTTGTTCATTAATAATCAACATATAAAAATCATAATCTAATGGGCTTTTGTATTAACTTTAATATATTGTGGGGATTTAAAATAAATTCATGTATGCGCCTGATTTTTTTCACACATAGTAGATAAGCATACTGCCACTGAACTATATGTCCAGACTTACTAAGAGGCTAACTAAACTGCCCAAACTACAAATGTTTGAAACCAAGTGGCCTCAGATTTGTAGTCTTTCTTCTGCAACCTTAGAAATATTTGGGATTACACACTTGGATCACAAAGCCCAGCTCTAATTTTGTGGGTTTTTTTTTTGTTTGTTTTTTTTTTTGTTTTTGTTTTTTTTTGTTGTTGTTGTTGCTCTTGTTCTTACTGTCATTACTTATTCTTTAAAAAAAATTGAGATACAGTCTTATGCTGTAGCTCAACTTGGCTTGGCTCTCACACAGTAACACATGCTGGTCCAAACTGCAGGATATTCTCCTGCCTTAGTATGATCGTAAGTAGTGGGATCATAGATAATATTCAGGAACCAGTATCCTCTGCTTTCTAATTCTTAAACTCTACTGTGATCTATTTTTCATTTATCTCATTTCCTAGTAATACATAATTGGTCCCATTTCCAATATTCAATAATGTGTCTAATACTTAAAGCTATATATACAATCATAACATATCCTTATTATTTTGAAGGTATATCAGAAGCAGAAATCAAATGACACATGGATTTTTACACTGAGGAATTCAGGCACTGCCCCTTTAAGATATATGATCATTTTGCACATCTATCCGCATTTCCAAACATATTCTGCATATTGAACTTGCTAATATTTCTTTATAATGATCAATATTTGTTGATTGATGATTCTAAAGTGAAACATGTTGTTATATTATTTGTAGTCTATATTTTTGTAAACTGACTTTTTCCAGATATTTTGTTCAATAATATTGTAGCTATGAATACTTTGGCTTATAAAAGTACTAACTTTATATACATTCATATTATCCATATACTAGAAAATTGTACTCTTAGCAAATTACTTCTTGTTGTGTTTTAACAGTTTATGTTCAAAGTTTAAAGTCATATAATTATGATGAATGAAATAACTAAATATATCATGGATATCTATACCTGACATGTCTAGAAGATGATACAAACTGGTGTCCAGATAATGAGTGAAGTACACCAGAAAGACATACATACCATGTTGTCTCTTATTTGTGATTCTTAGCTCTGAATCTTTAGATTTGAATATATAACCTGGAGTAACTCTAGAATTCAGGAAAGTACAAAGAATCACGCAAGAAGGAAGGCAGAATGGGCTCTACGGAGGAGAGTAGGACATGAGTTGAATGAAGGGGAAGATGGGAAAATGGGGACAGAGTTTTACTAGGGAGCAGGGAAGCAGGGTAATGCAGAGGGAAGAGGGGAAGAGAGAGATAACACTGGAATGTCTGGACAACCCGCAGGGGCCTAGCCTTGGTGCACAGGCTGACTTTTGGTCTTGGTGCCCCAGATCTCTGGTCTAACCACTTAGACTCACCTACTGCATGCTGATCCGCTGGACTTATATCAGCTCATTTTTCAGTCTAGTTTGTTAGAGTCTTCCTTGGCTATTCCCACCCTCAACTGGTGTTTGAACTCCTGAAACCAGCCTGTCCCCATCCCAAATTTGCCTTGGATTTCTGGGACCAGCCTTTCTCCCTGGTAAGTCTGATTCCACGCACTGCATCTCAACTCCCATACCACCTGAGCAACTCCAATTTCCCCACAACATACACTGTTCTCGTTCTAGCCTTGGGCGTAGGCATGTTTTTGATCCTAGCTCCCCATATTACCCTCTTAACCCCACCTGGGCCGTAAGCTGTCCAAATCACACCATGCCCAGCTTTCTACATTGGGATCATTTGCAGCCCCTACTATTGCTGCAGGGCTAGGCTTCTGTGTCATTTATTAGGGGCCCAGACCTTTGCAGACTAACTGAGAACTCTGACATCCAGCCTCTGTCTAACAAGTTTCCCAAATTGTCTGTGCCTGCTGACTAGAGGAACATAGACCTTAGGAGAGAGGCTGAGGGCATTGATTCTCACCTGACTTACACCTTTGCAGGAAATCCTGAGTAACTGGAATACAGCCATCTGCTCCCTCTAATGTTAAATGAAAAGAGAGAATCTGAAGCCTTGACCAAGCAGCTTTTATACCCAATGAGAAAAAACAACAACAACAACAACAACAACAAAAAACCCTAGGCATATCAAGTATACAAATAGACTTAAACTCAACAAAGGAAAAGTTGAGTCTCACACTAGAATAAAAAACAAAAGAAGAAATTCACATGCCAAGACCACAAATAAAAGGCAATTATATGAAAAACACAAATAATTTGTTTAGCCAAATAACACCAGTCCTATAGAAGAGTTTTACAATGAAAACACTAGAGATAATCCAGGACAGAGATTTTAAAAGAACAACCACAAACAGAATCAAAGAATTCAACGAATTTAAAGAGTCACAAAGATATCAAAGAAGTAAAAAGTTATAGATAAAAGTAATTCCCGGAATTAAATGAAAAGAACAATACAACACAAATAAATCACTGTGACTCTTTAAAAGCAGTCCTAAAAGGGAAGTTTATACTTCTAAGTGCCTACGGTATAAATTCAGAGAAAGCCCAAATAATTGACAACATTTCAACTCAAGAATCTTGAAAGACAACAACAAATGAAAACCAAACTCAGAAGAAAAGAAGAAATAACAGAAATCAGAACAGAAATTGACATAGAAACAACAAAAACAAGACAAAGAATCAATAAATCCAACAGCTCATTCTTCGAAAAGATAAACAAGATGGACGTACACTTAGCCCAGTTAACCAAACTCAGAGAGGACAGGGGAAACATCACAGGGAAGCCTTCAAAAAGATACATGCTATTAAATTTGAAAACCTAAAAGAAATGGATGTATAACCTAAATCATGGAAGTCACCAAAACTCAACCAAGATGAGATAAATAGTTAAAACAGGTGCATAACATCTGAGGAAAATGAAACAGCAATACAAATCATCTAGACTCAAAAAAGTCCAGGCCCAGATGGATTCACAGCAGAATTCTCTCAGACATTCAAAGAAGATCTATATCCAACACTATTTAAATTATTCAGAAAGGTAGAAACAACGGGAGGACTTCCAAATTCCTTCTATGAAGTCAGTATCACTTTAATATTGAAACTAGATGAAGATACCATCAAAAGAGGAAACTACATATCCATATCCTTAAAGAACACACAGGCAAAAATTCTCAACAAAATACCTGCTAACCTCATATAGACACACATACAAAAGATATCCACCATCAAGTCAGCTTTATTTCAGAGATTCAGGGATAGTTCAATATATGTGAGTCAATAAACATCATAAATCATATAAATGTACTCAAAATTACATGGACATCTGCAATAGAGGCAGAAAAGGCCTTTAGCAAGATTCAGCATGCATTTATGTTAAAAGTCCTAGAAGGAATTGAACTGTAGGGAACATACATCACCATATTTAAAGCTATATACAAAGCACCCACAGTCAACATCCTTCTAAATGGAGAAAACCTGGAAGTATTCTCATTAAAATCAGGAACCAGACAATATTTTCTCTGTTTCCACTCCTTTTAAATATAGAGCTTGAAACTCTTGCTAGAGCAATAAGACAATAGAAGGATATTAAAGGAGTACTCATTGCAAAAGAAGAGGTCAAATTATCCCTTTTTGCAAAAAATATAGTATGCATAGAGATACCAAAATGTCCACCAGAAAAATTCCTAGACATGATTGACATTTTCAGTAAAGAGGCAGGTTGAGAAATTAATCTACAAAAAAATCAGTAGCTTTTCTATATACCAATAACAAGCAATTGGAGAAAGAATACATGGAAATCCTACCATTCACAATTGGTTCAAAAGAAAAACATCTCTGAATGAATTCAATCAAAGACATTAAATATCTCTACAATGAAAAATTTAAAACTTTAAAGAAGGAAATCAAGGAAGACACAAGAAGATGGAATGACCTTGAGTATTTGTAGACTGGAAGAATTATTATTGTAAAAGTTATCATCCTACCAAAAGCCTTTTATAAGTTCAATACAATGCCAACAAAATCCCCATGACATTCTGTACAGAATTAGGAAAAATCCATCCTAAAATACATATGGAAGCACAAAAATCCCCAAATAGCCCAAGGAACCCTTAGCACAAAGTGCAGTGCATGGGGGATTATTATACCATATTTTAAACAGTATTATGGAACTATAGTGATAACACCACCCAGCACTGGCATTAAACAGACCTGTAGACCTGAAATATAATTGATGACTGAAATACGAGCAAATTCAATTTTAGCGACCTGATGTTTGACTACATGGCCAGAAACAGTCATAGCAGGAAAGAAAGCATCTTCAGCAAATGGTGTTGCCCAAACTGGATCTCTACCCATAGAAGAATAAAACTAGACCCTTATCTTTCACCTTTCACAAAAGTCAACTAACACTGCATTAAGCACCTCAATGTGAAACCTGAAGCTCAGAAACTATTTAAAGACAACATAGACAGTAACCTACAAGATATATAGCTATAGGAAAGTACTTTCTAAATCAGATACCAGTTGCTCAGTAATTAAGGTTAATAATCAACAATAGAAACTTCATTAAACTAAAACAAAACAAAAAAGAAAGTGATGAGAAAACCCACAGAGTAGGAGAAAATCCTCACCAGCAACATATCTGAAAGAGGTTTACAATCAAGAATACAAAACCTCAAAAAACAAAGAGTCAGGAAAACAAGTGACCCAATTAAAAAATGGGTTAAGGTTCTGAGCAGAGCATTCTTAAAAGAAGAAATAAAGATGGCTAAGAATCATCTTTAAAAGTGTTCAACATTGCAAATAATTAGAGAAAGCAAATCAAAACCAATTTAAGATTTCATCATACTGCAGTAAGACTGGCTAGAATCAAGAGAACAAATGATACCAACTGCTGGAGAGGATGTTGAGAAAGGGAAATGCTCATTCACTGCTGGTAGAAGTACAAACTCATACAACCCTTATGAAAAGCAGTGTGGAGAATTCTTAAAAAACTAAAAATGGAAGTACCATTTGTCCCAGTTATACCACTCCTTGCCATATACCCAAAGGACTTATCCTATTACAGAGATACATGTATATCCATGTTTGTTACTGATCTTTTCACAATATCTAGGAGATGGAAGCAACCTAATTGTCTCTCATCTCATGAGTGGATAATGAAACTGTGATACATTTCCACAATGGAGTTCTACTCAGCAGTAAAGAAAGATGAAATTATGAAAGTTGCAGGTAAATGGATGGAACTCAAAACTATTATACTAAATGAAGTAACAGAATGAAAAAAAAACCCAAGTGACATTATGTTCTTCCTCATAGGTAGATCCTAGCACCAAATCCTTATGTGTTTGTATATAGCCTTATATTACTGCAGAAACCAGGTTAATGGAAAGGAACCAGGGAGGTAAAGCAAAGAAAGTAACCTGAGCTTGAAGAACAGTAGGAAACAGGTGTTACTAAGGGAGAAATGGATAAAATGGGGGTATATAAATGGATGTGCAGTGGGAGGTCTGTACAAGGAGCTTTGGGGATAAAGAAAAAGAGGAACTGAAGCAGTGAAATCATAAGAGACTGGTATTATCTAGGGAGAAAATGGGACACTTTAAATAAGGAAAGCATGAAAGAAAGGCTAGACAGGGACAGTAAGAGAAGAAATAAATAATGCCTAGGTAGGGTAAAAATAAAACAGAGGGAATAATATTAGTTCAAAAACCTAATATCAAATTGCACTTACAACATCTCTACATGAATCCATGTGTATAGCTGGAGGCTACATAATGAGAAATAATGCCTTCCTTTGAGTTCTTGGCCATGGTAATCCAAGAGACTCTCAAAATTACATAGCCTATGCCACAACCCTTGATTGACTCCAAGAACTTGAAGGTGAGACCCTGTTGCTTATGACAGATCATACATCAGACACAGGATTTGGTTAAATGGAGCTGGAACTGAGTGGAAGACATATTCTGAAAGCTGGCCCTCATAACTTTGGAGAATACTATGCAAGCAGCTAAGGGAGAACACCAATTGATTGTCCAACACCAGCTTCAATATGAAATGACCAAATTAATGTCCTGCACAGCACATGATACTGTTGCACTAGTGGCACTTTTATCTTGGGGATAATCAATAGCTACCTAATGGGGTTAAAAGCACATTCAATAGAAGGAAACTCATGTGCGGTACTGTAATCATAGCCAAATTCACATGGCTGGAGAGGTCATAGATCTTAGAGAAATCCCCAAAGCTCTCACATCCCTAAACTAATGTTCTTTCTTTCTCTGAGCAAAATATGTATCCTTATATTTATAGATGACTACCCCAGTCACCAGTCATTAAACAATTTTCTTTTGCATCAGATGGAGACTATTATAGAGTACCGCAACTGGTCTCCCATTCACATTGTCTATAAATTTCCCAAGCCTCAATGTCACATCTACAAAGTAGCATCAATACCTAAGGATCATGGAACATAGAACAAGAGGTAAAGGGGACACTAATGAATCTCTCAGTTCTCATCATTGAAGTTTTCTCATGCAACAGAGGTCCAGGTACAGAAAAGGTCAAAAAAGGCCAAAGCATGGTAAGGCACACTAGATATGTTAACAAGACATCAATGGATTATTGCATTGAGGATCATCTGGGGACACTAAATTGACACAGCAGGCCTCAGCAAGGATGACAGAGTATATTGATTCTAGTTAGGGGACTTTGGTGTGGTGCCAGTGGGATGGGAGATATGAAGATGATTAAGACTAATTAAAATATTCTGTATGAAATATACAAAAATTCAATAATCTGTTTAAAAAAGGGAAAACATATTTTTCAGAAAGTGTATGTAAATGGAGTTACACAATGTTGGGTAACTATGCTCCCCAAAGAGCCATAGGTTAACAAATCTCCAGTACCAAACAAGGGATAACTCCCTTCTAGCTGTAGGACAAAGGGTTTCAAGAGATTCCCAAAACAATGTAGCTTATTTCCATAACCCTTGACTACCTTCCAAAATTTGAAGGTAAAACCATGTTGCTGAAGACAGCACACCATTTAGACACAGGATTAGAAGGAGGAAATAGGCTGGACCTGACATGGACTCCTTCTTTCTTTGTGCAAGTTCTCATAGTATCAGAAGTGGCTTTGCAAGCTTCCAAAGGAAAGAAGAAATCAATAGTCCCACCAAATTGAAAGCCTGCAAACCACAATGACCTGTCTGGGAAGGTATCTCCAATGGTGCAACAGATGCTCTTTTCCCTTAGGTAACAAATAGGTTGGGCAAACTCAGTAGGTAGGAAATCATGTCCAATATTGTAATCCTAGCCAGCTACCCATGACTGAAGTCTGATACGTTCTTTGCTTTAATCCTGTCCATCATTTTCTCACTCATAACACTTCTATATTTGTACTACCATATATAAATAACTGTTTTGAATCATAATTATAAGACATAATTTATTAGTCCAAGATCATTTATAGTTTATTGACTTCAAGTTAAGTTTTCTTCAATGGTAATTTATTAAAATTTGCTTACTAATCTATGTCATTTTTTTGTGTACTAACTTCTCATAACAAAATAGTCTTAAATTTTTTGCTTGGAATCTTAAATTTTGTGATTTTCTTGTTTCTTTTAAATATGAAAACATTTTTAAAAGAAATCCTGAAGTTGACTTTATCAAAGCTATAATTTAGTAATTGACTCTATGATATCAGAGACAATACAACATATTTATCCCTGTCGTTTTAAATATAATTATTTCTTCATAACCTCAGAAGAATCCAAGAATCTTCACTATTGTACTTAAAGAATAATGCAACTTTCAAAAGTGATAACATACCTCCAAGTTACAGCTTACATGCTGTGAACATTCTTCTTCATTTTTCTGATGATATTGGTAGATAAGAAAGTAGGGAAACTTCCATCAAAGTGTAACTCTATGTCCTTCAGTGTAACGAAAAACAACAGAAACAAAAGAAAGAGATCATTTTTCAAACTGGTAAGTTGGCTTTTAAATATATTTCTTAAATTCACTGGTTTTTGAACTAGACAGGAATAAGATAAACAGTGACCCGTAGGAGGAAAATCAAAGATTGACAGACACCACTGCTCTAATAGGTGCTGCTGCTGTTAACAAACCACCTATATCTATCAAAAGTTGATTCAAAAAGATTGAAGGCAAGGTCTCAACCCTGATTGAAATGAAATGTCAGCAAGGATAAGAGAAGAAAGATGGAGATTGTATTAAAAAGAGAAACTGTGTTCAGAAATAAGCTTTGGGACATAGAAGAATCTAAAATGGCATCTATATCCAGCAGAGCAAATTCATGGGGTCTAGAAAACTAGGTTAGTTTGTCTTTTAGAAGCACTTGTTGAATTCAGAGTTGAATCTGAACATAAATGGATTTAAAAGAGAATCCTCTTTATTGATTTCTCAGGTAAGATGACACATGAGGAACAGAAGTTGAAAGGTATAAAAATTGCCAAGGCTCCAAACATTGCCGTTTTCCTTCTTTCTTAAGGTTGTCAGCATAAGTATAAATTACCTACATTAATCTACTTTAAGATATTGTTTACAGTATGCCAAACTGAGAAAATTGGCCATTTATTTCTTTGACTGTTCTTATGTCAAGCCCTGGCTTAGTCTATATGCTACACATTATAAAATATCGAGGAGTCCAGACTCCCCAGTAATCCTCCAATTTAGCACAAAGACCATAGAGTGACCTATTCAAGAAAAAAAAGGATGCTGTGATGGAAGAAAATCCTATTAGTCTTGAAAGTTTAGTGCCTTAATTTCAATTCTAACAATTCAATTAATATTGTCTTGTAGAATCAAATCTCCTTTGAATCTTACCAGGAATAATTCAGAGAGATAATAATAAATATTTCCCTGACATACTCAAAATGCTGCATACAAAATTAAGACGTGAGGAAGGAAAATCACTATATAAATGTGTTATGTTACTATTTAAGTGTAAAACTTACCAAATTTATCAATTTCTCACTATATATCAAGTGGTCAGGATTCACTTCACTCACTCTGTAAGGCCTTTTAAGGAGCTCCTTCCAATATGTAATTTTATTTATCACATTCTGCATTGTAGCTCCTCAAAAGAGACATGACATACTCTCTTCATTTTGATCATCTTTGTAAATTACTTGCAATGGATACTTTTCTTTAAATTTCTGTTCATTGTCATATGCCATCCTAAATAAATTGCCACCATTGTTTTATGTTAAACAAAGTTCACCAAATTATTAATTGGATGATTAACACTTTTTCAGACTGGTTCTTATATATATCAATCTCGTTTCAAACTTCCTGTGAATGGGAGGATTTTCTGGTTGTAATATTTCTGCCTCCATCTTCCAAATGATAGACTTACAGGCATTTGCTACCATCTGCCATTTATATGGAACTAGGGATCAAATCCAGGGAATTTTGCATGCTAGTAAAGCAATCTACCATTGAACATGATCCCCAGTTTCTTCTATTAAATTTTATGTGTCAATTCATTTACGAATAACTTTCTTTCTGGTCAAAAGAGTACAGAAGAATCAATACAATATCAAATAATTATAGAATATACAAAATAGTTATATATTGAAATACTAAAATAAAACATTATATATAAAGAATAAACAAGGGAATTTTACACATGATTCAAAGTTAATTTAGTCTCAATAGAATAATCACAGGATAAAAATAATTGATTCAAATATTTTTTAAAAGTGAGAAGGAAGCCAACAGAGTGAGAGAAAATCTTCCCCAGCCTACAAATCTGAAAGAGGGTTAATAACCAGATTATACAAATAACTGAAAAAAACAACATATCAAGAAAAGAAATGACCCAATTAAAATATGGGCTATGGATTTAAAAAGAGAGTTCCCAAAAGAAGAAATAAAAATGGCTAAGAAACACATTTTAAATTGTTGTATACCCTTAGTAATTAGGGAAATACAAATCAAATCCATTTGATGGTTTTATCTTATCACAATCAGAATGACTATGATCAAGAAAGCAATGGATATCAAATGCTAGCTATTGGCAGGAGAAAGAGGAGCTTTCGGTCACTACTGGTGGGACTCTAAACTGGTAGGAGAATATAGAACACATTGTGGTGAACTCTTAAAAATCTGAAAATGAATCTACTGTATGATCTGATCTGATTATACCACTCCTTGTCATATGCGTAAAGAACTCAACCACTGCAGAGATCCTTGTGTATTAATGTTTGTTGCTACTGTTTTCACAATAGCTAAGAAATGGAAACAATGTAAATGTCCCTCAACTGATGAATGGATAATGAAAATGTGGTTCATTTGCACAATGGAGTTCAAGGTAGTGGTAAATAAACAAAGCCATGAAATTTTCAGGTAAATGTATGACCTAGAAACTGTTATACTGAGTGAAATAATACAGACTCAGAAAAATAAGTGATATGTGTTCTATCATTTATGGATTTAACCCTTTGGTTTCCTTTCATTTTCCTAACTCATATATATATATATATATATATATGTGTGTGTGTGTGTGTGTGTGTGTGTGTGTGTATAGCTAAAAGAAGGCAGGAGAAACATCCCATCAAGTTGTTATCCAAGAGACATTTAAATAACAGAATATTGTTATAGTCCATGATGTTCTCCAAAAACTTGAAAGACTTGAAGCAATGAAGCTGGTACTGACCTGGAAGCCTCCTCCTACAAGACTAGATCTCAAAGCATCAGAGGATATCATGGAAGCTGCTAAGGGAGAAAACCAATCGATGGTACAGTTCCTGCTGTAATGCCTAATGACCACAGAAGCAATCTATGCAGTAATCATCTCTGTTGGCACAATAGTGGCACTTTTATCTTGGGGGTAATCGACAGCAATCAAACTGGCCTTAAAACCCTTTTAATAGGAAGAAACTCATGTGTAGTACTGTAAACATAGCTAAATACACATGGCTGGAGAGGTCAGAGATGCTAGAGAAAAACCTGTATCTGTTACATTCCTACACAAATGCTAATTTCTTACAGTATGCTAAATATATATTCTTATATTTACCAACAAGTATACCTCTCAGCACTCATCAGAAAAGATTCTTTTGCAACCTAGGGAGACTATTAAAGATTTCCACAACTGGTCAAATGTAGAGAATAAGTGTCTGTGAGATATTCAGTCCTAAGTGACACATCTATAAAGCAACCTATATACCTACAGCTCAAGAAACACAGTGCAATGGGGAATAGAAAGAACATTAATGTATCTCTTAACTTACAACTGCTGCTTTCTCATGCAACAGATACTGATTAAAACAGAGTGACAACTGGTCAAAATATAGAGAAAATGATATTTCAGAGTGTGTATCCCTGGATAGGAGTCCTACATTAATTCTCTGTGGAAGAGGTTTGGAAAGGCTGTAAGATCCAGCTGGTGGGAAATCACAAGGAAACAAAATTTACCTAACAGCTAATAACTTACAGCAATGATGACAGAAATTTGGGGACAAACTTGATTCAATAGGATTTGACATATATGGCATGAGATCTGGTAAGGAGTTATAGAAACAGTGCAGACAGGGAGAGCGTCTAAAAATTATTAAGATATATTGTAATAAATGCACAAAAATAAAGATATTTTATGTGGAATTTGTCATTAGGTTATTAGACTAATATGATTCTCTCTGATGTTTTACACTAGATACGCATTTTTTACCTCTCCTCTATCTCTTTATCTTCTTGTCTAACCTTCCTTCCATGCCTTCTGAATTTAAAATGTCCTCATTTTCCACATTTCTCCCTTCATATGACCTATCTCATAAGGCTCCACTTCTTGAGATCTTTCTGCCCATTTATTCCTATAGTTTCCTGTATAACCCTCTCTCTCCCCTCCCATTTAAATGTCCCCTTTTATCTGTTTCTCCCTTAATAATATGTTTCCTATTATCCTTCTCCCTTCCTCCCTTCTTCTTGGTCCCTTCTTTCCATTTTCCTGGTTTCTGCAGTTACATCTGGATACTTATTCACATATAAGTATTTGGTGCTAGGATCCACAAATGACAGAGAACATGTATCTTTTGTTTGTTTTTCTGATTCTGTGTTACTTCACTTAGCATAAAAGTCTCTAGTTCCGTCCATTTCCCTGAAAATGTCATGATTTCATCTTTACCCATGAGGAGAACTGCATTGTGTAAATGTAGCACATTTTTATTATCCATTTGTCAGTTGAGAGAAACTTAAGATGCTTCCATTCCTTAGCTTTTGTGAAAAGAGCAGCAACAAACATAGATATTGAAGAATCTCTGGAATAGGATGAGTCCTTTGGGTATATGCCAGGAACGGTAAGTATCCAAGAATAATGTCTTCATTAGAAAAATAAAGTCCCATATACACAAATTTTCTCTTTAAGTAATAGTTAATTAGCTATACAAATCATATATTTTAAATTTGAAGATACAAATTTCCAACATTCAATGCTAAATTTAAGTTCTTATGATGTGGGAATAAATGGAAGCCTTATTAAAGGTGTTAAACCAGAATTAAAACAAATGACAAACCTTTAAAATTTTATGTATTTCATGAGTATGAGCATTTTGTCTGCATTTCTGTGAGTGCACCATGAACCATGGGCAGGAGTCAACCACCATGTGCTGGAAACTGAACCCATGTCCTCTGCAAGAGTAACCGGTGTTCTTAAATCCTGAGCCATCTCTCTACTCCCAGGAAGTGATTAATCTTAAAGACATGTAAGTGTTCGGTAATCATCATCATTTTGTTTGTGTTAAGGCTTTTGTCAAGGTTGTTTTGAAATTTTAAAAGGCATTCAGGATATCTGTTTTTCAAAGAATCATGTCAGAGCAAAAATAACAGACTTATTTTGGTATGTGAACTGAAGTTCTCAGAAAAAAAGCTTCACCTGTATAAAAGGTTCTAAAAGAGATGTGGGGAGTTGGCTCAGCGGGCAAAGTGGAAAACTTCAGCTCTAATCCTCACCTTCATAGGAAAGCCGGGTAGTTACGTAGCACAAACATCTGTAATCCTAGCCCTCCTTTGGAGAAACCAGAGATGAAGACAGAGAAAAGAGAATCTCCCAGCAGTTCATGCATCTGCTAGCCTGGAAACTACAACACAGCAGTTAGTATGAAAAACAACATGGGAAAATACAAGAGACCCTGCCTTATGCAAGGTGGAAGGCTAGGTTGCAAAGTTGTTCCCTAACTCTGTCTTAAGCTGTGACACACTGGCACACACATTCACACATAGGAATTTACACACACACACACACATGATCACACACACTCACAAGCACATGTGTGATTCTATAAGACTGACTGATGAGAATATTTTGGTTGTAGAGCTTTAAAATATGGCATACACACACAAATTATCATGAGCTATCTTTAGCCTACTTAATAGCTACTTGTTGCCCACCTCTGTGTTTGACCTTCTTTCCTGTGACAATTAGGGAAATCTTTGGAATGTACAAACAGATCCTTAACTTCCACTGAGCATGTTATGAGACAGTATATGAAGCCTACAGCAGATTTACAGCTCATCTACCTTGATTTATGATCTTTTGTTAATATGCTGGAACACCACCCTGGAGCAATCTCCATATGTGTTCCTTGGTCATGCTCATTCTTATTTGGCTCCAGAGTAAACTGTTTATTCACTTTGACTTGAGAGCTGTGTTTATATTGACAGGTGCCAAGCTTGTTAGGATATTTTTCTTTAAAATGAAGAATGATACAAAAGTCTCCATCCTCTAAGAGCCATGGTGAATTATGTTTTTTAATAATTACTTTCCATCTAAGATAAAGAAGCATAAGATCATTTGTTTATTTTTAATTAAAAGACAAATTGACAATATAATTGCACTCTGAAAATACACTTAAATCTCATTTTTGATTAGTGAAATCTTTCTCATCAGTAATTTAACTACTAAATTGATAAATCCCAGAGCATTTCCTTTAGAATTATATTAACATGCCTATATTATCTTTTTCCTGTAGCATTTGTTCAATTATAGCAAAGACATTATTTGGATTCAGCTCAAGAGAAAAATGTTTAAAAGTCGTTTCCTAACAAAGGTAACATATAACTAAAAGCCACAGGAAATTATACAGGAAGTCATTCAGAGGTAGGGAAACTATTCAGATGTGGCTTAGGACAAAGAAAGGTCCTGGGAGAAATGGCCCTTCTTACATATGTGAATAGACTGAAAGTGTCATGCTGGTTAAACTCACATCATTTTCTTTTTCATGAAATAATGTTGAGATTAACTACAAATGAGCTAATGTCTTCTTTTTTCTTATTTTCTATTTCAAATTATGATTTTAATTACTACTTATAACCCACTGTGTAAACTAAAATCACTTCCTTATTACAACATTTGGGAAAAAAGTATTCTAAGTATCATTAGTTTTGTTAAAATTTTGACACTTCCACTGGAGCCTATTATGGAGAAATAGAAAAGAAAATGAATGATATTATATTATCAACCCCCCCACCACTTTTTTTCTTTGAATGCAACACTAAATAGAAATTATCTAATATTTCCTGTTATTTATCTATGTCTACAAATTTCAGCCTCTGCTTCCTCTTCTAAGAAAAGGGACTTCCTGGACCTGGTCAGTGAAGGTTACCTTGCACTCTAAGATTTGTCCCCACACGACAAGCTGAGTTGTGTGTAATTATCTCAGCTGCCCCTGTACCAGTTTGATTGGTTCCCAAGCTCTAATCTACTGCTGAATCCAAGCTTTGATATCAACTTTACATGAACCCACTTTTGAAAACCAGTGATCAGTTATAGAATGAGTCATGACTTTTCTTTTCTCATATAATAGTTTTCCTGAAGTATTCTCAGCATTTAAATATTTTATATGTAATATTATGAAAAACAAACATATGAACATTCATTTAAAGCTGTCTTGTAACTTTTGTCTATTTTTCAAGAGTAAACAAAGAAAAAAAAACTCGCTATATAGAGATGTGGATTTTGCTTATCTATAGCATTTGCTTATTCCAGTTTCTTTGCTTTCACTGTCATAAAACACTGACCAAATTCAGCTTAGGGGAGGAAACAGTTTATTCTGCCTACAGATTACAGTCCATCAGAAGGAAAGCAAAGACAAAGAAACTGTGGAGGAATGCATACTTCCAGGCTCCCATTCAGCTACCTTACTTATATAGTCCGGACCCTTCTGTGCGGACATGGCACTGCCCTCAGTGGACTGGGCTCTTGTACATCAATGAGAAATTAAGAGAGGGCCTCAAAAACATGCCCACAGCCTAATTTGATGGAAGAGGTTCCTCAGCTGAGGTTCCTGTTTCCCAGGAGTCTCTACTTTGTGTCAAGTTGACATAAACTAACATGCACTTTGTTTTTCCGGTGTAACAGTTATAATTTAATGACTTCAGGAAATTTTAAAGAAATCTTTCTTGAAAATTCTTAACTATTTGTTAAATGTAGAAATGTAAGATAAAATTCAAATAAAATCAGTTATGTGCAACATGTAGAACATTGATTTGTAGATGAAATAAATATCAAACCACGGAGATGAAGTGGTATCAAATAGAAAAATGCAATAGGTAAATTAATTTTAGGCATTCAAGTCTCACTTGCAATTTTTAAAATAGATTTTTAGTTCCATTAATTGATTATTTGTCTTTGTATGTGTGTCTGTGTATGTGTGGGGTTAAACACATGCCATGTCATATGTGTGGATATATGGTGGCTGGTTCTCTCCTTCCACCATGTGGAAGAGATCAAACTCAAGTCATGGTCAGGTTTGGTGGCAAGCCACTTTCCTCACAAACCTTCTCCTGGCCAATCATATTAGGTCAGTGCTAATGACTAAAAGTGAAATGTCTTTTAAGAAATTATTTTCCATGTATATTTTACACAGAACTGAATGATCTGGTACCAGTAGAGTGTCTGACTTAAAGTTTTGATATATGGTTTGGGCTTAATATTTTCCCAAAATTGTAACACATTACAGTACCATGTTGAATGTATTACTGAGTCATAATGCAAATAGAATACTATAATATTAGATTTTAGCAATACCGTGTAAATGATTCAGTACTGCTTCTAGAGCAGGTGTGCAATTATTGCATAGGGTGAAATTAAATGAGATTAGACAACAATACAGTACCATTTGTGAAGAACATCTACCATTTCACTTAGGATACCTAAGTAATTTTACAATAATTCTGTTAAAGAGAAAATAATTAATTATGAAAAGTTACAATTGATGAGATGAACTTCAAATAATGAATTAATGTTCTGTTTGTGGTTTTCAAATGTGGTTACTCTAATATTGTTTCTCAAAAAAACCAAAAACATGAACATGTGCTGTATGTTATATGCACGTGTGGAGAGCAGAAAAGGTACCTGCTATTCTACTGTATCACTCTCTTTCTTACTCTCTTGAGACAATTGCTCACTAATTCTGGAGCCAGGCTGGTGACTAGCAAACCCCAGCCATATGCCTGCTTCTCCCCAACAACCCTGCAGTTTTAGCATTACAGATGCATGCAGCCATGCCTGGGTACTTTCATGGGTGGGTATTAAGGTTTCAAACTTATGTCCTTACTTTATAAAAGAACTCTTAGTCACTGAATCATCTCCCTCGTCCTCTCAAATATCTTTAAAAAATATTTTACCAGTTTAATACATCCCACTCATACATCTTTCTCTTTATTTCTCATACATATTTCTTAAATAAATGTTTTCTATAGAATTTTTATGATTTTCATGCATAAAATCATGCATGATTTCCTCCCATATCTGCACCTCTTCCATTGCTCCCCAATGTAACATACTCTCATGTGTGTGTGTGTGTGTGTGTGTGTGTGTGTGTAAAATACAGCCTATAGAGTATGATTTATGACCCCCAAATGTCCTTCAGTTTGGGTCCATCCACTGGGCCCACCCAGAGAGTACCATCTCAGTAAGACACTGCCTTTTCCTCTCCCATCAGTTGCCAGAAGTTCCTCAGGTTGGGTTGGGATATTTTTACTTACTTCTTCTTGTCTATGCTGGAGTTTTGTCGATTTGAACTTGCATAGGATTGTGCGTGTTGCCACCATTGCTGTGAATAACTGACCAGTGGTTGGGAAGACTCTGTTTCCTTGTGATCATCTACCCCTACTAGCTCTTAGTCCTCTCATATCCTCTTCTACAATGATCCCTGGACCTCGGGAGGCAGAGAATTAAAAGAGGTGTTCTATTCAGGGATAAGTACTCTGTGACCTCTTGGTCTCTGCACACATCTTTACACTCTGCACTCACATTTTGCTGTCTCCATAATTCTCCTTCCTTTCTACATCCATGGTAAAATCTTGTTACTCTTTAATTTCCCAGTGGGCTCACAAATGTCCTCTTTGTAAGGATTTTTCCTTCTCCGATCTATGCACAGAGGCACTAGAAAAACACTATTCCTCCTATGTTGCTTCTGCAAGATACTAATACATTCTGGCTTCCAAGTTCGTCATTTGTGTTTATTGTATAGAATAACTAATCATAACCAATTTGGGGGAACATTAATTTTCTAATGAGTAAGGTTCTTTCTGGAGATAATGGAATATGAGTATATGACTTTCTACAATGTGGTTAATCGTAAGCATAATATAAATAATATTAAGAAAACAGAAAAAAATCTATACTTTATCTCTTACGCTTCATGGATTCTAGGAAACATCTTTTGGGGAGTTCTGAAGTTTTCAAAGAATCAGACATAGGCATCCTTTGTTCCATTCCAAATTTCATCATATTGATGATTCTGTTTAGCTGTATGGATTTGAAGCCATTATTCTGCTTCTTCTCTCTTTGAACATGTCAGTGCAATATATAAATAAGCAAATAAATAAATAAATGTAATGCAACTGGTTAATTAGTACTTGATGTATTCAATGTAAAGCACCCTAAAAGAATTTTTATATAGGGCTTCTATATAAATCACAGTTCTTAATTCTCAGAGAGAGAGAGAGATGAAGGGAGGGAGGGAGGGAGAGAGAGAGAACACACTTTGGGAAAGACTTCCATTCTTGTTTGAGCAAAGGAAAACAATCTTGAAACATACAGCATGAAAACACACATGCAATAATATCTGCTCCTTTCTCTATACAGTAATTTGGGAAGTACTATAGTAATGCAAATTTTGTGCAGTTTCTTAAAATTTATACTTAATACTTGTAAATTTCACTTATTTTTGGGCATATTTTAAGATAAAAGTAAACAATCAATAGCCAATATACAATGTTAGCATGATTGGAGTGGATTTGAATTAAACCAACATTATTTGATTTAATTAATTTACTAGGGAGTATAGGATTCCAAACAGAATAAAATAACAATAAATAGCTAAAGATGCCTTGCTGTTCTCTCCTCCATCACAATGTTCACAACAGAGAACTTTGGTATGGACCTGCTTCCTGTAGATGTGTTTGGCTATTTATGACTTAATATAAGTGATTCTTTTGATTATATGACATATCATAGGGTCTTCATTGTGTCTTACTGTGATGATCCTTTCCCCATTGTTGGTTGTAAGGATTTAATGGGAACCACAGCTCTTCAGTCTGTACAGGGCTCACATTATTTATAGTGTACCTGGATTTGCTTTCTTTTATTTCTCTGTAGGAAAATGATAACACTAATACTCACTTCTCTTCCCCAAATCACAGTATATCATGATTCTATACTTCACTTAGTCACTTTTCTCATGAGAGCAAGGAAAGAACTAGAGATTTAACTAAACATGCTTCAACAAATTTATCATACCTGGAGAGAAAATTTTTAACAAATCAAAAAAATTTTTCTAGCAATGCTGCTGAAAAAAAAAGTGATATTAGCTCACACTTTGAGGCCACACTGCATACATGGAGAAAAGTGCTCTTAGAGTTAATGCCTGGCTGAATGTATCTTCCTCTTTTCAATTCCAAATGTCAAAATGATTAATTTCATGTAGACTTCTATGGGATTTACACAAAGCTGTATTTTCACTTATGTTTTTTCTTAATATGATGGTGAGGAAGACTGAATTTAATAATAGGTTAAATTAATGACCATTAACATTCTGAATATACATTGTGCTAGTTAATCTTAACCATTGAGGAAATGTATGTTGCAGCTAAATTTCAATTTACACAGTGATTCTTATATTTTGCAAACACAATAAAATGTTTTAATTTTTCTAGATGTAGCATGTTTATTTTTCTTAATATGGATGTTTTTACTTTGTTTTAAATAGATTTAAAACAAAAACTATCAAAATGGATATGTATAGAATCACTTTTATACTTGTAAATCATTATACAAAGTCTTTTGTGTATATTGGTCTGAGGGCAGTATTGACTGTAAATTCAATGATTGTGTTTGTACACTAGGGAAAGATGGGTCTCATGAGAATTTACTCTCTCTGTTTATGTACAGAGAATTAAAGTTTCTATCCAGCAAGGAAGTGATGTGAGATAATTATCTGAAGGCAAAATGAAACAAAATAATTTATAGTTTGTGAATGTGGGTGGATGTCATAAGAGTCTTCCAGGGCCTGAGAACTTGCTCATATGAACATACAGTAATGATGGAAGCCTTCAAATGATCCTTGCAAACTCAATCAGACAAAAGCAACATGGAACTGGAGAAGTGGGTAGCAGGCCCCAACATTAGCCAATGTACTATTGGCAGCTGATTACAGCTGGGTGAGATACTGTTGTTCTTCTTTAAGGAGAGACTCTAGAAAGGCTGACTAGAACCCAGTGGATGAACTTGTACTAAGGAACATCTGGGTACACAAATTTGCTCTAACATTTACGAAAGAATGCATGAAATCTGATGGGGGTTACAAGGGTGCATGGATGTAGAAAGTGGTATAAAGATAAATAAGATGTTTTGTATGAAATGCAAACTATTAAATAAAATATACACAGAAAAATAAAAATGAAACATTACCTATCATAATCTCTTTTCATTTTGTAGTCATCTTGCTCATTTTATCTTTTATCAATTTAGTTCGGAATGTTTATTTAGTAAAGGAAGACAGAGAAAGGAAAAAGAAATGGATGTGAGCACAGCCTATGTACTCAGATGAAGTCTCTGCTTTCCATAAGCACTGTCTAAACATAACTACAACTTTCATACTGGCACTTAACTGGAAACATGCAATTCTAAATTTAGTTAGGTGTCAAGCAAAGACAACTTAAGATGTAAATCCCTCATTCAGCTAATGTGGGAGACACTGAAATGTCTCTTTCAGAATTGTGCGAAAACATGCTCAATGTCACTTAAGAGAATGGCTGTACCAATGTTATGTCTATCCCAGTTTCTTCAGACATATGGCAAAATCATCATGATTATGTATTTATATAAAGGTAGTCATGACCATTATCATCATCACCATCACCATCATCATATCTGAAATTTTCTTCCTCTCACGGGCAATCTTATTCATTGACAAACCAAGTTATGACAGCTCACATCAATAATCCCTGCACCTGGGAGACTGAGGCAGGAGGTTTACCATGAGTCTGAGGTCAAACAGGACCTCATTCTGAGTTCAAGTCCAGCTTAGCCAAAACAGTGAAAACATATTGTAAGCAAACAAGCAAAAATAATATATTATCCCAGATATATTAGATAGTTACCCAGGTTACAAAATTCTTAAAACAAAATACACAAAAGAAAAGTACTCTTTTGAGAAGTTACTTATGAAAGGAATAAAAAAAAATAGTTCTTTGACATTCTCTTATGTAATATGAGGACATTTTTTTTAGAATGAAGTTTTCTGTTAACCAACAAAGATTGTATATGGAAAATGCCAAAAACTTGTTTGATTGATTATTTGTTGTTTGTTTGATGTAACTGACAGACTAAGCCATATTTTTCTTTTATTGAAATACATTCATAAAGTGTCTCTAAATAGGAGAGTGCTTGCCATGTTCAATTTTTGCTCACTCCTATAAAATGACACCACAGTGACAGTATGGCCATAAATATACTGTTAAATAAATCTGAGAGTATTTGTATTTAGTAATAACTCAGCTTTTAAAAATAGATGTAGGTATTTAAACTGAAACTAGTCCTTCTTTAATATATCTAGCATAGTCCACTGGATAAATAGTATCTAGCACTTATTTTTAGCTCATGCCTGCAAGTACAGTTATTGGTTGGTATGACACACTTTCTGTATAATATACCATGGCCTCAATGTTAAAATTATTTTCTAAGACACATGAAAATCTGAATCTACCAGAACTTATTGAATATACCTAAAGTATTAATTCTAGTTATGATTTAATAACCTTATGCATATAAAAATAACCTTAATGCATTTTAAAGACCAGCAGAATATATTAAGAAGTATGGGTACTGTTAACAAATCCTTATCAAATTGCTCATTCAACTAAAACCTTATGTCACAATAATTGCTTCTGTAGTGTGTAAATACCCATGATGTATTCATTCACATATTTAATTAAAGAAGACTTTTAGCTTTATATCTATACTCATTAATCACTCATATTTTTTGAGGCAGGTTTTCCCTGTAGCCCCAGGTGGCCCGGAACTTGCTGTCCAGACCAGACTGGCCTTGATCTCACAGAGATATGCCTGCCTCTGCCTCCCCTCCCAAGCACTGGGATTAAAGGCATGTACCACCTGGTACAGCTATTAACACATTTTAATCAAGATAAATGTTACTAAACTAAAATGTTCGTTATAAAAAACTGAGGTGTAAATTTTCATGTTTTATATTCTTTATATTTATGACTTTTAAAAAGCCTTTAGGGTTAGTGAATCTTCTCCTTAATCCCTCCACTGCTCTGCCCTCCTAGTCTCTATCCAAAGGGGGAGGTGGAAAGGGAGAAAGAGGTCTGAAAATGATCAAAGTACATTATATCAAATCCTCAAATAGTTAATTAAATTTTTATTTTTTGTATTTAATTATATTCATATCAAATTAATAGTTATCTTTTAAAATACAGAAATTGCAGAACAGATAATAAAATTTAGTATACTTTTAAAAATAAATGAAATAATGCATTTTATGAAATTCTCAAATCTACAAAAAATACTCTAAAAAGAAAATAGATCAGTTTTCTGAAGAGCTGAATTAATAAAACTTCCTGAAACTAAGATTTAGTTTGTACACCAATATCTGAGAGGTCTCTGGCCTGAAAGTATTGCAGACAAGGCTTACCTATAGCAGGAGCTTCATTTCTAGAATGATGGCTCATCTGTGCAGATTCATATTATTATGTTGGGCGCTTCTGAGATAATCTCTGGACAGGGAAGGAAGTTCTCTCTGTCTGCATGCAGCACCCAGACTCTCATCACACATTAACTGATATCAAAAAGAAAGCTGTTTCTGGTTCCAAAGCCTCATGGGAAGTGTGGATGAATAGAGACCTCGAGTTCTGGTTGCTGAACCCTGTCTCAGCCTCAGAGCTAGATGAGAAAAACTAAAGCTTCACCTAAGCTCCCAGGCTTTCTGTTGTCAGCCTAAAATGATATACCTGTAGCAACTCCTGGAAAGCTCTTCACTCAAACCCTCATCTTTCTTTTTTAATGGTACTTGTATTGAAGATTTGAAAATTTCATAGTGTATTCTGATCATAAGAAAACCTCCCCATCTCCTTTCAGATCCATTCTGGTGTCTCCAACCCTCTTAACTTTATGTCTTCTAGTATTTCTCTTAATGCCTATCAAGTCTTTGTATCCCCCTGAAATGCTCTTGGGTCCTGGAGTATATACACTTTTGCCAGTAGCATATCCTTCGTTTAAAAATTACTCTCTTTTTCACAGCAGCTATCGATTGCTAATAGTTCTTCATTTAGGGCTTGGGCCCACTTTCCCTACCCAGCGGGCCTTGAACATACACAGGTCTTGTGTATACTGTTGGCAGTGATTTGGGTTAATATGTATAACTGCCCTATTTTGTCCAGAAATCATGAATTCCTAGAATTCATTCACTACCTCTGGCCCTTACAAACTTTCCATCCCCACTTCTACAGTGATTCCTCAGCCTTGGGAAGAAACAGATGATATACATGCCCCATTTTGGGCTGATCACCCTACAGCCTCTTGTTCTCTGCAGCTTGACTATTGTGGGGCTCTTGGCACATTGCCAGCTTTTTCATGAAGAAGTTCCTCTGGTGAATTGGGTATAATGGGCTCCCTTTTTTGGGGGTTTGATCAGAGGGTTCCTATAGACCCTCAAGCAGTACTGACTGTTGCCATAGCTCTCGATTATTCTCTGAAGCTTGATGGTAAAACGTTATTGTTGAACACACTACAAACTGGCAGAAAAAACAGAGTGAAATCAAGTTGGTGCTGACCTCTAAGCATCATCTCTACTTGGCTAGTTTTCTTAGTGCTAGAAGGTGCTATGTATTCATGGCACCAGAAGATTAAAATAATTGTAAGTTTTACCCAGCAATGAACCCTGCAAACCACAATAACAACCCGCCTGGGAATATATTTCCACTGGCACAACAGTGGCACAAAAGTTAAGGAAATATCAACTATTTTCTAATTTGATTTTAAGTTGGCTTTACAAGATGGAAGTGCCATACCTGCACTATTATCAGAGCTCGAACCTATGGCTAGACAGGTCATAGACTATAGGGTATAACTTAACTTATTTCTATTATTCTCCTAAACGAGAATAAACTAACTCCTAAACCTTCATCTCTCCATTTCACATGCCACATATACACCATAAGTCTTCTAATCATTTGAGTTATGCATGTTTCATAATTCTTTATTATTTTTTCAAAAAATACAGCTTAGTTGTACATATTCTGCATTTATATTATGCAAAGAAAGTTTTTTTGTGGGAAGATGCTAGTAATATCTTGTTTATTCTTTGGAGGAAACAAGCTAGCTTTTTCAATTGAGGATCCTTTCTATACAGTTGTAAAGATCAACAATACAAACTAATGAAGTAATGCTTTGAGCAACTTGACAAAGTCCTTATCATTTTTGCTGGAATGTTTTCTACATCTTTTATAGTTTTTTTTTATATTGATAAACTAAACAATCCCCAAACTCCATGCACTAAGCTTTTCTTTTATTTACCGTAGTCCAAATATGATTTTTAAATATCTTTAGAATCAATGTTCAATTACATTTTTAACATTTTCTTATAGTGTTTCTCTTTCATCATTAATAATACAAGTGTCACTGCCAGTAAGATGACTCAACTGGCAAAGGCCCTTGACTCTCAGCTATGTCTACCTGAGTTCAATTCTCAAAGTAAAGGTGGAAGGAAAGAAGCTACAACACAAAGTTGTCCTGTAACTTCCAAATGCACACCACAAGGCAGGTGTCTTTCTGTCTAACATCCCACTCTACATATATACTAATATTAAATAAAATATTTTAATATAGTGCAAATATTAATGCAATAGCTTCTTTGTTTTTGTTTTGTTTGATTTGAGGCAAAATATTACTACGCCACCCAAGTTAGCCTTGAACTCACTTCCTCCAAGTGTGAGCCACCATGACTGGCTAGTTATATTTTTAAAATGTCAACTTTTCAGCCTAATGTGAAATTTATTTAGTTTGCTATTAAACAAAATTTATATATCATTAATTTCAACAGGGGATTGTACTAATAGTACTAAGCAAACTACCGTTGTGGGATAGGTGGTCAAAGCCCTGTTTGACTTAATATTTAGTCATTTACTAGGACCTTAATACTATGTATACAAGTAAAAGCCAAACTTTTCACATATATTCCCTTTTCTTTTAAATAAGAGCACAGACATTCTCAATTAAAAATTTGAGCTTCTTGCTCTGGAGAGATGGCTTAGCAGTTGAGAATATTTACTTCTGTTGCAGAGGATCTGGGCTTGATTGCCAGCATCCACAATGTGTCTACCAAATATCCATAACCTGAGTTCCAAGGAATCCAATGCACTATTCTAGCCTCTGAGGCCATTGTATATAATGCACTTGGATACATGCAGGCCAAACATACACAAAAAATAAAAGTAAATAAAATTTTAAAATTGACTTTGTGATTTACTACTTTTACTTCAAATAATATAAAAGAAACAGAATCATCAGTTTTGGTAAATATATATTATTTAATAGTGATATTGTTTTCAGCATTGGAGTTAAGCAGTATTATATTTATTTTTATTATAGTAACCTTTTATTTTGTATTTCAGACCATGTAGGGTAGGAATGAATGGATTCAGGATATGTCTTGGGCATGTAAGGGGGGAAAAACTCAGGCAAGTAGCTTTAATTTGTAGTTGGGGTATTTTCTAGTTTTGGGCTCTGGCAAGGCTCTCTGTTTGTATCTGTTCTGGCAGTATCGACATCACTAACTCCAGAAAGACCTTTTTACATATGCTGAGATAGCTTCAGAACCTCCCGTTTTGAATAGGCCTAGATTCAAGAGGAAAACACTCATAGGTCAAACATTCTTCTGCCAAGTGATCTGTTTTAGAAGATGATGCTGAATCAATTGTAGTCTTCCACAGCTAGAAGACATTAGTAATTTTAACCGGCACTTGACCAGAATAATAAGCTTCATGATCCTTGAAATCTCAGCAGAAACTCATTTCATATGTTTATTCTTGTCTCTTTCTCTTAAAAAAATACTGTAAAGAATAAATTGCCTTTGACAACTGAAATATTTTCAACTTTATAAACATATGCACTTTACAGAAACTGGCTTTGGTGAATATTATTCCCAGATCTCTAGCAAGATGAAAAATGAAAAATATACTTGAAAATTGTTGTCACCCTTCATCTCTTACCATCATATTATCTGACAGGCTAGGAAGTCTAAGTCAGCCAGGACATCCAAGTTCAGCAAAGTGAATAGAATCTGGGATTAGGAATGCCTTATCATGGTGTCATTTAGCCATGTACCATTTATTTTAAGTTATAATATATGCTTAAAGAACAAATTCTAAAAATGTTGATGAGAGCATCCCTTTTTTAATTGTACAGTTCAGTTGTCATTCTGGTGGAACATGTACATCTTTCCATGGGCTATTTTAAAAATGTTGATGAGAGCATCCCTTTTTTAATTGTACAGTTCAGTTGTCATTCTGGTGGAACATGTACATCTTTCCATGGGCTATTTTAATTTCAAAATAAACTGTTTTATCAAAAGGAAACAATTTTCCATGAAAATAAATGGCAGTCACTAAAATAAAACTGAGCTTCTAATCACTGTAAGAAGATAACAGTGGACTTAATTTGTTTAAAAGCAAAGACATGCAATTTCACCTTATAATATCCTCTCCTCCAAATTCCTCATTGTTACTTGGATTTTTTATGATACTCTTTGCTTTTGATCTTGTCAGACCATGTTGATAATTGTAATCAGAGATCAGGAATTTGGATACATTTGGCCTGTTTGCACCAATATGGAGGGTTTATTTTTTAAATATATAACATTTATTTCTTGGGTTCAAATTAAACAAATGAAGCCAGGAAAATGTTTTAATATTACCAATGAGTAAAGCATTTTAATGGAGTGAGAAAATGGCTATATGTTTCTTACTTCATATGTGACACTGTCCACTCAATAGACTGAGTCTAAACAATCCAATTTTATCAATATGGGCAGGAAACTCCAAACAGATTAATGAGTTCAAATATAACAACAATGTGGAGGTAGAATGAATTTCATGTTTTCCTGAGCTGAGACATCAGATTTCTTCTAGCCTTAGGTATCAGAGTCCTTCTCTCAAGCACTCAAGCATTCCACTTCTTCAACCTATGCCAGTAGTGTTTAAGCTAGCACTCGTTTGTCTTGACAGTAGTGATTACAGCACCAGCTATGTTACTTCTCAAAACTTCAAACTCAGAAAGAGCTACACCAATGGTTTTGCTGCTTTTCCACCTACAAGTAGTCTCTTGTGATTTACCAATGCCTATAATCTGATACCATAACTTTCTTGAATAATCTGTCCAGTCAACGAACCATCCTGTTTTTTGTAATTCCCATGTACATAAACTAATAGAAATGATGTTAGAATGTTAAAATGGGGACTGGAGCGTTGACTCAGTGGTTAAAAGCACCAGCTGTTCTTTCAGAGGGTCCAGGTTTGGTTCCCAGCACTCACATGTTCGCTAACCACCATCTATATCTCCAGTTCCATCAGAATCCAACGCCTTCTTCTGACCCTATAGGCATTGCACAATGTGTGTGCATTTATACACATTCAGGCAATACACTCAAACACATAGAATAAAAATAACAAAGTTTTTGAAATGCTTAAAATATGTCAAGTTCAATTCACCTAAGACCACAAATACCGACATTTAAAGAAGCTCTAAGAAGAATAAAAATGAAATAGTATTCAGTTACTATACTGTATCCAAACTATCCTTTCAATGTGGTGTCAGTATGTATCTACCATTGTCCTACTTCAGCTTCTAGAGTAGCTGGTACAGGAAAATATTAGCCTGCTAAACCTCTGGTTTTTCATCTAGATCTAACTGTCCAGCATCTTAAATTTAACATAAATGAAGAGCAAGTAAAATATATCAAGATTATATTTCTGAATCTCTGTTTACTTTTCTATACAGGATTTTGGGCCATCACTTCTTGTGTACATTTGTGGTACACCAAAGACTTACTACATATTGGGAACATAATGGTGATTTAAAAACCAAAACAAAACAGAAATACACAACTTAGGCTTCCACAAAACATACTGACCAAATAGTTACACTTTAGCAAATTTATGAAAATTCATGTTCAGTGTTTTAAAGGTCAAAAAGTTCTACAGCATTGTAACTGAGCGCACATAAATAAATGTACCATCTCAGTAAATGCTAGATTATCATAAATCTTATGAATTTAAGCAACTTTTAAACAAATGTAGTCATGTGGGTAGGGAACTCCCCCCCAAAAATCACAGCACAAACTATTCTGAGGGCCTCTTTTGGTTGAATCATCATAAGAGTCGCAATGGTAGAAAGTTGTGTGGGAGGAACAAATCATCCTGCAAAACAAGGAAGCATTTGTGTGACCTAGAGTTCTTTATAGATATCTAAAACCATATAGACAAACAAAACAAAAATCAAACCATACAGACAGAAAGATGTGACATAAATGATAGAAAGATGATAGAATATAATAAAGAGTGTTAGATGATAGGTAGATGAAAAATAGATAGATGATAGATAGATAGATAGATAGATAGATAGGTGACACGAAAATAAAATAGAAACTAAAAGGATGGAAGAGTCTGGTAGGAGGGGGAAAAATAGAAGGGAAATACAGCTAGGGATGAGAATGTCTTAAAAGAATAATCTATGAAACTTGTCCATTTCCAATGAATATACACAAGTTAAAAGAAAACAACACAACAAAAATCTCAACCATGAGTAACATGACAGTCTTCCTCATTTCACTTCTTTTCTTGTAAGAAATTGGGGATTCTGTGGGAGGCCTCTGAGTAGCCAAAGGAAATTTTACAGACTCACTTCGTAATGTTCCATCACTGTTTATGTCACCACCATGGAACCAGTTTATCAGTGTATGAAGCTTTAGAGAAAATATTAATAATCAATCTCAGCAGAATTTAGACCATTTAGGATGTAATGATAGTTTAAACAAAGAAATTCAAACTAATGTTGATTTAGAGAGATAGACTGAAGAAAAACTGAAAGTGCTTGCTGATGTGTTAGTTGGGTAAAATGTAAAATATATCATGGTGATTTATGCAGTTCTGACATAGACCACCAAAGAGATTGTGCTCCTGTTCATTTAAATAAAGTATGTAGGAGAAGCATTAACTGTTGAATATGAGAATATTTTAATATAAATAGGAAAGTGAAGTAATTCATTTCATAAACTAATATGTAGCTCTGGAATGAACATTAGATTAACATTAGACATTAGAGAAACAAATATGGGATTCAGTGATATGTAAGTGTCATTTGGTTCACTTGTTTCCAAGAAGTCTACAGAGATAGAAAAGAGTGAAGAGACACATGATTTATTACTGAACTCAATGTCTTTCATAAGTTAGTTATTTGTTAAATAGAATGCATATATATGACAGTGATAGAAACCAGAGAAGGATATTAATATTATTGAAGAACAGGGACTGTGTATATTCATGCATGTGCTAAAAAAAGTGATCACTTTCTACAGGAGACAGGGAAATTGAATCATCATTTTAACAGCAATGGATGAGCAATGGTGGAAGGGTATGCTAAACCCCTTGTCAAAATGAGAACTGAAGAAATGAATATTTCCCCCTTTAAAGGACAGAAGATCTGAAATTCAGGAAACAATCAGGAGAATAAGGGATGTGTTTGGGAAGGAAAAAGAAGGAGGGATATAAGAACTTAAAAGTAAAAAGCATTCAGAAACGAGGATGTGGAGGTACATTAGGGTCCAGAAGAAATAAACTTTCAAAATAGTTGCTTCTAACAAAAATAGAACATATTTCAAAAAACTGCTTATTTGAGAAGAGATGCAGTGGTCTGATAAATAGAGCATTTGCCAAACTGTCCTATGTCTTAAGTCTTAGATCATTGGCAGGTAGCCACAAAATGCGTGCCCAACTTCTTTGCACCATGTGGCTTCTATTTGGGGGTGATTCTGGTTACTGAGGACTCTGTGCTAGAGAAAAAAAATTGTATATAATATTGAAATGTTTGCTCAGCCAAAAAGTGCATAAAATGAGATAAGAAGAGCCTGTACTTTTAACTGTCTTTTAAAATTATTCTATGTAAGTATCCTTTCCTTCTCCTTTCTAGTCTTTACTGTCTAGAATTAAATGGCTTTTTCTTGGAATGAAAGCAAGATTACAGGAAAAGTAATGCTAACTAATAGCAAATGGAAAGTTGCCATTTTTCTTGTTCACTTTAACTCATCAAATTTAAGAAGAAATTGTAAGGAATTATACAAGGAAATTAATTTTTTATTAGATGGTTTCATAATCAGTCAACCATTCCTGATCATGTAATTGATAGATTAATCATAAGACATAGTAATCATCCTACCATTTATTAATATTCAAGGAACAAAGTCAAAATTAGGAAACAATTTTTCTAAGAAAACAAATTGTGTATTTTCTTTCCCTACATTTTACTTTCACTTTTTAAAAATCTGTGACACATCCGTAGTACCTTCCTTCAAGTCTTGTTAATATCTTTCTCACATGCACTGACCAAGGGCTAAATCATTAGCCACTGCTGGCACCTGGATTACCTTTCCACTCTCTACTGCACTGCCCATTACATTCCTCTGAATGTTCAAAGCCCTCTTGGTTCAGCCCTCCATCAGTACCTGACTGCACCTAAGCTCTGGGTAAAATGATGACTAATGCCTTAGGCAGAATTGCTGCTGTGTTCTACCTCTAATATATTCCAGAATAGAATTTCATTATTTGACCCATAATAAATCTCATCTTCCATACCTAATTTTAATATTTAAATATGAGTAAAGAATTGCAACTTTTCCATTTCTAATTTGATATGTAACCCTTGGCCTGTGGTAGAGAGTATTTTGCCACCAAATATATTATTTGCCTGGATTTTGAGACAAGAAACTTAAAACCAGGCAAATTTGATTTTGAATTCCAGAAAGATAATGTGGTATTTCAGATTGCTGCCTCTAGGGAGAAAAAAAGTCTGTACTTGAATTCCAAATGTAATAATTTTGCGACTTGGTTCTTCTATCGATAAAATGAGGTTAGCAACTTATACAACTTCAGTCAAGATTAATCCAATTAACGAGCTTCAAGTTCTTTACAGAGTCTAATAAATACGAGCCTCTGTCAAGCACTGTGCATTAAATGATGCCACATCCTTGTCACTTTATGTGCCTTTAAAGTCATGGCTCAAGTGATCCTCCTGTTTCAGTTTCTAGTGTAACTGGTACAATCGCACATTAACACATTTAGTTTTGGCATAATTTTTATGGAATATGAATACATTAAAGATTACAAATACTGCTATAATTCATGGCAACAATACTATTATTATATCATTTGACCTATAAGGTAGAGAATGGAATTACATAGTAACCAGTATAAAACTCTGTGGTTTCACTTCAAATTGATAGGTTTTTATCAATCCCAGGTGGTCAGCCCAAGACACATGTACATAAGAGCAGCACTAAATGTATTCAGTCATGTGTGTGTGTTGTAATGATAAAGAAGAAAGGATCATGGATTTATGAATTTCAGAAGGAGTGAGAGATGTACATGGCAGGATCAGGAAGCAGAGAGGTATATGTGGAAATGATATAAAGTACTCCTGTACAAAATTCTCTAAACAGAAGCAACTGTATTTTAAAATTTTATTTATTATTTTTATTTTATGTGTATGATTGTATCGCCTGCATGTGTTGCATGTACTATGTGCACTCTTGTCATGCGAGGCCCTAGGGGGTAAGAAGGCATCAGGTTTCCCTGGAACTGGAATACCAGATGGTTGTTAACTGCCATGAGGGTGCTGGGAATTGAATCCAAGTCTTCTGCAAGAAAAACAAAAAACAAAACAAAACAAAAAACAATGCTCTCAACCGCTGAGCCATCTCTCCAGCACAAAATATAAAAAGTTTTAAGTAAAAATTAGATTTCTTTTCTCAAATCTTTAGTTTCTTTTGGTTCTAATATTAAAAGTTTGTTTTCCTCACATTTCAATTCTTTTTTTTTGTTTGTTTGTTTGTTTGTTTAAATTCAGGTCTTCTTTGAGACATGCTCTCTCTGCAGCCTGGACTACTCTGGACTCACTATGGAGATGACACTGGCCTAGATCTCACAAAGATTCTCCTGCCTCACCTCCCAATTGCAGGGATTAAGGGGATGCACAGCTACACTCAGTGACACCTGAATTATCTCTCTCAATTGTAGAAACGGGGCAATGTTTTTAAAAGATAGATTTATTTTGTTTTAAAGAAGTTTTAGGTTCACAGTAAATTGAGAAGTTATAAAGAGACCCCATATATGCCTCTCGCTGTTTCTCTCTCTCTTTTTTCTGTCTCTACTCACATGTACATTCTACATGTATATTTTTACTTTCCTAAAACATTAAATTTGAAAGACAAAAGTATCTCAGCATACATCTTTACAACCCCAAATATTTTATTCTTTATAATATTCACTATTCTTCCTTCATGGTCTCTGAAGCACTGATGTCATAATGCTTTTTAAGGCAGAATTCCTCAATTTCCCTTTGTTTTTCATCCCCTGGAAACTCATTTCTTTAATAATCTCTGCAAACTATACAATATTAACCTTCCCTTCTCAGGTGGTCTATCCCACTTAACTTTCCAGGAGCCACAGCTCTGAAACCTGTTCATACCCTTCCTCTTTATTCTATTTTCACTTTTGAATTGTTAAGCAAACAATATTCATTGGCTACCTCTATTTAAATGCAACCTCTCCATTTTTAAAAGAAATTATAAACTATTCCTTCTCTGAAGGATGTTAACCTTGTAAAAAGCACCAATTATTCTGCATCTTTCCTCTTTCTCTTAACCTTTAGAATGTGAGCTTTCCTTGAAACAGGCAAGGATGCAGGATACAGAAAGACTCAAGAGCAAAGAAGCAGCCATGTGTTCTGGGAACACATCCAAGTTTCATTTCAAAACTTACAGGAACCAGACAAAAGGGGAAAAATGATGGGTTTGCAGGAAGAGCAAATAGAGAACCCAAATCAGTTAGAATGAGAAAAGGGATTCTAGCCATGAGATGTCACTGTTTAAATACTTATTGTGTCTAAGTAACGAATCAAGCTTCCATTTAACCTGGTGATTTGTGTGTGTGAAATTGGCACAATTAGCTCAAATCAACAGCCCTACAGTCAGTCTGAAGCTGGCTGTTTTTCTTCCAGTGATTTCAATATTATTGATTAAAATAACAAATTAAAATGAATATGAAGAAGCCTGTGGATGTGGCTAAACACAGCTGGAAATACGGTAGTTTTTAGTCATCAGAACAAAACACTTAAATACTATTCTTGGAAGTATGAATGCATCAAATTATTCTCAGCAGTGATTGATTACTAGCAATAGATAATTGTTAATATTACACATAATCACCCAACTTAGTTTGTAATCTTCAAACTTTAGGTCACGAATTGAACGAGAATATTATAGATAGTAATGTATTTCAATGAAACAAGCAGAAATTTCTGCATTAAAAATGACTGTGTGCCTGGAGAGATGGCTCAGCCTTTGAGAACGCTGGCTGCTTTTGCAGAGGACCTGGATTCGATTCTCACTCAAACACATAAAATAATAATAATAATAATAATAAAAACAATGACTGTACATCAAAACTCAACCTTCATGTGCCAAATGTAATGCAGCGATTTCTCAGGGGGTGCAGAACACTGAAAGCATATGTCCTAAAAATTCTTGTAAATAAATACTTACATTAATATATTTCTTAAGCACAGGACTTAGAAGTCTAAAATACTATATTCAACATAAGCTAATTACAATTATTCTGTATTTGATTAAGAAAAATAACACTTACCTAGTGGTTAGTTTTAAATTACTTAATTTCTTCTATTTTTTCTAAAGAATGAATAAAAAGAAATGTGAACAGAATGTAATGTAACACAAAATGAGAATATTTTAATGTGTTTCTGAAATTAAATTGAGTATAAACATATTTTATGTGCTTCAATAATTAAATATTATATGTATTTTAAAATAAGTATTTCACATAAAGTTTTATAGAAGACATAGTAATCTGGAAGTCAAATAAAATTGTACAGTATTGTGAAGTAACCATTTTTAATATTTTTTAATTTGTTTGATATTCATTCAGTAACTATATTACCTCATATGATATGTTCTAGTGAATAAAAGACTTTATTCTAAGATTATCATATGTAAGGACCCCCCTAGAAATGAAAAGTGAAGGTTGTAGCAAACCTGACTCCATTTCTGCCATGTAAGCTTGATTTCCCAGCTCCAGGAAAGACCACAAACAGTCTTTCCCACACTCATAGGAAAACACCTGCAAGGACGTAGCCTTCAAATACCAGATGGTTTTGTAAAAACACCCTACTTAGGACTACATGAAATCTGGTCAGGTTGACCAAGGCTAAAATCAGAGACATAAACAAGACCTTATAACAACCTTTGGTCAGCACATTCCAAGGGCCCTGTAACCTTAATATGAGTAAGATGCTTTTAGCGCCAGAGGGCTTCCTTAACCAATCCCAAACCCTCTCTTTGTTTTAACCCTATTAAAGATCACCTTACCCTCTACTCGGGACCACTGTCTTATCACCCACTGCATCAGTGTGTCAGACTGTGGACTTAGCTCAAGCTTGTAAATAAAGACCCTTTGTGCTTGCATCAGATTTGACCTCCCTGGTGGTCTTTTGAGAGGGTTCTATAACCTGTGCACAACACATACAACTAGTGAAATAGCTCATAATTAAGTCTGCATATTTCCAAATCACTGACAAATAACATTCCAATATTAAAATAACAAAAATGGCAAACATTTGATTTTGTCCTGAACAAGTTAGATTAATCATTTCATTTTATTAAAAATTTTAACATCCTTGTAGACCCTAAAAATTTGTTTAGCAATGACTTCTCAACATATAATAAACAGATGAAATATGAAGGAGGACACACTGTGCAAAGTGAAGCAGATTCACTCTTTTAATGCTGGAGATATTCAATTTCTTTATAAGTTAATATGCATTTCTATTAGGGAGAGAACTCAAATTTCCAAACCTATGAACATGTATAATAATAAATATCAGGCACAACGTATTTTGAAAAATTCTTCTTCAGAGTTTTAGTTTCTCTCCCAGTACCCTGAAATCAGTGGTGACAATATGAATTTAAGGAAATGAGGAATAGTCATTAAACTCATTTGCACATTCATAATAATTTATGACTAGGCACCATCCATTATTCAATTCTAGTTGTAGGGTTTTTTGAGGACCATTTCTCGGTTCAGAAGACAGTTTGTCTTTGTGATGGTGACCTTAGTGGCAAGAGATCTCCATGATTATTTGGCCTTCCAATATTTACCACTAAAGATAATATTGCCATAATTACAAATGTTATTTAGCATGTAAGAGTGAAATAAATTTCAAATATTTTAGTTGCCGCCTGTATTATTAACTCAATATTTTGTCAACTGAAAAGTTGTTCAGATCCCATTCTTCCTCTAGCCTTGGGCACATTGCCACTCTTGTACTTAGCAAACCAGATCTCTGGACTACCCTCTTAGTCCAGACTGACACAGTGAATCCTGATCCCCTGTACGCAGACCAGCTCAATTTTTCAGTCAAATTTGTTAGAGCCTTCACAGGCTTTACCTACAACAATTTAAGACCAGCCTTCTATCCTGGCAGTGCCCACACCCAACTTGTTTTGGATTCCGGAGATCAGACTTCTTCCCTGGTAAATCAGATTCTGATCACTGTGTCTCCACGCTCGGACTGCTGCAGCAAGGCCAAACTTCCCCGACCCCCATCCTGTTCTCCTAGCCTTGGGCACAGGCACGCTTTTACTCTGAGTCCCCCAGATCTCTGGACTACACTATTACCTTTGCCTGGCTGTGAGTTCTCCAAATCGCACCATGCCCATTCACCTACTTTGGTACCCTCTGCAGCCCCTCTCAGTGCTGCAGTGGTAAGCTTCTGTACCCTTTAATGGAGGCCTTTGAAGACTGCCTGAGAAAGCCTAAACTTAGCCTCTGCCTGCCAGTATTCCCACATTGTGCTGTGTCAGTTGGCTAGAGAACCCCAGACCTTAAGAGAGAGCATGAGAGTGTCTAATCTCACCTAACTTCTACCTCAAAGGAAACTCTTGAACAGCTGGAATAGAACCACCAATATAAAATCTAAGAAGAGAATCTGAAGCCTTGACCAAACAGCTTTTCATACTCAATTAGAAAACAACCAAGTCAATAAATGTCATAAAGCATATAAATGGATTCAAAGACCAAAATCACATGGTCATCTCCATAGATGCTGAAAACACCTGTGACAATATTCAACGTATATTAATATTAAATGCCCTAGAGGGAATTGGACTGGAGTGGACATGCTTCAACATAATTAAAGCTATATACAAAAAACAAACAAACAAACAAACAAAAAACCACAACCAATATGATTAAAAATAGAAGGAAAAAAACTGGAAGCATTTTCATTAAAATAGGAAATCAGAGAAAGCTGCCAACGATCTCCACTCCTTTTTAATATAGTGCCTGAAATTCTTGCTAGATCAATAAGACCAAGGAAGGAAGTTAAAGGAGTACTCATTCAAAAAGAAGTCAAATTATTCATTTTTGCAGAGGACATGATGCTATATAACTAAGAGATGCCAAAAATTCCACCCAAAAACTGTTAGAAATGATTAACACTTTCAGTAAAGTGTCAGGTTACAAAGGTACTCTAAGAAATCAGTAGGCTTTCTGCATACCAATGAGAAGCAACTGGGGCAAGAGAATGAATAGCCTCTCCCAACCCCAATCACCTTCAAAACATCTCAGAATCAACCTGACCAGTGTCATTAAAGATCTCTACAATGAAATATTTAGATCTCTAAAGGAAGAGATTGATGAGGACACCAGATGATGGACCGACCTCCCATGTTAATGGATTGGAAGAACTAATATTGTGAAAATGAGCATCGTGCTAAAAGCCATTTGTAGATTCAATGTTATCTCAATCAAAATCCCATGACATTCTTAACAGAATTTGAAAACATATCCTAAAATTCATATGGGAGAGAAAAAACCCTGGATAATCGAAGCAACCGTGAGCACATAGAGCAATGCTTGGGGGGATTACTAAACCAGATTTCAAACTATATTACATACTTATAGTCATGAAAACAGCATGGTACTGGCACAAAAATAGACCACCAGAGCAATGGAACATAGCTGAAGACTGCTTGCAATTTGATAAAACAATTAAGAACACTCACTGGAGAAAAGATAATATCTTCATCAAATGGTGCTGGCAAAACTGAATCTCCACATGTAGATGAATGAAACTAGACCCTTATCTTTCTCCTTACAAAAATGTGATCTCCAAATGGATCAAAGACCTCAATGTGAAATCTGAAACTTGGAAACTGTTAGAGACAACAAGATAGAGGTTTAGGAAAGGATTTCTAAATTGGACATCAGATACTCAGGAATGAAGGTCAAGAATCAAAAAGTGCAACCTCATTAAACTTAAATGCTTCTGTACAGCAAGAAAAACAACCAAGGAATTGAAAACAAAATCCCACCGAATGGGAGAAAATTTTCACCAGTGACATATCTGACAGGTTTCATATTCAGAATGTATAAAGGAATTAAGAAACAAAGAATCAAGAAAACAAGTGACCCAATTAAAAGATGGGCGAAGTATCTCAGCAGAGGGTTCTCAAAAGAAGAAATAAAGATGACTGAAAAACATCTTAAAAATTGCTTAATATTCTTAATAATTAGGAAAATGCAAATTAAAACCACTTTAATATTTCATCTTACTCCAGTAAGACTGGCCAAATCAAAAGAATAAATTATTCCAGTTGCTTTAATGAATGTGGGGAAAGAAGAACACTAATTCACTGCTAGTAAGATTGTAAACTTCTGGAACCCGTATGGAAGACAATGTGGAGAATTCTTAAAAACTAAAAATGAATCTACCATTTGACCACTCCTAGGACTCATCCTTTTGCAGAGATCCATGTATGTCCATGCTTGTTGTTGCTCTTTTCACAATAGCTAAGAGATGGAAGCAATATAAGTGTCCCCTGGTTGATGAATTGATAACAAAAATGTGTTACATTTACAAAATGGAGTTTTACCCATAAGTAAAGAAAGACAAAATCATGACATTTGCAGGTAAATGGATGGAACTAGAAAGTGTCATGATAAATGAAGTAATAAAGACTCAGAAAAAACAATAGATTTTATCCCTCTTTTCTGAACCTTAACACCAAATCCTTATATGAAAAACAGAAAGGAACCAGGTAGATAAAATGAAAGATAGAACCTTAGAGAGAAGAACAGTAGGAGACCGTTGTTACAAAGGGAGAAAAAGATAAAAGGGAGTATTTGAAAGGGAGGGTAGAGCATTGGTTATACAAAGAACTATGGGGATAAAGGGAAAGGGAGCTCAAGTGTGGTGAGGCCATTGGAGACTGGTATTATCAAGGCAGAAATGGGTAAAATGGAGACACTTTAAATGGGGAAGTCGTGGAAGGAGGGTTAAACATTGACAGGAGAAGAGAAAAATAAATAATGCCTAACTAGTGCAAGACACCAGAGGGATTCTTATTAGTCTAATATAATAACATAAAAACAAATTACACATACTCTATCTGTACATGAGTTCATGTGCAGAGCCGACAAAACTTTTAATCATAAAAAAAATGTTAAATAAACTAATGATCGCTAAACCAATTCTGCAAACTATATAGACAGATTACTTCAGTCTGAATAAATGGATGATAAGAAACCTGAGAAGGCACAATGAGTAAATAAACAGAACATCAAATAAAATTAAAAGGTTTAAGACGTATAAGACAACAGAACACACTGTCAAATGATAGGAATGAATAAATTTCTTTCAATAATAACCTTGAGCAATAATAAACTCAATGTTCTGATAAAATGTTACAAATTATCAGGTTATATCAGAAATTGATGTCCAACTTTTTCATTCTTCCAAAAAATAAAACTAACCAACAAGACAACATCTTAGAGTGAAATGATGGAAAAAGAAATCCAAGAAAATGGAACTAAGAACCAAGCTGGTATAGTTAATCTGATATATAGCAAGATAGACTTCAAAGCAAAACTAATCAGAATAGATAAGGGCTATCACTTCATACTCATTATATGTACAATCTGCCAATAGGCTATTGCAATACGTAATATGTACTCAATAAACTTAAATATATCAAACTTCATTAAAGGCTTAATATCTGTTATAAAACTAACAATTAACATAAAACTGTGATTGTGGATGATCTGGATACTGCAATTCTGATCAAAAGACAAGTTATTCAGAAAAATGCAAACAAACAAAAACCAAAAAAAACAGGGAAACAATGGGTTAAATTGTGTCACAAGTCAAGTGAGCTTAACAGACATCCATAGAACTTTCCATCCAAACAATAAAGAATACAGATTCTAACCAATCCATGGGACTTTCTCCAAAACTCACATTTTAGATCACAAAGCAAGTTCCAATAACATAGGAAAACTGAAATGACATCCTGCATTCTATCAGAAAAAACATTTCATAACATTAGATAGTACTAAATAGACAAAAATCCATGGAGACTAAACAACACAGTTCTGAATTATATGTGGGTCAAGAAATAAATAAATCAAGGAGAAATTTTTAAATTCTTGAGATTTAACGAAAATAAACATACATCATATCAAAATTTATGCAACACATAAAGACATCCTAAGATGATAATTATATTGCAAAATGCCTGCATCAAAATATCTGAGAGATCTTAAATTTATAACTTAATAATGTACCTTGGATAAAGGAAGACAAACAACACCCAGAAATATAAAAAGGGAGAGATAATATAAACCAGGGCTGATGATAGATTTGAATAAAAGTAAATAATCAGTGAAATTAATAGTTGGTAATTTCTAAAGGTTAACAAGATTAAAAAATATGCATCCAAATTAGCAAAAAGAGAGAGATGATCAGAATTAATAAGACTAGAAAAGAGAGACATTATAGGAAAGGCTGAGGAAATTCAGAGAATAAGAGGAAAAAAATAAAATTATATAATCCATTCTGTTCCTATCCCCTTTTCTTGGGACTAGGATAAAAGAGAGCTTCTAATTAACCAGGGCTCCTTCACCTTCTTGCAGAGATCCTGAGCAGCTCCTGGATCCATCTGGTCCCTCGGATATAACAATACAAACAATTAAACTTCAACTCAACAAAGGCATTTTTCAGTTTCATGTGATACACACAAGTAACAAAAGAAATTCACATGCTCAAATGCAATAAGAAAATAAAAATAAGCTTTCTGCCCCAGATCTCCACTCTACCCTCTTATTCAAGACCCGCCTACTGCCTGCTGATCCTCTGAACTGAAATCGGATCAATTTTCCAGCCTCGTTTATCAGGCCCTCCACAGGCTGTCCCCACACAATCTTTGCCCTTGAAGTTCAGATCTACTTTCCATAGAACAGCATACTACCCTGGTAAGTCAGATCTGCTCACTGAGCCTTACTTAATTCCCCTGTAGAATGAGAAACTCCACCCTGCCCCCCATACATCATCCCCCTTCTAGCCTTAGGTCCTAGTTTTCTCCTGCTCTTTCTGTCGCAGATCTCTGGAATCCCCTCTAAGGCCAGACCCTTCCCTTATGTCCCGACTCCATGCATCCAGACTAACTCAATTCTCCAACTTCATCTGTTACATCCTCCAGAGGCTGTCACCATCTCTGTGTATTACTTGGCTCTTCTCCTAATCTTCCTACCACAGACTTGCTTAAAACCAGACCAGTCTACTGCCCAAACCTGAAACACACAACTAACAATTCATACTTAAATAAAAAGCCACCAAGCTACATCAAGATTATAAAGAGAACAAAACTTCAATTAAACAAAGAATAGAATTTACCATCAGAGACACAACCAACAAAAGACATACATATGCTCAAACAGCAATGTAAATAAAAAATAATATGAAAAATCAAGAGAATATGTCCACCAACCAAACCCACCAACCTATTTAGTATACTTAGTGAAGTATACTAAAATGAAAATCACCCTGAATAATTCTCTGACGGAGAATTTAAAAGAACAATCATAAACATGATAAAAAGAACTTTAAAATAAAGCTATGAACAACTCAAAGGAAAAAAATGGGACAGGGATAAATTTATGCCAGAAGCTCAAGAAAATACAAATACATGAATGAACGAAATAATAAAAACAATTCAAGACTTGAAATATGAATTCACAAAAGATACTGAAATACTGAAAAAAACCTGGGAGAAATGAAGATGGAATTTAAGAACTCAATAAGTCAATGTGGAATGACAGGACAAAATCTCATAAGCAGAAATAATAAAATGTAAAGCAGAATATCAAGCCTGCGTGAGAAAGATAATGACCTGAGCTCCTCAAGCAAAGACTGTAAAAAAGAAAAAAAAAAAAAAAACAGGAATGGAATACACAGTAAATATGGGGCACCATGAAAAGAATAAATCTACACATCGTGGTACAAAGGAAGGAGAATAATCTCAGGTAAATGATACTGATCAGATCTTCAAAAGGATTATAGATAAAAAGTTCCATTAATTAAGGAAAGAAATACCTAAAAAGAAATAAGAAGCACATACAATACCAATTAGAATCGGAAACACACACACACACACACACACACACACACACACACAGCACATAGTAAAAACTCTCAACATACAGAACAAAGAGAGGGTACTAAAAGCTGCTAGAGAAAACCTACAACTTACATAGAAAGAAAAAATAAACAGAATTACAGTTGACTTTTCAGTACAAACAATGAAAGCCAAAAGAACCTGGACCAAAGTATTCCCTGTTCTAAATGACCATAGATGCCAACCCAGAATATTTACCCAGTAAAACTATCTATCATGGTTGAAGGAGAACAGAAACTTTTCCATGACACAAATATGCTGAAAGAATACATGTCCACCAAAACAAACTTACAGAGAATACACAAAGGAATACAGTGGACCAAAGGCAGAAATTATACCCAAGAGAATACAAAAAGAAAATGAATGTATAATTATGGAAGCACAAAATAGAACCAGAACACAAATTAATATAACTGTAAATAATATACATATAATATACATATTTCAATAATAAATCTAAATATTAATGCACTTTACTCCTCAGTGAAAAGACACAAGTAAGTGTAATGTATGAAGAAATAAAATACATATTTTTGGTGTCTTTAAGAAAGATATCTCACCTTCAACAATAGTTACTACCATACAGTGAAAGGTTGGAAAAAATATTCAAGGAAATGGCACTAAGAATCAAGCAGGTAATTCAATTGTAATATCTGACCAAATAGACTTAAAATTGAAAGTAATCAAAAAAAGATAAAAAGGGTCACTTCATGCTAATCAAAGGAGCAATTGACAAAGATGATATTAGAATCATGAACATACATGCACCAAACTCTTTTACACCTAATTTTATTAAAATAGCACTACAAGACTATAAAACATAGATTAATCCCCAACTCAGTAATAGTTGGTGACATCATTACATCACTAAGTCCAATAGACAGGTCAACAGGACAAAGAACAAAAGAGAGACATCTGAATTAAATGACATCTTACATTAAAGAGATGCAACAGACATCTACAGATTATTTCACCCAAGCATAAAAGAATATACTTTCTATTCAGCAGCCCATGCAAGTTTCCCTAATATGGACCAGAATATTGAGGTACTGGAACAAATCTTACATGTAGATTAATTTAACAAACAGGAGAACACCCAGTGTCAGCTACTTGATATTTGAACAAGGTGCCAAACCACATACTGGAGGAAAGACGGCATCATTAGCAAATGATGCTGAGAAAACTAGATCTCCACCAGTAGAAAAATGAAATTAGACCCTGATAGGTGCCCCTGAACAAAGGTAAAGTTCTAATCAATCATAGACCTCAATATGAAAGCTGAAATTGTTAGAAGATAAATATAGGCAGTACCCAACAAGCTATAGTTGTAGGATAAGACTTCTCAAATGGGATATCTGTTGATCAGGAATTAATTTCAACAACTGGCAAGTAGAATCTCATTATACTATAAAGCTTTTGTGCATCAAGGGAAAAAACAAATCTAGTAGAGGGGAAGCCCACAGTGAGTGAGAAAATCATTACCATCTATACATCTGACAAAGGATTAATTTCTAGAATATACAAATAACTCAAAAAATAAAGAAGCAAGTAAGCAAATGACTAAATTTAAAAAAGAAGTGTTATGAATCTGAATAGACAGCTCAAAAGAATACATAAAGAAACTAATAAACACTTTTAAAAGTGTTCAACATTCTTGGGATTTATGGAAATGCAAATCAAAACTACTTAGCAGATTCCATCTAACCCCATTCAGCATGGTTAAGATTAAGAGAAAAAATAACACCATAGGTTAGTGAGCATGCAGGGGACGGAAAACCCTCATTCGCTGCTCATGGAATTGTAAACTCATGCAACCACTGTGGAAAGCAGTGTTTATAAACTAAAAATAATTTGAAATCAATTTTTGTCTGATAATGGAATTGCAATACCTGCCTGCTTCTTAGAGCCATTTCCTTGGAATACTTTTTTCCATCCTTTTACCCTAAGGTAATGTCTCTCCTTGAAGGTAAGATGAGTTTCTTGAAGACAACAAAAAGATGGGTTTTCTTTCTTGATTAATTGTGTGACTCTGTTTCTTTTGGCAGAGTAGTTGGGGCCATTATTACTGAAAGATGTGTATTGCATATTGTCATTAAGTTCTTTGTGTTTGCGGCTCTATTTTATGTTCCCTTTATTACACATTTCTTTGTTTCTTCATATTTCTTTCTGTAACCACTCATTTCTGAATTTGGATGTTTGTATTACAGATTATCTCTTTTGATTCAGCAGTGCCTCTTTTATCTTGGGGATAATGAACAACTTTTACTTGAACTTAAATACTACTCAATTTGAGGGACTTCCTATATGTTACTGTAAACATTGCCAAATACACATGACTGGAGAATCATGGATAGTAGTGAACAACCTGTCTTTGTCACATTCCTAGAAAAAAGAATTTCTTACTGTATGCTATATATGCATCCTATATTTAAAGACAAGTGCACATCTTGCCACTCATCCTGACTCTTCCTTTTGCCACAGATAGACTATATACAAAGTCCCCAAACTGGGAAAGTGTCTGTGAGATGATGGGCACTAAGTGGCATATCTACGATGCAACCTCTAAAACGGCTCCAAGAACATAGCAGAACCGGGGGCAGACAGATTATTAATATGTCTGTCAACTCCCACCATGTAACAGATCGAGGTAAACTCAGAAAGGCACACTGGCCTAAATGTACAAAAGAACAGACTTCACAGTGTTTGTCCCTAGAAAGGCCTCTTATATTAAACCTCTGCCTCTCAGGCCTCAGGGCTCATTGTGGAAGAGGGAGAAGAAAGTGTAAGAGCCAGGAGAGGTGGATGACCACAAGAAGGTGAGCTTTCCCAGTGACTGAGATGACTCATATGAATTTACAGAAATTATGACAGCATGCACAACACCCTTACAATATTTTACATGAGTATGTTTAAACTGGAATAACCATGGAAGTTAGGAAAAATATTTCTTCCTTATTCTAAATTTATTACAAAAGATTTCATATGCTGGGGGCTGGAGAGATAGCACAACTGTTAAGAGCACTAGTTGTTCTTGCAGAAGACCTGGGTTTGAATTCCAGCACCCACATAGTGACTAACAACTGTCTGTAACTCCAGTTCCAGGAGACCTAATGCCCTCTCTGTCTTCTTTGGGCATTGTATGACATGGGTGCACTTACATCCTTGCAGGCAATATATTCATACATATTAAATAAAACAAATATTTAAAAATATATGCGATATTATTGTAAATTTTCTTATATTTGTAGCTAGGATATATTCTGTTAATTATTGCTTTCTTCAATATGAATTACCAGTTATTCTAATTCACTTATTAATTTTATAAAGTTCAGAAGCCAACCTAGAATTCCTTATGTTTATGAATATTTTGTCTATCAAAGGAAGCAGTTTGCTTATTCATCTTCAACCTGCATAATAATTATTGATTTTCTTTCTCAATTTCATTAATCTAGGGAGGAAAGAATAATCCAAAAATATATTCATTTCACAGTGCTGTGGAAATTAACCTATAAAAAAAGAAAGCAGGATTGAACCTGAAAGAAAAAATGTGTTAGGGAAAAACTTATGATCACCTTTTATTTTCTGAACAACTATAATCTGTCCATACACTATCACTATAAAAAGTAAAATAAATACATGAATTGACTATAATGCTTTTGTAATAATCTCAAACAACCTGATTATATTTTCACACATGTTTTAGAGATGTATTTTTATCCATATAGGAAATAAAATATTTACCGTAATAAAATATTTACCAGAGACAAGCATTCAAAAAGAATATGTGCCTGTTCAGCTTCTGAGGACTTTCAGAAAATAATACAGTTTGATAAAAGTTGATTATGAAGAAGGCAGAATCTCCTCAGGTGTGATTTATATTTCAAAGTGAAAACACAGCATCACCCATATAAAACAAGATGAGTACAGTGACATAAAGTATACAAAATATCAAACGGAAAGACACAGAAGCTGCTTGTGCAACACAGTGTAGCATATCCTGGTTCCTAGGACTTGAGAGTATTTTACAAAGAACCGCATACACGTGGGCACCACAAGACACAAGCCAAAAACCCAGACTTAAATTATCTCTACCTGTGATGGGAGTATGATGATGATGATGAAACAAGTTGCTATTTGTAAATAATTTTGAAGAATGCCAGAAAATATTGATCTGTGTGCATTAAACACAATTTTGAATGTACCTCAGTTTAGTAAGAAAGCTATTATTTACACACATTAAGGCAAAAGTGTACTAGTTGTTAGAAGCGTTATTACTGTGATCTGTTCCAAAGTTTCACATTTAATTATAAAATGATTGCAGATTTTACTATACAGGAAATATCTTCTGCCTATTTTATAGGGTGATTACATAAAAAAACTATTATTACTTTTATATGTTAAAGAAGACCTCAGATTCTTCATCACATTCTGTGCTCGTTCTGCCCGTCACAACTCATCGTATCTTCCTCCTCTTTCGGGTGACAGCCTATGGGTAATGTTCTTTGGGAAGCTTTCCTGTTCTTTCTGTGCTACAACCCTAACCTGTGTCTTAATGAATCTTGTATTACTACCTTTATAGCATTCATCAAAGTTGTAATTAAGTAATAATGTCCTGTAATAATCCTATAATTATTTTTTTCATGTCTCTATCACAAGATCTTAGACTGCTCAAGAACAGAAGAGGGTTTTCTTGTTGTTTCTAATCATAACTTTTACTACCAACATCTGACACAAGTATTTACAAGTTTTCTGAGAAGGAAAAACCTAGGTGTATTGTTTTAGTCCTAGCATTTGGGAATATTAAGTGTGAAATGGACATTTTTTACAAAAAAAGGATGAATTGAACATACGCTTAAAGTAAGAGAGAATAATTTTTAAGTAATAAATGAAACATACACTGCACAGTTACGATGCAGATTTTCAGTTCTATTTTTGGGGGGGCTATTTGAAGTCTCCATTCCTCTATGCAATTCTAATCACATTCTGCATTTATTTGAAGGGTTGAGCATCTGATTGCAATAAATACTGAATGCCAGGCAGAATTAAAAGTGTCCTCTGATTTTCTGGTATTCCAATCTTTCATATATACATACTTTCTTCCATTTATTAAATAGCATGTAATCTACATGCTGCTATAAAATGATTTTTCCTAAAAAAGGCCACAGAGTATTTAGCTTGCAATAAAAAAAAAACTATATGGATGGGCTTTCTGACATTTAAAATATAGGTCTAAGACTGAGATAAAAGAAATCTGTGACCTCTGGTGGTTGAAAGGAATTAGATGCAACAGTAATAATTACTTCTTGAGGAAAGTGGAGAAAGATAAAGAAGAAAACAGGTAGCTTCTAGAAGCCAGAAGGACCACACTTAGGACAATTAGGAAATAGGCACAGTGTTTTAACAGCAAGGTACTGAAATTTGCAAACAACCTGAATGAACTTGGAAACATATTTTTCCCCAGATCCATAAAACAGTAATTCAGCTTGAGTTACAGGTATGGAGACAACGGGTGCAGACTCTCTGTACCCACATGCGTAATGGCAAACGTTACGAAGAGAGCTTGTTGGTACATGACTGTACTCCCAGAACTCAAAAGGCAGAAGCAGGAGAATTGAGCCAAGTTTGAGGCCAAGTTGTATGAACATAACAAATGCCATCTCAGCCAGTATTACAAAGGAGACTTTTTCTCGATAAAATAAATTAAAATTTAATTTAAAATATTTTTAAAAATAGGGTATAAACAAATCACATGATCTTAAGTTACTCAGTAATAGAGCTTTTCTGTAGTGATTGAAAATGCATTGAATTGTTAATAGAAACAGACTTGATTTTCATGGAAAAGAAAGGTTATGTGTTCTCAAATGAATTTAGTTTGTTTAGACATAACTTCCAGTGGCTTGACTTTGTTTAATCATAGAATTTAAATAAAATAAAGCACATTACATTGCTTAATTATAAAAATCATATAAATTAAAGTTAGTCACCAAAATTGATAAAGAAGAATATTATAAACAAGTTTTCACCTAGACATTGGATATTTGGCAGAGATTTTCAATTTATGCTTCAGCACAAAGCACTTGTTGACTTGTTTGGGTATTCCAGGGAGATAATCCAGATTTATGGATTTCAAGAGTTTGTTTCCTTCAATATCACTGACCTTTATCACCTCAGAGCTTGCTTGATCCCTGACACTTCTTTTGTAAAAAATAGAGGGAAGATAAAAATGATAGTCGTATTGTGTTTGAACATAGAATCTGTGCAATTTCTGTTGCTTCTGTTAGAAAAGAGTGTCTCCACCCTTAAGACAACTATGAGAATATATTGTCTTCGGAGCTGAAATATTCCCAGTAGGGAAAACTGCACATTGAGGATCAAGATGGAGAAGGGACCAAAGGAAGAGGAATGTCAGAATTTCTTCAACAGTGAGACAACTGTAATTTTCAGTTATGTACAACTCGAAGCATACTCCTTCTTCATGGTGTGCTGAGAGCAATACTGAGCATCTCTCGGATAGCTCATTGCCTGACATTACTGTCTCATGTTGCTTTATTGCAATAATAAACTTCTGAATCATAGTAACTAACTCAGTAGGGCTCCTATGGTGAATTCATTTTCATAACCTCCTTTGTTGTCACAAACGTGCTCCAAAAGGGTGCCAAGTCAGCAGTTCCTAGCTGCTTATTAGCATAGCAGAGCAGAGAGGTTCATTTAAAACTTCAGCAGATGTGATATAATGAAACATTTTACCTATAATTACAATTATGCTAACTGTTAATAATAATTGGGCCTTGGTGCCTATATTTCATTTTGCTCTAAAGACAATTGGATCTTTTCAAAAGTAGATAACCTCTCAGCAGGTAAGCTGCTTAAAAGGCAGCCTCGTCAAGTGATAATTTAAAAAAAGTGGTTATAGGGTGAACAACAAGTGGACAACTGGGAATGGAAATTATAGATATTGAGGGGCATAATTTAACTGTTCTTAAAGAGAAATCAGCATTACAAAATATCAGGCTATCCAATGACAGTATATAAATACCTAGATGTAAAAGGTAGTGAAAATTAACTAAATTTTGTTGTCATTAAATTAACATGTAGAATTATATGTTAATGTAATTGAATTCAGTTCCAAAACTGTATTTCTGAACTCTTAAAAAACACAGAGCCGAAATATTTTAATGCTTATCAAAATATTTATTCTCCATCACGCCCTATTTACCTTTGTTGCCTATGCATCATCTTGCAAGAATAGCTGTGTCATAAAATATTGTAACAAATATTATGATGGGACATTGGGGGCAAATAATTAAATTCCATTTCTTTCTTTTCTAAAGAATAATTTGTTTATTATTTTAATTTTATGTGCATGATTGTGTTACTTGCATGCATGTAAATATTTAAGTGCAATGCCCATGGAGGTCATAAGAGGGCTTTGGATACCCTGGAACTGGGATTAAGGACAGTTGTTAACCTCCATGTGGGTGGTAGAAATCGAGCCAGGGTCCTCTGAAAGAGTAACCAGTGCTCTTAACCACTGAGTCATCTCTCCAGCCCCCTAAACTTTATTTCTAAATAGACTGTGTGATTCATTGAATTTAAAAATGGCAACATAATGTAAGGATTCAGATATCACATTAAAACTGTGAGTTTAGTAAAAGCTGCTGGCAGAGAAAGAGTCTGTTTTCTTTAAGTCTGTGATGCTGTGTAGTTAACCCGGCTCCAGTGTATGGACCCCACACCAAAGGGGATTTACCAACATAAATTGGGCTCTAAAGGCACACACACACACACACACACACACACACACACACATTGCAGTGCATTAAATCAGGCAGTAGCTAGTAAGAGGGGAAACAGAAGGCGAAGAGTTCTGACATTCTGAATATGATCAAAATATTTTGTATGAAATGGTCAAAAAAATCAATGAAAATTCTCGAATTTTAAATGTATTCCACTAGATATTAGCATCTTCTTATGCTTAATCATGCTTATGTGGTGTGTGCATGTGTGTGCAGATGTGCACACCATTGTGAGCTCACATGCAGGTGGGTGGTTCACTTTGTGGACCCTTCTCTACCTTCTCCATGCTAATTTTTGGGACAAGGTCTCTCACCGAAACTAGAGCTCTCTGATACTGATAGATTGGCTAGTGGTAAAAGACCCTGGAATTCTCCTCTCTCCTCCTCCAAGCTCTTGGAAAACAAGTGCAAACCACCTCAGCTTGTGTTTTACAAGGGAGCTCAGCCTCCAGAAGCAGATCCTTAGGATTTGTGCAGCAATCATTTTTCCCACAGAATCATCTCCCTAGTACCTGTATGCTTAATTTGAAGTGTTTACCTGAATAAAAATAATTTCACCTTAACTGGGTGATGAAATACAATGACAATACAGCTTTTATTGTTTCTGTTTTAGGAAATAGTACTCACAACAGTTCTTTAGAACAAGGAAGTGAATAAATGGTGCTGGGTTGAGAGTGGTAAAACATCAGCTACACTCTTTTCCTTTGGGAAATTTACTATAATGAAAATCACAGGCAATAAATATGTAATTATAAATGCTGTAACTACTATAATTAAAATGAGGATTTCTTTTGTAAGAGGGTAATTCAGAGGGATAGAATTGGGAATGAATAATATCAAGTAGCATTTCTCCCAAAGAATCATTGCAGCCAAGGCCAGATTACTAAGAGAAGGCTAATGTGGTTGGAGAAGTTTGGATGAGATTATCTCAGGACAAGACCATGTACGCACTGGCTCTGAGTGTTCCTTCCGCATCAGGGCAGCAGATTGCCAGTGGTTTAGAAGAAACTTGGTGTTAAAGGGGAATGTGACCTGATCAGGAGTCTCCTAAGGTGAGTGAAGGACTTCAGAATTTTATTTTAACTATATTGCAATGTCATAAAATATTTTGATTATATAGAAAATGACAAATTAGTCTTTCCAAATATAACTTTAGATGTTCTGTGGAGGCAAAAGCAATGTATGAGAGAGGTGAAATGCATCAAAGAGATCAATTTGGAGGCTACTGTAAAATCTGGGCACTTGATAATGATGGCTTAGACGAAGCATTCAACATCAGGTCTTTGGTGGCAAAAATTGTTCATTGAGTTTCTAAAGATTTAAAGACATAAGAGTTTAATAATGCAAAAGTTGTGTTTATTTTGTGTTCATTCAATGTTATTTTTACATCTGTCTTTCTGCAATACTGATATTTATGAGAGTTTCTTCTAATGAAATTTTCAAATAAGCTTTATTTCGTGAAGAAAAAATCACCACCACAGCAGTTTAGTACTTATTCTGAATTATTATGCTCAGGTTTAGGCAAATTCTTCCTGAGCATTAAGTTTTAAGTTGTTTCAGCTGCTATTTCAAATGATATTGGATTCTTAACAGAGCATTAAGTTCTGATTTTAGCACACACCTTAGTACATAATAAATTTAAGTAAATGGTCCAATATAGAGCAAAGGTCAAGAGAAAAAGTGTGAGTAGAATCATTATTCCTAACAGATTTCTCATATTCTTCACTGAAGCACAGAACTCGGGTCGAAAAGCTGTCTAAAGCTATCTCTTAATCATGTTTAACAATGGCCTGAACATCAGAAAGTCTGCAGTTATACACAGGAACTGGACAGATCAGTTTGAACAAAGATCATGTTCTTAGGGGGCTTGGATTTTAATACTGACTCCACACTCAGCAATGTTTTAAGCTCACTGAGCCTCACTTATCTGGTTATAAAATACTGGTAAGACTCATTGATTATAGCCATTCTAGGATTAAATGAGATAATGCATGAAAAGCATCGTTACAGTCCCTGATGCATGAGAAGCACTTAATATATCAGAGCTATTCTTTTTTTTTTACTTCCTTTAGCCAGAAAATAAAGCTATTTAATATTGTTTCCAGAAATTTAATACTTGCGAAAAATATTTCCAGTAAAATTAATCATCTGATTTCACCTGTTGGAAGCAAGATATTTATTTGACTGTGAAAGTCCAGAGAGTAGGAATGCATTTTAGGTGTTAACTTTTCATAGTTACCCTGATCATCATTCTGATTTCTGAAAAGTAACCCTCAGAAGAAAAACAGTCTTTCTATTATTATTACTACAGGAAAATCTGGCAAAGAAATCTCATGGATAATGGAGAAATGGAGTAGTTGGGAAGGGGTTAGTTGGAAATAGTTGTGAAAGTAATAATATAATTGTAATACTCTATCCAGTTATTTTTAACACAGTATCTGACATCAAATTTTGTGCTCACCTTTCGATATGAGAACAAAGCCTGTGTATGAATTGACCCTCTACATGTTTCTTTCTCTGAAGATATTTTTAATGTTTTATGGAATTTTTGCTTTCCTCACACAATGAAATTTAAGATATCTAGGTTCCCTTGCCCATCTGCAATTTCTCTCACTGCCCCCAGCCCAATTCCATGTACTCGACTATATACACAATGCATCCTACAGTGTCTGAACTGTGTCCTTACATGTCCCTCACCATGGGTCCATCCATTGGAGCTTGGTCAAACCCCAAGAGTCCCATGCTGTGAACCAACTGTGTCTATAGATATTTTAATGCTTAGTCATTTCTTGTTTATTTACCTTAGAATTTTGTATCTTTATTATATGAGTACACAGGAAAATAACGATGTTATATGAACTTGCCTTTGTGAGTGTTCTCCACGGTCTTGGATCACATTTTCAGCTCTGAATAACTGAAGATTCTTGAGCCAAAGGGCTGATCAGCATTCCTTCCATGTGTCTTTTACAATCTAGAACATTTATTACAGATTTTCCAAGTTGATTTCATTAAGCTTTTACCTTTATGACTTTATTTACAAATATAAGGACATTAAAGAAATCAGTGCAGTGTGGAAATTTTGTACTCTCTATTGTAATATGTTTTCCTTCATCAACGGTAATTTGGAAATATATAAATAAATCCACTGTAAGTACATTCGTCCATTATATTATGCATTTTTTTCATTTTAATGTTTGTTTGTTTTGTTTTGTTTTTTGAGAAAGAGACTCCCTGTAGCCCCACATGATCTAGACCATGTTGACCTCCATCTCACTGAGATTCACCTATCACTGCCTCCTTAGTGCTGGGATTAAATGCATGAGCCAGCACACCTGGCTCTTTTTCATTTCTTGAAAATGACTTTAATTACATTTATTCCTGTGTGTGTTTGCAAGTCCCGACATGGATGTGGAGATCAAAAGACAACTTGGAATGATCAATTCTCTCATTTTGTCATGTGAGTCCAGGAAAGTCAACCAAGGCTGGGATGGAGTGACAATTGGCATGGCACAGCACTTTTATCTGCTGAGTTGCTTTGCTAACCCATAGTCTGTAATTTTGAGTCTCTTATCTGTAATGAACATTTATAGGGTATATGATAGAGTTTTTAAAAAATGGCCTCAAATTTGTTTTGTTTCTCTCACAGTGAGTTTGGGAATTTTCATGAAAAGTTAATAAAAAGTTTTATTTATTATTTATGTGTTTCTTTTTAAGAGGGAATCTTGCCATGCAACCAAGGATGGCTTTGAACTTGTAGAGATAGCCCTGCACCTGCTTCTTGAGTGTTGGAATCACAGTTGCATTCTACCATATGAAACCAGATCTTTAGATACACATAAATTATATATTTTTAGATAAGTATAATTTATTATGTTTTTATATGCCTAGGAGCAAATATCTTTAAAGATATATTGATATTTAATGGAGTATGGCTACCAGCTACTGGTGCAATATTTTCCAGCCTTCTACTAAAATGCCAATAGAAAACTAAAGACCACCCAAGACATAGTTTAATGTGAACAACAGAATAGCAGTCAAACTGTTATTCGAATCTTAGACAAACTTCCCAAAGTGCAAAGTCAATAGCATGAAATAGAGTAATGTAATTAGGAAAGTTGGTTAGAAAATATGTGCTACCTTCCCTGGTTTAAAATTACAAGTATAAACGAACTATGAAATTGGGCATCCAACCACTGATGTTTTTTATTTGAGGCACACTTGTGGGTTTTTTTTTTTGTTTTTTTTTTTTTTTTAATCTTGTGTGGAAATTGCTATTGACACATAACAATAGTCTGGGATATTTTAGAGACAACATAATTATAGCAGTATGTTGAATTTTGAAACTTTTATTTTCCAAAAGTAATTTGTTGTTGGCAGAGAGAATAAGAGTCTTGGTAAATTAATTATTATGATATCCCATATGCTCTATCCATACCAGGATCAGAGAGACAAGAAAAAATGGGCAGATGGAAGGAATCACAGTTTGTCAGAACATTATGGGTAAAGCCCTCAGAGAGTAGAAATTGAGCCATATGCTGATGCACATTGACCTAATGTCCATGTTTAGTTGAAAAAAAAAAGGTTTCTATCAACAGTGAAGAGACAGATTTGAGCCAAATGAACACCCAGTATTCATAGTTTGCAATGCCAGATTATGACAGTTAATTCTCAATTCAAATATCAGTAAATTAAGGATAACTTAGAACTGAAATGTGGGCTCCCTTCTTCCTGTGCTGAATAGCATAGCCCATTTGAGGAAGTAGTCAATATCTTTGAAGTTATATTCTCGTAGTGCCCTCTACTGCCTTGCTGGAAGGCATGATGACAGCAGGTTGGATGATAGGACAAGAATGAACTTTCAAGTGTACCTCTGAATGAGAAGGAAGAAAGGCATAGAACAGTTCCTCTTTGTGTGCCTTTTCTTAATAGAAGTTTTATTTTAAACCTGTACTGGTTCTTATAGTACTTCACATTCTATACCAAGTCAAAGAACTTATGAATACCTCCCAGACCATTCTATACAGAGAAATGAAAAACTACTGTTTTAACTGTGCAAATATTAAATCATTAGCCAGATACATATAACACTTTAAATAGTACTTGAATTGATGATGTATAAAAATGATATTAACAAATTAAGGCTTCAAATACTTCAATATATAAAGTTAATACTATATATTCTATACAGAAAAAGTGATGTTCTTGTCTATTAATTATCTATACTTATCATTTTATTAATCACTAAGTGATGCTGGGATTATTTTATACTTGAGGAAGGGTATTTCTATATAATAAATTATGAATAATATTTTTAGACAAAGATGTTTATATTGATGTGGCACTACATAAAGTAAAAGCTTTAAGAAATATGAAATGAAAGAAAGGAGAATTTATTTAGAAAAAGCTTCAGAGGAAGCAGCAGAAAATTTTGTCATCCTAGCCAAATATACATTTGAAACCTTGAGTGGTAGGACTCAAGAAAACCTAGACTAGCAGAGCAAGGGAGTTCACCATGAGCAACAAAGAAATAGTTTGACAAGGCACACAGACTTCAAGTCTATTATTTTAAAGGCATTTTATTTTAAATTAACATGAAATGGAATTTAGAAGACAGTTATTTGTATATATAAAACTAAGTTTATAATTACACTCAGCATCACAAGTCAATTTATGACATGCAACTATAATATATTTTGCTTTGAGGTTTCTCTAATATTGCATAATTATATTTTAATATATTTCTAATATTTTATATTTTATGACTAATATTTATAACTCATAATGATATTTTAGCTTTGCGATAAGTATACATGATATCATAGTGAAAAATCATATATTTTGAAATTTGTGTTCATATTACAAATGTATCAATGAATGTTATAACTGAGTAGAAATAAACACTACAATTGGTTCATTTTCCAAAACAGAAAAGGTAAATTACACAAACACATAATTTGTTCAGCTACATATTGTAAAGGTTATGTTTATACTACTTGCTATGAATGAGATTAATGAGTTTTCTCAGCACAGTAAACCTCCTCTACAGAAACAGAAGCTAAATTGCAATAAATCACACTTTTATATTCACATATTTATAGGATGGGAAAGATTTAGAGTACCTCAATAAAAGAAACCATCTTGAAGTAAAAAAAGAATATCATGGTTCCGTAGCATAAAGGTAGATAGGATAGGGCATACTCAAAACTCCTGCTTTTGATACACTAATGATATCAGTGGCTTATTAGAAGTAATTAACGTAAGAAATTCATGCTCATGCTTTGCCAGACATATTGGTTCAGTATGTTAGTTACCTTTGAATGATTAAGCATTAAGACCAATTAAATTAGAGCTGTGATTTTTTGATACTTTTTAAATTGAAATGTATCTGAATTATTACAGGTGATCTGATCCCACTTGCCCACAAAAAATATGTTCTATTATCATTTGAGCAAATAACTTAAACTTCTATCTGTGATTTTAGGGGAAAGAATGAGTTGAATATTTAATAAGATTATAAACTATTTTATTTACATTAAAATTTTTGAACAAAATGTTGTGAATGAACAGATAATAAAACTTGTCTTTTTAAACTTATTTTTTTGTTTTTAATTAACACTGTTTTTATTGGAAAATTAGGTAAATCCAAACACAGAAATGAAAGTTTAGCAATGCTGGCCCCTTTGCCCAAATCCTAGAAAGTATTACTTTGCTCAAATCAATAACTGAAGGATTTACTATTGGAAACAGTACAGTGACCTTTCTACTCAATATCTTGAACATTAAACAATGGAATTTGGCAGGTAGGTACAATTATAGATATATTTGCTTCTGGGAATGTCATTCAAACCTTCATATGCAATGCACTGCTAAGGAAAGAAAAAAAATAGTTTGGTTGAATTTTTTTGTTTTGTATTTTTTGACAGGGTCTCCCTTGTCCCATCCCACATGAAAGTCACTATGTGGACCAGTCCGGCCTCAGTTTCACAGAGATCCACCTGCCTCTGCCTCTCAAGGACTGGGATTAATAGGAGGAGAAAGGATCGTTTAAAAGGATATCATTTTTTTTAATTTAATACATAAATTTTCATAAGACTATGAAGAAAATTATTTTGATCCCTGAAAATTCACAGTACTAAACTTGAACAAAATATTGTAAGGTCTGGAATGTCATATATTAGACAATTGTAAAATAACTGCCTTTTCTCATCTATCTTCTGAAAGAATCAGACAGACCACAGAGCTAAACATAGCTTTTGTCAGTTTCAAGAGGATAAAGTGTCTGCTGTGATTATTCATTCTCAATTTATTACAGAAAAGGAATTTTTATGGAAGAACAGGACGTTTTTCAAACTCAATACAATGAAAATTTTCTATGATTAATGTCTTTTAAGCAATTCTGTTCATTAAGAAAGGAACAGTTTCATATTCTGATAGCTTGATATTTCGAAGTAACAAAAAGCTAAATCGCTCTACCACTTAACAGTGTTTGTAATTTCTAAACAATATTAAGTTGACTAAAAGGAAATTATTGCTGACATAGTATCCCAAAGATACTGTACCATAATCAAGGGACACAATCTATGTTATATATAAACTTGTGGTATCTGTTACCTTTTCATATTCTGTAAATATTTTTATATTTTTATCCTTCTATTATATCAGAACATTTGTTGATAATAAATAAGAACAAAAAATACAGAAATTATAAAATGGCTTTTCCTATTTGTAACTAAACCCATTTTCGTCTGAATGTGAAAAACTTTAGAAAATGTTCTCTGAGTATTCAGTACTATATTTAAACTTATTTAGAATTTTATATTAGTTTGAAAAGAATCATATTATTGTAGCGAAGTATAAAATACTATACTTGTCAGAATGAAAGCAATCTATGTCCTATATTTCCATTAAAATATTGTGTAGTCTAAAGTGAGCTTAATAAGAGTACATAAAGGTCACCTCTTTCTTAAAACAGGCATCAACTTCAAGTGAGGTGATTTTAAATCTATATATTTCTAAAAATAGAATTATAATGTAAAGGAACAAATAAATTGATTTCTGAATATCCTTAGTAAAGATATTATGAAGATACCTCATTATTTCATCAATAAGGACAAAGTTCTGTTCACTACAAAAGATCATTTATTCTTTTTGCATTTATACATGACATAAAATTACTTAGCATTAGGGATTTTAAGCATGAAAGTACAACATAACTAATGTTGTTAATAAAGAGGTCTGGAAATGAGGCAGGGTTTAACAGGTTAAAGACGCACCCAGAAATGCTCAAAGTCCAAAGGTAGTAAAGTGAATAGAACTATAAACAAATCAAGGTCAGCATAGAAACACTTATTTTTCATTCACTTTGAAATGAAGTCAAACTTTTCGAAAACTGAAATTCTAGGCACAGATAATTTTACTCATGCGCTGTATATGAATAAGAAATAAAACTAAATTTACCTTAATCTGCTAAAGCACAGGGAAGTTGGAAATATGTCTCTTTTGTTTATGTGGCCACTGGTAGGCTGTTCATGCCCCTGTAGATGGCCACAAATATTCACATATGCACTGCACTAACAGAACTCAGAGTTTTCTTAATAATAATTTTAAAAGAAAACATGAAGTGAAAGAGTAGATGAGATGTGGTCTCTAGGAGGAAGAGAGTGGTGATTTATTATGATCAAAATACCTTTGATGAATGTTTGAAATTTTCAAATAAATACAAATACTATTTAAAATAAAGTATACTAATAGAAATTTATATAATTGTCTCATTGTCACATATTAATGATTATAAGACAAAAATAAATGTATATATTTATGCCTTTATAATCTTTCTAAAAGAAAAATGAACAGAAAGCTTTTTAAATTAGTGTTTTAAATAATAGCAAACAACAGCAGTTGGGAAAATCCTCCATATTGATATACACAGAATATTGACGAGTAATATTAAAAAGACTAAATAAGGAGAGATATGAACACATATTCATGATCTGGAAAGTAACTATTGTTAAAATGTCAGTTTCTTCAAACTGACTGGTGATTTTACATCAGTGTCAATCAAAACCTCAACAATGTTTGGGCTTTTTTCTGTATCATTTAATAATAAATTATAGCCAAATCCTGAAATTCACCTAGAACTATTAAGGAGTCAGTACAAACAGGCGCATCTTGAAAAACAAGAACAGGTTCTGAATTCTAGATCAAATATATCTAAAACTAAACAAAATAAAGAGAGTGAAATGAATAAGTTGCATAGAACCAAAAACTGTACTCTCACATTGGTTTCCCTCATTGACAAGCAATTCAACAAGTAGAAGTTGAAACGCGTACTTCTATTTCATACCATATGTACACTTTTTCGAAGAAATTTACAACTTTTGGTAAGCTAAAAATCACTGGACCAGAAAATTTAATAATAATAAATAGATAGAAAATATTGGAATTAGACATTAAAAATTGTGCATTGAAATATTGCTAATATGGAAAACGTCTTGCATGTCTATTCAAAAGAAGGTAAGTGTTGGTAATCTGGCTCAGTAGGTACAGGTGCTTTTTACATAGGCCTGACAACCTGAGTTTCTTCCCCAAGATCCATATAAAGTTGGAAAGCAAAAAAGGACTCCACAAAGTTGGCCTCAGAACTCCATATTCATGCTGTGAATGCCTCCTATTACTCATAGGCATCCACAAAAATCAAGTAAACCAAAATTTTAAAAAATATTTTTAAAAGGGAATTTGGTAGGAATAATGTGAAATGAGGAGTTAATGACTCTTACATGTCTGACCAAGATGTGATTCCTTTGATTTACAGAACACAGTTATTACTAAGATGAAGGATAATAAAGGAAAACTTTCAAAAAGTAACTTGGGAATGTTAACTATCTGAAAATGAGTGTTGGTTTTTGATTATGTTTTTTGTAAGTCATGTATCTGATAAGGCTTCAGTATTCAATATATACAGAGAAAAATACAACTGAGCAACAACAATCCAAATAACTGTTTAAAAAGAAACAAAATATCTGAATAGACTTTTCTTTTTACAAAGAAGACAAAGAGATGGACGTGAGGAATAAACTGTGTGCAGTATTATTACTAATCTACATTGCAAATCAAACCCAAATGAGATATTACTTTGCATCTATTTTCTTCAATATATAATTTTATTGAAATTTTACACATTTCATACAATACATCTTAATCATATTTACAATTTTTCCTCTACCTTCCCCCTGCTCACCAGATTTCATCCCTTCGTCATAAATATTAAGGCCTATTGTATCAAATCTGTGTGCCCAGATTCCTCTTGGTGAGAGTTCATTCACTGAAGCCTGATCAGCTTATCTAGAGTCATATTCTTAAAGAATATCAACTTTCTCTCACCCAGCAGTTTTCTGCTGCCCATAATTCCTCAGTTAAGTTTGGGGCCTCCTGCCATTTACCCAGTTCTGTGCTTGGTGTTTGTTTTTCTGATTGTGTTTTCCTGGGTCTTGTGCATGCTATCACCATTAGAGTAAATTCAATATGAGCAAGTTCCTAGAAGCCTGGAACACTCTTGTTTCCTTGTGGTGATGTACCACCTTTGGTTCTTACAATCTTTGCATCCCTCTTTCCACAATGTCCCTGAGTCCTGGGTGGAAATGATTGTTTATAAGAAAGGTATATTTGTTTATGACTTTTATTTACAGATTGATCTCTATTACAAAGGACAAAAACATAGGCCTAATTATTAGTGTTTGTCTTTAATACAATATGTATCATTTAAGGACCACCAAATTTAAGATATAGGTCAGTTTTAGTCTTAATTGTGCTACTTAATATTTGTATATATAGTTTATACTTTATTCATGTGACTATTTTGCATTTGTAAACAAAATGGAAAAAATAGTTCTCATTTCACAACATTCTTATGAAACTTTGTTAGTGATGAAATGAAATTCATATGAAAAAGTTGAAGCCTCAAATATTCTTTAATTAATATTTATTTTATTAAATTAAAATTAAATTATGTTCTTAATTACTTAAAAGTAATGTTTCCATATATATATATATATGTATATAAGACCATTTCGCCATGTTAATAGGTACAAATAGCACAGATCACTAAATATACTGTTATGGTCTGTAAATATTTGGAAAAAAATCAATTGCTAAAGTGAATTTTCATTTTAAGCTTTGAGCATGATATGTGACCTTTGAACACAGCATATAATCATTAAGACATTTGATTTTCATGTTTCTTATGCTTCTTAATTATACTGTCTGCCTCAAATAGTTCCATCTGTGTTCCATTGGTAAACACAGAATTTTGTAAAAATCAAGCAGCTCTGCAGATGCTATTCAGGTATTAGATTGCTGCTATCTTGGATCTAGGCCATTTCTAATATAATGACTTGCTACATATACTTTAAATGTCAAGACATGCTCTCAAGATTGTGAAGGCTTTTCATTTAGTTTATCTTAGCATGCTGTCATGCTTTTAATTCTACACATATTGATTTATGAACAATCACAGTAGATTTTCTTGGCAATTTATTTTCTTTCTTTGAAGCTTGACCAAGCATTACTGTTAAGCGTAGTTTCCTTTGTTTCCTATTGAATACTAAGTGTTTTAAAAATTTTCATGAAAATTACAGTCACCATATAAATGTGCCAAAGTCATTTAAAGTGAAATATTAAACTTGAGTCATGAACTTGAATATAACAAATCTATTTATGCTTCTGTATATCAGTATATGAATACGCATTGAAATCTAAAAATGTCATATTAAGTACTTCATACATCTGTGAAGATAATGTATTAACTTATATCATGGAAAATCATTTAAAAATTTTACAAGACATTATATACATATGGGAAAAATAAATGTACCTGTAAAATAGCTGTGATGGTCCGTATGCTTCAGAGGAAAAACAGGGCCATATAGTGTCTAGTCTTAAAGAGCTGTCTATATATTAAGGGATAATGACTTCTTACTATGTTGTATTTTCATAGAGAATATGTTCATTGTTTTCATTTTATAATATTATTTTATTTGGAAATTCATTTTGGAGCAATGAGTATAGCTAAACAACACAACAAATTTTATTAAGATTTGTTTCAATTAGAGACAAGTTAGCATACATTAACATATAGTCTAGAGTATTTGTACGTGTATCTAATTTCCATGGTTATTTATTACTTCAAGATAATTTTCTCTACTTTTACTACTCAAATAAGAACATAACCAAACAAAAACCTAAATGATAGAGCTTTAGAGATGACTCAACAGTGAAGAATAGTAGTTGTTCCTCACAGACCCAGGTTTGATTCCCGGAACCCACTAGGCAGCTAGCAACCACTTGTAACTCTAGTCCTAGGGAATCCAACAACTTCTTCTGACCTCCAGGAGCATTCCACGACATGGGAGCACTAACATACATGCAGACAATACACTCATATGTGTGTGTGTGTGTGTGTGTGTGTGTGTGTGTGTGTGTGTATATATATATATATATATAAATGTTTTTGTAAAATCTGAGGGATAATTATTATTACTTACTTTTCTGTTGCTGTGATAACACAGCATGACCAAAGACACTTATAAAAGGAAGATTCAGAGTCTATCCTCACAAGGAAGTATGGTGGTAAGAGGTGGCCCAAAGCACTAGGAGGAGCACTCACATCTTGAAGCAGGCACAGGAATCAGAGTACAACTGTGAATCTGGCAAGGCTTAAGAACTCTCAAAGCCCACCCCCAGTGATGTGCTTCCTCTAGCAAGACCACACCTTCTAAGATCTCCAAAAGCAGTTCTACCAACTGAGGACAAAATGTCCAAATACTTGGAGCCTACGGGACCATTCTCATTCAAACCATGCAATAACTTAAAATCTACAAAGAAGTTATTAAATACTTAAGTTCATTAAATATAATAAAAAGATGCAAATGCACAGGAAACTTGAGTCAATGTGAAAAGAACAGAATCCACATTTTTAAATATCCACTGATAATTTGGTACAAACCATTTATAGTGTAACTGCTTACATTTTTCTTAATGTGAATCTAGAAAGACAACACATTAGTTCGTAGAAGGATCTGTAATTGCAAAATAAATGCAAACAAATTTTCTTCCACCTTAAATCTGTGTGTTTTTCCTTTCCTGAACCTTTTTACTTTTTAAGATTTATTTTTTACTGTTTTAAATCATATGTACTTCCTCTCAGTGTCTGTGTCCAGATGTCCATAGAGGCCAGGGGTTTCAGATGCCCCTGAAGGCAGAGTTACAGGCAGTTATGAGCCACCTAAATTGGGTACTCAGAATCAAACTGGAAAGCTCTGCAAGAGCAATACATGACCTTAGTACCTAAGTAAGCTGATTAAGAGGGTAACCACAAGCCATGTTAACACACATTTTTTTAAGACTGATTTTTCAATTCAGACTGCTATCCAATCAAAGTATTTTAGAAAATATCCATTCTCATGCTCCGATATCATTGAATCTTGTCTGGGGTGTCAGAGAGTGTTAAAGACAGATTAAATTCTTTGCTAAATCCTCCAGTGGATTTTAGTACACTTGAGAAAAATAATCTTTTTTTCTTGGTCCTTCTTGTCTGGGTGACAACTAATCTTTGACCAAATCTGGGTGTAGTCTATGGTTAGCATCTTCACTGCTTTTCTCATCTGAATACTTAGCATGCTCCAGGGAGCAGGGAGATGCTCAGTGAGTAAGAGCTCTGATCTCTGGGTCAGAAACCTGAGTATGACCCTAGACCACACATAAAGGTAGAAGTGAATTGAATCCATACATTCTCATCTGACCTCTTCATACATACATGACAAATGTGCCCCCCCCACAATGCGCACACACACACACACACACACACACACACACACACACCAATAATAAAAATAATTTAAAAAATCAGAATAAGCCAGTTGCAGGGAGTTTATGTCATAGTTTGTGAATAGTATCCAGAACATTGCAATGAGATGTCAGTCTATCATAGGTCTTCTCTCCATCAAGCTTTATTACAGTGTTGACCTTGGTCATGTCCATGTCACAGGGCTTCTTAACAGCCTGTTTGGTCTGGTGTTTATAGGATTTGACCTTTTCTAGGAGCACAATTGTGGGGCCGTCTTCAGAGGTCAGGGGGACTGTGGAGATGGTATAGTTTAACTGTAAATGAGTTCACAGGACTGCTTTTTTGTGATATGTAAGTTTCTTCATAAAGTAAAGAGACCCACATTCAAGCTTTCCCACTTTTTTTTCTGTTCCAAATATTATGCTTCACCCTTAGGGAAACCTGCCATTCTTGGCTATGTTTCAACTCAGTATAATTATCCCTTCCTCTTTTCAGATCTTCCCTGGTGCCTTAGGCAGTCAGTCATTCTCCCCTCTCTGGTCCCCTGAAAGGAGATAATTGGCTGTCATTCAATGACCTTTTTTGTTGCATTCTAGTATTGTGACAGAGGCTATATTAGATAACCTCAGAAGTCATTTACAAAGTTTTGCTCCTTCTCTACATTGTTTGATATTTGTATCCACATTACCTAAATCAACAAGCATAATTATACATGAAATAATTGCACTTAGCTTACTTAAGTAAAATCAATTTGTGCCTCACTTAACCTACCAACTACATTTTAATTTTAGCTTAAAATATATATTTTAGAATACCTTCATTACATTTTAGTAGAAAAATAGGTAGATTAATATAGGTATATTATTATTATATAAGTCCATTATTTATAGTTGTATTGTGGTATAATTAAATATATTTTTCTGGTGGGGTGCTAGAGAAGTTTCACAAAGTACATGCTCAACAGAAATATCTTTTCTCATGATTTTGCAAACTAAAAGTGGGATCAAAGCATTCATAGAATTGATTCCTTCAGTGAGGGAAAATCTGTTCCATGCCTTCCACCTGGTGATGTGGAGGAAAGTTTTGGGTGATTGAGAACAATAGATGCTTTCTCACCACAGGTGAACAATAACATGGGGGCTAGTGTCCTTGACGATCACTGGTCAGCAGAACCACCCAGAGTCAGTAGGTTTGTCTCACAATTTCCAAGATTTAATTTCAGGAACAGCAGGAGGATAAGTTTTAGAAGAGCTTTAATACACAAGAGAGCTTAAGAAAAAGAAGCAAGCAGTGTGTTCATATACAGCAAAGTGGGTCCCAAGAAAGGTTTGCTGTTGAGTTGCCAGTTTGGGGAATTTTATAGGAATTATGGAAGAAGCTAGGTTGAAGCATGGAGAAGAGCTGGTCAGATCATCTGTTCCTGTCCTGAAATGTTTAAACACCTTAGTTTATAATACATCCTCATGTAAACTAACTCGCAGTTGTAAAAGGAGAAGCTAGAAGAAACTGAACAGGAATTGGTATCCCTAATCCCTTCTGTCATTTTTGACCTAGGAGAAGGATCAGCACTATTCTTTGGGTCTCTGTTCCTAAACTGCCCGGAAAGGCTCTTTCTCCTGATCTCATCACTAACTTCTCATGGTTTGTTGGCCATTGTTTTGAAAACGTCTTGCTCTTCACAGAGAGGCAGCACAATGTATTGTTCACACATAAAAACAGCAAACCTAGCAATTTGTCTCAAGTGATGTTGCCAATACCCAGAGGCCAAGATTCACTGAGGAATAGGGGGTTGAAGTAGCACCAAGTGGGCTGCACATCTGCTTGCCAGTGCATAGCAAGCCACCACATCCACATCCCTTGGCGAGTGGAGGACAGTGAGTGCATGGGTGCTGGCCCAGCAGATGCTCCTAGGGGAGAGGTGTTCCTTGAGAGTGGAGGAGGCTAGCTGGTCCCCACCTCAGTTGTGCTTAGCCAGGTCTTCCAGGTTGGTGCAGGACACTCAGTAGTAAGCAAGAGCAGAGCCAGGTCAGAGGAGGAGATTCTGGTGGGAGCCTTAGCCACAAGAAGTATTTCTTGTTACTAGAGTTTGTACCTCCCGTGCATTGACGTACATTGGATACCAGCGTTTGTAGTGTTGGCTGGACCTGGGGCTTTATCCCTAGTCTCAGGTTCTTCTGAGGCTTACCTTGTCCTTGCAGACCTTTTGAGCTCTGTTCCTCTTCTTGGTGCTGGCTGCTTGCTCAAGAGAGCAGCTGGTTATCTGAGGTGCTCACTTCTACTGTTTCAGCTCATTCTGATGTTAGTACATTAAACAGAAGTGCCTTCTCCATCTTGTTTTCTTATTTTAGTCTTAAGTGTTCACTGAAGTCATATATGAGATTATTTGACTTATAGAAACATTGTTCCATATCTGCCATCATCTTCCCATGACATTTTCCTTGAGTACATATGTGGATCCAAATTTCCTGTTTTTACAAAGACATCAATTTTACTGGATTCAGGAGCCACATTCCAGAATGACCTCATCTGAAATAACTAAATCTACAACAAACTTTTTGTCCATATTATGAATTCAACATATGAACATATAATTTTGAACCAATACAATTCAAGGATATAGGTATATTGATATGTAAATTATTAATATTAACTTGAATTTATTTATGATATTTTAAAATGATATGTATATAAATAAAGAGCATAGGTTATATTTCATAAGATATGTGTATATATGTCATGTTAAATGACAAAATAAAGTAACATATTTCATATTATGCAGTTATGAAATTGATTGATAGATAATGTATCTATAAGAAGTATATTTGATAAACCTATCAACCTATTCTAGGAAAAGGCTAGAGGTTCAATTACAAAGTTCCCCAAATACTTTCTGAGAACATTTTTTTCCCTCTCAATTCTCCAAGTTTAATAATTCTTTAAAAAGAAAAGGAGACAGATTAATCTATACTTGTCTTTTTGATAAATTCAAGAATATTCTTTGTGGGCTGGAGAAATAGTTCAATGCTTGACAAACTAACTACTCTTCCAGAGGACCTAAGTTCAGTTCCCAGTACCCATGTCTAGGAACACATCCACCCATAACTGCAGTTCACAATGATCCACCACCCTTTCTGGTCTCCATGGGCATATATATACATGTAGCAGATATACATACATATATGCAAATCTTATCAATTGCATCAAAATGTATGCATTTCACTTTTCGAGGGGTTTGTCATCTGAAACCCCATAATATCTTCCCTTCAAAATAATCTCAAATTTTATTTTTCAAGCAACTTCTTCTCCATAGCTTGGTTTATTGCCTCGTGTTAATCCTTTGCTTGGAAAGGTGTTATGTGACTTCATCATAAACTCCATGATTCCTTATTTCTTCTTTATGCTTGCTATCAATTTTCCCTCCATATGGCATTGTGGAGAATTCTTCTGTGCTGTCATTTAAGTTTTCAAATATCTCTTCATTGACTTCAATGTAATTTCTTAGCCTCAATTTTTATGAATTTATATCTCCCTATAACCTATAACTTGAATAACATTATTGAGAATCTCTGAGGTTCTTTATATTTTATATGAAAATTGAATTTTTAGTTATTTGTATTAATATTTTTATTGAATTTTTTAAATTTTACAAAAGATATTTTGATCATATTTAAATCACCTCCCATATCTGTGTCATCCCTTCATTAACCACCCACCAAACCTCTGTATTCTAATACATTGTAGTGTGTGTGTGTGTGTGTGTGTGTGTGTGTGTGTAAAGGCCTATATAGTCAGGTCTGTGTCTCCATATGCCCTTTGGTGTGGGTTCATCTGCTGGATCCTGGCCACCCTACTAAATACCTCACGCTTAATCAAGATTGAATCTCTGCTTCCCAGCAGTCATACTTACCAATAGTTCCTCAGATGCTGTTGGGGTTTCTTAAGTACTTCCCCAGATTTATGCTGAGATTTTTCTGGCTTGAGCTTATGAGGAGCTGTCACAATTGCTGTGAGCTCATATGAGTAACTGATCAGCTTTCTGAAAATGTCTGTTTCCCTGTGGCCATTCACGTTCTCTCCTTCTTACAGTCTTTCCGCCCCCTCTTTTGCAGTGATCCCTGAGCTTTGGGAGGCAGAGTTTTGATATAGGTGTCCTAGTCAGGGATATGCACTCTACAGAAAGTCTTTTATTCTCTGAATATTGGCCAGTTGTGGTTCTCTCTGTTATTCATCATCTGCTATATAAGCGTCCGTCTATGTTGAGTTGAGAGCTACTTTAATTTATCAGTATACAAATTAATCATTAGAAATCAGTTTAATTCTCTATATATTTAGCAAAATGGCAAAAATTACTATTTTTTTCCATGACCCATCAACTGTCTAAATTCAGGTTCCTAAATCTGCTGTTAATCTCAGTATGGGGTCCTTTCTATGAAGCACATCTTAAATCCAATTAGAAAGTAGTTGGTTACTGTCATAAAATTTGGGACACTATTTCACAAATAGGTCTATTTGCCAGGCCAATTATTGGTGTAGTTCACAGAATTCACAGGTAGGTATGGTTCATGCTGAATTTTCTCTTCAGATAGCACCTTCCCACTATAAAATCTAGACATTAACGATGAGGCTTTGAAGTCAGCATCAGGATGTTTTCTCTTTATTTATTTTATAGCTCATGTTTGTAGCATCTTCAGCAATAGTGAAGTTCTTATGTATAAACAAGAAAAGGGGCAATGGCTAGTATTTTTTAATGGTCTATGGGACTCTCTAGTCTATAGTTTCAAAAGTAGTAGTCCATTCCTAGCACTGGGCTTTTACTTTACCAGGAAAAGAAAAACTCCCTCTTTTTAAAGAGCTGAATAATATTCTATTGATGCCCATCTAGGTTGCAGATCTTTTTGAGACAGAGTCTCCCTGTACCCCAAGCTGGCCTAGAACTTGCTCTGTAAACCAGGCTCGCCTCATCTCACAGAGACCTGCCTGCTTCTACCTCTGGAATTCTGGGATTAAAGATGTGTGCCTCCTTGTAGAAGAAAGCCACCAAACCTGGCTTAATATTTTTATTAATTTTTTTTTGTTTCTGGAATTTTACATTTTATGCTTACTTAGTTGGAGGAGCTGTTTGATCACGTAGCCTTTTAGTATAAAAACCACTAGTAGAACCTCAGAAACAACTTAAAAGGTTAGATTTGTTTAAACTCCAATTTATTGAGCTTGATCATCTCTGGTTTTCAAATACTGGGCAAAATATTGTTACAGGTTGTGAACTTAATTCTGAAAACAGTATTTTTGCATTCTCACTTTTGCATCTCTCCTGAGGATCTTTGCCATAACTCCCCTTTCTTAATCTGCAGTTAACCTTCATTTAGTCATACTTCTCACCTAAACTATAGTTTCTGTTTCTGAGCTTTTGTATCCTTTCATTCATTGTAAAATGCTTCCAGATTACACTTCTGTAGTAAATTCAAAATCGGTGCTTACATCTGTTAATATGAAAAACATCTAAATTTCCTTGTGAATTTGGTGCTTTTAGTGTTAAATTTAATTTACATCTTCTATTACTGTAACTTGTGGAGCTACAATGCAGCAGTGTCTGAACAAAGAAAGACAAACTCAAGGGGTTATTTAAAACAAGAGTGAGCCAAAACTCTTCTCAGAATTGTTGCATTCTGATTTCTCTCAGAACTGTTTCTCAAACAAAAACTCTCTTTTTATTTCAACTGTACATCCAGCATGATATGTGGAACTTTGTCTTAAAGAATCTTGCCTATGAAAGTGTATGTCTTTTCTGAACCCTACTGACCCAGAACAAAATAAAAAGCCCCATCTAAAAATAGATGCTAACCACTTAAGCCCATATATTGTTTTGAAACATATACTATTGATAATTTGCTACTTTCACAGTCACAGCTTTTAGCAAGTATATTTTCACACAAAGGAGCAAGGAAGGTTCCTGAAGGAACCTAGTTTAAAATTAAAGCTATGTGTTTAGCTTAAGTTTTAAAAGTTGATTACAAAAGAAGCCCAAGACCTAGAAAGATTTTTTGCATTGTTTTTCTAAAGGCTAGCTAAATTAAAAAGTAAGCTGATTACACAGTAAGAAGGCACATTAAATAGATAGTGCTAAATAATTCCAAAATATAAGATTAACTTTGGTTACAAGATTAGATAAAACAGGAAGTATTTCCAGAAAAGTCATTCCCACAAACTGGCATCTAGGGATGTTTAAGTTTTCAGTCTTTCAATGATTGTTTCTCCTTTGTTTCATCATAGGAGCAGAATATCTTCAGCTGTGGCCTTAAGACAGAATGCAGAATAGTTCTCAACTTTATTTAAAGGAACATAATACTTCTATGTCTTCTGGTTTTATTTGGGCCAGATTGGTTTCTTACTGGTATGCTATGAATTTCATTTATTTTTTGAAATATATTTTATTTTATTATTCTATATGTATGAATGTGTTGCCTGCATGTACATAAGTGCACACATGTCATGCAGTGCCCGAGGAGGTCAGAAGAGGGCGCCAAATCCCCTGGAACTGGAGTTCGCTCCATCCAGTTGGCTGCCATTAATCCTAGTTGGTGCTAGAAATCAAACTTGGATCCTCTGCCAGAGCAGCCAGTGCTCTTAACTACTGAGCCACCTCTCAAGCTCCTATGAATTCCATTTCTTAAGATATGTATTTGCTCCTTGTCCCTCTGGGGACCATGTGGATTTAAAACCTCCCACAACTTTGTAGTCACTTCATGTTTCTTATCATGTCAATATTTCCTTTTCTTATTTCTTTACATTTCAATAGTAAAAGTTCAAGGAATATTTCGTTGCAATAGAAAGTATAATGACAGCATGATATTAACCAGTCACCTTGACAGAAGGCCTTGAGTGCTGACTTTTTAAACTTAATGATACATTTCTCTGAAATATCTATTCAGATTTTCAAATCAAATTTATTTACTTCACTCTTAAAACTTGTGATTTTACTTAACATATAAACTAAATACTCAGTATTAAAATAAAAATGACAAGAGTTTTAAGACATTTAAAATAAATTAATTTCCATATTTTACTCATTTATATATATATTTGTGTATTACTAGAAATTTTAAACAATGCAATAATTTCTTGAAGTATTATTCAATTTTTGCCTGAAATGTGAAATACGAAATCAGTATTTCTATGACTTGTTGTTCATTTAAAAAAGAAATGTAAAACATTGACTAGGCTCTTAGTATACTTCAAGGCTTAAGTATTCAAATCTATTTTCATAGTGGCAGCTACAATGTAGGTTACTAGAGGAAAAATGAAATGACAACTACAGATAATGATACTTTAGAGGTGAAACAACAAAAAATTAATTTTCCCCAAACGCTTACATTTTCCCCTTTTCTTAGTTCAAACTAAATTATAATTACTCCTTTCCTTTCTTGTGAAATATTAGAAAATATGATGTAACTGTCTCTGATCATCAGTGCTTTTACTCCTGATATTTTCATTTCATCCTACATATCCTTTACAATTAGGTTGTTTTTCTCTGATGCTGAATCCATCCTATTTCAACATTCCATATTTCTGATTCCCAGTAATGGAAAGCAGCAAGCTCATTCACCAATACCGCAGTGATAATCTTTTTAAAGCGAAGAGACTGTTTTAAAAGACAAGTCTTAACTCGAAAAGTTAAAACTTGGCAAACACGCTTTATAGTTCTGATATCTATCAAATTTTAATAGTTTTAATTGCCTAATTATCTACTCCAGTGCAATAATAACGCCTGTTAATATTTCTTCTTCTAATACAGGAAAAGGTATTCCAGTCTGTGCTAGAAAACCTTCTAACCCTTTTCTGAAAGCAAAGTTGCAGTTCTTAGTATAAATCCCGCACTTTCATACGCCAGCTCCATCTGTCATCGCACTTTTGTTCCTTCACCTCCCTCTTTCCCCAAATGTTACTTGTTTATTCAAGGAGTACCTCTTTTTCTTTCTTTTCTCTTCTTCTCCTTGGCAGTTCTGATTTTCATATCCATTGGAATACTCTTCAGTAAATTTCTCTCTATGTCTATACATGTCTTCTTGGATGCCTCTGAAAAGTTCTGCCCTACTTCAGAACTTGCCATTAGCACCTCTGTTAATCTGCTAGGCTGTGCTGTACTGAAGAGTCAGAAAACAATCAATGCTTCTTTTCCAGCACTGACAGGAAGAACTGCCTTGGGCACACTCAACAGAACAGGAGTCCAAGAGGTCAACAACAAGGAGGATTTAAAGAGGACTTCTAGGCACGAAATTCCTACCTAGAAATCCTGTGGTCCCTTTTGTGCCTCCTTTATTGAACTGATCAACATAAGAGAAATAATTCTTCTGAAAAAGTCACATAAATTTGAAGAATGTACTTCACACACCCTGAATACACGAGATATTTCAGGGTTTCATGTTCAGAAGCACTGAAATGGATATCGAAATAGTTCTATTTTTTTATCCAAGATGAGCACTTTCAGTTTCTCTACCCCACACTTGTTCTGCTCTTCAGCAAATCAAGTTATTAAGTCTTATTATTTATTGAGGTATCACTTGGTTGTTCTGAAATTTTTTTGACACATCACCAATGATAAGGTGTACTTTTAGTTTCACTATAAGGAAGCAAAATTTTGTCAACAATATTCAGGACTTTAAATATTCTTTAGTGATTATTCTCTGATATAATCATCTTCAAAATTTATTTAAAGTATTTCTTCCCTGAGGAAAGCCAGTGTTCAGCTAAGAAAATAGATAATAAAACAAAATGCCCTGTGTTGTTTTTTTAACATTAAATCAAACTGTTAAGAATAAATAAAGTCCCAGAATAATATAACAACTCAACAGTGTGTTTCAACAATGCATCTCAATTGGTATTAATCACATTACTCTCCACTACTTAATCAGTGATTAAGAGAAAAGAATCAAAATTTTCTATATGACTTCAGGCAACTATGAGCTAAATAATAACACTTAGCACTTAAATGCATAATTGGTCTGAAAATTTGATTATTTTTATGTATAGTAGGAGTAGAAAACAGAATTATGTATGCCTTCCAATAATGCTTCTTGAAAATAATCGTGTGCAGAACTTTCAATAAGAATGAAGATTGATATGCAAACAGCATGCTAAATCTGCCTCAGATGGTTCCACCATAGCTGGATCATCATTTTACAGGCATGGTGAAAGCAAGTGAAAATACGGTTCATTTAGTTTGTGAAAACAATTGATGATAATTTTTGTGACAAGCTGAAATTGGAAATTATAGATAACGGCAAAGGGAAGAACATAGGTGAGCATTTGATGAGAGTTGTCTTTGATATGGTTCCAGAGATCTGAACTTTTTTAGATGTGAAGCTGATGATTTGACAATATAGAGTACATACTATAAAAGAAAATAAATATACACTCAGAAATAGCACATTTGTTTCCAACCACCTCTCTGCATATACAAAGACATCTGCATTTAAATATTTACTTAGCATGTTTTATTGATACCTTTAAGTCACCTTACTATATAGATTGTTTTAAAATGAAATTATTCATCAGTGAAGATAAATCTAAAAAAAAAAACAAAACAAACAAACAAAAAAAACACTGTCTGAAGATATGGCTCAGCATTTAAGAGCAATGGCTGCTCTTGCAGAGGACCTGGGTTTGAGTCCAACCGCCCACATGATTGCTAACAACAGTCAGTAGCTCCAGCTCCAGGGAATCTGAGGTCCTCTTCTGAAATCCTAAGGCTTTGCATGGCACGTGTGCACTTACATATATGCAGGCAATACACATAAAATAAAAAACAAATAAAACTTAAAAATAAACAAAAAAACCTCAAGTAAATTCATGATGAGCTCAAAAATTATGCATACATACTACTTTAGAAATCCAGTATCTGAGGGTAGGAATAAAGCCAGTATCTTCAAGGAGTAAACTGCATGTAGCCTGACCAAACCCATGCCAAATGACTTTCACAGGTGCGTTTTATTATATACTCTTGTTTGTTCACTTGTATTCTGAAAAGTGTTGCAACAGTTAACCTCACACCTAAAACACAGTCTAAACTGCAGGGTGGAGTGGTCGCTAAGCAACCTTACCAAGGAGAACATTAAGTACCAGATTTTCCTCATTTAAATCTGTTTGAGAGCAAGAGAAGCAAGAGATTTTATGGGCAGGACTTTTCAAGTTGATTTGGCTAAACTAAGCAGACTGCAATTTGTATGCCTGAAATCTTGTCAGATTGGCAAAGACCAAAACAACAGAAAATGCTTGAAGAAAATACAGTTTCTACTGCAAGGAGGACTTTTCTTAAAGAAGGAGACTCGGTTTTGTTCCTAAATAAAACAATCCGTAATTGGTATACTTTTTAAAAAAATGTTACACCAGTTCTCTGTTCTACAGAAATTAAACAAGTATATCTTAGATAACTACATAGAAAAGCTTTGCTTTTTGTTTTATATATATGTAGAAAGAAAAAAAAATCAACTCCTAATTGACTTCTGACATTAACATTTCAAGGGAAAGAGAATGGATATATCTTTGATTTTAAAAACCTACAAAATATTATATTTCACTTTCTACTACTGTTTTCAAAAATAAATTATTCTTTTATATTATTATATGTTTTAACTATATGTTAACTCTTTTGATTGTAAAGTCATAATCATAATTTTAATTTGGGATTTATACAGTCATAATTTATATGTAACATTTTTATGTAATAATGAGTTTGAGAAGAATATCAGGTCTCTGGGCTATAGGTTACTAATGTTATTACTCTATATAAATTCAATATAAAAATCTTATACACATAATAAGTTGGTTTATATTATTAAATACAATAGAGCAGTGCATAATCATTTGTCCATTTATTGTTAGCATAAATTTAGAGTATTTATAATTTGGAAAATAAAAAACAATTCTTTGTTATAGTTTACAAATGTTTCCTTATGATCGTGTGAAAGTGTCCCTAATAACATGTCAGAAGAATGCTAATTAAATATTTAGCTTACTATAGACTAACTAATTAACACTCTTACCATAAAATAGAAGTGCCCTAATTTTTCAAATTTTGTCTAAGTTTGCTACTATTTTTTGGTGCTATATTAAATCAACGTGCATCTTATTTTAGCTGTAACTGGCATCTCCATGATTGTTACTAAATGTAATTAATATGGAGTTTTGGGGCTTCAGGGAGTGCTATTTTTCTGGTGCATACAGATGAAAAATGGTTTGGGAAACACAGACCTTCACAAGTTCACAAAGAGGTAACAGCAGAATATCGGGTCTATATTCTATTGCTAGCCTCTATAACATTGAGACAGGGTCCCTCATTGAGCTGGAAGCTTACATTTGGGCTAAGGTGGCTGGCCAGTAAGCTGTTGGGATCTTCCCATCTCTTCCCTTCCCACGTTGAGTTTTTCATGGCTATTGAGGATTCAAAGTCAGATTCTCATGCTTGCAGATAAAACACTCCTGCCCACTGAGTCATTTCCATAACCCTATATGTGGTTTCAGGCTATATGAATGTGTATAATTTTCTGTCCCTACATGAGATACATTTATTTTCAAATGATGTTTGAGTATATCACTGCTCTGTCATATTGAACTCAGGGTTGGTCAGTTAACTATCATGAACAATAAAATGGGAGGATTAACTTCCATGCATAATAATAAAAAGTCAGCTGAGAATTCATAAGGATTTGTCCTTTGTCCTGACACAAAGAAAGTTCAACAACAGGTCGATTAAGAAGCTAGGGTTCCCAAGTAAACCTGAGTCATAATCCACATGCCATGAAATGCAAAGTGAATGAGAAACTGCTTGCTGTTTGATCCACAATTAATTCTTAAAATCTATTCTGGGAACTAGTTCTTTTTGAGATTAAAGAACTTGGGAAAAAAAAAAAAACCTCTTATGCAATGATTTATCATTCTTTAAAAAGATGCACCTGAAGTCTCTTCAGGACGCTGTGTCAGGAAATAATTTCAAGAAGACAGGTTAGGTCATTTAGAAAGTTGTACCTCAAATCCCCTGCAATGTCTTGGGCCCTTTTCTTCTAGAGGCGGACTAATTAAGAATTACAGTCACTGACTCCTGTCTCAACACAGGCCACAGACCTTCAATCTATTCAAAATCACTATATATATATATATAGATAGATAGATAGATAGATAGATAGATAGATATGATTAAATTTTCATGCAATTTGTGTTGAATTTTGGGTATTTCACACAGAACTTCCCAATCATCTCCATATCCCCTTTTCCCCTTGGTATCCTCCCACAGCCCCCACTACCACCACTGGAATTCACACATTCTGCATCTGTATCAAAGCCCATTATGTCAAACCAGTGTCCCCAAGTGCAAATTTAGCCACTGGGGTCTACTCAGTCCATCCAGATTCCTCCCCTTAAGAAGATCGACTCTTCCTCATCCAGCAGTAATCAGCTGCCAGTAATTCTTTGACTACGATTGGGGCCTGCTGCTCATTTCCACAGATCTGTGCCAGGATTTTGCCTGCTTGAATTTGCATGGGTCTTATGTATGCTAACACCTTTGCTGTAGGTTCATATGAGCAAGATCTCAGGAGCTTGAAGGACTCTGTTTCCGTATGATCATGCATGTTCTCCCTGGCTCGTACAATCTTTCCTCCACCTCTTCTGCAATAGTCCCAAGTCCTGTGTGGGTGGAGTTTAATACAAGAGTCCTGTCCAAGGACCCAGACTCTGCAGACTCTTACTCTCAATGCTTTGGCAATTTGTGACCTTTTGTGATCCTGGCCCTCTGTAGCACGAGGAAGCTTCATTTATGAGAACTGAGATGTGTATTAGAATTTTCTTTACTCCTTGTTCTATGCTCCATGAGTATTAGGTATAGAAGTTGCATCATAGATGTGCCACTTAGGCTTGGACAATTCACAGACAACCTTCATGTATTTTATATAAAACATCTTACTCATCTTTATATCCTTCCCTCATCTGCACCCTCCCATAGTCCTCCCCCACACTTTCACCCATTCTGTCATTTTTGTTAAGGCCTATCATTTCAAGTTAGTGTACCAAGATATTCTTCAGTGAAAGTTCATTCCCTAGGGTCTAATCGGCCTACCTAGAGTCACTCCCTTAAAGATCAGCTCTCCCTTACCCAGCAGTAATTAGCTGCTGGTAGTGCTTCAGCTAAGATTGAGGCCTTCAGCCCATTTCCCCAGTTCTGTTCTGAGTTTTCGACCACTTGAGTTATCATGGGTCTTGTGCATGCTGACACCAATACTGTAGATTCATGAGCAAGGTCTCAAAGACTCTGTTTCCATACGGTCATGCACCTCCTCTTTGGCTCTTATAATCTTTCCACCCTTTATTCCACAGTGGTTCCTGAGCCCTGAGTGGGTGGAGTCTAATATAGGTGTCCTGACTAAGGATGTACCCTCTGAAGAATTATTCTCTACACTTTGTCCATTTGTAGCTTTTGTGTTCACTGAGATATACTTTAAATAACAGGTAAATTTGATCCTCAGACCCTGAAAAAGAAAGGTCTTGGGTTCCTTTTAAACTGATTTGGACATAATGCCAGTTTCTAGATTAGGAAACAACTTTAAAGCATTTTCTTCAGTTTCCAAACTAGGAAGCAATCTTAAAAATAAATTTTTAACTGTAACATTGCTCTCCAGATTGACTTATTCTGTCGAAACCTTTCTAAATGGTAAGAAGTCCATTGATTATCTCAGCTGTTCAATAGAAAAGCAGTGTCCTCTTTCTGATTTAATTTTATTATTTTATTTTCTTTTTTTTTTAATTTTCCAACATGAACTGAATGCAAGTGATACTTCAGGAAGCTTCAAACTCTTCAGTGTCAGATTTATATTGCTGGGGTGTCCAGTCTCATGGGAAGCTTTACAGGTGTACTTCGATGCTTGTCTCCTAGGTGATTCCAGATCTTGACAAGTTGACCATCAACATTAACCATCCATCACAGATGCCAATTTTAACACTCCTGCTTATCTTCCTGTTCTCTTTTCCTTTGCTAGGTCTTTTAATTAATCCCATTTTCCAACTATCAAAGAAACTTTAATATTAATATAAAAAGAAGATCCCATTTAAACTGCCATATGTGTGTCAACATGGTATATTAGAATACCTGGGGCTGCCAGCTCTCTGGACACAATTGTCCCTGAAGATTCAGGCACAAATGACTCATTCTAATAAATGGAAACCCACTGTCAGTCTTAACAATCGCATAAATACAATACATTAAAGGACCTCCTGACTCTCTTTTTTATTCTTTGGGAGACATTCTTCAAGGAAATCTGTTTTGAGGGACAGATCCCCTTTGTAGCAGTGACTTTTATAAAATGGACACAATCTGGACTAATGAATTTTAATTAACCTTAGTAAAACCATCTGCTCTTGTGTCTTGTGACCTGGACACTTAATCTTCTTTGATTGGCAACTTCAGTTTGGTAATCCATCCAAAAAGATAATGAATGAACATTGATACATTTGACAATTAACATATCATAGCACTGAACTCAGGAACAGCCAGCTTCATTGTACACATTGAAGACTGGAAAGGACTCGTGGCCTTGTATGTAAGAGATATTCTAGAACTAGAGATGAAAAGACAGGATGGTCTCTTAAGATAAAGGTGTAGCCAAACTTGTCCTTCCACAAGTGAAGCTGGAGAAACCAATTTGAATAAAAATTGTGGGGGTCTTACTCCAGGACACAGTTCCAGAAACATAATTTTAATGACAGGTCTAGGCAACGGATGATTCCAAGAGAGATCTAAGGGAACAAGTGTCTTCTGAATTTGGGCCCACTTTTTCAAATTAAATTTAAAATTTAGGCCTTTTATTCAGGTATTAATAATATTGGTGCAGCAATAATGCAGCCCTTTGTATAAATTCAAACTGAATCTATGGAATGAAACTAAGAGCCCTCCCTAGTCATACTCTTTCTCATTCTAAATCTTACACATACGTCAGTAGCCATGTTATAGGCATAGATCTGGCCAAATTAGGCTCCTCAAACATGTAAACTAGAGAGCCAGTCAACACTTCAAAAGCCTTTTACTAGAGCCTCAGCTTACAGAAAGCCCTTCCTTATTTAAGCCTCCTAAAAGACTATAACTTTTGGACCCAACCCAATAATCAAACAGATAATGGCAAATAGTATACATTTTCAAATGGCAATCTAGGGTAAAACCTAAATCATAACTTACCTATGTGGGCTTAAAACATTTCTACATTCCCCCTTCTACACAGTGCCTGTGCTGATTAGCTTTAATGTCAACCTGACACACCTAGGTTGAGGGAATTCCTCAATTGGGGAATTGCTTCCATTGGATTGGCCTGTGGCCATATCTGTAGGGCATTTTCTTGATTGTTGAGTAATGTGGGAGGGCCCAACTCTCTGTGGTCAGTGCTACCCTGAGAAGTTCTGTACTGTATAAGAAAGCAAGCTGAGCATGCGCCAGGGGCAAGCTAGTAAGCAGCATTCCTCCATGGTCTGGATTTGAGCTCCTGCCTCTAGGTTCCTGCCCTGAGTTCGTATCTTGGGCTCCCTTAGTGATGAACTGTGTGACTCAGGAAAAAAAAGTAAGTGATACAAACTCTTTTCTACTCGAAAAGTAGACTGGTCAGCCTCTTTTGCCACAGCTATTAAAAGCAAACTAGAACAGTGCCTTAACTGCCCAATGCCCTATTGGTGGTCATGGCCTCTTCCTCTCTAGGTACCTTTGGAAACATTCCACAGTTTAAGCTTTCCTTTATTGCCTGCTTGCATTCTGAGGAGGGTACATATATTGATATGATACGTACGCTTGCGTTTACCTCCAAATCACATGGATGGGAACATATACCTTGGCTTCTTTCCTTCCCCAAATCACATTTAATCAGGAGTATACATCTTATCATTATATCTCTCTGTCTTGAACTAAAAGAGCAGAGCCTATTTCATCAATAGTTGCTCTTGTCCAGATCTTCTCCATAAATAATGGATTAGGAGAGAGGAATCTTATGAACTTCATTTTTATTACCCAGAGACTATCAGACCTCACAAATCAAATAACTGTGCTAGCCCAAGAACTTTTGATAATACAGGAACAGTCTAATTCAATTTCAGAAATTATATTTCAAAACTGTAAAGCCCTAGATTTGTTGGCCACCTCTCAAGATAGAAAGGTTGCCATGCTAAAAACATGAAATGACCATGTTTTATTCATTAAGCTTCTTTAAAAAATAAATGAATTGCTTTACTTGAAGTATCTAGTACAGCTTCTAGTATAGTAAGCACATAATAATCACTATCTTATACTTACAATACATGTCTATAAAATAAAAGTGAAGGAAGAAGTTAAGAAATAGCAATAACCGAATGTAGGGTAAATTTCTGCATCAATACATTTTGCTGTCTTCTAAAATCAAAAGGAGTTTGTAAACTGAAAAGCAATGACTGATAATTACAAACCAAAAGAGAAGGTAAAAAGAAAATATTTCAGTACATTCTATAACATGCCTATTCACTTGATGCTATTCTCTTCTAGTGGCAGTATGCCAATGATTGAGAACTACCGTCAACCATCTAAGAAACCATCTAGTAGAGTCTACTCTAATGGTATTCGAAATATTGCAATTCCTGGAAACAACAGGATCAACCACTACAGGTTGACCTTTATTGAACTGTAAAAAACCTACTTGAAGAAGCCTCCATATTTGAATTACAAGAGGAAAAGTGTGGCTAAAGTGAAGGAGAGCAGCATGGTCAGAAGGTATTATATAAACACTAATCTACTGAATTAGAGAAAAGAATAAATGTTATGAGCTTATTAAGAGCCATGAGTTTGAATTTATTTCTAATGCACTTTAATGAGAAATTGGATACCTGAGAAAATAAACAGATATCTACATTGTTTAACAAAGTAGATCTTGAGATAATATTAGATGGAAATGATGTTTGTCCCTGAAAAAAGAAAAAAAAGAGCAGAACTGAAAAATACTGAGTGAAATTGGTGATACTATTCTATGGCTATTGCCAAAATTAGAAAGCATTCAGCTATAACAATGGAATTTTTAGGACTGATGATCAAGCCAACATTAGCTTATCTTTGGGAAATCCTGCATTAATAAACCTAACTCTTCAAGGAATTGTATAAAGGTTTAACAATTAGAATGCTGAAACTCTTGATTTGGAAAATAGTAACAAAGCAAGAAGAAATTATAAAATTCTAAATACAGTTGGTTATGGATCTTGATATGAAAACAAGAATTGGTTGGGTTTCAGACCCTGAACATTTAAAAACTAGTCTAAGAAAATGAAGAGAAGGGATAAACACTTTGTCCATATTTGATTCCCAAGTGACTCAGGAGAAATTGGAGCATCAAAAAAGAGAATTAAAATCTGGAAAGAATGCTTCCTAAACAAGCATGAGGACCTGAGTTCAAATCCTTAGAATTCTTGTAAAAAATGTAGACACCCATGTGGCTTCAGTACTTGGGAAGCAGAGACAGAATTTATCTGGCTTGCTAGCTGTCAGCCTGGTTTCACTTCAGTGAGAAACTATGTTTAAAGGAATAAGGTTCTGAGAATGAAAGAACAGGAAAACTAAAGTCCAGTTTTGATACATGCATACATGTGTGCATGCACTACATACATATATGCAAACATACATAACACTTGCAACCCACACTAACATTCAAATGCCCATACAATCAAAAGGAAGTTAGTAGCAGAAAATAAAGCATTGAAAGTAGGCTTGACCAAATATGTACTGAATATAGATTTGTAATCATAAAAAAGGCCAAAAATTCTTCAAATTGAGTAAGAATTTGGCAAAGAAAAAAACTGAAATAAAACCACTTTTGGTTTGAAAAATATTTTTGAGAAATTTAAAAAAATGTTCATTTTCAAAAACTTTAGCCTTTAAGTAATGAGCAGAATTGATAAAATTTACAGGAAATATGCTATAAAAATTGGAAACACCACAATAAGTGAAACTTTCCAAGATTACAATATTGAAGAATTACCATTTTAGATATTCAGGTTCTGTTGTATAAATTTATGATAGCAAAGTATCATTATAAAATATATTTTCTTGTTTTTTAAAAATGAAAAAATATTTAAAATCACAAACGTTTTTATAATAATAGTTTATTTAATTTTTGTGTAATTCATTCACTACATCTTAATCATATTTAGACCTGTCCTCTACCTGCACACACACTAAATACTCCCCACCAGATTTCATCTATTCTGCCATGTATGTTAAGGCCTATTTAATCATGCTTGTGTCCCCAGATGGTCCTGGGTATGAGTTCATCCATAGAAGCCTGGTTAGCCTATCAAGCCTCACTCCTTTAAAAAAAGACCAACTATCCCTCATCCAGCAGTGATCAGCTACCAATATTCCCCAGTTAAGGTTGGGGTCTGTTGTGCATTTCCCCAGTTCTATGCTGGGTTTTTGTCTAATTTGAGCTTTTATGGGTCTTTTATACACTGTCACCATTGCTGTAAGTTCCTATGAGCAAATTTGCAGTCTCTTGGAAAACTCAGTTTCCTTGTGGTCATTCACTACTACTGGCTACAATTATTTGGACCCTGTTTCACAATGGTCCCTGAGCTGTGGAGGACAAATATTTAATATAAGAATCTTATTCAGGGACTCACATTTTACAGTCTCTGATTTTCTAGATTTTAGCCAGTTGTGGCTTTCTGTGTTAATCATCATCTGTTGCATGAAGAAGGTTCACTAGTGAGAGTTGAGAGATGCATTACTATTCTGCCTAGGGCCTACTTTACTCTGATCTGTGAGTCTTAGTATACACTCTGTTCAAGGTAGTCCAAGAGATTCCCAAATAACACAGGCTATCGCCATAGCCCTTGATATCTTTCCAGAACTTGACCTTATTGCTGAATACAGGACATAAGATTTGAAACAATGAAATCGGGGCTGATCTGGAAGCCTCCTCATTGAAGACTTGCCCTCACAGTATCAGATGATGTTACACAAGCTGCTAAGGGAGAAAATCAACCAATGGTCCAATTCCCACCATAAAGCCTAATAATCACAACAATGGCTGGTGCAGCAAACTATCTCCTTTGGTGCAGTATTGACACTTTTATATTAGAAGAAATCAACAGCTATCTAATTGTACTTAAATCCTGCTCAATGGGAGGAATCATATGTGGTACTGTAAACATAGGCAAATACACAGGACTGGAGAGTTCAAAGATCCTACAGTAGATCCTACAGAAAATCCTACCTCAGTCCCATCCTTACACAAATGAAATTTCTAATTGTATGATAAATATGTATCCCTATATTTACACACAAGTATACCTCTCCACACTCATGAAAGAATTTTCTTTTGCAACAGATGGACACTATTTCAAAGTTCTACAACTGGTCAAACAGAGAATTAGTGTCTGTAAGACAACCCTAAGTGACACAAACTTTTTAAATGTCAGAAAATAACTTAAAATTGTATTTAAAGAGACAAGGATCTTAAGTCCCCACCCCTTCCTGAACATCTATAGGGAACTCATGTTTGCTCTGGGACAGAAATATGTTTCTACAGTGGTGTTACCACTGGTAAGATGCCCATGTTTCTCTAAATGAGTTATTACTTGCTCATGTGCCTTTAAGCAACCTTACTGAAATTCATTGAGTTACACACACAAAGACATAAAGGTAGAAAGGAACTAATTTAGAATAGTTTGGAAGTGGAAAGAGATCAGTGGGAGGAAGAAGGGGTTAATATTTTCAAAGTACATTATATACATATAGGAAAATGTCCTAATGAAAAGCATTACTATGCATGCTCAATATTTTTAATGGCAGTATAACACAGGAGAAAAGTCATAGTAACTTTGTAGGAGTGATATCTTATAAATATTTTAGTTAAGTATCTTCAAAGTCATATTAGATCAAGTTGTGCCAATATTCTATTTGAATTTCAATTTAATATATCTTGAAATTTCTTCTAAAATAATATTTGGTAACCTATGTTAGAAATAGAAATAGAATTTATATTTGGACATTCAACAATATGTTGTAGAGAAACATAAAATTCCAAAATTGTCATTCTTAATCACTGGACTATGTCAAGGGAATTAGTCAAACTATACAAATGAATAAAACTAAGATAATCCCAACTCTAAAATGATTCCCATTCTGAGACAGAAACAGACACAGTGTGGAACGGCCTCCTAGGTAGTGAAAATATAAAAGCTTTTTTACAAAACAATTACAGTAATTTCACAGTCACAAAGTGGATGAGGGAAGAATCAAAACCCCCAGCTCTGCATGTTAGCTATATGGGAAAGAAAAGGTTCGCCTGTCTGCCATGATCACAGGTTTTACACTATTACTGCCTGATAAATTCAAGCATAGCAAATAGGAATAAAATGATAGTAGATGACCTCCTATGGGATTCTCTGCACAGAAAATGGGGAATGAATCAGCCTGAACTGAATTGTGTTTCTCTCTCCCACAGATAAATATTGCATACTAAATCAGCTTGCGTGTACTCACACTGCCTTCCGTTTAGTTTAATATATGCAGTGACAAGTTATTTCAAACTGAGTACCGTTTGACTCTCTGCACACAGTTTGTCTAAGGTAAAAATTGGAAACAGTTTAAAGTGTAATGAAATTCTCTTCCCACTCCCGCAATATTTCAGAGACCAGTGAGAAAAATCTGTGAGCTGGAACACTGACTTAACTGGTATTTCTAATACTACTTAGTGGCATGACAAACCCAGAGCCTTCACGTTTCAATAGAACCTGTTACATTATTTCACTCAGACACTTCTGCAAGCTAAGACTTCTGTAAGTCATTATCTCAGGCTTCTGGGATAAATTGTATTAGGTCATATTTTCCAAACACGAGTTTTTCAACTACAGTCCTCAAAGCATTTCCATGTGCCTATATCATGTCAGCAAAGCTTTTGTGAAACACTCTATTCCTATCTCTAAATTTTGTCTGTGTACATGTAATACCTGTGTAGCATACTTTATAAGCAGATAAGCGGCACTGAATATGAAATTTTTGGAAAGAGTCCCCATGAAAATATAATTCAATCCACTGTATTCTCTTTTCTCCAGCAGAAACCTAAACATAAGGAAAAGGTCAGGCAAGAAAGCAGGAGATTAAAACTGATACACAGAGCTGCATAGTAAACTCAGTCTTTTTATACTGGTTAAGACATAGGGTAGAATGCCTCCAAAAAGTTCCAGACACCAGTGGTTTAAAACACAACTAAGGAAGGTTGGCGAGCTGGCTCAGGTGTTAAGAGCACTGAATGCTCTTGAAGAAGACACAGCTTCAGTTCCCAGCAACCACATAGCAACTAACAACTTTCTGAAACTCCAGTTCTATAAATCTAATTTCAGGGGAATATGGCGCCCCTTTCTGACCTCTACAGGCATTTCATGATGTGAGTGCACTTACATATGTACAGACAATGCACTCATATACTCAAACTGAATATAAATAAAATATTTTTAAAAATAATAACTCAAGGGCTGTAAAGATTGCTCAGTGGTTAAGAGCACTGGCTACTCTTGCAGTAGACCCAGGTTCAATTCCCAGCACCCACATGGCAGCTAAAAACCTTCTGTTGACTCCAGTTCGAGAGAATCTGACACCCTCTTAAGACTTCCATGAATATTGCATGACATGGGTGCACTTACATACATGTAGGCAGTACACTCATAAAATAAAAATATAAAGGAGAACCTGTACACTCACCTCTAATGGAGAGACAGGTATATATAGAACACACACATGTAAATTGATCCACGTGGGAAGTATCTTGGTTTTGTTATCTCCTATTCCCTTCCCAGGCATCATCCGTGAAATGAGAAGAAAAATGAACTTATTATTATAAATGTTTAGTGTATCTTTTCAATCAAATATTTAGGCTAGTGTTTGCATAAAAAATCCAATAGCTAGGCATGATGGCACATACCTTTAATCTCAACTAGCCAGAGGCAGAGACAGGCATCTCTATTAGAGTTCAGGCCAGTTTGGTCTACATAGTGAGTTCCAGGACCAGTTAGGGATACAGAGAGACCTTGTCAAGCACACACAGACACAGGCGCACACACACACACACACACACACACACACACACACACACACGCCTTGTCAAGCACAGTCTCTCTCTCTCTCTCTCTCTCTCTCTCTCTCTCTCTCTCTCTCTCCTCTCTTGCACAGGCGCACAGGGCAGGTGGAAAAACCAATCACAACAAGTGGGGCTGGTACTGGAGAGAGATGGCTCAGTGGGTGACAGCACCTAATGTTCTTATGGAAGACCTGAGTTTCATTCCCACAAGCCACTTTGTGTAGTGCACAACCACCTATCGCTATAGCTCCAAGGGATCTGACACCCTTCTGTACTTTATGGAAACTTATCTACACATATTCTCACAATTAAAAGCAGCAATTTTTTTTTAATTCCACAAGTTTAGCATGTACAATATCTTAGCATGTCTTCTTCAGTCTACAACAATGGATTTATTAGGTTTATAGCATTTTTTCAATGTCTCTTCTTAGTGTTAAACTTTCATTTCTATAGTCACCTGTCACAAAGTAGCTAAAAAGACAAAAATTGTATGTATTAGTACTCGGTTCATGTATACCCCATATTTTGGAAAGAGACATTGTATAAGAACTAAGCACACAGCCTATCACTTTACATCTTGTCTTTTCTTATATTTTAAATTTTACTTTTGAGAAGTTTATATGTGAATATTGTCTTCACATTGTCTTATTTCCATTCCTCCCAACCCCCGACAAACTCATCTCATGTCTTCTCACTCCCTCTCAATTCAATTTCTTGTCCTCTTCTTTGAATCTTTGGAAAAAAAATATGTAATGTAGTAAGTCTAAGTCCACTTAGTTGAGTTCATGTGTTCCTGTGTTTCAGCCAGTCTGTACCCATTGATTGTCTGTACCCCTTTGTCTTGAAGTGGGACTACATGACATTCCCCCCATTTCCCTTGACATATCAACTGGTTTTGTCATTGTGCAGATTTTGTTAGACTATTATACTGTGGAGATTACATTGGTGAGCTTCCCTATCATGTCTAGAATGAATAACTAGCAGCAGGTGTCTTCTCCCTCTGGCTCTCATATTCTTTCTACCTCCTCTTCCATAATGTTCCTTGAACCCTAAAGACAGAGGTTGCATTATAGATGTGTCACTTAGAGCTGATCATTTCACACTCACTTATTCTCTACATTTGACCAGTTGTGGAAATTTTTCAAGTATGCATTCATTGCAAAAAGAAGCTTCTTTGATGAGTGGTAATTGGTTTACTTGTCTGTAAATATAAGGGTTTGTATTTAGAATAGAGTAATAAATTACGTTAGTCTAGAAGAGTAACAAAAGTGTTTTTTCTCTAGGATATTTGACCACTCCAGCCATGTGTTCTTGGCTATGTTTACAGTACTATTCATGGTTTATATCCAATTAAGCGGTCTTTGAGTTCAATTGGACTGCTGTTGATAACTCACAAGATAAAAGTGATACCACTACTACTCCAATAGAGATAGTTTGCTGGGCTGGTCATTGATGGTGTTCAGAGACTTTACAGCTGGCCGGAATCACTGATTGATTTTCTTGTGTACTATATTTCTTAGCAGCTTTCATAGATCTTCTGATACTATCAGAGCTACTCTCTGAGGAAGAGGCTTCTAGATCTGGTCTTGCCCAACTGCTTCAAGTCCTATGTCCAAAATATTCCGTACATTCCCTGTCTTCAGCAATACTGTCTTATCTTCAGGTTCTGGGAGGCATTCAGGGGCTGTAGCAATAGTCTGCATTATTTTGAGAGATCCTTTCACTTCCCTGACCAACAACTGACTGGGAGTTGTCCCATCCTGGCACTGTGATTATTTTTTTGTTATATAGCTACCAGCTATATGCTTGCATTCTTTTAAGGCCCGTTAGTAGATTTTAATTTCTTTTTTGTTTAATCTCATCCAACAGAAAATAAAGATGTAGATAGAGACTATCAGTATAAATTGTATTTTCTTACACTGTGATCATTAGCATTTTATGACAAAAATATTTTTTAAATGTATTCATATAAATTATGGCTTTGTGAATTAGCTGAATAGATTTAGGTATGTTTATAAACTTCAAAATAATGTTAAATTTATAGAACAGTGGATACATGAGTAAGCCATAAAATCACCCTGTTTCAGAAAACCATAAACCAGTAACTCTTTTGTCTTTTACTCTGAGCATACAACCATAATAAAGATTTGTGAGTATCTGCTACTGAAGAAAGCAACTTGATGGGCCCAGCTCAGAATGTTAAAGGCATTCTATGAAAGACAGTGAGGTAAAATTTAAGAAATTATGTGTAGTATAAATTATAAGGAAATATTCAGGACAACAAAACCCTGAGAATTAGCTATGGCTCAGCATTGTTCCAGGGTTAGGCAGCAAAGTGGAGTGTAGAGCAAGTGGGTGAGCGTGTGGATGGCTCCTTCCTGGCAGCAGGAAAAATATCACTCCCTAGCACAATGGATTAACTGAGGATGGATTTTATGTTTCAAGGCAGAAGAAACATAGAAAAAATAAAGCCATAGAGGAACAGTAAAGGGAGTGTAGAATGGTATGGGAGACTAGCCAAGTTTAATATAGAAACTGTGGCTACAAACGGTGATGGTAATGGAAGAGAGAAATGATCCCAGAGGAATGTGGGGGGAAAGGAGGAAAATGGAATGGGGGAGAGTAAAAAGAAAGAATAAAATTTTCATTCACAATCAGATGAGAACAGATAAGATGAAAGGCAATTAATTAATTAATTAATTAATGCAAACACCAGTACAAATTGGGCCATGCTATCAGTATGAAGCACATTGTGTAATTTGACAACTTAATCTTAGAAACGTAAAGCATTGCAATATTACTTTATTTTGACTCCATTGAAAATAATCTCAGTAGTATTCATTTTACATATTATTAAGATTAATCATATTTTCAGTTTTTACTGTGTAAAACTTTTAAAATTATGTTATGTAAGTGACATTTATATTATACTAAGATTATTTAAACATTTATAATCTTTAAGGCAAAGTTATTGGTCTTTCTTGAAATTATAAAAATAGATTCTCTACTATGTCTATTATAGTGACTGAATACAAGCCCTATAATACTTTTGAGTGTTGATTAATAGGTAAAGACACAAGTTACCCTTCCATCTACAACAGCTATGAATTTATATTGTATTGGGCTTTTAGGATACATCCTGTCCAATTTCCTTAAAGTATTTAAACTAAATCACTACTTTTTATACATCTGTAATCACATGATATGTTCTCCCTTGTTCATAACAAGGACTATAACAACAGAAGGAAAATTATATTATGTACTATATTCATTTTGACATCAGAGTAAAAGTAAGTTAATATTCATTGAAAAATCATTGTAGCTGATTTGTGTGTTGACAGGCAGGGTCAAAACTGATGTAGCTCTTCAACATTGAATTTCTGAAAGGTCAGTACTTGACGGCCATGTCAACTTAGTAGCACAAAGATGTACAGAGGGTCACATATGGCATTTCACCCATATAAGTTGTATGTTTGTTTTTCACATTTTTGTACCTTTTGAAATCAAGATGCATGTATGATTGTTGACATCCTATAATTCCATCCAGCAGACAGCATTATTGTATCATAAATACATCACAGTTTATGCCTAAGTGTCTTGCTATTTGTGGAGATAATACAACTGATATGTCAACATTTTCATCAGCAAACTATTTGAAAACCATCTGAGAAAAGAAAACAGATTTTGATTATTCTGTAAATATCTTTTATAGACAGTACCAGGTTGATAAATGGAGCACCATAAGTCTCATAGTACTGGTTGCCTACGTCATAGAAGAGATTTCTGCAAACAATGCTAAGGAATATTTAAATAAATTGTCATTAAGTACTTTACTCACTTGGTAAATAATATATTTTGCAAAAGTCAGTAAGAATATTAAAAACACTAATTCAGATTTTGCATATGAAGAGCCTTAAAATACCTAAACCAATTTATATCACTTACATTTTATAATATCTACAGCAATCATGAAAATCTGTATCTGTCACTCTCTCTCTCGTGTACATCTCACACCACTCTTTCAGAAAAATAAAAATAAAATTCTAAATTAGAGTAATGAATTGAATTATAGTTTAATTTTTAACATGTTTCTTCCTTACAGTTATAAAAATAATTATGCTTTTAGTTTATATCTCCTTAGAGTTAATGAACCAAGTAGTCTAAATTATAAAGTTGAAGAATAAAAATTCTTAAAGACAAACTGTTGAATTTACTTTTTACTTCACTAACATTAACTGTACTTCACTAACAACACTGTATTGGTTTCATTGTGTCAGGAATTGCTAGTGTTTTCTTGACACCCCACTTGTGACATGGGCACTGGAACTAAAACTCAAGTTCTCATGATCACTCAGCAAGCACATTTTAATTCCATCTCTGTAGCCCCTACTTCATCATCAAATATACATGCATTTAAATAGAATTCAATGGTTGTCTAACAAGAAAAAAGCATATTTAAAGTTATTCATACTTACTTTAATTCCTTTTCTATCTTAATTTTTGTGTTTAAACTTTTGTCCAGATATACATGAAACTCATTCTTGATATCTTATTTATTAGTAATATTTGCTTAAACTTATCCTTCATTCCAATTGCCTTCAAGTTTATACTCAGTATACTGCTTACTAATATTTATTATTTTAAATATAATTAAGTATGCTGGAATACTTAATTTTAGGTCAAGTTGAATACAGAACAATAAAACAAAATCAAATCAGCAAATATATGTTTCTGAGTTACTTAAAAATTATACCACATTTTTTCTCATGTTGGCAAATTGACTATTGTTTGTTTGTTGATTGTTTTTTTTTTTTCTTTTTGATTGCTGGTGCTGCAGGTTTTTTTTTGTTGTTTGTTTGTTTGTTTTGTTTTGTTCTTTATCTTTTGTTCTTGAGACAGAATCTTCCCGTAGCCCGAGCTGGCCTGAAATTCACTAGGTAGACTAGACTTGCTTTGATGTTACAGAGGTCTGACTGCCTCTGCCTCCTAAGTGCTAGGATTGAGGAAGTGTACCAAAACACCCATCTTAAATTGACTGTTTTGTAAAGATAGTTTTTATTATTGTGAAATGTTTAAATTCCTTTTTCATCCTGTTTATAGGAAAAATCAAGTTCTCATGACAGTACAAATTTCCATGAATTATACAAGAATGCACCACAAACAATGTTCCCTAAAGACATCCCCTAGTTCTTAGCACTCTTTTCACAGTAAGTACTGCATTAATACCATTTTTCATCACTGATCCTTAGCAACTTAAGGAATTTTTCCTTTTTATTTTAAAATAGTCTATTAACATTTCTTATTTTAAGAAAAGAGGAATAACATTATTTCACTGAACATCTTTGTATATGTGGAAGAATTTAGAAAGAGTAAATGGCAAACTCATATAATACTAACAATGACAAATTCCATATTATTGTTGATACTTGCTAGTACAGTTTTGTCAGTAGATAATACTCAAAGATTATAGTACACACACAGAATTTCAAATTTTTATTCTAAAATGTAATTATGTTTTTAGTTTGAGAATTATATATCAATTTAGTTATTAGTACCTTTTTTTTCTTTTTAAACTTCCTAGGCTGTGATTTTTATCTTGAGACGTTCAGTTAGGTCTTTCGCATTTTCCATGGGGCACAAGTTGAAAGCATACTCAGACTGATGGAGATTACTAGGAAATAATGGGAAGACACTTGGTGTCTGGAAATGGGAGAGGTCCAACACCCAGGCATGGATGCCCCGAACAGGGAGCGGTGGGAGGTTTGTTCTAAAGAATTAGTCCTCCCGAGACCAGAATTTGCAAATGGCAGAGAATTTCCCTGTGCCCAACATAAGAGATAACACCAAAGCCATACATATCCTGGGTCCTCAGGTGAGATGGCTATGAGGAATACAGCCACTCAGAGAGCCTGAACCTGCAGCCCCAAATCTGGAAGCCACCATGCTCCTCTCTGCTCCACCATCAGCTTACCAAAGAAGAATGTGGAACTCTGACTCCTGGTATGGGACCACAGCTTCAGGTTCACAGGAGAGGACCACAACTCCAGAACATATGAGGCGGTGAGAGCACAAGTTCACCATCGAAAACCGTAACTCCAGGTTCATGGGAGGGGACCACTGTTCTGGCCCACAGGAAGGAACCACAACTCAGAATCAGAGGAAGAGACTCTAATGCCCAGAAAACAGACTCCCCATAGACCACCAAAGAATCCAGAGTATATACAAAAACAAAGAGCCTTTATTCACGATTAAGCTTGGACTCTCAGACTTCACCAAGGCAGTGGATTCCCACTGTACTGAGAGCCCCCGAGGGGAGGGGCAAGGGGCTTTTTATTGACTATAGACAAAGAGGGGAGGAAACTTGTGGGGAGGAAAATTGTATGGTCACGTTATGGTTGGTCAAGGAAGCCTGCATGCACCAAACATAATTTAAATTGATTAGAGGTGGGTTAAGGGGTCTTCTTATTGGTGGGGGCTGCCTTCAGAGCAAAGGAATGTGCTCACTGTTACTTAAGCTCACTGTAGTGTCCTGTTTTTAATCTTATAAGGTCTTACTGTGCATGGGCTTCCTTGAACATGCCTGGGCTTGTTCCTCTGCTTTGTAATGACCAAGAACTTACTAGCTTGAGACTGGCAAAACGGAGGCAGCAGATCACAAAATGGAATCATAGCTATTTGACTCCTGTTATTCTAAAGCCAAGCATTGTACAGAAACCCAAAAGAGCAGTTAGACTAAGAGGGCATAGGGGTTGGAGGGGAAAAAGAGGCTTCCACAGAGACCAGAACTCCAGCTCACAGGATGGGAGGGTTAGCCTTGCATTTTAATATTGTGCATCTTGGTTTCTGTGCAGTAAATGGAGGCAGTAGTTGCTTGCTAGTTAATATTTATGTAGAATGACAACGGTACTGGAGAAGACCACCTTTTATGTTTGCTCAAGGCGGCAGATGGGTCATGTGTTTTGTTGTTGCTTTTTTTTTTATGATCAAGGTTCTAGTTGGCAATTTTGGCAGCTGGGCCTTTCACATCTTCCTTTCTGGTCACAGGGAGCCAGAAATGAAACATCTTACCTGCAGTCAAGTTTCACAGAGGGACCACAACTGCTATCTTGGCTCTTCAGCCATTTTTTTCCTTACTTGCCAGGTCCTTTCTCATCATCTCCCAGTGATCAGCCCTCATCCTTCTTGGGTGGTGATGACTGGCCAACCATGGGTGTATGGCTCAGTGGCCACCAGCAAGTCCACACATTGGCAGGAGAGATGGATGGAAGAGTGCTTGCAACTGCTTCTTGATGTGCCTTCAGCCACTGCCGTGCCCCATTTTAAGTGGCCGGGGGACCCAGCATGTCTGGGCCAGTGGTAAGGGGTCTGTGGGTTCCAGCAGGATTTATTTTATTTTAGCTCACAGTTTGAGGGACCTACAGCTCATCATAGTGGGAAAGCCATGCTAGTTGGGCATTCTTTCACTGTAAGAGTGAATTGCTGACCCTCCTCACCCGTTCATATCTCATTAGAACAGTAAACAGGGAGATGACAAGAAGTAGGACCATGCTATCCATCATAAGATTCTTCCCACAGAGCCACTTCCTCTGCATAGGCCCCATCCCATAAACATTGTGCAACCTCCTAAAACGGAACCTGCAGTGGGAACCAGTGCTACAGCATATCAGCCTGTGAAGGACTTTCTGCATGTAAACCATACAAATATGTAATTTCTACTGCTCTCATTTTCTGTTTTCCATTCTAAAAGGTTTGATTTACTCTTTAAATCCATAATTTCCTGATTTCCAATTTTGTGTGTTTCTGTGTATACACAATTTTAAGTCATTTTTTTTTCTCCAGGAAGAGCCTATGAATGATAGATATACTAAGCTTTTCTTCCCACTGTCTGTATGTGTACTAGAAATTGTCTTTGTGTGTGTGTGTGTACATGTCCTTAAATTTAATTTGATTAGTGTTGCAAAGAGAAGGAATGGTCTACTTAACGTAAGATGTTTATAAATAGCAGCATGATGACTCATACTGTACAGCTGCTAGGGTTTGCCATCCTCAGACATTTAGTAGTGAAATAACCATGTGCCCAAATGGGCTTGAACAATTTATTTCTTACACAGAGAACGTAAATAAGATGAGCCTGGTGTCAGCTTCCTACACTCTGAGACCTACAGAGTTGGCACATGATATAACTAGTTCTAGGTGAGAGAGTTTTGAGTTAAGTAGTGAATAAAATGGAAATTCTTTTTCTCACCAGAAATAAGAAAGTGGATGTTCACAAACACTGTGTAGGCCCTCACTAGACTGTATAGACTATGGTGCTACAAGAAGGATCATCAGGGATCCTGTGTAAAGCATGCTTATGCTCCTCATTTGGTAAGATGCAGGGTTGCAAGGTGCTTTGACAGAGCCATTTCTCAACTGGCATATTCTGGGTAAGAATAGTAAAATGTGGTCCATGATGGCAAAGCTTCCCAGGATTTCTTTGTATTTAAAGGCAGCTCTAATTGGATACAGAATTTAGATTTGATAAAGTTATCACACAGGACTTTGAAGGTATTACCCAGTTGTCTTCCTGAATTCGTTGTCCTGGAGATACCTGATGCCAATCAAATTTTCGGACCACGTTCAGTCATATATTTTTGATTCAAGAAAGATTAAAAACTTTGTCTGTGGCAGGGACAATGAAGTTTTTTTTGTATTGTGTGACTTTTCTCCTTAAAACTGGTTGACACCTACATCTTTATTTTGGATATGGAAAATCAGGCATTTGTTCAATGATTTCTTCTCTTAGCTTTTCCTTTTTCTCTTTTTCAATATGAAAATGTTATTGAATAATTTTGTCTTTGCAAAATAATGATATTTCTTCATTTTCTCTCATATTTCTTTGCACCTATTTTCTTACATTCTGTAATATACACACTCTGTCTTCCAAATAACTGATTCAACATTAATTTTATTCATTAATTATTATTCACACACATAGATGTAATGGTAATAATAGGCATTATAATATTAATTTACTCATATTACTCCTATAAAATAGAAATTTCCTAATATTTTAATATAACATACTTCAGAATATCTCTCAAATTATTTGCTAGAATATCCATTTTTTCTTTCTTGTATTACTTTTCATGGTAAGTGTTTTGTGCACATACCCTGGGGTTTCTCTCTCTTGCTGCTAGTGTTTTATACTGATAGCTAAGTTATATAATTTTAGTCTTAATTTCTTTATATCATTTTTTAAGATTTCACTGTAATTTCTGGTGCAAAATATATTCCTGTGGAAGGAGAGGATCTGGGTTCAGTACATACGGATAGTCTTACTGACAAGACTTCTTTTGCAGAATGTGGGTTAAAATGAACAATCATGTTTTTGACGCATTATTTTCTGAATAAATATGAGTTTTTGATATATAGAGGATTTTTCATACATTTTATGCTTCAAATATATGTATTTGGCTGGAAAACTGGATCAAAGATAAAGAGCTGGGCCTACTGCTCCTGCAGAGAAACCCAATTCTGTTCCCAGCAACTGTTCTGGACATAACAACCACTTGCAACTCAAGTTCCAGGGAATATGAAATCTCCCATTCTGGACTCTGAATGTACATGCACTAATATGAATATACCCCCACACAAACACACATATACACATAATTAAAAATAAATATTTTTCTCAAGAAATTTAATTTTTATTATATGTGTATAAATTTTTCTTGCATGTATATAAGTATATTACACATGTGTAATATTGAAGAGCACAGAAGAGGGTGTCAGATCCTCTGGAACTGATGTTACAGATCATTATTCACCACCTTGTGGATTCTGGGAACTGAACTTTTGGGACTTATGCAAGAGCAATCAGTGGTCCTAACTGAGAAGCCATCTCTCTAGCCCCAGGAAGTAATTTTATATACAGAACCCAAAGGATTTATGAAACACTAACAGGTAAACGTCTGGATGCTGACGTGTGTAACACTTTTCGGCAAAACATGTGCGTACTGTTTAATGTAAGTGTTTGACATTATGCTTTTAAATATAGGTATGCCAACATACGAATATGAATAAAGATACATTCAAGAAAAGGATTATTACTGGAAAATTTACAATAGCAAATTTTGATAAGCAACTCAAATATTTTAGAGTATATATTCCTGTAGTAGAATATTATGCAGCCATTCTGAAAAGATTTATATTTGATTATCTTCAAGATATATGTTGGGTGAAAAAGTCAAAGTCTACAGTTGGGCTTATGCTGATTTTAATTCCTATTAAATGTTTCACATGCATATACACATGAATTCAGAGACAATATTTTGAAATGGAGATTTGAAAGATTCATGTTTTTATTTTTATTTGTTTGTATATGTGTTTGTGTCTGTTTGAATGTATGTAGTGTATGAAGACACCTGCGGAGACCCAAAGAGGGTTTGAGATCCCATGGAATTAGAGATACAGGAGCTTGTGAAACACCCAACATGGATGCTGGGTGCAGAACTCCAGTGGGATAGAAGAGCAGTAAGTCTCTTAACCACTTATTCACCTGTAAAATCTATTAATATTTTATTTTCTGTATATTATTAAATTGATTTTTAAATTATTTTCCTATTGTGTTAGCACAGCTTTGTAAACATTTTAAACTATTAATTTATTATATATATTTAAAAGGCAATTTGTGGTATTTGTATGCCATGATATTCTAATATTTATATATTTATATATTATTCATTTACTCTTGTATTATTATAATTTATATACTGTTAATATGTATTATTTATATTATATTATAATAGTAAAATAAATAGATGATGGAAATAGATGATAGATACAAGTAGATGTACTTGAACATTTCACTAACTAACCATATTAATTATAAAAAATCATTTTAAAATGTAGTTCTCAAAGAAGTCAGTGTTTAAGCTATGATGGTTTTCAGGGAACAAGAAGACAGTACTATTTCTAATTATAAAAATGATATGCTGAACACTTTCGATGTGAAAATCATTGCTGAAAGAAACACGCATATATAATTTAATTTGCTTTTAGTTTAGGTACACAGATATTATTATCCTCTTTTCCAGATGAGGTAACTGAAAAAGAAATTGAGTTATATGACAAAATAACACAAGAGTAGGGTGTGTTGCATTGTTCTAAGTCGTAGCCTGTCACTGTAGGAAGAGCTAGTGGAGAAGGATTGGTGAGATGGACAAAGAGATGTTTGATCCTAATGAAAAACATCAACCTCCTAATTTGTTGCATGGAAAAGCAACAACTCTGCAATGAATAAAGTCTAATATTGTGTGGAACGTACTTAAAATAAAAGCTCATGCTTATTTGAACAATTGTCGTTCATCTGAAAGTCAAGTTAAAACTAGATACTTTTTTATTTGTTGGTTTTATAAATCTGACAATCCTATGGTTACAGGAAAATGCATGCATACTCATAAAGTAGATGTAGAGAGAAAAGAATATCATTGTGTTCACAAACATGGCTGGAATTACGACCGTCTTCAAAGCAGTGTAAAACTAGATAGAAAGGAACTATTAGGTGTAAGTATCTGTTTCTGTGAATGGTCAGCTCTGAAATGCTTTTAAATGCCTGAACCTTTGGAGAGCATAAGTCAGAAAAGGATTCATTTCTATGACAAAGGATAGACAAAATCAAGGGAGCCACTGAAACACAAACTTTAAGTTCAGTAATCAAAGGTGAAATTTCTCTTCAAATAGAATTCTGTATGAGGATTGAACCTGAAAAAAAATAGTTTGTTAGACTTCCTTTTAAAGAAATATTTGTTCTGTGTGTACTTGCTTATATATATGGATGTGTACTATGTACATGTTTGGTCCACATAGAGAACAGAACAGAACATTGAATCTTTTAGAACTGAAGTTACAAATGTTTATGAATTTCTATGTGGGTTTAGGAATTGTACCCAGGTCACCTGCAATAGCAGCAAGTGCTCTTACCAGCCACACCATCATTCTAGTCCCAGATCTATTATTTTTAAGAGTGCTCTCTATAAAGGTAGATGCATTACTGTGGACTTAGTACATATTTGAAAAAATAAGGAAAGTAGAAAACAGTAAGGTTTTGTGATCTTTAATAATGAAACTCACAAAAATGTTAAGTCACAGAACATTTCACTGGGATCTGGAACAGGCTGAGGAAAACCTTTTTTTTCTAGAGAAAAATAGTCTGATCTTACTAAGTTCAGAAAGAATTGTTAGGATTTGAATATGGAATGTCCCCATGACCTCATGATTTGGGGCTCAACTGCAAGATGTTTGGCCTATGAGAAGTGGTTGAATCCCGAGGGCTCTGTCCTAATGAGTAGATAATTCAGGATGGATTCTTAGTAGATTGGTTTTGTCCAGAGGGGTTAGACCTGTAGAAAGTAGGTCAGTAGGGGCTGTTCTTGGAACTGTAGCTTACACTGGCTCATTCCTCCTGTGGTTTTCTGTGGTTCCTGGTTGACAAAACACAGACTACTCTTCTAGCCATGCCATTCCTGTCCTGATGGATTGTAATGTCTGAAAGAGTGAGATATAAAAAAATCTTTCCTCCTTTATGTGATTTTTGTCAGGTATTTCGTCAAAGAAAGAAACTGGACTATTATAAATGTAATCTTGTCCGATGTAATCAAAGGTGTCTTTTACTGTAACCAGGGTTAATTATGTGTGTGTGTGTGTGTAGTGTATGCGAGTGTGTGTGTGTGTACGTGTGTGTGTGCATGCATGTGTGTGAGTGTATGTGTACATAGAGATTTGTACAAATGTCCACTCATCCATACACACAAACATATATCTGAATGTAATCATGTGAATATTCCGTGTTTGGCAAACATCCCTATATATTCACCTGTATAAATTCTATGTTCATATTTTAAAAAGCAGTCATTTCCAGACGGAACTAGAGTACTTTAAACTACAGAACTACTTCCTCTTCTACACAACATTTTTAAATGATATGTCAAAGACCTTCAGAGAAATGACCCTTTGTTGTGCAGTGAAAGAAAATTATTCAGGGTTATCACCCTCGTTTCAGAATATCACAGCATCTGTGATATAAGGAAGTCAATATGTATTAGAAAGAGAAGAGGGGAGCATGGGGAGAAAGCAGGCAACCAGTGATGAGGAAAACAGCAGGGGCCGCTTGTTGAGCCTGCTGACCTTTCTCTATTCTTAAACACTGATTGGTGGGGTAGATCACCGAAAAAGAAATATTTCTTTCAAACTTCACTTTTTTACATACAGGTAAGGATTTTTCTTTCCTCTATGATTCCGCTTAACTTTAGTAATATTCCCCTTTGAGGTTATTATGCTTGAAATCCAACCCAGTGTAAGCTAAATAGCACAAAATAAGTATCTGAAAGTTTTTCCTAATACTATTTATAAAAATCTCCAAGAACTGCTAGTATTTTTCCCCTAACAAGTAATACTATATCCACCAAGGGAAATGAAACAGAGCTCAGAGTGAGTCTTGCAGCCTTTTAAACATTTAATAAGTAATAAGGATCCATCAAAGTATGGACTATTTCTTGCATATTACAGCAGCAGACATTAATTTCCTATCTTGAACTACAGAAGCAAGAAGGAGGAAACCATCATGACAGTGGAATCAAATATAAAGTGACTAAGAACAGCTGACTGCTTGCAGTTTCCATTTGTTAACATGAACTTTCAGGACTAAGTCATGACTGCAGACCTCTTTATGGCTTTGTCTCTCTAAAAGTGTTGCTGTCTCAATATCTCCAAATAGTAAGACTCTGTTTTGTTTTCAGTGTCACAACTATCTTGATATATTCATTATTCACGTCACCAGATTGTAGTTTGTATTGGCATTAATACCAGTACAAGGCATATTAAACATAATTTAATATCATGGTAGGTCTCTCATAGTCTAATTGAGAAGAGTTGCTACTTTCGTATGTGAACAAACAAAGCCTAACTATTACATTTAGTTGTTAAGAGTAAACTCAAACTTGGAGGACACTCATTTCCCAAGATATTTGTTTCTTGGACTATGCTGATAACACTATCTTGTTGGAGCTGTGTAGCTGGAACTGTGTCCTGAGTCCAGCTCCACACCCACGATTTTTTCACAATGGATTCTCTAGCTTCAATTTGGGAAGTACAACCTTGGCTTCATCCTAATCATCCCTAATTCTAGAATATCTCATTCACCCAAAGTGGCAGGTTCATCTCAGTCTCCATTGGGTGCATTGGAAATGGGTGTGCTACCTTTCAGTGCTTTTATATATTAATTCTCAAGCATACTCCCACATTCATTTATTATATTTTTGAGTGGAGTACCAAATTGAGGTTGTCAAGTAAATAAGATAAGGTGCCCACGTTGCAAAACACAAGAGTACATTGATTTCCTGGGATCAATAAAAAGTCATTAGTCCAGATTATGTCCATTTATAAAAGTCATCCTTGCATACTTTCATAAAATCAAAGTTGTATTTTTCAATGATTGTAGCCTCACATTCCATACCCAGAGATAAACTAACACTGTGCTCCTCATTCCATCTTCCAAATCCAGGCTATCCTCTCATCCTTCTATGAATACCACGCATTCCAGTCAAATTACCCTGATATGTTGTAGTAAGTGTGTGGTAAGGCAGAAATCTAAGTGTCCCAAAATTTCTTATCTTTGCTCTTCTGATTCTATAATTTCTCCCTTGTAGAATGTGCTTGGAACCTGTAAATATGAAGGAAAGCTCACTGTGGTTCTATAATAGTACACGGCAAAGATGAATGGATTCTGTCTGTGTAGACAAATCCTAGTCATAAGATCTTTGCAAGCAAGCTTGATCTCCTGCTCTCAAAGACTATCCTGGTGGTTTTTCAGCTCTAACCTGCCATGTTGTAAGAGGATAACAAAGTGAGAACTGAGAGTGGCCCTCAGAACTGAAAGTGGTCATCATCTAACAACACTAGAAAAACCACAGTAACTAAACATTTAAAAAAAATACAATCTGACACAATTAAAAGGTGGATTTTTTCTTAATGAAGATTACCTGTTAGAATAAAACCTCACTGCTCAATTTCAGTCATATTGGATTCTAAACAGATTCTTATCTGAATTCGGATTTAAAAACCCATGAATGAATTTATTTTTTCTTCTTTTCAAAATTTAAAAATATATTTTTATGTATTATTTTTATTTTACTTGTATTAGTGTCTTGCCTTCGTGTATATAAGTGCACCATTTGTTTGCAATGTCCGTGGTGATCAGAAGAAGGGCATTGGATTCCCTGGAACTGAAGTTATGGACAGTTGTTTGCTGCCATGTGGGTGCTGGAAATTGAACCCAGGTCCTCTGGAAGAATAGAAAATGTTCTTAACCATTGAGGTATCTCTCAAGCCCCATTTTCTTATTTTTTTAAACACTGTAAAAACTTGTTACACAACAGTATCAAAATACTGGCTTCTAAGTATCACATGAATTGAAGTTGGTGGATACTGAGACTCTCAGAATGCAGGATTATATGAATATAATGACTACATGCTGATAATCCACACTGACTCTACTGTGTATACTAGGAGTTGTATATGTGATGTAATAAGTAAGGAACTGTTATATATACATGAAAATCACAGATTACCTGGAGAGATGATGATTTTAAAATAATTTAGAGGAGTTATTATTAAAATACAAATTTGAAGTAAAAAAAATCATCATAGAACTTCTGAATTTTTTTAAACATTTATGTCTTATTTATTAGGGTGCATGTGTATTGGTGTACCTGAGCCATATTAAATGTGTGCAGGTAAGAGAACAAATTTCAGGAGTACGTTTTCCCTTTCTACCACATGGGTACTGAGTTACTGAGTTTCAAACTCAGGTCAACAGGCTTGCCTTCAGCAGAGAATTTAAGAAATTTAACTGAAGGCTCAGCATTAGGAAGTACCAAAATCTTCCACCTTAATCTCTCCAACTGTATTAAACTAAGATTTTGAGAAAGCAAGTGGATAGAACTGTGTTTGAAAATAAATATAATTCAGATTAACTCAGGAAATCAAGTGGAAATAGCATCAAGAAAATCACTTCAGGTGAATTTTATCTAATAGCTTTGATTTTCAGCTCCTTCATACATAAAGCAAAGTTTAAAATGGTGCCAAATTCACAGAAGAGCATTCATGTAAGTATGCCTCTTGCAGATCAATAAAAAGAGAATGGAAAATGGAAAAATGAAAAAAAAGAGGTTGAATAGTGTTTATAACTTTATTAAATATTGTCTTATACATATTTTTCATCTATACTAAAAGTACTAAGCTTCCTATTACAAATATGATTTCAAAAATTAGATTGTACTTACTGAAAGGAAAATTATAGGACCCTGTGTGACTGCCAGGCCTGCAATTCCAGCACTTGTGAGAAAGGATCCCAGGCAGTTTGGAGTTTATTATTGAAACAGTCTCACTCACAATCAATCAACTGAAAAACAGCAACAAGAGGAAGAAAACATTTAACCAAATGTCATGTAGTGGATTGGATCATTTACAAAAGTTTTACAAAAGTGCATAAATATTTTTCTATTCACACAACAAACATAGATAAACAAACTGAAGGTGACTTGAGACTGATAAGAAGAAACAGCTATCATCTTTAGAATTCAAAAGTAATCAAACTCACTGTGTCATATTAAGGAAAGAAGTGAGTGATTTCTTGAAAATTTTTAACATTTTGAAGAGAGGAAAGGATGAATGTTTTTGTTAAACACTTGAAAGCTATTTTAAATACTTTTGTCCTAGACATTCTCATTGAAATGTTTCTTAAGAATAAAGGAGGAACAATCATCATTTTTTCTCCCTAAAGAAAAATATTAAAATAAGTGCTCAAAAGTAATTTTTCTCCCATTAAATTGTATGGGACTTGACAATATATTTCCAGATTTACTTTTTAATTCTAAATTTGCACATGCATTGTTGGCCCTAGTAATTACTTCAGAGATCTCAGAAAGGATTCACTTCAGTCATTTACCCAGAATAACTCCAATAGATCTTGAATAGGACTTCCTGACAGACATGCTAAGATATGAAATGTCTTGCAACATGATTGACAGATTCTCATATCCACACTAAAGCTGGAAAAGATAGATGTCATTTTCTGTGGCTACAAAGACATGAGTTTAAAATATCTAACACCAAATATATCTATCTTTTCTTTACAGTTATATAAAACTGATAGGCTGATATATTGATTCATAAATGATCACTATTATTATATTCTATTCAGAGGAAATAATAATTAAGATAACACTATTTCTATATGCTTTTTATTTATTATATGTCACCATGTAGTGGGAGAACTTGTAGGAAAGTCACATTTTGTAAAACATTTATATTTGTCTCTCTTCAGTAATTGTGTTTGAAATATAAAATATTTGAAAAGAATCAGAAAACTGTTAAGTTATTTACTTTCTGTGGTTGTATGATTTATACTGTCCTAAATTAAACAGTTTATCCACTTTATGAAAGTAATAAAAGTGACTCACCTACTAACAAGCTCACACATGCTACCTTGACATAGTTTCCAGACACACTAAAAAACAAAATTCTTGGACCTTGGTCTACAGTTTAAACAAATGAGATTTTTATATTCCTCAATTTTCATATGAAGGAATACAAAGGTATTAAAAAACAATTTGATCAGGAAACAGAGGGAAAGAAATAAAGACATATATGCAAAGTAGAAAGTTTCAGTTTTCATAAAGGATTTGGAGATAGACAGATGATAAGAAAGAAGCTATAAGCCTTTTTCCCTCCAGGAAATAATCCTGCATGTAATTAAGGTGACTGGAAAATAGTGCATGTTGACTGTACATCTTGACTGACAGCATAAACCTTCACTGCTGTCATAAACTACATTAACAAGTATAAGTGATTGGGGTTATGAAAACATGCACAAAGAATGGGGAAGCAGTAATAAAATTGTAATCTTAATGTTTCCTTAAGTAACTTTTAAAATGGGATAACTGTACCACCCAGATGAAAATTTGAACAAATCAAGTCCCCAAAACAACATATTATATAGATGTGGCAGAAGGAGTGAGACATGCAAAGACCTAAGGTTGAAAATGTGAACACCGAGAAGCCTCTTGCAGTAATTATCAGATCATTTTTACCTGACAAATTTACTTCTGAAAAAAACCCTCTTTCTCTCAGAGAAATTCAATTAGGGTCTTGAAGTCCCCATTGCCTGAGTAGCAGTCGCATACACCTGAGTGGTGTTTCAGTGCTTGAGACCATCTACAGGTGAGTGACAGAAGTCCAGGGCTAACAAAGGCACCTTCTCTTCTGGTCAGGAAGGCAGCTGCTGCTTTCTAATTTGAGAATCCAGGAGTTTTCTCTATATAAATAGAGTCCTAGACTAGGTAATAGCTTTTTCTTTTTTTTAACCATTTGTGTTCCTATCAAATCAGATCTTTCCCTTTATCTTGGAAATGCCTGCCCCCTTTTGGCAAAAAAAAAAAAAAAAACCAGCAATTTAATTTATATTGACAAAAATGGAAACCACAAAACATAATGATCTTCCTTCACCTCATTATATTTTAAATTTTCCAAGAGCACGCCTCAAGATAAAGAAAAAATTATCATGAGGTAGAAGCATTCCTTTGAGAATCATGTAGTCTGCTAGTATTCAGTAGAAACCTTGGAACAAGTATGATTTCAGTTTGGGTGCAAAGAAAAAGATTGTTTCTGAAGTTTTTGAAGTTTAAGTTTGTGTATCATCAGCTATCACAAATGTAATATTTCTTTCTGGAACAAAATGATTATAGAGAAGATAAGAGCAGGAACCAAAATGCTAACTAAAATTATAAGTTAAAAACTAACACTAAAAATACAAACCATATAATAGGTTTTTTTTTTTACCATAGAATTCTTTAACCACTGAAGATTATTGATGTTAAAGGAAAATATAACATTCATTTTGTTGTTGTTCATTTATTACTTGATTCTGGTAGTGTAATAAGAGAATACTCATTTGTGAAAACATAGCATAAAATACCAAGAACAATACTTACATGAAAAAATAGCTTATACAGTCATGAATGTGAATACTCAAGGGATGTCAAAAGAATTAAATTCTGGAAGAAATCTGAATGATATTAGTAAAGGCAGGTTGGCCAAATGCTCACCTCTGAGTCCATGATTAGCCAGAAGTAACAATTAGGTCACAGTTGCTATTACTGAGTCAGAAAAATATCTTGAGATTGCCCTTAAAAGGTGATCATTTATTGAAGAATGACATTGGCTGTACTTGCTTCTCTGTGATATAGCACTTGCTCACATCAAGGGTTTAATGACTAAGTGTGTCTTTTAGAGACTGAAAATGGAATAGTAATTTTAAAAATACTGGAAAAAAATCTATAACCCACTAAGCAAGGTGCACTTTTTGGAAACATATTTAACTGGTTACAATAAACAGCTTAATTTCCTTGATTATTTCTGCATCTGAGGACCTCATTTCAAAGACTTCTTTATTGGGTTTTCTGGTGTGCATTTGGAATTCTAGGTTTTTTTATTATTTTGACAGGATTATCCTTTATTTCATACACACTTTGTCTTTAACTCATGTACCCAGAACTCTCTCTTGAAGAAGTAGATTCTCTCTTTTATTCTACTGCTTAAGAAGCTTGACTGCTTGGAAGCTGCTGACAAGAGAAACGGAAACCGTGCTAACCTCAGTTTGACTACATTTCCTGACTGGGTTCTGATCTCCACTTTCTCAGAGCATTTTCCCTTAGAGAAATTGGAGTTATAAATTTGTCATCTTCCCCTTTGAGGTGTAAATCTTGTTAAAAAGCTCCTGTAGTGTTGTTTCTCAAGGAAAGATAGCATCCTCTGGTGCCTATGGAGGGCAGGAGTACCTTGCTTCAAGTTGTGAAGCTATTTCTTATGGGGATGAGACACAGTTTGCTGTTCCTTTAGGCAAGGCCAATTAGCAAAAATAGGTGGCCTAAAATGAATTGGCTCCAGCTCATAAAGATGTTACTAACTTTTAATTTAGTGATTTCTTTCTCTCCTAAAATGACGGCCTGAATAAAGTTTCACTCCTCCCTGTATTTATTATGGAAATGAATTGTTTGTTTTTATTCCAGAGCCACACTGATAGTGTTAAGGATTATAATGCAATTTTTTGTTCAAAACGTCAGTCCATAATTTCTTCTGAAACTCTCCTTCAAGTAATGTCTCGGGAGTTTTGTTGAATTTTACTCTTACGAATTTATTCTGTAAAGATTCAGATATGCAAACCTTTACAAGAAAGTTTTGAAGTTGTTCCTACCTTAAGCACATTTAACAATATAGTGAAGCCTATGGACCTATTAAAAATAAAATAATGTAGGGTTAAATTCATAATAACATATATTATTAAATGCCAAATATATTAAAATTCAAATATCTAAATATTTTAATTATGATTAAGCAATGTAGTCACTATAAAATGATACATTTGCTTTTTTATTAAGAAAAGCATTAAAATACTAATAAATGATATTTCAAAGCATCCACAACAAGACCAGGAAGAAGAAAAAACATTTATAACTTGATTCCCATAGAGCTGTTGATTTCTTATGAGTGTTTTTTTTTTTTCAGAGAGAATTTCTAGAGAAGTAATAATAAAAGCAAAGCAGAGGTGTAGAGCATCATCATTCTAACAAAGCCTAGAAGGAAAACTTTTCCTCAGAAGTAGAGAAGGGCCCTGAGTAGGGTGTAGGTCAAGTATGAAGGTTGGCACTGGAGAGAAATGGAGAGATCGGTCTGTCTCCAAGGAGAAGCAAGAGTAGGGTGGCTCATCAGGTCTCTGGAGAGGTCCTGATTCCAGGAGTTCTCCAATAGCAACTTGAATGATATTTTTCAAGTCTCTTGCTCCTGTTTTAAGAAATATTTTCTCATGTAAGATAAGGATCACTGGCCACTCCATCTCTGAAGACAAAATAGGACCACCTTGTATCTGGAGGAATTGGGCCCTGAAATAGGAAGAAGATAACAGACAAAGGAAGGACACATTCCATACTTTCTTGGGAAGACAGGGACATCAGTTTTCCTTTGTAGTAACAAATTATGTAGTAAGGGCGGAAGACTCTATCCATACATTCTCCACATGAGTATCCCTTTGTAATTCATATTCATAATTGAGCAAGTGTTAAATTTCATTAACAATTGGTTAGAACAAGAAAATGTCTTCTCTATTCTCTATATGAATGTCTTGGCATACAATACAAGGACCAGAAGAATGCTTGGATTATAAGACAGGTATTCTAGAAAAGCCAATGGCGCTTCTCATCAGTAATGAATTTGTGCAGAGGTCTCAGGAGATTCCCCCATAAACATAAATTGTAAATCATGTTCACATTTCTTCCTTTTAAAATGAAAGCAGGGCTGATATGGAAATTCATCTTTATTTTGCTAACCTCTTACCACATGAGCATAGTGCCCTTAATCATCTTACTATGCTAAATTCCAATTCTTTAGTGACAACCTGTTCACTTCCTGTGGTATTTTTGCAATGTATGTTAGGTAAGAAACTCCGTGAAAGAATGCTTTAGTAATGGTAAAGATTCTAGAGGGATCACTTACAAATGTTCTTTAACCTTTTAAGTACATGAACATTTATTAAAACTCCTCCTGGAACAGTATATGAAGCTGAGTCTATATACTTGTTAAAATGCAAGGCACAGTTCTTTCAAATGTTGCCTGCTTTGCAGACTCTGGCTTATGGTTTGAATGTGAAATGTCCCCCTATAGGCTCATGTGTTTTAAGACTTGGTCCCAAGCTGGTAGTTCTGTATAGAAAAGTTGTGGACCCTTAAGAGGTGTAGCCTAGATGGAGAAATTGAGTAGCTGGGGTAGGGGCTAGGGGAAACTGAAGGTTATAATAAGGTCCTGTTTCTTTCCTGCCTAAGCTATTTCCTGGTTGTTACCATGTAGCAAGTAACAACCACAAACTACCACTGTCAGGCACCAAGTCACTTAAAGACGCATTACCTTCCCACCATGATGGACTATAAACTCTAAACCATTAGCCCAAATGAAATCTTCTCTCTTGGGTTGTATTTCTCTTAAATATTCTATCACAGTACTCAGAAAAGTAATTAATATTTCATATTATATAATTTCTGCATAGTTTTTAACATTTTATGCATTATATACATATATCAAGACATTATATTGTGCTTCATAAATAATGTACAACTATATATGTTATAGTTGAAATTAGAACAGGATTAAAATATCTGTACTTAAGAAATTATTACCTTTACAACTATTTTAAACAAACTATAGCCTTCAGTTAATGTTTCATCCTTGTATCAGCACATTCAAGCTCATTTAAAGAAAGAGAACAATCAAGAATTAAATAATATTTTCATTGATTTGAGAATTTCATAAAAGACATTTAGATAAAATTTAGACTTCCTCCCCTCTCCATCCCCACCTTACCACCCAGCCCTCAACTTCCTGTCCTCTCTTTTCATTTATCTCTTCTTTTTAAGGCCTATTAAGTCCAATTTGTGTTTCTCCAGTGATCTGGGGTGTGGGTATATCTCTTGGAAGCTGATTAACCTATCAGGCTTCACACTGGTAAGGAAATAGGTTAGCATATCTCTCAGTTTTCACCAGAGAAGGTTCTTCTTGCAGTAGATGGAGATTTACACAGACACCCAAAAATAGTAAATCTACAGAGAATATGTGACTACAAAGTGCTTAACCGTAAATGAAGCAACTATGTTACACTATCTCCACCCAAGACTCAGGGATCACTACAGAAGAGTGAACAGAAATATTGTAAAAGCTAGAGGTAGTAGATGTAAACAAGGAAACGGTGTTGTCTGGACATCACAATGTAGTTACACACATGAACCCACAGTACCTATGACAACATGCTCAAGATATGTTCAAACCAAGCCAGACAGGGGCACAGTATGGATGGGAATCTATCGGCACAACAAAGAATCTAAAAAAAAAAAAACAAAAAAAAAAAAACAACACTACAAGAAGAACTTTGGGGGGTAGGGGTACATGTATTCATTCATAAATAATAAACTCTCTTTTTTTCTTTTGGAGACAGGGCCTTCCTGTAGCCTGGAACTCACTGTGTAGACCAGGGTGGCCTTGAACTCACAGAGATCCACGTGACTGTGCCTCCCAAGTGCTGGAACTAAATGCATGTGTCACCTGGCTTCTAAATAAAATCTTAATCAACATTGTCCTTGAGGAGAAATTGTTAGTTAGAACTAAAATAAATACTTTTAAATCCTGTAAGTTTAAAATTCTGCCAACATTTGCTGTTATGAGCCTGTTGTGTTATTTTTTTTAACTCTACTGTGTATATTTATGGTTTCTTAGATAACTTCTTTTGAATTTTTCATTCAAACTTTTAAATTTTTTCCTCTTGAAAAGTCATTAAAATATTTGTGGATATATAAAAAGAAGAAAATCATTCAATACTTGCATTTGGGATATAAATGAGTTAGTTACATCGATTTATGTCTACTGATATTGGCTATGGTATAGATTATATTTACTTGGAATTATAAAATAAAAAAGACTATACATCACTTCCACTGAATAGGTTCATGGAAAAAGTATTTGGCTAGTGAATTTGTTTGTCATCTCTCCTTGTAAAGCTAAGCACTAAAACCAGATGTCTTTTCAATTCCCTATTTAACCTCACCTGACTCTTGTCTTCCTTATAATCAAGTAAGATGTTTCCTTTCATTACAGAAAGATTGGCCATCAGCACTAAGGCTTCTGAGAAGCTAAACTCTGTAGCCTGTCCATTCTGTATGTCAGGAACCTATTAGGGACGTATTACTCAGGGATACATATAACCTGAGGAAATAAGATCTTTGTTCTTGATATTTTCACAACTTGTTATTTTCTCGATGAGAAAATTCGATCAGACTTGTATCACCTAGACCAATCTGTATAAGAAGTTCATTTCTAGAATGGAAATCACATCTCTGTAAAGCAGTCCTGCATAGGCTTACAAGAAACTAATACTCATCTCCTCTTCTTCCATGTCTGGAAACATAGTTGACAGATCATATGGTATAATAGCTGGATCGGGTACACAACATATGCCCAAGTGTTGCATAAACACACTGAAGTTTTTAAAAAGTGAAACAAGTGGCATTGAAGAGTCCAAAGAAAGGTTCTCAACCAAGAATACTTTCAATGCAATCAAATATCGGGGTAAGGGGACGGACGACACGTCACTAGAGACCGGCTTAGAGAGTTCTTAAGTCCTGCCAGTCTCCAGTCATTCTCCGCTTTCTGTGCCTGCTTAAAGGTGGGATCCCTTAGCTTCGGTATCTACTGTAGCCACCTCTGCCACTATGCCTCCCTGCCATGATGGACTCTTGCCCCTTTGGAACCATAAGCTAAATGAACACTTCCTTTTATAAGTTCCCTTGGCCAATGTTTCTAAAAGGAAACTAATACACTACTGGAAGTGGGAAAGTAAGATCTGTTTAATGGTGAGGCTTGCTAACCAGGTTCTAGTGGACTGATACACACTGAAGGGCATGTGTGTATCTGTTTTGACTCTATAGGCCTTCATCTGAGCAGCAGTTAGTGAGAGGTTGCAGTTGGGGGGATGTCAATTTGATGGAAACATATTGTATGAAATTTGCAAAAATTCAATAAAAATGAGTAAGTGAAAGCAAAGCTTTCTGTATTCTCTATATAAAGTTCCAAAAGTTACATTATGTATTTACTACAATAAAAATAAAATAAAGGGTGAATCTTTAAGGAGACTATGATTATTCTCCTCAAAGATTCTATTTTCACACAGAAACACACACTAACATTCAGCATTAGTTATGTGATGATGTTAGGTTCAAATATTTCAGAAGACAACAGTTAAGAAGATAAGATATGGACAACAGACCAGCAAACAAACCAGGGAAAATGATGTGGAAGCCAACATGTACTATTAGCAATCCATTCAATGAAGCAAGTCAAAATGAACAGATGTCAGTTCCAGAAACCAAGCTGCTGAATAATAGGGCTAATGACAGCTTACCCACTCTGTCTTCTTGCTGTTTGTTCCTTGATCTTTTATTACCTCAGGCCACTTTAAGCAGATTTGTTTATTCAGAAATGTTTATAACAGGCATTTCAGTACTTTCAGTTTCTAAAACTTACTTAGGCCTAAGTGATACATTTTGTACTCGGAGAATTTTTATTTGGTTTTGTTTTTATTTGAAACAGGGTCTCCCTATAGCCCCAGCTCACCTGGAACTCTCTATGTAGTTCATGTTGCCTTCAGTCTCACAGAGATCCACCTGCCTCTGCCTCCCATGTGCTGGGATTAAAGGCATGTGCCACCATGCTTGACATGGGTGGAGATTTGAGAAAATATTTTTTTAATATTTTTATTTTATGTGAATGAGTGTTTTGCCTCATGCATGTAAACATACCATGTGTGTACAATGCCTGCAGAGGTCAGAAAATGATGTCCATCCCCTGGAACTGGAATTACAGATGGTTGTTAACTATGTGCATACTGGGAATCGAACCCTATTAATGTGGAAGAGTGGTAGATGCTCTTCGCAACTGAGCCATTTCTCCAGACTCTACATGTAGGATTTTTAATTCAGAACATTTACTTTTCCATAAGATATCACATGATTAAGTACTTAATAGATGAGAAAAGTTTTACCAAGTGTATAGGTTACATGTCCCTTTGCTGTGAAGGATCCTTGATAAGAAGAATTTAGAGAGGAAAGGTTTATTCTGACCTACAGTTTAAGAAGGAATTCTGTCCATCATGGTAGGAAAACCATGGGGGCTTGAGGATAAAGCAGTTTGCCCCATTGTGGTTGCAGTCAGAACGCAGAGATCAAACTAAGGACAGGCTATAAAACCTCAAGACCACTTCCCAGTGGCCCACTTTCCCAGCAAGGCTCTATTTCCTAAAGGTTCCATGACCTTCAAACAGTATCACCATTTGGGCACCAAGTCTTCAAATTCATAAACCTATGAGAAACATTTAATATTCTAACAACAGCAATGTCCTATGCAATTCTATCAATCAATGAATGGATTTTTAAAATGTACTGAAACCATATTCTTCCTAGGGTATTTAAATTTTAGATCTAATAATCATAACCCCGGTGACTTAAAGAGAAAGAATTAAGCTCAAACATTTATTCATTGAGTGATAACATATAAGAAGCTGTCACTGATGGTATATTTACCATTAAAGTTTAGGAGTCTCCTTTTCCCTGATGTCCTATTATCGCCATGAAAGAGGATGAATATCTTTCATCTTACCAAGGTCTAGCACGCTACCTGGAATGCAGCAGGGGATCATTAATAGGAGAGCAAATGCAAAAGGTCATGCTGTAACAAGTTTTCCTTATCAGAACCACTTAAGAAAATTGTAAAATGTGTATATAGCATATTTAAATATCACAAGGGAAATTGCTTTTACACTTTCATTTCCCTTAATGTAAGTAAAATTTGTAAATGTGTAGTTTAAAATTTTTCATGAGTGTAAGTTTTCATTTGGAGAAGGAGCCTTCTCTGTGCTCTGCTTTTGTGGTAATGCTGTGAGTTCAACTCCTTATGAACATCTTTCTTCATATGCAGACATTACAGAATGTAAGCAGACCTTTTTGACGTATTAAAAAGCACAGAAGATATAATGGTTATTGTTCACTATCAAAGAAATGGGGAAAAATGAGAGCTGAACTGAAATGTTTCTTCCTTTAAGGAGATTTGTTTATTCAAAAAGACTATCAAAACAATAAATTTAATTATAAATTTAATGCCATTTTTCTGTTGGTACCATCTGGTTGAACTCACACCATAAAATTGCAAATTGTCTTTTCAACATTATGCCCTTTGTTCTAACAGAAGCATATACTACCTGAAAAGGCAAATCTTCCTTATATTATATTTTAGACAAAACATCTTCCTTATACAAAATAATTGGGTACTTTCTTTTTGTATTTTTCAAGACTTAGAATCAGCTTTGTATCTGGTGAAGCTTGAATGTTTCTAGACATTCTAAATGTTTTTTATTCTCAGAAATGAACTGCTTACGATGCTGAGAGGCCTGCTAACTAGTTCTGTATTTGATTGATCCTTTTGGTCAAGAATCCCGTTAAACAGCAGCCCCGCTGTGTCACATGTGACCCTTTGCTTGCATAATCAAACTCATACAACAATCTTGAGGTCATTCTAACCTGTTGAAAATATTCAAACACCTTTCATTTTACAGTGAAGACAAGAAAAATGTTATCCAACATAAGTATTACTAACTTTCAGTTTTTCTCCTAATGTTCCTGGTGGAAGACCTGATAACACATATCTTGCTAGAGTATCTTCAATTCCCCCTCTACCTCAGCCAGTTCAGTGAAACTGTGGCATATGAAATTAATTCCTTGACTTTTATAAATCCTGGGACATACCATTCTATAGTCAATTATTCTGAATTTAATACTCCCCTTCTTTCACTCCTGTAACAAGCATCTTCCCCACTTTCTCTCCAGGATATATGATTTCTTTCTTGTTCTTTATTTTATTTCATTTCATAGACTTTATAAACAAAAAGGATGAAACAAAACTCCATCCTCAAAGTCTCCATAACATTATTTCCTAAATAATAAAATACCTAAAACGTCAAGAAGCTCCTTCAAATACTAGAATTCTGAAATTCATGGTATATTTCACTTACAGATCCACATTAAAATGCCAGTATTAATCTGTACTCTGATCTATCTTGTTTGATCTATAAAACTGTCTTCCAGGTTTGGGTTTGTAACTCAGTGGTAGATTACCAGCCTCACATAACCAAAAATTAAGGAAATGACCAGCATCTATCCTAATCATATTATTGTATTCTATTTTTATGTATTTTACATAGAGAAACTGGAGCAGTATTTTTAAAATGCAATCTGAACTTTCTTTATAGACATACACACACACACACACACACACACACAGCTACACACACATCATCATCAGCATCACTGTCATCATTTTCACTTAACTTCAATTATTTTTTTCTAATGATAAAAGCCAGCATTTGTAACATGGCCTGCAAAGTGGTATACGGGTTTTTTTGTTTGTTTGTTTGGTTTTTGTTTTGTTTTTTGCTCCTGTCACTCTGATATCTCATATAGCTTCCCTGGTTGTTTACTGGGTAGCTCTAGGTGTCATTCGTTATCTGTGTCCTTGTATTTAGCTGATCAAGCCAGAGATTATGTATTCAACAAAATGTTCCTGTTGTCCTCTTTCCTTCATTTCTATTCTTTTTGGCAATTACTTCTATGCCTACTGTGAAAACTCCAGATATCACATCTACAGATGGACATATATTTACATTGTCTATGCTCATTGAACATTTATTTTAATTTGCACTTCTTAAAAATGACTAGGGACTGGAGTGATGGCTCAGTGATTTGGTTATTCTTGCAGAGGACCCAAGTTCATTTACCAGCACCCATATGATAGCTATCAATAATCTATACCTCCAGTTCATGGGATTCTGACATCCTCTTGTGGTCTCCACAGGCATTGCACATATGTATACACTTACATACCAGCAGGCAAAGCACTCATATGCATAAATAAATGAATCAGTAAATAAAAACATTTCTTTAAATTATCAAAACACAAAAATTATCTTTGCTTGGGCTTAGGGCCATATATCTGTAATCCAAGCACTCAGAAGACTAAAGTAGGAATATTCCAAGTTTCATGCCAACTTTGACTATATGGTAAGTTCTAGGGTAGCCTCACCTTATATTGAAATTAAGACTTGTGTTAAGTAGGACAGCCTTGGCTACATAGACTGTATCTCAATAAACATAAAAAAACCCCAAAGAAAAACAACCTGATCTTGTATCTCCTCTTTAAATCAGTTCTAATAGTCTCTAGAAACATCAAAATGACTTGCAAATTGCTTAATATTTCAGATAATTTTTATAGGAAAAATATTTTCTATTTATTCATTCCTCTCCTATCATGTTATGACAACTTTCTAGACTGCATCAAGGGCACACTTGCTCTTTTGCTGAGTCTACTTTTGAATTTTCTCTGCTCTTGGTTGTCATCACATGACTGATTTAATCTCTCCCTGTCCCTTTCCATTTCTCTCTCCCTCCTTTCTCCCTTTCCATCCCTCTTCTCCACCTATTCCCCTCTGTAACTTCCTGTTCCTTTCTCTCTATATGAATTCAAAACAGGCATACATATAACCATTAAGAATATGTATACACACATTTATGTGTATGAAATTTATCATAGATAATATTTTGTTTCATTATCTCATATGAATTTCAGAAAAAATGATGATAATGTAGAAATTATTACATCCCTTATTTTTATAATCAAGAATTGAGATTTACTTAAGCTATGATTTTATTAAAATTTTAAAAATCAAATCCCAGATCATGTGCTTGTTGTACAGTATACAAACTGCTTATATATTTATCTGATTATTTATTTATTCCTTTACTTGATAAAACCAAAGACATAGGGCATATAATTTTGGGTTTCATGCACTTATTTGAGAAAATGCATAGGGTAGATGTTAATTATGGAAATTGGGCTAGAGAGATGGCTCAGTGATTAAAAGCACTGAGTGCTCTTGCAGAAGACCTGGGTTCCACACCCAGCACCCACCTAGTGGCTAAAAACTGTCCATAACTCAAGTTCCAGGGGATCCAATGCCTTCTTATGATCTCTTTGAGCATTGCACAAAATGGGTGCAGTTTCACACGTGCAAGAATTACACTCATGCACATAAAATAAAAATAATGAAATATTCTAAAAACCTTATGGACTTTTGTAATTACAATTGTTCAAAAAATAATAATCAGAAGCCAGTGGATTTATACTTTCTCAGGTCTAGTAGAATACTAGCAGAATTTCTTTTCATATTGAAGACTCAATTTCATGTAAAGTAATGTTTACTTGATTTGTTTTTCTAAAGAGTTCAAGAACAAAAACAAGTATCAAGTATAAAGCAATGCAGCATACAGAATTTGTCAGTATTAAAATGCTTGAAATTGGTTTAAAAGGTAACATACTAGTTTTGACTTTGCTTAATACATATATCTATTCTAAAGTAGCTCACAATAATTCAGACAATCTTTTAAAAACATACAAAGTAACATGAATCGTACCTCCATCTATATTTCTTTATTCATAAAGTTGTGAATGCAAATTTTGAAAATGAGAAAATTATAGTAATTTATTTGTTGATTCCTTGTTTTGATGGCAGTAGAAAAATATGATCATAATCTGTCACCCTAGTAGCCAGAAATGCACATAGCATCTTTAGGAGCTGCCTCACAAAGTGCTTTTCATCAAGTCTAGATGAGAAAAAGAAGGATTTTAAACAAGCCACTTTACAATATCTTGAAAAACAAGGCAAACTGTGGTCACCTTATAAAGGAAATCATTCTCATCAACACTTCGACGTGCCAGCAATTACTACTAAAATTTTAAAAGAGAAATAGAAAAATCAAATCCTTTGACATACTTAAATTATTTATTGAAGAGATTCAGCGTGCCTCATTTAAAAGACAGTAGATGTTCCCAAATAAAAATGAAAGGAAGAGAAAAATAGGGATAAAATGATAGAGAGAGAAGGAGGTGACTCAGGAGGTGACAATGTGCTTTTATTTTCCTGTGCAAATTAAATCATTAGACCTGGTTTTCACTATGCACTTTCTTCAGACAAACCCAATGTTCAAAGATGTACCTCTCAATTATGAGGCACATCTTTTCTTTTCATAACTCCCATTGAACTACAGGAAAAACTTGACACCAGATTTTTCACTAGTTAGTTCTATGAGGTATCCTGTCTAGTCTTTCTTACTCCGTAACAAAATTATTCTATAATACCACATGTAAATTACAAATAGTATAACAAAGAAGCAACTTATCAAGATTACTACGCAAATTCAACAAGAGTTCAGGATTAAATTTCATTATTACTGTTGCATAGATACTCCCTGCTTCAAGGGATAGGCTTCCAAATATGACAGCCAACTAACCAATGAGTTAATGGGGGAGGTCTAGTGGAAACACATGGAAGGATGGGAAGGAGAGAGGCAGGTGTGGCACCAGGTCTCCATTCTTGGGCACGTGTTCCAGAGGTCTAGGATACTTATGATCAAAATGCAGGCTCTGCCATATGAAATCTGTCTCCCCCTGGTGATGAATCCTTTATAAGTAACCTGGAATAAACCGGTTTCTCTAATTGAAGAACATTCTCCATTTGCTCAATCAGTTCAAATCTGGGGTTGGGGGCTCTTAATGCTGGGCTTCACCATGAGAGAATTCATGATACTGTTGGTGTAGCTGAGTAGACTGACTGACAAAGGGAGAATGCTCCTGAGAAAAGTATTTATGGAGCCACTGCTAAGATGGGCACCAGCCAAGGGAAAAGTATGGGCAGAAGAAATTTTGATATGGTGGATTATCCCCATAGGACTGGTGTGTATGGCAATCATCGCAGGGTTGGAATGGTTTATAATGAAATATGTAATTGAGGTGAACTTGCCTAAGGAGATGAGATCGGTGAAAAAATATCAGCCGTGATGGTGCACACTGGCGGAAACGACATGGAGGGGGCCACAGAATACAGGTCCAGTTTGAGATGGCAGTCCCAGGCTAAGGTCTTAGCACAAAGAGAGATTCAAAGTGTGAGAGACAAATTAGATTGAGAGAAAGATACAAGCCTTGCTTCTTCAGTACTAGCCTCTGAGCTTGCTAGTAAACTGGATAAAATACAAAAGGAGATGGAGGTTTTAGTCTGCCACTTTTTACAGCTAGGATTTTCGAAAAGGAATGAAAACCCAGATCAGGTTAATAATGCAGGATCCATCCTAGGACCCTAGAACCTGGAACCCCTGGAAAGAATCAAGCAACCCAGAAGGAGCTGAAATTGCCCCCAAAGGGTTCTTGGCCATAGAGCTACTAGAGCTAGGAAAGACATTCAAACAAACCAGGAGGGAAAGCTTAGCTACCTGGCTTGTAAGACTGTGGGAGATGGGGGCAGATGAATGAGATTATTTTCAATGCTGCAGAAGCAGGACAGCTGAGCAACATAACAGCTCACCCCTCCTTGAGATTTAGGCTGTGTAGCTTAAGGCAATACAAAGGGAAGCAGTCTCTGATGGCTTGTGCAAGCCATTAACTCCACTGGTTATCACTAGTGGAGGTTCCCATGAATGTCAGGAGCTGGAGAATATTAAAGGAGGACAGGCACAGCTGAGAGAACCGGGTATGAGGAAAGCCACATATGGAGTCCCTTTCACAGGACCAGATAGGACTGTGTTCATTAGAGATTTAATGAAGGACTTCACTGAACAAGGACCTCGATATTGGTATAGAGGTTTGGTTGTCCCTGCCAGATCCCCTAGTGGGACAAGAGCTTTACAAGGCAGGAGAGGCTTTGACAGATTTTAGCAATCCAGGCCAGCATGTAGAGTACGTTTGTAGAAGAATAGAACAGCCTAAAAGATGTGCAAGGGAGGCAAAACAGAAGAGGAGGTCTGCTTGGGTTACTCATAGGCAAATGTGGTGAGACTTGTGTGTAACCCAAGTTCCTAAAGAAAGGATTGATAAAATGCCAAATTCTGTGCTAAAGTAACTCTGGGAGGATTTAAACCCTGAGAAATTCACAAAAAGTACACAGAGAATTGTAGGGCCACTGGCCTCCCTACGTGACTTTTTCCATGCTAGCTCCCTGATCAGGAACTAGCTTCAGCACGTCAGCTGGAGTTTCTATAAGAACAACTTCTGCAGTTTCTATAAGAACAACTTCTGCAGTTTCTGTGAGAACAACTTCTGCAGTTTCTGTGAGAGCAACTTTTGCAGTCTCTGTGAGAGCAACTTCTGTTGTTTCTCTAAAGGACAGCTTGACCTGAACAACCCGACTTTTTGGAGGCATTACCTCAGACCCTTTGATGCCAAACTTAATTGTTCTGAACCAGGCACCGTCACCTACCAAGACATTCTTTGGGAACCTGAGCTTTTTACCCCCAACCAATTTCCCTTGGAATTTTCTATTATCAATTACTTATCCCCAACCAATTATTTTGGAATGGTTTATTATTAATCACTGACATTTGCTAGGTGTATATATGTATGCACCCTGCCCTAATAAATGGGAAGCTTCTCCACCATTTCTGGTGTCTGTGTGTTGTGTGTTTTGTATGTCTTAATTCCTCAGCCCCACGCCGGAGAAGGACTCGGGTGCGGTTGTAACGCAGGCGGTTAAAGAGAATGAAGATTATCCCAGGGGTAGACACTAATTCTCCCAGAGTAAACAGGGTTCATTTTTCCCTGTGACTGGCTATTCAAGGGTTGGAGAGAGTTTGCCTGGCCAGGGCCTCTCCCAATAGCCAGGTTTGGTCACTGGAGAGACCACAGGTGTAGCTAGAGTCAGGCATTAGATCCAGGGTCTACCTGGCCCTAGGAAATAACAGGTACGACAGGGGCAGGAGAAGCCTTATTCCTCCTTCGCCCTATGTAGGACCAAGCAGTTTGGGCCAGCACCAACGAGGTTGGCAAGGATAAAGGGATGCATGGAGGTGCCATGTGAGAAATCCTGGACACTAAATGAATTACATGCCATTGTACCCAACATGGATCTGTTGAAAAAACCGCTGATGCAAATGAAAAGGAATTGTTCATGTTATGTTACACATACACACCTTGTATGTGTATATAATGTTAACTTCTGAGTGTTTCACACATATGAAACCCAGTTGAGGACGTCAAGTACACCTGAAGAAACAAGTATGGAATGTAACTCATACAGGATACAAGAGTGAAGTATAGCTGTGAAATTCTGGGAGTTCTATGGGCCTAGGCCCTTAGATGCCAAAGAGTATGATTGTTAACTAGCAATTCCGGTACCAGGTGTGGGTTGCCCCCCCTGTGAGCTGTTGGTCAAGGGAGCCTTGGAAGTCCCCTTCTAACAAAACGAAAGTCACTTGTCACATTATAATGCTGTTTGCACACTGGAAGTGGACAATAAGACCCTATTACTGAAGTTGTGACATGGTTCAAACACAGAAAGAGAGATCTAGCTGGGACCAAGCTGAAAACTCCCTACAAATGGATGGCTGGCTTTCAGAGTGCTAGAGGGAGCTATGTAGGCCTCTATGGGAGAATGGTCCTGAAAAGCTCTGTTTAAGGACAGATCTTGTGTGCTTCACTGTCAGATATTTGTACATGTGTAATAGAAGCTCGTCTGGTATGTGCACCCCTAGCATATTTAAAATTGGATTCAGGACCCACTCTTCAGTTTGGACACACACATATTTGATATTAGGAAAGGAATGTGACCCCCAGTGGTGATGGGGAGAGTTATAAGGCCCCACAAAGAAGCTACGGTAATTGTTTGCAAGATAAATATGATGTGCCTACTTAGATATTGCCTAAGCACTTGTGTTTACACCCATAAGTTAGGTCATTAAGTATTTTTGTGGATGTTACTTTTACTATTGTTGTTGTTGTTGTTTTACAATTGTGTTTTTACAGTAGAAGGAGCATCACTGAAGCAACTTGATAATCCATGCCACAGTGGAAAGAACATCAACCTATATTTGTTATTCCCTCCCAGAACCCTTTGCTCTTGCAGCTCAGGGACTATCGTGGAAGAAGATGGCAGAAAGTAAGAGCCAGAGAGAAAAAAAGAGTGGATTACTGTATAGATATACAGTTTTCTCTCTGCTTCGAAGGATAGGTTTCCAAATGTGATTGACAACCAACTAACCAATGACTTAATGGGGGAAGTCTAGCAGAAATGCATGAAAGGATGTGAAGGAGAGAGGTGGGCGTGGCACCAGGGCTCCATTCTTGAGTGCATGTTCCAGAGGTCCAGGGGACTTATGATCCAAATGCAGGCTCTGCCATATGAAATCTCTCCATCTCCCCCCAGGGATGAATCCTTTGTAATTAATCTGGGATAAACTGGTTTCTCTAATTGAAGAACATTCTTCATTCACTCAATCAGTTCAAACCTGGGGGTGGGGTGGGGCTTAATGCCAAGCCTCACTTCGAGATAATTCATGATACAATTACATATTCAGAATCATTATATAATAAATAAAATCAATTCTTGGATCAAGAATACAGGTCCTTCCTTGTTCATTTTTTTTACTGAGGCTTTGAGAGCAATGAGCTCAAGTGAGTTGACCAATCGCTCTGCTTTCAGACCACCCTCAGACCCACTGCACCAAAGCTTACTCCTTCTCTGTTAGCTGCTATGATCCAGGCCCCATGTTCCCATAGGTCCTCCATGGGCCTTGGCTCCTTCCTACTGCAGCTGCCTGAGAGCATCTGACTATATGAGAGAATTAGCAAAAGCCCAGCTGCAGAGTTTACCATTCCCCTGCTTTGGAAACAGTTTCAGTCACTAGGCTTCAGGGCTCATACCTCCTATGTTTAGTTAGTTATACTTGTCCCTGCTGATCCCCATCATTCCTACTTGGAATCTTGGAGCACGATTCTTCTTCCTCCTAGGAGCTCTTGATTACCTTTCCTGGATCCACCCAGAACCTCCGATGAGAAAGCAAAAGAGAGAAAAATAGAGAAGCAATATCACTTATATAGTTGCACTTAAACTTCTAGAAATTCTAGCATATTGCTTGAGACCTGGTGGTTAACAGAAAGATATCAGCGATGGGCATGTTAGCTAACAAATATATTTAATAATAATAATAAATTACATGGTACATTTTGCAACGTATGTTCTGATTTTACAGTGTTGGAGATTAATACATATTTTAGAACACATCTCTTTATTTAGTTGACTCTCACACAAACCAGTGATCAGTTGTGTTTCAGTTTTTCAGATGAGAAAAAAGACAGCCCTGTGATGCTAAAGGAGTATTCTGGGGTTGGTTATACAGAGAAGAGTGGTTGAGTTAGATGCACAGACCAACAAACTATTCATACCTAATCAGAAATCACCAAAACTAAAGCAGTAATATTAACAAAATCAAACTAAACTCAACAAAGTCAGGTCTGAATTTCTTATCATACACACAATAAACACAAGAAATGTATATTCCCAGACCACAATGAAAAAAACAGAAATAATATGTTCCCATCAAACACCACCAGATCTATAGGAGTGTTCTACAATGAAAATTACATAGAAAACCTAAGGACACAGAATTTAAAAGAACTATCATAAACACCATCAAAAAGTTCAATAAATTTAAAAAACATAGACACAAGACTAATAACTCAAAGAAGATAGAGGTAAATTCCTGACTAAATCTAAAGGAAGTGCAAATATAAGGACAAATGAAATGTCAAAGACAGTTCAAAACTCCCTGTGATGAATAGCTGAAGAGTTTTGTTGTTGTTGTTGTCGTCATTGTTTGTTTCCACTCTGCAGGCTTCCTCTTCACTAAATTGTCTGTTTCTTCTGCTGTATGGAAGCTTTTGAGTTTAATGAAGTCCCATTTAAATTTAAATTGTTGACTGTAAGTCCTGAGCAAGAGATATCCAGTTTAGAAAATTCTTCACTGCATCTATATCTTGTAAGACACTGCCTATGTAGTCTAACAGTTTCAGTGTTTCAGAGTTCACACTGTGGTCACCTCCAAGTGGATCAAATTTGACGTCGGTGGCTCAGAGATTTAGGTTGATGAAATAGGTAAAGAATCTCCATTTTTGTCCTGGACTGGTCTTAACTTCATTTTGTGCCTGCTTGGGCATTTCTCAGCCACTAATCTCCCCCAGAAAGACATTCAGGGCTTTCTCTGTCCCTGACTAAGGCCTAAAAGTATCACCAAAATAACTGCTGTAGCAAGGTCTCTTTGACCTCCAATCTGGTCCAAACTGTCATTACAAATTTTGAGGGTCTTGTCTTTGTAAACTTTGTATGACCGAATTTCAATGCAAAGAGATTTTTCTGAGGCACTACCCACTCTCAGTCCCATGCTTAAGCAATAACAGAATCCATTTCCTTTTAATTGGCTTATAAGATGGGTGGTCTGTAATTCTCTCACCTGGTTACAACATTCAACAATCAATAAATGGGGCCTCATTAAACTAAAATGCTTCTGTACAGTAAAACAAACAACCAAGTGAAGATGATGCCCACAGTGTAGGAGAAAATCTTCAGCTATACATGTGACAGATGGATACTTTCCAGAATGTACAAGAACTTAAATACAATGAAGCACAGAAACAAAGGACCCAGTTTTAAAAATTGTCAATGGATCTGAAAAGAGAGCTCTTAAAGTAAGTAATACAAATGACTAAGAAACATTTTTTAAATGTTCAATAGCTTTAGTAATTGGGGAAAAGCTAATTGAAACTTTAAAATTTTGTCTAACCCCACTCAGAATGGTTAAGTTCAGAAGCTAAATGACACCAAATGCTGGTGTGTATGTAAGGAAAGGACAAAACTCATCTGTTGTTGGGGGAGATTGTAAACTGGTTGCATCTACCTTGATAATCAATATGGAGAACACCAAAAACCAAAAACAAAAACCTAAAAATAAATCTATCATATAATCTTTGGCATATACCCTAAGGATTCTGTGGGATCCCTGGAACCCCTTCTCAACCCAATATCTGTAGATTAACTGCTCTCTTTGCTTCTGCAAAATGCTGGCTTTAGAATATCAAACTGAACAGAGATGACTCCATTTTGTCCTTTCTAACAAGCCTCAGTCAACATGAGACCTGAAAAAGGGAACAAGCCCAGGCAAAACTAGCAAGTCTCTGCAAATATTATAACAGGACCAGACTTAGACAATCGTCAGCACATTTCAATAGACTTAGGCAATGGTCAGCATATTCTTTTGCCCTGGAAACAGTACCCATCAATAAGAGGCTTCATAGTCATCTTTAACTAATTTTAGTATACAGTTTATAGCAACCAATCAATTCAAAATATGCTCAAATCTATAAAAATCCCATTCCCACTCTCCTCAGGGCTCCCAGAATGGATCCACTATGTTGGTGAGGTCTGGGGGACCAAGCTTAAGCTTGAATAAAGGCTCTTTGTTTTTTTGTATACACTCCGGACTCTGTGGTGGTTCTTGGGGAGCCATTCTCTGGGCATAACAGACTCATCCTATTACACAGATACTTGGTGTCATGTTTGTTGTTGTTGTTGTCACAATAATTAAGAAATAAAAACAATCTAAATGTCCCCCAAATAAACACTGGAATGTTATAGTCTAAACATTTGGAATGTAAAGTCCAAAATGTTATACATTTACATGATGGAGTTCCACTCGGTGCTAAAGGAAAATGAAATCATTAAATGTGTGTGTAAATGGATGGAAATAGAAACTCTTATTCTAAGTAATATAACACAGACTCAAAAAGACCAGTGACATGTGTCCTTTCTCATTTGTGGATGCTAGCTCCAAATCCCAAGATGTGACAAATATCCTGATGTAACTTCAGGAGCTAGGAAAATGGAAATCCTTTACCCTTGGGGTAAAGGAGAAAAAGGAGTTCAAGAGAGGATGGTATTAGGAGACAAGTGCCTCTAAAGAGAAATTGTGGAAAAGGGATATAATTTAACTGGGAAGGGAATAGAGAGGGTCATACAGAGCGACTGAGAGGTGAGATAAATAATGTTTAGATGGGTCGAAAAAAGAGGGAAATATATTAGTTACAAGTCTCATTGAAAAATACACATTATATATGTATATATATATGTGTGTGTGTGTGTGTGTGTGGTGTGTGTGTAGCTGAGAGCTATATCACAAGAAATAAATGCCAAGCAGGAGAAACCACCATTAGGGTTCTTTATTAGGATCAGGGTAACCCAAAAGACTTTCAAAATAACACAGGCTATTGCCACAGCCCTTGATAGCCTCCAAGAAATTGAAGGTAAGACCTTATTCTTGAAGACAGGCCATACTTCAGACAAGAACTTGAAACAATGGAGCTAGAACTGACTTGGAAGTTTCTTCCCTGAAGACTAGCTCTCATGATATCAGAGACTACTATTCAAGCTGCCAAGGGGAGAAAAACAATCAATGAATGGTCCTACCCAGATGTAAAGTCTAATATGTATGAGTGGCCCAGAAAACTATTGCTATTGGTGCAGTAGTTGCACTTTAATCTTGAGGGTTAATCAACATTTGCCTAATTAGAATTAAGTTCCATTCAATGGGAGGGAACTCATTTGGGGTACTGCAAACATAGCAAATACACATTGCTATGGATCATAGATTTAAAAAAAATATTTTACCACATCCCTAAACCAATATAATTTCTGTCTGTATTCTAAATATGTATCCTCTTATTTACAGTCAAATGTACTTCTCACCACTCATCAAAGAATTGTGTTTGTGTGTGTGTGTGTGTGTGTGTGTGTGTGCAACAGACGGAGACTAATACATATTTCCACAACTGGTCAAGTGCAGAGAATATGAGTTTGTGAGATGCTTAACCTAAGTGACATTATCTTCAGTGCAACCTCTACACATAAGATGACTGCATCTCTCAACTCTTACTAGAAAGGTTTCCTTATAAAGAAGATGGTGATTAATACAGAAAGCCACAACTGGCAAATGTGCAGAGAAGAGGCTGCAGAATGTTCTCCCTTTAGTGGACATCTATTACAATTGTCTACCTCCAAAGGGTCAGGGATCATTTTGGAAGAGGAGGCAGGAAGACTGTATAAGCTATAGATGGTGGTAATGAAAAGGAAACAGTTTTCCAGTCAGTTGATCAGTTACACATATGAACAGCATGCACAAGTCCCATGCATGGTCAGAGCAGACACAAATTGTAGCATAGACATGGGGAAGTGGTTAAGAATTCACAATCAAAGGAATCCTTGGTAATGGACAGCTCCGGGGAAAGGAAGAGAAAGTCTCTTATAACGAAGGAACTATTAGTAGGATGACCAAGCTTGGGTGGATGGGACCATGCTTAGGCTTGTGGGAACAAAAATCAGACTCTTTAGGCCATGCTGTATATATAATGAAGCATATTAAATTGGACAGGAGTGAGTGGGGAGTTACAGATGAAGGAGGGGATCTAAATACTATCAAATTATATTGTATGAAAATCACAAAAATTTCAATTAAAAATTAAAAAAATAAACAAATAAAATTTTATTTTAACAAACAAGCAAGAAGGAATTTAGAAACTTACAGCCAGGCATGTTGTCATGTGCCTTTAATCCAAGCACTTGGGAGGCAGATGGTGGAGGATCTATGTGAGATCAAGGCCAGTCTGGTCTATTTAGTAAGTCCCAGGACAGCTGAGGCTATAAAGAGACCTTGCTTCAGAAATAAAAGGAAAAAAAAAACAGAAAAAAATAAGAGCTAAGAACTTAAAAAAGAGAAAATGCTTCCAAAAGTCAAACTAACTTGTTTGTTAAAGCTTAAAGCTTAATTTACTTTAATATAAACAACATGGAGATTTTACCAAATTGTCCTAAAAAGAATATACAATTTGTACATTTCAATTGCATAATAATATGTAATTTGTATAAAATGTTGAAACTTAGATATACTGCAATATGGTTGAATAACAAACTCAGATTTTCCCACAATGTAATTTCCCATTTAAACACTCTAGTTTTTCATTTCTGTCCCCATTTTGATTGGTCTTTCCTATCACGTATTTGTTAGCATAACCTTTCAAAATTCTCAAATAAATATCCATTCTATACATCCCAACTCCATGACATCTTCACACTAATAGATATTGTTTCGTTAGCATCTGTTCTGCACATTTTCAAACAGCAAATCTTTTTATTCTATTTTCATTTATTCATTTCTGGTTCCAGATTTGAAGACTTGCTTGAAAAAGTCTGATGAGTTAATGGCTCCATTCAGCTTTATTCAATATGTATTCATTGCCTTTTCCTATGTCTATGACATGACTGGGTACTCGAGAGTAAAGGAAAGTGAGATAAAGCCTCTGTTGGGGAAACATTACCCATTCTGTGTGTTAAGTACATGAGCTAAAATGAAAGTCAGCAAACTTGGGAAATGATGGGCAAGAGCAAAACAATATTCAGGACTTCACAAGAGAGCAGGTGAGGGGCACACAATCTACTCTACTGTTCACTGGGGAATTGTTACAAGAATACACTGATCCATGTGTGAGACGTGAAACACTGCTCCACGACAGTGGGATTATAGATATCTCCAATAGTTAGTGTAGGAATTGAGGTTGAGGAGATAAGCAAAAGATCAATAATGAAGGGATTTAGAACCATCAATTATGAAAACTTACAGGCACTTTAATTGAAGGGAAAGACATAATAGACTCTGGATATAATGAATTTCATTAAGGACTTTCAATGTAGATGAACAGTATCAATTTTATTAATATGAAATAATGATTTAATGGACTGTAGAGATGGCTGTGCTCTAAGAGTGTTGGTTGCCCTTGCAGAGGACTCGGGTTCAAACCCCAACACCAACACTGCAACTAACAACTGTCCATAACTCCACTTTCAAGGGATCTAACACCCTTGTAGGACCTCCACAGGTATTGCAGAACATGGAACCACCTACACACATACGGGTAATACATTTCAACACATAAAATTTTAAATAAAATAATGAATTAATTATGACATTTTCACACATATGTATATCACACATTCTGATATCTGCACTGTACCCCTTACATTCTTCTGGCTCTCTATCTTCATGTTCATATCTTCTTCTCCAAAATTGCATATTTATTTTCCCATCAGTTTTTGAAAGCCTAGATTTTGCATGTGACAGATAATACGCAATATATATCTTTCGTAGCCTGGTTGGCATCACTCAACACGATGCTATCCAGTTCCATCCATTTTCCTTCAAATGACATAATTTCATTTCCATTGTTTTATACGTACATCATGTTTTCTTAATCTTCATCTGTGGACAAACATCTTGGCCTACCCTGTAACTTCATTATTGTTAATTAAAGTCCATGACATGAATAAGAAGTGTCTCTATGGCACTGTAACTTAGATTCCTTTGAATATGGACTCAAGAAATACATGGTAGGATCATATGGTATTTAAAATTTTATTTTTTGGAGTAACCTCCATATTGATTTTCACAGTGGCTAAAGAAGCTCCTATTCCCATCAAAAGTGTATAAAGATTTCTTCCACCCACATTCCTTCCAGACAGTGAGAAGTTGATGAAAACTCTGGAAGTGGTCTGGCAAACTCATCAAAAAATTCAAAATTATTTGTATGTTTCAATCCAAGAGCATTTATAGGATCAGAATAGAAATGAATATATGGTATAAATATACATATTAAATATATAACCAAAAGAAATCATGGCAAATCCATGAGAAGTACTTTTGTGTCAGTTGTCCATGTCTTTTTTTTTGGTTGAATAAATACAATTGATGTATTTTCATCATGTAGTATGCATTTGAAACATGTGTGGATTTATGTATCTTCAAGGAGTGAGGGGCTTGTGTGTACAACAAGATATAGAGATCTCTCTCTCTCTAGCTCTCTCTCTCTCTCTTTCCCTCTCGCTCTCTCTCTCTCGATCAATTTAGGATCACCTGGGAGCATCATGGATACATTTAGGATCACAATATTTTTGGAAATTCACACACTTTGCAAGAAATAGAATAATACTGGAAACTGAAAACTCAAAAATGTATTGAAGAGTGCTTTCTGAATTTTGTCTATAGAAAAATGAATGGATTTATGAAGCTACATTGAATTAAAACTACTGACTAAAATAAGTAGTATAAGTATTTAAACAACACTTTAGAACAAGCTGGATATTTTTTATCCTTAGCGCAAGTGTCATTTTCCATTCCCCACATATGGCTTTGGTGCACTGACAAGATAGCATGCAATATTTAGAATGATATACAATGGTCAGCGGGTAAAGAGAAGCACATGGTTCAGAAAGGGAGACTCTATGAGATGTTACTTTTGAATCTTACAGATTTATGCATGACATGTGTGAACCACAATCTAATAATTCCTAGAAAATACCAAGAGGAATATTCTCAAATCAAATCCTCTATAAATTTGTAAGAAGCAAACTACAGTAGCTTTTTATTGAAGTTTTGAAATATTCACATATTTTGATTATATTTAGACCCTCTCACCTATATGCATCTCTCTTACAGCCCCTCGCTGGATTTCAGGTACTCTGTCATATATGGTAAGGCCTGTTGAGCCAAGTTTGTGTCTCCAAATGTCCTTGCATATGCATCCATCCACTGGAGCCTGGTTAACCTATCTAGTGTCACATCCTTAAAGAAAATCAACTCTCATAATTTTCTAAGTAGTTATCTGTTACCAATAGTTCCACAGCTAAAGTCGGGCTGGATGAAACATCTATAACAAACTTCTGCTGCTTAAGGTTTAGGAACCATTATTTCTGGCAGAAAGATTGTAAGAGCCAGAATTGAATGATAACCACAATGAAACAATTTCCAAGACAGCTGGATGGTTACTTACAGCCATGGTAACAGCGTGCAACAAGACCCATTCAAGCTCAAGCGAGACAAAATCACAGCATAGACGTGGGGAATCGGAAAGAAGCTTCAGAAGCTTCAACTTTACCGAAGGAACAACATTAGTTTCTTAATGTTGCTATCATGAATCGCCACAGATTGAGTATTCATATTTCTGTTTTTATGGCCTAAGAGTATTTTGTTTTTCTACATGGTATAACTCTGATAAGATTTTTAAGAAGAAACATATAAAGATTTTGAGATATACATGGAATCTGTGTAAATGGATAGATTTAAATGAAGAAGGATCCCATCACTTTCCAGCCTTTTGTGTGGATCTCTAGGAAAGAGAATTTTAAAGAACATTATGTTGTGAGTGAGACATGGCAGTTCATGCCCATATTCTCACAACTCAGAAGGGTAAGACAGGAAAGGAGGATTGCTAAAATTTAGGCCAGCCTGTGCTACATAGTGAAGCCAAGGCCAGCCTAGACTAGAAAGTGGGAGTCTGTTTAGAAAAGATAAGTCTAAACAAGCAATACACTGTCATCAAAAATTTCATGTTCTCCAAATCTTTTAGGTGGCTATCTGGAGCATTTTGGGAGTGAATTTTTCTTTGATTTTTAGATATAATCAGAATTTAATATGATATAATGATAGGAAATATTTTACCCATAAAACAGTGTATTTGAATCACAAAAAGTAAACACTATTTCAAGTCTTTGATCCTCCATGCTTCGAAGACATTATTCAAAGCTAGTGTATTTTAGTCTAGTCATTCTTTGTCACCCAGGTTACCAAAAAACTTGTCTGTGACTCTTGACATTTCTCTATGATGATTTCATTGACTATGATCAGGAACTTTAAGACAACTTATTATACGTCCAATTCCTGTCTCTGAAATCTACTTGCCCACAAATCCTCCTTAATATTTTCATTTTTAAAGAGAATTTCCACCATTCTCAGAGTACTGCCTTAATAAATGTCTATTACTGACAAGCCACTCAACATTACAACTAATAATTTGATCTCTGAAATGTAGATAATTAGTACCTAGTAGATAAGAATAGTATAATGGTTTTCACTTATAATTGGATATACTAGATATGTCATTGATTTAAGTTTAAGACTATAGCTTGCTCAGATATATTAATTCTAAAAGTTGTATATACAATAAATTATATTAGCATTTCACAGTAATGGATCAATTTAAAAAACAAATGATTAGAGTTAACAACAGAAGGTGAATGTTCCCATTGAAACCAGCAGCAAATTATGTGATCAATATGCAAGGCACCATTGCTTATAAGACAAAAACTTAATAAAATTTATCATTAGTCTCATTTTCAATTTTTTAATTATCAAATTGAAGAATGTGCTATATATTTTATATAATTTCAAATTAACTGTTAAAACTTAACTGTTTATTAGTTTATTAAAAGATTCATAGGGTTTATTTTTACATATATAAAACATTTACAGTCAGAAATAAGCTTTCTGAAAACAGTAAAAATTTAAACAAAGAAGGGGAGGCATATTTACTTAATCTTTTTCACATGGAATAAGATGGATCGTCCTTCCTTTCACATCTGTGAAAGATGTTAGGAGATTTTCCTCTAAAGCATCATGAACAAGAAAAACCATGGAAACAAAGTAATGTGCAAATTATTCCTGACAGAAAGGATAGTGTGCATACTGAACAGATGAACAAGTTTGTATATTTAAACATGTATGCTATTGTTGAATCTTATATAATTATATGACAAATACTACTTAATTGGCTTGGGATCTGTAATAGAAATATTCAAATATTGTTACAATGCTTTGTATGTAGTGTAAAACAAAAGTTAATAGTTGTAAAGAATTTTTGTTTACATAGTTTCCCTCCTAGAAATCTTAGTGTTTTATCTAATATCACTTTAAATTAATAATTATATAATTAAAAAAAAGACTACACTTGGATATATACTTATTTGCTTTTGTTCTAGAGTGTGTCAATTTTTTCTGTTTTTTTCTATTGTTTTGTTTTTGAGACAGGGTCTTCATGTAGCCTCAACCCCTGGAAGTCCTTATGTAGACAAGGCTGGCTTCAAATTCATGGAAATCTACTGACTTCCACTAAGATTAAAGGCATGAACAAAGACCCACAGCTAGGGTGCCTTTTTGATGTTCGATAGCAATGAAGCAACAAATCAAGTAAAACGCAATCCTTAAAAATGAAGATTAAGACTAGTATTGTCTGGAAAGTGTTTCTTAACACTTACAATAATATAGTTTTATACCGGTCACTTAAAGGCCCATAAATGATAAAAAAAAAAAACCACGAATCATTTCAGTTCTCAATGAAATCTTGATCTAAAAATTTATACTCTTTCAGAATTATTACCATTTCTTCAATTATTGTAATTAAATCCACAAAAAAATTATTGGCAATGTTAATTTAAATGTCCCACATCTTGATATCTTTTTTAAAGGAAAGTATAGATTGCCATTATTTATTTGAGGGGTTATCAGACATAATTAGTCATAATTATACATTACAATATAAGATAATGTGAATATTGACTTACTTATCAACCCAGTATCCCTTGTTTGCACCTTCCAAATCAACATTTTGAAATTCAGTAATAGAGGTCAGAAATGTAAGAGTAAGGAAACTGCAAAAATAATGTGTCTTTTCTGCTTCTCTAACATTCATTGTGTCTGCATATTTCCCTTCTCCTTATGTGTAAAACAAGGGTTTTCTGTAATATAAACTCAACATATGCTCTGTGATTAAACTCTGTGAAAAGGAGGTTCAGATAAACATTGGGGAATTTCATAGTTGAAGCCAAGTGTCATGCATTAACATTGGTGTTATTTCGTAATAGTGACACAATTATGCCAAAATAACTTGCAGTTGCCTTCATTTGGAAATTACAGTTAGCTCAGATTTTTAAAACCAAGTAACAAAGAGAGCTAAAGACAAAAAGAGGGAATGAAAATAAATTGTTCTAAATCTAAGCACAGAAATAAAATTTATGTCAAATTCAATTTTGACCATGTGCCCCAAAAATGAATTTTCAACCTAACTTTACATTCTATTTGACACGCAATTTTCAATTGATGTCTATAATAGCAGAATTATTAAAGATTCACACAGTTGGCTACCATGAGTTGCTAGGCATGCACCCGATAAGTATTCAATAAATTCTGATTATTGCTCCTGTTTTCTTACTACAAGGTGGCCCTGAAATATTGTACAATCAATAGAAGACAATGATATTTACATTAGTGGATTGTTTTATTACCTCAGGGTAAGAATGTAAAGGCGTCCACACCCTGGATGCTCACCACGCCAGATGTGTTAAAACAGAATTTTCAGGACAGTGTGCAGAAAATGCCCACCACATACTCAAGAATTAAAACACTTCCTAGAATAGCTTTGCTTTGTGTAATCCCATTCTATCTCTAGAAGAAAGCAGAATTCAAGTTCTCTTTCTATCTTCTCTTATGATTTAAAGAATAAGAAACTTTCAGTGAAAAAGATGAGAAAATGATAGTAAGGAAGGCAGAAATGGAAAGAGAGAAGGCAAGAAGCATTCCTTTTAGATAACATATCATTGAAGAAATATTCACTATGGGCTTTCCTATGGAGATTGCTGACATTTGACTGTACCTGTGACAGTCAGACAGTCAGTTAACTGTTCCAAACACACTAGCTTAGACTTCATACTTCTAGAGCACTTGTTAAGATTAATCAGGGATATATGCCACATCACAGAATGGTTCCAATGTTGAAAGAAAGGTGCATTCATCCAGGATCTTCAGAAATTCTCAGTTCCCAGGCCAGGACCCAGCTCACTTATATTACATATGTACAGGTGGGACTCAGGTGTTCAAACTGCTTGAAGCTCCTTTTCTTTACATTTAATGTTGTAAACTATTGCGGTGAACTGCTTTCCTGCTGAAAACTTTAAAACTGATGAATTGACCTAGTAGTGTAAACAAAACCAGTGCACTCTTCTCCCCAATGTGGGGGGACTAGAATTAATAGAAGTAAGAGGTATTAAGCACTCCTGAATAGACTTATCAGAATATGTTAAATATATGCTCTCAGTCCTCAATGCTTCCCTCAAGCACAGTCTCATTCCTTTTTTTTTTTTTTTGAATTAGAAAACCAAGGTTCTCATGACTGTTGTAGAATTGGCAGGGGTGAACTGCCATTTTTTTCTTCCAGAACTCACTTTGAAGGCTCATCTTTCAAGAGAGTATCTCCATGAAATTCCCTTAGCAGGGAATGTACCCACAGGCAGACAAGGGAGACCATCCTGGGAAAAGTCTTAGCAGGAAAGGAGGAGGACAGTTGTGACCAGAGTTCTTCCGTAGATCAACAAGTCTTACATTTTAATTGGGTTTTCACTGTCAAAACCCAGTCCCCAAAGAGCCTGACATAGTATTGCACAGCTTTAACCCTAGCACTTAGGAGGCAGATGCAGGTGGATGTCTGTGAGATCCATGCCAACCTAGTCTACATAATGATTTCCAGGTCAGCCAGTGCTACAGAGAAACTCTTCCTCAAAAATATACCAGCACCAGCACGACCACCACCACCACCATCACCAACAGTACCGCCGCCACGAACAACCACAGCAAGTCAGCATCAACAGCTCAATAGTCTAAAACTTCAGATCATGAATTTGAGCATAGATTCAGTTGTTTGAGAGTATACATGGGAAAGGTGAGTGTAAGTCTAGTAGCATAATTATAATTTGTTTTAGTACTCTGCTTTTAGATACAGTATATATTATGATAACCACAATCCATAACCATATAGATTCCCTAAACAAAAAAAGGGATCATTAATTTTTCCTGGTGCCTAACCCCAAATGAAAGATGCCTATATTCTATTTAAATATCATGACTACAATAGCATACATAGAAGGTGACATCGTAGAGAATGCATGACCTTCAAAATAAAGTCCTAAGGTTAGTATTTTTAAATACTTTAAATATAGATTATCTTTTAATCTATTTTGTGGATGCAAAAGAGAAATATTGAAGAGAGGAAATAATAAATAATTATAGCATTCACCCACATAAAGAAGTAGAAAAATCACAGAGAACTTTTTTCTGATTTTATTTTATTTTAATCATTTGTATATATGTGTATCTCTATGTGGGTATGTTCATCTGAATACAGTTGATCCATGATACTAGAAGTATAAACACCCCCACTCAGAGCTGGAGTTACAGGTATGGTTGCGAGCAGCTCCATTTGTGTGCCGAGAACTGAACTCTGCTCTGCAAGAGCAGTAAGCCTGCTAAACCATCACTGCAACCTCCGTAGAACACTTTCAAGTCACTGTGGAATACTAACTCACAAGAAATAGTGTGCTCTGCTTCTAAGTGATTACACTAGAAAACTAAATGCCATGTTATACATTTAGAATTATATATGTTTTAGATTTAAAAGCTGTTTTAATTTTTGCAAAAATAGCCCATAATAATTATGCCTCCAAAGCAAGTGCTGCACATTCATAGTTTAATGTTTTAATTTATATATTTTAATAGGAGTATAATTTAAAATTGCAGTTGTTGACATTTCATAAAAGTATATCAAGAAAATTATATTTTACCATGTAATTCATTTTCTCATTTTGTTTTGTTTTCTAAAACTTAAGAATAAAAATCTAATGATGAATCACAAGTTCAATAATGCAAAATAAGTATGTGTTCACTGTTTACTTTTTTCTTAGATTATATAAGAGTTTGAGGTGGTTATGAGTTTAATTCTAGTTATAGGAATATTTTGCTTAACTTAAAATATTTCAAATGTTTTGAGCAACATATTCTAAATATCTATGAGACAGTAGTTGAGAGAGTAAATGACCTACAAAGACCTGCTACTGTGTTGGTAATCAAATCTGTAATATCGTGTCTTGGAAAAGAATCACGGGGCTGCATACTAAATACCTGACATTATTTTTCCTGCTCCCAAAGAGAATATGCCTTTCGCCTGCAAAACATTTAAACTGTAGTTTGTATCCAATGCTCTCAGACTCTCAAATTGTTTAAGACTTTAAAATTTAATCAAGGGATTTCTTAATGGAAGCTAGGAAGAGTAACATCAGAAATACATTTGACAAAAGGGTAACAAATTTCTATTTAATTATTTACAATGGCCATATATGGCTACAAAGAGACAGAAAAGCAGTCAGCCCCAGTGCGTCAAATTCAGCCGTCTGAAAGAACAAGGGCATCAATTCGTCCTCACACCATGCAAACAGTTTTCAAGATTGCATCTTGTTGATCATGATGAAATTACAAGACTAGGATCTGAAGCAGCATGCTGGTAATTTATGGCCACAGGTCACTCTGAATTGAACGCTTTCAGGGAATAGACAGCCCACTTGTCATTTAGAGGCATCTCATTTTGTCACCTAAAACATGTTTTTCATCATTGCTGAAACCACTAAATATTTTCTTCTGTCTCTCCATCTTTCCCTATCGCCCTTGTAGAATACAACAGCTATGTTTTTCACTGTATCTAATAGTAAAAGAGAGATTAACATAAAATAAGTGAGTAAAATATTTTAACCTACTAAATTTAGATCAGGTCTCTCTCTCTCTCTCTCTCTCTCTGTCTCTTTCTCTCTCTCTCCAATTTACCAAGGTAGAATTATAATGGAAGAGAATATTTCAATTGTTTAGTTTGTTAGCAAAAGGAAATCATGCTTTTGATTATGCATTTGTTCATTTAGCCAAAAAAGAAACAATTGTATAACTTTCTATTACTAAGAAAAAAAAAAACACTTCTGAAAAATACATGACATCCTTGAAACTGTCGCTATGTATTCCTTAGCTTTAACTTTTAACTCTCAAGTGAAATGTATATTACATCTTTAAAAATCTTTCTGCAGACAGTTTGGGATGCTTCCTTGAGGAAAGCATTATGAATTCATTCAAAGAGCGCTGAAAATTTCTCTACTTCTCAGAGAAATTATGTCAGGTTACATTTTATAACTGAAAGAGAAAAGAAATGAGTAAATCCTATTTATATGCATTTATTAAATATATATTTTGCTTGAAAAAGTTAAGCTCATTGGACACAAGACCCTTTTAATATCTGTTATATATAAAGCCTGATGTACACATATACCAAGCTTAAAATATATTCATATATCATAATCTTACTTTATTTTTAATATACATAAACAATGAAACAAGAAAATATTGTATAACAATATATAATTAAATTGGGAATTTAAAAATAATTCTCTTGAGTTATGTAACTTAGAGATATCTAAATTACAACCATGAAGATAATAGTTTTAGATAAATTACTTAGAAATAGTTGTGTAATTTTCTTCCAAAATTTCAGCATAAGCCTGACAATCCCACAGTTGTCCTCTAATTTGGACACAGACACCATGGCATCGGTACATGACCTACAAGTTGTAAAACCATTGCTTTAATGCATTATCAGAAGAACATATTAATCACCATTCTCCACTTAATAGGAAATCATTTTTAGTAAATCCTGCAGAAGTAAGGAGTAATCATCAAATTGTTGAGAAACTGGCTCCAAAACACACAGCCCCCTTTATTGCATAATACATAAGATATATTATTGAAAATCACTATAATTTTCTGTCTCTGTCTCTCTCGCTCTGTCTTCTTCCCCCTCTCTCTCTCAACAATATCTTTCACCATATACCACAGGATCACCAGCAAATCACAGATTCTGGCCTTGACCTTGCAGTCCTCAGCCTTTGGATTACTGGGGTCACTCACCTGTACTACTGCACCTGCTTTCTGTGTGTATTATTACCGAAGCATGAGTAACAGAAGTTTCCTCGGTATCCGAAGTAGAGATCTCATATTTCTCACCATTAACTTTGATATATTTCAATATTGATTTTGATTCATCTTAATTATTTATACTAGATTCAGTGTCCTATGTACATAATTTTAAATAGTAATTAATCCCATATACCCTAAGTGAATTTGAAGCTTGGAAAATTGTTTACAAGTTTGCTATTACATCTGCCACATCTGTTGTATCAGACAAAACCTCTATTTTGGTGTTTTTTTTTTAAATTTACTGTGGTATGAACTAAAGAGATGTCTCAGTTGTCGAACGCACTGAATTCTCTTGAAGAGAACATGTGTTTGATTCCCAACACATAGGGTGGCTAATAGCCATCTGTAACTCCAGTTCCAGGGAAATCCAATGCCCTTTCCTGACCGCCACCTCCATTGTAGGACATGGGTACATTTATATACATACAGGAAATACACATAAAATAACAATAATAAATTAAAAAATTTTTAAGGTTTACTATAATAATCTATTTTGAAAATAAGTAATATAGAATGAATGAAAAGAACTCACACCTAGAACACATATTTTCCTGTTCCCAGGGGAATTGCCAATCTACTATCCAAGGAAGCCTCAGAAGATTGTATTAGTTTGCATGGTTGTGGCAGCTAGAAATACATGTTAATAAAAGGATAGTAAGGAAAGCATCATTTTGTTTTTAACTGTGCAGACTTTGAGTCAGCCCCTGTTTTCAAGATGACATATTCTTAGTCTGCCAAAAGTTAATGCCAGAAGAACAGAAAATTTGGATCATACACAGGCTTTATTACTTTACTAAGTATATGAAAAAGACATTATATGAACTCACCTTGTCCACAAGTTCCTCCAAAGTAGAAGCAAATGAAGTGGAATTTCACACAGTAAGTTTGTTACAGTTGAAGAAACCTGAGCTTAGGCGCTCAGTCCCATTTTTGGAAATGACCACTAGCAAACCCACTCATACTTTTCTTGAAGAGAGAGAGTATAATATCTCTTCTAAACCAGTCATGAAACAAATTTGTCTTCTCCTCTGGAGAGAGATGTATTATTGTTTCCTAAGGCTGTATGATATACAAAGACCATAAAACTAGCACAGGACAAAAGCTTACACAAGTGCCAAAATGAAATGCCATGAAGAATTGTTTCCAACATTAGTATGTGACATTGCTCTTTATTGTAAATGTAACATTTCAAGAGAAGTAGAAACAGTTTGACCAGGCAGATCAGTTGCCAGGATCAAAAGCCAAAACCTCACTTTATCTATCTAAATAGATTGTGTAAGCTATCTAAAGAATTTACATATTTTAGTGGTATTAATATATAGTTATTTTCCTGATCTAATGATACTTTTGATATCATGACAGGATCAACATGATCTTTAGAAGGATTTTCTAATTGAAGCATTCATCCATTTTGTATGAAATTATGACTGGAAACAACTAAATTTATCAAGTTTTGAAGATTATTGATGTTTTCTTTTACTCATGTTCTATGTTAACGTAATAGATTTATTACCTTCAAATTTATCAAAACCTATTTCTCCAATTCTGCATCTTAGGTGTGGACCCTACTGTCTGAACTTAAAGTCCTATGTTATCATCATAGCCTCCAGTATTCTACCAGTGGCTACAAAGGGGAGGGTAATGTATTTCCTCATGCAGTTTTATCAGGAATCTACAGGCATACAATACCTGGAACCACCAAAGTCTTTCAGAGATTTTTATGGAAAAGGTGCATTCATTTAATCTGATCAAAAAGTAGGTTAGGACATCATAAAATCATAAATAATAATAAAATGAAAAATGTGCAAGTTCATAAATCTACAACAAATTAATTCAAATACAAGATTTTAAGTGCTAAATATTAATAAAAGTATAAAGAAGTGTAAAAAGTTGCAAAGAATGAACGTAAAGATAGTATAAGAAATATTTAAAAGTATGCTCAATCACAGATATGAGAATGTTTATAATTCAGACTATAACAGAATAACATTTATATGATTCTTATACCAAATAGTAGAATGCCTATGCACGTGAACCCCTGTATACATCTTTATGTACTTCCTTTGTGCTTATAAGTCAACATAATTACTATGAGAAATATTTTAGTGTTGCCTTATAAAATAGAGATATATACTCTGGTGCATTTATCCCGGGAAACATGGCAAAGACATCTAAATCACTATTGTTTTGCTTTCTATACAAGTGAAGAAAATTTTATGTACACCAAAGGATGTTTAAGTAAATGTTCGTTGAATGTGAGCTGTATAGAGATGAAGATGATTTCACCATGTCAATAAGCTTTAAATTTGATCAAATGGGAAACACAACATAGAAACAGCCTTAGAAACCAGAGCAAATATCACAAATTTATAAGAAAATTATAGCACATAATAAATAAATTACAAAACTAAGAGGGATATGTAGGTTGGAAAGATTGTTTAGGGGTTAAGAGCACTGGCTGCTCTTGCAGAAGATCCAGGTTCAATTCCCAGCACCCACATGGCAGCTACCCTCTGCATCTCCAGTTCCACAGGAATCTGCCACCCTCTTCTGACCTCCATGGGCATTGCATAACTCGGGTGCAATACATTCATTCATACACAATAAAAACAATAAATAAAATATTTTTAAATAAGAGGTATAGAAAATCACCCCCCAATTTCCTTCTCATTTTCCCTCTCTCCTTCCTTTCTCTCTCTCAAAGAAAAAGAAAGAAAGAAATGACAATATCCGTTTAGGTTTCACTATGTATACGGATCCATCTCTGTACTTACCAACTATTTCCTGAAAGATGAGAATAAAATCATCCTCAAAATGTAAAATGGCAAAAATAATATCTAGGAAGCAAAAATTTTAGTTTGTAACTTTCAGGTGCATTGAAAGGTGCTATATGTGTGTTTCCATCCATTAATGCTCTACAACGATTAGGTCAATCTATGTTTATATTGATCGTTATTCAATAGCATCAATGGGACTTCTGAAACTAATTGACCTAGTCTTTTAAAACCTAATGCCCTTTTCATTTCATGGAAAAAGCATTGTCATCTTTATATTTACACTTACTAGCCATTTGTATAAGATGGTACTTTTGAAAGCAAATATATGAGCATTTAATTCACATATGAGGCAAAACTTGAACACCTAGCTTACAACAATGATTTACCATTTTGAGTGCATCAAGTCTTTCCTGTAAAATTGAAAATCATTTTTTTATATTATTGTTTTCTCAACATATCTCTGTTATATTACTTTAAAAATATTTTATGATTTTTATTTGTATGATTATATTGCATGAATGTAGGTACATTTACCTGTGTCATGCATTGCCCAAGAATGTCAGAATAGGTTGTTAGATTCCTCTGAAACTGAAGTTACAGACAGTTGTTAGCTGCCACATAGGTGTTGGGAATCAAACCCAGGTTTTCTTCAAGAGCAGCCAGTGCTCTTAACCACTGAGCTATCTCTCCAGTCCCTGATGTACTACATTTTAACAAAAAATGAGAGAAGGAATAGAGCCTTTAGTTTCATAAGGCAATTTGTAGAAATCTTCTTTAATTACTTTCCTATCTATTTAGACAGAAAACAGTTGACTGAACAAATTAAGCTTTCAAGTAAACTTTTTGTTGTGTTGATACTATTGTGCAATATACCTGTTTTATAGACTAATCAATTATTGATCACTGAATTTTAAAATGAGCCTCTTGCAAAACTCCGTTAATATTTCATGAAACTTTGCTGAATTCTGTGGTATCTCATACATATATTTTTTTCCTGTGGAATCAAATCTAATGATGAAATTTTTTAATAAAAACTTTTACTAATGTTGTATGACATGTTAACATTATATGTGATTGAGAAAATTTGGAATACCATGTTACTGGTGCATTTCTTAAATTTTGGAACTCAATAAATCATTATTAAAGTTTCTTATAGCTAGAAAATATTTTTGCAAAACTGATGTTTTCAATGTCATCATAAATAATATAAAGCACTTACACTCTTCATTCTGATTCATATACTTATCTCCAAAACGTAGAATGCAAAACTTGTCTTGTTTTCATAAGAACAGACTCTTTCTTTACGTTTATGTTACAAATTTGTGTCTGCACTCTAAAATTTCAGTCTAAGTTACTCTTTAGATGCCATTGTAGAACAGTCTTACACATATTCATCAAAAACTTTTAAAGCAACTCAAAATGAAAGTTTCATTATATTCTGATTGTAACATTTATGGCATTTGTAGCTTACAATAAAATGTCTGTATATATTTATTCCTATTCTTTATACAGTAAAACCCTATCTGTTTTCATTTTTATTTAATATAAAAAGTGATACAATTTGAATATAGAAATAAATCATTGAAATTTGTCTTCAATTTTATTTAATAGTTTCTCCAGTGTATTAGGGAGTAATCTTAAGCAATAAAATGTTTATATGTATATATACATTTGTAAATGTTATATTTACGAGAATACATATAATTATGCATGCATAAATTCACATGTAAAATTGTATTTATATTGGTAGTTAGCTGTAGAGGAACATAGTTACACTGATGATAGATAAGGATGGATGGATAGATTGATAGATAGATGATAGATAGTATGACCTTCTATTAATATGATTTAAGGTAGAAGTTCCTGAAATCATTTCTTGCATAAAAGCAGGAAAGTAGTCTTCACACTCTTGTCTGGTTCGCTGAACAGAATGCCTAGAACAATTTGTTCTTCATTTCATTTTAACTAAGAAATTTCTAGGCATTATTTAACAAACTATTTCTCTAATTCTATAAAGATTACACATATTATTTTTTTCTTCAAATTCTTATATTTATGACCTCTGACCACATACCAGCAGTTATGTTGATTTTTCCAATTATTTTAAATTAGGTATCTTTTTATTAGATTCAATGTCCCTTGAGGGCAAAGACCTAAGTTATCTAAATTTACTAAAATTTAGATAGAACTGTAACATTATAGACTTTCAAATAATATCTACTGAAATATAGAATCAAGCAAAATAATACCAGAAAATAAGACTAATCAAATTTATGGGTTGTTTAAATGAATTTAGCATTCTACAGTTAAAGTGTGCACTCATCCTTCTCATACTTGTATGAAAACTAGACACCAAGGTTTTCCAAAGGGTTAGAAAGATTTTTAAAAAGCTGAGAGCCTTGGGTTGGAGAGATGACTCAGTGGCTAAGAACACTGGCTGCTCTTGCAGTGGACCTGGCTTCATTCTTAGCACCCACATGAGGGCTAATCATGGTCTGTAACTCCAGTTCCAGAGGATGTCCTCTTCTGACCACTGCCGGCATTGCACAACATAAGTGTCCTTACATACATGCAGGAAATACAACTAAATAAACAGAATCTTTTTTTAAAGGTCAAGAGTCTTATTAAAACTAAAAACCATAATTTCTTATTCTTGAGATTTTGAACTCTACAATCCTGATTAACTCCAATTTGACTTACAGTATTATGAAGAGTAGTCTTTATGAATTTTTATAAGAAAAATGAAATTCTTTTGTCTTGATTTTTAAACTGCTTTCAGTATAGACTGGATGAGTGAATGATGTGCAAGACAAAGATTTGTTTTTATTTCATCTTTAGCAGAATCCAATTATTCTTTCGTAGGTCAGAGTTTTTTAAAAGTTTCAACATGAAAAGTATTCAAGAGATAAGCTATTTTTCAATCTTATTTCTGCTAACATAATTTTTGTGAACAGGTTTTGATTTATACTATGTAATCATACCTATGTACCATATATATAATGTACATAAATTTACAATTAGCAAAGGATAAATGTAAAGTTAAAAATACATCTGAAAAAATGAAATGCAGCATAATAAATCATAAGGTATACTCTTTCAACCATATTTACTGAAATATTTGTATTTGACATATATTCCGTGGTGTAAGTAGAGTCATATGCTGTATAATGATGATTAGTCAATCCAGGACCACATATATGACAGTAATATCAAATGATGATGTTGTGTAGGGATGTAGCCATCACAGTTTGTTTAAGCACACTCTAACATTTGCACAAAGACGCAGTCTGATTATTCCCTTTCAGAGAACATGCCCCATCCTAAAGCAATGCAGGCCAATATTATTCAATTAATAAGCTAGGATGAGATAAGTATAGATTACTTCCTAATTTATCTAGTTTTCTGCTGTCAGGAAATATATTACTTGCAGTGGAGTCTATACACATAAGCACACAGATACTACGTAAATTCACATGCAATTTCTTTGTCTTCAGCACCATATGGTCCCTTTTAAAATCTTTTGTCACCCAGATTGTATAGACATTCACTATTGATTGAGCTTATCTAACTCATTTTCAGAAAAGAAATGAGATTTCTGATTAACTTGACTCATCCTTAAATACATAGATTAAATGTCCCTTAATGTGTATGCTCACATCTGGTATTCCAGATGTTTCCTGTAACAATCATATGAAAATCAACACGGTGTTTCCAGAGACACAAAAAACACTTACCAGAGTAAAGGCATATTTGAGTCCTTTTCTGCGTGCTATTTCACAGAAATTGAGTATTCTGAACTAGACAATACAAATTCAATTCAACAAAACCTAAATAGTCCTAATCCAGTCTTAAGTAAATAGCAAAATAAATGTATTTCCTACTTTAGTGTTCTCTTGGGTAGAAAAGTCTTTTTAAAAAAGCAGGCAAAAGAAGCATCTTGCAGTATTTTTTTTCTCAGCTTTCTTTCATTCTCTTTTTCTCACTCATTACATATTACTTGGTTTGCTGTGCTATGGAGTAGTTTAAGCCCAAATAATCATGACCAGAAGTTAAAGGGATGTAAAGAAGCAAAAGTTAGAGCAGGTGTCAATTTCCAGTAATTTAATTTAATGTGCCTTTACTTCTTTGGAAGTAATGCTTGAAATCCCCAATATTAATGCTGGTAAGCACTTCTGAGCAATGGCTCTATATAAAGAGAATTCAACTGAATCATTAAATAATGCTTTAGTAACTTTATCCAATATTGGTAAATATTTGACGATTTTGACTACTTCATTTGTATTATACTATAAGAATTCTAGCATACAGAAATGATGAACAAAAGAAACTAGATAAAATGAATAATGTCTACACTATTTAAATATAAAAGAAATTCAGGGTGGCAAACAAAAGGGGAAAGGAATAAACTAACAAAAATAGTAATAGGGATTATTTTTTCCTTAAGAGCAGGTACATATTTGAAGTCTCTGAAAATAACATGAAAATATTCAAAAACCCTATGGATTTTAAGTCAAGTTGAGAAATATGACATCATGTTCTAGATATTTTCTGCTCAATTTGGAACCTCTATATTTCAAAGGACACTGATCATCCAGTCTTTGTTGAACAGAACATTCACAGAAGTTCAATTCAACACCTATGGCTGTGCTGATATTTGCCCAATATTGTGTTGCTATTGAAGGCACTTTGCTGGCATTTTGTCAGAAATGTAATTTTTAAAACATGATTTCATAATGGAATAGATATATGCTTATATGAGTTGGAACAAATTTGGAAGACTATTTATGCTACATTTGATCATTGAAGAGCAATGCCAGTCATTAGAAAACATTATACAGAACTTTATGACTCTTGTTGTTTGCACCAGCCTGTCTTATCTCCCTTAGCAGTAAAGAATGCATTACAGCCACTTGGAATGAGCAAAGCATAGGCTGAAAAATGCTTCGTCTATGTGAACCAGGACTTAGAACCAGAACAGTAATAAAATAACTTTTATTTTTCAGATGTATGGGGAATTATATTTCCTGATGCAAAGGATTACAGGAAATTGGGATAAATTATTTGAAGCTAAAATTTTTATTTTACTGTTTTTAGGTGCTATTAGATGCAATACTATTTCTATCTTATTATTTAATATATGTCATACTATATAATTATACTTTGCCCATTCTGTGAAAAGAGGGGGATTTTGGATGATAATTTAAGAAAATGTAATCAGCTGGCTTATAAAAATGACTAACAAAATATAGTATAGAAAATATTACGCCAGCTGTGCCAGTTTGTTTTGCTTGTGAGTTTGACATAACCTAGAGGCATGTGGGAAGAGGGCACCTCAACTAAGGCATTTCCAGGTTCAGACAGGCATCTGCTTATATCTCTTAGAGACTGTCCTGATTGATGATTAATGCAAGAGTCCCAGCCGACTGTGGGGGTCACAATCCCTGGGCAATTGATTTAGGTTGTATAAAAAAGCTAGCTAAATGTGAGCCTGATAGAGAAAGCCAATGCACAGCATTCTTCCCTGGCTTCTGCGTCAGTTTCTGGTTGTGTTCCTGCCCTGGTTCCTGCAATGATAGATTCTGACTTCGAGGAATAAGCCATATCAAAGCTTCCTCTTATAAGCTGCTTTTGGTCACGGGGTTCAGAGTGCTTTATCACAGCAACAGAAAGAAACTACGACATCAATTGCATAGTTACTTCATTTTAAATTATATGATGGGCATCTTACATGATTTTTGATAGTTTATGAAGGTTTTTTATTTATTTTTAATCTTTAAGTATGAGAACGTTTCTGTGTGACTGTATTAGTATGTGTGAGTGCCCACTGAGGCAAGAAGAAGGTATTGCATCTGCTGGAACTGGAATTATGAACACTGGACATATGTACTTACAAATGAACCTGGCTTTCCAGAAGAGCACCAATTTCTCCAGTCCTTTATATAGTTTCTTTAGGTTTTAATGTACTTAGTATGATACAGAGCTTTGATCAATGTTGAAAAATATATCCATTTTACTTAATAGAGACACCAAGTTAATACATCTTGCTGTAATCCAGGCAATGGCCCAAGTAATACAGCCCTTTGAAATAGATGTATTGCTATCATGACTGTCTGTGGATATCAGACTTAAGTCCCCTCTGCCTTTCAATGTGAACTTGTTCAGAACTTCTCAAGAAAGTTCTAGGTTTTCAGTTTCTGAATGAGGCAACATCATGCTAGTGCTTCTTATTCTGAGATTTTCAGCCTCTTAGCCTGGAGAGCTATAAGTTTCTCTCAGTCTTTAACCTACAGCCATCGTGTAGCCATCAGACTCCAACAGTGTAAATAAGTTTTACAAATCTCCTCTTGTGACTATATATGGTAATTTATTCCAATAGAAAGACATAACTAGTAATAACACTTTTCTGAATGTTACCTAATTAAAGCAAGAATTTCAGAAATGTACAGAAATATGTCCATAAGTTTGAGCTCCTAGAAAGAACACTAGATCTTGATCAAAACTGTGAATTTCAACTAAGAAAAGCTGGGGGCCCAGAGAGGTAGCTAGCAGTTAGGAGCCATGACTGCTCTTGCAAAGGACCTGAGTTTACATCACAACACAAACATTAAGCCTCAAAGGCCTATAACTGCAAATCAAGGGGATCTGATGCCCTCTTCTATCTTACTCATACACCTACACTTACTCATGTATACATACCCTAACACATATTACATTATAAAACATTAAATTAAATAGTATACTTTAATAGATAAGTAAAATTAAGCATTTTAGATGTTATGCTTGTCTGCAAAACACAGAGAATAATAGTTTTGTATTGAGTAGTAAAAATGAAGATAAACTTGTTATAAAATATAAGAAGGCACAAAAGTAAGTGACTAATAAAAGAAAATAAAGAAGTTAGACAGATATTCTTGTTGTGGTACAGGTTGTCTTAACTCTGAGGAATGATGTCTTTCACAAGGTAGGTTTGAATTTGCTCCCATTCTCAGCAGCCCTTTGGTAGTTTGGCATGAGCAAGGAATCTATGTTTAAAGGATGTACCAAGCACTTTAGAAACAAATATGAAATTTTCAATGAATTAATACAAACTATTTTAAAAGGTGCTTATGTTCTATCATGAGACTTTAAATTCAGGAAAAGTAAATACAAAAAGAATGGACAGGTTTTAGGTTTTCTACAACTCATCCTGAATTTACGGAGAAAACACACCCCAGTTTGGTGCAAATGTAGACATGGTAGGTGGGCCATTATTGTTGACCACGTGTGACATCCTTGGTATGTAACAAAGTTTTGCCTCCTAAAGTCCAGTCTCCTCTCTCTCAGCTGAGTTATACTGCCTAATCAACTCATAGTTTCAGAGAACTATCTAGCAGTTTTCCAAAATGTGTGTGTTTTCTGTCAAAGAAAGCCATCATTGGTTGTTCTTTTTTCTGCCTTTAATTGAAAATCTGACTGTATGATGTAATTAACTAAGCAGGTAGTTGCTCTGATATTGTGGCAGGACTATAGTAGTATATTAATGGCTGCTTTTTAGATAAAATATGTGAATTTTGTTTTCATAAATGTTTGTTTCTTAAAAATTCTTTCTTTCTGTTTCTCTCATCTTTTCAGTATCTTATGTTAATACTATCTTGTGCAGTTCTGAGACATCTTCTCTGATGCCTTACCTGAAATGGCCTTATGTGTAAATACTCTATCATTCCTTTTATAGCTCAGATCTCTACAAGAACTTAAATTATATTATGGTAATCACTGTTCTAGAAAGAGCCTGTTAGAAGTGACACATATCAAAGCAACAGAGCTGATGTAATAGTAATGTTTACCTTAGTTTCTAGAGTTATTGTATTTTTTACTGAATACAAAGTTTCACACCCTTCATTTTGGATAATGAAATTGATGGTTGTTTCCCAGGACTGATTTATTTGGCCTCGTTTATGTGAACTGATTCATTTTAGAACACTTGACAAGATACTTGGTATCAAAATAATGTTGTGTAGAGAACACATAAACAGATTATTGAATGAAGAATGAACTGAAAGATCATAAGTTCTCAAAGATGATGCTCACAGCAAGAAAATAAAATTGCATAAAAATCAACTCTCTACTGTAAAATACATGGTGCATTAAAAGCTTCAGAGAAAAATGTAAGATGAACTCAATTTCTCAGCCATTGCCTCGCTTGTAGATGCACATCCTGCTGTTATGGGAACAATTACTATGCCTTGAGGGAACTGAATGAGACTGGCACCTATTGGTAAATGGAATAAAAGCCTGAGCTTGATCTCTTAGCATGGAGCTCACTTGCCATATGCTACAAACTAATACATTATGTCTGCATAATGAAGAAAATAACACATTATACCACTACTTGCTTACATGGCAAAAACTATAACACCATTATATAAATAGACTGTAATTCATTGAATGTCTTTGTTCTTGCAAATCTTGGAACTTTAAAAGAACACAAATGATGTAGAAAATAACCCAGTCAGTTTAATTGGTAAAGAGTGTAAGGTACATTGAACTCTGGCGTAAAAGCTCATTTCTCCATTTACTCTTGAAACTCCCTGATTGTATGGTGATATATTTCCCTTAAAAGATCATATTCTATGTGTATTTGTTTTGTTTTATTTTTTGCAAACTAGAAAAGAATACAGGAATATGTAAGAATTATATCAAAGAATTCTGTTTTCATTAGGTGAATTATACCTATAAATATTATTAAACAGAATGCACTTGATGCTCCATGGTAACTAATCCTATGGTGTTCCTGTATAATATATGAAATGCTTTGGGTAGTGTGATGGTTAATCTTGTCAGTGGGACAATATCTAGAATCACCATGGAAACATGCTTGTGGACATGTCTATGATGATTTTCTAGATTACATTATTAGAAATGGGAATTCTAACTCTAAATGTGGAGAGCACCAAAGGCTGGCTTCCTGGACTTCCTAACAAGGATGAAATGAGCTGAAAACAGGCTTTCATTCTTTTCTCTTTCTTAAGTATGGATGCCACGTGGCTGGCTGAGTCCTCTAGCTGCTCCTGCCTGCATGCAGTACTTCCACATCACAAGAGACTGTACCCACCAATTTAAGTCAAAGTATGTCCTTCATTCTTAAGTTGTTATTGCAAGGCATTTTGTCTCAGAAATGGAAAAAGTAAGTAATACAGAGAATTAGTTCTGAGAACTGAGGATTCTGTTATGATCATGTTGCTCTTATTCTTTAAACTGGTTTGCAGGAAGAATGTGTAAAAAATCTGGAACTTTGAACCAGAAAACTCTTTAAGTGGAACTTAAAGACAATTCTGGAAGGGGTCTGGAAGACAGGAATGCTGAGAGAAATTGAGACCTTGGAGGCCTGACTCATGATGTTTCAGAGAGAAACAAGTATGCTAGAAGGAACTTGATTTCTGGGTGAAGTATTTTGTCCATGATCTGAAAACTTAAGATTGAATTTAAAAGTGATAAATTAATTTGTTTGGTGAAGACAATTTCAAACAAAGAATTCAGACTGTGACATGGCTACTGCTTTCTGAAGTTTTTGCTTCCTCAAAAAATAATGAGAAGAAAGATTTTTAAAAATTATAGATTGGTGAGTAAGTAAGCATGAGGAGGTTTAATGCTGAAGCTAAAGTGGGTTTTAAACAGAGGCCATGATTGTTATAAATATACTCTCTGCTCTGTATTGGGTGAATAGAAAAGCTTCCTTGGGAGCAAGACCCCACCAACCAAAAGTTCCAAGTTGTGAAAATGCAAAATTAACTGAAAGGAGAGAACCTGAAATGAAGAAAATGAGGCTGAAGGAAGTGGTTTCTTGTTGGAAACAACCACCTAGTGATATTTTACTCCAGAGTCAGCCTGGAAGGCACATTAAAATGGAGGCATCTGGGGTCCAAGAGTTCAGATTCCATCTGCAGCTGGCAGAGCTGGCAATAGAACTTGGCTGTATCATCCATGTGATACTGATTTTGTACACATGGAAGATGCAAGACTGAGGAATATCATGAAATATTGTTCTGTGGTTCCAAAAAGTTACTGAAGTCGGCCAATATGAGGCACGATTAGCATCTCCACAAGGAAGCCCTGGCAAGGTCATTTCATAACACTGTAAAGGTAAGGTCTAAGTTGCAATACATATCTTAGGATGTTTGGGGAGACTGGTCAACTTTATGTGTATTATGAAGGAAAGAGCTGGTACGGTAAGAAAAGCTATATGTATTGTAGGCAACAGAGCTTGATGAATGGGTATATTCCAGTCCTTTGATGCCCAGATGATTCTATCACAAGTCCAAAATGTCAAACAGGAACTGAAGGAATTTTATGTTTTTCCTCCTTGATTTTATTCTTACTTTGGCCTAGTCCTTCTTTGCTATGTCCACATTCCATACTTTTGGAACAGGAATGTTTATTTTGTGCTATTGTATTTTGGAATAATTTGGTTTTGGTTTTAATGACACAGTTAATGGTTTGCCTTGAGTCTCAGATGACTTGAACATTGGACATGTAAACAATGCTGCAACTTGTTAAAAATATGGCAACTTTTGAGCTTGGACTGAATTTATTTGTGGTTATGAGATGACCATCAGCCTATAACAAAGGGTGAGAGATTATAGTTTAAAAGTTACATGTTTGAGTGTTCACCCTGTTGAACATGGGGTGGAGTTGTGATGGTTAATCTTAATTGTGAACTTGATAATATGCAGAATTATCATAGAAACTAGCCTATTGGCATCTTTTAGCTGGATTATCTAGATTAGGTTAATTGAGGTACAAAGATCCATCCTAAATTGTGGCATTTAGGTAGCACCATTCAATGAACAGGATCCCTGACAGCACTAAAAGCCAGAAAATGATCTGAGCATCAGCATTTATCTACCCCCCAGCTCTAGACAAAATGTAACCAGCAACTTCCTCAAACCTCTTCCACCATGATTTCCCCACTGCAATGGATGGTATCCTCAAATTGTAAGACAAAACCCACGATTTTATTCTTAAAATGTATTTGTCAGATACTCTGTCTCATCAATGTATACTGAGTAATCCATGTAAGCAAAGTATTTGAGTAATGTGGTCAATGAAAGCTTGACAGTTGATATTCACAATGTTTGGACTCAAAATTAAAATATCTCTATAGACATGAGAAACCAAAGTGAAACTGTATTGGGTAAGGAAATTTAGTCTTGATTTATTTCTAGTGCCAACAGAATCATCAGTGATGTCACTGAAAAGAAAACAGGGCAGATCCAGGTAAGAGAGTCTTGAGTGACAAACAATGCGATGTTTGTGATTATTATATTTTAACTCTTATTAATAAATCAGTGCACACTGCTGTTTTGTACTTCACGATGCACTGTAGCATATTTGAATGAATATAGAACAAAGTCTTTTTTTTCAGGAAAATTAAATTCAAGGGAATTCAAAGTACACAAAGTTAAAAAGGAAAACTTTTTCAGAGAAAATAAGACATAATTTTTTGAAGACTAAATGATTATTATTGTAGAATTCCCCTAAAGATGGAAGACTTTCTGCAGAAGAAAGGAACTGATATGGTTCACAAGGAAGGTGAATGAAGTTTGGCATGGTGCCACATGCCTTTAATTCCAGGACTCCAGGAGGCGGGGACAGGCAGATTTTTGTGAGATGGAGTTCAGCCTGAACCACTGTACAATGAGTTTCAGGTCAGCTGGGGCTTCAGAGAGACCCTGTCTCTGAAAAAGAAAAAAGAAAAAGAATGTGAAGGATATACATAGGTCAGGAAAAAGTGTCAGTTACGGAAGTTAAGGAAGCTACGGAAGTTAAGGCAGATGAGCAGCATCATGGTGTTAAGAACTAACATGGCATAAAGGCGAACAGTCTGATGCAACGTGAAGAAATAATCTGAAACATTTTGGTCACTGGGAGAAGACAGCTAATGTAAAAATTTGAAAAAGTACAGTTGTTTTGATATTATGTGGTTGATAATAAGGAAGTACTGAATGAAACACAATTTCTTTCAAAGATAATTCATATTAATGTAATTCCTAGTAATGCCTGGCCATTCTTTGGGATGGTATCTTGCTAAAATAATTTCCCCTACTTAATTTCAAAAGAAAAGGATATATAGCAGTCTTTCATGAACTAGGATTGCCAAATATTATTACTGTGTTTATCTTATATGTAAATGTATGTATATTATATTAGTAACTTATTTTGAGTATATCAGTTTGTGGTTTCATTGTCAAGTGAATATTTCCTGCTTCACTTGTTTTATTTTAAGATTTAAAAATGATAAAGTTAAATTGGGATTTCAGATTAAATAACTTTACAAATTGATTTATCAAATTGCACATCGATTGTGATTGGTACTATCTAAAATTGTAATAGTTAATTGCATATAGTGAGGCCATAGATTTCTAATATCATGGTCATTATTTTTCAATTGGCCTGGCAGGTCTGTGAGGATCCCTCTAAAGTTCCCAGGGCTTATATACTCTTAGGGAGGCAGGGGCCTAGTAAACTTGGTCAACTTCAGGGAATTCCTGAAACTATTGATTTGCTTACTTCCCGAGATTAATGAGCTTCTCTATAGGATGGGATGCTTCACATTCTCTTAAAAACATCCTCCTGTTTGCCTCTCTTCAGACATCCTGTTCTTTACCTTCTTTTAGACATCTGTTATTTACATTTGTTTAGAACATTCTGTTATTTACTCAGCTCTCCTCAAAGTGAAGGAATAACAAAATCTAAAGGCCTGTAGAAAAATCCATATGAAAAGAAAACCTATCACAATAGAATATTCTTAAAGTTAATATATATACTTTATAAAGAAAGTAAAGGAGTTACTTTATAATAGGGGGACATTGTCACTACTAGATATCATAAACTTGCAAAGGAAAGCTCAATGCCATGAATGGACTCCCTCTCTTGAAGCTGTTGACCAGGAGTTCCATAATCCATCAAACATTGCTGGACATTTCCCCTGCTCTTGGTTACCCAGCAAAATTATATGGTAAGACCTTGTTGCTGAAGACATTACATACATCATCTGTAGAACAGAGGAATCAGACTGGGGCTGATTCAAGCTTTTTTCTCCACTGGTTAGCTTTCATAGTAATGGAGGGTGTTATATATGCTTTCTGAAGAGAAAATTTGGTATGAATCCTACCCAGCTGTGAATCCTGCAAACCACAACAGCTGACCTGGTAAGATATGGACATTGTTGCAATTGTAGCACAAATATTGTAAGAGTAACCAATCACTTTCTAATTTGATTTAAGGTCCACTTCACAAGATGAAACCTATACTTGACAATGATGATCAGGCCTAGAAACCTGTGGCTAGCTAGGTCAGAAACTATAGGTGAGAGCTTAATACTATTTTTATGCCAAATAAGTACAGTATTAAACTGCCTCCTAATGGCTTACTGTTAAACCCACGGACTAAGCATTTCTTAATGCTCGGCATGAACTCTTCAGAGGCTGATTACAGAAGAGATACAGTGGTGGAAATATGCCCACAATAAAAGGCTACAGAATGCTTGCCCCTGAATAGGACACGTATATCAAAAATCTGCCTCCCAAGACTCAGGGATTATTGTTGAAGAGTGAGTGGAAATACTGTAAGAGCCAGAGATGATGAATGACCACAAGAGTTTTCCAGACAACTGGACAGATAGTCACATGAACTCTCAGCAATGGTGACAGCATAAAAAAGGCCTGTGAAAGCTCAAGCCAGATAAATCCCCAGAACAGATATGAGGAATTCATTAAGAAATCTCCAGTCTACCTGAACATCAGGCATCTGATGGCTTCTGAGATGGAGTCAGTCTCATTTAATGTTGATACCTTTGCCAGACTGACCAGGTTCCAATAGATGGACCCACACTAAAGGGCGTTTGGAGACAGAAACTTGACATATACCACAGCAGAGTCCATGAAATTAATCCCAGAGATAGTAGTAGGGTGATCCAAATTCAATCAAAATATATTATATGAAATTCACAAATTTAATAAAAATTTTAATGAGAATGCTGAGAACATGAATTCAAGATATTAAAGACTGTTTACAATTGTGACCTATCATACTTATAGGCCAAATGGCAAGTGATAAGTATGCTAGTTGATTTGGAAGTATGTACACTTGCCCAGGGATGAAACTGGGACCTTGACTATTCAGGTGCTCTTTTGTTACATGATTTCAGTATCTTTTGGCATACCAGAGTGTACTTTTACATCAGCTCTTTTCAAACCATAGTGTTCATGACTATCACCTTCAGAATAATTAATAAAGGTTGGACATCACAAATTTCAATTTCTAACAAGTTCTTAAACAATGTAAAGTCATATGATTTGCAGCAAAAGGAAGACCTTTATTTGAATCCTAGATCTTTGTAATATACTAGGCACTAGGAGAGCCTAGCTGATCTTGTGAAGGCAATGATACAATAACTCACACTTAGAGAAACAAAAAATTAGATGAGTACAGTAACAATTCATTAAGTAATGAACATTGTCTACTTGGGAGTATGCCCCAGAAAGCAGGATAAGGAACATGCACAGACAGACTAGAAGTGTTTACTGATTGTGATGAATTTCTACCTCTCCCAACTTCACACCCATAGCCTCATGGAGAATATAAGACTCACTAACAGTGGTAAATAGTGAGGAAATAGTGATTCTGTTCTGATATTTAGATGGTCTGGGCATTGATAAAGAAAGTAGATTAAGTTCAAACTACAGTCTTTTGAGGATTGACTCTGGGACAATGGCAGGAGGAAATATTTTCAATGGGAAGTTTTATGCAGCACACTTAGTCATTTACTTATGGATTATTCTGATATACATTGATTCATGTAATCATGAGTAGACTGCACATTTGCTAAAGATATTTAAAGACAAAGATTGGAAATTAGAATCAAACCTTAAGGACCAAATAAAGGGCTAGAGTGGTTAAGTGATGGGTTCAGTGGTTAAGAATGTGCAATGCTCTTACATCGGAAGAGAATTTGGTTCCTAGCACCCACAATGCACTAACAATTACCTTCAACTCAAACTTCAGGGGCATCTGATATCTCCGGCTTGTGTGGGGCCTGGAACTCACATTCACATGCCCACATAGAAACACAGACACATACAGATAACTAAAAAATAAAATTAGGGAGGGTAGTGGAGACATGGCTCAGCAGTAAAGACCACTGACCTGGGTTTGATTGCCAGCATTCACAGGACGCTAACAACTGTCCATAAATCCAGTTCAGAGGAATCTGATTCCCTCTTCTGACCTCTACAGGCACATGGAGAAGTTCACATGGATGAACCTCCATGCATGCAGGCAATATACTCATACACATAAAACAAAAATAATGAATAAGATATTTTAAAATATCAAAATTAAAATCAAAACAACTATACAACAAAGAATCAAATACTTATACCAATGAGATTAGGTGTAAAGCATATAAATATGTGTGTGTGTGTGTGTGTGTGTGTGTGTGTGTTTGTGTATATGTGTATGTGTTTGTGTCTCACATTAGCACTCACCAGAGAATTTGGTTAAAGACTCTAAGCAACCAGGTGGACAGTGTGAGCTTCTAGAATGTGTCTTTAAATAACCTCTCTCCTCAGCAACTCCTATAATTGCACAATGGGTTAAAGGAGTAAGTATGCATGGTGGAAAGACTATAAATTGTTATTGGCTAAGAATTTGCTTTCTCAAAATCCTATAAATTTTCTAGCAAAATAAAAAAAATCTCTGAACTCTTTGTCTTAGCATTGTTTGTTTAAAAGGTCTCTTGTTATCAGAATACATATATTGGACCCTTTCTATCTTGGAGGATACAACAATCTGTTCTAACTAGAACTGACATTTTCTTGAGAGAAAAGTCTGCATATCTTGACTATTTCAGGGTTTCTATGAGCACTACCATCTTAGGACTAAGAGAATCTCTGATTCAATAGGTTCACTACACCAACTGACAAATTTTATTCAAAAGATATAAGACAAAGTGTTCATGATGGCAGAAAGCACTGTTGCTAAATTGTATCATATAAATACATGTAAGTTCAGTACAGTGGTTATTAAGATCACCACTCAAAACAGCTAAGTATTGTTGGTTAATTTAAACTTTAATTTACTAGAATATGAATCGAGTCAGTTCTGTATATATGGTAATTAATTCACAGTAGTCAGAATGGTTGGGTCCAGACAGCATGGACCAGGCACCAAGAGGTTTCCCATTACTTCTTTATTACTCTTCTAGAGTTCCAGCATACCTTCACCTATGCCCTATAGGAGGTGCAAAATATAATTTAATTTCTAAGCATAAAATCATAATCTGAGTAGGTTTAAAAAAAGAAATAGAAAATACTGTTATAATCAAATGGATATAATTCTCAAAGTAAAAATACATTTTATTTTAGAATGTAAGTTAGCAATTGCATATGTCTACTAGAACCTTTGAGTATTATTTATTGACAAAACTGGATTACTAAGCTTCAAAAATAATGCGAAATTTGTTACGGTTCTTATAATGTGAGTTTGCCATTCACACCCAAAATGTATTTTGAAGAAATGTATTTATTGGACATATATAGAATCCAAACTATTAACTACATTATTTTATTGTTGGAATGTCTTCAGAAATATTAAACCAATAATAAAACAACAACTCAATTTGAAAATTGAGAGCAGTGAAAATAATTTACGTAGGAGGAGACACAAGTGGGCAGTGAAAACAGAAAATGAAACATGACTACTAACCTCAGATATTAATATTAATACAGAGTGAAATGTCAATTTATACCATTAAATGTGTAAGAAGTTTAGCAAGTTTGGCAATTCCAAATGCTAGAAGCACCTGAAAAGTAAATTTGGAATCATACAATGGATGTGTAAAATGACAGTAACATTTTGGAAATCAATTTGGTCATATCTACAAAAGCTCCAGAAGCACTGTATCACTGAGCATAATACTCAGGTATAAGTCATGGTAAACCTTATTACAGTGGCTTAATTAAAAAAGGGGGTGGACTTTATCTCAGACATTAAAATAAAAACTTTCTGGATAACCACCCCAGGGCTGTAACAGCAGCTAATAGTGACCTCAAGGAAGCAAACCTATTTTGTCACTCTGCCTTCCTTAATGTGTGGCAGCTGTGCTTCCAGGATCATCACAATTCCAGACAAGATGAAGATTAGGGATGATTGAGTTAGAACCGGAACTTTGTTTTTATATTGCACTGACCATTACTGTCTCCTAATTCAGACATGATCAGATTAGGATTTAGGGTAGTTGTCAAATTCTAAAGTTTAAGTAGCTAGATATAAAAGAGACTAAGTGTTTTCTTGTAAGCCAAACTAAGAATATCTATTTCCTAAATATACTAGTTGAATATGTATGTCCTAATACCTTGCTATTCTAAGTATGTTCTGTGTTCTGGGGTCACATTAGTTGCAAAAAAGAAAAAAAAAAGCCTTAATCTAAAGGTTTACCACAGGTCTACTGAATCAATATTTGCCTTAACAGAAGTCTTAGATCAAAGTGTAAATAAAGTTTAAGAAATATCACTCAGGAATGTACCCTGTACATGGAACAGTGTCTATTATATCTTATAAGCAAAAATATAAGCAACCTAAAAGTCCTTCAATAAGAGAACAAACTATTTTAATAAGCTTAATTAAAGAGAATTTAAAATAAACAAAGTATGACTGGCGTTAAGCTGGACAAATACCAAAAGTATAACACTGATTAAAAGAGACAGATTGAAAAATAACTCAACCCTATGATAGCAACCTTAAGATGTTTAAATGTACAAAATGATATTTTATATGTATATATGCATAGTTACCAAAAGATTAACAGATATCTTCATGGAAATTGATCACTGACTTCATGATGCTTCTTAAGAGAGCAAAAAGGAAAGAAGAAATATGACCTAAAAAGCAGGAAAGGTGATTTAGTTGATATTTTTTATATTCTATTTATTTTTTAGTATTTTATTTGTTGGTTTATTGTATGTGTAAAAGTGTATAGCCTGGATGTACCCACGCCCTTCAGTGCCCACAGCAGATGAAGAGTGTGCTGGGTCCACGGAACTGGAGATATGGACGCTGTCAGCAGCCATGTGGGAGCAAGGGTAGCCCTCACTCTAAGTCATCTCCCCAGCCGCATTCTCAATTTCTTTTAAACCTGAATCAAATATTAAAACATGTTCATTTGAGTGTATGTGTAGATACACTGATATTTGTAAAAGTGATCTTTAAATTTCTTTTTATTCTACTTTTAATTGAATTTTGTGAATTTCATAAATATATTCTGCTCATATTTAGATCACTGACCCTATCTGAACCCCTCTTATAGTCAACAATTTTCTGCATACTCTGCCATGTGTATTAAAGCCTGTGAAGCTGATACATGTCTCCATGTGTTCTTCGGTGTGCATCCATTCACTGAAGCCTGGTCTATCTAGTTCCACACCCTTAAAGAAAACCAACTTTGCCTCTCCTAGTACTTTCAGGTACCAATAGCACCTGAGCTAAGGATTGTGCTTCTTACCAACTTTCCACTTTTATACTGAGGTTTTGTTTGGTTTGAGCTTGCATAGGTCTGGTGCATGACGTTACCACTCCTATAAATTCATCTGAGTAACCTTCCAGCTGCCTGGCAAACTATTTATTTATGATAATCAACTGTCTCTAATTCTTTCAACCTTTCTGCCCATTCTTCCACAATGATCCATGAGCCTTGAATTACAGAGGTTTGATATAGGTGTCCTATTCAGGGATCGGTTATCTATAGTCTCTTATGCTCTATATTTTGGCTAGTGTGACTTTCTGGATTAATCATCATCTGTTGCATGAGGAAATTTCATGGGTGAGAGTTGAGAGATGCATTAATGTTCTTTCTATCCTGTTCCACTAATTCCCCTGAGATTAAGGTTAGAGATTGTATTATAGATGTGTCACATAGGATTGGTCACCTCACAGATACTAATTCTCTGCATTTGACCAGTTGGGGAAGCTTGTAATAGTCACTATTTGTTGCAAAAAGAAGCTTCTTTGATGAGTGGTGATAGGCACACTTGTCTGTAATATAAGGATACCTATTTAGAATAAAGTAAGAAATTACATTGGTCTAGGGGTATGACAAAAATGGGTTTTTACCAATGATCTATGATCTCTTGAGCAATGTGTATTTAGCTAAGTCTATAGTACCACAATTGAGTTCCCTCTCAGTGAGCTGCCCTTAACTCTAAGTAAACAGTTACTAATTACCTCCAAGATAAAGTCCCACTGCTTGACCAGTAGAGATGATTTTCTGAGTTGGTCATTGTTCTGGTTCATAGATTTTACATGTAGATGGGTGTGTTGATCGGTCTTCTTTTTTGGCAGTTTATATAGTATCTTCTGATACTATGGGAGCTGGTCTTCAGGGAGGCGGCTGCTAGGTCAGTTCCGGCTTAATTGCTCCAAATCCTGTGTCCAAAGTATGTCCTGTCTTTAGTAACAGGTTCTTCATTTCAAGTTCTAGGAGGCATTCAAGGGCTGTGGCAATAGTCTGTGTTATTTGGGGAGTCTCTTGGACTACCTGACCAATAGTTCAAAGGTTTCCCCTATCTAGCACAATGGTATGTATTAAATAGCCTTTAGCTATACACATGTACTCACATACTGTGTGTGTGTGTGAGAGAGAGAGAGAGAGAGAGAGACAGAGACAGAGACAGAGAGACAGAGAATAGGCTTTTGACCTAATTCATTTCCCTTTGTTTTTTCATACCACTTAAGAATTATTTATCTCTTCTCTCTCTCCCCCTGTGTAATCATCCTTACTCCCTCCCTGGTTGAAATAGTCCGATTTTTCCAATTTCTCCCTTGCTATCACCTATCTCTTACTATCCTTTTCTCTTGAGCGCCTTCCTCCTTTCCCCTCAAGATTCCTTTCCATTTTCCTGGCTCCTAAGGGTACATCAGGATATGTATTCACATCTAATCATTCACAATAAGAAAGAGCATTCATTTCTTTTTTTAAAGTTTGTGTTCTATCTATTAATGTAACTTTCTATGCATTTACCTGCAAATTTTATAATTGCATTTCTCTTTACCATTCAGTAGAACTCTGTGTCAGTGTACCATTGGTCAGTTGAGGGACATTTAGGTTGTCTCCATTTCTTAACTGTTGTGAAAACAGCAGCAACAAGCAAAGCTAGGCAAATAATTCTATAGCAGAATGTTGAGTCCTGTGGGTAAATACCAAGGAGTATATTAATGGATCATATGGTAGATCCGTTTTTAGTCATTAAGAGTTCTCCTGGTTGATTTCCACAGGAGTTGATTCAGTGTGACATCCAGATAAGCGTGAATGAGGGTTCTTTTTCACCCACATGCTCACCAGCATTCAGTGTTATTTATTTTTTTCATCTTAGCCAATCTTACTGATGTAAGATGAAATTTTAACTAGTTTTGTTTTGCATTTCTCTGATTACTGAGGATATTAAACCCTGTTTAAGGCATTTCTTAGCCATGTTGTTTCTCTATTTGAGCGTTCTCTCTTCATAGCCATAGCCTCTTTTTCATTGGGTCCCTTGTCTTTTTGCTTCTTTGTTTTTAGGAGTTAATTTTGTATTCTCACTGTTAATCCTCTGTTGGGTGAATAGCTGGTGAAGATTTTCTGCCACTCTCTGGACTTCCTCCTCACTCAGTTTGTTGCTTTCTTTGTTTTACAGAAGTCTTTCAGTTTAATGAGATTCCACTTGTGGTTAAAATGTCTTCTTGGTTGATTGTTTTCTTGATCAGAATGATTTCTTTTGATCAATTTTTGTTTGAAATCTATTTTGTTAGGTATTAAAAATAGCAATGCCGGCTTACTTCTTAATGCCATTTACTTTAAATATTTTGTCCATCTTTTCACCCTAAGCTGGTATTTATCTTTGAAAGTAAGATGAGATTACTGTAGACATGACAATGAAAAATTTTGCTTCTGAGTCCATTCAACTATCCTTTGTCTTTTAAGTGGGAAGTTGAAGCCACTGATAGGTGATTCACGTTTTCTGTAAGGCACATGTGAATTTCCACTGGGGCTGTAGAAGAGTAATAAAAAAATGATAGAAATGTGAAAGTCCAAGGTGAAGGTTTGGTTGCCCAGGACCATGTGTGGCATAAAAACCATTAAAAAAATCCATTCTTGACGATCAGTCCTCCAAAGAAACTTGAAAACTTGGGGAAGAGGTTGTAGGGAGTACAGCCTCTGAGAGGAAAAGCTAAAACTGCTGCCCAGCATAGTGAAGACATTCCAGTCAGTTCCACCATTAGCCAACCACCAGAAGAATGTGCCACCGCCATCTTGGAACTCTGTTATTTACTTTCTTATTTGGCAAGTCCTGCGTTCTGAATTTTGAGAGCATAAGTCTTTGTGCTACATCATTTAAGGAACATTATCATACAGGATAATTGGGAGTTTATGCATCCCAGGCCCCAAATCTGACTCTTTCTAAAGTGTTTAATGTTTAAAACATTTCATAAAATATTTTCCAAAATAAAACCAAATAATGTATGGAGAGATAGTAGTGGTGTAAATCTTTGCACACTGTCAATTTGTTCCTAAATGATTTATCAGTAACCGGGTAAAATTAATACATTATTTATGAACATTAAGTAAGCAAGCATTATTGCAACCTTTTTAGCAGCTTTTGATGATAGTGAGTCAATGATATTTCAGTGAATCTCCTGGAAAGAACAGAAAATTCAAGAATATATATCTAAATACACATACATGCCAAAAGTAAGTTTGCTTCAAAACTGCTATAGAGTGGAAAGCACATGTTGAAGTCGAAAATCATGTCTGTCTTTGAAAGGATGCAAAACACCCTAGGAATCTATGTCATGTTTTTGCAGGCTTTCATGCCCTCCTTTTCTAACACTTGCTTTAAATCAGTAAGTGATGTTTATTATATGTTTCCTCCTTTACAAGACATCGCATTATCTGGTAAATTTGCATCCTTATTTGTGTCATGTTGGCAGCATGTTAGTATGTAAATTCTTCTGTGCTTATATCAACACAAGATTCTGTGTATTCTTTTGCATTGTGGAAATGAGTCTCTTAGGTTAAAATGTTCTTAGAGGGCCTGAGGAGATGACTCATTCAGTAAAATACCTGCTGCACAAGTATAAAAGTCTGAGTTGACACCCAGAACACACATTAAGAAGTTGGGTATGGAGGAGGCTGAAGAGATGGCTCAGCAGTTACGAACACTGCTTCTCTTGCAGAGGCCAAGTTCGATTCCCAGCATCCACATGACAGCTAACAACCATCCCTAAGTTCAGTTTCAGAGAAATCTGCTGTCCTCTTCTGACCTCCTCCACAGGCATAGCGTGAGGACACAGGTGCACTTTCATATACACACGCAATACAGTCTTACACATAAAATAAAAATAATGAATATTTTAAGGGAAAAAAAAATCTGAGTGTGCTGGTGTGTGTTTATAATCCCAGGCTTGGTGAGGTGGAGATGGAAAATCCCTGCTATTTGTTGCCCAGCTACAGTGGACCTAGAATTAACAGGCTTCATGTTCCTGTCTCAAACACTGGGGTAGGGGCTGGTAAGATGGTTCAGTGTTTAAGAGCACATCCTATTCTTCCAGATGACCTGAGATGAGTTCCCAGCACCCATGTCAGGTGGCCCATAATCACCTAAAACTCCAGCTCCCAGGGAGCCAATACTCTCCTCTGGTCTTTGCAGACACATGTGGTAATCATACATACACAACATACATTTGTCTCTTCTGACAGTAAATGTCAAGATATTTGAGTATTATAAGAAGTTTATCTGTGCTTGTTTTACTGTTTTTGCCTTACCACCTAAATGCCTGAAGTTAGAGAAATGAAGGAGTAATTATGTATCCAGATCTGGCAAACTTTTAAATTGTTAAGTCGAAAATTTAAAAAGCAAACCAAATTAAATTGGCATTAGTTGCTCATGATTTGTTTTTATTCCTAGTAAAGACAGAAGAACCACTTAAAAACAAACAAACAAAAAATCCTAATGAGTGTTCAGAGAAATATCTAGATATAAAGAAAAATATCAAATTAATAGTTTCCTAGGTTCTAGCAATAATCAGGAACACATACTATTTAAGAAAAACTATTAAATATTTAACCATTAACTCTGCAAAGTAGAGAAACGTAGAAATGAAAAAAACACAATAAAATATTTTAAAGTTATTTCAGAAAGTTATTTGGAGTTGAAATAAGCTTAAGAGTTCATGTGTTGGAACTATGGTCTCCAGTGTGCTCATGATGAGAGGGGAACACATTGCTAAAAATGGAACTTATTGCCAGGGATTGAGAGCATATACTTGGGAAGGGATTAGTAACTGCTTGTGGAATCCTGAGTTAGTTCTGAAGAAACTGAGTTGTGATAAAAACAAACAAACAAACAAACAAACAGACAGATAAACAAACTCACACTGGTTCTTGAATTTCTCCCTGGATCCTGTCCTGGAGTTTGACTTCTTGCTTCCACACAAAGTCCTGTTAAGAGGCCATCTGCCATTAGGCCCTCATCAGAGGAGAAACAAATGGAGTTAGGTTATCATGGACTTTCAGAAAACATAAGCCTAAGATAAGTAAACTTATTTCCTTATAAAGTTTAGAGCTTCAGGTATTTTTTTTACAGTAACACATAGGTTTTTCTTTAAATTATTTTTATTTTATGTGTATATTGCCTGCATGTTGGTAAGTGCACCCATGATGTGCAATACTTGCTGAGGTCAGAAGAGAGCATCAGATCACCTGAAACTGGAGTTATGGATGATACTTACTACCATGGGATGCTGGGAACTGAGCCTGGGTCCTCTGCAAGAGCAATCAGTACTCTTAACCACTGTGGACCTCTCCCGCCTCTGTTACTGTCATAGTTTTAAATTAGAATTCTATATAAGAGCATTTTAGTGAGTTGATCACCAGGGTACTATAAATAATAGGTGATGGAAATTATAAGTGGTGGCACATAATGCTATGCCATATGTCATTAAGGGCACACTCTCAATGGGAATTTGAAGGATTTGAGAAACTTCAAATTTAAATATTTTCCTTTTATACTTCCTTCTCAGCAATAAAGTGCATATCTTTTCCCCACAATCAACTGGCACCATGATGAGCCACCACAGACACAAAGCATGGGGTGCAACTTATAAAATGTAACTTCCTCTCTATCTTGGTTTAGTTCACATATTTGCTATAGTAATATATATCTGACTAATCTAGTAACAAAAACAGAATATGACTCCTTGGTGGGAAGAATTATTAACAAATATGTCAGTCACCTTACAATGAACATAGCATTGCGGTAATCTATACAAGTTGTGAGATGAAGCAGAAACATATGCTGGAACATGCTCAGTGTATATTATGAGGCAAAAAGCAAGATATAGAATATCTAGTTCCTTATTTTCATCTACGTATCATCTGTGCATGCATATGTAGTATCCATAGGATAATGTACATGTATTCTTCTCCCTTGCTCTGTGTGTATTCATAAAAGAATGGAATAATCCCTATCAAAAGCAGAGTTGGGCATTGCTGGGTTGCAGGAGGCAGAGATGGCAACACTTTTAACGTATTATGTTTCTTTTGAATTTCTCAAAATGTTTATGATGACCATATCAAATTTAAAAATTAATGTAAAGAAATAATAAAAATGTAGTCATGTCATGTTGGACCTAACAGAATCATTTTGTGGAATTGCTGGCTACTTTCTTAGAAGTTTCAAAATGAGTTCTCATTTAAGGAGAGCTCACACAAACCGAAAATAAAATTCCTGTTACCAGAAGCTTTGAGGTTTGAGGATGTGTTAATGAAAGAACACAAAATTTAAATTAATTCAGGAGGCTTATGGTAAATCCTGGTGACTCTGTGGAAAATAATAATACATCATGTACTTGAAAAGTACCAAGATTTAAAAGTTCTCACGACAGAGGAGTAAGGTATAGTGCTGCACGCCTTTCATTACAGTATTTGGGAGACAGAAGCAAGAGGATTTCTGTGAGTTTCATGCTAGGCTGCTCTACGTAGCAAGTTCTAGGCCAACTAGGGCTATATTGTGAGACCTAGCCTTAAAAGTAATAAACAAACAAACAAAAGATGCAGTAGTCAACCTAAAATAAAATGGAATAATGCATGCTGAATAATGGCTCCCAGGTTGTGATTATGAATCCCTGGCACTTTTCTACATGCACAGTCAGAGACATTGCAAATATGATTAAGGGTTTTGAGATGTGTGAATACTCTTGATTGTACATTTGGGCCTATAAAAAGGAGACAAAAGTTTTGATTGAAGATTGCAGAAAGTGACATGAAAACAGGATAAAATGAGTGATGGGGTCATGAGTAGAGAATATCAGTAGCTCTGAATGCTGAACCAATCAAGAAAGAAAATCTCTCTGGGAGCTTCCAGAAGGAAACAGACGTCTTAACACCTTGAATTAGCCTTGCAAGACTGAATCTTGAACATCTAGCCTCCAGAAAGTTATAAGAACGTATGTATATTGTTTAAGTTAGTACTAAGTATGTGGTAATTTGGTACATCACCAGTCCTAAAGGAGAATCAGCATGGTGTGGAGAGATGCAAAGTTTCTAATACAAGCTGGAAATTTAAGGACCAAGATGATAGCTGTCAGATTAATTGGTTAATTAACAAGTATTGAATGTGTACTGTGTTTAGTTCTTGAGACAGAAGTTCAAGGAGAAATGAATTGTGCCTTCTCAGAATCTGTAATCAGTAAAGACACCAAATTTAGACCGATGAGCAGTGTGTGATCAAAGCTTTGTTCAGTGATTACTCTGGACTGGTTGATAGGTGCTAGAATGAGAAGCAGAATTGAGTTGGAGATGTACCTACACATCTAGCCTAGCCACAGTACTACTCCCTCCATTTTTTTTTTAATGAAAAGAGGCATATTTCTCTCTCCCCTATATGGAAACTCCTGGTAATGACTAGATCAGAATTGGAAAAGGCTAGGTCAAAGCACTTATAAAAGTTGTAGGTCAGTGCATTGAACTGTATCCATCAAGTCTTTAGAATTAAAGGTAATTGTAAACTTTATGTTCAAAAGAAGGCCTGAAATTTCTGATATTCCAAAAAGAAGGACACTTTATTCTCTAAGTGTACAATTATTTTTACATGAGCAAAGGTCAAAACAGAAATACATCAAATGCAGCAATGTCAAAATGATATTCATCACAAAACTTATGTCAATTTGCCTCTAATTGTGCCAATAACAACACCATTGATCTAGTTCTGAACCACATAATGGAGAGCTAAAGAATAATGTGCATTCATGAATATACACATAAATTTGCATATTCCTTTTACAAAATATCTTGTATTCTATTAAAGTTTTAGAAAAATAATCTATTATTCAATATCCACATTTGTTTTCACGCTGTAATACAGCTTTTGAAAGATAAACTTCTTGAGACAAGGGTGGCATGGTCTCGTTAATCTACTCCAAAGCCATTTCTGTGTCATGAACACATTATACACTAATTGGATTCCTGATGCATCTTTAAAAACTAATTTCAAAACACTAAGTAATCAGAGGCTTTGTCTTCAATACAAGACATTGCATCAGCAAAAAGTGTTTATTACTCATCCACCTGTGTTCTGCACAAAGCAATTTAAGCAGGCACAGTCCTTGCCCTGAGGAACTGTCTAAAGCCAGTGCCATTGTAACATTCAAAGCTGTCAGACAACTGCACTAATGACAAACACATGCTCCTAACATTATTTTAAAAATAAAAGCAGCCACTTCACAATATCATTTGAATCAAAAGAAGAGCAAGTATTTTACCTTGGAAAAAAGTGGCACAACTACTTGCTAAATATCCAATCAACATGGTAGAACTAAATAATGCATAGAACAGTCATATTTTGATTCTGGAGATAGGAAAATTAAAACATAAATATGGTTTATTGATTACAGTAGATTATGCATAATGCAGTTCTTAAGAAATGTACTTTAGTTCAAAAAAAAAAAACTAGGGTTCTATGTTTCTTTCTACAAATTATAGATTTTGAACTGCTTGAATTTGGAGTCTAAGAGAGATGCTATTTGTATATCACTTTTCACCATAGTGCCTGGGATAAAATATATAGATCTTATAGAAACTCTGAGGACAACTGATAGTGGAAAGCATAAAATAATACTAGAACAGAGTTCGTTCCAGGTAGAGAAGCTCCTGTTTATGTCTGCTCACTACTGTCTTGATATTTAATATTTGCAGAGAATTATGATTTTGTTTGCTCTCTTCAGTGCAAAAGAAATGATAGCTCACCTGGCTTTTCATGTAGCAATTTCTGAGAATGCAAATGTACTCTGTTTGCTTTGTAGCCTCCACTATCAAACATTTCTTCAGTTACAGCTCAGAAAAATAAACGAATTTTTATTTAAAGCAGGAGATTCCATCAGATAAAGCTCACCCATTTGTTATGGCACTTGGGACACTTGGCAGAGTGACATGGGCCCCGTTTATATAGATTTACTAATACAGCTAAGATGGTATCCTTTACCTTGTGTATGGTTGGATTTTGAGTCCCTGACTACATGAATATGTGGCTCTCAGTGCAGGCAGTGGCTCTTCACCACCCAGTGAAGATCCTCCCTGGATGTGTTCTCTCAAAATATCACCTTATTCGTTCACTGGAAAAGATACATATTAACAAAAAAAGTACATTAGAATATTTGCAGCATCCTGGTCTAGGGTAAAGGAATTACAATACTTCCATTAAGCCATGAAAATAACTTTATTTAATAAAACTGAGACCAGAAGCTCATTAACTTAAATCCAATTGTTCAAATCTATTTTAAAATGTTGATGACAATCTAAAATCAGATGTATACTGGTATGCAAGATTTAGAAAATGGCCTCTGCAGCTTCAGGTTTTAAAGAGAATTAAAAAAAAACAGAGAATTTTAATAAACACATTATCTTAAATTTATAACTTACGTAAAATTTTTCAACAGTGCAGGAAAGAAAAAAAATTAAAATTAACAATGGGAGAGTGGAATCAAAATAAAAGGAAGTTATTTGTCATTGTGTGTGTGTGTGTGTGTGTGTGTGTGTGCCTGTGGAGGCCAGAGCTCAACCTCAGGTTTCATTCCAGGGATGTTTATCTTGCTAGCAGCGTTTCTCACTGGTCTGGACATCACTGGGTTGTTTTGACTACTGGTCAGCCATGCTTAGCATACTTAGGTATCTACTGTCTCTGCCCTTCCATTGCCATGCCCTTCCATGCCACACACACTTTGGTGGCCAACACTTTACTGTATGAATCATTTCCAAGGACTAATCCATTTTAAAATTTCTGTGACAGACTGACTAATGGACATTGATATTAGCTTGCAATCTGTTGAGAAATCTATAAATGTTGCTTGATCTTGAAGAAGAGACTCTCTGCAAGATGTTTAAGGATCTTGAGTTGGAGAGTCTATGCTGGATTATCAGAATTGGCTGTAAATATAATTACATGCATCTTTTAAGGAGACTAGAGTAAAGGAAGGGAGAAGAGAACATGGAAACCAAACAGACACTTGAATATGCTGTGAAGCCAAACTGAAACCTGGAGAACAATAGCATGAGCCAAAGGATGGCCTTGAAATCTGGAAGAGGTATGGGAACCTTTCTCTCTAATGCAACACAGTCACAGGGTTGTATCTCTACTTAGATTTTAAACATAGCTTAGATAATTGATTGCAGAACTACAATCTTATAAAGATTGTGAGTTTAAAAAAAATTCATCTCTGGTAACTTGTTACAGCATCCAAAGAGAACTAATAAACTTACCTAAAGATTTAAAATTAGTCTTTAAATATTTTCCAAATGTGCCAGTTCCAGGCCCACTTGAGCTACAGGGAGAACCAATCTCAAAAATAAATTTCAAAAAAGAAAAACGAAACAACTCCCCAAAGGCAGGATTTGAGAGATAACTCAGCAGTTTAGAGCACTTGTGCTCTTGCAGAAGACCCAGGTTAGATTCCAAGCATGGAAGTTAGCAACCATCCATAACTCCAGTTCCAGGGTATTCATTGTCCTCTTCTGACCTCCATGGGCTTTGAACGACACAGGACCACTTACACACTTGCAGGCAATACACTCAAACACATAAAACGTTTAAATAAATAATAAATAAGTATAAATAAGTAAGTGAATCCAAAGGGAACCCTTTTAAGGAAATCTTGGAAATTAGCCAATCAATATTTTTATATTTATATTTATTCCATATTTTCTGTATAGGAGTATTGGATCTTCATTTACCTTAAAGCTTACACTTACTTTTAAATCCCATTCTGACAATTCAGTTTAATTATTATTTCTATTATTCCTTGAATCCTATCATAGTAGAAATGATACATTTTTATTTTAATTTTGTGATATTAGAATGTAAAATCCACTTGCATTTTATTGCACTCTTGGTGCTGACAGAACAAATTTTCACCAACATGGGGACTGAAGCAGCACAAACTAACTATCACTATGGTTACAATAACTAAAGCCCTAAAGTAAGGCGCAGTCTTCACTGAAATAAAATGAGATTTTAGTGGATTGATACTGCCTTCCCGTTCCTAGTTTCTGGAGCTGTCCTGCATTCCTTGTCTTGAAGAGCTTGTAATCAATTTCAAAGCCAGCAGTGCTGGGGTCCATCTGACTTTAGGTGTTCTCACTCTTCTTGTTCTCCTGCTCTTCTCGTTTGCCTCATTCTCTGAGCAGGACTTGGAAAGTTCGTCTGCTTTTATGAGGTTAGTTTAGATATGCCACCATAGTCCTGGAAAATCATTCACTTCAGCATCTGTGCTCTAAATTGCATTGATAAAGTCCCTTTAGCCATGGAAGGTACATTTTCACAGGTTCCAAGAATCATCTTTGCATATTTCCAGGGACTTATTTTTCCAACCCCAGCATCCAATATATTACCTCTGTATATTGTTTTTAAAAACTTAGTATGTAGTGACAGATGGATGTTCTCAATAACAGTGGAAGCCATTAAAAACCTTCACACATGATTTTTTCTTTAAAATAAGAATTCATAAATGATTACTGTAAAGTTCTGGGTTTGAGAGACTCAGCAGACAAGAGAGACCAGAAACTGCTGGGAGATAACAGGACCTGGCTTTATTGAGAGAAGACCAGATGGAACTAGGTTTTCCACACCCATGAGTGGAGAATTGCCAGCCTCCCTGAAGAGATGGGGGATACTAGCCCCCCACCTCCGTCTTGGGGCTGGGGGCGGGAGCTCTGGGGGAACCAGGCTGGCCTGCCTGGCTCCAGATGGGGAGGGAGAGTGCAAGATGCTAACTCCCTGGGAGAGCAAGCTCAGCCCAAAAGCCCAAGTCGCCAAAGCCTTAAAAAACCTCAGCCCCCTCCTGGCTTTTAGGGGAGGGGGTTGGTATTGCCATGACATCTGATTGGTGTTTAAGGTAAGCTTCTGGCCAGGAATTAGTCCATTTTACAGCAGTTTGTGAATCCTGGGCTAGAGACCTTATCTATTGAAAAAGTCAGTTCTTTTCTCAGATCTCAGAGGCCCCAGAGAATCTGGGTTGGAACTGCTGGGGGAGGTGGTGGAGGTTCCAGTCACACCTAACAATTACATGTAGAGATTTGAATGACATATGCCTCTCCATGTGTTTATGTATTCGACTAATTAGGTCCAGTAGGTAGTAATGTTTGGGGAGGTTATGGAGCCTTTCTGAGAAGAGCCTTGCTTGAGGAAGGAAGTCACTAGGGGTAACTTTGAGTGTTTATAATCTCAAATCCTGTTCTTGCTCTCTGCTTCCTGGGTGAAGACAGGAAATGTGATCAGCAAGCTTCCTGCTCCTGCCACTATCCCATGACTTCCCCACCATGAAAACTTCACCTTCTATAACCATACGCTAAATAAAGCCGTTCTTCCTTAAGTTGCTTTTGCTAATGGTATTTTATCACAGCAACAGAAAAGAAATTAATGCATTACAATAAAAATTGAAAAGAGTAAAAGTGTTTAGGCAACGTGACTGAGACTGTTCATCCTGTGCTGTTGAAGCAGGAAGTCTGTTTTGGTGCGCTCTCAGATGTGACTATAAAGAAAGCTCTTGTATTTTAAGATAAAACTTTGGGAGAAAATAGCTGAGCTTCAGACAAAGAGGAAGTTTAAACTTGTAGGCCACTCCATGGAAGTTCCAAAGTATAATTGGTCTTTTAGAGCCCTCAGTTTTGCTAAGCTATGATGGACAGTATCCTTGAATATTCCTAACAGACAATTCATTGCACTTTGGATGCCACCACATAAACACAACTGCAAAGTCAATGTTATCTTCAAAAGGCACTTTACACAATTCCTGTATAGATTTTCGTGAATTGACAGAGAAGTTATACTACTATGTTACATGAAACAATGTTCATTTCCTTTTCTTACTTTCATTTACTGATGAGGATGTCATTTTTTTCCTTCCAAATTACAGATTCTGATATTTGCATATGCCCTATAATCAGGGTCAGGAGAAATATGCGAGATGACGATTTGATTCAGAACAACAGTTACCAGCACTTTTTTTAGTAACCCAAGGGCAAACCTCAAACAGATCTCAAATGTTCCCCTTTTTACTCAACTTCTTGTTTATTATCCAGGGTAATGTGGCAGAAGTTTGATATTTAACTATAGTTAAGCTTCCTACTCAACTCTTAAAATGTTCTTAAATGATAAGACTATCATCTAGGATTGACACTTTTGTTTATCATGAAATTTTCAGAAAACTGTCTGTTGCACAGTAGGCAGTGTAACCAAGGTAGTAGAAGTGTTCAGATGTTTCAGTGTGTAGAGTTCAAATCTAGAGTTCATAGTGTGAGTCTACACATCATGAGAATGACATGAATGCCAGCAGCTATCAAAAGTGTTGAGCTGGGATGAAGAGATGTCTCAACAGTTAAGAGGTCTGACTGCTATTACAGAAGACCTGGGTTAAATCTCTGTGTGACATGGGAGCTAACAACCATCTGAAACTCCAGTTCCAAGATAAATTTGGGTGCACTTACATAACATACAAGTATAATACACATAAATAAATAAATAAATAAATAAATAAATAAATAAATGTGTTTGAGCAGACAGAGATCATTGTGAAAGAAGTAGCAGAAAGATTTTAAGAAGCAGAGATGGTAAATGACCCAAAAATAACAAAGTTTTCCAAACAGCTGGAGTTTATTCATATGAACTCTCAGCAATGGTGACAGCATGTACAAGTCCCAGTAAACTCAAGACAGACAAAATTCCAGCAGAGGAGTGGATAAGTGGGCAAGAAATTCCAATCCCAACCTTACCTGATGAAATATTGGAAACTGATGGCTACTGAGAAGGGGAGAATAAGTCCCATTTTAAAGATGTTACTCTTGGTAGATTGGCCAGGCTCCAGTGGATGATTCCATTTGGGAACACGAATATGACTCTGTGTGTGTGTGTGTGTGTGTGTGTGTGTGTGTGTGTGTGTGTATGAAGTACATGAAGTTGGGTGGGTGCAGGTAGTAAGGTGGAGCTAAAATGATAAAAATATATGAAATTTGCTATAATTCAATAAAAAGGGAAAAAGTCAGATGATTTCCTTAACTTTCAGTAATATTTAATTTAGTTATGATAAAAACAAACTGGGATAACAGACAGATTAGTACTATTGCTTGATATGATTGCAAATTATATACTGAGGTTTAGAAATGTTTTATATATAGTGAGGCTTAAAACTATGAATAATCTTTGAAGTAGATATCAGTGGTACAATAACTGTCATGTAAGTGTGACTCATAAACATCTTGGCACTTTGAAGTTGAACAGATTCAGTTTCTAATTGCAACAATTAATAGGAAGAATGGAGGCAGATGGAAAAGATGACAGTATTGCCTTCATGATTTTATCCCCAAATCTTTTTTGTTGTTTTACTATTGTGTGTCCCACGTTATCTTACAGTGTCAAGAAACTTTCACTGAAGCTGAGTAATAATGATGCACTATCCTGAGTTTCCTATTAGAATGAAAAATGAGTATTCAGGTACAGGATAATTCAGTCATTCACACACAGTGTTACAACCTGTAAATACCAACATTACCAGATTACAGTCTGTAACCCAGAGATCAATTTAAGTAATGTGTACAGACCCTGCTCCAGAATTTGCATGGTGTCTACAAGAAAACGGCATAAATGCCTCATTATAGTACTACTTTATATTTCTTGTCCAAGGGAAATATGTCATATTCTTCTGGATCTTTCTCTATATATACTTTCCATATTCTATCTGAACATTTATTACCCCTTACTTTTTCCTCAAAACACAATTTTATATTTAGGAAATAATACTTTTTTATATATTTAAATCAAAGATCTTGGTTCATTTACTGAGTCATATAGCGACAATCTACCTAGTTATATGTCACTCCTTTCTCCTGAGATTTTAGATTTTTGTTCTCAAAAAATTGCTCTGATTTAAAAATAGGACCTAATCTGGAAGCAAGTTCAAGACAGAGACCAACAGTGCCATGTCTTAAATGATGTGGTGATTATACAAGTAGGCATCATTCAGTCCTCTTATATTGTCAGTTAATCTTCATTTGGACCTATGTATAGTCTTTTGTTTCAATGTCTTCATTGAGGGAAGTGGTAGACTATTGACCAGTGGTTCCTGTCTGAACATGATAGCAGAAATTTTGAATTTTAAAACAAGAGCTTTGAAACCATCTTCCAAAGACTAACTAGAATAGCAAACATATTCATAAATCCACATGTATTCTTGAGACTTTCCATAGCAAAAATAATTTCCTGTTTCAGTTCTTCTGAAAGTTTGAGTGAGCTGACAACTCTACTGACTTTCACCCATATTCTGTATTCAAAAGTTTCATTGACATGTATAATCTGCTATATCCTTAATCACTTTCTTGGAGCTTATATGCCTATGACATTTTAAAATCCTTAACTGAAAGAGTTTTCAGAGAACGTGTTTATAGAAGCATGTGTTCAACTCACCGTGTTTAATTCACTCTGCTCTGTTTTCGATCAATGCCTCATTAGTGAGAACGTCTCTCTAATGGCTGTCCTCATTGGCCTGCAAAGCTCTTCATTTCTCCCTGATTACAGAGTCATGAAGTTTTCATCTCCAAGGAAATGGACAGAGATGCTGTGTGATTTTGTTTAGCTCAACAGCATTTTCCTGGTTGACTTTTGACAGATTCTGGGATTAACCATGTTTCTAAGCCGCCCAAAGAGAAACTTTGTCTGAATAATGCAGAAAACCTTCTTACATGAGCTTCAACAGAACGCATTTTCTTCTCTCTGTCTATAACGGCTTAAAGTTGCCAATTTAAATATATGTAACTCAGAGATAATTTCTCAGTGGAACTACTGCTTTCCCCAGTTATGTTCTGTTGAGTCACCGCTGTTAGGTTTCGGAGTGCAGAATACAGGAATAATAGGAGAGAAAGAAAGAAACCTTCTCAGAGCACAGATTGGACTGTATTTTGTTCAAGTGCAACAGGAATAGTTGACTTCCCGCATGCTGGAAAGGACTCCCTGTGTATAGGGGGAGTTAGGCATCATATAGAGCTTAGGCATGAGAGAGAACATGCAGGGGCTGGTCTAAGTATCTTATTCTCTGGAGACACTTGTTCAAACAGGACAGACTATGAGCAACAGCCAATCTCCCACAGTCCCAGAGGTAGATAATGATCAGTGATAGTTTTGGAGGTAGATAAAGTTAGTTTCTATTTTTATGCAACCCTGGGTGTTCTGTCATTCCAGACCCTGAAGACATAAAGAAAGGAATGGGGGCATCCTTTTTCCTTTAGTTGGGAAGAAGTCCTCAGGTGGCATGGAGCAGGAGCATAGACTTAATTTTGATCTCAGTTAGTGGCAGTCATGCAGGCTGCTCATCAGGAGATTCTGTAAAAATCTCTGAAAACAAGAGTTAATTAAACATTCTGTCACCTTATTGTGCTTTTTCCACATCAGTATCGTAATCTTTTGATTTTTCTCTTTGAAAATCTTTGTGTTGCTCTTTTACAGGAATATAGAAGTACTCTTAGGAAGTGATGTATTTAGAAAATGTAAATTTTAGTGGGAGAGGTGGAGAATGAATGAAGAAAAAGAAACACAAATATATTAACCTAAAATATGGCTGGATAATTCCTTCAAGTAAACGTAGTGATTATTGTTCAGAAAATTACAACACTGAAGTTGTGGAGAAAGGAGACCTTTTAAGTACACGATTGCTAAAAAAAGATATATTCTAAAATTCTCTGCATAGATCAGAAAGGAATTTGTTTAATAGAAATAATAAGGAAATCTGGAAATGAAGCCAGAAAAGTAGTGATAATTTTGTACTAATTTTTTGACTTATTTATTTTATGTGTCTGAATGTTTGGCCAGCATGTAAGTGCACCATATGCAATGCCTGCAGCAGCCAGAAGAGGGAGGGGGATCCTCTGTGAGCCACCATGTGGATACTGGGTACAGAACCCAGGTCCTCTGTAAAAGCAGTCAGTGCTTTTAATCACTGAGCCATGTTTCCAGCACTATTTTGTACTAAATTTAACACAAGTAATTTCATGAATTCTAGCCCTGATGGCAAAATGAAGTATGATGAAAACATAAACAGGAATGTATTTCTATTTTAAATGATTTGTTTTTAAAATCTTAATAAAATATGCATTTTAATATATAATACCACATATACACTATATGATACACACAATAATTGACAAACTTTCCTTCAGTATCTTTGCAAACATTTGAAGTTCTTCATAACCGAAGAAAAAGCAGTTCAAAAAGAGTAATGATTAACTGGACTGAACTTGAAAATCACATGCCCATTGTATTACATAGAAGATGCTGCATGGTTGGGCAGTTATCTCAGTCTACACAGAATTTTGCAAGATTGTTGGACTTAGATTTAGGATTAATTCTAACATCTGTCCAAATTTGTCCTTTCATCAGAGATGTAAATATGAAAAAAAGAAATTCCAAATGTAGTATGACAAAAATGGCAATCATTTTCTAAGGGGGGAAACAGATATTCAAAACACTGGCAAAATCCATGTACTGTGTTCCATCATAACTTGAAGCCAGATTTTGAGGCTGTTCCCTGCCCCTGCTCACTCCTGTATGTACCTTAATGTTTTTTTTATTAGATTTTTTTATCATGTCTTATTTCCTGACATATATTTGTCAAGAATGTGCATTTGCACATAATATATCCTCATTAAGATAATAAAAATAATATCATGATAATCTCACTTAATAGTATTTCTGATTTGTCTTTGTTGACATAGAATTTAGAATCTTCAAACTAAGAATTTAGGGACCTCTTTGTTTTTTAGACAAGAAATACCTATTATCATTCTGAAATACTCAGATCCCATGGAATGCACCTTGAAAATGATGGATTAGATGCCTCCCTGAGGTACATTCAAGAGCTAATATTAAATGATTTCATCATTTCCTTGAAATATTGTCCCTTCCTGTGCTTTTGGTGGGTGTGCTGCTGCAGCTTATTAAACAGCAGATGCTTAGGTGTCCTGCTGTCATCCAGGAAGCAGGTTTATTTTGTAGCAAGTGACAATTCCAGATGGCGAACTGGATGCTGTCTAGCAAGCTGTTGATGAAATAGCTGAGGAAGTGGTATAAGGCATCCTTAGACAGTCCAAATTCCTTTCGGGTTAGATATTAACGCCATGTTTTACGTACTCAAATACTTTAGAACTCAATGTCAGGGTTTAGAGCTTTGTCCATCATAGTCATAGAGGCCACGATTTGCCATATAGCTCTGTGAAATTGCTAACATATTTACTGACTTTGTAAGGATTTTAAGTTACAGTTCATAAATTAAAAACTGCCATAGGAGTTTACAAATGGGTACGTGACCTTCAGTTTAAGCTTCCCAAACTGCAGCGTTTATACATTTTAAATATAGTTTAGGAAGATATACTTTCATATCTCATATTCATTTTTACATAGGCTTTTAAATGATTATTCATTAAATTCAATTTGAGTTGATTCATAAGTCATTTTAAAAATGATGGCATATCAATTATTTGCTTGAGGTTTAGTACTAAGTATAGACAATGGATAACATAAAATATAAACATGTCTAATCTAAAGAAAGTACTTAGTACAAGAGGTAACTATATTAAAATGAAAGCACAAAAGGAACATATTTTAGAATTTGTGCCATTCTGAAATAAATATCACAGCATTGGTATAATGATATATGTTCTACCTACTTGTTTCACAGGATCAGGATTCTGCAGTTGTCTCAAAGAACCCACTTCTCTAAAAGACTTGCATTTGCAATAACCATGCCATTACTAACCACTTGAGTTCCCATATATTCACAAAAATTTATATTTGTTATTATCACATCTGTGTATATAGTGTCATACATATGAGAAAATGAGCTCAGTCCTTTTCCAATATAAACGAATAATATTTAAAACTTCTCACCACAATCTGTGTTAGGTATGGTGGTAGTCTGGATGTGCAATGTCCCATGAAGCCTCAGGTCCCACATGTCACCAACTGTGAGAGGTGATTAGATCAAATGGATAGACTGATCTATCAATAATGTCATAGTTGTACAGGAAAATAAGATGGGGCTTTATTGGAGGAATTTCCTGAGGCTGGGCCTTTGAAAGGAGTCTGTTGTCCCTGGGATCATCTCTGTCTTTCTCTACTTCCCCACTGTCAAAAAGTAAATAGATTTCCTCTGCAACACCCTTCCAGACCTATGGGAATGGAGCCAGGGGACCATGGGTCAGGGACTGGCACCTCTCATATTGTGAGTCAGAGTAAAGCTTTAACTTTCAGCTTGTTTTCTTGTATTTTTTTCACAGTGACAAAAATAAAAAAAAAATATGTATTTATAATCACAAAGCAAAGCATTCCAAATTTAATAATGTGAAAAAGAATTATCACCTCAGTTTCTGTGGGTCAGGATTACTGCCTGTGTCTAACTTTGTTTTATCTCTTATATTCCTAAATAAAAGAAATAGAACTTTTTGCCCCAGGCTGCAGACTGTGTCAAGGAATTGACAGTGCTTGGCAATTCTTAGTGGATCCTCACTGTAGACCTTCCTGAAGAGGTAGAAGTTAGATAATTAATTCAGGAGAAAGTAAAACAAAAGCTACATTCATTTAAAAATTTAGACTAGAGAGGGACATCTCAATGATTTATCATAAGCTATTTTTCATCAGAGTCTTTAAGTTCCTCCTACACCCAAGAATTGAGATGTGCACAAGTATACAACCAGGAGAAGGCAGTACCTAATAGGGCCACCTTACAGATACCTTATCAAAGTATTTTCTTACTGTAAGCAATTTAAGTAGTTATAACTTTAACTGCTTCCAAGTGTGTGTGTGTGTGTGTGTGTGTGTGTGTGTGTGTGTGTATGTGTGTTTTGTTGTTGTTGTTTCCTTTTAGGCAGAAAATCAGAGTGCTATAACTGAGGCCAAGTCCTAAGTCTAAGAAAATAATGTGGAGAGAAGTATAAAATATCAGTCCTATTGAAATAACTTTTCATCTTTTTATAAATATATTACCTAAAATATTAAGAGACTTGAATTCGCACAAATATGCAGTTGAAAGATTAAACTGACCCTTATTCCAAATGCACGTACTTGACTTCAGCTAGAAAAACTTACAAATATAGACACTATATAGGAACATTTCTTCATTATTAGAAAAAACAACTCCATGTGATAGTGCCTTTTCATAGTTATAAAACTGCATGTCATAAAAGCTTTAACATTTCACAAGGTTAAAGATTTTGTTGTGTTTTGATATAATTTTAACAAGAGTAGATATATGAATATTTAAGAGTTGTATCAGTATTTACTTGCAAATATTAGTATATACACTAACATTTTATTTCCTCTTAGCAAACAGTGAAATAAAGGATATTTTAACCTTCCTCAGATGCATATACTAACACAAACCAGCAATGAGAATTCTTGATTCCAGTCACTCCCTTTTTGGATCATATTTACTCTTTTAAGGTTTAAGACTTTTACTTGGACTCACATGTAAAATTATTTAAATGCCATGAGGTAAAACTATTTATATGCAAATGAAACTTGAATTTGTTAATTATTGTGTTTCATATAATAAAATCAATACTGCCAAATAATTCAACAGATTGATTCATTAGAAAATGGTAGAAAAATATTTGTTGGTTTACAAAGTCATTCTCCAAAATCAATATAGCTTCCCACACTCCAGATTAACATTCACCCTTTTGTAAATGAGCCTAATTACCATCTTATATCTAAGCATTGAAAGAGTGGCCTGTTCCAGATCAATATTTCACAAGAGATACCTTTAATGATGGCTATCCATATCACACAGCTTTTGTTTGTTAAGCTGACACAGAAAATTAGCTCTGCTTTTTCTTACAATTTGCATGTGCACATGAACCAGATGGCATTAAGAATCAGATAAAAAAAATAATACACTTATGCCAGGGAAATTGAGATTGTTTGAAACCACATCTCACCTAAAAGATATTTCATATATATATATATATATATATATATATATATATATATATGAAATCTTGATGGTTAAATCTGTTTTATTTTGCTTCTTGCATGATCTGTCTAATGCATTTATTTCCATCTACCTTTATTGAGAATCTGTCCATTCAATTAAACTTCGGAAATGCAGGGCAGATGAGTCTTCATTCAGGGAACTAATAAGCCCACTAAGTCATGAACAGTACATCAGAAGAGCTGTAGTTTTTCACTTTTCTTACACACCCGGGAGGCATTAAGCAATTTTTGCTCCAAAGGGGAGTTTTTCCCTGTCCACTGGAAATACTTTTCTTCCACAGACTCTAAATAATGAGCCACTTTAAGGTAACTGTGTGTTGAGGGACTTGTGCAACAGAAGTACATCACAGGATGTGTGCCATTAGAAACCCAAGCTTATAACTTTGATGTGCCAAATGATGCCACAATTCAAACTTGCTAAAGCTCTGTCTGCTTGGCATGCAATGAGGGACGTAAGTAAGAAATAAAGGCATCTGACAGAGCCTTGCTGTCTGTACATCGAGGCCCATGTGAAGCTGAAATCTGCCTCCTTTAAAAAAATTCCTTTCAGACCCTTACATGGGCAAAAATAAAAGAGGAGATTCGAAATATGTCCTTATGCTAGCTGATGGCTTTAATGGTAGATGAAATAGAGTTATAAAAAAAGTTATTCTGCTACTGGTTAGAAAGAACATGTGATACTGGACTGGCGAATGAGGAGGACTCAGAGATGAAACTGAACAGCAGAGTCATTCTGTATTACCCCAAATTAAATAAGGACATAAATTGCAATATGCGTTCATGTAGTGCAAACTCTGTGTCAAAACCTAACAGAATAAAAATGGAAGAGAATGTTGTAATGTTTCAAAATTGTAAAATTTTTCTCAAACTGTTTAAATGAACATTTTTGCTAAATTTATCAAGTATTTCAAATAAAAATCAAATCATAATTCTGAGAGGCTGAGAAAATGTGCATGAGTTGAAAAATAAACATATTTAGTATGAACTATGATAATTTGGATCACCAAAAAGCCATTTGCTAATGAAACCTGATTTTTATGGTGCTATCTGAGCTGATAATTAGGTATAATTAGGAGAAATCTAAATTCTTTTAAAATGAAGTACCTGAGAGGTTGGGAAGTCTTGCTGTGTTGATCTGTGTGAGGAGCTACATAGTGACTGATAAGTGAAGGCCACCTGAAAATCAAAACATACCACTGCTGTCCAAATATGTCATTGTTCTTGTTCTTTATTATTATACTATTTTACTTCTATTTAATAGTACTAATAATTTTGATAAATCACTTATAAGGACATAGTATTGATGAATATCATCCTGATTTAAGAAAAATGGGTAGAAACTAGTTAAGATATATTTAGCAGTGTCAGAAATTTGAATTTTCTGAAAATACATAGTTTATTTTTAAAAAATAATTTCTAAATTATGTAAGAGGAAAAAGATGAATAAATTAAAATAAATTCAATGTTCCCTAACACCCTAAGAATTTATTGCAATTAAGTAAAAATAAAACCTAAGATGTTACTCATTTTTAATGTTTTTAAATACACAGCTTGAATAATGGAAATTTTAATGTATAATTATGTCTTGTAGCTAATACAGAAAATGGAACATCATCTGGGTTGTATTAATAGTTGCCCAGTCTTATATGATAATTCACTGGAATCCTGGATATTTGCAATGCACTCTCCAAATTTTGATAAACAGCACATGCAGGTACAGAAATCCCCTGGCGGAAAAATGTCAAAGAGGAAAGGGAGAGTGGCCTGAATGGCATCTGTCTTCTCTGAGAAGGTTACAAGATGCAGAGGCATAAACTGTAATATGGCAGCTTGATAACTATTGAGTTGATAACTTTTAGTTGATAACTATTAAGCAATGCATTTTCATATTCATCCAATCCATTTTCAAAGAATGATAGAGTAAGTTTTTATGTTCATGTCAGGTGGTATTGTGATTCAGATGACTGTAACCTAAGAGTTTATGAATTTAAGATCACTCATAGAACAGATACTATCAGCACTTTTAATGAAGTCAAATTCTTCTATTTCCAAAGAAATATTTTATAATGCTCTAGGTCTACAGTATCATCTAGGAAAAGTTTTTGGTTTTTATTTTGAAAATCCTTAAAGCAAGTTAGCAACCTGCCTCTTAATTTAGATTCCTTGGTAATTATAAATTTTCAATGTACTATGTTTTTTTTTTACCTTTTTAAAAATTAAATTATTATTATTAAGTGCAGAAATGAAGCTCACATTTCCTAAGACTTCTTTTTTGTTTACTGATTCTCCCCTAACCCTCTCTACTTTCCAGTCATATGAAAGCAACTAAACTCAAAATACCCTGAAATAACACATGTGTAAGGAAAGGCTTCACTCTCCATGAGAGCTTACCATGTACTAGATTTTCATCTGTCTACAAAGTTTAATTTTGAGGCCCTAAAGATAGGCTGCAAGTAAGAATCTCATCTCCTGATATTTAGGTTGAAAAGTAGTTGATATTTTAATGCTTGGGAGCCAAGATTATCAGTTGCTCTCTCAGTATGATTGCTGATTGTAGGCAGAGATTGCTTCTCTGAGAAATGCTATATTTTCTCCCTCATAAGACGGCAAAACTTATCATTTCTTGCCTAATCTCAGCTCTTTTTTTCCTAGTCATTTTGCTAAAACAGCAAAAGAACAGCCAAAACAGATCATTACTCCAAAATTTTCTAACAAATTCTAGTAAAACTACAGACTTGGTTAAGTATATAGTCTACCACTGAAGTTATCATAAGTGATAGTTTTACTTGTATTTTGCTATATCCTTAGATGACACTTTCCAACCAAACACTCCTGTTCTCCTTTTTCCTAGTCTTATGCCAATGCAACTCCATATAATTAGGGCTTCCTCTAATACCTCTTTTTCTATATTAATTAAAAGCTAACGTGATTCTAAGTAGACTACACAATACTATAATTTTAATATGAGCCAATCTAATAGACTGACCTGAGTTTGCAATGAAGAAACGTGGGTCTTTCTGCTTAGTCCTTTACATACATATATCAGAGTACACAAGATACATGTTTTAAGTACAAAATATATATATTAAGACAGAAAAGAAAAGAATCACCAAAGACATGAGTACATTTGTGTATGTGTGTGTGTTAGGGTTTGTCTATGTGTATGTAGTTTCATCAATCTACAAATGCAATTAAGATGTACTCCCCATTCTACTTTCAAAGTCACCTACAGTCTCATAAATAGCTGAGATTGAATGAGACATCTCTGTTCACTCTCTTGTTTCCCACCTTTCATAGTTCATTATAAAACTCCATTTAATAAGCAAATTATACACTACACTCTATCTCCACGTTCACTTCCTGAGGAACATCAAAATCCATGAAGACTGTATTGTATGTAGTTAGCACATATGACTGTATTCTGTCATTTCAGTGCCACATCAAAGTAATCAGTACAGGTTCTCTATACTTATTTCACAACTGAGTCAACTTACATTAAGTCAGCAATTTTCTGTAAATAATAATTGCTCTTGTCTTTGTACTAGTATCAAATTAATAAACATAAAAAATCATGTGACTTTAATCAGTGTATCTTCCTGTGCTACCTTAACAACATACTTTTATATCTCTATCTTGAAACTAGTTAGCAATAGGGGCAATAAGAAAACAGTCTTACAGACTCCTTGAGACCTTGGTCATATGAACTTAAAATAATGGGTGTCAGCGTGCACAAGACTTACACAAATTCAGTAAGACAAAAAACAGCATAGAACTGAGGAAACAGGCAGGAGGTCACAACTATGCTGATCAGTGCTGGGGGAGGGAGAGTTGATTTTCTTTAAGGGAGTGATGTTAAATAGGCTGACTATTTCATTCCAGTGGATGAACTTACAGAGGGACATCTGGAAATATAAACTTAACATATATGACTAAATTCATGAAGTCCTGTGGATGGGCTATGGGAGGGTACAGCTAAGGAAGGGGGAGCTAACATGATTAAGATGTATGGTATGACTTCCACAAAATTCAATAAAAATATATCAAAAGAAAGAAAGAATGTTCCAACAAGTTCGTTTCAGATTCATGCTCATTTTGTACCTGATAGTACTAGTTCTCCTGCATCAGGTTCTGTTTGTAAGTATTAGCTTTTAAATAATGGCATACACTAAAATACATGTGCCACTATTCACTAAATAAGAATGTCCTCGATCTGCCTATTAAGCAATGGTTGGGAAGAAATGTAGGGATAGGAAGGATCATGAGGTCCAAGAGGGATTGACAAAGCCAGAAAGTATCAGCCTACTCCTTCGCCTTCTTAAAGACTAATGGAGGGTGGAGAAATACTTGAAACTCGGCACAAGAGAGAGTTTTCCTGTGAATACTGGGCACAGGAGTGACTTTTACTTTGCCCAAGGGTTGAGATATTCCCAACATAGAACAGCTAAAAGTGAGAAATTTCTGTCGGCTAGAAGATAAGGCTTGATTCTCAGTAGGCTATGCCATTTCTATCTAGCCATGTCACCTTTTCCTTGAGTCAAATGAAGGCCAGAATTTTAATACATTCTACATTACAGAAATTACCATACTGTGTTTTGCTATTTTGACCTTTTCAGCATTCCTTCTATAATTTGATTGGGCAGCTATTATACTTGCTTTCTGTTTACAACATTTAACCTGAAAGGAAGAACGATATTGAGCCAAACAAGCAAAATACTAAAATAACACAGAGACTTAATTAGAGGTATAATGTGCTGCAAGTCAGGGGACCAAAATGCCAAAAAGCCTGGAACTGCCTTATGAAGGTCTTGATTGACAGAGGCAGCAAGAGGAGTGAAAGTAATAAGTAAAGTAAGGACAACTAAAACCAATTATTGGCATTATTTAAAGGTCATTTACATTAAAATTCTTTCTGACATACTAGATGCTATAATGAAAACTATGTTTGAAATAAAATCACAATTGAGAAATGTGAAATGTACCAAACTTGTAATTGTATTGCTTAGATAAATAAGATTCAGAAAAGGAAATTCATCAGGTGGCATTATTAACTGACAAAAAATGCACAACTCATCTGGTTAGGAAGTATACAAAAATAAATACAATGCCTGTTTCAAACAGCTTACAATCTCCAGCTGATGTGGCAGACAACAGATGTGTACTGACACAAATCCATAGAACTGAATGATTTTATTCAGGAGCATTCAGAAACCTGAATGAAGCAGTAGAAGCGATGGACAGCAGGATTGATTAAGGACTGAACTTTGTCAGTCCATGTAGCAGAAAGATTAAGGCTCAATAAAGCTGTGGCTGTTTGTACAGTTGGTACTTTCAGTGAGCTCTAGGAATGTGACAGATGGGATACAGTGGGGGAAGAGGAAAAAAGACTAAGAATGCTGAAGTGTTAGAAAGGGTGAGACAGAGATTAGTTGGGAAATAAAGTAATAAAAAGGCCATGAAATGAACATCTACAATGCTGAGCTGCACTAAGAAAGGCAGGGATGTGAAGCATTAGAGTCTGCTGATTTTGACTTCCGAAGTAGAGAAAAAAGACAAGCAGAAAAGTCAATACATCACAAGATGTGAATCTCAGTTTCTGAAGGACAATTTGAAACATAAGCTAATTTTAAAAACACTTTCAATCCATCCAAAGTCATAATCATATTCTGTCTTAATAAATTAGATAACTGATATTTTGAACTTAAATTTGCTCTAATCCACTGGATGCATAATCACTGCCATTGTGAAATAATAACCCTAATCTCATGAATATGAAACTATGAAATTACATACTAAATAATGTATTCATGCCAATGTATTTAAATTGGTATTACTTTTCAAATTAGCTTTCTGTCTAGTCTTACAACAGTGGACAGCTGAATGGTTTTGGATTTCTTTGATTTATCATACTTTTAAATTGCTAATTTATGATTCTGAGGAAAATGTATGTGGCACAAGCTTTAGAAAATAAAGGAAAAGTTCAAAATATGGCAAGAAGCTAAACAATTGATATATTCTATACTTGATATAAATCTTTTCTGCACCTCCGAGAATAGTCAAAATATATTTCACATTTAATATTGTCTTCTTACTAAATACAGGTGCACTGTAAGGACTTTCTATTCCCGAAAAAGAACGAGAACAACAAAAACACCTTTCTTTAAACATACAATTATATATGCTACTTAGATTTTATGGAATACAGGTAATATCTACACATTCTTCTATTTGAAAAAACAAAAAGAGAAACCAAATCCAAACTGAGATAGTAAATCTCAGCTAAAGAGATGAGGTAAATTTTCCTTGACTCTACCACTCAGTACAATTACAAGCTGTGGACACTGTCTACAGAACAATTTGAAATAAAAATATCTTGTGGTCTCACTCCTAAGAGCAAAGCTTAATGAGGAGTCTATACTTTCACCGTATGTGGAACTTAACAAGCAACACAAGTAGGGAGCCAGAATTCCACATTTCCAGTGTGAAACACCCACTGTCATCAGGAAGTAATGAGGTCCCAAGGAAAACACAAGAAATGAAAATTCAAAGTTTAGACTCAACTATCCTGTACAATGTAGAGAAAAATCAATGAATTTGAAGCCAGAAATGTAGAGAATTCATAATATTTAAAATATAGATAATGAATTGAGCAAAGAAGATATTCAAGAAAACTGTGGTAAAATTAAAGCAATATTGATGTCAGCACAGTACTAGAAGTCATAGATAAAAAGCAGTTGAAAAAACAACTTGAGGGGAATAGTGACTAAAGATGCAAATTTGAAAAAAGTTACATAAATGCAAGAAGCTGAATGACACAAAAATAAAGAAATCAAAGAAACTCGTAGTGACATACAGAATCTGTCACTCATTTTGATATGTCATTCTATGTAGGCATTGATTCTGGTTTTAATTTGAAATCACCTAATAGATACTGACATATGTGTGTATATAAGATTTTGTTACATATAATGTTTTTTTTCTTTATTGAAATATTCCATTAAAGTTAGCCACCATATTTATATATAACAGGATTCATTAATGACTTTATTCATGCATTCTCTAATTCTGGTAACTTGCCATTTCTTATAGAAACAGGTAGCCTATTTTGTGTACATATCCTTCCTCTTTTACTTGTAAGATGAACTAAATCTTATTTTCCCTATGTGCCTATAAAGCTGGGGTCAATCAGCATAGCTCATGGGCCAAATCTACACAGACAGCTGTTTTTTATTACCATGAGAAAGAAGTAGATTTTGCATTTGGGAACCCACTGACAATGTGATTATGAAAAACAACTGAAATCAAGAACCATTGGAGCACATTTGTTTACATATTCTGCATGATGGCTTTCATGATAAACCACAGTGAAGATAAAAAATGTGACAGGGACTATATGTTGAAGCCTAATGAAAGTGCCTATCACTAAAGAATTAGAACAGTGATTTTATAGGCATGTTCTAGAATGGGAAGAAATGCATAGTAAATAAGAAGTCATTATAAATTATTTTAAGCCAGTTAGGTTATGTCAGCAATATAGGCACAGTAAATCTAGAAATTTTCGTTGGGGTTTTAAGCTAAGGGATAAGAGACTCAGGTACCTTGATTTTTCTCCTCTTTATTATGCCTGGATTAAGGAGAGCAATTATAGGACATAGTCCATATAAAACAGATTCATCTTTTTAGATAATCTGAACAATGTTGTGATTCATTTTTAAAGCATTAAACTGAGAAGATTCAAACTTCAACTTTAAGAATAAACTGATTTTTAAACTACAATGATTTTACATACAAAAAGATGAACTCTTAGAGTTAAGAAAAGTGTTACTGTGCCTAAAACATACACCTCTACATGTAGATCAGAAAGGCTGTGTGCAGAGTGAGAAATGAAACACATGAGAAACAGAGGAGCAGATAGTTTTGAATGCATTCTGAACAGACAGTGTGGGACCAACAGCTGCTCCTACCTCACAGCCTTTGGCATGAAATAAGGGATAAGAGAAACTGAAAGGTAAGTAGAAGACATGTCTTAATGTTAGCCTTCATGTCCACATTTAATGATGATGGAGTAACACTGAAAATAGTAATTAGAGGTGAGTTACCTGAAAAATGAAATTCACTTTTCATATTTTAGCTGGAAGTTTCTAGTTTTAATGGTGTTATGTGATGATTGACAGAGAGTTTATCTCATTTGATTTTTATTGAATTTTTGTGACTCCATCCAACATAGCTTGATTGTATTTAGATAGCCCTGTCCTAGCCCACTCCCATTTTATTCCTGCCTAATTTAATGCATACTCTTTGGTATATAATATGACCTTCAGAGTCTGATTTGTGTCCCTAAATGTCCTTCTGCATGGGTCCAGCACACTGGACAAGAATCCCATCCGTGTAAGAGAGTGACTTTCCACCTCCTAGCAGCCATTAATTGCAAAAGTTCCTTAGTTCCTTAGGATGGATTTGTATTTCTTACTTCCTCAGGTAAATACTGGGAATTTGTCTGGATTGAACTTGCTTAAGACTTGTGCATGCTGTCACCATTGCAGTGAGTTTCTTTGAGTGAATGACCAGCTGACTGGAAGACTGTTTCCCTGTGGTCATTCACTCCCTTTGGCTCTTCCACTTCCTCTTCTGCAATGATTGCTGAGCCATGAGAGGTAGTATTTGACATAGGTGTCCTATTCAGGGAAAAGCACTCTGTGGTCTCTTGGTCCCTGCACATTGGCCAATAGCGTGTTTCTCTGTTGATGAGCACTTGACGTATATGGAAACTTCTCTGGTGAGCACTGAGAGATTCATTAATCCTATATAGAGAGAATATACTGAAGATGTGTGACGCAGGGATAAGTGTCTCATGGACATTTATTTGCTGCATTTGACCAGTTAGAGAATTCTGTGGTAAGTACCACTGTTGTAAAAAGAGAAGCTTTTACAGTACCACAGGAGTCCCTTCCCATTGCACAGGCCTTAAGTCCTGTTGCAGCTGTTGTTTACACCTAGATAGAAGTGTTACTACTGGACCAATAGAGATAGTTTGCTGGGGCAGTCATTATTGTTTATGAGTCTTTTTTACCTGATTAGAAACATTGATTGGTTTTCTCCTTTTGCAGGTTGTATATTATTCTCTGATACGGTGAGAGCTAGTCTTCAGGGAGGAGAATTTAAGGTCAGTTCCAGCTCAATTACTCCAAGTCCTGTGCCTGAAATGTGGCCTGTCTTCAGCAACAGAGTTTTAACTTCAAATTCTTGGAGGCAATCAAGGACTTTGGAAATACCCAGTGTTATTTTGGGAGACTCCTAGACTTCCCTGGTCAACAATTCAAAAGAAATTTCATTTGCCTGGTACTTCGTTTCTAGTTATGTAGCCTTCAGCTATACATATCCAATTTATATTTCTTGAGTATGTAATTTTCAGTAAGAATTTGAATTCTCCCCAATTAAAATACCCTCCTATTCCCCATTTCTCCAGTAAAAACACCTGTCTCCTACCATCCCTTCTCTTGAAGTGCATCTCCCCCTTCATCCCCATGGTTCATTTCCATTTTCTTGGTTCCTGTGGTCATATCAGGATATGTATTAACATATAGGGATTTAAAACTAAGATGTTCAAAGAAGAAGGAACAGATGCCTCTTGTTTTTCTGAGTCTTGGTTACTTCACTTCAGTTTCTAGTTCCATCCATTTCATTGCAGATTTCATGATTTTGTTTTTCTTTACCATTGACTAGAACTCCATTGTGTAAATGTACCATAATTTCCTATCCATTCATCATTTGAAGGAGAGTTATGTTGTTTCAAAACATTAGCTTTTGTGAAAAAAGCAGCAACAAACATGGATGTTCAAGTATCTCTGGAGTAGGATGAGTCCATTGGGTTTATGTCAAGGAGCCTCATGACCAGATCATATGGTAGATTTATTTTTTTGATTTTTCTGAGTTTTCCATACTGATTTCTACAGTGATTGTACCAATTCATAATCTCACCCAAAGTGGATGAGTGTTCTTCTTTCTCTGCAACCATGCCAGCATTTGATGTCATTTGTCCTCTTAATCTTAGCCATTCTGACTTGGCTAGATGAAATTTTAAAGAAGTTTTGATTTACATTTCCCTAATGACTACGGATGTTGAACACTTTTGAAGGTGTTTCTTATCAATTGTTATTTCTTGGTCATTGTGTCATATCAGAACAGAAAAGTAACTAATACAATATGATAAACATTGGACACGAGTCTTGGAACAATTAAACTGGAACTGACCTATAAGACTCCTTCTTGGCAAAGACCACCTTTCATAGTATCGGAAGATACTTGGAAGCTATGAAGAGAAAATCAATGATCCTATCCAGCTGTGAAGCCTAGGAAGCACAACAATAACTGGTGCAGTAAATTATTCCTATTGGTGCTGTAGTGGCACTTTTCTTTTGGGGGTTATCAATAGCAGATTTATTGGACTTAAAAAGAGAAATCATGAGTGGTACTATAAACATAATCAAGTACACATGAATGGAGAAAGTCATAGAACCTGAAGAATAACCCATATCTGTCACTCCCCTAGACCAACATAATTTCTTACAGAATTTGAAATGTGTGTCTTTTGGGGCTGGAGAGATGGCTCAGAATCTAAGAGCACTGACTGATCTTGCAGAGGTCCTGGGTTGAAATAGCAGCACCAGCATGGCAGCTAACCATCAACAGTAAATCTAGTTCTAGGGCATTTGACGCCCTCTTCTAACCTCTACTGGCATTGTACAACATGGGTGCACTTTTATACATGCAAGGAATACACTCATACAAATAAAATAAAAATAAATAAAATATTTAAAAAGATGAAAATATCCTTATATTTACAGACAATTGTACCTCTCACCACTCGTCAAGGAAGCTTCTTTTTGAAACAGATGGAGGCTATCACAAAAATTCACTATTGGTCAAATGTAGAGAATAATTCACGGTGAGGTCTGCAGCCCTAATTGATAATTTACAATACAACCTCTACTCTTAAGACTCAGGAAACATGGAAGAATACGGGGCAGAAAGCATGTACAAATCAGACAGATAAGACAACTGCTGCTTATTTAATGCATTCTAGACATGACAGGAAAGTTATGCCAATGAAATCACCACAGTGTGGTAGTTTAATTAGATCTGCATAATGACAACACCAGTTGATATGCCAAGTGGTTTCAGGAAATTTCTCAGAAGTCCCACTTCAAGATGAAGAGCTGCAGGCAATCAATGGATGCTAAAGGAGTGAGAATCAGTTGTCTCTAGTGACTAGTTCCTGCAGATGCTATCTAATTCCCATTGCTCAACTCTAAACACAGGTATACCTGAGCACCACTAAATGGACTCAGTGTATTACATGTATAATATTCACAATAGTAACCAAAAAGAGTACAGATAAACTGAGAGGAAGTAGGGTGTACACTGGAGTAGTTGAGGGAGTGGTGGGAGGGATGGAAATAATGCAAATACAACACTCATGCATGAAATCTGAAGAAGAAAATTTAAAATGTGGGTATATGCAAATATGTTACAAATACAAAGTGATTTTATTGAAGTGTGTGTCTATTCACTTTTTACAAGTGAATACCTTGAAATAAAACAGACTGAAATATTTAAGGAGGTTTTATATGTCCAGTGGGGAGGACTGATATATAGGTAGTGTAAATACAGTGAAGTGTTTTAACAAGTAATTATTCTTTAATTAGCCAAAAGGCATTAGTAGCTCAAAGTGGATTCACAGGATAAAGGACAAAATTTCTAGTGTATCTGTTTGGTCCTCAATATTCACCCCAAATTCTAACCAATCTCAGTACATATATACCCTCTCAGAGGCCTAGATATTGACAGTTTGCTTTTTCATACATAGCAGACCTCAAAGCTTTTTTTGCAAAACCACCTTGAATAGCATCCATCCTAACAGGTGGCACAGTTATGAATTCCTGACATTAAAAAAAAAAAATCATGTTTTTCGATTTGCTTTCTAGGTGAGCTGGGACTTTTATTTTGGATAATTTTAATCTGTACCAGTTTTGTTCTTTCTTCTGTAAAAATAAAGACAATTTATAACAAGCTTCTTTCAAATTGTGAATGTGAAGTTTAAATTTGGCCACAGAAGAAATCAGTCACTTAATGGAGTCTTTTTATAGAAGTCACTGAACAATTAGGCTACAGTATAGCAAATCTGAGGCCAGAGTAGAAAAGAAGGATGGTTTTTGTCTATAAATGATGTGAATTAAGAAATATCAGTATTAAAGCATTAAATACTGCTGTAATCAGATTCATTTCCAAAGCATGGAAATCTTGGCACATTCTTCAAATTGCTTAAATTTTTAGTTAAATTTTTATCACGAAAATATGAAGATGTTTGAACATACTTACCTGCTCTAAATAGAGGGATATGATGAACTCTGTGACTGAGAAGGACACTATGAACGTGAAAGATGCTTCTCATAGTCTCTCTTCTGGAATACTCACATTCCACTGCTTCATTCTCAAAGGTGAGGCAGTTAAACATTTTTGCTACTCAAAATTTCCCTCTGATTTATAGTAGAACCATCCTTGTTTGGAAAAATATTTTTTATTTAACACATAATTTATTTTTCCCAGTGATAATGTTCTTTGAATTCTCTATTTAGTGTCAATATAAATAAAATGTAGAAGAAAATTAACAAATTTATCTATATAGTATTTTGATTTGATTCATTTTTTTTCAATAAATAAATTTAAGTCATACAAAAGCAATAAGGTGGAGAAATGATTAAGAGGACATTCCAACATCAGCTTCTGGCCTCCATGTGTGCCTTTATAGGCAAGTGCATGTGCACACAGATGTGTATATACATGCATACAGCACACACACACACACACACACACACAAACAATTATTTTTATTTTTATTGAATTTTTCATACATCTTCATCATATTCAGACCCCTTCCCCTATCTGCACCATTCCATATCCCTGCTCCAGATTTCAAGCATTCTGTCATGAATGTTAAAACTTGTTGAGTCATTTGCATTTACAAATATCCCTCAGTGTGATTTAATCCATTGAAACCTGGTCAACCTATATGATCTCACTTCCTTAAAGAAGACCAATTCTCCCACATTCGGCAGTGATAGTTCCTCACTTAAAGGTTGTTTTGTTATGTTTTGTTTTTCCATTTGTCCACTTCCTTCCAGGGTTTTTATCTGTTTTGAGTTTGCTTGGGTCTTTTGCATACTGTCATCACCGCTGTAAGTTTCTATGAGAAAGTTACCAGTCACATAGAAAAGGACATCCAGTACCTTTGGCTCCTAAAATCCTTCTGCTCCTTCTTCCAAAATCGGTCCCTGACGCCTGATTGGCAGAGGTTTGTTATAAGTGTACTTTCTAGAGACACCCACTCTGTAGGCTCGTATTCTCTATATTTTGGATAATTATGACTTTCTGTGTTAATTACCATCTGTTGCATGAGGAAGTTTGCTGATGAGAGTTGGGAAATGCACTGATATTCTCCATGTCCCCTGTTCTGCTATGCTCCTTGACTCTTCAATGTAGAGCTTACATTGTAGATGTTTTTCCTTGGGTCGGGCATCTCACAGACACTTATTCTCTGGGTTTGACCAGTTGTGGAACTCTGTAGTAGTATCCATCTGTTGTAAAAATAATGTTCAATAAATAGTGAGAGGTGTACTTGTCTGTAAATGTAAGGATACTTATATATCCATACTTAGCATATACTAAGATATTATGTTGGTCTAGGGATGTGGGGAAAGTAACATTTTCTCTAAGGTCTGTGATCTCTCCAGCCACATGTATTTGGCTTACTTACATGGATTCCCTCCCATTGAGAAAGACTTAAGTCCAATTAGATAGCTGTTGATTACTCCCAAGGTAAAAGTGCCACTACTGCATGAGTCTGAATGCTGTGCTGGTAATTATTGTGGGTATTAGGTTTACAGCTGGGTTAGATCCACTCACTGGCTTTCCAGATGGCATAGAATCCTACGATACTATGAGATCTAGTCTTCAGGGAGGATTCTTCCAGGTCACTTCCAATTCAATTGCTCCAAGTCCTCTGTCTGAAGTATAGTCTGTCTTCAGCAAAAGGGTCAAGTTCTGGGAGGTGATCAAGAGCAGTGGCAATAGTCTATGTCATTTGGGGAGTTTCTTGACCACCTTGAACAGCAACTCAAAGGGAAGTTTCCCTTGTCTGGCATTGTGGCTTTTATTTTTGTTGTTGCTGTTTGCTTTTGTTTTTGTTGTTATTATATAGTCTAGTAGGTTTTTGAACTAATGCATTTCACTCTGCTTTTACTTCATACCATCGAAACATTATTTATTGCACCTTTTACTCCTCCTGTATAAGCCTCTGTCCTCTCTCCCAAGATAAAGGATGCCCATTTTGTGGAGCGTGAGAGACAGTTCAGTAGTTAAGAGCATTGTTTGCTCTTGCTAAGAACCAGATTCAGTTCCCAGAAACTACAAGGCAGTCAACAACCATTCCTAAATCCAGTTCTAAGGGATCCAGTTCCCTCTCTGGCCTCTGCAAACTTTGCATAAGATGGGTGTACCTATATGCATGCAGGCAACACACTCATATACATAAAATAAAAATAATAAATGTGAAACTAACACCTGTCTCCTACTGTCCCCTTCTCTTGGGCTCTTTCTTCCCCTTTACCCCTCTGGGCTCTTTAACATTTCCTGGCTTCTGCAGTTATATCAGGATATATACTTTCATATAGAATTTGGAGCTGAGATCTCAAATAAGATTAGATATACGGCGTTTGTTTTCCTAACTCCGTATTACTTCACTTAGTATAACTTAATAACTTAATATATGTAATATATGTTACTTCACTTAGTATGTGTAATTTTCTAATCACTTAAATTTTGAATCCTTATGAAGGGTAGAAAACAATGACAAGACTTCATGTTGTAATATATTCATTAAATCGTTTCAGCAATGTTTGTTAAAGTCTTTCTTTTTCTCCATTGAATTGTTATTGCAGCTTTTTAAAAACCATTGTGATCCATGTTCAATAACTGTTTTATTCCACTTTGTAGAGTGGATTGCTTCTCCAAGGGAAAAGGTGGACAAACACCCCTCTCAGAGTGGTATCACCCAAGACCACCTTGAGCAGAAAGATGAGGAGCTGGGAAAATTCTGTGCCGCACCCGCCCCGTCTATTGGCCTTGGGTGTGAGAAGAGGAGGGGCTAAAGGTATTTAAACTGGGGGCGCCAGGAGGCCGCCCCTTTTCTTCCCTCCCCCATGGGCCATTTGGATCTGTTCACCGGGAAGTTGCAAGATCCCAGCCATGTGGACTTACTAATGAAACTTGCGGAGGGGAGGGTGCGCGCCTGTGTTCTGTAAGTAATCCCTTACCCATTGCTCTGTTAGTAAGCCCAAGTAAACTAGCTAGAATCTGTTTAACTGTGATTGGAGAAATTTGTGTTTGTTTTGAGGCCTTGGGGGGGGGGCGACCCTTTGGGTTGCAAGCAGGGAGAGAGAGGCAGGTTAAGTTATCTACCTCTCCCAAAGAGAAATTTTAATAACAGTTGGCGACAAGGATGGGATATCAACCCAGACAAGGTACAAGGGCCTGGCACAGTGGTGAAATTTTTAGGAATCCTCTGGTCAGGAAGGACTCACATGATACCTGGTACAGCAGTTGAAAAAATTTTGCAGCAACCAATACCAATAAATACAAAACAGTTACAGGTATTTTTGGGGCTTCTAGGATATTGGCGGATTTTCATACCTCACCTTGCTCAGGTCACCCGTCCCCTATATAATTTAATAAAAAGAGGCGCTACATGCGATTGGAATGCAAAGGCCCAAGAAGCCTTTGAGCAGGGAAAAGTACTGGTTGGGCAAGCTAAACAGCTATGCGCTTCTATATCCCAATGCCCCTTCCCATTGGAAGTCACCCGAACCCCCGAGGGTTATGGGTGGGGCTTATGGCAACAGCAGCCAGGGCAAACTGTCCCAATTGGATTCTGGTCCCAGTCACGGAAGGGGGTGGAGTCCCGGTACACAGCCTTAGAGCAGCAGCTGCTAGCAGTATACGGAGCACTGCAGCAGGTGGAATCCATTACAGGCCCCTCCCCATTACGGTGAAAACTAGGTATCCTATAAAGGGATGGGTGGAGGGCCTGCTAGCCAAACCACTATCTGGGGTGGCACAAAACCAAACGTTGCAAAGGTGGGATGCATATTTACAGCAGTGATGGGTGGTGTCAGCGAGCCCGATCACCAATGCCATGCAGGTGATACTTGGGCCGGTGTCATTTCAGAGCACTGAGCTCCCCGCTTACCTCCTATAGGCGACCCTCCAGCAAGACCAGCCCAGGTGATAGAAGGGAGTCCCCCAATCCCTGCTGATACCTGGTATACTGACAGTACCAGCAGGGTGGCTAAGCAAGAGTGGGCAGCAGTGGCAATACAGATGAACACTGACACTATGTGGCTGGACAAGGGAGAAGGGGAGAGCAGCCAATGGGCTGAGTTGAGGGCAGTATGGACAGCAGTGATGCAAGAGTCCTGGCCAGTAACTATTTGCACTGACAGTTAGGCGGTGTTCAAGGGCCTAACTTTATGGATGGCCCAATGGGAGAAGGAGAACTAGCAAGTGTTGGGACGGCCGCTGTGGGGACAACAAATGTGGAAGGAAATATATAATAAAATGCAACAAGGGCTAGTGCCCCTGGTGGTTTATCATGTGTCAGCCCACTGCCTAGTGAGCCCCCCAGGGAATCAGGAAGCTGATGCTCTTACTAAGGTGAGGGCCATCTGTCCTCAGGTGCACTTAAAGGCAGCTCATTGGATTCATATAAAATCTGGCCACAGGGGGGGCCAACACAGGATGGAAAATAGCCAAAGCTGCTGGCATTCCAGTAAAATATTCTGACATTGTGCAAGCAGTGCAGGCCTGTGAGGCATGTTCTCGACTATGGCCCCGGAGGATGCATGCCATGATGGGACATGTGCATAAGGCGGTCTCCCCAGTAAGAGACTGGCAAATTGATTATAATAGGGCCCCTGCCAGCCAGTGAGGGATGCAAAAATGCTCTCACTTGTGTGGATACTGCCACAGGCCTTACACAGGCCTTTCCATGCAAGTGAGCATTGGAAATAGTGGATTTACTAATGAAACTTGCGGAGGGGAGGGTGCACGCCTGTGTTCTGTAAGTAACCCCTTACCCATTGCTCTGTTAGTAAGCCCAAGTAAACTAGCTAGAATCTGTTTAACTGTGATTGGAGAAATTTGTGTGTTTGTTGTGAGGTCTGGGGGCGGGGAACCCTTTGGGTTGCAAGCAGGGAGAGAGAGGCAGGTTTAGTTGGTCTGCCTCTCCCAAAGAGAAATTTTAATAACACACTTATTTTCCTTTTATAAGTCAATATTAAATTATTTTGTATACTAAACTTTATAGCAAATATTGAAATAAATTAGCATGAGTATATCAGTTCTTTTTTTTCTTTATCATAATGTATTTGATTTTTAATTTCTTCATACCTTAGTATAAGTTTCTCTAGTCTTGGCATTTTACTGGATTGAAAGCTATGCTGATTTCATAAGCATTTTATTCTTAAATTTATGTTTTAACAATATTGAATCATCTAACATTAAATATTATATTTTAGTCTAATTATTTGAATCCTCTTAATGTTTCTCAGCATTCACTGACTGATTTTTATTATTTTTTAGCTTTAGCACAGTAGTCAAAATTTATCACCAATTTTTTCCAAGTGGTAAAGGTTTGATTTTATTTATTTTAGACATTGATCACAGTAGTAATTCAAGAAGAATATTATTTAGAAAGAAACCTTATTTACACTGAACCTGACATTTGCTAGATATATTTTAAAATTCTTACTACATTTCTTTATTGTGTGTGTGCACATGTGCACATGTGTGGGGAATGTGTGCCACAGCATACGTAAAAGTCACAGGACAAAGACCAATTCATTTTTAGGAACCAGTTCTCTATTTCCATTATGTAGGTCTTGAGAATTTCACGTGAGTCATTCAGGCTTGATGACAATTATCTTTATTCCCTGAGCCAACTTGCTGTACCCTAAATATTCATTTAAATTGGTTAGCTGAACTGTTTTCTTTCTAGGATTACAATATAATGTGAAAACGTTTATACTAAAGCCTACATTATTTTCACATAGTTCTACTGACTAGACCAGGGTGAATATATCTGAGAGGATATTGCTTTGGGAAGTCAAAAATTAACAGCACTTAAAACATAACCAAAATATTATATATATATATATTATATTATAACATAATATATACTTTATTATGATGAAGAACTGATCTATTTAATGTGTTTATGTTGTTCTATGAATAAGCTATGTGGCCTTGAGCCTGTTATTTAATCTCTTCTCTCTTTTCATCTTTTTTTTCATCATTAAAATAGAAAGGAAAAGCTAAATCATTTCTAAGGATCATCTATTTCTGCAGGTCCTCTATTTTCAAATATTTCTCTCCTCACAAAGTGAAGAATGCCATTTGGGAGCTCACGGAAATGATTGCATGTGTGTTATTTGGTGTAATAAAATCATGATGTTTCAGAGATCTACTATGTATATTAGATTATATTTCTCCCCATGAAAGATAAGGTAAAGACTTTTAAAGTCCTGCCCACCAGCATGTTACAATATAAATGTCTTTGGAAATATGATAATTACCTATGTAATTAATTTTATTACTATGAGGTAATACTGGACTTAGGTGTATCTTTATGCCCACAAGACATGTTCTTATAAAAAGACAACAGTGTGTAGATGGAAATATAAAGAGGAAAGCCAAGTAGCAAAAGATGCAGATTGGAGTGCTGCAGCTCTAAGTGAAAGACTTTGTGCAACTTCGAGCAAGCCAGACAAACCTGACAAGAGGTAAGGAGAAATCTGAGTACAGATTTCAAAGGGGGAATGCCCCACCAACACATTAACCTTGGTCTTTTACTCTCCAGAACAGTGAGAAAATACAACTCTTTTGCTTTAGGCTTCCAATTTGAGTTATTTGTTATCTGGACCCTAGGCCACTTATATATGTAGGAAACATTTTCATTGAATTTCTTCTATTTCCACTCTCTAAGACTATGACATTTAAATATAAGTTTCATTAATTAAATGAGTTTTATTTTTCAATAATGGAAATTTTATATAAATTAAATCAACTTTACAATTTTGTTCTGTTGGTTAAAGTACAACCTATATAAAATGACAAAAGCATTCTCTCACCATAGTTAGTGTTCAATGATTTCATGATTTATTATTTATAGTACTGTTGAGCAAATTTGAATTGTCAGGGAAGTTTTAACAAAATGTCCCAATTCTCTTTACTATCAAGTTTACTTATACTACACATCCCATTATTTCTTTATTTGCCTGATAATCCCCTGTGCTGAGGATTACAATATTGTGATAATGACTTACAATATGGACATACTCTGAACAAGTGACTTTACCAAAACATGCAAGCAAAAAGTTAAACTTATCTTCAATTTTTATAGTGTAGACAAGCTTACTGTGCCGTATGTTCCTCTTATGACCTGAGAATATAATATTAAACCCTCAAGTCCTTTCCTTGCCCTGGACCCAAAATAATAGATGAATATGTGTATACATCTTTTACCTACCAAAACACTTCAAACAGCACTTATCTCCTTAAAAAAAACAGGTAGAGAACTTAATGCCTGTGGTTTGTGTCATAAGTCAGTAGCGATCAGTTCCATTTTTAGTTCCCATTTCTTGCTGGATATGCTGTTCCAATAAAAGAGCTAGTTCATGTTTGAGTTCATGTTCCCAGAAAATTCTGAAGGAACAGGTTCTCAGCAGTTTGAGTTCACTCTTGCCTTAAAAACTGATGCTAAGAGTCAAGCTATTTTTATTCAAGTCTCACCATACCATAGCTTCACATAGTAAATGTGGCATAATATTAACTTCTCATATTTGTAACTTTCACTTCAGTAAAATCTTTACAATTTCCTCTGGTTAAATTTCTCATTACGTAGGACTTCTAGTTCAGCAGAGTTACTGGTTGTGGGAAAAGAAGGCAAAAATTTCAGACAGTAACTCAGGGGCACAATGAGAGAATACAACCTGTTCCTCCCTGTTGTTTGCTGGCTCCTAATACCAGTCAGTGGCTACACACACATACCACTTACAGGAAGACACTGAATTTTAACATGTATTTTTTTTAAATAGTGACAGCAATATCATCTATTACATATGTTTTTCTGATATTTAAATTTGTCAGCTTTATATAAGTGATAAAGTCTAATGCCTCCTTCATCTGAGTTGACCTTAGTAATTTCACCAAAATTGCTATCAAATATGATATTAACACTCAGATTGTATGCTGTCCAGTAGTTCCCATGTGACACTTAGCCAACACTTGCTACTTGAATGTTCTATAGAAACCAGCCACTGAGCTGAAGCTATGTAAGATATCATGTTAGATTTTCCAACTATCATTCCTATGTTACCTTTTGACATTCACAGTAAATCCTATGAGTGAGAAATAGCCCTTTCTGTCCTTCCACAGCCTCAACCATAGCTTTATCTCCAATCCAATTTTCTGACCACAGTCAGTTAAAAACTCTTAATGGACATAATCCAGCTAAACATGATGAACCAAGTGAAGAATGAGAATATTTTGATTAAACCACTTAGTTTACAGGTAGTTTTTTTGGGAAACAGCAACTGACCAGATTATCCTAAAAATTCTCAATGTGTTAACTCTAAATTGATATCTTATCAGCATTTAATAGGCTATAATATCATTCTATGAGAATACTCTTTTTGGATACATGATAGGAACAGACTATTCCATAATCATATACTCATTACTATATATCACTTCTATTATATGTTGTCCTTTATCAGAGGCCAGGGTTTGAAGGAGATTGTGTTGATAGATGGGGCATTCCTGTTGTCATCAAATGGCAGAGATGCCAGAAGTAGGGCATGCAAATCCATACCCAGCATGTGTATGGATTTCGGTAAAAAGAATCTTTGTTCTTTCTAAAGTAGAAGATGCCTGATGTACCTGTTACCATGAAAGGAGTTCCTTCCAGAGCAAGGGCGACTCGAAAGCAGCTGTATTACCAGAAAACCCATCACAGTGTGCTTGACAAATGACAACTGCTTCCCTAGAGCTCCCTCTCCACCTTGGAGACCGCCCAGCTGGTCATAGAATGTGAGAATTTCCTCGCCATCAATTATTTATTGCTTTTCTGAACTTGGGGAGAGGCCTTATGAATCTTACATCTGTTTAAAATCCTTGAGCCTTCTAAGTTTCACTGGATTCTTGAGCCTTATGAACCTCTCCCCCTTCACCAGCAAGCAATGTCTCAGCTTTAGGAAATTGCTATACAACAACAGCAACCACATGATTTTTAAATAAACAGAGTTTCCTGTTCTGCTCCCATAGCTATCACGTTCATAAATCCATGTTACTGTTTTGGGTGGCTAAGGAAAGAAGATTGCTGGCATGAACAGTATTAGTTATCCTGTCTACTTGGTTTTTGAGAGCTTGCTATGTAGAAAAACATTACTAGTGACATTGAAGGCTACATGGGTAAAACTGTTGTTGTGTAAATGTGAACATCTGAGTTCACATAACCAGAAACCACATAAAACCAGCCACAGTAGCACTCACTATAAATTCTGTGCTGCAATAACAAGATGGGAGGTTGAGATGGGCGAATCCTCAGAAGCATGCACAACAGCTAGGTAGGTATACACAGTATTTACAAAGCTCCAAGCGGAGGATAGATGCATAAGGATGTCCTTTGAACTCCAAATGCTGTAACACACACCTACTTACTCATCCACATGCATACAAAGTTCTCTCCTCTCCCTCTCTCTCTCTCTCTCTCTCTCTCTTGCTGTCTATATCTCTATCTCTGTTTCTCTCTCACAGACACATAAATTAATTTTCAAACCGAAACACAAAAATACAAGTGATTTATGTGGTTTTCTGTAAGGTTATTCATTTAACTATTCCTCCATATCTGTTCAGTTGTTGTTGTTTTCAAGCATTGTTTAATAGAGAGATTCACATTTATCCATGTATGAGATAAAATCTCATTCCCTGAAAAGTGGATGTCTGTATATTTGCTCAGACATTTGTCTGACAAGATTTGATTTTCTTAATGTCTTTCAAGGCAGTCTAGCACAGGGTGTACTCTAGAAGCAGCCTATACTGATAATGCCAACATATTGTGGCATTCCATCTGTGAGCCTCAGGTATTTCTCTCTTCTGTCAATTGGTCAAAAGTTAGCCTCCATAAGGACATAGTTGTGAGTAGAAAGATAAACATTGAATAAACAGAAGTAAGTGACGAGGGAGCCTGGGCCATCTGTTCTTTTAATTTACTTGTACTTTCTGGATCTTCTTCAGCCCACTCCTAAATGTGTCACTTCCGTCGAATATTCAGTTACTATACCACCTGCCTAACCTTCTGACAAAATTCAAAATAGCTTAGCTCATTGGAGCCTGTTCTATTTATACAATTTCTTGGTATTTCCTACTACTTGGACAGATTCAGGTGCTAAGATAAAAACAAATTATTGGCAAGTGGAGACAAAACAATATTTTATAGCTAGGGTTATAGTTTATTAGTCAGTGTTTGAATAGCATGTGCAAGACCTTGAATTCAATTCCCATTACTAAATTTAATTAATTATTCCTTAATCTTTACTTTCCATATGGTGGGTTATTATTTTAGTAGGCATAGCTTTGTTCCAAAACCCTATATGATTATCATTTATCCTAAGAATCAATACAAGCACAAGATTCTGTAACATAAATGGATCTATGCAAAAAGTGAATACAATATCAAAAACCCTGCTCTAAAGACTGAGACTCTGAACCTCGTTAAAAAATAAGAGTATTAGAGTATTGGGAATGTCTTGATCAATGATTTGGAGTTATTTCTAACAGGATGTTCATGTTCTATTCATGCAATTTCATTAGCATCTGTTTCTTTGCTACTGTTATATAGAGATACTGTTCACTATGCATCTGTATTTTTTGTATTTTTAAATACAAGATAAGGAGTTTCATTATGTTCTTTTTATGCATGTTTGCTATGTATGTTGCTAATATGCACTCTGTCATAAGCTCATTGGTTTCCAGTTTCCTACTCTCCGACTGGTTCTTTTCCTCTTTCCAAATATTTTCCTGTATATTTTCATCATACAAACACACATCAAATGCACACACACACATACACACACACACAATCTTGGTTCCACAAATAGTAGAAAGCACACAGTATTTATCTTTCTGATTACTTTGCTTAACATGAAGATCCCCATTTCCAATCATTTCCTTCCAAATGATGTAATTTTGTTCTCCTCTATGGATAAATAAATATCTAACACATATGTATTTGTGGTACACCTACATATACTCATTTCTATCTTTACATCATCTGTCTGTATACTTATGCATATATATTACGTTTTCTTCATCCATCTATTGATAAGCATCTAGACAGATTCCATATTTTAGTTACTATAAGTAGTAATTCAATAAACGTAGATTTTCTACTCTCTATTTCTTTTCTCCAATTAATCAGAACAAGAGAAATAGATAAAGGGATACAAATATGAAATAATGAAGTAAAATTACTCCTATTTTTAGATATTATGATCCTACACTTAAAGACACTAAAAACACCATTTTTGAAAACTCTTAGAACTTATAAACACTTATCAAAATAACAGGTTATACATAACTATGCAAAAACCCTTTTAGCTTTCCTATATACCAGTAAGAACATGCTGAGGAAGGGGCACAGAAAACAGCTCATAATAGCTTCAAAAACCATGATTTCTAGGAATAAACCTAAGTAGAAAAGTGACCAGCATTGTTTTGTTACTTTAGTTATTGCTGTAACAAAATATCTGAGAAGGAAAAATTTTAAAGGATAAAGTATTTATTCCAGTTTACAGCGTCACAATTGGTAGAGTCTGCAATAGTGGGCAAGGCGTGTGGAGGTAGCACGCAGCTCTTAGTCACAATCAGCTCTTAAGGAGGAAGCAGAGAGTAAACAAAAGGTTGGGTCTGACAGCAAAACCTCAAAACCCACCTCCAGTGAGGCTTCACCTCAAGTGGATCCCGAAACTTCCAAAACAGCATCACTCTTTGGGAACGTAGTGCTCAAACACATAAGCCTGTGGTGGACATTTCAAAATGAATCACAACAGATCTCTATGATGAAAAAATTTAAACACTTAGGTAAGAAGTTGAAAACGTAGTAGAAGATAGAAGGATCACCAGTGCTCATGGTCAGGCAAAGTCAATATGGGGAAAATGTATATATTTTTTAAATGATTTAGAAATTCAATGAAATCCTCGACAAAATTTTAACAACAATGTGTTTTTAATTTAATGCAGAATATTTTGAAATTGCTGAGATCTTTGAGATTAAAAAACTTCAGTAATCTGTCAGTGCCACAAATTTATTATCATCTTGCAATATTTCTACCATCATCCTTACTAAGATCCTAAGATGGTTTTTGAGATGATGCATGTAGTTTCTTTTGCAGGTCAGATCTGTAATTGGATCTTTGGTATAGTTTTAACCAGACTTTGTCCCATTACAATGGAAGTTGTATGTCTTTTTCAATCCCATAGAGAGTCTTTTGTGTGTGTGGAGGTAGGGTGGGTGGGTAACATAGTCTCTCTGTAGCTCCAGCTGGCCTGGGACTCACCATGTAGATAAAGGTGACTTCCATCTCAGAGAGCTCTGCCTGCTTCTGCCTCCTGAATGTTGGGATTAAAGGTGTCTGCCACCTTGCCCAGCTATCACATTCATTGATGGTAGGTGTATACCTCAGTTGTAAGGCACGTTGGGTTTGACAACCTACCTTAAGATGATAATTATATTTATAAATCTCTAGTTCATGAAAAATTATATCATATGAACAAATACTTAATTGAACTTACTAATTATATTTGCTTCATACTTATGCCTTAAATGAAAATGTAACAGTGTAATGTGACTTAATTAAAATGACTATTAACACCTCACTTACCATAAGAAACATCACCTTTTGCATTCAGAGTAAATATCCATCTAAACTTTCATCCTCAAGTAAAATTTTTAGGGCCTACCCCGTTCAATTGTTTCAGCCCATGTTCCTTTGCAGATGTGGCTTTAATTGAGCTTTACATGTTCATACTCTATTGCTGTAAAAACATTCTATTTATCATATAGGAAATAAAAATGAATGCACAGCAAGGAAGGAAAAACGGCCAATAAAATTTTTGTCACCAGACTGGTTCCAGGCTTCACTCAGTACCACATTTGATAGGTGCTCTAACTCCCAAAAGAGTGGAAATGTTTGAGACCAATAGTTCTTTGTACCAGACCAAGAGAAGAGATATTCCTCAGTGAACCTATGGTGAGTGATGAGATGAGGAATTTGATGTTGGAAGATCAGACAACACAACAGGAAAGCAAGGAATTAGTGACTCTATGTGATAATAAGCTGAGTTTAATAACATGAATTCAAAGTATAAAAATAAATTCACAGTGATGTACAGATTACACTTTCATTCCATGGTTTTTATTATATTGTGAAATGACTCCAAACATATGCATATAAACTACAGTAGTTGTATCATTTTCTTCAGATATAGCATATACCAGGAAATTTCATACATTTTTTTTCTTTAGACAAATCTTTTTGTTTTGTGATATAAGAAATCATGAGAATCTACTTTGTCTCTTAAAAATCTATGAAATACACATGATGTAATTTAACACACTTATTTAACAAGTAAGAAAACTGAGGGGCAGAGTAGGAAAATATCAAACCCATGTTTTCATTTCTGGGTTGCAGGAGGTTAGAGAAAGGTCCTTACCACCAATCTGAAATTCAGCATATCACCACATTGGCTCCAGAAAATAGAAACATTGTCAAATATATCTCAACTTTATATCATATGCTAGTTTTTCTAATGATCACTCCTTATATATGTTTGCTTTTGGTATATTTTCTATACTAAAAATAAGACAGTTAATTTTGGTACCCCTTGCTGGCAGGATATGGTGAAGAGCAGAGGCAGGGGAATCAACAGTAGGAGGCCAGCATGGGCCTATACCTTTCAGGGTGGCTGAAATTCGGGGAGGAGAGTCGGCATGAAAAGGTTTAAATAAGGTTATATGGAAGGACAAGGAAATTTGGGGGCTAGGGAGAAGATGTAACAAAAACTGAGAATGCATGAAAAACCTTACTACTAAAACTGAATTTGAAAACTAATGAATTAAATCAATAAAAATAAGAAAAGAGCTTAGAATGGAGGTACCCCTCATGGGTAAATAATGCCGCACTCAGAGAAGAACCCCAGTGCTCAGGGTGGAATACTGTCAAGTGTGTTGGCCAGAGAAATCTCAGGGGCCCCCCAAATAATACAAATCACTATCTTGGCTCTTGATTGCCTACTAATATTAGAGGGTAACATACTATTAGTAGGGGGCTGGAGAAATGACTCAGTGGTTAGGAGCAATGGATGATTTTTCAGAGGACTCAAAGTTTGTCTTCCAGCACCCACATGCTGGCTAACAATCATCTATACAATTCCTGGGAATCCAGCATCCTTTTCTGGCCTCGTGGTTGGGTACTGTATGATACAAGTGCACTTACATATATGCAGGCAAAACACTTATTCATATAAAAATAAACATTTTTCAAAAAATGACCTTATTAGTAAAGATACCATATACTCAAGATGTAGAATATTGAGAAATAAAGCTGGATATGAGCTGGAAAGACCTTCCCTGCTAGTTAGCATTGACAGTGCGGGAAGGTGCTATGCGGGCTGCCGAGGGAAAAACAAAGACTATGTGCACTGCAATATCTTCCTGCAAGGCAGTGTATGACCACTGGTCCACTAATACAGTAGCAGTGTGTCCTTTTTGAGTATAATGATTGCGTTGTGATTAGATTTGAGCTTCATTCTACCAGAAGAAATCCACCCTTAATACTACAAAGGTGGTCAAAAACTTATGGCTGAGGATGACCTTGGCCCAGGGACAGGAACACACTACTATTGTCTCCTTAAATGAACCTGTCAAAATGACTTCTAAATATTTATGTTTATACTCATAGATTAATGTGACTCTCAGCCTGAGGCAAGGAAACTTCTTTATTACAAAGGGTGATGGTTAATGTGGTGATTCATATCTGGTCAAAGTGTTGAGAATAATTACTGGTGAGTGCAAAACCTTAAACATGACATCTGCATCACTTTCCCTCCTCTCATGACTGGGAACCATGGCAGGGAGAGGGCTGAAGAAATTCAAGATCCAGAGGACATGGAAAAGTGTCATGAAACACTGTCTTCTAGGTATGGGTTTGACACTGCAGCCACGAACACACAGCAGGTGTGGAAACCTGAGGGAGACTGGGATTTCCAGCTTTTCATTGGGAAAAGAAGAGATGACCTGGCAGACTCATCCCATTCTCAGGAGCTAATAATAGTTGTTGATGGTTGCTAGAGGAATGGGTGTCATTTTGTCAAATGGTATATGCTCTGGGGGATAAGGTCAGAAGAAGGAGGGATTCAGAGGGCAAAGAAGGGGTATATCAAGGACAATTGGGGTGAATATGATCAGAGTACATTGCAGGCATGCAAGGAACTGCCAATATGCAAAGAAAAAATAACTAAAATATAACTATATATTTTTCACTTTTTAATTTTTGAAAATAATTTGAGAATTTTGAGAATACCGTTTATTATTTCCATCCTTCTGAGTATCCCACCAACTGGTCGCACCCACTCCTTCCTAATTAAGTGCCCTCTTTTTTGATTATTATTGTTAGTATTGTTCCATATACATATATATATATATATATATATATATATATATATATATATATATAAAGGCATCGAGTCCATTCAGTGTTGCATGTATCTACCTCTGTTTTGGGCCGCTCAGTTTGGATTAGATCACATTAAAGTATTTTAAATAGCAAAGGGTTCTAAAAAAAATGACAAAACCCTATGATGCCATAATTTAGACTTTACTAGGAAAGGATTCTTATTAATAGAAGAATCACAGAAAATATAACAATTAATAATGCCTAAGAGCAAGAAGTATGTATATATTTTCATTATGATTAATAAATTAGTTTTCTTGAATTAGCAGAAAGTTCTAGATATATATGGTACACTGTGATAGTAAAAATTCTGCTGTAAGGGTTTATAATGAGACATTTAGTAGTGAATTATGTATTGTGAATGTATCAGAAGCAGAAAGACTTGGGATCTAAACCTTTTAGTGACTTGATAATTATGAGGTCTTGGAAAAGTCACTGAACATTTCTGGTCTCAGTTTTCTAGTATGAGAAATGGTGCTATTCACTTGTGTCAATGAGAAGTAACATTTTCATTAGAAGTTACTGGTTCCAGATTTCTCAACATCTGGCATCTCTGAGGTTTAACTTCACTGTTTTACATTTCTGTGTTATTTTTTTATGAGCTTTCAAAAAGGTAGGTATTTCATTCACTTTGCAGTCAATCTTCACCTATTCACACAAAGTTATGCACTAATAAGGTTAACTTACATTGCTATCTAGTTAATCTAAAACTGCTACTCACATGAATAAAATCTTTCTTTTCATGATGCGTCACTCTCTAAAAATGAAGAGCTCTTTAAAGCTATGTTAAACATCGATTATCTTTCAAAAAATTGGAGTCCAGGGATATTTAAACTCTGCATTTTAATAGCAAAGGATTTAGCACAAACCACCAAGTTATTTTATGATTAAAAACAGGATAAAAAAGTGAGATCCCAATGATGAGAAAGAGGTACCAGGACATAGGAGAATGACCCTATTCCCCATTTTTGCAGGAGCATGTGCACTGTGGTGCTATGAAGTGAACAAACACAATCACATATGGGGAGAGGCAACAGCTGTCTCCATAAAGTCTTTGGCCTCCTGCTGCCCTGCATCCTCGAGGCAGAAGGGTTGGTTGATGGCCGCCCACCATGCTATACTTTATTGCTTCATTGACTGTGTTGCAAATGCTGGGGACAATTTACCAACCCACAAAGAAATTATTTGATTTACTCAAGTTCCTTTGCTACCATTTCAGAGTCTTGTGTGTCCTTGGTTAAATGGTGCCCTTGTAAAATTGCAAGGCAAAAAATAAACTGTTTTCCCCTAAACCAAATAGATATAGTGCTGTGATGTGAAATTACTGAAAAAAATGTGATTTGTGGAAATTACAGTTCCTTGTTTAGTATGTATTGTGCATGCCCTACAGCCTTCCCTAACCAGTAGCTCCCAATTTCATTTAAATTGTAATGATTTCCTTTAAGGACAATTAAGTTGCCTAAGAGCAGTGCATGCATACTAATGTGTCAGAGGCAAGGCTCCTGTTGAAGAGAGTAATAACTGTTTATTAATATGATAATTAAGTGTTAATGCTTAGCAACCTAATGGTATCTGTTAAATAACTTACATTTTTGGAGTCAAATCCTGGCAAATGGAATTCTATTAAAAATAATAAATTGTAGCAAATATAAAAATAAATGATGCTAATCTGCCATTAAATTACATATATTTTCTGATTTGCATCTCATATGAGAGAATCTCCTATTCTCTATTCTACCAAATATGCAAAGCCAGTAAAATTATCCATAGTCATTTCAGATTGCTCCACTTGTGGATGTTCATGCATATCCAAAAGGAAGAAGTAAAACAGAAAGTGGAGATGAAGAGTGGTACCATTTTAGAATATCTTTTAAAAGCTATCCATTTCAGTATATGCACACTCTGTATTTTCAAAAAAAGCATCTAAAGAAAGAAAGCAAAATATCCGTCACGTGTTATTCAAATTTTTAACAAACTCTATGGGTCCTAATTCTCCAGTCTCACCTTTTTAATAAAATATTTCATAAATAATTAAAAGTTCCAATTTCCTTTGTATTACTTGATATTTCCTTGTATTAGTATTCATTTTTAAATGTTAGAAATGCCTGTTTTCAGTTATTATGCACTGTTATTGCTGATATTCAAATTTACACATGTTTATTTGGGAAGGTCCATCTGTATTATTTCTATTATTGATTCCAGAATTTCATAGGATGTATTTGGATCATATTTGCACACCCTCCCCTCCATCTCCACTATTCTACTCACCCCATACACACTTCATGTCTTCTATTATTATTTGTCTTTTTTTTAAGGCCTGTCAAGTTGAATCTGTGTTTCTCAGGTGCTCTGGGGTGTGGGGCTATGCCTTGGGGGAATCTGTTCAACCTACCAGTAAGGAAACTGACTTTTCTTTCGCAGGATGCTCATACCTAAATGGGATACACCTATATGATACTATCTCCTCCCTAGGCTCCAGAGGTGGAAAGAGCCAACGACTGTAGGAGAATGTAAGGCAACCACTGTCTGGACTTTACAGGGTGGTTGTGCATATGAACCCACAGCACTTTGTAGAGTATGCACAAGACCTGTGCAAACCGAACTCATACAGGGTCCTAGTATGGCAGGGAGAGGTGAGCAGAAAGCCTCAGCCCAGGCTGAGAATCTACTGACAACTGAAAGATGCTATGAGAGGGAGAATCAGTTTTCTTGTGTATTGTTTCTTAGCTTCAACCAATGGTAAATGCTACATAAACAACTACAAACCATTAATGTTAACTTAAATTGATATGAGAATTTGTTCTGCAAGTGTGATGGCATACACCTATAGATTTATTGCATACACTGCTCTTAGTTTGATGTGCCACTTCTTGGCAGTCTTCAAACTGGTTCCTTAGATTGAAATGAGTAATATCTTATCAATTAAATGACATTTTTTGCTCTGGGGTGTGCAGACTGAACATGTCAATAAAATAGGGAAAAGTATCCCAACAAAACTTTATTCCTAGAATCCTGATTTTTCCCCTAGACTCTACTACACACTTTATTCGCACTCTGGTATCCTTATGTGTCAATTGACTGACTGAGTAGAATCCTCTGAAGAGGAGGAAATGCTTGTTGAAGTTCTGGCTACAGAGAAACAATCTTAAATATATAAAAAAAAATTAAGGAATCAAGTTTATAGTAGCTCAACTAAAAGAGAGAGAGAGACAGAGAGAGAAAACTAAAAATATTCATGGCATTTAATCACAAAGAAATGTTTTATGATCTTTAAAGGGAATTATTCTTAGAGAAGCAAGATCTATCAGACTTCAGTGAACTGAATTGTGAATTACATTAAATTAGTAGACAAAGACTCCAAACTAAAGGATAATTTACATGAGGTTTCCTTACACAAATAGGTAGAAGGGCTGCAGAAGTGGATCAGCTGTTAAGAGCTGTGGCTGCTCTTGCAGAAGATCTCAGTACGAATTTCAGCTAACTACTATCTGTAACAACAGTTCCAGAGGATCTAACACCCTCTTCTGACCTCTGTAGGCACTGCACAACATGGGTGCACTTACATACAGGCAGGCAATACACTCACACACAAAATATAAGAAATAATAATAATAAAGAAAAAAAATTTAAGACAAAGAAATATAGGGAGAGATATGGAGTTGAGAGTTATTTAAAGATATCTTTTGTTTTATGTGAAAACTGTTAAAGTCACCAAGAAGAATGGCTAAAATTTAGTTAAATGAATAAGAAGTTATGAAACAATTGACCTGAAGGACACAGTAGAGATACCGTGACTGTGCTACTTAAAGGAACCTGAAGATTCAATGTAATTGCCATGAAAATAACCAATGACTTTTTGCACAGAAAGAGTAAAAGTATCCTGAAATTCATATGGATTCACAAAGACCAGGAAGATGGAAAAAAAAAGATCCCGAGAGACAACAAAATTCGGAAGGCCTCCAAACAAAACAGAGCCCAGATATCACATCTGCCTTTATACAGCCATCTGGATTTCGACAAAGATACTAACACATGCAGTGAAGGAAAGGTATTCTTTAACAAATGTGCTGGTGGAATTAGAACTACATGTACATAAGAATGAAACAAGATCCTTTCTTCCCCCAGGACTCAAAAATTGACTTCATTTGGGTCAGAAGCATAAATGTTCAAATCAACACTATAAACTTACCATAAGAAAGCACAGGAAAACATTTCTAGTCATTATTACACAACTGAGTTTTTAAAAAGAATTCCAAAAAACACAGACAATACAAGGAAAATAGACAATCAGATTACACCACATTCCATTTCTGCTCAGCAAAGGAAATTGTCAACAGAATCAAGGGATAACTCAAAGTTGGAACAAATATCTTCAAACTCTTCATACAGGAAGAGATTGATCTCATAATATAAAAGGAACTACAAAAGTGTAATATAAAAAAAGTCCAAAAATGGGGCCAAAGAATTAAAAGACATTCTCAGAAGTGCACTTACAAATGCCCAAAAATACTTAAAACATGCACAATTTCACCAGTCATCTGAGCTATGTAAATCAAAACTAGAGCAAAATATTGTTTCACTGTAGTTGGAACAATTAGCTTTCATAAGACAACAAACAAATGCTGGCAAGGATGCAGAGAAATACACTTGTATATCATTGGAATGCAAAGTGGTATAGTTGTAGTTATTATTGAGAAATGTAGAGATTTCTCAGAAAACTAAAAATAGATCTACCATATGACTAAGCAATTCCACTACTGGGTATAAATTATTGTATTATGTTTTTTAGACCATTTTTCACAATAGCTCCAAGGTAGAATCAAACCAGATGTCCTTCAGAGCATAAATGAATAAAAATATGTGATATATTTGCACATTAGAAAAAAAAATTCAGATATACAAACAAAAGAATGAATTCTTATCATTTGCAGTGCCAAGGAAGAATCAAGAGGCCATTATGCTAAGTGAAGTAAGCCAGACACAGGAAGACAAATACCACATGTTCCTACTCATTTATGAAAACAAATAAGTCAGTCATGTAGAAAACCAGGATGGAATTAGAGACTTCAAAATGCATAGATGGGATGAAGAAAAACCTGATAATGGCCACTGAAAGATTTTTAGTATTTCAGAGTAACCACTAGGTCTGACAGCCCATCTTGTTTCAGAATGACTAGAAGAGTAGAAAATTCCCAACATATAAGAATCATGAATGGCTAATGATATAGAAATGCTTATTAGCCTGATTTGATTATTACAGATTATATAAATGTTTTATATTACCACAATATAAATTTCATGAAAGATGAAACAAAATCCTGAAATAGTCGCATATGTGGAGGCTCAGTATGAAGGAGATACTGCCCTTAAATCCTACCCTAGTGCCTCTTGTTTCTGAAGCTGAAAGAAATGGAACACCTTTGCTGTGAAAGCAGGCATCTCACCCTATGTTGCTTCAAATTTCTCAGTGAAATAGAAGCCTGTTATCTAAACTTACTTTAAGCAGTTATATGTTTGGTGTATTTTTCTTCAAAATACTAAGCAAATACTAAGCGGTTGAATGTAGAACAGACAGACTCACAGTTCAGCTGTCATTATGCTCCGTTAGTCTGCGGACCTCTCAACCTTGAAGGTTGTAGTGGTATTGTTAGTCTTTCGATTTTTCAACTCTTGGCCCAAGTTATTGTCTTGGGCCTTTCTTAGGATCTCTAGGGTAGTAAAAAATTCTTTCTTATTTGGCCCTAGGTTCATCCCTTTGGCTTCTGATCAGAATCATACTGACATTCTGTCTGCCTCCCTGCAAGCTTGGGTGATATTCCTAATGTAACTGGAAAAGTCTTTTCTCTTGGCTAAAACTTCTATTCAGACAGGGGCCACAGTTTTCCTCCCTCTTTCAAAGCATGCTAGGCATTTTGCTTTCTGTTCTCTGCCTAACTTTAGCTTCTTATATCTTTTATAACATGAAATAAAGGAGAAAAATACAGATAGAAAAAAGTCGATTGCTTTTGTTGCAAATGCTTGTTAGCTATTTATGTTGAGGAGATCAGAATTTCCATTAATTTTCTAACAGCTTAGAAATTGTTTGTTACTTAATGTATGCCTCCTGAGCAACCAGTGAGGAAAAGAATACAAATCTCTAGAAGTAGAGAATAATGCTTTGATTAAGTTTGAATTTAAATAATTTCTTATTTGATTTCATGTTCTAGTAGAATAGAATTTGGGTATAAAGGTTAACCTTGTGTAACTAGTAAAAACAACACACTCCAATAAAAATGTTTCCAAGGAAAATTATGGAGGGTTTGGATTTTCTCCCAAATTTTTAAGCTAGGGAAAAGCTAGAATCTCAGGCCTGAAAGGAAACATTGTGCACCATTCCTAACTTTCCTTGGGAGCCAAATGGACAAGCTTATATGTTGATTTGGGGTTTGGTAAACATCTAAGATATGTGTTAAAAAAATTATCGAACAGGAAAATTTATTAAGATATTCCAAGTATGAGCAAGATATTTCTACCTCAGTCCCAGATGTTTGTACTGTTTGCTGTATTGTTACTTTAATCATGTTTCCTACTAGAACTTTGTTCCAAAGAGCTTATAAGAAATTTTGTGTGCTCTCTAGGACAATGAGGTGCATAAGATTTTAAAATAAAACAAAAATCTTCAGTCTACTAGAAGCACTGTGAATGTTTTACTTAATTTTTAAATTTCAATTTCTTGCTTTTTGATGAAATTTACATGAACACTCTATTTACATCATCTCCGTCCCTCCCTTTCCCCGTTGCAACTCTTTCAATGACCCTTGACTCACTTGCAAATTCATGACCACTTTTATAATTATTATTGTTACTCATCTGTTACATGCCCATGTAGTGTTGCTTGTATGTACATGTGTCCCTGGGGGAGGGGACACCTGATTTACCATCTTTCAGTGGCCTGTGGCTCTAGATAGGGGAACCTTGTGAATGTGTCCCATATACATTGACATGTTAGCTGATATACTCATCCTGTAGGTCATGTTTACATAACTATATTGTTGAGGTTTCATTCGAGGAATATCTCTGTCATTTCCAGATGAAAACATTGTCTAGCCACATGCATTCTGGTCCTCTGGCTCTGACAGTCTTTCTGCTTCCCTTTTAGCAATGTTCCAGGGGCCTTAGGTGTAAGGGATGCATTGTAGATGTACCAGTAGGGGTTAGAAATCACATAGTTGGATGTTCTCTGAACTTTGAGCAGCTATGGATCTCCGTATTTTACTCTGCCTAATGAAGAAAGAAGCGTCTTTGACAAGGAATGAGAGCAACATTTACCTGTGGGTGATAAAGAATGAGAGCTACAATTATCTGTGGATATAAGGATAAGCATTGGAGGTATTATTAGACATCATATTAGAAATTATGTTTGTGTAAATGACCATGGGGAAATGGTAGGGCAGATAAGACATGCTAAAGAAAGGATCGTAAAACAGAGATGCTATGAGCGCGAAAGGAGAAAACAAGGAGGAGGACTCTAATTGGGGATGGGGAATACAGAGGGACAGGAAGAAGGAAGATGAATAACATGAGGATTATTTGAAAAAGATGTAGGAAAACAGCATTTTATAAGCTTACTTAAACATATATGCATACATACACACACAAACACACACATGCAGATACACACAAACATGCATACATTTAATAGAGTTATAGCATTATGCCACACATGATAAATGTGTGATGATAAATGCTCTTCCAAGTAGTCCAAGGTTTTCTAATAATATCCCCAGTGCCAGTCCCATGAAACCTCTTTTGGAGTTGTTGGTCAGGGATGTCCAAGAGTCTCCCAAAATAGCCCATTGCCTTTGATTGTCTCCCAGAGCTTGAAGACCAGACTTGGTGTATTTTTATTTGTTGTTTATTTTTTGTTTGAGATAGGTTCTTACAGGTCCAGCATTTTCTATGATCTAGTTATATAGCAAAAGATAACCTTGAACTCTTGGTTTTTCTGTCTCCACCTGTCCGATTTTCTCTTTTTATGTGGTACCAATCATTGAAGCCAGTGCTTCCTGCATGCCTGACAAGCACTCTACCCACTTGTCTATATTCCAGTGAGAACTTCAATTTTTTTAAAAGAATAAAAAATGTTAAACTATTGATCTTAAGATACAAAATCTATCCTATGTGTTTATATTTCCTCCTGTTATGTTTAAGAAAGCAATTAATTAAAGTGAACATTTCATAATGAGCCAGAAAGATCATTGTTATCAATAGAAAATGAGATGAACTGAAATTCTGAGAGAATAATCAAATAAAATTGGAATAAGGAAAAAGACAATTAGTGTCATATAGCTTCAGAGTATATACATGAAATATAGGCATACAGAAACAAGTCAAATTGTTCCTTCCCCAAAATTCATCTGTTCAAACTTCAGAGTCCTTGGTGCTGAAAGTGAGCACATGCTCATGCCCCCACCCTATCTCCTCTTCTCATTTCTCTCTTCTCTCTCTCTCCCAAAAACTCCTTTAGTAATCAGTAAAACCTCTTATACAGAACAGTCATGAAAATATCTCCTTTGCTATGTGCTAGCCATAACTGCATTTACAGTGAAAGACATTCACACTACCTCACAGGCAGAAGATGAGAGTGTGGAGAGATTGCTAAGCAATAGGCAAAGGACAGATCAAAGACATAAAGAACCCTCTTAGCACCCTTCCTTAAGCATAGTTGGATTTTGCCCTCAGAAGTGAGTTTTGCCCTCTAGCAGAGCTTATCACCCCAATAAATTTGTTCAAACAAGAATAAGGAGAAAAATTCAACGATGAGCAACTGAAATTTTTATTATTTTGCTCATGTCCTGGTATCCAAAATGAACCAAACCTGAAAACTGAATATGATACCATAGTCCAAGCTCAGTGATGTAGCCACTGCTAAGTTTCCCCTGTTGAAGCAATATATTAAATTTAGTCATCCCCCCCGCAAAATATAGAGGATGAGAGAGGACTTGTGGGGGTTGAAATAACAAAAGACTATAACATGTATAAAACTGTGAAAGAATTTTAAAAAATTTAATGAAAAAATGTTTCCAAATGAAGTATTTCTAATATAAGACCCTCTGAGTAAAGCCCCTTCTATTCCAGGAATTTAAGAATCTCTGCCTGACTGTCCATCTATTCATATGTCCCCTATATATTGGAGTCAAATTTCTCCCTCAGAAGTGATAAAGTATCTTGTCTTTGCAGTCAATGAAGAAACCCATACCATCTTCTCAATTCCAAATAAAATAAATGATTTGCAAGCAGATGTATAAAAACTAAGTTGACATGAAAGATAACAGTTAAGACAATAATACAAAAGCTTATCAGAAAAAAAACTTAATTCAAAATCAGATATTAAAAATATGAAATTATTGGAGCTGGAGAAATAGCTCAACCAATAACAGTTTACACTGAGAACCCAGGCCTGGCCCCCAGCATCCACATTACACAGCTTAAGATCACCTTTAACTTCAGCTCCGGAGGATCAAATGCCCACTTCCTGCCTCCTCTTATTCTCATATCACACACACACACACACACACACACACACACACACACACACACACAGAGTTAAATGCAAAGTAAAAATTTTAAATTGTAATGGTCTAGGAAAATAGGATAAAGTCCAGACTTCAAAGCTTGACCTTTACCCAACCCCTCCTAGTGGCACAGGCCAGACCACACCCCAGGTGATGTTCTGATCTGGGAGGGGCATGTGCAAATAGGTAACCCCCTGGACCGTTTTTGTTAGGAATGTGCACACAGGAAACTTTATGAAATGCTAAATTCTTATTGGATGTTGCAAATTGTAGCCAGTCCCTGGCTGCTGAGACCCTATAAAAGCTTCTTTCTAAGTATGATTATGGTTCATTACAAGCAGCACCCGGCTGGTCAGAAATAAAATACCTTGCTATTTCATCCACGTGGTGTTGGCTTTTTATCTCAACCCATTACATAAATTTCATTATTTTTATTTTATGTGTCTGAGTATTTTGTCTGCATGAATGTAAGTGCACCCGTGTTTTGCAATGCTTATGGAGGTCAGAAGATAGTGTCAGATTCCCCTGGAACTGGAGTTACAGAAGATTGTTAGACACCATGTGGGTCTTGAGAATTGAGCTTCCTTGGTTCTTCTGCAAGAGCAACCAGTGCTCTTAACCACTGAGCCATCTCTCCATTCTCAGTAAAATACATTTTTTAAAAAACAAGCAACCATTCATTCTATCTGGAGAAATTGGAATGAGTTACATTTTTATCACAAAATTCAAGAATTAGAGTTTTGAGAGCAGAACAGAGGCCAAACCAAACATATGAGAATTTGGAGTCTATATGTTTATCATGGGATATTTGTTACTTTACTTATTCACAAATTAACTACGGATTGTTAGCTGTGTCTCAGTGTGTCTGACATATCCCTGTGCTCTTGTCCATGCTGGACATTCTTAAAATGTTTAAAATACTCTGTACTGTTTCTAGGGATGTAAACAAAAATCTATTCACCCATAGGGAACTATGACAGATCAAAGTAGGATACCATCAAAGTCCATTATGGTAAATCAATGAGTTTATTTGGGTTAATTACATGAATATGGGTGAAGGGTGTCATTCAGGAACAGATATGAGTCAAAGACATCTGCATTTCCAAAAATCCACCCAGGCATGGATAACAGCTCAAACACAAGAAACCTGGAGTGTATTGCACAGCTGACAGGAAAATGGGCGGGATGAAGAATGTCTTTTCCTGGTAGTTAAGTTGGTCTCTGCCTCTCCCAAGGAACTTGGCTGGTCTCTGCCTATTCCAGGTGGCTCCTCCACTTGGTCTCTTCTGGAAATCTACTCTTATTTGAGACTTTCAGCCGTCTTTATGGCTTATATGTGCTTGAGGAGGGAGGAGTCCAGTGAAGCTGCCCAGTTTCAGGGACTTTCTCAAGTTGCTGAGTTGTTTAGTTCCTGAGTATTAAAGAGCTTCCCTGAAGGACATCTCTTTAGAACATCCTCTTTTCCTTCCCTCTCAACCTCCTGGATCTTAAGGAGTTTCCTTACAGGATGAAGTGTTTCATATCCCCTTGTAAACAGCCTGTGTCTTAAGGAATTTCCTTTCCAGACTGAATGTCTTCTCTCTTTGAGTTACTGCTATACAGCATTCAGTTGAACTGAGTCTCTTCCAGGCAGCTTGGCTATTATCTGTATCTTTCAGGATGTTTGGCTGATCTGAGCCTGTTCTAGGAAGGTAGTCTATTCCGAAAATGTCTTTCAGCAATTGTTATTACTTATATAAGATTGGGGATGAGGAGTCTAGTGAATCTGGTCAGCCTCAGGGAGTTTTTTGAAGCTATTGAGTTGTTTAGTTCTTGAGTTTGAAAGAGGTTCCTTGCAGGATGGAATTTTTCCCATAACTGTCCTCACCATTAGACCATCATTCATCTTAATATGTTTCCCTCCAACAATGTGTTAGTTTGCAAATTTTCAAAGGGAAGCTCTCCAAAGGAAAAGTTTTGATTACTGTGGTCCTAGATCTGTTGCTTTGTCATGTTGGTAACTGAACTTGCATTTGAAAAAGGGGCAGAGCCTATATCAGGCAATGCTACTGCAAATATTTACCAGGTCAGCCATGGGAATGACACCTTACATTGTGCCAAATGCACGGTGGAAGTGCACTAAGAGAAAGCTCAGTGCTGGTGAATTTGTACCTCTTTCTGATAAATATTAGAACCATTTTATGATTTTTCACAAATATTTCATTTTCTTGTTGCCCCCTCCCCACGTATTTAAGCATACTCTTATAATAAATAGGATTGCTACAGCTACTGTTTCGTTGCTACACTTAAGACTCTCTTTCCTTGGTTATTGCTATGAAATCACTTCCTAAGACAACATGCTTAATAAATAACACTATTAACTAATAATGTTTAAATAATTTACCAGTAAGAGAAAGTCTGAAGTAGTAGTTGAGATTTCATGTGCACATGAGCTGTTAGGACAGTTTGTAAGAGGATGCATACCGCTCTCCAGGGGCTGCTTGGTTCTTAGAGTATTTCATTCATTCGACCCGTTTTTAAATTCTGTACTTGGAATCAGTCCTTGCATATGAATGGTTGAGAAATTAAAATATCTTCATCTGTCTCTGAGTCAGCTATTTCTGGTTGAGCCATTTATTATGTTTTAAACTATTAATGGAGTTTAATATCCCCATCTTTACTCTTACTCTAATTCAAAGGGAAGAGAGTTCTGCTGTAGGGGACTCAATTAAAGCACTCATTACTGTAAATATGATGAAGGTAGATCATTTTATATTACCATAACTCCTATAAGGTCCTTGCAGGCAGATTCAACAGAGAGTTTAACAGAATATTTATGTTTTATTCAACTTCACAGGTGTAAAATGTGAAATAAAACTACATTTATGGTATTTGACTAGGGCTGGAACTATGACATAATGGTTCAGTGCACAGTAATAGACTCTAATGGATTGAGAAGGTAAAAGCAGGGTGTGGACAATCCACTATGTCAGATTCTTGTCTAGTGAATCTATGAAACCAAGACAGTGGCTTTTAATTTGTTTGTGTTTATTTATTTAACAAATGACAACTGAGCATTTATCCACGTGTCAAAAGTTAACTGATGTTATTCTTATGCAAAGTGTTTAGTGAAAATATATACTTTTTTATCATAAATTAGAATAACAGTTTTATTAGAAGCCAAAAGTCAGGGTGATCATTTCTACCTGAAAACTTTTTCAAGTAATTTCTGTAATTCTCAGATATGACCGGCTCTTGAGGTTTCTATTTATGAACATGAGTCAGTCAAACATAGATTATCAATTTTATCAGGGCTTAAAGCCACACAAAATGAATGATTCTAGACTGGGCTGATCACATTTTAGAATATATATATATTTACTTAACAAAGGGTTCTCCTGATTTAAATGCCTCAATATTCCTTTTGTTTTCCATGGGTTTGTATCAGCATGCCCTTTATAATTAACAAAAGAAAAAGCATTTTAGCACTATTTGACCTAGTAAAAACGTCTTTAGTATTTCAAAGCAAATATATCTGAAATTATAAAAAGAAGGTTTAACTGTGACAAAATTCCAAATTAATTCAAAGTAGGTAATAAGTAAAATTTGATGTGATTTGTAAAGTCATTTTACTAATACATTTAAAAAGACTTAGTATTCAGATTTTTAAAAAAATTATTCATACTATATTAAGTATAAAATATATGGATATTTCTTTAAAAAATTCAATGCTATGCTTCTCTGTCAGAACGAGTTTACCATTATTTCAGTAAGAATATCAGTTTTCATTTATATCATTTTGACTTAAAATACCTTTTATGGATGTGTAACCCACCTTATGTGTCAAGTGTATTCTTGCTTCACAATTTTTTTCCCTTTTTGTGGTGAAAGCCAACTCAAAAATATTTTAAGGCTATCAGGCTTAAAGAAATCACATCATTCAAAGAAAACAAAAAGGAGACTCTGAAATGACCTGAAAAGATTGCAGTGGTTATTTGAGTACAGTGAGGAGCAAGTAATAAAACTGTAGAAAGGAAATAAACAAAACTGGTGAGATATGTAGATTGTAATCTGTTAATGGAAAAATAAATAAGTTCATGAAAGACCTCTGAGAGATAATGGGAAATAGAGTGAACAAGAACTAACAGAGAGAATGTCATTGTAATGAGTAGATTTTGATAATTAGGCATTTTGATACTGAAAAAGAAGTCAGACAGAAATAAGGAAGTGCTGACAGCTTGAGGGCTCTGTGGCCTCCAATAGGTCACTTTCTTGATTATAAAACAGTCAGAATAACCACAGTATTTCAATGACTCAATGTTTAACATTTGAAATGATTCAAAGGAAGAAACAATTACATTTTTGTAGACATCCAAATGGGTGAGAACAATTTCAAAACTAGAAATTTTCCCAAAACAACAGAATAGATGATAAAAGGGGCTAATAAAATGCTGAAATATATTTGGCACATTAGACATACAGTGCTTTTCTCAACCTTTTCCATTGATCCCTGCATCCACCAAGAGAGCCGAGGCAGATAGAACTCATGTTATACATGAAAAATTTACACTCAGAAGCTAAGGTTTCCAGAAGATCTTACTGGGTTTTAGTTTCTCGCTGGTTATTGCCTACCAGACATCTCAATGTCTTGTCTTCTTCCTTTTTCTTTTCTTTTTCTTCTTGAAGGGAGGCAGGACAGTACAATATTGATATGATTATATAGATCATAATATATTATGAGATCTCTTATACCTTTCTTCCTGAAGGAAAAATAAAAACTGGATTGGTTTTATTATTCTTATAGTATATGACCTTATAGACAGCTCTTAGATCAGAGTTATATGCTAAATAGTCTCCCAGCTGTTTTTGCTAACAACAAATTCCATTCCCCATGAATTCTGATGTAGACGATTTTTTTTTTCCCTCTTCTCCACTGAACTTTCTTCTGGGTGTGAGATGGTTAACTATTCTCCGCTCTTTAGTTATAAACCAATTCAGATATATAATATTGTGGTTTGAAATTCAGTATGTTGTCACAACATGTATACTACAGAGAGCATCAGGGTAAACTTCATAAATTTCACTTGTCTATGGTCTTAGACAGGCTGATTTGGAAACAGATTTGAGTATGTAGAACTAAACTAATACTTCTGGTCATTGAAATAAAAGGAGGAATTTTCCCATGGGAATTTTGTTGCACTGAAGCAATTAGTTAAATAAAAGATGAAAGCCAGTAGTGTTAAAAGAAAGCAGAGTTTGTCTAATGAATGCCCATCTTCCTGGAGAATGGCATCATCTCAATATATGGTTTTGAATTTCCAAACCATAAGCCTAAAGTTAGAAAGCTTAAAATTTTTATCATTAAATCCTAGGTAGTAGAAGGTTATATTTGGTGCCAATATCCTAAGGATACAGTACCTGTAACTTGAGACTGTCTTTTTCTTTGTTTTTATTTGTTGGTATTCAAACTGCACTTTGTAGTTGAAGAGAATTTCAACATAAGAAACTTGTTTTAGCAGGCAACAGACATGTAGAAAAAGGAAGATATGTATGTGTCTTTCCCTAATGAACATTTAACTACAATTGAAAATAAACTATGTATTTCTTTGGCACATTGGTTAAAACTTTACCACTTCCCTACCGACTTAAAGAAGATTAGGACCGGCAGTCTTTATGCTATGGACAGAGCTCTAAGCTAAATCTTAGACTTCTATAATTGCACTAGGAATAAAGTGAATACAGTGGAGACAAGGAGCAGGCTGGCTTGTATCAACTTCTTACATATCAATCCTGCAAGGTACAGAAACACATATTTAATGGTGATTCTTCCTACAGCAAATTTTTTATTTTAATAGTTTTTTACTGAACTTCAGCAAACAATTTTAAACTGTACAGAAGCACTTTTTACCATGTCCTATTTTGACTATCACCAGTGTTCTTCTTTACTTAACGTTTGTTTCTCTGCTTGCTGTTTCAGTCCATGTGGAGAACAGGAGTGCACTGGCCATGCTGTGCTGCCTCACCAGCTTTCTTTGATTCATTATGCTTACTTGAGGCACTTTCTAGTTTTTCAGCCATGTGAGATCTGTTTTCACCCTCTGTTTTTAAGGAAAGTTTCATTCACGTAATAAATTCATATATGTTGCCTTATTTTCATTCTATTTGTAGTTACCAAAAGTTAATATTGCTTGACTATTGATTCATCAATTAAGTGTCCTTTCCCTCTTATAGTGTTAAAAGTTCTCTGTGATTCCAATTTTGTATATAATACAAATATAAATATATATAAAACTATATTATTGAACCATTATTGACATTAAAAATTGTGAATATTTAAGATGCACACTTTGATGAATTTGGAGTATGTATCTATGAAACCATCATCACAATCTATGTCAAAGTCAATCATCTACTCTGAAATTCTTCCCTGCCTTTTATTTATTATTACTCAGTATGTGATAAGAACACTTTTTATAAAATACATCCCTTGGGAGATGTTTAAAAACAATATTTTGCATTTTTTCTGTAATAATTTTATGCATTTATCCAAATCCAATGAACTTTGATGACATCTTTTTACCAGTGCCCATATCCAGTATCCCTGAGTGTCCTGCACCTCATCTCCTTCTCAATCTCATGTCCTTTTTTATTGTTGTTAGTAATAATCCCCTGGATCCAAGTAGTGTTTTTCATATGCAAATTGGTATCATGTCATCCACTGAGAAATGGGCAAACTACCAGCATCTGTTGTCTCCAAATGAGAGTGACCTTCCCTCAGCAGCAATCAACTGTCGATAGTTCTTCTACCAGCACTGGGAGTTCAGGGGTCTCTTCCCAATCCGTGCTGTAATTTTGACTGTCTAGATTGTGTACAGACCTTGTACAGGTAACCACAGAAGCTATATTGTTAACAGCAGACACTATAGTTTGTAAAGATAATCTATGACTTTGTCACCATGTACAACTGAAATTGTGTACCTGTTAAAAATACCCTCTGCCCCTCAGGCCCTCACAAACACCATTCTACTCTCTGTTTCTGTGCTGGCACCTTTCTAGAATCCTCATAAACATGCTGCTGTATGCTGTTTGTTGATTTATGTCTTATTTATTTTAACTAGTCTATTTTCCAGTTCCGTCCACTGTAATGTGAATGATAAAATTTCCTTCTTTTTTGACACTAATGCATGTTTATAAACACATTTTCTGTGTTCATCTTTCAAATGATTTGGGATTGCTTTTATATCTTGACAATTGTGAATAATGTTAAAATAAGCAGGGGAATAGAAACAGTTCTTCTAAGTCTTCATTTCAGTTTGAGTATCTTCTCAGGATCACTGGATCATTTGTAATACTACTTTTCAATGATGTGAAGCACCCCCATGCCATTTTCCATAATGACTGCACCAACTGACCATGGCATAAACAGTGTTATATAAGGCTTCCCTTTTCTCCATATCTTCAAACGCATTTGTTATCTCTTGATTTTTGTCTGTTGTGCTCATAGCCTTCCTATCAAAGGTCAATGCAACATCAATGTGGTTGTGATTTGTATTTCTGTGGTGAATAATGAGACTATAATATTTTTCATGTGGCTGTTAATCATATACATGTCAGGGATAAATGTTTAGGTACATTTCTCTTTTTCTTCTTTCTGAAAAAGGGTCTTTCTTGTAGCTCAGGCTGGATTGAAACTCACTATATAGGCCAGGGTAGCCCTGAACTCATGATCATCACGCATCTTCTTCAGTGGTAGGATTACAGACAGGTATGCACCATCAGACAGGATTTTTTTCCATTTTAAAATCAGATTCTTAGTTTATGATTCAGTTTTAGGATTTCCTTGCCTGTTTGGCCATTATCTTTTTGTTTTTTGTTTTTTTTTTTAATCAAACTTACAACTTACAAACATGTTTTATACCCTTAAAGACTGCGTTTTCAGGCTGTTGTTTCTTTTGCTATTCGGAACATTTTAAGATCTATATAAACCCACTTTTATTGCCAACGCCAGAGGCAAAAAGCATTTGTCACATTTACAGCTTTATAGCTTCAGTTCGTTGTCTTCAATCTATTTGGAAATTTATTTAATATATTTTAAGACAGGGGCTCGATTTTATTATTTTGCATATGGATATTCAGATTTTTCATCTGTCAAAGAATCTACTCATTCCCCATTTTGCATTCTTGGTTCTTTTGCTGAAGGTCAGTTATCTATACATGGATGTGCTCATTCCTGAGTTCATTGAGATTGTGCTTTGTTCTATTGGTCAGTGTGTCAATTTTTGTGATAGCATCTGAGCATTTTGGTTCTATAACTTTGTAATATATTTTAAAATAAAATGGAAAACTGGTTAAATTTCTTAAACAAAAATTGCCTTAACTCCTTAACTCTTGGAGATATTTCATGTTTCATGTTTTTCTTTTTATTCCTGTAAAACTGCTTTTGGGACTTTGAAATGAAAGGCATTAATATGAAGATTATTTTTATATTATTAGAATTTAACAATATTATTTATCTCCAATCCATGAAAACAGAATGCTTTGTGTTTATTTATGTCTTTATTTATTTAATTTCTTTCTACAGTACTTTATATTTTCAATGTATATGTTTGATATCCTAGATAAATTTTACTGCTAAGTGTTTCATTCTTTTGGTACTGTTGTAAAGGAATTTTTTTTTTCTAAATTTTTTCTTTCAGAAAATTTGGTATGAGAGTATAGGAGTATAGTACTAAATTTTTATAATCATTCGTGTAACTTCTTAACTATAAATGTATATAGCAGTATAAATATGAGAGATGAGGTGAAACAAAGGAGAAAATAAAAAAAGGTACATTGCTGGGTTATTCCTGTTTAACTTTGTGAAATGGATGTATGTTACAGTCATGTACAAACAGGTACTCTTCCATGAGAATGAATGAAAATAATGTTCAGTTTATAGTATTTGTATATATTACATATCAGTTCAACCAGTATATAAAAAATTACTGAACTCAAAAAATTAGAGTAGACAAAAAAGCATGTCTTTAAGTTGCCTCATTGCTGCCAGCAATCAATTGATGCACACATAGTTAAACATTGCCCTTGATAGCCATTTTTCCTTTAATATAAATAAATTCTAAATTCATGTTTCCCTGAAAAGAACTTAATGTACCAAAAAAGTGGGGATTTTTGAATCTTAATATTCAAAGAAACCTCTAGATTATATCACTGGTTGTTAGGCATTACTTAGGAAATGTCTGGTTAAAGAACTGTAAGTCTCCAGACTTCTGCCTGCTTCATCAAATAAAACATACTAGAAAAAATGAAAGCACATACATAGAAACAAATAATATTTGATTAATTCTGCATGTTATGATTCAACTGAACTTTTCTTCATCATAAAGCTTAGGATTTTGTGAAATGAGAATTCCCTTGCCTTTTTGTGGTACATGTGTAATGAAAGGCTTTAAGAAGGTAAGAGATTTGAACATACTGTATAACTGAATTATTTAGCAAGTCAAAGGCTAACTCTGTAAAATAGTTAAGAGAATATTTCGTAGTAATTCTTTTGGAAAGTAGTGTCAGACAAATGAATTATTTCAAATTATTTTCCCCTTTGTTATAAACTAATTTTTCCTTTTTCCCTTTGTATGTATGCAATTCACCATTTTATGTGTAGGGATCTGCAATGTGAACTACTATAACTATAACTGAGTGCCACTGGATATAGTTAGCTTTGAGACCATCCTTCATCTCTAGGGTCTTTGTTTCTAGACCGAAATGATGTGATCCATGAATATACATTTTATTAATACTCTTACTAAACTACACAATGCTTTAAATACATGTATTTTTAAAAAACTTATGTAATAACATAACTTATAGTGATATACTTTTATTCTTGTTTGGCGTATTCATTACCATGCCACAAAAGCAGATTTCAGAGTGACAATTATATGTATGCACACTTTTAATTTTAGGTAAGACAGAACCACTTTGTATCCAAAAGTAAGCTAGCTTTTTGAGAACTGTATGAGAGTCTGTAAGTCATGATCAAGATGGTTGTGAGCTGGATGTAGGGTACCTAGTATAGTCACTTGGGCATTTAATAGAATGCCAAGTCAGACAAACATTCAGAAACAAGAATTTACATTAAACTTATATAGTTTCTGAAAAACCTGAATAAAATGAGATATCCTAAAAGATTAGTTGTCAGGAGGATGACAGTATAGACTAAAAACACTGGCGAAATAATTGAAATTCATCCAAGTTTAGACAATGGCAGACAACAAGTTTTCTATGCGAGAAATAGAATGTCCCGTATCCAAAGTTTAGACATTCAAGGCAAATGACAATATTGTAGAAGTGAGGGACAGAGGAGTTTTAACAAGGCAACTACTCAAAGATGACATGTCTTCAAATCAAACTAGAATACACACAGTCCAGCTCTACTAACAAAATATCTCTGTAAAAAAAGAAGCGATTGGAAAATACATGAACTCCTACATGGTCCTCTATGAACTTCTGTTCTAGGTCTAGCTGTGAGCTAAGAATGTTCCTAGATCCACAAGAGACACTCACTGTCAAATTCACTCTGATGTATTATCATAGTACCAAATAAGGCACTACCCATGTAAAAAGGGATAGCCAGAGGAGATAAATGAAATATCTGGTAAGTGGAGATGATGATGAATATTCATTATATGCTATTGTATGAAACAAGGATGGCCAGTACTAAAGCCACTGTAAAGAAAAGAAATGAAAAAAAAAGTTGTTTTAACATAAATGCAAAAGGGAAATATGCAGAACAACTAGTTTTAGTTTTAATTTAAAATTTATTTTTATTTTATGTATATGAGTGTTTTACCTATATGCATATAAGTGCACTCATGTATGCAATGCCTGAGGAAGCCAGAATAGGGTGTCTAATTCCCTGGAACCAGAGTTACAGACAGTTATTAGGTGCCACGTGGGTAGTAGAAAGTGAACTCAGGTCTTCTGCAGAAGAGCCAGTGCTCTTAACTACTGAACCATCTCTTCAGACTCCAGAACAACTGCTTTTGTTAGTTTTGTTGTTGTAATTGTTAAGTTTTTTTTTAGCCAAGTTCTTCCTGTAGCCCTAGCTGGACAAGAAATCACTATGCAGAGTAGGATGACTTCATTCGCACAGAGATCTCCTGCCTCTGCCTTCTGTGTGCTGAAATTAAGATGGGCACCACCACACCCAACTCAGAACAGCTCCTTTTTAAAATAATAGATTTTCAAGGTAACATTTAGAACTAGACATATTTAAGCTAAGAATAATTAAAATTAGAAGATTAAAAAATGAAATTATGATATAGTTTATATTTATTAGAGACTTGAAATATTTTATTTGTGATTTAGGGACTGGGACATGATATGCAGATAGAGACACTGTGACATGACTATGTATTTAGCAGAGGCCCCAGCATTTAAGCTGCCATTTCAAAAGTACTGATAAATATTTTGTATAGAGACAGGCATGAGTACAAAATGGTATGTTTATAAGCAATACTTAGTCTAGATCTACTTTAAAAGTATAGGTTTTATTTTAATTTTCATTAAAACAGACACCTAAATATATTCTACCTTATTGAAGCTAATCTTTAATACTTATCATTAATGTCCAACCCTGAAAATCTTCTTTAGCTGTATTCATGTTTTCTGAGCTGAGGAAATCTCAGCTTTGTGGTCATTAGTGATCATTATCCTTAAATGAAAATGTACTGGAAATAACTTTTATATCATTCTTAGTGGGTCATTTAAAAAATAAAATGGGAATATTAATGTTGAAAAAAGCAGACTATAATAGCCATGAAGCCTACTGAAGAGAATAATGAAACTGCAAAGACACCAGGGAAAGAGGTGCCCCTGTTGGCTAATTTCATATATGATCTCTACTTTAGAGTTGCCCTTGTCAGAAAGTAGGGAAGAGAGACTCACACCTGTCTTCCAAAGCAAGTGACAGATGCTAAACAGCATTCAGCTTGAACTGTAGCTTGGATAAGAAGGGGAAAAAAAAAATTGTTTTTAAAAGATATATTCTCCTTTACAAAGAGGACTCACTATATAGACCAAAGATTCAAATGTCTCTACCTCCTGAGGGCTGGGATTAAAGATGTGTTCTTCCACACCCAAGAATGAAAAAGCATTCTTGAAGTCAAGCACTTTTATAAAATAATTAGGATAGTTTTTGACAAAGCATGGAGAACCATGCAGTGTGGTTTGGTCAATGATACTTTTTTGGATGCTGTCACTTTATAATGCTGTCAACAACAGATGAGGTTATAGGCTCAACAATAGTTAAAGTAACAACACATCTGCCACTGGTGAATTCATGAAGCAGGATAAGGCCTTTGATGATAGAGCACCTATTGAGATCATGCCACATGCCAATTCTAGTTCCTTTCAGGTCAGTTCTCTGGCACTTCTCTTGTCCTATTCACTGATATTCTGATTATAGATAAAGCCATATCACATGGAAGTTGGTGCTCAGAGATTGACTTCATCTAAGGCTTTCGTTGCTACAGATCATGATGACTATTTATTACACCTGTTTCTTTCATTCTGTCATTAAAAGAAAAACTACGTGTTCCTTATACCTTATATAACCTAACAGCACTACATTTCAAAAATTTACTGTTTTCATTGTCTATTTATTGACTAGTTTTTATGTACTTACTTCTTCAACAGAAACCTGGATTTCTCTTTGAAATTGCAACTCCTGCAGTCAGAGGAATCAGCCTCCTCTCACCTCATATTATTGACCATGAACCCCAAAGAAGAAACGTGAGATTCTATTAACCATGCTTTGAAAAACTTAATTAGTATTTTTCACTTTCACAATAACACTTCCTTTCAGTTAAATATTTCATCTGCCTTTATCATTTACACATTTTGTTTTGTTTGTTTGTTGTTGTTTTGGAGGCAAAGTTTTCTTAGCTAGAATTCAGTAGGTAACCCAGGCTAGCTCTGAACTCATGGCAGTGCTCCTTGTGTACCACTCTGCCCATGCACTTTTTAATTTTGATTCTTCACTTGCTCACATTCACTCAGAAATTAAAGTGAACTAATGCCTCATCCCAAGCCATGCCCTGAGAAAATCTGTATATCAATTTAGATAACTATCAGTCTATCAAATCTAATTTTAAAAAATCTGCATTTAGTAACCTTTACTGTCACTTGGTTATTGCATCACATTCTAAGAATACGCTTTAAATTTCTAAATACTCAAAGTCAGCTGTTACCTAATTTCTCACCTCAGTTCTCTATCCTTTTATAACCTCATTTTTAAAATAGAATGCCTGATATATAGTGAATGGTGTAAAACATTTGATTTTCCAATAGGATAAAGAATGGGATACATCTTAAATTTTGAGGAGAATATAAATGTGAATTTCTTTAAATTGTAGAAAGAAGACATAAACAAGATTGGAGATGGCTTAGTTGATACAATGCTTGCCACACAAACATGATGACCTAAGTTTGATTGCAGTACCCATCTAAAAAGCATGGTGTGCTGGCACATACTTGTCATTCCAGCAGTGGAGAGGCAGAAAGAGAAGGGTCCTTCGGGCTTACCAGACAGCCAGCCTAGCATAATAAGCTAGTCCCAAGTTCCAGTGAGAGAACCTGTCTCAGTAAAAATAGTGGATAACCTCTAAGTAAGAGCACAGAGGTTGACTTCTAACCTCTACATACATGTGCACAACTGTAAATTCACATGTGTGAACATGAATGTGTACCTACACATACACATAAAATGTAAGCAGTTGACTCTTTATTTTTTTCAAATCTAATAATTTTCTAAAATTGAATTAGAACTATCCCTCGAGGTTAACCCTAATAAACATAGAGTACACTTCAAAAGCAACATAATTACACATAAATAAAGTTCAAGAATATAAAGAGTTTTCTTGAAAAATGTTTACCGGAATTGAGAAAGTCACAGAAAAATGGAAATGTCTGTGCTCATTATTAAAGCAAAACAGTAGTAAATAACTTATGCTTTACAGATGCAATATGCACTAAGCCCAGATAGTTATTTTCCTTCAATATAAAATTATTGATTTTCAAAGTGTTAAGCAAGATTTTTCTGAAGGAAAAAATTAAGGCTATATATTTTCCCCCAATACAGGGTTTATTTCAATACAAATTCTCCAAGAAGTTAAAATCCCGACTGTTCACAAAGGAAGAAGAAACGGGAACTTTGAATGGTGAGCAGCCCAGGAGGAGACAACTGTCTCCTTAAGGGTTTCAGTTTCTGCCGCTGCAAACAAATTTGCAGTACACCAGGTGACCAAACACAGGGGCACTCATTTTGCTTCCGGATTCGCTACCTGGCAGGATTGCCACATAGTTTGCAACCGTGTTTTAAAGGATTGTAGCAAGGCAAAGCCTGTTTAAGAAAAAAAAAATTAATTATGAACTAAAAAACATATAACATGGAGGCTTAGGACTGAAACAACCCAAAGTGAATGCCCCTGAAAGAAAAAGCCGAAAAAGAGTACTTCAGGGAGTGTGAGAGAGGGCAGAGTCATACAAACACATCGACCTTGTCCAGAATTCTAGATGGAAGAGCAGGTTATCTTTCCTTTCATCAAGAATTCTTAATTTCTGACTCAGCTCAAAATTGAACCTAAAATTCCATTATTGTTAAGCTGAGATTAGAGTCTAAAACCGTGAAATATATGGACAAAATGTCCATCTCAATGGCAATAATTTGCTTCCTCAAATTTTCCAGAGAAAAATGATTTCAGATTTGTGTGAGATTTATGATGTTCAATGCTTTGCCAGGTTTCAACTCCATATTCTTCCTGTCAAACAGAAACCCATATTTTTTAGAGTGATGATGTACCAAGGCAAAGAGACATAACCCTCAACCCCCCTTAGAGAAGGCAGTGGACATGTAACTATTTTGCCCATGTACAGATTGTTAAATGCAGATTTCAAGAAGACTTTTTGTGAAAGAGCTGATTCAGCTTCACCCTTTCCCTTCCTGTCTAGACTGCAGATGGTACCGCCTAAACTGTTGAAGTAATTTTTGGAGCATGAAGATTTGGCTCATAATTATTTGACTACTAAAAACTTTTATTTCCTCTAAACAACATGGACTTCACTGTCTTTATTCCACTTCCTGTTCTTTCCTTCCTTCTTACATTTTCTTTCCTTATTTGGCATTATATAAAATGAAAGCCACAGCAGACATTTAACAAGTGATTTATTTATTTATTTTTACCTAAGAAATCCAGGACTGAGCCAATGGCCCTAAATATCTCAGTGTTTAAGCTACTGTCTAACTATGGGGCCTCCAGTCTTTGAAATGTGACTTTTATCCTCAATTGCAACATGGCTTCTGCACCTCGAGGCATCAGAAAGGCATTCCAGGAGATAAAAGGGAACCAGACAGAGAAAAAGGAGACAGACAGCTAAATATGTCCCTGTATTCTTTTTTCAGAATGAACTTCTCTCCTGGGGGCATGGCCTGATGTTGTTCCATTGCATTTTATGGGCCAGAAATGTGCCACTGAGGCCACAGCTCAATGAAAAATAGACTGAGACAACTGAATGTGTAGTGGGAACTTTCTAAACAATAAGAATGGGAGTTTTGAATCTAACAAAGGGTAGAATGAGTACTGAGTGAATACTGTGGGGCGATGTGCCTGTCTTTGTTCAACACAACGATCTTTGTTTAATTTTATATAACAAGACAAAGCCATTGTAACATTTGAAATTCAGCCCAAATTAGACAAATGGTATAATTTTATATGTGGGGAAAAAATAATGGAATTTCAGTCATAGTTTTAATTCCTGGGACATACAGATATATTTTTAAGGGAGTCCCACAGGTGTGTCAGTGTTGAGATGGTTAGGGTTATCATCAAGTCATTATTGTTCTCTAACATTAAAAAAAAAAAAAAAGGAAAATCAACCTCAATAACTTTGTCTAGCTTCTCAGTGAAAACCTTGGATGTTATAATATTCTTTACCCAAATGTCCTTATTATGTTTTCTTCCTGTGTTTAGCCTTTTTCTAACATCTTACAGCAGTAATAATTCTTTATTCCATAAAAATAGAATTTTACAAGCAAGGCAAACACTTCCATAAATTAAGAGAAATACTGTCTACAGCAAAACAATGCATTCCTTTCTTATTCATACTTTGTGATGTATTTGTCTAAGAATTACGCCCCTATTTTTCTTAAATTTACAGCTTTTTATGGGTTGAAAATCCAAAGGAAAAATTGGTTGACACCAAGACTATCAGGAAGCAAGTAATTTATAAAAAATTATATTTCAGCAATGAATATTTTCTCAGAATGTGCATTTTAATATGTTTGAGACTATATTTGGTATAGTAAGAGTTTTCTCAGCATAACTATTTAAATTACACATGATTTCCCATATTTATGAGGAGCTGTGTGGTGTTTCAGTTCATTATATATTGTTCAGTAATACAATCACATTATTGAATATATCCATGGCCCCATAGACTTAGCACATCTTTTTGTGGGGAGAACATTCAGAATCTTTTCTTCTGACTGTTTTGAAGCAATACAGTATTGTTAGCCATATTAGCCAAAAATAAAAACAGGAATTATCTGTCTTAATATAACTTTATCCTTTAACTAATCTTCCCCCTTTCCTTCTGCCGCTCTCCCCAGCCTTTGCTAAAACTCTTCTATGCTCTGCTGCTAAGAGTTCAACTTCTTTAGATTTGTACTTTTAAGTGGACCATGAAATATTTATCTTTCTTTGTATGATTTATCTCATTTAATACACTGCTTTTAGCGCTTACCAGATTGCTGCAAATTATAGGATTCCATCCTTTCTATTGCTAAACTGTATTCCAGTGTGTGTGTGTGTATGCATATGCGTGCTTATATGTTCCAAAATTATTTTAACTTTAGTGTACATAAACTCAAATATATACTCATGTGGATGCTTTTATATTTTTCTAGATCAAATAATCTCTTTGGCATAATAGGTTATTTCTCCTTAAGAGAAAGTCTACTAATTTTAAAATAATTCTATCTGTGACAATCTTGAAGAAAATTAATTCATAAAAACAGCATTACAGCAGCTTTTAATAATTACTCAAAAATTATGTATTTTGATTTTTTTCTTCATACCACAAGTGAGGCAGCTATAAATAGATCAGAAGGAGATTTTTCCATGGCATACATACCTTAATACGCTCTGAAAATACTGAATATAACATTTGTGGGGATTTGGATTTCTAGCACTTCTTTACCTCCCTTAGAGTAGTTACTAAATGTTTGAAAACTGTATGAATTTGCAAAACATACTAAATTTCTTCTAGGTTTATGTGGCTAAGAACTTTAGTTTCAAGATTCTGAAATATTTCAATTGTAATATTATAGTCATGTCTGTTACTGTCGTGTCTCACCACTTGGGGTGTTCTAGTCAAATAACCCAAAGGGTGAGACTTGTTGTTCAGGAGGGTAATTAGGATGGAATGACATCATATAGTCATATTGGACATTAAAGACTGCTTTTGCTCTATCCCCCTGGTGGTCAAGGACAGGCCTTTCTTTGCCTCTACTGTCTGGGAACCTAATCATAATGTCCCAGCTAAGAGATATCAATGGAAAGTCCTTCCTCAGGGCATGAAAAATAGCCCATCCATCTGTCAATTATTTGTGTCAACTGCCATGGAGAGAATCAGATCAAAATGCCTCATAATACATTACATGGATGACCTTTTAATCACTCATCTCTCACAAGCTGTTCTCCTGGATCTCCTCAAAATACTTCTTGAGGACCTTAAAAAACTAGGTTTAACTATAGTCAAGGAAAAAATTCAAACTGTTTCCCCTTTTGGAGTTTTAGGGTTTAAAATTTCCACTGATATCCAACCCCTCAGTCCAAACCTTCTAGTAAAGGATAAATGACCTCCAAAAACTCTGTGGCCATATTAATTGGCTTAAACCCTTTCTGCCCATTCCTCCAGCCAAATTCCTTCCCCTTTTCGACCTCCTTAAAACCTCAGATAGTCCTTCCCAGAAAATCCCTTTGACCAAGCAGTCAAAAGAACTCTTACAAGAAATGTCTCACCAACTCTTTTCTATTACCCTACCAAGATATGACCCAACTCTCCCAGGCCAGAACTTAATCCTTTGAATGGAGAAATCTCCCCTAGGAGTCAATTGGCAAAAACAAGCCCCCTTTATTGGGTCCACCCCTCTTGGTTGCAGACCCACAAAGTCATCACCAAAATGGAGGTAATACTCCTTGTGGCTATCTAAACGCGTAATTACACAAATAAAATTTACAACATAGAGCCCTCCAAAATAATTGTACCAATATTCTTTTCAGGGATGACCACCTATTTCATATCCTGGTAGCAGGTTCCTAATGACAACCACTTCCCTGCTCACAAATTACTTCAATCAATCACTGTCTTACCCCTAAAGACCAATCTCTATTCTGCACCCTCCAGTCAACCTATTCCCATGGCAGTCTTGGTTTTACAGATGCTAATAAACATTCTTATGGATTGATTATTAAAAAAGCCAACCAGCCAGACAAGCCTCTTAAGTTTGCCAACCCTCATTCAGTCCAATTAGGTGAACTTTATGCTATTCTCAGAGTCCTAAAACTCTGTCAACAGGAACCTGTCAATATTTTCTCCGACAGTAGTTACACTGTCCAAATGGAAAAGACACTCTCCCTGGCTAACACCAAGTCCTCTCATACGCCAATAGATATTGCCATAAACGCCTTAAAAATGTTGATAGAAAATAGACAGCATCCCTGGTTCATTGAGCATGTACGCTCACACACAGGTCTGCCTGGCTTCATCGCTGACAGGAATGCACAGGTAGACAAATTTATTGCTGTCACTTCCTTGCTTCTCCTAGAACAAGCTAGACGCTTACACCAAAGATTTCATCTTTCCCCTTCTAATCTGAAGGTCCTCTACACTGAACTTTCTCTTAGCAGATGTAAGCACCTAATCCATACATGTAAGGCCTGTGCTCCTTTGGCCCCTTTAGGCCCACTGCAACCACAAGGAATTAATCCTAGAGGCTTTATGCCAAATGCCATCTGGCAAATGGATGTCACCCATGTACCCTCCTTTGGCAATCTTAAATATGTCCATGTTATAGTGGATACTTACTCCAAATTTGTCCTTGCTATCGCCCTTTCAGGTGAGAAGGCATCCCATGCCATTAAGGCAACAAAAACTGCAATGCTGGTCATGGGTGTACCTTGGGCGATTAAGACAGATAATGGCCCAGCATACACATCTGCCGAATTCAAGTTTTTCATAAAATCCTGGGGGATTAAACACTCCACTGGCATCCCCTATAATCCTCAGGGCCAAGCCATAGTGGAGAAGACAAATAGAACCCTCAAGAAACTCATTATGAAGTAGAAAACTGCAATGACACCCGCGGATCCCCATCTGACCTTGGTAGAATCTTTCTTCAGCCTTAATTTTCTTACCTTTGATGAAGCAGGACCCTCTTCAGCCTATAAACATTGGAGATCTCAGCCAGCCATTACTCCCCTGCCCCTTGTTCGCTGGAGAGACCCTCTCACAAATGAATGGGAGGGACCTCACCCACTCTTAACACAGGGTCGAGGGTATGCTTGTATCTTTCCAGAAACTTCATCCTCCCCTATCTGGGTACCTGCCAGAAATGTCAAACCTGCCACAGATGCACCTGCAAATGCAGCAGATGCCCCCCTGCCACGGAAACACTGGATCCATAATCACACCCCCTTCCTCTTACTGTTCATGCTTCCACTCCCAATCCTGACTAGGGCTGATGCTCAGCCAATTTTTCACTCCCTAATTTGGTAATTTGGAGCATTTTGCTGTGACCTTCTTGATTAAGGTGATTCCGTTTAACTAGCCACTTAATAACAACACCTTCTTCATAATACTTAACTATTCTCAATTCTTTCTGAATTTTCTACAGGTCACAAAAGAATTCTGTGACAAGAACGCCACACCCACAGGAGCCATATCTCTATTCCTCCTAGCAGGTGGCCTGGCTAGGCCCACCTTACATTATGCCCAACATAATATTATGAAAAGAAATGTCTATTGACAATAACAATGTGAATCTTTATTTTTATAGGTGTTTACTTACTATGCTTGAACTTGGAATAACTTTGCAATTGGATAAGGCTTCATTCATAAAAATGCATTACACAATTATCACATGTAAGGAATTATGTTTAATGAAAATGATTTTAAGTTTAAAATTATTTGCAAAAAAATAGATTTTTCTGCTAGCAAAAAGGCTCAGTTTGTAAGCTGCTGCAAAACCAGATGATCTGAGGGTAATCCATGATTCCAGTGTAGAAGGAACTTTCAACCCTCATTTCTTGTTCTCTGACTTCTATCCATGCACTCACAAACAAATACACAGGAAGACAGACACACACAGACAGACAAACACACACACACACATACACGCACACACACACACACACACACGTAAGCAAACACAATACAATAATTGTATTTTACAAATTCAGGGTTTTTTTTTTCCCCAAAGTAAATAGTGAAAAGTAATGCCACCTATATATCTTACTCCACATGACACTTCAAAAAAATGTTTACTGCTTTATTTCTATTTCAAGCAAATGCAGATATAGGACAACAGAGAGCACATAAACTGCTATCTCAGTGCTGGAGGATCCTGAGTTCTCTTCATTCAGCAATTGTTTTGTTAGACGTCTGCTACAAATATCTAGGTGCTTAAGCTAGCCTCAGAATGATAATGTGTGCTGTGGCCTCAAGGAGTTAAAACTAGCAGGCAAAAAAGTAATATAGTGCCAAAGTATGAGGTGGAACTTCTTTCATTTAGATGTTCAGAATGGGGAAAAGGAAAAGAAAGAGAAAAGGAGGAGAGACATTGAATATTTGCTGTAACAGAAATGTACTACCTATATTTTGTTCCAATGAAGACTTAAAGAGCAACAGGCTCCTATTCAATTTTATTGAGAAGAGACTCCAAAGAGATTAAATTATTGTAGGTCCCATGGATCTGTATCTTAGGTACTCTAAGGTAAGTTAATACCAGTGCCTTGTGTTTCTTAACTTATAAATCATAAAAAATATTAGCAAGAAATTCACACTCAATTGCATCATTTAGATTTGGCTGGTGTCTGTTACTATAATTATCTTTACTCAAAGTCATTTGGGGTAGAATAACAAATGTAAATGTTTCCTATGCCAAGTCAATCTAAAAAAACCCATCATAGAAAAGAGGGAAATGGGCAGCAGGCCACAACCCTAGCAGAGGAACTCCAGGCAACTGATTACTGCTGGGTGAGAGAGAGGAGATCTTTAAGTGAGTAACTCTAGATAGGCTCACTAGATTCTAATGGATGAATTTGGACCAAGGGACATCTGGGTACAAATCCTCGACCAGATAGGACTTAATGTATGTGGCAAAATACATGAAATTCAGTGGATGAAAGCTATTGGGGAGAGAGGTGTGGATGGGCAGGTAGCCTAAAATTGGTTAAGATCTATATATGGAATATCAAAACTCAATAAACATATTTTTACAAGTCACATACACTATGATCATGTGACCCAATTGTCCCACTTATAGGTTATCAAGATGAAGGGATGTATGGTCACACAATTATTTATAGAGTTAAACTTTAACCAAAATTACCAGGTAGAGGAAACAATCAAATGGGAAGTAGGTGAACAAGCCCAAGCACATTTGAACAATGGAAAACTACAGCAATAAAAGCAGCAAAATGATAAGCCAATAGCTTGGTTGAATTTGAAATACAGATTGTGCTGAGTGGAATATGCCAGACTCAAAAGGCGATATATTGCTTGATTCCATTTTTATGATATTAAAAGAAATGGCAAATGTTTTTACTGATTTTTTGAAAATGTCATACAATGTATTTTGATTATATTCAGACCTTTCCCTATCATCATTCTTTCCTTAATACACCCCCTACTTCATGTCATCTATTATTATTTTAAAGGGTTTTCAAGTCTAATTTGTGGTTCCCAAATGCCATTGGGTATAGGACTTTCCTTTGATGATTGTCCACCTACTAAGTGTCACACCCATAAAGAAAACTGAAACACCCTCTCCTAGTAGCTATCAGTTGTCAATAGCTCATCAGCTAAGCCTGGGACTTACTGGAAGGTTCTGGTTTTTTTTTTTGTTGTTGTTGTTGTTTTTTCATTTATTTATTTGAGTCAGAGTCTCCTTGTAGCCCTAACTGTCCTGGAACTTGCTATGTAGGCAAGACTGGCCTCTGCATCTATAAGCTCAGTTCTGTGATTAAAGGTGTGCACCACCACACCCAGCTCCTGGTTCTTATCTGGTGTTTAATATATTAAAGAATGACCACTCCTGGTGTCTTGCCCTGGGCTGAAATACACAGATATTACTACAATTAACAATGGAACAACATAACTCTGGACTTAAAAAAACAATGAGACGTTTGCCTAGTGACTTATAGAAGATACAACTATTAGTCTACACAGTAAATATCCAATAACAAAAATATGGATGAAGGTTTTTATAAACTCTTATTAATGTTAATGCATCCCCAGGATGTGAGGAGAAAGGTCTCAGATCCCTACACATCTCCTCTCCTTTCTTAAGTGCCCACTTTTGGGATTATTAGCAGAGTAATAAACAATGTTATTTAAAAGAGAGAAACCAAAATTCCGTCCAGGTCCATGGAGTTGTAACAGAAGTGAGTAGATATGCCTGTGGAAAGAAGACATAGCTGGGCTAGTAAATTCAAACAGGATGGGATTTTAGTATTCAGTCCTCTCTGCCTTAACAGCTCCCTGACACATAATACAATTATAGAAACTGGGTAGGCTTACATCTATAATCTTAGAAATTAAAAGACTGATACAGGATAGCCACAAATTCAAGAGTAGCCTAGGTTATACAGTAAGTTTCAGACCACATGAGACTACAGTGTGAAAACCTGTCTTAAAAAAAAAAAATTAAAGAAAAATTCCAAGACCTCTATAATAATATGTGTCAGATGTGCCTTTTAAATTTTAAAAGGTAGTTTATTTTTACCACATGTGATTTTGTTTAAAATTAGGAAGATGAAGTGTGGTCCTGATTTTTTCTTAAGTTTACTAATTTGTACATTGATCCTAAGGAAGACTAAGGCAGAAAGATACCAATTCATGCTTTCTTAGAGCAAAGGCGCTGATTTGAATGTCTTTTGACATCCTGTATCATCAAACCCTCTCCTGTAACTTCATAATAAAATTAGTATTAAGTCTTCTAAGATACTAAAATATATTTAATTTTACTTCATTTAAACTTATTTAATCATGAAGAAAATTTTAATTTAGTTCTTCTCAGAAAAAAAAAAAAAGAAAATAAACCCCTCCTAGTCTTCCTTTAATGTCAGTTTGGGACATGGTGGATTAGCATGCCTTAGTGTTACTCACCAATGATCCTATGGACATGACACCATGGATGACTTTATTGTCCTCTGATACATAACAACTCACACATTTGAAGACTTAAAGTACCACTCAAATGTTAGCTATGCAGATCAGAAGTTCAAGCCTAATGGACTATGCTCTTATTTCAAGGCTGAAGATTTTTTTCCAAGTCATCTGTGTTAATGAAAGCATTCACTTCTTGTGGCTGAGTAATCAGTCATAATCTTATTTCCTCTCTGGATATCAGGCAGAAATTGTTCTTATTTTCTATACCCACCCTGGCAATCCTTAACCAATGGTCTCTTAAATGTCTGCAGCAATGTATTTATTCATGGTCTAAATCTTAAATTTCCTTTACTGTGTCCACTAGGGAAAATCTCTCTGCCTTTGAAGGACTTGTTCTTGACTATATCTTTAGCTTTAAGTCAACTAATCCATATCACTCATGTAAAAGAATATCATATGCACAGTTTGGGAATCATAAGATGTAGGTAGACCTTCATAGGTATCTTGGAATCCTAACTTCTACAGAGAGAATTAACATTTTGTCCTGAAAGCTGTTCGTTCCATGTATTAAAGGATACACATTAACAACCCTGGACTCTACTTACTAGATCTCACCAGAAGACACTCAAACTCTCTACACAGGTATCACAATGATAACTGTTTGCAACTTGTCAAGTGTCCTATGGGGTGCAAGTTATGCAAACTTAAAGACCAATTATTAAAACTCTTTTTTATTACCAAAAAACAGTGCAAAATATAAATAAAATATGCATATATTTACCTTTTTAAAATAGTCAAATATTTAAATTATTAGTTTATTAATAACTTAGTATGATTATTAAGAATATTCCAAGGTTGATAAAATATCCATTTTTATTCATATGAAATGACAGTGTAAGTTTAGTTTTCTGAGTTGAATAGTAACCATAATAACCTCAGTTCAGAAAACTTAGGAAGATAAAAGGCAGAGTTCAAGGAGTTGAGAAGCTTCAAAGAAGCTGGACTCTGTGTAAAACATTAACAAAAATCCCATCCTAGAGCCATTTCAGACTTTGCGTCCTAGTTTTCCTTCAATTTGTTGGAGGTTTATCACCTATGGAATTTTCTCTCCCATCTTTTGGGTTTATTTATATCTTCAACACAGAGCTTTTTTAGGGTTTTAAGTTACAGAGTTTTACAACTAACTCTGTAAAATAGAAGTGTCTTTTATTAGTTCTAAAAAACACCTTTTGTGAGTTTCTGGGGACACCTCTGCAAATGTTCTTAGATTGCTGAAAATATTCAAGTCCATTCTCTCATAATATTTTTGAATTTATGGATTTTGTAACATCCCTTCTTGACTTTTATTTCTCCAGGTTGAAGAGTTGTAATTTTTTTAATCTCTACTTATATGATGCATTTCTTCCTCCATAATTCATGAAGCCTCAAGGCTTTGTGATGAGAGGAGTTTGCATTTTGAATCTCTGGACTCAGTTGTATGGAAAGGAGAACTGAAAGCAGACACCGCTCAGGTACATAGCAACTAGTTATGTTACCTCAGACTTTGTGAGTCTCATTGTTATTCTAGGACAGCGATTTTATCACATACCTTTACACATTTGAGAAAATATAAGGTACAACAAGCATGCAAGGGCCTATTAGCTAACAGAAGGCTCCAGGAAATTGGCTGTGAAGAACGGGAAACACACTGGCAGAGTACTTGCTTAGTAGGGGCATGTCCCTGATCTTTAGGGACAGCACCACGTATAAATACATACACAACAAAAATACATTTTTGAAAGCTAGTCAGTTGACACATTTATGCAGAATGTTAATGAACTAGAACTACACACATGCAGAGAGAGAGAGAGAGAGAGAGAGAGAGAGAAAGAGAGAGAGGGGGGGGAGAGAGAAGAGAGAGAAACAGAGGAGGATGCTGATCCTTTTTGATTTTATAATTTCATGCTCCTTTCAAAATGAAGGATAGGTGAACAGGGATACTGATTATAAAACTCCCTTTCTGCTTGCTCAAACTTTAAAAGGGGTTACTGGTAAGGAATAGGTTAGCAGTTACTGTCCTGTGATCATTTAATGTGGGACTTTAGTAAACAGTACAGCTAGGCTACATTCAAGGATAATCTGTTGATTAAGTTTCTAGTTTGGAATACTGTCTAAATGTTCAAAAGGGACATGGGTAAATCTCATACATAATCTAAATATAATGGCCATGGATATCTGGAAAAAAAACTAATGAGTACATAGAGCATCATCTTGTTTGTTGATCAGCTGAACATTGCTTTAATAATTGCATTGCCTTGTCATGAAATTTTCTCAGTATAGAATTTCTTACCTATAGAGTAATTTATAGAAATGTGTATGAAAATTTAGGTATGGAAGTATAATTATTTTAAAGAAGTATGGAATAAAATTTTCTAATTCTATTCTTTGTTCAATAATCTTCAAAATTCTTGATGTTGAGAAACACTGTGATGATATATTTAAGGTGACATTATGGCTCTCTGACTAACTGACTATCATTGCAAATAAACTAATTTTCAAATGTCTAGTGTAATTGAATACATTTTTACCAACTGTAAGGTTCCTATAATTCCTCTTATTCCACTCATTAACTCTTTTTTGAAAATTTCATATATGGGTATTATTTTTGCATAATTTCCATCCCTCCTGTACATCCTCAACTCTTTCCATACCCCATTTCTGACTTCTTTATTATTGTTGACATATACACATGCATTTATAAATGTATATACAGAGATATACACATTGGCTGGGCACATCACAGTAACTTATTTTCTGCATTTGATAAATTGTGGAACTTTGTAATAGTCTCCACTTGTTGCAAATGTAGCTTCTCTGCTGAGTGTTGAGAAGTATACTTGTCTGTAAACATAAGGATACATATTTAGAATATAGTAAGAAATTACTTTGGTCTAAAGAAATGATAAGAATGGGTTCCTCTCTAGGGTCTATGATTTCTCCAGCCTAGCGTATTGGGCTATGTTTATAGGACATTGCATAGTATCTTCTGCAACACTGAGAGCTAGTCCTTTAGGAGGAGGCTAACAGGTCAGTTCTAGTTCATTTACTCCAAATCCTGGGTCCAAAGTATGTGGTGTCTTCAGCTACAGGGTTTTACCTTCAAGTTCTGGTTTTTGGCATTCACGGTTTTTGGCAATAGACTGCGTTATTTGGGGAGTCTCATGGATTATCCTGATCAGCAACCCAATGGGAGATTTCCTTTGCCTGTCACTTCGAATTTTGTTCTATAGCACGCACGCACCAGCGTATTAAATGAGTGTTTGTCAGTAAGGTCATTAAATACTACATTTCCCTTTGGCTTTTCACACCATCTAAGCATTATTTATCTCCCCTTCCACTCTCCCCACAGTACAGCCCACTCTTATCCCTCTCCTGGTAAAGTCCTCCCGGTTTTATCCGTTTTCCTTGGATAATGCCTGTCTCCTGCTATTCCCCTCTCTCAAGGTTCTTCTCCTCCCTTGGTTCCTTTCAGTTTTTCTGGCTCCTGCAGTTACATCAGGACATATTCTCACATCTAAGGTTTTGGAGCTAGGATCCATAAATCAGAGAGAACATTCATTGCTTATTTTTAAGAGTTAGGTTTACCTCTCTTAGTAAAAAAATCTTTAGTTCCATCCATTTACCTGAAAACTGCATGATTTCATATTTCTTTACTGCAGAAGATAACTTTATTGTGTAAATGCAGCACATTTTCAGTATCCATTCATCAGTTGAGGGACATTTAGGTTGTTGCCATTCCTAGCTATTGTGAAAAGACCATCAATAAACATGGTTAGACAGGTATCTTTGAAGTAGGTTATTGAAGTCGGTTATTAAGGTATGAACCAAGGAGTGCTGTAGCTGTATTATATGATAGATCTATTTTTAGTTGTTTTTTTGTAAGAGTTCTCTACAATGATTTCCATAGTGATTGCCTCAGTTTGCAACAGCAGTAGCAGTGAATGGGATTTCACCCTTCCCCACATCCTCACCAACATTTGTCATCATGTGTTTTCTCAATCTTGTACATTCTGACCAGGGTAAGATGAAATCTTAAAGGTTTTTAAATTTGCATTCCTCTAATATATTAAGGATGAAAGTTTTTAAGGTATTCCTTGTTTTTTCTTTTGAGAATTCTCTGTGCTTTAGATTTTGTTTCTCGTGAGTCATCTTATTCTCTAGAAAAATAACAACTTTACAAATATAAGAAAGTTATTCATCACCGGAAGATCTACTTCTAATAGCATTTTAATAAATTATTCATATCTAATGTTCATTGACTTTAATTCAAACTTTATAACAAATTGTTTTGCTTTCACTAATTTTGTGCTTACTTTTCTTTACCATTTTACTTTCCTCCAAAGTATTTCATTTTGGTCTTTCTATTCCCTTTACTAAAAACAAATACATGAACAAAACCAGATACAACGTCAAGATCTAACCAAACTTTCACAGAAATTTTATTAACTCTTCCCTAATATATTATTCCATATATGTTTCAATGTCTTTTGTTCAGTCCTATCAAACAGAAATAAATGGGCAAAAGAATAACTCAGTACCATGTGTCTATGCTGTTGAACTTCTTGCTGGCTATTCAGAGCTGGGTTTAATTTGTATCACAATAATGAGTGATTTTCAGTTTTGCTTCAGGTTTCTTGGAGCAATTGTAGCATTGCAAATTGAATAAATACTATTTGTATCCTTACAGCACTGTCATTTCATAAGGGGTCTAGAAAAATCCTTTTCTAGGAAGAAGAGGAAAGGATTCATGATGGAATAGAAGTTGAATGCAACTTGGGCTTCTGTAGTCTAGCTGAGGTACATGTGATGCTCCTTATGGTAACGAACAGTTTTGGAGTAAGAATGATAAGGTGGGTAAACTTGGAATTTTTAGGAAGGGAAGTAAAATTTTTACCTGTCACTTCTTGCTAAAGACACTAAAAATCATTCATTTTTATACATTTTATTCATGGCAAGAATAGTTTTGGAATTTTCTCCTTTAAATATACAAAGTATCTGCAGTATTTTCTAGGATGGTGATGAATCCTTCTAAAAATAATGTGCTTTTGAATTGAAATGTCTCATCTTGAAGAAAGCCTAAAGGCAAGAAAGTTTAGACATTTGAAATTACCAAAATTTTACTCTAGCTTACTTTCTCAACTGATACATATGCTATGTTAAAATTTAAATATTTACAAGTGTTATTAACGATAATTCTTTAAATTTTTAGGAATATTGTCATCTTTTTACTTAAGAATCAGCAGTGATACAATTAGCTGACTGTCACAGAAAATAACTGTAGTAAAATTAAAATAACTAACAAGTGTGATAGCTGCAAAACTGAGGGACAGATATCATCATGAAAAGTTTAAATACTCATTTATAACATTAGATAAAATATAATACACACTAGCAATTTTTCATCTATATGATTTTATCAGAATATACTGTGTTTGAATAAATTTTCAATAAAATATACTGAGAAGGAAAAAAAGGGGTCATTATAGTATATGAAAAATACAAACTAAGCTAAAATACTAATTTAAATATTGGTAGTTAGAATTGTTTCTCTCATATAGCATTTTGGGTTGTATAGTTGTTTCATGAATCTCAATCAAGTAATTAACATATATCTTAGATGAATTGTATTAGTATGAATATCTTTTTAAAATACAGAAGAACTCTAGGAAACTGATAATTTAGGGGGAACTAACATGCTAGCTAAGTCTCATACATCGAAGTGATTACTAAAGATCTGAGAGGCTATTTTAAGGAAATAGCCAAGGTTTGGAAGGGAAAATTAAATGATTTTAAGTCTATGCTTTTTAGCAAAAAGCTTCATAAATTTGTCTTATTACCTAGTTTCTCTAAGAACAATTACTCATTCATCAAATGAAGATGCTAGATGTGCTCAGAGATACCTGAGAGATGACAATGTGCAATATCAAGTGTCTAGTTCAAAGTAATCCTTCAAAAAGTGGTTGCTGTTATAGTTGATGATAGTTTCTCTCAAGGGTTAAGAATAGAAATGATATTAGGAAAAGTAACAATGACAGGATTGTATTGAAATTTGACTTCGAATGATGGTCTTTATGAGTGCCCTACCCATTAGTAAGCCATTTGTTTGCTTAAAACTTGTTTGTTCCTACCCTTTGGACTCTTATCTAAAAGGGCACCATATAAAGAAAATAACAGTCTATAATTAGGATTAAAGATTTAGGTTAGATCGTAGAGATCAAAATATGATGACCAAGAATAGCTTCTTCAAAATACAGTGTGACATTGAATTGATTCCTTTCAACATATCTAATTCTGTCCTTTCAATCGCACTTCACTTCAAACAAAGCATTATTTATTCAATAAATTTTGCAAGGAATAAAGGAAAAAAATCAACTATATTTTTAAAAGATTTCCTGAAAGAGTCCCTTGATATTTATGAAGAGTGGCTAGAAGTGACAACTCAGGATGGAAATGGAGAAATTCAGGCAATCTCAAGGCTTAAAAAAAAGGGGGGCTATGTCCTGGACAATTTGAAGATTTGAAGACCTCCAGTTTTACAAACTCTTATAGTGTTTTAGAACCTAGTTTTTTTTTTCTTCAGAGCCATGGAGGAGAAATTAACAAGAACACCGAGGGTTTTGTATAGATGCTGCAAATAGGTAGAACTCTAGAGGAAGGAAAAGATTAAAAACTAAGATTAAAAGTCAAATGTTTCTTTTTATAACAGATGGCCAAACAAAGAGAATAACTGTCTGTGAGGTGCCTAACCCTAAGTGACAAATCTACAATGAAACCTCTACACCTAAAGTTCACATAACATAGCAGAACTGGGAAAGAACATTTTGATGCATCTCTAAAGTTGTCGATTAACTCAGAAAGCCACAACTGCCCAAGATGTAGAGAATAAGAGACTGCAGGGTGAATGTCCCTGGGTAGGATTCACCCACCCAGAACTCAGGGCCCTTTGTGGAAAGGGGAAGAAAGATTGTAAGAGCCAAGGGTGGTGGATTACCACCAGGAAACAGCTTTCTAGGAAGCCAAGAACTTGGTTATATGAACTGACAGCAATGGTAACAGTATACACAAGACCCATGCAAACTGAAATGAAACAAAAACCCAATGTAGAACTGGGGAAATGGGTAAGAAACCCCAACGTTAGCTGACTGGCAGCTGATCACAGAGGGAGAGAATAAAATCGGTGTTGTATGAGGGAGTGAAGCTAGATATGTTTTCAGGGCTCAAGTATAAACTCACACCAAGGGACTTCTAGGGATATAATGTGCCTCAGTAGACCTTGACATATGACAGAATGCATGAAATCCAGTGGGGGGAAATGGGGTGTGAAGGGTCTAAAAAAATGAAGTAGTATTGTATGAAATGAAAACATTTCAATTAAAAAAATCCTAGCACTCAGGAGGTAGAGGCAGGTGGATCTCTGTGAAATTCAGGTAGCCTAGTCTACATAGGTAGTTTCAGGCCAGATGGGGCTATAGGAAGACTCTGCCTCAAAAAGTAAACAAACAACAACAGCAAAAGGGAATATTATTAAGTAACTAATTTGAGAATGTCTACAATGCTTATTTACAAAATAATTTGTCTACCATATAATTACTGTCAACAAGGTGTCCAGAATTAACACAGGGGTAGTACAGCATACAGGAAGGGAAAAGGAACGTTCTTATAGGATGAATCTGAAAGGTTCATTTGTTAAAGCCTTGATTGGCAGCTCATAAACTCTTAAGAGAGGACTGGATCTTGAGGGCTGGATTTTAAACAGTGGCTTAATTGATTGATCCATGAAATGATAACAGTACTTGGATAGTGGTGCAAAGTGTGATTTGGGTTTAGTTGAAAGAAATCAGTCTTTGGGGACATACCCTAAAAAATATGTCTGGTCACCAGTTACTTCCCATTTCTCTTTTCCTGACAGCCGTGAACAACTTTGGTATGTTATGTTGTTCCATTATGTTTCAGGCTCATTACAGACCTATGACCATGGAGCTCTCAGAATTTTAACTAAAATCTGTGAAAATTTTTACCAGAATAAGTCTTTCTTTTTCCCTCATTTTCTTAAGATTCTTCTCAGAGTGACAAAAAGTTTGATTAATACAAAAGTACATAGTAGTTCATGCCTTTAATCCCAGCAGAGGGAGGAGGATCTCTGTGAGATAAAGTCCAGCCTGGTTTAAATAGTGAGATTTGAGCCAGCTGGGGCTATAGGGAGAACCCATCTCAAAAAACAAGAACGAAAGAAACTTTACATCTATATAGGGAGATATCTATAGGGATTAAGGCTTATCAATAAGACAGAGAACAAAGGATATGAAGACAGGACAAAGGCAGCAGACAGTGATCTGTGGTTTAGAGAAAGAAGAATGGTATGTGGCTTCTGAAGACTGAGGTTTTCTGGATGAAGGGAGGCTTTTGGTTAGGGTTCATTTCCATTAAAGAGTCGAAGAGAATGGAAAAAAGCAGTTTGCTGAAAAAAAAGAAGGGAGAGACTGTTGTGATTGAATTGAACTTTTACTCATTAAACACATACCTAAAACATACATTCCTAAATCAGAAAAATCAGACTGGAATACTTTTAATTATAAAAGTCCTTCCTAACCTATATGACCCTTATTGTTATGTAGCATAGCAAATATATTTATGAACATATCATGAATATCTATTTATATATTTGACATGCCACTTCTAATTGCTGTCATTTTATAAAAATTCTCCACAAATAAATTTGATAAACATTTGTTTTTGTTTTTTTTAACAGCATATGAAAGTATTGTCTGATGTTCAGATACAGAAAATATAACAAATAATCCAAATTGATTTGATCATTGAGTCCATTTCACTAGATCTTAAAAAAAGTTAACTTACTATTTTAATTTAATTTTATTTATATGAGTGTATTTTATGCATACATGCAAGTACACTCATATCATGCAGTGCCCACAGTTGTCAGAGTAGGGCACCAGATTCTCTGGTGCTGGAGTAACATGATGGCTGTTAGCCTCTATGTGTGTGCTAGGCATTGAATCCCAGTCCTCTGTTAGAGCAATCAGTGCTCTTACCCATTGAGCCATCCCTCCAGCCCCATTTATCTAGATCTTTTGACTGTCTTCAGAATACTGAAGTGTAGTTTATGGGAAATGTTCCTAGGTGATAAGGAAGCTACCTTCTGAATGAACCTGTTCTCTCACTTGTCTGCTTCCACTTAGCAGTTCAGAACTATCCAGATTCTCAACTTATGATATGTAAGATAAATTATAATAAGAATCATTACCAGTGTTGTTAATATTTTCCTCATAATATGCATTATGTTTTGGTTAAAATGTTTCAAGATTATTCATTTATTGCTAAATCATTGTACAGTTAAAGTTTGGCGTGATCTGGGTGCACTTTAACACATACACAAAACATATACAAAAAATAAAAGTTTTAAAAGCTTGATTAAGTTCAGTGCTACTAAAGACTTACATACATTTTTATGATATATTTTCAAGTTGTTATACATGTATCTGGTCAATTTTGGAAGTATTTATCAATATATCATATATATTTCATTCATCAATCTTAATTCCACAGGTAACACATATTTTGGGAAAGTAAAGGAAACAAAGATTCATGTATTTTTATGATCAGCATAGCACTGCTGTTCAGAAAAAATATGCTGTGTGGACATTTGTTAATGTATCAACTTTATTATAGCATAAATTGTGAAAAAAGATGTTAATGTTTCTAGCAATAGTGACAAAATCACATACTTTACTCCTAAATAATGATAAAAAAATTTCCAGACATACAAATATCTCTCTGTACAAGTCCATACAAGGGTGGTGAGGGTACAGAAGGGAGTCCCAGAGTCTTGTGTTATTATTAATATAAGGAGGTATTTCAGTTAAAAAATATTTTCATATAAAATATCTTATTTTGATAGAGAAAGAAGAAAGTTTAGAATAAGATTAATACGGATATAATCATTAATGTGAAAAACAACTATTATTCTCCTCTCTCACTAAATTAGTAATTATGCTCCTCATCTGGATTTGTTAAAATGATTACAATACCATTTCTTAAGTTATTTGTGAAATGTTCTCATATTCTTTTATTGAATACAAGTTATTAGGGATTTCAATTTCTTAGAAAAGCACATTAAATGCATTTTAAAAAAAAACTGTGATGACATAATGAAGTCATACAAATACCACAATTATAAGCAACAAGGATTTTTTTATACATATAGTATATTTTAAAATATAAAAGTAGTGAAATGTTGGAACAAAACCAATGAAAATAGTCAAAATTGGAAAATGGTGAACACTACAGAATTAAATATTTATCAGGATATTTTTAAGAAAAGATTGAAAATTGGGAATTTCTCTATGAATCATTTAAACTTCAAAGTCATAGTAATAAAAAAATTATAAAGAAAAATTGTAATTACATATTTTTTTAGTTCTTATTTTTACGTTTTAAAATTAATTATTTGACAAATCTAAACTATTTTCACTGTGGCTCAGTTAAAGTTCATCCCGAGGTTGAAAGAACGGTAGAGTCTGATTAGTACACATATTTATGTTACTATAGTCAACTGGTTTTTATGATATTTATAATTTTGTGTTGCCATAGAATTTTGTGACCTACCAACCTGGTAGCTATGGATGTTACATTGGGAAACAGCCCAGAAATTTCCAAAATATGTCACAAACTGATAGTATAGTCGACTGATGATTTTAGTTGTGAATCAGCTGTCTACAGTTCGTTGTGACCTTCAGATGTGCTTGCTTCTCTCAAATGCAGACATTTAACATTTCTAGGCTAATTACTCTAAAGAAACAAACAACAAATGGATAAATAACAAACAATCTGAAAGGGATCAGTGCAGCAGTTTTAAAGGTCAAATGATAGTAACCACCGATTTGAAAAACAATAACAACCCTGAGCTAGATATTCTGGATTATTATAGCAAAAGATCACAGCTTAGGAGGTTAACAAAAACAAGGCATTTATTTCTCACAGATACATGGACTAAAAAGTCCAACGTTAAGGCACTGATGAAGGGCTGATTCCTCATGAACAAATATGTTTTTTCTCTCTCTTTTCTTTTTTTTTCTGTAACCTCATTATAGATGGCACAAGAGAGCCTCTTAAACTGGCATGGGTAGACCATGCCAGAGGGAAGTGCCTCATGATCTTATGTTTGAAAGGCCCTAAGTACATAAATGGCCCTACATCTTGAATGTTTCGATTTCTTCATTTCCACCTTCAAATGGTACCAAGCATAAATCGGCAGGACATTAACAGTGTGTAATGGAGAGTTTTTATATATTTATGGAGAGAGTATAAGGGAAGAGAGATAAAGAAGTGAAGGAAGTCTAAGAGTTTGCAATACAAGAAGCTGAACAGCAGATAATGAAAAAAGAAGCTGGACTTTTTAAATACCCAAGGTTTAACTGATTGTTAAAGCAGAAGTATGCGTGAGGAAGGAGCTGGGTGTTTTAAAGGCTAAACTCCAAGAGAACAAGATTCACATGAGAAGACCATACAAGACACTTAATGAGACAGTAGATAATTGCTTCCTTCTGATCATGAGTTTGCTTTCAGAATCAAGACAATGAGAATATTTGACCTTCTTTTGTCCTATAAATTAAAGGTGACTCTAAATTTGGAACGGGAGGCAGGAGAAAAGACTGGCTGGAATTGTACACAGGCTTAAATACATGTGGAGCTGAAAGGAAAGCCAGGGCAGATAGAGGACTGGGAAGAAAGGTGGAAACATCAGAGGCTTCATGGGCGTTAAGCACCAGCTTCAATCTGTCTGGGAGGACAGTTGGTTGCCTCTTGGGTTGCTTGCAGCCCTCATGCTGGTAGCTGGGCCCACAACCTTATAAAGAAAAGAAAATGCATGGAAATACAGATCATCAAGGCAAGTGAATGAAGCCATTCTTAGAAAGACAAATATCACATTTTCTCTTATGTAAAAATTTTAAAAAGACATGAGCGTGAAGGGATTATTATGAATATAATAGGAAGGGAACCTGTTGGCAGGGGTAGCATGTAAATATGGGTAATGGTGGAATAAATATGATCAAAATCTCTACAATACATACATGACAATGTCATATTGAAACTCACTATCTTCTACAGTTAATGTGCACTAGCTTTTTTCAAACAAAATACAGCATTGATAATGATTTAAGAATAGTTGGGCTGCCTACAGCAACTCAGAACTGACATATATATATATATATATATCCCTTCATTTAAACCTAGAGTTCTCAGTAGCACTTTTCAGATGGAGAGATTTTCCTATTTGCTTAGTTAGGTGTTCTTGTTGTGCTCTTCCATTTTTATATTCTTTCTGTATATATACACTGATTATAACCATTTCAAAATCCTGAAAAAATTCTAGAAACTAAATTGGAAAAACAGAAATTCTCTTTCTTCCAAATACAGTAACTTAACTTGAAATAAATTCACCAGTTCAATTATAAGATGAGTTTTCTTTTAATATTTAATTTCTGTTAAATAATAGAACAAAGAAAACCGTGTGTTTATGTAGATATTGTGACTAAAGACTATGTCTTTTCAGCCCAGGAATAAGACGAATGTCCTTCTTCACCCAGAGACAAAGGGTACCCAGTAACTAGAGAAGCAGACAAGAAAGCATAACAGCTGGGAGACGTGTCATCTAACATGTTTTATAGGAACCACACATGCACAATGACAGAAAAATTTAGGTGTTGATGAATTTATTTTCTTAAGGCAGAAATAATCAGATGATTGGAGGCTGTTCTAAGGGCAATCAATACAGATGATACTGTATTCATTGTAATATAAAATAAAGAACTCATTTCAGGTATATATATTCCTAAATCTCATGTGCCCCAATTGTATGAATGGCTTTCCTTGGTCTCAAAGACTGAATGGATTTGAGTTTCCCTTGTGCAGACTAAAATCTGCAAATACCCAGGTCCTTGAAATAAAATGACAGAATTTGCATATAACCTATAAGCAAACCTCTGTATACTTTGTCATTTGAGATTATTTATAATGCCTAATATATTGTAAATGCTCTGAGAATTGTTGTTTCTACTGCTTAGGGAATAATGACAAGGAAAAAAAAATGTCTGTTAGAAGAGAAGCCATTGCTTTTCTTAATATTTTCACTCAGTTGCTTGAATTCATGGAGGTAAAACACATATTGTACAAGGCAGACTACCTGTAAATGTATTCATATAAAATGAAATTTTTTTTCAAGAAAAACATAGCTCATGCTTGTTAAAATTTTCAGTAATCCCTTTAATAACATCAGTGAAGAAAGGCAGGAAAATTACAAGAATGAAGAACACAGAAGTTAATAAGCATTTCTGAAATTTCAATTAGATTATGGACAATCAAAAACACAACAGAACATCTAGTTACAGTACAGGAAGTTTTGAAATAGTCCAAGAAAAATCTAAAGTACAGATCAAGTTTAGGAATAAGAGAGACTATATGTAATTAGGTGAGGTTAATTTCTGTGAGAAAAATTATCAAATTTTAATTTTATAATATAAAAGTTGATTTTTAAAAATCTTTTTGAAACAAGGTCTCCTTGTAGGCCCATCTTGCTAAAGAAACCAGACTTGGTCTTGCTCTTGTTGCCTCTGCCTCCCAGTGCTAAAATTAAAGGCACGTGCCATCACACCAGGTAAAATTAGATTATTTAATGGTTACCCAGGATCAAAGACTGGTTTTCTTCCAAGGCTTGAGTCATGAATATGGCTGTTCCTGTCTTGGGCCTTTCTCATCTGTATAGACCATATTCAAAGTCAATTCAAACCAAGACCTATCTAGTACATTCAAAATAATAGGAGAACAATTTATATTAAAGGTACAAGAACAAGTTACCATGAAAAAGCAACTGTGAAGAAGACTTTAGGAATGTAAATTATGACTTTCTCTTTCGTTGTTGAAAGAATGGTAATGAAAAGTGTGGAAGGAAATCTCTTCTCTACTGAAAAAAAGGGTCTTGTAAAAGCAATCACATGATTAAAAAATCCATATTTTATGACAAATACTGTAATTATTGATTCACAGGTTCATGTGAAGGTCATTAATAAATGTGAGAATCTTATAGTGCCAATTTGTCAAGTAATAGAATATCCATATGGAGACACTGACTCATCCCACAGGTCACTGACCACTTGGAAGGAAGAATAAACTTCCACACCGAGCAGAGTTGCAGCAATTTCCTCACTAAATTGAGAGTGCTTCACATTATGCATGGTGAAATAATAAGACATTAAAGATCTCCTGGGGAAATCTAATGTCAAGAACACAACCTCACCTATGAACTATTACTACCCAGAGTGGTGTTTGACCAAGACCAGTCTGCTAGTATATAATTATAGTTGAATTATGATGAGTCCAAATTAAGATGTATTCTAAAAATACACATTAAGTTATTTTAGGTTATATATGACACAAATTATGTCTTTAATCAACAGTTCTGCTTTACTTCTACCTTCCCTTTTACAAAACTATACATGCTACAGCATTAAATTAATGATCCCAAGAGAAAGTAATTAATATCATCCAAACTGCGGGATGTTGCACCCTACAACTGTCCTTAACTCTTCAGAAAGTCAACAATCATAGCTTTGTGCTGGTGTTTAAACTCAGAGACTAAGGGACACAATAACAGAGGCAATATGAACTCATCAGATTTGATGTAGAAGTGAAAGAAAACAATGTCGGCAATTACATATATATATATATATATATATACACACATATATAGTATATATACATATTATATAATAGAAATGTAGGTATTGATATTAGATGATATTATTAAACAGTTCTTTAAATTTGACAGAGTGATTTTATACAACATATGCTTACTCTAGGTGTGCTGGTTAGTTTGTTGACACAAACTAGAGACATCTGGGAAAAGGGAGCCTCAATTAAGGAACTTCCTCAACAGATTCACTTCTTCACCTGTTGAGGGGCATTTTCTTGCTTGCTAATGGACACAGAAAGGCCTAGGTCAATGTAGGTGGTGCCATCCTTAGGCAGGTGGGCCTAGACCATCCAAGAAAAGTACCTAAACAAGTCAGAAGAAATAAGCCAGTGGGCAGTGCTACCCTGTGGTCTCTGTTTCAGTTCCTTCCTACAGATTCTTGCTGTAAATTCCTGCTTTGGCTTCCCACCATGATGAACTATAACTTGTAAGTCAAATAAAACTTTTCCTCCCACAGGCTCTTTCAGTGATTTTCACAGCAACAGACACCGTTATTTTACAGTAACATGGTCTAGGTGTATATCTTATTTCCATATGCTTGCTAAAATATGTGAGAAAGAAATGTTTTATTCAATTTTTGTGATTTGTATTCAATATAATTTGATAGTATGTAGATCCCCCTCCTCTATTCACACCTGCCCTTATTGACCTCTGCGTAGTTTAATGTAGTCTATTTTATATATATATGGCCTTTTGAGTCTAATCACTGTCCCCAAAAGTCCTTTAGAGAAGAATTTTTTATAAATTGGATGAAATATTAAAAATTTCTGAGCCTATATCAAGAAATATTATTTTTCATTAGATACATTTTCCCTGGAGGTGGGACACGGCTAGTCGGATAAATGTTTGTCAAGTCATCATGACGCCCTAATTTTGTATTCCTAGCACCCATGTAAAAGCTGGGCAAGTGTAGAGGCATCTGAGAATACGTACCAGTAATCCCAGTGCTACCTGAAGGAGGCAGTGATAGGGGATACCTAGGGTAAACTGGCTAGATAGACTAGGAAAATGGGTGATATCAGAGTGCAACGAGAGAACCTGCTTTAGGAAACATGTTCACACACATTTCCACATAGATATTCACACGCACATGCAAGCATACATATACCCATGCAAATATAAACATGCCTCCCACAAAGTTTTCATTTTAAAATGTGAGAGTCCAAATTGTGTGTAAGCAGGGTTAGGAATGAACCAAAAATTTCATTTTCTTTTTTACCTTATTTTATTTTCTTCCACATGTATTTCTTAAGTTTATTAAAACACATAATATTTACAACAATGTCAAATAATAGGAAATGATGAGATTCTCTGCTGTGAAAATGCTATTCTCCTATACAATACTATGAATTCAATTCCTTTTTTTTTTCTTCGATGATGTACAGCTCAGACCTTGGAAGCCAGAGGACAATGAAGCTGTAGCCGGCTTTCCACTGTTAGCATCCACCTGTAATTTTAACTCATACTAATGTAAAATCATAATTGCCTGAGATCACATCAAATGCCTGTGAATGTTTATTTTAATTATAGCATCAAATAACAAGGAGGCAGCTTACTAACTTGTTATGAGTTCTCCCTTACTTAGGCATCTCCAAACGCTATAGAAACGTGGCAGAATCACATTTTCATATTTGTGTTTGTCTCATTAAATTTAAACTGTGCTCCATACTCTAATCATTTAATTAAACTTATGTTTTGGTTCAGGTAAGCAATAAAGAAGATATAGTAATAAAAGTGAAATAACCCCCAAACTGCAGTGACAAATCTAAAACTGCTAACAATTGTTACAAATTGCATATTATAAACATTGCTAGTAATCAGCTTGTAATGTGTGGAGATATAGGTGAGCTTCATAATGAAGCATCAGTTTTAACTATAAGGATGTATTTATACTCATGGCCATTGCAAATGCATACTGCCAATACCTCTAAGAATTGCCATTGAAAAAGTTTATTGTTCACCAATATTTCTATTGTATCAATATTTCTAATTAAATGTGTCACGTATCCAGACAGCTCTTTCTTTACTCCTTTTAAAGTCTTGGGATCCTGCAGAGTCTCAGCACCACTGATTAATGAGCATCTGCCAAAGAAATAGACCTCAGAAATCAGCATATCGTGAAAGCCAATGAAACAAGACGGAAAAACTAATACAGGAAAGACAGAAAGAAATAATAACAGAACAGATAGCTTTATTTCTTTTCAGAAAGAAATATTGTAACGTTCATTCAATATGTATTGACATCATTATATTGTTGAAATGTTCTAGCTACTGATGGTCAATTACCTTTTGAACTAATATGATCTTGGATATTGTTAATTAAGACAAAATATCTAAAATAAAGACTGCTAAGTTGATGGAATTTATGAAGAAGAAAATTATATACGTCTTACACAGTTTCCTTTTTCATTTTTACATGCATTACAGAGAAAGTCCTCAAGATGGCAGCGTTTACCACAGTTAGAAATTATATTTTTACACTTAAAATGATGCAAACTGTAGAATATACAGTTACATTGATTTTTTTTTTTCTCTTGTACGGTATGTGTCTTCAGTAATCTTACTTTGCTGTAAATAAAAAAATAGCCTCAACGAGCAAGATTTTGCTCATTTATTAACTTGTTCCTTCAATATAATTTGCACATTTCGAAGAACAATTAATTTGCCCCCAAAACTTCTGAATAAATACTTATCTGTTTACTTTGGCGAAATTAAAGTAAGTTACTAATATTGTGATAAGAAGGATGAAAGAAATCTTAACTAATATGAATTATAGTTTTTGAAAGCTTGCATATTATCACATTTGCATGGTATTATGGATGCTGTTAGAATTAACCGAGTTAGATTCAAGAGCAGTTTTGATCTTTATTTTGAGAGTGACTGTAGTTTTAATATTCTCACTCTAATAATCATTCCAAATTAGTCAGAGATTTATAATAAAATAATATAATAAAATCTAGGACAGTCAGTATTTTGTCAAAAAACTTATGGGCAAGTTAAATTCTTTTTAACTATTAAATTATAGTAATAACATTAAAAGTTTGGCAGTAAAATTAATTTGTCTACTGGCTATTATGCAGTTACAAAACAGATGAAAAAATCTTGCATGTTCAAAAATAAAGATAGCTACGATACCTTGTAGCTCGTTTTTTAGAGATCTTCTTATCATTCTATAAATATGGAATCTTGTTCACTAATGATTAAAAGGGCAATTTCTTGAGATATTTCACTCATGGTGTAGAAAAGTCAATGATGATATTTTGAACAAATCGCTATAGGTATCTACACATGATTTCCAGTTTTAATGTGACTGTTTAAGGAACCATGTATAGGGGCCGGGGAGATGGCTCAGTGGTTAAGAGGACTAGCTGCTTTTGCAGAGGACCTGGCTTAGATTCTCAGCACCCACATGATGACTAACAACCATCCATAACACCTTTTCTAAGGTCTTTGACACATTCTTTTGACCTCCGTAGGCACTGTACAACACAAGTTCACTTCCATGCATGCAGGCAATACATTCACACACATAAAATAAACTTAAAATAATACAAAAGTAAAATATTAAAAAGAGCCAGATATAAAATTGATCAAATTATTAAAACATTAAAATGCAAGTCAGTTCATCTGAATTAAAGTTCTTTAACTATGACTAGTTTATGTCAGATAATTCTTTGTTGTCAGTGTGTCTGCCTGTGCTGAGAAGGATTTTCTTTTGTAACTTACATATTTTTAAAAATCATCCCTGTCTTCAGGGACAAGCCACCTCTTCTCCCAAAATCTCTTCCAACATTCAGAATTTCCCAAAAGTGACAAAAATACCAGGTTTGAAATTTATTGAAATGGGCATTTTATTTATTTATACTTATTTTCCTTTATAAGTAAAATACCGTGTAAGTTAGTAAAATTTGTTTTTAGTCCTTGTCCAGTAAATCATGGGTAAGATCAAGTAAAATTATCAAGTGTCTGTATTTAGCTCTTAAGTTGGTTTGGACTGTTGATATCAATAGTTATTGAGAAAATGCTACAAGGCTAGCTTTTGAGAAATTATGGTACAATGATCCTATACAATGGTGGATTAAAAACAGGTAGTATGCTAAGTTATTCTTCCTATATCAACTTTCCTTTGGTAACTTGATTTCTATGATGAAAACTGCCCCTAAACTCTTATTCAACAATGCTTCATTTACAGAAAGGACTGTTCACAATACAATTAGATTGATACTGGAATAACTCTTACAGATCCACATTTCTTAGAAACCAGAATCATTGGTCCATCTTAAATTTGGTATTTTCATAAATGCAAACACTTATGCAAATTGCTGAATAAGTGAATCCACTGGTGATATGATGGAGTGGAATGAGGCTGAATTATTTTCAGATATCTGCTTTGTTCATGACAATGTAGGTCGAAGAGAGATAGAGATGTTTCAAAAAAAAGATGATCTCTTGCAGTCTTTGGAGTTTACCTAATGTCTTCTACCTATGCATTCTTTTAAAGCCTCTTATTGATACTCTCTGTGTATAAAATGATATAGCTGATTTTCAGCAAGTGCCAAAATGCATTGTTCTGTTCTTTGGATTCCTGTTTTCTCAAGAGTACTAGACCCCAAATAGATTTCTTTCTCACTCTTAGCCAAAAGTAAAACTAGATTTAACTGTAGATATCTAATCTCTATTAGGAAGAAACGATCTAAGATAAATTTAAATGATGCATAGATTCCTAGTCCAATGGGACAATGAAGTATGGACCAGATAGGATAAATAGGGAAAATCATGGAGAAAGTCAGCTGAGAACAGATTCCCCCTTGTCTGCTACCTGATGTAAGATGTAAGCATGCAGCTTCCCCCTGCGATAGTCTGGACCTGGTCTCACTGCTTGCCTTCCTTACCACATCAGACTGGATCACCAGCTGTGAGCCAAAATAAACTTTTCTTTTCTCATTTTGAATTTTTGTCAGATTTTTGGTCACAGCGACAATAAAAATAACTACGATAGGATAGTTAACTACCTCATAATGTCCTATAGCTCATGATGAAGTTGAATTTGGTACAATATATTAAAATGCTAAATTCAGAGGACACTCTTTTTGTCAACATTAAGATTAAAACATAGGAGGTTGCTAGTAGAGATCTTTATACATATCAAGAAAATGTTAGTGAGCATTCAAAATTAAGAAAAATAGGAAGAGTGGGGCTGGAGAGATGATTAAGCAATTAAGAGTACTGGATGTTGTTGCAGAAGACCTAGGTCACGGGTGAACATACATACATACAGGCAAAACATTCATGCACATTAAATAAGAAAAATAAAATACTTTTAAAACTAAAACTATGAAGAGCAGCTTTTTAAATACCAGTATTCAAGAGGCAGAGGCAGGGGGATCATGGGTTAAAAGCTAGCGTGAACCACAAATTGAGTTCCAGGAAAACCTGGGCAACAGAGCAAGATCCTGTCTCAAAAAATATTTAAAATAAATAAGGGGAAAGGAAAAAAATTATAAAAAACATAAAACAAAAGAGAGGTGCTTTGGTGGGAAAAAACAAAGTAGAGAGAAGCAGGGGGGAAGCCCGCACTGTGAAAAACAATTAAAAAGAACTCAGCTGAATTAAGCTTGAAGCAAATATTCTGATTATGTATTTCATAATACAGTAGGTTTTAAAATTTTTAAATATGTTAGGTACCTTATATATTGTAGGCCTTCTGGCATAGGTTTTGAGTAAAGAGATTATAGTAAGTACATTAAATCCTTAGTGTATTTTATAATCATGTCATATAAATCTGTAATTCATGTCTTTTCTATTAATAGTGGTGCCTCCCAGAAATATCACTTTACCTTAGGAACTGTTTATTTTTTATTGTAATATTTGATGGGGAAGGCCAAATAGTATTTGGATCTGATTCTGTCTCTCTTTTTATCATAGCTGTTAGAATCACTTCCATTCATGTACCTAGAACTATAGAAAATAAATGAATAAATTTGCAGTAATGTCATAGATACAAATAATGGGTACTTGTTGATTCTGTCCCAGGAAAGTTTTCTAAGTAAGGCTTCCTATTTTAAAATGAATATCTTGTATGCAGTATTTTGGCTTGCTTTATTTATATAGTTGGTGGCTCCAGTTATCAAAGTCACAGCCTTATGAGGGTTATAATCAGCCACTCTCCCAATGAGCCATATCTCCAGTCTTGCCTGCCTCAAGGAAGACCAGCTCCATTTCAAAGAACTGAGAAATATCTTTCGAGGTCTTCCTACCTCTTCAGAATATTTTAACCATCAGTGTCCTGAGCACAGTAAATTCACATAAAGATAAATGATAGGACAATGCTCATTTTAAAACTTTGATAGGCTTTATTCCAGTAGGTGCAACAGAATAAGGTTTCCTTTTTCCCTCCATTTACTTTTTAATTTGTTTCTTGACTGGGTCTCATTCTGAGTATAGGCCTGGCTGTCCAGCAACTCACTGTGTAGGCAGATTTCCTTCAGCGTGAAGCAATCCTCTGACCTCAGCCTCCCAGGTATTGGAAATATAGGCAAGTTCTACCATGTCAGGCTAGAAGAAGATTTTCATTTTAAAAGATTTTTAAGAATATAAGAATACATGTAGACACACAGTTCTTATAAGCAGAGTTGTATAGACTCAAATCCCAGACAAAGGATAAGTGTGTAGTGGAGGTAGAGCAGGCAGCATCTCCTTTACTTAGTGCCATCTGAGATATGCAGATAAGCCACACAGGAGTCAGCATAGTGCAAGGGTTTTCTGACTCACCCTGATCCAATTAGAAGAGGACTGTGTTTGAAATTTGGTTTCTGAGAGGAGTCTATAAGAGAAAAAAGAGGCTTATCCATCCTGCTCTACATTAGTAAGTCTATTTATGTCTACATTATGTAACAAATTGAGCTTCTAGAGAGAAATCATATGAGTATATTTAAAAAAATAAAATCTGAAAACATTAAAGAATAAGGAAGGTCTGGCAACAGACAGTGAAAGTCCTACAACCTTACCGTCTCAGGTAAAACAAAGTTTTATTTTCAGCAATTTAATCTTATTAATGAAAATGTAATAAGAAAAAGTTAAAACTGCACTATCATTTTCAAAATGCCTTAATTGATTCCTTTTCTTAATTATGACTTGACAAATCTCTTGTATTTAAAATTTGTCTAAAAGTTTTTTGTCTCTATTTTTAAGTGTATCAATAGAGTTTCTTTCAAGGAAAATGTATAACCACATCGCTGTGCCTTCATCCTTTGTAGAAATGTGGATTGAATAGATAACACCTGATATTTTAATCTAACAGCCTTTAATAAACTGTCATCATTCAGGTTGAAGAAAAAGCTTTCCAAGTTATATTTCACATAAACTTACATAACCTTAAAAAAACTGCTTAAATTAAAACATTGCACACATTTATATTGCCATTATAAAACAATTTCTCCATGTTTTCCTATATAATTACTTAGCTACTTCAATCACAGTGGTGAAAGTACTTGTTCCTAAGACATTGTCATCTATAATCCAAAAATCTTATATAAGCCATAAGAGAATTTGAAAATTCAGCATTTTGTATTTGCATACTAATCATGACAAAACAGTGGTTCCGGAAAGTGTCAGTTTATATTGCAATAATGTTAGAGGTACAAACCTGACACCCATAATCGTTGTCGGTCATACAAATATAGCACATTGCTATAAAATTAGTTCAGTCATTCAAAGAGAATGAAGGTTGTCACCCGGTTTTCTTTGTGATTTGATTACTTGGACTAGGTTTCCTTTAAAAAAAGAAAGAAAGAAAGAAAGAAAGAGAAGGCATTGAAGAAGAAAAAGCTAATGATAATGAACAAATGAAGCAAAGGAATTATGCATGAGTTCACTACACTTTTGTCAGTTTGCACAGTCTTTTAGAAGGTGCTAATTTCTTTCTGTGGTATTAAAATACTGCACTGTCACCTTTGGAAGAGCAGTGGTACACATAATCCTTAGAATATTTCACTCAACCGTCCTCAAGAAGTACAGTACAATAGCCTAGGTCTTTTGAGAAATGGGTACAACATAAGAGCTGCGACATAAGAGCCCTGTGACTGATTGATTGTCTGTTAGATACAATGTGATATTTGGATTAAAGAAACTTCACAAGTATAAAGCACAAAGTATTTTTATTTTATTTTTAACTTTGGAACATAGAAGTGTGTTGTTAGAGTTGGAAACACTAGTCTTGCAATCTAGAGGGCATTTGGTCATTCTCAACACCACAGTCTATGTCTTTTATAGAAAATGTAACTTAGAAAAACCCTTCCTAATCTTGTGTGAAGTGTAATTTTTAAAACACCGTGTGATCACTAGAAAAATCATGCATAAGAATCCAATTAAGCTGAGCTACTTAAAAAAGCAGGTTATTGTATGTCATTGAATGAAAATTATTGTTTAATATATAAATAGAATCATGCTCAATTTGTGGAACATTAAATAATTACATTAACTCAACATCTGCTTCTGCATATAAGTGAAAGCATTTTAGTCTTCTGTTAACTGGCCAAAGGTGACTTAGCTTCACAAGCTCTCCCTGACCTAAATAACCGGGAGGCAAGAACATTAAGGCACTTTTACTACCCTCCAGATGCTGTGATTCCTATAGGAGAGCATAGGGGACGGCATCATTATTCATTGCTGTAAAAATACATAGTGACAATAGTGAGTAAGGGTTAAAGAAATCAAACCAGAAGTCTAATACAGACATTAAGAGATTAGACTCTACACTAATAAATGTCTTAAACTATATATGCACAGACAGTAAATGAACTAACTGGGTATCTAATATTTCCTCAATACAGCAAACAAAGCATAATAACACAGCATAAATACCAGTAGATAACCTCAGACAAAAACTAAAAGTAGCAATATTCTCCTAATTCATACTTATATAAGTATATTTTAATTGTATAAGTATTATATTGTGAAGTTATTATGCAAGTTCTTCGTGTTGTATTTGGTGCTGAAAACTCAAGATAAAATACCAAAGATCTGATATATTATGTTTTGTGTGTGATATTCTTTTAGGACGATAAACAAAAAATTCTAACAGTACTTCTCAGTATAGAGTTTAATAGCTGAAATATAATAAGGTAAATAAGCCTCCACGATGTATCAGTAAAGACTAAGAAATGACATGGTTAAGGAATACCAACAATTTATATATCCCAAATAAACACAGGACAGAGTGTTCTGAGACACTAGTTCTGTTTCATATTCAACCTCCTTTTAAAAGAGTATATATACATACCTCATTCGGAGCTTTGACCTGTGGTTTCTTTTAATTGAAATCTCACGGACATAAATTTCACCCTGTGATATTTTTCCTCTTCTCTAACCTTCATTCTGATTCATACTAAGATTTCATTTGCAAGCCTGGGGTATATAATGGGCTTTGCCAGCAAGTAATGCTATCGCTTCACAAACAGAAACACTCCCGTTTAATAATGATGTTAAATAATTATTGCTAAGCTATGGGCTGCCACTACATGACTTTGAAATGACTATGGTGTGATTAGAGTATAACTGCAATGTTCGTGAAATCAGCTGGAAAGTAGCTGTGATGCTGTTTATTGTGAATGTATCAGAATAATGGTTCATTTATTTTAAAATAGATCAGAGCATAAAATGTGCAAGGATAGGAACAATGTATTGGCTTTGATTTTGTGAATGGCAAATGATCATTCACTGAGGTAAGATTAAAAGAATCATCCTTTAATTCCCTAGCACTGTTGTGTGAGGTAATTTTTTCAGTTTGATATTTGGATATGTATGTGGTCCCTCTTATCCTTAAATTTTGTTCCTTCTAATCATATAAAGTATTGTTATTCTAATTTTTAGCTATATGCAAACACTGTCTTCCGATACCCTCTAAGAAAAATGTCTTAACATATAAGAGATTAATGGATTTTTATGGTGAATTTTTGGACACTACTGCACTTTTACTGTGACTGCACCCAAGGAAAGTTTGGATAAAATTTGAGCTTATAATTTCATGTGGGGAAATCGTGAGATCAAAATAGTGAACTAGACAATGGATTATGAATATATTATACAGTTTGGAAGGTTTGGCTGGTGGTTTATTTATTAAATACCTAAATGTTCACTCTTAAAAAGAGAGTCGCTGTATTCACAAGCAAGAGGTATTTTGAAGAACCTTAACTGCTGATACATCCCAGTACAGCGCAGGGAGCGCAGGTGTTTAACATAAATGCTCTTCCTCTAATTTAGCAAAATTAAGACCCTCTTAGACAACCAACCATTATAGGTCATTCAGAAATTTTGTATTGTTGCTGTTCCAACCGAACTGTTATGGTAATATTTCTAACTTTACTCAAGTACTAGTATAGATGAGACCAAGTATGCAAACCTTGGCTTAGTGTTTTTCAAAGATCAAATATAGACGGTTCTTTGTGGGAGGGGTATGTTAAAAGAATAAGCAAATCCCTTTAGGAAGTCATTCCATCTGGCTTTCGTATGAAAATGAAAAACGTGAGTATGCTACAAAGCTAGAGTCAGAAATGCCTGGCAGGGAAAGAAGAATTCACCAGAAAGTGCAGAGGGGGAAAGAAGGGTTCGCAGCTTGGCTAACAGCTGCTTGGGATTCCTTCCAGGCTGTGGGAAGCAAAGTTTGCAGTTAGGTGAGCTGGGAGCAGCCCTGCGAGGCAAGAGAAGGGCAGGGACGATCGGTCGCCACAGCTCCCGGACTAGGAGACTTCCTATATAGCACACCGGCCAAGGCTGCTGCAACTTTCCTTTTCCCCCAGGCAGTTTCCGTGGGCACGTAGTCAGTGCCCAGATTAATTTTCTTTCAATTCTTCATCGAATCTTAACATCTACTGCCCCACCTTTAGCCTTCTGCCCTCTTCGCCCTTCTTTCGGATGTCCCTGTCAGCAAATGCCTCTATTTGCAGCACCGGGCATGGTTGTCGGTTTAAGGCGCTCGGGATCTGCCGGCCAGTGCTCCCCACGCAAGGGTGGCTACGCGTCACTCTCATATCTGTTTTGGCCCCTCCACTTTGCAAACAGAAATGCACCCAGAAACGAGCAGCGTTGATGACCCTCATCCGCCCGAGGCGAGGACCTAGGCTCCTGGGATCCGCGTCCCAGCTATCCGCACCGCCGGGTCTCGGTGGCTCAGCGCCCGGCAAGCGTCCAGGAGCGCGGATGTCTCCCTCCAGCTGGTCCCTGCCGGGCATGCTCAGTGCGCGTCCTGGAAGCCGGCTCTCCCGGGGCCGGGATCGGCTTTCCGGGTTTTTGTAGTTGCCGAGGGGCGCTGGGGAGGGGAGACTGGAGACAGTTAGAGCCTTGTTCCACACCCCCTCCCGCGGCCGGCTGCAGCCGCCCGCACCGCAAGATGCTGTCCAATCAGAAGCAGGAGGAGGGGCCTCGGTCGTCACGCCCTCCCTCTGGGCTTATTGAGAGTTATATCAAGAAATTCAGTTCTGAGAGAGGAGAGGAGAGGGAGAAGGAGAGGGGGGCAGAGGAGAAGGGGAAGGGGAGAGCATGCGAGGTAGGAAGGAGCGCCTCAGTCTCTGAAGCACGAAAGAGCTAACTGATTAGGAATTTGTCGGGCAACTGGCACCCCGGGAGAACAGCCAGAAAATCACCATCACCCCAACTCTGACGTTTCCTACCAGAAGTTAGAGACTTGAGCAGTATTGCCATCGAATGCAAATGATATGCTGGATGCTGTGGAAAATACTCCGAGCTGAAGAAGTGCAACTGGATGTGGTGTGTGTTAAATACCAGAAGAGCCCAGACCCAGTGGGTAACAGAGATGAAATGTGGAGAGAATGACTAACGACAAATCTGTGAATTTGTTCTCCGGAGTTGCTAATTTGCCAGCCCGAAGCCACACATTTTACCAGAAGGAAACGTTTTGCTGCTTCTGAATTCTCCCCAAACTGGTGCTACCAGATGCATGGCTTTCTATGTGTTGGAACAAATCCTTCTTAACTGCAGCCTACCGGGAAAGGGGAAAGGTTGAGGCAACTAACGTAAGTGTAAAGTTTCGCATGCACAATTGTAAATTCTGTGTTTAGATATGTCTTCGGTGTAGAAGACCGGTGTTTGTAATTGGGCAGAGGGTTGGGGCAGAGCTCACCTACTGGGTTATATCTGCATCCCCACCTGCATCACTCTGCCGGAACTAATCGCGGGCATCAGCTACTGTGCAGCCTAATGCAGATAAGATTAGAGCCTGGGAACTGACCAGTCCTACTCCAGTGGGTAGCTGCCTGGAACCTTGCACCCATTTAAATCACAGTTAGGGGAGCATCTGAGCGGAAGCCTTTTTAACGTGCGTTATTGGGTTGCGGTATTTATGGGTAGCAAATGTTGCTAATATTATAATCAGACACGGGGTTAACAAACTGCATTTTTTTCTCTTTTATGCTCAGTAGAAAAATATTGTGCTGTTACATAGGAATGTTGGCTGCGTTTCACTTACATCTCAGCACGCTCTTTCATCTCTAGGACAAGGAATTGTTTATTATCATGCATTTTTAAAAGTTTTAATGTGTTTTTTAATCTTAATGGAGATAATGTGGCAATATGGAGAAAAGAGCAAAGGTTCAGGGTAAGAAATCTGAAGTCTTGGTTTTGTGCTTTGAGGCAATAAGGCTGTGTAGCGGCCAGTGACTACTGCTTTGATGCTGCAGCATGTCCGGATGCTCATTTCCCAGTAAGCTTGTATTAGACGACAGTTGAAGAACTGAGAGGAAAGAAAAACAGTCTTTTTAGAGGCAGGAGATGACTCAGTGTGTCAGAGAAGAAAACACATCATATCTGACATGTGACAAGGCAGTTAGGAGCAACCATCGCTAAATGCTTCGGTTCTTTTCACATGCACCTCAAACAACTGAGGGAGGGAGGTTAGAAGCCAGGAGGTGGGTAGGACAGGGGGAGGGGAAGCGGAGAACAAGAATGCATGCTTGGAATTAAACAGTGTTCTGAAAAACAGCATGGGGAAATCCAGGTAAAAATAGCTGCTGTCCTTAATTCAAAAGTAGACAGTTTTGATTTTCTCTGGGCAAATGCAACAAGCAAGGGGCATTCAGTGTTTGAATCCATGGAGTTAACTTGCAAACTGTGGCAGAGACTGTCATGTTTACTAATATGCAGTGAAAATGTGGTGCGATGTTTTGTGGCTATGTTTTCATTTCCTGAAGAATAATACTGTCTGTACAATTGTGTTGACAGTGGCTGTCTCCAAATAAGGGATGAGATGTAATGCCTCCTCCAGTCCATGCACACTTCCTCTTGCAATTCGTACATCACTCCGCAGTGGAAATCTTTAAACCCTAAAACCCAGGAAAAGAAAATAAATACATTATCATGGACCTGAGGGATTTTTACCTGTTGGCTGCTCTGATTGCCTGTTTAAGGCTGGATTCCGCAATAGCTCAAGAACTTATTTACACTATAAGAGAGGAATTGCCTGAAAATGTGCCCATAGGAAACATACCAAAGGATCTGAACATTTCTCACATCAATGCTGCCACAGGGACCAGTGCCAGCCTTGTCTACAGACTGGTTTCTAAAGCTGGGGATGCCCCTCTGGTGAAAGTCTCTAGCAGCACGGGAGAAATTTTCACGACCTCCAATAGAATTGACAGAGAGAAACTCTGTGCTGGAGCTTCTTATGCTGAGGAGAACGAGTGCTTCTTTGAACTTGAGGTAGTGATCCTCCCCAATGACTTTTTCAGGCTGATCAAAATCAAGATCATTGTCAAGGATACCAATGATAATGCTCCCATGTTTCCTTCTCCAGTCATCAATATTTCCATTCCAGAAAACACTCTGATCAACAGCCGCTTTCCAATCCCTTCAGCAACAGATCCTGACACAGGTTTCAATGGGGTACAACATTATGAATTGCTAAATGGGCAGAGTGTTTTTGGACTGGATATTGTGGAGACTCCAGAGGGAGAGAAGTGGCCGCAATTGATTGTTCAGCAGAACTTGGATAGAGAACAAAAAGATACCTATGTGATGAAAATCAAAGTGGAGGATGGAGGCACTCCACAGAAATCCAGTACAGCCATACTGCAGGTCACAGTAAGTGATGTGAATGACAACAGGCCAGTGTTTAAAGAGGGTCAAGTGGAAGTGCATATTCCAGAGAATGCTCCTGTGGGGACCTCTGTAATACAGCTCCACGCTACTGATGCAGATATAGGCAGCAATGCTGAAATCCGATACATATTTGGTGCCCAGGTCGCCCCTGCAACCAAAAGACTCTTTGCTTTAAATAACACTACTGGGCTGATTACAGTTCAGAGGTCCTTAGATAGAGAAGAGACAGCCATTCACAAAGTGACAGTGCTGGCGAGTGATGGCAGTTCCACTCCTGCTCGAGCCACAGTTACCATCAATGTCACAGATGTAAATGATAACCCACCGAACATAGACCTCAGGTACATCATAAGTCCCATCAATGGCACAGTGTACTTATCTGAGAAAGATCCTGTCAATACAAAGATCGCCCTTATTACAGTTTCAGATAAGGACACAGATGTGAATGGCAAAGTGATCTGTTTTATTGAAAGAGAGGTCCCATTTCATCTAAAGGCAGTATATGACAACCAGTATCTACTAGAGACCTCTTCTCTGCTGGACTATGAGGGCACCAAAGAATTCAGCTTTAAAATTGTTGCCTCTGATTCTGGGAAGCCCAGTTTAAATCAGACTGCCCTGGTAAGGGTTAAGCTTGAGGATGAAAATGACAACCCGCCGATTTTCAACCAGCCTGTAATTGAGCTGTCAGTTTCTGAAAACAACCGACGTGGGTTATACTTAACCACTATTAGTGCCACAGACGAAGACAGTGGGAAGAATGCAGACATTGTTTATCAGCTGGGGCCGAATGCCTCCTTCTTTGATCTGGACCGAAAGACAGGAGTTCTGACAGCCTCCAGAGTCTTTAACAGAGAGGAACAAGAGCGATTCATTTTTACAGTGACTGCCAGGGACAATGGGACCCCTCCCCTCCAAAGTCAAGCGGCAGTGATAGTTACCGTTCTGGATGAGAATGACAATAGCCCCAAGTTTACTCACAATCATTTTCAATTTTTCGTCTCTGAGAATCTGCCAAAGTATAGTACTGTGGGTGTCATCACAGTGACAGACGAGGATGCTGGAGAGAACAAAGCTGTGACTCTTTCCATTCTTAACGACAACGATAATTTTGTGTTGGATCCCTATTCTGGAGTCATAAAGTCAAATGTCTCCTTTGATCGAGAGCAGCAAAGTTCCTACACTTTTGATGTCAAAGCCACTGATGGAGGACAGCCACCTCGTTCCTCTACCGCAAAAGTAACTATCAATGTCATGGATGTCAATGACAATAGCCCAGTTGTCATTTCTCCACCATCCAACACCTCATTTAAGTTGGTGCCCCTCTCAGCCATTCCTGGTTCCGTGGTGGCTGAAGTTTTTGCGGTGGACATTGACACTGGAATGAACGCGGAACTTAAGTATACAATAGTGAGTGGGAACAGCAAAGGATTGTTTCGGATTGATCCAGTCACTGGCAACATCACTCTAGAAGAAAAGCCTGCACCTACTGATGTGGGCCTCCACCGTCTGGTGGTCAACATAAGTGACCTGGGGTATCCTAAAGCTTTGCACACTCTCGTGCTTGTATTTCTTTACGTGAATGACACAGCTGGAAATGCTTCTTATATCTACGACTTGATCCGCAGGACGATGGAGACCCCACTGGACAGGAACATAGGAGATAGTAGCCAACCCTATCAAAACGAGGACTATCTCACCATCATGATTGCCATCGTCGCAGGGGCCATGGTGGTCATAGTTGTGATCTTTGTCACAGTTCTGGTGCGCTGTCGCCACGCATCAAGGTTCAAAGCAGCTCAGAGGAGCAAGCAAGGTGCTGAGTGGATGTCCCCAAACCAGGAGAATAAACAAAACAAGAAGAAGAAAAGGAAGAAAAGAAAGTCTCCCAAGAGTTCTCTTTTGAACTTTGTTACTATTGAAGAATCCAAGCCTGATGATGCAGTTCACGAACCTATCAATGGGACCATAAGCCTGCCTGCTGAGCTGGAGGAACAGAGTATAGGAAGATTTGACTGGGGCCCAGCACCTCCAACAACATTCAAGCCTAACAGCCCTGACCTGGCCAAGCACTACAAATCTGCCTCTCCGCAGCCTGCTTTTCATCTCAAACCAGACACTCCAGTTTCTGTGAAAAAGCACCATGTGATTCAGGAGCTCCCTTTGGACAACACCTTTGTTGGGGGCTGTGACACCCTTTCCAAACGATCTTCCACTAGTTCAGATCACTTCAGTGCCTCAGAGTGCAGTTCCCAAGGAGGCTTCAAGACAAAGGGCCCCTTACACACCAGACAGGTAAACGAGCACTTTTACTGGTCTATAAGTACTGCATACAAGTGCCCAGTCAACCAGTATTAACGTGCCAGTGTGTCTATTGTTTTGGTCTAACTTTAGCTTACTTATAAAGAGAAAAAAGAAAAAAAAAAAAAAAACAACTTGACCCCTTTTCTGTTCCTCTGGGGCTCAGTCAAGAATTTTTAGAACAGCTTTGAAATTTCTGAGTTCTGAGAATTATTTAACCTCCCAGTTTCCTTCAAATGACAAAAGATGAAAAGAGGAAATAATTCCAAAACGTCCCAAGATAATGTTTGCAGAAGAAGAAAACCCATCCCGATTTGCCCAGTTCTGCTGCTGGGCCCCCAAATTACTTGCTTCAAGAATTTCACATTACCTTTTGATCAAAAAGTCACCTTCAAACCTCAAGTTTAAATGACGTTTGAAGGTCTGACACCAATTACACAAGGAGCTGTGTTTGCTAAAGGGGTTAATGTTTTTTCTTTTTTTTTTAAGACTCTAAACAAGAAAGTAGAATATTAATGTACATCAGCTGTGAAGTACCTGATGGTTGATTGATTGCATCTAAGCCATATAGGAAGTCTTCTCTTTGATTTCAAGTTATTTTATTGTAATATAGTAAATTGGGTATTTCTTAGAAAGATTTGTCAGTGTCCATAATGGCCAGATACAATAAAAAGAAAGAAAAAAAAAAGGAATGCTTTTTTCTAATATAACTGATTTATAGAGAAAAGAAGGAATCCATTGTACATACTCTCTCATCTTAGTAATGCATAAGTGATCTGTCATTCTCATTTTAAACTGTGAAATATGCCATATGAAGAGGGATTAAGAGGCTGAGAAACTCATATTTCAACCAAATCCAGAATTAGTTTTTCTTAGGTCTAATAATTCCTTGTTAATAAAGATTTAAATGCAGTGCTGTCTAATTTATTTCACTGATGCTTGTCTGTTGCCACAAAATTTGAATGTCGATAATAGCCTGTAGATGGCACTAGGGTATCATGTCGCTTGTGCTGGCCAGGTGCCAATCCTGCAGTTGCAAGAAGGGGGGAGGGAAAGATCAAGCTGGTAGTGTGGCCAAAGATACCTCTTATTTAATGAGAGTTGCTCTAGAGCAACTAGCATTTAAGTTCATTTGTTTTCTCTTTAGTGAGTAACTCTCTCCATACCAACTTTCTGGGATTTGGGAAACCAAGTTCTGTGTTTGTGGTATGGAGTCCACCTCTGCTGACGGCCTTTCCACATTGGTTAACAGTCAGCATCAGAGATTTCAGAAAATCAAGTAAACAAAGTTCATTTACAGAATTGTCTTCACAGTCATTGATAAGTCTTTGGAAAAAAAGAGGTTTTTTTTTTCTTTTTTGAAGTTGTGGTAGAGTAGGAACTTATGGAAACTGTTTCCCCTTTTTCATGTAGCAATTGCTCTGGAATGACTTTAAAGCTTAATGACAATAAAGTGGTTATAAAATTATTTTCTCCATGAATCAAGAATATTCTAAGAATATTAAGTATAATCCTATGATTATGAAAGTAAAATCTCTATTTGAATTATTAAATATATAGAGCATTTCGGAAGCACACATGCTTAGAGCTTAAACACACAGGACAAAATGACCTAAAAAACCTAAATCAGTTTTGAAATCCTAGAGGAGTCCTAGGTCTGAGAGGTTATTACATATAAGTGGAAGTCAGAAGGACAGCTTAGTTTCAGGTTAACTTTATCAGCATTTGAAAACAGAGTGGCATTTTAAAATTTGAAACTTGTCCAGGCTTAGTAAAGATTTTTAAAAGTTGTTGATAGTAGATTATGGTAAGAAAAATAACTGATGAAAATAAATGGGCTTAATTAAGAAGTTGCTATTTTCACGAAAAAGAGCAAAACAAAAGGAAAAGTTTTGTCATTTATTTGAATTATGAAGGTCGTATGCCATACACTTGTAGTGTGGTATGATTTATATCACACCTGAAGAAACTAGTGTGATCTGAAACGTCTCACATGAGATCTGAAATTGGTTTCCCAAAGAAAGTTACTGATTCTTCCACATTATATTTCTTTTCAGCTAAGTGTCATGGGTATTGCCACTGAGGAACAGGCCAACCTCTGATTCTTGTTCTAGTAGTTGAACTTAAATACAGTGCAAAGACATACATTAGAAGTGTTTGAGCAAAGCTTGGGAAAGGCCTCTTGTTGATGCTTAGTCTGTCATAAAGATAGAGATGTTTGCTTATATGATGTAATCTTGCCAAAAAAAAAAAAAGGATGCTGAATAACTCTCTAAGTAGAAATACAGTCTATTTTAGTTATCCTTCTGACCATGAGGCACTTTGCTGCTCGCGTTGTACATTCTGATGTTCAAACACAGCTGTAAATTGCACTACCGTAAAAAACAGCTATTGAAATAACTTTGCTTATACCTTTTAGAAGTTTTCATACTAAAACGAAAAAAAAAGTGCTGGTACTTGAGAAAAATATTAGAAATAAGTGGAGAGCTGAAGGTAATGAATAGAGCAATAGATATGTTAGGAAATTAAGACTCTTTTCTCTCACTGAAAGACTCCTTAAAAATTGTGTTCATTGAACTATATGATAACTATCTGAAGATTCTCTGTTAAACCGAAACAAGTGTTCTTTTTTTATATTTATCGCCTTCTTTTGAACGAGGTGCTTTTATACAAAATAGGCTCCTGTAGCTTAGAACTTTGAAAGACTAAGGCTTATTACAATAAAGTCTATCAAATGAATGTATAAACTAATTCATGATCTGTGAATTGTTTTACTAAGCTGAGCATGATTTCCTTTAAACAGGACTCCTTTTAACTTCATGGTGCTAGCTGAAGTGCAGGTAAAAAGCAAAAGTATTGACTAAAAGCTTACCAAATTTAAATAGCAGTACTCTATATTGTCTCTATAAAAACATTGTCTAGTTTCTACATTGTGGCTTGCTCTGTGGTACAGGACTCCTATTTTGACTGACTTTGTCTCCTTTGTTGTTTTCTTTTGCATGGAATAATTGTAAATGTATTCTTCTCTTCAATCCATCTTACTAAGCTTTTTATTCTTGACTATAATAAATCTATCACAGAGTCTTCCGCTAAGGTTTTTCTCAAAGTTTTAGAAGTACCCTTTGCATTCACACATTGGGAATTCACATTTTTAAACAAAATACAGATTCTTGGTGTTTATTACTCAAAGATAAAAGGAAAGTTCACTGTTAAAAGGTGAAGGTGTCGACATAGAAATTCCAATTGGGAGCAGCATAAAAATCACTTATATTGGCCTAAAAGCAGAAAGAAAAATATAATCAAGTTTAAAATATAAATTCTCAAAGTCTGGGATAATACTGAATCAGCTGGAATACGTTTTAAAACACAGTTTTGGGCACTACCTAGACAGATTTGGAGGCATTACTACTAGAACAGACCTAGACATTTATCCTGGAGCAGTGCTGATTCATTCTTCTGGTAGAGGGTTTGTGCTTTGAGAATCAGCCTTAAAACAAGAAATTCCAACCTTCCCTTTTCCTATTATCATATTCAACAGACCTGTTTTTGCGCAGCCCAACTCTCTGCCCTTATATTGACAGCTGTTTTATTGTAGCTTGAGGCTTTACAGTAAGCTGTTGATTGCTGTTCTCCAACTTGGTTGACAGCATTTGGGGAATTAATTTTCTTGGTCCCAGTGTGCTCTTTTTTTCCAGCAGGAGGGTGGTAATAAATGAAAATGTTAACATAAAAAATAGTCATCTATTTACATTTGACAAGTTCTTCAAGTAATAAAACAATCTGTAAGAGATCCACTAGAGTTTTGTTCTTGGTAAACAGCCATGTTCAATTTCCTAAATGAAATGTTCATTTTGAAGTCTGAACACTCTGACTTTAACTTTCTATGATCTAAAGTATTTGCTCATATGCACATTTTACATATAAACTGAAGAATTTATACACTGAAAATGCGTAGGCATGCCTCCCTTAAGTATATACATGTGCTTTTACAGTGTTAAAAGGAATTGCTTCCATTTCAAATCATTTACAGATACACTATATTGCATTTATGATTACTTTCCATTTTTTAGTAATCCATTACAATCACTACAGAAATGTCATTTTATGTTGTGTGGCCCACACAAAGCAGTCTCAGAACTGGTATCTAGAATAGTCAGAAGACAAAAATGTAATTGAGAGTGAATGCAGCAAATGATATCCAAAGTGAGGACCTCCAAAGCTTCAGCTATTTTCAAGTACTGAAGTTTACAGTAGGTGGCCAGTGATGAGTGCACATGGTGTGGCACATCATCAAAGACTGATTCCTCAAAAGCAAATAATGTTAACAATTATAGAACTGGGATATTTAATTCTATATCTTCTCCCTTGCTATGGTCTGAAATCAGTTTTCATATTAAGTAGGTAAAAGGAACTCCACTTGGAGATTGATTCAGATTTTGGAAGTAAAGATTAGCTGACTATTCAAACTGGTTACTTTTTTTCTTGGATTTTTGTCATGGAGGTTGGATGGTGTATTTTTTATATTTTTTGTCTTGGCATTCCTAACCTAAGAAGTTCAATATGCTTTCAATCATTCATTCCTAAAAACCTAAAGGAAAATAGAAATGAGATGTTACCATTGTATAAAACAGGTCCTTTTGTTGATCAGAGAACATGTGTTAACATATAGAGAATTTCTAAAAATACTTTTATCTTTTTTTCTAAATTTAATGCAATTGCAAATATCAAGACATCATGCTTTCATGATTCCCTTAGTTCTGATGAGTCATGCTCACAGTATGACAGAAAGGCTTTGCTGTCGTTAAAATTATCTGCAGTCTAGTTACATAGTTCAGTGGTAGAATATTGGCCTAAAGTGTTCATTGCCCACATTCAATCCCTAGCATTGCAGAAAATAAAAAAAGACAATCCTTTGAAATTTATTGCCACAGTTTTTTCTGACAATATACCATTTTATTATGGTATATATATATGTATATCTTTATTATTTCATTGCAAGCTATCATTCATCATATTATGGCATAATTTAAAGTATTTGAAACAGAAAACTTAAAATTTAGATTTAGTGCAAAAACTCAAATCTAGAATAAGATTTATTAACAATCGATTATGACATACTGAATTTGTAAATTATACCCCAATGTTGTAATGAGCTTTTTAGTGCATCATTTTTTCAATTACATCATTTTACACTATGTTATGAGGTATGAAAGTGATATCTTTGGATTATATTTCCTTGCAAGCTCTTTTTCTACAGTTGCTTTTATTATCTAGACTTTTAAAGATTTCTAATTTTTTTTGGTTGTGGGGAGTAGGCTTTCTACCAAGTGCCAATGCTTGTGCTTGTGTTGTTCCAGCAGTCCCAGTCTAAGTGTTTTCAGAGTGTCATGATCAAGTCTGCGTGTCCTGATTTGATGCTTCTCACTTTGACTTCACTACAGGTGAATGCTCAGTGTATGTACATTAAACAAACAAACAAATAACAACAAAAAGCCAAACAAAAAAACAGAACCAAACCTAGTGGACTAGACCCTGCTTTTATTTTAAATCCTTAGGTGTAAGCTGGTATACATGTCATCTGGTGCATTTACAAGGAGGATCCCTTATTAATAATTAACAAGTTACCTTTTTAATAATATTTATAAATCAGGTAATACATTTCTGGCTTATTTGGAAATAAGAATTATAGATTTTAATTTTTCTTTAACTTTCCTTACAGCTACTTTCCCATGCAATTTTATTTCAGAATTTGTACATACTATAGCCCTAAAATTAATCTTAAGATCGCTAAAATAGGATTAAGTGAAAATCTGGAAATGCAAATCAGGAAAAGGGAAATGCTTCATGGAAGCACAAAAGCCAGACTTTCTAGTAGTAAGGTTAATATCCCGAGAACTTTTTAACAGAGAGCATTTCTCAAATGCATATCACATTAGAGAAATAAGTGCAAATATAATATGAAAATATGAGCTCTTATGTACATAAGGAGATATATTCCACTGTTTAAGATTTCATCAGTTTTTATTTCCAGTAACTATTAAATCTGTCAAACATTTCATTTGGAAAGGAACACATACTTTTGCCTTTGTTTGATACAAACTTTTTGGGCTGTCAGTCATCAAAAACATAGAACTTGAAAGATATATTACCATGATTGACATTTGCGTTTAGCTTTACATTCCTTTTCCCTAAACCAACGTTCCTGTGTAAGCTAAACATGCATCCTATTTTAATAGGAAAGTGTGATGAAAGAGGTAAAGTAGAAGAAAGATATCTGACATTTAATCTGTCACACTTATGTTTTGCCCTATGAATTGTTTGTCCCTCATGGTTAAGGGATAGTGGCAAAATAAACCAAATTTTCTGAACACAATATATAATTATAAAGAAGCCTAGAACTCAGATCTGTTTTTACATATGGATCCATTATTTAAGATAAGTGAAAATATTTTCTGATTCTCTTTACCAGTAGGTGGTTCTTGTACACAAGCACATATTACATTAAAAATATGGGCCTGAATCCACCTATTAGTTAGAAAAATGAGTATCAAACTCAGACAAGATGGCTTACGCATATTTAATTGTTTCTTTCTGTTCATTCTACACTGAAATAATTTCAGTATCTGCAGTGAAAGACACATGAAACTTATCTGTTGGTAACTGGACTCTTATACATAGTTTCACCACTTATCAAGATAAACAGAATTTTAATTCTGGGGTCTATAGGAAAGAATGGTAATTTGGTCAATTTCATCTTGCTTGTATTTCTTAAATTTATCATTCCGCCACAGTTTTTCTCTCTTTACAATGTAGTAATTCTCTGCTTCGCTAATATCAAATTCCTAGTGCTTTTCAATCTCTTAGCAGTTGATTAAGAAACGCTCTAATCCCTTTTAGAATATTGAAGAGTTAATGGGTGGCAGGGGCTTTGGAGCTTCCATTGTAAATGGTGTGAAGAATTGTCACCGAGCTGATATTTGTACATATATTACTTCGTGTTAGTTACTCTGCCTCATTTTTCTCTCCTTCTAAATTTCTGCCTTCATCCTGAGAATATTTATTTTAGTCAGAAATAAGCATGCCAGTGATAGAAATTTGGGATTCACCTCCAGATGAATGCCATCACAGACAAGGAATCTCTGGCACATTTTATACAGATCTGTATGAACACAGTGAACCCTTCATAAGCTCTTAGATCGCAGGAAATCAGTGCTGAAAATTAAGTGGGGTTTTAAAGATTTGCAAAGTAGAAAGCTTTGTATAATACTGGAATTGCAGGTGCCTATTAAATATGAAGTAAAGTCTTTGTAATACAACTAGCTAATACGTTTCCCTCCGTATTAGAGTGACTTATAGCCTAGAGAATTAGGCTTGCTTATTTTTTTTCAAATGCACAGATATGGGATATATCCAAAAGAATAAAATCCTCAAATGTATGCCTTAGAATGCACAGATTTGCTCTCTGATAATTCCGATCCTGAAGAATAGATGATGCAAGCCTCCTGGTACTTTCTTGAGACACCTCAATGCCCATGATCTGAACTTCACCTCTCCTGAGAGAAATTCTCAGTTATGAGTACACAATCACTTATGAATGTAAACCAGATGAAAGCCCTGTGTTTCTGTCAGACTGTCCAACATTTTGTTACCATAATGAAAAGGACTGTATACTGGATACTTTCATAGTCATAGGAATTGCTGTTGAGTCATCTCTCAAACTAATTTTAGAATTCCTTTTTGCTTCATTTGTAAATAGTGTGTATTTATAGCATACCATTGCATTCCATACTTATATGCTTTCGTTAAATTAACTTTCATGATGGAGTCTTGTGATTCTTTAATGCTTGGTGTGGTGGTATGGTCCAGTTAGATGTAAATTGGTGGCAAACCATGTATATTCAAAAATGATTTTACAAATCCTCTTTATCTCCAAGAAATGTATTTAATCTATGTGTAGCCCACAATATGCACAGAACAAAATGATAGCTCTCCTTATCATAGATTATTGATTTTGAAAACCAAAGACTAGCAATCATAATTCAGAAAATGAAATTTTTTGCCTTAATTTATTTATTTATTTATTAAGTAAACCTCAATAAGGAAGAAAACTGAAACAGAAGGCACTGTGAAATCAAGCTGTATCTTTCAAAGGGAGAAAATATCTTTTGCTGACATTAGTTCTATGGTAGGTTTTTCTGAGGGAAAAAAAAAAAGATACTGGTGCTTTTTGGATTCAGAGGATGCAACCAATCTGTGCCTCTGTGTGATAACAGCTGCATGCTGAGGACTTTCAAACACACAGCTACATAGGATTCTGCAGGAGACTTTGTAGAAGGTGCAAGTGACAAATGGAGACAAAATGAAGTGAGCTCAGAGTTGTGAGTTGATGCCCTCCTGGGTCATATATTCATTGCATTGAACCGATCTTCACTTTGGCAGTCTAGAATCACAATAGCCGTTCCTCTGTGTCAGCTGTGAACACACCTGTGCTAGCAACTTTTCCAAGTTCTGTTTCTTGTTATTCACTAGATAGGCTATATTCATATGTGCTATTCAATATACATCTGGTTTCTTAATTTTTCAGTAGGTTTTAAATGGTGTAAATTGTTTCTGAAGTTATCCTTATTATAAATGTTAGGAAGAAAGAGAGAGAGAGAGAGATCTTGAAGACATCCATGAAGTAACAAATGGACTGATTCCTGTTCTTCCTGGAAATGCCAAACAAACCTTCAAATTATTTTGAGATACAGTTTCATATAATATAATTTCCTTTATTATTTTTAAAATTTTCTTTTCCTTATTTGTGCCTTTTCCGAAGTTAAGGAATACTTTGGAAAAAAAAAAGATTGTTAGGTACTACATTAATAATATATCTTCCCAACCTATTTAAATGTTGCCATAAAAGATGGTAGTGCTTATGTGAAAAATTCTTTTTTTTTTTTTGCTTCAAAATTGAAATACTACATTATTACGTGGTGAAAATGGATAGAATCATTAGGGTATTTTAGTATAACATGAACTCATTTTCACTCCTGGTCTTGACAGTAAGATCTTCTGCCAAAGGAGTAGCAGCAAAATATGTTGAATTCATTGATTGATTTTTTTAAAGCATGGTAATAATTATGTAAAAGTGTTTTGACACCAAAGTCTCTATTTTAGACAATTAAATTCTGCTTTAGCTAAGGGTTATTGACTTCTGGATCGTACTGGGAGCAGCACTCCTCAGGGTTTAAACTATTCCTGCAGGACCATCTGTCACTGGCAGGACTATGCATCCTCTCCAGCTGATGGAGGTCAACCCCAGGCAAACAATCAGGATTGTGTAAAGCATGGACTCAGTTTCAGTCTCAAATGACAACTCAGACAGACAGTATACTGCTGCATTATTTTTTGTAGTTTGATAATTAAAGAAAACAGAAATGAGTTCATCAAAGTGAGACTGTGTATCACTTACCTATATTTTTCCTCCATGGAACTTTCCCCAGTGATGAGAAGAGTGAAGTTAATAGACAGTTAATAAATGATCTCTTCTGAGAGATCAATTTGTATGCAATTACATTTTATATTTGTGTAATATTTCCTATTATTAATTATTATTATTATTTCTTTCTTGTCTTTTAAAGACAGGATCTCCCCATAGCTACTTCTGGACAAGGCTGTCCTTGAACTTACACAGATCCAACTGCCTTCCAAATGCTGGTATTAAGGGCATGGGCCACCACACCCAGCTATTTCTACTTATTTAATTTCTCTGAGTCCTATGAAGAAGATGTCATCATTCTTGTTCAACATTCACTTTTTCTGTCATGTAGTCATATGTGTGCCTCCCATTTTTCCTCTTCAGTTTTTATATACTGCAATGAATGTCCATCAAAACATGATTGTCATATAAGAAGGGGAGGATGAACTACATAATCCAGGATCAGCACCATGGCTTCTCTATCTCTGCATCTGTACTAGCTCCTTTTTGTTCTGTTTTGTTTTGTTTTGTTTTCTTGATTTGATAAAATACTTGGATGAAGCAACCTAAGGTAGGAAAGAAGAGTTTATGTCCAGTCACAGTTTAAAGGGTACAGTGGATCATGGTGGGGAAGATATGGCGATAGAAATGTGAAACAGCTGATCAAATTGTGTCTCTAGTCAGGAGAGATGAATGCTTGTCCTCAGCTTGCTTTCTTCTTTCCATTTAATCTGGCACCCTGGTCCATAGGATATTGCTCCCTTGTTTTAAGTCTTCCTATCTCAATTAACCTCATGTAGAAACTCTCTCAAAGACTCTATCAAGCTGGCAATAAGTATTAATCATAACAACATCTAACACTTTGAATACTTAATGAGTGAGTGGTTTCTAAGAAGCATAATGATCAGTGCATTTATGTTGACGTATTCGAGACAGATACATACTTTGAAAGCAAAAAGACACCACACAAATGTTTCTTTAATTCACTTTTCAGCTACCTATACAGAGCAATAGAATCTAGCATATGTTCTATAAAAAGAAGCAAAATAATAATTGAATAGTGATTAATGCAGTGTCTATCTACTATATTAATTTTAGAAAGATAAATTTGGTGTCTAATATAACTCAGAGGAGTCTCACATTCTCAAGATTCAAATGTGCCTTTGAGATTATTTGTCCTATTTAACTCATTTTCTAGCTAAGAAATTAGAGAGCATGAGAAATCTTTTGATAATTGTAGTTTCAGAAATGACTCAATGAACTACTACATAAAAGCACTGAGACCATAAAAGTGTGTCTTCTAGACATGAGGGCCCTTGATTTCCTGGTCTGTGCTTTGGAAATAATCATACCTAATCTATAAAGTTGTCCTGAAGTTAAGTGAGTAGACATTAACCAAGTATGCAATATGGTATGCAAATATGCCAAAAAAGATTCTCACCCATTTTGTCCAGGGATATCAGCTTTGTCTTGACAAGAGTTACGGACAGTATTTAATGGATATACATTCTTTTGTAAATATTTTAACTAATTACTTGAGAATGTCATACAGTGCATTTTGATCAGATTTCAAACCAGCTTCTACCTTCGACTTTTCACACATCTACCCTCATCTCCATAAGCACCCTTACTTCATGTCCTCTTTTTTAGGTTTTAAAATTTTTTATTTAGTCACCTGTCAACTCCAATTTATGCTGTGCGCATGCTTCTGGGAATAAGGCTGTGCACCGGAGCATGGCTGACTGGGGGAACCCTGTCCTTAAAGAAAAGTGATTTTTCCCTCCTCTAGCAACTGTCTAACTTCATGCCATAATTTGGATTAGCTCGGTCTTGTGCGGGTCTTGTGAAGACAGCCACAGCTTCTATGACTTCCTGAGTGCCGCAATCTCGTTTATATCTGGAAGTCACTATTTTGTTCCTCTCCTCAGTGACATCTGGTTCTTATAATCTTTCTGTTCTCAGTTTTGCCATGGTTCATGAACCTTGAAGAGGGCATGTACTATAGATGTCCCATTTGTGGCTGAGCATATCACAGTCACTTATAGTCTGCACTTTGACCAGTCCTGAGTTTCTGAGTTAACCACCTTCCGCTACACAAACAAATTTCTCTGATAAGATCAGTTAGATGCACTAATCAGGGCTGAGGGACTGATCTACCTCCCGTTTCCCCAACAACTGCTTGAGCCTCTGGGAGATGTGGAGTTTTCTAGTTTTTTAAAAATTGTTTTCTTGGATGTAAATTTCATTTTTCCATAAGTGTATTTCCATTAATCTCTTGTTAGTCTCACATAATCTTTGTAAAGCTATTATACTAGTAAGAAGTTGAACTTTATAACATCAGAATAAACATCAAATGTTTTGCTTTTATCTTAGTTCCTAATGTTATGTCTATAAATAGTTCATCTTTCTTTTTTGATATAGTACTTATTTCAGTTGTCTGTAATGCTTGAAATTACTCTATTTCTTTAAGTATTTGTTGTTAATTTAGTTCTTTTGTCTGTGACCCGGTGATGCTGCACCCATCTGGGGATTTTCACCTTGCACATCACTCTTATTACAAAACAACAGCGAAGAGCAAATCTATTGCACAGTCAGTACTTAACACAGCTGGAGTCATTTGAAACCTGCTGATTCTTGCTTCCAATTATTCCATAGACTAGAAAACATTACTGTTGAAGTAATGGCATCCACTGTGCAATCAAACTAGTTAGAATGCCTCAGAGAATATGGATCATATTTTTGGAACTTGATACCACAAACATTATATCCAACAGTTTTTATAATTTTGTATTACTTTTTTCTTATTTTAAAATAGTAAATTCTTATTCAAAAGCAAGTTTACAATGTCCAAATATAAAAGTTTTATTGTATAAATGTGAGTGTGATGTGAATAACAATAAGACAAAACAATTAAAAATATAACCCCATTGGATTGTATCTGAAAAATGCCTTTTCATAATATTCTAAGGATGCTTTTGTTTAATTTTAGAAGGGCTAAAATTATCAGGATAATATTACTGATTTGAACTTAAATCAAATACAGTGGAGATTTGCAGCTAAGTCAATTAACTTTATCAAACAAATATCAATGTAGTAGGGTGGGAGAGATGGCTCAGCAGTTAAGAGCACTGCTTCCTCTTGTCAAGGAACTGGCTTCGATTCCCAGCCCCCACATGACTGCTAACAAATGTCTGTAACTCTATGTTTCAGGAATTCCAATGGCCTCTTCTGCCCTCAGCCGTGCACTTACATACATGCAGGCGATGCATTCATGCATATAAAATAAAAATAATTAAATAAATAAAAAATTTAAAAAGAAATTTCATTTGGCTATTTTGTGACTTAGATTGTAAGAAATATTTTTTTAAATGTCTTATTGTCTTATTGATTTTTACCAAACCTCAGTGCATTTTAGTTGGTTTCAGACTTGCCCTTGATTTAGCTCTGATACTTATAAGACAGTGCCTCAGAAAGGAATTTTAAACAAAATAAAGCAACAAGAATAATTACTGTGTTGGGGAAAGTTTAATAAAGCATAAAAAGTTTAATAAAGCACATGAACCATGGGAAAATAGCATGATTTCCTTTAGACTGTACATTTTATGTTAATAAGTGAGTGCAAGTGTTTTGTTTATGTGCAATATTTTAGGTACCAAACATGATACATACCTGAGTTGTTACAATTCTACAGTCTGGCATACAGTAGGTGTTCAATAATTTCTACTCACTCCTGCCACTTGAATGAACATGTAGATACTCTGCAAATAGGACAATGGGAAATGTATTGTAAATGGCAAAAATAGGCTTTAAGTATTTATATACATTGTTTTATTAGTAATATGTAGAATCCTAATGGCATATATTACTATATATTTAATGTATAGCTCTTATATATTATAAAATGCTGTGTATATCTGTATGCTTGCTGCATATAGCTGAGTTAATATTAAGTTTATCTAATTAGTGTTGTCTATATGAATAATATCCTCGATTCACTCACAACAGAGAATTCCAGGAATTTTATTTAAGTTCTATTTCAGATAATGACCAAACATACTCTAGGAACACGCTTTTGGTTTTCTCAATTAGTAATGTTTTTGGATTGGTTTTGACAAAGGTTCTAAAATTGAAGTTTCACATTGTAGTGGCATTTTTAAAGGGGGATATTTTAGGTTATGGTGTTCTGAAGATGAATATTTCAGCCTTTACTCTTTGGAACAATATACATTTTCCATAGATATGGGACATAGACATTAATACTGGCTGGAACGTGTGTTTGGTTTAATTGGCTTTTTCCTCCAGATGGTTTCGATTTTGGCAAGTCCATTTTCTTATGAACATTTATCACACTATTTCAAGGAATCAGTTTATGCAATGACATAAACGTTGAAAGTGGAGACTTTCATAATATAGGTTTTATTCTGGAATTGAAAACATACCCTGGAAATCTGATTTTCTTTCATCACAGAAGGATATGTCACAGTGAGGTTTACATTTTAGGCAAGATAGACTGTGTTATTTTTAGCTCATTCATTTCTAAAACATTAACTTACAGATATGGATTGATGTTTATATAAATAAACTATTCAAAAATTCTAATATCATTTAAAGTAAAAATTTCTGTTTTCTGAGAAACAATACATTCAGGGATCCACCTGCACATTCTTGTGCAACAGTATCCTGAAAGAAAAACCTTTACTGCCAGGAGATGTACTATTTTAATTGCAATTAGACTACTGTGATAACCACCAAGCTGGTGCCTAACTCTAAAAGGATCTTTCCAACTGTTCTGTGGCTGCTTAGACAACTATCACCAAGTAATTGCTATAATTAAATGAACTAAGAAATTGAGACCTGTTAAAATATGTAAATCTTAGGAATAAAATGTAAAAAATGCACTTGTTAATTAAATACATTAATTGAATTAGAAATAAGTTTTTTTGAAATCATAAAGGAAGTGATATGAGCATTCATATAAACACTTGTACTTCACTAATAATATGAAAATATTGATGGGTTGATAAACTAATGTAGAACCAAGGAACAAGACAAGCTTAATAAAAAGATAAATCTAAATAGAGGCTGGCATGGAATTCACATGTGTGGCCCTGTCTGTAGCAACCCTTTTCTACAGATGATTAGGCATGTCCTGATTGTGCTTGCTAACAGGGACCTCTAATTCAGTGTTTTACATAGTTTCAGTTCCTTGCTTGCCACGACTCTTGCTGGATTGCTAAGGAAAACAAACTATTAGTGATTACTAAAATCAATATTTAGATTTTACATTCCCAAAACTTTACTTACCATTATTTTCTCATTTGAAGCTGGCAATAATATATATTGGAAACCACTTTTAACTTTGCCAAAATTCCGATGAGTATCTTGAGAATTTGGTTTTCTCCTTTGAAAATCGGGTAATTAGACTCACATTTTTCTCTTCTATTATTGATAATTGGACTACAGCTTTTATGAATCTCTTAGGGAGACATTATTCCTTGGCAGGCTTGTTCATGCCACCCAGAATCCATCAGGCCTACTTCTTCCTATCATCACTTGTATGTTCAAATCATTTAACTCCATGATGACACAGACTCCAGAAACTTAATCTGTTAATAAGTCTCAGGGTTGTGTGTCCCCTGACAATGAAAGCGGTATTGTCATTCTTTCCTTATGTGTAACAGAACATCAGCTTTCGTTCTCTACTATTTTTTTCCTTGTGAATAAGAAAATTATTTTTCCTATCCGAATCAAAAGTTTGAAAACAAAACTTCAAGGTTACGTGTGTAGTTTCTTGGTACAGGGCGATTGTAGTGGTGTTTATGGCCTTGAGTTTTGCCTAGGACAGATAAATCTAAATGAAAACACTTCAAAATCTTAGATATTTGGAATGCACAGTCAGAATTAAACTATCAGCTTGAAATTACTTAAAAATAACTGTAATAGCTTTTATAAGCATATTACTCTTAATATTAATGTTCTTTTGTAAGGCATGGCGATGAATTTGGTGTTTGACAATAGATTGGGCATAATATATGAAAATAATAAAGGCATGTAAAACCGTGGTAATTTTGAGTTATGGTGGTACTTACAATTACATATCTTAGGAGAACTATGTCAAGTAATGTTCATTTATATTTTAGACAAACTATTCAAAATATAGAACAAAATTAGCTATAATTTGAATAATTAGCCAATAGATTCTTGACGGAGAGTTGCTTGGGATTAAAAAAAAAAAAAAAACTTGAAGCGGAATTAGCTGAACTGGCCTCCCAGTGTACGGTCAAGCAACAAGTGAAATCAAGGACATGAATTAGAATTGTGTCTTGTCTTAGGACAGCCCTGCTCATATGCTTAGAATGCAGTGCCCCAAACATCTCATGAGATGGTGTTAAAACCTGAATATCATCCTAAGAATCGCCCACTTCTCTGACAGCCTTGTGATTTTGGAATCTCGATTCACTTGCCTTTACTGCTACTTCTGTTCCTGCTCTTTTGCCTTATGGAAACTTGAGGAAATAGCGACGTTTTGGGTGTTTAGGTGGCACTGGTAGCAGTCCTACCAAGGGATTATTTCCCCCGGTGAGTGCATATTTTAGGAGTTATTTTTTTCAGTTGGAGGTTAACAGAGTTGGAAATTGTGTTTGTAGTTTTGGAAATGCCACACTTTGGTTACAGACACTTGAAAGAATCTTATGATCCAACCTCCTCTACCATTTTTTAAAAGTCATTAAATATGCTTTCTTTAAAAGGTGCAGATATTTCTGTTTTTAACCAGGATTACAAAACAGGTGTGGCAAGAAAATCATACAGAAAACACAAATGAAGCTGAAAGTGGCTCTCCTCAAGGTGCGGTTCTACACACAAGCGCAGGAAATATCTTAAACGTGTGGTGCTGAAATAAGACGCTGAGCTTAGTTGTGAGCGTCAGTACAGAGATCTCATTCGGTTCTCTTTCAATACATTACATTTCTGTTAGCTTTCGGGAGAAAACTGTGAATGCCAGTGTTTATCAGAATAAGATGATTTCCCCCAATAAAGAAGCATATGCTGTATTCAAGACTGAATGAGAATAGGTACATGAAACGCATATGATTTGAAGCTTCATTTGAAATGACGTTTAAAGAAACTTGGCTTAGAAATTACACAAGTGCTTTATATGCAATGACCAATTTCAATACAAAATAAGAGATGTGGTGGCAGTGTTTTCATTATACTCTGTCACAGTAAATGGAGTGCTGTTGCCATGAGAACTTTATATCTCTATAGCTTTGCTTCTTTTAAGTGAATCTTCTTTACAACTCACATTGCAGATCTTTGTCCTGATGAATAGCTTTCTGTCCAGAATGGTATCTCCTGTTTACTTTTTCCCTTTAAGAGTGAGCCAGAGATGGTGTCACATTTAACCTGACTAATGCCCATATTTTCCAGTGAATTATTTAATTGTAGTAAATCTTGTCATCATATCAAAGAAAATATAAAAATATAAAAGAATTCTTTGTAGAGCATAGTCATTTAATTAGCACCTACTTCAACCTAATTGTTGCCTAATCAAACACTTCAGAGCATTCAAGATTTTGAGGACAGTTGCAGATTTTTTAAGTATGTTTTGTCCAAACAAGAAAAAGTGACATAAATGTTATTAATACCAAATTATATGCATATGCATATTATTCTAGCATTAGATAATAATAGCGCTGTGAGTATTCTATTTCTTTCTAAATATTCCACAAGTATATAGTCATCTGACTACTACTACTACTAAGAGAATCCACAAATATTTAATATTACTAATGATGTGATGGCAGATAATAAATAATATGGAAGTAATACAAATCTAGATTAAGAGAAAAAGTGAAAGTTGAGGACTTAAAAATAAATTAGATTTGGGGGACTGTAATTAATAAAATTAACTATAAACACTACTGGCAAGGTGAAAGCACAGGTCAAGTTTGAAAATCTTTTGAATTCATGGAGCTTTTGTCAGACTGAGCCATTCTGTGAACAATAGAGCAAATCACAACTCTGTGATTAATCAAATCAGTTCTCTATTGTAGAAGGACAAAGAGATCATATCACATGATCTCATTTGGAACTGAATGCTTGTAGACTAATGAACTTGTGGACTATGTCTTCCAATATTTTGCCTGGAAAAGAAATAAATTCATTAGGAATTTGAACAAAAGCAGCATTAGATAGCCATAACAGAATTAGAGTAGCCTTTGGTAGGGGAATACTATCCTTAAAACAATACATTCAGTACTACCAATATTATATTATTAAAACTGAAGCTGATTACAGAGTATTTTCACATGATTAGACATTGTTGTTAAAATTGGAACATACTTTTATACACATAAAAGTAACTGGTCACAATAATTTGCAATAATTTCAGTTAAATAGGAAACGACTATGTAGGGAAGTGGAAGGTGTTTGGGTCTTTCAATAAAGATCACATAATTCACTTTGGGAGTATTAATATATTTGGAGAAAGTCAGTTTGCAATGCTTTGATGAATTTCAAAGACCCTAGAGTGATGATGGTTGATACAGAGTGTTCACTGTTTCTTTTTTTACAATGAACATTCACAGACAGTACATAGTAAAAGAAGTAATAAGCATATGTATCCTTGAAGCAATAGGAGTTTGTTTGTTTGCAAAGAGTGGATTTTAGCAGTGAATTAAAAGTAGTTTGTTCCTCTATGATTATTTTTATTTTAAACTGTTCTTCATATCAGGGAAGAGTTGTAGAAGAAATAGGAAGTCAAATTTTAGTAACAACACATCTCACTTCTTTACTAGGCAAGAATGGTCCTTTCCTCAATATCCTTTCCACTTAATCCATTCCCCTTTTCTGTATCTCCTTTTTTTGTATTTTATTTTCATCTTTATTCTAGCCCCAGTTCCTAAATACCAATGAAATACCAAGCACCATCAACCTCAGCACAATTTTGTCTGCTAAGATCAGCCTGGATGTTCTGCCACCTGACAGTGGGAGGGCATATCTTCATATCTATTCAGAAATATCATGTAATTAGTTATTTTAATACAGTTCATTAAATTATAATCTTCTCCTAGAGTAGGTTTTCCAGTTTTATCACCAACAATCATGAAGATTATTCATTTATATATTCCTATAAATATACCATATTACTAGCTTCTAAATGCTTTCCCTTCTTAAAATTTTAGCAATGTGTGTTAAAATATTCTCAGTCACATGTTGAACCTTTAAGATCACCTTGAGATGTAAAAAAAAGCAATTGCAGCAATATACCAAAATTGAATTTGTATTTTGTTGGTTATTATTATGGATATATTTGTATCATACTTCTAGGTTAGAATGTTTCAGTTTTAATTTGAGGTGAATAAGAAGTCCCAATGAAATACCCGGGAGTTATCAGTTGCACTTCCCTTATTCCATTTGGCACTGGAAACTGTTCCTTGAAATAGCATACTTCCTTACATTTGTCTATCATATGTTGTGGGTATGAATCATAGAATCACTTTCATGAACATTGTTCCTATTTAGAACACAAATCCTGTCACATTCCTACAACCAAGGCATGCCCATTCAAAGCTAGATTCTTGATGAAAGGCAAGGAGACCAATTTAAAATTTGAAACACTTTTAATTTTGAACCCTGTATGGTTTATATTTTAATTACAAGGATTTGGGGTTTTGTTTTCTAATACTTTGAGAACTAATTTGAGTTAGAAATTTTTCTTAATTTCTCTTACTGATAACAACTTGTCACAAAATTTCAGTAATTACAGAGAGATATTGAACATGTTAACTGAAGGTAGATTTTGTATTTTGATTAATATAGACTTTATGGCGTTAATTAGGCATAAGAATTTGGTTATGGGCATATTTTTAAATTGACCATTGGTATAACAAAATTAAATTCGCCTATTGTCAACAAACTGAGTTTCAATTTTTCTTTTGGAAATGCATATTTTTAGATAGGAACACAAATGCAAACAGGTATATTTTCTTTGATCTCAGTGACTCATACAGTGTTAGGAGAACAATATGTTGGAGATAGGAAGAAGAATTTTCTTTGTACAAGAGCCTGTTTTGTTCCTTTCAGGAATCATGGTTAAATAAGTATTTCTTTAAAATTATACTCTATATTTATTGAGTTTTTGTGCATTTCATATAATAAACCTTAAAAAATTTTGACCTCTCCACCTCCCAAGCCCCTCCCCCCTCCACCAGAATTCAAGTGTTCTGTCATATGTGGTAAGCCCTATCTTGTCAAGCATTTTTATCCAGATGCCTCTCTGTACAGTGTTAAAGTTCATTCACTGGAGTCTAGTCAGCCTATCTAGAGTCACTTCCTTAAAGAAAATCTCTTCCTCACCCCACAGAAATCATTCACTAAGAGTTTCTTGGCTAAGGAGAGGGGCTGATGTACATTTCTCCTTTGTATGCTGGGTTGTTGTCTGATTGAGTAGGCATGGATCTTTTGCATGTTGTCACCATTATATGAGCAAGTTACCAGAGGCCTGAAACTTGTTTCTTTGTTCCTGCACCTACCCTTGCTCTTATAATCTTTTCTCCTTCTCTTCCACAATTGTCCCTGAATTTTGGGTGCGTGAGGTTTAGTATAGGAGTCCTATCCAGGGACACAGCCTCCGTAGTCTCTTTTTCTCTAAAATGTAGCGAGCTGTGGTCTTCTGTGTGCATCACACTCTGTCTTTTTCATGGAACTCAGTATTAATTAGAGGAAAGAAATGAGCTGCTACTGTAAACAATCTCAGCTTCACCGAGCACCTTGGGACTATGGGTTTGATTGCTCTATGTTACACTGCTTTTATAGTATTATTAGGCGGCATGTGAAAACACATACTTCTCTGTCAGACATGAACACAACTATTAAGGATTATGTGTTAATTTAGCTTTCGGGATGACTTAAAATATAACCTGGCATCTACTGTGCCTAGGGATTAAACACAAGAAGAATTAACTTTGCATTGGCATCCTGGATTTTGTTGATAATTTGGCTTAATGTTGAGCCTATTGTTTATGGTTGTGACAGGCATGCACACTGCATCCAAATGGTCAGTGCAGGAGCCAAATTGAATAGTCAAACATTAGCAGTTTCTGCCTTGAGTAGAACAGGAGCTTTCCAGTATATATTTTTTTCTTACCTTAACAATTATAGACTAATATATGTCAATTCTAGGCAGTTGAGGAATGACATGAAGGAATTAATGGAATTGTATAACATTAATAGAACTGGAGTGCAAATTCTGTAATGGTTTCCATAGTTATGTGGGACACAAAGTAAATAATACCAGACACTAGCCTGTGCACTCTTTGAATTTCAAGAAAGCAGAATAATGGAAAATTGGAAAAGGTGTTGCATTTTTTCTCATCACGAACAGAAATCCCTTTTCAAGAATCATTTAAGTGATGCAATATTGAAAGAAGGATGTATTTTATCTATTTAATTATAACCACTTTAATTTTTTTAAAGAGTTCTTACAGAAAAGGAATGCTTACTTCCTAGACACAAAGGGAAAATTAGATTAGAAACAAAACCGGATATACACAAAAATGTATCATATAAAATGGATATTTATGAAATCTCGATATGAAGAAAACATTCTTTCCACAACATTCTAAAAATGTAATAAAGATATTTTAGCTCTGACTTATTGAAGGTTCTCCTGATTCTGTGTTGGTTTCTTGCTTTTTTTTTTTTTTTTTAACCCCAAAGTTTGACTTTGGTAATTAGTATTGTAATGCTACTTTCTATGACCAAACCCTTTCACTTTTTCAAATTGCCTAAGAACTTTTAAAATTGTTATTTCTTTGAAATTCTTTTCACATTTGTAAAATTCCTGTTTCTAGACATTAATTTGGCAGGTGTTAAACATATTGTTAGTTTTTGATAGGAGAACTAATCTTTACATTTTTGACAATGTGATTGTTTAGAGATGTCTAGTATAAGATGTATTGTTTGCTTGATTGCTTGCATTGTATTTTTAACCACAAAATGTATTTGCATATTGTATAAAGATTAGCAAAACTAAACCTACAGCAATATTAAAGTGACTTAATTTTTGTCATGTTTACAGACCCAGATGACTTAGGCAATGATATTCTTATAATTTACAGTGCTTATTTTAACTTAGTTTTAGAAATTCTCTTGAAGCAGAAATTTAAAATCCCAAACTCTCAGGTCTCTGCAAAATTGAAAATGTTCATTTGGGAAGAGAGACATTATAAATTGTTAATTTTGCTGTATTTTAGGTGATTCTAAATGAGCCTTCTGATATATAGTTTGACATTACAACAGAATTATACACTAAAAATAACCATAATATTGGCGTTCTAGTTTTAGACAAAGTGAAATGATGATTTTTAAGGTTTTAAAATTTAGAAGCGTTTGTATGAAGCTTTATTTATATTTATTTAATATCAGTTAATTAAAAATAAATATATCTAAAATTTTCTTTTTTTAATACCCAACATTACAAGAGGATCATCAAGATATGTCTTAATTTAGTAGAAATGTGTACATATTTCCTATTTAAACAAGTCATTACTTTGCTACTTTTGAGATTTTAAAGCACAGTGCTGAGAAAAAAATAGCAACTTGTTAATTAACCTCTGTTCATTTTAGAGTGCAAAAAATAACATATTCTTTGGGAGTCACAGGCTACTTGGATTATATTTACTCTTTTTATTATCCTGGACATACAGCACCGTGCTTAAACTCCCCTCTCCCCAGATACATGTACCATGTAAATATAGGTAAAAAGAATGCCACTGTTAAGAAATCAGTGTTTCTCCTGTCATAAACTGAATGTCAATGGCTCTCATGGCCTTTCTTCCTGACTGAAATGTAAGCTACCAGGCAAAGTGAAGCTTATCTTGCACAGGTTTATGGCCCTTGCTAAGAGTAGATTTGTGTGTTCCCTCTGCATATCCTCTTTGTGTGCCAATTGGCTTTGTGCAGAAGGTGAGCATGGGCTTAATGAGGGCCACTGAGAGACAAGTTGTCAACTTACAGAGATTGACTAGGTGCTTGCTCTGTGAGTGGTTCCATTCACACAGTACTCAGTTGGTACTTGGAGGTGTAGGAGGCTTCAACTTATCTTGGTTGATTTTAGGTATGCACTGAGATATGGTGATATTCTAAAAATAGCAAAAAGGCAACAAAATAAGATTTCTTATATTGTTTCTGTGGTCCAAATGTAAAAATTGAAACTTACAATAACAAGAAGCACCTGGCCACTCCATAACTGTGTTCTGATATTACATGGCATTCTTTGTAGATATATCCATCTACTATATTATAATTAAATGCAAAATATTTCTACTTGAATATCATTGCCAATGGAACTTTTAGAAAACATTGAAAGGGCCCTCTGCCCACTTCACATTATGTGTATTTATTTCATTTTTCTTACCTTCTTTTAATTTTAAAAGAATCATATGTAAACTAAAACAATTTTTAGTTAAAAAAAACTTGATAATTTATGTCATTTTTAAACAATAGCCACATTTACCAATGCCCCCGTAAACTGCCATCTGTAGTTATATACTAAAACATGTGTTAAATGTGGCTTAACTCTTCACTTTTTGAACTATACTGTATGAATAGTAGACTAAACACAGTAACACATTTTACAAAATATCATTAGTATGTAGGTACATTTACCATACAGTATATTCTATTGCTATTTTGTGGAAAGAATTCTTAAAACTCAAAGAATTTAGGGGAACTTTCCTAAATAAAAAACTGTTCACTTAAGATATTTTTTAAAAGTGCATTGCAGAAAAGATAAGAGGCCCAATGCTACAAATATTTTGAGTTCAAATACATTTTTTATTCAAAAACAACTGGGGTTAAAAATTAAATGACATAAATAAGGAAATTAAAGATGGCCAAACTAACATTAAAATGTGTTATATGGATAGTTTATCTTCACAAATTATTACTGCTACAAATTGATGGAATTTCTCTCCCTGTGGAAGGAATTTCGTTTGAATAGAAATTTAGTAAACTATAGGAATGCATCTTAATATCTGTATTTGCCGAACAGTGTTAAATACACAATTAAAACATGTCCTTATTGAAATAGGCTTCTGTACACCATAATTTGAATTAATGGATGAATATATATACATAAATTATTTAAAAGTTGTATATCAAAATATGTAACGTTCCATTTTTGACTATATTTTGTAAAACATTTTTGATGTAATCAATATGACTCTAACATATGTCAAATCAATTATTCTACTATTTATTTAAATAGATATATATCTAATGTATTTAGGAGCTTATTACACTCATATAATTGTATATATTGTGGCTTCAAAAGTCTGTACTTATTCTTGCTTTTTTAAAAGTAGTATGTGCATTACTTCTCAATTTATTTTTAATTAATTATATTAAGGATAATATCCTTTACTAAATGTACTTTAAAATTCACAATAAAGTTTCAGAAATTGTTTTGTACAATGTTGAGGCTTTGTGTTGAATTTATTTGTGAACATTTTATTGTCCTTTTGTCATCTAATAACAAGTCCCAGAACTTAATCTGATTGATAAATGTTGAGTTAAAAGATGAATGTGGTTTGGTCAATAACTAGCCCCTATTTAGTTGGGGGAACTTTGCCTGAATGATGAATTACCCATGAGCGTCAGACCTTTGCTAGATGATACTACTGTGGTCTCTCCACGCAAATTCCTAGTTATTATGTCTACTTCTTAGAGTTGGAATGTTCAGCAATTTTCACTTTTAGCTGAATGTTCTAGACTGCAGAAATGTAGTTATGAGGAGAAAAAGCAAAAATAACAAAAATCTTTTTAACTCCTCCAAGCTCAAAATGGAAAATTTAGATATTTAAAAATAATAGCTTGCAATGTTTGGTACCAAAATGAGACAGATAAAACTAAAATCTTAAACGTAGTAAATAGAATATATAACTAAAGGAGAAAGTTACTTAGTTTTGTAAGACAAATCTAGTTTGGGCTGACGATAAGCCCTGTACCATGAAGAATCATCACAGTATTTAATATCAGCCTATGAAGCCTACTGGAATACCTCCACTACTGTATACTCAGAGGAACATATGCACATGGATATGTAAAGCATATTTGTTTGCTATGTGTTCATACTTTGCTTCCCTACAAAAGACTGAACTGAATTTGTAACAGAAATAAACAACTCCTTTTCATATTGACTATTATATTTCTATTCTTCAAAACAAAAATAAAGAAGTTACTGAACAATTCCAGAGATTTCCCTTGAAAGGACTTCAATTTATAAGATTTTATTATTAGAGAAGACATACAAATTAAGACATCATAAGTGTGAAATAAGTGTTTTCAAATGACTGTTCATTTTAAAGTTATAACTATTCAAACCAGAAATATTTAGCACATGTTTTATTCTTTTCTAGATCTGCTTTCCCTGACTCTTGTTCCTCATAAAAAATCCTAAAACCTTTCAAGTCTATTCAAGAAATCTAGTTGAGTAAAGTGTTCTAACACTTCTTTCACGTGTTACACACAAAAAACAGAATATGTAGTCACATTACATTAAAAAATAACTGGCATGTGGAAGTTATATATAAAGAACAGCGAACACGGGTAAGAGACTCGAAAATTTAGTGTAATAATTAAAAGCTGAGAAAATGTCTTTCTAATGAAAATAAGTAATTTCAAGTATATATATATATATATATATATATATATATATATATGTTAGGTTTTAATTAGGTTTCAAAAATTGTTCCCTATTTTAATAATATCCAATACTTCTATTTTATTCCACATGTGTTTCTTTCATAATTTCTAATAATTTTCAAAGATTTTTATTTTATTCATTGCAAGCACATATTCCCTTAAGAAGCATGTGCAGTGTTTTCTCCAAATCATTTGTACTACTTAATTCCATTCCAGTGATACGTTCTGTTATTAATTTAAAATAAAAAAGTATACTATTAGTCACATTTTAGAGAAAGCAAATGATTTTTTAGTGAAAAGAACTGTAGAAAATGCATAGAGTCATATCTACAATATGGCACTATCCACTAATATAGTCATAAAATTAATTTAGCCTTCATATAAATACTTTCTCTATGCATGTAGGTATACAATATATCTATACACATCTGTTTACATCTATTGAAAATAATTGAATCAGAATTTTTCTTTACTAAAATTCAGAAATTCATTATGTATTAAATACTACCAATTCATTATCTCTTATCTAGTCATACTTTAATGCATATGGTTAATCTTGATTTTGTTTGAATAATATATTTATCTTCTAACATTTTAATTTAGACTGTTTTCAAATTGACATCAGTAGTTATTATTTTATGAACTTAACTATCAGTGCTTTCGGTCTTTTATCTTAAACGATCTCCTTTTCTATTTAATTCTATTTTCTTTGTTTGAGCACAAATCCCAGTTTCTGAAAATGATTGAAAGATATTTATTTGTATGCATACATTAATACAGACAGAATTCTCGTTATTTTAAAAGTGATTTAAGTTTTGATCACAATAAGATGCTATGAAGGACAATTTTACATTTCACTTATTTAATATGTCCTTATTGATCACATACAGGGAACTGTGCATGGTTTATCATAAAGAGCTCTGTGTATAATTTGATGTTTTACACATGCTGGGCTTACAATATTTTGAACATATTTGTGAGATAACTTTATTTGGTTGAGGAGGAAATACATTCAGAATTTAGGTTTGCCAATTGGGTTTTAATAATAGCTGAAATACAAAAGGACCCTGGCAAAATTCCTAGCTTAAAGTAGATTCTTAGTAAATAATTTCTGAACGAATGTATCACAGGATAATCCTTCTGACATATTTATTTTAAACTTATAGCAACAGTTATAATATACAGGTTTTCAAGTAAAATTTCTGGTAATTTTTTTTCACAGAGTTAACAAACATAGGTCAGGTTTAGTATTTAATTTACTTTTCCTTTTGATAACTTGCAAGATAGAACAAGATCATTCCCTATATAATAAGAATAAATTATAAGAAATTTGTGTTATACATAGTTTTCTTATGCAAAATCTATAGGGGACATTTCAAGTGAATATACATACCTTGTAATCCCTCCAAAATCATCGTCCAGGTATTCTGTTTGCCACGTTTTATATAAATGTATATTTAACACCATAGTATTGTACAAACTAAACAGAACATTATTTTATTCATTTTATTTCTAAAATACTAAAAATTAAGCACTAGAAATCTTTGTCTATTCTGTTCTGTTCTATGTGGATTGACTTATTGCATTATTAATTTCTTTCTTACATATAAGTCTAAGAGATTTAGAATTCATTCATTCATTTATGAGTCCTAGCTATATACTGGAAATAATAGGTTGTTAGTCAATGGATAATATTAAACATATGCCATAATATCTGGCCTCTTGGCAATTATTTTATTCATTTTGGAACTTTTCAATAGCCTTAAGTATGTAAGTAGTAATCAATATAATAAAAACATATTTGTTACTTTAAATATTCCCCTTGTATAATCATAAATGCCAGGTTCATTACAGAATTTTTTGATTAATAGCTAAAAACTTAGGCCCAGACCTATTAAAATTCATTTATTTGCAATGTTTCTTTTTATTTTATCTTATTATTATTTTATTTTATATGTATGAATGTATTGCCTGCATGTATGTTAGTGCACCCATGTCATGCAATGACACAGAAGTCAGAAGATGGCACTGGATCCCCTGAAACAGGAGTTATGAACAATTGTTAGCCATCATGTAAAAGCTGGGATTCAAACCGAAGTCCTCTGCAAGAGCAGCCATTACTCTTAACCACTGAGCAATTTCTCCTGCCCCTATATTTATTTCTTAAAAAAAATTGAAATTCACATTTTCAGAATCTTTGTCTGATCAACCTATTAAAATCTTCCTGGGGCCTGGGGCCCACAGTAGCAGAAACCAAGTTATTTGACTCTCAGTACTATAGTACTTAATAAATGTGCTTTGAAAATAGATCACAGTATTACAGATAAAAGCTTAATACCTTTTTCTCACAGCCAACTATTTATTATTTATTTAATATTTTTAAAATGGTGTCATTGTAGCCCCAGCTGGCTGAACCACCAGGCTCTCCCAGATCTCCAGGGTTAGGCCGGGCCTTTGCCTCCTTAGTGATCAGATTAAAGTCAGTTGATTTGGTTAAACAATCTTCAGAACTAGTTCCTTGCACAACAGTGGTTAAAATCTTGAAAAATTTTTGGTTCTTTATCTTGTAAAATAGAAAAATGAAGGTGTACATTAAAGATATATATTTTACTATAATGTACAGATTCCATTGATAGAATGCCTTTTTATAACATATATAATTGGTAAGCTGGGTATAATGAAGTCATTTCAGGTTTGAACATTACAGTGTTTGAATCCCATGAAAAGTGTACATTCTGATTCTATGCCCATCTATGGAATTTGAAGCTAGATGTTAAACTTTTACAAGGTTACAACGCTCATTTTTGGGTCCCCTATGATTTTAAATCTAAGGACACTTTGGAAACAGATTTTATTCAAAAAAGAGGAAAAAAAGTGCAGTTTAGAAACAACCAAAAAACTATTTCAACCAGTGTACAAGATGCAGTAGCCCCCAATTTAGTTCTGAAAAAAAAAACATAGAAAACTTTATTAGTAACATTTTAATCCTACTTGTTATATATGCAGAGACGCTTTCTCAACACATACTCACACTGAGTTTTCTCCCTCCTGTAATGAAAGACATTCCATTCATGGTGAATCAGTATATTCTTGTTAGCCTCTGAATTTTCTTCCACAATTGAGATAGGGGAGAAATTATTTTCATGACTTAATGGCAAAATTTTGAGGATGATGTTTCTAACCAATTACAATTATTTTCATGTCCCAGGAAGTATTTGCTACCACTCCATTCTTTGTTATTAATTTCTTATTTGCTTTCTAATAATGATTCCTTTTAAGTTTCTGCCTGGTTCATGACACTATTAGAGTTTCATGCCTTCTGATTATTCTCCACTAAAGTTATTGCACATCTTCTTTTGTTTTTCAGTTATGAACTCTCCAAATGAACCCTGTGGAGCAATTATTTTTCAGATCCTGTTTCTCTGACAAAGACTTGATTGTCAGAGACACTGAGAGATGTATCTAGAATTTACTTTAATTCCACAATAAACTATTAGTTACAGATTAATTGCAATTTCCAATTAATAAACAGACTAGTTGGAAAGCAACTCTGTTCCTTTTTTCTATAATAAGTATTGATTCTTTAACTTAATTTAAGCATATTTTGCACATCCTATAATGCAAGTTCAAATGTGTATCTCCTTGACTGTTTTGTAAATTTACCCAGTAGAGAAACCATCATAATAAACAGTATTTTTCCATTTCCATTTCTGTTTCTTCTAATGAGGACTTTTTGGATATTTACTTTAAATATCTTTTCCCGTCTGTGTCTTCAGTCAGTCAATCTTTTACTATTTGTCTCTAGACCTGACTTTGCTCGACATTTCAATATATGGAATTATGGCCCAGAAAATATCTTTCTTGCTTTTTTAGGGATAATTTGTGACCCTCCTTTTAAATAAATACATACTATGATTACATAATTATTATTGTGAAAATGTACTGATGCCTTCCCATGTTACATATGGGGGCTACCTAGAATGGTTATTATTTCTCCAGAGCTTTTCTAGTTAGCACAGATCCTTACTCCAATAAAATCAAATAAATTGTGACAAGTGCCACAAACTCTTATCATTGCTCACAAACTTTTTATCCTTTAAACTCCATTATGTAATAAATTGTTTACTTTTATAACTCTCAAAATTTATGTACACAACAATAACAGTATACTAAATTACCAAATGAGACTGTACTGACAGTGGTTTAGATATTTTTTTGATGACATTCTCCTCTGAAGATTTCTTAGTGGACAAAACTGATCCAGGTTTCTACTGCCAATCAGTCTAACAATTCTCCCTAGAAAAGTATACATACTGTTGTTACAAAAGACATTCTTACAGTATCTACCCCACTTTTGCAAATGAATCTTACTTTGTTCTTTGTTTAAAATATTCTTTTCTATAATTCAGCCTTTTCTTCAATTGTTCCCTTCATTTGAGAAGTTACAAAACCACAAAACTTTTCAGTCTTTCCTTAAAAAATTAAGTAAGAAAAAACAAGAGATTTTTTAGTCCTTTCCAGTTCTTTAAGGAAAGCATTGCATACCTTCAGCTGCAAATTTTAAAATTTAATAATTAATCTAATAAAATAATAAATATAATAAATGTGAATACTTCAATAAATGAGAGGCAAAGATATAAACATAAAATAGTAGCATGTGTTGCAAACTTACCTTTTAACTTATGAAGGAATTCCTGACTTTTTAGAAGGAAGCTTAATTCTCCACTAATGAATTTTAATCAAATACTAAAATGATTTCATGTTCTCAGTGAAATTAAGCAGGCGACATGAGATGGTAGTCAATTTCAGAAGACTTGTTCTCTGAAGATCATCATACACAGATCTACAAATAACAACAAAGATGAAAGAGGAGGTACAAAGCTCCTTCCACTCTGAGGTCAACACTGAATTACCCACTGTTTTAATTTGGGGATAATGATATCTTGAGTGACTCAGTATTTAAATCTGGCAAATAATATATTACCATCTGTAGTGCTTACATGATGATGATGATGATGATGATGATGATGATAAAAATAATAAATCAGTATGCCTCTCTTTGCAAATCTCAGGGGAGTACTTAGCACTAAGAAAGCTTCATAGTGCTTGTAAGTAACATTGAAAAAATTTCCCCAAAGTTTTCTTTCTATTTAATATTGGCACTGTTTCTTCTTTAGGTGTCTCTATCCAATGAACTTTATTATTTTCATCTTAACTCAGAGTAGACAAAAACTACAATAAACTACATGAACAAAATTTTGAAGTTACATTAATTTTTGTTCTGGGCAAGTATGTGTAACTTAAATACTGAAGTTAAATGTTAGTCCTGTTTGTATAATCAAATCTGTTTTAACAGAAATATTTTAAACTGGACTCACATCCCTAGAAATATGGACAGAATTAGTAAAAGGTCGTTTCCATGGGAATTTCAGATTTTCAAATTGAAAAATTAAAAGGACTATTCTTTGGCACTTCCATAAACTCATAACTATGGGTTTCTCTTTAATTGTTACTTGCAATTAAATTTGCTTTCCTCCCACTTGTCATAAGTAACTAAAATATATATTAAATAAAATCTTCATTTACATAGATTTTGAAGATTGGCTGTTTCTTGTGGTATGTTTCTTTGGAAAAACTCATATTTTAGAGTTTCACAGATATTTAATTGGAGTTCATGTTCATTTCTGAGCTAAGTTCAACACTGTGCAAGACTAAAGACATTGTTCTTGCTTTCTTAAATTTATTTTTCTTCTGTAAATATAACGAAAAGTCACTAGAAATACATAAATGAATGTCTAAAAATATCATGTGACTGGAAGTGATGAAGTTATAATGGGTGGGATTCAGAAAAGTCAGATATGCTTTTGTTTTCCCTTGTGTGTGTGTGTGTGTGTGTGTGTGTGTGTGTGTGTGTGTGTCTTTCAATCTCATGTAGTGTAAAACACAATTCTCAAAACACAACTGACCAAGAACTTAGCCTCCAAGGAAAGGGAAGATCAAATAAATGATGCTGACCTCTTTGTGAAGGGAATGACTTGACTTGTCAGTTTTTTTCTTGTTAATGTTTGTTTCCCCACTATTTTGAAGAAAGGTATCCACAGCACAGGGAAAATCTCACATATCATTGTTTATTTATGTGTTTACAAGTAGAGAGATGACTTTAGTCAAGTCCAGTAGCATAAGAACAATAACTAATGCTATCAGTGTGGCTTCATGTGAGTAATTCAGTTCCTGTCTCTTCTTTTTTACAAAAGCAGTTAGGTGTTAAGGGACAAAGAAAAAGTAAATGGATAAAGGGTTTACCAACAGATTGGGCAGAAAGGCATTTCTTGTTTAAAGGTACTTTAAACCTGCTATGCATTACAGATTATAGAATCACATGTGTACCTCCCTTATAAACATAGGGAAGCCAAGTGCGCTTCTGAGAATAAGCCAGTGAACAAAGGATTTCAACGGAATGAATTTTAAAATCCGTAGCTGCACACAAAAAGAGAAATGAAGGGACCATTCTTCTTTTAGATTATATAATTTTATCCGCATATCATGTGGACCATTGTCAGTAGTAAGGATTCCAATTTTCTGAGTTTAGCTACTATTGTTTAATAGCCTTCTTTCTCTCTTATAACACAGCCTAAGGCCCTTACAGTATATCTAACACCAGGGGCTGGAGAGATGACTCAGCAGTTAAGAACACTGACGGTTCTTGCAGAAGAGCCGGAGTTCGAATCCCCGCATCCACGTGGTAGCTAACAACTATCCATAACTCCAGTTCCAAGGGATCTGATGCCCTCTTCTGCCATCCTTAAGCATTGCATGACACAGGTGCAGTCATATATATGTACGCAATATGTACATAAACATAAAATAAAAATGGTAATTTTTTTTTAAAAAAAGAAACAATCTGTCTAACACCAGTATGTAATTTTGAGTTCCCAAGTTCTTGTCCTGTCAAAGCCACAATCGTGCCCAATGTTGACACCTGAACAGATGTGGTGTCTCACACTTTAGCCCCATCATTCAAGAGGCTGAGGCAGGAGGATTACTATGAGGTTGAAACCTTTTTGGCCTATCTCGTGAGTTCCAGGAGAGCCTGAGCTACAGAGTGAGACCTGGCCTTAAAAAATCAGAACAAAAATTTAAAAATAATATACCCACAACTAACATATATTTACAATCTAAAAGCACACAAATGCACCCACACATGCAGACACAGACACAGACACACACACACACACACACACACACACACACACACACACGAATGTAATCTGTTCTTCCTGTCTAGGCTTTTAATGGAAACATTTTTAGAAGATTAATCCTAAGAAAATGGTCCTCAAATAAAGCTCAAGTCAAAGATATCTTTTGAGGTATTTGTATTTTTTTGCCCACTGATTTTCAAAACAGAACAAAAACCATGAGCTTGAAAATTCTATTTCAAGGATGTGTAGAATTACTTCCTTATTTAGCACAGACAAAATCAAGGTTGAGGTATCAACGAGGGGTAGAAAAATGTTGTAATAAATACTAAAATGTCTACTAACCTTCATGTCTTTCAGCGATCCCTTTTGCTAGAGATTAACTTGTTTTAGCTTTAAAAGCTTTCCTTTTAATTGGAGAAATTTTAGCTAAATTTCTAATTTCATACTGTACCCATACGTGGGTACAGTATGTTGTTTATGCAAACACCTTTCTTGTGAATGGCTGTTAATCTAATTAAAATAATAACTTGTCCTAATTTTTAAGGCTAAGATATAGGCCAGTCAAATGATTTGTTTTGGAGAAACAAGTGCTTCAGTTCTAGTAAACACCCCTAATTTCTGACTTGGACCTTTGCTTTTCCAAGCAGTTTCTCTACTTAGCAGAGCTTTAGTAGACTGAGCAGTGAGAGTGCACTCTAGAGAGGGGCTGCGCTAGAGCAGGAAGAAGAGCGGAGCCTAAGACAAGCCCAGGTGAGTGCACTGAAGGTAGAAGCTGGCAGGAGTCTGTGCAGGAAAGATGTGAGATTTACACATGAAATAGGAATTGGCCTTAAACTAGTGAGCACATAGACACTTTTTAGTTCTTGTTGTTGTTTGAAAAGTGAAATGCTGCAATGCCTACTGAACTTTATGTGCAATTATTTTTTTTTTCTCTTCTTGAAAAGTGTTGAAATAGTTACATCAAGAGGAAAAACTTCAAAGTGGTGAACACAAGAGGTGTTTAAAAGAAATAGTGGTTTATGGAGATAACTTTCTCAAATACTCAAGAATTTATTGAAATATTCTCAAATCTTAGATCTGGGTTCAACAAAATGAACAGGACACCTTCCTTGTTTTCTACAAAATTATTTTCAACACATAAAATTTCTGAGGAATTTTCATTCTAAACAAGGAAATACACAAAAAAGAGTATTTCTAAAGCAATTTGGTAAGTATGTATTTTTATTACCTGTGTAAATAGATTTTTGCCCCTATTAAAGTTTAAATGTTTATAATTGTTTTCCATATGAAGGGGAGTTTTCAGGGCATTCATCAAAGTATTAATGGATATACACACATTTAAAATATATTCCTTTTAAGAGTTCATATATGATTAGAATGGAGGTCAAGCCCTTAGATACGTTATGTAAGCATTTCTGGGTGGTTTGGGTAGCATGGAATTTATCAATTAACTTATAAATTAAGGCTTTCTGCCATTGTCTACTCAAAAGAAAGTTCAATGGAAGGTTTGCTTTCATGTGACAGTAATTTTAAATATTGCTAGGAATGATCAAGACCTTAAAAGCCATAGAACACTATCAAAATGAAGTGCATTCCATCTGGAAAATAAGGAGAAACAGATTTTGATGTTTCAAGAATGTTATTAAAATTTCAGAAATATTTGAGCTATAGTGAAACAATTCATATTATGAAAAATCATTTCTGCAAAACTATATTATTTAATGCATTTCAGCATCTCTCCATTCAACAGTTTTGTTATTATGTAAATTAACATATTTTAAAGGATAATCATCAAACAGCATTGCCCAAGTGAAAATCCAAGGCTCAGTTTTGTGAACTATCTTCTTTAATGTGTTTAATGTGCTAGTTTTCTCCTTTCAAAATGACCCAGAAATTTATTAGTACCCTTTGAATTTGAATTAATTATTTATAAAGCAATATAAATATTTTACCTTAATTTAAGATGTCCAAGTCTAGGTAAATTTACAGTAAAGAAGTATAATAAGCTCAAATTTAAGAAAAGTAGGAATAGCCCCCAAGTATTCATATATTCAGTGACTTACCGTGCACTGACATACTCACAATTTGTATCTTTACCTATCTTATATCTTAACTGTCAAATATTTTGATGCATTAGAGATGTGAAGCATATAGTATCACATTGTATTTAGAGGCAAAGGACTGGTGACATAACCTGGTAATATCTCTTAGTCTCTGTGTCCTTATCAATATATCTGGATATTTAGAACAGTGCTTCCAAACTTTTAAATATATTTAATATTCTGTTAGAAGCTCCCCAAAATGGTTTAAATTTGTTAAGATTTATAAAATGAAGCAAGTAAGCTTTTGATTTATCAATTTAATGTCAATAATGGCATAAATATACCATGTGCTTTTTGACAATGCCTACTGCTATATTAAATTTAATAGGTTTATTATAAAATATTTGGTTCATTAGCTTAAGACATGGATTCATTACTTTTATATATCTGAACAAATTAATCCAGTATGTTTCCAACCTACTTATTTGGCCCTTTAGAAATATCTTCTTACAGTTGGCAGGTATTTGTATTAGCAAACTAGATGAAGTCATACTGCTGCCTGATTTCATGGGGAATTATACCTCTACTGACACTTTGAAAATACTTTCAAATATGGCAATTTCTTGTGATTTCCTTATTAACAACTTTGCCAATGTTCCAACATCATTAGGAAAAAAATTGCATTTGACTCACATCTTCAGGTTCAATGACATTAATAACAAAGATCTGATACTAAGAATTTAGAGAATGGCAGCTAGCATCTTTTATGTGCTTTGGTAGCTCAGTAAAGTGACTCATTGCAGCAAAGACAGAAATTTCGCAGAGATGAACAGTAACTGCTATGATAAGCCCAAGATCATTTTTCATATCTACATAAGATTCAAATTTACTAATAAACCATTAAGTAAACAGAAAATTTTATAATTTTTGTAAAAGCCATTCATTTCAAGAATATGAGATTTAAAAGTCTGTGCAATTTAAATAATGAAACATTTTCTATATATACCCCTAACTAAAAATTAGTTATAATTTCTGGATTTCATTATAATCAGAAGTGTGTACATATGATGGTGGTGATGCTTGTGATCATGTTTATATATCAGATATAATATGCAGTTTGATAAGACCAGAATTTGATCTGTTGTATTTTAGCAAAGAGGATTTTATATCAGTGCCTTTTAAAGATATTAGAAGTTCTTCTGCTAGAAATAGAAACCGTAACTAAAGAAACCTATTACCTGATCCTCACAGCTTACTGCCAGCCAGCCACAGTGTGTAAATCAAATCCTACCTTGGTCACTCTGGTGCACATTTCTACACTGTGCCTTTCCTCTATCCCCAGAGATTCAGCCAGACTTGAGGAAAGACAGTTATGATTGTTTTCTGTTACTGAAGAAAGAGGCTTTTTATATTTACTGGGAGGATCAGAGAAGCATCCTGTAACCTGGAGAGCTCCCTTGGCTGCTGGTTTTAAGTCGTTGGGGTGTGTTTGTTCTTTTGTTTGTCTTTCAGTGTTGCCTGGAACAGCATGACCATCTTGTTCATCTTTGATGCCTGTGGGAGATAGGTTAGATATAAAACATAATACAGAGAAAGACAGATGTTTGCAGTATTGAGAGTTTAGAAGGAAATGTTAAAAGTGTTTGGGTGCACACATATTGAAACAAACAAAGGAACAAACAAAAATACTTCTAAGTTACTGACAAGATTATTTATGCCCCATTTATTTAATGATAGCATGTCCCATTAAAACAGTCCTAGCATTTCAAATATTTGCTTTAAAATAATGTCTTTCTTAGCAAATTTCACAACTGAAAGAACCTTCTGAAGTCTCTCAATTTCCTATATCTGAATGTTGATGAGAATATTATATATATATATATATATGTGTGTGTGTGTGTGTGTGTGTGTGTGTGTGTAGAAATGTATACTAGAATGACACACACACACACATACACACACATACCACATATCTGGTATATACAGCAAACAGTATGTTCAAATAAAACAGCGTATCCAGTATAGTCAAACTGAAGTTCTATTGATGTGTCACCAGCATAAAATTAACTTTCCTATTCCTTTCCTCTCATTCATTCTAATCTTTTCTCTCACAACAAATCACTTGATATTAATGTCTTCCATTTTTAAGACACTGGTTTGTTGAACAAAATGCAGTGTGTCAATAAACAAGAGGGACCAGGAAGCATGAGGAAAATACAGCATACCATGCTTCCTAAATCAGAAGTTGCATTTTTAGGAATGTTGCCAAGTGATTAAAAGGCACATTAGAGTTTGAGATGAAGCTTATTCATGTAACCATTCCATTACTGTCAATATCTCCTAATCCCATGTAAAACTTTTCTTCCTATAATGAAATTGTGTTTTTAATATAAAAACAATCATGAATTTTCAACTTCATAGCTACAAAACATATTCAAAGATGAGTCAACATAAACTATTTTTAGACTACCTTCATCCATCAAGATCCATATTGCTAATTCAAGAGTATACTCTTCATATTCATGAGAAAATTAGATTCTTTTGAACAGAAGATTATTCATTATTCATTGTTGTGTCATCTAAAACAGATTTTAGCATGTGAAAATTCTTACTTATTTAAGACATTCTAGAATAATAATAATAATAATATAAAAGCCCCTGTGTTACTTTGAAATATTTTTTCAGTAGATTTCGAGTTATATGGTCCCTGTATCATGTCTTCAAATAGACAAAAAATACTTGAACAAATTTAATACTTCAATTAATTGATGAATTTTACTAAAAGTAGATTATGGTAACTCTTTGGATAAAGAAATTTATTGTATTAAGGTTAGGAGATGGTTCACTTGGCAAAGTTTGTCATACAAGCATGAGAGTCTAGTTTCAGATTTCCAGGCCCCACGCAAAGCCAGGCCTGGTAGTGCTAGTATGTAATCAAAGTGCCCCCTAAGGAGATGGGACGTAGAGAAGAGAGGTTTGCTTTAAGCGATGGGCTAGCTAGTCTAGTATCCAAAGCTGCAAAACAACAGAGCTACTCCATCTCATAGAAGGGAGAAGTCGAGAACTTACACTCCAAGTTGTCTTTTGACCTTCATATGTGTGCAGTAACATATGCACATGCATTCCAACATCAAACACACGAATGTAATCAGATATAAACTCATACACACCATAGACACACACATGCAAATTGATGATTTATTAGATTATAAAAAGCACACTATTTAATACCTGGTTCCTTGGTGCTCAGTTATGTACTATGTTGCATATGTAAATATTAATATATTTTTACAAGGAGATTATGATTCTATTTTATGACTAAATTTACTGCAGACACAAACATGATCATTAATTTGTGTTCCTCCTCTTCTCTTCATTGCCTTTTTTGCCATGTCCTATAATTTACTGCTAGGTCATTTTTTCCTTCAGGTTTGGTTCTGTTCAAGTATGGAGTCTTCCCTGTACTCAGTAATCTTTAATATCAGACAATAATCGGTAGCAGAATAATGCTTACATCTCAAAAACTACGTTAGTAATTTTGAAGCTTAAGATGTAGTTAACATTCATTTTTCCTTTAGAAATTTAAATTCTTTCTGGGCCACATATTTTCAGCCATATAGCAGAGGTATACTGGATTCTCAGTGCAAAGTTTGGATGTGGATATTTAGAATGTCACAGAATTTGTTATAAGAGATTTGTTAATAGTTAACATACCTTTAATAAAACACATATCTTTCCATCAGAACCTGCATTGTGACAAACTTTGTAAGCAATTGGAATGCATATTAAAGTCTGAGTTGAAGGACGTTAATATATGCAGTGTATTAAGGTAGACATTTCTCATTCCCATACACAAACCCTTATAATTTCAAAGACTGATTTCAAGTAACTCTGTATGTATCTGCTAGTACAACACTAGATCAATTTGGTGCTTTTTAATTTTGAGCAAAGGAATATAAAACATTTAATATTTATTTCATGTGTCTTATACATAGTCACTGATAAGTTTTCATTATTCTCTCATGAACAAATAAGAGAACTAAGCAACTGAGATGGAATTCTATATAATAGAAAGAATGTTAAAGAAAATACCACATGAAATATAACATAAACTGTTCATGATAACAATGTTCTTTGTTTGTGTTACTGGAGAGTCAATAAAGAGCCTGATGCATTCTAGGTAAGCACTCCATCACTGAAATACATCTACTGTCCCCTTTTCTTTTTTAAATTTGCCTACACACAATATAGTTTAGTTGCTAGAATCTCTAGTGAATGAAAGCATTAGTGTATCATTCTTTCAAGTACTATACTAGAGAGATGAGTTTATGAGCTGAGAGGACAAGAACCTGTCTCAGAAAACAGCGTGACATATGTGTCCCAGGTCTTGGCACAGACTATGCGTATTTCATGGGAAGTTATTGCCACCAATGGGAAAACCCAAAATGGAGGCATTAAGATGAAGTTTTAAGATTGAATAAACTTTTGACACCTCAGAAAAAGTTACACTAAGTGAATGGAAAATAGTGGAAAACTGTACTAAGTTTTAAGATTCATAGTTTCAGCTCCTCCTAATGTCATAAAATTACTGTCTCAAAATATGAGAGGTACATTTCTGAAGGTAAAATTTACAATTTATCAAGCACTTCATGCTGCTTGTACCTTTACTTCCAAAAGCTTCCCGTCAACAAATTCAGAGATCTCTAAGGGGATCAAATGGCATACACTGTTCAGACATCTCAAAGAATCTATGACATAGAAGGTACTGATCTTTATACAATATCACCTTATCTCTGTGATCTTCGTTGTTCAGAGACTGTATGACTTTTATTTCCAGTGCTGTTTTCCATACCATCCAATAGGATGATTCATACATCAAGCACTCAAAGGACATTTTCAGTACTCAGCTGCATGTGAAGTAAATATTACTTCTTTCTTTGTTGAACATGAAATAAAAAATTGGATCACACACAAATTATTCAGCAAAGAAGCAAATTCTCAACTTGGTATATTAGTTTTCTTTAATAGTCAATGAGTTACCAATACATCAAATAATCATTTGCAAATACATATGAAGATATACTGCTAATTGATTTTTTAAATTTCCTCAATGATTCAAAAATCCAAAGCAGCGGGTGTTAAGAATGGAGTTAATTCTTTTCACTTGTTTGCTTTCATGTTCTGGACAAAATTACAGCCTCTCTAATCTTTAATTTTCACAGTGTTTTGCAGAGACTCAATTATACTTAAAGGGTTAAATATCATGCTAGTGCTTATTATTAGTACTAGATTTTACTGCCAATATTGGCTATCATAACATACATAGACATTTAAACAATCATTTAAAACTATAAATTAAGTGAATTTGATTGTTTCCTCCAAACACATAGGTATGAATCTTGCATTTAGAAGATGAAGACATCCTTATTTGTTTTCCTCTTTAATGGGATATAATGACTGACCATTATAGAATTTGCATCCTTCCTCCACCTCTGACATTCCAGGAAAATTGACTATATTGGTTTGAGGAACTTTTAACATAATGTGAGCACATGAGGACAGACTAAAGAAACTAATCCAGAAGAATGAGTCAAAATAAATCTCTTAGAGAACCTAAAATTTCCAGGAAGGTTTAGGAAACACGTTAATGTACTTTCATCCAGTGCTTTAATTTGTGAGATGAATATTTGCTATTGCTGTGCTGAGGAATAATGAAGAGCTGAAATGCTGGCAAAGATCAATTAATGCAAGCTCTAATCAGCAAAGATTAGGAAAGCATTCTGAATGCAGATAAAAGTGACTCAACGTTTTCTGTGGAGGGTAACTATGATATTTAAAGTTCATCCCAGTTCTATGTAGAGAACTGACTTCAGTGAGGAAAGACCAAAACAAAAGCTAGAAGATATAATTGTCCTTTCAGTGAAGGTGGTGGTAGAGAACAGTGAGATTTGGTACATGTGCTGCATATATGAATGGTATAGGTGTTCTGGCATGTTTTGAGATTAGGGGAGAGAAATGAGAAAAGAAAGTGATTGTTTGAATTTTATTGTTGTTGTTTTATCTGAATTATCGGGGAAATAAAGAATGTAGTTATGGAGTTGGTTTAGAAGGAAAAGTAGGCATCTGTTTTCGGTGTGGGGACCTTAAAAAACTCATTACCTATACACATAAATGGAATATTCAAGAAGGTATTTTAATTTAGCACTCCTGAGAAATTAGGAATTAGTATGTGATGATATATACATTTGGGGAATATCTCTGATCTGTTTAAACTCTGGAATCCAGACTCTGAGCAGGCCAGTCTCAGAGAAGCAGTCTTAATCAAGAGGGTTCACTGAGTGATTCTGAACAGGAGGACTTGCTGCTAAAAATCTCCTGAGGGTGCATGAGGATGTGAAGGATAATTGACCTTTGGAAAATAGATACTTTATATTGAGGAGAGTAGATCCAAATCCATTATCCATTTTGTGGTAGATTTTTCATGACCTTCCTGCATTACCCAATACTGTATTTGTGTGTGTGTGTGTGTGTGTGTGTGTGAGAGAGAGAGAGAGAGAGAGAGAGAGAGAGAGAGAGTTTAAAGGAGAAAGCTCAAGTCCACTGTTCTTCCCCCTTTCTAAGACAAAGCTACTTTATTCGGAAGAGGCATCCACTGTAGATCTCGGTTTGTAGGCTACAGAATGCTCACTTTGCACTGCCTCCATTATCCTATTGCCTACAAAGGTTTAAACGCCATCTTAATAAATTCAAAACCTCTTTAGCTCTCTGCGCTCTTTACTTTTCTCCACATTCCTGTGGATTACGGTCTGTTGGTGCGGCTGCCGCTTCCTCTCTTCAGCTACTCAACATTTTTTAAGATACGATATGAACTTGCTCTGTTTAGTGATGTCAATGATTGTCTAAGCACTGTCTTCTTAAGATTATTTTCCCAATGGGGGAGCCTTAGATAGCAAATGGGAAAAATATTTGTGCTATTTGTTAGTTTGATTTATTATGATGTAAATTTCAATAATAAATCCCAGGAACTCTTCTTTTAACTTAGACTTTGAAAGTCATGGCATTACATTAATGCCCTTTTGTAGAGGACAACACTCAAAGCAAGGGCCAAACTGACTGTTTCTGTGTTCCTATAAATCTCCTGCTGTTAAATTTCACATTAATTTAAGATTGATTTTTAGTAATTAAAATCACAGTTATATTATCCTCTTGACACAGATTTAAAATGAAGAGCTTTAACTTTATAAACGATCATGTTTATTGCGGTTGATAGTGCTAAAAGGTAACAATACAACATTTGGAGTTGCATCCTTGCACATGAGCCAGCATCATAATCTGCTTATCAGTGAGAAATGTTCAGGGAGTGTGAAATTCAACAAGACAAGCCAAAGAAAATTAATTCAGACTTGCCTCAGAAATGCCAATTGACCTAATCTCTCCAACCTATTAATTCTGAAGGTGGAGGAGGAATAGCACGAAAAGCCTGAAGGTAATCACAGTGACACAAGACTTAGGAGCAGCTCAGAGAGCCAGCTAGGTTCATGAAGACCAGCCAGGCCATCCTGCGGAGTTCTTTTAAATAGGCATTGGCCAAGCTGTCTCATGGATCAAAAGTAACCCCAAAATCAATAACAAAAAGTTAATTAGGGAACTTGGAAACATAAGTAATGTGACGCCTTGACTTAATATATGTGACTCTCAGAGTTGAGGTATGTCATAAACAGCAGAATCATGTCTCTGTAAGACATATGAAAACCTAGAAGTCAGCTTCATTAGCAGATTTAGGAATAACAAAGCTTTGTATCATAACATTACTAAAATGGTGTCTGTTCCTGATAACTGAGCTAATTAGGTAACATACAAACTGACTGTGTAGGAGCCAAGTCCTGTAGCTGGTCAGTGCATTTTATTCTTCATTGGAAATAATGAAGCAGAGATTACATATAGGAAAGATGAAACTGACATTATAGGGACCATTGTAGATTGTTAAGCATATCACAATATATCATATTTAATGCAATACTCGTTTATTTGCTCTTTCATTCTAATCTTCCATGAATCAGCTTTTCTAGACAAACACAATTTTAAGAAATATCTACTGGTAATATGGTGATTTTAAAAAAAAACATTCTATTCTAGGTGACTAATCAAACATAAATGCATACAATAATATGTACAATTATGTTTGCATTTTTCTGGGAGTAGGGCCCTGAAATACGGATTGTGGATTTCTGAGGAAACCATAGTTTTAAGTTTATGTTGCAATCACTATTGTTTTTCTGTTCTATTTTTTCATACTTTTCCTTGACCTTGAATTTGAAATAGGTTTAAAGAAGATGATAGAAATTGCTTCCAAAGTGGGGCGACGAGGACATGTACAAGGAGTTGAACAGAAATGGTTCAGTTTTGTTTAATTTTTATCATTTTTCTCCAAGATAGCAACTGATGGTCAGAGTTGAGTTATTTAACTGCCTACTTCATGATGGATGACGTTATGAAAGTTTCTGGTATTGTTAGCTCCAAGCCTAACAGAGTGTGACAGGCATGAAAACTAGATTTACCATCAGTAATTATTATAAATTAAATAAACAATGATTAACATCTGAAATCTGTTTTTGCTTAACCTGGTTTGTTCAGATAAAGTCTCTGTAGTCTTGATTTGACCTATAATCCACTTACGTTAAAACCTACTTCATAGTCATTTAGCACTTATGTACTGAATAGGATTTGGCCACTGGCCTGTGGATAGATTGCTATGAATCAATCACAGACTGACCTTTTTTTGTAAAGCACCTTTGTGCACTTAACCCTGAATGATCCTGTTAGGAGTACTAGTCACACAAATCCTAACCTAAGGAAAATAAAATTTATGCATGCAGATTTTGACTTTGCTATTTCTAACCATGAATACTGAGTTTGAAAGTATCTATGGATACTGAACAATAACTAGATGACCTCTCTTGAGAGGTTGATTTTTTTCTACTGTAAATCAGATTTTGTTATTAATTTATAGTGATAAACTTTTCCAAATTCACCATATTTCCTGGAAGAGTTATTTCTATTTTTTTCTCAAAACACGTATGAAATAAGCAATTTTGTGTCATAATTTTTAAATTAGGGCTGTAAGCATTTCCTGGGGCTGGAGAGATGGGTCAGCCATTAAGAGATTTTGCTGCTTTTCTAGAGGATCACAATTTTACTCTGAGCACCCAGGTTCTACAACACACAACTATTTCTACAACTTCAGCTCTAGGAGAGCTAACAACCTCTTTTGTTATCCATAGGACCCCTGACATGGGCCACTGCATACATGTGCTCAGACTCTCTCTCTCTCTCTCTGTCTCTCTCTCTCTCACACACACACACACACACACACTCACTCAAAAGTGTACATAAATAAAGAAAATGTTAAAATAAATCAATAAGATCCCTATCTTCATGAAGGTTACCAAAGACCCGAGAAGAAAATTAAACACACCATTGAACTGTGCTATTTCTGGTAAGTAAAGATTTTAAGTTTTTTTTTAGATAAGGTATATGTTTAAAAGTGTATGATTCTCACTCTTTTGGACTTCAGGACAGTCTTCCTTGGAAATTTATTTTGAGAATCTAAAACTCAAATTATGTATCAAAATTTTTTCTTAATGTCTAATGCAAAGCCAATATACAAAGGTTACTTATTAGTGAATGGCATGCTTAAGGTGAAATACAAATTTTTCTCAATCCAATAGGATTAAATTTACAAAAATTAGGAGAGTGGTGAGTCTCGAAATTGGGGAAGTGCCCCAAAATCTGCAATGAATGATAATGGCCCTGAAGAGTAATCCTGAAAAACTGGACATTACCATTGGATGAAGGAACTAAAAGGAACAGAGCATTTACATCTTGAGTTATGACAAAAACATACAATGTTTAATATGAAAGTGTCAAAAAGCAACCCAGAACTAATAGGGATTGAATTTCAAAATGAACAGTGATAGAGAACTAACTGCTTCACAAGCATATTTCATTTGTTCCTTCTATCAAAGCATAGAATTTACTCTTTTTACAGCTGAAGAAAATGGAACACACAGAGCTAAGTGATTTCCCTAAAATCCTACAAGTGTAATGATAAAAATGGAATTTTAACTCACTTTAGTTTGACCGTTGGCATCCATGATTTCAGTTTCTTCCATTAATAATCTTATAAAGATATCTCACTGTGGAAAAAGATAAGACAGTAGATGTCTGAGGTAAAATTGAAGAATCAATGCTATTTGTGGTCACATAATGGTATGGAGATAAAAGGATAAGAGAAACAAGAGGTAAAGACATAGTTTTTGTTAACTGATTTTATGTTGTCTTAGAATAAGAAGGTAATTTAGAGGCATCTTCTACACCTGACTGAACATTGGATGAACATTCATTCTTTTATTGAATTGAAGGACATGGACAGATGATTGATTTTAGTGGAAGAGATGAGAAATTCTTGGAGCCCTTTTGGACATGCTGAGTATGAAGCGCCTGGGGTGCATCTGAACAAGAGAGACTCAGTATAATGCAGTGGGTGTTGCTATCTGAAGGTGAATATCTGAGGGCTATCAGTGGTAGCTAGTAACAAACGGTGTTTGCAGAGGAGGAAATAGGGAGAAATGAAGAAGATAAAGAAAGAAACATCAGCACAGAGCAGCACACACTCATGAAAATCACCATACAAGCAAGATTATAGACTGTATGTTCAGGATTGACAAAGAAATAAGATGATTTGGTAGTTGGGGGCTAAAACAGAAAGAGACCAACCACGGGAAAAGGCCAAAGTGTAAAATGATGCCAAAATCATTATACATAATAAAGTTGAGGCTGAAAATTAGGTGGATTGGTGAGACAAATTTCAGCCTAATAGTAGAATCCAGATATCTTCATGCTCAACCAGAAAGTGGATGTAATGAACTGGACAGTGAATACAGATTATCAAATGCAGGATAAGACCCAGAAGCATCAAGAATAGACAAAGAGTTGAGAAATTTTCACTTAAAAAGAGGAAGTGTGTTAATTACTTAATGATAGCAAATTATAGGTATTTTAAGTTTTGTTCACCTTTTCACCATTTCATTCTGTATTTTTCATTTTGGTTTATTTTTACTTTTATGTTTGAGAATTTCATACAAGAGTATATTCTATGCATCATTTCTATTCCCATCAGTCTCTTACCAACTTCTCCCATTTTCTCCAAGTTTCTTTCAGCTTGTCTTCTTATTATTATGAGTACATAGATACATTAATAAACATATAAAAGACATTATGATTTTCCTAGTAACCTGAGGACAATGTGATTGTTGATTCCATTTTTTCTTTATTTTTGAAGTGAAGAAACTAATGGCCAGAGGAGGCATCACACAACAGGCAGAGTATATCAGTAACTATACTGTTTCTTATCTGCAGAAAAATCTGTGAAGTATTTTTTTTTAATTTCATGGCAAGAAGATCATAAGAATACTATGCCAAAGAAATAAAACAAAGCAAGTAATAAACAAGACTTGATAAAAAAAATATCTTCTTGTGACTTAGCAAAGGGAATTTCTAAGTGAATGAAATTCAAAAGTGTCTCATGAAAAATCTGTTGAATAAAGGAATAGAAAATCTAGATAAATGGGGTAGAGGGGAATGCTTTATTATTATTCAATATTCTATTGAAATATATTCTTTAAAATATACACAATGAGAAATATGGAGCAAGGGAATATGACAGTTGAAGCTTTCTAAATATGCCTTTCCATTCTAGTAAAGACTTCTTTTTTTTTTAATATCTGGAAAACATTCAAATGGATGTTATAATAACATTGTTTAATACAATGATTTTAGTCAAAAATCTTATCTGAACTGAAAATATCTTTTACTTGAAGATGAAACAAATGAGATTGGGGCAAAAATGCATGAGCAAACACCCAGGTTGCTAAGCTGCTTAAGCATGGGGGATTGGACCTGAAAAGATGGGCGGGGACCCTGAGCAGCTTGTTTTCTGCTGGTAATAATTGCACCACCACTTCTCCCTATTTCCCTTATTACCTCTCTCCGCGTCACCGCTCTTTTTGAGTTCATCTATCTTAATGAAATAACCATCTTCTGTCTTCCTTTCCTGCTTTGCACATTAGATTTTAGACTGGATTGAAGCTAGCTGTCTCAGCTGGACCTGCTCAGTAGCCAGAGGCAAACTTTGCTTCCCATGCAATTTCCTCCATTAGGCATTTGCTTCATTGTCTACATGAGAGCAATAAAACTTATCAGCTAGCTCAATCAAACACATCTGCTGGAAATATCTTCTTGCTGTGAAGGAACAGAAAAAAAAAAGAAAGATAAACAAGTAATGGCAAAGAAAGGAAAAGGCTTCCTTGGATTGTGTTGTTAAAACAGTTTGCAACACTTTGAACACTGGATCTGTTTTCATAGCTGCTTCTATGTGCATTTTTGCTATCTAGGGCATGCTAGAATTCTAAGGAAGTACTTTAATCCTGTTTAGAGTTCATGAAGGCATGAAGTTGGAGTTACAAATTTTAAGTGAATTGTGAGTTAAAGAAATACATATTAGTTTTTCAATTTATATATCACATGAACAAAGATTAAGTGTCTATTCTTTCTCCTCCCAAGGAAAAATGTGTCCCTGAAACCTTTTCTTCTCATCTGAGATGCTCTGTGAATGCTTAATGGGAAAATGGATTGACTGGTACTTAAGCAAATGTGAGGTAGGGACCTGGGTGGAAATAAGTGAACAAGTGGAATTTCGATTTCAACCAAAGTAAAAATGACTGTATGTACATATGTATATACCTTGTGTTGAGATTTCTCTTCTTTAACCTTTTGATTTCCCTTCTTGTTTCAAATCCTTCATGCGGTGTTCCTGAGCTTATGAAATGTTTCACGGGAGGGAATCAGTGAGGTAGAAAGTTGAGATTATTTGCCATGTCAGGTAGTTTATTTGTAATACATTTTTGTTTTTGGAAGGTAGAAACCAATCAGATCTTTTTATTTCAGAGATCATGACAATCGCTTTTCATTAATATCAAGAACTATTTTTAGTTATTAAAATCTAGTTTTTATAGAAATTCATGAATCTATGAAGCACGAATGTCTTATTGTCCAAAATGAGAGTCATTATAGACAGACTGAGGCAATTTTAAGATGGTGTATTTGTTTTAACACATATATAAATTTATTACACAAGTGTTCAAATGCAAGTTGTTCTACAACTTCTCATTTATGGAAATGCCTTTACACCAATGATCCTTTAGCTTATTTAGGTCAAAACCGAGGTATAAGTATTTTCATGACACAAAGATCAGGTAATTTCCTTTAATTTTGTAACGAATCATTATCAAATTAACATTAAAGCAAGAGAAATAATTTAAAAGGCCAGTCTAAGGTATAAATAAAAAACCTATATTGGAGATACTAGTCTCCTATTTAATGTTTAGGGAATCCTCCAAATGGTTTCATTCTAATTGACCCATGCTTACCTGAATAATGCAACTTTGGCTACCATTTCAATTAAGATAAGTATTATTTGTCAGGATTACACAATGTACACCATAAAAACTGCGGCAATTTTTGCTAAGCTTTCTTCAGTCAGTCATAGCCATTGTAATAAATAATCATTTCCTCTTCCTTTTCATATCTCAGTCATACTGATACCTCATACTCAGAGGTATCTCTCAGCTACCTCTATCACTTATTGTCTATCATCTATCATCTATCTATCTTTCTATATCTATCTATCTATCTATCTATCTATCTATCTATCTGCCTATCTAATTATCTGCTATAAGTAATATGCTTCAAAAATAGCATTTTGTCTACAAGTGCACAGACTGTACGTACATTGGAGTTAAGAGAAATACACATTTCCATGTAAATTATTTTCCTACAAATTTATTCTGCCACAAACAAATTTTCTTATTATTATAATCAATGTTTTGTAATGGAGACCATATTGTCTTTAATTGTTTTTAATGTTTTTTAAATGCAAAATTTTAAATAATATGAATGTATTACTTTTGAGACTTAATAGTGATAGTGCATGGTTTGATAAATGGTTTTGCCTTCTGAATAGTTTCATTTGAGAAGCAAAAATCTGTTATCTGTGTTGTTGAATCAAGTTAGCTTCTGAATTTGTACAAAATTATTTTTTAAAAGTGCAGATAATTCATGCATGCAACTTTACAAATCAAGTCTCTTAAAGGAACTTTACGGTTTGATATCAGGATGGTAGGGTTCTGCTTTATTTTTGTCTTTTAGCTGGAGGCATAAAACATCATTTTCTGCCTGTAAAGAGTACTTAGAATTCGAAATTCAAAACATATCAAGGCACATACTTCCTGCTGCCTTGCTAACCTATTTTCCAGGGTCATTTTCTTTCAAGTGCAGTTAAAATTTTTCTCTGTCGAACTGAAGTATGTACCCGAGGCTCTTGGGATTTGAGTTCACCATTCCTGACTTTAATCTAGAGCAGGTAGCCTAAGTGAATTTTCCATCTTGTGAAACTCCTGCAGTGAGACTGCAGAGGAGAAAATGTAGCTAAGTACTGACAGATGAGCCCTAAGTCTCTGTATTGTGAATCAGGACTGGAGTTGGAAAAAATATATATAATTTGCTGATCTTAAAGGATATACCTTTCAAGGGTCTAAGCTGCTCACCTCTACATTTTCTGCTTTGCTTCTTAGCACAGGAAGGTAGATTCAATACCAGCACTTCACAGATGACTTAGTTCACCCCTGTCTGCCGCTATTTCTAGTTATGTGTATACAGGAAACTACAGATTCTATTTATTCATGATCACCACAGAGGGAAAGCAGTCTTAATGCAGATCACCTCCAATCCTCTTTCCTCTTGATCTTATATGCTTGCCCTATGTATAAAAACATGTAAGTCCATTCTTCTGATTTATTCTTAAACATAGTTCACTATTCTCGTTGTGAATTTCCAAAGAGATAGGAAACTAAGTCCCAGGTATTTCCTGAAATCCCTGATATTCAGACTTGATACATTTGTCTGCAGGTTATGTCTGTCCCATTTTTCTTATTTCCTGCAGCGTTCAAATTTTGCATTCTATTTGAATATTCAAGAAATAATAGCTTGGGGCTGGAGAGATGACTAAAAAATTAAGAGCACTGGATGCTCTTTGCAGAAGACCTCAGCACACACATAGTGGCTAACAACAGGTTTAACTCCTGTTCCTGGAGATCAAATGCCTTCTTCTGGTCTCTGCAGGTATTGTATGCAAGAATACACTTATATTGAGGTAAAACACACATATGAAATAAAAACAGATTAATGAAATATTTTAAAAACTAATAAAAACAACTTCCACAGAAACTGTGCATGAAATTTCAACAGCACTTCTTTTGAATGGCCTCTCCCTCCCCAAAGTGAGGTCCCGCTATTGCTTTAGAAATTCCCGACTAGCTATCATTAGAATGATCCTACCATTGCCTTATATTGCCATTGCTTGAACGCAGGTCTCTGCTGCCATTTTTCATTTTGTTTCCCATTTATCTTCAGCTTATTTTATTTTCACTACCTATTCACTAAAGCCATCTGAATTTGCTGAACATTCTCCAGGAGGAGATAAGATGTTTCAAATTTCCTGCAATCTCTTGCAAATTAATATGTGCTACCTGGAGAGATGTGTTTAGAATGATGCTGGGGCTTCATCTGGCTTAGCAAGCATGCCTTTAAGAAGTGTTCCTGCTAGAGGAGGTTCTGAGAACAGTGCTAGGTAGCGTTGGCACACACTTGAAATTTGAAAAACAATAAGGGCTCTTCAGGTATCCCCACAATAGCAGTTGGAAGAGATGCTATTGTCACTAAGAATTTTCATTTATCAGCTTACCACACATTTATGGATTCAGGCTGAGTAATCATTTTGCTAGACACAATTAACAGATAAGGTGCCAAGGTTCATATTATATGATAAAAGTATTAAGCGCAGATCTTGTCTTTTGCCTATGCATGTCTGTTATATTCTGTCTCCTTAGTTTTTGAAAACTTGCTTGTTTTTGCTAACAATCAATGGAATGCAGACACCTGTAGCAATGAGTCACCCTGGGAAAATGAAACTCATTAATTATGTTTGTTAAGGGCTTACAATATGCCTGCCATGCTATTATGTATTTACATAGATTATTTCATTCACCTGTGAAGGTTACTAATTTGTAGAAAAGTATCTTTACCATATTATAGAAAACTAAGGTTCAATGGCTTCCAGTAAAGTGTCAATGATGTCAAAGATAATTTCTCAGATGCGTAGCTAAATTCTGTCTGTTACATAACTAGAAGTCTTTTTGAAAAGTGTTTTATTTATTATTGTTTTTTTATTTAATGTGTATGAGTGTTTTGCCTGCATGCAAGTGTACTGCATGTGTGCAGTGCCCACATAGGCTAGAAGAGGGTATCAGAACTGGAGTTAAAGACAGTTATTAGTCAACTCATGGGTATTGAAAAAGGAAACTGGGTCCTCTGAAGGAACAAGTATTCTTAACTTTTGAGTCATTTCCCTAGTCCCCATTAGAAGTTATTTGATATGCAATTCTTACTATAAAAGATATACATTCCTAGGGCCAGGAGTTGTCAACTCTTTACCATCAGTCTTCAGTAGTTCCAGTCCTATCATGACCATGTTTGTCACCACGATTTTCAGGTCTTACTGTTGGTATGTATATTCCATTATACATTTTCATTACTGTTGTGTTATAGTATTATGATGTTGTACTAAAATAATTGATTATTAAGCAGCAGTGTCTCATAGAACCTCCCTTGCTCTCATTGTTCTTACTGTGTTTAATATTTTTTATCCATTACCTTTCCCAGAAAGCTACTATCCATACTTGTTATAGACTAATTCCACTATTCAGTTTGTCCAGTTTTTTAAGAAAACACAAGGAAACCTATTTTGCAGCTTCATGTGAAATTCATTCCTCTGTGTATGGAAAATAATTATTATCTCCTTTAAGACACAGATAATTATTATCTATAATTGTATGAGTTACTTTTTATTTAAGTTTGCATGTCGGAATACATGAGTGCAAATTTAATTTTTTAAATGAACAGTTAATTAAAATATAATATGGAACATTGCAAATAGAGGACACAAATCAAGCTGGACATGGTGGTGCATGTCTTTAATCCCAAAACTCAGGAGACAGAAACAGAGGCAGGCAGATCTCTATGAGATCAAAGCTAGCCTGGTCTACATAGCGGAATTCAAAGCCAGCTAGGACCACAGGGAAATCCTGTCTCAAAAAAGAAGAAAGGAAGAAAGAAAGAAAGAAAGAAAGAAAGAAAGAAAGAAAGAAAGAAAGAAAGAAAGGAAGGAAGGAAGGAAGAAAGAGAATTTAAATCAAGGAAAATTTATGATTTATAGTGTTACAGTCCTGATACTCATGAATAAATCAGAAATGACTTGACCTCAAAAGTATATCATCTAGATTGAGATACTAATCTATAAATAGGTAGATAGCACTAACATCATTAGCAATAAAAGGAGGAATAGAAATAGAATGCTCTACTGGATCCAGGGCTCATTTAAACCATTTCTGAGATTTGGAGAGTTGGATGAAATATCAGCAATATAATTTCACAAAGTATTATAGAGGAAAGGAAAGAAGACTTGCATGAGTCTTTCAGAAATAAGCTAAATTAGTAAAAAAAATATGTGCAGAAGGGGAAAATTAAGAACTCAAACTTATTCAGAGTAGTGGTTTAAAAGAGAAGCTTTTGTACTTTAATAATAAAAAGGTATTACTCTTAAATATCATATTAGAAAAATACCTGAGCACTTTGTTGGATTTTTTTTCAATAGACTGAGGTTGTTAAGATCATATAGGAGTTAACATTGACATGACAGTTTCAATAGCTACAGAATAAGTTAAAGCATTGTTTAGTTTAAGCAATAAGCTCCTCAGTTCATTGTGCAGCATTTCAATGACAAACGAAAACTTCAGATTCTGCTGTGCAATTCTAGTTAAAAGTGGTATAATCAGCAATAATTTTATGAATTAAGCCTATAGTGGAGCTTTCTTTTACAGTAAAAATGGAAGTACTTTCTCTATGCTGAAATCTATCACTGCCTATGTTCTTTCACTTTCTTTTGAAAAAAAAAACACTTTACTTGTATTTTTAAGTATGTGCATGCATGTGAATCTATGTCGGTGTATATATGCATGAGTGCAAGTACTTGTGCAGACCAGAAGACTGTGCTGGATCCTCTGAAGCTGGAGTTAACAGGCAGTTGTGAGCCAACTGATGTGGCTTCTGGGAATTGAACTTGGGTCCTATGCAAGAGTCATATATGTTCTTAAACATGAAGCTATTTCTGCATATTTTTTGAATGTATGATATAGTCTAAATTGATTTCAAATTCACTAAGTGAAATTGACTTTGAATTCCTAAGTCTATACAATGTTGATTCTACATCTCAAGTGTCAGAATTATAGGTGTGCAACATTGCACCTCGCTTAAAGTCTTAATAACCTTAATTTAAATGCAAGTAACATAATGTGTAGGGATCTACATACATGGTTCTGTCTGTCTGTATGTCTCTGTCTCTGTCTCTCTCTATCTCTATCTGTATGTGTGTGTGTTTGAATGAGATTTAGAATATTAAAGGCTGAAATTCTTAAAAGGTGTCTAATTACTGCATAGCTCTTGCCATGTATTTCCATTCTTATTGAGCATCCCAAGTAGTCAGTCATAGGTATTGTAGAATGACATTGGTCTCCATTAATACATTGATTTTATAGTCACACACATCCTTTTTCCCAGCAATCGGGAGACTGAGGCAGGCAGGCAGGCAGGCAGGCAAGCAGGCAGGCAGATCTCTGTGAGATCAAGTTCAACCTGTTCTATAGAGTAAGTTTCAGGTCATCTGAGGCTACAGGAAAACTCTGTCTCAGAGAAACAAAACAAACTAAACAACAACAATAGCAACAACGAAACCACACTGATTTTCATAAACAATGCTAAGGATGGCTACCGGCACTCATGTGAGGAAGATAATGTCTTTAAAATAAAGAATCATAAACTTGTATGTTGAGAAGATTACACCAAGCATCCGTTGCAACTACTGGCCCCATACTTATTCAAACATTTCATGGAATAGCTACAAGAACTGTAACATTAAGAATGATAATCAGATGCAGAATGCAGTAACACACACCTTTTATAGCAGGACTCAATATGGTAGAGGCAGGCAGATCTCTGTGAGTTTGAGGCCAGCCTGGTCTACATAATGAGACCTCAATGAAACCAAAAAAAAAAAAAAAATCAAAAGGATTTCATACCTAGTCATCACAGGTGCTGTGAAAGCTATCCAAAGGTTTGAAGGAATTCAGAAAATGACTTTTGGATGTATTTTTCTTCATATGGTCTCATTATGCTGAAGTCTACTTTAATGTTCCTTCTATAAAAATATTTCACTGCCCATATGGCCCCTTCTTTATTTTCCTATGAATTTGAACATCCTGTATCAATCTTTGACATCAGAAATATAGATGTCAATATGATGCAGAGGCTTACTAGAGGGACTATGTATTAAAATTCTTTCTAAATTAGATATATTCAAAGAAGGGTGGAAGAACAAAGTCTTGTCAACACAAAGTGTAGAGGCAGACCCCTAATTCTTGAAGAGCAAGTGATTCTCCAGAGAAGTTGCTCTACATGGCTGTCCTCACTACTATATTTTCTTCTCTCTCAGGATTGTCATTTCTAAAATGTGCTTTTGATATTTATTCCTATAAAACAAACTATACATTTCTTCTTGAAATTATATGTGACAATTGTTCTCTTTTCTCTTGTTCCTTAGGTGTATGAGGAAAAGTTTGAATTATAACTGTTTTAGCTGCCTCAAAATCCTGTTACACATTAGTTCTAATACTCTGTAACGTGCTGAATTCTAGACAGAATTCCAGATAGTTAATCTGTCTTCGTTTCACTGTACCACAATAATGACTATGATGTGAGACGTGTATAAAAGGAGGGGAGATTTCTGTGGTTTTAGATACAATAGAGCTTAGACCTTCGGCATTGAAAAAATACTGTTGAAAACAGATTCAAACGGATAAATGCCAAAGGTGATTCAGGCCATTATTGAAAATAAGTGACTCAAACTGTTGATTCTTTTTTCTTGTGGCAAGGAAATGGCAATACTTAAAAAGAAAACAATGTAGACTTAAAGAAAATAAAACAATCTTGACTTATAGAAATCCAAACTGAAGGCCACATCAGCCTGCTAAAGAATGGCTTTTCTTCTAGGGAAACACTAAATTTGAATTTATATAGTAGAGAGTTAGAGACCTCTTATCAAGGGCAGGTGCAAACCTTGTTGATTTCACATCAATACATGGAATATTCATAATCATACCTTGAAATACATTTTAAATAAAGTGAAACTGAACCTCTAAACTACTCAAGCACTTTTCCAAGAGCCACCATGTCTGTTTCCTTTGCTTCACTGTTACAAAATACTTGGCATAAATACTTAAAGGGAGGAATAATTTATGTTGGAGTTCTGACTTCAGAAGTTTATTCCACAGTCATGTGGCTCTATTGTTTCTGGGCTCAGGGACAGGAAAACTATCATACTGGTGCAGACATGTGGCAGAGGTTACTCGTTTCATGGCAGATAGGAAGCAGAGAGACAGACAATGGACGCAAGGGCGTTCTCTCCTTGCCCAACCTCCTAAAATTCTTGAATGTCCCCAAATAACTAAGGACCATGCTTTCAATTCATGAACTTTTGTGGATAAACTTTACACAAAACAGTAACAGCAATTCATTTCTTAAGTAATGGAAGCAGATTTAATCTGTGAGTATAGATGAGATTCTCTCAACTATTTCATTAATGACATAAATAGCCTGTTTCAAAATCAAATAATGTGGCACAAATATTTTACTCTTAGATTCGACTACCAGCTGAGTATTTCATATTGAACTCATATATGACTATTGCATAGAATGAGGAAGGAAATTATTGTAAACAAAAAAGCACAACTAAATTATGGAATTATTAATAGTCCAGTGTTAACAAACTTGCTTTTCAGTATTTAGCCTTATGTGCTATTAATATCATATGAAGTTTCTTTTATATATTAGTTTATCGAAAAAAACATACTTTTTTTGATAAAGAAATAATGATAAAATTGTTGTCTTTCAGGAAAACAAATGCATATGTCATATCCACAAACACTGTCCATTCATTGTATGCTACTGTATCAGTATGGTTTGTATCCAGAGAAAAACAATTTCATGTCTTTTATTATCTGTATAATGATATAGTAAAGAATAAAAAGAAATAAAAACAATTAAAATGATCAATTAAACTATTCAAAATTGTTACAGAGCACAGAGTATATCTGAATCTAGCAAAACATATTTCATTTAACAGAAAGTCAATTATGTTTTGTTACTAAACTAAGCTAAAGTAATAACCAAATAATGGTAGCAAAATAAGGCTTCAGATTATGGCAATCCTGCCTCTGTCAATAGAATACCAAGATTACACATATGCAATACTACACCTGGGCTCAGATGTGTATATAACATGACATTTATGTTTCAAGAATATTAAATAGCTTTTAAAAAGTTATACCAGGTAATGAAATCAGGCTTCTAATCAAACTGACTTCGCACATTTATGCCACTTGCCTTTTAAACAGATGTTTCTTTTTGTATTTTAGAATTTGGGGATCAAATACTAAGCCAATGGCCAGGGTTATTCTGCTGTGTTTTCACGGTGATGAACTGTGAATAGATAAATGGATTAATTTTTGTGATCAGTGCCATACAGTTCATGACATAAAAGAGATTCAGGAGGCAAAGAAATTCCTGTGTCTAAAAATGGTCATGGAATGCCTGCAGACAGCAGAATGTTGAGACCAAGACAGACAAAGAAAAGATCACATTATCTATTCCCTTTCATATGGCAGACTGCTTTTATATTACTTAAAAATTCCTGTAGACTGATATTATGTTTATTTCTGTTTTTATAGTACAGATTATGATCGCTGATATAATTGGAATTATGGGAGATTAACAATATGGCTCATTCAATAAAGTGCTCGGTTTTCAAGGATAGGGATCTGAGTTAAAAAACCAGTAACCATGTAAAACAGCAATGTATGGAGGTGTACAATTGTAATTCTAACACTGGACTAGGCAGAGCCAAGTGGATGCCTGCAACTTGTTGACCAGCTAGCCTAACTTACTTGGCAAATTCTAGGCCAATCAGAGAATCACTCTCAAAACCCAATGTATACAGCACATGAGAAGTGAGACCAGAGTTTGTTCTCTGGCTTCTACACACTAATGCTCACACATGTATGAGCACCTGCAGATACACGTACCTACATACCACCAGACACATACACAAAGTTGGGACTATGTGTTTTGATAATTTTCCTGATTGTATACAAGGAAAAATGAATGTCATTAACTATAACTTAAGTAATTGTCAAATTTGCACCACTTTCTACAAAATTTTAATGAATTATATATTTTTGAGAAACATTATGCAGTTTTAAATTCTGTTATTTGACATGGTATTTTTTAGGACTAAAAAGAAACATTTTCTTTGTATGCTTTTTTTGGCACCTGAAAACTAAAGCCAAAAAATTGTACTTACAGTATAAAAGTTTTAGAGCATGATAAAATAAAGTGTTAAAATTATTTCAAGTTAAAGAGTTTAATGTTTCCAATGTGATATTTGTTAGAAAAAAAACCTACTATAGAACTGTATTTATCTTAAGGTTTATTCATTTAATTGACACAAAGGCATAGCACATTTTTTGAGCATTTTATGATGTTTTGACACATGTAGACATTATGGAATGTTCAAGTCAGGACACATATCTCTGTTTTTTTTTTAAACATTCATCATTTTTTTGTGGTGAAATAGTCATCTTTTCTTTGTGTTAGCAACAATATCTTTCCATCTGTATTTTTGATATGCACCCTAAATTTCATTCTACGTATTTATTCCATGCTATAATACTAAATTTATTGTTTCTATTTAAGTGTAACTTAATACCTATTGGTTACCTTATCCTGTTCTCACCCTCAACCCCCGTCCTGCTGATCTCCTCAGACTTTTTTAACCTCTGTACTTCTGTAAACATATAAGGGATCTAGACTTTATATTTCATATGGGAGTGAGGTCGTGTGGTGTTTGTCTTTGTATGCAGGGCTAGCTGCTTAACATAATAGCCTCTAGTTCCATTCAGGTCACAAGTTCTACCATTTCATTTTTTCTTTATCAATAGCATTCCTTTGTATAGTGTATCATATTTTCTCTGATCATTGATCAGTTGATGTGTACTTAGATTGTTTATTTCTTGGTTAATGTGAATGGCTCTGTAATAAGTGGGAGAGTGCAAAGGTTTCTATGCTTACTGATTTGCCTTGAATATGTACTCAGCAGTCAGGTTATTGGATCAGAAGGTAATTCTACGTGAAAGTTTTTGAGGAGGCTCCACAATGTTTTCCATATTTGACTTTAATGTGTAAGGGTTGCATTTTGTCCATGCCAGCGCCAACATTTTTGGTTGGGTAATAATCATTCTAACTACAGAGAAACAGTAATGCATTGTGGTTTTTATTTGCATTTCCCTAACAGTGATCTATGTTGAACTTTTTTTTCTTATACTGGTAGTCATTTATATGTTTTCTTTTCAGAAATATTTAGTTATGTGTATTGCCCATATTTAAATCAGATTATTTGGGATGATTTTACTATTGAGTTGAGTTCTTTTAAATTTTCTGGATTTGTACCGCTTGTATGATAGATCATTTGCGTATATCTTCTTCCATTCTGTATGTTCTATCTTCATTATTTGAAATGTTTCCTTCGGTGTGTGGAAGCTCTGTCCTTAAATATGGGTACAGTTCTGGAATTCTAAATTATTAGAATGCTATGCCATTGAAGTTAATTTAAAATAGTATTTAAAATAGACAACTTATAAGTGATTTTAATAACTTTATCTTACAAAAAGGGTTAAAATAAGTGATATATCATCTGAAAGCACAGTCGTAGGTCCTGATTTATAAAAGCTGTGGGGGTCATAGAGACCAAGGAATGTAACACACAAGTGTAACTTGATTTATTGTCACCCAACACTTATATGTTAAAAAACAATTGATATGGTTTCAGTCGAAAATGATGGTGTTTACTCGTGCATTATTTATTAGCTCCTAGAAAGACTAGTCTGTGCTTCCTTGTATTCAACTCCTTTTGATTCTCATTCATGCACATGAAGTTGCTACAGTAACCAACCATGAGAAATCCAGGCATAGGTTACGTTGTGAGTTTATAAACCAGTGCCAATATCTATATTTGGGAATTAATTAGTTGTCCTGACTGTTCAGTATCATGATCTAAATTTGGGGAAACTTTTTAACAAAGAAAGTACTGAAAGTACGTGTGCGATTTTGCCCACATTTTCTCATTAAATTTTCTAAATCTTGCTCTGAAATTTAATGACATACTTAAGGAAGGTTTTCACTTTGAGTGGCTTTAAATCAAAGAACTATTTTTTTCAGGTCTGACTAGGGCAATTGCATAGTAGAAACACAGTTATGTACTTGACAATCATTTTACCTGGATGCATATGATTGAAATAGTTATGTCTGGGGGTTCCCGATCAGTTTCTTTTTCCCTCTGATGTCTTATGTGAAGCAAGATGTTAAGACGCAAAAGCACCTCACCTTCTCCACTCACTCGGGAGCTTTAGAAGAGGGCATTGAAGTGAGGCCAATTTTATTTTCTGATGCAGACTCCTGCAGGCTAGGAACTGGGTCAAAATCTGCTGACCTTCTGTGAAGAATTTCTTCTGGTGATCAGATGGGAAAGGCTTTTGAAGCTTGTTCTGTGAGGCAGGCATCCAGAAACTGGAAGTTAATACTGCTTGTGATGTCTGGTATGTGGCATAAAGATGAAGTTACCTAAAATTATTGTATGCTATAATTCTTTATGGCATCTATCTAATCTACCTCAGTCAATCAGAATGTTGAGACCAATGTTTCAGAGACAAGTACTCATATAGCCAGATCCTTTGGAAGTTAGCAGATATTTTGAAATACTTTTATGTTAGAAGAAATTGGAACTGAAATTCAATATTAGGAAGAGGCTGACCTCTCTTCCAATCCCATCAAAGGTTTCAAATCTACAAATGTTAGTTTTGTACTCCTGTGTATTATTTAGGATCACTATCTAGGCCAAAAAGTCCTAATAAATGGCAGGAATGAAGCCAAGGAAAATTTAGTCTGAATATAAAAAATTAATAACACTAAAATTTATTGGCTTTATAATTGCTTCCCAGAAGATGTGGCAAAAAAATCACTATTCCTAGGGTCATTTAAGAAGTCTGAGTTAAACAAAATACTTAGCCTGTGGATTAAGCTAGCTATTAAGTTTTGGCCCTCTTCAATTCCCAATGATGGCACATCGAATGTCACAGCTATCACTTTCATATGTCCAGAGAAGGGCAAAACCATTTATAATCCTCAGAGGAATTGTATTTTTCTATTATTATAACATCTCTCATGAAACCAATGGGAAGAGGCACAAATTACAGACATTTAGCAAAGAAAAATAGGCTTCTTTTCTATTATTCTCCCTTATTAACTACCAGTTTCCCTCTCTCTACTCATATTAACTCTGCCTGACAGACCGAAGGAATGAAAACGTGTCTATGAGGTTTTGTTCTCCTGTGCACTGCCATTAGTACGCTCAGCAGTCTGCAGCTCAACATGTGGGGCTGTGACCTACAGAGCAATAGCTTACTCCTCCTGGAATGATGTGTTTCTCTTTAGAGTTTACCCTCAGATAAGCTGCAAGAGCAATGGGTTTTCTGAGTAAATCACATCTAGAACAAGGAGTAAAAACAAGATTCAGCTATTCAGAGGTGTCCACAGTTGGAGGGCACTAAGCCAGGTGTTTCTGTCACTAAAGAGCTGTAAGCACTCAAGGAGCAGCACAGCCTCACAGCAGACCTCCTGAATAATTCATCCCAGGCCTTCACTCTACTGAGGCTGCACTCTTATTTATAAACATAGATGAGACTCTTATGAATCGCAGTCCTCACAGAGGCATTTCATTAACTGCGAAGAATGTCTGTTTGCATATGCTTTGTGTCCCAAAGTTTCCTTGTATTTGAACAGAAATTTAGTGCTGAACTAAAATTAAAGAAAATTGTCTAACAATTCTGACTCGTTCTGTGATCAGAGAGGGAATTGGAAATGGTTTCCTCTAGATACTCAGATTGTTTAATCATTTTATTAGTCAGACTGTGATCTGGAATCTTGATAAGAAAAGAATCCTAAAAAAACATTCTATATGGGAATCTCACCACATGCTCCTTTCCCTCTAAATGGAGTATCTAAGATTGCAAATATGTTCTCTGACCCTGCTTGGGTTTTAGAGATGCTTAAAATATCAAAATGACAGGTCAGCTGTTTGGCTGTTGCAGTACCAGATCCAAATGTCATTAATGCAAATGGTTCAAATGAAGTGTTGAATTATATCTGATAAAACACAATGACACAGTGTGGTGACCCCAGCCTGTTAGTCTAGCCGTCTAGAGGCTGAGGAAGTAGGACTGTTGTGAGTTCAAGGTCAACTTGCATTACAGAATGAGTTCCAGATTGGCATGGCCTATGCTGAGTGAGACTCTATCTCAGAAACAACAATAAAGAAGCCAACAAATAATTAAACAACAAGCCCACAGTGATGTGAAAGATGCCCATGTCTGAATATAATCCAGATTCATAATATTTTAATTGATACATAAAAGTGATTTTTCAATGAAAAATTCAATATAAAAGCACTTTTCAAATGCAACAAGGAAACTGAACAACTTTTAGAGCATTTGTTGTTGAATTTTAGAGTATTTCCTTGTGGATGATGAATCCGTAGTTTGAAATTCTCAAGGCTAGCTCAAAATGAATGGCAAAAACTCAGAGAAGTCAGATTTTCCCACAGGGCAATGGTGTGTACCTGAGGAAATTCTGAACTGGAGAACTTTGAGGATAGAAAAGGTTAGAAACAAATTCTTTCTGAGAATTTTTTCACTTTTATAATGGCAAAGAGGCCTTGAAAGTCCTAGTACCTAAGAAAAAGGAGCATAATAAGAGAAGAAAAAGAAGAATTTTTAAAAAGGCAAAATTCTTTTTCCTTAAAGAAAATTCTGAGAAGTTTAGGGATTTCTATGTTACATTATAGATTGATTTTTTTATACTAAATGCTATGTCGGTTTTAATGTCAGTTTCAATTCTTCCCCTCTGATTGATTTTTCCCCCTTAGGATCTATTACTGAATGTATCAGTTTCTAAGAAGATATGTTACCATTTGTTAAACCAATAGAAAATTTATCACCTGCCTACCTAGTATTTGCCCAGTTCCTTTATATTTTTTTCAAATGTTTGAAACAAGGTCTCATGTACGACCCAAATTTGTTTCTCTGAATCTTCTTATTTCAGATTTGAAGTTCGATAACTCACCTGATTGTTTTTCCTTTCTTTAAAAAGTCAGTAATTGACTTCTTTATATTTAGAATAGGATCTGTCTGTGTTGTTCAGGCTATCGTTTAACTCCTCATGTCAAGTGAAGCTCCTGACTCAGATTCTGATGAGCTGGGATTATAGTCATGCCTCAGTGCTCCCGGCTATTGATTTTTTTTCTCCTTAAATTTCTTGTCATTTCAAGAAGTGTAGTCAGGGTCCAGTTTACCAGGACAGTGGCACGCCACAATGATTTCCAAGCATGTCATTTCATAACGTGATTATCAGTAAACCTAGCCTCTCAGAATAAGATCTAACTCCCTGGTGTGATCTGGATGTCCCTTCTCTCTGAATCCCACTCTACTGGGTTTGCCATATTGTCCTTATTTACCAAGGAGTCTTGCATCTCAGGACTCTAACTGAGTCAAATCAGAACAGTCCACATGGAAGTCTTATCACTGATATTCTTTCCAGTCAGACACTCCCTTTCTTCCAATTATTTACAGTTATGCAGTCTTGGAGAAATCATCTAACATTTCTCTCTCTCTTTTTTTTTCATTTATAGTATATTCAAGATAGATCAACAGGTCACTGTTAGTTCTTTTGTCTATAAATAGAGGTAAACTCATCAGTTGGGAGTTGAAGTTGCTATAAAATCTGTCAGCCAGTTTTATCCTAAAAGCTTATGAATCTTTGGCCTAAATTATAGGCATTATAAAATTAGTTTTAGAAAAAAAAATCACAGGAGGAAAATCGCTCTAATGTAATATCATCAGGAACAAAGTTTCTACAAAACAATTCATATCTGCAAATCACTTGGGAATGCTGTAACAGAATACTACAGGCTAGGTAGTTTCAACAAAGAAACATTTCTCACAATTCTAAAAGCTGGAAGTGTAATACATTCTAATGTTGGTGCTCTTTCTGAAAGTAGACACTCTCTACATTTCTACCTCTACACCATTGGTAGAAAATAAGGGCTTGAGTAATAACAAGAGGGAGGGAGGAATCAAGATACAGAGGGAGAGGGGGATAGAAATTCAGGTCTATTGGAACCTGTTGTGTAAATGATAACAGCTTGCATATCATATGCTAAAGGTACTCTAATTATTATTATTTTAGAAAAGGAATGTTAGATTCTGACGTTCAGTTACCTTTGTGAGAAATTTACTTTTAAAATAGTTCCATCTCACTTGGCATCTAAATGCACCACAGATGCATTATGATTTTCTGGTTTTAATTAATGTCAACCCCCAGGTTGCAAGGAGAGTTGTCTTATTTCCCTGCCAGAGCCCAGACTGAGAGAACTATGCTAGCAATGAAGGAATGATGATACCCATTAAAATTTCAAAGTTAAGTTTCAAACTTCCCTGAAATCTGTGCCTGTTTATGTGTTACAATTCAGATTTCCTCCTGCAGAAGATGCTTTTAATCATTGAAGAAGTGCTTCATAAATATTATAGCTAATGTTTGACTACATTAATAACACTGATTTGCTTTCGTTAACTCAAATATTTTGTTATTTCATTCACGCTCAGCTTTTACACAATTTTTATTCTGTTTCCTATTTAATGAAAAGAGTTGTGTGGAGCTATAGAAGCTTATGTTTGCATACTCTCATGAATTTGAGATTTGGTAAAGTTTACCTGAAGCATAGTCAGTACAAAGTATACCATCTCAGTATCTTAGAAAATGGAATGCTTATACATTGTGTGGTAAAAGGCAAATTAGATATTATTCAACTTGTCATTAATATCATTTATATCTGTTCATACAAATAATTTATTTGAACAGTTAACATGCATAAGTCTTCACGACTTGAATGTTTCAAAACTGAATGAAAAAAAATCAAGCTGTCAAGAATTTGAAGTTTAATCGCAGAGGTTTTCAAATTGCTTACGTCTTGGGAATGATACACTAAGTAAAAATATGTAAAATATTGGAGCAGGATGGAAGAAAGTCAAGAGATACACTATTAAGACACATGCTAAGGGAGAAATGTTTTTTTTTTAAATTTGTTTAATCAATGAATATTCACTGTATGGCAAGTATTGATCAAATTACATTGACAAGATGAATAAAATGATACATAAGACTTATTTTATAAAGCAAAGAGAAAAACCCAAAGTGTTAATTCTTTCCTAATATATTTGTTTAACAGAAATCTGTACTACTCTCAGGAAATGTTTGAGAGTGACAGGCAAAAGGGATGTATATAGGCTAACATCCTTAATGATAGAGTATTTAAGTTGAGGCAAGTTGACTAGCCATGTAAGAGGCAAATAAATGAATGTTGGAGACAGGAATAAAAACAAGGTAAAAGTTCCTAAACAGATACAGGTTGGCCACTTGAATTAGTATGTGAGTTAAACTCTAATACCAGAATAAATATTAGTAACTTAGACAAAAGCCAGGTGAAACCAAAGTTACTTTTAATATCATTATTTCTAGAAACATTTCTTTTATTGGTTGCCAAATGTTTTACTCTTCTGTGTACAGTTTTTCGTATTCTAGATATTTCTTTTAGGCCATCTGGCTTCTGTCAACAGTGAGTAATTCCTTGACAAATAGAGAGGAAGAAAGGAAACTGCCCCTGGGAGTTAAAGAGAGGATGACTTAGAAAATCTCTGCTAATGGAATGCTCTATGCTTTGGCATGCATTCTATTCCATTGTTGTAGAAAATACAACATGGAATTTTGTTTCCATGAGCTTGATAATTATGACTTAAATTTATGATCCTAGTAGAGAACGAATAATTTTGTTTTCAGTATCTCTGATTCTCACTTGGAAATAATTCCATGGTTATATAATGCTCTAGCTTCTGATACAATACCCTCAACTAGTCACTGAACCAAAGCCTTATAACACATTTCAAATATTAGAAAGTCTGGAGCATTGAGCTACCAATAATACCTGCAAGACTTAGGGATGATACTGGAATCTCTTCAGCTTCTAGCTTGTTGCAGTCGGCTGGCTTCTAAAAAATAACTGATGGGAGATTTTATAGGCACACGGGGAAGAAATTGAGATGCTACTGATCAGCTGGGATAGGAGGATAAAATAAAGAATTGACAGTTATATGGGTAGCTGCAAAATGCTTTGGCAAAAGACAGAAGTAAAAGACACAGAGCAAAAGATACAATAAAAGAAGATAAGGAAATTAGTTAAAAAGAAATGATTATAGGAATGCAACATAATTTACCATGCTCAGAGCACCTTTTTTCAGGACTATTATGAACTGCTGATTGGTTACAGTACAAAATTGTTTTTTGTGTCTGAAGGACTTTGTCCATTCTAAAATTCTGTATATTTTTGCTCTTTTCTTCCTTACATTTATTTTCAATTCAATATATCAACTTGCTCTAAATTAGTTGCATAAAATAATATATGCCTTGAGCAAGGTAAGATAGTATATGTGGAAATTCATTGTGTGTGTTTTTAATTCTAAGGTCACAAGGTCAAATGAGACTACTCTTGCTTTTGTTATTCATAGAAAATGATTTCCTATGGCAATTCAGTTATTTCTGGGTGAACTAAGTTTTTATCAGTTCCTATTAGTTTATAAATATATTAATTCTGCAAATGATAAATCTTCAGTAACTGCAGATAAAAGCATCCTAGAAGATACCTCAGGGTAGCAAGGAATTTTTTTAATGTGCATCCTTTGCAAAAACTTGCTTCATTGTGATTTACAGCAACTCATATAGAAAGTTCTTAATGGATAAAGTGCTTCAAAGGATACAAAATGAAAGTCACTCAGTTTTTATAGGCAAGAGGCTCCTGATCTGACAAGGTGGAATTATGTTCAAATAATTTTATCAGGGTGTTGTGAGGAGTGCCACAAATTATTAAGAACATATTCAGAAAGAAGTTACAATGGAAGGCACTAGACTGGTTCAGAGGCTGTATGCATTAATCCAGGTCAAAGAGAAAGAAGACAGGAAGATGTGCTCATCAACTCAAGGTCAGAAGGTTCAGGTTAGAGAAAGTGTTAGTGCAATTTTGAGAAATTTCTGAAATGGTGCTATTGGGGTTTAGGTGACTTTCACTTGCATGGGAAGATATATCATTCTCTATTCATTTTAGAAAAGAAGATGTTGATTCATTGAGATTTATCCTTCATGCCTCTGACCATCAACCTATCCTTTCTATTTATTAAAAGTACAAAATTCTTTTATCTTTATCACTCCCTTTTATTGAGTATAAAGTGAAAAGTGTCCTACCCAAAACAAAATCAACTTTTTTTTCTTTTTGCATGTGTTGTGTTCATGAGTGTTTACATATGGGTGAATGAGAGTGAACATACATGTGTATGTAAACAAGAATTTGACATCAGGTGTATTCCTTCATTGATATCTATCTTTTATGTTGAGACAAAGTATCTCACTAGAACTCAGTGCTCACCAGTTCTTCTAGTCTAGCAAGCCAGTTTGCCCTGGAATCTCCTGTCTCAACCTTTCAAGCCATGGGATTACAAGGGAACTAGCATATCCTTGTCATTTCCGTGAGAGTTATCGATTCAAACTCAGGTCCACACATGTGTACGGCAAGCACTTTACTCAGTGAACTATCTCCTCACCTTATAAAAAAGTGAATTTTACAATAGGATTAATGATAAGTCCTTTATTCATATCAATTGAAGGAAGGCTTTACACTTTTTCTCATATCTGAAAAGGTCACTGTTTTGCTCTAAGAATATGAAGACCAGACATTTTTTGAACATTGTTGATATTCCTTCCTTCCCACAAGAACATCAAGTATCTTGTGGGCAGCAGATATTTTCTCAAGATCTGACGTCTGCAATGTCTAAAGGGTCTTGATTTAATAAAAGATTTAGAAATGATGATTTTAATGGATTTATAATTGTAAAACTTAAGAAATGCTCAGGGATTCAGAATGGGAAAATGAAAGTTCATAGTTTTAACTTCATTAATGAGACGAAATCAGAGATCTAGCAATGTCTTGCTTTTTTACTATGAAGGATACAGAGGGGCCTTCAGCATGAGTGGATTTCTGGAAGCCAGACATTTCATAAATTTGAAGGAAATTGTGTCAGCCATGGAGTACAGCCAAGTTGTAATTCATTAGTTCCCTGCTTGGCAGAGTTCCGTTTCCTATCAACAGTAAAGCACACAGCTTTAGTCTAGGGGCATGAAATGGTCTCATTTCTAAAAGGCAGTTTATGCTTTTACTTAATGTAAAATTTACAATTCTTAGAACAAATACAACACAAACAGGTCTTGTAAATTCTTTATAAGAAGATAAAATTTGGAAGAATCTATAAAATATCATTCCAGTTTCTTTTGTGTAAGTTGAGATGCATGTCTTCAGGTATGGAAAAGTTTCCTTAAAAAGTTTTAGTTCCTTCAGTCCTACAACATTTCTTTAAGAAAAATGGTAGGCAAACTCTTGAGCAACTGAGATATAGTGTTTTAATGAGTGTGTGCAGAAGCAAGGATATTACTTGTAGTTGTACTCTGGTCTTCACATCCACAAGATCTTAAAATCATATAGTCCCTGAGCATAACGACACTTCTACTTTTTATTTTATGTCTTCCTTTTTATAAAAAAGCTTTTTTCCCCTTTTGTTTCTTATTACTGTTGAGCGCAAGGTAGGCCAGCTAAAAGACAAGAATCCTAATGGTTAATTCCTCTGTGAAATGAAGTCCTTGGCTAATATTGGATTTTCCCTTATCTTATAGTATAGAATTTTGGAATAAAGTATTTCCTCTTGGGTCCCTTAGTACAGTCAGAATTATCACCATTTAGCTAAAGGAAGCAAAGAGGTTACCACTATTGGTTAACCTATAGACCTCAAGTGTCCTCTTCACATCATCAAACATGGGCGCCTTCACCAAGAAACTCGTGAAGAGCATTGGCAAAGAAGGTAGGAGATGAGGTCCTGCTTACTGGGTTAAATATTCATGACAAATGTCTCCAAGGAGGAAATGAGGTATGTCAAAGGGGGGTGGGTGGAATTATTTCTCTATCAATAGTTTAAATTCTAGTAGAAGGAAAATTATACAATAAATTACCCAATGGTCTTACCTCAAGACAATGCAAAGAAAGGACCAAATTTATACATTTCCATGAAAAGGTTTTAAAGTAATTAACCTTGGACAATTTCATACATGTACATAATATATCATAATACATGCTTGTCACACTCAACATTCCTTCGTCTCTTATCCACACCCAACAAACACCCCATGCCCCACTGTCAACTCTCTTGAATTTTTGTTGTATTGTTTCTGTTTTGTGGCTCTCTGAGAGTAACCAGAACCACTCCCATGGGCATGGATGTGGAGCCATTCACTGGAGCATGGATCATTCCTCAAAGGCTTCACTACCAAAGACAACAAAAATACTGTTTTTGAATAAAATTCCCAAAGAACATGCGAAAATGCTCAAATAAAGGACTGATTTTTTTCATTGGACTTTGAAGGAAAAACAAAGAGTGTTTCTCTGGATTAAAGTAGGTATGAGGAGAGGAAAAGTAGTACAATGGAAAATCTTCTTGTGATAAATACTGAGTTAATTCACAGACTATATTTTATTACTCAGTGGTCAGTACAGAAAGAAACTCAGCTGATCTTGGGCAGGGACGATACACAACTGAAGTTGATTAAGATTAAACTGTCACATTCAAATTGGCTTGAAAGTGGCTAAAAACAAATTCTACTTAATATAGGAGTCCTATCCAGGGACACACATGCTGCAGACTCCCTATCTCCATGCTTTTGCCCATTTGTGTCCTTTTGTACTATTGGTCCTCTGTTCCATGAGGGATCTTCATTAATGAGAGTTGAGAGATTCATTAGTGCCTCTTTACCCCTGTTCCATGTTGTTTGAGCATTAGATACAGATGTGCATGATCATATGGAAATAGAACCCTACAAGCTGCTGGGACCCTGCTCATATGAATCCACAGTGTGGTGTCTGCATGCTTAAGACCTATGTAAAACTCAAGCAGACAAAAATCCATCATGGAACTAGGGACATGGACAGAAGAGCCTGATCTTTGCTGAACAAATATTGGCAACTGATTACTGTTAGTTGAGAATGATCTAATCTTAAATCAAAGGGCTCTGCATAGGCTGACTAGGCCTCAGTGGATGAACTTGCACTGGGGGACATTTGGGGATACTAAGTTGACACAGTAGAACTTAACTCAGATGGAAGAATGTGTGGATTCCAGTGGGGGGAGCGGGTGCTACAGAGGAGGAATGCTGTTGGGGAAGGGGTATATAGATGATTAAGACTGAGATATTTTATATGAAATATATACTGATTCAATACAGTTTCTTTTAAACTAATTCTGGTTCAAAGCAAACTTACACTGTAGAAATTTGGTTAGGTGAATTAAGATCAAAAAATGTCTGTACCTGCCGAGGACAAGTACTAATTATTCTATTTACCAGTTGTTTTACTGGTAAATTAACAAATAGTTGCATTAATATGTATTATTGTCTATGCATACAATATGCATAATTGTTCTCCATTTACAAACTTCATTCTCACATCTCAATATTTTCATGAGCAGTCTGAAATAGGTATTGTATGTAAGACTAACAAAACATAAAACATGTATACATATAAATTAAGCAAGCCATTGAGGTAAGGCAAGTCATGGGGTCACTTAAATACATATGATAACCAATGGTTCAATGGGATGAGTGTTCATTCAAGATACTTTAGTTTTGCATCCTTACATTTGATAATATGGACAAACTATGTCTAAGCAAATGTAATCATGTCAATTGAAACTGAATTTTTCTCACTTGCTGTGAAAAACTGTGGCATGGGAAGCCTTTTAATTTTGCTTAAAATTCAAATTGAACCTTGTTTCCACAATATGGATAAAAGCATTCCTGCCTTTATATGACCTAAGAAAAGTTTTATTTTTTATTTTTTTGGTTTGGCTCCAAAAGTAATTAGATACTTCCACTTTTAAATTATGTAATCTTGAATTTTGTTTTTTCATCTGAAAGATGGGGATTAACAATCAATAATAAAAACAAAAATTCCAGCATAGAGGGGTGAGGGGCTCCCAAGGCCCCATCCATTGTAAAGGAGCTATTGGAAGTTGGTGGTTGCTAGAGGAAGGAGAGTCATGCCTCTCTGGGTTTGTGGCCACTGGAAGATTCACTGTACACCAGTGATGTCTCCACACTCATATGCATATGAATAGCACAAATTAGACTCAATAGGTTCAAATTAATTAATTAATTAATACTATTTTACAAATAGTATTACTATATAAAGATTAAACTGTACTGATTTTGTCTAAAATTATTCAGCTAAAATAGTTTTGAAATCTCAAACAATAAAGATATATCTCATTTCTATGGGCATCAACTGGTTTTAAAGTTAACACTACAAGTGCAGACTTTTATGTGTTTTTTATTTTCTCATTTAAGTAATAACCTTTGTGATATTTTCCTTGGAAAATATCAAATAAAAAATTTTGGCCTTTAATAGTCATAACTTGTTTTTTCCTTTAAAATTACCTTTCCTGAATGAAAGCAGGTACTTTGTCATGTTGTATTTCCTTCCCGACCAACAATAATGATGATAATTAAGTGATGATCTCTCTGAACACTCTACTAGAGACAATATGCTATATTTCATGTAGTATTATGCTTTTCTCACATCTCTAAAGTAGATAATAATTTGAAAAGTATTTCACTAATGAAGAATATAAGACTTAGTTCTTTTTAAAATGTCATAGCTGATATGACATAAGGGAGGAGGATTCCAGCTGAGTCAGTCAGCAAAAGGAATCTATCTCATTGCTACACTGTGCTTGTTCCTTTAATATTGGCTACAGGGTTGTAAAGAAGACTTTTCTCTCTTGTATCTTTTGTTTCTCCACACGGAATTATAGACTGTGTGTATCATGGCATATTAAAGTGGTGACTTGTGAGTTAAGGTCACAACACAAACTTAAGTGTGAAAATATTCTGAGCTTTTGTCAGTTCCTACCTTCCCTTTACAGTCTTATATATCATGCTCAGTTTGTTTCATTGTATGTTTCTGTTTAGAAGTTACAAGGTCATGTAATGGTTTTATATCAATGGAATTAAACAAATGTGTATGTATTTATTCTCTTTTAGACAAGGTTCTATTATGATGAACTCAAGCAATCCTCCTGCCTTAGTCTTGACTATAGCAGACTAATGGCATGTTGCCACTGTGCCCAGTCTATAAAATATTTTTAAATCAAAATAAATTATCTATTTTTATATATTTAGCTCAAGACATTTTTATACTTTTTGCAGTTTAACTTGTAGATGCAAATGTTCAAGGGCATAAAACCTCAGGTCTTAATTGGCTTGTTCTCTGGGTTTGAGTGGTAAACAAAAATGTCTTTATGACATGTGTAAAGAATGTAGAAAAGAACTTCAAAGAACACAGTAAAAAACCATAACTGAAGTAAAGAAAAAACTGCTGTTTTAAATTTAAAGGAATATGTTGATTGATTCAGAAAAGTGTTAATTTTAAAGAGAATTTTGGCTTCTTTTGCCTTAATCTTGTCATTTAAAATTAAAACTTGCACGTGTGTTCTAATCAAATGCTAGTTATTGCATACAAGAAGGAACAACAAAATTACTCTCTTCATTTCTGTTTTTCTTTCCTGTGTCTTTCTGCACATGTGCATGCTTCTGTTACCTTGGAAAAGAGAGTCTGTGCATATCAGCTGTGAAAAAATTCCAAGAATATAAGAATTCCTATAATTGGTCCTTAACTGCCTGGGGAGATCTGGTTCACACAAGAAATTGTCTTGAACAAATCTTAGTAGTGTGATTCCTTCAAATCACAAAGGACAAGAAAAATGCAAGTTCTACTTAATGTAATTTTGCATGGAATGGGTAGACATGCAAAGTGTCTTTAACATCTTAGATGTGTTTATAAATTCTCAGAGCTACTGAGACATAGTGACTTTTGAGGACTGAATGTATGTTAAAATGATAGACCCACATTTAAATGCTGATCTCAACGTTTCACTGGGGACCACTAAAAAGCCTTTCAGTAGAAAAGACCGAGATCAGCAAAACACGAAATCATTAAAGCAGCAGACTTTCTAGGTATGCTCTATATTATACTTTCGAAAAGGACATTTGTTTAGGGATATGATAGTTTTTATCCTTCATGTAATGCATTCTCCTCTATTTGCCTAAAGGGTGGGAGGAGAGGAAGGAGAGTCTCCTTTGGCAGTAAGTTCACAGACCCCAGACAAAAAGGGAACAATCTGGTCCAGATCCCAGCTCCTTCCTAGCAGCTTATTTGCAAAGACTCTGTTCTAACGAATACGAATGAAAGGAAAATGACCAGTTGACCACACATGAATTTGTTCATAATATAGAAGAATCTATTTGGCTATGGAAAGGTGGGCATTTGTTGGAAGGATGGACCAAAATTTTCTGGCCTACTTGACAAATCATTTGATTTCAGTAATTTTTTTTTTCTTTTGGTTACAGAAGAAATAGATGTGGCACCCTCTTCAAGCCAGTTAGCACAGCTGTGAAAAAGAGGCAAGGAGGTCACTCTAAAATAAGGCAAACTTGGTCTCTCTGCTGTGACTATGCAGGCTGCCTAAACAGGGAGCCTCAAGCTGAGCCCAGACTGTGTACCTGGATGCAACACAATATCGTGCTCTGGTCATCTTAGCAGATATGTGATTGTACTTTTATATTTGTTATGAGAACTTCCTCTCTTCCTTTCCTCCTGCCCCAATCCAGCTTCCTATATTAAAAATAATACTCTAATTTCTGGGCTAGAGTTGCAGGCTGCTGTCCATTTCTCCTGTTCTATGCTGGTTTTTTGTTTGTTTGTTTGTTTGTTGTTGTTGTTTGCTTGCTTGTTTTCTGATTGAGTAGACATAGATCTTGTGTATACTGTCGTCATTATTGCAAGTTCATGAGCAAGTTCCCAGAGGCCTGAAAGCCTGTTTCCTTATGTTCAGGCAAAAACCTTGGATCTTACAATCTTCCCACCCCATCTTCTGCTGTTGGTGGGTGAAGTTTAGCATAGGAGTCCTTTCCAAGGACACATACTCTACAGTCTTTTTTTCTCTAAAATTCGGCCTTCTGTGTATATCACATCACATTCTGTTATATGAAGAAGCTACTCTGGTGAGAGTTGAGGGATGTCTTAGTACTGTCCACCCCATTCTCTGCTATGTTCCATGAGCCTTAGGTACAGAGATTCCACTATAGATGTGTCATTTAGGGCTGGATTGGAAAATGATTACTGTGGAGTGAGCGAGAATAGATCTTTAAGGGATTGTTTCTAGGTATGCTGACTAGATGCCAGTGGATGAACTTGCACTGAGAGAATTCTGGGTACAAATGCTTGACCAGATAGGACGTAATCTATGTGACAGAATATCTGAAATCTATTGGGGGGGTGTGGTTATGAGAGGAAAGGAAGAAGGTGGCAGGGTTGGAAATTTGATCAAGATTTGTTATATGCAATGTACAAAAACTCAATCAAAACGGGAAAAGATAAATGTGACTATACTGAAGGGGACAACAATGATAATACTCTAGCTAAGTGTGATGCCACACATCTTTAATCTCAGCACTTGAAGACAGAGGCAGGTGAATCTCTATGAATTTGAGGTCAAGCTGTTCTACCCAGTGAATTCTACATCAGCCATGGCTACACGGTGAGACTCTGTCTCAAAATAATAATAATAATAGTAATAATAAATAATTAAAAATAAATTATTATACTTTAAGTAGAGTTGAATAATTGTAAATATAAAGCTGTTTATTTTGTGAAACCTTTATTGCTCATTCAAAAATGAAGTTCTGAAACTTTAAGCATTCTAGCTATTTTTGGCTCTTGAAAAAATATTAAATGAATAGAAAAATATTTTTAAGTCTAAAAACAATGGTTTGAGAAGCCTTTTGAGATGAACCATAAAACTTGCAAAATAGATAAAGTGCCATAGGCTAGAAGATGGGAGCAGAGAAACGGTCCATTAGAGCATCTTTCTTACATTGTTTATCTACTTGGTATGTATAAACATGTTTCCACTTGCCTTTGGGCACATATATAACAAAATTTGAAACCATGCATGAACAGTTAAACTTGAAAAAGAGAGCCAGAATCACAGTGGCTCCTGATGAACTGGAATAGTACTTCCAAAAAGAGAAGAGAGGATGGAAAAAGACATCATTATTTACTTTATGAAAATATTTAAAAAAAACTATTCTTAAGTGAAAATGTTGACTGAAGTAGGCTTTTCTGCCAGAGTACCTTTAATAAAAGGGAAAGAAGTTGTCAATTACCCAAAAGCACTTAAAGCATTTCAGAATTGGATGTAAGTTCTTAATGCAACCACCTCTACTGTTAAATTTAAAGTCTCAAATATTCTTGGAAGGATCTATTTTGGACAGAGTCATTTTCTTGTTTGTCATGATTCATGCATATTTTTGTGTACTTTACAAAGTTTGCTAATCAAAAGATGTTTCAAGATCTCCATTGACACAAGTAGTGACAGAAAGCCTCAATCAAGCTGCCATCACAACAGGCCAGTGACAGCCATTCTGTTGTATTTGTTTGATTCAGTTTGGCTTATTTTGGCTTCAAAGTCATATCAGTATATCGCAGCTGGATGAAAGAATATAAATTATTATATGGCATGTTCCGTTGGGCAAATCATCCTATATCTTCATACTAATTTTATTTATGATTCATTTTGTAACATATTAATTTTAAAAGAGAGCCTAACTACATCCCTTTATTCCAAAGAATCTTAGCAAAAGCTATAGTATATGCAAATATTTAAGCTCTTACCAGATACCAAATACAGCAGAGTGTTTTGCATGAATTTCCTAGAAATATTTGAAGACATTTCAATGTCATTTTATGTTGACTAAAATGGCACGTGTACTATTTCCTCAATTATCTGCCTAAAACATTCAGCAAAGGGGACCTATTAAATCTGAAGATTAAAGACAAGCCAGCTTTATAGCAGACAAAATTAATTCTTAAACTTATTGCCTTACATGTTAAGAGCAAAAGACTTTCTGATTATAGATATTAAAACCCTATAATGTCATCTTTCAAAAGCAAGTGTTAATATTAAATTCTTATAAAATATGATTTTAGTGTCATTTTACTGATAGATATAGCTTCTCTTCTGAAGTTTGAGAAATGTCATTGAAGTGACTTCTAAACACTTTATGAAGACTTTTTATTCATTATACTAGTATATTTTATAACCTATAAAAATAGTACAGTAACCTTCTAAAAGTAATTTTCCCTTAAGTTGGACTAGTATGCATTAATGCCTCACTTAAACTTTGTCCATAAAAAATTCTGTCTGTACTTTGTACTTGACTTGTAAAGTTATAGCATAATCATGTCCAAGCCTGATTGAAGCTTCAAAAAATTCTGTTAATGAATTTGAACATTTTATCATAGAAACTATAGTATAAACTATAACATGAATGATGATAATTCATGGGGTAATACATGCTTTCCTTGTAGGCAGCAGTAGTTTCTTCTTTTTATTGAGAAACCATACTTTATCTTAATTATGACTCTTTTGCTTCATTGGTATTAAATGAGGTTTAGAAAATTCTTCAACATTCTTATCATATATAAACAAGGAAGAACAGAAAATTGAAAAGGAAAAAATATGAATTTTGAACACTTGGAAGAAGTCTAAGCATCCTGAAAGAGAGATGCTTCATTAACAACATCAGGTTCACAAGAAATGATGACTTCTTGACAAATTCTTTTGCTCTGGTGCTTGATACAGACATTAGATAGCTATTTAGATGTAGTATGTAGTACACATATACATACATTATGTAGTAAACTTTGAAATTGGTATATTATAACATTATCTCTGCACTACACTAGGGTTTCTAATAGATTTTCCTGGTTTTTGTTTGTTTTCTCTTTGTCTCTCTCTGTGGGGTGAGTGTGTGTGTGTGTGTGTGTGTGTGTGTGTGTGTGTGTAATTAAATCCACGTCGTTGCTCTTGCTAGCCAAGTAATATATCACGGAGTGCTGACTTCTTTTCGAAACAAGTTGGAAGAAAATGAATGGACAATTCAAAGTAATTTTTATTTCTTTCTTATTTTTGAAAGGCAAAAATGATAGCGAAATTAAAAATATTTGAATGAATTTGCGAAATTAAACAATTTATATAACTTACTATACATGGGGCATTATTGTAGGAATTAAAATAAAGGGGTCTAGATGATAGATAGGATTTAAATCTCTGGCAAACATTTCCTATTCATCTCTGTTTTATTATTTTTTGCGCTAAGTATGTAGTGAATTAGAGAATGTTTATGGATCCTGCTTGGGTGCTTTTCTCCCTAGCATCTTCTATCCACATCTTTGAGTCATAAGAAGCGCTAAGTCTGATATATGTCTGGATGGTTGATTAGCATTCTTAGCAATGAAGGATAAAAATCATTCCCAAAGAGATTTGGGATCCTTGACATTTTTATTTTCAGTGTCAGCTTTGTATATAGCAAGTGTGTAATGTTTTACACATTTAATACATGTTCTTTTTCCCCAAACTATAGTCATTTCCTACTATGAATCTTTTATAATATGTATGAACTTTTCTTGGATGGAAATGGTTCAGAATTAATAGAGATTTTAATTAGGACTGCATTTTCATTGACTTTGCAAAAACAACCTCCATAATGAGATTTTTCTTCTTACCTGAACAATGCTCATTAGAATAGAAGAGACCATCACTTTTCTTAGAAGATTATGTTCACTTTTACCAAGTTGTGGCATCCTCTTTCTCTTTTTTTTTTTTTTTAACTGTTTCTTTTTTAAATTGTTTTTTGGTAAATAGGTCCACTATCATTAAGGCAAATTAAAAATCACTTTTGGAAATTAGGTAGCAACACCAGGCCTGGGAATTGCTGTTTTGAACAGTCTAATTTGCATTACTTTTTTGTACACTTTTATATTGGACTTTCCCAAATGTACCTTTTTGGCTTGTTAGACTTAAGGAGGTCCTCTGTGATAAGCATTGTTGCCCTGCAGGGATACATATCACATCATTCCTCTAGGAAAATGTCAGTAAATATGTTCCTTGGTGGTATTTAAGCTAGCCCAACATACGGGTGCATAGTGCTTATCTGTAAGGACTCTTTTAGTTGCCTTTCATAACCTACCAAATGCATTTCAAAGCCAATAAACCTTAAAGTTTATTTAATTTTATGTCAAATTTCATACAGAGCCCTTTGTGTGCTAGATAGCTTTAGTGTAAGCTTGACACTAAAGGTTGAAGGAACCTAAATTGGGGCATTGTCTGCATTGGACTGGCATGTGGTCATGTCTTTGCCATGTATCTTCCTGATTGCTGAGTGCTGTGGGAAGGCACAGCCCACTGTGGGTGCTGACATCCCTGGGCAGGTTGTTATCTATTGTATAAGAAAGCAGGCTGAGCATGGGCCAGGGGGACAAGCCAGTAAGTAGCACTGCTCCATGGCTTGTGCTTCAGCTCCTGCCTCCAGGTTCCTGCCCTGAGTTCCTACCTTCGGTTTCCTAAGTGATAAACTGTGATTTGGAAGATGTAAACTAAATAAACCCTTTCCTCCCCAAGTTGGTATTGGTCAGAGTGTTTTTTCACAGCAATGAAGAAACAAACTAGAATAGAAATTGGTAATAGAGAGTGCGCTGTTGGCTGTTGGCTGTGAAGAACCTGACCATGTGGGGTTTTGGAGGAATGTGGAAGACTTTGGAAGTTTGGGTTAGAAAAAAGGTTGATTTCTATAAGCATAGCTTATCAGGCCATTCTACTAGGAGTCTGGAAGTAAGTAGTATTAAGGACAAAGTAGCTCCAAAGGAAATAAGGACTTAAGCAGCAATTGGGATATTTTAACAAATAGTCTGTCTGGAGATGGCCCATGGTCAAAAACCTTGCCTAAGCCTAAGTTGAAAGCAATGGACAAATTTCTTTTGCTGAGGATGTTTCAAGACAGTATAATGTGGAAATTGTGGCATGGCTATTAATGGTGAGTATTATGCAGATCTACAGTGAAAAAGAGCAAATGGGGCAGAAAGAAATGCACAATGTACAGTTTGGATTGAAAAGGAACACTAGGAAGATTAATATTGGAATTTAGGCATATGCTGAAAGAAAGGATTCGTTTGATAAGGATATTAAAGCGACTGTGGAGAGGCCTAGAGATTTGCACTTAAACAATGGAGAGAGTGCCTCCAGGGAATGACCACACAGAGCTAAGCCTCCAACTTGTGAAAGCAAAATGGTGCAAGGGTTTTCTGCAAGTAAAGACCTGAAGAGAAAAGTTTTGAAAGTGGATGAATTAGGCTGGGGTTCCTCCCAAATCTGCAGTCAAATTTAGCAGTGTCATTCACCTGGTACTGGCTTTAGAGACATGAAATGAGAGAGTGAATGGGTTATTGGTTGTTCCCCTGCAGCTTCAGAGAGCCCTGGAGGTCAGGCATGATGCAGCAAGGCATCCCTGCATAAAGGATCTGCCAAGCCAAGAAGCCCAAATAGGCCATTTTGTGAAGCTGTAAAGGTAAAGCCTGGTGGGGAGTGGAGACCCCAAGAAGATAAGATGCTCATGATGCCAGAGCTGTGAGAGCTGCATACTTGGAGGAGTATCAGCCCAAGAGAGATGTATATTTCACGTAGCAAAGCTGGAGGGACTGAGCCATCCAAAGTCCTTTGAAAGTAAGGACTCAGAAGTCAGACATGGAGCTACTGGATTGGGTGTTTGTCCTGCTGGTTTTGGTCTTCTTTTTGGTCCATAATTCCTCACTATGCCTCTATTCTTTCCTTCTGGAATGGGATTGTGTATTCGGTTCCACTGTATGTTGGGAATATGTAATTAGTCTTTGATTTTATAGGGGCTTTCAATTAAGAGACTGCCCTGAGTATCAGAAGAGACTTTGGATTGTCAACTTTTGAATATTGTCAAGACTGGTAAAGACCATGGGGACTTTTAAGGTTGAAGTAAAAGCATTTTGCTTTTATATTGTTATGAATTTATGGTTGCCAGAGAGTGGAATGCCGTAATTTGAATGAGAATGTTCTCTTTAGTCTCCAAGTATTTGGGCATTTTATTTCCACTTGGGTGTAGGGGGCTTGGAAATTATGGCCATGCTGGTAGAAGCATGTCACTGGGACACTGGGTATGGGCTTAGAGAGTTCCTAAACCTTGCCAGATCTTCAGTACCTTTCTGCTTCCTGTGCCTGATTGAAGATGTGAGTGCTTAGCTGCTTCATCTACTCCAGCCACTACTCCAGCCACTACTGAAGCCATGCCTCTCTGTCATGATGGACTCTCGCCCCTTTGGAGCCATAAGCTAAATAAAGTCTTCCTTTTATAAATTCCCGTGGTCAGGGTTTCAATCACAGCAACAGAGACATGACTAATATATTTTGTTTCTGAGCAATTGTAGGATACTTCTTGTCTTTTTCCTTATTTCCTTCTAGGATTGCTCTTCTGTATGCCTGACCAAAAGTGTGTCTCTTGTTTTCTTTTTAGAATTGTAGAAGCTTCTGAAAATTATAACCCTGAAAGGGAATGATTATCTATTTAAAAAGCACTCTTATTTTTTTTTAACATATATACTACACATTGATTTATCATTCTGTTTTGTTAGGACATTTTGGAATAAATTTGATACTAGGATTTAATGTTACTATTAAATAGTAACATTTGTTTGAATGAGAATGTCTGCCATAGTCTCTAAGTATTTGGACATTTTGTTACCAGTTGGTGGTGCTGTCTTGGAAGGTCTTAGAAGATGTAGCCATGCTGGAGGAAGCATGTCACTGGGGGTGAACTCATAGAGTTCTTAAGCCTTGCCAGGTGCCCACTCATGCTGTTTCCTGTGCTTGTCTGAAGATGTAGCCACCTTTGCTGTTATGGCTCACTGCCATGATGGACTCTTGCTCCTTTGGAACTGTAAGCTAAATAAACTCTTCCTTTTATAAATTCCCTAGGTCAGTGTTTCTATCACAGCAAAAGAAAAGTGACTAATACATTAGCACTTTGAAGACAAGTAACTAGAACCGATTTTCAAATACTCAGCAGGAAAGACATTGTATAATGACATTATATAATGACACAATAAAAGAGCAAATGTTACAAGCATATGAAGAACATAAAAAAGTAAGAAAATTTAGAATAAAACTTATCAGAAAATATTATATATCCTGGGATATCCTATAGACACACAGTGTTTATTCATGCTTGGCTTTATGCTTTGCTTAGGTGAGGATTTGAGAGACCTGTGCTGCATAGGAGCCACTATGCACAGTGCATCATTTTCTAAAAATAAAAAGAAATTCCTTTTTTATCCCAATGGAAGGAATCATTCTCTTCTCTTAGGATAACAACGGATAGAGAAGACACACTGTCATTAACTGAGGGCTTTTAGTAAATTAATTATACAACCCCCATCAATTACATTAAAATATTTGCAAAGAGAAAACAAGACGGTTTCTGTGAAGCAATAAGTGCCATTCTAATGTCATGTGGGTTTGAAAGTACCTGTCCTGTGTTCCACAACTTTGAGAGTGAAGACTGCATTTGTTGCAAATCCAAGGGCATTAGAACCTGAAGTATGGGCTTGCTTCTATAAGACTCCATAGTTTTCTGATTTCTAAATCAGTCATGGAGAATTAGTTATTTAAAAGGTCTTAATTTTGCCATATATATTTTCCTTCTTATGTTTCAACCAGTGGATTGAATTTTCCCTTAGCCTTAATTGTGTTCATGCTGCACATTTTCTAGAAAAAGCTGAGATATACATGGATTGCTACCTGTGGTCATCATAATTAATGACCAATTCTGGCAATGTGAGCCAGGCAATTTGTATGACTAAATTCTGGACTCCAGGAGGTACATTTAGTCTTTCAGACAATAATCGACTAAAAGTGCTCTTGTCATAAATCAGTAGCCTTTGATGTTAGAAAGCATGCTCTTTTATGACTTAACCCTTCCTTAAACCTCAAGCACATTACCATTTTAAAATATGAAACCATGGGGAGTGATTAGAAAATGAGATTTCTAGTAAGAGCAAGGAAAATAATGGATGATGTTACCTTACTAAGGATGCATTTCAGATGAATTTAAAAATCCAGTCCTTAAAGAAAAAAATAATTCCAAAACACCAAAAAATACTTCTTAAATAAAATTCAGTTTGCTTAATTTTTAAGTGCTTATCATTTGTGACAAAATACAAGCTGATGGGAATGCTTGGAGTTAATGGAAGCCTAATTGCTCTACTTCAAGGGTTCACATGCACAGTCAGATTGGGTACCAGGGAGCAGATGTCAGCCTATGTTGCAACCTGAACTTATTACAGCGATTGCCTCTCAACTGGATTGGATCACCAGATGTACAATCATCTACTCAGAAAAGCAAAACTGATAATTGTCAGGATGTTTCTAATTTTAAACTAATAAGGATGTATTTGGTATATGTTCAGATTGTTGTTAATGGTGCAAATTCAAGGAATATGTAGCTTACATGAAAACTCCTCTATGCTTTTGCTTTATTTACAGAGAAATGGGAAGAGAGGAGACGAGATCAAAGGATTTTGTCTTATCCCTCTGTTACTTTCAGTGGTAACTTCTGTGCTGGAATTAAATGGAGAATTTGCTCTGATTACAATTTCCAACTGTGCTGAATCTCTGAGCGATTAACACTTGTTACAAATGAACAGTCAATATGGCTGCTCACAAACTGTAGGAGCAATGTGGAACACTCAGAATAAAACTCAAATTATTTTATTGAAGCAAATTTGATTCACACACACTGTGACAGCTGATATCTACATAAAGTCTTCTGCTAATGCTTCCCATGGCTATGTTACTAGCTAGGTGAGTTCACAGAATCCACCATGTCTTATGCAAAATAGGACAATAAAGGAGTGCCTGTGATCATATTGACTATACTTTTGTCCTTGATAATTTCAAGATGTAGTATTTTATTCCTGATTGGAATATCAAAGTGGTGCTCTGTGTTATTACTATGGTAGATTCATCTCTACAAACACAAAGATGTACAGAGTACTGATACTGCTTCAAATTGTTTTCATTTAAACCATAGATGTTCCACTTTGTTTCCTAGGAGAATTCTGTGTTGATGAATTAAAGTATTAAGCTGCTTTGGTGTGTACGGGGCACTTTGAATAATATATCAACATAACAGAAATGTTCAGTGGTAAATTTAGATCAACAGGTGGCACAGACAATAAAGCAAGCATGAACACAAAAGCATCACTGATATTATTTTAAATATTTAATGCAACTTGAATGACTCCATGAATAATGGACAAATATATTGACTGTTTATAGTATGCTTGGCAATGTAAAACAGTCCAAATATTTCAGCTGCAAAAAAGGAAAGAGGTATATATTATTTTGGTCTGTTCATAGGTGGGGACCACCGTGGGTCCATGAGTCAAAAAGCTCTTCTAAGAATCTTACGTAAATTGTAAAGACAGAATGTTAAGCCCTTTCCTTTGGAAAAGAACCTCATGCACTTTCCCATTTAACTATAACTGACTGCTTCCCAAACTGAAATTTCTTCTAAATACCAGTTTAGGTGAAAAATTCTCTCTCTCTCTCTCTCTCTCTCTCTCAACATTTTCTTTTCTTTGCTATGTGGTTTATTCATGATTCTTCAAAATAAGACAAGTGTCAGAATGTTTATGGACATTCCTTTTTAATTCAAAAATTTTTGGAAATTTTTGACATGGAACTGAACATATTTTCTCTCCATTTTAGGTTTTTTTTTTTTTTTGAATTGTACTTATAGTGAAAGCCAAGTAATCGATTATGGACAAAGTGAATCAAATATTTCCTGTGGTTGATGACATTTTTAGGCCATGCAGCTTTTTCACTAGCTGGAAGAGACCACCGGTAAAGAAAGAATTCCCTTTCATTTCTGTATATAAATAGCACATAAGTAGCTTCAGCAGACTGTGTAACAATGGTGGCTCCTCCCACTATCGCATAGTGCTGGGGAAAAAGTGCATAGTTTAAATGGTTCTACAGTGTGTTATCAAATGACATGTCATTGCGGAAGAGAGCCTATTTCCATTACAGCACACAGTCAATGTGCATGTGTTGAGTCATGTCTATTTTGGTATCTATTCTTTATCATCAAGGATAATTCATGCTTTATTTCCTCCCTAAAGTTTTGACCTACAAAATTATGTTTGATAAAGATAGCTGAGGAAATCTGATGGATACTCTTATGTTTTCATTGAGTTCCTGGTTTGAGATCTCAATAGACAAGATTTAATGAAAATGGATTTTGAATCACTTTTAATTCTTACATTACTACTTGAATTTGATTTAGCTTATGTGGATCAGTCCCTAGCTCTTCATAGACATTATTAAAATACTAAATGAACAAAGGGGCTAGGAAGACAATCCACAAAGTACTTGTCTTGTAAGCATGATGCCCTAAGTTAGACCCACAGAACCTCTGTATAAAGGCTGAGTGTGACTATGTGCTCTTGTAATTCCAGTGTTATGAAGGTGAAGACAGGAGAATTCTTGGGCTTCAGTCACCAGCCTTCTCAATCTACATGGTGAGGCCCAGGCCAATGAAACACTCTGCATCTAAAAAGAGGACGGGGGGGGGGTTGGGAGGGGATAGCACCTGAGGTACCACACCCGAGTTGTCTCCCGGCATCTATATGCACTCTCATATGTACACATACACCTTTAGAAACACAACATTCAGGTACACAAATTATGATCAAATGAGATGTCTTAGCACTTTACATTTCTGAACAATAGCACTGTAAGATGCATAAAATAGCTAATTTTCATGTCATCAAGCCCTCTATTTATAAAGCATGTGTAAAATTTCATGAGAAAGAAAATGAAGTTGAAGGTAGTTTAATGATCTTTGTTATAGCATTTGTAAAATGTGAAATTGTGGTCCAGATATTCAATTTAGACTATAATTTTAGTATCCATTTCAATAGATTAAACATTTAGAACTACATACTTTAGTTAGCTTTTATTTATTGTGGCTAAAATCAAATATAGCATGTTGAATTTCAAACTACAGATTAAGTCTCTTCTCCAAAAATTTACTTAAGTATTATGTGACACAAATTTCAGTGGAGGTTTGAGAGATGACTGGGCAATTAAGAGCACTGGCTGCTCTTGCAGATGACCCATATTCAGTTTCCAGCACTGTCGTGATGGCTAACAATGACTGGTAACTCCAGTTCCAGGGGAATCCAACAGCCTCCCCTTGACCATCGTGGCATTGCATGACAAGGGTGCACTTACACACATGCAGAAAATGCACTCATACACATAAGAAATGGAAAAAAAAAAAAAACCACAACCCAATGGACCATTCACGGGTCTAGACTATGATATCACAAGGAAAATCACTTGAAGAGGAGTCGGTGCTGTGGTGAAGGACACACTCATTCCCACGCCTTACTGTGTGTCTTTAAATGTTTAAAAATGCACAGTTGCAGTTGAGAAGTAACAGCAAGAGAGGAAGTGTCATAATATACATGTCATCCAGAGAGATCATTTCTAGGAACAGAAAATATTATGCTGAACAAAGATTCCAATGTTTTACTTTTCCAAATCTCTAAGCAGGGATCTGAAAAAAAAAATTCTAGTAGGAAAACATGAAAATAATTTCTCTGCTTTATTTTCCTCAAAGTGTTTTTCTTTTAATTTCTTTTTTATTTTACATATGTGAATGTTTTGCCCTAATAAGTTCTCGACAGGCAAGATGTTGAGGTCTCAAGAAGGTGTTTGATCTCCTGGAACCAGAGTTAGGGACTGTTGTTAGCTCTGGTATAGTTTCTGGGAACCCAAGCCAGGTCTTCTGCAAGAGCACTGCTCTTAACTGCTGAGTCATCTCTGCATCTCTTCTCAAAATGTTTTTGTTTTTACCTGGCTGCCAACAGTAGCACTACATATATTTCTATGTTTTCTTTGTTCATTTTATTGCATACATCTCGTCAGAACAACAATGTTCACATATGATTAATTATTAGGATTTCATGAATGCCTATTTTTGTTTGATATAAAACTGATTTTCCTAATGAATTACTACTGTGTGATTCTGCATAGTAGTAGAATAGCTTTAGAAAACTATGTTTTATATAGTTTTAGAAAACTATGTTTTATATGAATCAGTGTGAGAAATATTGATAAGGAACACAAACAAAACTCTTCCTGTAAAATAAGATGTTTTGGAAACGTGGAGGTGTAGAATGTACAACCTGGCTTCACACAGTTGGAAGTTGGGTTTATTTCTTTCTGAAGCAGAGCCTTAAAGCCAAATGCAATATGATCTTACTCTGGATACCACAATTATTAAACAGCAAGCAAAGTAAAAAGTAAGAATAAATTGCTAATAATATATTTTAAGAATTTGCAACAGTTTGATATTTCTGAAATTGTGCTGTAACTTTCAATCAATGGCATCTTAAAATTGTTAGAATGTTAAATGTCATGTGTAACTCTAGAGAGCTGCATAATTAGCATATGAGAATAGATAAAATGCATTATGAGCAATAATAATGATAACCACCCCTAAGGAGAAGTCTTGTATAAACCTATAAATTATTATATTAGGTTATAATATTATTATATTATATAAATTATTAAATATATATTCATTTCAGTGACCAGTTTTGAAAAGTTTTAAACATGTGTGCATGGCAGACAAGGAGTTAAAACTGCCACTTTACTCATGCAGATACTAGCTTTTTATTGTTTAAATTCACCTGCAGTGTATTTTTAGGTGACTTGCTTCCTCCTGAGCATGTTGCAAGGGTTTGCACTTGGAGAACTTTTGTGTTTTTTTTTTAAGGTGCTTTGTCACAACAATACCATAACATACGCTTTTTTGAATTAAAAACCAGAAAATGGATGTCAATTAAGAAAATGCCTATATTTACAAGAGATTGCAGCAAGAGCAAATTGTCTGGGGGAACAAAATTCCAGCCGCTATTTTTCTAGGGTCATCTTACTGCTGCCTTATTCCTGTCCCTTTGAAGAGACCATATGCATGAACCATAGTCAGTTAGAGTACCCTCAACGAATCATTTATTCTGTGCTACTAAAATATGTAATTTTGTAATAAATGGTGATTTTAAATGTTTATTATAACTTGGTATTCTATCAAAATGAAATTACATAATCTAACAACCTCAGGAAGTATTTAGCATTTTAAATTCTTTTGAATCCTGATCTTTGTCATGTTGAAAATGGGAAAAGAATAGAATATGATTATTACAGATTTTGTTGTTATGAAAAATCGAATTACATTTGTCAATGTAAGTTTTCATAGTTATATTAAAGGCTCTTGAAATTAGTCACTTTCAAGCCAAATTTAATTGCTTACTATCACAGATAATTATTGGAAACATGTTATTTTAAATTTTCAAAATGACAGAAAGGCAAAATTTCAAGTGGGAATTTGAAGAGTGTTTTTAATAAATTTATAGAACTTGGCGTGGTATCTTAAACCTAAAATGCTTACTCTTTGCATGATGAGGCTATAGGATTACTGTGAGTTCCAGCCTAGGCTATTATGTATGTGTTCCAGTTTGGCTACCAACCAAGTGTGACATGTTATGAAACAAACAAACAAACAAACAAACAAAAAAACAAACAAAAAAGGAAAACAAAACAAAATTAAAAACAATTAACAAATAATTTAAAAAGCTTAGATGTGTCTTTTCTAAAATGCCTCTGACTTTGACTACTCACACGTATTTCAGTTGAAGTTCTTTGTCATTCTATCCTTACTATGGACTTTTTAGAAGAGGAGACTTTCGTATATTTCTAAATTAAATTAGTACTCAAAACAGCTTTTCTGTCAAGCATAGCTTTTTGACTAATGTATTGCATGAAATGTCAGTTCTTGAGTGATGAGACATTTCCTTCACATTATCTTTTTCTAACCTTTCATTTGGAGATGTGCAACACAAAAATGGCAAGGCGGCCCTTCAGATAAAAAGGAAACTGCCTGCCATCGAACTTTGATCTGTTCCAGTTCCCCAGGCAAAAATTTTATCTCTCTTTGATTAGAGACTACTAAACTAATGACAATGAAAACAGGTTGCCTTTTTTTATAACATCATGGCATGTAATTTAAATTTGAAACTCTGAAATTACAGAGTTGGAGACCCGTAGTCATGCAATACAGTTTCTGTAGTAATATAAGATTTTTAAAATAATATTTTATTTATTTATTTTAATTTTATGTGTATGATTGTATTGCCTGCATGAGTTCAAGTGCACTGATGTCCTGCGATGCCTATGGAGGTCAGAAGAGGATGTTGGTTTCCCCTGGAACAAGAGCTATGAATGGTTGTTAGCTGCCAAGTAGGTGTTGGGAACTGAACCAGGGTCCTCTGTAAAAACAGCCAGTACTCTTTACTGCTGAGCCATCTTTCCAGTCCAGAATGTAAGAACTTCAATTCTGAATATTTTGCAGTTTCATTCAGCCTCTATGCAAAAGCGCCCTGGGTTATGAAACTCAAATTTTTTTAAGGAATCCAGTTTTATTATGAGATTTATGTCAGAAACAAAGCTAACATCTACTGCTTTGTTATTTTTATCTCTTGTCTTTATTTCTGTCCTCTGAAACAAAAATAGATTTAGCAACTTTTCTTCAATTTAAGAACTACCAAATTCTTAAGCAATTTATTCCAATTTATTGTGCATAAACCCAGATGACACATTCTAAATGCATTTTATATTTTACTTTTTGAAATTCTGCATGTATTCTTTGGAAATTTTATGTGAAATTTTCATATGGACAGTGAAGATCCATACAGTCTTCATTGAATCATTGATCTTCAAAAGAATACTTTGAGGTCTTGTTTATTTATCCTGACTTCGACACTCAAACAGTGGGTTATTCTGTTGAAATGCATTACTAAAATATAACAAAATGATATTTTAAATTTTCGTGCATATAAGAACTATTACAGGAGATCAATATACACATAGCACTCCAGGATATATTTCTTGGACAGCACTGAATCAGCAGCAAGGAATGCATAGATTATTAGCTAAAGAAAGGAAAAGTAACATTTTACTATGGTCTCATATAAAACTTTGTATTGCATTTTATTGAAATCACTATAATACATAGTGGACCTCAGTATTTTTTGCAAACAATATATGTTTTCATATATTTAAGTTCATATAGATTTAAAGTTGTGTCTTGTACTTGATACAAATTACTCTTGATTTCTACCTTGTTGATTTCAAAACACTATTATAAGTCTGTGAAAATTATTTCAAATTGCTGATATTTGCCATGATTATGAAATAATATGGCATCACCTACCCAACACTCATGACTTTTACATCTTTGTTTAAATAATTGATATAATCATGTTGGAAAATAGAAGATCTTGAACTGCAATTGAAGATGAAATATCAAACCTTTGTTCTCATGGTTGAAGAAAACCCACAATAATTTTATAATGCTGTGATCATCCCAAGTTTCTTAAAACATACTAGTTTTAAAGGGCCATAAATTAGGTAGACAGATAAACTGAATAAGATATTTGACAATGCAATCCTTATGAAAAACATCTGTTTTCAGATAGCCATGGTTTCAGTTTGTCATTCATTGAGTTAGTAAGGAGAATGTCCAGTCAAGGGATATAAATGAGTGGGAAGGGTTGAATTCTTACTGAATTGTGGCCTACTATAGAACAGTGAAAAGGAAATCTCTGCCTTCAGGACAGTCTTCTCTGCAAAGTCCAAAAGAACCAAACAGTTACCTGTGTAGTTGAGGACTGCACAACAGACAGAAGTAGAAAGCTGAAATGAAAGCAGATGGGGAAGGATCTAAACACGATTAATATCTATTATATGAAATGCACTGAACTCAAAATATACACAAAAAAAGCAAAGGCAGTGCAGTTATTCTTCATTTCTTTTGACAGCATTTATTTTCTTATTTCAAATTTTTGGCTCTATAATTGTATCAATGTTTTAAAAATTGTGATATGGAAAATATGATATGAAAATGAAAATCTTTAGCCTGTTAAATCATGGAAACAATAAACTTCTACTTCTAATCTAGATGCTCAGTGTTCAGAAATGCAAATAAAAATGCTAAGAGCAGTCACTTTACTTTTTAGGATAGGGAATCAAACCCAGGGCCTAGTCCATGCTAGAACAAGTACTATACCACTAAGCTATAGTCCCAGTGCTCTTTACTTTGTATTTTGAGGCATTGTCTCATCTCATCAAGTTGCCAGACTGGCTTTAAATTCCGGCTTTATCCATGTAGGCCTTGAATTTGGGAAACTACTGCCTCAGGCTCCCAGTTAGATGCAATCACCAGGCATTTGTTATCTAACATAGCTGAAATAATGTTAACATTTTAAGTTTAGACAATATGTGGAAGTTTTCCTTATCTTCCTTATCGATGAGAAGTGAAGTATCTCCCATCATCAGTGGAGAGTACTTTAAATACCCTCCACCTGTTTTGTGATACATAACACACTAGAAGACAAAGGTTCAATTATAGCTTAACATATAAATTAAAAAAAATACATTAATATGATGCATACTATAAACAGTCATGGATTTAACTCTATTATCTAAATATATGATATTGCTTGACTTGGTACTTATTTGTTACTTATGTATATCATTCTAGTATCATTTTATTAGATTTAAATATATTAAATTTAAATTATATTATCTATTTTTTTTGGTAACAAAGGCACCATGAAATGGTTAAACAACCTTTTTTTAAAGGTTTTAACTATTTTAAGTCATATAACTTTGTAATATTGGATTTATTAATTTTAGGCATTCACATATGAAAATAAAAAGAATGAAGAATCACTTTAATACATTTAGAATTAAGAACGTATGTTTAAGTGACCATTGATGTATAGCTTTACATTTTTGTTTTGATTTCAAAGACACTGTATTTCAAGCAGTGAGGTATTTCTTAGATAGACTGAATTGTCCTTTACTGAACAGCTAAGTGACTACATCTATCTTCTGTTTCTTTCATTGTGTGTGCAGAAAGTGAAAATGCTCATTCATAATAAGAAAATGTAAGTCTGCTAGGCACCAAGGTTTTAATATTTAATTTTCTACATTATAAAGCAGACTCTTCTCTGTCTTCCCATAAATGCAGAAATGGATAAGATTAATTAAACATTAAATCATTATTCTTTATAAAAGAAAAGTCCATTGCTATCATGTTTGATATGCTTTCTTTCCAAGGTGATTTTTCTCAAGTCTGACTCTCATCTTTTTCTTAAAAGTTTTATAATAATTAATAAGAAGAAATGTAGTGATTTTCTCTTTTATGCTTTTTCTGGTATCATTGCAAAAGACTTTAATACGAGTTGTGGATTTAATCCAAAGTAGCCAATTTTTTTGATACTGTCAGACATAGCATTTATTCACTTATATTGTAGACAAACTGGCTGGCAGAACAGGAAATCATTTCTAGATATATAGTTACACACACACACAATTCTAAGGAAGAGGAGATGGTTGTACTTTAAGAGGCAAACATGGTGAGTTTCAAGTTCACGGTGTTTAAACAGGGACTCAGGGCAATATTCTGATAAATTCACTAATTAAATAAAAGCCACAAAATACTTTACCTACAGTGTAGAATATAAATACAAGCAGAATATTGGTTTAATATACAATCCCATATAGTCTCACAAATGTAACTTCTATCATGCATTGCTACCTTCTAAAGTTTATAAATATAAGTAATTTTGTGTACTTTATAAACCATAAGCACAATTTCTGTGAATGTAATTGCAGAATTTGTCAATTTGCCATATTCTGTTCATCATAAGGAGGCAGATCTATACTCTCACCTTTATTTATTGTTTTTGAAATTTATAATGGTATGGAGGAATTTCAGAAATTTCAGCATAAAATAGAGCTACAAGCAAATTTCTTATAGCTATTATGAAAAGTCAAGTTAAACTAAAACTCTTTCAGATGATTGTCTTCTTTCCTGTGGTGTCATCGAGTAGAAAAAAAGAAAGACATGGTTTCCATTAGTCAAGTGCTTAGTCAGAGAAATATGTCTACTCTTGGGAAGAAGCCAAATGATTAGATAGCTAAGGTTCCAGTTTACTTTCTCTGTCCCCCCACCCCCCACCCTCTTGTGTAGGTAATATTTCAGTAATCATTAAACTCATGTTCCACTGGAAATTCTTTGGAGTAGAGTGCAGACATGCTCCATGCCCCTCTCCCAGGAGGTGCTGCATAAAGTACCAAGTGTAAGCTCAAGATCTCCTAGGGGAGTTTAGGCAATGAAAGCAGATATAACACCCAGCTTTATCCACAAAATCCTCCCCAGTAACAGACTCAACTTCTTCCCTTCTACACATTAAAAGAAGCAAAAGTTTACAACAAACAATACACACCAAGGGTGAAATGTCAGAGAAGAAGAGCAAAAGGGTGATAATGTCTCCACTGAGTGACAAGAATAAAGTAAAGTAAGTAAATAAATATCTAAAGGAAGGCCTTTGTGATGCCCAGCTACCACAGCTTTGATTAACCCTGCTGTATTTCAGCACTAGGTCATGCAAAACCTTTGACACCATTTCTTTGAGATGTCAGTCACATTTCAATAACTTTTCAGCATGGCCTTGTAAGTCTTGACTCTTCATTGACTTTGAATGAGGCAGGTTGCTTATGAATGCAGCTTTAAGTGTCACTCAGAGATACTTGCATTGTGTTATCTTTGATTGGCATGTCTGGAGGTTATGGAAAAATTCCAGCATATCAAAGTGCTTCTCTGAACACTGAATATTTTTACACCAATATTTCCTCTAGGAGAATTTGCTCATTCAGACCCATATAATGAGGAACTCCTATTGCACTATACTTGCAGAATACATGAGGCACATCTTAAAGTGGGAGATGTTCATGGGATTTGGGAACTAGGGCTGTTTGCAGTTCTGATTGCCACAAGCCTTTGGAAATACAGTTTAACTAATGGATCACATTAACTTCCACCTGCAGAGCCAATCTAACAATCTCATTACTTTGATGGTGTACCTGTGTAATATCCTCCTATTTGGCAAAAACAAGTGATGCTAAAAAGATCCCCAGATATCTAGTTTGTCTGAAAAAATTATAACTTCCTTCATTAACAAATGGCAGACATAGCATTAGTTTAAAAGTCATTCCGGAAAACAAAGAAAAGTTCCTTTCCCAAGAATCAACAACCTTGCTACAGATGATAAAATCTCAGTAGGCACACAAGTGCAATCAGAATAGGTGTAACTTTATGTGCCTAGCGAAGCTGATCCCACAGATGATTGCAGTAACTATTTATGTCCTGAATGAATTCACTTCCACATGACACATCAACATACATACACATGCGCACACACATATACACACATGCACACACGTGCACACACATACACACACGTTCATTTACTTATCATGGGAATAATCATCATATACTTATCAAGAAAATAATCATTAACAAGGTTCCATAAATTCTTAGACTTAGACTTAGCAAAGTCAAACAGAAAACGCACCTGTGAATAGGTTCCCACCCCTGCCATGGGGACAAAATCACCTGGAGCACTTTGTACAGATTTCCATTCCCTAGCTAACCTTAAGCAAGCATGCTTTCAGACATACCTTATCTGCTGCTCCTCCATTGAGCTCCCCAGGCAGCAGAGTCAGCCTCTTGGGAAGCTACCAACATGAGGAGAAAAGTCCAGTCCAAATCCAAGAGCCATCTGGATTTGTCTCTCTTTATTTAGAGTCCAAATTCAATTAATTTTGTTTCTAATTTTCGTTAGGAAATATCTTCTTATGAAATGAATATCTCTAGGTTTAGCAGGGAGGAATTGCAATTTATATATTATCATCCATTTAATTTTATTGCCCCCCTCTTTAAAATATAACTAAGATAAATTCATTTAATGAAATAACAATAGTGAATGGCATGGCAATGAAATATCTTGTGGTAAAATAATTGAGGACACAGGGATTATTTATGAGTGCCAATATCAAACTAAAACTATTTAAAATTTTTGTTCCATTCCTTGTTGAAATATCAAAGCTTTCTTAGTCTTTTCTTTACCATATCTGCCTTCTCACTACCAGAATACCTTAATTTACTAAGTAAGTTTAGCAGAAATGTGTGAACTACCCTGGGTATCAGCGTGTATCATATTGTTTACATGTTTAAGGAATTAACCTACAATTAAAAACTTATAACAATGCACTTATAGATTGACATTTTGGCTACAGTGTTTTGATGAATGCTTACTTTAAATGAGTAAAATTTCAATCTATTTGTGAATACATGTGTGGTTACTAACTAGCAAAGCTATGGGATAAAACTGTAGAATGTAAATTAAAAAGAATTTTAGCATAGCTTTGGGTTATTGTTACAATGTAAAAGGTTAAAAGCCCAGGCTCTGGACCCAGATGGTGAAATAATTAAGGAATTAATGACAGTGGTTCAAAAATCCTTGGTTCTCGCTCTTCTCTATTCGTGTATGCCATGTCCAATTATGCTGTAAGTTTTTTCTCTATTTTAAGATTTCTCCATCAAAGGAGAGGAAACAGAATCTTCTCTTGTCACAGTTTTGCTTCCTCTTGCACAAGGCTGGGTTAAGTCACAGAGTTTTGTATTTAAGCCATTCCATGCCTATCCAAACAAAATAAGCTATACATATGGGGTATAAAGAATAACAGCAAAAGATGGGGACGCACATCATTGTTTCTGGTGTATCTTGTTATTACCAGCACTGCTCATGCTCCAACAAAGCTACTTCTATGATGCTAAAGGCTTAATGCCATGTTTGTATGATATCCAGTAGTTCACTGTAGAGGTCATTGATTTAGATTCTAGGAAGGAAAAATGGGCAAACATTTTATGGTTGTTACCTCTGCCCCAAGCACATATCCGTCACACATTATTTCACACAACTCTCACTCATGAACTTTACTTCAATAAGAAACTGAGACTCAAAAACTTGCTCAAAGTCATAGGTTTCATTAACTGCAGAACCAGCAATTGTACTCTACTCTCCAGTTTCAGGTCTTCACTGTCTTTCCACGTGATCTGATTGTAAATTCAGTCATTTCAAAGACTATGTAAAAGTAAGTAAGTCTCCTAATATATTAATTTAGGCAAATGTACAAAGATTCTTTTGGAGCCTGAGAACAGTAAAATCAACAAATCAAAGAAGTTGAAACTATATACATTCATGACATCAACAGGCATGTATTACACTACAGGGACACAGTAAACCATGAAAATTCCCTAGGCCAGCAGTAATAAGGCTTCCTGAATAATTTGTTCTTCAGGCAGGTCAGCTGGCGTCCCCTCTAGAAAATGATGACCATGAGGTAGGGTTCAGTAAAAACATGTTAAGTGAAAGAGAATTCATGTTCGCCTCTATTCCCATTGGTTCTACTTAGCTGTCTCTTCCACCTCCTCCAATAATTTAATCAAGACAGAAGAGAATTATTGCCATGTTAGGTCAATGTTTAATATCAACAAATAATACCATAAAAGGTAGAGCGATCTGCTAGTAGGTGTTGGGTTATTAAATTTAATAAAGAATAATGTTGCTTGAAGAGTGCTTTGGGTCTGCCATAAATTAATACTGGGAAGTCAACAATATGTTAACTGCCTTATAGCAAAAAACTGATTAAGAAGCCCCACAGGACATTCTACCTTGTTACAGAATTAATTTCAACCTGATTTCTACTCCACAAGTTTGTAAGCTCTTGTAGGAAAGAGAACAGGTTATTTTTTACTCGTATTTTTCATTACACACATAATACCCTAGTATTTATGTTGAATATTCATTAACATTAAATTCTTCAAATGATTATGTATGGATAGAACACTGGCATCCTTACAAGCATGTATGTGGTTGAGATTAAAATTTTCATTGGTTTAATCACACGTAGTACAAATAGTATAGACCTGAATGGATTTAAATCTCATATTGCTCTTCCTTGTTCGTTGGAGAGCAGTGATGGCATATTACATTGCAAACAGGATAGACATCTTTTTATTAAGACTAAATGTACTTTTCCATTCTGAAACTACAAATTCCTTATCATTTAGTATTTTAATAAAACCAAACGCAATTTAGATATCTATGTGAATTACAATGAAATGTTCATCCTCAGCCACGGTGGACTTGATAGTGAGCCTTTTGTTCACTGCCCCTTTATAGGACACATTTTTGACACTGAAGATGCCATTTGGGGAAATTCTTTAAGATGAAATGTAAATAAAATACTTTTTACGTATTGTAATAATACGTTTTATGAAGGAAAATGTGTCACCCAACATTTGGAAGAATTTTTTCTAATCATTTGTTAGAAATAAAATCTTCTTAAACATTACTAACTAGTTAGGTTTCAATAGCTTATATGTTCTTTCAGTGCAGTAAGAATGAAATAGCATATGCTAACTTTAATTATGGACATAGACACGATTCTGTCATGCTTTCATAATCTAATAATGCAACAAATCGATAGTGGCTGTCATGAAATTAACTATAGTGAAACTCATCGGAATTTTACAAAAGAGACAAGGCTTAAGCTAAGGTTTCAAACAGAAAAAGGAAAAACTCATAGACAACGGAAGCTTTTCTCTTCAACCAAATCTATATATAGGCTGAAAGACATCTTTGCACACAAACAGGTCAACTAACAGAGTTGCATTATCAGAACACACCTAAATCTTTATTTGCTAGTAGAAGAAAGGACGGAACTTCGAGCTGTGTCTGTCAGTGTTTCTTCTAGGAAGTCAGCTGCCATACAGGCACGTTTGAAAGTAAAAAGCAACACAGTATCAGTGTTTCTAGTTTCTACTCCTTGAAACTTATCTTTTGTTAATCAAGTAAAAACACAAGTATGAATTTAAGAAGGTTATTTGCTGCAATATTTTTAGAATAGTTTTTTGTTTTCTACATGTTCAAAGGGAATAAAATCAAAGGAATTGAAACGTGATGTGTTATTACGTTAATAAAGGAATGAATGCAAAAGCCCAGAACACAAAGAAAATTTTGTACTAATTGACTCTGTAATGTAACTTTCTTGAGATTTGTGTCAGGAACAAAATCATGGAAGGACTGTATCCAAAAGTTTAAATTCATTCTGTGAGTTACCCAGTCTTTACATGAAGAACAATATTATGTACGTGATCTAATCTTTCACAGTAAGAATCCCAGTAATTAATTTACACCAAGCTTTTACTTCTCATCTGTAAAACAGAGATAATGTAGCTTTCATGAATTTATTGTTTGAAATAGACTGGAAAACATGCATAAGATGCCAAAAGGTTTGAAAGCATTTAACACATGCTATTTCTTTTTCCATGGATATCTCTGCCATACAAAGAAAATACTTAGTGCTTATATTTATGTCATAATTTATTTATTTAGAATTAACTTTTTGCTGTTTGAATTGTCACATCTGTAACTTAGATATTCACCAATTACATGAAAGAAAGTTAGAAAAAATGAAAATAAAGAAGGAAGGAATACAAATCTAGAATATAGACAAAATAGAATTAGTTGGACAAAGACATAGTCAATAAATTAATTTTGCTTGTGTTAAGATAAATTAATATTTTTCTTATAAATAATTATTCTAGTGTTCATCACCACAGTACACTCCATATTTAAAATTAGGCCGGAATAAACACATGAAAATTTTCTACATCATGAAATTGAAGGCAAGGGCAGATAATTATATAATCTTTTTTAATGGAAAAACCTAGATTGTGCCAAATATCTTTGCTGTCAATGTGAACTATATTCCATTTTTCATTAAAAGGAATTTTCTTACCTGCATAGCAATAGTTATATGATCTTGTATTAAGAAGATTGTAACTGTAGATGTGAGGAAATGGGTAAGAAGCCCCAATCTTAGCTGAAGATCAACTGATAACCAATGACAACTGGCAGACTGAGAGTTGGTTTTACTTTCAGGGAATAATAGCTTGACTAGTCTCCAGTGGATTTACTAACACTGAAGGACATTTGGGTACACAAACATAGCTTGCTTGACATACATATATACATATATGTACGTCAGAAGGTGTGAAGTCTGGTAGGAGGAGCCACTCTGCAGGGTGATGTGGAGAGGGAGGGAGTCTAAATGTGATAAAGACGTATCGTGTGAAATTCTTAAAATTTCAATTAAAAAAAGATTCTATGTATTAGTCTATGTATTGCAATTATACAAATATTTTTGACCAAAATTTAAAAAATTATTATACATGAAGGAAACGCAGTCTTGAGATTGATGATAGTACATTAAAAAGATGAAGAAGTATGCTGCAAGGGAATATGGAAAGAACAAAAATTATTTTGTATGATGGAGGAAAAAAGAGCTTATGCCAACACAACAAAGACATTAAAAGTTAACTTTGCTACAGGCAGCAATATGGTGTAATTCCCTGACAGAACACAGAACAGGTTTCCCCAATGCCAATACAGTGACTCATGGGGCTGCAGGTTCAACACATTTTAAAATGACAGCTCATGTTCACTGTCTGCTTATGGGACAAATATTTGTAGTTTGCAGGGAAAGTAAGTGCAGAAGAATACATTTATATCCAAAGTAAATCGTACTTGCTGAGCTTACCTTATTCACTGATTATATTTCAAATCAGTTCTCTAATTTTAAAAATACAATTTTACTAAAATAATGCTATGAAAAGATGAACATTATTTTATTAAAGGATTAAATATATCTCTCTTATAATTTTACTTTGTGTTGATTGAGGAATGCATTTTCTCAGTAATTTGTATGTTCAGAATTTTGCTAAATATATTGTCCAAAATCAATAATTAAGAGAGGTAATAAATAGATGATGTTAACAATTAAATATACTTTCTTAATATAATAACTCTATCTTCCCAAGGTATTTTCTATTGGCTCCTTATTTTATAGTCTATACAGTTTGAATCATTAATAAATGAAAAAGCAACTGAGAGCTGTAAAGTGATACACAAATGGGGGAAAATATTATAATTGATTTCTCTAAGTATTGATAAAATATTTAAAATATTTAATATATAACATTGAAAACTTAAAGACTGGGACGTGATCTTTGTCAAGTTGGACTGTGTTTGGAAGAGGTCTAAGGAATGTACCAGGAAAGCAAGTGAGGAAGAAATTGAGTTGGTTGTGAAGGGTAGGAATTTAAGCTCATTGCAGAGAAAGAAATACTTTAAGCTGCATCATTAAGGCTGAGCAATGCAAAGAATAAATGAGGGACAAAAGAAGAACCAAAAGAAGAAGGATTGAGTAAATAATACAAAACTGAAAATGAAAAAAAAAAGGGACATACATTTCCAACCTGTAATAGCTTAGGTTAGCCGCCAAGAGGGCGAATGAAGATGCCATTTTCTAATCCCCAGTCGTACTTCTTTGAGGTAGCCTATGTACAAAGAAATATGATTATTAATTGCATGAAGATTTAGTTAATGATAATAATAATAATAACACACTTAAATTGTTTTGAGGGGAGGAGTTTAGCTATGTACTTTCAGGCTTACCTCAAACAATGCAGACTGAGATGGTTATGTTCCCAATCCTCCTTGTCTCAGCTTCTCAAATTCTGTGATTACACTCATACACAACGGAGTCCGGTTTGTAATGGTTTTTGAATACATGTCATACATATCTTTATGCATGGGTATAATGTGTTACAGAGTTTACAGGCTAGGAAAGTAATGGGAATCATAAATTCTTCATATATTTCAACATACTAGCTATTCTCAGGAATTTTGAAATTATTAAAAATGGTATATTAAATTATAAAAGTTGAATATGATACACATATATCAATGATTTTTACGGGAACATCGTAATCAGACAATAAACATTTGGCGATATGAGATGAAAATCACTGAACTACTGAAGCCCATCTGCTCCTAATATAGTGTGCTCAATAATACCTAGCCCATTTTTCCCTCAAAATTTTTGTTCCATTTGTTGAGATGTTAAAAGTACCTGAATCACTCCTCCATTCCATGTCTTAGTTGTTTATATGATGGAACAGATCATTACTTAAATATTTAAAAAATGTATGGGTTTCCACCTTCCAGCAATCATGTCATTGGACCAAACAATGCTTTACTGTAAAGTCCACTATTAAAACCTAAAGAAACCAAATGAATTTGTGTGCTTTCTGTCATCACCGTCACTTTCTGAGTGCACAAGTTTCCAAAGTCTACTCAGCTTTATACATTGTTCCAATTAGTTTTCTGTGTCAGTTTAATACAGAGTAGGAACTTTTACCTTCATTTGATATATAAAGTAATAAATACTAATCTAATAAGATAAGATGTTTGCAATCATATTTAATTTTTAAAGGAACCATAATTTGTTTAGAAGTAAGTATTCTTTACTGATGTAATGGTAGTTTTCATCTGGTGAGAAGAATGTGTTGATACCAATCTTTCATTGACGACTAGAGACTATACACAGTGTATTGTTTATTTTGCAGAGCGTATTCAACCTAGATGGTTAAGGGATGATGATAAGAACAGCACTAAGCAGGAACACCAAAATGGACGATCAAACAAAGAAAGAACCTAACCTCTAAACCCTGAAGTGCTTTAGGCTCAAAATGTATCTTAAGATAGAATCCTTTTATTTTTCCGTTTGTACAGCCTTCCTGAAAGGGCATTCTGCTTTTTACGTGCTGTATTCTAAACATGACCCTACACAGTCTGTGCGTTAATTTACAGTTAAATCACCTGCTACTGCCAAGAAGACTGTGTAAATCCTAAACACAAGTAAATTAATAATAATATGATACATGCCAGGTCATATAGCTTTTTTCTGGGCAAATAAGCTAATTTATGTGTTACTTGTTTTACATTTGGATGTTGAACTTGGTAAATTGTAGTGACATCCAGAAAATTACTTGTTAGAAAAAAGAGCTTTCAGATAAATTGTTTGCAGGGTGAAGGTTTTGTGGTAGCAGAGATACAAATATTACGAGCTTGATTATACTTTAATCCTGATTTCAGACCAGTCTTCAACTGATAGTGTATACTCTCTTGTTTCTTGATTTGTAAAAAGCGGTGATCATTTGGGAATTGATTTTAAGAATTATATGTATACTTCCCCTTGTTTGGCCTATAAGAAGACATGATTCTAACAGATTTGACACAGATGAATAGGGGAATCCGGGGAGCTCTCTTTAATGAAATACAGACAAGCAAACAAAATTCATTGTGCCACATGGCAATTATGCCATGTGACTGAATTTATTATCAAATAAAACTGATGGCCTACACATTTCACAGTTTGTACTATACATATCCTATGTTTTTCAGAGTTATTTCTGGAGGGTTGCTAGCACAGGCTTTTACAAAAAAGAAAATAATAATAATAACCCAAATAAATCAATAAAAGAAACTCTACCATTTGCCTTTGATATAGGAAATGTAAGAATATTAAATAAGTAGAACAATGAATAAAAAGTGTAGGCTACTTGTTTCTAAGTGTTGGTGTGACAGCTGAGAGCTAGGAAAGGATGTCACTCAATGAACATAGCAATCTATCTGATTGGTAAGTGTAGGTATATCCTCGAATCCAGTATCAGCAGTATACTTTTATTAAGCATTCGTTCTTTTATTCTTAAAGAGAAAGTGGCTATTTTCTTTCCTTTCTGTGATTTAACATTTATTTCATGAACTTTGAGCTATCAGTTATATTACAACATTTTACTGAGGTTAGATAATTTTAGCGTTGAAAATTTAAACATAATTTATCGGTCTACATTTTCTTACAGTTTCATTTAAACATTGTTATTCTAGTCAGTTTCCCTGCATTCCTCATGGAAAACATGCTAACACGTGCTTTCCTTAGAAAGTGACTGAGTAGTTCTTGCTTTCTTTATGATTATTTTCAAATAATCAAATAAGTTATATTTGAGACCTGACATTTTTATAACTCAAAATCATTTTTAATTTATACCCTTAATTAGGTCACATTAAGAAAAGTGCTTTTAAAAATTTCATGTACCCATTCATCCGTGAAAGTAGACCTTTATATTATTACCTCAGATAAAATTACTCTCTGTGGTTCAGAACTCTTGAAGCATTTTACAAGTGCAATTTCATACCATGTGTACATAGACAACATTTTGAATAGCATTTAGTGTAACCTTTATCCAGGCTATAAATTTGTGCTTTCCCTTCTTTCCTTTCTCATTCTGACTCCATGTTTAGTGATTTTCATTAAGCCACTAAACTTAAAATGAGATTTCCAGAACTGCTTATGCTTAGTACTCATCACAGCCCCAGGAAGAACAAAACTGGATGTGAACTCTGTTCTTATTTCCACTTGGATATGCAGTTTGACTTCCTCAATGGAATTGGCAGAGATCCTTCAGACTGAATGGAAAGCAGGACAATAGTGCTTTTCTTTGGCAGCAGGAAAAGATGCAAGAGAACACAATTAATTTCCTACTCTCGCCTTCAATGGCTCAATTCAGCTGGGCTTGCTCATAGACATTTTCAGTGATTGACATGGAAAAGGAATATAAAAATGGCTCTACAGATTTGCTTCTTAAGACTGACAACTCATTTATGTATAACCTGTCAGATTTACCATCAATTAGTGTCTGTATTTTGAAATTTTTGCAATTATGCCATGACACTTTTTACACATCTTTTAATTGGTTTTATTCTGTGAACAAAGTCTTCTGGTTCATCTTTCTTCAGGATATATTTCTTTTGCAGTGGATAATATGAAGATGTGACAATACCAAATAGTGAGTAAAATGTGGCTCAGCTCAATGTGAAAGTGGAAATTCTCTTTCAGAAATATTAGTAATAGGTTGGCACAATAAGTTTACTAGGATGGGTTAAATGTCTTGAGTGCATTTTTGAGGTACATTTATTGTAACACTGGAGAAAAATTATATATATATATATGATACATATATAATATATATTTCAGCAGGACATCGCATTTTTGAGTCAGCCTCTTACTTTCTTCACCTTGAATATAATGATTTTATTAACACCTTTCATTTTATGGTAACTATAACAAAAGTGTTTGATATTATAAATATGGTTAGCCTTATTTCCATTACTTGAACTTAATGAAGCATATCAGTGAATACTCATCATTTTATGGTAGATACATTGACTTAGCTTAATTCCCAAGGAAAAAAGTGTAGACATATTGAATTCAGTAATTTATCCTCTTAAGAGATTAAGAATTCATCATTTAAAGGATATTTCAACTGCTCTTCCTAATCATTTCCCCCGTTTTATTACCTGTTAAATATTTAGAAAAAAAAACTGGAAAAATCATCAGCTGTTTTTCAGAAGTCCTGTTAAACCTTATCATGCATGATCTTATAGTGAAAATAATGTCTCTATAAATAAAAAGTTCCAAATGAAAAGTTTATCATTTAAGAAAGGAAGTTACATTTCATTGAATGTAATTTACAATAGCTAATATAGAATAATATAAATATATTTTCTATGGAATGTGTTCTTTTTGTTTGAGAATTTCATACATGAGTATAATGTATTTGGATCAAATTCACCCTCCAATTCCTCCCCTTTAGCTATTCCCATACCTTCCAACACCATTTTCCCCAGTTTCCTTTGGATGTGGCTTCTGTTAGGCTTTGGGTGTTTCAGTGCATGGGCTTACATCCGTGAATATACTGTCAGCACTAAGTGGACTCGGTGTGTTTTAAAAAAAAGTATATATATTCATCCATATTCTTTACAATTCCATACACTGAAAAGAATCTGAAAGACAATGTATATACATACACACATACACACACGTATATATATATATATATATATATATATATATACACACATAATTAAGAGGTTTAACATGCAAAAGAGAGATGCAGTACACGTGTGCATAGTGTGTACAGTGTGTGTGCCCTGTGTGCCCTCGTGCATGTACAGAGGCTGCAGGTGGCTGCTGGTTGTCCTGCCTAATCATTTCTGCCTTATTACTTTGAAGCATGCTTTCTCACTGAATCTGGAGCTAAGCTGGTGACAAGTTAGCTCCCTCAGTCCTCCTGATTCCGCCCTAAACAGTGATGGTATGCACTCAATCATACGCAGCTTTAGATATGCATGCATATAGAAGGTTTGAACTAAGGACCGTCTTCTTCTACAACAAGCACTCTTATCTCCTGAACCATCCTCACTGGACTTTGATAACACAGTAATTTATCTAATTTCTCATCATTATGCATAGCTATGTTTTCTTCTTTGTCTGATTTATGTAACCAGTATTTAAAAGTATCTTGTTTTCATAGTGTCCTTGAGTTGTTGTTGTTGTTGTTTTTAATAAAAAAAATACAGGCATCTATATCAGGCATCTAAGAGAAAGCTGTGAATGAAAATCCTAAGGGCCTCAGAGTTCAGCAGTTTCAGACATGGACTAAGACAATAAGAAACAAATAGTGGTCAAAAATAAAGGGAAACAAGAGAAGGAGATGAGATCTCACATTCCACTGTTCTTATTGCAGCTCTAGAGTTCCTAAAGTTTAGTCCCAAGCATAGCCTGTCTAATTGGATTTCATACATTTGCTCTCTCTACTTTTCTAAAAACACAGGAGAGATAGGAGCCCACAGTATCTGCATTTTGCATATTAAGTACAAATGTCTTAAAAGACTACTGGTGAGGGACTGGAAAATGGTTCAGTAGTTAAGAGCACTGGTTGCTCTTACAGAGGACCCAGGTTCAGTTATCAGTACCCAAAAGGTAGCTAGCAATTATCCTTAACTCCAGTTCCACAGGATCCAATGCCCTCTTTTGGCCCTCTTTTACACTGCATGCCTGGCCACATTTTATACCGGCAGGCAAAGCACAGTCACATAAAATAAAAATGAATAGCATTTAAGCATTTTTTTAAAAACTGCTGAAGAGAGAAAAAATGATAACTAGAATGATGAATTATGATTACACAATGATAAATTACAATGGAGTCACTTAAAGTTATCTACTTTTTGGTTATGTGCTTTTTTTTTTTTTACTGGATCTCCCTGTAACCCCAGATGGCCTGGAATTCACTATGTAGACCAGGGTATCCTCGGTCTCAGATAAATCCAACTGCGTCTGCTTCCTAAGGGCTGAGATTAAAGGTCTCCATGCCCTTGGCTGGCTAGCTACTTATTTTTTTTTAATAGTGACTTTAAGATGACCTAAAACAGATGAGTCAGTTGAGTTGTAATTAAGCTGTACTAGGTCCTTTACTTTGATTTTAGAAAGCACAGACTAACTCTTTGTGGTGAACCAAACTTTATACCTTGATTTTAATTAGGTCTACCCAGGAAAACAAGTATAACTGCTTTGGTGATTGTGTATCTCTGTGAGATTCAGGGGTTGAGTGGAAAGTTTCAGCAGTTACCATATCAGAACAACAGATGATTTGGCAATGAATGACTTTAAGGAAGGTTTTTATTTTTTTTTTATTATTTTTTTTTCTGTTGCCATATTGGAAAAGAAAAGAAAAAAAATACTTATGCTGGAAGGGACAAATCTATATCTTATAGTCTTTTTAGTAATGTTATAACTGACAGAGTTGTAGTTCAGTTCATAATATGCAACATGGAACATTGCTTGTTTTAGAAACACACCAATTTAAGTTCTCCTAAAGACAAATGCAAAAGACACAGTCACAAATACTTATAATTTTTGTTATATAGTTTTGTTGTTGTTGTGCGTGATACATGATTGTGTTTGCACATGTGTGCTCAGGTGCCCTCACTCCTGTTTGCATGTTCAGGAGCCAAAGGAGGATCTTGGGTAACGTCAAACGTCAGTCTCCATTCCCTGGAGACCGAGGCTCTCACCAAACGTGGAGCTTACTATTTTTTGGTATGGTTGGTGGCTAATAGACCATAGACATCTCTTTGTTCCCAACTCTTCCATAATCCAGCTCTTGGGTGAAATCCACAGTCACTCTTCGTTTTTGTCATGGGCTCACAAACTCTGAACTCAGGTTCTCATACTATGCAGCAATCCTCCTTTAAACTGAGTAATCTCCTAAGCACATGTGTACTAGTTTTAAATATAGAATTATATTCATCTAATGAAGAATACAGCTGCTTTAGTACCTTGAAATTTTGTGAAGCTGTAATTTACATTCTGAATTCAAACTTAATTTCAATAAAATTTCAATCTGAAGGCAAAATATTGATAAAAGAGCGAAGTCTAAGAGCAGTAAATAAAGTCATTGTAAAATAAATAATGCAATTCTGACTACAAATTTAAATATTGAAGACAGATTGAACCCAAGGAAAAGACAGACTCACAGACTGACATGGAAAATGGAGTTCCAAGAAGATACAAAAATTTATGTTGAAAATGTTTGTATTTTACTCAAGTGATAGAAATGTGTCTTTCAGGTTCTAAACAACTTGGAAAATCTTTAATTTCACCCATTTGATCAATTTTTTGCTATTACTTATAATAGTAAATATATTCTAAAAAGTACAGAAGACCCAAGGCAAAGGGTTTACATTCCATGACTTCAGGTTTAATAAAATAAGTTTTAAAACTGTGTCTTCAGGAGACTGAGTGGCCAAATATCCTGTTAATGTTACAATGGATAATTCAAAAATATGTGAACTGATAATGAACAACATGCTTGCCTAAACTTATATTAATTTAGGGATATACTAACTTCTTATGAAGGATCAGGGTTGACGGTTATTCAGAGTTAACTCCTGTTGTTTAGTCAAACATGTAGAGAACAGCATTGTCTTTATGGCTTTTCTTCTCAGCTCCAGGAAAATAAACTTTTTTGTTGTTCATTTGCTGGGCAGAGATGAGTGTATCTTAGGGAATCATCTTTTTAAAACGAACAAAGCAGATAACACTGACATACCGCTATCTCTGGGTAACATTATTTCTCTGTTTGTCATGTTACATCATTTATATTCTATCTTTTTAAAAATTTTACACATTTAATTTGATATATTATGGTTACTTTACAAAAAGAACCTTGAGATTCTTCTTCTCCTTTATCTTCTCACTCCGCTCGTTCTCCCCCTCCCCCTCCCCCTCCCTCTCCCCCTCCTCCTCTTCTTCCTCCTCCTCCTCCTCTTCTTCTTCTTCTTCTTCTTCTTCTTCTTCTTCTTCTTCTTCTTCTTCTTCTTCTTCTTTTCTTCTTCTTCTTCTTTCTTCCTCTTCTTCTCTCTCTCTCTTTCTCTCTCTCTCATTCATGGACACAAAAATTAGAATTTTAACTCACTTTTATGGAAAAAGTTTCATCTTGAAGAAATACATGCCATATAATGGCATGAGTTCAATCAATTAAGAGGCTTTATTTATTCTAACAATCAGCCAACCAGTATGCACCAAGTCATCACTATGTTCTAAATGGAATATATAAGGCATTGACTTCATGTAATTTGTATTATACTAGATAAGACAATTATAAATATATGGGGAAATAAATTACGTAATTTTAGACAGCATGGTTTCCCCTAAAGGAAATAAAGCTTGTAGTGGTATAAAAGAGAAATGGATGAGAATGTTTTATTGCACATAATATACAGAAGTCATGGGCCCAGGGTCAGGCAGGTAAACAGACATATAAATCAAGTCTCAGCTACTTTCTTTATAAGTAAGTTATGTAGGGAGACTCTATAAATTTTTGTTTCCCAATCTGTTAAGTAAAGAATGGCTATGGGGGTTCTGATGGGGAAGGAGTTCTAAATACAATTAAGATGTACTTTATATGCATAAAAATCCAATAAAAATATATGCTAAAAAAGATCACACCTCCTTTGCCTCATTGTTGTGAGGCTAGAGATAGTAAGTGTGCAATGTCTGGCGTGTGGGATGCCTTCATCAATTAATGGTCATTTGAACAATATGATGAAACCACACAATTTTAACTGTTCTGCATAATTTTTCTTCCTAGAAAATTGTGTTAAGTATATTATAAACCAACTGCATAGCAAGGTGTTTTTAAGAAAACATATTTTTATTAATTCTTTGACAATTTCATACAACGTATGTATCTTCATCATATTCCCCCTCCTTACCTTTATTCCTGCCAAATCAACTCTCACCTCCCTCCCCACCCAACTTTCTGTCTTCCTTTTTAAAAAATTTATTACTTGTATAAGCCTCCCTCCAACCTCCAATTTAGGTGCTCCCATTTTATCTGTTCCTCTCTCTTAGTAAAACCTGTCTCTTACTATTCTTCTCTTTCAGGTTCTTTCTTTCCCTTTATCTCCCTGGTTTGTTTCCATTTTCTTGGTTCTTGCAGTTATATCGGTATACAGACTCACACAAAGATTTGGTGCTAGGGTTCACAAATGAGGAAGAACATATGTCACTTGTTTTTATGAGTCAGTGTTACTTCACTAAGCATAAGAGTTTCTAGATCCATCCATTTGCCTGAAAATTTCATGATTTCATCTTCTATACCACTAGGAGTACTCCACTGTGTAAATGTACCACATTTTCATTATCCACTCATCAGTTGAGGGACAGTTAGGTTGCCTCTATTCCTTAGCTATTGAGAAAAGATTAGCAACAATCATGGATGTACAAGTATCTATGCAGCAGGATAAGTCCTTTGGGTATATATGCCAAGAGGTGATATAATCGGGTCAAATGGTAAGTTCATTTTTAATTTCTTAAGAGTTCTCCACACTACTTTCCATAGGGGTTGCATGAGTTTACAATCCCACCAGCATTGAATGAGTTTTATTCTTTCCCCACATCTTCTCCAGCATTTGGTATCATTTGTTGTCTTGATCTTAGTCAGTCTGAATGGGGTAAGAAGAAATATTAAAGTTGTTTTAATTTACATTTCCATAATTAACTAACAGCATTGATCACTTTATAACATGTTTCTTAGCCATATTTATTTATTCTTTTGAGAACTCACTGCTCTTATCTTTAGGCCATCTTTTAATTGGGTGATTAGTCTTCTTAATTTTTTTTTTTTAGAAATTCTTTATATATTCTGGATGTTAAACCCTTGTCTGAATTGTAACTGCTGAAGATTTTCACCCACTCTCTGGGTTTTCTCTTCACTTCCTTGGTTGCTTCTTTTGATGCACAAAGCTTTTTAGTTTAATGAAGTTCCACTTGTTGATTGTTGACCTTAATTCCTGGGCAACTGCAGTCTGATTTAGAAAGTCCTTTCCTATACCTATATCTTGTTGATTATTGCCAATGTAGGTTACTTCAAAGCGTTTCAGAATTTCAGGTTTCACAATGAGGTCTTTGATCCATTTGGAATTGACTTTTGTACAAGGTGAAAGCTAACGGTGTAGTTTTATATTTTTGTAGGTGGAGATCTAGTTTTGCCAGAAACATTTGCTGATGATGCTATTTTTCCTTTATCAGGTGGCTGAGATTGCATGCACTCATGTGTGCAGCTTCAATTATGTTACATTGATCTATGTGTCTATTATTGTGTGAAAACCATGCTGTTAGCATGACTATAGTTCTATAATATAGTTTAAAAATTGATATAGTAATCCCCTCCTGCATTTATCTTTGTGCTCAGGGTTGCTTTGGCTCTCTGGGGTCTTTTTTGCTTCCATATGAATTTTAGGATTTTTTTTTTCTAATGATGTAAAGAATGTCATGGGGATTTTGATTGAGATTGCATGGAATCTACATATTGTTTTTGGTAGGATGGTCATTTTCACAGTATTAATTATTCCAGTCCATGAGCATGGACATTCTTCCATCTTCTGGTGACCTCCTCAATCTCTTTAAAGACTTAACATTTTTATTGTGGAGATCTTCAATGTCTTTGGTCAGTTTTTTTTCTGAGTGAATTTTTTAAGGTTATTATGAATGGGAGAGTCTCCATGTACTCTGTCTTCAATTGCTTGTAATTGGTATATAGCAAGGTTGCTGCTTGATTTTTGTACATAAATTTTATAAACTGCCATTTTACTGAAAGTAAAGGAGTAGGAGCTTTCTGGTGGATGTTTTGTCATGTCTTAAATATAATATCATGTCATCTGCAAAAAGTTATAATTTGACCTCTTCTTTTACAATTAATACTTCTTTAACCTCCTTCTCTTGTCTTCTTGTTATAGCAACAGTTTCAAACACTATGTTAAAAATGAGTGGAGATGTCCTGTCATGGTCAGAAAACAGTTTCTTTATAGTTACTCACTATTGATGGCTCCTACAGTCTTTCCAACTTGTCTTCAACAAATATCTCTAAGCCTTTGGAAGTCAGAGTATGATACAGGTATCCCATTTAGGACTGAGCACACTACAATCTATTCTTCTCTGCATATGATCAGTTATGAGTCTCTGTATTAATTACCATCTGCTGCAAGAAGTAGTTTCTCTGGTGAAAGTTGACACATGTTCTAATCTACGAATATGACAAAAAATCATTAGGAGTTAGTTTAATAGTGTGCCCATTTAGCAGAATAATAAGATTTGGCTCTTCCCTGGTTTCTATTATCTATCTAGCCACAGGTCCTTGGTCTTATAGTGCTAGGTGTGCATTCCATCTTTTGGGGTGGGCTATAAATTCAATCAGAAAGGGGGTGGTTACTCCCAATTCATTTGTGCTACTACTACATCATTGAGTCTACATTACCAGGCCAGTTTTTGTTTTTATATTTCTTAGAGTTAATATCTGGGTAAATTTTATGGTTATTTTTCTCCTCTGGAAGTATAACGCTTTCCAGCACTATGAAAGCCAACAGGAATAAACGTCAGCATCAGTACCTGTTTGAATTTTCCATATTCTTTTACTCATATATGGAATGTCTTCAGAACTAAGACCTTATTGTTGAGTTCCTCAAGATAAATTGAACTTGAGGGTAATGTTTTGGGGTCTTTGGGCCCCTCTAGTCAACAACTACAAAAGAGGGAGTTCATTCCTGGCATTTGGCTTTTTATTTTCTCATTTGTGTTGTCTAGTAGGGACAATATTCCCCTGTTATCGTCAACCTTTTATATTTAGCTTTCAGTTTTCAATAGAAATTATATTATTATCTTGTGTTCATGAGTTTAGAGTATGTTTGGATATTATTAATTTGTGTGTTTGTTTGAAATGTACCATTACTGACTTGCATTTCAGCAGCCAAATGATTTTAATCTACACAACATACTGTGTGACTTTAAAATCATCATGTCCCTAGTTTAATTTTCTATAAGCATAGAAAAAATTACAAATACTCAAATAGTACACTAGTTGAGATGCCACATTATTGGTATATTTATTATTAAGTCCTTTCAGTAATGTAAAGTGTCCTGTTCTACATTATCAAACACTTGAAATAAGGGGCTTTTTACTACAGAAGTGTAGTGTTACAAGTATGGTAAGTTTTCATTTGTCTTGGTCAAACATAATTGCATTTTTCAAAAGGCATTTTGTCCCCTTGGATTCATGCTATGGATTCTTCTCAGAAGCTTCAAATTTAAAATAATTTATATCAAAATCACAAAGAAAAATGTTATAAACACTTGAGCTAGATATTTTATTAGCACAAAATAATATTTTGATACTAAAATATTTTACTAATTCTAACAATTGGTTAGTAAGTCAATCTAGTTTTAATGGAAAAGTATTTTTAAATAATTCTATGTCATTAGGATACTAAGTATAACAGTTTTCGAAAGACATTTATTTAAGTCATTAACATGAATATTGATTATCAATTAGAAAGCATTAGGCACAATTTTTAAATAAACCATTTAAAAATCAATAATGAAGGTTTCTATATGCTTAAAAATTTGGTAAGATGTCCAGAGTTGGAGTGAGTCTCTAAGCATACCGAATGAAGACATATATATTTGAAAATTGAAATCTGCCAAACTATGTGATTACTAGCTTCCTCAGAAAAATGGATTTGATCATTTTCAGAACACACAATTACCTAAATATCACTGGCAAAACAGAACTTCAAAATTAACCAAAAGCATCATTTATATAATAATTTTATCCTATGAGCTTATCATGAGGACGAGAATGAAAGAGGGATGGTAAAAGGAGTTGCAGTAGAGGAAACAAGTTCAGGTAATTAAAGATCCCCTTCATTTTCCTGTGAGACATAACTAATGTTTATGACACCTTTTGAAGCTTAGGGTTGGTGTGAACTTGTGATGGGTTAGATTGTTTTATATAAAATGTCTTTTTATTTTTATTTACATGCTTTTGTGTGTGTCTGTCTCTGTGCATATCATGTGGAGGTGTGGCTTTGGAGGTATGGCTTTAGAGAGACGAGTCAGATTTCCCCTGGAGGTAAAGTTATAAGTGGTTGTAACACATCCCTTATGGGTGCTGACAAATCAAACCCAGGTCATCTGAAAGAACAGAAAGTACTCTTAACCACTGAGCCATGTATCTAGTTCCTTAGATTTTGATGAAAGAAACTGTCATAAAACATACAGTTGGTTCTTTGTTTGTATAGATGTTTTCCAGGAATAGAATTAAAGCCACTTAAGTCATTATAAATAGATTGTACAGGATTTTAGTTAAAATTTGCAGAATATAATATAGCAATCATGAGCCTGAGTCAGATAATAATACTTATCATACCCAAGACTAACAGAATGAAAAATGATATGCATTTCCTCAAATATGAATTCATTTGAGTACAGTTAATTTATGCTTAACCAAGTTTACTAATATGTCATACAATCCATTGTCTTAGTTATTTCATATAAGGCACAATTTTATTAAAATTATGGTTTTATTTGATAAGGAAATGTTGATTTTTATGTTTAATATGTGAACTTCATCAGAATTGATTTCATGGTGTGGATTATTCTGTGTTATTTCATACTTCCTTGGCTGGGGCTACATACAATGTGATACTAATGGTGTAAGTGAGGAATTTCAAATTTTCTCTAGGTGGGATTTTTCAGCCATGAAGATAGCAAAGCAAGTTGTTCATCACTTTGGCTTTGGTGGCAGTTTGGATGCAGCTGCCTTGTTCTCATTAATAGCCATGATTTCAAACATTATGCATTGTTTATTTTGTATAATCTTCCATTCCATATAGCTATGCTAACAGCTTACTAGTTAATGATGTGTGAGTACCAGTTTTGTATTTTAATTATTTTTAACATTTTTAATGTTCATGCATCCTGAATCAGAACTGCGTTACTTTTTAATGCCATATTAAGATTAGTGGTTTAGTATAGCCAAATTAACATTCTAAGTGATAAAATCTCAACTACTAACCTACTGCTTCTTACATAAAGATGCTATAATCCTTTGTTATTTACATATAAAATGACTCCCAAAATTCAGTAAATGCTGCACATGCAAGTTTTACACAAACTTGAATATCTGTTATGTATTTTTGTGTTTTGTATGCAACACTGAGTATTTTAATGTAAAGTGCTTAAATATATTTAGTATCAGATAGTTAAAAGTTGAATGAATAAGTGGATGGGGAAGCATCAAAACATATACAACAAAGACTTAGAGATTTTCATAAGTTATATAATTTAATCTTTACAAAAAGTATGGAATGAGCAAGGGCCAAGCTTATGCTATTGACAGTCTTCCATGTGAGAGCACTTTGTATACTCACTCTCACTGAATTCTAACAACATTTTCTTCATTTTGCTAATGAAAAGAATTATAAGTTGAAGGGCATTTTTTCCCGGTGATTAGGAGTGTAGTAATCAAATTGTAGCTGACTCAATTTCCATAAAATGTGCTTTCTTTATGCTAAAACTAACATATATATATATATATATATATATATACAGATATGAAGATAGAAACATTTAGAAATAAGCACATTTTAGATATATCTCCATAAACATAAACTTATAACCATATACATATTTTGGATAGTTTTTAAGGTGTGGGTCATTAGCTATTATGTACTTCATAGAATGAATAACTGTACTCTTGATGTCTTGAGTGGAATCGGTAACCAACTGTCAAAATAAAAGCTTCAGAATTCAATAAATGTTATTCTTCAAATATTTTTAAGCTTCATGAGCAAAAACATAATGGATATATCCCTATCAGAAAATAAAAAGTAAATAACAGGCAAAAAATTTTAAAATACAAAATTTAACCTTTTATTATTTTGTTACAGCAAAGCCTTGTAATTTGACTTTTTCACTAATCCTCTAAGGAAAATGCATTACTTATGTGAGATGAGACAATTTCCAAATGGATATCATAAAAATCATCATAATATCTTCTTTTAAAGATGCCTTTTTAAAAGTACAAGTTTACTTCACACATGGGAAAGTTTTATGAATTAATTTATGTGCTCACTCAATTTCTGGGTGCTCAGAATTATTTATTTCCAGGCTTTCCTGTCAAAGGCCCATTCTTTTCCAGTAATCTGGAGTGTGGTTCTCAAATCTAAAGCCAAATATTGTGATGTTTTATGGGTTGAAAATAGTGTCCTCCTTCTTGTGGTTTTATTGTGAAAATTCAGTTTCTCTGTCCAATAGCATAGTGTAAATTATGACAGACACAGAAAGCTTATAGTTTAATTTTATTCTTCTTAAATAAAATGACAATCCTCTGTTCTTTTTGTTCCTTATGCAAACATGTCGCCAATTTTATATCACCTTTCTCCTTCCGAATCCATTTTTGACCCTACTAGAAAAAAATGAACCTAAAGTTATGAATGAATGAAACAGGGCTTCAAAGTCAAGAAGCTTCAAGATTGGGAAGAGTTCTGGTGGGACTGTATCTGAATATAGATGGATGGTTGTCAGTGAGGGGCAACTGACTGATTTTCAGTTCAAAATTAAGGCACTGTTATAAAGGAAAAATATTTTTCAAGAGCATTTTAGAGAAGAGGCTGTGAAATTCATGTTAGTGAAGTGGAACTCTTAGAAAGTGAGATAATAAAATCTCTTACGGAAAGAGGGGAGTATTCAAAGTAAAACTATTTCATTGTATTATCAGATATAACTTGCAAGTTCAGTCATCCAACGGGATCATTTGTAAATATTGTTTTAAGCAAATATAGAATCAGTTTATAACCACATATCAAAACTTAAAGTGTGCATAAATGAAAGCAAAATATCTCTAAACAGGGTTGTGAGGCAAAGAGTAGGAAGAGATGTATATCTAGTATGTTTATAAAAGATATAGATAGTTTAACAATGTTCTAAATATCCACAATCCATGAGAATTTGATATTTTGTTGTAAAAATATGAAATATTTCAGGTCCCAACAATTAAATGCTGAGAGTCGATACTTAGAAGTAACATTTACGTTAGTGTCACAGTTAAATGTAGCCTAAAACCAACACAATTAAGCATAAAATTACAGGACTGTGAACATGGGATGGGGCTACACACTGTGAGCTACTATAAAATATATTTATTAGGTAAATGTACTAGATTATCTTGAAATTTCTGATGGTACTTTATTAACAACACTAAAACCTAACCATACCATAATTTGATCACAATTGGGTTCTTTGAAACTAGATACAAAGTCATTCAGTTAACCATGCACATAACCATTAAACTGACTGTGTGAATTCCCTGCTTGTAGAACTTCAATGGCTCCCCACTGCCTACTCAATGGAATAGAAACTCCTTAGTCAGGCATTTAAATCCCTATGCAATCCACCACACTCCATGCATGCTAAGAGGGTGAGCTACATCACTCTGTTCCTGTCTAACATGAATCACTTCTGTAGTAACCTAATTTATACATTTGTCTTGCTGCATAAACAATATAGGTACAGAGTAGATCAGGAAAATATCAAACATGAAAAAAGAAGATGGAAACATCTCTGTCTTTCTCCAACTTACAGAAAATCTATATGAGTTGCTAATGTTTTCAAGTTTGAAATTGCATTTATGTAGAGATTTATAATCTTCTAATTTTGAGTACTTAAGCTGATGCCTTTTTGTAGTTTATAAGATATGTATATTTTTGTGAGCAGTTCTGATAAATACTCGTAAGCATATTATTGAAAGCAGAATTATTAAATCAGAAGGCACATTGGTACAAACATGTAGTGCAATCACAATGATTTAATTTTCCAAGCGATATAAAATGTGCAGTTCTTGATCCTCTTCATTTGTATACCAGTATTGAAAGTTTTAAATAATGAATTGCTCTTTCTCATTTGCTATTATTTTTCTAGTAATATTTTTGAATGTTAATGACTATAGAACTCAATTTTTCATGTTTGCAATAATTGCTTGAATATTATGATATTTCTGCAGTTTTGTTGCTTAATGTAATGTATTTGTGTAGCAGAGTTCTCCATTTTCATAACTATTGCCTCATTGCTTAGAATATTTTACGGAAACCTTGTACCTACAGTTCTCCTGTAAACTTTAATAGCCACTACAACCTTGTGGGCTCTCTAACATATTTTCATGTGAAAAGAAGTAGAGATATAACAAATTTTTCATCGGTGAATTTCATCAGTCAATTTCATTTGACTGAAACTTTGAAGGACTTGCAGTTTTCTGTTTCTATAAAGTTGATTTTTGAGAGGGGACTTGTCTGCCTCTTTATGATAGAGAAGATAATAAAATTACATGAATTCTATGGCTGCCACTAAAATATATTTTTACCAAGGCAGAGAAGAAGGGCTACCATATTGTAGCAAGTTATAGATCTTCAAATACTTGAGTATTTGTATCCTATAGAGGCATAGTCCCTTTAAGAAATTCTTTTCCGTTCCATTCTGGCACCTGTGTTCTATTTAACAGCTATTTTTTCTTGTTATTTTCTCTTTTCTTTGCTGCTTTCTCTGTCATTTATTCGGGTTTATTACAAAAATAACATCATAATTAAAATGTTAAAATACAAATCCCTAGTTAAGATTCAGTAAATCATTTTGTCTAAGGATAAATACTTTTTATGGAATTTATTGGGATATCAAAATAATCTTTTCATAAAATTGCTCATCGTTTTTTAGAGTCCCCAGTTCAGCAATGATTTGCATGTCAGTTATGTGGATACATAAAAGTGTATATATTTATACAGATATAAACACATGTATTTTAATTTAAAGTACATTGGCAGCTAAATAAGAAACTTTTGAATTTTTAAAGAAATTCTCTTATTACTCTTCCATTGAAATGCAAGGAATTCCAGCAATTACTACATTAAATATTAAGAGAAATGTTGAAATACAAAAATTGGAGTGCATTTGCTATTTGCACATGAAATCTATTGTCTCATTTCCCCCCAGCTGTGCAGAAGCTGAATCACTGAGGGGTGTTTAAGTGGCAGTAAACATCACAGATGTGGGTTTGGGAGTCCATGTTCTTATTTGCATTCTGTGTATCAAAAGTCTTTCTCTGTGAAACCATGAATTAAAATGTAAAAGCCATTTTGTTTTGACTGACTTCCTACGGTGACTAGAGGTAACAAGACATAAGAGAGAAGAAACTCTTGTGCTCTGGCAACATGTGCTCTTGTCAGATCTTGGAATGAAATTTCCTGTTCTGCCGACTTTTAACAAAAATGGTTCCTTCCCAGCAGTTTAGTGTCTTGTCTTTCTCTCTGTACTTCATTTTGCTACTTGCTTAGGGTTTTATTTTTCATACATGTCTCATATTGGCCTGAAGTACAGATGTTCAATCTCCAGCAAATAGGCTGAGGATGTATAAACAACTAACGGGAAATTTCCAACCAACCAAACAATCAAATTCTCAGTGTTTGCTTTAAATAATGTTAACCAAATAAAGGAGGGAAAAATACTGTAAAAGCAATTATATATGTATATACATATATGCAGTTTTATATATATATGCACATATGTAAAACTATTAATTCAATAGGTCATGAAATTAGAGGGACTGGGGGACATGGAAAGAGTTGTAGCAGAGGAAGCATTGGAAACCAGAGGTAAATATAATTATCTTGTATGAAATTTAAAAAATCTTCTGGGCATAGAAGCAAAGGCCTTTCTGCAAAATATTTTGGCAAAGTTTCACTAAAACAAATGGCCATTATTAGTTCCTGGTACTTATAACCATTTTTACTATTAATTGTGAGTTTATTAATAGCTCTTAGATACATGATTTTCATGATAGAACATGTCCGTAGTTTAGTATGCTTTACAGTAATACAATTAAATTCATTCATGATTTAAATAATTTGTGTCAAGAGACTGCATATTTTTACTGTTCTAATGTCTTTAATTTTAATTTTAAAATATTTTTATTGAGTTTTTGTGCATTTCATATAATAGATCTTAATGAAATTCAGACCCTCCGCCCCCATTCCCTCATAGCCTATGAATAGACGTACCACTGTAGAAGTGTCACTTAGACATGGGCATCTCTTACACATATATTCTCTGTGTGTGACCAGCTGCGGAACTCTACAGCAGCCCCCATCTGTTGAAAAAAGAAGGTTTTTTCCCTGCATTGTTTTTATCCTTTTCCTCCTTGCTAACATGTAGTTGTTACTATTCCCTTCTCTCAGGTACTGTCCTCTTTCTTTCCTTTATTTCCATGTTTCCTTTCCATTTTCTGCACTTTATATACATATATAATATATAATATACAATATATAATATATAATATATGTATTGAAGAGTCTTTGTATTGTTTTGACAAAATAATTTTCTTTTATTTAGAAAACATGTACACATAATCATTTAAACAACACACAACTGTATGTACTTACTTGGCACTAAGCAGACATAGTCATTATTATTTTTATGAACACTATGTCCAGAATAGTTCTTACTTAACCTTATAAAGAAGATTTAAAATATCAAAAAAGAATAATTTAATTAATAACTATGCTATAGGTCAGGAGACCTAAAATATCATAAAACCTTCAGCCATGTTGGGTTCATCAGTAAGTGCAAACAAGCAGTGTTAAGGAAGATGTCAGGTACTTCAGAGGCAATGGGAAAAAATCATAGACTTAGTGACTTGTCTACTCTAATGTTTTCTTTTAAACATAGTTCAGTGATTTAAAATCACCGGGAAGAGTATGTTTGAACTTCTAGAGACATGTAATAGATGTTATACGGTGCGATGAAGCACCGGGACCCATTATTATATTTCATTGTCTCTTTTATTACCTGAGGGTAAGTGCAGGCAATAGAACAAGGTGACAAGCTCACTTTTAACCTTTGCTAGAGGAAGAAGCTAGATGAAGAGTTGAAAGGTATTTCGAAGTTATTATCCTCAGAGACTCCTCACTTGCTGTCTCTTTGCAGCCACTGAGCTTGCGTGTCATCCAATGTTGGTGTCAGACCCTCATAGCAAGTTCTGCTTCATCCTGTTGTGTTCTCCACGGGGCCCTTCACCTGACTGACTGCTTTAGAGAAAGCATTTTCAGATGAGTTAACTATCCCCACTCTGCAATCTGCTCAGAGGAACTGTGCTCAATAACAAAATAATCTCCATTCGGAATATTGATATCGTATAATTTTAAATATTCCTATATGCTCTGCCACTTGTCACATATTTTGATTGTAATACATACCTTTAAGGTAAATTTAGAAGAACAAGCAACAAAATTAGATAATATTACAGAAGTTATTGAAATTTACTTCAGTTAGTTGAAGTGTTACAACTTTAACAACAGGTTATGTTGAGAATTTCATTGATTTTGAGTGGAATCTTTGAATTTATGAGCCACAACAGTTATTTGATACATGGAAAACCAAACTGCACAGGGATTCTTGTCTGGATCTGACCAAGCCTTACTCCTTTGTATGACAGAGTTGTAAAACAGGAACATCACGCTGAAGTGACAGAATGTTTGATGACAACTCCAGCATTGAAAACATTTGTAGAGACGTGATTCTTTGATGATTTTGGTGTCCCTTTCCTGACTAGAGTGATTGTAACGAGGAAAACATTGCAGTGAAGAAGACATCGATTAAAAATGCTTTATGACTTGTTATTGTTTCCTTTTAAATGCAGACAAAGAGCTAACCTATCTAAACCATAAACCTTCAAATCTATTTTGTTGTTTTGTTTTGGGTCATTTTCTACATCATTTCTATTGATAGATTTCCAAGCTAAGGAATATCTGATTGATCTTACTTATTTGCATCTCTTAATTAAGTATTTTAACTGTGCTTGTGTATTTCCCTAATTCATCAAGGAGGAGTAAATTGGGAATACATATTTTTAAATCCTATCCTGTCTGGTTTTTGTGCTCTTCTTTTAAATTATATTATTAAAGAACCTTTGATACACCATGTCCATGTAGCCTATGGAGCTTCAATAAATTTTAAGTTAAATACTGTCAACCAGAAATAAGATTGACTAGATCCTATTTCATTTTAGATACACAGATCAATAGAACTGGGGAGTGCTTGAGAGATCACTTCATCCTTTTCCTAAAAGAGGCTTGAGAGTTTCAGATTCAGAGATGATATAATTTATGGTCTTGATTTATTAACAATTTATTATGTACTAGTTTATAGCAATATTTAGTATATTCTTAAGTAATTTGTTCATGGTGGTTTTATTTGCTCATTTCAAATTTTGCTAGTGAAACTGTTTTTGGTGTTTAAATGGTAGGCTTCAGTTTCACCAATTAATTGACTTTTTAAAAATGTATGTGTCTGCATGTGCTTGACCAAATGGGCAAAATGATTTTTGAAGAGCTTCTCGACCTTCACCAATATTATTTTTAAGTTCATTAATGTGAATAATATTTACCAAATTTATAAGGACATTACTTGGGATTAGTTAATTAAAAGATACTTAGAGTGCTTACACAGCATTCTGGAGCACTCACCTGATAGTATGCTCACAGCAGGAAGTGTTTCAGATATGCACTGGGTTTTCTTGTCTCCAGCAGTTCCATGTGTTTAGTTTTTCTTTATATCAAAAGCATATAAATGCCTTTTTCCACCATATATTTGCTTTAGTGTGGGTATTAGGATGTTAAAATTAAAATGAAATTTCCTTTTTCTCCATTACTAAAAGGCATAACCATAGATCTAGTGGTTATGAGAGCAGAAAGTTCGCTTAATGGCAAGTTGTAAGATTTTTTTTTTCTCTTCAATTCCTATCACAAAAAGCCCAGTTCCTATTACAGTCGTAATGAGTCCCCTTTTTCTCAGGGTAAACATCTTAACAAGTAAAGTGTATTTTCCATTTTATTCTGTTGCTATAATTTGCCTATTATTTGATGCCTCCTTTTTAAATTGGTTGGTGCGTATGCATGCAATTCATTTTTTTTTTAGTGCAAGCAAAATCCATAAATTGGCTATAACTTTTGCAAGTTAAGTGACAGAAGAATTTGACAGGGTCACTTTTGGTTAGCTTTATAGTTAAAAGTTGGACTTTCTTTCCAGTTTAAAACTTCACAGCCTATTCTTTGAATTGTGCCAAAGAAGCATCTGAAAATGAAAGCTAAGGACAGGAAAGTGACATCGTATCAGCTTTGCTGTACATGTTGTCTTTTGAATACTTCTTTTGGGGGAGCAATTTCACATTCACCACAAAATAGGAAGGTAAAGTGAATTTCCATGCATGCCTTGTTGACATAATCTCCCTATTGTCTTAATCCCACACTTGATTTGTGCTTTCTTACATTTACTATCAAAATAAGAAAGACACAGAGAAACAGTGCAGTCACACAACATCTGTAACAGAGCAATGCAAAACAGGCTTCTACAGTGCACTGCAGCTCTCCTGAGACTTATGATGAGGTAAAGTAGAAACTCTGATAAGAAATGTGAAAGGAATGTAAACAGCATGTCAAACATGTCCTTCTGCACCCTGAAAAATTAATCGAGATCCCATTCCTGGTCTTCTAAGGATTTCCATTGTATTGCTAAGAACTATATCCATCGAGTGGCAAATTCTCTGGAGAAAATTCAGTTTTCCTATCTCTAAATTGGTGGAACAGGAAGACTGAATTTAAGTGGCATTACTATTTTGAGTAAATTTGAAAGAAATCCTCTTAATCTTGAAAATAGAATGTTTTGCAAATGACATGGTATAATTCTATGGTTTGCCACACACGTATAGTTTTGCTAATTTACTTGAAACAATGACAATGCGCTATACTGAGAAAACACAATGTAAGGAACTCCCAGTGTCATGTATACAAACCACTCATACACACACACAAACCACATACACACACAAACCACAAACACACACACAAACCACACACACATAAATCACACACACAATACACATATGCACACAAACCACACACATACACACACCACACATACACCACACATATAAACAAACCACACACATATACAAATCACAGACACACACAAAACATATACATACACACAATACACACATATACAAACCACACACATATATACAATCTTCACATGTACACACAAACCAAACATTCACACGCACACAATTTTACATTATATTGTGGCTTTGTTAAACAGATACTCAATCTATATATCAAGTAATGGGTATTTTTAAAGCTTTTGTTTTTATTCTTGTTTTCTAAAATTTCTTTTTCCTTAAAATATTAAATATTTTTGACAAAAATGTGACTACTCTGTGTTTAATTTTACTTATATAATGCACACAACTATCAAAGTAAGCTTTCAGGTCTTTGTCTTTAATATCTGAAGTTTCAGTTATGGCATAAAAATACTGGAGTTGTCTTTACTTTCTATTTAATTTTGAATTTCCACAGACATTAAATATTCAAATTGCAGTTTTTTTTTTTTTTTCCGAGAAAGGGTCTCCCTGTAACTCCAGCTGTCTTGGAATTTGATATGTAGACCAAGCTGACATTGAACTCACAGAGATCTGCCTGGCTCTGCCTACTGTATGCTGGGATTAAAGGCATGTGCCATCACACTCAAGTGCAAAACTACAGTTATTTTTACCTTCTGTTGCTATATAAGAAACTGAACAGTTTATGAAAAACAAACAATGGTCCAAATACTTGTTTTAGATTCACTTAATTGGATTGGCTGAGGGGTTTGATCAATCATTGATGGCAAACTCTGTAGGTTCCAATACTATGATGGTCACGCGTCGTCTTACACTATCTCCTTTACTCCCTGAAATAAGGAGTCCATCAGTGGACTCTGAAGAATGGAAAGCTAATTATGCATCTAGAATCACATTGCTGCAAGTGGTAGAGGTAGACTATAATAAGGCATGTCACCTTTAGAAGTTCATCTCTGAGAAGTGTGTCCTCTTTTGCATGGAGAACTGTCATCCTAGGGATTTGGATCTGATATTATTTTACATTTCTCTAATTTTATGAATAGTCCATATCAACATATGGGCTGATTATAAGGAACTTAATTCTATTATTCCTAAAATACTATGTTTGAATTTACTCTTAAGAAACCCATGCTTTTACAATTCATAAAATAGAGACTCTCTCTGCTTAGATCCAACTCTAACAGTTAACAGACAATTGAAGTAAATTCAGTTGAGGTAGAGTGAGGTTGTTAAGACACTGAAATCCTTCTTGGACACAGCTGTATTCCATGCTGTCTGAGTGATTGGAATGCAGTAACACTCGACTGAATCACACAGAAACCAACGACTAATGCTCACTTCTGTGCCATTCATGCTTCAGTGGAGGTGGTAAAAATGAACAAAACAATTTGAAAGTATATTTGTCATCTGGAAAAAAAAAAGCCCTCCCAAGCTTTAAATCAAAATATATATCATAAAGAGAGCCAAATGTTCCACAGTTTTCACAACAGCTATGGCAGACAACTTGATTTTCAACAATGGATTGCTGCTCAGTTCGTAAAATACTATAGCTTCTGATTTTAGTCTGAGGTTTTGCCTAAATCCTGGTAACTCCACTAAAAAGAACAAATGACATTTAGTTCTAAAGGTAGCGTTGTATATGGTTGGATTTCCCTAAGCCAGTTTTTTTATAAAATTTAAAAGATTTGCTAATTGGTTAAGAGAATTTTGATTAAAGACCTATCCTGAAATTATTCAAACCAGAATGCCAACAAAAACATGTTGGAAGATGAGGAAAAACAAAACAAAATATGCTTCCTTGTGTATTTTTCTACTCAAAAAGAAGAGACAGACAGGCAGACAGACAGAGACAGATAGAGACAGAAAGAGCACAAGTAGTTATGAACTCTTCTTTATTTTTTGCCTTGGTAGGTATTATAACAATAATGGACGTTGATTTGTTTCTTGATATTCTCTGTCACATCTGTCTCATAGGACGTATTTAAGCTTTTGTTTTTTTATCATGATAGAAGAGATACAATACTTTGCAATTAATCCATAAATATCAAATTCATCCTTTCTTACCATGGTTAAAACATAATTATTAATGTTATAATCAGAGACATCTGCGTACTATCAATCTACATCCGGCCTACAGTTAGAAATGAAGATATTGTCAGGAAGGATTTGATTAAAAGTTTATCTAATTTACAGGAAGATTGAAAGATAAGAAGTAGATAGTAAAGTGGTTAAAAATACCCCCTTTTTGCCAAATTTTCTCACTACTCCAAGACTTGAGTTCATGTCCCATCAGTACTAACGAGTTCTACTGAATTCCTGCCTATTCTGTCTTTGGTTATCCAGGCAAAGTTCTAACTGCTTGTTTAGAGTTAGAAATACATTTCACAGTTTCCTAGTACTTAATTTCCTTGCTATGGAATAAAGGAGCATAATTTGTTTTACTAATAGCAGCTAATGTATTTGTTCATAGTCAATAGGCACACATATAGAGGAAGAGCAAAAAATTCTTGCTGTATTTATTCTATTTCCATTTTGTAATCAAACTTGTTCATTCCATATTTAACATACTTCTAATATCTCCTTTTCAAAATTCCATAAAATCAAAAAGTAAATTTGCAGTGATAGATTATATAAACTATAAGGGAATTAGACAATATCTTCCTCTTTGATGAGGTTGTAGGTCCCTGACTGGACATTGTTATGTAAACAACATTTTGCCAAAGTTACTCCCAATAAGTCAAATGATCTGTAGTCCTGATCATGCCTCTGAATTGGTATGACCAACTTGAAAGCAAACTTTATCTTCGGTGGCTGGAATGCTTTTAACTTTACTGTGTTTAGGTAGATTAAACAGTCTCCTAATGAGAACCTAAAGATGTGCTAATTGTAAAAGAAATGATTAGAGTATATTTATTTGATGACTATTACTCCAGAGTGTTTCACCTGGTTGAGATTCCTGATATTATTCTTGACAATCTTAATTTTGCAATTTTAAAGGCAATGTAAACAACCGAATTCTATTTTTCACTTAACTAATGAAATTAAATCTTCCTTATAGCTATTTCCTGAGTCTAAATGGTGGCAACTGACATTTCTCTCTAAATCTTTTTACCTCCTATCCAATCAGTGTGATGGTTGATAGTGTATAACTGCTTAATCTATAATTTACTAAAGTTTTTTCCCCCTTTATCAAGTGGTTTAGCAATCTGCATCACTAAGTAGCTACAGTTCCTATCAGTGAGTGATCCTGATGACTGGTGTTATCCCAGAATCTTAAAATCAGTGTGAGAAGCAGATTCCCACTAGATGCACACTTGCTTTTTTATAAGACGTGTTACAGATTACAAAAGTCAACACTAAAATTGGAGAATTACAATCTCTGGTTTCAAAGATAGTCCATATTCTGCTTTGGGGAAGGAAATAAAATGAAACTGTGTAAGAGAATTCTTATATTTTAGTACTGTGGAGGTGGCTATTGTTGCAAACCAAGGGTGATAGATTGCAGGAGGGACAGAGCAGCAGTTCCAATCTCTGCTTTTTCCCTTTAGAAGAGAACTTCCAGGAAAAGGAGGTGTGGACATTGGTTCAAATCCCCAACACACATTAGAAAAGAAGATTTTTGCTGACATCTCTTAGGGTTTTTCTTAACTATAATTGCTTTCATATATCCAGACACACTGTTGAATAATTGTCTTTACAATTCAAGACAAGTTAAATGATGAAATTAACAATAAAATATTTTTTTATCTTTTGACTTAACTATAAATTAAATATTATTAATTTTGAAGTCAAATCAGATAGATAGCTTAATAGTGACAAGAGCTTGCCAGGGTTAAAAGACCTGGATTGTTTTATCTATCTGTATTATAAACCTGGCTTACAATAGATACTTTATATAAGTATTGATATTTTACATCTTATTAAATAAATTAAGAACAACCATATAAATAAAAACAATGTTTCCTTAAATTAAGATAGAATAAAAATAAGTTTGATTAAAACCAATAAGTTCAGCATAGATTGAATTAAATCACATAGAATCTGTGGAGTTGATATGAGTAAGATATACAATTTGATATATATATGTATATGTATTAGAAAAAAATGATGCTATGACATACTTGAGGTAATATTAACTAAGAAGTTCTGCCATACTAGAATCATGATAGAATGTCAATCTATTGACATGCATAAGTTTTATGTTTAATGTTTATATTGAATATTAAATTTTTCTTTACATAAACTGGTCAACTAACAGATCAGGATCAGCTATGTTTGATCTCAAAGTACAATACAGTGTATCCTCACAGGAGGTTATGAGCAAATTCAGAAGTATGGCAGTTCCCTCAGATTCTTAGGCATGTAAGCTAAAAATCTACATATAACAGCAAGAGAACCACATTGGCAGCATATTCCTGTTGTAGATATCCACATATTCAATAAAACATGATAATATTTGTAGTTTGATTTTTATAAACTTTAGCTTTTGTAATTCATGACTATGGATTTAAGTTTGCAAAATCTATATCGCATTGGCTTCATCTCTTGCATTTTCATGTGGATTCTGTGTAGATAAAACACAGATATTATTTTTCATTTTAGTGTGACGTACATTTATAATATTTAAGTCATCTAAATAAAGAACATATGGGAGTTAAATCCCTTTGCTCCAAAGGGATATGGCATTCATTTAAACTAATACTTGAGTTCAAATGTGTTGTGAATTTAAAAATTCACTGGAGGAGAAAAGATGTGAAACATTTTAGGCAGCACAAAAAGGAGAATGAAGTTGAATGTGAGTAATTTCATGCCCACTGCCAAATACAACATGAAGGTTTGAGGAAAAGTACAATGACTTTCTAAAATTCATACATACATTTAGATCTCCAATGTTAAATAAAAGTAATGTTAGTGAAGATTATGGAAGGAAATTTCATGTGAGTTCTACCACCTCTTTGTCATGTGCTCTTGATCAAGTCACTCTACAGTTATTAACCAAGTGCCTGCTTTTGTTGCCAGAAATCCTTCAGCTCAGTGGTTTGTGGTTATAGTCAATGCAAAAGAGTAGAGGTCAATTCTGAAGGTTTCAACAGATGTGATTTCTTTAGTTTAAGATAGACGTGAGGTTGAAAAAAAATAGTTAAGGAAAAAGGGGTATTCCATGCACTTGGGATGCTATACTGTACAAGGCAAGTGTGACTTATTGTAGGTTCAGTTCCACTAAAGATTGACTCCAGAAACAACTTTTAAGAAATAACCACAAATCCAAAATCTATGGGATTTGTTAACCGGAATGTTGCTATAAACATCTGAAAATGAATAAAAAATACCATTGTAAACTAAGCAAATATAAGGAGGAATTCCATGTTCTAGATAGTTTACTCTGACCAAAGAAGGTCTTTTGAAAAGTGGCTTTCCTTGTACACTTTAAATACTTTCATTTATATAGTGCAGCTCAGTAATTATATTTAAGAAGCTGACATTTTATTCCAACAATTTTTCAAAAAAATCCTGCAAATTTTCATGGAACTCTATATTGCTTGAAATCAGTATCCAAATTTGATTATCAGTTATATAACCGGCACATAATGCAATGTCTATCTACCATATGTGTTAAAAATAACAGATATGCAGTCAGTAAAATGTAATGAATAGAATTTGAAGTATTTGAATTTATTCATTAGAAGTATATTCTTAGTTGAATGGTCACCATCTCATCTACAGTGCAAGGAACACTGAGGATGTATCTTGAGGACTAGTTAATGTCAAACATTAATACAATAAATAAAATATAATTTCTGTAAACAGGTTATTATATTTCTGTCCTTACATCAAGTGAAAGTGAGCAAATTTTAACTTCTAATTACTCATCCCCTTGTATAGCATTTCTTCTGGTTAGTATCTCCCTGTGGTTATAAAGTTAAGCATTACAAAATGGCCAGCATATTGTCAATTATTAAAATTATTAATTAGTCAAATAGTCTAAAACCTTATCATTTCACTTGTTAAAAATGTTTTGAATGAAAGTAATGAATATACAAGAGAAACATTCTATAAGATAGAGTACATTTCTTTAAATGCTTTCATAGAGAGAAAATTCTTTCATCTCTCTAAATATGTTTTCTAATTTCATAGCTCTTAGATTTCTTCTATACTACAACTTAAATATGGCTGTACTAATTTAAGTATAAGACACTGCAATCATTGACTTTCTGGCAGTATTCTTTTATTTTAAAGGAAAGTAAATTTGTGTCTATAAAAACCTCAGAACTACTTATAAGCATTATTTTGTTAATGCACCGGTTCTTGTAGAACACCTATTTCTTAATTCAAGTTCTCTGAGTACTGATGTTATATAATGCTTCTAAATATCGACCTCGTTCTCTTCTATTGGATGAGCAACAATTATATTAGTTTTTCATGTCTCCCTAAGATATCCTAGGCAAATATGATGACTCTTCGTAGTCGAGAAACAGTTGCTCAATGTGCCAAAGTTTTTATTTTCATTAGGTGAGATGCTTAGCTCCTCATTAGAAATATCTTATGACTTCTGCCAAAGTTGGGTTTATTTCATATCAAACCTATAAAGAAAAATGTAGGAGAAGGTATAAGAGGGGAAACCCATTTTGTCATTAGTTAATTCTCCATGCTTGATGTATCTCTCTCTTGCAGTAGATACTTGGTTAGGCTTAGTGAATAAGTGAACTGCAACTTAGACTTGATTTAGAATATCATCTGAAGCTGCTTGCATATCTGCTCATTGAAGTTAATCAAAGCTAAACTGCAATCTAAAGCAACGTGGGATGCCAGGGACCAGGTTAATGTAATACATTAAATAACACAATGACCTCATTCACAAAACCAGAGATAAATGTCACATCAAGCCATTCAGACAGAAATTCTTATTCTTTAGGCAATAAGTCTGAGAGACTGAAAAAAACCCCCACAAACCTTAGGAAATAGACCAAATCTCCTCTCTTTCACATTGCAGAGGAGCAGCAGTTCCTAATAGCGAAGCTCAGCAGCTTTTTGGGCTGATCAGGCTCTTTTGGTGCTATATCAAGAGAAAATTTTGACAGTCTTGGCTCACAATTTAACCTCCTTCAGAAGTGTTACAATCTGGATGGAGAATATCCATGGAATACTAAACATCTATCTTCTTTTAAAAGCAGCCATTCTCACATAAATAATAGCTGTATTTCATGCATGATCTTCTTTTTGTTCTGTTGCTACAGAAGCAGCCAACTAGGCAATGAGAAGCAAAAGTAAACTAACATATTCCCAGTGCTCTTGGCATCAGTGATGGAAATGTCTATGATTCGTAGAATAATGATCCAAAAGATTTCAGAAGAAAAAATGTGTTGGCCTGTGTTGTATAAGTAAAGTGCATGTAAGGAGAAAAGGGCATGGACAGCCAGTGTTTGTCAACTAAGTAGAACAAAGCTTTTAGGGAGAATGTTTCACAGCTCCAAAGCATGCTTCAGCTCATGGAAACTAAAAAAAATGAGCATTTATCGATGCTATTTAACACCCAGGGCTTGCTTTTACCATTTATCTGCTAGCAATGGTTGAATTGCTTACTATATTAAAATTTATTTCTTAAGGAAGATTAGAAAGTATAAACCTTTCTCTCAGTAGATTAGCATAAAATGGAGTCTGTGTCAAATTTGTAAAATTTGTAGTAAGAAGATTTATTCTTGTATCCTTTAATCTTTGCTCTCATGGATCATAGCAAATACTTTTCTAAGGTCTAAAATTCAGAATCCCTGTAGAGAGTTTTCACATACTTGCTTTCTTGAGGGAGTCAGTATCTCAGGTGCTATACCCTTGTCATACACATAGGTAGTGGCTGTGGAAACGAAAGCTGTTTAAAGAGAGCTTAGTAATCAGATAAAAACTAAAAATTTCTCTATGACCTTTTCCTCTCTTACAGACATTGTGATTCTTTCCCTGTCGTCTATAAATATACAAGGAACTGAACAAATTCTACAACTCCTTTTTAGTGCACTATAATTTCCACTTAGCAACACTGAGGACCAATGTTTTATTTGTTTTTAAGCAACAGGTGTAGTTTAAACAGTCCTCACTTTTTACTTCCTCTGTCTGAAGCAGAGTCTGGAGCATGCATCATTCCTAAGCTTTAGTGAATTGTCATACTTTTCTGCTTGGATCAGTGGGCCATATTTCATCATTTGAAGTTGCAGTGTTTGAAAGAACCTCTGCGAGCGCTTTTACAGTGGAGGTTTTCCCTGGTGGCACCGCCTCTGGGACATCATCATCTTTTTATCACAGCCACTTTGGTCATTTATTCTGAAGATTCTGCCTTCACTAAGTTCCTGGTTGCAGGGGCGGAGTGTCTTAAACAGCTACAAGTGTGCACTCAGCAGTTTCTCATGACACACAGTTGTATAGCAATCGCATTTTGCTTCTGACGCTATCACTTCTTGTTTCTTTGTTGTACTTTCATTTTTTCCCTATTATCTTTTCATTATCACTTTTTGCAAAATATCACATAGGTTTATCATTGGGAGATAGAAAGCAAGATAATTATATGCTTTCTTTTGCAAAGTTAGAGGGGCCAAGACTGGTCAGGGGTAGTTTATGGTAATTTGTGGCGATACTAGCTAGTAGCTAAGTGTGATATTCTGTACCTGTCCATGCTTTGCGTTACCCACAGATAATACAGCATGCACACTGAGATCTGGGTCATGTTCTTAGGAGATTTCTGTTATTTGACTATCTCATGCTTACTAAAATTCAGATATATGCAGAAGAAATCCAGGTTTGTAGATGAATCATAATTGAGTTACATGATTTAAGATGCTTTGTATTTAAAGAATAAAATCTTCTGACATTCATACTCAGAAGCCAAACACTAATAATCTGTAATGGTATATTGCTTCATTACTGGTACATTATGTCTAAGAAAATGTTCCTAAATACAGGTTAATTGTAAACTTATACATAAAGAGAAGACTTTTGTCTATCAAGCCTAGTTTCACAGCATTGTTTGAAGTGGTCTTCTGGTTCAGGGATTTTTTTTTTCTCCTTACAATACTAAAGCTTCACAGTACTAACTCACCTGAATATGTAATGTAATTGTGTGAAATTCTTTCTTGTTAGTGGTGCCAGTAAGAAAATACTTAAAGAATTGGAGAGATCTATTCATTCTTTACTGGACATTCGTAGAAAAATCACTCTTTGAACAAAGTCAAGCTCATTCAGGGAAGAAAAAATGATTTATTGGAATATTGCCAGTATGGCCACAAAATTAATGCAGTTTAGAACTGAGTCTCCAATTTTTATTTGGAGCTAGGTCTCATGGATTCTAGACTGGACTGGAACTAATTATATAGCTGAGGATAACCTTGCACTACTAATCCCTCTGCTCTTAACTTAAAGTGCTGAGATTGTAGGGTGCACTAACATTTCTAATTTATAGGGCACTGGCGATCAAACTTGGGGTCTCATCCATGCTAAATCCAGAGCAGAGCTACCTTCAGGTCCAAGTTTAAGGTGGTAAGAAGGATTTTTAATCATACAAACACGTTATATAATTTGTTTCTTTCTGTTTGTGAAATATTTATTTTAAGGTCATAGATGCTTTTTATTTTAATACAATTACTTAATCTCTGTTGTTGTGCATTTAAGTTCCTAATGTGTGTCAATCTTGTTTATAAGTGGCCAGAATTAATTCACTTTAAAACACTTCCTCTGTAAGTACTTACAGTCTACAATTCAAATGGTTCAATTTTTATATATTTAAAAATATTAGCACCATATTAAGTGGATATTAATTTTTAAATTTTTACTTTACCCCATGCATTAGTAAGCTTTCCTAATTTCCCTCCTTCCTCATCCCTTCCTTCATTTCTTCCCTCACACCTTCTCTCCATTTACTCTTTCCCTATGTTTTTATACTGAGTTTCGAACCCAGGGCTTTAACATCCTTGGCAAGGGCTTACAACTAACATTTCCTGCTGGCAACAATCTTTCTCTGAGGATATAAAATGTTGCATCTTTAAAGATTATCAGGACAATAATATTTTCATCCACCACACATCATTGGTATAAAATTCATTCATAAAATGTATTTTCCTCTTTAGGGAAAAACATAGATCTTTAACAGTTAGGGCATGTTTAGTAATACTTATAACTTGTAATCAGCAACATGTTGTCTATATAATATTTTGGAACTAGTGGGGAAAATGGCAAATCCAGAAGCCTTTATCCATATGATCCTACATTTAGAGGTAATTCAAATAGCTATAGAATGTTAAAGACTTAAAAATGTCTTTTAAAATATTTTATTGATTGTTTTAGAATTTTAGATAGTACATTGCTCATATTCAAACTTCTTCCCCTATCTAGCCCATCCTACTACCCCTAACATCATGTCCTCTATTATTATTTTTCTTTAAAAAATTAAATAATCAAAATATATTTTTCTAAGCATTTCATTGATTTTTCCTATTTCCATAGAATATAATTAGATAGTATTTATATCCCCTGCCCTATCTTACCAATCCTTACTGATCCTGTCTAATTTAATGATCTCTTTCTATATATAAACTCTCTCTCTCTCTATATATATATATATATGTATGTATGTATATATAGATATAGATATAAGGTCTCTAGAGTCTTAATTTTTTGTCACCAAATGTACTTCATGTGGGTCCATCCACTGGAGCTTAATTTGCTAAGAGTCCTATCCTTGAAAGAGATGGATTTTCCTTTTCCCAGCAGCCATTGGTTGCTGAGATTTCCTTAGTTTTGGGTAGTGTTTCTTACCCACTTCTCCATGTCTTTATTGGAATTTTGTCTGGTTTGAGTTTGCATGGGTCTTATGCATAATATCATCATTGCTGTGAGTTTATAAGTATCTGTAATATTCTGTTTTCTTGGGGTCATCACTCAGCTCTTGTACTTTCTTTCTGTTGGTCTCTGTTAATTGTTAATTGCTGTAAAAAGACACTTCTCTGGTGAGAATTGAGAGATGCACTAATACATGGGTTTAACCATAAGTCATTGTGGGTCAGTTTAATATTAATAGAATAATAACAGTAAGATTCTTCATTATGTCCTCTGAACGATCTAGCCACAAATTCTTGGCCCTGATAAGTATGCCAGGCATGAGCTCCATCTTGTGAAGTGGGCCTTAAACCCAATCATAAGGTGATCAGTCACTCCCGCATCATCCATGCCACTGCTGTACCAGTCGGCGTATCTTGCCAGAGCATTCATTATTTCATAACTGAATATTTTTCTCTTTTAGTACTGTGCATTATTAGTACTAGTCTTATTAATGCAAGTCAGTAGAGATTAAGTTTCAAGGTCAGTATCAGCTTGACTTCTTGTTTGTTCTGTAACTCCCCTGTGTTGTGTTTTCAACAGCATCATATTGTCAAATTCCAGTAACCAAGATATGTGTTATTCATGTTCAGTGCTATTTATTCACAATAGTCAGGAAATGGAAATATCCTATATGTCCATCAACTGAGGAATGGATAATGAAAACATGGTCTGTTATACGAGGGAATATTGTTCAGATATTAAGAAAAATGAAATTGTTAAATTTGCCATTAAATAGATGGAAGCAATCACATCACCTTGGTTGAATTAACTCAGACTCAGAAAGAAAAAGGTTGTATGTTCTCTCTCTTAAGTGGATGCTAGTTTTTTGTCTTTAGATATTTGTGGTACAGTTGGAAAATTCATAGAATTCAGGAAACTAATAAGGGACCAGGGGAGTCAGGTGTTTCATGAGAAGAGACTAGTGGGTTCCGTAGACACTCAAATAAAACTCTTTATTTTTCGTGGAGTTATTTAGAGTGAATATTCCTTGGTAATGCTTATAAGCTGATTATATCATTTGTATATTTTGGCATCAAAGAAATGGTGTCCAAAACCAGCTTCTCTAATGTTTCATGGATATATGTCTGAGTAGTTTGCGAAGCATGATGACATTCTGGTATATTATATTCAAGAAGTACTTTTTCTTTCTTCACTCAATTTTTGACTGACCATTCTCTCATCTTAAAAAAATATTATCAAATGAGCAAAATTTCTGGTAGAGTAGAAAAAAGAAAGATTGGAATCAGGAGTTTTTATAAAGACACTTAAAATGTTAAACTTTAAAATAAATTGATTTCAAATATTTTCTATTTATACATTACTTTTAACACATTGCATTTTTCCAATTAATGGTTGATTTCTCATATTAATATATAGATACTCTTACTAATAATTCTGATGATCTGTTTCATTGGTATTTTAAGTTATGTATTTTAATGCTAGAAGAAGGCAGCATCCCAGTGGACATCAAATGTCCACTGATTCCACAATAACTTCTGCTATTGTAACATGATTTAACTCTTCCATATTAATTATGCAAAAACTATAAAATAGAAGTTGACAGAGATAATAAATGCATATTAATAATAGAGAAGTTATTAATCTGTATATTCTTGTAGAATGAAAAGTATGCTATATCTTTAATTCATACAGATTAATGATACTTGTTTATTCAGTTTTCTTTAGTGTGTTCTAGGCAAAAATCAGAATATTTTTCATCTATGAAAAGTATCCAATATCTCTCTAATTCAATAGCTATTTTGTGTGTTGGTGACTTGTTTATCAACAGAAGTATTTTTTTTAATTTAAACATTTATTTGTGTAGTGTATATGGGAAAAGCTTGGAGCAGGATATTTTTGCAGCAACTCCAAGACCTGGAAACAATAAGAAGTATCCTGGATATATATGAAATTTTAATTAGAACTTTTTCAAAATGAATTTTCAAAAAATGGAAATATAGAATAACAGTTAAAACAATACATGCAACTTCAATTTAAAAATTAAACCACAACTATGTAAATATACAGACATGGAAGCAACATAAATGTTCATAGGTAGATAAAGAAATTAAGCAAATGATGCATTTGAATACTTAACTGTCATTAAACTTTTAATAAAAGTATGAAATATTTTTCTTTGTAGAAACGTGGTTGAATCTAGGAATATATTCTGAGTAAGCCAGGCATAAAAAGAATAGTTCTGCATGTTTTACCTATTTATGGAATCTAAGACTTACGTTCTCAGAAGCAAAAGACAGAATAGTTGTTATTAGAGGATGGAATGAGAGAGGAGGGAGTTATTGATGAGAGGGAACAAAATTTCATTATGCAAGATGATTAGGTCCTAGGGTTCTACTGTTAAATTATAGGTCCTACTGCTAAATATACAATTTATTTTAGTTAAAGAATTAGCAAGAAGATAGATGTTAAATGTTCTCAGTAAACATATGCACAAAAGTTAGCAATAATTAAAAATACATGTGAAAATTGTCAGAAGTGACAGGTTGATGGCATAGATTGTTGTGATAGTACCTGAGTGTAGAGTTATGTCCGGTTCATTTAGTGTAATTTTTTGTGTGTGTTAAATATGCGCAACTTTTTGTAGGCCAACCAGACATCAAGTAATTATTTGAAATTTAAATTATATTAAGCAAAATTGAAGTGGAAAATTAAGAAAACTCTGGTCCATTAAAGTGAGGCATAAGCACTATGTTTAGGATATTAATTGTAAATATGGCACTAAACATAATCTAAAATTTCAAGACAGTATTTACTGAAAGAACAGTGAATACAGAAACAACATACAGGTTTTTGATTAGTAAAATTTTGCAAACTTCTTATGATATAATTTGATGACACTTAGATTCCTACCATATCCATACTACTCTTACTGACCCTTGCCCAATTTAATGAACTCTATTACGTCTAATACTAGGGCTATGTATTCTGACTTGTGTTCCATACAGCCTTCTGTGCAGGTCTATTTGCACTTGCTTTTGTAGCAGTACTTCACCAATGAGCCACTCCTCCAGCTTCCAATTCGTTTTTAGTATTCACCACAACATATACACACATACTTCAGTAAATCTATGTGTGTGTGTATCTGTGTGTGTTTGTGTGTGTGTCTTTTTATATTTTCTGTACTGTGTATGGAATGTGGAGTCTCATCCACAGTGAACTACACATTCTTCATAAAGATGTTAATTTCCACATTGTGTCCTCTTTTGATATTTTTCTTAGCCATTGCATATTGACTCTTGACATTCATCTTAATAGGATACTGCCATAGGACAATTGGTTATATGGTGCTTTTCCATAATTAATAACTTGCTTTTATTTTTTCATTTATCCAGACATAAAAATCAATTCTCTGATTTGGATTTGCTTATGTACCCAATGCATAAAATAGCCAGTTATTTAACCACAGTTTGGAATGGAAGAAACAAACATCTTTGAAGTATTATTTAACAAAATACTAATAAAATCCATGCAGAAACAGAGTTCTTTGGACACTGGCTCCTCAACCAATCATATTTCTTTGATAGTATATGTATATACTATAAATAATTTTTGAAATTTTTGATTCAAATAGGTTTTTTTTACATATTTTTACTTAAATTTCCAAACTGGATTCCAGTACTGGAACACACATGCAAAAGAGTGTTGATAATAGTGTAATGGATAATTTGGTTAATTTTATGAAGTTGTAATAATTATAAAAGGATGATAGAACTGTATTTTAAGGTGTTTTAAATTTTATGTTTTCACCAAAAGTGTTTATTTTCCATTTCTAAGAACACATTTAGAAGTTAATAGTATATTTTATGTTTTACATAACTCATTTGTGATGAAAAAAGTAAGTTTTGAGTTTATTTTAATATATCTATTTTATGTGATGAAATAATTATCTTTTTAAAAAGTTTGCATGAATCCTCTAACCTTCTCTTCTGGTCTTTATTTATTTTTATATATTTTTAGATATATGGTAACTATACTGCTTACATGGTTTCTTTAACCATCCATCAGATCTGACTTTTCCAATTATTATAAAGGGACAATTTTTCGCCTCTTATTTATGGAACAGTTCCAGACTAGTCACTGCAGGGCTAGTATAGAGAATTCCTTTCTGAGTTATCAGAAAGGCATAGAAGATTTGAAAATCAGTTTGGAAAAATGTTTCTCAATCATAAATAGCACATTAGCTTGATATCTCAATCTCACTTTTTTCAAATGAAAATCCCTCAAGAACTTTTTATTAACATATATTGAGTTCCTAGAATTTCTTAGTTTCTTTGTTTAAAATTTTGAAGATAAAAAAGATGTGACTCTTGTTATCTAGAATGAAGTCTTATGCTTGAAGTTAGTGCTAGGATGAGGTTTTAGAAAAGTACAACCTGGAAAGACACAAAGGAAATACGCACACAGACACACATGGACAAACACACACACACACACACACACACACGCACACACACGCACGTGTTTGGGATTTGAGTAACATTAAAGTAACATTTAGACAGGTGGGAAGAGAAGTAACGCACAGAAGGAAGAGCAAGGACAGGGTTGTTGTTAAGCATGAAATACTCTTTGAGAAATAAGACATCATTTCAAATCGTCCAACAGAAGCTGGTTCCTCGATGGGAAAAGCTTGTAAGTCATTTATTGAGAATAAATAGGAGGGAGCCAGAACACAGAGGGTACCATGTTGATAATGCAGTTCTTGTATCTTTGGAAGTAAAGGTAAGCAGGGAAAGATTGGACAGGAAGACTCAGTGCAGTCCTAGGAAAAGTTAGAAAGAGATTGCTCAGTGGTTAAGAACACTGACTATTCTTGCAGAGGACCTGGATTTGGTTCTCAGCATCCATGTGGTGTTTAACAACCATTCATAACTCTAGTTTCAGAGGATCTGATGCCTTCTTCTGACCTCTACGGGCATTGCACAATATGGGTTCCCTTCACTAGTCAATATATATTCATATACATAAAATATAAATAATAAAAAATTGGCCAGGTATGTAGGGCATCTTGGAGACAATGCATAGTCATGAACTCTCCAACCGTGCTCAGCCTTTGCTAGAAAGAATCTAGGGACAGCAAGAGATCAGGACATTGGATTACCTCTGAAGTCTGTGGCCAACTATGGCTACTGAAACAGGTTTGAAGACTTGAGTGACTGCTGTTCATTGGTACCCTATATGTTAAATATCTATGTTTGACTAGAACAGACAGAATGTAGCACAAGAAAGAGCTAGGACCACATTAGCATAGGTTTGAAATTGTTCTGTAGACAATGTATGCTTTCTCTAGAGGTAAAGCATTAAACTCCTTTAGTCTTTATAAGGAAAAGTTATTTAGAAAGAATGATGATTTAGGACCATATATCTATATACATATAACACATTTAAAAAGAACAGATTGACCATGCAAATTCACTAAGTATTTATTACAGGAAACTCAATGTAAAAAGGACCTAAATGTTGATAACAATGACTAAAATGAAATGCCTGTTAAATAGGTTTTATAAATAACTCAAGAACTGAGAAAAGATAGTAAGTATGAATGAAAGGAAAGAGAAGTGGTTTAAGTTAAAATCTGAATCCTTAATCAATGTTCAACTCATCCAGGCACTCATTATTAAAAACAGTTGTTAGCTGCCAATATTATTTAAAACATCAGCAGTATATCTTATTTAAGAGAATCAAAGATGATAAGAAAGATAAAAACATTTTTTATTAGAGTTCACATTTGAATGTGATGAAATTAACAAAACATAAAATCTGTGACAAATGACTGATGAGTTTCATGAGAAAAATGAAACAGAGGATACAGAGGACCAAGAAAGACAAGGGGCATATGAAAGTTGATCTTTTAAGTAGGGTGTCAGTGATATTTGGAGAAATGCTTGAAAATAAATAGCTGACAAAGCAGGCTCACAGGTAACTGAAGGACTGGAAAAGAGAACCTATAAATGTGAAGGCTTGGTGTGAGACATTTCTGAATACTGACACATTCAGTAGACAGAAGGGATGTCTGGGACTTTGGGGGAAAATAGTGATGGGGAAGATGTTGGGAACAAGTTCAGAGATCCCTGAGTGACAGTAGTTAATAAATCAGGATAGAATCTTTCAGTCCAATTTACAGGTGGGTTGTTGAACATGTGAGTGATGTGCTCTGATAGCCATCTTCAGAGAACAGACTGTAGAGATGGAATCCAGAAGGAAGACTGCCTCATGGGAGGCTATGTACATACCAGGAAAGGGATGCTGGTAGGAGAAGCAGATTTGAACATACTATAGGCTCAATTCAATATCAGAAATTGCTGCCTCATTATCATTGTATATAATTACGTCTTAGAGTTGGAGCAATGATAATAATCATGTCTTACATGACACTGAATAAGAAAATTAAACTTTGTAGTAGCCATACATTGAGAGGAGCTCACAATCTGCATTGAATTATCAATTACATGAGGTTGTCTTTCTCTAGTAGATTCTAAAGCAAATGCTTTGCTTTATGGAATTTGATGATTGCTTCTCTTAATTTCAGGGAAATTAATAAGCATTTTGCAGATTTTTCCTGTCAAACATATTGTATTCCCCTCTTCACTCTATGGTTCTTGGTTAAGAAACATTTCGACATTGAACTTCACTCACTGAACACCCATATCACAGATTTCCCATTTGACACTGTGCTCACATAGTCCCTTCTGTGTCTCCTATTACACATAGTGCTGAGCAGCCCTTTCCATGAAAAGAGATTTCTTCTGTTGTTTCAGTATTTCACTAGTCAAGGATGTTTGTTTATAGAGATCTACTTATCTAAAAAGCATAATTTATCAGAAACCTTATCTATGATTAAAATGCACATGCTCTGTTGTGCTATATACCCATATGTAAATTGTCTCACAAGTGGAGATTGATATTTCTTGCCACTCTTGAGAAATCAGTAGCTAAAATAGTGAAAGCAAAGTATAAAGGTAATATCAGACACAAAGGAAGTACTTTTTGTGATTTATGATTTGGTTCCTTGATTGTGTTATTTGATGATCGTATTTGTTATTTCTGTTCTGAAACTCTTGGAATATATAGTATAAATAGAATACTATAGGTGATAAAATAATTACCTATTTTTAATTTTCTATTATATATTTTATAAACAACTACTATAAAAATTAAACTTAACCATGTAGCATGGGGCTCAGTGGTAAGGTATCTGACAAGCATTCTTAAGGCTCTAGCTTCAATGCCTAATATCTCCCCAAATTATAATGAATTTTTATCATTGCTTTATATTTTGCAATATTTGTCTTTATTTTTCACATCTTTCTAGTTTCAAACTTATACAGTAGCAAAATGGAGGTGTTGATTTTTCTAGAAATAAATTTTCTAGTTTTAAACAATTGTAGTATGACTGGGCATGGTGGTGCATGCCTTTAACCATCTCAGCACTTGGGAGGTGGAGACAGGCAGATGTCTGTGAGTTCCAAGCCAGCTGGGATTACAAGGAGACCCTGTTTCAAAAATATCACAAATTATAGTATAAAAATACTGGCTCTTTATTATTGTATCTTTTGTCATTCAGTTAGCCCATTTAGACAATTTCTACTAAATAACCAGATGAAATGGTCAACTTTTCTCAATAAAAAAATAATGGGAACTTTTGCATGATTTTACACTTAAAGCAAAGATGTACTGGGTTCTCTGTACAAGTTTAGAGCAAGGGTATAGAACAAGATGTGATAACACACTAACTGATTGTGAGTGATGGAGAGATTTCAGGAGCACTAATGAAAAGCACCCATCATAATAAATAAAAAGAACACTAATGATGATTCCTAAGTCCCTCTGGAAACAATGAGTGACTTCAACATAGAGTTATAGCAGAGGATGGCAAAGCATGCTTGAAATCTAGCTCTTCTCTGTCTCCTCCCCCTTATGAAATTCAGATTATAGAAATCACAGTTATTTCTTTAAAGCAATTACTTGAAATATTTCAAATGCTATAAAATTAAGAACTCAGAATACTCTTAAATACTCTTAAATCCTCTTGTGTCTTACCTGGTGAACATTAATAAAAACCTCATCCGTCTGTTTCCTTCACTTCATGTTTATGTCAAATCAGAGTATTGCCATTCATCTTCTTTATTTACCTCTTTCATGACAACCTAAATAGTCTTATCTTCACACCTACAAGAAGAATGGTAAATTTCTCCCGAGAAAAACAATTGTACTAGATTTAGGATAACAGAGAAGTTCGGAGCAAACCAAGTCATTTCAAACGAGCAAAATATATGTTGAAAGTGATAGACGAAGTGATATACATCCCTTGGTGTCCCTAATAGCTTCATCATTTAGTTATCTGAATCTCATTTTAAACAGGAACTCACATCTTTTTTCTATCCATATCACACTCATACATTAAGGGACTGCAAACAGAAATGCTCATGACATCTAATTTGTTTTCCATGGGAACAATATGTGGCACATTAAAAAAAAAAAGTCTACATTTAGGAAGAGCAAATCCTTGTCAGTATCTCAGCTTTGCAGTACATCTGATACTGTATCAGGGGATTCACCCATTATCAAGGGTTAAGAAAGGGGCTGGAGTGTAGCACTGTGGTCAAAAACTTGGCTAGCACGCATGAGGTCCTAGTTTTGATTCACAACACTGCAAAATAGGAGACATAAACCAGATTGAAATGTAATATGTGTTGAGAATAACAGTCCTAAAAGATCTTATCTTCTATTTTGAGTTATAATCTTTTGACTATTAATATTAATACTTTTATATTTTAATAATTGTTTTAATCCAGAAATGCAATTTATACATTAGACATTAGTGTAAAACTTTTCCCTCAATATGTAATCTTTTATAACTGTATAGTTGATTGAATGATATTTTAGTGTTTGCATTAATTTTCTTATTTAATAAAGAAATAAAACTACTTATTAATAGTATGTTAGTCAATAAATATTCACTTGGATTAGTTTAGGGGCAAAGTTATCTTATTTAATTGCTCTGAAAGCTTTGCTGTTATAAACAGAGCGGAGGAAAAAGGGTGAGAGAGAGAGAGAGAGAGCATCTCAGTCCATCTCAGCTGCTATAAGGAAAACAGTGGAGAGTGGATAGCTGACAAATTCAGTGTGTGGTAGGGTATCACTTCCTGGTACATGCACATTTGCCTTCTTGCTCACATAGAAGAAGAGATGAGGATGAGGTCTCTCTTATATGGTCACTAATCCCATTCATGAGGGCTTTCTTTATGCCCAAAAGGATCCACCTCCTAATACCATTGTTTGGGCATTAGGATTTTAACATAAGAATCTTGAGAAGAATATTCAGTGTATTGTAGATAGTTATATGCAGGATTTTTAATTTCAAAGGGATAAAGTTAAGGATATAGTCCTAGACTTGCTCAAGAAGGCAATGCTATGCCTGAGAATGGTAAGAACTCAAGTTTTCTTACTAGAAATGAGAATCTCTTACCTCACTAAAATACTTTATTTTAGTAGAAATGAAATTATGTTTATGTTGAAAACCTTCATGTTCATTTTTTATTAAAAATTAAAGTCATATACATCTAGGTAAGATTAAAGAAAACTATCACATTTTGAAATCTAAATCATACAAATGTAGAAAATGCAATTTATTACAAACAGAAGAGTTTTACAGAGATTGATTAATATGTTAAGTAGAAACATTTGCAATGTGGACAAATGACTCACTAATGTTCTTTGTTAACAAGCATCTCTTTTAATACAAGAGAGAGCCTTTCTTACATGTTACACTGCTTTACAACAAGTAAGTTTCTGTGACCACTTTAATATCATCCCTCTTGTTAGATAATATGCAATGCGAATTTTCGTAACCGATTCATTGGATGTGCTGAAGAATATTTTAACTAGTCTTGTTATAGATAAATAAAATAAGAGAGTTTTGATGATTTCTTGTATATCTTCCTTTTTCATTTTCTTGTATTTATTTCATTATTTCTCTTTATTTAAAGTAATTCGATACTGTAATGTCCTGTGTGGCTGGGTGGTAGTGGACACAGAATAGGGATGGCACAGGGTGTATACTAAAATATTACATGAGACAATTTAATAAAGACTTTCCAACTCCAAAGTTTTCATTTGCAGGAATAAGGTAATATAAGAGGGTATTCAAGAACAATTGGTTGGAAGATCAAAACACATTTTTCTGTAGGTTCTCAGGAAACTATAAGCAACAAAATTTGGACCATTTACAAGGTAGTGAGCGGATGTTCACTCAACAGTATAAATAGGGCATGGGAGCTAATCTTAACATAAGACTCACTGCACTTTGCATCCTGCATCTCTATACATGCCTGTTTTGCTAACATAGACTGTTCTCCCTGCTGGTAGCTTTGCATACAGGTCAAGCATATTTAGCAGAGTTCAAACAGGACAGTTGTCTCCAACAAGGTACATATATTTCTGTAAAAACAAATATATAGTTATCAATGGCAGGAACCATGCTGTGAAAGAGGTTTACACTTAATATAGGCCGTGACATTATTGATAGATTATATAGCACAACATTCATGTTGTGAGAAATAAAATTGACAGATAATTGCAAATATTAGTTGATCTAATTTCAATAGCTCCAACTAACAAAGCGCCATATATTTTTATTACTTTTAGATATCTTTCATGGCTATCACAGTCTCCTGAATTTTCAAACATTTTCCTTCTTGATATATACTCTCACCAAAATATCAAGCTGGTGTGATTATGCGTGCATTTAATCCCAGCACTTGTAAGGCAGAGACAGTGGATCTCTGTGAGTACAGGCCCTCCTGATATACAAAATGAGTTCCAGGCCAACTGGGACTAGAGGGAGACTCTCTCTCAAAAACCTAATTTTCATCTAAATGTCATAGAGAAGTAATTATTTTACAAAACGGGGAGGACCCTGGAAAATCCTAGGACTATTTCCAGGGCCAGGTAACTTGTTTTGGAATAATACCTTTTCAAACTGTGATTCTCATTTACACACACACACACAGACACACACAGACACGCGCACACACACACACACACACACACACACACACACACACATATGAATGTGTAGGCTTCACCTTGAATTATTTGGGCAAGTATACCCAGCAATGGCAATGTTAACAGATAACTTGAATGATTATTAAGTATCTATTTGGTTTATCTGATATTTCTTTCCTGGATTTAAGGAAATCATTTGAACATTATCAAATGAATATACACAGAAAGAAATTATTTTTTTCAATAAAACATAAACTTAATTTCTCAATTTTGTATTTGTTAGATGGAAATAAAGCACTAAATTTATTGGACATTAAGCTTAATCACATACATCTTGTTTGGATCTTACCAGAAATCACCAATATTTATAATGCAATTCAAATACTGAAATGTATTTTTAATTTTAGTTTCTGATTATGGATTATTCCATAAAGGAACATAAGTTGCTTCTAGAAATTCTGGAATATTTACCATAATTCTACCATTTTTAATGATCTATATTTCCCAAGACATTCCATCTCATCCCTGTTAGTTCTGGCATGCTTCCTCCCCATCCCCACTGTTAAAAATTTGGAACTGATATCTTTATGTGGGTGGTAAAGAGGAAAACATGCCCTGATATCCCTACCACAAAGACAGATTAGCAAAAGCAAAAATCAGTACAGGGTCTTTGTGAGATTTCTGATGAAATGCTCTCAGGCAGCATTTCATGTAGCTCAGACTGAAGTGGGATATGTGATCTTTCCACCTCAGCTCTCCTGCTGGAATTACAGGTATGTGTCACCATGTCCACCAGATATATCTTTCTATGGCTTCAGAGGTCAAAGACGGGAAAGTAACTTCCCTGGTGTGGTTTGTTTGGTTTCCTTCAGCTTAAAATATTCAACCAGCAAAGGTAGCATATCAGGGATATTATGATCTGAGTACCAACTATAAATAACCTAAGGTCAACATTCAAGCTTCAGAGGACATCATTCACAGGACTGAAATGATGTTCAAAACAATTGCCTTAATCACATTATAAGTCTTAAATACTTGTCCAGAGACTTATGGGAACACCGAGCCAATTTTATCTTAAATTGTCTTCTATTATTTCATTTTGTTCCATTTTTATTTTAATATTTTATTTATTTTATGTGTATAAGTGTATTGTCAGCTTGTATGTAAGTGCACCTGTGTTGTGTAGTGCCTGTGGAGGGCTGAAGAGTGCATCAGATCCCCAGGAACTGGAGTTACAGATGGTTGTTAACCTCCATGTGGATATAAGGAACTTAACCCAGGTCCTCTGCAAGGAGTCCCAGTGTGCTTAACTGCTGGGCCATTTCCGTAGCCCCTTAAATATGTTCTTAGTATCAAATGATTTTTCTTATTTTTGTGTAATGTTCTTGATAAATTTTTGTTTCTAAAGGAAAATTATTCAAGGCAAAGTTGCTGGTCAACTATTAAGATAGTTTCAAATACTCTTAGTATTGTGTGAATTTTTAACTAAGAATGTAAGTTTCTAATCAACTTTTTTAAACGTTTAAAATTTTACTAATTTAAGAGTTAAAGATGACATTACAGACTGAAGTCACTGGCTCTTTGCAACTTTTAGTGAATCCAGTCTTTTACATTCCTTTGTTTTGTGATTTGGTGGGTAGTGACTTTTTACTTTGTATAATAAAAGATCACTTCTGGTATTTAAACATGCAGCACCAAACACTGAGCTACGGAATCTAATCATCTAATGCCATTCCATAATTGAACTCTTTTAGGTTTCTGTGCTGTGTCTGGAGCTTGAAGTCAAGAAAGTTAGGTGTGTTTCTTAATGAAAAAAGGGAAAGCAGGGAGGAGTAAGGGCATTTGTTTGGTATAATAGTAAGAATGAATATGTAACTTTGAGTGTTCAGATTATTGTCCCCAATTGTAGGAGAAAATACATATCAGTTTGCCTAGAAGATTAATAGCTTGATAACAACACAGGATAACCACAAAATTAATATTTCTCGGAAGTGGGAGCAAAGAATCAACATTTTAACATCACTTACATGTAAACTATGATTTGAGGTATATGTGTTTTAGAAAAAGTAATGCAGAGACCAATTTGTATGCGATTATTAGATTTTGCACTCAAGGGCTAAACTGAATAAATAATTAGAAATACCCACCACATATTGCAATGCTATTTATAAAAAGGGAGCTATTAAGATGCATAATTTATAGAGGAAATATACATTAAGGCTTAAAATGATTTCACAAGCTCTCTAATAATTTAATTGCTGGAACAGCAATTGCAATGCTTAGATAAAATAGGATAGGTTCAACATAAAGCCATTGTTTGGCTTGTTCATAGTAATCACTATAAGCAAACAGAGCAGGTAGAAGGCTGAAACCATTGCGAGCATGGGAGAACACGTTTTTAAGTAGTAAAAACTACTTTCATATTAGCTGTTAGGTGTTACTTTGTTTCACACTTAATATTCAAAGCCTTTCTGCTTCTCTATGCATCCATTTCTACCAATTTCAGGAAACTTCTTTTGTATATTGACTGATTTAAATGAATATTTTGGAGTTTTTAAACTTGTGAAGTTGAATGATTGTTTTTCTTCAAAGCAATTATGCATAGTAACACCTAATATTACAAGGAACATAATTCTAAATAATTGTCTCTAAACATTTTGTCTACTTTTAACAGTCACCATTGCTAAGGACTCAATATTTCTTTAGTCTGTGAAAAAATAAGTAGTTTCATGTAGTCATTATAAAGATAAAAATCCCTATTTCGTTTAAAATATTTATTTTTATTTAAAAATATAATAATTTTTTATCTCCTCGGGGAATTTTTGATAAAATTCTAGAAACTACTAATAATTTTGATGGATTCTGAATTGGTAACTGGAAGAAGATAGAAGGAAGCTGCTCACCTATGTCAAATGCAGTTCTGAACTTACCCTTGATTTGACAAGGATGAAAGAGAGTCACAAGCCCAGCATACTCTTAAGAGTGTGTGTAAGACCCACATTTACAAACCCAGACACTTTCTGCAAAGTGTAGCAATTAATTAACACAATAGATTCCAAATTAATCAAGTTATTTAAATATCCTCCCATTAGTATGGTTTGTTCTTACCTTGTATAAGCATAAAAGATAGTAATTTAATTAGAGAAGTTTTTCACAGTACACACATACAATGATTTCTTTTTCATAAAAGATTTTTGAGGTCTGTACAAAAAAGAAATAAGTAAAAGAGTTGGCCTATTACAGTGTGAGGAGTCGTTCACATAGAGCGGCATGGACAAGTGCAAGGGACTTAAACAGGCTAGAAATGGGTCTGATCCTTTGCAAACAGGTGGTTGAAGATCTTTTTTTCTTTACTTATTTCTTATATTATTTATTATAAATTGTATGAGAATATTTTAAGGTGTTGTGGAACTGAATAGCACTTCAAATATATATATTTTTTTGTTGAGTGCACCAAATAAAGCATATATTTTATTCAGCTTTTGTTTTGTTGACATTTCAGATGATGTTATAAGACAGAATATTGACACAATATTTTCTTTTTAAAAAGTATCTCTTATTTATACAGATTCAAAAACTTCATTAATAAATAGAGATTGAATAATATTTACCTAAAAATGGCTAATAACAGATATCATTCTTGTTTAAAATTTTTTGACCATTGAATATTTGCATAGATTTAGAGTCAAACATCCTTAATCTGAAAATTTGAAATAAAATAAATTTCAGAACTCAAAGTAGACATTTTTATACTTGAAAAATTTTCAAATTTCACCATATTACAGATTTTCCATTTACAGATTCAACCTGAAATAATGTAGAAAGAATTTATGAATAAATAAGTTAAATCCATTTTACTTGCTCTGTAAAATGGGCATCCAATGTGAAACAAGTAGATGTGTTTGGTGATCATCCTTTCTTGTTTATTATTTTTATTTTATATGTATAAGTGCCTGTATGTAAGTAAGTGCAATGCTCACAAAGCTCACAAGAGGGTGTTAGATGCTCCGGAAATGGATTTACTGGTGTTAACTGCAGTGTGTGTGTATGCTGGGCATTGAACCAGGGTCCTCTGCAAGTTTTACTTGTACTGAAGTAATACTCCTGGGTTTTTATTTGTCAGGTAACTATAAAATGCACCAGAAAGTTCTGGACTTGGTGGTGCACACACTTAACTCCAAGACTCCCCGTGAGGTAGGTGGATCTCTGTGGGATTGAGGTCACCATCATCTAAGGACAGCTGAAGCTACAGACACTGTCACCAAACCAAACCAAGACAAATTAAACCAAACTAAGCCAAACCAAGCCAAGCCAAGCCAAGCGAAGCCAACCCAAACTAAACCAGTATAATAAACATTTACATGGAACTCACCATTGTTTAGAGACTTTGTAATGACTGGAATGGAAAGTTTTAATTTGTAGAATTATATTTTGAAAGTAATAGGTTAGTTAAGATGACAAGGCAAAACCCAAAGGTGCACATTCTCCTAAGATATGTTCCTACTGTATTTTACATAAAGGGGTAGTTTCAAATTTAGAAATTATTATATTTAATTTTTTACATAAATAGTTGCTCAGGTAAATATGTTACTTTGGCAAATGATTGAAAGGACTTTTTTTCTATTTTGGTGCTGAAACAAAAATAGTTTACACTTTTCTGAATTTTACTTTACTCCTAAGTAAATTACAGATAATAATATCCAACCCAAGGCATTATAATCCAATGTAATCGATATCTAGATTTCTAATTTTCAAGACATGTAAAATATGTAGTTCTTCTTTCTTTCTAAACTATACTGCTATTTTACCTGCTTTATGTTACATTTCAATTGTGATTATTAGCATTTCATGTATTATTTTTAGTTTATTTTATGTGTATGAGTGTACTGTCTTCATGTATATACGTGCACCCACATCATGCAGTATCCACAGAGGTTAGAAGAGTGAGTCAGATCTCCAGGAATGGAGGTATGGGTAGTTTTTATGCACCATATGGGTACTGGGAACTGAACCCAGGTGCTCTGGAAGAGCAGCCAGTACTCTTGACTTCTGAGCCATTGCTGCAGCCCCTCAATTGTGGTTATTAATATATTTAAAATGACATACGAGGCTTCACACTTCTATTGAACAGTCTGGGACCTGGGAACACAAAGTAGCTTTAAAATTGTGATGGAGTTTTTTTTTTGTTTTTTTTTTTTCAGTTTGTGTGCATCCATGCGGGTTGTGTGCCTGTGTTTGTGCACGTGTGCATTGTGGCCTGATTCCACACACTTTCTCCACGCTAGGCAAACATGGTGCCATTGAACCACATTCTCATTCTCAGCCCTGATTCTGTAATTTCTGTAATAAGTTTTTGATTCATGGACTAAATTATTTGCTCTCATATAACTTAAATCAGAACCGCTAAATATAGAAAAAGAAAAGTTCATCTGGAAATTTGGGTTAAGAAGAAAAGAGGCAGTAATAACCCTTAGAAGACCTGACAGTATAAGGTGCTTCCAAGGTCTTGTTGTTTATCAACATCAGCAGTAGAGTTCAAAGTCACTAAATAGTAACAGGATTACTGAGGCTAGACTCATACATTTGATGTGAACTTGCTGTGCCTGCTTTGAATAGGACACTGAAGGGACATAAGTGCATATATTTATAATCTAATTAGGGACATATTATACAACTTTAAACAAACTGCAGACAAATTGGAGACATAGGAATGTGCCATATAGGGAAACATAGTAAAAAATTCCAAAAATGTGGAAAATTAAATGGTTGATTATTTTACTTAACAGTACTATCCTTTTTAAGAGGAAAATCTTAGATAAAATATTTAGAAAATTAGAAAAATATAATAGAAAAGACTATATGTTAAAGGTTTCAAGGTACTTATTAAGTACTTATTTCAAACCAAAAAATATAAATAAACAAAAAATAAGTAAGTAAATAAGACTGTTTAATTTGTTGCTAAAGTGAGGTATACATTTCCTTTAGCATTAAAACAGACTGACCCAAATTCTTGTCCTTGTTTTTTAATGACTGTCAAGTATTCCTTTGAGTTCATAGGCCAAGCATGCACATATTTATCATTTTTATATCAAAAGGATATGTGAAGCAACTTTTAACCCACACGTAGTTAAGTATATTTAGTATTAAAAATAAATTTCTAAAGACAGAGATACTTAGGGAGAGAAAACACATTGTATGAACAACAGTTCATACAATGAAAAAATTCTGTAGGATATTTGTCAGATTTTACTTCCCCCAGAAATGCATGAAATTAATTAAATGGTTTTACATTTTTATCTTCCAAAACATATATTGGTTTATATTTCCAGACTTGATGGCTAAATATTCAAATTAATCTATATCTTAAAAACTTAGTCTTAGTTGTTTTAAAAATTGAAAACCAAAATTAAATTTCAACTAAAAGAATGATAAGAGCCAATTCCCAGGTTTTCATATCAATTGAAAGAGTTCTGTTTCCAAGTTTCCTATCTATGATATGAGTCACAGTTCCCTCACTTTCAAAGCAGTGGTGATGCTAGACAATATTTATCAGTAGAATATTGAAATAAAAAAATAACTGGGACTGGGCACGGTGGCACATGCTTTTAATACAAGTACTAAACATTGTTGAGGCAGAGGCAGGAGGATCTTTGAGTTAAGTTCAACCTGGTCTACATAACAAGTTCTAGGCCGGCCAAGGCTACAAAATGGAACCTTGTCTCAAAAAAAGGAAACTTAATTAATTAAAATAAAGTCAGTTTGAAATCAGAGTCTGTATGAATTCATGTATTTAATAGCCATGTAATGTCTGGAAGAAGGCATTTAACAACATCTCTACCCATTCTGTTTCTTACATGATTTCTGCCTCTTCTGAGATGTTCCGTGAGCCTTTGGGAGTGGGGTATCCCTAGTGTTCATCTATGACTAGCACTCACAGCCACTTAGTCTCAGTACTGTGGACAGTAATGTATTCCCGCATTAACCACCAACCACTGCAATGCAAAGCTTCTCTGACCAAGGTTACTTATCACTATCTGAGGAGCTATTAGCAGTTGCTGGCTATGAGAACAGGTAGAGTCATTTTATTTAGGAGTGAGACCACCTGTATGCTCCCCATAGCTCCAGTGGATGTCCCCATGCCCATGTGTATATACAAAGCGTTAGTGGAACTCAGTGAGTTTAAAAGAATAATGACACAAATAAATAAATGATTATGAAAGGAGGACATGAAGTTGGGAGAGATCCTGACAGGAACTGGAAGGGGAAGAGTAGGATGGGTATGATCACGATTCATTACATACACGTGTGCAATCTTCAGAGAATAAAGAACAAAATGGATTTGATATTAAGTTGTGTAAGTATTTCCTAAATGATAGCATTTTGGGATAACTAGCGGAAACATGCATGTGCGTGTGATTAATCACTTTTCCAAATTCAATCTTATTGTTCCTATTAGGGTTGTAGTTCAGTTAACATCTGAAACTAGAACATAATTTTAGATAGTTAAGATAGTTATAAAAGTACAAGTGTATCCTTAATAGAAACATAATCACTTCTTTTTGAATATTATTTTAAAAATCAGACTAATAACTCTTTGGAACATGAATAAAGCTAAAATCTTGGGGTGTGTGCAGTGGAGGCAGATGGGGAGAACTCTTACCTCTGTCACTGTGTAATGGACTTAAAATAAAGATCTGATGCATGATTAACATCATGTAAGCATGCTTCACTTCAGTTGACTGACAAGACAACAGATCCTCTGAGATTTATGTGAGAAGCAATCCCAAGATCCAAATGTCAGTATAATTTCCCCAACACAGCTTAACTATTTATCATTTTCTCCTAAAACAAGTAATCCCTGAGGTTTACTCAGATTCCATTTCTACAGATATAAACATCAATGTGCACTTTCTATATGCCTTGTCTATTTACCATCCACCTCCTTCCACAAATATAGTCATACAAATATACATACATTCTCCCTTCACATACCCTAAAGGGTTGTTGAAGTGTATGCAATCTGTTTCTTTTCACAATTTTAATGAAATATAAAAAAGGCACGCTAGGTCAATAAATTATATCCTTTAGAAAGGTATAAAACTGGAAAAATATGTAGGAGAGAGACGTTTATTGTGATTACTAGACTGGAGTCTCAGTAGGCTAGGATTATTGTAAGCAAAATTGATTTTGCTTATGATTTGATTTTAATCTAGTTTAGCAGAATCATATTCTACAAGGAACAGATATTTAATTTAGTATATTATGATGAAAAGGCTTCAGTTCAGAGAAGTTTAATGCACTTGATAAGATAAAAACACTGAGTGATTACTAGTTTCTTAAAAATAGTTAGTCCCTGTCATCCTATTACAATTTTAAAAAATGTCCTTATGCTCATAGTATTTACATTAATTCTTAAAAATATTGAATCTCTTGTATTGATATTAAAGCTGATTTTATCTGTAAAGCAAGCATGTTGGTAAGTGATAAACATGGCTGAAATTTTTCTGCACAGATTTTTCTTTTTTTTTTCTAGAGGTTTTAGAGAAATCACTTTCTTTAGAATGAGCTGGAGCTGTAGAGTCACAAGCTACAATTGTAAACAAGGATCTGTGGAAACCAATCTCCTGTCATTTTCCAGTCTACTGTTTTCCAATATGAAGGAGCCAGAATACTTGGCACTTTTGAAGATGCTGCTCAACAGAGGTCTCTAGTACTTTAACAGTTGGAACCAAGTGGAATTATTTTTGAGGTTAACATTGAGACCAGGAAAACTACCCAAGGAAAGAAAAGAAACAATGGGGGAATTCAGAGAGTGGAAAATCATATTTTTATTGAATAATTATGTAAAATGTTCCAGCCCTCAATATTTTCTGATAGGCTAGGTTTTATACACACACAGAGACATATCTATATCTATCTATCTATCTATCTATATATAGATAGATAGATATAGATATATCACATATATCACATATATGTATCATACACATCATCATGTATTTGAGGTTCTACAAATCTATGGTAAATTTTTATGTTGTGATTAATCCCCAAAATACAAACATTTGTGTATGGATATGTACGAATGGGCTCCCTTACTATAAATAGACAATTAAAACTGGCTTTTAGCCCTGTGTCATTAATTTACTTCATAAATATTTATTAATATGAAATTAGAAACCAGTTCATGTTGTTCCATGTATGCAGTATGTGTTTTATTATTTTTAGAGTGAAGACCACAACACAAATGAGATTAATGAGCAAGTTACTCATCTGAATAGCAATCTAGAAGAAAGAATAGACAGATAGACAGTAGGATCTTTTTGACTTTGAAGCCTTAAATTTAGAACCTCACACTCATTTTACAAGCTAATAGAACATCAATAAGTTTATGTGCATTAAAATTGTGCAAAGCAGGCAAAGCACCTCCCCGAGCTAAGCCCATAGTATGCCTTTCAGCAAGTGTCAGCTGCTGCTTCTGATTTTGTGCTTCTTGGTTCCTGTGTTGGTAGATGGAAACTCACCAACAGTGTGCAATGCACTGTGGGTAGAAGTGGTTGTAGAAAACTGTCCAGAACCTTTGTACTTCTGTGGGTCATAGAAACCAGCTTGGTACCTAATCTATTGGACAGATCTCAAAATGAGTACAGAACAGAGTAGCTGTTGTGACCTCGGAATCATAGTCCAGATGCCCTGTGGGGCTTGAAACATGAATAATGACATCTGTTGTTGTAAGCCATTATGAGATTGAGAAGTGATTGTTGAGACTGCAGCATTATACGGTCCATCTTGGTCTTCAGACCTTTAAGATGGTTAGTTTGCTCACAGGAACATGATTCCACTTTGATTCTTTTTCTTACTACCACTTTATTATTTATTTGTCGTTTTCCTCCCTCTCCCCGACCCCTCTTTCTCTCTTTCACACGGTAGCACTGTGTATCCTTGGCTAGACTGAAACTTGATATGCTGATCAGGATGGCATCTAATTCACAGAGATCCTCCTGGCCCTGCTTCCTGAGTGCTGGATTAAATACACGTGCCCCCACACCTGTCCTACTTTATTACTATGTATGGGGACATATGACTATTGTTTCTGGAGCTTCAGTACACCTTTCCAAGATTGTTTCTCTTCCATTTTAAAAGAAAGGTAATGAATTTGTTACATTCTTTTGTTATGAAACATATTAGAAAAGACATCATCTACATCATTAATTTGCCTAATCGGAAGCACAGTTAATTTTTCCCCCATTTGTCTCAGGATACAGATTCAATATCAATGCTTCCTCTTTCTGAAGAAATTTTAGTTCACTAGACACTTTAAGAAATAAATCTGTGTGGTTTTGCAGGCTAAAGAGAAAGGAACAATTCTTAAATAGAGCGCTGCAGATGTGTTACAGATCAAACAATAGTTCCTACATCCGAATCATTATATTTTCTTTTCCTTTTAACATATATCTGCCTCTGCAAATGTGAGCTAACAATATGCAGTGTTCCATACAGCGAAATGGTAGGAGATGTGCTTGTCTTTTTTATTATCTAAGATGGTTAAAGTTGTGAAAGAAATCTCGCATCCTCTGCAAGATCCTGCCACGCCATTCTTAGGAACTGCAAAGGAGGCTTTTCTTTTGTCAGATGACTCAGTAGCGTGCTTGTGCTCATTCAGATAAACACTGGAATTTTTCCTGAAATATGTTGAGGGATGTGGAACATGGGGCACGAGCTTAAACGTCTTGTATTTTTCCGTTTTTAAATCTATCTAATCTCTCCAATTTCTTGCCTCTGTTTCTTTATCTATTTGGGGCAAATAAGATTGATAGTAGTACCTTGGTTTCCTGTCACTTGGGTGCGGGCAAAGCAGTGTAAGACACATCACCCAGGCCGAACCAAGGGAGCAGTCTTATGGCCCAAGCCTTATCAGTAATCTTTGACTTCCGCCAGCTGGAACGGCTGGAGTGTTCACTCTGTCTCCTTTTTCCTCCTCCAGATTCGGAGTAATGAGAATTCCCTCCTGGTAACCGCCTGTGAGTTCAACACTGAGATTACATCAGTTCATTTAGCTGGGCTTTGCAGGGACTCCTTGGCAGGAATTGATTTCCTTATTTTGGTCCCCTTTGCTTTTGGATTCTGCCCAAAAGACAAATTCGAGGAAGTGAATTCTGCACTTACAAGTTCTGTTTCAGATAATTACCTGAAAATGGGTTAGAATGTGTAAGGTAGTAGGAGGCTGTCTTTCTTTATCTGCAAACCCACTCAGAAAATGTCTATGATGCACTGAAACACTGGCGCGGGGAGAGGGTGGGATCAAGTTCTAGTTTTCTTTTCCATAATTTGTTGAAAGGTAATGGAAAAAGAGCCCCGACAAGAATCAGAAAGTGATGCTTATTGATTTGCCTTTCAAATGCTTTTTTTTAATTAGAAATTTTTCAAAAGGTTCTGAACTTGAACAATAAAAAGTAAATACTACCTATCTCTATGCCCTAACATATATAAATATGTATAGCATGTATTTTTAAAACCTTTCATCAGTCATGATATTTCAAATAGGTGTGTGCCAGTTTTCAAATTCAGCTACATTACATTTGAATCTAGCAACTATTTCATAAGAATCCTAGATATACAAAGAGAGATGTTATAAAAGCATTGTTACAACTTTAACAGACCTTGCACTTCAATTGAGGCTGAGAAATGAACACAAAAGTATGACTTGCTGATAACTACTGTGGTTGTAAGCAGCCTGGGGCATGAGGGGAAACTACCTCTGAACCAAGAGAAACAGAAGAGTTGGGGGAACTTGAAGCACCACTCTGAAAGGGAAAGTTTGGTTTTGTGTTAGTTTTACTGGTGCTGCTCAAAATGCACATAACTCATATGATGCAATATAACTCCAAATAAGTAGAAAAACAGTCATACTAATTTTAAAGTGGCACAGTGGGGAAAGGCATTTGTCACACATGGGTGTCAGCATGAGTTTGATAGCCAGAACCCATGGTGTGTAAGGATTGAACTGACTCTTGAAAGTTGTCCTCTATCATCCAAAGATGTATAGTGTCATTCATGTACACAGCCTGCCTGAACACACATAAAAATAACAAATAAAATAAAAATTAGCAGTGACTTTCATCTATGCTAAAAGCTTTTGTTCTTTAATAATGATTTATAAAACCACTCTTACTTCCTTACTGGAGTCTTTCTGCAGGAGTTTAGTTTTAATGGTCTTAAAAGAAACCTTGAAAAGGCCTAAGTGAGATATCTGCAATGCAATCCTACACTCAGGGCTCAGGAAACATTGAGGAAGAAAGGGCAGGAAGAATGTACGAGTCAGAGGAACAGGACATCTGCTGCAAGTTAATGTATTATGACATGATAGCAAAGCTGCACCAATGGAATATCCACAGTACAGTAATCTAACGGGATCTACATTAGATATCTGTAGGGTATTTTCTTGATTATTGTATCATGGCGGGTGGGGGCGCAGCCCATGTAAGAAATCAGGCTGAGCATGGGCCAGAGGAACAAGCCAGTAAGCAGCATTCCTCTATGGCCTGTGCTCCAGCTCTTACCTGCAGTTCCTGCCCTGAATTCCAACCTAGGGCTCCCTTATTAATGAACTGTGACCTGGGAGATGTAAGTCAAACACATCCTTTCCTCTTCAAGTCTGCTTTGGTCAATGTTTTGTCAGAGCATTGGAAGGCAAACAAGAATAGTATGTTACTCGGGCTACCAGTGGATGGACCCACATGAAAGGATATCTGGGGACACAAATTTGACTCTACAGACATAGGAACAAATATAGACATGTACACATTACAGATCATGTGAATGGGGTGGGGGGGTAGTAAGGGGAGGAGTACGGAGGAGAGGGGATCTAAATACGATCAAAGGATATTTTATGTCATTCCCAAAAATGCAATAAAAAGGACAATAATAAAATACTTTAAAGATTACATGCCACAAATTAATTAAATACATTCATATGTCATTGTATGACAAGAATAAGTTTTGAGAATGACATCGCTTGAGACGTCTGTTAGGTGAACATCATAGAGATATTTCCCAAATAGAGATGCTGCAGATTGTATCTTCTCTGTATAGTGCAGCTGACTTCTCATAGGCTACAGTTCTGTACAGTGTGATACTGTACTGTGTAATATGATACTACAAGAAGCTGTGATACAAGAGTACCACATATACATATACATATATATATATATATATATATATATATTAGCATAGCATGATACACTAAAAATGCAGCAGAAAAGATTTTAAAAATCATGGAAGTGTACATGATATTTCCCATGAGTGGAAAACCCAGGACTAGAAGCAGCTCTGGACACATGACTAGCAAGTTTTGAATATAAATGCTACGACATCCTTGCACATCACCACAGGTTTTAGAAACACTGCACATTGAGAATGCACTAAATATACATAACATTTTTTACTGTATTTAATAAATCTCATTATATAACCTTTTAAAAACTTTTATTAACTTTTGATTCTTTTATAATAACACTTATTTTAAAGTTCAGATACATTGTACTGTTTACAAGCTATTTCCCTTCTCTATAGTTTTATTCTATACACTTTCTTAGTTAATACTGCCTTTGCTTATTAAGATTCCTTTTAGAATCTAAGATGAGGGGCTGGAGAAGTGGATCAGCAGTTAGAGCACTGAATACTCTTTCAAAGATTCTATTCTCAGCACCTACATGGCATCTAGCAACCTCTAACTCCAGTACCAGGTGATCCAGTAGCCTCATCTAGCCTCTATGGGTATTACACACACACACACACAGGCTGCACTTATAGACATGAAAACAAAATACCCATACACATACATTAAAATAAATAATTTAAAGGCAAAGGTGCAAGCACACACACACACACACACACATATATATATATACATATATATATATATATATATATATATATAATCTCCGATCTATACAGGAGTAAAACTGTTACTGTTACTACCATCTTCTTCCTCTGCATCATGCATCATATGCTACTGTAGTGTCATGCGGTTAGTGACACTCCTGGAGCTGATACACAAATGACAATACCTTTTTTTTGAAGGACCTCCTGATGGATCTCCCTTTGATGATTACAGTTAATTTAATTTTTCTATAAGTAAAAGGAATATAAAACAAGAGTATATAATTATATTATATTCTATTTATATATAATAACAGACATTTATCATCAAGTCTTGTGCTTTATAACAAACTTTATGTACTAAAAATTTATGCAACTGTAGCATAGATTTGTTTAAAAAATCATTCCTGTAAACAGAAGTAATATGTTGTGCTGTGCCACTAAGATGTCTGTGATGTCAGCAGATGACAAGACGTTTTTAGATTCATTACAGTCTCCCTAGACCGTAGACATGAGTATGGTGGCATCTTTATCAAAGATTGGTGGATGTATGATGTATATCGTTCTCATTCATGATAACTTGTGTAGAGATAATCTAACAGATACCACCTAGGTAGGGAATCAGGAATGGATGGAATAGGGGTATGTTGTATTTGTCAACCAATTTGGCATTGCAACAGTAAATGTTGCTATCAAGTTGATTTGTTGATACAAATTTGGGGAGAGAGGAGGATATAGAAGCTAAATAGCTGATTTGAATGCCATCGTATTTCTATTACATGGTGATATTTGCCAGAATTGTGGTGCTTGGAGCAAGAATAAAAATGAAGTGGTTGATGAAAATCATTTCAAAAGAAAGCAGAAGCAATGTTCAGGTCTTAGAAAATCACTAGATATAATACACAGATGATAAAAATGAGCCAAGAGATTATTATTTATGAAGTATCATGATAGAGATAGAGAAAGAGAAAAATTAGATTAACACAATACTCTTTCTGCTCTGGTTTCAAGGGCTTTAGATTGAAACTTCGCTTTCCACTTTTAAGATGTGAGATTCAGTGAAATTATATAGCTTTTCAGGATATTTGTTTCCTTCTAAGTAAAATTGGAATAATAATGTATAAAACACGTGGCTACTGCAAAAATTACATGGAATAAATCAGGAGAAATAGTCACAATAGATTGTGGCTTTTTCTCCCATAGAGTGCCACCCAGGGCTTAGACACATTGTGGGGCTGACCTCATGAAATCTTTCCAACAATCTGCTGAGATGTTTGCTTCCCTTTGTGACTTATAATGGAGAAGGTCAAGTGCAGTAAGCAAACAGTCCAGGGTCAGACAGATAATGAATAGTATAACTGCAGTTTATATCCGCATTTCTGACCTTAGAGGCACATTCCCTCCTACACAGCTTTCAATAAATGGCATTTGTCTTCTTTACAAGTGCTGATTGTGAAGCTTGTTGAACATGGAGTGAAAGTTGTGGGTCATCATCGCTGTGTAAAAGCAAAACAAAACAGGACAGCAATGGAATCCACAGATAGACATAAAGTGTCAGTGTTTTAAATGCTCTGAATGTAGTAAACATCTGGGAAGGAAATAACTTAGTGGTAATTTGTTTATAATAGAAAAACAAACTTAATAGAATCCACAATGTTTAGTTTGATTTGGTGGATTCATTAGTGCCTAGATAGGACATTTATACCATCATGTATATGGACTGCTTACCTAAGGTAGCCTCATGACTATCTTAAATGATGTCACTTAGATGTCAGTGCTGAGCCCTTCATCAAGGCTCTCCATAACATATAAAATTCCACAGCCTGAACTAACTATATTTCTTTATTTGAGAACTGGACAGCTAATTTTACTCTTGCTTTTTTTTTTTTTTTCTCTTTGTTATCCTTTCTTGAATTGGGCATCAGGAAAAATTCTAGGACACATCAGGCAGTTGATAGGCATTGAGTCAGTGAGGTTCTATATAGTATGGCAAGCAGGCACTTGTGCAATCATGCCTACTGCTTTAGATGAAAACAAGAAAGAGAAAGCAAAAGAGGGTGGACATTTGGTGGAACTTTTGGTTTGGAATTCTTGAATGATCTTGTGAGAGCTCAGACATTTTCGAGAACAGTCATGTAAGAAGAGGAAGGGAAAAGACCGCAAGATGATGTAGGTACTTTTGGAAGTCCCCTATCAATGTGGTGATAAGGTAGTAAAGTACTCCTTGAAAACGTTTTACTCAAGAAATGTGGTAAGAGTCTTCAAAAACCTAGACATTACACCAGTTGTGTTCCATGTGTTCGCCATCATCAGAATCCTGAGATTGATTTGCAAGTTCACTCTATCTATGTAGTTTTAAAATGTGGACTCTACCGTGTCCCATGATGCCTTCTCATGCAGGTAAAATCTCTTTCCATAGATCATCTAATGTATAGAAAATTATTAATGCAATTCTATTTTACTGTTTGAGAGTTAGAGTTAAGAGATCTATAGCATTTCTTTTTGACATTCCTCATAGGCATGCCTTTATGCCATTTTATATGACAGGTTTTTCAAAGGATGAAAGCTCTCATTTACAGGGATGCTTCTGTAGGGAGAGGAAAATATGTGTGGTTAAAAGTTCAATTACAGCTCCTGGTTTATCAGCAACAGTTTCCTAGACTGGACCGTGGCCCTGATGAGGGCAATACAGTGAAAAACGAGAATCATGCCAAGTACAATGGAAACTTAAAATAAAATTTGGTTTGTATTCACAGCTGGGATTTGCCACTCGACACAAGGGGCCATAAAGTCAGTATAGTAAGAGAAGTAGTGTTCAGTCATACCCTGCAGTGAAGCTGTGACACTTGTTTGTGGCTCCTGCTTAAATGACTGCAACTTATTCTTGTATGATATATAGCTATTGTGTGTGTGTGCATGTGTATGCATGTGGATACTTGGACATACACAGTTGGTGAACAAATAATCTTGACTTACACATTGAGAGGTAAAAGTCATAAAAAGTACTTTTTGAAATAATAGAGTAAACCTTTAAAATATCTTTATTCATTTTTGGGAACTTCATACAGTGTATTTTGATTTTATTTGTCCCTCTCTCAACAACTCGCCGATGCAGCCTCACCTCCCTATCCACCTAACTTCGTATTTTTACGTTCCTCCCATAGCATACATACAGTGTGTGTTGTTCAAATACACTTGGGGATAGAACCTGCCTTTGGTTGTTACCTACCAGGAGTTACACACTTAAACAAAACTGACTCTTTCTACTCCCAGGGGCTAGGAAATGCCAATAGCTCTTCAGCTAGGGGTGGGGTGTTTATGACCACCTACAACCTTCATGATGGAATTTTGTCTGGTTGATCAGAACAAATCTTTTACGGTGTTTTAATAAAAATGCATGCCAGATATGTAAAATAAAATATTTTGACATAATAGTTCCTCATGAATTTAAAAGTCATTCCTTTTATATATCTCTTTTAAACTAGATATTGAGAATATGTAAGAAAGCATTAACTTTGAAATTTTTATTTACATATCTGCAATTACAGCTTTTCAGAGAAAAATCTGACAGAGAGAATACAAAAACAACATGAAACTATAGGCAAACAAAGTAACAGAAAGAAAGAGCACTATACGTTATTAGTGGACTTAATTGGGGCAAGGACAGTTACTGGCCATAGGTTAGCCATTATATTATTTACTCTAAGAGCTAATGTAGAGTATGGCCTATTTATGTATAAATTATTGTCTTTAGAGGAAAGAAAATAATATTTCAGAGCAATTCAATAATTTAATAGTAGTCACATTAGTAGTTATTTGTAGAAAGAGTGTTCTTACCTATATCTCAGAATTAAATATCATTGGTATGACTGAACTTACTCAGTTTTGCGTTTTGTTCTCTAATTCTTTACATTAATAGATCTTGTGTTTACTTGTTTCATTTCTCTCTCTCTCTCTCTCTGTCTCTCTCTCTCTCTCTCTCTCTATATATATATATATATATATATATATATATCTCATAATACTACTAAGGAATATACCTGTAATATACCTGTAATCCCCAGCACTTGGGAGGTAGAAGCAGAAGGGTTTGGAATTTAAGACCAAGTTCCATTAACTGGGAGTTTGTAGCCAGCCTGGAACTGCATGAAGTCTTTTATCCAAAAAAAAAAAAAAAAAGCCTAGTTTAATCCTGAGGATGAATAAAAATTCTTATAACACAGAAAATACCCACTTAGCAAGCCTAGTTTAAATACATTTCAGCTTGGTATGACCAATCATGGATCTATGACCTATAACATGAATAATATGAACAATTTCATTATTTCTAAGAATTGTCATGCTGAGAATTACATTTCTTAGTCATTTCCTTAGAGCAGTTGACAATGGATATGCGTATAAAAAAGATGATTTTAAATCTAGCCAAAAAGGTTAATTAGAAAAACAACAGGGCCTCACCTGAATCTCTCACTCATTTTTTCATTCATTTACTAAATGCATGGCGAGTTCTTGCTACTTATACTTAAATAGGTACTGTACCAGATTTTGCCTTGATCATTTCACAGCAGAAAGACTTTTACAAAGTTTATGAAGACAGACCTTCAGATAGGTGGCAGGAAAAACAGAGTCCTGCTAGAATTTCTAACGCCAACCAAAGGTAAAATGGATGGTCTGCCAGTAAAGACTAGGCAATGTTGCCATGTAATGGTATAGTAGCCTGAACTGTAATATTGTTGCTGTTGTTGTTGCTGGTGGTACTGGGGGGAAATCAGAGACACTTTGTAGCCCCAGTTGGCCTGCAGCTCATTATGTAGACTAGGTTGGCTTCTATCTCCCAGAGAAGATAGAAGCCTTTGCCTCCTGAGTGCTAGAAGAAAAGGTATATGCCACCAACACTCAACCTGAACTAGATTTTTTTTTTTTACTTAGTACAATTATATAGCTTCATCTTTGCTGGATAGCATGTATAATGCTGAAAAGTGCTAGCCATGCTACTGGAAGAGAAAATTAATCAAACTTACCCACATATGAATCTCCCATATTTCAACCACAACAGGTCTGGCAAGATATACCCTCTAGTGTCACAGTGGCATGAATATTATGGGAGTAACGAACCACTTCCTGATTAGATTTAAGGTGCTTTAAGGTGCACTTCATAGGATATAGCCAATACCTGACACTGATATCAGGATAGGATTCTGTGACTAGACAGAATATAGGCCACAGGGGAGCACTTAATACTATTCTGCTAAACTGATATAGTATTAAAGTGACTCCTAATGATTTATTGTTATACCCTAGATTAAAGCATCTCTTAAGTTTCACCAGCAAAGCTCTCTTATGTAGCAGATGGTGATAATACAGAAATATACAACTGACCAAAATGCAGAGAATAAGAGATTGTAGAGTGCTGACTTCTGAATTCTACATCTATTTTACACATCTGTCTCTCAAGGCTCAGGGATGACCACAGATGGGGGAGGGGGTATATTCTAAAAGCCAAAGTTGGTAAATGACCAAAAAGAAGCAGCATTTTCCAGAAGGCTTTTCAGTTGCTCATATGAGCTCACAGCAATGAGCACTACATGTACAAGTACCCATAAGCTCAAGCCAGTTAAAATACCATCACACACATGGGGAACTGGATAATAAACTCCAATACCACCTGAAGAACTATTGGGAACCCATGGCTTCTTAGAACAGGAGGGTCTGTTTCTTTTAAGGGTGTGACTCTGGAGAAGTTAACCAGGTTCCAGTGGGTGAATCGATTCCAAAGGGTACTTGATGACATATATTTGACTCCATATATATATATATATATATATATATATATATATATGTAATGAATGCACATAGGGTGAATGCACATAGGAGAGGGATCTAAACATGATAAAACATATTATATGAAGTTCACAAAAATTCAGTTAGAACTGTAATTTTATTTTAAATATTCTCTTTAAAAATATTAGAACAGTTTTTTGTCTTCCTATTTTTGTGTAGCAGAACATTTTGAGTCTAAGGTCTAATATTTTCAAATGTACCATCTAAAGAGATTATTTTATTTAATATTTGTCTTCTATAAGATACTGTGTGTTTGAATGAATGGAGCCCTCTCTGCTCATTCGGAGTTTAGGAAGCAACATGTACCAATAATATTTTTTTTAAATAAGATAGAAAACATTCATTTAGAAAACAATTGACAACAGACCAAGTGTAATTTGTGTTGAAAGGGTTATGCAATGATTCATATTAATGTTTTTTGCAATGATTCATTTTATGACTGAAAAAAAATACCCAACTTAATGCATCACATGCAGTTGTACCATATAGTACTCATATATAGTACTGTAAAGCAATTGAAAATTTCAATCAGTGTTGCTTTACATTTTATTCTTGCAAAATATTATGCAGCATATTTAACCTTGTAGACCTTCAGATTTCTTACATGTAGAGGGAACAAAATAATAATAAAAAAATCTTATAAATATGTGTTATTTCAATACACAGGTGATAATAGTACTGTTGGAGCTTTTATCCTGTTTGCTCTACCTCTTCACACAAAAAAGTTGCCCGTAGAGAATATTGATGATAGTGAATGTCAGGAGGGAAGACATGGTCATACTTTGCCTGTTCACAGCTTTGGTTATTTCTGAATAACCATGATACTGGGATGAACAGTGTAGATAAACGTCCATGCTTTGTTGTAGGTTCAAAGCCAAGTTCAACCCCTCTTCCTGTGCCATTGTCAATCAGTCAGATTCATCTTCTCATCAGTTCCATTCTTATCTGCACTAAGCTAGGGAAAATATGTATTGAATAGAATGGCAATCTGCAGAACAAATATCAGAACTGATGGTATATCTATGCTAATCTTCTGGGATTCCTAACTCCTAAAGCACTTCAGAATAATAATTTCACGAGTGGATAGCCATTAGTATTTAAGTATATACAAATTTAACCAAAATGTTATAATGTCAAGAAATTCTAATTTGTAATTATTTGCTTTTTAATTAGTCATAAATGTTGATATAAATCTGAGCATATAATATATATATATATGATTGCAATATATTTCCAGAATAGTTATTCATTTCTATATTTACATTCTTTTTAAAACTATTTTTATTCATATAATATATCTTAAAAAAATTTAGACCACTCCCCCATCAGAATGTCCCGATTAGACCTCCAACAGGATTTCTTGCAATCTATCAAATATGTTAAATGTTCTTCCAGAGGCCTTGAAGTCTCTGTTTCCTTATATTCCTGCACCAACCCTGTCTCTTACAGTCTTTCTGCTCCCTCTTCTGCAATGGTTCCCGAGTTTGAGTGGGTACGGTCTCCCACTCAATACAGGACTCCTATCCAGGCACATGTACTCTTCAGGCTCTTATTCTCTAAAACTTAACCAATTGTGCTGGAAGAATTCAAGAAAATGTGGATAAAAGAGACAGGTAATATCAAGGGGAAAATGGGTGTACTTAAACTGTGAGATGAGAGAGGGAGAGAGAGAGAGAGAGAGAGAGAGAGAGAGAGAGAGAGTAAAAACTTAGGTGATTTAAAAAGCCAGAGGGAAATTTAAATTTAATAACTCCCTCCCTGGAAAATACTCATACAGTATCTGAACACGAGTGCATCTATATTCCTGAAGGCTGCATAACAAGGAACACAGTGCCAGAAGAAAAAAACCTCCCTTTGAGTTGTTGGTCAAAGCAGTCAAGGAGAATTCCGAAATAACACAGGCTATTGCTACAGCCCTTGATTTTCTCTCAGAACTTTCAGGTGCTGAAGACAGACACAAACCTGGAATCTTCCTCCCTGAAGACTAGATCTTGTAGTTCTAGAGGATACTGTGAAAGCTGATATGGGAGAAAATCAATCAATGGTCCAACTCACCTGTAAAGCCTAATAACCACAATGACTGGCACAGCAGTCTTGGCACTTTTATATAGGGGATAATCAACAGTTGTCTTATTGGAATTAAACCCTTTCAATGAAAAGGAACTCATGGGTGGCACTGTAAATATAGCCAAATACACATGGCTGGAGAGGTCACAGAGCCTAGAGAAAATCCTATCTCTGGCATATCTCTAGACAAATTAAATTTCTTACTGTATTCTAAATTTGGTGCTTATATTTACAGACACGTATACAGTACACAACTCATCAAAGAAGCTTCTTTTTACAACAGATAGAGGCTGTTCCACAGAGTTCCACAACTGATCGCACACAGAGAATATATGTCTGAGAGATGTCTGGCCTTAAGGGATATATCTACAAAGGAACCTCAACACCTAAGGCTCATAGCCCATAGCAGAGCAGGTGATAGAGAGAATACTAATATAACCCTCAATTCTCATTAACAAAGCTTCCTCATACAACAGAGTATCATGCCCATAGAAGGCCAAATTCTTTATACAATATTAATACCATTATCAACTATGCTTTAAATGCCTCAATATACACTTTCTCCATTTTGATAGTGAATGAAATTATGATAAAGATGATGATAATCTTAGGAGGAGGGGAGGAGGAGGAGGAGGAGGAGGAGGAGAAAGAAGAGGAGGAAGAGGAGAAAGAGAAGAAAGAGGAGAGGGAGGAGGAGGATCAGAAGGTGAGGAAAGAGCAGCAGGCTCTGTACTAAGTGTTGTGCATACAATTGGTATAATACCACATAAGTAAGGTGCTGATTCTAAAGGAGGAATAAATGAGACCTTAATTAGTCAAGGTTTACACAGTACTACAAAGCCCAAGGTTTACCCTAAGCATTGTGACTCCAGAAAGACTTGTCCCCCAGGAAGAACAAGGAACTACTGGGAGACTAGAAATCTTAAAGAATTCATTACGGACATAATTTTATTTAGAGTGATTCACTGTAATCTGTAATATTGACCTTCTGTCCCTCCTTCTGGTTAAAATATGTAATGATTTACTATACATTTTGGTAGGATCAAGGAACCATTGAGATACAAAATAAATATACAGAGATAGTTAATATCTTCTCAGATAACAAAATAGAATGAAGTAACCTGATTCAGAAATAATCTTATTTCTTATTAATTAGATCTTCAATGTTGTTTTCCTCTGTCATTCATTCTTCTAAACAAACAATGTCCTATAAGTAAACATATTGCCACTCTGACATCATTCAGTATATTAACTTAGACTTGATAAGATCTAATACATAAGTTTTTACATTAAATATGTGTGTCTTCTAAAGTGGCACTCAATTTGGAAGATTGCACCTTAGCAAATATACATATTTAATCTGCATGTTATATGTTAAAATATTCCATTAATCTATTTGTGATTATTACACTGTTTATATTAAGAAATTATTTCCTTAGAATATAACCTCAAACTTCAAAGAAGGTCTGTAATACAAAATTCCTTTTGGGTCTAACTTAAAATTCTAGGAATGAGCACTGCAATTTTAAAAATAACAGATGAATGTGCAATGGGTGACTGCCAGCAGTGTTCACACTACCTTAAAATATTACTAAATGCTCCAGAAGTTTTAGAAAAAGGTAGCTATTTATAAAACAAAACTATTTCCAGAAACTTTGATTCATGTGTTCTATATCACCTACTATTCTCATATTTAATGTATTGACAAATGTAGTACAGCAGTATCAAAATCTTTTAATAAAATTATAAATTCAAGTAAATTATCTTCAATGGTGAGTAAATAGGTATTATCAAAACAGTTTAGTAGCTAAGTCAGCTTTCTGTAACTGTAACAAAATACCAAAACCAATCAATATAAAGTGAAGAAAGATTAATCTGGCTCAGGTTTAGAGAGCTCTGTCCATGATTTGTTGTTTGCTCTGCTTCTTGGCCTGTGGTGAAACAGTGCATTAGGTCAGCAGTACAAAGTATAGATATGTAAATGCAAAGAGCAGAAAGTCAGGGTCCCAGGATGAGATCAGAGTCTCATGATCCCCTTTATCACCTATAAGGAACTCAAACTTAACACTAATTCTCATATTTATAAGTTTTCCACTTGCAAGTATCACTAAGATGGGCCTTGGGAAGATTCTCCTCTACTAAATTGAGCAAAGACTTGTAAGTAGAAGTAATAAAATGGAATTCACCAAGGAGACCTGAGTTCCTAAATGGACAAGCCTAATGGAAAGTGCTTGATAGGACTATTGATAAGATTCTGTCCAGAAGGTGCCTTTAAGATAGTTCACTTCCCTAGTGCACTCAGGAAGAATAGATATGCCATTCTGTGGCTGCCTAAGCAAATCTATTCACCAGTTATCCTTCCAGAACTACGCATTTCTGAGCATTTACTGAATATAAGTCAGAGTACTGGATAAGGTGACAGATTCTGAGGCATCAGTGTTCCTAGTAAAAGAATGGGCTTTTTCATGGTGAATTTGACCCTAATATACATACTTTTAGCCTTTCAAGTTGCTTTTACCCAGTTTCTTAACAAGATTTTACATCGTTTTATTTCTTTTCTCTTCCTAGGCATTGAATGGTAGCATAATAACTCTGTAAAAAGTATGTATTCATTATATGTGCATTAGAGAAGGAAAGCTGAAACGTTGCCGGTACTAACTTATCTAGTTTCTGAGGCTGCTAGTTACGTTTTTCATAGCTTTTAATATATTATTTTAAACAAAAGAAGGCCATACAGGAGGATCAATGGTAATGAATCAAATCTTTTTGAGTTACTGTATGGAAAAGTACACATGTTCAAAGAAAGTATAAACAAATACTTTTATCCCTTCTCTTTTTGTATATCTATCTATCTATCTATCTATCTATCTATCTATCTATGTATATATGATAGAATACATTTATGCCTTTGTTTTCTAATTAAAATCTATAATAATGAAATAATGCAATTTCAAAAGAGTAGATCTTAAAAAGAGATTTTCATTTTCTTTCTTTCATCCTTCTTTCCTTATTTTCTTTCTATTTTAAATTTTGTCTTGGAATCTAACTAGGTTATTTAGGGCGAACTAGATCCTACTGTGGTTGTTCCTAAATTTGTGATGATTCTGCTTCAACCCTTCTAAGCACGTGGAATCACTAGCCTTTACTAGAGCCATATCATATTTTCAGTTATGAACTATTGATGATACTTTGACAATTAAAAATGTGCCATTTATCAGCTACCTTTGTATTGCTATGACAAAATACCTGGAATAAGCTACTAAGGGAGGGAGGGTTGGTTTGGGCTCATAGTTTGAGGGCATACAGTCATTCATGATGAAGAAGACATGTTAACATAAGTAAAAGACTTGCCATATTACCTCTGCAATCAGGAAGCAGAGAGAGATGAAAGCTGGTCCATTATTGCTTTTTTTTTCATCAGTCAATGATGCCAACCCCTAAAATGATGCAGCCCACATTCAGATTGGGTCTCCCAATCTCTGGAATTTGGAAATATCCTCACAGACATATCCACAGGTCTGTCTCCTAGGTGACAACATCCTGTCAAGTTGACAATCATGATTAACCATTACATGTCAGACTTTTTAATTTTTAATTTTGTTCCTCTCACTCAGTTCTCTCCAGCCCTTCATTTTCTAGGCTGTCTGCTCACTTGATTTGCTTGAGGTTTTGTTTGTTTGTTTGTTTGTTTTTTACCTCAGATTTTGTGCAGGAGTGTCTAGAGACTAAAACCTGAGTTTGTCTTCCATTGATGACTGTTTTTCTGATTTTCTAAAATTTCACTTCTCAGAATAGGATTCTTTTCTCCAGTGAAAGGGGTGTGTAAATAATACATAGCTCTTAGTTCTTTTAAAGATTGATTATTAATAATTACACATTATTTAGAATAATATCTGGCTTAGAGTATTGATTAAGTTTTATGTGCTGTTGTAGTTGCTATATCAGTAATCATGAAATTTGTTGAACATGGGTCCTGATAAATATTGAAATAATAAACTTTGTTATGTCATTTGTGTCATCAAGTTATCTAATGAAATGATGAGTTGGCTGAAAAGGCAAATCATAATTACCTACTTTATTCTTCTAGGAACTCTCAAAAGTGGTATAGATTGTTTCATTTGTTCATTTTGCTTTAGACAATTGAAAGAAGTTGGAACCAGAAAAAAATATCATCCTTTTTTTTCCTCTGAGATAGCTACTGTTTTGGAGAACAGATACTCAGGTCCTTCACAATCTCCTCCCTGCAGCCTCTTCCTCCTCCCCTCTTCCTTCTCTCCCTCCTCCCCTTCCTCCTCCTCTTCCTTTTCATCTTTTCCTTGTCTCCTTCCTCTTCTTCCCTCCCTCCCTCCTTCCCTGATTCTCTCCCTCCTTTTCTTCCATCCTTTGACCTATGCAGAATATTGATGCTTTATGTATATGCTTTTCATTGCCCTCTTCTAATTTTGGGGGGTGTCCTTAACTGAAAGTCTCTCACAGAATGACACCTTACCCCTTTTACCTTCACACACATTACTGTGTGCCCTTCTGTCCTGTTTCTCTGTGCAGTTTGTGTTTGTCTTGTTCTTTTGTTCATTTTAGTTTTAGAGTTACTGGAGGATGAAGCAAAAGAGAAAGTCTAGCCATATGCATGGTACTTATTTGGCACATAGTTTTGGATGAAGAACTGCCACAAAATCCTTTTTCCACTTTTTATAAAACAGAATGGAACACCGAGATGGAAACTGAAATTCCTGTTTTCTTTTATATTTAAACTGTGCTTCGTGTAAATTCTAGTGATATGGCCCTTATTCTCTTTAGTAATACCCCTGACAGGGAACTGAGTAGCACACAGCCTCTTCGCCCTTCCTCAGATAGTGGGCCACATTCTCTGTCTTCAAGCTTTTATAAAACTGCTTATTGCTGTATCCATATGGGCAGTACCATATGGACATCTGCAGCACATCCAATTCATCCTGTCTAAAACAGGCCCATCTACTGCCTGCTTGTGGAATTTGTCTCAGGAAATCACAGCCACCACCCAGAAACCCGGAATTTTCCTGTGAATTCGGCCCCTTCTTCTACCTACTCCATCAGATGAGTCCCAAAGGGATTTTTATATAAATAAATATACAATTTTTGTAAATAACTCATATCTTCCCATTCTAACCACCACCATCACTAACCCTGCCCCTCCCAAAAGAGGCATGAGTCTACAGTTCCTTCCTAGCTTATCTTGTCTGCACTCTGACCTTAGAATTTTGCTTTTATTTTCAAGTTGCTGAAGGAGTAATCTTTTATAATGCAAATATGACCCTTCATAAGAAACTTTCCATGACTTTTCAGTTATCCTTCAAATAACCTCTTAGTTCTTAACCAGGCTTACAAAGTGATGTGACAGTTGACCCGAGCAGACCTTCCTCTCCAATCTTGGAGCCCATTAACCTCTCATTGCTCTATCCTGGGGGCACACAGTATTCTCCCTTTCCTTTCTTTCATCCTGTTTTAAAAGCTAACTTGAACTATTCACCTCAATGTCATTTTCTCAGATATCCCCATTGACCCTTTTTACTAGACCTTTGACTATATATACGCTACTCCTGCTTCAATTTTTTCACCTTCTTCAAATATGCTATTTGCTGATATATTTTAGTACATAACAGAACAAAATAACTATTATAGAAGTTGAATTTTCATTCAAATACACAAGAATCTAATTCTAATTGTAGCTTTTGTGTTTTCATGGTTGTATACATGTCACATCAGTTTTTTGGCCTATAACATATAGGCAATAATACCTAATGTACACAAATATCCAGTGGACAATAGTGTTACATTGCAGTGCAGTAATATTTTACAGTACTTAACTGGAAAGCATAAGGCACAGCAATGAATGGGAGTTGTTATTATCTGAATATTCCCAACATAAAAGTTTTAATTTTCCAATTAGTTCAAAAGAGATAGAGACAGAGACAGAGGGGGCGGAGAGAAGGTTTGGGTTTTAAAATTTTGCTAAAATTACAAAAATTAAACAACTCCTCTTGAGTTCTTTTATTTGTATTTTTGACCCTTTGCCATTTGATAAATATCCTTATGCTGTATTCACCTTTTCATGTTACACCTGCCCTGTTTTTTTTCAATTTTAGGTTTAAAAAACACAAACTCTATTGAAGAGCACACAGGTTCAACTTCTCAAAAGATTTTTAAACAGGGATCAAGAATTAAGATTAACTGCAGACTAGCTTTATTAGTTCATTTTTGTTATAATAAAATATTATAAGTTTAGGACTTTCCAAAAAAATAAACTAGCCAATGTTTTCTTTCTTTCTTTCATTTCTTTTTATTTATTTTGTATGTATATGTGCCTGAGTGTATTGTGTGCACTCTATGCATGCACATATGTGCAGAGGCCAAAAGAGGCTGTCAGATTCCCTAGAATTGGAGTTATGGGGATTGTGAGTTTCCTGACATGGGTGCTGGGACTCAAACACAGGTGGTCTGCAAATGACTGCAACTCTTCTAAATTTTTGAGCCAGCCCTACATTCCCTAGCCCACCATTCTTAAATTACTGCTTCCACAGAGCTCCAGGCTATGAACAAAGTCTAGCCAAGTTCTTTGCACTGGAATGAGGCATAACCTTTAGTCTATTTCCTGAAAAATATCTCATCCTTATCTGAGAATAGTTCTCTTATATTCACATGCACTGAGCCCTTACAGAATCATCAATTTGGCTCTACTTAAGACATTAAGCTTATTTTGTCTGCTCTTCTTAACTCTTCTAACCCTCTGGTCATTGATCATTTTCAGACCCTTCTACAATTTTATGTATAGGCATCTATCCTACTCTTGGTTGCATTTTTAATTTTCTATTGGTATATCAAAATAGCCAATTATATTTTATAAAGAAAAAAAATAGCTTACACTTTTTGAAGTCCAAACATTGATCTTGCCTCTGGCCAGGGTATGGGTATTCTACACCAGGGCAGCTGACAAAAGTACATGTGAGGTCAGAGATAAAGATCACAGGAGAGTCAGGATGCCAGGGAGCACAGAAATATCAGTCCTGCACATTAACATCTTTCAAAGCAAACATTTCTAAAGACCTATTCACCTTTCACCAGGCCAAATCTGGTAAAGTTGCAGCCACTATTAACATTACCAAACTGGAAACAGAGATCCAACTCATGACTCTTGCGGTGGGGTGGGTGGAAGCAAAATACACTCAAACCACAGTGCTCGATTAATACTGTCATTCCCTCTGCCTTTTACAAATGCTTTTCTGGAACTAAAATGACTTAAGCCAAATGCTTCAATAGTAGGTGTTCTCATAGTGAGTTAATACTTTGAGGTAGATTATATTTAAGTATTTAAACATGCCTTTGGCAGAGCCCAACTCCTACTGATACCACATCTCCATTTGTAGTCATTAATACAAAACAAATCTCAAGCAAAGGAATAGGGTTTCTAATCCCCCAGCAATCTGTATCTATTGCCTGTTGAGCTTTTAGTTGTACTTTTTATTACAACTCTTGACATGATTGTATATGCCAAAGATTTCAATTAAAATAGACAGCAGGGTGATATTGAATCAATATTTGTTGTTTTGTATCTAGGGGGAAAGAAGCAATATGAAATATGGAAATCTGAGGTATGTAAATGCCCCAGGCTCTGCTGTGAGACATACCCCCCTGCTTGTCAGACAGACATGATTTTTAGAGCAGAGAATTTGCTAGCTTAAAGTAGACAACTTGCCAGTTTCATTAGTTTTGTATCTATGCTAGACAGAGTCACTGTTCCAATCATTAAAGCACCCATCCTAAGCTTATTAAGTTTGAGCCAAATGACAGCACATTTTAGAATTACGTTGTACAATAACAGTATGTATCTTCTTACTGCTGATAGATGAATAAGCTTGTGATAACTTCACTACAAACTGAGTTCTGCTTTCTCTTTTTACTCTTAAGTTTAATTCTCATTAACTTGCCAAGATCATAGTCATTAGTGTTTTGTATAAAACACTGAGGAGATTTCACACTGAAAGGGATTCATTCTTATGATAAGAATATTTGCAAATACAACCTAAAGTATCAATATGATAATAATTTAATGGATGGGTTCACCAATTTTCATTCTGGTAAAATGGGTGGGTTTTTTTTTTGCTTTTTTTTTTTTAATCCTTTCTGCACAGGGGTGTTTAGACAGAAAAAAAAAACAAAAACAAAAACAAAAACAATAGATCCCTTCAACATACCTAAAAGAGCACTTTATAATAAATGTTGACAGATCATGGGGTATCTCTTACAACAAAAATTAGGAAGTGAAATCCATCTACAAAGAGAAATTCTCTAGTAAAGGAAATAATATGTCTTCATTTTTACCTGCTAGGTATTTCATTATTTTACATCATACTGTGCACCCCACATAGTTTCAGCTGGGGATTCAGAAAAAACTGCAGGAAATCTTGTGATAAACATTTAAGGTCAACTAGATAACATTTTCAATCTCTGTGACTCCCTCTGAATTTACTATTGTTCATTCTGGAGCCATTGTTCTCTGAAGGCAAGAAGCAGAACAAACACTAACTGTTGGATATCTTGTCTTGTCTATCTGTGGAATTTTTAGCTGCATGTACTTCTTCAAAAGATAGAAAACATATTTATGTTTATACATTTTGTGAACATAACATGTTTCTACAGACTTAGTTTAAATTCCCTAAATTGCTAATGTATAAGAATTTCAAAATTGGAAATCGGAAGTTATTACTTATACTGGCACAGGAAGTATCGCCTTTGTTTGAAAATTTAAATCTGAAGAATAGATATAGATACACCCAAACTATTAATGTATGTGTTGTGCCTTGCTTAAAAGCATATAGTTCTGTGTAGACACCCTTAGGCACAGATTGCTACAAAAGGTATTAAATTACATATAAGATTGCATGTGTGTGTGTGTGTGTGTGTGTGTGTGTGTGTGTGTCCAATCCTGGGCTAAACAATAAATAGAGAACTAATTAATTTGTCTCTTGAAATAGATCTGTTCATTGCTAGATTGAAAAGCAAGGCTACTTTTCCACAGCATTTGGACTATGCTTTATTCTTCATTTAGATATCTGAGTCTGGGTCATCGTGCAGTAATTGATAATCTGCATTTCATCAGATAATCTGTGTAAGATATTTTTTATGAGTGTGTGCTGGGCTCATGAATTAATTAGTTATATGTTGTTCAAATAATTTTTTTTTTCATGCCCATGTCTTAACAAGCACAGACAGCATTGTATTCACAAAGCCAGTTTCCACTGAAACAAGAAGTACTGATTAAGGTAGGATATATTTAAGCATAGACTGTTTTCTATGTCAGACTATTAGAAATACCTGATTACAAAACATGTGAATCTAAAAAGTAATTTACCATTCCTGGGTAGCAGAAAATTTTGATCTCCTAATTCTTTAAGCACAAGTCTGCACCATAAATCCTGAAGTATTTCTGTGTGGAAATGCCTTCCAGTAGTTTTATTTACAGCTCTAGCTACAAGGGGACCTACTGTTTGCTTTCCAGTTTGACAGAACTGGACCAGCAGAAAATTCAGTTCTGGAAATGGATATGAATACCTACTGCGTGCAGACACTGTGCGTGTCATTGAGTGGGAAATATCTGCGTAAGCACAGGCCCTGCTCCTAAAGTCTCCAAAACCAAGAGGAAAAGAGGAAGGCTCTTGTGAGCTTTCAATAAAAGCCAAACAATTTCAGTGCTAGCAGGCTCAGCATGCAGCAGAACTCCATTCAGCTCATGCTTGCTCAGCCCCTCCCTGCATCTCATTTATGGTTATTTTTGTTTTCCTTGCAGTCTGATTTCTTTTTCTTGGCCTCTTTCCTCCAAGGCTGAGAATATACATCTGTGTAGGAGTGGATGCCCTGATTCACTGCACAACCACAAGAAAAACAAACAGAAGGGCCAGGCAGGCTTCTATCCTCAGCAGTACTGCCTTGCCCCCCTTTACTCCCGACAGCGTCACTTTAGGCCCTGAGCATATGGACAAGGGTTTTCTGCAAAGCCACTTATCGCCTGTATATAAAATTTACTGTGCCTTCCTGAAAAAATGCAGTGTTTGTGAAACACATGGGAAATCAATGGATTTATGGAAGGGGGAAAATACATTCAGGCAAGCTATGAAATACTGGGTTCCATGCCATTTTCTGCCACTAGGTTGTGTGGGAGGAGTTCTCCTGTTAGGCCACAGGATGAGAGTTTGGATACTTTACAAATCAATAGCTGTGACGATCTCTTTTAAGGATAATTCAGTTTCACTATTCCTGTTTTCAAGAGTCACTGGTATTGAGGTCAAGGCTTGTGAATAAAGCAATGAGCAACACATGCGATGACAGTAGCATGAAAATCAGTTTTCTATTACAACATACCAACAGCTATTTCTCAAGGAACTAATCACCCTAAACTTTTTGTTAACAAAATGTATTTTACAAACCAAAGCAAACTTTAGGTTGGGGAAAAACTGGTGGTGGGTTCTACAAGGTGGGTTTGTGTGGAAATAAGCTTAATTACTAATCCCTGTAGGTCCTTAAATTAAACTTCCAGTTTGAAATTAGCATTCCCTTTTCCCAGTGCAAGATGTTGTTAAAAATCAAGAAAGTTGGCTTTTGGTGTAAGTAGGCATATATTAAATCTTGAGAGCTTGGTGCCATGCTGTTAGACCTTGTTTTACTTGGAATAGTAATGTACATTCTCACTAATACATTTAATTTTACTAAAAGAAATTATATTTACTTCCCCCATGAATTTATCTCTGACATGGAATCAAAAATGTCTCATGGTGAAATTTTGAACTGAAATTGATAGGCAGCAGGGTTGTGGAAGAAATAGAAAGCTCATGGAGATCTTCTGGATGTCACTTTCCAGGGAACAGAAGGAGGGAGAGTCCTTTGAACATAACCATATATTTTGCATAACTTAACCTTTAAAGTGTTGTGTGATTTATTTATATATGAGAAATCAAAAAGAAAATGCCACTCTTTTATTGCAGATGTCATTCTGGTTAAAGCCATAATTAGAAATATACAACTTGAGTATTGCAAAAGTGTTTTTTTTTCCCCTTGGGAGGGGCTTATGGAAAGAAAGGCAGATGCCCCTGAGTATGTGTTGCTTCGTATGCAACTCCAGGATTTCATCTCAATGGAGATGGTGAGCACCTTGAAAAAGTATTAGGATGGGTGCCAAGGAATCTGAATTTCAATAGGTGTGTTCAACTTCAGGCTCATGGGCTGCAGGCAGCTAAGAATAGTTGTTAATATGGAAAAACACAAAAGTCAGAAACTTGTGTAAAACATTATGAAAATATTTTGTGATTTTACTGTGGAACTCAGTGTGTGACCTTTGAGGTGACAGTGTTGCATCATGATGTCAAGAGTTTGAACACACCTTTACATGACTTTATCACTAATGTCATCAAGAAGACATCACTAGACTGTGGCAGCTCCCTCTCTGCCGTTCCTTAGTACTATTTTCTATTAAAGATATAGCATATCCAATATGCTTCTTGAGGTGACTAAACTGGTAGAGTGATACATTTATGCACTGATACATTTATATACTTATAAGTGATATATTCTATTTGAAATATTAGTAGACTATGTTGAAATGATCTTGCCATGATTTAACTCTCCTATATAACAATATATTTTATAGATTTCTTTGATGCTGACTAAGATTTCTAGAGCTGATCTGATCTTTTATATCACCTATTCCTCAGTGGGTTGGATATGAACTCTCAAATAATAATAAAATTATAATTTCTCTGCATGAGCATGAAAATTCCTACAGAGTTTTGCTTTTGTTGTTATGTTTTTTAATGTACATTTCCTCTGTTACCATCCCTACTTTTCAATATAATAATTGTGGCTCAAACGACTCACCCAGACATAGTGACCTAAGTACATTGTAACAATAGACATGCTCCTAGTGAAAAAAGACAGAAAAAAAAAACTCACAGAATTTCATATCCAGAGCACACTAAGACACATAACAAAGCCACAGTGCTTGCAAAAAATAGTAATCTCTACATTGATACTTGGGAATTTGACTTTAGGTATTTTTTAAGAGGTATGCCTTTTAATGCTTTTGTAATTGCTTCTGTGTTGCCAATATTAAGATCCACCTGTTTCATCAGTTTTATCAAACAGAAGTTCTATTTGATTAAGCAAGATTTGTTAGACTCTTCTTATCTGTTAATCTAACAACATCTCCTAAGACTTACTTTCTAAAGTGTTCTTAGTGTATCTCTCTTAAAGATGAACATAAAATCCATTAGCAGCCCACACTGTAGGCTAATTGCTAGAGTGTAATCTTGGCTATGTTTATATAGCTGCTTTGGAAGCCCATATAGTTAAGGGGATACATTATCTTATAGTAATTTTATTCTCAGGAAATTTTGCTCTTAACATAATATAATATGAATAACAGCATGGACTAGAATCCAATGATGGAATTATAATCAGTTGGCATGAATATCTTTTATTTCAACTTTGCTTGATGTATCTTGAGTCTGTTTTGGGGGTGGATGAATTTCGATTTATTAAGCATTCTTTCTTTCCTTTTTTTTTTTTTGTATTTGTTGGAGCATCTGAATACTCCAGTATCATTCCGGAAGAAGAGAAGGGAATGCCTACTAAAAGAGAATACAAACTAAAGAGAATATAAACACACAGAAAAATCCCCAAATGATCAATTTACAACAATTAATATATTTTGAAAGAAAGTGCTTGGGAAAAAGAAAATGAGGCCAAGGGTTGATTCCTTTTCAAAAGCAGCAGCAAACATCTCATCCTATTCAAATAAATTTTGGTAGTGGGCATGAAAAGTACACTGAAAACATAATAATTGTTATTAAAATATGATGGGTTTCTCAACTCCAAGAATAAATGGCATATTTTAAAATAAAAGATTTAATGACAGTGAAGAGAATTTGCATCATTATGTTCTTTGTTTGTTACAAGTGGCATAATTATATATCTAGAGGTGTTGTTTCATGCCTTTTCTCAGTCAATTAATGTATTAAAAGGCAGGAAAAATCTCAGACCAGCAGAGTGTCACAGTGAAACAAACTTTAACTGGAAGATAAAGAATCACATACATACACACATTCAAACAAAAGGAAGCTCTCTGTAGGTGGAGCGGGGATCCAGACATTGGCATTCAACATCTCCCAGGAAGAATCTAAATTTTAAGAATTTCAGTTCTTTCCTCTCCCCTAAATTTTGGATTGATCAGTTTAAATAAAGAAGCAGGTGCCAATAAGCTTTATGGCTCTAAGCAGATCTGTTGAAGAGGCCCTGTTGGAATACAAAATAAAGTCCTCCTGTTAGAAGAATCAGGAAATGTGTCATCTTCATTATTTCTCAGTGACCCTGTCAGGGTCCTTTAAGGAATCTTCTGTTTTTTTTTTTTTGTTTTTTTTTTAAATAAAAGTAATGTCCTTTTCTGTTTATTTTCATTGTGGACAATATCATTGCATTATTTAGTAAGAAAGAATGCAACAAAAAGTAGAAATAGGAGGTGAAGAGAGAAAGATTTTTTCATGAAGTCAAGGATCCTGAGAAAGTTTGCCAAATACATTGATCTGAGAAATATTAGAAGTATCATAGACTTTACAGGAAAAGAGATTGAAACAGGAACTTAATACAGTACTATTGAGCTCAGTCTGAACATACAATTCATGTAAGGAGTAGTGAGGAACAAAAGAGGAATAGGAAATTTGAGTCAAGCTCTGGACATATGCAAAGACTCAGCTTAGAACATTTATCACACCAAACATTATAGTTCGCTATCAGACAATTTGATGATAGGGAGACAAAGATAAGGTTCTTAATTTGTGATCTGGATTTCTGCTGAGGTTTCCAAGCTATTGGTAACTTGATAAACTTGTCCATTCCCCAACTTTCTGTATTCTATTTTCTGTTCATGTCTCAAACTTCCCATAATTCATGAATTCCCAAGAGCTGACATTTCCATTCCTCAGTTCCACTTCTTCCATGCCCATGTTACCCGTCTTTACTCCATTCTCAATATGGAGGAATATTGAACTTTCTTTACTCAGTGTTTTTATCAGAAAATACACTAGCAGTATTTTACATGTTTTATAAGTGTACAGAAGACTCGGGAGGTGATGCCCCTTAGTTTCTTTTCCTTCACTGTTTCTCTCACATTTCATTCAAACTGTTTTTCCCTCTTTTCTGAAGTCCTGATGCAAGCTGACATCAATGCCCTGAGGGACTCACTACCACCTTCATGAATTTGCTCATATTCTTGAATTATTAATGTTCAGTAAGACGTAGTCACAGCCTTTTCCTATCTCTGAAACTGTAGTGTAAAGTCAGCAGCCTTTGGAAGATCCCAGCATATACTTTAACATCTGCTATTCCATTTATGATACGCCTAGGAAATAATTAGATTTGTTTTAAAAAGGGATGGCCTGGAGCAAGCTCAGGGCACAGTTCTCTTGGGACTAAAGGAATGAGTGAGATTTTGTACGTGTGCGTGCATATATTGTGCACAAACACACACTTTGATACATCTAAGGAACGGAATGAACACTTCTGAGAATTCCAAGTAGAATTGGCATTTGGAGTATTATCTTAATAGCCAAACAAATTGACATACAAGTTTTGACCTCTTTCTCTTAGACACAATGAGCAAATGCTATTATCAGATGTCACGAGTTTCAAAATCAAGGGGCATTTTGTACCTGTCTTTTCAAAAATTTTTAATTTGTATATACTTGTATATAGTACTGTGTTTCATGTGGATACTTTACTTCAAGTGTCTAATGACTTTTGATCACAGTCAGCTTCCCCCTGTGGCCCCTGTACACTCTTCCCCTTCTCAGTAGTCTCCCTGCTTCCCCGAGATCCCCTTCTACTTTCATGTCATATGTTTTATGTTTGTATTCTCCATGGTTTCATCAATTTTTGTTATCAACTTAAAAATAAACCTTTGGGATAAGAAATTTCAAGCATTAGCCACACTGCTTTAGTGACATCAACATTTTTATTGTCTAGGTAGTATATTTTTGATTCTATTCATACCCAGGAGTTCCCCAACTGAATTTGTTTGTCTTCCACTGTTCTAGCCCATGACTTACAACAAGAACACTGTTGAAGTGAGTTAGTTTTCTCAATCCTGTTCATTCCGAAGTTTGAACTAATTTGATGGCATGTTTGCAATGCTCATTTCATAATTTTCAAACAATAAAAAATAAGGGTTCTAGAAAACCAGGAGCACTCACTGTTTTAAAGAACATCAAGATAACAATATGTAATTATTATTGTTATGCGCATAATCATTCTGTGACCACTGAAGGGAGCAAATTTATGGTAATGTAAATACAGAGCCCAGGAGCATAATGATTCTGGTCACTGATAGCTGTCTTAAGCCACTAACTAATCTACTCTCAATTACTGAATCGACTTTTCTTATTAAAGGTGGCAACACTTTTCCATATACCTATATCCATTTCTTCCATTTTATTAAAATAGCCTTTTCTGTGATTCTCTAAACTTAGCAATCGCATATTTTTTAGCTCATGTCTTATAGAATAGATAAATGTACCCCATGGATAAAATATAGGGACTAATGTATATTAAGCATATGCTCTACTACTGAACTATGTCCCTGGCCTTATTATTTTTATCTCACTACTCTTGGTGTTCTAGTATATGAATGTTTAAAACACTGTATGTGGCATCACATCACAGAGAAACGTTAGATATTTCCTTTCTTTCCTTCCACTTCCTACTGCTCTTATTGATTCAAACTTCTTCATATTTTTCAAATTCACTGAGACTTTCTACACCTACTTCAGCTGACTTCCTTCATTTTCGATCATTCTTCACATAGACTGCTGTAATAGATGCCAGTCACTCTTCCAGCTCCATCTCTTCCCCTGACAATCCAAAACCAAATTGCTTCCAGGAGAAGCTTTCTAAAATAAAATTTTGGCATGTCATTTCCCTGCTTAAAATTTGTAAGCATTTTCCTATCCTTTGAGGATATTGAGTGTTTTGCATGACATTTAAAACACTTATTTTTTTCTTTTCCTTTTCATATGTTGCCTAATCTATTGATGTCTAAACCTCCATGCCCCAATTCTCCTGATTAATTTTTAAATTCAGTAAATATGACATACTTTCTCAAAACTTTATGGCTATTTAAATTCAACTTCTATAAATTTCTTCTAAATTATAGTATTTTATATGTCAAATCCTTTTTTATCTTCTAAGATTACTAGCAACTATCTCTTCTGTGTTTTATAATTCAATATTTCTTAGTTGCATTGAATCATTTATGTACAGCGTTCACATGGTGTTACTCTGTACCTCCACTGGAACATTTTTAACAAGTCAAATTCTAATCATTTTCATGTCTATTTCTCTGTTAAACTGAACTCTTGGAGCTAAGCACCATTTGTCATTGTATTTTGCTTTTCTCATTGTGCCTGGCACATAGTAGACAAACAGTGTTTGTTTTTGAATGAATAGAGAGAAAAAGAATTGCTAATGTAAAGACTAAAAGCTATCTGTATGTTACATCAATCCAAGTTGTTAAATAGAAAAATGCCAGAGTGTTAATTGTTTTTTGTTTGCAGTTGTCTCAGTGATGACACATGGCCTGTTTCATGCTTGCTTGTGCTCTCTTGTTTTAATCTTAGACAACATGAAATCTTGCTTTATAGTTTTGAACTGTGTCATCTGTTCTGGAATGTACTCAGGAATAAAAGTTACATGGGATTTGTCTTAAACAGAAATTTCAATCACAAATCTGGAAAACACAATTAAACTCAGTTTTAACAAAAATTAAATATTAAGTGCTTAATGTTAAATGAAAGCGTATTCTGTTGACTTAAGGAAAGACTTTCCTTAAAGACTAAAGGAAAGAAGCCATCTTAGAGTGGCTTCAGGAGATGAGCTTCTGTAGCTGATTAATGGTGCATTTAACGTGTTGCAATTATGAGGATACAGGGGATCATAGAATGATGAACTGCTCTTATGCATTTCTCAGAATCACAGAATCTACAAAATTTCCTTGCTGATGATGCTATAAAGTTCCATGCTTAGAGAACTCATCTATTCCAAACAAGCAGCTAGTGATACAAGCTGACAAATGAGCAAATCCTAGAGATGGGTCATCTGGAATGCAGAACCCCTGCAAGAGCAACAACAGAGAGTGAGAACGGAACAACTAAGAAGTTGCGTACTTGGTTCTGATCACATTTCAGTGGTCTAGTAGTATGGCCTTGCCTGACTGTCAGAGGGCAGGGAACATAAGGGAATAAACAGGTATTGAGTATTTCTTTATGATTTATAGAACATCTTTCATAAATGTAGCTGTAGAAGTCCTGTCTTGGAAAAGTCAGTAAACTTTTTGAAGTTTCAGAGAGAGAATAAAGACCATTAATCTCTTTCCTGTAAGCAATACTACTGATTTACTTTTAAGGTTCAACTTTTAGAAATTCACTTTTTACATATATATGTATATAAGTATATATTTTCATTTAATACTATTTTATATAATTATGTATTCAGATAAGCATTCACTACAATATAAACATTTTCATTGAATTAGACATAAAATAATAGTTGAAAGTAATATATCATTCTACTTTGCTGAAGAGGGACAAGAAAGATTTTAAGAGCCAGTGAGGGGGTGCATGACCATATGGAAATATAATCTTACAAGCTACTGGGACCCTATTCGTATGAACCTACAGCAATGGCTTTGGCATGCTCAGGTTCACACAAACTCAAGCAGACCAAAACTAAGCATAGCACTGGGGAACTGGGTAGCAGATCCCAACCTTTGACTAAGAAATGTTGGCAAATGATTATTGTTGGGTGAGGATGAGCTAATGTTCACCAAGAATTTTTTGTTCCAACGTACAGTGTCCAAGTGGCCAAATACTGCTTTTTAATCATGCAAAGGTACATAATACCCAAATGCTTAGCTTTGCTGGATATGGACTTTAGGCTAGCTCACACAGTTCCTTTCATAAGACTGTATAATCTTATGAACTATTTTTATAATATTGCTGAAATAAATTGGTAATTTGGGGGCTGGAAAGAAGCTCAGCAGCTAAGTGCATAGACTGCTCTTGCAGAAGACCCAGGTTTGATTCCTACCGTGTGGCTAAAAACTGCCGGTAAGCCCAGTTCCAGGGTATCCAACTCCCTCTTCTGAGCTCCATGGATATTTCAAGACATGGGTGCATTTCCACACATACAGGCAATACTTATATACGTAATATGAAACTATTAAATATTTTTTAAATGATGATTTTTTTTTGTTTTTATTATATCTTGCTAACTCTCTTGAGGAAAGCTGAATGCACAAAGTGAAGCCAGCTAAATAGAAATGATATGTGTACTGTGGATAGCAGAGCTGGGGGTGGAGGAGGCTACTTAAGGCCTTTAGAGTGCAAATAATTCTATCATAATCTCAGCCTTTGGTCATAGAGTTTCAGGATTTGGTGTTTGTCTTGATAGATTCAATCTTGCATTGTTTCTATCATTCCTTGATATATTCTCATTTCCTTTTTTAGTTCCTCCTCCTCCTCCTCCTCCCTTCTCCTTCTCCTGTTCCTTCTCCTTCTCCTTCCTCTTCCTTCTCCTTCTTCTTCTGCTTCTCTCTCTGCAATGATATGGGAATATGTTTCCTGATTTTGATATTGCAAGGATTCACAGTTACAAGACTGACTTGAGTCTCAGAACAGACTTCCAACTTTTGACTGTTAATGACTATGGGAAATTATGGACTTGGCACATGCACATATGCATTTGCATCCCGAGATGGCCATGGGCCTCTGAGAACCAGAAACAGAATATTGCAGCCTGAATATTTTATTATCTCAATAATCTTACTTGTCTGAACACTAGATTCCCAGCTAGTGGTGCTGTTTGGGAAGGTTGTGGTGCTGTTTGGGAAATTGCGGTGCTGTTTGGGAAGATTTTGATGCTATTTGGGAAGTCTGTGGCACCTTTAGTTGGGATAGACCAACTGGGAAAAATGCATTACTGGGGAAAGAGCTTGAGGTTTTATAGTCCAGACCAACTTCGTCTTGACTTTCTGCTTCCTGTGAATGCAAAGTGAACAATCAGCCTTCTCTTCGATAACTATACCTTCTGCATCAAGATGTACTACATTCTCCTGTGCTGTAAAGCAAAACAAACTCTTCCTTCAATAGTTTCTGGTCAGCTATTTTGTCACAGCAATGAGAGATTAATAGACCTGGCTATCTAGCTAGTAGTTCCCTACAATTTGCTCCACCAGTTCATAGAACTCAAGGAGGATTTAATTATTATCATGGACATATTAAAAGGTTGGTAGCTGATTACTGTTGGGTAATGAAGAGCTAATCTTCTCAAAATCAGGGACTCTGGATAGGCTAACTAGACCTCAGTGGATCAGCTTGCACTGAGGAACATCTGGGCACACTTAACATGGCACAACAGGCTTTAACACAGATGACAGAATGCATGGATTCCAGTTGGGAGAGCTGTGGGGGAGGTGCTGGTGGGGAATGTGGTATAACGATGACTCAGACTGAGAATTTCTGTATGAGATGCACAAAGATTCAATTTTTAAAAAAGAATTTAAAAATACACCATATCAAAAATTTTAAAAAAGGTAATAACATGAATGAGACAAATGGAAAAGGCAGATGAAAAGATACAAAATGAAAGTCCTAAAGCATTGTCAACATTGTAATTCCTGTTCTTTGAGATTTAGAGTTCCTCTCCCAGCATCCCAGTTCTCTGAACTTCATTCTTTATGAAGATTCGATCCTATAACACAATTGATTATTAACACTGTCTCGTCTCTCACTACTCCATTTGCTAGATGTCGGGAATCTGCTGAAAGTAGCAAGCTTCTAATCAATCTTTGGTCTTTCTTGGAAAATTTTGTGGCTCGAAGCCATCTATAGCATGAATACCTGACTTGTATTATTAGAATAAAAGATGCTGTCAATTACAAAAGACTGTCGTAACTCTGTGCCATACATTGAGGAAGAGATGTTATTGCCTCTATTGTTGGGAAATTATATGTGTGTGTGTGTGTGTGTGTGTGTGTGTGTGTGTATAACTTATATCACAGTGCAATATCACAAGCAACATAAAAAGAATGTATTACTTGGTTAGATATTTTTAAGTTTTAGATTTGTATTTTTCTCAGAAAATTGGAACTAAATTTGTTCAAATTTAGGACATGTGGATGTTTCTTCAGGTAATATGATGTGCTATTACAGACAAACAATAAACAATCGATATGTAAACAAAATAATAAATTCAATTGTTCTAGGGTCATAAATACACACTGGTGGAAAAGCACTCGTCTGAATTACTATACTTATAATAACAATGTCTATAATCATTCTGTTCAATTTTTATTTATTTACATTTATTTTACATGTATTATTATTCTGCTTGCATGTATGAATGTACATCATGCATATGTCAAAAGAGGGCATAGGATCCACTACAACTGGAGTTTCAAATGGTTGTTAGCTGCTTGGTACAACATAGCATATCTTATAAGTTCTTTTAAATGATGTCTGTTTTCTAATTCTGTTCTAACAGAATCTTTTCTTTTATGTATGAGCCATTATTTACCACTTATGTTAAAGTCCTAGGAATTATTTTATTTATTCTATCATCATATACTTATTCTAACTGTTATGTTGTTTCTCTCAGCATGCCTCCATCATTTTTCAATTTTTATTATCTTAACCCTACTTTTATTACCAAACATTGTTTTATAAAACTTTATCTTTGTGTACTAACTGCACAGGAAGGAATTTCTCTCATTAATCAAGATTCCTGTGGGGTGAATATTCTTCTTCTCTTCATTCTCCATTAGTCCTCTTAACCAGAATGTCCAACTGATGTCCTGTTGTGAGATACTTTGTATAGCAGCAATTGATTTTCATTTATGAAATGGGACATCCTGGGCCATGGCCCATCAGAGTTTTCATCTCTAGTGCTTATGCTCTAGGGCAGTACTCTTGTGCCAGAAGAAAACTTTGAAAATAATTCTCTCTTTTAAGAGTCACAGTATAGATCTTGCAGCAAACAGTCCCTACGTAGCAGTCAGATTTAAACAACATACCTAAAATGGCATATTTTATTATTTTATTCTCATCATAAACCTTGATGTTTCACTAAGACAGTGTAAGCTAATGAATAAGGAATCTCTTATAAATGATCTCTCAAAGTGTTTATTTTTGTCATTTATCTCAAACAATTTACACATATGACTAGATACATGACAAAGACAGAAACCAAATAAAACTTTAACAAATTCAGAATTGAAAAGTATGTGGGATTATAATATCGGTTCATAGAATAACTGCAGAAAACATACAGGTTTCTAGATTAAGGGCTAAGGGTGCATATGTAAGACAAGAAGCCAGATTCGTGTACTGTCAGAGAATGCTGAGCAGGTAACGTTACTGCATGATTTAACATTTACAGAGTCCAGTTCCAACAGACTTAACCTGGAATTGAAAAGGAGTTAAACAAAAATCTCTCCTGAATAGATTTTGATACTCCCACCTCCTGTGAAACCACAACCAGAAATAGTGTAGGATTTTGTGGGAAGCTGAAGGGATGCAATCAGAGATTGAGAGGCACTTGAAAGCTGCTTTCAAGTAAGTCTGTTGGGTAATCTGAAAGCTAGATCCTCCAGCCTCATGTTGGGTATATGTTAAACCCCAATTTTAATTTACAGCCTGTAATATAGTTTCCTTGGCAGTGCTTCATAAATCTCCATTTCATCCGGACAACTGCTGCATGATAATGGTGCTTTCTTGGGAGCAGCTTCTATCTGTGTTAAGCCTGCATCTCGGACCAGGAAGCCTTCTGCTTAGAGAGTAGTACTCAATGCCAATCTTAACAAATGCACAGGCTTATGGAAAATGTGTTGGTGCCTCACATTGTTATGCAGGTCCATGGTCATTAAAATTTTATCATATAAACCCTACTGTCTGCATAGAAGAGAAACTGAAAATGTTGGTAAGGGATGATCACATATTTTATCAGAATCTCCTGAAAGAGAAAACCAACATGTTTAGAGCAGGAAGGAACCAAAATAACACTGCCTGTAATTTAAGTAAAACAAAATGTCAAAACCCCTGAAATTGACATTTATCTGCTGCAGTTCACTTTTCTAGTTCCCTTGAATGTTTCGGTTTCCCAAAGTCATATGGCAGCTTGATCCAGTTGCACATGATATGATTTTCATGTTTCTCCTAGAAAACTGATATTAATCAACGGAGGCCACTGAGACCTGTAGGCAAAGTCAGCAGGCTATTGATTGCAGTGTTGACTTATCAAAGACCTGAGAGATTAGTGTGCTCAGAGCTTTATGTAGGAATAAAGATTTGAAAGGCTGGAACCTGATTTGGCTAGTACATTCTAACTTACAAAGCCAGATAAAATTCAAAACAGTGGGGCGGGGGAGAAAAATAATTCTGCAGTACTTAATACATTCTTTTCAAATAACCTTGCATTCCTTCAACCAAATATTCCTCCCTACAGTTGTGTCTGGCTACATTTCATTGTGAGTATTGTATGCTTTTTTTTTTTTTTTTTTTTTGATTTAGGACATGCTGTGGATTGACTCGAATGCTCATAGGCTGTTCCAATTGTGGTCAATGGAATGAGTAATCATTTTTGAAAAATGAAAATCTACTAGAGTTTTGAAAATATATAGGAATTGTTGTTTCTTGTCATATTTTAACATTTTATTATTTGGAACACCTTCAATGATTTATGCTGAAAGTTTTCAAGGTTAAAATCAGAGTATGGTCAGATAGCTCTGTAAAGCATAAGAAATCAACCAAAAACAATTGTTGGTTTACCATTTAAATACTAGTGTAAATTTTTAGATAGATAATTCCTCATTTGGGGGACAGTTGTGACTGGTATTCTAGAAGTCATAAAAAATTTGCTCTGATTTATCTTTTCCTCTTCTGCATTTTGTATTGCAATAGAATTTGATGGGGAAAAGTCTTTGTTGTCAAGGAAAGTTAATACATTTCTGTTCAAATTAACCCTAAGTATTCAATTTGTTTCCCTAACAGTAGCTAAATGAAGCATATTTTAATTTTAATAATATATATTTAATATATAATGAAATTAATATAATTGCACATGACTGCTATATACTTATTTCTTAAGCAATTCACTTTTATCAAAGTCTGGTTTTTGAGCTTAATCATAAAAAATTTATAAGCAAAGAGATACATGAGGCTGTGATGAATCCATACAAGTGTTCAGTGTTCAATGTAGACATTGAAAACTGATTGTCAGTTTTATAAACATGATTCTGCCATATTAATATGCTCAGTTAAATACAGTTGAAAAATTGAAATGGGAATAATCAATGTTTGTACTTATGCTACATATTCATATGAATATATATATATATATATATAACATCTATGTGAGGATAAGTCTAATTAAGGTACTTCAATAAATGATATATATCTTATCTCAGCTTGACTTGTCAGTATTGGACAATATTTACTTACTTCACACTGTTTCCTGTGTTATACCACTTTATAACCTGTCTATAAAGCAACTGAACAATATTTTCAGTTTAGAACTTAACTAAATATTATGAGGAAATCAATAATTAGCTGAGAATGACTGAACCTACATTCCAGATTCTGTAAAAATGAGGTAACATAGTTGTGAATATACAAATATATATATATTCATATGCATTTGCTTACAAATATTTAACTTTTGCCTTTTAGTTCATATTCACTGCATTTGTAAGACAGTTTCATGAATTCTTTGTATAAGAATGAAGTATTTTTTCAAGGATTGACTTGACTAGTGCAAATAGACAAAACTTTCAACAGTGAGATAGTAAGTGAACAGTAAATTATTCTAAAATAGTTAATAATTATTTTGGTATTTTTTATTGAGACAGGTTCTCCCTGTAACACCAGCTGGCTTGGAACTTGCTTTGTAGACAGCTTTTGCCTTGACCTAGTACAGACCCGCCTGACAATGTCATGGGATTAGAGGCATGCAGCAAACATCCCTGGCATTTAATAGTAGTTTGAAGAGACTATTAAGAAACAGAATAACAGCTGAAATGAAAAATATGAACCTAAAGAATGCCATAGTTTATTTTGTAAATACTGTTAGCGATATATATCTTTGAGAGTCCTATCATATGTTGCACTGTAGATCCATATTAGAAATTATACATTGGTGTCATTTTACTACTTCCTTCTTTGACAGGATGCTCCAGAATATTGTTGTCATAATCCTGTTTGAAATATGAAATGTCTTTGGCAAGAATTTAAAAATAAGCCCTTTCATTATCCTTCACCGTTCAATAAAAACCTGTGAGGCACTGTTCCGCAGTACTTGATAAAAGTAAAGAGCAAATTCTAAGTTTCATTATACTAGACTGTTGGGTGTTCTTATCTGTGTACCTTAGTGTGTGGAATAGCAGAGAAAGCAGAAAAAACTCAGGGAAGTAAGTCAATCTTGAATTCTAAGGATTCCTCCGGACCTAGTTTTAAACTACTCATGACAGAAAGAAAACACAACACACTAAACAAAAAACACAGAATGACACTAGAAATTAGTTGCTCCGATTTCTCAAACCTTGAAAAATAAGCTGTTAGATCTTCAAATAATAACCAATCGGATTACTCCCTGCAACAACAGTTGCCATGCTTAGGAGGCAAGTTTTACATATTATTTTTTAGTCACCTTCATCAACAGCACCTATTTGTTGTATATTAGCAACTTTCTTAATACCGTGCTGTTAATATAATGATGCTCATGCCTCATAATTTTAATTCAAAATAAAATAGTAGGCCTTTGTCCAAAAAGCCTCATAGTATGTCTCAATAAATATTGAGATTATCGCATATAGGTCATAGTCTACTTTGTATTTAAATCTTGGGACAAGAGAGATCTTTTTCTGATATTCAACAGTATTTTCACATATATAAAACTAATTCTACATATCCATAATTTAGAATAATTTACATATTAAATTGTTTTTATTGAATGAGGTTTGAATATCAAAAACAATTTAGCATTTAGCCTCACAGAAACCTCTGGTTTTTCTAATGAGTCCCACTGGAATACTAATATCTAATTGGAAAATTCTTTCTCTGTGTATCCATATGTGTGAATTTGTTGAATGTATATGTACATATTGTGTATATATGGGGTGATCTGAGCACATGTGGATGCATGCATGTGGAGTCCAAAGTCATTATTTTCCTCAATTGTTCTTCACCTTATTTTTGAGACTGAGTTTCTCATCAAACCTGGGGCTCATGAGTTGGGCTAGATTTTCTGACCAGTAAGCCTCAGGGATTCTTTAGTTTCTGCCCCCCAGGGTTGGGATTATATATATGCACCACCATATTTTGATTTTCATATACTGAACTGGAAATAAACATATCTTTGTAATTGCTTAGCAAGCATTTTAAAGAATGAACCATCTCCCCTCTCTTTGCAACATACTTGTTGGTGTGAGTATATTTATGTTCTTTATAGATAGGCACATCTTCAATTAACATTTAATGAACTCTTTGAGTAAAATTTAATTTTTTCTTTATTTATCACTGACTAGTTTCTACTACCTCAAAATAAATCCAAACCATTGGCAAGAGGGATATGTTTCTTTGACAAGTATAGTTTCCAAAGATCTCTTCTCTTAGACTTGCAATAATGAATCACCCACAAAATAAATATTTCTAATTCTCCAAGTAGTGCATTAGCCAGGCAAATGCTTCAGACATGAATAATGGAAAAAAATAAATCAAACAATACCCAAACAGTAAAAATCCAATACGTTCTAGAATTATATCATAAACGTAGACTAATGGACATTTTGGAATGATGTAAGTGCTATTTAGATTGGTGGTAGCGAGACAGTAAAGACAGCTGGAAGAAATTATTACTGTAAGTTAGAGAAATATAGATAATTTAAAAATTTCCTTTTATACATATAGCTTATATTTCAAAAATAACTTTGTTGATTTTTTTTTTTTTGTGTGTTGCTTTGTTTTGATTTGTCTATGCTTATCACAGAAAGTCTGCGTGTTGCCAAGTGCACTGTGGTGTCCTCATTGGTTCTTTTGTTAACACCTGCTTTCAATGTCATTTCTAAAGCTGGAAACAAAATGAGGCAGCATTGCAATATCTCAAAGCTTTCTAAAAATGGTTCTTTTTTTCACTCATTTGTGCTTTGAATACATGTTAGTAGGAAGTAGAAATTTTTTCTTCCTTTATTTTACTTTAAAAATGTCATTTTTTAGAACACAACATATAATTATCGGATAGTATTCTACATTTCATGTATCAATCAGTGTTAGGAGGAATGTAAGTATTTTAACTGTGAGTTACTTAAAAAATTAAATAAACAAATGAGCTTTAGAAGTTTTGTATTTTATATCTTCTTATATGCCCACCTGTTTTCATTTTATTGTAAAACAATAGAATATTTAGCTTCCTAAGTCTTAGACAATAATTGCAGAAGGAATCCTAACTTTAAACAAGCAATGAAAAGCCTGCAATATTTAAGGTGGAGTTCTGTTAGACAGATTCCCATTAACACAATTACACAATATGGTTATAAAGAGGAAAATCTTATTTCTTCCAGGTTTGGGAAGTTTTAGAGTGATGGGTGGTTTACACTGCATTTGACTTATAGCAAAGCAATTAATCAATTTGGGAACATGTAGCAGTGCAAAATTGCTCACCACATTCAGAATAGAAAACCATAAGAGAATATTCTGAGGCCATTCTCAATGATATACCAGAAATGATGTAAGGATCTCACACTAGGTCCCTAAACACCAAGTCATTGAAGCACCACTTTATAAACTAAGTCTTTAACATGTAGGCCTTTGTACGATATCCAAGATTCAACCAATCCTAGAGAATTCACATGGATATGAAAAAACAAAAACAAAACATCTCACTTTGTCAAAATACAACTGTGTTTCAGTTGATGTTGCTTGCTCCAAGAACAATTGATTTACCTTAAACATACTTAATTGATGAATAAATATCTTTCATTATGCCTGTCTGTACTCATTAAAAGGGCTAAAATAAAGTATAGTTTCAGAACTCAGTAAATCCGAGGCCACATTTCATCATTGCAACCGGGTCACAGATAACGGGGTCACAGATTCAGCAAGAAAATGACTGTTTAAAATGTTACGGTGTTGAGTAAGATTTCTGTAAAGTTTTATAGTAGTTTCGGCAGAGTGATAAAAGATTCTGACATTTCAATGTATTATGTATAACACTGAAAAATTAACCTGGAAAAGATGGTAACATTACAATGAAAGAGAAATGTATTACTTTTTGTTCATTATTATTAGTGTGAGAGCATTCATGTGCCACAACTCACATGTGGAAGTCAGAGGATAACTTGGGGGTGTAGGTTTTCTCCTTCAACTCTGGGTTCTGAATAGCAAACTCATATAATCAGGCTTTTGTAGCAAGCAGTTTTTCACACTGAACCGTATCACTGGATCAGAGAAATTTCCAGTCTTTGAGTTTGATAGTAGATAAAGAGAAACTCCTGGGAAGCTGCACTGAGTGAGAAGATTATTTGTGTATAAATAAACTCACCCAATATTTGATATGGTTTTCTGATTAGAGAAATGGTGAATAAGCATACTTCGTAATGCATATTGATCGTTCAAAAGCACATTGTGAACTCAAAAGCAAAACAACTCAGTCAAGTCTCTTAACACACGTCCTGGGAAATATGCTTCTACAGGAAACTGCTTTCTAGGAACCCATGCACATATGTGGATATTTTAGTGTTTGAACGAAGAAGTTAACCACTGAAGAGCTCTTTTTAAAAGGCATTGGAAATAACAAACAAATGTTAAAATTAAAATAAACATTTCTCCACGGTTTGTGGCAGATTTTACATGAGAATCTATAACAAGTGTATTACGATGCTAGAATATTAGAAAGAATGAATGCTTGCAATGACTGTGTTGTTATTCTTATGAGTTTTGGTTTGAATAGCTTTTCATGCATAAGTCTCCTATAAGAACACTTAGCAGGAGGCTATTACCATCTCATGGTGTCTTTGCTCTTTATTTCTAGTGAGAAAAATTTTCCAACAGCTTTCAAAAAATTTTATGAAAATGTGTTTTTTTTTGGCATCTGATTATGGACTCCTTGGTGACAGGATATGTTGTTAGTTTTTGAATGACCAGTGCTTGAATGCAAATATTTATTGAAATAAATTAGAAACTCCAAGAAATACATTGAAGAGTTTGGGTTCAGTTACATCAATGGTGTTAACATGCACAAGACCTATACAATCTCAGGCAGTCAGAACCCCAACACAGAACTGTGTGAAATGGGCAATAAGTCTTAGTTGAAGATTTACTGGCAGCTAATTACTTCTGGGTGAGGAAGAGCTGATCTTCTTAAAGGGTAGGACTCTAGATGGGCTGACTAGACCCCAATGCATGAACTCACGCTGAGGAACAACTGGGGACACAATAGGCCTCAACACAGATAACAGAATGGATGAATTCCAGCAGGCAGGGTATGGGGCAGTGCCAATAAGAAAGGGAATATAAAGATGATTAAGATTGATTAAGATGTTCTATATGAAATACACGAAAATTTAAATTTACAAAAAGTAAAATAAAATTTCTGGTTCATATTGTAACAATAGATACTCATCTTTGTATTTACAGAAAAGTATACCTTTCTCCACTCATCAAAGAAGTTTCTTTTCCTGGCAGAACGAGACCACTGCTTTTTGTCAGGATATTTTATCACAGAAACAGAAATGAAACTAAGACAACAGGCAGATATTTTCTCTCATTCATAAGCTGTCTATTCATTCTGTTGATAGATTCTTCTCTGTGTGGAAGCTTTTTAAGTTCATATAATCTGTTTGTGAAATTGTGGTGCTATCTCCTCTGCTTTTGAAGTCATAGTCACAAAGATTTTGTCTGTACCTAAATCACGAAGTATATTCTGTATATTTTCTTCTGGCATTTTTAAATCTTGTGAATTTAAATTAAGGACTTTGATCCATTTTACTTTATCATTGTTCAGGGTAAGAACAATGGATCTACTTTCACTGATCTACAGGTTGATAATCTATTTTGCTAATAGCATTTGCTAAATACACTGTCATCTTTCAAGTGTGATTTGGATATTTTTGTCAAAATGTGGGTGTCCATAGCTTGGTGGGTTCATTTCAGATTTCAGATCCTCTTCTGCTCCATTGGTCTACATGTCTATTATAGATATAATAAATCTGTGGAATAATTTGAAACTTGGTATTACATCTCCAGCAGTGTTTTTTTTGTTTTGTTTTGTTTTGTTTTTTTTCTGTTAAGGATTGCTGTGGCTATTCATGATCTTTTGGGTTTCCATATAATTTTTTTTTCTATTTCTGTGAAGAATGTCATTGGTGGGGACTGCATTTAATTTGTGGATTACTTGGGGTAATATAGCAACTTTTATAATAATGATTGTGCCAATTCTATAACGAGGCAACCAAGTAGGCTTCATTCCAGATAGTCAAAGCTTGTTCACCATATGGACACCGATAAATGGAATGTACCATATGAATACACTCAATGATAGAACCATAGATCATCTCAGTAGATGATAAAGAGGCATTTGATAAAGTTTCCGTTACTTGTGATAAAAGTATTTCAGAAATTAGCTAAGGGAGCTAAAAGCAATGCAGGCTAAATATGATAAACTTTCAGCCAACATTTTACTAAGAGGAAAAAACAGAGAATATTTACTCAACAATATTGAATAAGATATCCAACCTTATTCTATATAGTTTTTGATGTCTTATCTTGAACAATAAGAGAAAGAGATAAGAAAATATAAACAGGAAAGGAAGAAATCAAATTATCATTATGCTTAAAGAAAAACCTATAGATTCCACTATGGTTCCAAAATGGTTAGTTTTCATAAACACTTTCTGTTGCAGGATACAAAATCAGCATACAAAAATCAGTAGCTTTCATATATACCACTTCAAAACTACTAAGAAAGAAGCTAGGAAAAAACATATCATTCAAAATTTTCAAAAACAAAAATAAAATAAAGTTCCTAGGATCTGACATAGTCACAAAATGAAGGACCTCTACAATAAACATTTAAGACAGTGGTAAGAAAATTTAAGAAAACACTAGATATTGCAAATTTTTGCCTTTTAAAATGATTTTGCCTTTACTTAGTGTGTGTGTTTGTGTGTGTGTGTGTGTTTGTGTGTGTGTGTGCTTAGTTTCACAGCCTGAATAAAAAGTATGGGAATCTCGATTCTTTCCTTCCACCATTTGAGTTCCTAATGATTGAACTCCACTCCTTAAGTCTACTGGCAAGTGCCCTTATCCACTGACCTGTACTGCGGTTCCAAAATTTTTGCATTTAAGCAATAACCTGCTTTTGTTCAGATTTTACTTATATCAACTTTTCAAAGTTCCATATCTCCTTATTTAGGTGACAGTGGGTTTCACATTCTCTCTTTAAATTAAGAACCAGCAACTTAAAGTATCACCATCACATTCTGCTGGCTTTCTGATATGGTATTTAGCCTAATGTATCAGCATGCAGCTATGTGCAGGTTTCACTTTTCTGAAGTGATGAGGCATGAAAAACAATTATGGCAGCTAGAGAGACTTCCTTCTGATAGCACTCATCTTCCTCTGCCTCCTTTTCTTCTTTCCATTTTCTTGATGCATGCCTTCTAAGATGGGCAGTTGTTAAACTAAAACCTAGTATGTTGATACAATGCAATCAATATTCATTTTTATGTCTTTTTTTTCTGATAGATTCTGTTTTTGCTACAATTACATCTAAACTGTGTTTAGTGCAAGTTGTTTGCTTTTAATTGGTTCCAAACCTTTATTATAATCCTCCTCACCCTCTCTTAGTTTCTTGCAGTCATGGCAACAACCTCTATTTAGCCACTGTGAGTCCCTCTAACCAAGAGTTTCGAATGTCTGGTCAAATTGGTCGAAGGCCAGGAATATGTGTTGATTCCAGAGTTGGAGAGTGATCACTTTTATTTGTCCAGGCTGATAAAAATTGGAAGTATTTTGGTCTGTTTGCTTTCTTTCAGGCAAGCTATCTTTTATTTTCTTGTTTGAATTTCTTGACTATTAGGTGTCACTTCAAATAACTGTTAAAGAAAAACATTCACTTCAAATATTTTTCTATTTTCTGTGCTACCTTATTTCCTGTCAGTTGATTATGTTTGCACGTATAAGAATGAGCTTCACTATAGAATTTCTGGTATGGCTTTGAAGTTCTGAAATTCTGTTACAAAGGATGTAATGTGATTGCTTTTTTATGGGAAAAGAAAGGCAAATGGCGTTTGGTGAAAAGACAGGGTATGGAGACTGGAGCACTGATTTGGAACAGGTCTAGATCATTTTTGCCTGGAATAAGTGGTATACGTGTAAACAAATGGTCTTCTGAAAGAAAAGCTGAACACTAAAAAGGTTAAAAGAGGCCTACCATGACACTCATCGTAACCCCTTGCTGAAAAGAAATGTTACTATAAAACAGAAGTTTGGAAGCACAGAAAGGGGATAGTTGCAAATAAAGGCTAAGAGAGAAAACTGCACCGCAGTGATTGGTTTGATTTGGTGAATAAATTGCTATTTTCAGATTCAGTTTGTATCAATAGGTGGTCATCTGTACACCTGCAGAGCCCGTCATACTCAGGATCCAGGATTCTGAGCATTCTATCTTAAACAAAAGGTTTGCCTTTTCACAATAATTACACCCCTGTGTCTGAGGTCTCAGTATAAGAGAGGAGCTTTTGATGTCTGAGCACCAAGCAATACCCTTTTCTGTGTCTAGTGGAGAAAACAACACAACAGGAAAAATCTATAAATTTAGAGAGTATCATAGAAAATTCTGTCTTTTGGTTTAAAACATAACAAAGGGTATAAAACTGCTAGAACAATTCATCTTTATCAAATGTGACTGATCACCTGAGGTACAAGTCTTTTTCCATAAGAAGGTAAGGAAATTAGGTCTTGGATACTCAGTATACCCACTGTGGTTGATTGAATTAAACGAGCTCCTCAAAGTCACCACATAGACCTTTAATTAGTTTTCTCATTGCTATGACCAAATCAAATAACTAACAAGAAGCAAGTAAGGGAGGAACGGTTTACTTTGACTCACAATTTGTTAGGGAACTCTTGGTGGTTGGAGCCATGAGGTGGCTGGTTACATTGTGTGGACAGTTCAGCAAGAGAACAGAGATGACTACGTATTCTCCTTTTTCCCATTTCTTCAGCTTGTGACTACGTTGCATTGGATGGTGCTACCACTTTAGAATGGGCCTTTGTCAATTAAACTTCAGGAGAAATACTTTCACAAACACACTTAATAATGTATCTCATTAATTCCTTAGGTATATATTAATCTAATAAAGTGGAAAATGAAAATTAACTATCTTATTTCTTCTGGGAGAAAGGCAGTGAAATATTTACAGTCTTTCACTTTTCAGGAGTAAGAACTGGCATATAAAATATTTAGTATCCTTAAGTTTGGTTCGGGGTCTGGAGAGATGGTTCAGTGGTTAAAAGCACATGCCTTTCCTAGAGAGGACATGAGACTGCAGTTTTCATCCATATCACCCCAGTTGGGAAGTTCATACTCTGTACCTCCAGTTGCAGAGAATCCAACATCCTTTTCTGGATTTGGAAGACCCTGGAATCATGCATGCATATGCCATAATTAAAAATAAAAAGAGAGTGAAAATCTACAATTTGATTTCAGTATTCAAGTTTCCAATTAAATATGTTCTTATCCGTCTTTGAACTTAGAGGGCGGATATTTTTAAAAGGAAGAAATATTAATGTTTAAGACCTGAATTTGCATAAATCAAATGTTTACAAATATTGTCTATTATATTACATTATGAATATTTTAAAAATCCAAGTGATATATGCAAATATTATATATTCACATTAATTTTGTGAAAAGTACAATATTTGTAGCATGTAGTATGCATATAACATACTCTATGTATATAAAACCTATATAATGTGTTTTGCATGCATAAAACATATAGTATAGCATTTGTATATAGAGCAATATACATATACTATGTGTATACAGAGAGATCAAAATAATTCATATTTTAAAAGAATCCTCTAATTAGTGTACACATTACCACTTCCATATGCTTGTACATTCATAGATCCATGTAAACTTTTAACCATGAGGTATAAGAAGAAAAAATGTAATTTATTTCAATGATACTTTTCTAGTATCAAAAACTTCTATGGGTGCTTGAGTTAAATAAAGCTTCATTACTTATCATGTAAGTATATATTCAAGTACATAATGATGTCTTTTTTCCTGTTACATCTGTTTATTAACTATTTTTGGAGTGCATGATTCTCAGGTACTTTTGTAGGTCAGAGATGTGCAGCTACAAGTAGGTCTTACAGAATTCCACATGATTGCCTAAAGACAGCTTCTAAGTACAGGAAAATGTAAATAAATTTGAGGTCGAAATATGTAGATATTAGGGTAGTGAAGGATATTTCTTGTGATCATATACTTTTTTTGAATAATTTGGATTTGAACTCAACATCTTATCCATATTTTTACTGGTGTTTTAAATATTCAGAGAGATTTCATATACTGAGGATTTTAGGATAAAATCACACACACACACACACACACACACACATATATGCAGACACACAGTCTTCCATAATCTTCTATGAATAAAAGGTTTCAGATGACAGCTACATACTCTAGTTTAATAAGAATGCATTATTATTAGAGTCATGATGATAACCACTCTCTCCCTATGCATATGATACTTAACAACAAACCCATCTGATTTATGTGACCTCTTGACAGATTTTTGTTTATTCACTAAAGTCTATATTCCCTGTGGGGACTTGGCTAGGATATAAAAGAAACACATCAACTTTTTAAGACATTTCTTGTGGCTTTCTTGATGGACAGTCTGTTGCTGAGTTTTCTCTGTTACTTTACAATCACTTTTGGAAGAGCTGAGTATCTGTATCTTATCAGTCATTTTAGGGATGCTTTTTCTGGAATCCAGTCTTTTCTGACTCATGTTTTGCCACTTTAGTAATTCAGACAGTTAGAGATATTGTTTGGTCGCTTTGAATGCCACAAAGCTTTACATAAACATTGAATCCCCAAATAATTTTGACTTTAGTATACTGTAACTTCTCTGAAACTACAGTTTGTCAGTGACTCATGGGAGCATGCAGGTGGAAGCTGGCATTAGTCACACATAACATAACAGAGTCAAACTGAGGGGAGTGTCACACAATCAAATAAAGGTTTAATTTATGTATTTTCTGCTTATTTTGTTTTCCTATGCCTTTGTTCACATGCATCTAATTGTAAATGTTGTTCTTGAATTTTTTAAAAGAAATGTAATATACTCATGAATTTAAAATATATAAAAGAAACAGATGTGTTATAAAATATCTGATAAAAGATTTGTTTTTAATGAAAATATATTGTTCATTACAAAATATAAAATGTAATGGAAATCAAAACTGTGTCTATTGAAGAAGTATGTTTATTTGTTGAAGAAGTATTGTGTCTCAAACCTACAAGATGTATAAATGTATTTTGTATCCTTTGAAAAGCTGTGAATCTTTTGATTTTAACTAATTTTTATGTATTTGTGACTCTGGAGACTCTGCTGCTGAAAATTAATTTATAACACTTAAGCTGCTATTTACCAAACTTAAGTTTCCTTATTTCATTCATGATTTGCATGTACTTAGCTGTTAGTCAACATTTACTTAATATTATTTTGAACCATTTCACCTATAACAAGATAGTGTACAATAGAATATATTATATATTGATGGTATATAATTTGCTTCATATGAATAGGAATTTGTAAACTTAAATTAAAAACATCAATAAAACAAAGTAAAAGCAAAGAACAGAATGAGTACTAAACAAGGGAGCTTGTGTAAATGTGTTTGTGTTCAAACACTTGGACTTGAGTCCAGCTGACTTGTATATCATTCAGTCTTAAATGATGTTATTTTTATCTCACCTACACCATTAGTTCTATTAGTATATATTTTCTGAATATCTGAAAAAGCCTAGTTTTTTTCTGTATATAGTAAAATCTTTGAACATTTCATCACTACTTATCTCTCCAATAAATACATGTGCACTGTAGATTTAATTATAGTAAGCCCAGCACCCTTGCAGAACCTTAAGAAACCTACTAGACCCCTCCAAACTTCAGACCATGTCAAACTGTGTAGACTATAGTTTTTCAACATACCTAAATATGATAAAGATTAATTTATAAGCCAGGAGTAGTAAGAGATTAACAACAACTACAACAACTAGCAATAAAATAAAGTAACACTAATGCTGCCAAACAGCTTATGTGAACCTGACTTATTGTTTTCGTTTCTCACAATATTCTGTCATGTTATACTTTGTTTTCAGACTGCAGTTGACAATGGGCAGCAGAAACCATGGGAAGAAAATTTTAGATAAGACCACCATACTCAAGGCCAATATATAGCAATGATTTTCATCAAATTGAAGGAGATTTTGTAGCTTTTGTTTTGTAGAAGATTTTTTAAAGCAGTAATTCTTTTACATTTGGGTGGCGTTTAATTTTAAAAATAATAACACAAAAATCATTTAAAATATGATTTATATCATTTCTCCTTTGTAATTGAAAGGAAAAATGTAAAACAACTAGATTTAGTGCATAAACCTGGGTTCTTGGGCACATACAGAGTATGAGGTGGAGATCTCGTCTTCTCCCCTCATGGTCCCTATCTTTTAGTACCCATTTGTCTTATCCTTGTAAAGAGGTGCATGTTAAAGGATAAGGGAATATCAATGTGTATAAATTGCTTAGAAATTAAGGTTTACTTGATTCCCAACAAGGATGCTATAATTTACTTGAAGTGTCTAAAACCTTTTGTATTGTTTAAATAACATTTTTGGTTTATGCTGAGCTACTTTTCTTGGAGTAGAGTTTACTTATGAAATCAAATTGCATTCTACTCTATTTCTGTTCAATAGATCACGCTTCTGCCCAAATGAAATCATTATATTTTTTCCAAATGGAGGAAGGCAAGAAATGGTGAGTTTTGTCAGGCCAGTCCTTGAGTCGTGTTTTCTCATGTACCAGCGGCTTCTTCATACAGGAAGGCTATTTCAATAGCAGCCACAGTGCTAAGTTCAGAACTGTTGGAGGTTTCACATTGATTGTATTGCCCTTCTGAGAGTGCTGGAAATGCTCTCTGAGGACAAAAAATGCCTAGTACAAAATATCATTGAGTACTTAATGGGTGCCCTTGGGTCCTATGTAGTAGGTGCTATTATTGAAAAATCCTGCAGTGCAGTTAGTACATTCTTAAAGGCTTATATTCTAAATTCTCATGTAGAACCTACACATAAACATACCACAAGGAAAGAGAAAATCCTTTGATATGAAATCAGTATGGTTACATGAGACTATTGCTAAAATATTAGCTATGAAACAAGTCAATGTACTTACATTCTTATTTTGATAATTAGTAATTTGGTCAAGGAACTATCAGAGAGAATATAGACAAAGTACAGATAAAATTTACTGGATTGAGACCAAAACTCATTTTCAAGAAGTTCATTCGCTGAACTCTATGGAATATTTATATCACTGAAAGGCCTGAGGTAAATTGGCAAGATGATCGGGAAAAATGACACAATACCTCTCTCTGTGTAAAGGCTTTGAGCCAATGCACTTATTTGTGAATCCAATTTATCAAATTCATCTCTTAAATTATATAGCCTGCTTTTCTTTAGTAGCTCAAATTGTTTTACAGACGTTATCTCATTTGTCCTCGTAAAAAGATGGGAAGTTACTATGGAGTGAATACTCCATGGAGTGAACATGTTAATGAATGGAAATTTAGAGTTAGTGTTTTTAATCCCTACTGTATCACCCACTGGGTTCTTGACAATGATAAGACAGTTAACCTCTCTGAGCCTTATTTTCTTTATCTAAAGCAGGGAGAAATAGTCAGACTTTTCACTTAATATCATAGGGAGTATTATGAGATGCCATGCAGACAGGGAAGACAATTCTTGAAATTCTTTAGAAGAAAAAACTTCCTCTAAATTTTAATAAACTTAAAGTTACACTACACCATGATTTACTTTTGAACTAGATGCATTACAAGGAAAGTTATACTCAGAGATTTTCATAATGGTTACAAAAGTAATTTAAAAATATTTCTTGGGTTTTGAATATTTACCAAGAAAGAAGTTGGAGTGGGAGTTATCGAGGTTAATAACATGCTTATTACATTTCTGGAAGTTCTAATCTAACTAGAAAAAAAATATAATTTAATGAAACAGGACACCTTGAGATTTCTAACCACTGCCATAAAGAAAGAGCCTAAAAATTACAGATGAAGTTGAATTTACTTGGGTGAAATGAAGAAAATAATCATACTTGAACAAAGATGGGAAAGGAGTTATTTAGTAGATTTAAATTGATCATTGTTAATAGAATCAGTATTTAAGCTTCTAGAAACTGATCACATTTACTTTATTAAATATATTTTGAAGATTATTGTGACACTGGAAAGAAAATTACAACAGCTAGGCAATAGAAAAGTGTGCGGAATAGACTGTTCAATCTCTAAGTTTCGAAACTGGGTGGAAGGCGAAGCCCTTGAATCAGAAGTATGTACAGAAGAGAAGCAAGATAAGACAGAGGGAAGGGGCACTTCACCAGGGCGATTTTGCTGTACGCTGCCTTGTAAGATCTCCATTCCACTTTCCAGTTCTCATTCAAAAATTAGTCTGCATTTTTAGAATTCGCTCACATTTGATAGTGATGTTCTTTTAGATAACAACAAAGCTATTGAAGATACTGTGCCTGTTCTGGGGACTGAAAGCAAGAGAGTGAAGATCAAATCCAAAAAAGCTTCCAGTCTAGAGAGAAGGAAAATATTGCAAATGAAGTGCCTGAAGTGAATACTACTATGGAAAATTCTAAAGCCCATTCCAAACAAGAAAGTGCCCTGCTGTTAAATTCTTTAAGGAAATTTAATCAGTACCACAAATCAATTTTGAAGTCCAGGAATTGATCTTTAGAAAGGAAATTACAAGTACACTGTTGATTCAGAGTCGGTGATCATGTCACCAGTGAAAAGATAAAAAAATTACAATAGAAGTTTGGTCACAGGCAGAGGGAAATTGGGGCGGCTTCTTAAGAAATAGGAAATTCAAAGGAAAACGTTAACTACGAATGGCATTTTAATATTTTTGTTATGCATTTTATTGAATTTTTGTGCATTTCATACAATGCATCTTAATCATATTTAGACCCCATCCCCCATCCATGCCCACATAACCCCTCCCACACCAATTTCATGAATTTTGGCATGTATGTTAATGCCTATCAAGTTTTAATATTTTATTAATCACAAAATGACGAATGGCAAAAATGGAAATTTAGAGGAAATCTATCATATGTTTGTATAAATCTTCATGAAGGAGAAATGTAAGATTCAAAGCAAAATTCAGAAATAATCTAGTCAGTTCTGCCTATGGGATTGAAAAGAAGTTGGCCAATACTGATGCAGTAAGAGGTGACCTGCTGCAGGCTTAAGTATGTTCCTGTGGAAGAGGTGGAAGTGAGTCAAGACTGGCTCAGGACCTTGTGTAAAATAATGGGAAAGGAAACCAAATAGATGTGAATGAGAGTACTTGATGGAGCTGAGATTAGAACCATGGTATCTGAAGGGACATTCTGACTTCTGGCAAGTAAAGCAGAAAAAAAAAAAAAAAGATGTGCTGTGAAGAAAACATGATATCTGCTTTAAAAAAAAAAACAAAAACAAACAAACAAACAAAAAAACAAGTACACAAAATTATAGAGGACACTGACAGCCATAAAGAGTGCTGTGAAAAGAGGAATAGGAAGAGTCAAGAGTAAAACTCTACATGGGCTACCTATGGCAGGTCCCGCATCTATAAACTACCAGTACTTTATGAAAAGAACATCAATATAAGTCACTCTCACTATTTAACCTGGCCTAGAACAGCTGCCTGAGGACAGTATTCCTTCAAGAAGTTTATGTTTGAAATTAGTGTGGTAGGAAAAAATTCTTTTGGGAGCAACGAATGTGTGAAGACAGAACAGTTGTGTGAACTTGACTGGTTTCAGATTTGAATAGGAAAACATATTTTTTTGTTCTGGGTTTTCAGATATGAAATGTGAAGGAAATAAATATTTCTGAGGAGCAAGGAAACACAATTCAAATGGCATTTTGGATAAAGCATTGAGTACACATTGGGAATTAACTTGGAGGCATGAGATCCAGAGATCTCTTGACTCATGACAGTTTCTCCAGGATGATCTGGGTTCCCTCATCAAGCTTTACTTTTCTTAGTTACCTTAACTTTGCTTTTTAGCTTACTGTGAGAGTCTATTATTTCAAGCATGTTTTTCTCCAAATAAAATTGCTATTTATGCTAATCATATTATGACTTCTATTTAATCTCTGATTTCTCTAGTCTTTATCCATCTATATAATCCAAGGATAACGAAGAATGAATGTGTCTGTCATTTTAGAAATGATCACAGAGCAGACTATGTACATTTATATATAAATCATACGGTCTGCTTAGAGGTTTCAATGATATAAGTATTTTGTTATAATTATAATATACATAAAAATTTGATTCATATCAGGATTTTCTATAAATGAAAACAGAGAAAGGTATTAGGCACAGCTACTTATCAGAGAAAGATAAAAATAACAAAATACTTATAAATAAAATACATTTATAAAAAGTTTTAAATGATAGTTCAATAATGGAAGAAAATACTTCTATCATAAAGCTAACTAAGAAAAACTTATACATAAATATAATACATATGTTAGGTAAAAGTTGTTCTATGATGATTTATATTTCTTAATATATTTACCTTGATAATCTATAATATTTACAATGGCCATGTGACATTAAGTGCTCTATTCACAGAAATTTTAATAAATAGTATAATTACATAGTTAGAACTAGAATGTTGGTATGCCACAATTTTTATGGTACACACACACACACACACACACAGAGACAAAAATTTGGGAGTTATTAATGGCATCAAAACTAAAACTAACTTGAACAAAATAAAAGCCTGACTCCTAAAATAAGTTTTTAAGAATGGGCTCAGACTAGAATGACACTAGTTCCCCTGTGTATCTAAAAGGACCTTCTATTTCCCAAAACTGTGCTAAGGATCTTGTCCCCTCAGCCTGTGCATACGGAGCTATCTGTGTCCTCACCCTGTGTCCAAGGAATTTACTCTGGAACCCCCTTGCTCTCACTGTGTCCCTGAGCAAATCACATCCATAATTTATTCAAATGTTTCTCCAGTTTCATTGGGGAAGTACAAAGTTCAAGTTAGATCCCACTCCTGATCTTTACAAACATCTGGTCCTTTCATCCCTCCTTTATCAAAGATCTGGAATCCTCCCAAACTTCCACTGTGTCCAATGGGTGACTGCACTTTGATGTTATCCTCAAGCATACTCACATTCTTTCATTATCTTTTAGGGTGGAGTACCAAACTGAGATGGCCAATGAGACATCCTGTCTTCATCAGTCACAAGACTATGGTTTTGGGGGAGTTAATTAAAAGTTATTAGTCCAGATTATGTCCATTAATAAAACTCATTCCTACATACACACACACACACACACACACACACACATTTTTGACACATTTTTTTCTGGGTCTTAATAGAGTGTATTGAATAATTAGACTTAATTGTCTACTCTAGATGAAGGAAGTGGATTTTTTTTTTTATGAGATGTAATTTCAACCAATTTGCACCTAAGTCCTCTACAATAAATATGTGGCTGTTTATTTCCCTCCAGTCTTTTTGAGATAGGGTTTCCCTGTAGCTCCAGCTGGCCTGAAACTGACCAAACTGGTCCCTATCTCACAGAGATCTGCCTGCCTCTGACTCCCTAGTGCTGGAATTAAAGGCCCATCATCAGGAATGGTTCAGCCTTCTGTGTTTTTATGTTAAATAAACAAATTTCGGGATTTTCTCTATAGGGTGATGTTTTAATGTTAAAGGGTAAATATTTGTTTATCTTGTGTATTTTCCTGATCACAGTTTGGCAGTTGGAGGGGAAGGTTGGAACCATTAGGATTATGGCTTTAAGAGTTGGATGAATCAGTAGTTGTCTCTGCAGTACATGAGATGGAAACAATGTGATTCACTAACCCTTCAATTTATTTGTAGTCTTCCTGTTCATTAGTCCATGAACAGTATTACCTAGGTGAAACAATGATTCAGAATTTTCTTATCAGTGTTCATTCAGCAGGAGAAATCTTGTGGTCCCATGTTTGTTTTGCTTTTTCTTTTCTTCTTGCATCAATGATGAAATAAAAATGTAATTAAATACTGTTGGTAATAACTTGCTTGTTGTACCTTGAAAAAAGTGTGTAACTCATTATAGAAAACTCCATGGCCACATTTATTCTCATTTCTCTTTCAAACAGACACATCACGTGCATATGAACAAACACATAGATTGTTTTACAATATGCTTGCAAGGTAACTATATCCTGTGGTGCTCAATAATGAAAGTATTATTAAAGCAGTGATTACCATACCGATAAGAGCTACTGAGGTTTAAATATGAGTTAGGTGCTATAAAGCATGGTTTACATGAATTAACTTTGGCTGATGGCTTTCAGTATATGTTTGCTAATGTTTAAATTGAGTAATAATTTATTTTTGTAACTTTGTAAAATGATTAAATTCATTTAGTATATCAGTGAATTCTATAATATTCAACTAATGGAATCACCATTCATTCAAGTGTATTTTATATTAATTATTTTAAATGTAGTGCTTTACAAGTAAACTATCTAAGTGATTGTACTGGATTGCTTTAATGGTCAACTTGACACGCCTGAGAAGAAGGGACCACAATTTGGGAATTTTTTCTATCAGACTGGCCTTTTGGACGTGCCTGTGGGGCATTTCTGGATTGGTGATTGATGTGTGAGAGGGTCCCGCCCACTGTGATCAGTGGCATCCCTAGGCAGGTCATGTGCTGTGTAAGAAAGCAGGCTGAGCCTGAGAGTGGGGCAAAGGAGCAAGCCAGTAAGCAACGTTGCTCCATGCTCAATGCTTCAGTTTCTGCCTCCAGGTTTGTTTCCTCCCCTGAATTCCTGCCTTGACTTCCCTCGATGATGGACTGTGTCGCAAGTCAAATAAACTATTTCCTCTCCAAGTTGACTTTTGGTGACTGTTTTATCAAAGCAATAGTAATGTAACTAGGACAGTGATATAGTCCTTTTAGCACTGATAAAGAAAGAACAAAGGGAAACAAAGAATGGAAGAAAGAAAAAGAGAGAGGGAGGAGGACACAATAAATAAAGAACGAAAGGAGTGCTCTGTATAGGACACTACACAAAGCAAGGCTCTGCGTCTATTCTTAGTTCTGTGGTTTAATTGATAATTGAACTAAAATGTGTTCTCCTTATAAAGCTATTTTTAGGTCTGCATCCTGTTTTTGCTGAGTAAAAGTAAGATTGTCTTGAACAACAGCACTAAATGGTTTTGACCTATAGAACTGCTGATATTAGCAATCACACAGCCATACTTCTAAGTAGAGGAAATCTAAATACAACCACTACTACTGGGGGCAGAACATCATTCAAATTTTAGGACTATTGAATGAAAAGTAGGCAACACATTTCACTCTCTCCATTACACATGGCTCTAAATATGTCATTGAAATTGTTGACAATGTTATATGTAATTTGATCAGTTTTTTAGAATCTCTGTAATTAAAAATTAAATGCCTCAGGTCTAATTACAGTGTTCCAGTAATATTTTTATGGAAACCTTTGTTTCCATGATTCTGATAGTTCTGTGCTGTTTAAAGAAGATATTTTAATCACCAATATACCATCAATAATTCTCCATGGCAAAGTAGCCTATAAGGTATTAATTTAGCAGATATCTAATGAGAAACATTAAAGGAAACCTTCAGTGTTCCAAGATAAAAAGAAAATGCTAGTTTTAGAAAGCTAGTAATGATTTTTTGTTCAACCCTAACCCATGAAGTCAATAAAAAGCATCTGATAAATTGTATACTTGTAATTAAATATTTAAAGATATTCTCATTGTGTTCAGAGTGGAAATGCAGGGAATTGCTGCAAATTTTTCTGTTCTCTCAGGATCACACAGACTCTAGTATATACATTGAATATAGTGTTTTATAAGTATTAATGATACCTCTATAAGCAAGCATTGAACTTTATTATATTTAACAGATGATTCCATGATTAAAAGGAACAATAAGAATGACATATTTGAAGGAAAATGTGGAATTATATCAGACTTGGGATTTGTAGGTTTTTGCTCAAATGACATATCTCTTAATTCACTTTGTGTAAATATACTACACATAGGTAATTGCATCATTCACCTTCAAAGTCACATAATTTTTATAATAAAATCACATTGTTCATGAAATTCTTTTGAATCTATAGACAAGTAACCATCAGTGAATAAGGGCTAAATATCTAATCTTTCTGGTTCAGAAAATGAAAGTCAAATAATCCTATATTTGACTTTATCCACTGTTTACACCACTTGCCAACAGTGATTCATCTGAACTTGAATTACTTTCTTTTTAACTGGTAAAGTACAGTAGATATGCTAATATACCCTGAGTGTTTCTGTCACTGGGACAAGAAAGGAATCAAGAGTTATAACAGATTGAGCAATGGGTAAGGTACACAGCTCAGAAGAAGAATATTGCAGTTAGGCCATATTAATCTATTACTGGGGAATTCTAAGACTAATAGGATACCATCAGAAGGTAGCCATCATCAGTCTTTTTACTGTAGTGTAGTAGTGCATATGCTTTACCAAAAACAAAACAAAACAAAACAAAACAAAACAAAAAAACTTCTGATATTATTTAATGTGAGCCTCCTGAGTTCCAAATATACCAGTTCCTTATGGAACTGTTGTTGTACTAGTATGCCCTATGAACTTTAATATCCCTGAGAGATGTTAGCTTAGCTTACTGCTTCACAGGCCTCTGTAGGTGAGAGACAGAAGAAAAATGATTGAAGGGTCCATAGAATTGCCTATACCTACTGTGTTTGACTATAATGATTTACAACATCCAATTTAGCTGGTTAACAATAAAGGCTTTGGAGTCCTGCAGTTGGGAGTTGAATCTGCATTCTATCATAGCTAAAGGATTTGGAAGAATTTATTACCCCTTCTAGCCTTCAGTTTTATCTTTAAACAACAGCTATCATAACAAGGCTCAGAAGCTTACTTTATGGAAGATGTGAGGTTAGAATATAATATTATGAATAAAGCCTATAGCACAGTGCCCAATAGCTAGTAAGTCTTCAATAAACATTAAATACTATTATTACAGTTACATGAATTCATCTGATTACTTCAAATTTCCATAACCTGTTTCCATCTTTAATTCTTACCCTACCTTGCTTCAGTGAGGGCCTGTGATCTGGGATTTGTAAAATGAAATAAACCTTCTCCTCTCCATTTGGTTTTGTTCAGTAACTTATCACAGCAATAGTAAACTTAACTAGAATATTTCTTTAAGAGGAAAATAACAACAAAAATAAAACAATAAAAAGAAACAAAAATAATCACACATTCTAAGAGGCATGAGAAAATGGGTCCATTAAAGTTTAGATTCATGATAAATCTACATCTATTTAGCCAGAGAAAATATATACTCAGCATAAACAAATGAGTCACCTTATCACAAATTATGTGATATCTGAAATCCTGAAAGAGGAGCTTAGAATTATTTGTTAGAAAAATGTCATTCAAAATGTGGCCTCATAATCAGTTTAATTTGTTAAACTCTAGAACATAATTCCAAACCTTCTGATCTAAATACTTTTATGCTGGTAGCCTTTGTTTCAATTGGCTTTCCTAGTTATTGCGATGCAAATTAAAGATGGGCCAGGTGGTACAGGCAGGTCTGTAATTCCAGCTATTCCAGGGGTTAAAGTAGGAAGATTTCTACTTAAAGTCTTGTCTGGGTTACAGAAGGAATTCAAGGTTAGCCTAAACAACTTAGTAAATTCCTGTTTCAAAGTAAAAGGAAGGGCTGTAGGTTCTGTCACAAATACTAGTTACTACAGAGACAGAGAGGGAGAAAGGAGAGAGAGAGAGAGAGAGAGAGAGAGAGAGAGAGAGCGCAGATGCATATGAAAGTTTAATTTTGATAATAACTGCATTAAAAGATATGATTTGAAATGCCTGAAATAAAGATTAGTTATGTGATAGCACACTTAATTAGATAAATGATGCTCCTTTTTGTATATTCAATTGTGTTTAAACTAGAGGATAAATAAATGATGATGCTGTTGATGGATACTGCGAAGGTTAAGCTAAATGATCGACTTCATGAGATCTAGAGTCACCTAGGAAACTAGCCTCTGGGCATGACAGTGTATGTGGGATTATCTGGATTAGGTTAATCTTGAGGTGGTAAATCTTGCCCACAGTGTTGTCTCCATTCTTTAGGCTGAGATCAGGATTGTATAAAAAGTGAGCTAAGCACAAGCATTCATTGTCTTCTGCTTTTTGAATGAGAATGTAATGTAACCTGTGAACAGCTGCTGCCACTTTGACTCTCCATGTTGATTGACTGCACTCTAAATTATGAGTCAAAATAATCCCTATTTCCCTTAAATTGATATTGTCAGGGTATTTTATCACAGCCACATAAAAAAAGAAACTAAGACAAATGTTATAATATATGTATAAAAATATTTAGTGAAAGGAGAAACGATTAGATACTATTGCTACTTGTTGGATGGGGGAAAGATTTTTTAAGGGTAAGTGTTGCCATGCATGGTTTTATATCAACAATGAAATGAACATAATACAATTTGGTGGAAAGAGAAGGTGGGACTGGTAGCTTGGAGAAACCATGAAAATTCTCTTTTGAGCACCTGCACTGAGAAATCAAGGAGACATCTAAGTTAAGTCTAGTAGTCAAAGGCACAGAGATGATGACAGTTTGGGGAAGGGTTGGAAGTACAAAGTTAGCATATATGCTGAATAACAATACAATACAAAACAAAATGTAATTATGCTCTACTCTTTCCTAACAAAATATAAACCAACAATTTTATAGATTGTGCACAAGCTGATTTCTCCTTTTTTCAAATTGTTGACATTGAAAAGAAATGTGATATAGTTCTTTTCCCAGTGGGTAGCTTGTACTTAAAAGAAATTCCACTGTTGTTTATAGTGCTTTTTACTTCCCAGCAACTTGAATAGGCTCTAGCAATTTCAACTGCTATGAAGAATGTAAACAGAAACAAGATTTGTTGGGAGCTTTTCGATATTTTTTCTGTGTTATTATGGTTTTGTTTCATGTGCTTATTCTAAATCTACATCCAATGCTAATTGAAAACTATTGTAATTTTAATAAAAGCTATCTATTTTGTTTATGCTTTTGCAGCATATGCATAATAAATATATTTGAACTTTATGATGGATCGTAATATGAAGTTTTGAAGTTTTTGATTTGGGTAAAACTGCAAAAGACTAGAAGTATTTTCAAATTCAAGCTTTTCCCAAAACAGTGAGGTTAATGCATTTCATTTTTAACTATGTTTATGTAATATACTCATGACTACCTATGCTACTAATGCATGTCAGAAGACATTTGCATAAACATGTCAACCTTTGACCAACAAATGCGTGGGTCCTGCAATGGTCCTACAAATTACTGACGACCATTCGGCATGATAAAATCATGGAAATAAAAGTGGGTTACACTTGTATGCACATGTGGCTTCGTATTCAATTTCATCTATACAGTCTCATCATAGTACCTTATTAACAACTTGATACTGAGTGATAGGATAAGCAAATAGGAAGATAAATGAATAAATATTGAAAATATAAATTTTTTATTCCTTCTCTTCTAAAACTCACTTCTGTTCCTTGCATTAAAAAAATGTTTTTCTTTCTTTTATGAATGTGAATGCTTTGCCAGCTTTATGCTAAGTGCACCTGCATTGTGCAGTACCTTCAGAGGAAAGCAGAGGCCATCAAACCCCCTGAAACTGGAATTATGGGCAATTGTCAGCTACTATGTGGGGTCTGGGAAACAAACCCAGATATTCTGCAAGAGCAGTCACTGGTCTTAACCATTGAGCTACTTCTTCATCCTCCATATGTGTATTCGTAATCAATTTCTGCTATGCAACTTCATCCTAGCACCCGATTAGCAACTTGTTGCTGAGTTATAGAGAGGGTAGACATATGGGTAGACAGATCGATAGATAGATGATAGATAACAGATTTACATGATAGGTACATAAATGGATGATTGATAGTTGATAGATAAATGTATAAATGGATGATAAATAGATCATAGATGGTTACAAAAAGAGATGATTTATTCTCTTCTACTTTTCCAAGTGTGCAATCTGAGAAGTGAATATTGTTTTAGATTAGGTCACAGATAATAGACTCAAAATAATTTCTAAAACAAATTAATATTTGTCTCTGTATATAGAATTTTAAGATAATTTTATTAAAACGTGTCCGAGGAGTTGGGAGGCAGAGGCAGGTGATTTCTGTGAGTTCAAGACCAGCTTGAACCAAATTACAAGCCAACCTGCTCTACATAGTAAGACTGTCTCAAAAGAAAAGAAAGTGTAGGGATCAACTCTTTCTATTCACATATATATATATATATATGTATATGATATGATATGTATATGAAAAAGTTCTAAGACATATTTCACATCAGAATATAATATAATATATTCACAGATTGGCAATAATATTGAGGTGTGAATACATGTTAATAATTTATGTTTAATATTAAAGGGCAACTTAATGTTAGGTATATTCTTTCTTTAAAAATGTATTTAGACTTTTGAAATTAAATGTTTATAAAACTAATTTCTATTTCTCAAAAAAGTTCATAAAACTATATTTCCTAACTTTTTTATGCTTGTTAAAATTTATTGGAATTATTACAAATATATCTTTATCTTTTAAAATATATATTATGTAGCTAACTCCATATAATAAATGAATATATAGAGGGACATAGGTAGTAACAATCATATAAAACAAGTCAAATAAATGAGAATCATATCCAAATAGTTATAGGTCTCTAACATTTAAAATATGTTTTAAAAGTATCACCTTCTACAACAAACCTCCCTATTCTAGGTTATGGATTTTTAAATGATGTTCCAAGTATCAGTATAGAAAGTTCTACAGAAGTTCATGAGGGGTAGCTAAAAATACTTATTTCAAGAGCTCACCAACAATATCTCTAGTGGTTGAAATTTAAGTATCGGTATTTTTTAATTAGTTCCCCCAGGAAATTGTGATAATTTCAGACAGTATTCAAAATCAATGTCTTGGATTACCCGACACATCCACTCCATGTCTTTTCTGGTTGGTGCATTTTACAACCCTCCATCTTCTGTACTCCGTGTTCAAAAAACCCATTAACTTGGGGTTTCAAAGCCATTCTTATATTGGTATTCCTTGTGGGATCCGATTTTAATCCCTTTATTACTGATAACTATTGCAGCTTTTTAGACATGTAATCTACATTCTGTCTAAAGACATTGTGCATACAGAACAGGACTGAATGCCTAAGAAGTAAGCCCCCTTATTTCACTTAAAGGATATTGAAATCCCCTTAATATTCTTTGCTTATACTGAGAGTATGTGTATCACCTAGCTAAATTCCATCTTACACACTGGAGACTAGAAATGTTCGAATAATCTCTGAAAGCTGCATCTGCCTATACATACTGATACTATCATGGTTTAGTGTAGCCCAGTTGCTCTTATAGGAATAACAGTGTGGTGTTATTCCTTGGTGACAAGGAGAGCAAATGATCTCTATGGGATATACTATGGTGGTTTAAAAAAAATGTCTGACCAGGTAATGGCGCTATTTTGTGAGTCGTAGTAGGAACAGCCTGACTGAACGAAGCGTATCACTGGGGTGAGCTTTGAGGGCTCTTAGTCACATCCTACTTCCAGTCTGTCTCTCTGATTCCTGCATGTGCTTAAACATGTGAGCACTCATCTTTCTGCTCCAGCTGCCTCCTTCCAGGCCTCCCCCATCATGATGGATTCTCATCCCCATGGAACTATGTAAGCCCAGTAAACTCTTCCTTTTGTAAATAGCCTTGGTCATGTGTAAGAGAAAAGTAACTAATCTAGATGATTTCAGCCAAAGGGAGTATGCATACAATATTGGAAGATGCTTAATGATATATATGAAGCTTCTCCCCCTGACCCTCCACCCCCAAGGATTAATCTCAGTGCTTTACCTCTGAGCTACATCCCTAGTCATCTTTTTACTTTTTTTTGTTGAGACAGGTTTCACTAAGACATGACAGATTTGCTTTAGCTCATGGTTTCAGTGGGATTTCATAATATCATGTTGGGTTAGTGAGACACATGGGAGAATTCACAGCCCTGGAAATTTGTGACAAACTCTTGAGACCTTGATGGGCCAGCCAGAAACAGGGGCTGTATCAAATTCAAAGGGCTACCCCTGGTGACTGACTTCTGTCAGCTAGCCTTCAACCCCTATTCTTCAACTTCATCTAACACTATAATCTCGGAACTCAATTTTCCAATCATGAGTCTGTGGGGGACATTTCAAATTCAAATAATAATATTCACCAAATGAACTTCTTCCTAGTCCTCTACAAGTACTTTTTCAAAAATCTTGAGAATGAAAATTTTGGTAATCACTGCAGAAAGCACATGGATGCGTCTATATATAGAAATTTCTGTCAATGTGCATGACTTGTTCTTTGAATATTTCCTGTAATCTCCGGTAAGCTTTAAAAACATGAACTTGAAACATGTTCCATATTCACTTTCCCCTGTGCTTACTTCTTTCTAAAAGTTAGAGAAAACATAATCTTAAGGTGATAGACACTCATGGAGAACATTGATTTGAAAACAAATTGGACAGTTTAACTAATGATAATCAATTAATTATGTATTCATCTGTTACCATTTGTTAGTACCTTAAATATCACATTTAATCATCTCCCAATTTCCACGAATTTGTTAATATTCTCTCTCAGATTTACATTGAGGAAATTGAAACTCAAATATTTTAATAAACATCTCAAAGTCTTAAGTAGGCTACCTACAAGAGAACCTAAGCTGCCAAACAGACTGTGGAGCCTGTTCCCAGCTGCTTCCTGGCTTAATTTTTTAAAAGACATTTTGTTTAAGTAAGAAAATGCCTATGGCAAAACACATACATTTATTTTTGAATTTACACAGTGTTTGGTCTGAATGATGAAAGGGATTGACGAAATGAAAAGGACTATGGCGAAGTTAGCAATGCACAGTATTTGACTTTTTAGTCTATAAAGTGGATTCAACTCTGCATTTTCACTAAGAAAATACGTTTCTATATCAAAGAAAAAGAAAACCTTAATTTTTCCTTCTGCAACCTTTTGCCTACTATGGAATAAATCAGGGCCTTGATAACAACACACTGCAGTACAGGACTATTTTTTTTTGGCTTTTTTCTCATCTCAGTTACTCAAGAAATTCATCTAAATTAATGTGACTATGGAGAATTAACCGAGGCTTGGTCAAGTCTGTGGGATCACCCCTGGACATCAAAAGCATACATCCATCTACCTTAACCAGAGACCAGCAGGATGAGAAATTCGTGACATGCATTATAACTTTCAATGACTTTCTTCTTATGCTATTCTCTAGTAATGAATAGTGATCATTAAAATTGTTCCTGTAAAGTGTTAATTTTATAGTAATAATGGGCTAGAAACTCAGATATCTTGAGTATATCATGACTAATTTTACAAGTGGGACAGGCGTTTTGGCAGCATATGAGTAATGAAAGTTGCTGCTTCAAACTGTGGATTCTCCTTTCGTCATTTAAATAATTGGATGTAATGCTTTTCAGTATACTCCAAATCCAGAAATGCTAGGCTTATTTAATAATATGTGCATCCATCAGGATCTGGTTACAATTAAGAAAACACAGCTTGCAGAGATATCCCTAGACAGAAGACTGAATTGTAAAAATAAACTTATGTCATTATTAATGCTTCAAACAGATTGTACTGTAAATGAAGGTGTAAACAGATTGAGTTTTTTTTTCTTTCTCTCATCTTCCTCATCTTTCTTTTATTTTTAAAATATACTTTCTTCCTTTGAGACAAGGTCCAAGTCTTGTAGCTCAGGATGGCCTCAGCATCATGATCCTCTTCATATCTTACTTCTTGTCCTGGGATTTCAGGTATACCTGTTTGAGTTTATTATGTTTTGAAGAGCATCTCTATCTTACATTGGCCTGAAATTCACAGGATAGTAAATGATGACCTTGAACTTCTGATCATTCCACCTCTATTTTCCTACCTCTGGAATGCTTCTGCTGCCATGCCACTATTGGTTTATGTGGTGCTTGGTATTTAACAGAAAGTCTCATGTATGCTAAGCAAGAACTCCGTCAACTGAGCTGCATCTCCGACCTTTTATTTTTATTATTTATTTCTTTTAAAAACCACTTTTTTAAAGTTGGAACTATTATTTGCAACCTAGAATATGGTGAGATAAAGAGATGGCTCAGTGGTTAAGAGCAGTTTTGTTCTTCCAAAATACCTGAGTTCATTTCCCAGCATCCACATCAGACTTCTCCCAACTGACTGTAACTCCAACTACAGGAGGATCCAGTACCTCTGATTTCTACAGACACCTGTGCATGCCCACATATAGACACACACGTACACATTTTTAAGTAAAAAAAATAAAAATAAACTAAAAACAAAAAATCAGAATATGATTATTTTTAAAATGAAGTGCATTTAGTATTCACCTAATTATTGGTTATATTTCTTTCAGGACTTTATTTGTAAATATTCAATATAGCAAAATTCTTTACAAATATACTTGTTGGATAGAGTAGATTTCTAAATGAAATTACATGTGCTTTCCATATGTGTTTGAATGCCGTTGTGAGAAAGCCCCATAAATGAAGCATGTCAACTAAGCTGATTGGAAGACTATGGAAAGCTCCATGTAAAAGACAGTATGAAGCTAAGGTGGTTTCATAACCTGATGTGAGGCACCACTGAAATCATCTCTGACTAAATGTGACCCCTATATTTACTATTAAAAACGGGTACCAAAGTTAGGCTGCCTGTGTGCATAAGAACCATACAAAAGACCAAATGTAGATGACATAAGAGAACTGGACAGAAATTTTTAAGTGGAGCCCTTTTTCACTTAGCAAATGTGGTAATTGAAAGTGGAGTCAGGTGGCAAACACAAAGAAAAATGCAGTTCACAAAGAATTAAATAGTTTGTTAGGAAGGTAAATGAATTTATAAGTAATAGGGTTTAGCATATCACTGATTCTTATATGGAAGAAACCGGTAATGATTAGTAGTCTTTAAAAATTGCAAATTCAAAATCGGGGAGAAAGTGTAGAGTTCATTTCTTAGACTCCTCATTAACTGCACATGGCATTTTAGCTCAGTACAATGACCTGTAGCACTGATCAGGTATTTATTGTAAAGTATCAACCTTGGATGTACTTGATTACTATTCTTGGTAAAAATATAATTTTGTACATTACATCTATACATCTATAAAATGAACATGTTGTATCTTTCATATTTGTATTAGGAAGATTTTGAACAACTATTTAGTATACTGTAAGCTTGTTTGTAAACATTGCTTTATAGTATGTTTACTGACATAGAAAACTGCATATTTAGTAAAAATTCTCCTTCATAACTTCTCTTTTGCATATGTTTCAGAAATTCATCATGAACTATTATGTAACACCAAGCATTGTGCATTTTCAAAGTTGTAATTTCAAGAAATTCTGAAGATAAATATATTTCGTAGGGAAATAATCTTATTTATTCTTTTTATATTTTTCAGTGTAACAGGAATAGAAATACAGAATTTATTTTTTATTTTCAAAAATTACATTTATGGAACTGTAGAATTGGCTCAGAAGTTAAGAGCACTGGTTGTTCTTCCAGAAGACCCAGATTCAATTCTGAGCATTCACATGGCAGCTACCACCATCTCTAACTCCAGTTCCATGGGGTCTGATGCCCTCTTCTTACCTCTGTGTGCATTGTACAACATGGGTGTACCTGTTTACCTGAAGGCAATACACTCATGCACACAAAATGAAAACCAAATTATTTTAAAAAGTAAGTTTTTTTTAATCTATTGTGCACCTGTGTTTGTGTTTTGCACATGTACACTAGTATTTCAAGTTCTGAAGACTGCTTGCTGGTATCAGATCTGTACTTTCACAAGGCGGGTCCCAGGGACCAAACTCAGGTAACCAGGCTTGGTGTCAAGTGTCTTTACCTGCTAGGGCATCTTTTTTAATCCCAAAGTCATGAATTCTTACCATTAGTTCACAAAAGTTTTATTTTATAGATGATACAATATGATACAATAATAGAATGTTTGAGGCATCATTAATAAGGAAGAAGCAAATCACATTCTTCAAGTCACTTTTTTTTTTAAGACAGAGTCTCAATTTAGCCAAATCTTGCCTAGAATTTACTCACTATGTACACCATGCTGGCTTTCATCTCAAAGAGGTCCACTTTCCTGTGTTTCAGGAGTGCTGGGATTAAAAGCCTGAGCCACCATACTTGGTTCTTATTAACTATACCAAAAGTGAACTGCAGTTTGATTTTTTAAAAATGATTTGATTTGATGCATCATGCTTTAAATAGTTTTAATCTAAGAAATAAATAACAAAATATTTTTCAAAGAATGGGTAAATTTTAGAAGACTTCTTCTACATAGTCACCTATACTGATAGAAAAGTAAATTAGAACAGACTGGTAAAGCTAAAATACCCGAATATAGACAGTGCATCCAAGTTTTTGGAATGGTAAGGACTCTAAGGCAGGTTTCATTCTAGAGCTAAGTTCCCGAGTTCCACTGTTTCCAGAGGGACTCTATTGCTCTGCCCTACTAGGATTACACAGGCTGTCTGTTCTGTCTACTCGGAGATCCCCTGTTGCTCTCTTTCCGACTTTCAGTCACAGCTGAACAACACTGGTCCTAATTAAACCAAGGGGATTGACATTCTCTCCTAGGTACTTAGGATGCTGTATCAGGAGCATTATTCTCAGACTGTGCTAGCCAGGGAACAAGCCACTGCTTCCCCATTCTGGGAATTCCCTCTACTCTTGTTTTGAAAGCAGTGAGAGTGACACAAGCTCCAAGTAAGAATCACAACAGTAGAGAACAGTTCCTTCCCCCCATCCTTCTATGATAGGTGAAATTTTATTCAGGGACATAATTTTTAAGATCATAAAACACTACTCTTCAATATTATACATACTTTTGAAATGATTTTCTTGCTCCATGCTAATTGTGGTGTGTAGAAGCAAAGTAACTGTGTGTTTGAGTCTTTGTTCAGATACCAAATCTCCCTATTTCTAAAAGCTGGCTTATCACGTTGATCTTTAGAAAATAAGCATTTGGATCAGACAGATAATTGCGTGTTGAAATTATTGCTGTGTGACTTCGGAAAGATAGTTTGACTTTGTAAGTCTTAGTTTAATCTTTGGTAAAATGTGAGCAGTTGTAATGGCTGTCACAACTGCCATTTTGTAATGACATTTGTCACTTTGTAAATGAGCAAAGGATGTTAAGTACATAGAAAGCTGACAGGCTTATGCTAAGTACTTAGTAAGTGCAAGTCAATAACACTGAGAAAGATTTTATATAAATGACTTTGCCACCTTAAAAGTACCAGGAAATTAATATTTTCAACTTTAAGAAAATGTTTTGATATTTATTACTTAGCTTAGGTCTATTTGAAAATGTGAATTAAATCGTTTATTCTTGAATTAAGACTGAAATCCACTTTAAAAGCATGGATTAAAGATGAGAATATTAGTATTTCTTTTTTGTACAAGGAGATATAAAATTCCATTCCTTATAAAATTAATTTTCTCAGAAATATGATGGCAGAATGGAAATGATGTCAATTGACTTATTCCATTAGCTATTAAATCGATTTCATTTAGAAATCTCAATGAACATAGAAGAAATTTGTGGAATAGGTCTTAGAAGGTTTACTTAGCTTCCTTCTGTTTTTTACTTATGTATCATTTTCCTTTTCTCTCTTCATTACCAGCATTTCCAATATTTGCTGCTGACTGAAGCCTATATTTCAACCTTGCTTGAAATCTGTGGCTGAATTAATTGAATGTAAAGCTTAACTGATATTTGCATTGGGCCTACAAACCTCACAGAGGTTTGCCTGCCTCTGTCTCCAGAGTCATTGTCAGACTAAAATTATGGCTTTTTAATTTTGGATCTTTTATCATATGGAAGACAAATAGGCGACTATAGGAAAGTAGCCTGAAGATCAGAGTGATACCAAGGGAAGAGAAACAGCTAACCTGGATTTACAATGCCAGGGTGGAAAACTGGAAGGAAGCTGAAGATTTCATCTAGTGAGTTACAAGAGACATTTAGAGGATTGGGAGCATTTGTGACTGCTGGTGAATCTGACTAGGAACATGGAAAAGGTGGAAAGTGTGTGGTGTGTGTGTGTGTGTGTGTGTGTGTGTGTTTGTGTGTGTATGTGCGCGCGTGCGTATGTGTTTACTTTCTCAGTTGTTAGGCTGAAAAATTATTTCATCAAATAAAAAGATGAAAAAATAAATTTGGTATAGCCGAACACAGGTCTAATTCGGTATTGTCTTGATCAGCTGAGGATGGATACAAATTAGCATTACAGTAGGCATCGGGCATCTGAGAGAGTGAGTTTAGAACTCACAGGACAGAAGTAAAAGTAAACATTTTTAAAATATTAGTTATTGGAGTGTGTGGTGAATTTCTGACTTATAAATGTAGTCTTCCTAAGAAACGAATGCAATGTTGTCATATTCAAGGTGAATTTTCCTTAGCTTCAGTAACTCCTTAAATGAAGAAAATCGAAATATCTTTTATGATTGTACTTCTCCAAACTCCTTGGCTCTTCCCTCAGGTTCTGGTACAGTCTCCTCATCTATGGATACAATTTCTATTCCTGAACCTAGAACAGTTATTATCCTTTATGACTTCTCTGGCTGTCCAGTAAATATAATTCTTCAAATCAAAGTTCCGCATGTCACTTTACTCAGTCAGTGTGCAATGTCAATAATCATAGTTCAAAACTTGTTATGTCTATGATTTTTTATGAGATTAACAAGATTTAAAAAAAAAACTGCTGGGATGTGATCCATATCATACTCTCAAACAGTGTGTCAACTATTTTTTTTTCCCTAAATACTTTCCAGTCAGTGCTTTCCCTACACACCTTTCATCCTTTCTCCTTACCTACTTCACATCCTATTGTTCCTTCTGTTCTTGCTTCCTCTGTAAAATCAAGAAAATAATGAATGAATGATGAATGCACAATTTACATACAGCCCAGATTTCCAGTTCTATTAGCCCAGTGTCATTTTTATGTTTTTGTTTTTGTTTTCTTGGGACAGGGTCTCATGCATTCTAAACTAGCCTTGAACTTGCTATAAAGGTTCAGATGACTGAGTTTTTTATTCCCCTTCCTTCTTCTTCCAGCCGCTACTACTGTAGGAAATTGTAGCCATGCACAGTGTTTGCGGTGCTGGGGATTGAAGCTGGAGCTTCATGCATGCTAGGTGTACATTCTCTCAACTGAGCTGCATCCCCAGGCTCTACTGCCTCTTTACAGAATGTGGAAGTGTCATGACTTCACCTCCCCCTCCCGCAGCTCCAGCCTTTTCCAGGCCCACATGTATTCCGTCACTAGTTCAGCACACAGCTCCTCCCTGCCACTCTGCTGTCCATACTCTTCGGATATTTAAATGGTTTTATACAAAGTCCTTTATGTGTTAATTTAGAATAAGTTGCTGACCTAAGTTTTTAGCTGTTTCTACCAGGATTCTACAACCAATAGAACATGTAGATGCCCCAAACACAGTCAAGGAGTATGTGTCACCACTATATTGGGCTCACCAGTCACTTTCGAAGTGTGTCTGACTTCATGTTCGCATCAGATTTTACACGAATTCACTGAATATTTTTGCATGCTTATCCTGTGTCAGTTTTTGTACTAGGCTTAATATACACAAACTCAAGTTATAATTTTTATGTAATTTCCTTCCTCAAAACGCTCTCCCAGAAGCATGATTTATTTAAAACATTCATGTCTTTTCAAGTATCACTGTCTTACTGAGGCCTGCCTCACTCACCCTAATTAACACAGTGATCACTCTTTCCAAGCTGGGGTACCTAAACTTTCATAATGTCATCTGCTCTTTATTTTTTTTTCCCCATGGCACAATGATATATAACATGTTGGTATTATATCATTAAATAACGTCTATTGAACAGACATTTTCCACCAGTTATTAGACTATAAACATCATAAAGACAGCAATCTGTGATCACTTCCCACCTTCCCCCAACTGACTGAAAAATGCTAATATTGCATGAAGCATCTAGATGAGGCTGACCCTCCGTGAAACAGCTGAGCCGTACTCCCAGGCTACACCCTATGTAGTTCATTCTTTGTCCTCAAACAAGACAGAACAGTTTCCTTTGTTCTGTCTTCCTATTAATCTAAAGCTCTGTTGTCATTCACATATTTGTATCTTTAACTTATCAGCTCAGTATAAGAAATAAATGCTTGATGTACATGCATGAAGCAGTACACAGGAATGCAATATGTGAAGATGTTCTTTGTCAGTTTGTAAATACTGTGGCCTGGTTGGTATAAGTGTGTCATTTTTTTGTTCACTTAGGCTTTTAAAGTTGAATCTAGGATATCAGTGCTTTTTTTTTTTTTTTTAGATAACGGGATTACAGATGATTCATTCTCTGTGACCCAGTTGAATGCATTTGCTATGAAATATTTCCTCATTATTTTATAGAATAAAACTGAGTTCTGCCTGGAAAGGAACAAATAAACACGCTGTGGCATTTGCTACAGGAACACACAGAAAACAAAGTTCTTTTCATTATTGTCACTGGAAAGCATCTTAACTTTGCAAAATTAAAGGCAGAATTGATCTAAGTATTGAAAAATGCTTTTAACTTCTTAACCAAACCCCATAATTTAGGATTTCATAATCGGTTCCAAGTTTTGAAGCAGAATGCTTTTCTGCTTCTCAGGCTGTTTTGTTTCTGTTCCCCCGCCCCTCTTCCTGGTAGAGGGTGCTTTTCCTGCACCCGCACTGAGGCACAGCCTCAGGCTTCAGGTGCATACACCATCTGGGGAAGACCCTGCCCTTGTTTTGTTAGCCTCAGCATTTTGCAAAACCTCCCTTTGCCTGCTGTGCTAGTGAATATATCACTGTCCACCTCTTCTGCTTTTGTATTTTCCATTGTCTTGTGCTTCGGTGTTTCCGATGCCCCTGAGAAACCATAACCAGCCTTTACATTTTGAAAGACTGCCAGCTCATGTAATCAGACTGTGTTTGAGAGGCATGGATGAATTTATTCTAACATTTAATAAAAAATAAATTAAAACTGTGACTTATGCCAAAACATGCTTAATATTACCCTTCTAGGTTTAAATTTGAGAGTTCTCACTGCCCTCCCTGGTCTGGAAACTGACATGTTATCAATCTCTCGCGTAGGTGACAAGGCCACTGAAATCTTCCCAAGGCTCTTGTTTAATAATTAATTTTCCATTGCAGGCATGTTCAATAAATGGATTACAAAACTTAAACCCGTTTAAGAGGTTTTAGAAATTCATTATTAGTTTTAAAAGATGAATGCACAATTTAACCACCTCATGATAGATGAGGCATACCAAATATAGCCGGGTCTTCAGTGGTTTTTGCCTATATTTACACAGAGTAAGGAGTAGGATAGAAAGTCAGTACAATTTTGAACATAATGTCACCGAATTGTGGAGGAAGTGATTCTTTCAAAGCAGGTTCAAAAGGGAGATCAGATGACAAAGTTGTGCTTTGAACGTTTTGCTCTTTGCTCTTGTTCTCAGAAGTCCTACAACATAGCCTCTGAACAGGCTTAGAGCTATTTCCGGAGTTAGAACCTAAGCTCCTTTTTTGTTTTTTGCCACCCCCCCCAAACCCTCCAAGCAGAATAATATGATTTAGTCAGAAAGGAATCTATCAGTCATCACATCTTGATGCCCATGATTAAATTTCAGTGCTGTTTAGTAAAGCTGTTATTTCTCAGCTCCAAACCCACCAGTTTTGTGATTCCTGAGCTGGGACTCTGCATTCTGCACTTCCTCTTTCTCATCTGCCTGCCTGTTAGTTGATAGGGCCTGCTAGTGGGAAACTGACCAGCGCTGTTGTTACAGCTTTGGCTAGCTCTCCTCTCACCACACATCTCCCAAGCAAGGACACTGCTTCCTAGCATAGCCATTCTCTGGTTTCTCCCTGTATCCTTCTTGTAGTTTTTCACAGATGTGTTACGTCAGTGTGTTTCGACTTTCTCCCTCCTTTATTTTCTATTCTCATTTTTTGGCATCGTCAGTTTTCCTACGCCTGGATAATCCATTGCCTGTGTTAAATTTTATTTTAAAAATAATATGATTCTCATTTTGCCAACTGGACATTAACTGATTCAAGTGCCATAGTAAATCAATCACTCAATCAAGCAGCAAATCCAATTTGTTTTTAGACTCTTAAGGGAAATAATATAATTGAATGATTAGTGAATTCTGATATGTCTTTTCTTAGGTCGTTGAAAACATTATGCTGGGTATCATTTAGAATTCAGTTTTGACTTTGCCTTTTTAGCACAGTTTTAGCACCCAGAGTTTATTAGCTTACTAATTCCTCCCCTCCTATGCTTAGCTATTTTACGTTTCTCTTGCATTTTGTGCCCGCATATAGAAGGAAACAGCATGGGATGGAATTTGAGGACTATCTTTCCTTACTAGGTGCTGTACATGTTTGAGTGTCTGCGAACTCATTCTCATCTCTCCTGATCCTTCAGAATCATGAGACTTGTCACGTCAAAGGCAAGAACGTGCTCAGCTTCCATTAACTTCTTTATTTGCTGTACTAACAATTTTACTTTCTGAAATCACCTTTTCATCATGCCTCAGATTATAACTAACGCAGACTGGATTAAGAATCATACTGACAGTCCTCGCATGAAATTAAGCTTCAGAGACCAGTGGGGTCCTGAAGAGATGGCTCAGTGGTTAAGAGCAATGGGTGGTCTTGCAAAGTAAGTACCTGGGTTCTGTTCCTAGCACATGGCAAGTAAAAGCAACTTAAAACTCCAGTTCCATGGATTCCAAAGTTCTCTTCTGACCTCTTTGGGCTTTGCATCAAATTCATACACTTATATACATACAGGCTCAGCATTCACACACATAAAATAAAAATAAATAAAATTTTAAAATATTTAAAAAAGAAACCATCAGCAAATATTTGTTTTTTTGATAGATGAAATGATTACTACTGTCATATTTTCCTGATGAAAATTCAAGAGTTTCAGTAAATTCAGGAAACAAAATCATTTTCTTGTCTAATCATTTTCCATTTATCATATTCATCTTTTCTAATAGTATTTCACAAATGACCATGAGTCACATTTCATCATACATTCTAATACAATACTATGGAATTATCTGTGGAATTACTATTTTAGAAGTAAAACCTAGTGTTAGTAATAACTCTGCTTCATTGGAAATTATTTCATAAAGATGGAGAATAATTTGATCATTGTAGTGTATATCTATTCTAAAGTGTAAATCATGGTATCTCAATCTGGTGTAAAGCATGCTCCTTACCTGCTGTATAGAGACATGTTTCCTTTGTGGTGCTACTTTACACATGTGCATTTAGAGGTAGTTCATTCAGGATCATATGTAGAGTTAAAGCTTTAACTGATTAGAGGCTTATGTTCTCCAGCCCTGATTTACATGCTTATAAAGGCAATTGATTGGCAAGGATAATGGTATACTTTGGCCCAAGAAATTATTGGTGATGAAATCCAGTGGTCTATTATCTGAGCTTTGCAGTGTTTTTGTCTTCAGAGGCAGGCATTTTTATCAGTTCAGTCTGTGGGTATGACTAGTCCAGAATCCTTCAGGGCTTTAAATCTAGAATTAGCCATTAATTAGCCAGTGTTTTTGAACTACCCACCACAATCATCTAAGAATGTCAGGGTGCTGTGAAGTGGAAACAGAAATTAAGGAGAGCTCTGTGATAAAAGAAGCTCATCTTTCAACAGCTATGTACTAATTACGTTAAGGAATAAATAAATTAATATCACAGAAGGGTGCAAAAGTCAAAGTAAAGAACATCGCTTCAGTGCTGTCAGGTCAATGTGATGTAAAGGGAAAATGTGATTCAGAAGCTTTGGTGTTAGAGTTGAGTTGTCTTACTCTGGTGTAAGGATCAGCAATCCAACATTAAGTTTTAACTCTTGTCTGGCCTGATATAGTGACAGTCCCTGTCCTGCCTTGTACCACAACTGGGAAGATGGGAGAGAAAACACAAAAGTACTCAGAACATCTGTGATGAGGGAATGTCTCAGCTGAGAAGAGAGCAGTATGTGTTTTAATAGGGGGAAACTTCTTCTTATATTTTCCTGAATTCACAAGTCATAATCTGCTTACTATTAGGTCTACATGTTCAAAAACCTTTACTTAGAGGTTATTGATCACTTAATATTTGTCTATAAATACCTAGAGTTTATGACACATTTTTATCGTAATATTAGGCAGACATTTTTTCTACTAGATACAGATAAAATATCAACAGTTAGAAAGTAATATTAAAAATTAAAAATCAGTAACATAATCATGTCCTTTCAATCTTCTGAAATATCAGATCAAAAGATTTCAATATTCATCAAAGGGATTTGGGGTTACATCATTCTCTTTTTCTGTTAATATTTCTGACAGTAAAACTTAATATCTTCTATGGAAACACTATTATTTTCCAGTCTTAAGTTCATGTGAAAATGTTAATGAAATTTAAAACAATTGAAGTTGTAATGAATAAACCAATTTCAGTAAAACTGAAATAAAAACATGTTAAGATAATTAAGGAGAATTAAATAAAAATTATACTTTGAAAATAATGTGAAGCCAAGCATGATAGTTATGCCTTTTAGTCCCAGCAGTTAGGAGTCCGAAGCAAGCAGATCTCTGGGAGATCAAGGCATGCCTAGTTTACCTAGGGAGATCCAGACCAACTGGGTGGTACTGGGAAAACCTCTCTCAAAAGACCAAATATAAAGATAATACAAGCTAAAGAAAGTACATATGGTTTGATGATAATCTGTTATACATTTTCTTCTCTTCCTAGTTATGTATCCTGTAATTAACATTTATGAGAGGCAGTTAAGTTTGGTAACACCACTGATAAGCCATGAAATCTTGGCCTTGACAGATATTGTTAAATATTTCTTAAGAACCACAAACTTTTCACTTATTCACAGCAGGGAAAATTGTGCCTTACTATTCTTCTCTGTTTATATTTAAATATCAAGTGAAATGGTCTTGGGAAACTGAGTTTATACTTAAAGAAATATTGGAGCTGCACCTTTACTGTCATATATATACACAGAAGTTATGGACAACAGACAGATTTAGGACATTGTGGCACAGACAATAATAAGAAAATATGTCATGAACTCCTGTCCAGATGAGATATCTAACTGTGAAACTAGAATCAGAGACACCCTGAAAAAGAACACTAATATTGCCAACCTATTCATATGACTCTTCAGGAAAGGAAACTAATTTAAGCAATAAAAAGGAAATCAGACTTGACAGAAAGCTGATGCCCCAGCTCTGCTTTCTGATGGCCCCTGTAGTAAAATTATTATTGATAATGAAAAATATTTCCCTGTTATGAAAAAAGAAGTGTTTGTTAAAGTTAGGATGAATAAGAGATGAGAGATGATAATAAATTATAAACAAACCTAAATCTTAGTATTTTATTAGAAATCCAGTGTGGAGACAACCTGCCCTCTTCAGAAATATAAATTTGAATGGAATATAAGTAAGGAAGAAATTGCTATAACATTTATTTGCCACCAAATTTGTAACTGATGCTGTTCTCTCTCTCTCTCTTTCTTTCTCTCTCTCTCTCTCTCTCTCTCTCTCTCTCTCTCTCTGTCTCTTGCTTCTCACAATTGGTTAACTATCAAAATCCTCTGTCTTTTTGAGAAAAAGGAGATTATGTGGTACACTAATAAATACTTTTCCTTGAGTTTTCGCCAGTCCAGGTACAGCTAGCTGATGCTAAGGAAGTTGTTCTGATGGTTGTAAATAGTTTGAGACATAATTTTTACCTGTCTTTTCCAAAACTAATGGAGTCATTCATAGAACAATTATCAATATTTAATAAGAATTTAAAAACTTTAGAATTGATTATAGAAAAACAAAGCACAAAATAGAAAAGAATGAACAGAAAAGACAGCCAGAGCTACATGCCCTCCCGTCTAAAGAAATTACTATAATTTATGTATGAGAAATAATGATACATTTATTACAGTGCTGGGACCTGAAAAGTTTCTTTTCATTAGTCTTTGACATATTCTTTCCCTGAGTGCTTTATTTATTTCTTCTAATAAAATGCCATAGGATTTAAGCTGAATAGTCTCATTGACTTGTTCTACAATGTAGGTAAAAGTGGTAAGTGTCTGAAGAAATAAACCTACTTTCTCTGAATTTTTCTGTAACCCTTGTGCTAATACATCACACTGTTCTTTAATATTCTGTGAGTCTGAGGAAGTGACTGCTCTACCAAGTGCAGAGTCAATTAGACACTGTCACATGAAGTGCAAATGTAAATTTTAACAATAATTTAGATATCTAAAATAATTTGCAAGTACACAGGATTGTTAGTTCATTATTCATAAATAAAATAATTTAAATCTGAAGCTGAGATGAAAGTCTTTCTGGTGAAGAGGTTGAGATAAAAAAAGACTTAAGGGCATGGAGTAATTTCATAAAGTGTTATTTCTACAATCAGAAAGTGGCATTCATTACTTGATAAAATTAGTTGAAGAATACATTTTATTATGTTTTTCAAATAAATGTTTGTAAAATCATAGGAAGCGAATCATTGGAAAAATGAATTAACATGTAGTCTATTTAATGACTGAAAGCTCTTTACCCAGGAACTTGTCTAGCCTAGCAGCAACGTGACTGTCTGGAATTGCTTGATATTTGAGAGAGAGATGTCTAAACCATTTCTAGCTAAGTCAACAAGTGATATCTGTAAATTAGCTATATAACTTTTGAAATTGTACACATTTTAGTTCTGTGTTATTTCAGTCAAAATGAGGATCAGGACAAGATCTGTAACATATTGAAGTATTCAACATGGCTGAGAAAAAAGTATAAATGTTTTATTCCTGCTTCCAAACTACCCTTTAGGAGACTTGCCTACTCTTTTAGCAGTCCTCTAATTTATTAGCACCTTTTGTATTTCAAGTAAGTTTACTGCAGAAGATAATTTTATATAGATTATCAACACTGCATATTAATTATTGAGTGCCATTAATATACTCTGCCTTCTTAATCAGAAGTAAAACTTTTGATAAAGTTTTGGTTATCTTTGTGCTGTACCTACTAATTCCAAAGCTATGGTCTGTCCAGTAGATGATGCTGGGAATTCATTTCTTTATCTGAAAAGGGACAAAGGAATACATGGTTATGTTTATGGCAGCTAGCTCTGAAATTTGGGTTCCCAGTAATCTTTTTCTCATTCAACTATTTTCAATCTTGCCTATTCCTTTAATTTACATTCCAGGTGGGAAATACTATAAATGTCTCAGTTTCTAATCATTTAGAAGCACTTGGATCACTAAGCACAGTACTATTCTTCAATAATGAAATTTTACAAATATCTCAAATGTGTTACATTCTTTTTGGCATGGGTTGTAATAAATTGATTATCTTCTTTTGGAAAACAAAATTCACAAACTTGTCAGATGGTATCTAGTAAAGACATATTTGTGTGGGAGCTTTATCAATTTTTTCTTGGAATGATTATGGCAGATTGAACATGGACAGTTAGCAATCATGTAGTATGTGAAATTTTATTGGACAAAAATTAGAAAGCATGCTTAATGGCTGTCCTTAAGAATCCTAATTGTATTTACATCTCTCCAGTAACCAAATTTCCATGTCTTCAATGAATATATATATATTTTGTGGAATATATATAATTTTGTGGAAACCCAAGAACTTAGATTTTTAGTAATTAAATTCCTATCTTAAAGATATAAGATTAAAGATTAAAAAATGTATGTAAGATACCATGGAGAACACTCCTAATTCATTTGTATTTTCTAAATATCTTTTACTCAAGTTTAGAATCATTTCTGTCACTATGAAACATGAGTACATTCTGCAGCCTTTTATCTGGTAATTATTATTTAAAATAAAAATACAGAAAAAGTGGAGCATGTTTTCTAATCATGAGGCTCTAATATCTCTGTTTTGTGATTATGCAGTTCTGTGCAGTATAAATTGTGCCCATCAGTGATTTAGCTAATTAAATAAACAGTGAGTCTCATATCATTATGCCTTTTTTCATTTTGTAAATTTATTAGTATAATACACATTATGTAGGTTGTTGAATGTGGTGATTCACTGGAAAAAAGTGCAAAACAAGGTCAAATTGGAATGCAGATGAGGTCGTAAACTTTTAAAATAGTCAATAAAGCAATTAATGTATCAACAGCATGTGCTATTAAGCAGCAATATAATGATGCCACTGATCACACCAGGGTCCTCTGTGTGCTTATAAACCTGGAGGGAGCTGGGCATTGTAGACTCTTTGCATAGCTGCTGAAAAATATACCACAATATAGCCTTGAAAGCATTAAATCTTTGTCTTCAAATGTTTTCAAGAGGCTCATAATACATAAATTATAAAATATATCTGAAGTGGTAGTATTCAACTATAAACTAAAAATGATAATTTTTAATTTTTAGTTTTTAAAAGTGCATATATGTATCCAATATATTTAGCTAATGTTGAAATGTAGCCATTAAAGCCCCAAATCTCTGCCCTTTCTAATAACACTTTTAATGGTAGCTTTTGTGAATAGATTGAATTACCCTCGCAATTTTCCTCCTATGGGTACCATATGTGATATTTGTGATACATACCTGTGTGCAGTAATGCCTATCGAATATGTTATATAATTGTCTATTGTCTATATATAGGTGCTATTATAATAGAATCAGGCTGCTTCTTTGTTCTACAGACTCATTTTTATCTTACTGTTTTGAAATATGGCTTCAGAAATGAAATCCAAACACTAGGAATTCAATTTATAGAATCAACATGGAAGATATTGGCATGTGACTCCTGTTTTATTTTGGGAACCTATTCTTTAAGTTTTCTATAATATACCTTCAATAATTAATTTCTTTAAGATTTTTAGTAATACTAAAACCATGGTATTTCTGGAGGCCTAAAAGTGTGTACAAATATCTTAATGCATGAATAATACGCTATACAGTATTTCTAAAAATGGTTTCCTTCATTCTTAGTAGTATTTCAGGTGTTCAAAAAGATCTTGAAAACATAAATATAAGAGTGAGGTAAAAATGAGTCTGTGTTTTGTCACAGCAATTGAAAGCAATCAAGAACTCTAGACTTGTTAACATCTGACATTTCAAATACACTCAAGGAGAAAAATAATGCATTTAATTAAATATACAAAGTAGTATAAAAGACAATAGTTTGCTCATTGGTCAAATTATTAAACAAAATGTAAAATAAATACTATTAACTGTGTGTAAACTATCTTTACATTAATATTTGAAATGATTTAGAATTTGGTATGCTACAGATGCCAAAATGTACTTCTTTTTACACATTTTATAAAGACAAGTACTACTGAAATAAAGATAAACTCTTGCTCTGGGTTGATCTTGTCAGTGAAGCACAGAAGTCATAGAAGAGGGACAAGTAGATAGATGATAATCCTTACTGTAATAGTATGGATTAGAGGAAAATTATATACTTTTATAAAATGATCTTCAGTCTAAGTCCTCTAGAAAATAATTAAATGATTTTAGGAAGAAAAAAAAAAACAATGAGCAGGCAAGTGTTACTCTCTTCAGAATTTTCATGGCAATTTGTACGATAAGTGATGGGAAGAAAAACTGGAGCTGAGAAGATTTACACTTAGGGTCTACATGAATAGAAGATTTTTAAAAATCAGCACATGGAAACAGTATAAAAATGACTAGAAATGCGATTAAAAATGGAAAGAACTGAGAAACCTTCAAATCTACACAATTATTTTAAAAATATTGATAATTAATTGTTAGAAACATTTTACTGACAGATTTAAATTATAATTAAGCTATTTTCCTGGTAGTAGATTTATAAAAATAGACTTCATTTTCATGATTTGCTGTCTTGAACCCATCCAGCGTGTGATTTTACTTTAGAATTATTATCAAAATCTTAGCATTCATAATTTTCCAATATTGTCTGTCTTCCTTTTCACAAATGATAAAACCAGGTGCGTGGGTTTCAGGCGTCCTAGTAGGTCAGTGGCAGAGAGGGCTTAGAAGCAGCACGGTATTCCGAAGTAGGATGAACATTCACACACACCTGTTACGGAAACACGCACATAGTCATATCATGGAAATCTGAAGAGAATATGACAATTCATGAATACTTTAGTGTGTAATTTAAATAGCTTCTGAAGCAACCCTAGTAAGTAGCAAATGTTTCCTCAGGCATTTAAAACGCACCTAATGAGTTATTTCCTTGTTCTCAGCACACATGGAATCTAAGTTAACCAGGCAGCTCCCCGAGCCTTCACTTAGTATGGACAAAAGTTAATAATATATTCACATCTCTCTTCCGAGAATTTTTATTTCTTCTTACATAACTTGAACTTCTTACAAGATAAATTTTAAATAAAAGGGTGCATAAATTATATCAGGTTTTCTATATTCATGAGCAATTATTTCTGGGTTAAATTAATTTTTATTAACTTATACTCAGGTTAACATTTTTGCAAAAGATAGCTTTTTAATACAATATTATACTCATTTTCATTGAGTAACATCAGTAAAACTGTTGTGAGTATGCAGTAAATTATATGTTTTCCATTGTGAAAGCACATTAAACTTATTTATTTATTATCTGGTATTTATTTTATTATTCGTCATTCATTCATTCATTCATTCGTATTTTGAGTCAGCGAGTTATCCCATAGCCCTAACGGGCCGGGAACTCTCTAGGTAGGTCAGACAGAGATCCGTCTTCCTCTGCCTCCTGAGTGTTGGGATTAAAGACCTGTACTTTGGTACACCTCTGATAACTCTGAAATGTAATCAGTTCTCACCTTCTTAAAAGAGGGATAAAATGTGGGGCTGGAAAGATGGCTCCAGTGTTTATGAGCACTGAGTTTCCTTGAAGAGGTCCAGGTTCATTCCCAGCACCTCCATAGTGGCTCCACACAGGGAATGCACTTATACACACTTCTGCATAACACTCATATACATAAAAAATAGTTAAAATCTCCATAGAAGAAGGATAAAGTGAAAAGTGAATAGCAAAAAGGCTACTTATATTTCTTTTATCAACATTGTTTCCTTTTCATTTCTAAGTTTTCAAATGCACTAAACCACACACATTCCCTTTTCTTTGAATTGGAAATGAACCCTTATTTTATTTTCATGACTCAAATATTCTGGATGGTGACGGAAACAAAGTACTCTGCCATTTTCAATGATCTGCAAATTTAGCTTTATGAAGTTACATTTTAAATTTCAACAAACTCTTCCCCTAAAGGTAATAACAACTGTGATCCAAACCTTTTACCTGTAAGGTAAAGAATGACAGTCTTTGAATCAAAATTCAATTTATGAAAATTAGTGGGTATTTTTCTTTATATAGCATACAATTTTAATGAAAATATCAAAGTTGAGGCTGGAGAGATGGCTCAGCAGTTAAGAACACTTATTAAAAAATAAGTTTAATTATCCTCTTTTAATTCTATAGTGTGGAAATCCATCACAAATACAAAATAATAATGCTGTGTCTTAGGAAATAGCTCAGTCAGTAGTATTTTTGCAACACAAGGACAGAGACTTCAGTCTGATCCTCAGAATTCACTTAAGAAGCCTGGTGTGGTGGTGTCAACTTGTAATCTTGTGACAGACAGGCAGAGCCAAACAGATCCCTGAGGCCCATGACCTAGCATAATTGTTAGCGTGCTCCAAGGCAAATAAGAAAGGCTGTCTCAAGAAAAAAGATGAACCCCTTCTGAGAACTGGCATCCAAGTATGACCTCTATTCATCACACAGGTGTGCACATGCACTATCCAGACACCGGCAACCTCATGAATACACACCCACATGCACATACATAAAATGATTATGTTGCTTATATCTTATTTTAAATTATTTGATGTTTTATTAATTGAACTATTAATGATTGTGAAGCTTCACATTTTAACAAAACCAAAAATGTTCACAGATATAATGTTTATCTTCTTTAGTAGTATCATATTTAGCTCTGAATATGAGCACTATTGTATCAATAGTGCCTAGTTGATTAATTTGATGTAATTACTTTTATAAAATATATAATGTTAATACTATAGAATAACTGCCATGAAATATTATTATAATTTTCCATGTAAGGTTTACAAATAAATTCAAACTAATAGTAATGTTTTATTCATCTAATCCATAAGATTCAATTTTTTAACTTACATGATTGGTAGATCTAGAAATTCTAAATACTTAGTGCCACCAAGTTTATTAATTCATCCTGAAATATGAATTGAACCTTAACATGTATAATTTATAATCTATTCTAGTTTGCTTTCTGTTGATGTGATGAAACTCCAAAATCAACATGGGGAGGAATGGGTTCATTTGGTGTTCTGGACAGCTTTAGTTGTCAACTTGGCACACCCGGGTAGAGAGAATCTCAAGGAATTTCCTCCATTGGACTGGCCTTAGGCCTGTCTGTGGGGTATTTTCTTGATTGTTGAGTGATGTGGGACAGCCCAGTGCCCTGTGGATACCACCTTAGGAAGGTGGTAGTGTATTGTATAAGAAAGCAGGCTGAACATGGACCAGGAGACCAAGCCAGTAAAGAGCTTTCCTCCATAGCCTTAGTGATAAACAGTGACCTGGGAAATATTCCAAATAAACCTGTTCCACCCCAAATGACATTGCTTAGTATGTTTTGTCACAACAGTTGAAGGCAAACTAGGAGATCTGGCTTATAAATTACAGTTCATAATCAAGGAAAGCCAAGACAGGAACTCAAGGCAGGAACCAGAAGAGAGGTAGGAAATGAAGTAGAGACCATGGAGGAACAGCGCCTTACTAGCTTGCTAAATTAGCTTTCTTATTCAGCCCAGGCCCACCTGCCTCAGAATGACACAACCCACGTCTACACCAGTCAGCAACCACTAAAATATCCCACAGGCATGGCCACAAGACCGAGTAATCTGGGGAATTCTTCAGTTGATGTTCTCTCTTGATGTGACTCAAGTTTGTGTGAAGATGACAAAAACTGACCAGAACGCAAAATCAATGTGAACAAAGAGATAATAAAAATACCTTTCTTCCCTGACATGCACTATATTGCTTTGGAAAACATAACAACAAAGAAAAAACAAATGAACAAGAAAATAAATAGTATGTAAATTGTAAGTTCCATGAAGAAAATAAATAAAGCAGAAGCAGAGGATAGAGGCTGGATGGTGGAAGAAAACAAAGTGGAACACAAAAGACCTCCTGAAAAATGAAATTTAAACAGGGACTAGAGTTTAAGAAGAAATTCACTAAGAAAAATTTATGGCTCAGGAGAATAATTTTCAGAGACACTGGTGGAATTCAAGGTTTAAGGGAAAATATTTGTGCAAATGCCCTAATCAAAGAGCATGTTGTTTATTTAACACCATTGTAAGGAAAGAATTAGGGCAAAAATGATAAAAGTTGAGGTCAGAGCCAATGAGAACCACACTGAAGAGATGGAGAATTCATATTTCATTGGACAGAGACAGTTAGAGAACTACTCTAAAGACCATAGAACATATTTCAGGAGGAATTACTGGGATGTTGGATTGAGAATAGGCCATGGGTGGAGGGTGAGTGTTTTATGCTACAAAGGATTTTTAACTGTGATTTTAATAAGTAAAATACAACATAAAATTTGTCCAAAATTTGCATACCAAACAAAAATTTACAGTAATATAACCTAAATAGCCTTTCACAGTGTGGAAGCTGTGCTCAAGTGAGGTAGACTCCAGGTTGTCCTCAGTGAAGACTGCTCTACTTACACATCCTTTCTACCAACTCATTTACCTCAGACACACTTTAGACTAATTTTTCAGCTCTGGAAAAACTGGTCTCTTTCATATCACTCCCCAAATATCTAAATTCTGAAAGAATCAGGAGTTTTTGTTTAAAGTAGAATTCTGAAAAAATAGAAGCAATATTTAGATTTTTCAATTTCTAAGACAACATGTTTTTTAATTCTGAAGAGAAATATTTTTCAGTTTTAAAAAATAATAAATATGACTTTCTGGATGTATAAAATGCTGTTTTAATTTTAACAACTATTATTACAGCTTAGTTGAAAGTACTTTAAAAGTTCTCAATTAGCAATAAGAAATATAGGGGACATATGTATAAATTGCATTAAATTAAATAAATAGCTCTAGATTATGAAGTAGCAAGAATTTCATTTATAAGTTGATAAAATAAAGAACATTTTTCTTTTTGATAGAAATTATTTAATTAATGAAATATTTAATAAAATCTATGAATTTAATAAGTTGAAATTGGATCAAGCTTTAAAAATTAATTAAAGTAGTAATACAAATTACTTTTTATTGAGAGGCTTTAGCATCATTTATATCATGTACTGCTTTTCGGTCTTTTTCTACTTTAGCCATAGTCTCTGAATGTCATTAAGGGCAGCGCATAGATGAAGCACATGCTTAAAATAGATCACTTAAAACAGAGGGAGCTTATTACGATAAGCATTATTCAAAGACTATGAGGGGACAAATATAGCTTATAAAACAGCAATGAACCTGCATGAGTGCTTTTATTCATGTTTTGTTATAGATATATACTGAAGCTCAATGCTCAATATTGCTTAAAAATTTGGGGAAAAGACCAATATTTAGTAAATATCAATTGAGTGCTAAGTATTACTGCAAAGAAATGAGCATAACATAGTAAAGAAAGACAATAAAAGCACAACTTATATTTCTTAAAATTTAGTGATATGTATTATGTAAGTGATCATGCAGAAACCTGTTATTGTAAACTGTGATAAGGATGCTAATGGAAATTTCAGAGAAATAAAAAAAGGATAAGAAGACCTAGTTTGTTCAGGAGGAGTCACATAGGAAGTAATATTCATAGTATCTGAAGGATGGGTAAGCATATCTATAATTGAAGTTATTATAGTATTCGATATTTATTGCCCTCATATAACAAATATTTATCTTAATTTATGGAGATGGAAAAACGAGATATGGAACTAGTTGTTGGAAAGATGAGAAATCAAGACAATGCATAGACAGTTGAAGAATATAAATAGATACCTATGACAAGTAAATGTGGGAATGATTGCCATGGTGAGTTTTAACTGAACCACGAAATACTAGTTACTATGCTGAAAATACAAAGGAATTCCTTAGAGTTGAATAGTGAGAAATTTCAGTAAATGGAAAACAAGTAGCAGATGGTGAAGAGATCAATGTCAAAGACGAACTCTGAGAGTTTAGAAGGGATGGAAGTGAGTGAGAGATTCAAACATTCTATTAAGTTGTGGAAAATGGATACTCACATGGTTTAGTACTGTGAATGTTATTGCTGAACTGAGAAATTGTTTTGGAACTATCCATGAGGTAATTGATTAGAGTAAGTCTCTCTTTAAATACCTTTTAATGTGAATGTGAGAAAACAGATGGATTATGAATATTATGGGGTTGTTTGAATTTTTCTTAATATTAGAGTCACTCTTGAATATTTACCAGTTACTCTCCATTGGAGAGTAATATGAACACTTGGGAGAAAAAAAGTCTTTGTGAAAGTTCTGGGTGATATGAATAAAATGGGCTCCAGAACACAAATGTTTATTGTATCAACTTTTAATACGAAAAATATTTCCAACATAGTTGCTGACCAAGACTAAAGAAAGAGAGTCAAGAAAAGGCAGTTATATGCTTTTCAGATAAACTATAAGGGTCCTTGAGGTGCCTGCTTTCTTACTGATTCAAAGACTTGCATTTTTACTGGAATGACACAAAGGTATTGAAATATAGATGTAAAAGTCGATCTAATAATAGTTATGTATTACTTTATTACAGCGGTAGATTCTGAGAAATGTGGTAGGCAATTTTTTATATGAATAACATTAACTATACTTATACAAAGTAAGATGGCTATGATACTACTAGGTAGTATTATCTTATGGGACCATTGCCATATATCCACTCTGCCATTGACCAAATTTTCTGTGGTGCATTACTGTATGAAACTTTTTCTAATCTGAATTTGCTTGCATTGCAATCTAAAACATATAAATACAGTTATCACTTCAATATAACTTTATAACTATAACTTTACTTTTGCAGAAGATTAAATATTGGCTGTGTTAGAACATATTACATCAAATTCACACATACAGATTATGCCAAAAAAGAGGTATCATTGCTTTGTTCATCTGATATCAATCACAACATAATAACAGATGTGGATACTCAATATTAATTCATAAAGAACTGATGATTCCTAGAGCAGCCCATATCGTCAGGTCCTTTCCTTACTGCAGGAGGCCATTATTTTACTTCACAATAATCTTCACAAAGAAGAATCTATAATTCTTTATTAATAAAAAATGTGCATTCTGGGGTCCGGAGAGGAGACTCTATAGCTGTTCTTTCTCTATGGCTGTTCTTTCAAAGGACCTGGGTTTAGTTCCTAGCCCCTACATGACAACTATTTATAACTCAAGTTCCAGAGGATCCACCACACTTTTCTGGCCCTCACGGGCATTGCATACATGGGCGCACTCACATACATGAGGCAAAACATCCATGTGCATAAAAAATAAATAAATGAAAAGCAATTTAAATATGTATCTTCTTTACAAATATCTATGCTATGGTTTTTCACCCTTTAATGTTTCTTTTTCTAGTAAAAAAGACTTTTTAGCTTAAAATGAGAGAAAAGTGTCCAATATATGGGTGTCCAACCCTTTATTCGTGAACTGTTATTAGTGGACACTGAACAAAAGTAAGGATGGCTCAGAACGACTAAAATATGTATGTTAGTGTCTCATTTTTTATTTTTACTTGTAAAAAGAAATATATGAGAAGCAGTTGCCTTTGAGGAACTTGTAATAAAGCATGCTTGGCAACAAAATCTGATTTTTACTAATCGTGTAGAAATTACATTAGTTTTTATTTTACAGATGGATAATCATGACTAAGGATCAAGTCGATCTTAAAATATTCAGTTCAGTGAACTCCTCCATTCAAGCATCTGGCAATTCTACTCTCCTACAGTGGGCAATGAACAAAGCACTGACAGAATCCCCAGTCCACCAAGGACAAAAATACAAGACAGAAATGGAAACATTAGCAAATTGATCCCATACATCTAAAATATAATCCCTGTATTCAGGAAGTTAATCTATCACACGTGATTGAACTGAAAAAAAATGGACACTCCTGGAGTTTTCTTTCTATTTATGTCAGGAAAGGGTGTTATTTTATTTTGAAGGATAAAGTAGCTGTGCACAAAAATAATAAGTCATATTTTCTTAGTGGTATAAACATATATGTGGGTTATGTGCTTTCTTTAAATATTATAATTTTTCCATTAAAATAAAAATTCTATGAGCTGTATAACAGCTATTTTCTATGGGGAATCTGGTGTCATGGAACATTTCCAGGGAGGAGATCAATTTCACCAGAAGCACTATTTCCCAGCACTCTTTTCTGGTAGAAGCTGGGTTCCTGGTGGAAATGATGCTGCTATTAGGATGATCTGAGGTACTCTGGAGAGAGACCTTCTGCTCAGTTACCATTCAGGCTGGAGCCTGCTATGACAGTTGTCAACAGTGCCCTTTTTGATGTCTCCCAGTTGTGCTCCATTTAGAATAAGTACTTGAAGAGACACCTGCTAGCAAAGCCAGACTATAGGAGCTGCATGATTTTGGCAAGCATATGTAGACAATAATACTCCTTTCCTACCGTGGGCATGAACTTAATAAAGCCTTTAAGACAACAGAATCCTTAAGTAGCCATCTTTTTTTTTGTTTTTGTCAAGAAAGGGAGCTATGGGTACCAGCATTAAAACTTTCTATGTGTGCCTACAGCTGGGATCTGGGCACTGCCACATTATCCTGCTGCTCTGCCTCCCCAGCCATATGCTGCCATTTATAGTACAGCCTAGGACTCAGGCTGCAGTGCTTGTGGATTTTTGTAAAGACTTTCACTACTGCATTCCAAACATCCTGCAAGCCAGGTTTTTCTTCTGATGAACATTAGAAATGATCCTTTAAGTGTCTAACACATCAAAAACATATATTCTAAAGATATTCAGGTATATGGTGCAAGAAAGGCAAAACTGAACATAGTGCTGTAAAATTGCAGTAATCTGAAAATGTATTTCTAGAATGAAAAATAAAATGGCACAAGCTTACCTGTTACAGGTTTTCATTGAATAGAGAAATCAAGTTAAGCACAGCAGACTGGGTGCTTGGGTCATTGAAGGTGACAAGGAAGTCTGTTTATCCAAACCTTTAAATGGAAAATCAAAATGAGAAATATGATTCAAATTTATGAAAGACATGCCAGTTTCACCTTCTTGATTTTATCAAGGAGAGCTAAAATGAAAACCTGATACTTCAGAGGGTTCAAAAGAAAACAGAAAACAAACTCTTTTCACTTCCTCATCCATTAAATCTGCCTTTTTCCTGATGATTAGGGATAAAACGGAATATCTCAGGGAAGATATTGGTATTGCAAATGACAGCATTTGCTTAGTTTCCTACCTCCCCGGACTTCCAGGTGAGGAAACAGCTCCAGCCTCACCTACCTGCCTAACTGATTTCTTTTGTCTATATTGGTCTTGAGCTTTCCTGAGTTGACTGATTTATTTACGATAAAATACAGCATAGATTGAAATGAAGTATGTGTCTTGCATAGGATTACTTAGAAAATTTTCCGTGGAAAACAACTCAAAACTCAAAGAAAATTTACATGCCAAAAAGTTACCTCGAGAAACTGAGTCTAAGAAAAGGAGGGCTTGATCAGCCTTTCAGATCACACCCGTATAAGAGGCATCTAGCAGAACCTCAGATATGTCTCTAATTTATTTGTTCAGTAAGGTGATTGCTCGATCAATGAGTACTGTACCTTCCATGTAATTCTTTCTAGAAATTCTACAACATGAAAATAAACATTTCCTTCTGATATTTAAAGCATCCATCCATTTGTCCATCTATCCATCCATTCACACATATATACAAACATGCAGACAGACAGACAGACATTTATTTTGAATGGAAAACTATTTGCCATTGAAGGGGTTTGGGGCTAGAAGGATATCCATTATAGTGACTGAAGCAGAAAATATACAGCGGTCTTATTACATATTTTTCATTAGAGCACAAAGGCTAATCTTTTTTATTTCTTATATCTTAAGGATGCCCAGTCTTTAAAAAGAAACCCTCATTCAGAGCCTGGTTTTTAAAAACCAATCCCAATTCTTTATCTTTCTTTTCAAATATAGCAGAAATCCACCTCTCCTAGACAGTTTCATGTAATTAACTATATTTCATTGTTTACTGAATTGCTCTTCCACACAATTTACTTAGAAATATTTTACTTTTCATTCAGAGTAAAGTTGCTTTTGAAAGATGATATCATACTTCTTGTTACATAAATATATTGTTCGCCACACTATCATATTGCAATTATTTCTGTTTCCTCTACTATATTGAGATTCCTCTCAAAGTCAAATACATTATTTGTGTATTCCTGGCACCTAGTTCTTTAAAAATTTTTCTTTTTCAGTTCCTGGAACACAGAGTTCACTTGATAGAGGTTTGCTCAATGAGAATTTTAATGAACACTGAAATGACTATTGAGTGAATCTTTAATTTCTTTGCCCCACTATCTACCTACATCTATTTTTTATTGCTCCAAGTAAAATTGTTAAAATTGACAAGACTTTTTAAGGTTTGCACAGATGATTTTCAATTTACCAAATAATATTTACTCCATATCAGCAAATTGGTGAAACGTATGTTCTGTTACCATGACTTATTTTATTAGCTGGGCAAGCTTGCCAAGTTACTGAACGTATCTGCACTTCACTTTTTCTAACATCAGTGGAAATAATGCTACGCATATATCTGGTAAGCATGACTATAAGATGAAATAACTCCATATATTTCATCACATAAGATAGACAGTGCTAACAAATGCTAATACTGAACCAACATACCCTAACCTAAAAGTCCAAAGAGATAACTTGACATTAGATGCACGTGGTTTTAATCATCCCAAATACTTCATACTTTATTGACATCTCTCAAAAGTGAGGAAACTTTACGATATTAAAATCATTCTGATTGTTATAATTTACTAATTTGAGATAATTTACATTCTGTACCAGTGCCTATGTCTATCTCTTCTATTGACTCTAGCCCACAAGAAGATAGAGATGCTTAATAAGGCATTCATCATGGCAGCTCATGGTGAAGATTTCGGGCTCTTTAATAGAAACTTTAAACCCACAATTTTCTCTTATTAGTTTAGTACCATGATTAATATCCTCAAAATAAACAAAGGAGCAAAAGCTTAAGCATCTCTAAGATCAGGCAGGCTTTTATTAGTGTCATATCAAAAGTCATTTAACTACTATGTGGTTAAAGCTGTCTCATTGAAACAAGGTTATGTCATAACACCGCTGCAGAGGAGGTGAATAGTTCACATTGTACTGCATGTTCAGTTGCTTGTAATTAGACTTTATAATATAAAATTCACTGAGGAGCTGCTTTAGAATCATAATTGGCATAAGGCCTGTGCAGTGTGTCATTTTACAATGGATTTTATCTCTAAAATATGTGGTTAAGGTCAACTGTTGTAATCCAAAATATTTTATTATGGAAACAATATACTTTAAGATCAAATTAGATGCATAGGTTAGCCCATAAGTAATTTGTACAAGCATTATCTTAAAAATAATTCTATTGTTTACTAATAGATCAGTACGATATAGGAAAATATGTTTAGAATCTTAGAATCAAATACAAAGACTATCTCACTCCAAAGCTCCCCTTAACTCTAGACTACAATATTTTTCTTTAGATTATGATGGTAGATATCACTTTAGCCCAAGATGCCTTTGATTTCATGATCCTCTTGCATCAATTTCTGAAGTGCTGTGTTTACACGTGTATAACATTATCTCTGGTTCTCCTAGCAAACTGGGCAAAAAATTTCTGTTTGGATAGAATCAAGCATGCTTTGTTTTAAACCTACACATTAAAACTGAACTTGAACAAGGTAGACATTGGACTGTCTCTGAGAAGGGGTGCTTCCAGGTATAGGTTACAACAATGGGATGTAGACTCAATATAAGGGATTTCATATTGGGATGCCTTGTAGTGCAAGAGCAATTCTAGAGTTTCATTTTTGTCTTAAATATCCTTAACCTTGTTGTGTTTAGTAGATACAGTGGTGTACTCATTCTCAGGGTCACAATAACTTAATAAAGCTTTGTGAGACACACACAGGTATCCTTCACAAAGTAATAGAAAGCTGTATATAGCGCAGGAGAGGCTAGAAGTGTAACAGGAAAGGATAACAATGGCATCTTTACTCAAGCACTTGCTTCCATTTTAACATGTTGTGTTTCATTTCTGAAAATCCTGTCAAGTGAAATAACAGTACTAATAACAGTACTATTATTGCATTATGACTAGAATTATCGTCTTTTAATGTACACGTGTCCATTTCAGTTGGAGAGTATGTAAGATTGAACATTATCAAATCAAGCATTAGGAAAATGGTATATCTACTAGAATTGTCTTTAGTTTTTATTTATTGTTTATATATGTATTATTTATTTGTTTGTCTTTTTGTGTATTATTTTTATTTTATGTACATGAGTATATTGCCTATATGTATGAACGTGTTGCGCAATGCCCTCAGAGGTCAGAAGAATGAGTCAGATCTCCTGGAACTGGAGTTATGGAGTTAGCCAAAATGTGGGTGCTGAGTACTGAACCTGAGTCCTCTGCAAGAGAAGCCAGTGTTCTTGACCACTGCCCATCTCTCCAGACCCCATCTCTGTAGTTTATGGTATCTAAGACAGATGCATTATGCATTTTTAAAATCGACTAACAATCTATCTGATTTCCTAAAAAAGTAATTCAAAAGATTAAAAGGGTAAAAGTTATTTCAAATTAAATACTACATCATCCCTTTGCTATTAATGATACTTTTGGTCTTAAGTTTGATTTAAACCTTGATGGACTGACCAAAAGTGAGCTTCATGGATAATGGTAAAAGTGAATAGTTAAATATAGCAGGGGACTCTTCATATATATATATATATATATATATATATATATATATATGAGAAGAGTTATATTCATATATATATATATATTATATGAATATAAAATTATTGGTTCTTTGAGACAGGTTCCCCCTGTACCTCCAAGTGGCCTAGAACATAGCTATGTAGATCAGGCTGGCCTAGATCTCATAGATATCAGCCCCTGTCTGCCTCCTGAGTGCTGTGATTAAAGACATGCATCATCAGGCCCAGCATATTTTATTTTTAAACTTGTCAATTTGTTTGTTCAAGTACTTTGAAACTACTGTATAGGCTACCAGGCTACCTTCCTGCCATACCTCTCAGTGTTTCTGAGCATTGTCAATATCAGTCCTCCCTTTCCACAATGCTACTTTACAGAACATCAGTAAAGTCACTGTTCTTTTTGTAGCTGGCTGTGGAGCACAACTCACTCTCTCATGAGCTTTGCTTTTTAATTAAACAGCCATGTCCTGTTAATTGGGAGTGTGCTTTTGTTCTGGCTTGTGTCTTACATTATAAGCAAGGGCAAAAAGCAAAAGTGAACCTTTGGATTTCTGAAAGACTAAACAACATGTCAAAAGGCCTTGTAGCTTTTAATCTGAAAGTGCTGGTAATTAGATAAAGAGGTTAGGACTGAGGAGTTACACACAAGAATGATGCCCTAGGGATGGTGTAAGAAAAACAAAACCTGCAGCTACTCAAAGGGCTAATTCACCAATGACACTACAAAGAAGTGGATGAGGACCTGAATTCAAAGGAAGTATGCAGCAGTTTTAAAGCATGGTTACATCAAATTCTATACAAATGCTATTGTAAAGGGGATGCATATCAAAAATGTAAAATAAAAAGGGAATCAATGAAAATCTCTGAAGCTGCTTAGCTTTTTGCCGCATATCACATGAATATATATATATATATATATATATATATATATATATATATATATATATATTGTATAGGCAGGAAAAGAGAGTGACTCATCTTCTAACTTAGATTTATTCTTTTGTCTTATTTTACTACTTCAAGAGAAGGATGGCAGGACAAGCACCTGAGTGAGTCACAGAGCAGATTTCAATTAGAATTAGCAATGACTCAAGTTGATCTTGGTACTGCCTGGTTGCCAAAACCAGTTTCAGAGTTTTTCTATCAATGTAATAAAGATTAAAATGGTGTCAAAATATTCCTCTGAAAAATAAATGAGACGATGAACCAGAATTTTAGGTGGATATTTTTGGAAATTGCTAAAGATATCAGTGAGCCTATACCTCAGCTATTTCAGGGATAGGTATAAACGATGCTCCTGTAGTTTGGGAAAAAAAATAATGAAGAAGCATTACATTCATAATAGGGGAGGAGGAAGTTCTTATAAAATAAGATTACATGATTTAAGCCACGTTCTCTTTCAGTTTCAGCACTAGGTATAAGTCAATGTAAGGACAGTCCCCAAATAATAGGTATGATACAGAAGAAAAGGCTTTTGAATGAAATTTCATACTTCAGTTTTGGTTTTATGGGCATTGTCTCTCATACTTGTTTCACTATTTGTGCTTGTAATTATTTTTATTATTGGCATAAAAGCATAATTATTTTCTTTAGTACAAAGAATTTTTGTGTTCATTATTTTTTTTTATTGAGACAGCTCTAAAATCTTCAGCACCTACAATGTGAAAATAATGGGATTTTTTGCATTGTGATGGGAGTCTATGTGTATTGTATGTGGTTTACTATGTGTGTGTTTGGACTATACATTAGTTCAGATTGAGCTACTTAGAATAAACATGAAACGGTGGTTTAGATACTAAATAAATGTAATAGCCTAACTTAATATTCTCCCTTAGTGTTAAGTAAGCTTGCATTGGATAAATGGAGATAATGAGGACCAGTGATATGGCTTAGCTGGTAAAGGATCTTGCTGCCATGATTGAAAACATGAGTTTAATTCTGTGAAACCACAGGATAGAAGGAGAGAACCAAATCCTGAAAATTGTCCACTAACATCCATGCAAGCATCATAAATAAATAAGCTCAATATATTTGTATGGAGGTAATATATGTAAATAAAACATAAAATCATTCATTACATCCAGATCATATAATGACCTAATTTTACCTTCTGGTAGCACACTGTTGTTTAACAGTGACTTGAAGTCTTGATTCTAATAAGCTGAATGATTTCTTATGAAAATGTGAGAGAGTAAGAGGTTACTTAATTATATTATTTTAAACTAACGATATCTTTGGAGCTTCTAAAATCTCTCAGGAATACTCTGAAAACTATTCCTATCTTTTTATTATTCTTGTTTTGTTACTGCTCTCCATCAAGACAGACACATGCTCAAGGACACATCTGAAGGGCAGAATTTATGGGCTGCTTGCTCCAGTGTGCATTAGATTTGCAGTCATTGAATAGATTAGTTTAAGCAATTAAAAGAGACACCATCTAAACCTTACAGAAACCTATAATGAAGCCAGGAGGTAGTAATGGCCTTGAGAGAATATAAATCAAATAATCAGAATAAAATTATATAGTGGTTCATTTTAAACCTTGCAAGAAAGCACACACGTCTCCATTCTTTCATATTTGATCTTATTTAATGTTTTTGACAAGTCAAAAAATGTGGTTTTTTTTTCAAAAGGGACTTTTAAGGATACATCAGTAAACATTTTTCTGGAGGTTTGTGTTTGGTTTTGTTTATATTCATTTGCATATTATGAACTGCTGTTTGCATAATAAAACCACTGTTATTTCTAGTCAGTCCACGGGTGATTACACATATGAATAACACAATCCTGTATCCTTTGTGATATACATTATTGTAATCTATGAAAGTATCCTGACAGTTTTCACAGTAGGGAAGAGTGAATCATGCTCTAGAGAGTTAGATGACAAGTCTACAGTATTATGTTGATATTTCAAAGGCAGAAGAGTCTGAACACACACACACACACACACACACACACACAGACGCACACATGCACACACACACACTTTGTCCAAATATATTTCAGATATGCATTTCTGTGATTAAAAATCTGATCAATATTTATGACACAGTGATTTGCATAGGTAAGAATGGCACAGATAGTAGGAATTATTACACTGATGGTCGGTCCATATAGAAAACCCTTATCCTTTCCTCTTCTTTCAACCTAAACAGATACAGTCAGAGGCTTGTAATTCTAATGGAAGATGGTGGGTGGGGAACAATATAAGTCTCACTGCTAGGAGTACTCCTATTGCCAGAAATGTGAGGATCCTTCTTCTAAGCTGGGAGTGCCCCAGAGTGAGAACTCAGGAGAAGAAAGCTAGCTGTGTATGAGAAATGGGTTTAGGTCTTTTCTTAACTGCTATTTTTTTTAACCTTAGAAGCTGCCAAATAATTGGTACATATGCTTGTTATTCTCAGAGTGCACATAAACTAACATAATACTACAGATTTCAATAAATTCTTTTTAGGTTCTTCTGCAGTGAAAATTATGTGAGAGTAATAGTCATCACACTATTCCTAGTGTTATGCATCTAGATTTTTTGAAATTCTAATAAACTTGAAGAAGCATCAACCTGGAATAAACAGCTTCCCAAGATGTGAGATAAACTAGTTTCCTTTACAAGAATATCCTAAGCAGGTTTGCTTTTTTCTATTTCCTATTTTTTGTACCTTTATAAATATATATGGGAAAACTAAGAGAATCACATGAAAATAACATCTACATAGGAAAAATATAGCCCATATTTTTAAAACATGACAATTATTATTAATGCTATTATTTTAAAATTTGTAATTTTTCCAAGGGAGACTATTTGAAATAAAATTTAATTTAAAAATATAGCAACTTCATGCTTAAAGGATAATATGTACATGGTATATTTCAGATTTATTCACATGAAGAGAAGTTACTGGATAATATATCGAGTTAATTGCTCAGTGTTTAAGAACACTGGCTGTTCTTGAAGAGTGGCTAACAACTGTCTGTAACTTCAGTTCCAGGGAATTCAACACCCCCTTATGGATTACGAGGGCATTGCATGACAATGGTGCACTTACATACATGCAGTTAATATACTCATACACATAAAAAATACTAAATATATTTTAAATAGAACGAGTTGGTGCTAGAGTGATAGCTTAGTGGTTAGGAGCACTGGATGCCCTTGCAGAAGAACTGGTTTCAATTCCTAGCACTCACATGTCAGCTAACAACCATCTGTGGGCATTGCATGAAATGGATATACTTGCAAACAGGCAAATGATACTCTTATACACATAAAATTATATATATACATATATATATATAATGAGTTAAGTTTTTATAATTGATTCTTTGCATATTAGTGCAAATAAGGTTTAGTTGTTTTAAGTCAATGCACAAATATTTCTGAAATGTTCGGAAAACACCAAGAATGAAAATAATCAATCATTTTTATCAATTATTTAAAATATTTTAATTATTATTATTTTTATTTGATGAGTATGAGTGTATTGCCTGTGTCAGTGTACCCAAGTTATGCAGTGACCATGGAAGTAAGAAGAGAGCGTCAGGTCCTCTAAAATTGGAATTATGAACAGTGATTAGTCTCCATGCTGGGAATCGAACCTGAGTCCTCAGCAGGAAGAGCTAGTGCTCTTACTCTCCAGCACAATGAATAATGATTTAAAAGACAGGGTATTTTGTTCAAGTAAATTACATTCCTTCATGGAGAAAAGTGCTGAGCAAGCTAGTGACATAAGGGTTTTTCTTTTAACTAATAAGATTTTGTTATGAGCATAGCTGAGACTGAGAGACTGTAGTTACTTAAATAATAGTTCTCATAAAGCTTTCTGAATGCAACACGTGAGTGATAAATGTTGAAATGAAATTATTTAATAGATAATTCACTTCTACATGGTGTCTGAATTACAGAAAAAAATGGGTTAAATGGTGGATTTAAAAATAAAGGTTAGTAGACTTGATAAACATTCAGAGAAGACTGGGGATTTGAACATTAGATATTTTTCAAATATTTAGAAAGATGTAAAATCACTGAGAAGTATTCACAGTGACAGGAGTAGCTATACCAAGCTGTACTTTAATTTCTGAAAATAAATAGATTGGCAGATTACTGGAATGTGAGTGAAATAAATTAACATTGTCAGTATGTGTTTTTGCAGCCATTGAAAAAATTTCTTGGAATAGGGTTGGTAATATGTTTGAAGTGTTAAGCTAAGGAGTTTCAGCTTTCTTTGAAAGTAATCATTGTCTCAGGTAAGAAGCAGGTTTGAAGGGAACAGGGATAGGTTCGAAGTTTTGTTCAGGTGATAATCGCTCAATTAGCAGAAAGAGATTCATAATTTAAGGCCTTTTTCACTTCTATACAATTGAGATTCTATATTAAATGTGTTATTACGAAAGATAAAGATCATTTGTGCTTGGTTCCTAAATAAAATAACTTGAAAATGGTAATGTGTAGATAAAGTTTTAGCAGTGTTTTACTAATGTCTATTACTGCTTGTCCTTGAACTATTTTTCAAGATTTAGGGCTAAGCCTGTCATATTCTCATAAAGCTCAAAGTTGACTTGATAGCTAATATATCATATTATTGACAGAATCCGAATTTCAAAACTCTTGATAGATAAGAATAGCTCCTTATATCACTGGCATGAAATAATGCCCTCCACTGAGGTCTAATAAAGCAACTAAGGAAAATAAAAACAAGGACAAAGAAAGGAGTCATGATTTGACAAGACCTCATCTTAAAGACTTGGAAAATTAGCTGATTCTAAGTGGACTATGAGTCATCCTCTGCTGAGAATGCCAAGAAAAGCTAATGGAATCTTGGGCATCATTAACAGAAGCATGCTATACAGAGCCATCAGGATAGTTCCCACAGTTCTCTGCATTGCTCAGGATAGCTGGAAAAAAAAAATGCCATGTTTTAGACTTTGCATGTTGTGAGACTGTAAAATTAGAGAAGGACAAAGCAGTGTTTAGAAATGAGGACATACAAGGATAACTGGTAGGTTAAGACTTACAGTCACATGCAAGTTTTCAAAGGCTTCTTCTGCACGGGAAAAGAAATAAACTTCTCTTAAACTTTATCTGACAAAACATAAGATTAATGGGAGTTATATAAGCAGGTAAATTTGGATTTTCTGTAATGTAATAGCTTCTTTCTAAACTGAACTGTTAAAAATGGAATGCTTTCCCTTCTGAGGTGGTAAAACTCTTGCCAACGTAAGTGTTGAAGCAGATGCTGAATGATCTTCAGTCAGAGATGAAAGAGAGGCTCTTTCATTTGAGTTACTGAGTGCACACTAAGTACCAGTGCCACAAAAATAATAATCATAGGCCATTAAATGGCTTTGGTCTAAAAATATCAGTATGTTCCTCAGTGCAACAGAAGAGCCTCCAACCTATTCTAAATTCACTAATTGTCCTGAAAATGTGAATTCTAGAAAAGCGTTTTGTACATAAAAATAAAATGATCAGTTTAAAAATGTTCCGCTTGACTTCATTTTTATTCTATAAAAATATTTATTAAGAAAAGGTTGCATTTTGTATTTATATTGTTTGTCTTATACTGCATTTAGTATTATAGTTACATGTTAGGCTTATCTATGATTTTTTTCACTTAAGTGACATACCTAGAAGTATGCAGACCTAGCTATTATAAAACTGTATTACATTAAATCAGCACTGCTTCAACGTTCTTTCCACAACGACACAAGTGTTCTGCAGCTACAAGAGCCAATGTAATAGCAATATGTGATTTTAAGTATTTAAACATAGTGATTAAGACTCTCATTTAAATTTTATTTAATTTTTCATTAGTTTAGATCTTATAGCCCCATGTGGTCATAGCGATACTTTAGGTCAGTGCTACTTTAATAAGTAGATGATTTAGTACTAAGGCAAATATGGAATTCTATCAATAAGCACACCCATAGAATTCTGAAGAAACTGCTGTTTTCTTTATGTTAAAGAGTTGTTTATCTCTTACACTAGTAAATATTTGTTTTATTTAATCCAACACAGCTTGAGATTGCTCCTGTTGGAGAAAGTATGGATTTTGAAGGGTTTTCAATATCACTTTCCTGTTGTCGGCTCTGGAGCTGTCTGGATGGGGCTTTCTGCCTTGTGTTTGTTTCTCATGTGGATGACGTAGGTAATGAACTTGGCAATTGGAATGTTTATTTATTGATGCACTTTGGGCATCAATGAACAGGCTAGTTTTAGTTTATCGTTGCCTTTATTCTGTTCCATTTCATCAGGTCATATTTCCTGATTGCAACTTCTTAAGAGTTCTGGTTAGAAGACAATTCCAGGTCCCTTCTTTGACTTCACGCTTTGTGTCTCATGCTTTCGTCTTTTCTATGTGAAATTCATTTCTTAATATTCTTTAGAGTATGCCACACTATCTATGAACACTTCGATACATGTTTAATCTTTGTGTTTGTAACCAAGGGCAGTAGGCACTAAACTTATTGTCAACAGCTTTTTTGTTAACCTCACTGCATAGTCAATTTAAGAAAATGAAGGTATCTTACTTAATATTATAGGTAGAGAAATTTGGCAGGTATGGTAGCTCACATCTTTAATTCTAATCCTAACCCTTAGGAGACTGGGACAGCAGAATCAGTATGAGTTTGAGTCCACTCCGGAATGTATAGTGAGATAAATACCAAGAGTCTCTTTATAACAATTTAAAAAAAAGAAAACAGCAAGAAATTAAGAGAAAAATATACTTCGAAAAGAAGTACTCCCTCTGTTCTAGGAGTACACTGTCTTAATTGGACCTTTTCTAGGAAATAGTTTCCTAATATGTACTAATAAAGAAGATCCTTGAAGCTGACAGCCTCTATTTCACATGCATTGCTGTAACATCTGTAGACAGCAACAGAATGAAGAACTCATGGGGCATTATGATTTGATCTGGATGATTTTTAAGATTTGAAATTACTTTACTTTTCAGTTTTAATTTTATTGAAATTTTACAGTTTTCATACAGTCATGTTTAATGGAATGTTCATCCTCTCCTCTAGAGATCCACGCATTGTCCCACTGTCCCTGCCCAATTTAATGTACTCTGATGTATATAAATCAGATTCTATAGGACATATTAGAGTCTGATTTGTATCCCTGAATATCCTTCAATGTGGATCCATTCAATAGGCCAAGAGTGCCATCCCTGTTAAGACACTGTCTCTCCCCTCTCTCTGCAGACATCCCCAGCTCCCAGTAGTTCCTTAGGTAGTGTTGGAATTTCTTAGCTTCTTCTCCATGATTACACTGGACTATTTTTCCTGGTTCGAGCTTGCATAGGACTTGGGCATGTTATCACAATTGCTGTGAGTTCATATGAGTTACTGACCAAATGTCTGGAAGTCTCTGTTTCCTTATGGTCACTAACCCCTTCTGGTTTTTACAATCATTCAAACCCCGCTGAATACAAACAGTCTTTCCACCTCTTCCACAATGATCTCTGTGTCTTGCTAGGAAGAGGTTTGAAATAAATGTCAGGGATAAAGTCTCTGTGGCCTCTTGTTCTTTGCACATTGGCCAATTGTGGTTTTCTGTGTTAATCACCATCTGCTGCATAAGAGAACTTCTCTGATTACATTTGAGAGATGCATTCAACCTATGAGTAGAGGTTACAGACACATTTTCTGGTTTTGACCAGTTTTAGAATTCTGTAATAGTCTCCATCTGTTGCAAAATGAAGCTTATTTGATGAGAGGTGAAAGGTATGCTTGTCTGTAAATACAAGGATGCATATTTAGAATCAAAGAACAAATAATAATGTGACAAAATAAGTTTTTCTCTAGGATCTATGACCTCTCCAATCATGTTTATTTAGCAATATTTACAATACCACACATGTGTTCTCCCTTGCTGAACAGCTTTAGTTTAAATTAGATAGTTGTTGATTATTCCCAAGATAAAGTGCCACACACCACTCTTTGGCATAGAACCAACTGATTTAAAGTAAAGAAAAATGAAATCATGAAGGTAAATGGATGGAACTAGAAACTGTTACACTAAGTGAAGTAATACAGACTCAGAAAACAAGAGACATACGTTCTCTTTCATTTGTGGATTGTATCTCCCAATCCTTAGATGTGAGTATATCCTGATGTAACCACAGGAACTAGGAACATAGAAAATAACCACAGGAAGAAAGGGAATAAGGAGTTCAGATAGGTGATAGAAGGAGACAATTTTGTTAGGGAGGAAATGGGGAAAATAGTGATACTTTAACTGGAGAGGGAATGGGGAACATTATACATGGGGAATGAGAGAAGAGATAAATGATTCTGAGATGGTATGAAAAACCAGAGGAAAAAGTGCTAGTTCAATGTCCCATTGAAAATTACACATGCAATAAATACATTAGTACATGTGTATAGCTGAAGGCTATATAACAAAATCACAGTGCAGGGCAGGAGAAACCTAGCCAAAAATTAATCAGAATAGTGTAAGACAGTCATCAAATAACACAGGCTATTGCCACAGCCCTTTATTTCCTCTAAGAATTTAAAGGTATAACCCTACTGTTGAAGATAGGCCACAATTCACACATAGGAATTGGAGCAAACTAATTGGAACTGACATGGAAGCCCCTTCCCAGAAGACTAGGTCTGATGGTATCAGAAGATACTACAAGCTACTAAGGTAGAAAAACAATCAACAGTTCTACCCCACTGTAAAGCCTAATAAATAGCAATGACTAGCTCAGCAAACTATCACTACTGAAATCGATTATATACCCACAATTTCTGTTGCTGTTTCCCTTTTTTTTTTTTTTGCATAAGTTCTTGCACATTTTATAAGAAATACTTTTATAATGGGTATGGTATCTCATGCTAGTACTCAGAGGGTTGAGATAGGAGAATCACCATGAGGCCAACCTGGGCTCTCGAGTATGAAACTATCTCAAAATTAAAATTAAAACTATAATATTTCCTTGATACTTGAAGAAAACTAAACAGCAATGGGACACGCATGGTGATCATTATGATACATTTGCTAAAGCAACTGAATTTAAGCCCAGAAACCCACAGGACTTTTCCACAAGCTTGTATGTATTAAGTTGAAAACAAGAGATGAGGTCTTCGCCTACATATAGTCCCTAAACTAGATACCAAGACATTAGAAGGACTGTATATGATGTACATATATATGTATGTATAAGATACATATTTCATCAAATACAGTATACAATCCAGCTGGTTCTCATTCATGACATACATTACTCACAACAATTAAAAAATGATTTAGGTGAAGCAAATTCAGCTCTTAAAAACGAAAAGGACACCTTGAACTTGAATTTCTGGCTTCTCCTAATAATATGTATACTGGTGTTGGGCATAATTCAAAGTGGGCTTAGCCAGGCCACCTGCTAGGAGGAATAGAGGCATGGCTCTTGTGTGGGTGTGGCGTTCTGCTCTGGCTAGTTGTGAGACCAACACCTGGAAAGAACCTGCCTACCTGGGGACAAACTTACTATTGGCTGTATTTGGGACCCCGCCCCATAAGGTCATTGACTATCCAGACCTATAAGAGCTTGTGCACCTACTCAATAAATGAGTTTGTAGTGCCATGCGATTATGCAGTGCCGCATGAGTTGGTAGTGCCACGAGCTTGGCCTGCTTCCCGTCCAACTCGTGGAGTCTGTGGCTTGACTCTGCGTCTACTCACCCCCAACTCCTCTGGCTGGCCCCCCAAAGTCCACTCAACCGGCCCCAAGTGGTGAGACACGACGGTAACTGACCCGACTATATATTGGTACTTGTTTGGAGGTTTAGATATGGCTATATCTAAACTATGTTTAGGATTAAATTTTGCATCTCTTTTCTAATATCTTATATAAGTTGACATTTAAGTTGTTGACATTTAAAATGGTCACACTTATCCTTTAACATGATAATAATATTGTCATCATCATGTTATATATCATAATGAATTGATATAATGAAAAATATTTATAAGAGGAATACAATAAATTATGAAACTTTTTGAAATCAATTAATAATAAATTTCTCATCTCATGTTTGATGTCTCTGAGGGGAAAAATAAATAATGCATTTTAATCTAAGTAAGAGAAAGATTTGTAAAAGGTCGTGCTTGGAATGCTCGAACATGTTGCTTTTTGGGATGTATGGAGGAGGCTGCAATCGCTTGAAGAGTGTAATCTGGAAGACTTCCTAAGCATATGGAGTGGTTAGAAAAAAGTGTCAAAGAAATGCGACTGTGGAAAAGAGAAAATTGGATGAATCAAGGGAAAAGCCTGGGGCGGGGGAGGGAAGCTCCTGATGTGAGGAAGCCAGACCAGATGTCGAGATGGCCATTGTGGGCTTGCTTTTGACATCCTGAGATTATTCTGAATATGCTTTTTAAAAGCATAAGCTCCTGTGATAGTTCAATAAAGGACTGAACTGGTTGGGGTGGTTAAAGAAGGGTTTAATTCACAGTGCTTTCGAGTTTCAGCATATGGACTGAAGTAGATTTTAAAATTAAATATGTCCAATAATGGACATGTGGAGTTTTTCATTTTAAGTATTGCATAGATTCATAATGACTTTATATGACAGTGCATATTATTCTCCTTCTGAATATAAGGACACTGCACAATGTTCTGAAAAACTTCAAGTGTTTGTCTCTCAATTCTAAAAAGAAACATTTTACAAAATATACAGAAATTTGCTTAGTCTATTGGATGCTTTATCTCTACTTAATGAGAAAAATAGATATTTGCTAATTTTAAATTTTTAATTGGGCATAAATATGCTTATATTTCTACTATGTCCTTGTGTCTCCTTATGTCTCAGATCTCTCATTCCAAACTATTATGACATTATTTAACTTGGAGCATAGTCTTTTACCCAATGAGTATTTGCTTATAGAAGTTTTTCAAGATAATTGAAAGAATATTTTTGGAATTGTATCTTTTCTATCATTCTTAAACTGACCAGAAATTTTGTCATGAAGGAACTCAAAAGATTATAGGGAAAAATTCCTACACTTAAGATTTGCTGGAATAACAATGAATAGTTTTTCCTGGTTTTGCACAAGAAAGTACTCCAAACACAATTTATGCTTATATATTGACATGAATATGCTGACCCATAAGAAGCACCCAGTAGGTACATTTTATCTTAGTGGGAATAGTAGAAATAAAAATGCTGAAATTTGGAATTTTACAGTAGCATCCTTCACCAAAGCCAGGTGATGTATTAGCCACAGATCAAGAGCTGTATGCCAACATTTCATTGTTATAGTGTGCTTTAATCCCAATCCATTTCTGTTATGTTTCCTTTTACTTTTAATTTATTTATTAATAAAATCAGGCAATTTTTTCTGTCATTACCTGGTTTGCTTATCCTTTCTTAGAGAAAGAACATATACAATCATTGGGAAAATTACTTTGTTTGAATCTAATCTTGAAATGCATCAAATTATGTTCTGTTCTCCAGAGAGTATATGAGAGTACGATTCTGTTGCACGTCAGTTTAATATGTATGCTACTGTCAGTAAGGTGTGCATATGTTTTGAATATCAGCAGTAGCTGAATTTATACTATTTGATCATTATGTGCAGCTATAAAACTCACAAAATCAACATAACAGATAATACATTGTTCAGTTAATCGAATCTGAAAATCATTTTTAGCATTGCTATTAGTTTTAATATGTATACTGTTATGATTTTTTTGAGTCACTTAACATACAACATTAAACTTCTCCCAATGAAATACGTAACATGTTACATACATCTGATTTCTAGTTAGTATAAAAGTTTCAGGTTATTGTTATTATGCCTGCTTCGTTAAAAAATAGTTTACTAAGCACAGCATAATTGCTTATATCTTTATCCCAGAACTTGGGAGGCAAAGGCAGGCAGAGCTCTATGAGATCTAGTTCAGCCTGGTCTACTGAGTGAGTTTCAGGCCAGCTAGTCTACAGAGACCCTGTCTCACTTACATCCTGCCCCCGCTGAAAGAGCTTATCTCATTGAAAATTATTACTTTCCATATGATCTGGAACACAAAAGGTCTTATTTATTTATTTATTATTTCTATGTTCATAATGTATTCATGTTCATGTTCTGTTTGTTGAACAGTATGAAGGTATTTGTAGAGGCAAGAGGCTGATGTCTGTTAACATCTTTCTTTCTCCAACTAAGATGGTCTCTCATTCAATCTAAGGTCACTGATTTGACTAGATTAAACTGGTCAGTGAGGTCTAGGTATCATCTTGTCTCTGCCTCCCCAGCTCTTGGGCTATATGTGTATGTCAGAACACCTGATTGCTAGGTAGGTGCTGGGCACTGAACTCAGGATTTAATGTTCATTTACTGACTGAGCTATGTCTTCAGACCTAGTTTCTTAGTTAAATTAACAAAATTAACACCTGTGTCCATTGTAGAATGACTCATTACATTGTGTTTTCATTATATCCTCAAAGAAGAAGAATGAACATTTGGAATTTATGTATGGAAATGTTAGCTGCAACCATTTTTGTTACCTTAACATCCAAATTAAATGTGCTTATAATAGCAAAGGAATATTTTATCATCTCTGAATTTTTAGAAAATAGTAGGTGGAGATAAAAAGAAAGTGCTGATGTCAGTCATAAAATTCAGTTTATAAATTTAGGTAATTTAGTATGGACAATCTTTTTGGAGGGCATCAGTTTATTCAGGGGATCAAACTGCTGGTGTGCATTCCTGAAATCAGACAAAGCGCAGCCAGAGGCAGAAGTTAGGCAGTCTTTAAGGGACTGGGTAAATTTCCATGATATAGGCTGGGACAGATTAGCCCTGGATTGCTTGGTCTCAGAAAAAGCAGAACTTTTCTGAACTTCCCATTTTAGAAAATTGGGAGCCTGGCCAACTTTTTAAGAGCCTGCCGGAAGCCTAACCTTCCAGGCTTTTATTGATGGTGGTCTTTCTTTAGTTACTTCCTGTGGAACAGGAATGTCTGCAAAGAGGGGTGGTCTCAACAGGCTAGAAAACTACTTTGAAATGTGAGGTCATGCGAGGAAAAGGTGGTAGGAGACCTGATGGAATTCAGTTAAGATGATCTAGATCACCGACTTTGGAGTCATGTCATTGATTCTGTTCTGAAAAAAAAAAAAATTAAAGGACATGGAGTAATCATAATAAGGAGGATGGATATCAGTGGGCCAAGTAAGGGAAGGATAAGTAAAGGCAAGGGTAGTTAGGCACAAATTCTAGATAGGGAATCAGAAGAAGTCAAAACAGGGTGAATTTTATAATATTAAAATCAGTTTCTTGAGGGCACCCAAAAGCATCCATCCGTTGGGTTTCTTCTCTCTCTCTCTCTCTTTTTTTTTTAGCTGCCATGTCTGGACCCCGGATATTCACAGTGTGAGTTTCCTCTCAAATAACCTCTAGACAGGGAAAGAGAAGAAATTTAGCCATCATTTAATTTTTTAGATATGAACAATAGTGGGTTTTTACTTTGGCTGCAGGTAAGGCACTGCTGAGTTGGTTAAGTCAAGTTTAGAAGTCATACTTGAGCATTGTTTTCTTACCAAGAACAAAATCATTATTGAGAAATTTATATGAACTTAAGCCTAGTGTCTGGGAAGTGCAAACTTTTAGACCCAACAGGAAAGTATAACTAAAGATTAAAATGATTGCTATATTTCTTTAAGAGTCTAAAAGGTTATCTTTCCCAGACACTAGGTTACATGGGTTTGGAAGAGCCTCTGGCTCCTTGGGCCTTTCTTTTACCAGTTTCATCTATGTGAGGATAAGTCAGAAGGTCCTGTGAGACCCTGGCTTCACTTGGAAGCATTGAGGAACCTTTCCTTGGTGTTGACCCTCATCTTTGCAGACTGGACACTGGTTTGAGTCCATTTAGTGGATTCTCCATGTCCTCCCTGAACAGGAGGATGTGTGACTTATCAAAGTTACTGGACATTTTTAGAGATGCCACATAAGTTCCTATGGAGCTTAGATAACCTTGGAGGACAACAGACAAAAAATTGTCTCTTTAAATCTCTCTGATCAGATTAGTATAAGCCTCATAGTATGGCTATTAAGCATCCAAGAAAGTCAGTTGCACCAGTCTGGTACCTTTAATTGCTGTATAATATGTAGATAAAGCTTGTTGAAGAAAGATACACCATTTGTTTTTGGTGGGGAGGGTGGTTTGAGACAGAGTCTCCCTGTAGCCCCAGCTGACCTGGACCTCACTGTGTAGGCTAGGTTGGTTTTGACCTCACAGAGATCTGCCCACCTTTGCCTCCTGAAAACAAACAAACAAACAAACAAACAAACAAACAAAAACATTGTCAATAAACCCTGACAAGATGAGATTGAACCTCACAGTTTAAATTTCTGGCTGCAACAGTAATTATTATAACAACAACCCTGTATGTCTATAAGTCTGTTTAGACCTTTAATAGTCTTATTTACACATTTTCATTATCCCCGCTATTCTGGAAATATTTAGCCACCTTAATGTTTGTACATAAGATTTTTTTATTACAATATATTTTTATATCTTCTTACCATCCTTTTAACTTTTTTATTTTATTTATTGACATCTAAGACATAATAACATTTACAAATATATTTACCATTTTGTAAATATGTAAAACAATGTAAAAGTTTTAAGAGTCATTTTCAAAAAAATAGTAAATACCATATAAGAAATTAGAACTCAAAATAATACCATTTAGAAATAGACCAAAATAATGTTAATATTTAAACCTTTATTGTGAAGGTCTGATATTAGCCCCTTAGTCTGACATAAAAATGCATTGAACTTACTACAAGGCAATAGAGACTTTTGGAATCTCTTGCTTTTATGTAATCCCATCAAGAATCCAAGATGAAAAACAAAAACAAACAAAATTAAGTAAATAAGAAAATTGCAAAAATAATATATTAAAATAAACTTTGAGATGTCCTTGTAAGCCTTGAAGTAGGTTTTAAATGGCCAATTTTTTTTAACTGTTTAGAGATGTTTTTACATAGCCTTGGCAAAGATGAACCTCGACAAACCTGTTTGATGGCTCTAAAGAAGCAATAGAAGTAAAATATTTATATTATATAAAGCATATCTAAATGCAGAGATGAACTGCATCCTGGAGCTGAAGAAATCATCTCTCAAAATTAACTTAGATCCTTAAGCAATAGAAACCACGCTGAAACTTAGCAATATTAGTTTACGTGAGAACTTACTTATAAGTCAATTTGATATCAAATTATATTTTAATAATGGTTCCCTGAGTATTAAACATAAGTTGATATATTAACAGTCTCATATAATAAATACTGTTGTTAGACACAATATTATGGCAAATTAGATTTAAAAACAAAACAACAAAAAAAAGGGATAATATCAGAATATCTTCCCTTTTAGTCTGTCCATGACATTGTAAGTAGAAAGTGGAAAGCAGAGGTTCCCAGAGCATAATGGAAAAGGAACTAAAATAAGTACAAACGCTATATTTCAGAGACTATCAGGCTTGGAATCACAGTGCAGAAAGGACAGGAATTAAGACCAATGGAGGTCACATCTTAAGCCTCCCACCCAAATAGGCTATCACTTTTTAACTGAGAAATATTTTATGCAAAACAACGCAAGGATCCTAAATAGTCACTTTTAGAAATCAGCAAATATATCATATAAAAGGTGTCAAAATAAAAAACAATTCCCCTAAAAAAGGTAACTGTCATGCAAACAATGTCAGAACCAATAATGGTTCCCTTTAAGAGCCAGTAAATATGTAAAACAATTTAAAAATTTAAGGGGTCATTTTCAAAAGACAGTAAATACGATATAAGAAATTAGAACTCAAAATAATCCCATTTTAGAAACAGACCAAAAGAATGTTAAAATTTAACTTCCATTGTTGGGGTCTGATATTACCTCCTTAGTCTGACATAAACACATGCACTGAACTTGTTACAAGGCATTAGACACTGTTGGAATCTCTTGCTTTTATGTAATCCCATCAAGAATCCAAGATGAAAACCAAAACAAATAAAAATAAGTACATAAGAAAATGCAAGAGGATTAGGACACATGATGAAATGTCCACAGTCCAGGGATTTCCCAGGTTTTCTTGTTACCCAGACTTCGGTAGTACTGATAAATTCCTAGGTGTCACCATTTTGAATTATGCCATGTGGTTGAATTAAGATGGTGGCGAGGTCACACAGGTACCCACCATTTTGAAAATGTTACTGCCCAACATGGCCACAAAGTCATTTGGCTGTCTTAATATTGATGATGTTATCAAACAATATGGAGACAGAAATCACATGGTTGCTTCCCTCTTGGTGATGTCACTAGCCCTGATGGTAACTAACCACAAGGCTATGTTAGTGAGCTCAGTTCCAAGATAAAATAATCCCAGGGCTCTCCAGGATACAAGTCCTGTGGGATTTACATATCTCTTGATTAAATGTGGGCAGCAACTTTTCTTTTTTAACTTTTAGAAATCACCGAGGTAAGTCATACTGATACAACAGGAGAAAGTACACTCAGATATGGAGGCCCCCAAATAAATCAAAACAAAGGAATTCAAGGTCTCAAATCAATGAAGGGAGTACATCTTACTCACCAGCCATTGCAACCACTGCAAAGAGATGTACTCTGAGTCTTGTCCTTCCTATATACAAGCTGTTGCTGAAAAAGAAACTTACAGAGGTAGCAGAAAAAAACGGGGAGCTATGTCCAGTGAACATGTCCTTGGGTTGTTGCTTTGAGAACACATGTCCCACTGGAGCATGGAGTGTGACTCTCCTTGTTCATCAAAATGTAAAAATGCTTACATATATTTAGAGATGTTGCTGCCTTGGTTCCACACGGTCTAAGCACTAGAGAACCATGATGGAGAAAACAAAAAAACTAGAATAAACAAATAAAAAAAAATCTAAGAGCTTGAGAGAGAAAAAGTCCAGGAAAGAAATGGCTTTTAAAACCTTTTTTTTTTTTTTCTCTTTTGTCTGAGAAGCAAGAGATTTGCAGTTTAAAATCCTCCTAGACAAGAAAGAAAGATAGAAAAAGGAGTTCACCTGCTTAGCATCCAAATTCAACACACCTGTAGAAAATTTTCATATGGTCAACAAATAAGTAAGTTATTAGAATTTGGGGTCTGTTTGTGGTCACCAAGATGACATGGAAGAAAAAATGTTGCTTAGAGGGTTCACAGTCCAATTCCCCAAAAGAAATTAAGAATGGACCCAAACAGAAGCTTTAGGACAATTACATTAGAATTTAAAGAAAATATCCTCAGGGTAGGCTAGATGAGAATCTTGGTAGCTGCCTTGAAGAGAAAATGGAGGGAGAAGAGAAAAAGCCAGTTCACGATGGGTTAAAGTCCGCATGGAGGTCAGACACATGGGGACTGGCAGATAGGCGATGGGGAGAAGAAAGCTTTAGAGAAAACAACGTAAAAGATGCTGGGGCAGCCCAAAGCATTAAAGAAAACACGTTTAAAAAAGGGATATGAGGAAGAAAAGGAGAGAAATCATGCTTTTCTGAAGAATTTAGAAAAGCATGTGGATTTACAGGAACCTGCATGTCCGCAGTAGGACCCAGAAGCTCTGACACCAAAGGCAGGATGAAGTAAGTGAGAGAAGAATTTGATAATTAGAGCAAGATTCAGTGAAGGGGTTTGGGGGTTGAACCAATTTGACTGTGCATTGGCAGGTGGTCAAGATCTGTGAGAATTTTTCCAGTTTATATTGGGGCCAAGCTGTGCTGCAATAAAAGTCACTGGTGAGGCATGGTGGTGTCCCTGAGTCCAACTGGACAGAGATTTGAGAGGACAGGCAAGAGGAGTGGTACGGTCTGGTTCTGAGTGAGAGGAACCCGTGATTGGTTAGGAGGACACACAGCCTTGAACAAAGGGAAGAGGGAAAGGAAACCTAAGATTAGTTTGGTTTGTAGGTAAAAGTACCCAGGCATAATTTTTTGCTGCAGTCCCGGGAAATGGGGACTGTAGACAGAAGCCCTACAAGAGAGCAAAGATAAAGTGAGAGTGGAGAGGAATAGGCGGAAGAAAATGACGGTCAGACGGCAAGGGCCCGGTGGGAAGCTGCCAGAGCTTCAGAACCACTTTAATCCTTATGGTGATGGGAGAAAATAAGGGTCCTCCATGTCCAGGACAAGGAAGGGAAGGTGAGGTCTCTCCCTGAGGAGCTGCAACTGTGAAAGGTGTCCCCGTCATGCCGCCATTCCCACATGAAATAGTGTCCAGATCACTCATCACAGCATCCCGAGGACAAGAGAGGGGCGCCCTCACAGGGTAGGGAGATGTTCAGCATACCGGTGGGACATCAAAGTGGGCAGTGGGTGGAACACCTCCTTCAGTCAGGAAGGTAGAGGAAGGAAGGAGAACAAGAGATGGAGAGGGAAGGAACAGGAAAGAGAGCAAGTGAAAGAATGAAAGAGAGGAAGAAAGCAGAGAAATAGATCAGCCACCCGCACTCTGTCAGAGGGGGATTGGATCAGAGGAAAGTCTTTTAGAATCTCCGATCTGATGTGACTGTGGAGCGGGAAGGGGCAAGATAGCCCAAATCACAGACATATCCGTCACCAATTTCTTTGGTTCCAGAGGACCGATTGGGTCATCAGATACCAAGGGGTCCCTCCTGGGTTCTCAGCACCAAATGAATGGTGTTGGGGTCAGTGAAGACCACCGACCAAGACAACTCCATGGGGGACAGCAGTTTATTGGGAGAGGCATCAATCTGCTAGGCTGCTATCCAAAAAAAGGAAAACAGGAGTATGGACAATGTTAAGATTATACTCTTTTTCTTTGAATTTTGTTCCATAAATGAATACTACGTGTACATCATTTCCACCTCTCTCCGTTTCCCTTCTCCCCACTATTCCCAATTTCATGGCCTTTTTAATTTATTATTGTGACTTATTCACCTGAATAATGACAATATCAGTTGACATGCCAACACAGAAGGGAAAAAATTTCACAAGGTCACACCTCTAGATGAAGAGCTGTAGGCAATCAATGGCGTTTTAGAGAAGGAAATCAGTAGTGTCTCTTTTGGCTTTATTAACACTCCCATTGGAATTAAACCACTCTTCAAGAGTTTCAGTGATGTAGAGGAACTCAATATGGTAGCAAACATAAACTTTGCAAAAAAAAAGTATTAAATAAAAGAGTTAAAGTAGGATTTAAACAATCGATGTGGCATTTTGTTCTTATATAATCTGAGTCTCATCATGATACAAAATTAGAATTTTACTGTAAAACATCACCATTTTCTTTGTGGGCTAAGATAAGTGAATAGTTTAAAAAGTTATAATTGTTTGTTATCCTGACAGTGTCTATAGTACATTAAAAGTGTTTTACTTGGTCAGTTTTTCAACTTTGCTCAAATATCCGAAGACAACTACAAGAGCTGTGTAGGCATACCTATACAAGTACCTCTATGCACTCATTGTGGACCTAGGAGAGTACCAGATGCCTCCACATAGCACATTAAAGCTCTGTGTTACACTTCAGACACAGACTTGAGACAGTCAAACTGAAACTAACCTGGAAGCATTCTCACAGAAACTTAGCTCTCATAGTATCAGAAGATAGTATGCAAGTGCCCTGACAGTAAAACAATCAAGACTCCTACAGAGCTATGAAGCCTATAAACCACAACAGTGTCCAAACCAATAGGTTGCCTTATTGGTGCAGTAGTGGCACTTTTATCTTGGGGGTAATCAACAGCTTTCTAATTGTATTTAAGGCCCATTCAATAGGAGGGATATTATGCATGGTATTGCAAACATAGTCAAGTACACATGACTGGAGAGGTCAGAGACCTTAGAGAAGAACCCAATTCTGTCACTTTTTAGACAAACACAACTTTTTTACCATAATCTAAATACATATCCTTATATTATAGACAAATGTACCTATCGTAACTCATCAAAGTAGTTGTGAAGTACCCAGCCCTTAGTACCTTAACAATGCAGCCTACACACCTAAGGCTCAAGGAACATTGCAAAAGTAGGTGTGGAAAGAATATAAGAGCCAGAGGGATAAGACACAAAATGCTTGTTAATGTATTCTAGACATGACCAATGAAATTTCCACAGTACGGTAGTCTAAGAATATCTATACAATGGCAAAACCAGTTGAAATGCCAGGGTTGAAGGGAGAATGTCACAAGGTCCCACCTCATGATGAAGGCTCTGATGAAGCTCAGGGAGAGAGAATCAGTTTCTCAAGGAACTAGCTCCCTGTGAAATTTTCTAATCCCAGAAGGACAATACTAGACACAGTCATGCACAAGCATAAAATAATGGACTCAATGCATTATATACAATATGTATAATATTTTAAATATATTATATATATGTAATAATAATAAAGAAGAGGTTAAGAAAATAAGAAGGAGTGGGTGAACATGGAAGGAGTTGGAGAGGGACTTGGAGGAATGAAAATATTATGAAGACAGTACTCATGTATGAAATTCTTAAAAATAAAATTTAAATAACCTGTATGTAGTGCTTTCTTTGATCATACTACTCAATGACATTTACAACTTAGAATGAAGTTTTTGATCAACATAAAAATTGATATGTTTTGTACTCATTCAATTTATCTGATACATTTTACCACAGGTCCTTATATTGGATAAGTATTTGTTAAATTATTTTAACTTAATTTCAATGTTGAATTTGCAAAACCCCATAAGCTTTTTTATTCCCTTTAAGAAAACATGCAGGGCTAGACTTCCAACAGAGACCAGGCTGACCATGATATCACAGAGATCTGTCTGCTTCTGCCTCCCAAGTGCCAGGATTTTATGTATCAGTTTTTATAACATAACTTAATATGTCATACCGAAGGACTACTACAAATGCCCTAAAGCATATCAAGTGTTTTACAGTTTTATTTTGAACACATAATAGTTTCAAGAAGAGCACAGATGATGGCTTTTTGTTCCTGTTCTTGCATCAATACAAATCTTTAGAAAATATCAGCAGAAGAAAAAAATATAAAAAAAGTTTGGATATACAGATGTGTATATTTGTCAACATGAAAGATTTTCTCATTTTGCTGCAGTTTGAGATGACCAATAAGTCACATGAGTAAAGAATTTTTTGCAAATAAATAATTATACCATACAGTCATAATAAAAGGTAAATACTTTCAGATAATTTCAAATACCTCAATATATACTGTCACTAATATAATTAGAATTTTTCTTATTTCCCTTTGAACAATGTTTCCTTAATTTTATACTTTGCATTAAAACGGTAATGGATATACTGCTTTCTCTTTTTCTAAATGTTCAATTACACATGCAGTTGAAAAAGTGATTCTAACATCAATGACTGAAATATTATGGTTTCTAAAGGAAAATTATTTGTAGTCTTAACTACAATTTAAGTAGTATGAAGAAAAGTAATATGTGAGAGTGACCTTCATTATATCTCGGGCAGAATTTAATTAATAGGAAAGCCCCCTTTTCCACAAACACACTCTGTCTCTTTGAAATTCATTGGAATGATTGAACCCCCCTTATAATCTTTATAGAATTTGCAAAATTACTGGAGGAAGAATGTAGATAAAGCAAATCTAGTTATGTGCTTGCATGGTGGTCAGCAAACACTGAATCACAAGGGTCCAGTGATATGCTATTGCTGAAATATATTTAATTATAAGTCACTTTTTAATGAAACCAATTCTTTTCGTGATTACTTTTTTATCCACTCTTTCCATAAGGTGTTTATAGAATGTTGACATCTAATTTTGGCTGATAGTCACAAGCTTTGTTTTAAGTAAATATATTTTTGAAGGAATACAAAGTCACCAGAAGTATTTTTATTTCAATCAGCTGCAAAATATTCAGACTATTTACTATACCTAAGTTCTAATAATTTTCTAAGACCTTGTACTTATTGTCTAAATCTCTCCCTGGTAACTACAGTTAGCTTTTTTAACAACATGGGTTTGATCTACCAGGACTCACATTTACTCAAAAAAAAAAAAAAAAAACCCAAATTTATTTCTAGAGTTGCTTCAATTTTAAGAAATACACAGAGCTATATTTTCTAACATATTGAAATAGAAATGCCAAAAATGTATAAAATGTTTGGAAATAATTTCCAATTTAGTACCATAAAATATAAACAATTCTACCTTAAACAGTAAAAATAATAAATATTTACATATATTCTGTCTTACACACCATGCACATGTACATGACTATTCCCAAGAGAGATAACTGTAAATAATTTGAACGCGCTTTGTTGTACTTCCCTTGATGCAAGTGTGACAAATGTCCTCTAAACACTGGGTGAGGTCCACCATCTCCTTGTTAGGAAACTCCATGCTTTGCAATAAAAAGGTGATATCTGAGAGCGCTTATGAATTTTTATTATAAACAATATATTTAAGAAGCAATATATACACTAACAAACTGTTTACGATTGGGGTAAGGATTTTGATCAGCATCAGTCTATTAATACATTGTTTGAAGTAAAAACTTACAGGCAGAATTGGATTCGAGGCCCACATATTGTCCAAATGAGCGCCACTGCCACTGTAGAACTAATCATCATCACCCTCCAAGAGAAGCTGAAGCTGTAACAGGGGACTGAAGTCAGCTGCACTGACCAGGAGCTGTAAGGCAGACCCAGAAGACATCTGTAGTTTCCCCATCCTCAGTGTTGCTGTTCCAAGTCTTGCACCAGAGATAGCAGCACTGAGAGCTGAAGATGTCTTACTTGTTCCTGTGCCTGGCAATAGGAACCATCACAGTGAAGGTTTAGGGAACAGTTACATGGTTCAGTGTGAGAAACAGACATGGTTTCATCAATAAAAAGACACCAGGGAAGAAGTGTTTGTACATCACAGTGTTTTAAGAAGTGTTTCACCTCAGGAAAAACCCTTGTAGTATATATGACAGAGAGACAATTTTGGTGTCATTGAAGGAGAAAATGGTGTAGAAGCAGCCAGTTTTACAGGGCAATGGGATTTCTACTTTAAGGAAATAAATATGCTGCAGGTCATAGCTGTTATAGATGCTCTCTGAATTCTTATGGGTCCATGCCATTCCAGTACAGTGAGAGTGGGAAAAGAAGAACTTGAGATCTCTGATGGCCAGGCTTTATAATGTTGGCCTTACTGAGGAAAGATTTCCATTTCTTTTCATGAACACACTGTTGTGAGCAAGTAGCTGGTATTCAAGACTTCCAGTCCATAGATAAATGATGGAGGGTGCTGCGTAACAATGAAGGAACAAAGGTTATATAAGGCAGACAGGATATGTAAGAACATCAGTTCCACAGGTGCTGTCATGGTCAGACAGTCTAGAGAGGGCAGCCATGAAGAAGATAAAGAGCACTAGGGAATATATCCCAATCTCAGTTGTTTCAAGATAACTGCAAATAGGGTTACCAAGCAAACATACACAAATTCATACACCACAGGAATGGAAAAGAGAAAACCAAGTATTTCAACGAATTTATTTCAAAGGCTGAACAGTGCAATGTTGACCTGTCTACCATCATCTGAGCCCAGTAAGACACAGGAGATAAGTAATTTTTCCAAAGAGAAAGGAAGAAAGATTAGCTGAAAACCTTAAGGACTAGCTTTCTAACTATTCACTAGATAACCAGAACAATGTGCCTTATCTGTTGTTTGGCTTGGTTTTTGTTTGTTTTCACTTAATGACGTTCCTTTTTTCAAGGACAAACATTAGTTTTGAAAAGCTTGATTTTCTCAATATGTATTTAAAGGCTTTTAAATTGTTTCATATTTGGTCAAACTAAGATTGTTATTTTAAATTTTATTTTATGTGTATGAGTATATTACTTGCATGTTGGTAGGTCGACCCATGTTATGCAATGCCCAAAGGAGTTAGGAGAGGCATCAGATCCCCTGGAACTGGAGTTACAGATGGTTGTTAACCACCATGTGGATGCTGAAGATCAAACCTAGGTCCTCTGCCAGAGCAGCCAGTACCCTTAAACACCGAGCCATATCTCCAGCCTCCTGAGATCTTTGTGAAACTTTAGATGCCCTCTTCTGACCTCCACTGGTCATGTACATAAAATAAAAAATAATAACAAAATACTTAAAAAATGATTTTACTTATCTATTTTTATTTTGCCACTATGTATGTGTATGAGCGGCATGCATGCTTCTTCCATGTGGAAGCCAAAAGAAGATCCCCAGGAATTGGAGTTACAGATGCTTTTGTGTTTTGTCACCTGGTCGTTAGGAACTTAATGCTGGTCCTCTGTAAGAGCAGTAGGTCTCTTAACTGCCGAGCCATCTCTGAAGTGACTAAAGTTTCATTTTAAAAACTTTATAACTTGTTTTCTTAATAAACTACAAGCCTCTTAAAACACTTTAAATCATTTTTTAGACTCAGTTTTTTCAAGAACCCTTGTTCTCGTACCCCCATTTTAATGTGTTCACTGTTTCAGAGTATTTAGTGGTGAAGGAATTATTTTTAATGTCTGCAATAAGTTAAATTAAATCAAAACATGGACAACATTTAACCCAGTATTTCAGGCATTTCGGGAAGTTTGTGGATTTCTAGCTTATTCACCCCAGATCACTGTTTTAATAGAAGCAGAGGGTCATTTTATTATGTGTACTGTGTCAAAAGTATATCTTTTCTTACATAAGGGATATATTAATTGATATTTTTATTATGAGCAGGGTATAATGAGTCATATTGTGAGATTGTCTTTCTTACTATGAGAAGGCCCTTATTAGTCATTTATAATTGTCCACTATTGTAGAGAAATCACTGATTTTGAATGCTTGATTTTGCTTTTAACTTTAAAATCATAATTCTCTCAGGTAATCTCCTCAAGAACTCATTTAATAATTTTTTTAGAAACTCTAGGTAACTTTTTAATAAGCATTATAGTCTACCAAATGCTATGCTTGAAGAGGTGCTTTTATCATGATATTTAAAGCAGGTCTTGTGGATAACTCAAGAAATTTCTGTATGTATAATGATATAAATATTATATTTAAATTATAATAACAGGTCCAAGTTTGTGGGCAACACAAATTGGACTTGATGAAAGGAGAAAGGAACATGAAGGAGGGTGCATAGAAATGTGGGGTGGATCTCTGAAGAGTTGGGAGAGGGAGGGAGTATGATCAAAACACACTGTATGAAACTCTCCAGCAATTAACTAAAAATCTTGAAAATATATGTAAATCTGAATAAATTCTTTTGTGTGTACGTGCTGTATGTGTATATGTGTTAATATGTGTACATAAGTATGAACATGTGCATGTGTATGTGTGCATCTGGAGGCCAGAGGTCAATGTTGGATGCTTTTCCTCATCTCTCTCCACTTCATTTTTAGAGACTGGTTCTTCTGCTGTTCTGAAACTCACCCATTCAGCGGAGTTTGCCAGTGATCCACATACCTCCATCTTCCCAGTACATACATATTCTGCTATAATAAGATGTTAACATAGTTGCTGGTACCCAAATTCATGTCCTTTGGCCTGTGCAGGAAGCACTTTACTGAACCATTGCAGCAGACCCAAATATATAATACATTCTTACTGTAATGTCTGTATTAATTTTGAACCAACTTGAAATATGTGATCACTTAAAATATAGGTTATATTAGTGTGATAGAAGAAAATATTTCTTTCAGATTCAAAACAGCAGATTTTTTTTAAAAAAGACACTAAAGTCAGATAAATAAGGTGGTAAATTTAAATAGTATTATTTCTGAGAAAAAATGTCTAAGTATAAAACACAGCACGATGAATCACTTCATAGAGAGCCACCCCCTCCCCAGCGTGGGTACACAGCTGAGTGACAATTCAATGGAAATGGGGAGAGCTCCTATTTATGTTTAACTTTGCCTAAAATCAGCAGCAGAGTTCTGTGCCTAATATAGAAATGCTCTCAAAAGATCTGGCTCATTTTATGAAAAAAAATAAATAAAAGAACAAAACTTAGAAAAATATATCAATGAATATATGTCCTGGTTGTATTTGTAAAATGAGAAAAATGAATGGAATGTATTTTTGTAATGATATCATATATGAGAAAACAAACAAGTCCTTAATATTACTTTCTTGCTAGACTATATATATGTGTAAAGGTTAAGGTACTTAAATAAATTTACCAAATCGTAACTTTTTTCATGATTTGTTTGTAGGCCCATAAATTTAAGACATGTCATGAAAAAGTGAACAGTTTTTTCCACATCAGAAATCTGACTGTAGCTTGTCATCTTGAGCAATCCTTGCTTCCATTACCATTACTATTGTCACGTTTTTGGAATTGATCAGAGAATTCTGGTTTTTAATTTATCTACTTGATAAATCCAAATTTTTAAACATTCCAGTTTAAAAATTAATCTCAAAAGTTATTTTATTAGCTTCTGTTTCAATGAATTGACCTCTTCTCCCTCTAGGGGCAGAAAATGATAATATAATTTCTACCCATTTTTGCCTAAAAAAAGTCAGGTAAACCAGAGAAAAACCCAGCAAAGTATTAACCAAGGGTTTAGGTGAATCAGGGAGAAGAGCCAAAGAAGAAGAAAATCTCTGTTTGGTACGTATATACAATGAGAAAAACTATGTAAACATGTAATAGGACATGATGTATAAAATTAGGCTGAAGAGGACATGCAGGACAATTAGTCTTTCAACGTCAATATTTCTTCAAGTTGGCTATAAGTAAGGACCACTGTAGAATGAGAATCTTCTAACTTCCTGGACAAGAGTAAGATTATTTATCCATAGTCAGCACAAAGTAAGAAAAGCACGGAAAGAGTAGAGCCCTATTTCCTGTTTTTAAAGATGATTTTGAGGAAAGGAAGCCCCGCTTTCACTTACCTACCTGGAAAACAAAAAGCACAGGGATTTATAATTTGCTTCTTGGGAGAATTAAGAAAAGAGACACAAGGGCAGGAACAGGCCAGAGACACTTTGGCCTTATGTTCCTGAGACTTTCCAAATTCTATGACCAAGTGCCCGGCATTCAGCGTCACTTTCTGAGCATGGATACTACCGTTTCCCCCACTCTATCTGTGTCTGTTTTCATTTATTATACATTTAAGTGGAAAGAGATCTCTTAGTTCTGAATGTTTTATCATGTAAAATTCTGCTTTTTTGAAGTGTCAGTCATATTTCTCCATGGTTTTTAGAGAAACAATACTCCAAACAGATCACATATATCAAATGCTTCCTCTAACTATGAATATTATCGTCTTAATCCATCATGAAAAGTAGAACGATACTTTTCAAGTTGCCTAATAAGTCCCTTTGTATTTTTCTTTGATTATTAGTGTATGATGTAATAGCAAAATAACATAGTCTTAAGATATTGAAAAAGAACTTATTTCATCATAGTTTTGGTGTCTAGCTGCACAAGGTCAGGGTACTAGCAAGGCTAGGTTCTGATGAGATCTCTTCTAAGTGTCCAGGCAGCTTTCCCTTATGTTTCCACATGGTAGAAAGAGATGAACTAGCAACATCCTATCTTCCTTTATAATGGCACTTGCCAATCTTGAAGGTCTTAATCATTTAAAACCTGATTATCTTTCAAAGGTCATATCTCCAAATATCACTTTATAGCTTGTTCATGTGATCTTATGGTTGTGTGAGGAGTGAGGGACTCAGAACCTAAAACTCTTCTGAACTATTTAACATTAGAGATTCTTTTCACATTTCACAATACCCCATTGATGCATACTCATTCATTTGCTTTCTGTGTCAAAAATTTAATAAAGTCATAGATCCATAATAGGCATCATATTTGCAAATGTTAAACTTGGAGTCATGATATTCTGTAAGAGGCAATTTTATAATCTGGACAACAGTAAGGATAAAATAGAGTTTATTATAGTAACCTGCACAAGTATGGTTGCAGGATTATGGAGCTTATCAGCACATGTCAGAAAGATGTTGGGATTTTACTTGCGGGAAGTCTCAATATTAGTCAATAGTGCGATGTGACTGCCAAACTACAAATGGAATTTTAAGCCACTTTTGTCAGCACATAACTTCCAAAACGAGGGAGATAAAAAATGTGTCTAACTATAAGGAATTGTTATATTAAATTGTAGGAGCGAAATTTCCTACACACACACACACACACACACACACATACACACACACACACATTAAACACACGAGTAGCTTCTTGCTTCTTTGGAATCAGGAAATTTGACATGAAGACAAAGAAATTTGGAAGCTGAGACTTCAGATTTCTTATAAAATAGCAATTCAATTAAAAATAATTCCTGTTTTCCTGACCACAGGGCACCAGTGATCTATATAAGTTTTGTGCATGTAGAGAAGTGCAAAAACATCACATTTACCTTTATAATATTTAAATCAGAACTATGATTTTCTTAGTCTCACATCATCTTCTCATATTTTCTTTGAATCTCAGTTCAAGCCTCATTCTCAACAATCTCTCATCCATTAATAAATGTTCTGTTTTAGCATATCGATATCATCGATTTTTCAAAGATTCTGAGAATAGTAGTTGTTATTTCAAGTTTGTGCTCCCCTGCCCCATTTTAATATCAAATTACAATGAAGCACACATCAGTATCCTTCAGTTATTTAGCAAATGTCATTTGGTCATATGCTCACTGTTAGAGTGCTATTCTTATAGGCATTGGGGAAATAAAGCAAGGGCGAGTCAAAACCCAACTGGTTATCAGTAACTTAAAAAAAAAATTACTGAGTTAGCAACTGAACTATGATGACCCAATGTTAGACAAAATTTTAAAGGATGTTAAAGTACTTTGTCACTTCCTTTATTGATTGGACTTTTTAAGCTTCCAAATTAGAAACAAGTGAAATATGAAAATTTTAGTATGGTGTAGTATGACTTCTTTTGTTTCAAGTTACAGTTTTCAGGGAAAATATTGCCTTATGTTTAATCTTATATGATATTTGGCAAATCTTTAAAAAGTGGCACATCTAATTTTCTAGTTCCCAGATCCAATTTTGGAGAGGGCATATCTCAGTTACATTATTTGTAAACAAAAATGTTTGTTAAAGTTTCAAAAATTTTAGTGTTCTAATAAATAAACGGACCTACTAGGATGTTAAGTTCATCATTACTGGAAAATATTAACATGACTAGATGATCAATATTGTATTGTACTTGTTGATAGGCATATTGTTTGATTTGAGTGTTCTACAAGAGTTTTTTTTTTTTTTTTCTCAGCTCATCTTATTTGCCAGAAGTCTTTACTATGGTAAGAGTCAGTGATCACTGATAGTAGCATAATACTGAGCAAACATAGTAAATTGGGTTATTACTATGCTTTTTCATCCAAGAACAAACTAGGTTTGGAGGCATGAGCAAAGACCTTGGTTTGAGAGACAAATAGGTATATTTTGTAATATATTTTGTTCCAGAGCATGAGTGGCCTCCATGAACAAAGACTGGCAGGAGTTCCTATCACAATCAGCTGGAAGATACTGAGATGAGTCCAAGTTCTCTCTGAAAATATATACTATAGTACACTTAATTCATCAGTCACCATTCAAGATCATGTTACTGTTGAAACAACTCAGAACCCTTTCAATTTTATCTTTCTTATCAATAGTTATAGGGTGTACTGTAAGGTTATGATGATAAACGGGTAAGAAATAAGAAAAAGAGGAAAGATGTTGACACACTTTAAAACAATTTTTGTGATATTTTGGCAATAATATCTGTCCACTAGGACACTTGCCAAAAATGTTGAGGAAAATTATGGAAAATGCATAGTACATAAAAAAGATATTGCACCAATTAATTTTGTGATAAAGATAAGTTGTAGTTATTCATCATTCATTCATCAATTATACTTTAAGTATGTATGATCTTCCACGTGTTAGGATAACTGTAGATGCAGAGCTAAACTATTCTTGCTAATTGCTGTTTTATGAAGTTATTTGGTAAATAAATACACTATCCTGGTATATGGCTTTGATGTTAGAATTTTTAGGCACAAATTAAAAAATATACACTCTCAATTTGAGTATTGGTAAAGGCATACTGGGCTGTAGAAAAACAATAGAAAAACAATGGAAATCCTCTTGGTGGCTGTTAATGGTTGAGGATCTACAACAAAACTTGGATACTCAGGACCACATGTGGAATGAGGACCACAGCTTGGTCTCAGTGGAGGTGGGAGGTCTTTTCCAGAAAGCCAGTCCTCCTAAGAATAGAATTTGCATATAACAAAGACCTTATTTGTCCCCAGCATAAGAGGCAAAACCTCTGCCATGCACAAACTAGGAAGATACTGAAGGAGGCTGTGAGTAATCTAGTCACTCAGAGAAGACTGCAACTGTTGCCCAACATCAGGAAGTGCTCTACTCTGCTCCACCATCGGCTTACTGCGAGAGAAATGTGGAACTGTGACTCATATAGGGGTCCAAAGATTCAGGCTCATGTAAGGGGACCGCGGTTTAAGCTCACAGGAGAGAACCATAGCTACAGGTTCATACATGGGGACCCCCATGTTTAGTTCACAGGAGGAGACTACAACACTGGCACACGAGGGCACTGCACCAACTCCCAGGACTGTGCCTTCACCTATGTCCCAACTGAACTTCTAGAGACAAAAAAAAAAAAAAAAAAAATCACAGTTTGGGAAGTGTAAAAAATAAATAGAAAATACTGTGATAATTAAACTGATATAATCTTCAAACTAAAAATATGTATAATATTTTAGGATATACATTTGAAATTCTAAGTTGACTCTAATGTTTGAATATTGTTTACTGATAAAAATGTACTATCAAACTTCAACCATCATGTGAAATCTGTCACTGTTCCTATAATGTGACTTACCAGTCTAAATTTTCAAACCTATACAAAATTGTTTAATCTAATCCTAGTACTTCTTAAAGAAAGCAATGCTAATAAAATATTTTTTTAGAAACACATTCTTACATATTCCTGACAATTCTTTAAGAGTAGAATTCCATCTGGATTAGTGCATACAAACATGTGTGTGTGTGTGTGTGTGTTCATATTCATGCTCAGGTTTTAAGATTTTTCTTTTCCTAAAATGTGTAGATCTGGTGACTTATTAATGTTAATTACTGTCTTTACACACTGGAAAAAGAGGAACTAAGCTGTAATGCAGGTTATAGTATATAATAGGTACTATTTAAATTTCTGACTTCACATTTCTTGAGCTTCACACTACTGTTTATCGTGAGGAATTTTTGCATGAGATGAATTTAAAAAAATGTAAGCTAGAAAAAACAAGAGACCTTTATTTTTAGAGCACCTAAGATATGCTTGGTTTTATGCATTTAGAATAAATCATTATGTTATACTAATTTTTAAAACATGTATGTGAGGCTGTCAAGTTGTGCTGTTGTGGGGATGTCAGCTTGAATAATGAGAACAGAGTTGCTGTGGATGCAGGAGGTTGAACATCACTCAATAAATGCAGGGAAGCTGTGTTTGTATCAATTACTGGCCAAGGTGCCTCCCACTATGAATTGTGCTTTTGCTGGAGAAGCATTTATACCCTACAGTGCACTGTCAGCACCCTGCTAGTTCATGAAGGAGAAAGTAGCCCATGCATAACCATATGAGGCATTCATCTATAGGAATGTAAGCGAAGATACAACAAAATACACTGGAAACAACTTACAGTATTGACTTCTAAGGCCTTTGGTAAAGCCGGCATGTTTACATTAGCACAGATGCTCACCACTACCTTAGCTAAAATCACTTCTAGTAACAGATGAAAGAAATAATTACAATACACCCCATGTTTATTTTATATGGAAGGCATTAACATACAAATTCACCTTCTCCTTGAAATTTCCTTTAAACAGCTAGATCCCCACAGGCACTTAGAACTAGAGACTATATCTACATATAAAAAGGAATTAGGGAATTAAGGTTGCTATCAGGGCTCTGTAACCTCCAAATTGCCCTCTGTTTAAACAAATGCTCGAGAAAGTTCAATAGGGAAAAGCTAGACAGAACCATCAGTTCTGTCTTTTTCTGCTAGAAGATCTACCTATGGTGCTTCGACATCTGTGCCATTACAGATGGCAGATTTAGTAGGAAGTGATGGCAGACACAGAACATTTTACGTAGGCATCTTTGCTCTCTTCTTTCCAGATCATTCACCCAGCATTTAAAAAGATGTCTCAAGTTGCTTGTATTTTGAAATAGGAACTTTAATGTCAATTTCATTTGCAACTACTACTTATTTTTTACCGAAAGTTGAGTCTACTTACGCTAGTGTTCTGATATGAAAAAGAAGTCTCTGTGGTCCACAGAAATACATTCTATTCTCTTCTTTCAGAGACACATTTGAGTCCAGGATCTTCTGGGCGATTTTCCTTTTCTGTATACTTCTTATATTTAAGTATATATTAAATATACTTCTTATATTTAAGAAGTATGTGTAATACTTCTTAAATAAATAGTATATGTTGCTGGTATGTTGAAAAGTGGAGAGGAAAGTGAAAAATAAATCAGTCCTTTGACATAACTCCTTCATATTTGTGAAACTTTTCTTGTTCTCCTTGTATGTGGTATTGAACTGAAGGTTCTGCAGAGGAAGCTTAGAGATTTTTTACCATGCATTCTGACTTTTCAGGACCCCACAGAAGATGGATGCTTGATAAAAATTAATTAAATGATAAAATTCAGTATTTCCCTTACCCCCAAGCCAAGGGTTTAGGATATCTGGTAGAACATTCATATTCAATGAACTGTCTTTAATAATGAGAAAAAGTAAATACGAAAAAAGAAAACCTGTCCAATGACACCTGGTAGATGGATGCATCGCTAGTGTGTGGAAGCAAAGCTATTGGTTGTTAAGCTTAACAATGTTAAGCTCTGCACATGATTTTATTCATTTAAAAAAGACTACATAGTCACCTGTGTTGAGTGCTTATTAGCCCTGTCAATGCCCTGGGAGGCTGAGTGGATATTTCCTAGCCAAATTCTCCTAGCCAAATATTCCTGTGTATAGGCAATACTCATGATCATATGTTTAATTTTTCTTTAAAAATTCAGCCTCGTATGATCATTAAACATTTAGAGGTAAATCTTAAATTTGATCATCTAGATATACTGACCATTTGCAATAGTGAGAAATCAGCATTCTCTCCAAAATAGAGCTAATATTTTCACATAAATGGTAACACTAACAATAAAAACAATATTACCTACAAATACCCTTTATGAGAACCAGTGATATCTCACAGTCCTTGAAATTTTATATAAATCATCTCAATTTTTTAAAGATTTCTATGTGGCATGAATTAACAATAGTGACTTTATAGGTTAGGAAACTGAAATTTATAAAGATTGAGTAAATCTCCCAAATATTAAGTGGCAACCTGGATTTGGTCTTATTTTATCTCTGTACTATACAAAATAATAATAGAGAACAAACACTAGCTTCTGAGAGATTTTTTTAAATTTAGAGCATATGCAACCATTTGTCAGCTATAAATCTCTGTTATTTTTCTTTAATATAGTAATTTTGTCAGAATATACTCATATGAACTTGTATTTTCAGAATCTTTGGACTAACAACTTCATTTGCATTTAAGGATGTCACTTTGCTCCTTGAGGTAATAAATGTTTCAGTAGATATCTAAAAGAAAAAACTGGATAATAATCCAAAACTTAATGTCCAGATGTGTCTTCTAATTACTGGACACCTCTGAAAAATTTTTAAAAGTTACTCAAATGGCTCATAAATTCTGTTTCTGAAGGACTTCTGTGGTTTTTGATCTATCCTTTCTTGTATTGCACCCACTGACTCAGAACTAACGCAATTGTCAAATAAATTCTTATATCAGGGTCTCTTCTCTGCTGCTAGGATCCTTTTATCTTGTTTCTCTACTCATTTTTCCAAATCTCTATTCTATTTCTTGTTTCATTCCAACTAGTCTGCTAAGATGATAGTTGATAAAAGATTAAGGTTCTACGTCTCCCAAGAGTATTTACATTTTAATGGGGGACTCTTGCCTATCAAAAAGCCTCCAAGATGCAAAGGAATGAAATCTAAAGGTAACAGGCGGTAGAGATATTTTTAGATAGGAGCATCTGGCTTGCCCCTCTAATCACATCCCATAAGCTGCCTACTCCATTTATTTGTAAGACCTTGCCTCTGCTGTTTACGGTGAAAAGGCTCTCTGTAATTGCACATGCTTTTTCAAAGGTTTAAATCCTGTGTGACATTGGTACCTCAGTGTTTATTTTCTCTCCTAGTTCTGTGTTTCTGATAACTGGAACAAATTCTGAAAACGTTTTTTAACGATGATGTAAGCCCTTAAACAAAACGAAATCTGTTGTTTTAGCATATTTGGAAGAGATAATTCAGCTGTCACAGGAAGAAAAATTTCTCTAAAAATGCCATCTCTCTCGTACTGGGTTATGATGCACACCTCAAAAGAGAAATATCATTTTGGATAAATGCCTGCGTTCACAAACACAAATACATAAACATTTGACTGTATAAAAAAAGGAACCAGTAAACTTCTGCCGTTTCACCCTCAGAAATTTTTCTTCAAAGCATATATAGCCAAACTATTATGCCTACTTGTTTTATCAACTGAAAGAACTGAAAAGATTAAGAGAAGGCTTTTTTTTTCTTTCTAGCATTAATTTAGCATATATACTAGATTAAATTTGGTGTTCTCACATACTAATTTTCTATGCAAAAGTAGACACCCTACTGAGTAGTTTCAAACCTAAATGCTGAATAATTTTCCAAATGGATTAGTAATTAAATGTGATGATAATGTATTAAAAATGGAAAACAATTAAAGGAGGCTTTCAAACATATTTTTCTAGTGAAGATAACTGAAGAAAGATTCTGAGAATCTTGGTCAATTAAAATCCTAGTATTTGATGGCTTAGTAGACATTGTTTTTCCTCAAAATATTAGCATTTCCTATTCATTTTAATATTTGCATAAGATTTTCTAGGCATTTACCTATTTCCTACTTTACATTATTCATTATCTCAGGCACTCTGAAGATGCTTTTATACTGCGGAGCTTATAATGAAAGGTATGCATTTTAGTGCTATGTTTTCCTTAACCCTGCATCAATTTACTATACATACCCATCAATGTAGAATGTTGCAAAAAGAATTGAACATATAAAGGTGGACCCTTATACAAAATATGTTTGAATACAAATTCTGCATTCCAATAAAGAGAAGCAAACAGGCAAGACAAATAGAATACTTCATAGCAAATGGACCTTTTTGAAAAGCTATTAGACATCACTTCGGTTTAGCATATGTCTCTGTAACAACCAAATCCGTATTGTACACTAGGAACTGTCCTAAAAACAGCGTCTATTTCTGGTTTCAATAAGTAGCAACATTTGTGCAGAATGATTCCTCAGGATAACCTACTAGTATTCCACACATACATGGTGAACCAATTCATGTTAGTTTCAGCATCATTCTCAGACTCATACTACTTCAATTAATAAAAGGTGAAAATCCTGCACTCCCTCAAATACCATAACACGTTGTTCATTATACTTCTATAATATCCTTCCTATCACTTCCACCATTTCAAATCTTTTGTATTGCATTCCCTCTAGTGATACAGTTCTATCTACTTGATTTCCTTCCCTTCATTCAGTTCAATTCATCTTCCTCACTGAAGACTGATCCATTTTGTTAAAGAATACATGCAATTGTAGAAGCCCAATTTAACTTTACTTTTCCCCAATAAAGCATGGACAGATTAGGGCTCATAAAAATACTGATACTTTTGTATTTGATGTGATCATTTGGATCATCTCAATTTCTATTCTCTTCACTCTTTTCCTTTTCTACAGAACTACTTTGTATTGAGTACTTTTTAAAGCTTTCTTATTGTTATCAATTCTGCTTCATGTTGCTGCTTTTTAAGTTTGTTGGTTGCTTTGGGATTTATAGTACACATCTGTAACTCACTATTCACTGTCTCTCATCAGTATTCTACCAAGTACATAGAGCATAGAAGTTCATCATAATATACTTCTATATCAAAGACATTTTAAATGTCAAAGTTGAATTTTGGAACTCTTAAAAGTAATACTTCTTTCTCTTTTTAATTTTCATATTTATTATGAGGCTATGTATTCATGATTACATAATTTGCACCTCTATAAATTTTCCTTCAAATACATGAACTATGATGGTAAATATCTCCATAGTATGGACAGGTTAATTCCAGAGTGTCTGGATCTTAAATATAACATTGTAATTTTAATTCTAGAAAAACACACATAAATAAGAGTACTCAGAAAAATTCCAAGTTTTTTTTTGTCATGTTTCTGTCACTTTTTACTTCCTTTGGCTAGTTGTTCTAGTGCATGATTGTGTCATCGGCATTTATTTTCTTGAATACTATTTTCAATATTGTTTTGGATATAACTGCTTATATAATAGCTTAACATTGAGATTTTATTTTTGGACTTTTTGAGACAGGGTCTTCTTGTAGTGCAGCTGAACTGAAACTCAGTATGTAGAATAGGCTAGGCTCTGTCTCACCATCTCACAAAGATATTCTGTCTGCCTCAGCCTCCCGAGTGCTGGGACTAAAGGCCTGCACCACCATGCCCCAGTTTACTTATTATACATTTTTATTCATTTTATTAATCACAAGTTGAGTATGCAACACAGTTAACTAGAATCCATTTGAATACTTTGATAATAACTAATCAGTAACTAGCATACTCAAAATTTTGAAAAATAGTTTAACATTATTTTCTCATGACCTCATGTTCTTTTCAGTAAACATAGTAAACAAAAGTATAATGTATTAGCAACAATATATTTTAGTGCAAAGGTGTTATTTGACAAAAAAACTTAATGTTAAAATCACTTCTTCTGTGATGCTATTAAAATAGCATTGTATGAGTGGTTTTAAATTGAACAAGTTTGCAGTGTCAGATAACAACTAGTGAATTGAAAATCAGTCTAAAATAAAAATAAATAAATAAAATATTTTTTCTATCATTTATGTTTGTACAAGTTGAAACATGTCATTGATTTCCTTTTTATTTTTTTCTTTTCTTCTTAGCTCTCCTTAATGAACATACAGTTGTTTTTTTTTTTCATTTCTAATAAGCATTCATTGTGCATCATCCAAAAACTAATAATTTTGGGGTCTAATTCTGTCTGCTACTTTTTCATTAGCAGAGCACTTGTTTAGCATGCATGAGACTCCAGTTTTGATCCTTAGCACTGAAGGGACAAGAGGGAGGGAGGAAAGGAGAAAGAGACAGATGATAGATAGATAGATAGATAGATAGATAGATAGATAGATAGAGGCCATTATTAATGCAATGAAATATCTTTAAAAAGCATGTCTAAAATTTGTAAAGTTATAAATAAAAGTGGCCAAGTATTAGGCAGTAATACACATCTCTCTGATTTCTGATCATTTTTTTCATAGCTCTAAAAGTAAACACTACTTAATGTAAACCCAACCTGCACCCAGATCGTGGGCCTGGAGTAGCCATGTAGCAGACATTTATTTTTAAAAAATATTTATATTTTATATGTGCCTTGTCTGCATGTATACATGTGTACCATGTGTGTATTTTGTGCCCAAAGAGTCTAGAACAGGGCACCGAATCCACTGGAACTGGAGTTGTCAACGGTTGCGATCCAGCATCTGAATGCTGCGAATTGAATCCAGGCCCTTTGCAAATGCAGCAGGTGCTCTTTTTCCTAAGCCATCTCTTTAGTCCGATACCAGCTATTTCTATTATCACTTTAACCTCTCCATGTCTAGATTAAATTTATTTACAGAAACATTTGTCTTCAAGTTTGTTGGAATTTATTATTGGAAGTAAACCTTATCATATGAGATTACTACTAATTTACATTAAATAAACACATTTCCAGAACACATTAACAGTTATTAGTACACTGTGTTTCAATAAAGGAAACATAATATTTAAGTTATATAATTACGTGATCATTATGGTTTCTTTCATATTTGAAACAATATTGCTCTAAGTAAAATTTTAATGATTCAAAGTTAAAATGTAAGTCATTGTTACCAAATATACTATTTCATTCAAATGCAAGAAAATTGCAAAATATTCAAACTTGAAAAATAAAAATAAATAAATTACTTTTAAAAACACATAGATGGATATTTTAAATTTAAACGGAATAATATAAAGATAAATGCAATTTTATATTTATGCTTCAATTATATATATGATAAGTACACATGCAATTAATACGTTGATTTGCACCCATATTTTCATTTAGAGAATCAGAAACTCCATGGGTGTATGCATGTATATGTGAACGTATGTATATATGCATGTAAAAACTGATTACTGATCGAAAAACAAAAATATGTATATTTCCTTTAATTTGATAAGAAAGATTCCCTGTCTCTTCCCCAGCCTTAATCATATTCTGGTGATGGGTTTTATTTGAAATAGAAAAGGGGACAAAGTACTCTTACTCTTTTTTTAAAAGGATATCTTCGGTAGCTATGTTTATATGTAAAGGTTGAAAGTAATTTAAAGAATATTGCAAATAGAAAATAGCTATCACAAATGAAGACCAACAAAGACTTTTTGATTTATGGCTGCTACAGTTTACCAAATCGTTATAGCCACTTCTTATACCTTCAATTGGCCAACATCATCCATTCCAAAAATGAAGGCGGTGCAGGAGAATGTTGAAAGAATGGGAAGAGAGAGCATAGGACTGGAAGGGTCAGGGTGCGGAAGAAGAAGAAGAGGAAGGGGAGGTGAAGAGGAGATGGAGGAGCAAACAGCAATAGCAATAGCTACTGTTATTGCAAATATGCAAGTGTCATAGAAATCAGGAGCGCAAATGTATCTAAACGGAAGGTTCATTGTATTTTCACATATTATTATCTTAATCCTCCGTTTTTTTTTTCATTGTCAATGCTTTATTCTAACTTGTGTACAGAAATTTTGTACTTTAATTCTCAACTTCATAGCTATGATAAATTTAGCAGTAGTACTCCTGATGATACTTTCCTTTTATATTTTTCTAATGGTTTCTAATTCAGCCTCTGTGGTATTTGAGAAGCTAGAAGTGTATTTTCACTCATTTCTGAGAGTTCAAATCGAGACTTTGTTAGTTTGGATGACACAAATGTATAAAAGTCACTGAGGCTGATGAAATTTAGCCTGGACTATATGAAATGAACGTCTTGTCTAGGACACAGCTACAGTGCACAGTATCAAGTCAGTCTACTGAATTTATGTCACACTTATTTCTTGGACAATACTAAGGTGAGTTTTTTTTTTTTTTTTTTTTTTTTTTTTCTTGTCAAATAGCAAGGCAGAAAATGGATCTGAGCATGGTAGATTCTTTTCTTGGAATTGTCAACACAGAACTTAACTGTTTATTAATATTCATATTTGAAAATTAGTTACTTTTGGTTAGAGGAATATGCATGTGTATGAATCCTTGCCTTCTGAGTTCACTTAGAAACGGTTTCTTTTACCTAATTATTTCTGCTTAGCCCATGTTTTTATAAAATTATTGGATTCTAAGTGTTTCACATAAAACAAATGTAATGTTTTGAGCTATTAAATTAGAGCTTAAGTAAATTAATACAAATTTTCTAACTAATATTTACAAAATCTAAGACACTTCCCAGTATTCTGAGGTTTGATTGATGACACCTTTTTTTTTTTTTCTGTGTTGTTTGCAAGTTATTCAAATTGTTCCTGGTTTAAATAGGAGAACTGAACATTTTGTCTTGACAGAAACACAAAACCTGAAAATATCTATTATCTTGGGCAGAGTTAAGTACTTTTATAAATCTAATCTATGAGCCAAATAGGGCATCCTATTTGCCAGGACCTAATAAATCTACTTTACTGTTGTAGCAATATCAAGTCTTGAGTCGTTTTCTCAGTGGGTGTCAACTTTGGCTGTGTTATTTGGATTATGAAAGAAAAAAAAAACTATAATCTGATAATATATTGCTGACATGCCTTTTTAATCTTACTTTGTGAGTTTTACAAAACAACTACTTACCATTTTGCCTGAGAAACTCAGAAATTATTTTCTTTAAATGTTTCTTTAATGTTTAATGCTAAAAATGCCACCAAATAAAGAAAATCCTTCAAATCACAGATTATTTATATAAAATGATGTTTTATATAAACAGCATTTGGGGACTAGGTAGATAGCTCAGCGGTTAAGAGCACTGGATGCTCTTACAGAAGACACAAGTTTGGTTTTCAACACCCATAGAGCTGTAGGAAAGCTAACAGCTGTCTAAAACTCCAGTTCCAGGAGATCCAACATCCTCTTTGCACCTTTGCAGGCATTGCACACACATTGTTTACTTTACATATATGCAGAAAAGAACCATCATAAATATACATAAAAACAGACAACTTGCTTTGCAACAATGAAACTTCAAGGAAGAAATCACACACATTACAAGCTATAAGGCAGAGGACATAGAAAGGCAGAAATATGGTGTCCTTTTATTGGTGGTTGAGTAGTACAGTGGCTGTTTGAGTAACAAAGTAAAAAATGGTAGAAGTTTATGAAAAAAATACTTTGCTTTAAATATTGCTTCTTAGATCAACTGACAAAGTTCTTGGTAACAACAAATTTATTTTAACTATATATCACCATATTTTATATATTTCCATAATAATGTAAAATCATATTAAGAATTTCCTAATTTTTTGAATTTCTGCACATTTAAAATATTTTATTTATTACTTTTATTTTGGGCATATGAGTGTATTGCCTGCATGCATGTAAGTGAGCCTATGTTGTGCAATGCCTGTGGAGATCAGAAGGGAGCATTGCAGGTTTTAGCCATGTGGGTGCTAAGAATCAAAGCTGTGCACTCTGCAAGAGCAGTCAGTGCTCTTAACTACTGAGCCGTGTCTCCCCAGTTCACTTTCCTTCATATTGAACAGAAAACTCTAGACATACTTTTCTCTCATTTTTACCACTATGCATTTGTGATATTCTGAATTTGAAATAGATGATTTAAAATAACTATAAAATGTATTATTTGCCTATATGCTAATATATTAGATTATTAACACATTTTAACCTAAAAAGCAGATGTTTTTCTCTAATTTTTCCAAAGTACAGGATAAAACATTTTTAAGAAGCAGCTAATAATTTCTTTGATTAGACTAAGTTCTCTAGAAAGTATTTCTCTTCAAGATTTGCTTTATTTTGGGTTGGGAGAATTGGAGAGATTGTGTTGCTGACATGGATTTTGAATATCCATCTGAATGTGTAGTTATGGTAGAAATATGGTAAAAAATGTTTTGGAATCAAAAGACTATGAAGGACATCAAAAGCTCATTTCCTAGAAATGTTTTAGCTGCAAGGGTGTTTTTAGCTGACTCTGCAGTATACGGAGGAAGAAACCAAGACAAAGAAATGCTAAGTGAATTTACTTTAATATTAAATGTAAAGCAAGTAGCAGAGCCAAGATTTTTACTCAGGGCTTGTGCATCCTTTGGATCAAAAGTACTACTCTTTCAAACTTGATCATGAATTATTCCATAAGCGATCCAGAAAGACAGATTCTCTAATTTCCTTCCTGTAGCGATAGTAGGTACTAATATCTGTGTCCATTAGACTGCTGATTTCCCCTCACTAATCTCTCATTTACTCCACTTCTTATAAAATATCATTTTTATTGAAATAAGAGGAAACAGAAACCCACACCCATATACATGCACATGCATTTATGTAGTGGATTACTTCATCTCTTCTTAGGCACCTCAAATAAAAATTCTTTCAACCACTCCACTGAACTGCGTGATATAATCAATTATTTAGGGGAGATGGCATGTTAAGGATCATAGTCTGTCACTTCTAGAAAATCTTCATAAGAATGAAATGATTGATAGCAATAACTTGCAAGGAAGATAGTTGTATGGAATCAATGCCCTGGTGCTGATACCAGGATTTAAGGACTTGACGGAAGAATTGTCTGCACTCTAGGAATATGCCTGCAGACTAGAAATTCTACCACCTGCTTGGTCTTAAGAGCACTGGCAATACAGTACATTAAAACCAATGAGTGGCTGCATTTTTTACCTCTCTCCTATATCTGCCTCTCTCTTATTTCTTCTCTCTGTATTTGTATCTCTCTGTGTGTATACTTATTCAACATTTATAATGCATCCTTAACTTCAGAATAAAATTAGATCAGTTATTTTTTTCTTATAAGTCAACAATATTCATGTATACTTCCCTGAAGATATGCTATGATCATTCTGATTGACATTAATATGTTTTTTAGATTTTGAGACACCTTGCAATATATTTTCAGGCCACAGAATAAGTTGAGGTGGTGAGGCCTAGCTGATTAGTGCTGGCTTATTTTCTTTCCCTTAACATTTTATTATACTCTGGTTCTGTGAATTTTGAGACAGTTTTTGCATTACATTTTTTATGCTTTCTGACAATATGTTTCTCTTCTCTGAATAAGAAAAAGGAATAAAAATGCTGTCATTAATAGAAATGAGTTTATATATAAAATACATAGCATTCTATTCATAAATAATGCACTTTTACAAAGTTTAAACTAATCCCTTTTTTTTCCTGAGGTAAGGATACAGATCACAGTTCAGCAAGCTGCAGTCAACAAAATAGGTTTAAAAACATTAGTTGATGTGGACAGAAGATAGGTTTCCCTTTTGAAATTTTTAAAACTCTGAGCACATTTGGTGTGCCCTGCACTTAATGTATTGTTCAAGTCTTTCCTGCACATCCAATTTTTATGAGAACCTTAAAAGACTTCTAGTAGACAGTTTAATCACATTTCCTCTTACCCCGTTTATGCATGCTTCTTATATGGAGGTCATTGTCATAAAAAAGAACTTACTTGATTTTGTCTGCCTTTTCATTTTCATTTTTTGGGAGGAGAGGCAGCAGATAAGAAGGACTGAAAAATACAACAGCCATTAGGACTTTGATTTATTTTTATCTCCAAATACAAGCTATTTTTAACATATATACAGTACATACTTAGATGTCACTAAATTTGGCTCTACTCTCTTACCTGCCCTACAGAGCAATTAGTGTTCATGACCATTAATAGCTAGACAGTTGTTTGAAATACCTCAGAGCAGGTGTAGTCAGATGAGGTATTCTTATAAAAATGGCTTCGTAAATTTTTTGTACTTTTCAATAGCTTTTGCCAGACATCCTGCTTTTATAACTTGTGGCCAGTTATAAGGAATGCAGATAAAGTTCTGAAATGGAAAACTAAGCAATGTACTCTCCATGCCTCGTTTTTTACTTGTAAATAATCTTTTGCAGAAGTTTTAGCTGCTCCTGTCATTGACAAGACATAGGACAATACTTGATCAAAATTACTCTCCTACAGTATATTTTATGACAGGAAGTGTAGAGGGAATAAATTTTGGTCATTTTGTGAAAACTACTCAAAATGATATTCAAGGTCACAAATGTTCTAACAGTTTCAAGTAACTATAGGCGTGGAATGAGAGCAGCATACTAAATAGAACTACTGTCAGGTAAATAAAGCTATATTCACCCTGGATTACAAAGCACTTTCTCAATGTTGAGCCACTCCTGATCATGCCAGAACAATGGAATCCTGATAGAAGAGATGTACAACTCTTCCATATGTCTAATAAGGTATATATTGGTTTCTTATTAATACAGATCATTAAGTAGGATAAGCAAATTTCTTACTTTAACCAAATAGATCCCAGTGAGTAGGATGGCACTATATACTTCAAATTTCTTCTAGAACTAAAATATACCTGGCATAGTAACTTGGGAGAGCAGAACACTTCCTTTGCTTTTCTGATTATCTGCCAGAAATTACAAAGTGTATCTCATGGCACACTGAACTTGAAAAGTTCTTAACTCATAATATCCCTCAATGTGGTCTCTCAATTCTCTTATTACGAAGGTTACGTATGGACAAACATATACAAGTTACCAATACTCTACCAAAATTATACCACTGTATTTCATCAGACCAATGGCTGTGTATGTGAATGCATGTGTGCAAACTGTTATGTAAAAGGAAAAAGATGAGACGTTCTAAAATTACAAAAGTTTTAAATATTCCTGAAATAATTAAAAATAAGAGGCTGGATTATTATATTAATCAATTTGGTAATATAAATACATTTTAGTATATCAAAATTTAAAAGGTATATGCATATGAAACAATATAAAAATGAAATAAGAATTATAACTTAGTATTTTGATTTTTTTTTAATTTGAAAAGGAAACTCACTGGGTTGCTCAGGATGATCTAGAACTCCTGGACTCAAGTAATCCTCTCATTTCCATTTCCTGCATGCTGGGAGTACAAGTTTATGTCACTGATAACTATTTAGTAATGATTTATTTACAGTAGAATAGAAACATTATGTGGAGACTGACTAAATATTTTGTAATTATACTTTGATATGATGACTTCTAATTTTTTCTGTATAATTTTGAAAAGAAGAGTTAACAAATAATCTGTTTTAAAGTAATTCATGTATTCTGCATCAAAATCCTTCTAACACACTTTAAATGTTGAAGATGGAACAAATAGAACTTTGTTTTTATTAGCCACACAAGATACTGTGAAACTATAGTCAAAATTCACTGTGATATGCAGATTTCCATAACTATGGAAGTGTAGACTCCAAATACTCCTCTCCTACTTATATGTGTCTTATTGTACTCAGGCTACTGAAGCAAAGTACCTCAGACTACATAACTTACAAGCAATAGACACTTATTTCTCACTGAATAGTTTGTGAAGTCCAAGATGAAAGCATCAGCATCAGGCAAGGACATGCTCTCCTTTGTAGAAATGGCAGCCTCTTGCTGATCCTCACATGGCAGAAGTTGTAAAGAAGACTCCTCAAGCCTCTTCCCTTTGTTGATTGCTCTGCTTTTATGACCTATTTTCTTTTTAGGACTCAACCTGTTAATCTTATTACACTTAAGACACACACAATCTCAGACAGTTGCAATGTGACTTTGAAAGATTCCTTCCATGTTTGAGCTTCCATTTCCATATCAGAAACGTGGAAATGGCTACATTATGTATTAGCAGGTCATGGGTTTCTAAAGCAGAAGGAAACTAGCCTCAGATATCATTTTTGTCACCATTGGGATTCTACAAAAACAATCCTAACAGGTAGTCAATTTCCTTCTAACATGAAGCATTCACAAATATGTTTGAATCAAGATTCAGCTTCAGGATGAGAAAATAAACCCTGAATGAGGGCATTCCTAGGCTCTATAGCAAATTCCTAGCAAATTGAAATGGAACCCATGGATCATGACTTCTAGCCTTTCCACATGATCTGTATTTGGAAAGAATAAGCACTATAAACATTTATTTCTTTGTATCAGTCTATCCTTGCAGACCTCATATTAATTTGATCAGTGATGACTATTGTGCCTACCAGTTTTATTTTCTCTAACAAATGTGCATTGACAAGGTCTTATCAAATCACAGTCTAGTAAAACTCAAACGTTGGAATTCTAATTATTGGTAACACCCAATGTGACTTAATTTGGACCTGACCATCATTTTAAATGAGATAAAAATGTCAAAGTAAGGGCATTAGGCAGATTTTATTTAATATAACTGCTTTCTTCTAACACAGGAAATGTAATGGAAAGAAGTCCCAAAAGAAACCATCCTGAATAGCATGCTATCTAATTTCTTGCCTCCTGAATTGTAAGACAATAAATTTCTCTATTGTTTAAGCCATTCATTTTATAGTACCTTCTTATAGCAGTCCTAGAAAATGAATTCACCAGGGATCAGACAATGTTGTGAAACTACATCTTCATTATATCATTGTAATTTAAGTGGAAACATTCAGATAATTGTCTCAAATGAAGACTTTATTATATTCCATGGAAAAGTGACCATCTGAGAATTACAATATTGATATTTGGTATGCTCTCCTTTGTAAGTCATAGTGTTTTAAAACACTCTTTCTTGATCTGTTTCTCTAAATCTCTTTTGTACTTTTACGTGAAATTCTTTGGAACCTCTAAAGTAATTCTTTAGTGATTCCTTGTGTATGTACAATCTCTAAAGAAATGCAATTTCCTGTATAAAAATCTGGCTGCTCAAAAGTACTTAACATAACAAAGTGTTTAGCACAATTAAGTATATGACAAATGATCATGGAATCACACAGCCTTTTCACAGTGTTGATCTGAATTCCTAGGCCTGTCTTGGTACTGAAAAAGTCTTATAACACGATCTTTTAAACAATTCGATAATTAAAATGGTTTGGATGGCCTCCAAGAGAGAGTACCTCATGCCAGTGTTATTAGAGTGAGATTCTAAAATGGCAGTTCTGATTCTTGGTTGCACACATCATCCTAGGTAGCTAAAGCTAATTAACACAGCAATACAAAGTTTAATCCACAATGCTTACAAGTAGAAAATCCAATTACAGTGATCTGACATTAATTACAAGACAATAGGTAGGTTGAATTGAGGGTCCAATGACACAGTCTTAGTATCAATATAGTTGTGGGTAGGGAGAAGAGTCAGAGGGGTACTCTCTTCACAGAGCTTTTCAGCCTCAAATAACTACTTAGAGATGTTGTAAGGGTGGCTTTATCACTACTTAAACATCTTTTAGCTCATCTAAAAAAGAAAATCACTTTTTAGAAAGGAATGTAATTTCTTTTACCTTATTTGTTTCTTTTGTTTTCAGTTCACAGATCCTATAGATAAAGTCAGTAAGGGAACAGGGGACACTGTATTCAGGGGAAAGTAATTGGAGCACACCTTCTCCATAAGTGGCTCAGAAGGTGACAAACATAAGGGCAACAATGGAAAAGATTGTTTTCCTATTTATGATTATTTTGGCTAGTAATACATATCTGGAAAAAAATTCATCTTAAGATGTAATCTTTTAAAATCTAATAATTGATCTTTGGTTTATGGTTACTGCTGTTTTGCTCAGATGATTGCATGCCATAAATAAGAAAACTATCAATGAATATATCATGATTAAAATATTGTATCAAAGACAAGATTTATTTTAGGTACAGTCATTGCAATTTGTTTAGAAATTATTTTGTGCTATTATCGACTTCTACTGCATATTATTATTATTATTGAATATTATGAAAAACTTGAATACTATAAATGTTTTGATAAGGAGAACATAAATAATTAGAAAAGTAACTGAATATGGTGTTAAAAAGAAAGTAATGAAAGTATAACACTAATAAAGAATTTATTAAATTTACAGAATTTACAAAACCAAATTAGCAAGGTTATTTCAGGAATTAAGATAATTGAAGAATATAAATATTTACTAACTTCGAACTACTAAATGAGGAATAATGAGTCTAATGCAATTGTACAAAGAAAAAGCAATATAGAATATAGTGTTAGCTATCTAAATAATATCTATGTACTATGTTTCTTCCTCATTGGACTTCAAAAACAATATACACATAAGAGAATGTATATAATATATGTTACAGAATACATTTTACAAGATATATGCCACAGATTCAGTAGACATACACATATAATTGAAAGCTTTTTCGATACTGAACACTAGAAACTTATTATTTTTTTCCACTGAAACCAGTTTACTTATTTAAGAGACTGTTTCAAAAACCATATTTAAACTCTCCCAATGAACATCATTTTTCCACACTAGCCCATTTAAAATATTGGAGTAAAATACTGAGAGTTTAGCTAAACTGACAGTAGGGGTTTAAAATTGGTTTGGGGGCCACTTATGCCTTTCAGTTTTATTATTTGTATTCTTTCTGTTTTCAGTCTGATGACTTCAGATGAGTTGTCTACATCTTTATTGTTAATTTTTCATGGAATTGTGTTTCTATTTATTTATTCTTCATGCTACCTTGTAATTTTTGAAAAGCATTAAGACTTTTCATCTTTGTTCCAGCATATAGTAAAGTTAGCCACAATCTAAAAAATGAAAAAAATAAGATAACTAAAATCTTCAAGTTGAATTTATAAAAGTTTTAACTCTGAGCAACAAAATTTCATTAACATTGAACATATCAGGAGATATTCCGTGATACTCTTTTGTTATTTATATGTTCATGATGAATGATGTGTATGATTATGTCTTATAATTTTCCATATATTTCAAAAACTTTGCAAAACTAATCATATATACATATATATACAAATTATAATTTGATTTGCTATTTGCACATTACAGAACTTTGTATACATGTTTCTTAAATTAATAGGTTCTCTGCTGCATGTAATGCTGGCAGAATATCATTTCAGGATGCATCACTGAGAATGTGGATATTATTTCCAGTATTCACACTTAATTTTAAAAAGAAATTTATTGGAAAATATTTACAACATTGTAAAATATTTTTAAATTATTTTATTAATTTAATTTTATGTGCATGGCTATATGGCCTGCATATGTTTAAGTGCACCCATGTCTTGCAATGCCAAAGGAGAACAGAAGAAGGCTTCTGATACCCTGGAACTGGAGTTATGGATGGTTGTTAGTCACCTTGTGGGTGCTGGGAATTGAATCCTGGTCCTTTGAAAGAGCAGTCAATGCTCTTTACCTCTGAGCCATCTCTCCAGCCCTAACACTTACAAATTTTAGACACTCTATTTTACGTTTTATATTCATGTGTTTAAATACGTAATATACTTGAAAACAAGGATAAGTTAATCATATTAAAAGCAATACTAGCGGCTGAAAAGTTAATTTTTGTTTATTTCCTATCATACTTTGTCTGTATTATTAAACCCCATTGATCAGTTATACTGAATATTTCTATGAAATAGAATATAGGTAATTAAATGGAAAGAATCATAGAGATTAATATTGTTTGCTAATTCCTAAAAATCTTTTGAATCTCACTAAGTAAGCAATAACAAAGTAGAACAACTGCCAACACTCAGTCCTAAGTACGGCAGTAAAACACATCTAGCAGGGGTGATGGCACAATGCCTTTAGACCCAGCACTCCAGAGGCAGAGGCAGGCAGTTTTCTGTGAGATCAAAGGCAACTTGTTTTACATAGCAGTTCCAGTCCTTCTGGAGCTACAGGCATACCCTGTCTCAAATAGACCAAAATAACAACAAACAAACAAACAAACAAACAAAAACGCATTTATTTTTTATTGAGTGTATTGCCTGCATGGATGTAATTGCACCCATGTGCTGTGATGCCCAGGAGGTCAGAAGAAGGTATCCTTGGAGGGAAGTTATAGTCACTTGTTAGCTGCCATGTGGGTGCTAGGAATTGAACCCATGTCCTCTGCAAGAACACCAATTATTCTTAACCACTGAGAAATCTCACCAACGCAAAATTCAACTTTGTGACATTTAGCCAGTTTCTTAATTTCTCCATGCTGCAGTTACCTTATCTGCTAAGATGGCAGTGTTTCTTGAAGTCATTCTATTGGTTGGTGATGAAGATCAAAGAATATGTATAAATTACCTATGATGATTTATTGTTAAAACTTCATTCAGAGTTGGACATTTTATTTTTTAATATTTTTGAATTTTTGAGCTTTTCTTACAAAGTATTTTGATGGTACTTAGATTTTCTTACCTATCTTTAACTATCCCCACTGCCTCCCACCCAATTTAATGTACATATACATATATGTGGATAATATGACTTATAGATTCTGCTTTTTGTTCCCAAATGTCCTTCAGTATAGGTTCATCCCCTGGGCCTACCAAGATTCTATACCTGTAAGACACTGTCTTTCCTTCTTCCCGCAGCCATCAATTGCCAAAAGTTCCTTAGTTTAATTGAGACTTCTTAGGCACTTCCTTATGTTCATGTTGGGGTTTTGTCTGGTTTAATATTATGACAAAGTATTAATTTAAAGTCCTACTGAAAATTATGTGTACAATAAAACATGAACACATGTGTGTACCTGAAGGCTATATAACACAAAACACAGTGAAATCTCTCTTCTACTTGTTGGTTAGGGTAGTCCCAAAATAACAAAGGCTCATTGATTCTCAGAACATGAAGGTAAGAATCTATTGAAGAAGACAGGCCACACATCAGACACAGGACTTAGAGCAATCAAGCCACAACTGAGGAGGAATCCTCCTCCCTGAAGAAAAGGTCTCATGATATCTAAGGATACTATACAAGTTGCAAAGGGGAAAAAAAAAAAAAACAATCAGTGGTTAAACCCTGCTGTAAAGATGAATAAACAATAATGACTGATCCATGAGCCTATTGCTATTGATTCAGGAATGCCTGTCTAATTCTAATTAAGGGCCACTCGCCAGGATGAAGCTCATGTGTAATACTGTAAACGTGACCAAATACACATAGATTTTTCATTTTTAACATGATTGCTAAAATCATCTGTCGTATAGAATATGTATTTTCCTTAGGGTCATCAAGAGAAGGCCTTTATGATAAAATTTATAGCATAAAATATTTGAGTACAAAACTTATAGTGTCATGAAACGCAATTAACAATATTATGCACACTACAGAAAGATGTGATGAATTTTACTTATTACACTTATTCAGTAAAGTTTCAGTGCCTATAATTAGCTATGAATCATGTGCTAATTATGCAACTGCTTATATATATTATCTAATTGTAGTACGGTTTATAAATCTTGCAAATCTGAATATATTACATGAATTATGACATTCTTCCAACTTGGGATAGTGTGTGTACAATAATTTATTACTCACAAAGTGTTTAATTGTTTTCAAATTTGTCTATACATTTTAGCTACCTTAATCAATATACTAACAGTATTTTATTTTTAGTTTGTGACTTAAGCACAGATACTCTTTTTTGCTTTATACCCCAGCAATGAGATAGAACTAAATGTTACAGAGATGGAAAAATGGCTCAAAAGTTAAGAAAACTGACATTCTTGCAGGGGACCAGATATGATTCCCAGCACCCACAAGGTAGTTAAGAATCATTCGTAACTACAATTCCAAGGGATTTGATGTCCACTTCTGACCTCTATGGGTATTGAATGACATGGGTCCACTTACATACATGCAGGCAATACACTCATACACCTAAAATAAAAATAATAAAATATTTTTAAAAAGAAATAACTGATATGTAAGAAATAATAAAGGGTTATAACACACTTCTAGTTCTTTTAGATTTAACAATATGTAAAAATACATTTTACAGATGAAAAATGTTACTGACGTAGAATAGGATGACCGTTGTCATAGTACCTAGTCTTGTAATTACACTTTTCCAAAGAATGAAGGGGAGATATATTTTGATTTGTTCTATCACCTGAAGAAAAGCTAAACTGTAAAACAGAAAACTGAATTTCCTCATGTGTAAAGCAAAGTGGCAAGTTAGAGTTATCTGCAGAAGTGGCACCGGGAATAGATTGCACCATAAATCATCATATCATTGACAGACAATTACATTCAGAACTTTTCAAGCATGATGCAATGGTGATGTTTGTCCACCAACAAGTTATTCAAGCCAAAAGTCCAGGATGCGATGAACATAAGGAATTTACTTCTGGGTGATTTGCTGGATTAATTTTTCCCATTACTTTCCTACCCTACATCTCCAGAAACTCTCATAAATTTTAAAGATACAGAATGTTTCTTACTGTCCCTTGACACATTCTGTATTCATTCACAAACATTTCATGTACCACATTTTTTCTCCTTCATAGGTAGACTGTGTGAAAACAGAAGCCAAAGAAGTAGTTCTATTGTAGTTGAATTTAGTGGCTGTGGGGATTCTCCCCCCCCCCCTCTCTCTCTCTCTGTGTTCATGTGTATATGAACACATCTTTATGTGTGGACATACTTGTGGAAATCATAGGTTAACCTTGGATGTCTATTTTTCAGATGTTATCTATCTTGTTTTGTGAGAGGGGTCTTTCATAAGGTCTGGAGCTCACTGATTTGACCAAACTGAGCTGCCTGGGACTCACTGTCTCTGTCTACCCTGAACTGGAGTTATTAGCAAGCTCTACCATGCCTGGATATATTAAATAGTTGATGGGTATCAAACTCAGGAACTCATCTTCACAGGACAAGCACCCTGTTCAGTGAGCTATAGCCTAGCCCCACTAATCTATTTTAAAACACTTATTATAAAACTGGAAAAATGCTCAGCAGTTAAGAGCACATAGCCATTGTCAGAAAACTAGTTTCTGAATTTAGTTTCTAGAATCTAAACTGGGTCTCCCAGAACTGACTGCAACTCCAGCTCCAGGAGATTAAATGCAGTTCTTTGGACTTCACAGGTAACTGCACTCACATACACAAATCCATCCAGACACATACTATATACATAACTAAAAAAGGTAAAATAATAGTTCTTAAAGTTATAAGTGTGATGCATTACTTATGACTATATTTTTATGTATTCTCAGGCGTATATAAAATATTAATTAATGATTTTGATAAAGCTGATATTTGTATCAGGTTTATTTCTGTATCATTATCTAACTGATGCATAATCAATCACAGCACTGACTATCAATTTTATTCAATGGGATATTTTACTACATGTGTTTAAAATAATGGAAGAGATAACATGTTTTCTCAATACAAAGGAATGCCCCACTCACCTGAAATGAACAAGCATCGTATAACCTCCAAAGAAAAAACAGAATTCATATATAGGACTTGTGTTACTTCTCCTGATATGTGCTGCTTTGAAAAAAAATATATTTTAAGACTTCTCAGTTTTACAACGAGATTTAAATACATATTTTACTCATATTTATGCAAAACATATATTCCTGACATGCATATAAATTATGTGTTAAATTTCAGATCTATTAGGACTTTGGCTGTTATTGCCTAGACTTTATATACTCTTGTTGAAATGACAATAACTTAGCAAAATTAAAGGGCTATGAGCAGGGGATTTAGCTCTTCATCTTTCATCCTTTTAAAATTAAATATAATTTTTATTTTGGCTTTTCAGTTCTTTCTTTTTTATTTAATTTTTATAAATATCATATATCTTGATCATATTTAGACTCACTCTATCTGCATCTCTCGTAAAGCCCCTTGCCTCTACTCTTTTTATATATATCAAGGCCTATCAAGTCAAGTTTGCTTCTCCAAATATTCTGTGGTGTGGGTCCATTCACTGGAGCCTGGTTAACCTATCTAGTATCTCACTTAAAATCCCTCAACTTTCCCTCTCCCGTTATTTATCAGTTGTCAGTGGTTCCTCAGGTAAGGTTAAGGTCTCTAGCTTTTTACTCCACTTCTATGCTGGGATTTTGTATGACTGACTTTCATTCTGTGTGTTATTAGCATTGCGGTAACTTCATATGAGGAACTCCACTAGGGAAAGTACTCATGTGACCATAAGCTGAGTAATGCAACACAGTCTTCTGAAGAATACCATGCCTTAAATAAGAGGTGTTGTGAATCTCTTTGATTTTCCTGCCTTAAATAATATCTTGTTTTCTCACATGAATAAAGTCTCTGCTTCAATAGTTACTATAATTAAAGGTAGTTAAGAATATTGACTTTAAAAATGCTATTCAATATTCCTAATTTGTTCCGTTTGGGAAAATACAAACTGAATAAACACTTTCATGTGATGATTTTAGATTTTCCACAGGATTTTCTGACATAATTCTGCTCTCTTATCTAATATATTTTATAGATCGACATCTTTGCAGTGAGGAACTAAGAACTTAATGTGAGTTTAAGAAGTATATATTTTTGGATCTTTAAGCCCATTGAAATTCACTAAAGCATTGATCATCCTTACTCAAAAAGGAAGTCTCCGTTATTAATTCTGAAATTCACTGTAAGACAGTTTTATGTAAACAGCAGCTTTTCAGATCCCAGAATAACCCTATAATCAGATGTCACCATAATTTCTGAGACATTCATATGAAGAGGCATTTTTGAAAGACTAAATATATACAAACATTCAGCAGGTTATTGTTTTAGGGTGCCTTAGATTTTGGAGAGGGTTACTTTTTTTAGGTGTTAAAATTACAGCTCACTGGAAACAGGAATTCACTCAATAGAATTGATTTGGAACACAAAATGCAATGTAATTTTCAATACATCCCATGTTACATAAATGCAGAAGCCTGCATAATGTTACAATACATGGATTGAGGATGGAGAATTTGTGTTTGTTTTGCTCCTAAGATTGCCTGTAGAAAAGATGATGAATTATGAGGTAGTTACAGGCTTTAATTTTTTGATTGAGTGGAGGGATTGTGTTTATAGAAGGTCATTCATTCCTGTGGGGAGAGTTATTAATATAAGAAATTATGTGCTGAGGTAAACTATCTCAGTCAGACAGTGAAATTTATCATTTAAGACTTGTTTAGGGGCATGCAAAATACACTCTAAATTGAATATTTCCTTTCTAAGGGGATTCTAGCTATAGCTGGGAATTTTCAGACAGTCCTGAGATTTACTAACAGATATAATACACTTAACTTTCCTCTTAGTTATCTGGAAAATAAATCCACATTTAGTCAGCTCCTTTAATCTTTGTTCTGCTTCTTGTTTGACAGTGAAATGGAGGGAAGTCCTATCTATTCTGATCACTCATATGTAAAAGCTAAAGTACACATGTAAAGATATGTGGGCTCATTAAATAAAAGTATTTCCAATCAAATACAAAAGATATTTATATAGCAAGCATACACATTCCTGAATGATAATGAACCAATGATCATTTTTGACCCAGGGTCAAGTGTCACAGACACTATATTGGTGAGGTTAATCTAGGGTCAGGTATATAACACCAGTTGAATGTTTATGGTCAATGATTATAAGAGTATCAGAAACATATGTTTTAAAATTGTTTCAAAATTTAATATCTGCATATAATGTGGTTTGTTCAAATAATATCCTATTTTTCCCCTCCAACTTCTCAGTTATCCCTCTACACATTTTCATCTGTCTTCATGTTGTCTTTCTTTGCTATCTCTAAACTCATGAGTTCACTTAGTCAGTCCTATATATGCATTGTTGTAGAACCATCCACTGGAGCATGGGTAGCTTTTCAGGGGCTATTTATTTGAAGAACTTCATTCTCCTTTCCCCAGAAGTCATCAATTACCAATAACTTGTCAGCTAGGAATAGTACTTTATGAACCCCTTCTACATTTATGCTGGGGTTTTGACTGACTTGATCTTGTGCAGGTCATCTCAATACAGCCACTGCAACTCTGCATTCTTATTTGTAACAACCATATCACGTCCAGAAGGTATGTTTCCTACAAATGTCCACTACTTTTGGCTCTTTTAATTTTAATACCTCATCTTCTGTGATGATCTCTGAGTCTTGGGATATTGTGATAGATGGTATTATGATAGAGATTCCCCATTAGCTGATGACTCTATGGCCTCTCCCTCTGTGACTGTTGGCCACTTGTGAGTCTCCATTCACAGCAAAAAGAATCATCTCCAATGAGTTTTGACAGATACATTTATCTCTGGGTATAAAGATAAGAACTTTGACGCATGTTAGTAGTATTTTCATCAGGGAAATGAAAATTAAAACTGTTTTGATATTTCATCTTTCTCCAGTCAGAATTGTTAAGATTAAAACAAAATGAGACAAAACAGTAGCAAACTGAGATAATAATAAATACAGACTTAGATTTGCAGAAAGGGGAGCATTTATTCACTGTTAGCAGGAGTACAATTTTGTTCAGCCACTATGGAAGTCAATATGGAGGTTCCTCAAAATCTAGAAATTGGTTTGCTATATGATCCAGCTATAGTGTGGGCTGGGTACATTCCCAAAAGACTCCATAGCGTATACTAAGATACTTGTTCATCCATGTTCATTTTTAATTTATTCACAGTAGTCTAGCAGCCTAGATTTCTATCAACTGATGAATGGATAATTAAAATGTAGTGTATAGGGCTGGAGAGATGGTCCAGCAGTTAAGAGCACTCGATGTTTGCAGAAGGCCAGGAATCGAGTCTCATTACCCATATGGCAGCTAACAACCACCCATAATTCCAGTTCCAGGGGATCTGATGCTCACTTCTCTCCTATGGGCACTGCATGACAAGGGCGCACTTACATACATTCAGACAATATACTCATACACATAAAAATTAAAATGTAGTACACATACATATTAATAGATTTATATTCAGGTAATATGCAATTATGAATGAAATAATAGATCTTTAGATATGTGTTTAAATTTGAGTACCAAAGAAGTCAGAAAACTAGTAAAAGATATTGGGAGGATTTAAAGAGAAGGGGGATAGAGCATAGCTGAAATAAAGAGGGAACAAATAATTGGACAAGAAATATTAAATAGGGTGGGAGATTAGAGGGCACAGTAGTGTAGGGCGAATGAAGATAGATAACTAACAGTGACCTTTGAAATGCCATATGGAAATGTAGTACTGTACTATCTTCCTGAAACAGATGCATGTACATATTAAATATAAGAAAGTATTTTAAATGGAATTAAATGGAGGCAGGTGGGGATGACACTGCTTCTTCCAGTCAGCATAGGCTATCAAATAAAAAGCCCAATGCTACATAAGAATTACCCTTTTTTTTGCTTATTTCTTAATACTTTAATTATTATTTTTATTTTATGCATATGAGTGTATTGGTTGCATGTATGTAAATGCATTTCTGTTATGCAATACCCACAGAGGTCAGAAGAGAGAATCAGGTCCCCTGGAATTGGAGTTACAGATAGTTCTTAGCCACCATGTGAGTGCTGGGAACTGAACCTGGATCCCCCGCAGGAGCAGCCAGTGCTTGTAATTGCTGTACCATCTCTCCAGCCAAAGGTTTGATTTGCTGGTTATCATGTCCCATAGAACCCCAGATATTGCAGGCTATTGCCATTGATCTCAGTTTCCCTCCAAAAGTTTAATGTAACAGTCTGTTACTGAAATCATCATATACTTGAGTCTGAGACATGAAAGAATCAACCTAGTACCAACCTGGAAGCTTCATTCCTAGTACCTAGCTTTCGCAGGGCTACAGAGTTCTCTACATGCTACCAGGGGAGAAAAATCAGCAATTGTACTAACCAGCTGTGAACTCTGAAGGCTACAATTATGAGTGACATGGCAAGATATGCCTGTTGACGCCACAGTGGCATGAAATCTATGGGAGTAGCCACACTTTTTGATGGGTTAAACCCTGCTCCACAAGAAGGAACTTATGAATGATACTGTTAAACTAGTCCCAAACACATGCCAGATCAGATATAATCCCAAGGGGCGAACCTAATATTATTATCCTGCTAGATGGACATATTTTTAAGCTGCCCTCTAAGTTCCTTTAAAAATATTTCATTTCTCATTAATCTTTAGGTTATACAAGTGTTTTGCCTGTTCCTTTGACATGCAGTGCCCATGGAGATCAGAAAAGGGTGCTGGATTCCCTGGAACTGGAGTCATGATGGTTGTTAGCTGACATGTGGGTGCTGGGAATCGTGCCCAGATCCTCTTCAGGAGCAACCTGTGCTCTTAACCACTGTGCCATCTTTCCAGCTCCATGTTTCTTTGTTTTTTTTTTTTGTTGTTGTTTGTTTGTTTTCTCTTTATACCTCGAAAGAAACATCCTTTATTTTAAGACTAACTGTCATGGTTTCATTTTTGGGATATGGGTGGCCTCTCTCAATATAATGTTTTACAGTTCCATCTAGTTACCTACAGATTTCATGGTTTTGGTTTTCTTTACAGTTGAATAGAAATTCCATTGCTACATGTACTTCAAAGGAATAGCAAGGGCACAATATATATAACTGACAAGTTACTTCTGGCAAACTATCATTCTTTTTTCTTCTATAACACCTTCTATAACACTCTCCTCTGTATCTCTGATCATTTCAGCATCATTGTATATGGTATTTTTGCAATCTGTATTCCTGGTTATTTCTCTTCTTACATTTTATTACTTATCTGATAAACCTCATAAAACTCTATATAACTGACCTGCATTTTATTTCTCTTGTTCCTTTCAAATTCTTTCACACAGTTATCTCTTTTGAGCATCTTCTCACCTCCTCTGACAGAAAGGTGAAGGGATATTGTCCCATGGACACATTAGAGTCAAAATTGCAACATTAGCTCAGTTTTACAGTGACTATATTTTCCCCATTACAATATTCTTAAGACTATGGTTCCATGTAACCTGTCTGATTGATTCCACAGAATTGAAATTTAAAATGCTGAAGGTATTTGGAAACACATTTAAGAATCTACCACTTCCCAGATGCCATAATGCATACTAGGGACATTAAGGATGGAAACAGGCACACAATATATATCATTATTACATAAAGAAAGTAGAGCTATGAACGTTTGTTGCTGCAAATATCAAGGAAATGGAGATTGAATAAGGAAAGTAAGCTAATGGCTCGAGCTTTTGACAAGTGTCTTGGAAAGGAAATATTTAGTAAATAAAACATTTTTTCTTGCAAAGAAAAGAAACAGAAGAGCTGGTTATGGAGCAGTCAATTGGTGCCATAACTTGCAAGTGTATGGGAGCCAAGCGAAAGGTTGAAGTCCTATGAAGTTTCCCAAGAAGTGGTAAGCAGCAAGAAAATAAGAAAACCAGAAACACAAACAAAGACATATCAAGATAAAGTACATTCCACTGGGAAAGGTCAGGCATAGATGCTGAGGTGATCATAGATGGAGCAGAATGAAAGATTAGCCTTATGGAAGTAAAAGTAATTTGTTAGAGACTGAAATGTATCTGAGAGGTAAGGAATTAAAATTGGATAGTGAGGACTATTTTATAAAGTACACAATGAGATATGTGGAAAAGGGTTCACGGTGATAGCTGGCTTAAATATAGATACATTCTCACTATACTTTAAAAAAATCGCCTTCATAGATTTTTTAGCAGATGACAAAATTACAACATTATTTAGACCTAACTGAAATTGATGTGCATGGAGCACATGGATAATTTCGTAGCCTTGCTTTCCTAAGTGTGTAGACCCAGTGGGTCTTCTTCTCATTTCCAGGCATATTATCATACTTTTCTACTCATATTTTTTCACTATTCATTGATTTTTATTTTATATCTATGAATGTTTCCCTGCATATATGTAAGTGTACCACATGGCAGAGACTAGAAGGGGACATCAGATATCATGGAACTGGAGTAACTGATGGTGGTCAGATACTATGTCGTTGCTGGAAACAGAACCTGGGTCCTCTGCAAGAGCAGAGGCAACTCTCCAATTTCTCTGCACATATTCTTTAAGGTGAAAAAAAGTGAAAATAATGGCAACAGTGATTATAGAAAGTATTAAAATAGTAAATGAAAAATAACATGAAAGTTTCCAAAATGCAGAAGGACTCACATCAAACAGTAGGCTGAAGCTGACTGGCAGATCTAGGATCCACAAGAGGTCATTAGGAGAGGTATCCTCTCCTGTGTGGGGTGGATATGGTATCAGGGTTCCGGACGAGGATTTCAGTTTTCCTTATCTATACTTGTGCTTGGAGATGGGCACTGGGATGACTGAGCTTACTGTGTAAAGCCAGTTATAGTTGCTAATCTACCTCAATGCATGTACATAAATTACATGTGTATACACTTATCCCTGCTTGATGCATGGTCATTTATTTCACAAAAGTGTAAGTATTGTGAAGAAATGGACCCCTCACTATCAAGTACAATTCTGAGAACATGCTGAGTTTGGAATACTGGATGTACAGGACAGGGGTGCTAAGCAATCCCTATTCTCAGGCCTTATTTCTCGATGATCTGCAAATTTAGACATACAGCATATACCATTCTAAATATTCAAATAAAGACCAGGTACTTCTAGTCAGCACATCATCAAACTCCATGAATTGTTTGTACTCCAAACATATTTTGTTTCCTTACATGAAAATTAAGTAAGTCTGGACTTCTCTCTATAAAAGCACCACAGACCACATAATGACTTTGAGGAATGAGAGAACAACAGATATGTACAAGGAAGCTGAAGGTCAGAGACAAGATACTGTTACTCAAGAGGGCACAGACAGGCATGAAATCAAAACCAGCCTTCTCTCCAACCAAGAGAATTCTCACCAAAGACTCAGGTAAACTGGTGATCTTAGGAAGATTGAACTGGTTTATGTTGATTAGAAAAGAAGGAAGTACCTTCAGGGAGTTGTTAAGCAGAGAGAACACAAAACCAGAGTCTTGAGAGCAGCTGGTTCCTTTCCTACCTTCCTCAGTTTCAAATATGTACTGCTGTGATTACCCCATAAGATGGGCCAATTCAAATGCTCCTTCATGAGGGGGAGGAATCACCAGGCAGGTAAGTGCTGTTGAGGAAGGACCTTTTCTGCACTTAGCTGCCAATAAATAGACCAAACTTTAGCCAGTAACAATAATAAAACTCATTCTTTTACACACACACACACACACACACACACACACGGAAAGAAAAGAAAAAAAATGAAACAAAAAAGATTCTAATTGTCTAATAATTTTGCTTTAGTAATACTGAATTTGAAAGGCTGGTTTCCTCTGTCTCCCTTCCTCCACTGTCAAGAAAGGAGTTGAAAAGTGCTCTAGACAGGGATGTCACTCAGTGACAAAGCATATGCACACAGCTCTGGTTTCAATCAGTAACAACCAGGACAAAAGTTCTAGGTCTGCTGTTTGCAAAGATAGTTTTAACTGTATATAATGCACATGATAAAAAAAAAGTTGATAATGTTTACAGCTTTGGTTATCATACATGAAAACACATACCAGCTAAGTTAAATTGTAAATTGGGAATGAAAATGAGCAGGAATTAAGTTCTTATTAAAATTGGAACAGAGAGTGTCTAATGGTGTTTCCTCCATGTTCCTTCTCTTCTCTCTTTTTTGGCCCTCCCTCCTTTCTACTTTCTATCTTTACTCTATTTGATGCCTATATATTTTTTGAATAATCTGTTTATTACCTCTGGTGTAGCCTCACATTTGCTGATGACTGTTCCTATGTTTTCCTCCTGCTCTTCCATTTTAAGTTTGGTTTAAGATTGAAACTTTCCTCTCTGGCTCTTACTTTACATTTACACAAAAGAAGTAGAGAAGGACCACTTACCTTTGAGTGATAATCCCACTGTTTTTTACCTGAGCATTATGGGTAGACTGATTTCCTATGGTGCCAGTTTAATATATAAGGAGAATGGAAGAGCTGATGTCATGTATGTATGTGTATATATATATATATATATATACAAATATATATACAAATATATATATATATATTGCTGACATAAATAATTTCTAGGGGTATTTAACAAGGGAATATTTGTGTGTATTTTTTCTTACCTTTCAATGACTTTTAAAAAAAATATTCTTCTAGATTTTAACTCATACTCACTCTCTGTATTTTATTTTGCACCATGTATTTGTAACTTCTTCATATAAACTTATTTCAACCTGATTCACAATGAGTAACTATGTTTAAAAAAATAGGATGCCAACACATTCATTTTACCAGAGCCCTCTTGAGATAATGTCTGAATTTTCATCAAGACTGCAGTGATTAGTGTTTCTGATTATGGTAATCAAATAACTCATTAGTGATTGCATTTCAAAGATGATTTAAAATATAAAATGTTTCTAGAATATGGTGAGTCATTTGTCTCATTCTCCTTAAAGATAGGAAAAAATTCAAAGAACGATTTTTGCCCTTAAAATCATACATCAGTTAAAATATATACAACACAGTTGCGCCCCTATTTTATAGACAAACTATTCTCAAAGGCTTAGTTTCAGAGAAGTTCATTTCAAAGACATCTCTTATTTATATATGAAGAGTAAGTTCAGCAAAGGTTGTTGCCTTGTTAACTTGACACCAACATAAACCACTAAGTGAACAGATAAAGCACTCAACAAGTGATGTTTTCTTAGTTGGTATTAAATGTGTGAAGTTGGCAATTGAAGTAAGGGAATGTAGGTGTTGATTTGATTTAAGTAAAATTTCATTTGTATATAGTTTCAGTTTAAAAACAGTAGAGAATGAGATTTTGCTATCTTTTGTATGCCCCTTCTTCTGGTTTTTAAAAAGTTTGTAAATATTTGCTGAATGTATCTTTTATTAGGAATTTGTATATTCTTGGGTTTTCCTTCCTTGGGCAAGTTTCTCTTGTTGTACTTAGCTATTTATTTTAATAAGCCTGTGAACAAATTTTTATACGTCTCTATGCTTTAGAGAGCTCACCAGGGAATATGAATGGCAAAGAAGCTCTCTATTTTGAGAAGATATGCACAATGCCAATAAGTGTGAAAAAATAAAAACAAGTTAGGAAAGTTTTTTCAAGCCTTGCTTACAATCAATCATTAACACAAAAGAGTGTAAGTTATAAGGGATAAATTATATATCCAACCACTTATGTAGACCTGTATATATTGGATATACTTAAATCTATGGTTTTCAGAGTATTTTTCTTTAACCTCAAAAAAAAAAAAACACTCTTTTACACTTGGGGATAAAAGGTATGATTGATCTTTTGGACTTCACGGTTTCTGTTAATAGATCATTTTGAGTTGAATTTCCAACATTTGAATATGGAGCTAGGGAGATGGTTACTTAAGATTTTATAAAACTTTCTTTTAAGAGATATTTCTTCCTATTGAAGTAAATGGCAATCTGGAGTGAATGAGTTAGAGGACTGAAGTCCAGCTTCTGTACAGTCGTTTCTTATTAGTCCCTCTCTCAAAATTAAAGGGCACTTTAATGTGCAAACTTGTAGTTTAGAGCACGGGGTTCAGAATCTTAACAAATTTGTCTTTGCTTCAGTGATTATAAAAAGAATTAATATAATTTTTATCTATGCCATCTAAGTAAAATGAAATAGATCATCCATTGACCTCTAAATATTCATTCTGAGTCAGTCACTGTGATATAATTCCCTCATTAATAACAAAAGTTAAGATAGAAATCTCTCACATTCCTTTCTCCTTTAATAGTCCGTGAGCCTACCAAATATCAAGGTCACTTGAAGGGAAAGTTGTTACAAATCTTTGCTTCCAAGTACAATTTTCAAGGCTAGATTCTAAAAATTACTGAGATTCAGTGCCACAGATAGAAAGAGAGAGAGAAAAAGAGAGAGAAAGAGAGATATACTAGAACATCAAGAGTTATGAAAGAAAGGCAAAGATGTACTCAGAGATACTAGTGTCAAACGTGTGAATCATGTTTAATGTGATTACACTTTTCATGTTGAATTTCACAAAGAACCAGGTACCTTACCCAGTTGCTTCTTTCTCCGTGTACACACGCACACACGCACACATGTTCACGCATACCTCCACCACTACCAACCACCACAACCACCACAACCATACCACTACCTCCCTCTCCAAAAAAATGAAAAGAGGGTGTGTGTGTGTGTGTGTTTGTGTTCTTTTCTGAGAAGAGTATGGTAATTTATTTGGGGTCAGTGCAAAGAGAATATAGAGCTAAGTGATAGCCAACATCATTGGAAGACAAAAGTAGATCAAAGCACATCAAGCACACCCATGATAATTTTTAACACCTCTGAAAATCTTTGTATGGATGAAGCTGTTTCGCAAGTTGGATATAGACATCTTTGTGACATACTTAGGAGGCAGAATGTATAGGCTGAAGATTTTATAGATAATATGTTCCACAGAATGCTGGCGTTATTTGGATCAGTGCCAGGATTCTGGATTATAGCATTAAACAGCTCATCATAGAGATAAGAAACCAACACAAATTAGTGTTGATGATCTCATTCTCTGCTTATCTAAAGCCTATTAGTAATAAAATGATAAGAGAAAGATACAATGTGAATATTATAGCAGAATCTGCTTTTCTTGGAGAACAGTTAAAAATGTCAATCTGTCTCATTACATCGAAATCAAGTAGGGTTGAAATAGAACTTTATACCAAGTATGGAAATGAAGACAAAATTTCAATGTAGACATGGGGAAGTGGGTAATAAATCCCAAACCAATCTATAGAACCTTAAGCTTCAGGGAGGGGAAGAGACAGTGTCTTATAAATATGGGGCTCTTGGTTGGCCCTGGATAGACACACACTGAAGAACATTTGGGGACAGAAATCAGACTCTTTAGGCTACATTGTATTTGTGAGAGTGTGTTAAAATTTTAGGGTCTAGGGAGAGAGGTGTAGATAAGTGAGGGAATCTAAATACCATCAAACTATATTGTATTAATTGGATAAATCCAATAAAAATTTTTAAAATAGATGAAATTTTGTTACATAATGCTGCTATACAATCACACAAATTCATTGTGTATTGAGTTGAGACAAATAACGTGTGTGATTGTGTATGTGGTTTTATTTTTTCTTAAACTGTGTATTGTCATTCAGAAGTGGATTACCATCAATATTATTAAGAGTATGCTTCTTAAAAGTACTTTCTGTATAAGGCAGTTATTTTAAAATATTTAAATATTGGCCTTCATCATTTCCTAAGAGCATCATGAAATTAAATATTATTCTTTACTCCATTGAACTAAATATATTTATTTTTATTTCATTGTAAGACAAAACTGTATTTTTTCCAACAAAGAACTATTTTTACATAGTCTTCTGAAAACTTTGTGGGGAAAAATTTACTGTAAAAATATCAATATTTCCAATGATTTCAAATTTTGTGTTTCCCCTGCATTTGTAACTTTCTAAAATGACATTTATACATGCTGAGTGATATATTTGAGAGATATAGTCAGGTCACTAAAGTGATCACCCTTGATGTGCATCAATTCCTCAAAGAAAACATTTATTTACTAGTATTCAGTATCCTTTCAATTTACTTACTTTTAAAAATATTTTATTTATTATTTTTATTTTAAGTGTATGAATACATTGCCTGCATATATGTTAAGTTCACCCATGTTGTGTAATTCCTGTGGAGGTCAGAAGAGGAATTTGGATTCCCCTAGAACTGGAGTTACTGACAATTGTTAGGTGCCATGTCAGTACTGGGAATTACACTGGGGTCCTCTGTAAGCCAGTGAGCCATCTCTCTAGTCCCTCACCTACTTAATTTAATGTATTTGAATAGATAAGGGATGAATGGATGGATGGGTAGATGAATGGAAAGATGCTCATTATCTTCTGAGAATCTCAATATAAGTTCCAGGTTTTATGTGCTGCTTAGGGATACTACCAAATAATTCATTATTGTTTCATTAATTGTGCTCTTCTCTATTAATATATATTTTGAAAGTAAAGTTTTAAGTATTTGTTTCTTCAGTCCATTTCTGTATTTATTTTCATAACTTCCTTTATTTTCTGACCACTCCCAGAGAGCAAATCAGAGAAGAATTAATGTTTTAAGCCATCTAAATGTCCCAATTATATAGCCATTGGACTAAAAGATAAACAATAAAATAATTTTGCTGAATTTATTTTGGATCTTTTAGAAAAAAAGTAATTGCAAAGACAAAAGTCTATTAGCAATGACTCTATCAGCAGGCATTTCGTTTTCCTTAAAGTACATTCCTTCAGGGTTCTTTGTGCTATTCTATAAGAAAAACATTCTTACAACCTTGAAAATAAGCATGTTTCTCATGTGCCTTCATTTCATTCCTGAAAGTAAACAGGAACTGAATTTTAAAACACATTTGAAAAATCCTCTTGACTTTTAGACATTCATAGCCGAGTAAATTTCAGACTTACATATGCTTTCTCGCATAGCATCACCTAGGTTATTTGGTTTAGCCTTGTTTATTCTTACATGTTTCAGAAGCCATTTGAAGCATCAATTTATCTTCTGTAAAGACACTGAATGAAGGGGCTGGAGAGATGGCTCAGAATTTAAGAGCATTAGCTGATCTTCCTGAAGACCGGAGTTTACTTCCTAGCACCCACATGATGGCTAATAACCATCTGTTACTCCCATTTTAGGGCATCTGAGGCAAGAAGAAGGAATCTGTGCATACAAGAGAGTACTTACAAAGAAGCGGGCAAACCAAATTCACAAAAAATAAAAATAAATAAATTGAAAGAAAATCTTTTTAAAAGATGAAAGTAAAGTCTGTATGTGTCAGACTTTGTGACTTTGTTCTGTGTGAATAAACTGTCAACAGATACATAAACAAATATTAATAGTCTTTTTAATACAAGCATTTCTTTATTTCTTTACAAATTTTAATAAATTTTATGTGTATTAGTGTTTCAGTAGCAAGTCTGTAAGTGCACCCATGTGTTATACAAACCTGGGGAGATAAGAAGAGGGATTTGGATCTGCAGAGTTGCAATTACAGATGGTTGTTAACTGCCATGTGGGTATAAGAAACAGAACCTGGGTATTCCACCAAAGCAACCAGTGTTCTTAACCACTGAACCATCTCTCCAGCCCCAAGAATTAAAAACCTTAATTGAGTAATACACGTTTTAAAGGCTACCAGCAGATAACATCAAATTGTCATAACTGCAATAATGATAAAGACTTGGATTCTTAGTTATCTTTCATTAAATTACAACATTCTATGAATATCTAAAATAGGGGAATAATATTTATTAAAGCAAGTCATCTATCTTCAGTTTTGGTGTCATTCAATAAAAACGTAATTATATATATATATATATATATATATATATATACACACACACACGTGTGTGTGTTATTGTGTTTTAATATCCTCATTTTACATTTGAGAAAATGAAGAAAATTCTCTGTATTTTAAATATTTTATTTATTATTCTTATTTTTTCGTGTGTATGAATGTATTGCTAGCATGTAGGTTGCTGTGCCCATGGCACAATGCCTGTGTAGGTCAGAAGAGAATCAAATTCTCCTGGAACTAGAGTTACAGACAGTTGTTAGCTGCAATGTGGGTGCTGGGACTCAAACCCCAGTCCTCTACAAGAACAGCAAGTGCTCTTAACCCCAGAGCCCCTGAAAATCCTCTATTTTAAACTCACTTTACACACAAGGTAACAAACTATGAAAGTTTGGTTAAAGTCTATTTCCCAGGGTAGTGAATGTCACTTGACACAACATTCTGTGGCATCATATGACAAAAATATGCATTTTCACTTAAATTTAAATATTGTAAAATTTAGATTAGTTAATTGAAGATCAAAATTTGAAATTTTAAACTTCAAAATACATTTTAAAATCACCTTTCAAAAGGCATATTTTGTTTTAATGTGCAATAAAAAGACAAAGCGTATTAAACGTTTATTAAACCTCACCCACGACTCAGGGACCACTGCAGAAGAGGGATCGGAAATATTGCAAGAGACAGGGTTGGTTCATGGACATGGGGAAACAGAGGCTTTCAGACTGCTGGAAACTTCACATGTGAATTTGCCACAATGGTGGCTTCAAACACAATCCAGACTCAGACAAATTCACAGAGTAGAAGAAGGGAAATGGGCAGGCCCTAACCTGCGAACTGTTGGAGACTGATCACTACTGGGTGAGGGAGAGTAGATCTTACTTACAATCACTAGTTAGGCTGACTAGACTCCAGTGGATGAATTTTTACCAAAGGACCTTAGGGTACAAATACTTGACTGGAAAGGATTTAACATGTATGGAGACATGTATGAGGTCTGGCTATCTCTGTGTGGGGAGGAATAAATGGGGGGGATCTGTTTGATTAAGAACTGTTGTTTGAAATATACAAAAGCTCAGTAAAAATAAGAAAAATAAAACAAAGAATAATATCTTTGTCTCTTCTCAGTATATAATACTATAAAAGAGGTTCATGCTTCAGGTCAGTTTGAGAAACTTTTACAGTAAAAGAAGCATCAAAAAACACACAACACATTTAAGAATTTGTGTTGGAAAGGCAATATTCAAATAACTGGCACTGTCTTGAATTTTAAAATCACTTTAAAGCACTCTCGATTTGATCTTATGAATTTATTATTTGATTTCTTTGGCTGAAGGTTGACTTGCAGACTGTGGTTTCTAATGTCTGGCAGGCAGACAGAGAAAGCTAGCATTGTTTTATAATTTTTATTTGGGGAAATAGCTTTTGTAAAATAATGACATACTCACTCAAGATTTCAAAATTTCTCCATTCACCACAGACATTTAAAAAGACAATTATATTTCTCAGTGGGGAATTTTTTAAAGAAATTTTCAGGATTTATGATAAATATTACATATATTGATAGTATAGTGTATGACTTATTTATGGAATATTTATACTTCATAAATTTCTTATTTATATGATGCATAATTATATATTTATGGTGAAATATTTCATTAAAATATAATTTAATATTAGTAGATCCAATTTTGTAAAATGAAAACCACACTAATAAAAATATACACAATCACTCCCATTAGCCATGTATCAATAAGTGCAATACATGTTGCTTTTGGTATGTACACTTACACAAATATGGTTGCTGTATGCTACCTGTGTTTACAAAGATAAATTCTACCATATGCAGACTCTATCATTGTATACCTGGGTGCACTTCCTCCTTTCTTCATGCATACATTTTGATGTCACTTCTCAGAGTATTTGCAGATTAGTGTTGATTTTAGCTCCATGTATTTGGTACTCTTTCAGAATTTCTTGGAAATTTTTACCAATTCAAATCATGCATTCACTTGTCCACTCTTAAGAATTACCTACCTATGATGAAAATACACAGAGAATTAGTTAGGTTTCTTTTCCTGAAGTCTTCCTAGTCATTTTAGAAATATAATAAAAACCAAACCTCAGTCTAAAATTCCAAGTGAACACTTTTATCATCTGACCCCTTCTATTATGTTAGAAATATTTAAAACCTTTTAAAGTTAATCTATTCTTATTTGTATTGGGGAAAGATACATTTTTTGAGTATAATACTGATTAGTCTTGGTATTTTAAACTTTGTTATTTCATTCCTTGGAATATATTTGAAATAATTATATCATTTTTAATGTTTAGGAAGCCTTTGCATTGTTTACATCCATTTATTTAAAATATATAATTAAGTCAATGTGAAGAGACTACTGGCATGAATACAGCTCAGTTTGAACAATATAACGGGTAATTCATGAGCATTTAAGACTGGTCAGTACATTACTGTTCCTCTGAAATGCTTTGATCGTAAGGTAATAATTCAAGGGATGGGGGTGCGTGATGGAGAAATTGTAAAGTAGAGAACTTTAGTGTTTGAATATTAGTATATTGTCTGAGGAATTTTGATTTCAATGTATATATTTTCATGTGGTTCAAGAGAATTGAATAAATGGTATAAATCTGTAGCATGATGTTTAAGAATCATTAGGGGGAATGTGTAATGATCACAGAAGCAGTTATGATTTGTAGTCCTCATGAAGGTGATTTTGTATTGTTTTATGATGGATAATAATCTGAAATTATGTCCAGTTTGTCTCTATGACCTTAGAAAGACTGGTGCTACTTCTTTATGAAAGAATTTACAGGTGGATTAAGGAAAATGTGTGCCTTACTTTTGTATATCTCTCTTTTTTATTCAACAAACTATATGCACCCCCTGCCACCTAGCACTCCAGAAACCCTGGCTTTAACAGTCAGAGTCACCATTCAAGTCTAAAGTCCACATATGCTCATTTATTGCACAAATAGAGGAAACCTGCTAAGTAACTTTGGAGTAAAGTACTATTTATTAATTCTTAATTTAAATACCAATAATATCTATTAGTATTCAAAATTATTTCCTTTACCTAGTATCTAAACTGAATATTATGCTAAGGCATCGAGACAAAATTCAGTCTCATGTAAGCCTCTCAAAACCCTGAGTGACTGCTTGTTTGGAGTACATTTATTGCTGGCTCTAGTCCCATATATCTCTATTTCTGCATTGTCAATAATCCCTCCAGAAAAGCTTTGAAATTCAAGTGTAAAATCAACAGAACTTTTATTCTTAGAAAATGAACATAGATGGAGTTGCTTAAACTTTATACTAACCAAAATATTTATGACATAGATTGCTTTGAAATGCCACGTAAGTAATAACACACTGAAAGAAAGCTATTTCTTGGTTATGGTACTTGGTACCTATACATTTTATCAAATTGCTAGAATTATTTGAAAAATGTCAGCCAGTCTCTGATAGAGACCATTACATTTCAAATAGCATATAAATGGGGACTTTCTAAACAATGAAAGACAATGTTTCATCAGCTCTCCAGTTTAAACCACTTGCTGAATTTCTTCTGACTTTAATTTCACATTCTTATATTTTTCTCAGTTCTTTCTTTGCTTAGATATATCAAAAATTTTATTTTCCTGAACATAAAGTCTTCATTGTGTCTTTAACTTTTTTGAAATATAACTTTATGAGTTGTATTAAAATGTTGTAGATTGAGTTAAATGTTACAGGAATTCTTTACAAGTGACCCCCTTGCAGTATCCAAGTGCCCAATAAGATTATATATATATATATATATATATATATATATATATATATATATATATATATATACACACACACACACATACATACACACATATGCATTCGATTCACTGGATCACAGGGAGAAAACGAAGTCTGTTTATGGCCTGTGCTGAAATACTACACAAAGTTAGCCCTTATTCTCCTATAATCACATCTATGTTAAGTCAACTTCTCATTGTTAATGGAGCAGTAGTGACCACTGCCATCACTACAGTCTCTGTAAGCCATGGTTACAAATGGCTTGCTGGAATAGAGGAGAAATAAAATTGCTTCTTAGTGGGAAGAGGGAGCAATATACCTTTGAGACATCAAAAAGAACAGCCTGGCGTTGTACCTCAGGCCCTTAATCTCAACAATCAGGAGACAGAGGCAGGCAGATTTCCATGAGATTTAGGCCAGTCTGGTCAAGTTCCAGGCCAATTGGAGATACATGAATACTGAGAGAGAGAGAGAGAGAGAGAGAGAGAGAGAGAGAGAGAGAGAGAGAGAGAGAATCAAAGACCTAAAGAAATCTTGGAATGAAGATCGGAAAGAAAATGAATGGAATTTCGAAGAGAATTTTCAAAGAGCGAGGGGAGAGTGTTTTTGAAGGGCAAAACGTATCCTGGTCAAGTTACACAGGGTAAAGCGAGTCTGATGCTGCAGAAGAACTGAGAGGGCAGACATTGTAAAGTTCACCATGTACGGTAACGTGGCAGTTCTCTGAAGCTGACATGATTAAATCTGTTCATATGTGCAGGGGTAAATTCAAATCTGTCTCCTACCTTTCAGGTGACTTAGGAAATTACTTTCTGCATGAGGTACTAAGGGTACAGGGAAAAACAAACACAAGGTCTGAATGTATCTTCTTTGCTTACTGTTCCTGATTTGAGCACACTCAATCTGAAGAAATATCGTGCCTTATTTCTGTACTAACATTTGTGTTATAATTTATGTCTTAGGAATGATAATTGTGCAATGAATTCACTTAATACTAACAAAGATAAAAGAGTACAAGAAAATGATCACCTGGAGAGTTCAGAAGGCAAAATAGATGAATATAAATTATTGTAAAACTCTTACAAATATATTCATTCATTACTTCATTGATTTAAGCATATGTATATTCCAAAAACTTATGTTTCTAAAGCATTGCCTATATTCTTGAGATCAATTATGAATAGAAGGGACGTATAACTTCTTGGAGTAAAGCAAGGCAAAACTATATTTATTGAGAATACAGAAAGAATGTTTGGTTATAGCCCAATAGGATGAAGAACCAGAAAATTTTTCTTCTGGCTTAAGAAAAATTATTCTTATCAAAATCAAGAAGATCATATATGATGCTATTTTCATCATAGGGACTAACAAGTCACACAGAGTGACTTCTTAGGATTTTATAGTTTCAAAACCCTTTCAAACCCATTATCACTGGCATAGTGAAGGGGTAGAATATATTTTCAGCAAAAAACAAAGTGATTATTTTTCTACATGCTAATTATTTACCAATTTTTTAAAAACTCAGAAAAATAAAATTTAAAAAAATCTCCATATCAATCACATATTTTATATGTGTGTATAAGTGTCTATGTGCATATGTGTTTTTATGTGTATGTGTGTATGAGCAGATACATGGACACACATGTGTGAAAAGGTCAGATGTCAACTTGATGTTTTTCCTTAGGAGTTATCCACTTTCTTTTTGAGACAGGCTCTTTTCATTGGTTTGTAGTTCACTCACATGGCTTAGATGGCTTTCCAGTGATCCCCAGGAATCCTTCTCTGCTTCACCATGGCTGGGATTACGGGTGCCAACCACCACACCCAGTTTTCTTATTTGGGTTGTGGAGATCTAATTCAAGCCTTCATACATGCTTGGAAAGCACTTTTCCAACTGAGTTACCACCCCTGCACTCAATATCTAATTTTATGAATAAACAAATAAATGAAAACCAAAACAAAAGAAAAAACACTTTTTAAAGAATACAGGGAAGACTATAATTTTTAATTTTTACCACAGATATAGTTGACATTTACTTTGGGTCTGTTCATTGTCTGCCTTTCTTTCCTACTTCATATTAAGTAATATATATCACATTTTTGAGACTTACTGTGGACAGCCACATTTCTATGATTTGTCTATATACTTGAATTTAAAAACCATCATAGTACATGTTCATGTTCAATTCATCATTGAATATCATTTCTATAAATTGTAGTGGCCCTTTTCACATTTTTTCCAATAATAACTAAAGAGAAGACTAAAAAAATTAATTAAAAGAGAGAAGGATATAGACACAGGTTGAAAACTTTTAGAATGTGTTGTCATTCTTTATGAAAGGAAATCTTGGTTTATTAAAATGGGTAGGAATGGCATTTTCAGTAGGAGGTGTTAACAGAAAAAGGTAATTTAATGAAAACTATAGCACAAAAATACAAGGCTATTGCCTCTACAGTGATTGCAAGAAACTTATAACAGTGCCATTGATTTTTATCAAACAATCTTGATTTTGTAAGAAGGTAGGGGGAGAGACAAAATAGCAGTGCACACTCCTGCCACACACTAGAGTGAAGTGGGAAATGTAAAAAGCCTCCTTTAAAGAAAAGCAAGTAACTCAGTCTTATTTATGGTTATGTGATTATTTATAAACCTTTTGTTGTTTTTCAATTATTGATTTTTTTCTTGTGATATCATGACTATGAAGTGCTTTCTAGGAATTTCTGTCAAAAATGAAAGTGCTAAAGTATCTGCTTATGTGGCAAGTTGGAGTAGGCATTTCTGTAGGTAGTGAATAACAATTTTCTCGGGAAGCACAATGGGTGTTTTGGGAAGGCAAGATTTATCCACATATTAAAAAATAGGCTATCAATCTCAGAGAGTGACAGATATTGAATGGGTTTTAAAATATAAAACAAATGTAGTTATAGTGATTTCCATCTTATATGGTTGTTGTTATTGTGCTATTGACCTCTCAAGTTTGATTTTTCTATGTACCTTATAATACTAAATCAGATTTAGCAAATCCATCTTAACCATAGTTTATTATGTAGTAACACATATTAATTTTGACACATAGTAGAATAATTTGGAGGGAGACACCTTTAGATTTGTAAAATAAATGCTTCTGTTTCATGCTGGAACTCTCCTTGAGGTAGAAACTTGATAGGCAAGATTCATACTATATATAATTCATTCAAATATACTTTGTTATATATTTGACTGTCTACAATATTTGATCGCAAAACATCTTCCCAGTATTTTGTTAATGTTTTCTTTATTGCTCTGATTTATACATTTATAATTTCCAGAGGTAATTTCCATCATGACAATGACAAATTGTTAAAAGTAAGGACATAGCATCAGATTGAACTTTTTCTTTGATACTATTTACGTTCTACACATAGAGGTTCTCCCATTTTAGACACTGGAGAAACACGCACAACATGTCATTGGAATGGGAAGGTGTATCTGTGTTACACTTATATTGTAAGTAAAATTTTTTTCTCATGCTCATATTTCTTCAGGATGGCTGGTAGGAGAGAAAGATTAACCCTGAGACTTAAATGCTTAGTAAAGAGCCTATCCTGAATAGACATTCTTTATACTATGTTCAGTTCTGTAATTTGACCGTCATTGGTTTCATTGTGGATTTCAATGCAATACTGACTTGTGTTCATCTCCAAATTAAATATTCACATCCTCCAAGTTTAAAATGGTCTACTCCTTGCTCAAAAAAAATGACATCTTTACACATTTCATTTGAAGTTCTTTCTGTCTTGAATGCATGTAGGGCACAATGCAGGATAGACCTAGGCCAGGTCACCTGCTATGAGGAATAGAGAAATGGCTCCTGTGGGTGTGGCGCTCTGCTATGGCTAGCCGAGAGAGACCAGCTTCTGCCCAGCATCTGGAAAGAACCTGCCTACCTGGGGACAGACACTATTGGATGCAATCGCAACCCCACCCCATAAGACCATTGGATAACCAGACCTATAAGATCTTTTGCACTTCCTTGAATAAACGAGCTTGCAGGGCCACCCACCTGCTTATCACTTAGCTCCCAGACTTTGTGTCTTAACTCTGCGCCTACTAGCCCCCCCCCATGGAGACCCTTCATCCCCTCAGGCTGGCCCCAAGTACAGGATCTCTGACTTCTGTATACTAACCAGAGCTCTATTATCATCTCCAGACTCTGCTTATAGATATAACCCCAGCATTGAATTCAACCAAAGGTCTAATTATACTCCTTTCTTGTCTCTGAGAAAAGTATGCATGCATTTTATTTCATATTCGTGATGTTATGAACATCATTTACTTCTGTGTATCACTTTAGTACTGTGAGATTATGACAATTTTTAAATATCATATTTTTAGGAAAAACTAAAATACTAAGATAACATGACCACAGCAAATGACTCATTACCAAAAACATGAACTAGCAAATAAGCAGAACAGAACGGGGGAATGAATGAAGACACTGTTGAGCCTATTCTAGAGAAATGGCAAAGCAGAACAGCTCTGGAATAAATGTAATACATGACAAATGCAAGAGCTGCTGGGGAACAGGAATTTAGGAAATGCTTCTTAGGTGAAAAACTGCATAATATATGAGATGTTTAAAGAAGATTAACCAGTATGAATACATATGAGGAAGGCTAGGGACAGATATGGAGTGATTAAAATATGTAGGAACAACACATATGAAAATAATTATTTTAAATTTTAAGAAAGCAAAACAATACATTTGTAGAAAATATCAGTAAGACCATCACAGTTAAGGATGTCATTGTTAAGGCAATCATAAACACATTAAATGAACTAATATTTGGAATGTAGAATTTTAGTAAATACACATAAAAAATAGGCTCTCAGTAGAGTTTAACTGTCAATCACCATTTGTTTGTATCATCCATTAGTGTTCTCATAGGAATTAAAATTTCAAAGGAGTCATAATGCTTATGACTCATGCTTTCCTAGATATCATATTGATATTTCCTTTTAGAGCAAATGAGATAACTGATGTCTACAGAATGCAGTATCAGTATTTAAAAATATATTAAAAATACAAGATAGTATTCTTAAAGTAGAGCTATAATAAATTCAATGGGAAACTCTAACTTGCTTAAAAAATTATCTCTGGCAGTAAACTCTTACTGCATTTTTATTTCAATTTCGCCAAAGTAAAATTGTATCAGTGAAAAAAAATCATAGTGAACTATTCAGAAAGAAGTAACATTTCCCCCCGCCCCGGATATCTTTAAAATTGTGTGAACATCACACAGGGTAGTTATCAATAATGATTCTTTTTTGATGGCACATATATCTTTTATTAAAGTAAAAATCGTATAATCTCTAATGGTATGCTTAACAAAAAGTCAAATAGCAATATTTGTAGATATCACTGTCTGTACTATGAAGATATTTAAAGAAGAATGAAGCAGGAAACTGAACATGAATCATGTCTTATTTTTACCTGAACTCTTGTGAGGGATATTAAAAGCACCTATCTAAATATTTTTCATTGAAAAATGCTGATCCATAACTGAATATTTGAGGCTTATAAATTGTTTTTCCAAAAGTATCATAACAATTGAATTGATTTAAAATTATGTTTAACTTAAAACAGGAAAAGTGAACTAATATTTTAACACACTGAATTTGTAGTTTATTAGACCTATCTCAAAGAGATCATTGAGAAAGAAGTTCATGTGGTAGAGGAATGTATAGATAATAACCTCAATAAGCTGGTCAGTATGCCAGGAGCACGACCTTGGAGGAAAAAAGATGCCTTTGTTCTTCCATTTGTAAATAGGAATGCAACCATAATCTAATAACACAGATTAATATAAAAATATGTCAAGTACTGAGTCAATCTCTCATATAAAAAGCAGCTGTATTTAAGATTATGCTTATCAAGGTGATAAATGTAATAAATTAAAATTCATTTTAAAAGGTGAAATTTAAGTATTAGTGTCCTCTTGTTTTTGTAGAAAAAATATGCAGTGTCTATATGGATGATGTACTTCACTCCTTTGCCATGGGTAGCTATCAATGCATGCAGTCTGAGTGTGGCATCTTGTTTGCTCAAATTGTTTTACATCATTAAGCTTGTAGCAAACAGCCTTGTCTCTCAATGGACACTCTACATGTGGAGTAGTTTGTCACAATTATTTGGTAATCTCTTTCAGTGTAACTCACACAGCAAAAGTGACAATATTCCTGTCACTCCTCAGAAATGTCCCAGCCCTGCGGGTTTCCACATTCAGGAGAATGAAGAAAGCCATTATGAGGTATGAATCCATGTATAGAAACAGTGTTTGTACTGAGACATTTCCATTTTCCTGGGGATTTAAAAATAATATGTTGATTATTATAAATATTTTTATGACCATATTTTATACTAGTCTTTTAATGTAATTAAAAAAGAATAGAAAAAAGGGTCTGATGATACCATTTTCAAACCACTGAATGGTCTCACCATGAAATTTTAGCATTCATGGCATTGAATAAAAAATTTATATTTAACTATTTTTAGAGAAAGTAATGGGTCATCATTTGTAATTGCATATTATTTATGCTTAATTTCTATTAATTGACCTAAGAATATACACAACTATTTGTCAAAGGAGTTATTGTCCTCATCTTCTATACTCACGGAAGATAAATAAACAAAGTCCTCCATTGGATAGACTAGTTAAACCAGAAGGCTTTTTAGTCATTTCCCTTGAAAGACACTTTCCACAATTTGATCAATTTACCTGTTATATGTGATCTTAATATTTAATAAAAAAGCCTTGTTGCTTTCTTTTTCTTTTCTGTTTTAAAAAATGTGATTTATTTACAGTAAAATTGGAGATCATGTGTTTTTTTTTTTAAGTGTAATATTAGGAAGTCTATGCTACCATGACTAGAATCAGGTGTATGGTCTTTTATTCTTTTCTTTTAAAAATTATAATAAGAAACATAATATTTATCATCTTAAACATATTTAGCTTTGCATTTAAAAAGTATTACGTGTACTTACAGTGTTGTCTATTAAAGAAATATGTTTTTTAAACAAAATAAGTTTTACTAGGTAACTATAATATTAAGACATTTTCAATTGCATCTGCTTTGTATAATTATATCCATCATAGGCAAAATATCAATGACTATGAGTGTGCTTGTATTTTATTTTTTCAGTGGACTTAGGTTTTCTTTCAACTAATTCCTTAAAATTTTGAAGGCATTTTTAAGTATTATTAGATTTTTTTTTCAGTTAATCTTTGTCTTTGCCATGTTAGAATGTATTAGCCTCTAAGATTATAATATATATTTCCTCTTATTTTTGTGGGATCTAAATAGTCTGTTGCATCTCTCTAATCTTCAACATATATTCTTCCTATTCTCTCTCTCTCTCTCTCTCTCTCTCTCTCTCTCTCTCTCTCTCTCTCTCTCTCCAAAGCCTAAAGCCTAAGTCACTTGAAATTTGAAAGAAGTACCTTGGTTGGTTGTTTAACTCTTTGGTTTTCATGATCACTGTATATAATCAGAAGAATAGGTTTCCCACTAACAAACGATAATATCATAATATTATTTATGGCATAAAAATCATCCATAAAGACTGAAATAATTCAGAGAGTAGCCTCTCCAGAATACTATGAAAGTCAATGGAATCAAAGTGGATTTCAACTTTCTGACTACTACATAATTTTATAACATTTTTTAAAGTAATTGAAAAACTTTTGATGTGTAGTACAATATTCTCTGATCATGGACATACTGAGTACGTAGATGTAAGCACTTACGGAAAATGAAGATTTGTGTTTTTGTATTTTAATGGCTGTGTTCTTGATGAATGAAACCATATTTTTCAGAAGAAGTTATTTCTGTAGAATGTATAAATTATTTAATTAGATTTTCTTGACTGCGTAGAGAAGTTATAATATAAATATACTCTCATAATTAGATGTCTTATAAAGACACAGGGCAAAGAGCTGTACTTTTTCTAGACAACCTTATCAATAAAAATGATCTAAAGATACAAGATTTATTTGTATTATTTGTCTAATCATCAAATGAATGGAAAAGAATTCTGCTTTGCTATATTAACAAACAGGAGAACTAAAATTATGTTTTAGGAAACTTATATCTCATAATTTTTTACTTGACAATTGTGTTCCAATCCTGTTGTAATCTGCATAATTTTGAAATAAGAGATGTCCCTTCAATCATTGGTGATCATGGTGCCAAATACAGATAATATTAACAACTTGGTGCCAGGGACTATTTTGAGCACTTTATATGTAGATTCTGCCAACATTTACCTCTTGTTCATTATCAGTTCAGATTTCTTTTGATTAAAATTGAGTGTATCTAATTATTTAAGAATAAATTTTATTAATTGCAGAGACTCAAGTTTAATTTTCTTTTTCCTTTGGCCTGGAAGTCACTATGTAGTTTTGACTAACCTGGAAATCAGTGTGTAACTTTGGCTGCCCTAGGATTCACAGAGATATATCTGCCTCTGCCTTCTGAGTGTGCCATCACGCCTGGTTAAATTTTGAAATTTCTAATAAAATGAAACTTAAAGAGATAGAGATGTCAGAATTAGAGTTCTAGGAAGGTTTCTGGGAAACAAAATTTCTCTATAAATACTTATTATCTGTGAATCAATAAGAATCGGTTCCTGAATAATAATTAACCTAGAGTCAATAATTTTTAAGAATTCAAATTTAAGGAAGATTATAACATACAAACTTAGCATCTAGCATATGTTTTTCTATTTACATAAATATATGCCAAATCTAGTAAATGTGTGTAGTTTTCAAGTTTTAATTATTTTCAGAATTTATACTTTCCTTATTTATTTATTTTAATATATTTAAAAGGAGAATGTTTTGCTTTGTAGGAAGATATTTAACTGTATAGTAATAACTTCTTCAAGTCACGTTCTGATCAATTAATGTTATTCTAAATTGTTATTAAATTTATATTATAGCATTACACACAGAGAAACACCAAGACCTCTGTGACTAGCATGATTTAAATTATTATGAAATTATCATTCTTAGTCTTTCATTCCTTATTTAGAGATAATTATTGTTTGCTTATAGAGAACTGCTAATATCAGCTATTGAGATATTTTTATCCGACATACTATACTAAGTATTTTTTATTCATTGTAATATTTTCTAATCTATCACTGAATATAAAATATGCTACTAAAATTGTGTGCAAAAACTAGTCATTTAAACTGTGATAAATAGTTGTTTACAATTTCTTGAATATGTGCCCTGCTTCCAGGTTTGCTAGAAAATTTTTTTCATAATTGTTGAAATATTGCTTTTTAATCCTGAAAGCAAACAGTTCATTAGGTATGATTATTATTCTCACTCTTCAGACAGGGAAACTGAGACACTGTGAAGTTATGTAATTTGTTCACATCCACACCGAAATTTGACTGAAACTCTCCACAGCCATATGCGCTCAGAAATTGCAAACTATGCTTCAGTGATGCCTAAGTACAAACAATTAAAGCAAAGCTTCATAGAGTGCTTTCCTGTCAGGCAGTACAGAGGTTATACATTCACAATGCTAAGTTATAATATAGTCATAGCTTGAAGACAAGAAAGATGGACTAGCTAACGCTAGTTCAGGGAGCTAGTAATTGTTAGCATAAGAATTAGATTCTAGGATTTCTGATCTTGAAGTAATAATATGATTTGACCTTTAAAGAGCTTAAAAGTGTTTTTTCAAACAAGAGTCAAAAGTAAAAAAAAAAAAAAAACAAAAAACACTTTGTACTTGAAGTTCCTTCTTAAATTTGAGTTCAAATAAGGTGCAGAATTGAAACTGTCATGTTAAAGTTTTTCTTCCTATCATACCTTCTGTCATTGTGCAGACAAACCACCGTAATGGTTAAAACAGAAGCACAGAAATGTAAAAGTGTGCATTGTTTTTATAGCACTTATGCCTATCACCCAACTGTACATCTCTAGTCTATAAATTTAGCTGTCATTTCCCTTTTCCTAGACCTCATTCTCTAGAGGAATGAAATAGCATAGAATGCAGGTAGATAGAGTTTTCAGATTCGATATTTTTCAATCTGTAGGAAAATGTCTCAGAGTTATTGGAATTCATTCACACACACACACACACACACACACACACACACAATAAAAAAACCCCTCATCTCAGTATGAGTAACTGTTCCCCATCACTGATTTTGATGCTTGAGCTAAAGAATTTTATTTCAAAATGGTCTAAAGTTCAATATATGACTTTTTAAGATAAGACTTCCTTTTAGGGATGAAATCTGAAAATCAATGTCAGATGAAAATCTTAGCTGTAAGAGTTAGGGAGATTGTTGGAAAGGCTTACAAATAACTGTAAGATTTAGTGGCCAGATCCTGGAAATATGGAAGTCATAGCAAGTGTGAAATTCATAGGTGCAGATGGTTGATTAAGATATCCAGGGTGGGCCACTGCAGCAAATCACCATATCAAATAGAAAAAAATCATCTTGGTAGAAGTATACTTGAACTCATATATATATAAAACACAGGTTTTCATGGATTCATAAATCAACAGGAGTTAAATCACCATCAGCTTCATGAAATTACAAATTGTGTCAAATATTATGGCAGACATAATTAATAGAATAAAATTTGTTACACAGCACATAAGAGGAATGTGTGGGAAGATAGCCACAATGGATTAAACTACTACAAATGCTGCAAATTGTGTATTTTACATTTATAGCTTCATTCAAATCAGTATTGTGTAAGTGAAATTTGTCCTTTCATAAAATGAATTTATGACCTGGAGAGATGAATTAACAATTAATGACACCTATTACTCTTGCAGGGGCAAGTTCACTTCCCCACATCCACACGTGGGGACACAAGACTACTTATAACTTCAATTCCAGAAGATTCGATACCTCTGTCCTCTGTGTACACTGCACTAGATCACACACTCACACATACTCACACACACACATGTTGAAAATATCCAAAAATTATTAAAATATGCCTGTATTTTTGGCCTACATCTAAAACAAAAAGAGCAGAATTCAATACTTACAACATAGATGAGAATTTTTAAAATATCAAGTAGAGAAGGAAAAACAACAAAAACATTATCAGCTACTTTCAAATTTTAAAGGAATGAAAAGATGTAAAACAAAATGCTATGCATGTATATATGTATATATACTGAATAACACACAGTATGAAAATATTATACTGCATGTTTTATGTTTTGACTATTCTATGAATTTATATAATTTCACCGCATGAACCTGTTCTTAGAGTAATACGCAATCATATTAGTCCTGCACTAAGCTTTTCATAAATAAATATGTTTAGATCTTGGATAAGATATTGGTATTACAGTTGATACCAACATTTTAAAATTAAAATAGCTAAAAATAATCCTTCAGTAAAAATTGTCTCAATTGTCTTAATGTGCTTTGATATTTGGGAGAAATAAAGACATTTATAATTGACATATATTTAAAGCAACTCAAAAGAAATTAATTCATTTTCTTTTCTCTTACAGTTTTTTTTTGTTTTTTTAAATTGAAGTTTTGCAAATACCATCAAATTTATTTTAATTATACTCAGTCCCCACCCTTATTGACACCCACCTTAATGCTTCCTGCCTAATTTCATATACTCTTTTATATGTACACATATGTGTATATATTACATATATATAAATGAAAAATCACAAACTTTTAAAGGTTTCTTTCTGCTGCTGTTGTTCTTGTCCTTGCTGTTGTTGTTGCTTGGGACAGGTTCTTACTATGCATCCTGCAGAACTTGTAACTTCCTATGTAAACTAGGCTGGTATTGAACTCAAAGAGATTGGCCTGTCTCTGACTCTGAGTGCTGAGATTAAAGGTGCATACCATCACACTCAATATATAAAGAACAGACTTTTAAAATACCTAAAATGTTAAAAATTTGAAAATATTCACTGTATACACACATATTCTTGTATACAGATTTTAGAAGTAATTCTTGGCATATGAAAACACTGAAATAGTTTGTAGCATATAGAATTACAACACAGTAAGTTAAAAAAACAGTAAACAATATTATACACCAGTCACTTATCATGAACATGAAGAATGGGTAGAGACAGCCTGTTGAATGGCTGTCTAGTTCACCCACATAGTCCCTTTTCTACCCCTGTACCATGTAGGACTCCAGTGTGAATCTCAGTGAAATAAACAATAAACATCATACATTGGAGAATTGTGAAAGTGAAGTTCTTACATGTTCATCCCAGAAATCAAACGTACTATTTCATTTAAGAGGAAGCTTATAGTTTGTAATAAATTATAATAATAAATTATAGAACAAATACTGACTACCATTCCTAAAATCATTTAAGAACCTCATAATAACTGATTGGATACTCCACCTGACATAAAAATTGACGTAGTCATAAAAATAAGATATTTTCATTTATGTTTTGAAATTATTCATTAAGCCCCTATTTGATGCAACATAAGTTTATATAAATTTGAAACAAATGACCAAGAATGCAAAGAATATATAGCATGCTAGTATTGACAAATTTAATATACTTATATGGAATGCATATGTATACCATTTTCTAGGGACAATGAACATGTGTTTAATTCAATATTATTATATTATAATTTCTGGACAAATTTTGGATATTAATTTTAATATTTTATTTGTTATTTATATTTTAATGTGTATGAGACTTTTGCTTGCATCTGTATAAGTGTACCATGTGCATGCCATGTCCACAGAAGCCAGAGAGGGTGTCAAATTCCCTGGAACTGCATTCAGCCTCTGGGATATTAATTTTAAATGTTATTTAAGAAAAATATGAAGGACGGAATGTTTGATCAATATATGCTATTGGATTTAATTTTGAAATAAGGAAAAAGCAAAAATTTTACACAATATAAAGAAAATATGTTAATATAAGGCTTCAGTGGCTATACCAGTTGAATATTTGGGAGTTATATGATTGTGATGTCAGAAAAAGTGAGGTTTACTTAAATAAACAGCCTCTGTGAAGACCAGGTATAAGAAGGAGTCAGAGGTCTGATAGAAGTTTTCCTGGTTCCTTAGCACAGACATCTCTCTTTCCTGATCTAAGTATGGTTCAATACAGAACTACACTAGGAATCAGACCTCATATTCCTAGCTAATGTAATACACACACACACACACACACACACACACACGCACACACACACACACATACACACACATATGTTTAATTAATGAAAATAATGACTTTGTTTCTCAATGTGAATTGAGATTAATTGGTTTTAAAATGTCTAAATACTTAATAGCAAGTGCAAGTATGCATTTTATGCATACATTTCAATAAACAGATTTGTATTTTTGAAGAAATTAATGTAGAATACTTTTGTGTGCCCCATGAATCTTGTATAGTTATATCTCTGCTTATATTCTATGACATATATAATAGTAACAACAGAATGCTGTGAATGGGAGTACATATCAGTGCTGTTTCAGAAGCTACTTAAATGTTCTCAAATAATGTGTGGCTTAATGAGCTGATCTAATGGTAATTCATAAAGAGTTTTTTTTTGCTGATTTCCCTGTGTTCCACCAACACATATGAATAAATTGGCTATCAGATTTTTCCACCAGGTCAGTATTTTTATTTCCAATTACTAAACACTGTGTGAAGATTGATCACCACCTTTCTTTCTTATTAAATACATTCTGCCAATTCTTGCTTTACTGTAGATTGAAGGGGCTTGGTGGTATTCACAGGAAGAACCACATTTGGCAGATCTGCTGATTGTGTCACCAGTGGTCACATGCTTGATGGACAGCACCAAACCTTGAGGTGGCCCAGTCCCTGCTAATTAGTTGTTAGAAGTCACTGTGTGCACCACAGGCATAGACTTATCAGCCAAGGACATTTTTACCAGTCAAAATGACAGCTATGATCCAGCTGTTCTTGGAGAGAATGGAGTACATGCAGGGAGGGGGGAGACTTCTCAAACAGGTGACAACAGTGCCTTTTGATGAAGCATCCTGAGGATGTAACAAAACAACCAAAAGGTGAAACAGGTGAAACAGAAAGGTCTAAATCAATATCTGTTAGATGAGCATAGAAACCACACACGAAATGACAATAAATAATTCCTACTGTGAATGAAATGGAGATACAGCTGCTTGATGAATACTTCTGAAATCAGTTGAAGTTTTATGCTCTTGTAATTAATGTAACCCAAGCATTTATTGTTGCAATAAGCTCAGACATGTGGAGCTCTCAGAAAATTCTGCATGTGCTACAGAATGCTGATGGGAAAGCCTGCAGGAAAGTCTTGGATTTGGATACTTGGAGAGTAGAGGACATATACAATGTTTAGGGGTACTAAATATCTTAGATTATTAGGATTCAGAGAAAAGTAAAAATCATCAATACATCTGAGAAGGGTATAGAAATGAAAAATAGAAGTAACATATTTTAAGGAAGAGTATTTATATCGAATTAATAAAAATGACATTCTTTTTTCTTTCATGTGAATGGTGAGACATCTTCACCATTTTCACCATCATTTAAGTATGTAGAAATTAAAAGAAGCTAATAGTAATTACTGTTAGAAGCACTGAGTAAACAAATTAAATGAGAATTTTTGCATAAACTTTTCATAAAATCCTTATTGATGAATTATATTAGCAATTTCAAAATGTCCACCAAAATGTTATAATGAGATACCTAATGTTCTATAAAACAAATATAATCACATAGACCACATGAGATTTGTAAATTATACAAACTAATGAAATCCTGGTAGTGAAAGACACTTCTAAGTTCTAGTAACTTTTCAGATGTTTGAAATGGATTGCATAAGCTTACAATATATAAATATAATATAAATAAAATATATGACTATATTCTACTGAACAGTAACATATAATGTCCTGAGGTACATTTTAAGTGTCAACAAAATCTTGCCAAGATAAAAGTGACATCATTCTTATCTTTTCTGTAGTACCTGAAATTATGGATTTAAGTCATATTTTAAAAAATATATTATCTATTTTTGTCATATGTAGGATCTTAAAAAAATTGAAGTAGAGGTGGGAAAGAGAGCTATAAGGAAGGAGGATGAAGCTCAGTGGGAGGGAAAGAGTGTGTGAGTTGGGGAAACTAGATTAAAGTACCTTGTATACATGCAAGGAAATATCAGAATGAAAGTCATTCTTTTATGAAGTTAATATTCACTAATTTAATAGTCTAGATATAAGGGCTGGAGAGAAGACTCAGCAGTTAAGAACTCTGGCTGTTCTTGAAGAAGACCCTGTTTGAAATCCAGTATCCACATGGCACCTAAGAACTCTCATTCCAGTAATTCCAGTTCCAGGGGATCTGACACCCTCTTCTGTCCTCCACGGACACTGCATGACATAGGTGCACTTATATGTGTAGGCAAAACACATACACATGAAAAAAAAATTCAGTCTAGATACAAGTGGAATCATGTTATACATGTTTTTAAATGCTTGAAAAGTACTTTGTCTTTGACAAAAATAGATAGGCTGAAGAGATGACTCAGTGGTTAAGGCCGTGTTCTACTTTTGCAGAAGACCCAAGTTCAGTTCCCACCTTCCATGCTGGGCAGCTGGCAACCATCTATTAATCAGTTCCAGGAATTGACACCCCCTTTTGGACTCTGTGAGCATCTTCTTTCATGTACACAGATACACAGACACACAGAGACACACACACGTGCGCGCGCACACACACACAAACAATACATGCAAAGAAATTAAAAACAAATCTTTAAAATACATAATGCATATCATATAAACAATGAAATCAGTTTTGAATTGATTTGACTTACTTTAAATTTAAATAATTCTGATTTTAAAATGTTAAAACTTACAAGAGGATAAACATGCACAGAATCATTCATATTATTTAAATAACACTGACTTAAATTTTTCTATTGATTGCTCATAGAGATATTGAAGTTATTACCCTATACATTTTTGTTTAGTATGCATAGAAAATGGATGAAATTTTGGAATAAATTTAGCAGAAAACTTCACTTAGTGTGTCATTTCAATCTTTGCCCAGGGACTTATTAGAAACTTCGATTGTAAGTCATCATTTTTAGAAGATTTTACATGAAAGAAAGATTTAGGCCCTGCACTATGAAAAGATCTCTTGATAGCTGGTCAAAGATCAGTATGAATCTCAATTTCTAAAAACTTTGAGATCCGTGGGGTATATCATAGGTGACATGATGAAGAAGTTGAAAGCTAAGTCATAGTGGTAATGAGTGGGTCATGCAGCTAAATTTAATGATTGTATTCGTTTGTAATTTAATGAATGGGGCCAGGTTTTGGATTTTGTTTTTAAATGAAATAAAAGAAAGTAGAATAAAACCTGTTGTGTAGAATAAAATTGGTTAGGATAGAAGTTCAATGAAAAGATACAGAGAATAAATAAACAAAATAGAAAAAAAGAAATAATGAACTCAATTTTACCTTACGTATATTTGTTTGGGGGCATATTTATGGTGTACCTCAACCTAGCTCAATGAAGTCTCCCAAATTTGAGAGTAACCAATAAAAACAAATAGCATGTACTTACTTACCAATTATTATTGATCAGGTACTCTTCAAAAACAACTTTGATTATATTGACTGAACTAAACATGTTTTGGGAAAAATCTCCTATGGCTCCTGTGTACAGCTGAAAAATAGTAAGAAACCATCACTGCAAATAAATGGCTGGGAAGGCTTCAAACACAGAAAGGCTGTGCCCTCAGCCACTAATCTACAGCTTTTGACAAAGATGACAGCAGGCCCAGATTTGACAATGGCCTCCTGACTTTCAGTGTGATACACTACTGTTCTACTTCATCAGTTTTCCTCTCCTTTTAGGCTAAACTTTTATCCTAGTTCAGAATTTGCTGATCTATGTTTTGGGGATCATTTTTCTAAACTGAATGAGGTCAAAAAGTTCTTTTCTCAAGATTTGGGCATGGTGTTCAGTGGCTCAAAGGTAGTGTACTTGGCCCGGGTTTAATCATTAACACTAGCATTTGAAAAATTATTTTATTCTTCTGATGATTTGGAATTTCATATGAATATAGACACATTTAACAAATTTAATCTAAATTATTCTATTTATACTATTTGAGGCTATTTCTCATAAAATATTTGACTAGAGAAACACTTAAGAACATTGATTCCATAAAGCTTAGTTTTGTAACTATTACATGTTCATGAATGATACTACACATCAAAAGAATTTTCAGCTTATATAATTAATATTACTGAATAATTACAGCAAGTCCTTTATCTTTAAAGAAGATTCATATCAGAAAATATAATATTATATAATTATGTGATGCCAGAAGTATGTATTTTATGGATATGAGCTGTCCACCTACTTGTTATGAAAGAGGTAAAAGTACTCATTTCTTTTTTAATCCTTGCTATATCTTGTTTTCTTAGGCATACTCTTCAATAATATATATGTAATATAAGATTTTTTATGAAAACAGAAGCACAATGCCAGGCATTTTGGCATATCCTTATAATCTCAGCAAAGGCAGGAGGATTGTGAGTTCAAAAATAACTTGGGCTAAACAATGAAAATCCAAGCAAAAATACAGAAATTAAAGGACTACATCCTTGACAAAGTCTTATGTCATTTGGCATTGTTATCTGTTATGACATTTGTCATTTTGTTTAGCTTTTACTTATTTTCTTTTTAGATATTTATGAATCTTTACATATATATCTTAAAATTTTAATTTGCCAGTATTTTTAAAAGATCAAAATTAAAGTAATTTTTGCTGGTTATGGTGGCATATGTTTTTAATATCAGTATTTGTGAGGCACAACTGATAGACGTTTGTGAGTTCAAAGCCAGCTTGGTCTACAGGACTATATATTTAGACCCAGTCTCAAAAATAAATAAATAAGTAGTACATATTGCTCAAACTCAATAATAGTTTGAAATAATTGCATGAATCCTACTCTATTATAAAAAATGACTAATGTAAAGATAAATTTTGGATGGCAAACAATGTAAATATCTCTTTTATATATTATATAAAAGTTAGAATTATGTAGACAATGTAACTTTCTTTAATTTGAGCATATTAAACACGAAAAATTTTACATGGTCAAAGTGTGTTATGTAAAAGTCAAACACTTAATGTGTAAATAAGCAGATTAAATTAGACACAATATTAAGCAGCAGCATACATCTATATATATATATATATACATATATATATATATATATATATCAATAATAATCAAAGAAGAGGTCACAAAATTGAGAGGGAGTGGGTGGGGAAAATTCATTATTTGGAGGAGGGGTAAAAATGATGTAAACACAGTACTGGTATGAAATTCTCAAAATATAAAAGCACTAAATGAACCCGGTACTTAGATTTAAAGGGCAGTGACAGAATAACAGGAATTTAATTAACAATTTCTTAGCAATTTTAATTTTTCAAAATTTGACTTCACATCCATGTATTTATTTATTATTTGCTTTGCTTGTGTTTGTGTAACTGCACCCGCACATGCAATACCCCAGAGGTAAGAAGAGGGCGACAGATCATTTGGAACCGTGTACCTGATGTTTGTGAGCCGTCATGTTGGTTCTGGGACCCAAACTCACTTCCCCTGCAAGAGCAGGAAGTGCTCTAATCACTGAGCCGTTTCTCCAGTCCCCACATATTAAAAGCTTAAAACTGGAATAGAGTTTTTAGAAATGCTGTAGTAAAATATACTGCTGTATAAGACATTTATAGTGAGTTCCATTGTCGTGAGTTTACATCACCGCTCTCATTACTCTCCCTTGCCTTCTTCCTCCAAACATTTCCCCAGTCATGTTTACTGCAGACATTTTACTGAAAATCTCTTTCTTTCTGAAAAAGAAGGCAGACTCCTGATGTTCTGGATGCATGTTGTCTGATTCTGTAAAGAAGCTGTGAAATTCTGGGAACATGAAAATTAATAAGCAAATTAACAGACAGAGCTATTGTACTTAGAATATTGACATAAATGAGAGCAGAATTCAGCTCTCTTGAAACAAAAGGCAAGAATTCTTAAATTTTGGGATGAGTATTAGAACCATATTGAACTTAAGTGGGAAATCACTTGTGATTGAAACAGCTGGGTTTGCTAACTGACTTTTTACCAAAGTTAGACTCTTTTCCTGTCATGACAACTGGGACACAAAGAAACTCTCTTTTCTAAGTGTTTTTCAAATGGATGACTTCCAAGATCTAGGGAAAGGTATGTGGTATGGTTAAAGTGGCAAACCTTCCTCTCGGAACAAAACAATAGCAAAAAAGTAAGGCGTGGCACTTGCCTTTAATCTCAACACTGTGGAAACAGAGGCAAGTGAATCTCTGTGAGAGGAAGGCCAGTCTGGTATACATGGTGTGTTTCAGACCAACTGGGCGTGGCTACATCTCAAAAACCGAAGATGTGTCAAAAATTACAATACAATACAGAAACATACTAACTCCACCAGCCAGTGCAACAAAGCAAGAAAGAATCTATAATTTCAACTTTGAAAAGTAGCTTCTCTGGGAAAGTATATGCAGGCGGTAGAGGTGGTCCAAAGTCTAGAGTCAAGAAGAAGTGTAACTCTAATTACAAGTACATTTAGTTCTGTAGAGCAGAATGCGGCTGGTGTCTCTGTCAGAATCTTTGAGTGTTTGTCAGACCTCCATTCCTAAAAGGGTGAATCTCACTGTATGCAAATTACAACTCAAGAAAACTGACATTTAAAAACTGTAGCTGGGAAAAATGACGTGAGCATGATGATGGTATAATGATGATGCCATGGAGAAAAGCAAAAACCCCATTATAAATACAACAGGTTTTCTTTGATGTCCAGGGTATTTCACTAGTGACATGATAGTACATAACTCTAAATATCCCAAGATCTTAGTAATACAAAATAGAAAACATACTGATATATATGTATATATATATATAAACTGTATTTATATATATATATGAACTGTATTTTCATCTATCTAATATATATATATATATTTCTGATTAATTAATTTTTGCAGAAAAGAAGAACCTGTAAACCATAGGAATATGCTGAAGCTGATGATTAAAATCAATAAATAAACATATTTAAAGGCTACCCTGAAGCACTCTCCCTGTTGCCATTATCTGACTGACTTTTCCCACAACAACTGACATACATACTTAGGTGAAAGTTGTCACAGCAGGAGTTATCTTTGCTTCAAAGATTGTGCAACTTTTTCAGGATGCAACAATACAGAGGCAGAGAGAGAAAAGAGTTTCTGCATGTTGACTTCTATATGACTGAACAACCCATTTAATTCTACAACCAGAGAGCAGTGTATTCTTGGTGATTGTGATTAAGAGGACAAATTCTCAGCTTTAGCATGGAGTAAGAGATAAGGGGCTTGAGATACCAGAAACTGAGAGCTGTTAGCTTGACATGTCTTATTGACAGATTCACAACTCTCTCTTTATTCACTTCATTTAAAAAAAAAAGGCTCATTTACCAGCACCCTTAGACATAAACATCACAGACTGAATCAATCAATAATGTCACTTCTCCCTCATGACCTTGAGAAATATAGGGGTTTACTTAAGGGATGGAACAGGCAGAATTTCTCTGAGAAACCACGGAATTATGTTCTGCTATCTGATGAAGAGAAATAAAATGAAGAGAACTAGATATATGTTTACTTTAAGTAAACTCAATAAATTCTGTTGCTGCTCCATGAAGCCTTAGCAGGGATCAGAAATATTCAGTCTGCACAGTAATCAGGGCTGTCTCAATAAACCTCAGTCTGTTATGGCTCTTACCACATTTGCTTTTTCAGTACGATACTACATTACGGCTATCTACTCGATTATGGCCCAAGTTCCTAGCAGTTATTGATAACCATACCACAGACTTTCTATCTCTGCCAGGCCAGGCAGGAGGAAGGCAAACAGAACAGCGACTTCCCTAACCTGGATGCATCTTCCTGAAACTCGAACATGATGACTCAGTTCTACTATTGAGCTTGTGATTCTCACTGTGCAAAAACTTCTCATGTCATCTTTATTTTTAGTTCTTTGGCACAATTATAGAAAATTATTGTAGGAAAAATCACAGCTTCCACAAGAAGGAGCCTCAACTGATTAAGAGGTTCTAAATGTTGGGAAAATTCACACACACTTTGTAATACATTTCTCGGTGGAAAAGGACAGATAGATACAATTCTGTTTGCTGAAAGAATGAAGCAAAACTGCAGAACAGTTTCTTTTTAATTTCTTATATCCATGCCTCTCTGATCTCTGCCTTCTATTCCCTTTGCTTAGGCTGCTTTTTAAAAATGCCTCCTTTTTTCCGGCCTACATTCTTTTAAAAAATCTTAGTATTTCAGGTGTCCGTTTTCAGAGTGTGTAGCTGAGCTAAGTTGGGTGAATATGAAGCTGATGAACCTGACAGTTTTGAGTGCCTTGACTCCCACCTCCTTCTCACCGAAATGCCAGTGTGCAAGATGAAGCAGCTTCACAGTCAGTAGGTTCTGCAACTGCCTGCAGTAAAACCATGCCACAGTGGTTTGATAGATTCAATTAACTGCTCAAAAGACACAAATATGGGAACAGTATATCAGAACATGGCCTGCATCTTGAGGAATCAATATAATTCTCATTTTCTATAGAATTTTCCCTTAACTATTGAGTGATGCTTTGATATTTAAGGCGGCTAAGATAGACTTTCAGATATTCTAACATAAAAAAAACATGGTATTCATATTATACGATTAAGTAGTTTAGTAGTTTTAGCATCACGAGTATGCTTTTACATATAAATAATTGCTTAGCTTATGTATGGTATTAGAGATCTTAGGAAGAAATTATTGGAGGGTTGAAGTAATAATCTACAACACACCTCTTTCACTATAATCACTTCAGACAATATATTGATAATTGATATGTTAGTTAAAATAGAGTTAGCACCTAAGTATAGAAACAACAGCTACTAATAGTAGTTTGGACAATTTATTCTTATTATATTTGCATGTTATTTATAAAGCTCTATAAACTTGCAAATATTTGCATTAGTTATTTGAAAGTTTCTAATCCCTTCTCCTTTTTATATTTAATGTTTGCTAACAAATGTCTGTTGTATAAAGAGAAGGCAGCATTTCATTTTATATATTTTGGGGGGCAGCATGATCCTCTCTGATTTCAATGCATGAGCATGTATTTGGGTTGATTACATTCAGTTGCACTATTACTAAACTAAGGTGGAATGAATAGGGAGAGAACTGAGATGCTATCATCCAACTAGAGACACTGAAGCTGCTCAGCTTTATTGGGAGGCTGCCCAGACATCTACTCATAGAAGACATAGTCCAGGATGTGAACTTGGCATTGGGATGCTAAAACTGCAAATCCAAGAAGAAAACATTGCAGAAGAATGTCTGGATTAATTTAAGGAATTATCCAGAAGAATGAATGAGTGTGTGCACATACGTGTGTATGTGTGTGTGTGTGTGTGTGTGTGTTGCTATGTTTGCTGACAGCTGAGTTTGAGAGAAAGAGAGAAAATACAATAGAATACAAATAGGATAGGAGAAAACTGGGAGTTGTGAGTACTTACCTCGACATTGTATAGAGTAAGGAATCCAGGAATATACGCATTTCAAAATGTATGAACCGGGGGAATATTCATACAGTTCCATGTCACCATGGTATTAAAAGCATTTAGTTCTTGAATGTTAAACATTTAGTTCTTGAAAGTTAAACAATTTCTATCAAATGTTCATTTTCTTAAGAAGGGACCAAGGGCTTATGTAGTTCATTGGAAACCCAAAAGCTTGCAGTGATATTTAGTATTTACTAACACTCGGTTATAATAATTGATATTATTCTTTCTTGCATAAATGAGTGGTTTTGTTTTTCGTTCACTCCTGCACATGAGGGAACAAACAGAAATGTGCTCTTTGGAAGTGGAAGGAAGAAAACAGATTCTCTGTTCACTTTGGGCTTGTGCCCAGTCTGAACAGAGAATCTCTCAGCTGGGACTCGCAGCTTTCGTGGCCTCTGGCTAACACAACCTCCTCAGTGGCTTTTCAGAACCACTTAGAATCAAGTTCCAGCCGTCTGAGCGTGGAAGCTGCAGCTGCAGACGCTGAAGGACACCTATATGGCACTGAACGCATGCTCACTGTGCCCTTCCTGATTCTAATTCTGCTTATGTTTTGTGCAGAGGATTGGAGGTTGGCAAAGAGGGGAAGTTCTTGCCATCTCTTCTCTCCTTCTTTTACTACCTCATAGTAAGATAAACCTTTTGAAAAATGCTCAGGTATGCTCTGTAAAACACAGCACAAACTGAGTTCAGTGATATCTTTGCCCTTAAAAAACGCAGAACTGAACACAGAAGTCCAATTTAAAAAGGTTAATATTCCAACAAACGAATCAACAAAACAGAAGCAGAAAAAAGACCGGTTTTGATCACTGTGTCTGAGTTCATAGTGAAAAGTGAAGCATAGTCTAAGAATTATTTCGAAGTCGAAGCTTTCGTCTCTGCTGTGGGACTTCATTAAGGAAAAGTAAAATACTATGTTTTGAAAAACCATGCCAAGACAATGCTATAGGAGCAAGCCATGCATTGTAAGGAAAAATTGAAATAAATGCAGCAAAGATGTCCTACAACAAAAATAATTTTACATAATGCAAGGAGTTTTATGAGAAGGAATTACAAGCTATTCCTTGGTCCAAGGTATTCACAGTCCTGCAATAAACCCCATTTACTATCAGAGTTATTAAAATTCCTCAAATTTATTTCACTTTCTATTCCTATGTACTTATCGATCAATATAGAGAAGAAATGAATATTCTTACTTACTTGAGAGTAAAGGTCCTTATAAAACAAAAAGCAGCTTACAATTAAGGAATTTCAGATGGGTTAGGAATGCATAAACCTTCTTTTCTTATTCATTCAGTATAAGCTTAGGAAACTTGTATTTTTTAAAAGATATCCAAATAAGGAAAATATCTTGGATTTCAAAGAAAATCTTTTGGAGATATATTCTATATATATATGGTTTTATATCAGGTCACATCCAGAATAGCTAAGTTTGTGCTTCTAATTTTTAGAGTTTAAATTGGATCCTACACACGTTTTTCCATTGTAACCTAGGTTGACATATTTTCCAGAATAAGGTGCCTAAGGTGAATCAGGAGTGGGAGATGAGGTCAATTCAGGCTTATATATTGAATGATGACTCATAGAGAAGTTGAGATTGAGGCACAGCCACATATGTTAGAGGTGGAGCTCTGTGGAAGATAGAGAGCCTGGTAGCAAAGAATACTGTTGCACTGGTACAGTCCCTGCAAAAGAGGCAGCCCATGGGAAAGGTTAAACAGTACTCCAGGTTTTCTTCATCCACCACTACCGATAACCATGTAGGATAATTCCTTCTTATCCCCTTTACACAGTGCCACAACAAACAGGTGTGTAGGCATCTCCTTTGCTTGTCAAATTCATTTTCTTTGAATATGAACGGCTTTCCATTTGAAAGCTCGAAGACACTAAAACTTATTCAGTCTACCAATGCATTATTTCACAGATGAGCTGGTACAACTGAAATATTATAATGAAAGGGATAAGTTTAGTTTAGCTTTGGTGTCTTTTTCCTAGGTTATCTTCCTTTGCATTTGTTCTCCCCACAAATTAACATAATTTCTAATAAGTCGGTAACTGATTGTCCCAACACTAATTCATAGAAATCAGCACAATTGGCAGGATTCTTTCGATATTTCAAGCACTTATGATCCCCTCCTGGAGGCAGATGTCACAGGCATGCATATTAAGGAACAGAGACAAGGAGAAAGAGGGGATGCCTCCCGCATAATAGATATTGTGGGAACTCGATAAAAACAATTCAATTCAGATAGAGCTAAATATGAAAAACTCATATTCAGTAAAATTAAGCTTTGTTAAGTAATGATTAAGAAATTAATAGGGGGCTATGGAAGCAGGCCAGTGGGGAAGAGGGTAAAAGGGTGATTAATATGTTGTATATGAAATACATAAAAATTCAATAAAAATATACCCACAAAAGAAATTAGTAGGGAGTAAGTGACAACACAACTCCTCCAGCAAGAGGGATCAGCTTGTTGGAAAGGAAGAAGTTAAGTTGTAAGCATGCTGTTGTGTAGAGAGGAGCTGAGCATCTGCAGAAGCTGAACTAAGTACTTCCCAGACACTGCCCAGTGAGAACATGTTTGTAGAAAGCAGCAGCACAAGACAAACAAACAAAGCTCCAGCATAACAAAGTAAATTATTTACGCTTCCAGGTTCCTTTCCAGAAGGGACTTTTTTCTCCTTTTCTAAGCTAACGTGTTTTCATACTCTCACATTTGGTGAAAAATTAGAAAAATTGGTTTTGCATAGAACTATTACTTCAAGAGACACTAATGTAACTACTACTGCATATATACAATGTAGGGAAAGCTGTGTGTATTATCATCTTTAGACAACAAAAGTAATGCTCTCTTTTGTTAGAAAAAAGGGTGATGAATGTATTCAAAATTCAGTGGACATATTAATCTGGAACATAGTCTTATAAGTAAATGCACAAGTTCCCCCCCACACAGATGGATGCACTTGCTCAGAGAGAGAGAAATGGAGAGTCACTCACTAACACAAGAAAATGTACATCTCTAACTGTATTCCTACCATACTACAAGCATAAGAATAAATGGAGCAAAAGCACTTTTAACTCATTACGTAACTAACCAATTGTGCTCAGGTTTTACATAGGAGTTAAGGAGCTATTTCCACAACTGGAAATAATTGAACACTCCTGGAGCAGATGATATTTGATCAGAATCTCAGGGGGGACAAAGATGTATATAAAGAGTTTTCCATGAAGGGAGAATAGCAAGGATAGCAGGGAAACTTGTCTCACTGAATTTACATATTATGCAAGCAAAATTAAACATGAGAAAAATGAGAGAAAATTTAATCTTATCTAGGCACTGAAGGACACTGAATGCCATGATAAGACATTTGAAAGTCATCCCCTAGAGAGTGTGAAGTTGTTAAGTTTGTGAACTGTGAATCATCATAGGAAAGAAGAAACTTGGTAATCTTTAGGTCTATGTAACTTATTGTCAGTTATGATAGTGTGGGAAGACTATATTAAGATATTTTCTTGGTAACAGTTTTTTATTAAATACATATGAAAAAAATATATATAATGCCCTGTTTTAAATGAGCTTCTTTCATATTAGTGTATGTACTGACAAAGAGTAGCTGCCAGCATCTCATATTAAATGAAGTAGAAAATTGTCTTTGAGCACCTAGTTTTGAATATAATTTAATGGCATGGAAAATTAAACATGGATGTATCAACTGCCAGTCTTGTTGGGGTGTTCATACATGCATACATGACATTTTCCAGGAAATTATAGATGTTGCATATTATGAAGTTAAAGTACAAATGTAAGGGTTTACAGTACAGACACAAAAAAGCAAGTTGCCATTTTTTATAACTGTACAGGAAATAGAGCCAGACCTCAAGAAAGGGGAAAATTCAGAAGGGGACACAGGAAGCATAAATAGTGCTGTGGCATGGGCTTGAGGTTGTTGCCTCATTTGCCTGGCATTTTAGAAGAAAAGGCAGGATTCTCAAACACTGATTTTGGAGGAGAATCGTGTTAAGGAAATACAAGGCATAATATGACGACCAAGAATTTCAATTTAGAAAAGAGTGAAATATTTTTAGATTTTTTAAATGTTAACCAGATTTTCTTAGCAACACATGAGGTAAATGTTAGTTTCAGAAATGATTCTATTGCCACCAAGAGAATTTCTGAGAAATCAATGCTCTGTGCAGATAGAAAACCATTTGTTTTTCAATTTGGTGTCTTGGCTTTCTAACCAAATAATTGATGACAAGTTAGCCATATTTTAGACTATTATAAATTTGTTTTTATTAGTGGATTACATTACATACAGACTTAATACTTCATAAATAAAACACTATGAATGATAAGTTAAAAACAGCTTCCGTATTTCTATAGCATCTGGTTCAATAACCCCGCACATTTGCCTTTATTTACTTAGCTGGAGTAGAAGAATTATTTCTTTATCTGTATTACATATATTCAGTTATTTTATTTTTGCATCATGTTCTGTATTGCAAATTCAATGATATACAGAATTTATTTATAGAAGCAGTTGAGAAATAAGCCCAGCATTTTAGAGTACAATCTTAGAAAATGTTATTATCTCATGCCTTGTGTAAGAACCTATTTTTAGATATTTATCATTGTATTTTTGCAAAATATTCTAAATGTGCTTCAAAATCGCATGTTGTTTGTTGCTGCTAATATAACAAACTTTGGAGAATCTTAACTCAGAGTCATAATTAACAATATTCTACATAATTCAAAATAGTTGTATTTAATTAAATTTATGAAGATAATAGTTTATGAGTATTTGTGCACAACCTATTAATGTCAGTCACTTATGTAGTAGACATTCATTTTATCCTTTATAATATAAAGAACTTTATGTTCTTTATGAAATAATGAGGTACACTATAAACTGGAAGGATACCTGAATAAGGTTAGACACCTTTTTTTATTTTACATTTATATTATTTTCCAGTTCAACAATTTAATTAGTTCCTTTTCTTCTATTTTTTCTGTAGCCCAATGAAGTTTTAAAATCTTTGTGTTCATGATTGCCAGTCTTCAGTTACCGAAGGGAGACCATTCTATCTGAAAGGCATTTGTCTCCTCTCTCATCATTCTCTGCTATTTTGGAGTTGATGCTGTCACAAGTGATGATGTCTGATGTTTGAACTTCATAGGATGAGGATGCCCAGGGGTTTTTCTGGCAGTTTTATATTGTGTCTCTATGGAAAATAACATTAGTGCCTTCCTGTAGCTTCCTAACACACTGATAGTCATATACTAAGCTTTGTGAAGTAGCCGGTGTTTCATCATTATTCTGCTTTAATTCATTTTTTGAACAACAAGAGCACAATGCCATGAACCCATTATGTGCTCTATTCACTGGGATTTGCTTTGAGTTGAATGCTTCCTATATAGTTTTCTTTATTGATAGCATCTCCTTTCTTGTGTTGTAACCTTGAGCATCATTTCAGATTTTCTCCTCTTCCGTTTATCTTTTATTTCCAGGATATGTTTGCATGCATTTTTAATAAACTGATTTTTTTTATTTTGTATTTTTTTTGTCTTCAATGCAAGCCGTTTAAATTATCTAAGCACGTCAGTAACTTCTAGAAGATATTTTGTTTCATTTCTTGTTCTGCTTAATTTTATAGTATTAGGCATAGTGCAGTCTATTGTGATAGTAATTTGAATAAATTTTATTTAGGTGGGCTTTGATGTGTTGTTTCACAAATGCCTTTTTGATAGTTCCTTTCATGTATTTTTTTTTTTTCTTGTCTCTAGGTCCATAGCTGGACAAAATGAGTAAGACATTTTTTGTCAGAGAGACCTTTTAGCTGTGGTCATTTTAAAAATGAGCAAGGTGAAAAATGAACTTCTTCCCTATTCATACTACTTATGCAGTGATGATCTTACATTGCAATTTATTATTTGGATAGAAATTAGATACCTCCCCCTTTCAAGTCACCATGTGATCTGTAGGGATGTGGCTATTTGTATGTCTCGCAAAAGGGAAAAATGATCATTGGTTGTCAAGCACTGGGGATTACAGAATCAACATTCATTCTATGTGGAGTGAGTTCCTCATTTCTGGCACACTGATTTTTTGCCATCTATTTTCAATGGAAGAATATAATTCAGAATGGAGGCTGGTCTATAACCGTTGCCAAAGCAATTATGTAGCCAGCTGAAAAATTAGCTTAAGATTTGTACTTGCTTATTTTTCTGTCACCCCAGAGAATGTCTCCATGTGGTTTGGGGAGTATGAGTTCCTACAATTCAATATGTCAAAATTAAAAATAGGAGACAAATAATAATTTCGTATTTTCTGTATTTTTCTTTCAACTTAGAATAAATCACTGCTACACTTTTAAAATAGCTCACAGTAAATCTAAGTGTCTGTTTTCCAGAATGATGCTCTTCTTCTTAATTGGCTGGATATTACTTTGAAAAAAACAGCTACTTTTGCTTCCATAGCAATGTGTCCTCCATGCTGAGCCCAATGACAGTGCATCATAGTCGTAGGTACTGTCCAACTGAAAAACAGAAACATAGTAGCTATTATCTTCTTGTTTCTGTGTGTCTATATTACGTTTTTCAACTCTGGTCTCTGCTTTATTATACTTTAAACTCACAAATATACCTCCCTTTTCAGACAGGGTCTCCCTGGAGCCCCAGCTGGCCTGGAACTTCCTATGTAGATTAGGATTTCCTGGATTGTACAGAGATCTGTCTGCCTCTACTTCCCAAGTGCTTGGAGCAAAAGCATGGGCCATCACAACAGGTTTCAAAAATCCCACTACTATCAAACTCTCAATTACCCCTCCTTTAAAATATCTTTTGTTAGTGACAAATAATTGTCTTTAGGCTTCTTCAAGTGCTAACATGAATGTATCAATGATTTCCTCATGCGTATTCCACATGATACTCAACACAAGGTGTTCCATAGATGTTGACAATGAGTTATTTTTTTTCTGACTTTTATACATAACATTTCCAAAAATAAAGAGAAAATTGGGCTCTTAAACCCAAATAGGAGCACTTTTCTTCAGTAATACCATATCCCTTACACTTAGTCCCATTTTATATGGCTGTCATCATCTCTCTCCCCCCACTTTGACTTCCTTTACTCTTTAGTTCCCATTTTGTGTCTCTGAAGATAGTACTGACAGTTGTAAATAATATCTTAGATTGAAGATGAATGTCAAATGATCATCAAAGAAAAGAGAGTATCATGTAAAAAGTGTTTTTTTTTTCTACCATTATGTTCAATCTGTGTTTAGCAAGTTAAAAGTTGATTTCATCTGCTAAGGTGAGAGGTCTGGTGGGAGTCAGTAAAGTATGGGAGTGCACCCTGTTCTTTTTTGAGTTCAGCAAACTCACTGAGAACACAGTGCAAGATACAGTTTGAATTCATGGCAATCACCCACTAGAAAAGAAAAAAAAAAAAAAGAAAGGAAACAGATTCTAAAGAATTGAAGAACTGTTTTATTTCCTCTGTGAACATCAAACATTGTATTCTTGGAAGATAAAGCCAATGAAAATGCTTCTTGACTAAGGTGTTGGTTTAAAAATAAAACTAACTTAAATACCTAGAGGAAGAAGGCAAAGTGAAAACCAACTGATTGCACAGTTCTCTAGCTCTGGTGGGCAGCCTGAAGATGCATTTTCCTAAAGGCTCCCCTAAAATATTCCTTAACTGAAGTTAGTGTTGCCAGATCTGAGGGAACTCAGCTTCTCTAGTACTTTGGGAATTTCAGATTCAGGAATATCCTTGAATTTGAAAGCACAGTAGGTCTAAGAGGTTCCGGCAATCAACAAAATCATCCAGAAGAGAATGTCATCCAAGGTACAGACAGTCACCACTTTATGTTTCTCTTCCTATCAATTCTATTATTATCTACCTAATAGCACAAGTAGTTGCTTGTCATTTTAAATAGGCATGCATTTTTAATGGACCAAAGGACATATATCTGAATTTCCTGCTTTCAGTTTTAAAGTTGGCTAAGATGAATTGGGCATCAAGCATTGTGTGGACATTTCAAATGCTGAAGCTACTCATTTGATCCTATGAGGTAGGTACTTTTGGTCACAGTGGAAGAGAGAGAGAGAGAGAGAGATAAAGAGAGAGAGAATCAAATGATGACTACTTTCTGAATTAAAGGACAGTTTTCTAAAGACTTATAACCTTAAGAAGATAGAAAATATCATCAGGCTAATAAACATAGTGCTTGCTGTTAAGTAATTACAGTTCTTAAAGATTTTGCCTTGTCCGAGGATCCTTAAAAGTCTTGATCTTTAGAAATCTTGGTGGCTCAAGGCCTTAAAAAAAAAAAAAATCTCAGTTCTCCAGAGACGGAGGCAGGTAGATCTCTGTGAGACCTAAGCCAGCTAGTTTATTTGGGAGTTCCAGGCCAGCTGGGGCTACAGGGAAACCTTGCCTCAATACAAAGCAAAATAGAAACAAATATTTTCCTAATATACCTGTACATTTAATTATTATTCACTTTTAATTGACTAGTAATTAAGCAACAGGCATTACATCTAGCTTAAAATCATCCATAATGACATGAACAGTATTCACTTTAATTTACCACACAAATTCTAATCAGTTCTGGTCCTTGATTTTAGTGAGTTCTGGCAATATATTAGTGAAGAAACTTTCTCAACAACTGAATACTGTGATAACTCACACTAGGCATCTATTGATTCATTATCATTCAGAAGATGTCAAGGCAGGAAGAGTTTACAATGAGTATTTGTAATGCCTTGAAGTGTTTTGGTGGTTAGCAATATCTAAATTTAAAATCCAAACTCAGTCTTTTATAACAAAAGCCATATTAGAATTGGATGCCTTTCAAAAGAAAAGTGGAACTTTAGGGCTTGGCCCAGTGCCTGACGTAGAATATGTTTACAGTAGACTTTTAGGGAGATTGAAAGTGTATATTCTATATTCCCCAAATTATTATAATAACTGTCTTAAATTTTAAATTCAGTACAAAATATTTAAAAGGATCATTGGCCTCATAGGATCTAGGAACAGCTACAAATTAAAAGCAGTGCATTATAAATAAGTTAGAAAGAGATTATTTTTAGACTCTAGATACAAACATATGGGATTGTATAGAAAAGGCAGGGTAAAACCTGATTCTTATGGTGAGTGGGAACTTTCCCTCGTTGACATTTAAAAATGCATAGTGCTGTTCTCTTCACTGAAATAGACACTGGAATGGAAGCTGTCCAAACTCACTCATGTAGGATAGGAAGAAAACGCTGAAAGTAGCCTCTTACCCTGTGCTTCTCAAGCTTTGTGTATCTGACATCATATGCACATAGCGAGATCCCATACATGGGAAAGTCTACTCAGCAGCAGGGTGACCATGTCCTACCACAGTGCGTAGGAACACATACTAGCATATGCTTGAAGATTCTAAGTATTTTTTTGGAAAATGCATGTGAATCTAGATATAATCCAAAATTAATATTTCACATTCAGACACAGAAAGAACTGTAACCAGATTTTTTTTCCACAGTGGGTTTCAGTATTGTAATCCCTCATTCATGAGCCATGTGTTTGAATTATGAAAATTGAATTATCAAAGTCATCTTTGCTGTTTGCATGCCTCTGGCACTGTACTTGACAAAAAAAATATTATCAACCCTGTGTCTTTTAGGGGAGATGTTGATACTAACCTTGTAGGTACAATGGGTGTTAGTTATGGTAGATCAAAGTTGTTGTTTTTATATTTTATTCATTGATGAGGCATCAAGTCCTCCCAAAATACCAAAAGTCAAATAATGCTCAATCTATTGCTCTCATTGTGTTACACACACAGATACACACACACACACACATACACACATACACACACACAGAGAAAGAGAGAGAGACAGAGAGACAGAGACAGAAACAGAGAAACAGAGAGACTGATTTTTCTTCCACAAAATATCCATTACCTTCCTCCCAAACAAAGAGACAATATTGGAAAAGAATAACTCAATGGACTTGTCAACTCAAAAAAAAGAACTTCCACCTCAAAAGTGATTAGGTGAATGGAAGTGACCACAGTGCAGCAACATAGATCCAGATTTCTCCAGATTCCAGGTTCTAATGTGATAAGGGGTTCTTGAAGTTGTTCTTAACACAACAAAGAAAGTCATAAATAAAGGCACATTTCAAATGCATTAGTGGAAACAGCACATAATGGGATTCTAGGAAACCAAGGTAATCCTAGTGGTAGGCCTCAGATGCTATCAGAAGGCATTCCAAGCATTTGGTTGAAGGAAGCTATTGGTTGATTTGCACATTCCAAAAGATTTACAAAGGTCACTACACTAAAGTGTTAGGTCACATACAGAAGTAGTAATGAATTGCTATTTAGAAGATTAAAGATGGCCCAATACAAATTGCAAACTAGGCTCTGAACCTGCAGCATTCCAACCTTTCCACAGTAATTAAAGTTCTGATCAGCTAACCAGCCTTACATAAGGTCAAAGTGTGGTTCTTTTGAGGAAATTTTATTTACAGATTTGTAAAGTTTGAAATATTTTACTCCCTTTGTGAAAGACTTGTTACATAAGGAAGATTTTAAGTTTCTGGATTCACACTGAAATATATCTAATCTGGTTGTGAATCTTATTTACTATTATAAACCAAGCATGGCAAATATAGTTTTGATAGCACCTAGCCTAATCTGAGTGTTCTCTAGATGCTTTCGTTGATTCACTTGCTTCTCAGAGCTTTATAAGAAATATGATCCTAGGCAACCATTGGTAAGTGAAAGGAGAGATAGATGTACATATAGATGATAAACAAACAAAAAATAAAATGTAATGTTCTGTATCCATTTTTGCGTATCCCTTTTAGTCCTGATTTTATTTGGATGTGCTCTTCTGGTGTTTTGTTTTGTTTTTTAATTGAATTTTGTATTTCTTACAGAATATTTCAGTCAGTCATAATTATCTTCATACCCCCTTCTGAACTGGCACCATAGCAGCCCCACAACTGAAATCTATACATTCTCGTTAATGAAGCTCCCTCATGCAACAGAAGGCCAGTAACACAAATGGTCACAAATGGTCAAAGCAGATTCAGAGATTCAGTTCAGAGATTCATTAGTATCCTCTTTACTCCTTCTTTCATGTTGTGTGAGCCTTGGATGTAGAGGTTGCATTGTAGATGTGCTGCTTAGGCGTGGGAAATTCATAGACAATGCCTGCGTGTGACCAGTTGTGGTATTCTGTAGTACTCTCTATCTGGTACAACAGAAAATTCTTTGATGAGTGGTGACTGGGATACCTAACTGTATATATAAGGATGCATATTTTGCCTTAGTAAGAAGTTATATTAGCTTAGGGATGTGACAGCCTTGGGGCATTCTCTAAGACCTATGACTTCTTCAGCCCTGTATATTTGGCTATGATTACAGTACTACACATGAGTTTCCTCCCACTGAGTGAGCTCTAAGATCAAGATTGGCCACAAGATACAAGTACCACTGGACTAGTGTCAAGTGCAGTGCTGGTCATTGATATGATTGGCCACAAGATACAAGTACCACTGGACTAGTGTCAAGTACAGTGCTGGTCATTGATATGATTATTTGGTCATGAAGCTGGTGTTAGCCCATTGACTGATGTTCTCCCTTGGCTGTTAGCATAGTGTTATCCAGATATATGAGAGCTAGCCTCGGGAAAGTGACTTCCAGTTCAGTTCAAGCTCCATTTCTCCAAATCCATTCATTGAAGTATGTCTGTTTTCAGCAATAGGGTCTTATCTTCAAGTTCTGGGAGGCAATTAAGGGCTGTGGGTGTCACTTGGATCACCCTTTCCAACAATGCAAAGGAAGGTTTCTTCTGTCTAGTATTGCTTCTTGATATGTAGCCTCCAGCTATGCACATGGTCTTATGTAGAGATAGTTTATATATAGAATTTGTCATTACATTGTTAGAATAATCTGATTACCTCTCCCGTTTATACTAGTTAGGTCTTATTTATTCTCTCTCTCTCTCTCTCTCTCTCTCTCTCTATCTATCTCCCTCTCCCTCTCCCTCTCCCTCTCTCTTTTTCCTTATGTAACACTCCCTCCATGCCTTCCTCATTTAGAGTGTCCTCATTTTTCCCTTGATAATGTTCTTCCTTTCTTTCGGTTAGGTGGGCTAAGAGTTTGTCTCTTGTATTTATCTTGTCAAAGAACCAGTTCTTAGATTCATTGATTTTTTTGCATTAGTTACTTTGTTTCTATTTTATTGTTTCCTGCTCTGGCTGTTATTATTTCTTCTCATCTGTTGATTTTGGTTTTGGTTTCTATTTTTTCTAATTCTTGGGTTGCACCATTAAGTCATTTATTTGTGCTCGTCTGTGATTTTTTAAAAATGTAAGCACTTAGAGCTTTAAATTTCCCCTTTACAAATGCTTTTAACATACTTCAGAGTTTTTGAAGTGTTATCATTTTCATTTAGTTCCATGAATACTTTTATTTCTGTCTTGATTTCATCTTTGACTCAGTTGCCATTCAGGCAACTACATAAGTTTTTGTAGTTACTAGAGATTGTTTTGCTATTGAGTTTGAGTTTCATTGTATTATCATTTGAGAGAATTCATGAAATTACTTCAATTTTTTGTATTTGTTGAATTTTTTGCTCCAGTATTTAGTCTATTTTAGAAATTTCAGTGTACTGCAGAATAGAATGCATTTTCTTCTTTGCTTGGGAGAAATAACCTTTAGATATCTATTAGGTCCATTTGATGTATGATATCTTTTAATTCAGATGTTTCTCTCTTTATTCTTTGTCCAGATGAGCTGTCTATTGCATAAAGTAGGTGACTGGAATCACCTTCTGTTACTGAGTTGTGATTGATCTCTGTCTTGAAGTTCAGTAGTACTGTTTTTATGAGCCAGTTGCACCAGAGTTTGATGCATAAATGTTCATGTTTGCTATATCTTCTTGGTAGATTTGTTTCCATGTCTCTTCTGCTTAATTTGTCACTATTCTTAATCAAGTGCTTATGGTAATCATTTAATGATTAATTTTACCTTGTATCTGGAAAAATTAGAAGAAATTTCCTATGTAGTTAAGAGAACAGGATGAGAAATTTCTAAGAAAGAAATGAATGAAATAGAACTACACAGGATGACAGTGTATGATTGTCAGGAAGAAGTATGTCTTCAGTTTTGCCTCATGGCAGATTAATATGTGTCACATTTGATCAACATAAATGAAAAAGCTAAGCTGGTGACAGCTTGGGGATATATGTATGACTGAAGACCACAATGATGGCAATGTGGGCATAGGGACTGAATTATAAGTTCACTTGACTCAGAGAAATGAATGAGAAAACTATGACAAAACCCAGTTATGAAGTAATGAATAACAGAGGGGTCTATAGCTATTTATACTATATTGATAGTTTTGTTATTTCTATCCTCTGTATTCTCTTTTCTCTCGCACACAAAAAGAAATAGACAAGACATTTTTCTGTTACACTGTGTGGACCTAGTCTTACCTTCCTTTCTTTGTCTTTCTTCTGTTCATAAATAGTTTTGTAGCCCTAATTTTGCCACCTTAATTGTAAATACTAGGAAAACACTATTGAATTATGTAAGAATAGGTTAATATGCAATGTTTTTGAGTCTGTGTGTTGGGGGATCAGGGCTCTTAACAGGATTTCTCAGATTAAAGTGAGAAAGTATGTACCCAGCAACAGTTAATATGTAAAAAGTTTACAACAGTTCATATTTTAAAAGGTAGTGTATATATACAGGACAGTTTTGCTTTCTGTATCAGTATTACTGTGCAGACTATACCAGTTCCATCACAGAATATAGTCAAGAAAATAGATGGGAAAGAAGAAAAGTAATCAAATTGATTCTTGCATTATTTGTAGCCTGAGGAATCTGTGTTCAAGTCTGTTATTAGTCTGTTTATTCTTGTTTTCTAATGGAAATTATTTATGTAATTTATTTGACCTCTCTTCAAAGAGATTGGAAAAGATGCATGTTTTCCTTCCTGAAGAGAGTTTTCAGAATAATGTAAACAATGGAAGGCAGCATCTAAGCCCATTGCACACTGTAAATTATTGTTAGTTTTGGTGATGATGTTTACATCTCTATCAGTCTAAGGACACTATGAAGCTCTTCATAAGTGTTGCTGCTGTCAGTTGTTCAACTCAGCATGAAATTTATGGTCTTGAAAATGTTCATCGCCTGTGTCCCAAGAGACCAGGATCTGGAATGAAGTACCTATACTACAAACTGCCTTGAACTATGACTGACACTTGCCATTTAGACTTTGAAAAGGCACATACTTTGGGATTATTTTTATTTAATTAATTCTGAAATGCAAATCTGTTGTAGTTAAACTGTGTTAAGGTTGAGCACATATTCAGTTGAATCATAAGTATTTAATCAAACATTTTACTCTTTCTCAGTTGTTTCCTTGTGTTGGTTTATCTTATAAAGGTCATTAATATTGTCTTTGAGTACGTATTTATTAGGATAGATCACAGGATTCTCAAAGAGAATCTTTTCCACTTCATGTTAATTTCTAAAACTAGTAAAATATCTGGCACATGCTGAACATGTAATACATCCATTTTCACTAAATCAGATATACAAACCTAAATTTTCATCTTCCCTTAATATTACTAAAACTGTCATTAAGAATTCATCCAAATTGAATTATAATTTATTATCATAAAGTCTTTTAGCCACTACGCTTAAGAAGTTTATTTCTTCAACAGATTTCATATATCTAATACTGATCTGGACATTATTTTCTCAGGACTCATGTCTTGATGTTTCTTATGCATATCATGAAAGACAAGCAATATTCTGCTTCACCATATTTCTGTTCCAATAGTTCATGATATTTTTTTTCTAACACATGGTTAGGATTTTTAAGTATGTATTGAAACATGTAAAAGGAAGTATATCTGTATATTGATGTGAATATATTTACATAGGAACATAAGACCAAAGACAATAGCTATAAATAAATCTAATTTGCCATTTAATTGTGTAATATCTTTTATAAAAATTGATGATGACTTTAAAATGAGTCAGTATTGTCAAAGTTCACCATGTAAATAAATGTAATTATACAAATAATCATAATATTTTTGTTATGGTAAAATTTCCTAGTTTACCCAGTTGTACTGTTATCTTCATAGGCTGGTATTGAATTTAGTCATGCTAAATTTGTGCTGTATATTATATTTTAGCAACAGTTCAGGAATCCATTATTAACTGTCAGATGTCATATTATATCAGTGAAATCTGTATCACTCATTATGTTTTAGCATTTATATTATGACAGTAAATCAGTCTAGGAAATCTATTTAAAGGGAGATCTAATGTTGGCTAATTTATTATTTACAAATGTACTAACAATCTACAGATTACATTTATGTGAGTATATACTTAATAACCATATACTTTTAATGCATGAGGATCAAGTCAACTGAAATCTACATTTTTTCATCAATTTATCAAAAACATATCTGACATTTTTTTCTTGAATTTTAAGAAAATAAAAAAAGAATGAATACTCAGCTTCAAATTTTATTTCTTAAGACAGGGGCTCACTTGTACCCAGACTTGACTTGAACACTCAAAATTTCTGCACATTCTAAGTTCTGGAATTACAGGTTTTCATTACCACATCCATCTTGAATTTTGGATTTGTTTTCAAACTTGATGCATGAATTCCGAAGAAGCTTTATTTACCTGCCCAAATCCTGCACAAGATCTTTCCAATAAAAAATTTTACCATGGGTCCGGTAGAGAGAATACTTGCTACTCTTGCAGAGGACCAGAGTTCAGTCAATAGATACCACATCAGTTCTTAAAACCCACATCAGGTGACTCAAACATCAGTTTGTTCACACATCAGTCAGCTTTGAAGGTGACAGACTGACCCTGATGAAAATTAAACTCATATATATATATATATATATACATATATACATAATAAATAACCAAGTAAAATTTATTTTTAAAAACACTAGATGGTGGAGGGGATACTAAAGTCACACTCCTAGTTGAGGAGTTATTGGCTGGTGAGGACTACTAGAAGAGGTAGAGTGAGTTGTCTTTTTTGTCTTTTGGGATATAGCTACTGGTAGGGGCCGTGCAGAGTAGGGAGTTTGGGGACAGATAACTAACACTAAGGGTCTCTGAAAATTGTCATACAGAAACCTGCTATTATGGAAGCTTTATATATATATATATATATATATATATATATATACATATATATATACATATATATGTGTATATATATATATATGATGAGATTAAAATTTACCTTATAACAGGGGAAATTGCCCTTACTAGACACTATAGACTAACAAACTAAAAGCTCATTGCTAGGGATGGACTCCTTCTTTTGAAACAAACAATCCTTGCCACTGACTCTATTTTTGGATACCAACCAGAACTTGTTGATAAAACCCTATTGCTAAAGACACTACATACATCAACTGAAGAAAAAACAAAGATAGATGAAGCTTGTACTGACTTCAAAATTTAATCTCTACCAGCTAGCTTTCACACGCCTGGAAGGTGCTTTGCATGCTACTGGAACAAAAAATTTATTATTAACTGTATCCAGCTGTGAATCCTGCTGGTTACAACAATTACCTTGCATGAGGAGATATGACCTCTGGAGAGATATGACCTCTGTTGCAATAGTGACACTATTACTATTAATCTACTACCCATAAATTTATTCATCTTCCAGCTTTCACAAGAAAAGTTTCCTTGTGCAAAAGATGGTGATTAACACAGAAACTCATAGCTGGCCAAAAAGCAGAGACTAAGAGACTGCAGATCTGTTCTTCCTGAATTGGAAACCTATATCAAACGTCTGCCTCCCTAGTCTCAGGAATCATTAATGAAAAGGAAATGGCAAGATTGTACAAGCCAGTGGTGAAAATGACCACAAGGAACTAGAATTTTTCAGACAGGTGGAACACTGCTCATGAATTCATAGCAATGTTGACAGCATGGACAAGTACCATGTAAGCTCAAGGCAAACAAATTCTAGCACAGATATGGGGAAGTGGGTAAAAAGTCTTAACCCTACTTGCATCTCTATAGGAAACCAATGACTGCTGGTGAAAGTATGACTCTTTGTAAGTTAATCAGGTACCAGTGGATGGACCTATACCAAAGGACATTTTGAGACACAAATTGGACTCTATAGGCCTTAATTATATATAATAATATATCAATATCTCTCTCTCTCTCTCTCTCTCTATATATATATATATATATATATATATATATATATATATATATAACCGAGTACATGAAATTGGGGAGAAGATCTAAATAGGATAAAGTATACTGTATGAAATATTCAAAAAAATCATTAAAAACAGAAAAATTCTAGCATGGAATAATAATCTATATAAAAATACTAAATCCATACTATTCAGTAACTCAGCATGGTTCCTTGAAGACTCCTAAAAAATGGGAATCTATTTGATGATAAGCAATTAGATATTTTAAATATTTATATACTCAAATATCATTCTGCAGTCTTAGCCTCTCTTATTGAGACAAATTGTTCCCTGGTTCTGCATTCATAAACATCACTAAAGAGAACATTAATAATCATTATGTATGTTCATCCATAGAAACTGAGAAATAGTTTAATGAAATTTTTAGCTTAAATGAAGACCAACCATGAACAACATTTGCTTTCAGATGGATCATCAGGGACTGAGAGATAACCACTAACAAGAAAATGATCACTTATCTTTTGGTTTGTTCCTTCTGCATGAGTTCAAAAGCAACAGCTTCAAGAAACAAATCAGGTAAAAAGCCTGCTACATTATAGGTTGAACACAAGAATGCAGCAAAAGCCTTCAAGTGTGTTGTTACTATGAGCAGATTGCAAAATATCTGGATCTAGTGTTTTGGATTTTACAATTAAAGTACATGGTCTTAGCATAATGATGCTTTGCCTTAACCTTGTTAGATGTCCCGAACTAGCAGAAATATATATATATATATATATATATATATATATATATATATATGTATATATAATACATATACATGTATATATATTAATATATACATATATAATATATAATATATATATAAACTGTTTCTTATATACTCACATTACACTTGCATTTCTTCTTTGTACCCTTTTTCTCCCGTACTTCCATTCTAGCAGAGCAATTTTTCATGTGTCTTCTACTAATATTTACATTTTATTTATTTAGACATTAAAAGGCCTAATAAGAGTTTTGCTTTTAAGTAAAAATTACTAATTAACTATATGGCAAATTTTAGAGGTAGCTATCTATATATTGTCCTTAGGTCAAATATATTTTTGGTTCAAATCACTTTTGAAATCATGAAGACATATATTGTAAATAGCATATCTTAAGAAACGTTGACTACTTCATACCACTAAGTATTATTTCTGAGTACAACTTTCATAATATATGTACTTGCAAACAATTTAAAGTATAGACCAAACTCAACTTCTCTTCTCCTTCAGTGAATCATTTAAGAGTGTATTGGGAAAGAAATGGGCTCACCCAGTTCAAAATTGTCTAATGATTCTGATCTATGAGAGTTGTGAAATTAAAAGTGATCCTTAAAATGAAGGCTGGTAAATATCAAATGTGATTTCTTTTCCTTAGGTTTTATTGACTCCAATAAAATGTTTGAATCACTTCTGGTAATGAAATTTATTGCAACTTATAAGAGAAACATATAAAGAAACATTTAAATTGTGAAGAACAAATTGACTCCAAGGAAAAAGAACAGAATGCAACATTCTGGGACTGAATGCTATCATATTATTAGCCTTCTCCTGTGAGGCAAGTGCATCCAGGTAACTGAAGTGTCCATCGATAACTATAATAGACACACTGGGTTTTAGTGTCCCCCTAAAGATCTGAAAGGTAAATTATTTAGATGATATTCAAAAATTCATTTTAAGGGTTTTTGCCATATTTCCTATGCCAAAATGAAACCAAGTAAGGCATAAAAGCATCCGTTTCAGAAACACATTTTCATATTAGCCAAATCATAGAACTCAGTGAACAGTTCTTGCTGGGGAGATTGTCCATATTATTTTTACTTGTGTTTGTCCTAGATCTGTAACTCTTTTATTTCTCCTAACTTCCAACAATAACAAAGTGATTAGCATGAGCTAGGTTTTCTTCCTTGATCCTTTTGTTCAGCACTATTCTGCACTGGTGATTTTAGTCAACTGGTCAGCTTTCAAGTTTATTTACATTTTTAAAAGGACAAACAAAATAAAACACATGTGGATCTGATTAGTGCTTTGTAGCTTAACTTCTGGAACAGACAAGCAAGCAGTGTACGCCAGACACAGGCAAGCTACTAAGGAAGCCTCAGGACAGAGGTGTTGCAGAAGAAATTCTTAGCATAAAAAAGAGTGGTGGAAGTGATTCTTTAGAAAATGGGGTTACTCATACATTTTACATAGAATTATGTATAAATGAAAGAAAAAAAAAACAAAAAAACTATATTTTATCTGATTTTTGCAGTGGTGGGATATAGTTTTGTGTTAGAGGTAGCAGGAAGAAATCAGCTATTATTATATCCTTTTCTAAATCACGTTAGTTAAGAAGACAGTACCACAGAACCTATAGAGATCTAGAATAAAGTTGGTTTGTTTTCAAGCACATAGTACCTGATTTTCTATCTTTCCACTGCTCCTTTTGAGGGGACAGAGGTACTCAGAGGTAGTTACAGAAACTCAGTGGCTACTAAAATGAAGAATATTGAACATATCTTCCCTCAGCCAAAAGACAAGAAAGGGGAGGAAGAGCATAATTTTGCACTGAAATAATGTAAAAGTTTTTTAAAGAGATTAAATTATGATTTCCTATAACCCTTCAAAATATTTTTGCATTATTACAATTTCCTACAATCTCTATAATACCAAATTTTCCCTAAAAATTCAAGCCATATAGTTCACATTGAAACGTTTTAAACGATTTACTGTTTTTCCAATAAACTATGCTGAGAATGTGCTTAGTTATGCTTTTCAGTTGGACAATCGAAATCATTAAACTGACTTCCTGGGATTTTCCCTAATGATCACTTACTATGCTTTAGGCAGGATATTATGTGCTTTTTCCATTCATTATCTCAATTCATCCTCAAAATTAGATTTTGAGGTAGATACCACGTTACCACATTTTTACAGACGTAAGGATTAAAGGCTAGAGAATTTGCTCAACTTTGCAAAGCTTTCATAGCCAGAGAGAACAGATCTGCAGTCTAAGTCCCTAGTTTATTTGCTTTTAGCTCTTGCTTTTCAAATGTGTGTGTGTGTGTGTGTGTGTATGTATGTGTGTGTGTGTGTGTGTGTGAGAGAGAGAGAGAGAGAGAGAGAGAGAGAGAGAGAGAGAGAGAGAGAAATGTGTGTGTGGTTTGTATTAAATCTTCCTTAGGTTGTCCACGGGACAAATTAAGCACTCAAGAAGGACTATATATTTGAGTACACTGAAAACATATTTGAGTATATACTTGAACCATAGCAGCTACTGGAAGATGTATAATATACTGTGTCTTTGCAAATGTGACATTTAAAATATTACTTATAGACTGAAAAGATGGCTGAGTGGGTAAAATATTTGTCATGCAACATGAGGACCTAAGTTTTGATCTCAAGTAGCTGCATAAAAACTGGGCATGACAAGTGTCTATAATTGCAACACTGTGCGGTAGAAACAATGAATCCCAAGGGTTTGTGGGCCACCCAGCCTAGTGAATGCCTAAAGTACAGGTTGACAGACAGACCATGACTCAAAAGATATGCTGGAAAGCAATCAAGGAAGATAGTAGATGTTCACTTTTGGCCTCCACACTGCACGCACCCACACACATTTACATACTTATACACTAAACACGTACATGCACATTCTCCTGGAAACAGCAAAGATCCCAATATCACATATGAAATATTATTAGATCAGTTTTATACTTGTAGTGGAACATTAAAATAGGCAAAAAAAATATTTTCTTCAATATACAAAACATACGATTCTTAGAATACTTAATTATTTTTTCAAATTGTCCTACTTTCTCCTGAGGTATGTTTGAAAATGTAAAAAAAGAAACATATATCAACTGACTATCTGGACACATCAATTTTGAGAAGAATCAGAAGAGTGTCTTTTCTGATTGAGTAAATCATTTCATGAATCCAGACAGCTCATGCTGTACAGGATGGTAAAATAGTTGTTATGTATTTTGTATTACAAATTGCTGCTTTAAGTGATTGGCAGGATAGTAGGAAAAAACTTACATGAAGCTCTTTGTAATGAAGACCGCCAACAGAAAGGAAAGCTTAGGAAAGCAGGATACATTCTTGCGTATGAACGAACTTACCCAATCAGGATGTCAGGTGCATCTTGTTAGATCAATTAGATTCTTTTCTCTTTCTGGAAAACCCAAAACTAAAGTGTAATAATCTAGGAATTTAATTCCATAGCTATATACCTTTTAGAATGTTCAGAACAGTGAAAGACAAGAAACAACAGGCATTATGTCACATTAACCTAGCTCAAGTCTAACAAAAGTACAAGGTATGAATGGATACTAAGTTCAAAGATAACATTTATATTTAACCAACATGTAGCACAGGATATCCAAAGGGCAGGTGCCTGATAGGCAATGATGGAGTGAGTTTAAATCTTCATTTCCCTGCAACAGGAAATGTGTTCAGTCAATAGAGAGAACATTTTTTTATTCTTAAAGACTGCTAGACACAGTATGATTTATAGCTTGCATCTGGAACACCCACAGCACGTGTCATTGAAGCACTGTATTCCTGGGTTAAATCAGATTTTCAAAAATATTTATTTTGGCATGTGAGTACCTTTGAATTAACAGACCATCTGAAATGCATGAAAAATATTGCTTAGTCATATCCAACTCCTTTCTCTAAAGATTTTTACGTATTAATTATTAGGATTAGACAACATTGTATTTACATAGCTATGAGAAAGCAAGAATATCATGATGTTAATGCCATTTAGAGTGATAGTGCCATGACTGAAGATGACATCTTCCTACAAAGAAAATAGAAGAGAATACTGAATTCCATAATTGTTGGTAGAATCCTTTTATTCTTGCTACTTTGAAACTTCTTTTATAAAATAAAGGTTGAAGAGAGAAAGGAGAGGAGATAAAAGTTTACAATATTTTATTTTGCCACAAAGAGTTTTAATCCTTCAAATTTCACACAGATTAGAAGAATTATTTTCATCTTTGCTCCAAGACTTTTGTTGGTGATACCATGGGAAGCTGTTTGTTGCACAATTTCCCTGGTGAAAAATCAGACCCATTTTTTTCTTTATAGATATGTTAAAATCTGAAAAATATTAAGCTGTTTTTTCTGAGAATTGAAAATAATGGATGAATTGTGGGTAATGGAAATAATATTGCCTGTTAGAGGCATTTAATGTCCAGAGTGGAATAGCCTTTGACTGATTAAGTGGGCAGGCTTTATTGACTACATTATTAAATATGAAATCTATTAAACTTAGATACAACCTTTACCCCCCATCAAATGTTAACATCGGTGCCAGTGAGAGAGTAAAACTCATGACATTTAGAAAGGAGAGAAAATCAGATGAGATTTACCAGAAAGGAGATATATAAATAATTAAGTAGGAATGTCTGTAGAATGCAGTGCTTTTGAAAAATGAGTGACAAAATATTTCTGTTTTCTGATGGGGCAAGTTTCTAATAGAGGCCTCAATCAGTTGTTTTGAAAGTGCAATCATGGTAATTTTGGAGGTTCCTTCCAGGCTCTGATTGATCATCTCAGCATCTCAAGGGCACTCCATAGGATTGTCTTGGCACTGCCATTTATGCTGGATGAACAAATAACAACCCTGCATACCAGAATATCTTTCCTTGAGTCATGAAAACATTACCTTTCAAGAGATTTTTGGTGATTTTAACACCACCTGTTGTCTCAACAACACTGGTTCCTCCTATGTAACTTAGAAGAAACCCACTAGACCTGTAAATAAAATTCAGTAAATTCCAGTAAACATGTGTTTTCCCATTGGGGAGACCAGTTCAGGGAAGAGAAAAGCCGGTGCACTGAAGTGAGATAAATTAGCGCACTGGCTCATAGAACCTGTTTCGCAGGGGTGTGATGGTTTCCTTCGGGGGTCTTGGAAATGTAGCTTTTCATGGCTGATATTCCTCCTATTATTGTTATCTATCCTCCTCAGAGGTGTAAAGGAATGCCCTTTCCCCTGCAAATGCCAAACGGCGTCTTTCAGAGAATGTACTATTGCTTCTAAGGAGACAGGCCTCTGTTTCAGGCTTTTGAAGAATTTGCCATTGCTATCATAGGTGAAGTGCTTAGCAGGAAGAAGACAGGGCCATGAGTCTCCAAGGTAGGATCAGTCTCACAATGGGGAGCTGCGGTTTGCCTCTGCCTCAGTGCGTTCAAGTTGCCAGAGCGCTTCGAGCATGCTGATATCTCCAGATAGCAAGACCTTCACTGTCCTTGTTTACATTCTGAAAGTGAGGCTTTTCTCTCTGCTGAAAGTTTGCAGGCTGACAGCTTTAGAATTTGAATTTCTCCGTGTCTTTTCAGATCAAGCACGGTGGCACTGACAGGAGCTTCCCACACTGTCTTGTGTTAGTTTTCTGTAAAAGTCGGGCTGGAGTCTAGTGTCACTGATACTTAGCAGCCAGCCCGCCCTTGGACAAAGACAGCCGCTTTTTCCAGCCCAGGAGGTTCAGAAGTGGCTTGGAAAAGGGTCTACTGAGAATCACATTATCTATTGTTGGTGTATTCTTTCTGGGGGGGGGGAAGGGGCGATTCTTTTTGAGACAAGGTCTCCTTGTAGCCCTAGCTGGCCTAGAGCTCAGTGTGGAAACCATTTTGACCTCAATCTCAGGGAGATCTATTGGCCTCTGTCTCTCAAGTGCTGGGATTAAAGACTGTACCACCAGTCCAGGCCTTTGATAGTGCATATCATGGAAAGTGAGTGCCTGTGTCTACCGAATTGTTAAGAGGGAAAAAATTCTTTTGATCCCTTGTGAACTCACAATGCCATTTAATACAGATAGTGACAGATTGGTTTAAACATTGGCATTGTTGTGAATCCACATTATTACTCTCAGAACCTTGAACCTCTCTTTTTTTATTTGAATAGCATTAAGTGATTAGCACAGTGGTTGATTTCCATATTTTTTTCCTTTGTAATTTTGTCTATCCTATACTTAAAACGAGAATCGAAAATACACAGACCATAATTTGTTCAAGCTATGACTATCTGTGATCTTTTTAAATACAAATATCCATTGCTATTGAAATTTTTGTGCTTCCTTAGGTTAACAAACTCAACACTGTTATTATAGGAATGAATTTCCTCAAAGACAAAGGGCTACAAAAATATCAACTATTATGTGACCATTATGTTTGTGACTCCAAAATCTATCTTAATATAGACTTTTATAGGTCTACCCTTGATGTTGGTGATCAAACCAAGAGCTTCCTGAGTGCTAGGCAAGTACTACATCACTGAGCAACTATGACTACCATTATAGTTGTTCTTATACTGAATTTTCTCAAAATGATTTTGAAATTACCATATCTGAAATTCCCACACACTCTGCTAGTACTAATAATACAAAAAGAAATGACTTTATACTTTAATTACATTATTTCATAAGAAACAGTATCATAAACTGTCCTAATTATCAAATTTCTTCACTAAACTTGCTTTTAAATAATTTTTGTTTATGCCTGAAAACATAAGTAGACTTTCTCTTCTTGAAAGCAATTAAATACTAATTGTAAAATGCAGAGTTTTGTGGGGTGTTATTTAAGCTGTGTTATCATGTCTAACCTAAATTTTATCTTTAAGCTGTTTTAAGCAAGTGTTACATAAGCATTGACCTTTCAAATCTTCTCCTCTTAAACACAAACATTAGCAGAAATTAATAATAAGAAAAGCCAAGTAAGGAAACAATGGCTAAACATGTCGTTTGCTATACAAAAAAAAGACAGGCTAGTAATGGAGAATCCTGTCCACATTGCCCAGAATATAGAGGGTTGTTTGTTTTTTAAATGTAGTTGAAGTTTGGACTTTGAATCAGTAAGTTGTCTAGGAAAGAACTGCAATTGTGCTTTAAAACGTTAATTGATAAAAGAACATGCTTCTCTTCATTCTTCATGAAAGTCATATTTTATCAAGTCCACAAACTTAGAAAAGTAGCATTCACTGAGCTGTAAGTGAATAATACTTGTTCTAGAAGAAGTTTTTTCAAGCTATCTGATATTCTGAACACTGAATAGTAAACTTCCCAAAGCTCATTTTAACCAATGATTATGGAAACTATTAAATAAAGTTATACAGTGATTATGTAGATGCCACAAAATTTATATCAGAGGAAGTAGGGAGAGAATAGGTAGGACCTGATGAAGCATTAGCATGTACTCTCAGCCAGACATTCTCCTAAGCACTGTGAAAGGAAAATCAATAGAAGTATGAGAGGCTGTTACCTAATCAGGGAGGCAGACAAGTACACAAGTAATTACAGCACATAGAATTATAAAAACAGAAGACAACAGAGAGCTCCGAGAACAGCCAAACATACTTGATAGACTGTCTCATGGAGATTGGTACCCTTCAAATAGCAAGGCACAGAAAGATTCCAGGTTCTGCTGAAATTTGAAGTTATTCTTAAAATAACAAAATAAGATAACAATAAGAAAGGATAAAATGAAGACAGGAGGAGATGAGGTACAAGGGGAGACATTTCCATAGTAAGAAATGTGTGCCAACGTTTGTAGGCTTAATGGAAGTCCACGTGGCTAGACCAGTGGTACTAGTGAGAACTTGGCAAAGAATGAGAAAATCTAAATGCAACCTTGTATACATTTCTAAATAATTTGGATATTTTATCTGGGTCTTAGGAAGAATATAAAATACCATAAACGAAATTTCTAAGGATTGAATTTGAATTCCAACAGCTTCAATTGTTGAACAAACAAAATGAAGCCCCCTCCAAAATCCTTAGCAAATATTTTAAAGGAACTCCCTAATTCAGATTTACTCAGCTGGTTGATTTATGGCATATGCTTCCAAAATAATCACTAAGAATCAAAAGAAAAATACTTCAAACGAAAACAACAAATTTGTCATGCTTAAAGTTTTGAAAAGCACATGAATTATTTTAACTATCATAATTATACTGTTTCAAATGGTAAGAATTTTAAAGGAGTATTGACTCGTTTGGTAAGCAGTATGTGTAAATACACTGCATACATTCCAAGTTTCTAAGATGCGGAAGATGTGAGCTTATTTGACTGCTTGTCTTAAGATAAAAGATGAGCAGGCTAGTCACTAGAGATCTTGGTTTGGTTTTAACTAGCTTTGAACCATTAGGTTCAGTACTGCGGATAATACAGATATTATCAGTATCTATGATTTTAAAGAAATCTGTAGTAAAGTGTGTGAAATATATATTCTTCTAAGAAATAACTACAAGACAAAATGATCTATCAAGACTTCCTATTTGATAGATCTCTTTCCTCTATCAAATAATACTATCTAATCTGAAATCACTTTTCTAGTTGAAATTGGAGAGTTAAAAGTGAAATAGAATAGGAAAAAAAAGAAAATTTAAAAAGATGGAAGAGATAAGGACAGTACAAACTGAAGAAGGATTGCTTTAAAGTTCTTGCCGAAAACATAGGTTTTTGTATTAGTATATTAATAGAGCAATACAAAGACCTTTATTTGGACACACCACTTTTCACAACTTACAAGAAGAGCAGCCACTATCTCACAGACTGCTCATTGGTTTCTGTCATCCATTTGACTCTTTGTGCCCCTAACTACTTCACACACCTGTTGCAAATCAATAAAGTAGAATAAAATTTTGGCTACTCATTTATTTTCCCAGGAATTTCAGTAACACAATTGTTATCAATTTAAAAATGCTTATTTCCTCTAAATTAGACATTTAAGCATGAAAAGTTAAACATATTTTGTGAATTTTTGGCAAACTACGTCTTTCTGTGCCATCTGACCTCTTCAAAGAATATTCCAAAGTACTGTTAATATTTGGAGACTTTAAATTTAAAGAAGATGTGAAGTTTAAATTTAGGATAGTGTGAGTAAACTGTTCAAAAGTAGAAGTTAAGAATATTTAAATCACCAAAATACTATAGAATTATTTCAGAATGAAATAAAAAGTTTAAGAGTTTAAACATCAGTATGGAATTGTCTGCTTATTTGTATATAATTATGAAATTAATTAACTAATTAACTTTTGTGTGTATGTGTCTATGTATGTGCTTCATGCCTGTTTGTGTACGTGTGTGTGTGTGTGTGTGTGTGTGTGTGTGTGTGTGTGTAGGGTCTCTGGCCCAGAGATCTATGTCAGTTGTCTACTTCATTTGGTCTCTGCTTCATTTTATGAATCGGATTCTCTCACTGAACTATGATTTGGCCTAATTAGCAAGCCAGCAGGCACCAAGATCCCACCTGTTTCCACTTTCCTCAGGTCTAGGAATTAAGCATGCACCATCACAATCTAAGGACCCAAACTCAGGTCCTCATTGTGGTCAAGCAAAGACTTTAATAATTGAATAATCTCCCCACCCCAATTAAGAAGTTTTTAAAAGAAAAAGGTTTTATGATATATGAAAAATAAATGGAAATTCTGATAGCTGATTAGTTTTTCCCAAGATAAAGATATCCTCCATCAAGATATAGAAAAAAGGCTTGGTAATAAGGGGATTATGGAAGAAGCATCATTTTTTGTGGAGCAAAGATATATTGAGGACATTAGATATCCAGTGTATAATACCCATCCTATGATATTTACTAAATATTCGTATTGAATGGAAAAATACTTTTCCATAAACCCATCTCTGTTTAGAGTACATACTAATATGTGGGCTAATAGAAGAAGTCATTAATCAAAAGGAGAGGTTGGATAGATTTATTATGAAAATTTCTAACACCTTACTGACGTTCCACAGGAAAGGTGAAGAGTAAATAAATACCCTGCTACTAAACAGATAGGGAAAATGACTTTTGATCATTGTAGCCGCAGGCTTCAGTACAATTTTGCAAGACAAAATTTTTATTCTCTATTTTGTTATGTTGTATATGTGGATGAGTGTGCTACCTGCACGTATGCTTGTGTACCCATGTCATACAAAGCCCAATGAGGCCATAAGAAGGTGTTGGATTCCCTGGAACTGGAGTTATTGGCAGTTGTTAGCCACCAAGTGGGTGTTGAGAATGAAATCCAGGTCTTCTCAAAGAGCAACCAATGCTCTTTAGCTGAGCCATCTTTTCAGCCGCACCCCCATATTCTTATTTTCAAAAGAAGCTATATACTATGGTCTGTGACTTATTTTTATGTGATCAGACAAATACATTACTCTCTTCAACAGTAATCTTCAAAGCTAGATGATTTGCAGTATTTCAGATCCCACTGCTTTTTTGAGATGAAAAGAAATGGTCTTCACCAGGCATGGTGATATATATATAACTTTAGTTCCAGCATTCCTGAGGCAGAAGCATATAGATCTCCGTGAAATTGAGGCCAGCCTGATTTATATAGTGTGTTCCAGGCCAGCTGTGGCTAAATGGGACATCGTCTCAAACAAGCAAACAAACAAGCAAACAACAACAAGAGACAGCAGATGGAGACTATTACAGAGTTCTACAACAGATCAAACACAGAAAATAAGTGTGAGATCCTCAGGCTTAAATAAAATACCTATAATGCAATTGCTACACATAAACCACACAGAACATAGCAGAACAGCGAATAGAGAGAATATTAATGTTATCTGTCAACCCTCAACAGTGAATCCTCCTCATGCAAAAGATGATTAACACAGAAAGCAGCACCTGGCTAGAATCAGAGAATAAAAGACTGCAGAGTGAGTATCTCTGGATTGGATGCATAAAACCACTGGCACCCAGGAAACACTGAGGAAGAGGAGCCCAAAAGACTGTAACAGCCAGGACTGGTGAATTATCAAAAGAAGCCAGCTTTTCAGCCTTCTGGAAACTTGCTCCTATGAATTTGCAGCAATGATGCAGCATGCAAAAAACTCATGTAAACAGAAAACAGATAAAAAACACAGCATAGAACTGGGAAAATGGGTAGGAAGCCTCAGTCTTAGCTGAGGATCACTTAGTTGGTCACTGGAGGATAAGGGAGCATTGCTCTTCATTAAGCGAGTGACACTGGATTGGCTGACAAAGCTCCAGTGAAGCAACTCATATCAAGGGACATCTGGGGACACAAACTTGACTTCATAAGCCTTAATAGATGTGACAGAATGCATGAAATTCGGTGGAAGGTGCTATGAGGCAAGTGAAGACGGTTGGGTGAGAGTGTCTAAATGTGATTAAGATGCATTGTATGAAAAGCACAAAATTTTGTATAAATATATTTAAAAAAGAAAAATTGATTGGTGCAGGTGACCAGCCAATCCATAAAAGCAAGTAATAACCACAGCAGCGGCAAAAATAAGACAGTAGCTGTGGAAATCTGCATAGTTGCTGGAGTCTGGAGAGTTTAATTAGGATATATTCCAAAGCTGAGATCATGTGGTTTTCTTCAAAAAAAAAAAAGACTAAGATGAGGCACAACTACAAAGTGTACTTCTATCCAGATGTCTTGAAAATATGGCCTTTTGAGGTATCATGTGGTGACAGCTCTCTCACATGCTGTGGGTAGCCTACCTGAAGAGATGCTAGGTCATCAGTTCAGGCAAGAACTTGACTTGATGGTCAGAAACCTGAAAATTAGTTGTTAGATGTTTTATAAATTTACTGGACAAAAAGTTACTAAAGTTATTCATAAGCCCCACTCCCACAAAAATAGAGAGAATAGAGAGAGAGAGAGAGAAATTCCAACATTTGCACATTCCCCCCAGTGTGTGCTATATTTTACTTTTCTATTTCCATCTCTAAGATGGCAATAAAACTTAATTTATATTAATTTTTAAATTCTACATCTTTAAACCAATCTGCTAAATCCTGGTCAGTGTGCAAGGAATTGACAAATTTATATTACACTTTATGTTTCTGTTTATAACTATTATACAAGTTGATAAATTATTGTGGAGACCTAAAACATTAAAATTCTCTGTTTTTTAACCTGAAAATAGCACAGTACTTATTTATTAAGATTAAATGCTTTTTTATCGTGTATTCAACGGGTTCATCCTTCCTCCATTTACCACTCTTTAAAAGGACGTTGATGAAGGCTTATCATTACAATTTAATGTCCTATTAAGGTAAAAGTGATATCAGTAGGCAAGTATATTATCCATGACTTTGAATTCTCAATGAAAGCACTCTTTGTATTTCTTCCACTACAAATTCTTCCTGTCTTTCTCCTTCCTTCCTTCCTTCCTTTCTCTTTCCTCCTTCCTCACCTCCCTCCTTCCTTCTCTAACTTTCTTTCTTTTTCCTTCCTTTTGCAGTAATTTCAGGTAATAGCAATAATACATATTTAAAGGACTTACTCTGAAATTTAGAACTCATATATATATATATATATATATGTGTGTGTGTGTGTGTGTGTGTGTGTGTGTGTGTGTGTGTGTTTGCATACTGGGATAAAATATGAAAGAACCAAGAACCAGAGACAGACTGTTAAATATGTCTGGGATAATAGCTAATAAATGTTTTCTATTGTTTTTATTCTTTCAAAATTAAAAAGCTGTTTTTTTGACAATAAATTCTAGAGCAATTGGGCAATGAGTGAAGGCAGTGTAATTTCACTCCTTAATAACAATGGTCCCATCACAGCAGATTGTGAGATTTGCACTTTGTCAGCACTCTATGCACATTAAGCAAACAATCAATCAAGACATCAGGGTAACACAGCAATTCCTAATCCATTATTCATTTCAGAAATACTGGTTTTAAGTCAAAGGTCTGTATTTTGGAGTAGTCTTTCCATTTTGTCACATTATTATTTTGTGGTGAATGAAAAATGTGGTTTTTCTCTCATGGATCAAACCCACAGTATTGTTGAATGAAATAGAATGATGGGGGATCTCTTCCAAATGCACTGACTAGTCATCTTTCAATTAGAATTGATAGCTCAACACTAAAATCATATTTCTTGTTCTATAATTCTTTATATACTTTTTCAAATATGAAGGAAAAGAGATGAATGTAACCTTTCTCGAGTTTTCAACTCTAGACTTTCATTTAAAAATAATTCTGTTTTTGTCAGAATAAAGTCACGTTGAACCCCGACTTTGTGCAAACCGAATCTTTGCTCTTGGGGAATATACAGGGTTAGGTTCTTTTTAGGCACTGGTCACAACACATTCATAGACATCTTGTTTCATACACTTGTTGATTCACTAACATCAAATTCACGACCAAGAATATCATATCTAAAGAAAACTCATCTGATACAAATCGTTTCTCTCTAATACATATCACAGAGATTTTTTACTAAAAACATTAAATTCCATTTCAGCACCACATTTGCAATGTCATGTTGACATTAAAGTCATCAACAAAAATACCCAGAATTGCAAAGAAGTCATCCTAAATAGAATCTGAGAGTTGAACATGAATGCAGAACCCTGGTTCCTCGAAACTCAGCTAGTTATGCACAAAACAGGAGGCATTTACAGAACTGTGAACAAGCCTGCACACTCTACAAACAGACTCTGAGATTCTGATTACATTTTAGTAAATAAGATTGCCTGAAATATAGATGTGGGGAATAATGAATATTGATTATACCTGTAGAATATTATATAATTTAAAATCTCTTATTCTTGTTCCAGTATAAAAATGGTTCAAAGATGACTAATAATAATCATAATCATAATCATAATGTCAAAGCAGCAATAGTAAGCATTTAATACCAAAAATACTGTCATATCAAACACTGGACTAAGTATTTTATATTCATTGGACAACTGTAACTACACTGATCTTTGATAGATGAAGAAATAACGGCTTAATAATATGAGGCCCACAGGTGAATGTAGACGCACCAAGACTCAAATCAATGTCTCTTTGAGTCCAAAGATTTGGCATTCTTAACCAAGCTGGTTTATTTGTTATTTCAAGTAATAAATATTCAGTTCTTTGGAGCAGGAAAGCTTTGGTGAATAACGGGACAGTATGTTCCCTGTTAATACTCTTTGATATTTAACTCACCTCTTCAAGGCTTTGCTTCTAACTTTAAAAAAATTCTATTGCAATGTAAAATTGCATTTTCTTATTGTAAACAGTATAAACTATATTCTCAATTTTTGAATATCTAAACTTTTTAGTTTGTATATCCATTAAAATGAATGTCTCGTGTATAAGGTATGTTTCCAAAGCTCACTTGTAGGCAAGTTATCTGGAAATTTGTTAGAGTAAGTTATTTCTTGATCAGGTCCTCTAAACCTGTTTATTCCACAGTGTAAATTGCCCAAGAAGTTAATGATCAGAATTTTGGAACTTTCTTCTAGAAGATAGAAAAATATAATTGGGTGTGTGCAATGACATATGTACACTGATTTGTTACAGTTTATTACAGATCCACACCTACTTGGTGACTGCTGGTAGAATATGGGGATGTCTCCAACTCCAGGACTTGACTAGATCTAAGAAAGAAGGAGGAGGCTTCCCTGGCATTTGTGTTAGGATGAGAAGAAAAAGCAGATTGAAACTGGGAAGTAGGAAGGAGGAAATGTTTGAGAACAAAGAACGGATTGATTTCTAGTTGCTCTAGATTTCTTTCTTTAAAGACTCCACTTTTTAAAAAATATTTTATTATTTTTATTTTATGTGTATGAGTATATTTATTGCCTGCATGTATGTAAGTGCACTCATGTCATGCAATGCCTAGAGAGGTCAGAACAGAGCACGAGACTCCCTGGAACTGGAGTTGTGGATAGTTGTATAGCACTGAGAATTGATCCCGGGTAGTCTGAAAGGGTAACCATCGCTCTTAAATGCTGAGCCATCTCTCCAGGCCAAGGGGACTCCTCTTGGCCTGGGACATCTTCCTGCTTAATTGGCATCGTTCATGATTTCACATACTCATTGGTATGCCCTTTTCTATATAGACTTCTGTTTGGCCACGGCATCCCCCTTTCTAATCAGTACTAGTCTATTGTTCTTGATTTTACTTATTCACTGATATCCTAATGTACACACACACACACACACACACACACACACACACACACCATTCTTTGCCCTTATTCACAGTTTTTTTTTTCCTACTGCTCGGAAGAATATCATTACATAGTCTTCTTCAATGTACATTTTTGTCACTGAAGTTGAAATTATACAAATAACTGATGTATCCCAGGGGTATTTAGGGTTAATGATGAAAAAAAAAAAAGATTTTAAGGAATTCCTTCCTGTATTTTTTCTTAAAAATAATCTAAAAGTTTGAACATGTATAAATTCCCTATATCCTAAGCAATATGGCAACAATTTATATAGCATTTATGTTGGATTATTATTTTAAAGCAACCTAGAACGATTCTAAAGCACATGAGAGGACATTATATGCAAATACCAAATTTTACAACATTTTCTAGCTGGGACCTGAGCATCCATGGATTTGGTTATCTGTGGGAGTCCTTTTGGAATGCCTTTTGGAATTGAAACCTGTGTTGTTATAGCAACCCCCCAAAACTAAGAAATGACTATAAATACTGTGCCATTTAAAATGTTATGAATGCTAAGAAAAATTAGTACGTTCTGTTTTTGATCAAAAAGCTCATGTATGAGATAAATTGTCTAAATTCAGTCAATATAAAGGGGTGTGGAGAGCAGTGAGGTGTGTTTAACTCGAACGGCTGAATGCCGCAATATAAACTAGTAATAAAGAAATTGCATTTTCCCATGTCTGTAATCTGACTTTTAAAATATTTATGATAGATATGTTATTTAAATACTTTGAATTTCCTTTTAAATCACATTTCATGTTCATGCATTTCCGGTGCAGTTTTACGAAGCATCACTGAATAAATCTACTGCTACAAGTTAAATAAACCCTTTGTCAATACATTGTTCCTATTTCTGTTTTCAAGGGCTGTGAATCTTTATGTTGCTGCAAAGAATTTTGCAGGAGCATGTTCAGAGGCAGGATTCTTTCTTTCTTTCTTTTTTTTTTTTTCTTAATAGGTTGAAATATTTCTAGATATGGAGGCCTTTACGGCAAATTTAAAAGAAAGATTGTGTAAGGGCAGCGTGTATTTTAGAAGCGTCTCAAATGCTTTCCTGTCCTTTGTTGCACTTTGTATTTTTAAGTTCTTTGAAAGTAGGTACAGTTCCTCATATTCAAAAGATGTTAGAAGAAACCAAACTAGACTTCCAGTGGTTTAATTTAACATTTCTTTGAAAATGTGCAAGTTGGCAGACAGAATTTCCTCAAGGAGGTCCAAATTTTCAGTTCAGAAAAGATCAGTTTGTCTATAGACATGCTGTATCAAAGCATTGAACACTGTGATGTAACTTGAGAAGAACACAAGGCCCCACATAAGACGTTGGAAAGATCAACTGGGTGTATTTTCAAACCAAATTTCCTGTAAAGTATGACCCTGTATAATCATATCAGAATTTGCAATCATTCAATAAAAACATGAGGGGTAATCATTGAACTATAATAACATAGAATAGGCAGAAATCATATTTACTAATTTAAATTTAATCCTCATTCCTTTTTAAATTAATATGCTTTAATTATTTTAAGTTCCTTCAAAAACAAAGAAAATAATAGCAATCTCTTGCTATGCATGTCTTCTTACACTTGGTTTATACTTCAACTAATTTCATAATTGCTTTAATTCCTTACTGGGAAAGAAAACCAATAGAATCAAAGATTTTCTAATAACATTACTCTGACATTTTCAAACAGCCAGAATTTCTACATCTAAAGTTTTACTATAATATATTTGTGTTTATGTGTGAGGAGAGGGCCATGTTCATGCCTGTGCCAGCTCACACATGTGTGCATGTGGTGAAGCCTGAGGACAACCAAGCATATTGTTTTTGAAACAGGGTCTCTCATTGGCTCAGAACTCACTGAGTAGACAAGGCTGGCAGCCCCAGGAATTTGTCTGTCTTTGCCACAAAATGCTGGTATTACAAATGAAGGACATTGCACTTAGCTCTTTACACAGTTCTAGGGATGGAATATAGGTCCTCCTGCTTGCAAGGCAAACACTTGACTGAGCTATCTCACCAGCACGCTTACTGTCTTATCTAGTGTAATAAAATGTTTATTATTTTTTACATACTAGGTGGTAAACTGAAAGAACAACACTCCTTGTGATATTGTGTGACCTTTAGAGACTGACCTTTGTTAACTGCAGGGTGACTCCATGCTGAAGAACAGTTTCTCCTAAGCATCTAACAGTAAGGTCTGGCTTCCTTTTATGCTAATGGAGCAGCACATGGCCAGCATCAAATCTCAGCAGTTTCTGTTCGCTTTATCTGTAGAAGTCCTGGGGATGTTAAAATCAGCAGCATCTGGCAGCTCCTTACATTATTCAAAACTTCTAAATCCATTTCTCATTGTCAGTGAGGCCAAGTCATGATTGCTTACCTCTGATGCCTGCTTCTTGGTCTGCTAAAAGACTCAAACATATGCTCTTCCCTGATAGTAGATAGGGACATACTCTATCATTTAGAATCCATTACCTTTAATGACATAGCTGTGACAACACTCTCATGCCTGAAAGCCATTGCCAGGTAAGACTTTCAGCATCTATCTATCTATCTATCTATCTATCTATCTATCTATCTATCTATCATCTATCTATCTACCGTCTATCTGTTATCTACCTCTCATAAGATCTATAAATACATAATATCACCTGTGAATTTCTTATCACATGCACCACCTAGAACATTTATACATCTATAAAGCAGCTGCTAGATATCAAATCTAAAACATATTGAAGAAATTTGTTTTGCAAGCTGTGTCTTAACAGATTACTATCACTGCCATACAATATTATAGTATGTGTGCACATTCACTGTTCTGAAGAGATGAATGTCAATATATTTATTGTCTGTCTTAATAGTATTGACAGTAGTAATATTGCCATATTGGAAAATCATAATATATTAACATGTTGTCATGGAAAAATATAATAGAAATACTTGCATATCCAACTATTGTAACTTGAAAATATGATGAAAGTAGATGCAAATAAATATGAAAAACTTAATGCATCAGAATGTTAAAGTGAGGTCATTAAAGATAAGAATGTTTAATAGTAATGATATTGAGAATATTATGAAAACATAAAAAAAACTTTAATATGCACTTTTTGTCTTCTAGAAATCCCGTCCTCAGAGTATGTGGACTTACCTAAACTTAAAACTTATGAAAAGGTTAGAGTTATAAAAGTGCTCTTTATGCTTAGAAGATGGTGACAGAGCATGAATATTTATTAACACTCTCACATTAAAATAATTAAATTATGTTTCCCAAGATCTGGTAGTATTGCTTTTCAAGGGCAAGCATTTGATTAATGATGTTTTAACAAAAAATTAAAATGGAATTTTCCTCCTTTGGTAATATAAGAAAACAATAAAAAATGATGGGCCACTTGATGCTATTCTGCTAGGTCTTGGCAGAAGCAGAGGTGAAAAATACATGCACAGAATTTTATAATTACACAGGACATTTTTAAACTATGTGCATTTGATAATTCCATAGCTTATTTTTATTTAATTTCATGATTTTATATCAATTTATAAAATAATCAATACCATGGGGAAATGTTGCTATGAAAGCAAGACATGTTTTTATTGAAATAAAACATGTTTTTAGGCATTGAACTCTAGTTATTTGCAGATTTCATTCCCTTAGCAGTGTTGGGGAAGTCATCAGAATTGTTGGAACAGTCTAACTAAAATAACAAGGAGAGTTACAAACACATGACAAGTACACACACAAACACACACAAATACAAATATACAAATAAATGCATACATATATAGAGATACTCAGTATATAAAAAAAGTTGCACCATGAAATAATTTCTGCTTAAAATGTTTTATAATTGCAGTTTAATGGGAAACAGCCAATTGTTGAATAAATTTTATTATTTGAAAGACATGAGTGCTTTAAATGAATATTTGGGTGTATGAGAATAATTTTATTAAACTTTATTTGAAACGTCATTGCAAAGCCTTTCTAAACATGAGAACCACTTAAACAGCTTTAATGGTTCAAACAGGAAATATGTCATTTAGACATAATTTTATTTTGTATGTACAGTTTCTAATATTTATTTCTTTATCTATAAAATGAAATCATGGAATTTCTCTCTTGAATTTTGAATGCCGATTTTACTGAACTATCTTATTTCTGAGGAAACAATGGAAGTGCGGTATATTTGTGAGCGCGCGCGTGCACGTGTGTGTGTGTGTGTGTGTGTGTGTGTGTGTGTTTCCATGTGTGTTTGAGAGATAGAGAGTGAGAAAGAAAAAGGAGAGCTTGCATAGAGAAAATGATGCATGTTTTGCATAGATTCTTTTCTGATACAGTTGCATAGCTAAAAATCTGCAGGCAAGAATATTTAAAACTTGTTGATAATGTTCTATGTTTGAAATTTTTTCTCCATTCTCAGGCATATGACCTATGGTTTTTTGTTTTGTTTTGTTTTGTTTTGTTTTGTAGAATGGGAGTTTTTCTGATACAAAGAATAAGTAGTAGAAGCTAGTGTGAACCATTACTTTGAAAAAAAAAAAACAGTAAAGAGAAACAAAATAGAAACAAATTATTTAATATATACTTTTGGAGAATGATCTATATGAATCTTCTTCAAAATAAATCACACAACAAATCCACGTTATTTTAGGACATCAAGTTATTTCCCAGTTCTAGTATTTTGAAAGAGAACAAAATCATGTCTCAAATATTAGTAGTGAAAACAATATTTCTGTTATCTGACAGCCAAATTGGAAACTACTTAATTATAAATAACGATATAATATAAACACAAAATCATATAAAACATATGAATACATTTTAACATTTTTCCACACTTGAAATTTCTTGGTATATTTAGAGAAACCAAAGTCAAGGTTTTCTAATGACATGGTCACATATATTTAGTGATACTTTTCTCCAGAATCAATATAAATAATTTTCAAAATATGTACCCAATACGCTGTATTTAGTTCTCTGAAGGATTCTAGTAATTGCTTGCAGTGCCCAGCAGGTAATTTCTCTCTCTTTATTTCTCTCTCTCTCTTTATTTCTCTCTCTCTCTCAGTCTCAATCTCTCTCTCTCTCTCTCTCTCTCTCTCTCTCTCTCTCTTTCTCTCTATGTGTCTGGTGTCTGTCTCACTCCCTTTGTCTTTTCATTCTCTCCCCACAGTCTTTCATTCTTTTCTTCTTTTTTTTAAGCTTTGTTTCCCTATATTGTCTCTGTGTCTATGTTTTTGCTGTGCTAGGCACAAGTAAAGTAAGTTCATCTTGTTTATAATTCAAGTTTTAAAATATTTAAATACATGGGTGGCTTTTTCTGTTTTGTAATAATCTCCAATCTGCATGCATGCTCGTCATCTTAATCAGCATCTTAAATTGTCCATGTACATTGATATCATAATATGTATTGCCACAATAAAAACCAATGTTTAAATACTTATTGTTTTGAGACAGGGTTTTACTATGCAACTCTGGCTGGTCTAGAAATCACTGGGTAGACCTAGCTGGCCTGGAAGATCCACCTGCCTTCTGTTCCCCTCAAGAGCTGGGGTTAAATATGTCACCACCATGTCCAGCCAAGAAAAATTATATTTGCCAGTTATTATTATTAATAAAATGAAAATAAAGTTATATTATACACTTAAAGTAGATGTTGTGTTTCAGAAATTAAAGTTTCCTTTTAGATGAATTATTCTATACTCTAGATTTCAGTGGGTTTGGGGTTATTTATTTTTTTGTAGAATTGTATTGAATGCTTGTTTATTTCATATAGAACATTTAAGTCATCTTTATATCCCCTTCCTCACTGGTACCCTCCCATACCCCCCCACCGGAATTCATATATTTTGTGTTAAAGTCTAAAGTTAGTGTCCTCAGATATCCTCAGTACAAGTTCATCTACTACATTCTACTCTACCTGTCTACAGTTCCTCCCTTTCAGAAGACCAGCTCTTCTCACTGAGCAGAAAGGATATGCAAACAATTCTTCAATTAAGATTAAGACCTGCTGCATATTTCCACAGTTCTGTATAGGGTTTTTGCTTGAGTTTGCATGGGTCATATGCATGCTGACACTGCTGACGTAGTTTCATATTAACAAGGTCCCAGGAGCTTGTAATTCTCTATTTCCATATGGTCATGCACTTCCTCCCTGGCTTTTACAATCTTTTTACCCCCTCTCCACAATGTTCCCTGAGACTTGGGTGGGTGGAATTTAATATAGGCGTCCTGTCCAAAGATCCACACTTGCACACTTTTATTCTCTACTCTTTGGCCATTTGTGATATTTTGTGTTACTGGCCCATTGATGCATCAGGGAGTGTCATTGATGAGAACTGATAAGATGCATTAGTGTTCTAGTTATCCTTTGTTCTTTGTTGTGTGAGCCTGAGGTGTCCATTGTAGATGTGTCACTTAGGTTTGTCTGCCTTATTGACACTTATTCTCTGTGTTTGATTAGGTGTGGAACTCTATAATAATCTCCATCTGTTGCAAAAGAAGCTTCTTTGATGAGTGGTAACTAGGACACTTGTCTGTAATTATAAGGAGATTATTTATTTATTTATTTTATATGAGACAAGTCTCTCAATGTAGTCTACCTAGTCTTGTCCTCTTCCTCCTACATCAGTTTCCCCATTGCTGGGATTATAGAATGTGTACTACCATACTCAGTATGGATTTTCACTTGACATTTTATTTCATAACAGTACCAAATCTAAGACACTATAAATATACTGACTCTAACCCCATAAAATTAGAACTTCTTTGTGGATTTTCATCTCTTTTGAACTAAATTTATGTCTCAGAAGTATGGATCCTCATATCAGGGAAGTTATCTGTGCCCCCAAAACAAAAATAAACCTCTGGTGAAGAGTAGAATCTTTAGGATTTTCCATTCTGCAAAGAATTCTTGGTGATGGCACATTTACTATTAACATACTATTTAGGTAGTGATCATATAAGAGCCTGCATTGGTCTGAACTTTTTACAACCCCATTCCCACTGACCTAAACTGAAAACTAGTGTGTTCCTTTGAATATTAGGATTTTGAAAAATAAAAATCCAAAAATATATATTACAATGAATATATGTGTACAATTTTAAACATTATCTGGATTTAAATTGATCTTAAGATCAGTTACAGATTTCCTTGAAATACCTCTTCCTGATATTTACGTTTATTTATTGAACCTCAGGTATTTTTGAAAACACATATTGGAAAGCAGATGACTACTAAATTTTAGAGTCTAATCTGTCACTTCTGAAACGTAGTGAGATACTGGAGGAATTATGTGGTTTAAATCAAAATTACACTTGGGTACTGGAAAGTTCACCAAAAAGCATACTCACTTACTATTCTGATGCATCATAATGTAGGATCTACATAGCAGCATCAAGTCTCATTACTCCATCCTGTCCTTCTGTTGTTCCAGTGAAATAATCTGCTTTATGACAAAGAGTATAGGCAGATCAAACAGCTGGCCTCAGCACATAGTTTTCAGTAAGGATTTTCTGATGATACCCAATAGTTTACCCGCTTCTTATAAAAATGAGCTATGTGCTTCTCCTGTGCACCTATTAATGTCTAGAAAGAAAGAGGATGCTTTCTGAAGCAGATTTTGATTCTGGACTCAGATCTTCGGATTCAAAGTTCAGTTACTAAACCAGTGGATATTTGTGACACTGTTACCAAACTAAATGGAAGTGGTTTCGTGCTGAAACCAACAACAAATTTTGAGTCTATGCTCTATTTGAGATTTCAATATGTCAACCCTAGAGCATATTCACCAATGAATATTGAAGTGTCTCTCCTCTCCTCTTCTCTTTTCTCTCTCTCTCTCTCTCTATCTTTCTCTCTCTCTCTCTCTCTGTATGTGTGTTTATCATCCGCTAATAGATGTGATCTTACAGAAAGGTAAAGCTGCTCAAAGCAGTTACTTTTGCTGGAGATGTTAAAAGGTTTATAATGTTTGGATTTCTCCATCTGTTTCTGTCTACATTAGCAACAAAACTAAACAAAACAAAAAATCCAGCTATTTCAGCCTCAAAGAAATGAATGCAGAATCACTCCTACTTAATGAAGGCTTAGTAAGAATTATCTGTACTAAGGGCAAACGCTTGTGTGTAGCTGGCATCTCAAACCTGGGTCTACCTGAAGATGACTGCCGATAGTAATTGTTTCCTTCCTTCAGTCAACTTAGCATAGATCAAGAGTGAAGAGGCACTTGGCTCCACACACAATCTCGGCAGCTGCAGTTTTGCAGTTGCCTATTATACAGAGTCCTTCTTCAGGGGTTTCCATAGAGGCTGCACATGTTTCTGCATTTAATTTTGAAGATGACTGATTTCCCTTGTACATCTGAGTTATGGAGACACCCAACACCACCCACACTGAAAAGGAAAAATGTGTACCTTTGTGTCAGTCACTTAGAATACTCTTGTAATACTTGATTCCAATTACTTAAACATTAAGAGATAACAATTTATTTCTATCTCTTAAACCTGATGATCAATAAATCAGTAATATCCATACCAATATAAACATACACCAAGTGGACCCTATTTTTTTCCTGTTAAATATAGTTGTATGTATCCTCCAGAAATGAAGATACATACTTTTCAGAAATGAAAAGTCCTGCTGTTTATAATTTGAGGAAAATAACACAAAATCTGGGGTGGGGGTAGTAAAGGAAAAATTTTTTAATGAAACTTGTGCTATTACATTTAGGAGTATTTTAATGTATATTTTTGTTGAACATTTGTGCATTTCATACAATAAATCTTAATCATAATTAGAACCCTCCCCTGTCTGCACTCACCATGGGCTCCCCTTCCACATGCATTCTGTCATGTATGTTAAGACCTAGCTAGTCAAGTTTTTTTAGTCAGATGTCAATCAGTGCAAGTTCATGCACTGGAGTCTAGTCAGCCTATCTGGAGTCACTCTCTTAAAGAAGACCAACTCTCTCATACCCAGAAGAAATCAGTTGCCAATAGTTCCTCAGCTAAGGTTGGAGCCTGCTACTCATTGCCTTCTGTCTATGCAGGATATTTGTCTGACTGAGTCTCTATGGGTCATGTGAATGCTGTCACTATTGCTGTACATTCATATGAACAAGCTTCCAGTAGCCTGGAAGACTGTTTCCTTATGTTGATACACCAACTCTGCCAATTACAATTTTTCTGTTTCCTATTCTGTAATCTTCCCTTTAACATTCTTTTGTTAGGTGAGGTTTAATAAAGGAGCCCTATTCAGAGACGTTCACTATTATTCTCAGTACCTTGGCCAGTTAAGGGCTTCTGTGTGCCTTGCACTCTATTGCATGAGGAAGTTTCATTGGTGAGAGTTGATGTGTGAACTAGCATTCTCTCTACCTCTTATTCTGCTGTTATTCATGATTGTTAGGTGTAGAGATTCCACTGTTGTTGTGTCACTTAGAGATAAGTTCTCCTGAGAGATATAGTCTCTGTGTGTGACCAGTTGGGAAAATGTAATAGTCTGTACTTGTGAAAGAGAGAGAGAGAGAGAGAGAGAGAGAGAGAAGTTTCTTTGATGAGTTCTGAGTGGTATACTATTGTGTATATATAAGGATAAGGATCCACAGTTAGCATACAATAGAAATTACCTTTGGCGATGTTTCAGAGATAAGGTTTTCTCTAGGATCTACGACCTCTCCAGTTATGTGCATTTGGCTATGTTTTCACTGCCACCCATGAGTTCCCTCCCATAGAAAAGGCTTTAAGTCCAATCAGATAGCTGTTGATTAACCTCAAAATCAATGTGCCACTACTGCAACTCTAGTTTGTTGTACTGTTCATTTTTGTGTTTATTAGTCTTTAGAGCAGTTATGGACCACTGGTTGATTTTCTCTCTTAGCAGCTTGCTTCGTATCCTTAGAACTATGAGAACTAGTCTTCAGAGAGGGGGATTTCCAGGTCAGTTCCAGCTCCATTTCTTCACCTCCTCTGTCCAAAATGTGTCCTATCTTCAGCCATAGAATCTTATTTTTCAGGTTATGGGATGTAATAAAAGGCTGTGCTACCTTAGGAGTCTCTTGGACTACCCTGACCAACAGCATAAGGGAGTGGTATTTTGTATTTTGTGTGTTTGTGTGTGTGTGTGTGTGTGTGTGTCTGGCACTGTGTGTAGCCAGGTGTATACTTATACTCATGTTCAAATACTGTATGTGTATTTTTCAGTAGATTTTTGAGCTAATACCTTTTGCCCCTTGTTTTTCACACCACCTAAGTTTTATTTATCTCCCCGCTCTTTCTCCCAGTCTAACCTTCTTCCTCCCTCCCCAGTCAAAGTATCCCCCCCCCGTTTTCTCTTTGATAATACCTTTGTTAGAAGTATTTTATAAAACCTGGAAGTCCCTGAAAAATAGGTTAGCCAGGATGACAGAGACCATCAGTTTCTCTTTTCTGCTCAATGCAGGTCCCTTTAAAGAACAAGATTTTAATCGCAATAATAATATTTGAGTACACTGGTAGAACAAATAAGAGAAAATAAATATACTTTTTCTTCTGTCATGTTTTAAATAAGATCCAGTTCATAAGCTACTCTTTAAAACAAACTTTCCTCAGCAATGATGGTTGATAGTGAAGATTTCTCAGGTTTCATTGCTAATTATCATACTCTATCGGTTAATAATAAAAGACAAGCATAACTTAAAACTACAAAGTTCAGTGAAGTTACAGCCGACATTAGGGAGTTACCACACTGTGTTCTATTAGGAGTCTGCTAATGTTCCTCTCCAACTTTTCCTTTATTCCCCAAGTTTCGAATCTCGGAATTATTGGTAGGATTTCCTCTTTTTACATCTCCTCACCTCAATTGCTCTCTGGCATCTGCTCCTCTCATAAATTATTCTTATGCAAATCATTAGACTGTCATTGCATTGTGAGTCCCAGTCATCCTGTATCCAAATTACTACATTTCATATTTTCCAAACATTTTAAATGAGAAAAATAAAACAAGAAAAAGTCTTATTTTGATGGAACTTCAGGTAAAATTTCAAATCTAACCTTCCAAAGGTATGTGTCTGACATACAAGATAAATATTTGACTGTTCTCATTAATCGCTAAAAGAATAATTTCGATTTTTGGAGTTTCACAAAGCAAGATATGTTAACTTCAAGGAAAATGGACGAAGCAGGTTGTAAACTAGTCAATCCAAGTATGGGATATTTCTAACATTATCTTCATTTAACATTTAAAAATATGTTGGTTATGAAAAACTATAAAATTTGCTGTTTGAAAAATTCTAGTACTATTCTAGTACTATAACCTATGGCTATTTCTTAACTATATAACTTAATTCTGTATTAAAATAATTTATATTCAGTAGTACATTATGCCATTTTAATTTACAGTGCTTGTAGTTCATTTAATTAAACATATGAAAAACAGCTCTATAAGGGGGGTAGCGCATAATTGACATGCAGAGTACATAGCATAAGATCCCTTGTTTTTTTCCATAACTATAAGACAATTGTCAAGAAGTCTTTTATATGTGCCTTTATTTATGCATTTCTTATTTAGGAAGCTGCAGGGTATTGTAAAACTCATTATCATAATTTTCTCTTTTTTCACTTTGCAATTTCTTAAAGATCCTCTGCCTTTTAAAAATGTTTAAATATGATTTAAATACCTACATGCAATTATGTTCAAAATTATTTTTAAATCATTTTAAAATAGTCTCTTTTATCCTAGAGATTTTATTTAAGCATATCTTGAGGCAACAGTTACATGAGAATTGAGACTGAGGCAAGCCACAGAGATGCTGTCTATAGTACCCAAGTGTTCTCCATGAAGCAGAGCATCTAGGGGTGTATTTGCTTTTAACTTGACTTCATCTCTCCCTAATTAGTAGTGTGCAATGTACCATCATGATGCCTGCTTCACCCCCTTGATTCTTGCTCCACCCCTCGGGATTTCCCAGCTGTTTTGCTCTCTTGTTGTAATTGAAATCTTACTTGTTCCAGCCTGTAATTGATAGTGAACCCAACCATTTTATGTTTTTCATGCAACAGATGTACAACCAAAACACTCAAATGTTGCTTATGGAAAAACTGCCTTTCTAAAGTTCAAACAGGTCTGATCAGATTCTATAAGACACCTGCATTCTCTCATCATTTTTATCTTTCTCTCCTACTTTCAAGAGCTTTGTTGTTGCACAGATACAAATCATAATATTCATGCAATATATGGTAATTTTTTAAGCCTTACATGATTTGATCTCTCTAGTAAAGAATATACAGCATAAGGTAGATTAGCCAGAGAATGAAATATGGATCTGTACACTGCTTTTGTCGAAAGTAATCACAAGGTTTAAATAAATAATTAGCCTTACATGAACATAGCTTATCTCTACCCATAAATTAAGTTACATGTCTATGATTAAACACTATATTGATTGTTTTCTTTGCTTCTTTCATTCCTTCGTTCATTCCTTCCTTCTGTTTTTATCCGCCTTCTCTTCCTTCCCTTCCTCCTCCTCCTGCTCCTCTTTTTTTTTCTTTTAGCTTTTTTTTGTTGTTGTTGAGACAGCATTTCCCTGTAGCCCCTGTGGGTCTGGAGCTCACTATGTAGAGCAGCCTACCTTGAGCTCACAGAGATTCATCTGCTTCTGTCTCCCTAATTCTGAGTGTTGGGATTAAAGGCATGAGCCACCTAGCCAGGACATTTATTTTTTAAAAACCTTTCAACTTCAAATAGAGAGTCCCTCAAACTGCATTTGTACTTTAAAGTTACAGCCTTTACTTTCCAAAAGAAAATATTATCGCCTTAAGATATAAAGTAACCTTTATTATTCAGAAACATATGTAGATACCTTTATTATTTTCTATCTGTATAATATATATCTTATGGATTTAAATATATTCATATAATATTTGAAAGAAGATACTGATGTTTTATAATATTATTTGACTTGTATATGGTTTGTTGAGTTTACAGTGGGTTGAACTAGTGTGAAAAGACACTGCGGACTGAATAGCAGGACAGGGACTAGAGAAACTAGCAATACTACAGGTTGATCATTACTTTTTCCAAGTAAAATGAGTTGCCTAATGCAGTGTCTGCATCAGTTAGAGTTTTAATGAAGTACAAGCCAGAAGGTCACGGATAAAGAACTATTTATGTGTTGTTGTGAATAAGAATGCAGAAGCTGGGTATAGTGGTGCATGCCTGCTATCCTTCTACTCTGGAGAAAGAGACAAAAACATTGTAAGTTTGCTGCCAACATGTGCACATGATGAACTCAAGCCCAGCTGAAAAGAATACTAGGAACTAAATCCCAACGCAGTATACAGCTTTGATTAGGACATCAACCAATCTCTGAGAATATGGCTGCAAAAGTACAAGAGGGTGATAATTGGCAAACGAAGCTGTGAAAGACAAACACTGAGGGCTTTTAGGACTCAGAGCAGAGTTCTGAGATTCTATGAAGATAGGAAGGCTAACTAATTAGTGGAAGCCTAGGACTGAGTAGTTTCAAAAGGTGTTTTTGAAAATGTGAAGGCATGGTAATGAATAGATATGAAGATGCAGAAATGAAGGTCCTAAACAAGTTTCATTCAAGAAAATATCTAGGTAAACATGAAGGAGGTGACAATGGCAACAGACCAGGAGTACCCAGTAGTATCCCCTGCACGGGTGCAGGAACACAGCCTGCCAATATGGTCTGAAAAATATGAAGGACTCAAAGAAGAACCAGTTATATGCAGCCTGACTCACTGGAAGCTGGTCTTTTTTTGTGTTAGTTTTGTCGTTTGGTTGTGTTTTTGTTTATTTCCTCTACCTCCTCCTCCTTCTGATTTTTGTTTTAAATATTTTATTATTTTTATTTAGTGTGTGCGAATGTATCACTTGCATGTGTGTAAGTGTCCCGTGTCATGCAATACCTGTAGCAGTCAGAAGAGGTGGTGACAGAATTCCCTGGAACTAGAGATACAGACCGTTATTAGCTTCCATGTGGATTCTGGGACTTGAATCCAGATCCTCTTCAAGAGCAACTAATATTATTAACCGCTGAGCAATCTCTCCAGACTCTTGCATTTTTGTTTTAATTATGAGTTTTTTTTCTTTTAAATATTTTCACAATTTCATTTTATTATTTTCATTTTGTGTGCACGAATGTATTGCCTGCGTGTACATAAATGTTCACATGTTGTGCAATGTCCCGGAGAGGTCAGAAGCGGGAGTCAAGATTCCCTGGAACTACTATGTAGGTGCTGAGAATCGAACCCTGCTACTAGACATGAGCAGTCAGCGCCTTTCACAGGTCCCACCCCCCCGGTTTTAATTATTTTGAAACAATATTGATCTCACTCTTTAGTCTGACTGGACTCACACTCTCAGTGTGCCTCCCACATCAGCCTCCTAAATTCTGGGGTTAAGAGCCAAAATCACCATCCCCTAGTTAGAAAGTCTTAATGTTATTCGAAGCAGAAAGATATTAGAACAGTAAGATAAGAAAGACAGATTTGCAGAATATAGGAAAAGAAATCTCAGATACAGTATTTTGAATACAGAGTTGATGTATTTATGTGAAGCAGTTATATAGAAGTATTTGAAATCCTAGGAAAATAGATAGCTAATTAAAATAAGCAAGAAAATAATTAATGTATTAATATACATTGAAGCAATATAAGTTCTACAAAATTTAAATATATTTTGAATCCTCTATAAGAAGAACTTTTAAATTAGATATGTGGAGAATTTTGTAAAATTAAATTAAGGTTTTTAAAACTCACTATCTTTTGAAACTGTGTCTATCTATCTATCTATATATATGTAATGACTAAGATTACATTATATTTTTCAAGTTAAAATTATGTATTGGATACACATTTGAGAAAATGTCTCTAAAATAGTTTAAAATTTATTTGGAGTGCTTTTGTATTTCTGAATTATTCAAATAAGTGACATTATTTTTAAAGGGATTGCTTTCCCCCTTTGAGTGAAAAAAATCTATTTCTAGAGATTAATGTATGGTGCATTATAAGAGGAACAGAGAAATGAGAGGTTCTAAATAATTCTAGCACATCATATTTTCACTTTAAGTAAAAAAAGAAGAAAACATGAATTTTATATTAAGCTCTTTGCAATAATACATGTTTATGAACACATACATTTTATGTCAATTTTAATATTAAAACACAAACATTCACATGATTTTTATGTACTGCACTTTTTCATGATACCATGAGAAATTGTGTTAATATTGCTTTATTTTTAATGAGGAACAACAGAAGATTGCAAATATATCAAGCACAATTTAACCATTAATATCAAAGTAAGTTCTCATTGTTGAAAACCCCAAATATGTATCATTTATTTTTTTAACTTCTATTTCATGTGTCTGTGATTGTGGATGCAGATGGGTGTGGTCTATGGGTGCAGGTATCAGTATACAAGTTATAATAGGACATCTGGTGTCTTTATCACATTCTGCTTTATTCCCCTGGGGCAGGGTCTTTTGCTGAACCTGGAGATAAATGGTGACCAGCAAGCCCTAGAGATCCTCCAGTCTCTGTCTGCCACAGTGCTGAGGTTACATGTGAGCTCAGCCTTGCCTGTCTTTTTACTTGTGGGCTGGAGACCCAAACTCAGTCCTCCTGCTTACACAGCAAATATTCCTCCATAGTGAGCTGCCTTCAGTCTATAACATTCTTTCTAATATATAAGAGTGTGTAAAATACTATTCAGTGACACGTTAGGAACTTATTTTTCTAGATTAAAACTGCAGAAAACAAGCATTTCAAAAATGTAAATATCTTTAAATATTAGATTAAGTAAAAGTATTTCTGAACATACGAATTTTGACAGAAATGGCAGAGTTGTGTTATTTTACCTGTACACTTTTCTCAAACAGGGCAAATGTGCCCAGACAAGACTTTCAAGGACATGGCATCCAGTTAGGCTCCAGTGAGTTGTCCCAGTTTATGAAAGCTGGAAGATGGGAAAATAATATGGCATAAAAATGTTTTATGCCTTAGTTACATTTAGAAAACTAGAAGACAAGGTGATAAACACAAACTTTCAACAATTGACAAGTGGATTAATTTCCCTTGTAATGCTTCATGCTTTGACTACTTATGCCAATTTTGAAATTTATATTTTAGTGAAAATGCAATATTCAATTTCATTCACACTATCTTTCTAACACTCGCATTTTCTGGAACTCTTTGATAAAAATGGGAGAAGAAGGTTCTCTTAGTGTTAATTCCCACAAGTTTGTGCCTGGCATTCCTGTTGTGTAGTTACATCTATAGTTTGGGGATTGATTTAATCTTCTGAAACATATTAAAAGAATATATCTCCAGACCACATAGAGACACAACATGACCAGAACGATTGCTGTTTAAAGAGGAGCACAAGAGCACAAAGAACTCAGGCATTCAGTTTTTTATCAGATTCTCGTAAGATGGAGAGGAAGGGCCTCTACTGCCCATTGCTGCTGTGCTTTGTTCTTCACCGTTACTTAATTTGGAGAAATTAAGTTCGGAGAAGCAGAAATATACCTACCGAGAGAGAGGCGAGGGAGAAAGTTCGAGAGAGACAGACAGAGTGACAGAGAGAGTGGGAGACAGAGTGAGAGGCAGGTTGAGAGGGAAAGCAGGAGAGCATGAGTGAGGAAGCAGAGGTGGATGATGACAGGCTTGAAATGAAAGACATCTTAGGGACGCACAACTCCAAGAGGATCGGGCAATGCAATGAAGGGAGCATCTGCTTTGGAGACGGACCGCCTTTGCTCCCTCATACATTCTGGTTTCCATGGTGCAAGTGATGAATTTCCCCGCCCTTCACTTCTATCTTCCTCATAAAGAAGCTGCTAATTGTACCTAAATTCCTAGGAATTGATTAAATTGTGTTCGTATTTGAAAGATGTTAAGAAAAATACCCAGCATATCTTAACTGCTTGTTAAGTATTTATTTCTTAAGTATATAATAAAAGGTAATTCAAAATAGAGAAATCATTTAGGGAGTTTTGAGAATTAAAATAAAACATTTTAGGATAGAAAATGTTAAGGAGCTCAGGTTGCTCAGCGGATAGAGCATTTGCCACCTAAGCATAGAGATCTGAGTTAGGATCCCCCAAATTCAAGTAATCTAGGCATGGTACCGTTCATCTGCAATCCTAGTGCACCTCTTGTGAAATGGGAGATGGAAACAGGAGAATCCCCTGAAACTCACAGACAAGCTATCCTGGCATAGCAAACAGCAAACAACAAAGAGACCCTTTGTCATCCAAAGTAGAAGGCAAGGACCAATACTCTGACCTCTACTATCACTCATACACAATAGTATACATACATCCTGCACACACATACACATATACATAATTCTATGCACATAAGCACACGTATGGAGATTAGAAAGGACATATACATAAAGAATAGAAAGAGGCTATTAATAGTACATGAAATCCATAAGCTGAAACTATATTTGCAATTTTGGCTTATTCCATAACCTAGCAATTCCATCCCTTAGTACAGGTGTCATGTAAATCTTCACTGCTTTCACATAGATGACTCCATATTGAAGAGATTATGAGATTATGATGGGTGATGAGGATACAGATAGTTAGTATGAATAGGGTCTTACACTGTGCTGGGCACATTATAAGCAGCTTTTTTTTCCCTATCAGAACACTTTTGTTCTCTGGTTGATTGCATGAGGTAGAATTTAAAGCATACTGATCGCCCTGATTAAACAGAGGATCAAAAAACAAAACAAAACAAAAGACAAAAGACATGAATTTGGGAAAGGGATTTGTAAGAAGGAGAGGAGTTTTGAAAGGGCAAGGGAGATGAGAGAGGAAGGTGATGAGACTAATAACATATTAGATGCATGGATGAAAATTTCAGTGTGTGTGTGTGTGTGTGTGTGAGAGAGAGAGAGAGAGAGAGAGAGAGAGAGAGAGAGAGAGAGGTACCAGAAAATTGGCTCTTCTCAGGTGGCCCAGATATTTCATCCTGGTGTCTAGAATTAAAGGCAAGATAACAGAACCTAGAATCTTCTTTTCACTCACCAGACATAGGGAATGGATATTCAAATGTCTACAAATCATTTCAAGGATGTGGTTCTTCAGAAACTCTCAGAATCCATAAAGATACAGAGAGTATTCTAGATACCGTAAAACTAAGCTATAGAGAGAAATTGGTGCTTCCAAACTCGAACAGTTCAGTTTTTTCCTAGATAATTTAAATAAGCAAAAAATATGATTATTGAAATTCTGTTGTATGTCACAGAGAATACACTAGCCACTTTTCTTCTTGATGTAGGGGCTATATGAGAACATAGTGGAGAAAAGATTATTATTGAGGAGTATTACCAAGAAAGTTAAGAAGTTTGATACGTAGACAGAACCAGATAGCAAGAAGACATTACAAGCAAAAGAAACTGTGTAAAAAGAAAAAAAAAACCTATGAAAACTCCATTTAAATATGAAAGGGTGTAACATAACAAAGCACAGTTTGTAAGGATTGCATAACATAAAAATAAATTATGATACTGTGGTTCCCAGAGCCATGCCAAACTATTGAGAGGCATGGCTTTTTGTCAGATTTTCATTCTCTTGTGTGCTTAAGAATTATAGATTCAAGTACGAAGGGCTAAGGTCATAAGAGAAGTGACTTTTCATTTTGAACTTCAGTGTTCACTACTGCTGACAATATCAAATTCAAACAAACACCCAATTCTTTCAACTTCGTTTCCCCGTGTGACTCAGTGTTTTCTCACTTTCATTCCTATCTAGCCTGTGCACAGCTGAGGTTTTGTTTCTGATGTTTCAATTCACTACTTTCATGCTCAAACTTCAGTATTTTTCTCACCTGGAAAAAGGAAAGCTGCTTCTTTTATATTTTAAACTGATATGCTTTTGATTTTCAACTTTCATCTCAATTTAAGTGCCTAAGGTTAAATTTAAGCTTATTTTTTTCTCCTTGCTTGTTGTAATTTGAGTAAATATTGTCCTTGAAAACCTCCTTTGCTAAATGTGTTAAATGTATCAGAGGTATTCAAACCAAGATTAGGAGGATGCTTTTCAATTTAATAACACATGACTATGTCCTAATATTTTCAGTGAAAAATATTGATTTTAAATGTTTTAACTTAAATATTTATAGGCACAACAGTGTGAAATAAAGTTGTTGGGATGACTGGGTTGTTAATAAAAGAACATATTTTGGAGCCCCATAAGAAATTCAAAGAATAGATAAGTCAGCATATAACACAGATTCAGTGGGGGAAAACAGATCTGCAGATCATTCATCACTTCTGTGTTGTGACCTCTGCAGATCCTACCAGCAAATTCTGTGTTATTGAATCACAATGACAGCACCAAATACAAATGTCATGACTTTGCTGTGTTCTCTGGGTCTTGCCATATCACCATCCCCATTTTATATTCCCTTCCCAGGGACACTTTGGAAGATTTAGAGGCTTTCAGCCTAATCTGACTGGCGCTACACAAACAGCTGGAGCTTTGCCAAGAGCCCAGCCTGATTATGTCAACAAGACTGCCTAGTCCACAGGGGAGCTCCAGCTGGGTGTTCAGAGTTCTGGGAACCGCCATGAATTAGCTTTATATGCTCCAAGAGGCAATTTCTGAGGGAAAACAGACTTCAAGAGCTGCCAGAGGAAAATCTCTCTCTTTGGAAATAGGCCCTTCATGTGCTTGTCTTTAGTGACTGTGTCAGTTTGTTAGTCAGGCCTTAGGGCATACTAAGACTAGGACCAGTATTAGAATCTTCATATATCCAAGGCCAGTTAGCACCCCGTAACCCAATGCCCCACATTAATGGCTATGAAGCTTATGATAGGTGCCCAGTTTTTTTTAACGGATTATTTTTAAGTTTAAAAGTTAGCTAACTAGGGACTAGACAGATAGATCAACAGTTAAGAGCACTGGCTACTTTTGAAGAGGACTTGGTTTTGATTCCCAAAAAACATATGGATTGCTAACAACCATCTGTAACTCCAGTTCCAGGGAAATCCAGTGACCTCTACTGACCTCTGTGAACACTACAGGACAGCTGTGCACTTACATGCAGACATAACATTCAAACACATGAAAATAAAATAATTAATAAAAATTACCTAACTAGACATGTAGTTTTGACCTGAACATATAGAAGGTTTCTACAATAATTTAAAAGGATATTGTATAGAATCCAAGTCAAGGAGATATGCACAAGGATTTCCAAAGCTCATTAGCCTTTTTCTGAAGTGTTAAATGAAACAGTTGAAGGCTTACTTACAGATATATTTAAATATTAGTGGCATTCAAAATAAGGGTGTTACATTTTGACTCACCCATTACTATATTTCTTTTCACAGAGTGTGTTAGCTCAGAGACTACTAGGGAAGCTAATTCTTAGATTCTCCAGTGTGTAATGAACTGACACCTTTACAGACAGAAAAGTTTGAGCTATACACAGTATAAAATTATTTTGTGTTTGAAATAAAGCAAAAATTTTAAGATTTTAGATCATTCTAGTATTCTTATGGGCCTCAGAAGAATTTAGAAATATCAATAAATTGCAATTTAATGTATGGTTTCATAGCATTTTAACAACTGAAGTTCATAAAATTATCATTAAGTGTATAGAAATTATTTTCAAAACAATAAATTGCCACAAGTATGCATTATTTTATATTTAAAATTAAGTCAATGTCAAAATACAGATAGAAACTAAGGACTGTAAAAATTCCCTTTTAAATTGTTCTTTTCTTTAAAATTATATATCAATCATGTGGCCAAATTGCAATAATCTTTTAGATATTATGAGAAATAAAATGAGACCTAGTTCCCACTCTCCTTCTTATTCCTCACTAGGAAATACAGCTAGAGAAGTTGAGGAGAAAATACAAAGTGATGATGATCACAGGAGAGATACAATTGTGAGAGGAAGGGGGATTGTGTTTTCCCTCTGCTTGAGTGGAGAGAGGATCAGGATGAGATAGAATTTCAGATCAGAAATGAGTTGAAATTGCTTCTATAAAACAATGTGCAAAGTAATAAGTTAAAGGGTTCTGCATGAATATAGAATGTGCTGGGTCCAAGGGAAGAGCTTCAGTTTAGTTTTGTCAGAATTAAGAGGAATGATGAATGTTGGCAAATATTGCGTAACTTTGTTCTAAGGAAGAAGTAAATAAACTAGAAAAACAGATCAGAGCACTACAGACCTTTCTATACATTAACTGATCATGAGAGTTAAGGATTATTGGGAAGGGGAAGACAGATTAGGCTGGAAGTTCCAGAATCAAAGGTGTGAGGCAAATGAGATAACAATGAGAATGCAAAGAAAGGATGACAGAGATGCAGAAAGATGAGACAAAAGAGTCCTTGGTGATGTGAAGAAAAGGCAAATACTTAAAATTCGGAGTCAGAGGAATTGGGACATCAACAAATATATGGAGCACAGGAAGAAATCGGTTACACAAAAATAAGTTCTGTGCAATGCTTGTACGTGCTGTATATACCACTGGGATGACATCTGAGTGGCCTGAGCACATAGGATAAGGAAAACGGACAGAGAAGCATTTGACAACTAAGTTGAGATCATAATGGCAAGTTTCTGCGTGGATAGTTACAGACATTTTAAAATAAAATCGAGAGAAAAAGGTGAGGAAAGGTGGGAGGCTGGCAGTCCCATCCAGACTCAGGAGCACCACCTGCTTTTCCAGAGCGTTCTGGGGTTAGAGCTCAGCCGCAGGCTGAGTACATTAGCGTCATTGTGAAGTTTTTAACATCATCATCATAATGTTATCTATTCAAATGTAGTTATTTTGGTATTTGATTTTTTTAAAGAGAGGAGAAATTTTCCTGGTAGAATGAAGTGGCCAAGAATGGTATAAAGTAGACAATTTAAGAAACACTTACTATTTACATAAACTCCAAATATGATAATTCTGTTCTAAGTATTGCATGTCACCCACAGTATGGAGCTGTTACAACGTTACTATAGATGATGTGTATTGAAACTATGGAATTACTGCACACTATCCAGATTTCTAACTCAGCCACTTACAATAAACTTGAGATTCCATGCAAAAATGAAATCCAAAATAAGAACTATATTTTAAATTTTGTTTTCTTATATATCTGGCAAAGGAATTTAAAATGCATAGCGATGTTGATGAGGATAAACATTACCAAATGTACCCACTCATATACATTCTCATTATTCAAATATATAAATATAGGAACTGGAGAGATGGCTCAGTGAATAAACCACTTACCACGCAAGTGCGAGTTTCAGAATTTGAATCCTCATAAGCCAGATATAGGTAGCAGGAACAGCAGAGTTCTCGCGCCATACAGGCCTGCCACCCTGTTGCATGCATTGGCGACCAAAATGGAATTGTTTTAAACATAGTGAAAGGTAAGGACTGACACTGGAGGTGGTCCTCTGACCTCCAAACCTGAATATGATACACACACGAACATGTACATACTCATGCATAGTTCCCCATCACACATATATTACATAGGCACACACTTGAATATAGGCATATATTAAAAATATTTGTTTGATTTTGCCTAAATACCTGAAACATATTGTTTATCACACTTTATCATAGATAAAGTTAAAATTTAGGGAAAATGTGTTGCTAGAAAGTTGAAATATTTAAATTTCTTCAAGATAATTTATATACTTCCTTGTACACAAGGATATTCTAATTGTTTCAGCCTATTGATCACCTATGAGTTCCTGAAAATTTAACTGTATACACATTCACTAGGTCATTGTTTGCTATTAATATAAGCTCTAGATTTCTTTAAAACAATCAGATAATATAATTTTTACTTAGAATTTTGTAGACTATTTTGTATCTTGAGCTGGATTGCATTTGTCAGCCAACTTTACACACTTTGCGTACTATTTTTCTGTCAAAAAGACTTTTTTAAAAGTAACTGAACAGTTGACATCCCTTAATTCTGAAAATTGCAGTGAACCTTTGAGTTTTCGTCTGAACTGAATACACAAGCAGCTGCATATAAAGATATGGTGTCTTTGGAATTTTTGCTCACTGTGTGCCTTAAAACACAAAGTGACTTATAAAGAATCTAATTGATTTTTTTGTTCTGTTTTCTCACTGGAGCTTTGATTATACTACTCACATGCCAAGTTTCCAGTTCTCTTAGCCTTCTTGTCCCAGATGGCCAGGGTCATGTTCTTATACAGTAAAATCTATCCTTAAATTTCCAGTTTTTGTAATCCCACTATACTAATGTGGTTTCTCACACTGTAAATCCAAGGTTGAAAACCAGCAACTCATCATGACAATTGAGGTGGACATGTCTTAATGTACAGACTCATTTCTAGGCCTCAGTTTCAATTTGGTACCACAGATGAAATTCCATTTATGAAAATCAAACAGTGGCTATCTGGTATTAGGCTATAGAGTCATTGCCATGTCTTCAGGTTTGATATGACACCACTGTGACAACCCCGTTTATTTCTATCTGCTCTATCTTCCTGTCTTACAGATCATTTTCTCATGCTAGCTAACAGACGCAAGCCAGGAAAAGGTGTTAGGATGCTTCTCACAACATGCTATTATTTTGGAATTTCTTGTGAAATTTCATTATATTAAATACAAGGAAAACAATGCATACTCAGGGAAGTCTCATTTCTAGGAATATGGCTGTCCAGGAGCTGCACCTCATGATTTATGCTATTTCAAACAGCTTTTAGCTCAACACAGAAAAATGTCATTACTGTATTTATAAAACCTAACACACTGTGGATCACCCAAGGTATAATTGTACACATTTTAGGTCAAAAACCTAGCAGGCACTAAAGATCTAAAAGAAAGAAAGAAATGATATATTTCCAGAATTATCATATTTATGTGTATTATGGATCAATCTGTGGGAAGTCCTGAGTTTGAATAACTTGTATTCCTCTTTGGCATTCTTGAGTCTGTTTGTAAGGTGCCATCGTTTAAACACATAGCCTCGTACATTCACCTACCATAGCTGGCCTTTTGTATTGAACAGCTGCAGCTGTCCCTTTTTCATTTGCTTTCCATTAAGACTTTTACTGTATCATTTGTGCAACAAGAACAAAATATGTGGTAAAAATAATACAGAGCACTGATGTCTAGAGGGCTGGAGAGATAGTTCAGAAGTTAAGAGCACTGGCTGCTCTTGAGGACGACTCAAGTTCAGTTCCCAGCACCCACAAAGCACCTAATGACTGTTCTTAACTACAGTTCCAGAGGATTTAAGAATGTCTTCTGACTTCTGCAGACATTACATGACATGAGTATACTTACGTACATGCATGCAATACACATATACACATAAATATAAAAATAATAAATAAAATATATTGTAAGAAAGATTACAAAGTTGAAGCCAAGCAAAAACTAATTATTCCCTCCTCATATGTATCTATGTCTATATGTTTTTATATATATAAAACACTTCAATCTACTCTTCATTTTTTTTAAAGAATTCCCCTAAGCTTTAAATATGGTATGCATTTGTGAAAAATAGTCAATATTAACTATTAAAGATAATGTGAGTGGGTTTATGTATTTATTAGCAGTGTGTAGGTTGATATATCTAAAATTCATATATTTTGATATTTACAAAAGCCACGACATGCTTTTAAAATATAGACAAGAACAATTAGAGTGAGAAGTTCAATCCTAAGTCCCCACTGCATCTTAGCTCATTTATTAATATCTTTATGTTTTTAATACAAATGTAAATATATTCAACTATGTATTTGACAGTTACTCATGAATATATATACATAGATATGCTACTATTATGTATTCATGTGCCACTTAGTTTGAATATTTTTATATTCATAGAACATAACATTTTATAATCAATTCATATAAAATATAAATTCTTAGAATATTTTATATTCTTTAAATACTTAGCTTTAGATCTGTAAAATAAAATTTATTTATAACAGTTTTCTCTGTTCTCTCTCTTTTTGAATCTTCATGAATGATAGTGAATTACTGACCATTGATAAACAAACCCTATTGCCTCAGAGGAATTAGCTTTTTTAAGTCAAGTGAGATTTGTGAATGGTGGAGCTGTTAGTCCCCTGCTTAATAAGCCAGGCTTAATTTCTCTACACATTTATAGTCCTTCCAGTGCTGTTAGAATTGCATCTTAATTACATGTTGTTCCTCACTGAAAAGTAAACTTTGTATTACATATTTTTCTCTCCAGTTGGAAGAGATTGTTCTTCTTTTGTTTGCATTAAGGTTTTATTGATGTTTAAGTAATATTTACAAGGTGGCTGAGCCGATTTGTTGTATTTTTTGTTTTGATTTCCTCTCAACAAACTCAAAACTGTAGGTAATAAATAGTTGGAACAAAATTCCTTTCTTTTACATAATTTTCATGTGTTAGCCTTAGGGTTGAATTCAAATGAGCTATTCTAGAACACAAACTTTGGATTTCTGAATAGAGATTTAGTAAGCTAAAAATAGGCCCAACCTTGTAATTTTAAACTAAGCTGCAAAACCATCGAATTATAGAACAAGTCTACACTTTTCTAGTCTTTCAAAGAATATCTTCAATTCATTTAAAATGAATAATTAATGCAAAATTTGTGAACAGGGCAATTCATCTTTTTCAGTATACATATAATAGTTTGATAGAGGAATAGAGTCTGATAACTACCACAAAAATGTCTATTATTGTTATTAATTCGCTCCTGCCTTTCACAGTTAACCTTCTTCCAGGTTTAGTTCAGTCCATGATGACCACCACTCATTTCTTTTTTCACCCAAAGTGTGTTTTTTCTTCAAAGCACATAAATAGTGTTTTATGGGATTTAAACTTTTAGTTTTGTATTTTTTCTATCATTTTAAAAATTGTCAATATGAATTCCTTTATATGACTGCTTATGCCCCTTGAGATAACTATCTTCATGAAGTGTGGATGTGTCAGGCATACTATTCAGGCTGCATACATACATACAATCTATTTTTCACTCCCCAAATCATTCTTATTACCGATGGAAGTCCTATTTCAATTTTTAAGGTCCAGTCACTGTGGATGTTGCTGCTATGTTCAATAAGTTATTCAATTTTCTTTTTAAAATGTTTTTTATTGTTATTTATCAACCTGACTCTGTATATTCTTCATCACTTCTCTTAATATATCATATTAATTTGGGCTAAGACATGTCAGTGATTTATGGGCACTTATATTACTTTAGCTTTGTCCTACTCTTATAAAACATTGTGAACTGATAGATTTTTAAAAAAATCAGTGATTTTCTTGGATGATTTATGATATACGGCACTATTTATAGATGCTCATGGTTTTACTGTGGAAAGTCAATTGAGTAACACAGTTAGCCGAGATATTTATGGTGGTAGTGCAGTTTTCAAAATCACAGACAATACTCTTGTTATTGGTAATTTTATTTATTGAGTTCTCTATTTATAGTCAGATATTCAATGCTTATTTGAGGTGTTTTTTTTTTCCAGTAGAATTCAAATATTGTTTTGCTTTTAGGATAATATTAGCTCTCACTTTGGACATTTCAACTGAAAAATGTGCCTTGATTTACCACCTTATTCTGTGAATTTATTGTTTTTTACAATTTCTATCATTATATATCCTCATATGATGCCCACAAATTATTATCACTTTGCTTGAAACTTAGAATTCTATGCTTTTCTTTTCCTCCTTTTTTGTATGTCTGTGTGAGATGTTGATGCATGTTCACATGTGGGTGAGTATATGAGTGCATGTATGTGGGTATGCATGTGTGTATGTATTGCATTGTATATGTGTATAAGCACGAGGTCAGTGTTGGGTATTTTCGGTCATGCTCTACCTCATTTTTGAAGGAAGGGTCTCTCACTGAATCTGACGCTCTCTAATTCAGGAAATTTGGCTAGCCAGTGATCTCCAAGAGTCCTCCTGTCTGTGCCTCCCCACGTTGGGATTACAGATATGCACCACCTTGCCAGGATTTTTATATGATTGCTGGGAACAAACTCATGTCCTCATGCTTGAGCAGTTCCCAGTTAATACAGTTTTAGTTAGAACTGTGTGCTTTATTCCTATGTCCTAATCATCAGCAAATTCTGTCAATTCTACCTTGGAACTCTAGCTCAAGCTTGAAATTGTCCCTCACTTCCACACCACTACTACCAAAATCCACTTCCCAGTTATTTGATGCCTAGAGCTCGGTAGAAGATTGTAAATAGTTTTTGCGCTAATATTTTCCTTCTACAATGCCTTAAAGGATTTAGTCTGCAACTTCTCTGAACTCATTTCCTAAATTTCCTTTTGAATTGGTATCAAGTTATCACTGTAACAAGTAGTCCAAATTTTAGGAGGCAAGAAGTTCAAATCAGCTTCATTGGACTGAGATGAAAGTCCTACAGGCTCATTCCTGACACTCTAGAAACAAGTCTGATTATTTGCCTTTTCTTTCTTCATCTATCCTTAGCCAGTGACATGAATTTTTGTATCACTCCTCTTGACTCATATCTTCTTTGGTAAAAATTTCCACATTATGAAGAATAATTTAATGCAGGTGTGTCCCACTTTTGGAAACCAGGAGAACATCCTCATCGCAAGATTCAGAACCACATCTGAAAAGTCCCTTTAAAACAGCATTCTCATCTTCTAAGAGTGAAGACCCAACACTGAATTTACAGATTGTTCACCACCATATAGATGCTCGAAACCCAGATCTGGTCCTCTGCAAGAGCAGTCAGTGGTCTTTATCACTGAGTCACCTCTCTAGGCCCTTTTGGCTTTCATACTGTTTTTTTGTTTATTTGTTCTTTTGTTTTTTTTTTTTTTAATTAACTTAGTGTTTCTTATTCATGGACACAATTCCTTGAAGTATGACACTTACAATAACAGAACAATGATCTAAACATATATTAAATGTAAATTAGTATAGTATTCCAGCTATGTGTATCTTTATATACAAACTGACTTACAGGTGTTAAGCAAATGGTTGAAGTTCATAACACCTGTGAGTGAGAGATAAGAGTTTATTTTAGATTTGTCTGACCTCAAAAACCACATCCTTTGTTAAGATTTCTTATAACTAAAAATGAAATTCTGTTTTAACCAAGGTCTTTATTACTATGCATCTGCCTAAACCACAAAAAGAAGCAATATCAGAAAACACATTGTCTGCATATTTTCAAGGAATCCTAGGGAGTGCGGTTTATGCATGGTATGAGAATATCTTTTGGATCCTTGCTGACATTATACTTATTTGTAATTCATGCCATGAAATGTGGTGAATCCACTCTGAAGCTCAGAGTGACTTATATAAGTCCTTGAATATGTTATGTACAATGATTCTAAATATCTATTTTCTATTCTAAAATGTTTGCACAATGTTTAATAGTTTCATCTTTTGTGTAGCATCATTGAAACCCTTCATGAATCTCTAAGTTGTAGTTTGGTTTATATTGTCATCTTATACTTAACATACAATCCTTCCCATTGGTATTTCTTTAATTTATTGAGATTAATGGCTTACTAAATGACAGAGAGCAATATGCAAAAACTTACATTTTTTAAAACGGGAGCACTTTTCTTCTATGGTGACATGCAGTTTGTGATTTCTTTTGGCACCACTTATTGTATCACGCTGTCTGTCTGTCAGCCAAATTCCTGAATCACTGCAGTCATGTGGAGCAGTTGCTTGAAGTGTAAGAAAACTAGAATTTCATCATGTTGATTTTGTTTTGAAACACGTCTTCCTGAAGCACTTCCTCAGCAATTTTGATTAAGCTAAAGAGTTATCCTAACAAAATTTTATTATTTTTTAATTAGTTTTTAAAATTTTTGTGCTGTTTTATTTTGGTGCTAATTACAGTTCATAAAAATTAAATTTATGATCAATCAAAAATGTTTAACTAATATGGTAAGAAAATAAGACAACATTACCAAAGGAAACAAACATACTTTGTTTGTGCCATCTGGTTCATTGGCCCTAGTGAAATGAGAACATTCTGGAACAATTTTCTCTTTCACATTGTTAGGAAGCTGATAAATTAAAAGTGGTATGATATTACAGAGATAATTTTTACCCTGAATTTATGGAATGCTAAGGCAAATGTATTTTTACTATTTTCTAGTTAGCATTGTGGAACTCTATACTTATAGATTTATTTGAAGATTTATAAGTTTATATGTATCTAAAGTTATTTGATGTTGCTGCAGTATTTCGAATCTAATGGAAAATAAGAGACCAGATATCTTTAAAAAGCAGAATGTTTTTGAAATGTTTTTATGTGCTTTATTAAATTTGTTGATAATTGTGCACTAAAACATCCCAAAATATATAAACTATCAAAGTACCTGTTAGAATTTCACATTACATGTTTTTTTTTCCTCTAATATGTTAGTTATCTCTGTAAGGTATGTCTGTGGTAGTCATATTCAGCTGAAACTAGGGATGTTTAGTACTCAGGTTTAATAATATCTTTTGTATTAATAATGAAGACCACTATAAATTAATGTTTTTGAAACTCCAGTATCAAATTGTTTTAAGTATCAAATTTAAGTATCAATTTTAAGTATCAAATTGTATTAAGTTGATATCAAGTTGTTCTTCGGTATAATGATATAATTGAATAATGAAGCATTTATTTATTAATTTGAATTTCTAATCACTACAAAAAGTCATATTTATGATGTGAGGTAAGTTCTGAATCTCTGAATATTGTTCACTTAATAAACAAGTTCAAATTGGCTTTCAATTAATTTAATTACAACTATTCTTCACAGAGAAACAAATTCATTTGATGTACCTAAATATGAAAATAAGAACCAGTTAGATAATTGGTATGCATGCCAATAATAAAAACTGAATACATGGGATAACTAAATCTTATCTTTTGTATGTAGAGAGAATACATTGACAATCATTTATATGTACAGTTCTTTGTATTCCCAGGGAATTTCTTTTCATAGTTATAATATTTGATGAAGGAAAATCCAAGGGACCATTGAGCTGAAACACGCTGAATTGTACTAACATGATAAAAATATTTGTACTTATTGAAGCAAAAAATTAAATGATAGGAGAAAACCTCCCAACAACTTCTGAAAATAGTCTTCAAATATCCTGCCATTTTGTGAAGAATGATCCTCTGAAGTAATATTACATTGACAAACAGTAAGAATTTTTTAAAAGTAAATGTGCTGCAGAAAATATGTCTCCAAACAAAATTAAATTGTTTTCATGGCTAAGTCTTCTAGGTATGATGCTAACTTTATACAGTTCTGGTATTAAAGTGCACTGGGAAATGAATGAACCAAAAGAATATTCTTTTTTATTTCTATTTATGTATTTTATGTGAATCAGTGTTTTACCTGCATGTAAGTACACTCTTGTCATACATTGTCCAAGGAAGCCAGAAGAGGGTGTTGGATCCTCTGGAACTTAAATTCCAAATGGATTTTAGTCACCAGGTTGGTGTTGGGAACTGAACCTGGTCTTCTGGAAGAAAACCCCATGCTCTTAACTATCAAAATTTCTTGTTAGACCCCATAAGAATATTTTCATAAGCTGTATCATTTTCACATAGAAACAACTAATATAATTTATGTTTTTTAAGCTATGGGTATGGACACAACATGTGTAGAGATGCTATGAAATTAGAATGAGTCATTAAAAAATACTTTCTGCAACATTTACCATTCCATTATTTCTTTCAAAGAGTAAATGATCTGCTTTACTCTCTTAAGGATGCCATTTAAAAAGCTGACATTTTCACATGAAAATTGACTATGTTCTTGGTAGAGGATATGTTGTACCATTGCTAGTGAAGTATGACTCTTAGGAAGTTGAGTTCCTATAACTCTCAGAGGGATATAAAATGGTCTGTTTAGCTTATGTTTATATAAACCCTATTACTCTGTAAGGTTTAAAAAGGAATTGCCACTCTATTTCTACGATTCAATTTTCCTCTTGTTGCCTATTACTTTCTGATCCTCTGAAGTATCTTCATTTTTTTTTTTCTAATCCAGAGGTCTGAAAAAGATTTCACTGGGAAAACATGATTGCACTTATTTATCTAGTGTAAAATACAGCTTTCGGTTGTACATAAAAATGATGATGAACACCTCCACCTGTAACGTAGAACTGTGTAACAGAGAATTTTAGGGCACTAGAGATGTAAAATTTTACAGAGTATAAAATATAAACATTTCTCTCTATAACTTAGACCTGTGTCACAGAGAATTCAAGGTTACTAGAGATGTAAAAGCTTTGCAATATATAAAAAACTAAAACTATATTTCAACTTGAATTCATACTGTAATCAGAAGCTGGTAAACATTGATTTTGAATAGAATACCATCAGGAGGAGGAATTCTGGTAATGATTGGGCCAGAGGAGACAAAAATCATGGATACTGATAAAAATAAACCTGTTGAGAGTGGAAGGATAAATTAGCATCCTACTGTTTCTTTGTAATTATATTTAATATAGCATATAGAACACAAGATAGATTACATCATTTAATTTTTAAATTATATGTCTTAATGAATTTTTGGACATTTCATATAATACATCTTAATCATACTTGACTTACTTTTAGAATAAAAATTGACAGGTAGTCATTCTATGCATTACAAAGCTAAGACCCTCTTTTGTTGAAACACTTAGATTTAGAAAATAAGAACTAGATTAGAAAATGTCATTTTGTATTAGCTAGGTCTCAGTAGTTACATGCTATTACCAAACACAATGGGGAAGACTTCAAAGACTTTAGTAGTTGGAATAAAGGAGTTGGAGAAAGAAAGGTCCCAATGCCCCAATTATTTTTCTTTTACTGACTGTCCTTACCTAGCCCACATTTTTGAAGAAAGAGGAAGCTCATGTAGTAGTCATCTTTAAAGACACTATCAATCTTCTAAGATGTTATGATACTTTTACCAAAAAATGGGAATGATATTTGCTCTCTAGTCAACCAAATTTATACTTAAAATACCAAAGTATCAAAACAATAACAAAAACCCACTGTTTCTATATACTATATATAATTTTAATTTTTCGAGATCAAAATTTGTGTTTGAAGATCCATCAAAACTTTTGAAATACACACCAAGGTGTGTGTTCTTTAGTTTTCCCAGGGCTCTTCATAAATATGCTAATTCAGTGTTTTCGTAAAGAGAACTAAGCTCTGAGAACTTGCTTGAGACTTGAGATATTTTCTTGCTGTTTAATCAAACAACTATATCTGATAATGATGTTTACTCTTTTAACGAGGTATCTTAATTGTCAGAAATTGAAATACAAGGTAATGTTAATATTAAAAATTGTGTGTGTGGGTTGTGTAGGTGTGTAGTTGTATGTGCTGAGAAGATGTTTTGTCATTCATATGGATTGTAATTGATTATATTAAAAAATATATATGCCTTGATCATAATACCATTAAATTAGAATGGACTTAATTTTAGTTTGTATTTTTTGGAAGATATTGTGTTATCTTATGTGGTGATAGAACATGATGCTCAGGGAAGAATGTTTATTAAATTACCAATAGTTAGGCTTCATTTTACAATATTGTTATCTCCTTAAGAATATACAAATGCCTTGAATTTCAGAGAAGACTGTAATTGCTCTGAAGTTACAGAATACTAATTCAAGGGGTCAGTTAGTTATAGAACACTACTTTCTAAATATTGCATCTTTAAAACAAGAAGTTCTCTTTATCTATTGAGTATTGCACTAGATATATGGATGTGGAAGTGTCCCACTAAAGAGAGCAGAGCTGCTGTAGCTCGCTTGTCACTAGCTCTACTCTTCTGCTGTAATTTGAAAGATTGTGTTTTGGAAATACCATTCATTGTTTTGAAATTTGGCATCATTTTTTTTAATCAGAGCTGGTGTTCATTAAAAGATATTTTATATACATTTGAGCACAAGGGCTAGGGAGAAAGGAGGTTTATGGGAAGAATGTAAGATAAACCTAAGTGTGTGGATATGGACTTCTCAGAAGAGTGCCTTCAGCTTTATGCACACCATTTCATAGAATGTGAGCTATTTTGAACCTGAATTTTATAACATTACCTTGTAAAGTGCTTATATTGTTATCCTTTTTGGAACAATTGAAAGATAATTAGTCAGGTATTCCAGAGTGGGTACCAACAAACAAGTACTCTTTTCTCAATAGTGGAAAAATAGGGAACTTCTCAGTATTAAAAGAGTGCTATGAAAACAACATGTTCATCGTGCAGAAATATTCATTCAGGGCTTATTTATAGAGTATAGTTGGATGTCAACTTTCCTAGTAATCATTTTTCCTTCCCTCCTTCCTTCCTTCCCTCCTTCCTTCCCTCCCCATTTATTCATACATTTATCAACCACTTGACTATTAACTCTGCACTAAGATCTGTGTGATCATAACTTCTGCTTTTAGTATTTGGGTAAATATAATTTATTTTAATTCATGTTTTTTTGCATATAATCATAGCTGATATTACATTTTCTTGAAATGGGAAAACGCTTAGGAATTTCAAAAGGCAGAATACCTTGAGGTGGCAGTCTCCTTTTATCGTATCACATGTAGTCAGGGCATAAAGAGTTTTTCACTTATGGAAAAGCAAAAAGAAAAGACGTTTATTTATAATCATGTCCACTACCATCATGAATTTCATTTATTAATGTTCCAGTCAGGAATCAGAAAGCAAACAGCTCTAGATGAGCAATCTGCATTTATGGGTATGATGAATTACACCAATTGTCTGCTAGAGGGGGAAGTTTAGCACCATAGGACTGGAATAGTATGGAGAAAGCTATTTGTATCTGAATATTGTAGTTCGAACTTTAAATATCAGGAAGTGGTGTTTCCCATTGGACATTACAAGAGAATGTAGGCTTTAATCCAAAGAAAAGTGGCTTAACTGGTAAATCTGTTGTTCATTATTTTCCGAAATATTACTTTTGACCCACTAAATAAATAAAATGTGGTCAATTGCTCATGAGATTAGCCTTTATATTTTTTGCTTGATTTTCTTTCATATTTGTATGAAGTTATCTGAACTATTGTTTTATGACACTCAGTTGCTCTCATTCTTGCCCGGATTTAAATCCCCCCAGGCTCCATCAGTGCTTTAGGCTATGAAATCAGAATAGGAAATGAGTTGCTCCTGGACAAATCAGATACATTTCATATGCAAATCATTTCTTACTGAGTATCTTCAGAGGATTTTAATTCCAGTGTTTGACATGGTGATTTATCAGTGTCTATAACATCTCATAAATACAAGAATCCGTCTGACCTCACAGGATTTGGTTGGGAGGTTATGAAAGCTTTACGAAAGCTCTTTGCTTTATTCTGTTTCTCCTTAAGTCTATTTTACTATTAATAGGTAATTTTATCATTTTTTCTATATTTATAGTGAATTTTTACATAGTTCATACAAAATATCTTAATCATCTTTATATCCACTCCTCCATCTGCAACCTCCTATAGTTCTGCCCCCCACACCGGATTTCATGTATTTTGTTATTTATATTAAGGCCTATCATGTCAAGTTAGTGTACCCAGACATCTCTCAGTTTAAGTTCATCCACTGCAGTCTAGTCAAACAATCTAGAGTCATTCCCTTAAAGAAGATTAGCTCTTCCTCACATAGCAGTAACTAGCTGCAGATATTTCTTTGTCTAAGATTAGGGCCAGCTGTCCATTTTCCCATTTCTATGCTGAGATTTGTCTACTGAAGTTTGCATGTGTCATTTGCATGCTGACACCATTGCCAAAGATTCACATGAGCAAAATCCCAGGAGTCTATAAAACTCTGTTTCCATATGGCCATCTGTCTTCTCTTACAATCTTTCCAACTTTACACAATGGGCCCTGAGCCCTGGGTGGGTAAAGTTTAATATAAGAGTCCTGAAAAAATACCCACAGTCTGCAGCTTCTTTTTCTCTAGGCTTTGACCATTTTGGGTCTTTTGGGTCTTTTGTGTTTCTTTCCTCTGTTGCATGAAGGGGTTTCATTGAGGAGAGTTGAGAGATGTATTAGTATTCTCTCAAACCTTGTTCACCTATGTTCTGTGGGCCTTAGGTTGAGATGGTTCATTGTAGATGTATCACTTAGGGTTGGGCATGTAACAGACACTTATTCTCTGTATGTAACCAGTTGTGGAACTCTGTAATAGTCTTTGTCTATTGCAAAAGAAATTTCTCTGATGAATGTGACTGGCATACTTGTCTATAAATATCCATATCTAGAATAGAGCAAGATATTACATTTCTCTAGGAATGTGGCAGTTTTTGGATTTTCTCTAAGATCTGTGACATCCTCAACGATGTGTATTTGGCTTTATTTATAGTGACACATATGAGTTCCCCCACATTGAGCAGGCTTTAACTTCAACTAGCTAACTGTTGATTAATTCCAAGATAAAATTCCACTACTGTCCCAGTATAGTTTGCTGTGCCCATCACTACTATGATTATTAGGCCTTAAAGCTGTTGTTGGACCACCGATGTTCTCCTTAGTAACTTGCATGGTGTCCTACAGAACTATAAGAGTTAGTCTTCAGGGAGGTGGCTTCCAGCTCAGTTCCAGCTCCATTGCTCCCAGTCCTGTGTTGCAAATATGTCCTATCTTCAGTAAACATTGTTATCTTCAAGTTCTGGGAAGTAGACAAGGACTGTGGCAATAGCTTGTATAATCTGAGGAGTCCATTAGACTACCCTGACCAACAACTGGAAGAGAGGCTTCTCTTTTGTGGCACTGTTTGTTGCTATATAACCTTCAGCACTATGTTCAAAATGAGTGGAGATACTCAGCAACCTTGTTTGATTCCTGATTTTAATTGGAATGCTCCAAGGTTTCCTATATTTAGAATGATGTTGGTCATGGGTTTGCTTTATATACCTTTAATTATGTTGAGGTGTGTTCCCTTCTATCCAATTCCCTCTTGGACTTTTAACATGAATGCATCTTGGATTTTGTCATATGATTGTTTTGTATCTCTTGAGCTGTCCATGTAATTTTTGTCTTTGCATTCATTTAGATGATTTATAACATTTTTTGCTTATATATATTGAACCACCCCTGCATCTCTGGTATAAAACCAGCCTGATCATGATGGGGTGGGTGATCTTTTATATGTGTGTCTGTAAGTGGTTTGAAGTACATTGTTGAGAATTTTTGCATCAATATACACTAAAGTTCTGGATTGACAGTTTTTTGTTTGTTTGTTTGTTCCTTTACCTGGTTTTGATATTACAGTAATGCTGGTTTCATAGAAGGAGTTTGGGAGCTCTCTGTTTCATTCTACCCTTTTGAATAATTCAAGTAGTATTGGTTGTAGATTTTCTTTAAATGTCTGGTTGAATTCTGCTTTGATTCCATCTGGGTCTGGGCTTTTTCTAGTTCAGAGGTTTTGTATTACTGTATCAGTTTTCTGATATGTTATGAATTTGTTTAAGTTGTTGATTTTTTATTGGCTTAAATTTGTGGATTCCATGAACTTAGACATTTATCATCTTTTTTTAGGTTTTCAAATTGAATAGAGTATAGGATTATAACGTATTCCCTTATAATGTTCTGAATCTTTTTCTTGTCTTTTGTGATGTTTCCCCTTTCATATATAATTTTGTTGATTTGGATTTGGTCTTTCTTTTTGTTTAACTGGGTTAAGGGTCTGTCTTGTTTATCTTTCAAATATGAACTCTTGGATTCATTGATTCTTTGTACTGTTCTCTTTTTTCTGTTTTGTTAATTTCTGCTTTTATTCTTTTTATTTGAGTTTCATTTGTTCTTGTAGTTGAAATGTTAAGATATTTATTTGTGCTCTTTCTGATTTTTTTAATGTAGGCACTTATAGCTATAAATTTTCCTCTTCTGACTATTTTTAAAGTGTCCCAGCAGTTTTGGAGTTGAATTATCTTATTCATTTAGACCTAGGAATAATTTTATATCTTTTTAAATTTCTACTTTGAACTATCATTATTCAACAGTGTATTGTTTATTCTTCATTCTAGTTTTGGCATGTGGATTTGTTTTGTTGCTTGTGAATATGGTGTAAATATATAAATACAATATAAAACTCAAGCCTTACTTTTTTGTGTTGATGCCTGATTATGTTTGTTTTATTGATGTACTTTGATTGCTTTCTACTTGGCAATGAAAAGTTGGTTGTTCTTGGCTTCAAGTTCTCTCTTTTGATCTTGTATTGAAGGGACCCCATGGCTTCAGTCAGGCTACTCAGGGGTTTTGCAGGATAGTAAAGCTCCACTCCCTAGTTCGAAGCACTTCAGATGCCTCAGATGGATAATGCCAAGGTCTATGGTGAGGTGTTTGGAGATAGGTGTGCTGGTCCCCACTAGTCAGTAGAGAAGTCTAAGCCCTGGAGCAGCTGCAGATACTGCAGATAGTCCCATAACAGCTCACTCTGGAGGTGGAGTCAGGTACTCTCAGGCAGTCTCCAAAGGCAAGGGTCCCTATTAGCCAACAGGGAAGCCTGACCCTAGGGCAGTGGGAGGGACTACAGATGGTTCCAAATTAGGAAGAGGCACAGTGTGATTGTAAGTAAGTTCAACCTTCCAATGCTAGTCAGGTGAGTGAGTTTCAGGTGCTCTCTGGCAGTCTCCAAAGTTCTGGGCCCCTATTAGCCTGCCCTTGGGGCAGTAGGAGGGATTTTTGACATATTTTAATGATAGGAATTTTTGCTTGTTTGTGACACAACTACAACCTAGGTTGGCGTTGAATTCACTATGTAATGTCAAGGAACTTAAACTCTGATGCTCCTGAGTCTGTCTTTTACCTTCTTGGGTTTCAAGTGTGTGCGTTCATTCTCGTTTTATGCAGTGCAGTGCTGAATATCAAATCCAGACATGTGCCCAGTGTCTGGTTCTTAAGTATTTTTATCTCCACTCTACATTTTATATTTTATTATGTTAGATGTTTGGACACATCTTCCTTCCTATTAAAAATATTTAACTATCATATTTACCCTAATTTGAAGAGTCTTGACCCTTAAGACAAGTTATTAAACTTTTATTATTCTTTATGACTTCCCTCTAATTTTGTGAATATATTTTGTCCTATAAACTTTGTGTGAGACAGAACAAAGTGAGGGAGGCAGGGAGGATGGTCCTGGGAATTGACTGCTAGTGAGCAAAAGCCTATTCAGGCAGTAGCTATTAGAGTTTGATGAAATATTTAAGCATAAGAAATTATAATATTATGGGAGCTAACTGAGAGCATTCTGTAAAGTGTCTTTATTATTTATTTCCCTTATGGGTACAAAATCTTGACAATAATACGCATGATACTTAGGAAGCTGTTTAATGTAGGACTACAGGGGCCTCATTAGCTGATTTTTTTTAATACAATGATTTTGGCCCTTGTGTCAATTAATATTTCTGTATAAAATAGAACGAATAACTCTTACTACTTGGGTGCCTCTAGTGGATGTTGGACCCTAGTGACTATGAAAGAATAATTGAAATAAGTATTCATAATAACCGTATGTACACTGCCTGAATAAATTTTTGTTTCTCTACTTGAGAAAAGAAGTTTGAAGAGTGGGGAGAGGTCTCAGTGGATAAAACAACTGTCTCCCAAGTGTGAGATTGGTGTTCAGATCTTCAGGACTACATAAAGCTTGTTGCTATGGTATATGTCTGTAATTCTAGCTCTTGTACAGACGGTGATATGCGATGCGGCGACTAGAATTTCTAGAAGTTCTTATGCCAGCTATCTGGATGTATGCAGCAAGGAACAAGGGACTGTTATCCAAGTAATTCACAGGAGTAGTACTTACCAGTGCCAAAAGCTGTCCTCTGACCTCCAAATTGCACTGTGGCAATTGTGTCCATGTTCATACAGACATGTTATACAGAAAAGTATAAAAATCACAAATCATATTTGTGTTATACAAATAATTATGTACTTGTTCAATATTTGTCCAGTTTTCTAAACTGTATAAGAAATTAGTCAACTTAGTGTTATTTTACAGCTATATACAAATCCTTCCTTCCTTCTGACTCCATATATCTTTCCTTACTGAGCTTGAATTTTTTCACCCAAACAACTAGTGTATTTTGAAAATATTTGGTATATATAGGTGAGATTCTTTAGCTATGTTTTCATTTCCTTTAAGTTCATATTTTATCAATATTATAAATGAGTTATTTATTTTTATTTTTAAAGTGATGAAATTGTTTTGTGTTGTCAAGGCTTGCTGTGGGCACCTGGGCTGAAGTAGGTCTCCTTTCTCAACTTGATAGGTGCACAGTATCCCACCTAGCATATTATAAGATATTCTATAAGAATAAAAAACTCAAGTTTTTTGAAATGGAATTTTAAGTCTTTATAAATTTCAGTGCTTACCTCAGGGTTTTCTTAAAAAATTAATATAATCAATAATGATAATAATAATAATCAACTCTTATCTGAGAGACTGCAGAAATGTGGTTAAGAATATGCTTACTGCTTTTCCAGAGGATACAGGTTCAATTTCCAGTACCCACGTGGCACTTCTAAGGGATCCAAAACCCTGGGAAATTGTACAATTATTGTTTTTCAAAAATCATTAAAGGATGTGTGTGTGTGTGTGTGTGTGTGCATGTGTGTATAAATTAAGGATTTTCCCCCTTATAGTGGGAAATGAACTTAGGACCTCACACATTCTAAGCAAGCATTCTACCATTGATGGTTGTCTTAACCTACTTTAAGCATATATTTTAATAGAAAAGAAATCTGAGTCTTTTGTTATTTACTGTCTCAAAATTAAAAAGTTGATAAGACTACTTTAAAAACATTTTATTTATTACTTTTATTTATGTGTATAAATGTATTGTATAAATGTATTGCCTGCATGCATATAAGTGCACCTGTGTCATGCAATGCCTGTGGAAGTCAGAAGTGAGTGTAAGCTTTCTTGGGAACTGGAGTTACTGATATTTGTGAGCAGTCATGTGGGTGCTGAGAATTGAACCCCAGTCCTTTGCCAGAGTAGTTAATGCTCTTAATCACTGAGCTGTCTCTCCAGCCAAAATAAGACTCCTTTTATATTTAGTGAGGCTATGGGACTGTAAATCTACTGAACTTCCCATTAGTTTTTAATAAGGTAGTCAACAAATATTTTTTAAGTATTTGTTATGTAATATGTGTGTGTGGTGTGCATGTGTGTATGCATGTTTATATGTGTGGGCAAATATTTTGTGCAGGTTTATATGTGTGTATGTATGCACGAGGAAGCACAAAGTTGGCATCTGGTTTCTTATATTTTATTTCCACTATGTTTTCAGACCTTGCTGAAACGGGAGCTTGCTGGTTCTGATTAGTCTAGCTAACCTTCTTCTTCCAGAGTCTCTCTCTCTCTCTCCCTTCAGTGGTGAGACACAAGGGGCTGTTAAGCTTACACAGTTTTTAATGTGACTTCTGGAGATCATAACTCCAGCCTTCACACATGCGTGGCAAGTGCTTTATGCACTAAGCCATCTCAATTATTCAAATATATATATATATATATATATATATATATACATGTGTGTGTGTGTGTGTGTGTAACTTCTACTTGAAAAAAAATACTGATGTCATAAAAGACTGATAAGCCCTTTGTTCATTGTTTTTGGAAAATTGAGATAAAAACAGAAAATATTGTAAGGAGAAATGTTTACATATGAATGTTCAATGGATTATACCTAAAAGTTTTTTTTTTTTAATAGAAAGTAACAGGCTAAATAACTACGATTCCACTGCCATAGGTATTGTGGCTATAATACAGTCTACCATGAATTTCCCAAAATTATACTTTCCTAGTTTTCTCTTTCTGTGTTTTATTTTTCTGCCATTCCACCTATTTACCTCCCATTAGCAGTTCTGAGATAGGGTCTCACTCTAGCTCAATTTGCTTCAAACACGCCTGAATCGTCCACACATGCTTGCAGTGTGCACTGTCTTTTCCAACCTCATTATTTTTTTTTTTTCCTGTGGCTTATATGTTCTTAAATAAAAGATATATTGTTATAATATCTGTTTTGTTAATAATGTCATTTTAAGCCACCAGTAACAAAGTTAAAATAAGAAATATGATTCTAAACTTGTATTTCTTATACTGAAATCGTCAACACATGTTCCAGTTTCAGTCAATAAATATTTCTATCCTTGTTGTCTGTAACACTGTAGTAAGCTAACTGACCAAAGTGGTGAAGCATGACACAAAATTCCCATGTTTAGGATGTAAGGATCATATCATTTTAAATCAGTTTAAATGTAATCAAGTAGAAACTGAAATTCAAAGTTTTTTTTTTTTTTTGGCAAATGTTAAGGACTGTGTCACATGCTTCTCACATCTAATAAAATTATATTAACTTTAAAAGAAAATAATCAGAAAACAACTTGCTGTGTCACCATATAATTATTTTCAAATTGTTTTAAGCATGTTATAAATGTGAAAAACATATATTCTATATTTTCTAGATATCCTATCATTTTGAGGACCTTTACTATCTTTTGTTGCGTATTGCTGATAAACCTTCTAACCAAAAAAGCTTGATAAAAACTAAATTTCAACATCAAAAGAGAAAAAAAATTTTAAAAAAACCCATTACACTCTGTATGGAAAGAGGGAGACCTGCTTAAAATAAAAATTAAAAAAAAGATTAAAATAAAAAACCAAACAGCAAAAAACCAGAACAACAACAAAAACATTTTTTAAAACAAGTATTGCTCAAATCTAATTAATGTTTTCTAATACTCATAACATTTCAAGCAATGAATTCATACATGGTTTGGAAAAATAAAAGCACAAAATAAAGTTTTTTTTTGTTTTGCTTTTTTTTTTGTTTGTTTTGTTTTGTTTTTTTAGTGAAGGATGGGAATAATATTAGAAATACGAAATTCTAACATTTAATTCTATCATATAAAATAATCCTTGAAATTATTTGTATTTTTTAGTTTGTAAACTGGTACAGGAACCATGTGGTTGAGAATGGTTTGATTTATTTTAATTTCTTTTTCATGTGTACATGTGTGTGTGTGTGGTGTGTTTTCATATGTTTATTTTCGTATGCATGTGGTGAAATTTGTGTGCGGGTATATGAATGCGCCTGGAGGCCCAATGTTGACATTAGGAGATTTTTACCTTATTAATTAATGCAGAGCTCCCCTCCGCCTTCCAAGTGCTGGAATTAAAATTAGTCTTCCATTGTGATCTAACATTTTAGGGCATTTTGAGGATTTGGACTCTCTGATCCTCATGCTTGCACAGCTTGTGATTTAACAAGTGGTCTACCTTCCTAATCCAGAGGATGGTCTAATTTCATACTGCTAAAAAAACTTCATAACTCTGACATTTAATGTTGAATTATGCTTGACATATGATTATCATATGAGTAGAGTTTATAATTATACTAGTAAGGTAAAATTAAAGTGTTTTCAATGAACATTTTCTAAATCATTTACATTTGAGGTAGAAGCGAACAGAACTTGTTATGTAACACAGAATCATGAATAATTTTAATCGTACACAGTCACAATGTCTCTGTTTTCCCTTTTGTAATATATGAGACATCTGTCCCTACTTATGATGTTTGTTGCCAATATATGAAACTTAATAAGATCAACTGATGGATGCTTGTTAAACTTAGATAGTGGGTTTGATATTATAGTTACGTGTCTCACTAACTGCAGCTTGAGGGGCAAATATTATTACTTTAATTTTATATATAGTTTCCAGAAATCAAGTTCCTCACTTAGGATTAGTCACATGGCAAGAATTCAAACACAGTAGGTCATAGCAGGTCACAGCATAAACCAATAAACAGAGCTCCTAATATTCTAACTAGTTATTTAGTTATACTAATGAGTTTCTGTAAGCTGTAGGAATCCTGTGTACAGTGAAGGAATAGCTCTTTGCTTCCATAACACCTCTAACAGAGGTAATCATACACAGCCAACATTACACTGGGCCAAATGTTCGGCAGATAGGCCTGCTCTAAAATAGTAACTAATAGTCTGATTCATGAAGGATATTGGCTTGGAATCATCTTTTTAGAAAGAAGTGGTTATGTATACATTAAATGCCTCTAAGCCTTGAGTTTGTCAACATTCGATAATACCAGATAATACCAGGGGCTTTGTTTTACTTATTACTAGAATTCCAAATTGATGGTCAAAGTGAATTACCATCAATTTGAAATTTCATTTGAAATAAAAATAAATAAATAAATAAAATTATACTTGATATATGAAATGAATTTAAATGTAAACATTCCAGCAGTATTTTTCATTCTTTGTTATCTGCATATCTACTTGTATATTTATATGTACATGTAGATCTATTCACACATACACAAAACATTGGAAATTTGGTATTTTCTCCCTAGACTTGACCTATTAAAAATATATTTTGTGCACATAAAAGACATGCTGTCTACAACGAGAGCCACATTTGGCAACCCACTGAAGAAGTCATATTTTTTCTAGAATTGATTGATGGTTTGCTAAGGAAAAGAACAGTGGGTTTGGGGGAAAATGTCATAAAACAGAAAATAAATATGAACTACTGTGGTATTTGGCAACCTTTTATCAACTCTGCTCAGCCAAAAGGGCAGCCTGCCAAACCTCAAATGCAATTGCATTGTATCCAGAGTGGATAAAAATACTGCAGGAAGCAAGGCAAGAGAATCTCGTTAGGGGGAAGAAAGTATGGATTAGTCAGAATATTTGTACATGTGCTGAAAATCTGTTGATTTTTTTTTCTTTTATGCAGTGCAAAGTAGAATGAAGATCAGGTTCTGATCTCAGCTGGAAGTAGCTAGTTGACATAAGTTTGCTACTTAACCACAGTGAACCTGATAGCCATCCTGTGCAACATAAGAGGATTACAGTCCATGACTGTTCTCCTCCATCCAGGAATGAAATTATTATTTCTCAGTTCCTAGACTAAATTTTAATTTTACTTAGTTAAAAAATTCCATCTTTATTGACACTCTTTGTAGGCAACAGACTTTCTATCTCTGGATTTACTAGAATATATTAGAGCCCCAATGTTGTCTTTGGAACTCACTACTGTGCATCTTGAGTAAGTCTGGAATACAAAATTAATTCCCTTGTTTGGCAATTAGGGCAGAAGAATATTCTCCAGCGATTTGCTACATATCCTAGAGGATTTCTCTAATATGTGTACTTTAAGAAACACGACAAAATCAACTTTTCAAAGTCAGAAGTATTTATGTAAAACTGAACAAAGTTGGTACTGTATAGCAACACCCAATGAATCATTCAAAATCCTGAGGAGCATAAGTAAACAATGCAAACAATGCATTAAGTAGTACTTGTTAGTTATCTGCTATGATGAGATAGGCTGTACACTAAAATGGGATCCTATATTTCTCCCAAAGAAATCCTTCTGTCAAATCCATGTGGTTAGAAAACATGGCCATTGTTGTGAAAATTTTAAAAATATGGCCATTTAGGTAATTTTCATCATGTTCCAGCTGGACCAGTGTCATGCTAGCAATTTCTTCTCTATTTGTCTGAATTTTTTGCCATTCCACCTATATCAAAGATAATAAGTAACTATAGGTTGAAAGTGTGGATTTCATAACTCTTCATTCATTGGTGAAAGCCGGGGAATATGTTTGTGACATCCCAAAAGTTACAGCAAAAGAAATTATATTTTTCATATAGGAAAATTCTATCTGAGTTATGCTAGGAACTAACTTGACTTCATAAGAATAATTCCAGGTAGTTATTGGCTTACTTTGGGGCAGTAATTAGTGAAGGGAGTTTTCTTATTTATTTCATATACTAATTTTAATAATGAATCAGTGCATGCTTTACAATTCATGTAAAAAGAAGTAAAAGCCAGCTGACCATTTTACTGCAGTGCTTCTAAAACCATCCATCATTTACAACCTATAGCCTGATAGGAAAATTTGCCTTAATTTTTTTTGTTGTTGTTGTTCTTAAAACAGTAAGCAATTTACTATTCATGAAAAATGTCTTGAATATACATTTCACATGACCACTATCCTTTACCTTATTACATAGGATGAAACAGGAAAAGCATCCTCATCATGTAAGTATTGGTAATCTTTAGTAAATACAACACTGAAAAGGACTTTAACCCAGAGAACAGGTTTACAGCTGAGTTATTTCAGAGTTTGTTTAGAGTACAATGTAGCAAACCATGGCATCTTGCTAGAGGAAGACAAAGGTCAAATTAAATATATACAAGTTAATTAGATAGCAAGGTTCCTCACTGGTAACAATGGATTCACATATCCAAATGCTGACATTACAGCAGGGTCTCATTGATTTCTTTTTCTTTTGTTAATCAGTCAAATGGCTGCTTATAGCAAAAGCGTGTTGTGGTCAATCAGCAGTCTCTGTCAAGCTCCAGGCTGAGTCCTTGAAGCCGCCCCTGGCACCCAGTGAGCCATAGACAACTGGTTATTACACCAAGCAAATCACACAGATCACCTAGCTGCATGTCTGTCTCAGTCAGTTGGAAAAGTATCTTCGTAGTTTGTGGATTATTCTACAAGCCAGCACAGTAACAGCACACAGTTTTCCTGGTGCTATTTAAAATACTTTACTACACCAAGAAATATAGACGATTGTTCCTTCTCATGGGTCAAATTATTTATAACATTAGTCATGCAGTTCTCTACCCAGTAGTCTCTAAACCTGTTTGCAATATGCATATGGAATGAATCATTACTATAAGGTAATTCAAAACACCTTAGAGTAAAGGAGATTTGAGGAAATAAAATAAAAACCCACTTCCCTGATCCTGAAAGCAGCCACAGGAAAGGGATTTCCTAAGTGAGTGGCTGATTTTATCACTTTAGAGGATCACTTTAGGAGCCCTGGTGGCATTGGGTATGGAGGGACAGATGTCAAATGTTCACTGAAGATCATGGAGGCTTGACTCTATTCAGTAAAATAAATTATTATTATTATTAGCCTGCAAATAAGAAGCGCTTCTTTCCTTTAGTTCATGAGTGTTATCTTAAACCAGTGATTACTTTATAGAGAGCCTTGGTAGCAAGTAATCACTAACACTACATTTCATTGCTTTTTTATCAATCACTTTTTAATTTTTTGTATCAGGAATTACATGTTTACAAAAAACAGAGACTAGAAAATGAATACTTGTTTATGGCATGGGGATCAAAATTGCGTGAATTAGATATGAACCTCTAGGGACAGGATACTACCCCCTAGAGAGGCTGGAATCCTAATTAATTACACCTATTAGTTACATAGGAAGGAAATTCAATCTTTACCCTGTGCTCAGAGACAATACCACTTGAAAATCCGTATAATGCATTTTAATAACTGAGTTTTAGAGGGGGATGATTAAACTAGTAACTTCTATACTTTAATATTTGACTACTGAGTTTAAGAGTCTGTTAGAACCTGGTTAAATTGGGGAAGGAAAAAAATTGTATAACAAAGTGACATTGTTCAAGTGACGCTTACCACAGTAGTGCTTTATTTATCACCTTATATTTTAAACTAACATAGAAAATAATGAAATTCAAGAGTAATCACAAGAAGTTCATACGTTCTCACATTTCGAAAATTTGTTCTCAATTGCTCTGCAAGGCTATAGGACATAAATTAATTTCTAAATAGTATGTTAATAGATGTATGCTATTTAGGCAGAAGTTTTAAGGTTTCCTGATTCTTGAAAGAGAAAAATTAAGTCTTTAAGTCTTTAAGCTTTGTAATATTTTACATAAATAGGCATTCTTTATTTTAGATTAAGTAACCACTGAATATAGCACAAGACCCATTTTTCAAAGAAATTAAGTTTGCCAATGTCTATCTGAACTAGTAATATAAAATATGAAATTATGAGAGCTACCAATGTAATAGGTGAATAATATTAAATTGCATTTAGTAGGAGAAATTATGTTTGGTTTGCTCAATTATCTGTCCTCTTTTTAAGCATCCTTTATGACTCAGTGGCCTCTTACATGTGATCTCCATTCCAGTAGGTACTATATTGTCATAGAAAGTTAACTCATTTTATTCCTGAAAGGCTGGTAAAAAGAAAAGAAAAAGAAAAAGAAGAAGAAAAACTCTGTTTCTCTCTAAACTTTTAATATTTAAATCTCTTATTATAGATGTATTTCTGAAACTGGTCAACATAAACAGGATTCAATTTCTAATAGACTAAAACAAATAACTAGCTCTAAGGAAAGGAAACTAATACTTCTATGCATAGTTGATCTGTTTGGAAGCTGAATTTTCGTCACGCTACATACCCTTTTCGACATACTCACAAAACTAATAAATATTAAAACTCATAAAAATTAAAAATATACCACTGCACATATCATAAAACCCAGGGATACAACACTTAAGGAATACTTACCCTTACTATCATGAATTTGAATCTAGTGAACCCTTTAGAAATATAACATCTATTTATGTATTATATTATTTTTATTTTATGTGTATTGTCTGCAAGTGCACCCAAGTCCTGAAATGCCAGTGGTGGTCAGAGGAAGGAGTCATAGCTCTTAGAACTGGAGCTAAAGACTGTTGTTACCCACCATGTGAGTGCTGAGATCTGAACCCAGGTCCTTTGTGAGAGTAGCCCTTTTCAAAAATAGCCAGTTCTCTTAACCACTGAGTCATCTCTCCAGCCCCAGAAATATACTATTTAAATAAGTTGTACTTTTCCAATGATAATAGTAAGACTGTGTAGTTAAGAGTGAGAAGTTATGTTGACTTTTTGGTTCCTTTTCTTTGTTGTTTGTTTTATTAAGATAGGGTCTTCATATAGCTTCAACTGGCCTAGAACTCACTATTTAGTGCAAAGTGGCTTCCAATTTACAGAGATCCACCCTGTGTGATTAAAGGTGTATGCTACCATGCCTGGCTATATTGACACTTTGAAAGGAAATATAATTTTTACAAACCCTTAGCATTCCTTTGGTTTGCTTAATAATTCATCTTACACTTAACTTGCAGATTATGTGTGTTTTGGAAGATAAATATGTAATTTCTTGAAGGGTGAGAAGTATTATTTCTGAATAAAGATATATTTTGAAGAATGCACAAATGAAATGAGTACATTTAATAAACAACACAAAACTGACATGTTAACTGCACGTTTTGGAATTATGTAACGAGTTCTTGCTTATATTCCTACGCTAATTTTACAGAGCTCTGCTTGAATTTAAAAGCATCGCCTTCCAATGCCCCACTAAATAAAATGATAAATTCTGACACTCTTCTAATTTGCATAACAATTGGCCACAAAGAGTAATTCATTAATATTCAATGAAGTTCTAATTTGCACAATGCCTGCAGCAATATGTAAACTTCATTTTGCTTTAAGATGGAAATTTGTTACAGTGCAAATATCAGTAAGTATAATTTTATTAATCAGTCTAAAAGAACATTTGAGTCTGTGACCTTGAAAATATCTCTACTTTTGTCCTAGAACACAAAGGAGAAAGAAAACTACTGCCACTCTTTTTCTGTTGTTTTCTAATATTGTATACTTATTCTTATATTTTTAAATATATAGTAATACAATGTTCCTTTCTAATTCAAAGACAGCTTATTTAGTTTTTTATCATTTACAAAATTGGTTTTATTTCCTATTATGTTATTTTTTATATTTTAGTATTTACTAGATTTTTTTAAATTTCCAAATGAATTGTGATATTCATATAAGATATATAGACATATTCAGCTTCTTGGAGATTTCACACTACACACTGTGTAATCCTTAATAGCTTTTCAACTCACAAAGATCTGCATGCCTGTGTCTCCTAAATGCTGGAACTCAGGCATGTATCATAGTGTCTTGCTACTCGGTTTTAATTTAACTGTAAGATACTGTACAGTATATTTAAAGTAAATTGAAACAAATCATCTATAGACATTATTTGTTCCTTAAAAATAGATTATAATCAAAAGAATAAGTGATCTTTATGCATCTTAGTTTGTTATGACTTATCTGATAACATGAAATAGTTCTCCATATTAGGAGAGAGCAAGTTCATCCACAATGGAAATTTTGCTCATACATTTGGTTGTAAACTTATACATCAATATGTGATTATTCATTGAGGTACCATGCTACCTATGATAATCTGCTAAAGCATTATGACTTTTTTTTTTTCTTTAAAAAAATTATTTGAGGTTTATCTTACTCTGCATCCCGGCCTTCTCGTGATATCATGGAAGTCTTCCTGAATCAGCCTCTAAAAGGGCTGCCTGGGTCATAACAGTTTTTACACTACACACTGTGACAACAATAATACTCAGGTTGCAGCATTCAGACAGCATCTGTCATTGGAATCATGATTCTAAGGATAGGTCTGTTTCTCATGGCAGCCTAATTGCCTTTTCTCATTCCATCAGTGCACTTACCGTCTTTATCATTAGTCTGTATAATTTATCTGAAATATTTACCAATTAAGAAAAGACAATAAATTGTCATGACAATAAGTTGCAAAACACATGGTTTTGAGATGTGCAAAAAAATGATAAAACTTTCTCTAAAAAAACAATAGTATTAAAGAATATTGAGCAGGTCAAATACTACAGTCATTTTACTGTACATATATGCCTTACTTTCTTTGGGAGAACAACAGTGGTACTATGCTTGACATTGGAAAAGTGATTGTATTAGTTAATTTAACGTGTTCTATTAAAAGAAAAAATAACTGCCAGAATCCACTTAAGGGAGAAAGAGGTTTCTTTAGGCACACAGTCCAGAGAGTGAAGCATAATGACTCACTTCGTAGCAGTAGAAGAGCAGGTGCCTGGTCACCTGGTAGACGGCAAGGAAGAAACAGAAGGTTCTTCTGGCAGGGAGTCTGGTTGAGATTTAACCCTCAAGTCAAGCCTTAGTGGTTCTCAGCTATCAGATTTTTGGATAATTCCACTTCACCAATTTTTCAGCGACAGCTAAATGTATTTAGATTACACAAACTTTTCAATAAAATGCAAAATAACTTACTAGAATACCTCACAAATATAAGTGGTTCATAATCTGAAGATTCCAATGAAGGTACATTTAAGTTTACAGAGAAAGAGTCAGATTTTGGGTTAAATACAACTAATTTGAATATTTCTATGTCTACTGCTTAGTTATTTCCTTAAAATTCCACTCAATGTGTTATATTATTTCACTGCTTTGTATCTTTTTACCTATTGTATCTCTCCACAAAATTTTATTTCCTATATCCCACATTCACTTTTGAAAATATTCCTCAGCTACAAAACGTAAACTTCAAATTCTGCTTGCAGTCTTAAACACCTTTCTCTTACTTCTGCGGTACTACTTTTTAATGCTCCCAGCATTTGTGTGTGAGTGACACAAGCACCAGATGATTCAAAGTTTACAAGTCTGTCTCTCCATCTCTCCTAGACTTTATGCTTCTTGAAGGCAAGAACTATTAGATTCATAATTTTTACACTGTATAAATTGTGTGACAGAAGCTCAATAAATATTTACTTAGTGAATTAATTACCTAGAACTAAATTATATTCTGAATAACACTGAACACGTATATTATTTGTATGCATATCTTATGGAAAAGTATGAATTATTTTACCTTTCCTCTGAATCTTATGGAAATATAAATTGGTCATTCTTATTTAACTTTTCAAAGCAGAGAATGTAACGGGTTTGGGGACACTGTCATTACCTACCGTACATGGGACAGCACTTAAACGGCTTCCATTAATTTAAAAAAAAGATGAATTTACAGTGATTCTCCTATGCAGTAATGATCATAGTCTGTTGACATGGTGCTCCATGGTAGGCTCCTAGATTTTAGAGACAAAGAGCAACAGCAATTTTCTTCCCCAATCTCTGACTATACAGCAAAAATGCCATAGTACTATATATAAGTGGAGCTGGCTCAAGAAATAAGCTTCCTTCACACATCTTCAAATGGACCAGGAGTGGGCATGATATCTAAGTGCTAGCTTTCCTGTACATATGAAAATCTCAGAAACTAAGAGCTAAAGAAAACTGCTCAAAACTGCTTCCCCTAAGCCATGCTGATTTTCATGATAATACGAGTTTGAAGTGAAAGCCTGAACTGTTTGTTTTGTTGAATAAATCACTGATTAACCTGTTAATATTGCTTAGGAGACAGAGGAGGGAGTATGCACACAGTCACACTAGAGCATTACTGGGCAGCAGTTACTGCTTTCCTAAGGAGAGAGGAGCTAAATCCTTCCAAAAGCTGCAAGCAGGCACACAAACAAATCAGTGGGGGAAGCAAAAGGATACAATGGAATTCAATGTCTGTAGTAACAAAGAGATGCTGTTTTATAGCCACAGTAAAAGTTCAGTGGTAGAACCAAATGAGTGCAAACATTCCCTCTGTAATGAGCTGCTTTAAATTGACAGCATTATCATGTTTTACCACCTCTGAGAAAACATTTTTATTAGCTTGATTGGCAATAAGTAAATAGAGCCCGCTTCCTTCTCTCTACTAGATAAATGTGAAGGAATGTTTATATAAAAATAAAGAAACCACAAAAGAAAAGGAGACATGATTATATCATTCCCAATCAGGACATCTTATATCATAGATAAACAGTAGCTGAATGTAAGACTGGGATTATGTTACATTTTGATGTTTACATTCAGTCATATAATGGCTTGAAATATTCTGTTAGAGCTACTGTGAAAATATTTTTTGTAAAAGTGTTAACAATTATATTTATAAATCAAGTTTGTTTTTGTGCATAACACTATTTATTTGAGATCATAAAGAAACCATAAATTTCTGTGAAATTTAATTATCAAATATTGACCAACATTTAACTGAAAATGATCCTTTTTACTTTTTATATCTTTCTTATTATTTTTTTTCATCAGATTCTCATGGAACTCAGGCTTCCCTTGAGGATATAATACAAATGAGTCCAGTCTTGACCCTTCTGTCTCATTTTCCTCAATGTGGGTTATAGCCATACACCAACACACAGTTTCCTGTTGACTTATAATTTCAAGTGTGTGTGTGTGTGTGTGTGTGTGTGTGCATGTGATTTAGTTCCATTTACAAACTTATTCAGAACCTTGTAAGCTAAAACTAATTAGGTTCTGATAACTTTAAATTTACTTATTTAAAAATACATATGTAACTTGGAGTGATATAGCACTGTAGGAGTGGAAAAGGGACAGAAAATGCTAGTAACAGTGCACAGGCTTATATAAAGTTCCTTTGCTTGATGAAAGCCTTTATAGAGTGATATACACATACCATGAAAACCAGTTAACTGGCTGCAATACAGTATTGACAGCAGGAGCGTTAAGGTCAAGCAAAGTTGAGCAGCAACATTATTGCCAGCCATTCTTCCTTGTAGATCTAAACTTTAATCCACAGAGATTGTTACAGCCTCAGGTGGAGGTTGGGTGATAATAGTGGCTGTGATCCTACGGAACAGATGGTAGAGTGAATGACACCTATAAATGTGCAGGCTGTGCTGCTTCAGTGACAAGATGCTAAACCCTTCTGGCACAGAAGTAAAAAGACAGGTGTCTTGACACAAAAAGAAGTATCAAAACTCTGCCTCTAACCATGTATTACAGTGGAGCAAACTCCTCAGTTTGAAGTTACTGAAAGTCTAAATTGGGCTGAATTGATAAGGGAAAATATTCTTGGAAGTTACCTACAAATATTTCCTTCTCCCTCCCTCCTTACCTCCCTCCCAGCCTCTGTCCCTTCCTCCCTCCCTCGTCCAACTCTCCTTCTCTCCCTTCTCTCTGCCAAATAATTTCCCTCCTCTCCCTCTTTATCCATTCTGCCTTTCTCTTTCCTGATTTGTATTAATCTTTATCATCTAATAGTGTATTAACAGATGACCATTGCAATGCAAGTTCATTTTTAGTGAGTACATGCACCCATGTGAACATTCTCCACTTTTTATTTATAACACCAAAACAGAACTTTTCTCTGAAAGAATTATAAAGGACAGTGAAAATTTTCAGTCACCTTTATGCCTGCTTTCAGTGTAATGTGAACTCAGGCCCTCTCTCTCTCTCTCTCTCTCTCTCTTCTCTCTCTCTTCTCTCTGTCTCTCTCTCTCTCTCTCTCTCTCTATATATATATATATATATATATATATATCCATATATTATCACTGTAATTAGCAATGTCAGGTGTAGTGAGTTATTTGGCCAACAGGGAAAACACAATAGTGCAAAAACCAATTTAATGAATGTACTTACTTAAGTTCCATTATCACTTCAACAGATTACTCCTTCTAAAAGGTATTAAAGGTAATAACATTTAATCTACATGCTTGAATGTAACAGCATTTTTGAAAGCCAAAGAAAATAAAAGTCAATAATCAAGTAAAGCACCTGTTAAAATTTTAGGCCCAATGCTTTCTAAGGAAATTATTTTTTTATAGCTGACTTCTCATATCCCCTTCCCTTAGTTTTTAAATAATACAGTCATATATTTTTCTAGAAAGAGTGAAAAATATGATGGAGCAATAAGCTGTTTTATATTATCCCATTTAAATATTCTGGCAGTAGAAATGGATGAAGAAACACATTGTGAATATTGCAGTGGAACATGAGGCTGTGGCGTGTGTTTTGGTTAGTGGCAACGTGAATGACAGCACTGGAGACAGCAGTGCTAATATTTAGATCTGATGGAGACTTGAACTTGCTTTATTCCACTCATAAAATCTGCAATTGCTTCTGAAAATAATACAAGCTCTTTTGTAGCATTATTGTTCTCAACTTTGTCTTTTTTAGTCTATGTATAGCAAAAGAAGTTCAGTTCACCCGTTGTTACTATAAATCTAAAATTTGACAAATGAAGGCAGAAGGCTGTGGCATGTGTACAGTCAGGATTAAATAACAGTGGGAGCCCAGCCTCTCCATGGATAACTCTGTGGTGTCTGGTAAGCAGATCATAGACTAAATGTAGGCTCAGGTTTTCCATTTTCTGATTATTACATGACAATGCATTATAATAGTCCTGGATCTGCAGAAAGAGCATTGTCAATACAGTGCTTGATGTACAAGCACGAAAACCTGAGTTTGGATCCCCAGAGCCCAGGTGAAAAACAACAACAAAAAAACAGGTGCCCATGTTGGAACCTCAGCACTGAGGTTCAGACAAAAGCAGATCCCTGGAGTTTATTCAGAAGCTGCATATACAGGAAGTGAACCTATAAAAAAACAACAACAACAACAACAACAACAACAACAAAATAATACGTTAGAATGAGTCAAAGAAGACACTTGGCATTGACACACGAAGTCAACTTTTTCCCTCGACACACACGTGGACACACCAAAATAAACATGTATGTATACCACATACGAAGACATTATTTTATCTGTGCTATAAATATTATTTGCCCAGTATCTTAAAAAATTTCAATTGGTAGCAAATGGTCATTTGAATCATTCTGGTTTGGTTTATTTATTTTATTTTACAAAGGATGCTGAAATGCTGAAATCTAATTAAATGCAGAATTATTGTTTGATTGATTTACCCTTGAAACTAACTTATTTCTTAATTATTTAGCAGTTTTATTTAACATTCAGATGTCACACAAATTTCATGGACTTAATAGTTGTTTGACCAAACAACTATCCAGTTCAAAAATTATATACATATATATGAGAGCTCATTTGTATGTGTAAGCATACATGGTCATTTTAATTAACCAAATTTCAAAGTTAACCTATACTAGTCTTATAAATTCTCTCAATTTTGACTTCATAAGACTGTAATCTATACCTGTGTTCTGCTTAACTAAAGCTTATATTCATGATTTTCAAATATTGTATTGTTAAAATAATATAACACACTGTATTACCTACTATTATGAAATTTTTCATGTGTCACAGAAATAAATCCTGAAGGTGACAGATGGGCCAACTAGAAAGTATTTTCAATGACTTCATTAAATAAACCACACGAATATTCTTTAATAGACCCTCAGAGTTTTGTGAAGTGAAATTTGCAAGCCACTCTGGTGGAGCAATGTAAGCATTCTAAATAGGATATTATTGATTTCCATTGTAAGATCCATAACTCAGGTCTTTAAGAGTCTTGAAATAAGTATCTATTGACTTTGGGTCAGTAGAACAATGATTTTGGGGGGGTGCATAATTTAATATATTTCGGTGGTAATTGATACACTATAATATTTGTGTTGTAGGAAAAGTCCATATGATAGAACAGCACATAAAGGATGCGGTTTACATGTTTAGAAATCTATTACAACAAATTATTATTATTTATGTTCATATAAATCTAAAAACCTTTGCAGCCTTGCAGTTATACATTCTACCATTTCTAATAAACCAAAATTATTTTACTGAAGTTTTTACAAGTAGAGTATAATAATGAGTTGAGTTTTTACCAATACCCTTAAATATACCCTAGTTTTACTACAATGAGCATTACATAACACATTCAAAACATAAAATAATTGTCAAACATTATTTGTTTTTGACTCTGTGCTCTGACTCACCTACAATGATTTTGTTATAGCCATGCAAAATGTATTTGTGATTATTTGCAAGGGATCATTCTTGGCATTATTAGACATTAACAGCAGAACAATACAAGTAAATTCATTCCACCTTATTTTGCTAAAATTTCAATGCTGGAGTCAAATGATAGTTAAACTTACACATCAGTTTTCACCTTATTTAAGCTTTGGAGCTGGAGAATTTGCATAGGAAAGGTAAATAACCTATGTATAAATTGGTTTGCATTAAAGTACTCATTATATTTGATTGTTGAAATTTAACTAACATAGAAAATGTACATTGATTGGCTAAGATAAAATACAACTGTACAAATAATTAACATGATTAAACTTCCAAGTACAGAAGATTTCTGTTTTGAATGCATAGGCTTTTATAGATTAAGAATATGATGGGCTGGAGAAATGGGTCTGTGTTTAGGAGGACTGGTTGCTGTTGAAGAGGACTTGGATTTGATTTCCAGCACCAACATGGTGGCTAGCAACTGTCTAACTGTCTGTAACTCCAGTTCCATGGCTATCTGCTGCCCTCTTCTGACCTCTGCAGGTGTTATGCACTTACAAACATGCAGGCAATACACATGTGCACACACACACACACAAAAAAAAAATAAAAATATTTAAAAAATAAAAGAATATGAAAAAAGTTGAGCATAGTGGCTTATGGCTTTAATCCTAGCACTTGGGAGGCAGATACAGATAGATGTCTGTGAGATACAGGCTAACCTGGTCTCTATCACGAGCTCCAGGCCAACTGGAGCTACAAGAAGTCCCTGACTCAAAAAGATTTAAATAGTTACAAATTTTTAACTATAAACAGGAATATCATATATGTGTCTGGTTAGTTGGTACACATGAGAGAAGTGATATTTCAAATCATTGGATGAAAATAGAATTTTCTCTAAATATGGATGGGGTAGGAGTAACAGTTATTTACTTAAATTGAATTATCAAGTAGGCTGCTGCCTCAAACCATATAAAAATAGTGATCCAATAGAAAGAGCAAAGCACATGAGGTAAAATCAATACTGTAAAAAAATAATATAGGAACACATCTCCATGTGAAAGAATAGGTCTACAAAGTAGAAATGTAGTAAACTGAATAGACACCATTAATAGAATTGACACTGAAAGGGCCAGACATGATGGTGCTTACCCTAGCACTCTGGAAACCAAGATAGGAGACTAAAGTTTCAAGACCAAGTTGGACTGCAAAAGGAAACCCTTTCTCAAAAGCCAAAACCAAAACCCCCAAACACCAATACAGAAAAAGAACTTCTTCTTATGAGAAGCACTGAATTTGAATGAAAATTAAAAGTGGAAAATATTTCCATTGTTAAACTTGTGAAGGATTACCATCAAAACATCTCATGAATGCCTATGAATAAATGCAAAAGACAGTAATCCTTTGGAAAAAAAATATGTAAAAGAATATTTCTTAGGACTGGCTGTACAATGCAGCATTAAAGTCCTTAGTCTGGTCAAAGCCTTTGCCTTAGTAAGAAAAAAGAGAAAAGAACACATGTTACAGTAGAAAAGGCAAAGAGAAACACGTTTTAATTTTATAAAATGCTATCTTATATCATTATCATGGAAAAGCTGAGTAAAAATAACAAAATATACAGTCGTTTCTGTTATCGTCGTGTCTCACCACTTGGGGCCAGCCCGAGGGTTTGAGGGTGAGTAGAGGCAGAGTCACGCCGCAGACTCCAGGAGTTAGATGGGAAGCAGGCCAAGTGCATGGCACCGCCAACTCGTATAGCACTGCGTACACGCGTGACTGCAAACTCTTTTATTGAATAGGTGCACAAGCTCTTATAGGCCTGGATAGCCAATGACCTTATGGGGTGGGGTCCCAAATACAGCCAATAGTAAGTTTGTCCCCAGGTAGGCAGGTACTTTCCAGGTGCTGGTCTCACAACCAGCCAGAGCAGAACACCACACCCACAGGAGCCATTCCTCTATTCCTCCTAGCAGGTGGCCTGCCTAGGCACACCTCACATTATGCCCAACAAAAATAATATTTCACACATATTAGATTAACGGAATAAATAAATGAGGGCTCTCATGCTAAAGGGCATCCCTGTGCATTGGATGCAACATGTATTGGCTGTAGAAAAACAGTTTTAAACACTTAAAAAATAATTCATCCTTACCCAGCGACACCCATGCCACTCACTGTTCCCACTTGCAGATGAACAGTCTAGACATCTTAGTTGACAAGAGTGTGGGTAACACTAGGTTTATCCAGATGGATAGATTTATTAGTATTTGGTGCAGAATAGAGGACCCTGTCCATTGTTTGCAATTATATGCAGAGAATGTAGCCTTATATATTACCAACAAAAATTCTGACCTAGGAAAGCTCGAATTTTGTGAGAGAAGCAAGATAATTAAGAAAACAGATTGTAATTTCTCCCTTATAGATAAGATGGTTGTTAGTGAGATCGACAGAGCATAAACAAGTAGCACAGAGTTCTGAGACAAAGTTGCGATCCTAAACTTGGCTTTACTCATGGAGCCAGACAACATACGGAATCGCTTTCAGACACGAAGAGTACTAAGTATAGGCTACAACCCAAGCCAACAAATTTTCTAACTTGAACAAACAACAATAACAGAAAAAAATCACTGTGAATGGATTAGTCTCATACTAGACAGACATGCTCAGAAGATATAATTTTAAGCTGACTTTATCGCCAAGAAGAGGATCTTTTGAATACGCTCCAGGATAACAGTATTAATAGTCAGACTAATAGAAACTGTAAACCTCTGAGGAAATTGCCTTGAGGTGGAAGGGTGTTGGCTATGTAGTCAAAAAGACATTTAAACACATCTCTTTGCCAGATTTCACCCAGCTGAATTGGAACCAGTTTCTTGGGGCTTGAATTACCCATTATCCGGAGAAATTTTCTGAGGACTGAATAGGAAGGCATCTCTAAATATCTCAGGCCAGACAGTGACACACACACAGCAGTACAAATGGAAGAGTTTTGTCTTTGAAATCCTTTCTTGAAGAATTAGTATAGCTGAGCCTTCTCAAAGCAAGCAGGAAGAGAAGGACAGAGAGATGTTAAAATGCAGTAGGTTTTTTGAGAACGGAAGAAATTCTGGAAATTTCAGTGAGACCACTATCATGTCTAAGAAACTATGCATAAGTCCTGTGTTTTCAAGAGGTAAAAAAACTAAACACAAAAATAGGCAGGAATTGATCACCATTTTCAGGCCATAACTCTGCTAGGAGGATGTAGTGGGACAAGTTTAGTTTGCTGTGATTGGTCATTTTTTGCCACTTGAGATTTTGAGATACTGTATTGGAGCAAGGAATAGAACAAAAACTATTTTCTTAGTATCTAGACAGAGTTTGACCACATTTCAACCTGAACTCTAGAGAATTCAGAAGTCAGAAGGAACTTCAAAAGGTCATTTTTGAAAACTATAGGAAAATACTGGTTGTACAAGTACTGGGTTCAGTAGTTTTGCAATTACAAATATATATATATATATATATATATATTTGTATTTATGTATATATATATATATTTGTATTTATGTATATATATATATATATATATATATATATATATGTCCCATGCAGCAGGTGTATAAGGACTATCAAATAAATTATAAACCTTGCCCAAGTTTGCTGACTAGCAATGTAGTACAAGCAATGTAGTAGTACAGAGGCAGTTTTCCCCAATATTGATCTCATTTGCCTATGCTATTTCTGACTGCTTCCGGTAAGGTAGAAAAAAAATGAGATTGTACATTAACAACTTCTTTACTTTTTGCTTAAGAGATGCTAAAAAACATTTCAAAGTAATGTATTTTTATATTTCCTAGCAAAAACATTATCACTGTCCTATAGATAGTAGAGAATGCATGTATGGTGCAGGAGAAGAAGGTGCTACAGTGAGGGGTTCCTAACTAGTTGGGGATGTAAGAAAATTATCTCCAGGTGTTAGACAGCTGTGTATGAAAAGAATGGATTGCAGTTTTTAAGAACATCTTTTAGCAATGACTAAAATTCAGCACATATGAATATAGTGTTGTCTTTCTGTGTACCCCGAAGATACTTTTACTTTGGGAAATAATAATGCATGATTACATATGAGGTGCTTTGGGTTTTTGTTGTGTGCATGATGCCCCAAATTCAGGGGTATTGACTAAAGAGCAAGAAGTTACACCATTGTACATTTGTATTGAGATTTGAGCCATATCACTGATAAAATTCAAAAAAATAGAAAAAGAAAAAAAAAGTCACAAGTTAGAAATCTATCATTTTCTATACTATACCCCTACTAAGTTTTCCAAAGTACGATTTGTTTATAAGTATTTTTTTTTGTGATTCAGAGAAGCTGTATTTGGATATTAGATAAGTCTTATTACCTTGAAATGGTTTGACAATTTGTCACTGTCAGTTGTATTGCTTTCTTTATTCTTCTTGGTGCATTCCTCAGACATCATTTAGAATTAATCACTGGTCTTTATTTCATCATTAGGTCTTTATTTCTTTAAAAATGTAATTTTTGTTATATTTTCTTAAATGTGAACAACTTCATTATTCATGTACTCTGTTTTAGTGATCAGTTTCAAAATGTAAATTATTAAGCTATTTACTTGAGTTTGTTTACTCCAAATGATGCTAATCAGACCTTCTGGAAGGATGGAGCATTTAGATATGATGGTTGTGGACTCTAAAGGACCAGATATTCTAGGTCAATGGTTACAGTTCTAAGTAAACTTCACTCAACCTAACTTTCAGAAAATAGGAAAGATTTGGCTCTACTTAAGTTTCTTGATGCAATCAAATTAAAAAAAAAACTCTTTAAAGCCACTGAAAAAATTAAATTTAAAATCTCCCCATTTACATCCTGCCATGCAGCCTGTGTCTCATTTTACAAGTTCTCATGGCTACATGGATGTAGGCAGCAGACACTTTGGGTACTTTTCTTCAAATGCACAAGATTTCTGAAAAATTGAACATTTCTTCCTAGACTCTGCTTCTGTATGGTTTGGCAAGCTTGCATATGTTTAATTCTTAAGCAAATCAATTAGAAATGATGTCACCTTTCCCTGAAGTTTGTGGCTTTACAGAACTAAGGTAGACACTCAAATATTACTAGGGTGAACATCAGAAAGATAAAAATGGAGTTTGTATTCAAGAAAGTTATCTAATTGACTATAAAATCCAAAGAAACTTCATAAGCCTCAGATCAAAACTGAGATATTGAAAGTGTGTTGAAGAGGATCCAAAAAATTAAATAGAATAATATCAAATGAAAAAATTTTCTTAACATTTGGGTCATATTATGTGGTCAAAACTGTTAACAGACTATGTCATAACAGTTTTGAATTAATATCACTAATGTTTTCCAAACTCCAAGATTAGTAGCTCTTTCTCCATTAATAGATGAATAAGGATCTCAAGTAGTGAATTATTTTTGTAGAAGTCACAAACCTCACCCATAATCAGTAAGTGAACATGATAATTGGAGGTGACCTGTACATGGCCTGTTGAGGATTGAGAGATGTTCCTTTATTAAGGAGAATGGTTAAACAGTCGGTGAGTTAATACTCTCATTTTCTCAATAGCTTTCTATTGAATTAAAGAATATGAGGAGGTAGATCAGAATGATAGACAAGCAAAATTTTCCTTTAATGTTGTTGGTATCCTGTGATTTATCAGTGGAATTAAATTTTCTGAAGCAGACTTTAAAAGGATGTCTTTTCTTCCTCTAATAGATATGTTGTCACTCAGGTAAATGCTTTATAATAATTGTAATTTCTTTATTTTAAAACAAAAAGAATTTTATTAATTATATGAATGTAAGTTAAATAAAATCATTGTCATTAAAATAAAATTAATTAGGTGAAATATTGGATAATGCTGAAGGCAAATATGATATGATATAATCTTATGTGATCTCAATTAGAAATCATTCACTACTTGCAATAAATGCTCAGTAATTTTGAGTGAATATTCTGTTCAGCAATTTTTAAAGCCATTATCAATTATTCACTTATAGATATGGCTTTGGTTATAATGACATTTTATAGTAAATAATTAGAGAAACGCTGAAAGAAACAATGATAGTTGAAGAATGCTTTAATTATAAATAAAATGTTATGTACTTTGAGAACATTTGCTAGTTAATGAAACTATCACTATGTTAAGTGAATAAAACAGGTATAAAATGTGATTGATATTATGTCTTTTCAAAGAAAAATGCATAGTGTTATTATCTGTTTAACACATAAATATTTAATTAATTAATTAATTAACTAATGATTTTTTAGAAAGCATCTCCTTATATAGCTCTGCTGGCCTGGAATGTTCTCTGCAGACCAAGTCAGTCTCAGATTCACAAAAATGTGCCTGCCGTTGCTTCCAAGTGTTAGCATTAAAGGTTTGTGCCATGAAGGCTGACCATACTAAAATTATTATTTTCTTTTTGTAAATTTCTTATTGAAAAGTGTATATTTCATATAGAACATCTTAATCATCTTTCTATCCCCTTCTCCACTAGCACCCCTCCATAACCTCCCCACTGGATTTCATGCATTCTTTCATTTGTGTTAAGGCCTAATGCATCAAGTTAGTGTTCCCAGATGTCCCTCATTACAAATTCATCCACTGAGGCACAGTCAGCCTATCTAGAGTAACTTCCTTTGGGAAAATCAACTCCCCGCCAATCAGCAGTTATCCACTCCCAATATTCTTCAGCCTGCTGCCCATTTCCACAGCTCTATACTGGGTTTTTGTCTGCTTGAGTTTCTATGGGTCTTGTGTGTATTGACACCATTGCTGTAGGTTTGTATGAGCATGGTCCCAGGAGCCTGTGAGATTCTGTTCCTATAACGTCATACACCTCCTCCTTTGTCTGTTACAATCTTTCCACAACTTCTTCTACAATGGTCTTTGAATGATAATGGAAATATTGAAGAAGAATTTCAGAAATGAGAGAAAAGAGAATCACAGCACATAGAATAATGCTTAAAATTTAGAGAAAATTATTAACAGATACTTATTATATAGCCTTAGCTACAGTTTTGGAAATAAGGTCAGGACCATGACACATACATTTTCTCTTACAAATAATATCATGTTGCATTAACTTCAATAATAGGTTTGACTGATATATGAAAATTATATTTACACTCTGTCTGTATTTATAAATTATATGTTCAAGTGGATATAAATTATTTCTTTATTAATTTTACTACACTTATAGAGAAACCTATAAAACAGTTATATTGACAATTCTTTGATATAAAAACCTATATGAATGAAAGCAAGAACTTAGATGCAACATTAGAAACAGTCTATCAGTAAGAATTAGATTCTGTGGCATGCATAAACCGAAAATATTAGTCACTTAAAACATCTCAAGATTGGGCTGGTGACATAGTTCAATGGTAGAACACTTGCTTAGCATGCATGAGCATTGATCAATCATTCATTCAATAAATTAAGAACAACTAACATAAATTGTTTATTTATCAGAACGTATCTGGAAATGAATGTTGCTAGGTTTCTGGATTTCTTTCTGGTATGCTCAAAGTCTTACTTCAATGCCTAGCCTTCTGCCACAAATCCTAGAATAGTTTTAGAGTCCTACACTCTACTTAGCTCTTCCAGGTAGCCAGAAATATAAACTAAAGAGTGATGCAAATATGGTTTAAACAAAATTTTGAAGTATTTCACATGTTTATCCTTAGAGTATATTAGTGAAAATTTAGACAGTTGGCAATAACTAGATGATGTATGATATTATGATGAGTCTGCTACGTCTGTGCAAAATCATGGGCTAATCAATATATTCTACTTTCCAAGGGAGGAAGAGAATAATGCCTCTGGGGTCAGGTAACAAACAGCCACTGTAAATATACAATTAGATTTCAGCTATTGATGACTGTGATCTGCCTATTCATTACTTGATGAAATTTATGTTTAAACTAACCTGCTTTTGAAACTCCTCTCAATCATGTAATCTAATTTTACCATTTGGATGTTTGAGATTTATTCTGCTAATATTTAACAGTTAGATAAAATTAAATCAAACCAATGCTACAATAATCCTGAAAATGAATTTTAAGGGAACAGATCTGTGACCTTGCATATGGTTGTTTAATATTCAATATTTTTAAGTACTTCTGCATTGTACCAAATGCAAGGGAGAGGATATATAATGAAAAGAGAGAAGCTGTTTGGATGAATGTATATACAATATCAAGTGTTGAGAGGGATGAAAGCATTATCATCTTTGTCATTCCATAATTTATCTTGTATTTTTTTTCACCTGGTATAGTGTAGCACGTTTTTAATTCCAGCACTCAGAAGACAGAGGCAGACAGATCTTTGTTAGCTCAAGGCCAGCCTGGTCTACATAGTGAGCTGGGACTTCATATAGACCCTGTCCCAAAATGACACACACACACACACACACACACACACACCTGGGATTTTCTATTTTGTAAATACTTAAACGTTAAAATAATATCTATTCAAATATATGAATTCTATTTTAAACATAAAAACTTCATGGATTTATTAGGAGGAACCATGTATTGGTCTCAATTTTGCTTAGTTTCTTTAATGTTAAAGACATTGTTCATTATACCCCCGCCTTCACATTGCAGTTGGGGTGGGAAAACTTCTGTTTATAACCTGGAACAAGGCACCTAAAATCTCATTGTTTGATATCTGATTCCTTGTCTGGTGACCTCATAGCTCATTTCAGCATTTAATGTAGAAATCTTTGAGAAACCAAGACAATGTGTTTGTCCCCTCTGACAGAAAAATGATTCTTGAAGGTTGGAGCTACTCTGACTCTTGATCTAGGACAACTTTCTATTTTAGTGAATGAGAAGAACTGAAACATATACATCTGCAGTACTTTAAGTTAATTACACGAGTCATACTTACATAAGTGATCACTTACCTAGAAATATTAATAATACCTCTTTCAATGCGATAAAAAGGAAAGGTTATTAATCTAAGTGAAGCTTACGTAATTACAAATTATAAGTCATTACTATTTGAGATACGTTCTGAATTAAACATAGATAACAGCTGTCCAATAGAATTACATAAGAAATTTAATCCCATTTTGTGAGATAACCCTCCAATGGGAGATAATTAGGGAAATATTAATGAGATATTTTAATTTTCTTCAGAAATCTCTTGTATGTTTTACACTGAGAATGCATCTCAAGGTGGACTTGCTTTGTTTCAAGTGCTTAAGACTCACATGTTTTTATCAGCTACTATATTTGTCAGTTTTATAAGTTATCAAAATTGGGATCCCATTTCAAAGTATGACTACCAGCTGCAGTAATCGCCCCTTAGTTTTTTTCTCTGCTCTTTCATTTCTTTTACTATATTAGAAATTTGTTTTGAGTATTTAACAAACAAAATAAATATTATAATAAGCATTGTTTGCAGTTAAACTCTTTTGAATCCCTACAGAAGTTAAAAGTTTTAACTTCATAAAAAATGTGAATATAAACATGTAACCACAACTGCAGCTGCTAAATGGGCAACATGAAGACAGCAATGCAGTGAGAAGGAGTAACGAGTTCCAAATAAAGATGTCATTAGATTCATTTTAAGAAAATTGGAGAAAATATTAATATGTGAAAATGAGACTGCTACTAGTTTAATATGTTGAGTTTTACTAAAGCAAAACTATTCAAAAAGTCTTCCTTAGAAAACATTTTAAGGAAACTGGAGAGATAGTTTAGTGGTTAAGAGCATTGACTGCTCTTGTAGACGATTATGTTTCAATACCTAGCACCCACATGGAGGCTAACAATTGTCCATAACTCTAGTTCCAGGGGATCGAAATCTTCTTCTGACATCCATGGGCACTGCATGACACTGATGCACCTCCCTGCATGCAAGCAATACACTTATAAATTAAAAACACTAAAGTTTTAAAATGTATTTTTATTTTATGTGTATGAGTGTTTTGCCTGCATGTAAGTGCACCACATGCATGCCATGTCCTCAGAGAACAGAATAGGGCGACAGATTCCATGGAACTATAATTAAGGATGGCTGTTAGATCCCAAGTTGGTTCTGGGACCTGAACACAGTCTTCTGCAAAAGGAATGCTATTAACCACTGAACCGTACCTCCAGCCCACATATTATCTCATTTTTTTTTTAGTGGTACTTAAAAATATTGAATTTTTGTGTATCTTAAACAGATCATCTTAATCATCTTCATATCCCCTCCCCACTGATACTTTCCTATAGCCCTACCTCCCCTGGAATTCATACATTCTGTCATTTGTTAAGGCCCATAATGTTAAGTTAATGTCCCCAGACATCCCTCAGTGCAAATTCATCCACTAGGGTCTAGTTAGCATGTTTAGAAAGCCTATTTTTAAGAAGATAATTTCTTCTCACTCATCAGTAATCAGCTATCAATAATTCTTCTACTAAAATTGGGTTTTGCTCCCCATTTCCACAGTTGTGTGTTGTGTTTTTGTCTGCTTGAATTTTCATGGGTCTTCTGTATGTTGACATCAATGCTGATGGTTCATTCGAGCAAGAATCTGGTAAACTATAACACTCTGCTTCCTTATTGGTCATACACCTCCTTAGTGGCTCTTATAATCTTTCTTCTCCTCTCCCACAAAGGCCCCTGAGCCCTGGGTGGATGGAATTTAATACAGTCATCCACAGACGCAGACTCTGCATAACTGTATTCTCTACACTTTGACCATTTGTGACCTTTTGTGTTGTTAGCTCTCTGTTGCATGAGGCAGCTTCATTGATGAGAAGTGAGAGGTGCATTAATGTTCTCTTTACCACTTGTTTTATGTTCTGTGAGCCTTAGGAGTAGAGATTGCATCTTAGATATGCCACATAGTCTTGGGAAACTCACAATCTCTGTGTATGACAGTTCTTACTTTTTTAAATTGAATTTTGTGATTTTCATGTACTTTAGTTTTGATTATATTTAGATCCCCTCCCATTCCACAACTCCCTGTCCCCTGCCCAATTTAATGTTCTTTCTCTCTCTCTCTCTCTCTCTCTCTCTCTCTCTCTCTCTCTCTCTCTCTCTCACACACACACACACACACACACACACACACATATATATATATATATATATATGTCATTAATTTTCAGATAAAATACCTTAAAAATCCCAATCCCTATTTCCCTTTTGTAGCCATGTGAATTCAGGATTCTACTAGTTTATCATATTATTCAAGCTACTAAGTCTGACCACAACTGAAACTATATTGTATGTAAAACCCAAGACGGTATAAATTTAATGTGCACTTTAAAATTTTCTTCTTCCAAATGTTTTATTTTGGTGCCAAGGACAAATATATGTGGTTAGCTAGTAAACTCTTCAGAGACCAGGCCCTTAACTAATTATAATTTCCTATGCTGATTTCTAATTTCTTTGTAATATCAGTAACAGTTTTAACACCTTGTCAGGCATTCAGGAACTTCCATCTGTGCAGTATGGTGTGTTCATGAAATAAACCCATCTGTACAGCTGATTAAAAGTTGGACTAAATCCATGTTCTGACTTTGCCATGCAAGAGGCTCATTCTAATACAGTGGTTGCCTTTCAGGAAAGACTCTGGGTTGACATGCATCTAAAGAGGTCATAGACTAAAAACATCATTTTCTGCTCTAGCTAACACCAATCCAAATTTATTTAAAATAAAATCATATATTATTTAAATTGAATGTTTGAATTTGTCACAATTGGAACCAGGAGATCCCTTTTAATTATGCTTTGCATTATGAAATGTATTCATATGAATCTCCACTCTCTTTCATGTTTTTGGCTATTGACTGCATTATATATCAAGAAATTTTGGGGAGAAAGAGAGAGATCCCCTTATTATACTTAGATTTCAAATCTTACTGTTGTTTGTTATGTCTTGTTACTGGTTCATGCTAATATACTACTTAAGGTGCAGTCGGTTTATTAAACTACGTTTGTAGTGTTATATAAATAAATTGAACAGTATTTTTAAAAAATTCAGTCTGAAAGCAATTGAGAATATATACTAGATACTTTTCAAGAGGCTTGAGAGATTGTAGTGAGGTAAAGGTAGTTTTCTCTCAGGATTTATATTTCACAGATAAAAATCTGAGAAAAATTAGATAAGTGTTGCCGAGAATTGTCATATAATCATGTTGACCGGAGCAAAGAAGGGACGAATTTAAAATAGAGTGGTCATAAGTGTTCTTGAGGAAATGGTGATTTCCTGGAAATCACAAAAAGGAAGGAAGCAGGTCATATTGATATCAGAAGGAAGGGAAATCTCCTGAGAAAAACAAGCTCTCTTCTAGGACAGGGGATGGTGATAAGGCTTGAGGAATGCCAGCTGTGTGCTCATGTGGTCAGGGTTTGTTTCTGGGTTTACAGGCAGTGTGGACACTCTTCAGTTCTTTGCATGGCCTCATGTGGTCATGCTCACCAAAGGTTTCTTTGAGTAAAATACAAAATTATATATTGCATAATATGTGTTACATAATAAAAAATTAGACAGAAGAGATTCACGGCCATTGACAAACTTTCAAAATTAAATACTGCTTTCAGGAGAGTGAAAATGTAAAAGAAAAAAGTAATTATACCATTGTACTATAAGATTATGAATGGTTTCTGTAAGGAAGGGACCAAGGAAATAGGGACAGAAATTAAGGAGACTGCTCAGAGCACTCTTTGATAAACCACTAGTTCTTAAATATGACATTCTCGTAGAGTAACTGTAAGCAGAGTCAATGCGCATGCAGAGGATTTGCTTTTTTTTAGCAAATGATATTCTTAAGGCTCAAACTTCGGCTGCATGAGGTATAAGGACAGGCCAAAGAAAGTAAAGATGACTTCTTTAATTAAGAGGATAAAGGGCAGTTGATATTCCACAAGGAGAACATGTTTTTTGTTAGAAGAAGAGGAAATATGGAGACCTGCATGGTGTTGCTGAAGATATTATTGAAATCAAAACATACAAAATTGTCTCAGACCTGAGTTTGAATCCCAGCTTAACTAATTAGCACTCACTGTGCCAAGACACAGTGTTGAAGTTTTTGGGTGTTTGTGGTTTTGTTCTTTGTTGTGAGACAGTCTCAGGTCTTACTCTATATCCCAGAATGGACTCATCTCCTGATTCTTCTGCATCAGCATTCCTGCTACTGGGATTACAGATGTATCACCATACTTGGTTAATATTTTTTTTCATACCTCTGTTCCCATTGACGTGATAGGTCGTATGCTTAGTTGTAATTTCGAGTATTCATACTGCTCATAGGAGACAGTATGAGAATTATAACATTACTTTGATTTCTGTGCAAAATCCTCTTTCTCAGTTAGTTCTTGGCAATCTTTGTATCAACTCTATGGAGATCCATGCCTCACACTAAGTACATGTGTGGGTAAAAGTACCACTCCTGTAGCCATGGAGAACTGATAGAAGCATAATAACTCCAGACTGAAGAAACATTCATTGGCTGACATGAGAGGTAAAACACAATACACACCTCGGGAATAAAGGAATTATTTTCCTGGTTGTTACTGAAGTATGGAATATGCTGCTGGGGAGAAAGAAATACTTAAATGGAAGTTATAAGAGTGAAGAGGATTTGAAATGGGTTTGGTAAAGCCATTTCAAATAGCAGCATAAAAAGAACAAGACATAAACTTCTGGATGATGGGATTAGTTCAAAAGACTTGATTTAAAAACTGGCCATGATGCCTCATTTCTGTATATAAATAACTTTGGAGGCAGAGGCTAGAGAATTACAGTGAATTTGAAGGGAGCCTAGATTATGTAGACAGTTCCAAACCAGCTGGGTCATTATGCTAGACCTTGTCTAAATGAAAACAAAAACAAAACTTTAGATAAAATTAGAAACTGCAGGATCCTTGCATTAGTCACTTTTCTGTTGCTGTGATAAAAACACTGACCAAGGGAACTTATGAAAGGAAGTTTATTTAGCTTATGGCTCCAAAGGGACAGGAGTCCTTCGTGTTGGGGAGACATGGCCACAGTGGTGATTTTAGTAGATGTGACAGCTAAGCTTTCACATCTTCCAGCAGGCACAGGAAGCAGAGAGCAGCTGTATATCTGGCAAGGCTTAAGAATTCTCTAGGCCTACCCCCAGTGAAGTGCTTCCTCTGGCGTGGCCACACCTTCTAAGACCTTCCATCTGGGGAAAAAATGTCCAAATACTTAAAACCTATGGGGAATGTTCTCATTCAAACTAACACAATCCTCCAGCTTATTATACTGAGACATGCTTATTTTGACAAATGAACCCCTTGTAAATAGGACAGACCAGTTCTTAGTAAAGTAGGCTTAAATTAAGATTATATTCCATGAGAATCTCTTCCATCCAAAGAAGAGTTACCAAAATATATTCAAGCATCCTTAATTTCAGAATGAACATACCTTGATTTACTGTTTTAGCTTTCATCTATACCTGATGATGTTATTTCAATCATGAAAGAGTCCATTTTTGTCCATTTATTTTTGTTCATTTATTGTGGACAATAAAATATGGAGATACTTTAGCCAAATCTAAAAGCAAAATAGGCATATGGAAAATGTAGAATTCTCATTTTCCTACATAAATGCTTGCTTCCTAAGACAATGATATATCATTTATCTCACTTCCTATTCTTTAAAACTGATCCTTTTAAAACAGAAAACAAATGTTATGTCATTTTTAAAAGAAATAATGTGTTAAATCATAATCCCTAAATCAAAGCTACTCAGGTGAAAGGCTTTTCCTTTTGTAAAGCATTAGCAGTAATCAGCATAAAAAATGGAAACAATCATCCTGCAGATAAAATATGATAATTATAAAGGATTTCAATGTCATTCACTTAGACAATAATATCCAAATTAAATCAAGTGAAGAAAAGTTACAAGCCAGTGGATGCTAAGTAAGATGGAAAAATAGAATTCCCAGAGAGCCAAATATCCAAACATGAGCATATCAAACAAGCCAATGTGATTGAAGGTGATTAAATATGAACACTGGGTAAAAATCCAAGGGACAGGGGTGATTGTAATTATACACAATAGAATTAGTGCCCAGTGAGTCTTGATTTTTCTTGAACATAGTCTATTTAATTCTTAGGTGATAATAACAATACGTCATTCAGCGTATTGTAAATCACCTCCTGGGATTGCTATGAAAACTCCAGGGCTAAACAATACCCAGGTGTTGGTACATTGATGAAGCACAATAAATACATAGGTTCTTTTATAGAACAAGGAAGACAAAATAATAACCTCAGAACAATGTATTTGTCAAATTTAGCTTATTCTCTTCATTATATCTACTCAGAGAATGTTAAATATCTTTTAAATTTTGCCGACAAGACTCCCTAGAGTAAAATCTAGTAGAAGAGCATGAAAACATAGTCATTCCATTATTTTCCTTCTCTTTCTTCAGCAAATGATAAGCCATCTGTTTGGGAACTGCTTTCTTTCCACTTATCACAGAAGCAGACGGTGATTCTCACAGGGACAGTGCAAGTGCGTTAGGTTTGCAAGGTGGCTTTTTATTCCACCAGGTAAAGAGCAGATGAGTCAGACATTGGCTCTCATAATAGCAAGTCTCTCCTGTGCCTTTCAGTCCCTTATGAATATAGCTAAAGAGACTCAGGAAGAGTCTTACTCTGCAACTTGAAGCACATGATTATGAATATGTTTGCACTCAATTATCATGTCTTTCATTTCAAATGTTAATGGATTAAAAAAACCTGCAAGAATAGCTGCTGTGACCATTATTCAGATTGCTCTTTGCTGTCCAGTGTAGAAACTAGAAACTACATGTGGCTATTTCATTTAAATGAATTGGAATCAAGTTTAAAAGCTCGGTCCTTCATGATGAAAGATGTGATTTTAAGGCCTCTATAGCTACATGTGGATAGACCTGTTGTTCTGGACAACCCAGGCACAAAATATCCTCCTCACAAAACAAATCTCTATTAGGAACTGCTGATTCAGCAGGCCATTTTCTTTTTCTATTGTTTGTTCTGTGACAGGAAAATAAACAGCAATCCAGCTGCCTGGCTTAAATTATCAGGTGGTTTTACAGTCTTTTCAAGTTGCCATAAAAGTTGAACTTCCATAAGTTATACATTGCAGTAATTTTATTCAGGTTCATGTTTAATCAAGCTAAACTTAAGAGGTTTACTCACATCCTTTGTAATCAGCTAAATTTAAATGTCTGAAACTATTTTCGTTAGACTTACCCCCCCACCCCCACCCCTCTTTCCTTTCATCAAAAACCTGGATCTGGTGTCTGAGCAGTAAGAACACTGGATACTCTTGCAGAGGACTCAGGTTTAATTCTCATCACCCACATGGTGGCTAACAACTGTCTTTTAACTCTAGTTCCAGGAGATCCTATGACATCTTGTGGCATCTTTGGACATTGCATGGCATTGGTAATACAACATAGATTCAGGTGAAACAGTCATAGACATTAAAAAAAAAAAATCAAATGAAGACCTCTATATACACTTATGTAATGTGCATGACTGAAACATCAAAGTGAGCCTAATATGCTAGGAAGGAACAGAACTAATACCATGACACTTGTATTATTTGTAATCCTGCACTGAGAATGTCCATATTTGATATTTCAGTGAGCAATAGAAATATATCATTTCCAAATGTTAAGATTTATTTTGAAATTTTCATAATTAAATTTTATTATTTAATTTTACTAAATGCTAAACAAATGCTGATCTTTTGATGAAATATTTAGACATAGTACTACATAAGGAAGATTAACACCATTTATGCATCATTTATATTTATATTCACATGTTATAAAATGCCCCCAACATCAAAAGGTAGAATTTCTGAAGGATTCCATTTTCTAAGGGGCAATTCAAATGTTTGAGTGATAAGACTATTTTTATTAGTTTACAGTTTACCAAACTTAAAACATGATGTATAAGAATGCTATGACTTTATGTATATATGTAAGTGCAGCCATGTGTTTTAATGCCAGCAGAGGACAGAAGTGTACTTCTTCTAATCTCCTGGAACTGGAGTTACAGACAGTTGTTAACTGCCATGTGGGTGCTGGGATTTGAACCTGGGTCTTCTGCAAGAGTAGGCAATGCTCCTAACTGCTGAGCCACATCGCCAGCCTATAATAAAAAATATTTCTAATAAATGAAGAAAGAATGCTTAAGAAATTGAGTATTTTCTTTAAACCAGTTCTGTAGCTGGTAAAAGGTCTGATCTAACTTTGCATTATAAATTAAGAGCAAATGGAGCCACACAAAATGGAACTCTAAGAATGTACCCTGAAACATTATTTCTTTTCCTATTGAGGTGTCCTGAGACATACAATGTGTTTTCTAGAGCAAATCTGACCAGATTGATGCATGAAATAAACTGTATTAATAAACCTGTTTTATTGCATTTTCCAGGAGGCTTCTTACACATAAAGATTTGTTTTTGAAGTTGAAATATATTTGTTCTCAAATTCTTTAAACCAGAATAGCAGATACCTAATATTTGCTCTTAGAATTCATTCAAGGTTATGTGAAATGCTAAAATAACATTTTAATTCTGACAATCTTCTAAAAATAGAATTCGTTTAATTTGATACCTTGATATCCTCTTTCTCATAAACCTCTTCATAGTTTGATACCTGCTTTTCTAAGGATAGTATCACAAGGAGAATATTCTTTCAACATGCCGGCTGGTTCTGGTTTTAGATTTATGCAATCCTTTCTCATTTAGTACTCCTCATAATTTTATGGAGCAAATTAGGCAAGACTCATTTGTAAATGAGTAGCAGAAACCAAGGAAGGAGATAATAAATCTGCCTAGAGACCATAGGTAGCAGAAGACAGAGTCAAAAAATTGAGTCTAATTTGAACCGACTCTACAACCAATGTTCATTATGAAAACTCCATACCGCCTCCCTCCCTTATGGTAGACTTGGGATCTGTCAGTTTCTGTTTTGGTTTTCATGTTAGAGCAGGGAAGATGGTTTAAGGTCTTGAAATTTATTTTTCTAGCATTCAAATGAACTGTGATTACATACTTGCTATTGAAAGTAATGGTTTTTTTATATATATATATATAGGAATTCCATGCCAAAAGGGAATACCTGTGGAGGCAAGAACTATGGAAAATATTGCTAAATATAATGGAAAGAACAGATCAGAAATGAAAATACTGAATGACAAAGTCTAAAGTGAAAGGAGGGAAGTGAACTAAGAAGAGGGTGTAAGAGGAGTTGTATTATCCTGTGGTACAGAAAACAAACATTATTAGAATCAAAATGATATCATAAGACATACAAAAATACAATAGGCATCAAGTGAATGGAAATATGCCATTTTTGTCTGAGTTCTGAATGACAAATAGGAGTTATTTAGTGTGAAACTGAATTGTGGAGAATAGCTATGATTTATGTTTTATGTATCATGTTAAAATATTTAAGATTAGTCAATGACCTCGTGCCTGCATTCCTGCATGTGTGGGTATGTGTATATTGTGTGTCTGTGTGATTATATACCACATATGTTCAGTTATATGTGGAAACCAAAAGAGGAAATAGGATGTCCTGGAGTTGAAGTTGGTTATGAGCCACTCGACAAGGGTACTAAGACTCAATCTAGGCTCCTTTGGAGTAACAGGAAGCACTATTTGCCATTGAGTCATCTCTCCAGTTCCATTTTTGAAAGACTTTTTTGATTTGATTGTTCTGAAATCATGAAGAGCTATGTGAATTTTATGATTGAAAGTTAAAGAAGCTAGAACTGGTCAACACAGAAAAAAGCTATATTATAAAAGCAGGAGGAATTGGGTGGATGCCTTGGTAAAGTATGTAGCATGTAAGAATGGGGACCTGAGCTTCCATATCCAGCACCCACATAAAAAGCAGAGTGTAATCGTGTACACAATCAGTTTCCCCAGTACTAGAAACAGGGAAACAGAGACAAGAGGATGCCTAGAGCTCATTAGCCACTCGGCTTCACTAAGTCAGTGAACTCAATACATTGGGAGATCCTATCTGAAAGATTCAGAGGCAAGCTGCTGGGAAAGACACCTGGAATTGACTTCTGGCCTCATGTGAGAACCCACATACACTGAACACAGACACAGACACACACACACAGACACACACACACACACACACACACACACACACCCAAGTAGGGGAGCCTATATTGCAGAAGCATCAATCTTTTCTCAAGGGAAAACGCCTCCACTGACAGCCCATTTTTGCTGGATAGTTTCAGTTGTGAATCTGACACACCTGGGAAGAGGAACCACAACTGGGGAATTTTCTCCAACAGATTGGCCTGTGTGCGTATTTGGGAAGCATTTTCTTGACTGTTGAGTGATATGGGAAGTACCAGCCCACTGGGTAGGAGCTTGTTGGCTATGTAAGAAAACAAGCTGAGTATAGATAAAGGAACACGTCACAGAGTAGCATTACTAAGTGGTCTGTGCTTCAGTTCCTGCCTCCAGGTTCCTGCCCTATGTTCCAGCCCTGGCTTCTCTTCATGACTGCAAGTGAAATAAACCCTTTCCTTGTCAAGCTACCTTGATTATAGTGTTTATCACATTAGTAGAAAGTAACGACAACACCAGTGACAATTGAGCCCTGAGTTTCATGACCTAAACTTGTATTTCCCCACCTCATCCAGTCACTTGTAGGAGTTCCTCTTGACCGAAAGGGAAAAAAAAGGCAGATGCAGCTGGCTGTGGGGACTAGCATACCTGACCCAAAACAGGTAGAAAAAGAAGTTTCAGCACATTTTCATGGGTTAACGCCTTTATGAGATGATACAAGATATGACCAAATGTATTTTTAAAAACAAATTATTTACCAAATTAGCATACATACATAGTTCCCATCTCATGTATAGCAATAATTGAATATCATGTCCTCTTTTGATATAAAACAAGGTGAAATCTATTAACTGTCAAAAAGCATATACAGTCCTATTTCCCAATGTAAATTCAGTGGTTCCAATTTGCTACATTGACTGTTCTTTCCATAGTGATTTGTTTAAAAGATATTGTAAAATAAGATGGTGTTGAAATATAGGTAAAAACCTACTGGTTTCACTTACTTTGAATGGGAAATTTCTCTTACCTCTGCTGCCTCAGAGCATTTCCTTATTCTTCCTAACCCCTAATGAAACTTCAGCTTTGTTTAGAACTTTCAAATATTTGTCACCCTTCAACTCTACCAATAGGGATTTTGACCACATGAAAGATCAATGAGGTTCCCTGAAGTTCTAAAATCCTGTGGTTCTATTTCTTGTAAGACCATCTAATTGAAAGCCAATGTTTGTAGCAAAGAGCATTTGAAGACATTATCTTCAAAAAACAGTAGTGCATTTTAACTTCAATCACTGGATGATGTGCTCTTGTTGAATTTCTAATTGCAAAGCAGCTACATGTGTTCTGTAGGTCACCTTTTAATAGCATGAGTCTATTTTGGTTGATAGACTTATAACCACACAGTTTTCAAAGTGGCTCCAAGAAACCTAGGAAATTGCACATTTGAAAAAAGCATATTGCTATTAATGATGCCAGAGAACTTTAGAAGCTTGCCTTCCCAAATATTAATTTTCTATATTATTCTACGTTCATTGTAGTGCTACATCCAATTAAAGCATCAAGTACTTAACCTATACTTGTGAAAAAAGCAGTTTATGATGGGTGTAATAATACTCCCATAGGTCCAATTATCTCAGTTGGCTTCCAATTAATCCATAGAGTTGTTAGGGTTCCTCTTAATTAGATCTCTTCCCCTCAAAGAACAATCTTTCCTTTTTCTTCATATTTCAGTTTATTATTTCCTTTGCTGGAACCTGCAGGGTGGGAATACTACTTTGAAATGTACATGTTTGTTTGATGACTGGTTGAGACTTAATAAAGATGATATTTTTAACCAGCACCTGCTTCAGTATAGAGATAAATATGTAAGCACTTTTCCATAAATGCAAATATATACAAAGTGAAATGAGACATACATTGTCTATTTTAAGTTCAACCTGTTTCTCATTAAAAACCATTGATTTTTTTCCATCATGGCTTTGAATGAGAATATCAACAAAGACTTAGCTTTTTAATGCTATTTACATGTTGACTTTATTATCTTTATAAATGCTAATTTATATCTTAAATTAAGATATAAAAATTAGCTTTAGGAGGAGTCATTTGATCCTCAGTCACATTTTGCCTACCCAAACTCCTCTAGGCCTCAGATAAAGCCCAAAGTTAAAAGATTGCTTTGTCATAAAGGGATTATATTAATTTTTGATTTTTGAGTATCTTGTACATGCTTTTAAACTTTTATATAGTTCGTCAAGAAAAATTTCAAATTGTGGATTAAAATATAAATTGTGTCACTATTCATAGTGTATTTTCAAACTGTTAAAAGTATTGTTTTAAGTATGAATAGAACTTTCTCATTAACTTCAAAATTTACACAGCTTTGTAGAAGTAGAATTCTCTTTGTCAAGTCTGCATAGTGTTTCCAATGCTGTGTAGACAATCTCCCTAAAGAGGAAGGAAGGAAGTCATTTCTGTTTTAAATTGATTGACATTCCAAGAATTTAGGTAGCTATGCTTATCCCAGTGAAATAACCTCAAAAATTGGTATATGTGTTTACTTTAGTACAAAAAAGGATACATCTAAATTTGTCTTTTGAAAATCTAGCCAACCACATGAGATATAAATTTAGTCCAATTGCTTTGATGATTCACAATTTTGATGGTATCTACTATCTCCATAGGGGAATAATTTGCATATTTTATGGCGTCATATATTCACAGGATGTCAATAAATAATGAGAGTCAAATTGGCCAGAAAATGCTTATGGATATAAACAATCCAGAAACAGATTTTGTATTAAACTAAGTCTTTTTATTTATTTACTTTTTTTTCAAATTATTGACAACAATAAATCGAGATTTAACTCTGGTAGTTGTACAATCTTCATTCTTTCAAAGAAACGATTGCTTGTTGCCATTATTATTTTCCAAATCTGTTCAGTATACTAGTCTGAGTGCTTCAGACTCAGCCTCTGGAATTTCTGCAGCAGCTCTAGCTGTTTATGAATTGCTTGGGGTATTTACAAGGCTCTCAGCAAATGGTTATGGAAGGAAAAGGGAACAGTGAATAAACTAAAAAGATCATTCTTAATATTTATTTGGTGAAACTGTTCCATATTCCCATACATATGTTTGGCTATCACGACATTCTTTAAGTACCTAAGGGAAAAAGAAAGAAAAAGATTTGTTGAACAGAGTTCGACCTTATTCAATATATCTTCTGATTCAAACCTTTGTGAAAATTAGTATAAAAAATTACAGAGAATTTGGCCTTTAGTCACCAAGCTGTTTAACATAATTATTCCTGAAATTAATATCAAAATGTGATGTGAGTAGAAATTCTAAAGAAGTAAAGGAATATTGTGATTAGTTTGGGTGTCAGTTTTATTCTCCGAGTGGCCTCAACTCATAAAATTTATATAAATCCATGTTGCTGATTACAAAGATTAAGTGAAAAAATACCTGAATAAGCAATAAATCAAGAACTATTAAGATTGTCTTTCTTGGGGCTGAACAGATGGCTTGGTGGTTAAGAACACTGACTTTGCTTGCAGAAGACCCAGGTTGGAATCCCAGCACCCACGTGGCTGTTCACAACTATCAGTAACTCCAGTTCTAGGCTATCTGAATGTCCTCTTCTCCATGGGCATTGCATAACATGGATGCACTTACTTACATACAAGCGTAATAGTCATACAAGTAAAATAAACAGTCATATAAATTAAAAAAATATATATATATATATTGTCTTTCCTTCTGATTGCTCTTACTCTCAGGACACCGAAGTAAGAGAAGAATGCATAGGATACTGCTTTATGAGCAAAAGATTTAAAGAATGGGATCTGTTTGAAGGCATTAAGTTTAAACAATCTCTTATATTTAAAACATCTGTGACTTCTACAAAAGTTTCTCTTAGCTCTCATGGGAGAATATGTTCCTGAAAGGGCCTGCTGCTCATGTCATTCTGCTGGGATTGAGTTTCCTTTGGCGCTTTGTCAAGCAAACCCTCTGCAGGTAGATACAATTTTATATTTTACACAGGTTTGCTTCCTTCCCTTCTCTCTCTCTCTCTCTCTCTCTCTCTCTCTCTCTCTTCTTTTCCTAATTTTTTTTTGGTTGTTGGTGTTATAAATTGAACTTAGAGCTGCATACATGCTGCATGAGGTCACTTCAGCTGAGCTAAATCCCCATCCCTTTACACAGATTTCTACCTGGATTAAGTTTTTAGAATCTAGATCAGACTTGAGTCTGTTCACATAGAGATTTTATTTGTTATCATTCAAATCATTAAACAGCAATCATATACCATTACTTGGCAGAAGGCACTGTTACTTCACTTATTTTGATAATAGAACCCTACTTAACCTTTAAGTGGCATCATCAGATGTCTGATAATCCTTTTTACATTATGTTTTAGTGTTCCTATAATGTCATGTTATAGTACTGGGTCTCAGTTTTGACACAGATTACCAAGGAGATCAAAGAATCAATTCATCTTTGGGCTTCTGTTTACATAGTAAGCTTCAAATTCAAACAGCACCATGGGTGGCCAACCCAGTCCTCCAACTGAATTTCTGAGACAGACAGGAGTGAGGTGGTACATTGTTTAAGCTATTGTTGATGAGTGATGAGCTAATTTTACTTTTATCCATCTCCCCTGTGAATATCCCACTCTCTTTTTTCCTCTCCTTACACTGTACAGCCCCACCACTTTTCCTTATATTTTTTGTCTTCTCTTTCTATATCAAGTACTTTCCAAACTCTGATGTGTACCGTTACAGCTCTAATCACTAGAATTGTCTACATATATTCCAGTTCAAAATATCTCTGTGTATTTGGGCTTGATATGTCCAGAATGGGATCTTACATTAGGTTAATTTCCTTTCTAATGCTTAGTTATATTTGAAAATGATTACATATAATTTATAGCTGTGTTCTAAATGATCCATAAGCTTCCTTGTCACCTTCATTGAGAGGCAGTGATCTCTTCTGCCTTGGCAGAACTTGGTCTGGTAAATGAAGCTCAAGAGCTGTGACTACTGCTATCCTGATGCCTCAGACTTCAGTACACATGTTTGAGTTGCTGCAGCTCATAGCCTCATACTTTCCTCCCATTCTCTCCCCTCCACACCCTTTTTGCACTGTTCCTCCTCTCTACTGCCTTCCCCTTCTCATCCAGGTTTGCTTCTTTGCTTTGTTGCTGTATTTACCACGTGCACTTCATATTTTAGTCCATTTTCCCCATTTGGATACATCCAAATGGATGCACTTAACTTCTGCCCAATGTTTTGTCAGACAGCTCTAATTTCACCTATTTCAGGAAAATATATCTAACTGAAAGAAGAATGTCTTCTGTGGTGGAGCACCTGCCAATTTACTCAAAGTAGCTTTGAAATTCAATACTTTAAATAATTTCCAAGCTTCACGGCATACTATGTCAAAGAAATCTTGTTTCACATTATTTATGTTATTTTGGAATATAATGGGATATACTGACTTAGATTATTGCTGTGGATACTTACAAGGAATATCGTACAATAAATAAAAAAAAACTAACCATTTTCTAATAGTGGGCATTTTTTAAAATAAAACTTTTGAGGTAAAGTTGTGGTGCATCATGGCCATTCGTAAGCATCATTAAGAATGAATAAGGTGTCCTTTTTTAGGATTATTCTTGAAACTAGATTTATAGAAATATTTATCAATGAGCATTCAACACAATGTTTATATGGAAAACAAACACTTTCTTAAATATGACATGATTATTTTGAATTTAATGTTTTCTGTCCAGAATCTCAGTGAATGAATATACTCCCTCTAGATTTCAGGAAAGTATTTTCGCCATGTCTTGTATTTTTTAGCTGTTCTACATTTCAGTGTCTCATATCATACATATATATGAAATATAAAATATAAAATTTATTTTTTGTTTGTTATTTTGAGACAGGGCCATACTATGTAACCCTGACTTGCCTGGAACTTGATAGGTGATTAAAACCAGCCTCAAACTTGTTTCAGTCATTCTGTCTCAGTTACTGAGTGATGATATTACAGGGTCATAATACCTTGATCTATAAAATGAAAAGTTTCTTAATGTGCATTTATATTAACAATAGTGTAAAACTGTAAACATATTTTGGGCATTGTTGATTACTTCTTTTCTGCTCACAAATCACTGACTCTTTTTGTGACCTTTTCAAAGATTTGCCAAAGTAACTGACAGAAACAATTTAAGAGAGGCTTTTTTTTATGTGACTCATAGTTTCAGAGCTTTAGGTTGATATTTACTTAGTTACATTGCTTCTGGGCCTACTTATTATTAGGTAGTCCATCACGGCGGGAAGTATGTGAAAGAACAAAACTCCTCATTATATGGTGAAGAGGGAGTAAAGAGAGGGCCACTGAAAGATCTTAGGAATAAGGATAATTTAAACCTTCAAATGCATGCTCCCTGTGACTTACATCTAACAATATCCTATCTCAAATTATTACATACCACACAATTATGCATCCATCAATCTACTGATGAAGTTATAGCCCTCGTGACCAGTCACTCTCCAATTAACACATCTTTCAGTATATGACTGTGTGGATACTACACATCCAAATGATAGTGCATATTTTGTGTTATACAAGGAATGCAAAGGTGCCTTTCTTTGACTTTAAACTACATTCTACATGAGAGATTATAGATTGCATTATTTTCTGTTCTTTATTTAATAAATTTCTATTTCTTTTTAAAAACTATACATTTTAAATTAAATTACAAAATCAAGTCATGTTAAAGGAATTTCTGTCACTTTGTGCCGACTAGGTGACCTTTACCTTAATGGAGGTTTAACTTAATGATTTATGGTTGTTTCAAGTCTGGCAATGGAATGTCTACCATAACAAATATGGAAAGGTTTTAAAACTATTTTCTTTATTATTTTTATTTTATGGGTATGAGTGTATTCTGTATATATGTAAGTGCACACGTTTCATGCAATACCCACTGAGGTTAGACGAGGGTATCAGACTCCCATGGAACTGGAGCTACAATTGGTTGTTAGCTGCCATGTGGGTGCTCTGAATCAAATCCAGGTGCTCTTCAAGAGCAGCTAGCTATCTTAACTGCTAAGCCATCTCTCCGGCCCAATCTGTAGACTGTTTTTACAAAAGAATGTAAATGCTTCTGACATAAATGAACTAAAGCCACCTTATACCTTTCACTGAATCACAAGCTATTTCTTGTCTAGGTCATTTTTCAAATTGACTATAACATTGTTTAATACATAAAATTTTCTCTGAAATAAAGCCAGAATGGGAAGCACAGTTCTCTATTTTTTGACATAAATGTGCACATATTTTGTTTGAGTGAAATCAGTTTTTATGTATTTACATTCATAATTAAAATATATGGTCTATCTTCTGCTTCATGAAACATTTGATATAGAAAATCCAACATATGATTACCCACTTTAATGACTAGATTACTTAGTTAATAAGTTACTATATACTATGTTACTGAGATTTACTATTAAAAACAATGCAGGACTGAGACAATCTTTGTTTAAGAATCCTTGGAAGTAAAGGATGAGTCCCAAAACTTTTTTACTTAATTCCATTATTGTCAGTGTTGGGGATGTCTCCCTCTCATGAATTCTTGCCTTTTTCATAATGAGGTGAACAGGTTATTCTATGTGATCCTACCAAATGCTGAATAATGTCTATTTTCTTTCTACAATAGTCTGGCTTCCTTGATTAAGATCCTTGTTAATATTTTGCTTCATATGATGTATCCTTGTATTAGATTTTCATCTTAAAAATATCCCTTCAATATTCAACTTTTTAAAAGGAAATGTTCTTTTAGAGGTTTTAGTCTATGATTGCTTTGGCTCTATTGATTTAGGCCTCTGGTAACACTGTATAATGTGGGAGGAGCACACAGAAGAATAAGCCTGTTCACCCTACAGTGAGTGACTAATATGTAAGGGGGAGGTGGGGGGAGAAGGCAATAATTTCAATATCTGGTAAGATATGTCCCTAATGAATTGACTTCCTTCAAAGGAGTCTCATGGCCTAAAAAGCTTCACTATATTCACTGGTGCCGTGGGCTGGCAACCAAACCTTTAATACATGGGCCATTGGAAGACACTCTAGAATCAAGCCCCACACAAAGACACAGAGCATGAGAGAGAAAATATAGATAGACAGATAAATATGTATATATGCATATATAGGCATACATGTTTATGGTTATGTTTGAAATTTGAAAAGTAAATTCTGTAGATTATTTCCATAATTTAGATATTTCACATAAGTTTTATGTTTTATTTAAGACACAAAGAATGTGATTAAACCAATAAACGGATGTCAAAAAGCAATAATATCCACTTAAACCTGAGCTTGAATGCTCAAAGACGTGCTAGTTACTGTCGTAGTTAATTTAAAAGAATCTCTTAGCAAGGGATCTGAAAATAATTTAGTCAAATAAAAACTAGAGTACAACTAATCCAAAACAAATTATAAAATGGTTCAAATCAACAATGTTAGCTCAAAGAATTTCTGTATTCTATGAATTTTTTCAAATGTACAAAGAAAAGACAGATGTACAATCTTCAATTTGTATTTTCAATGTTACTCTAGAGAAGGCAGAAGACAAAGACACTGAAGATTTCAAATGCAATCTAGTCCATAAGTCAACCACATGAAGAAAGCCAGCTGGATAGTACTAGAACATAAACTCTAATGGGCAGCTATTTTTAGAACAAAACAGACTGTAACACAAGTGGATGCACAGCTAGCAGTATCTACCATGGCTCCATTGTTACAGAAATATATTTGATATATAAGATATTAAAATTGTATATAGAAACATAAGAGTTGTAATTCCCATTTTTGCAGTGTACATTAAGATGGGTATTACATTAGATTATGCTACAAAGGGATTCAATTGTTGAACTCATTGGTGTCAACATCAAATAATATAGATCCATTTGTCAAAATATTTATTGTAATCATATCTCATTTAAGACACTTTAATTTTTCCATTGAGCTTATAGACTATGATTTGATGAACTTGAATTTATCTAATATTTTAAAAAATAATTTAATGTAGTAGTTTGAACTTAAAGCTATTTTTCTTAAAATTAAAATGCATTGCTTTATCTGCAATAGGTCCTTACTATATAATACATTGTATTATAGATGTAAATATATATCCTATACATTTAAATATAATTTTAGATAATTTCAGATAATCATATATTGCATTCTGTTGAAAAGTATTACTATTTTTCTGAGCCTATGGCATAATCTAATATTAACCAAGGTATGAATGCCATTATCTATCTATTAACAAGCAGAAGTTGAGAATGATAAAGGATGTGAAGAATTTTGACATGCACATGAAACCATTGTGAAGTGAATTTTACTCCAGGGCCATCTAGAGTTAAAGATTCAAACATGCCCTAGATAGTTTCTGCCCATACATGTCAAAATCATATTCATTGGAAACTGGTGACACAAACCTTTAATCCTAGCCCTTGGGAGGCAGAGGCAGATGGATCTATGCAAGTTCTAGGCCAGTCTGGACTACATAGTGAATTCTAGGCCATGCCCACTGTGGCTATAGGGAGACCCTGTCTCAATATATAATCATATTGCTAGAAATTTTTCTTTGGATTCCTTCTTTGTTTTGGGGAACTTCATTTTTGGGGCTAGTATCCCCCAACAGAAGGCACATGTGATTTTCCTTTCTCTCTCTCTTTCTTTCTTTCTTTCTTTCTTTCTTTCTTTCTTTCTTTCTTTCTTTCTTTCTTTCTTTCCTTCCCTCCCTCCTGCCAGCTCTTTCTCCTCTCTTCTCTCTCTTAAATGTCTTTCTTTCCTTCCTCTATTCTTTCCTTTATTTTCCCTTTCTCCTACATCTTTTCTTAATTGACTGATTATATTATAAATCTATACTTGCATACCCTAACATCTAAGATCAACCCCCAGGTTCAATTAGACATCTTTTTCTAAGTATTAATAATATAATTTTAAGGAAAAAAAACATGTTCGTTGTATTAAAAATGTTAAGAACAGAATCTGGAATGCAGTGATCTTGCCTATATGATGTTTGCTGGTCTGAGGGGAGGACTATTCTTTGTTTCATTACAACAAGTATGGTATGGTGAAAAAATGATGAGAATTATATTACAGTTTGGGACATTGACTATTTCTATGAGAATAGAAGAAACAAAAATAAATCTTTCTAGGGCAAGTTTAAGCTGAGCACATTGAAATAAATAACTGTCCTCTGATACATCCTACATAGACATAATTTATATTTTTATTTCATATTAATATGATTTACTCAGATAAAAATAAATCTCAAAGAAGTTTTGATTTGTTGTGAATTCCTGCACACCCTTGAATGTCATACAACATGTTTTAGCTTGCATTCATAATTATATGCATATATGTAATTTCTTAATGTCTAACTGTTGGTGAAAAAAAGGAGTCCGTATTTTGGTATCAGATATAATTTTGAATTTGTATGGACTAAATATTAATTTTAGTGTTTAATATAAATGCCAGATACTTTTCAATTGCTATCAGTAACATTTGGTTAATACTTTCCAGATTGATATAAAATTGACTGATTTGTATTCCTTAGAGATACAGATTTCATAGAATTCATAGCATTCAGAACTACAATATCAGTAGATTTAGTATAAACTGATTTGTTTTATGAATTTCTTCAAAAATATTTATTGAAATCTTTGCAATTAATTATTGCAGGTAGAAGTCTACTCCCTTCCTGCTGCAGTAATACATACACTTCTGGCAACAGAAAGAAAATGTCAAGCCCTATCTAATTAAATAAATAGAATGTGTCCAGAAAGTAGTGGACAACACTATCTTTCCAAAAATTAGAAGTAAACATGGTTAAGGTAATTTCATTGAAAATTGGTGCATTTGTAACAGAATATACAATGAGCCAATACTGTGTAATTTTAACAAAATTTGTGTTTGTAACATTAATCTCTTTATGTGTATCACTGATACTCTTTCATCATAGTAACTTATAATGAAGCAAAATAATCTACACAGGGCATAAATTTGCCCTCTTCCATATTACTTAACAAACTATGTAGTCATTTATCTGGGGACTTTAGCAGTTTGCAGTTAGGAGAGTTACTGCATGCAAAATGTCCAGTTGATTGCTTGTTTAATAATAAAGTTTAAGTGAGGTGAGAAAACAGATGATAGAATATAAATATTGCTGAGATGTGTGGTTCCAAAAGCCTGCTCTGTTACCGTATCTCTCCAACAAGCTTGCTCTACATAGTCTATAGCAAGTTCCAGGTACAGCTATACAAATGATGACATGTCCCTCCTTACCTCTCCGATCATGTTCTTCTGTTCCAGTACTTTAAATGTAAATTATTTAATTGGATTTAAATCTAAAATACTTTAAATGAAATTTTATTAATGTTTATTAAATATTTGGGAAAGTCAATTATTAAAAAATTATGGGAAATATATTAAAATGAAGATCAATTTCATAGAATATAATTTATTCCAAGAGATAAGGAGTCATATATGTTTTATAAAGCCCTGAAGTTTCCCTATCTTAACTTATAATTAGGAAACTTAATGAAAGCAATTCATACATCTTTGCAAAATAATCTTTAATTTATGTGTGTATGTGTCTTTATGCATACATATGTGTGTATGGGTGCTTGCAGAGTCTAAAAGAGATTATTGGATCCCTTGAAACTTGAGCCACAGGCAATTGTGAGTCACTGGACATGGGTGTTGGGCAAGTCCTTGGAAAAGCAACAACAGTCTTTATAAATTTTAAAATTTTAATTATAATTTTCTTTTATGTGTATATTTGCATTGCCTGCATCCATGTAAATGCATCCATGCTGTGCAGCATCTGAGGATATCAGGAAAGGGCACTGGATCCCCTGGAACTGGAGTTACAGTTGGTTGTTAGCTACCATGTGGGTGCTGGGAAACAAACCTTGGTCTTCTGCAAGAGCAGCCAGTGTTCTTAGCTACTGAACCATATCCACAGCCCTAGCAGCAGCAATCATAATGATTTTTCATATCTCCAGCCCCTTTCTTCTTTTTTAAGGACTCCACATCTTATGTCTCAAACTTAACTTTCCTGTGACTCCCTTTCTCTAGCTTAATTTGCCTAACAAAGAGCTTCATTTGAGTATCTCAAAAAATGCTAAAATTAAAGCAATTAAACTTGTGGGTGACCTAAATCACACAGTCATTTTCCTGTGTTTGAGTGTGTATGTGATATGTTCTTGTGGATGATGTGGCTTTTGTGTGTGTGTGCACGTGGCAGGCATATATCTGTGTATGGTGTGTTAGTAGTATTACCTATACCTCTACTTCTGTTTGTGGAATAGCTGTTCGTGTGTTTCTTTGGTGTATGTGTCCATCTGAGGTGTGTATCTGTGTGTCTGTGTGGCACATTTTGGAGTGTTTGATGTGATTGTGTCTTCAGAACCATTCTATGACTAACCACTTTAACTGCCAAGACCATTCCAATCCTGGAAAATGCTGCTTTCTGCTCTCCTTCCTCTCCAGACCTCATCTCTCTAGCTTATTTTGCAAAAATCAATACAAGTAAAACTTTTACATTTGAAAGTCTATAGTTTGTTTCTCTTGGATGAAATTGAATCCAAGTTAAACTTGTGGGTGACCTAAATTACTTTTCATTTTAATTTCTCAAATTTTCAAGATTGTTAATACTCAGGCTTGACATGAATTATATACTATTTAATTTTCCCCTTTGTCTTGTTACTTCTCTTCCTTACTGCTCCTTCACTCCAGACTATGTTTCTGCCAGTTCATTCATAAAGTCAACATGTTTAGAACTTGCCTAATGCTACCCTTAACTACAAAAGGGCTTTCCTGGAGCTATTTTTCTCTGTGAAATTCATTATCATTCAGACTTGGACCTGAAACTATATGTTCCTGGCAGTCATTATAATCTCTGTAATATTAAAACTTCTATTAGTATTTTAAGTCATATTTTCTGCCCATTCTCAATTTGTATTCCTTATCTATTCATTGTCATCTGGACTAAACCATCAGTTCCTTGAGTTCAGTTCTCTCTTCCTTTATGGCTACATCTGTTTATCTATCATACTGCCTGTTTTCAGAACACAGTTGGAACTGCACTAGCCAATGGATTGACCAGCAGATGCATGTGGTTATCTATGTTTACATTTTAATTAAATAAAATTGAAGTACACAGTCTCTGTTATGTTTGCTACACTCCATCCCCTAAATCAGCACATGGGACTCTGGTCACATTGTACAATGTAGACTTTGTCAATACTACATTGATGAAAGTTTTTTTAAGCAGTGCTTCTTCAGAGAAATTAATATGCCAGTCACCTATTGTGAAAGATTAACACCTTATTTTACAGAGACTTAAGAACCTTAACACAAGAAGTAACAGAACAGAGCATATGTTATTAGTACATGAACTTCATGAAAGTCTTCCTTTTAGACAAATGGACAGTGACAGAAGTTATTCAAAATTGCTATTATTTTTTGTTGGCTTTTTGCTTACTTTCTAAAATAATTTTGTTTTTCATCTTATGACATTAAAGAACTTAGATGTATATGTTACAAACCTTCTTCTAGTCTCCCAGAGAAAATTTCTCTTTGAAGTCATTGGGAGATCCATAAAGGAAAGAGCGATAGAATTGAGCCAGGGGGCAAAATGTTCTTCCTTTTCATGTATCTATAGAATAAAAAATAAAATATATTTGATGAATTAGAATCTATTTGCTCTGCTTCAGAACTTACAAGGTACATGTATTCTATGAAATATAAATAGTGAACAAAACTACAGTCCCTGAAGTAGAACTGGAATGTGGGAAGCAGAAGAGAATTGTTAGCAAAGAGATCAAGTTAAAGAATGAAAACGTCTGGGCCCATCCTTAGCTGTTTGATAAAAAATGCTGTTATACTCAGAATTAAGGTGCCCCTGAGTCTTTGATATTCTGTGTCTTAGAATGTGTACTCACTAAATCTTAAACAAATGCTATACATTATACATCTGAGTTTAAGTAAAACATCATCTTACCTCTAGGGTTTTCAGTATTAGTTGAATCTAAACAGAACTATTTCTGCTTCTCTTTGCCAAAGTTTTGTGCTTATACCTACGTTCATTTACTTTGTGTACTCATTGTGAACTTTTTTTTCTCAATTTCTTTTTGTTTATTTTAAGCAAAATATTTTTAGAATATAAAACTTTTCAGTTTCTTTTGGGGGATTAAGTTAGTTATTTTCTCACATATTTTTCACTAACTTTAGTTCTTTATTTGATATTATAATTTACCTTTTTGTAATATATCACTTAACATTCTTTTTTAAAATAAGTATTTTTGGGGAATAGGGTATGGCCTTATTATTACCACAAAAGGAACAAACTTTCACTGTTAATTTTGCATCATTTTTATGCTATCAGGATAAACCTTATTCACATTCACACAGCTCACTTTACCACAATGGAAATATAACACACTGTTTTGAAAAAAATAAATCTCAATTTCCTGAACTTTTGTCCCTGTGTCACTAAAGGCCACTCTGATTCCAGTAGCTTGAACCTCCTGTGGTCCCCGCCTGTTTGTCCTGTGTTCCTCCTGTTTGCACCCAGAAGATTTGGGTTCTGTATTTCAAAGTCTGGCTGTTTCCCTTAGCGGGTTCTGACTCCTCACTTGATTGAATAGGTAATGTGTTTTGACTTTCCCCTTGGCCTCAGAAGAAGAAATAGACAAGGTTGCATCCCAGGTGGGCTGATACATGTCAAACTTCTCTGGAACGCTGAGAAAGTTTTCCCACTCAACTTACTCTGTCAGTCAGGTGTCATTCTTAATGACAGAATGCAGAGTAGACTGAAATTGCTTTCATCTAAGCCCAGTGGGTGAAGAATCCTCAAAGTAGGCTGTGTGGTTGAGGAGAGCAAAATCTCAGCTCCACCAGAAGACACCATGTACTAGGGGAGTGAGGACTAAGAAAGACAGAAAAAGAGCCTCTTAGTCATCCCACACCTTCTCTCACTCCTTTGGACTATAATCCTTAAAGTTCACTGGAGCTAAGTCAGATCTTGTGGACAGGAACAAATGGCAGGGATTTGCTGTTCTATTGGAGAGTGGAGAACTGCGCTGGTAAGGTGCAGTTGCTATTATTGAGGAGATGGCTTCCAATGAGGAGGAGGGGAAGCCTGTCACCGAAGGTGAAGCTGCTGTAGATGGAAAAACCAATGATTACACAAGAAAAGACCAACAGAGAGATTTATGTTTCCTTTTATTCTGTTTAATCCAATATAAAATTTTGTTAAAACTTTAGTTGACTAGTGCTTGTCAACATCAGTTTGTATCTCCCCCATTTTATAGTTCAGTAAAATAGCGAATTAATCCCAGGAATGGTTTCGGCAGCATGCATCTCAAATAGTTCCCTGGAGCCCTACACACAATAGGACCTTTTTAACGTTCTGCAGTCGCTACTCCAAAATTCTTAGTAGTTGGAACAAATGATGATTTATTTGTTTCTTCTGTGAACCCCACAAATTGTATGATCATCCTTGCTTAATTTCACCTGGAGCAAGATTTACCAATTTGGTCTTCAATGCATCTCCAATTTTCAATTTGTTCAAATTCAACATTCCATCAGGATGCAAGATTTGTTTCTTTTATTCTTAAATGCTTCACAAATCTACTTTTCTCAATTCCTGGTATCCCGTCTTTATTTGAGGAAACCATCTCTCACTTGAACCATTGTAATACTTTCAGGAATATTTTTGTTCCCTTTCTGTAATTAAGCCTCTATAGTGCAAAGAATCATCATTTCCAAATAAAGATATGATCAAGTTTTCCAGTTCTTTAAGTGGTCGTTGCTCATGGCAAACCACTTTTGGAAAATTACTTTTCTATTCCACCTCTGTTACCTGAGTGCATTTGTTTGCATATTTTAATGCTCTGTCATATTGTTTACTAATTAACTCATTTTAAATATGAGTCTATTCTATTAAAGAATATCTATCATTCCTTCAATAACAATGATATTCATCCCACTTTACCTGAAGTTGGCTGTTAGTCCTGTTTCATAACAAAAAAATATGCTAGCCTATATTTTAATCTTGTTTTTGTGTGTGTCAAAGAGATGGAGAATATGGACTTTGAGACTGTATTATTGCATTGTACCAATACCATTTCTGTGTTTATCCTTGAGACTCATTTTCTTTCATTGTTTAATTTTTTAAAATACTCTCTATTGAGTTTCTGTGTGTCTCATTTAATAGATCTTAATCAAATTTAGACCCATTCCACCATCTGTGCTGCTTCATTCCTCCTTACAGATTTCCTGCATTCTGTCTATATGTTAAGTCTTAACCAGTCAAGCATTTCTATCCAGATATCTTTTTGCAAATTTTATTTTTAGACTCCAGAGCTGAAATACAGAGAGGGCAGTTAACAGTCAATGACCTGTCCCTGTGGTTTTGTCTCAGTAGATATTGTCTTCTAGTTCACCTTCTTCCTGAAACAGAGACAAATAACAAATGCTGGGTTGGAAAGTTGTGAAGTCTATAGGTAGGACAGGATAGGACCCTTCTTCTTCCTCTTCTTCCTCCTCATCCTCCTCCTATTCTTCTTCTTTCTTCTTCCTTGCTTAATTTAAAGTGAATTTGTGAAAATCTTACACAGTGTATTTTTATCATATTCAGACCACTCACCCGCACCTACTCCTAGTACTCTATCCTGCCTATTTCATGTATTCTATTTCTTAAAGCCAATCAACTCTAATTATGTCTATAAATGCACGTAAGTCCCCTAGAACCTGATCAGCCTACCTAGGGTCATACCCTTAAAGAAACCTGACTCTCATTCTTTCAGCAGCCATCACTTGCCAATAATTCCTCAGCTAGGGTTAGATTTCTTACCCATCTCTCCACTCTGTGATGGGAATATGTGTTGCTTGAATTCATGTAGGTCTTGTGCATGCTGACACAATTGCTATAAATTCATATGAGGAACTGCCATGATGTCAGCAAAAAAAATTGTTCCCTTAAAGCCTTTGACTAACTTTCATTCTTAAAATTTTTCCTCTCCTTCTTCTGCAGTGATCCCTGAGCCTTGGCGGTGGGAGGCAAGGTTTTGATATAGGTGTCCCATTCAGGGTAAAACATTCTTCATTTTCTTATTCTCTGTATCTTGACCAGTTGTGGATCTCTGTGTTAACTGACATTTGCAGGTAAATCAATGCTTCTCTGGTGAGAGTTGAACAATACATTAATCTGTGGGTATAGCAATAAGTCATTAGGAGTCAGTTTAATACTAAGACCATTTAGCCAAATAATAATAGTAGGATTTCTCCTGTGATCTGTGACCTGTCTTGTCTTCTAGGCATGACAGGCTCCATTTTGTGAATCATATATTAAATCCAATCAGAAAGTAATTGGTTACTCATATAGGATTCCAATCACTATTGTGCCCGTGGGCGTATCTTCCCGTAGTCAATTGTTACTATAGTTTACATGCTTCACAGCCGGAGAAAGTTGATGATTACTTTTCTCTGACATGTAGAGCACCTTCCAGCACTATGAAAACTAAATAGTAACTATGAAGCTTTGAAGTCAGCAGCAGCTTGATTCCTCCATATTTGTTCTATGACTCATGCCGGGCCTATTTTAGAATGCAGATTTGTTTCTATTCTTAGTCATTCTGTATTTTACTTTGAAATATGTTAGAGGCACTTTATAAGTTCCTCTTTTGATAGAAATTGGAAAGAAAACTTTCGATAACAATATTATAAATTCTTTTGAAATTCATCTGAATTCTGATGGTACCCGTTCTTGATATGATTATGCCCCTTGGGAACTAAATCTACTTTCTCATGTCCTGCATCAAATTGTAATAGTTCAATTGCAAAATTGTTCTTAGGATGCAAGGAAATTTGCCTGGAACAGGATAAATACTTTTTAAATGATGGTTGAACTTGCTCATTTGTTGTAAGTGCTCCTCAAGTGGAAGATCAAGGAGACAGGGGACTTTGATCATCTTCTCATTATATCTGATGAGGATCAAGTTCACTGGAAGAATTTGACCTTAGGAAGTCACTGTATACATTGCAGACAAAGCTATGGTGTCTACACATCCACAATGTATTGTCAGTAAATTCAGAAGTTGAAAGGATTTTGTTTTTCCAAGGAGTAGATATCCAATTTGAGTATTTCACCCATTGTTTGTGTGTATGTATCATAGACAATGTTTTCAAAAGTGATGGCTCTAAATTTGAGCAGAAGCTCAATAATAATTGTACAAATTTGCATTTCATTCCCTTTTCCAAGCCACTCTGAGCAATTTTCACTATTCTCCAATATGATCCATCAAACAGGAAAATAGAGACAGAAAAGCCAAAGTACAAAATATAGCTATGTTGATAAATACAATGAAAGGAGATGCACACGTTTATTTGACAATAATCTACCACTTCAGGAAATGAATTTTGGTGATTCTTCAACGTTCTCCTATGAAGAATTCAGGAAACAAAATCCTGAAATTCCATTTTCCATTGTTAATAGTTAAGTTCTGTGCATTCACACATTCCTGAAATGAATCTTATCTTTCATGATGGCATAAGACATCCAACGTATGATTAAATAAAATTTTCCCAGTAACACAGAAACATAAATCTTCCAAGTGTACACATTATAATCATATATTGATGTTGATTTATGTTTTTATACTCCTCATCAATTGTTTGGCTAACTACTATAGAATTGTTGTTATTTATTCAAATAATCTAACCTAAATTTTCTTAACATTCACGTTTATACTGTGTTTGGGATACATCAGCAATTCGTGTTTTTCTGCTTGAATGTGCATTTTGGTATCACTGAACCCAAAACATGAAGGTCTAATGAACTGACTTTAATGGTTTCTTCACCTCTTTAAATGTTTTTGTTTTAATTGGTTATACCACACTGTACCCTGAACTACACTGAAAAGTTCACAGCGTTGATGTTAATGGTCTCCTTCTAATTACTACATAATGAACTAGGTCTGACAATGCAGTTTTCGAGGTTAGACAAGAGAATTAGTAATTATCTTCATCTTTTTATGAAACCAAATAATAAGACTTCAATGGTGATGTGCAAACTATATATACATATGTGTGCTTTGATGTATGTTGTTCAGAGTATATTTCAAATTTATATAAATAAGCAAAAAGTATACTTTTTAGATGTTTTATATAATATATAATATAGATAGATAGATAGATAGATAGATAGATAGATAGATAGATAGATGGGAGAAAACACCAAAAATAATTAAAATCTGTTTTTGGACAAAGGTTTACCTTCAATTTAGTATAGTCTCTCATAAATGCATTTTAACAATTAACAATCTTCTCTCTCTAGCTTGTTGTCTATTTGACACTATATTCATACAGGTCAGAATTAAAATATTGCACTCAAAAGAGTTTAAAGCATGCCATATATTTAACACATTTAATTGTATGTTAGTATAAATCAATAATCTTCAAATGTTTGTCTTTAGACTTTAATACTTAGGATACAATTAATTAATAAATCTCATGTAATGAAAATTGGAGGACTGGGACAAACTATTTCCTATTATCAGTAACTTACTCATTAAATACTGTTGCATTTACTGTTTTTGGTATTCCTCCTCCCTTTCTCGTGGGCATTGGTTCTTTTGTTTTTTGAGTCAGGGTTTCCCTGTAGCCCCAGCTGGCCTGGAATTTGCTGGGCAGATCAACCTGACCTTGATTTCATAGAGAGCTGTCTGCCTCTGCTTTCCAGTGCTGACTGCTGGAATTAAAGGCCTATACCACAACACCAGACACTGATGATTTTTCTGACCAAGATGGCTAGAAAATTTTAACCTGATCCTGGTGAAGACCTTTAATCTGGATTATACAAATCATAAAATGTATACTTACATTCATTTTTTTCTGAAAGATTTTGGAAGACTTTCAACTAGAATTTTATGTTTAACTTTTAGAACTTTTTATTACAAATGATATTAAACTGCCTTTTAATTCCTGAATTCCACTCTTTATTTTAGTTTCCATCAAGTTTTCTGGCTTGATGCTTGCATGAAAAATATAACTCCAGCAGGAATTTTATTTATATGATTTCTTGATCCATGTTGTTTTAAGTATTTTCAAACATCAAAAGTTTTAATTTAAGATCTAATAACTATTCTGATTTTTTTTAAAATAATGGTTCTTCTAAACAATAATTTACCTTAATTTTCTTGGTTAAAATACATTTTCACATCTACAATTTGTTTTCATTATTCTTATTACAACATCTTTGTTTCGGGGTGTTGTAAGAAACATACACTAAGAATACATTGCAGTAATATTGTTTACAATCTAAAGCTAGGAAAACAGGTAAATTAAAAGGTATTCAAGAGCATACAGTTTTGCCAAAGTGATGGAGAGAGAATGAAATCAGAAAAAATTCCAATGACTCTGTCAACTTGTTTGGAAAAAATATTCAGAAATTAATTGGATGGTTTCATTTCTGAGAGGATAATGCTCAATACATTCAGGGGGCACATTTAAATATTAAACAGGAGGGCACTGGCAAGCAGACAAAGGATGTAAGCAGGCAATAATGTGCTTGGTCAAAGTAAAAACGTTCACCATGCTGTCAAATACTAATCATTTCTAACTGTGATAATTAATCAGACAGCTAAATACTAGACTCTCACCTATTTCAAAACATAAATTCTACTTTTATATGCACAACAAATTACTCTTTCATAAACACATTAAAATATATTTACAAATTCCCATAGGAGGGGGATGTTCAATAGCTGCTTTTGGTGGAAATAATTGTTATTAGTTTAAGATTAGCATACTCTAGACAGGCCATTAACATTCCTGTTTTATCTAAACACAGGCATGTGAGGGGCACCAGGCTGTCAATATGTTGGTGGAAGCTCTCCCACTGTTCCCAACAGCTGCTGAAATCACAAACATTTTAATCTTATTAATTCACCGTGAAGGAATCATTAGCATTGTACTGAGGTGTTGGAACGAGCATACTCTTGCTTGGTTGCTCGCTCAAGTAAAATTAGGAAATTTCCTGCTCCAGAGTAATTTACCATTTGTTGAATAAAATATGCTGTCCTGGCCACATTGGAGACAATGTTCCTCCTGTTTGTTTTAGAGATCAAACTCAAGACTAAAATTGCATTTGAGTATTGAATGAGATTTTCTAATATTTATAAATCACTCCGTGTATTATTTTTAGTATAAATTAGCAAAACATTTCAAAGAAAAAGACAGCATCATCATCAATGATATTTTTTCCTTGTCAAATAGCAAGACTCTTTATTGTCAAAACTGAATTTACCCATAGCCCTCCCAAATACTGTTTTCATTGGACACTATTAGTCCCTTTTATCAGATAAGGAAGTTGAATTATTCAAAGGAAAAACAAAAAGAGCATGAAGTCATATAGTTAACAAGTCATTTAGACCAAGTTTGAATCCTGGGCGTTTCATCTTAGAACGTGATCATTTTATATAGGTGAATGTACAAATATAAACTAAAACAAGAGAAAGGGAAAAATAATCCAAAACTTTTGGCTCTGAGATGTTTACCAGCAATCTCACTTTTATTCCTGGAGATGGGGAAATAGCCAGTAAATGCCAGCAGTAATATAAATTTGAAGTGTCAGATTTATGAAAGTCAATTTGCCAGTGGATCCAACAGAGACCACAAGCCATATTTTCTTTCTGTCTATATTTACCTTAGAACTATAACACATTGAGCACAGTAAGATTCTTTAATATCTAGATTTGTTTTTTTGTGTGTTGTGTATAATATAGGGGATAGAGAGAAAATACGTACAGTGTATCAATTCGAATTTGCTTAGTACTTATTAAATTATAACACCTTTGTCTTTATATTTAAGCTGGTTCTGGAGTTTATGATTTGATGTGTTAGATATTGGAAAGCTAATATAAATGCGATATTTATTATGCTAAGGTGATGGTTCAGAGGACCCGAGTTTCATCAACAGAAACCACATAGGAAAGGCAAAATGTGGAAAATCATGCATGCAGTCTCAGGGCTGCAAAGGGAGATAGCTGCTCCCTGAGGCTGGCTGGACAGCCCATTGTAGCCCACCTATGGCCTCAAAACAAAGCAAAACAAAACAAGTAAACAACTGAGAAACAGCAGCCAATGTTGCCTTTGAGTTTCCATATGCATGAACACACACACACACGTAACACACGCATACACATGCACTTCCACACAGACACATATATTTAATTAAAATTTTCTTTAAAAATCGTCCAAGAAGTCACTAATGTCCTGAATGATCATTTCAAAGTCTACAGTACCTCTGCATAGTGTCCGATTTAAATACCCAGGTAAGGAAAATTATCTAATTAAAGAAGCAGAATTATAATGTTGACCCTGTGAGTCGCCTTTAGCCTACATAGAGACATACAATGTATTTTCTTCAGGAAATACGAATTGCATATTATGAAACTAATAAGTCTGTGACAAAGAAATTGACATCTATCTAAAGACCAGTCTGCAGTTTAGGAGACTAGAAGACAAAGGTCAGAATTTCGTTATCCAAATATACAGGACTCTTTGCTTTCAGTCATAATGTTAGGAGATGATTTTAAATGACACATGAGTTATACCAATAATATTTTTGACATGTCTGAATACTTACACATGCAATTTTCATCTCATAACATTCTCTCTCTCTCTCTCTCTCTCTCTCTCTCTCTCTTTCTCTCTCTCTCTCTCTCTCTTGTGTGTGTGTGTATGTGTGTGTGTGTTTGCTCAGATTTATCTGTTTTTCCTAAGTAATCCTTCTGGCACTTTAGGATCAGGCATTGTACTTCATATATCTTTAATTTATAGCTCATGATCTTCTTGCCAGCATCTTTGAAGAAGATATTTATTTTAACTTTACTAGTTTTTAAATTTATCTTTAATTGACAAAATATTATGCTCATGGTCCTGTAGTTTTAAATATGTTTCAATTGTGGAGTAGTTGAATCAAGATAATAAATATATATTCATTATTTCACATATTTATTTCTTTTGCTACATGAGCTTAAATTCCACTTTAAGCATTTTTCAAATGCATAACTTCTCACTATCATATTGGCCATGTCATATTATTATCTGCTGGAACTGAGACCACTTGTGGTCCAGAAAACTTGGATTATTTGTTGGACCTCTCTGCAACTTTTAATCGGATTTATGTAAAATAAAATAATCCGTTTCAAGCAATGAAAAGTAATAATGGAATAACATATTTTAAAAAATATTTTATTTATTATTTTTATTTTATGTGTATGAGTGTATTGCCTGCATATGTGCAAGTGCTCCCGTGCCATCCAATGACCATGGAAGTTAGAAGAGGGTGTTAGATCCCCTCAAATTGGAGTTACAGATGGCTGTTAGCTATACTCTGGCTGCTAGGAATCAAACCTGGGCCAGCCTAAAGAGCTCTTAACAACTGAGCCATCTTTCTATCCCCTAGAATAACATCTTCTAATCCTATGAGATTACAGAATCTGACTATTACAAATTTCTAATGTTATTTCAAATTACCCCTGAGTATCATGAAGGTTCAAGAGGTCAGACACACAGGTTCTTCACCAGCACTTAGCATATTTTCCTCAAATGGAAACATGTTTGATTCCATGTCCTACAACCATGTCCATACTAGTATCTTATTCAGTATTCAAAGGAGGAGTGTTTAAGATAGTGCTTATAGATGTGCTTCTGAGAGTCTGATCTTCTGAAATTGATTTCAGAGACGTGTATAATTCTGCATTGTGGCAGGACATTTGTATCTTTTGATAAGGTCTTGAAATATACACATGAGAAAGCTAGCTTCAAGTACCACACATCTGTAAGTCAGGGATAGATAACTGTCAGTCTCTTTCAGTATGGCAGGAAAGAAAGCAGACAAAACCCAAATGTAAGCACTTACATGTTTAGATGGAAAATAGAGATAAGGGTAAATACAAACCACTGAATATTTAATATTTTCTTTATGGGAATATATTATGTCTTCATGATAGGTGGGACACAGAAGATGTAAAGAAAACACTTTCAGAACTGGAACTCCCTAACACAAATAAAATTGAGACCGTTCTGAGCATCTTTCATCTGAAAAAAATAAAACTCACTCATATTTGCTATGTTATGTGTGCTCAGGGACAATGAAAAACAGTGTATAATTTTAATGTCTGAGCAAGCATTACTTCCCATTAAGAATTACTATGAAATATTTAAGTTTCTTTTCATGACAACACTATAAAATAATACAGGTGGTAATGAACATAAGAAATCACTTTTCTCTCAGTTCTTGTGGCTAGAACTCCAAATGGAGGTATGGGTATATTGGGCTTCTCCGGGAGCTTGGAGACTGCCACATTGACTGTGTCACCTTATGCCCATCTTTCTATAAACACGTAGTTCTACTTTCTTTCTGTGTATTCACACTGCCACCTTTTGCATAGACACAATTGATTGGGGCCCACTCTTATAGCATACTTTTAACTTAACATTTTGCTGAGTAATTATTTTTTCCTGCCTGGGTCCAAAAGTTAGCTGATGTCATACGATCCACAGTATATAACCTCAATCACATCAATCAATGTAAGTTGATTCTTTTGTTATTGCAGGTTGTTTATTCATTTTTCTCTGGAAGTTCATTTTCTTTTCAACTTGTCTATTTTTTTTGAATGAATTTTCTGTTTTATTGATTTTTTGTGATTTTCGTAAAATATAATTGGACATTTTATGTCCCCTTCTTTATCTGCACCTTTATACCTTCACTCACTGTCCCCCACAATTCAATGTACTATCGAATATATGTAAGTGTATATATATATATATATATATATATATATATATATATATATGTACATATGTGTGTGTGTCTGCATTTGTGTATGTGTTATGGCCTATGGAGTCTTACTTGTGTCTCCAAATTCCCTTCAGAGTGGGTCTATTCACTGGGTCCATCAAGACTTCCATCTCTGTAAGCCAGTATCTCTACCCACTAAGCAGCTATTATTTGCCAAACGTACCTTAGGTTGGGTTGGGATTTCTTATCCATTTCTCCATGTTTATGCTGTGATTCTGTCTAATTTGAGTGCTTGCATAGGAGTTGTGTATGCTGTTAGCATTGCTCTGAGTTCACATATGAACAACTGAGTAGCTGGTTGGAAGTCTTGGTTTCCCTGTGATCATCCACTCTGTCTAGCTCTTACAGAGAGCCTGTATCCTCTTCTACAATGATTCCTAAGCCTTTGGAGGCAGAAGTTTGACATAGGTGTCTTATTCTATGATACGTACTCAGCGACTTCTTGCTTCAGCCAGATGTCTAATTGTGAATACTTTTTTAAATTGAATCAGCATTTAACAGAAGTCCCTTTAGACAATGATAAAGTAACATCAAATAAGAATTTGAACACTGTTCTTATGAACACTGTTTTTTGATGAAAAAAAATATAAAACATAGATTTGAATAATCAAATATAAAACGTAGATTTGAATAATCAATATTTAAGATACTGATCACTTGAACAAACAGCCTGTGAACTTTGGACTATTAGTGTTATATTGAACTAAACTCCTTTTGCAACTTTTCTATATTAAAATACATATATTTACTTTTGAACCACTATGTACCTATAAAAGAGAACACCATATAAATCTATACATATTTTTCAGATAAACTTAATTATTCATAAACACTTAACCATTTACCTTGATTATTTTTTGAAGCATGAATATAACCCTAATCGTTTATACTTGCCAATTGAGGGAATTACTTCATAACACCAAGCTTATACTTTGCATGGCTTTTAGTTATAGGATTACTAAAACTATCAAAAATATTATTAAGGAAGGTGTTCTAAATAACTAAAGATGACTGAGTAAGACTATTAAAAATTTAAAAATATGACAGGAGTAATTTGTGACTATATGTAATGAACTATAATGAGAAGATCTATGTTCCTATTGTATTAATACTATATTTAAAGGGACATTGTGAGAGATGGGACTATCCTGGAGAGAATAATTATGCAAATGAAAACACTCCCAGATGATTAAGTTTAGAAAAGTTATGCTCAGAACATTTTCAAGGTTAGATTCAAAACCACTGAAGGGGGTCTCCGCCTATAGTGACATCATGTCTATGCCATGGTCAGTAGACAGTAGTGCTTTTTCAGAAGTTGTACCTAACATTTGTGGTTGTTAAAAGATTTAATTTGTTAAAATATAAAATTATTTCCTCAGATTTTAAGTTTTTATTTTGGTATAAGAAACAGTCAGATCACACTTGTATGTATGTGTATGTTTACCCAAATTTGTGTTGGTTTCAAATTTGAGAGATGTGAACCTCAAATAAGTGGAATAGACCAGCTCTCTGTGGTTATCAAGAACCTCTTTCAGAGGTCATAACTTTCTGGAAGATTTTGAAGATGTGAATCAATTATAACAAAAATGAAGAGTATAATTTTCATGTGTTTTGTTATTCTAATAAAAATGTCAGTTTTCAAATAAGTCTGTAATTGGTTCAGTGATTCAGTGAGTCAAGTTTTAATGTACATCTCAGGCATGGCCAACTATGAAGAAACAATACATCAACTCCTATTTAGGAAAGAAAAAAATGTAGCACAGGAAGTTTTAGAGAGTGTCCTAGTTTCATTCTGTTCTGATAAAATATAGGAGTGATAGGATTTATTTGAGCTCACATTTCCAGGTCATAGTTCATTGCTGCATGAAAATCACAGTTGCAGGAGCTTGAGACAGCTGGTAATGTCTTCAAGAACATAGAGATGAAATCCATGCATTTCAGCACTCAGCTGGCCTTCTGTAGTCATTTACATCTTGGAACTTCAAAAGAAAAAATGGTGCAGGTCACTTTCAGGCTGTGTCTCATTATATTACTTTGACAATCAAAACTCCCACACAGACATGACTACAGGCCAAACTGATCAAGACAGCTCCCCATAGTGACTGCCTTCCTAGGTGATTCTGGTTGTGACAAATTGACAATTAAAAATTGTCACAGGAAGATATTTTGGGTATAGAAATTTCACCTTGGGGAATAATTTTTGAAATATTAAATAAGTTTCTTTCAGTGGTCACAATTCATTTGTCATCCATATTAAATGGAGGGCATTAATTTAATAATCTTAAATTATATCTCAAAGTGAAGAAAGGTCACAAAGGACACAAGCAGAAGCAATACAGCTGGATAAACATGGGCATTCAAGTTTTGTTAGATCACAGATGACATGAGTACAATAAATTTTTTTAAATATCCTATCCTAAAAGCTTAATTTCATTGTGAATACTAAAGCATATCTTGTATATAAAAAAGATGTAAGAAATAATTGTATTTTTTAATGTAAATGAATGATTGTCTATAATATGTGTGTATATATCATATTCCACATGAAGTAATATTCTTGCAGTCCACAAAAGATATCAAAACAGTATAAAATACTTTAGGAAATATATCTGGCTCTCTTTATAATTATATAATATATCTAATTGCATTTGATATGGATGTGGAATATATCAAATTGAGCTATAAAGAAAAGTATGGAAGAGAAAACTGTTGATAAATTGGGTGTCTAATTTAGTATTATGATGATGCTACTTTTGATGTGCATTTATAATATATCTCCTTTAACTTACTTAAGGGATTAATGTTGGTGAGTTATTGAAACTTCATTCACTTACAGTGTATGTTTATCTCAATTAACTTCAAAGTGAATTTACTTTTTCCTTTCCATGCAAGAGCTCATATTGAATACTCATTGGGACTATAATCCATCACACTGTGACTTTGGGAACACATTCATAAACATAATATAGTGTGCAGATAAGTTTCATCAATGTTGCATGGGACACACAAGTTTTCTTTTATTTGGCTCATGATACTATATGGAGTAATATTGGAGTCTAAGTAGCAAAACTCAAAATAAAATGAATTAAGGATATAAAGTCTACATTGTTATTTTTCCTGGAACTCTATTTTTCCATAAACTGAGTGAATACAAACTGTCTGACTTTAATAGACATATGATATATAACTGTGATGTTTTCTGAGGACATGCCATAAGATCTTTTAGTAGGTTGTTCCATAACTTAACTTGTCCATTGACAATGATTTAAGCTTCTCATTAGTTTTATTTCTCTGCCCCTGATCAGTCAGGTGAAAAATAACCTGTAATTATTTTGAATGATTATTTTCTAAACCTTTATTTATTTTTTAAATTATATCAAACTCCTGGCCTGAAGATTCACATTTATTTAGCTTTTGAACATGTACTATGTGTCCCTTTTTAGTCACTCTGTGAGGTAAAGGATATATACCATAGACACACATTAGTGCCATACAAAGGCAAGACATTTAGTAACCATAAAACCATACATTCATGGCTGTGATAACAGAAGCTTCCTATGCTAAGGATTTATACCTTTTTTTCTTTGTCTTATTCTTTTTATTTTTTCCTTGTTTCCTTCCTTCCTTCCTTCCCTCCTTTCTTTCCTTCCTTCCTTCTTCCTTTTCATTTTCTATGTGTACATGTATGTGTATATGTCTGTGTATGCATATTCACATGTGTGTGATCCTACATGACTATATATGAGTGTTCGCATGTGTTGATGAGTGTACTACCAACTTCTGTATTAGTTACTTTTTTGTTGCTGTTATCAAACAGCTAACCACTGTAAATTTAAAAAAAGGAAGGACTAATTTTACTTAAGGTTCCAGAGGGAAATGACTCCCTCATGTTGAATGGCATGGCAGGAGGCAGCCAGAGCTGACAGCAAAGAGAGAAACTGGAAGCGGGAATTAATCTTATGACTCTCAAAAGCATCCCCAGTGATATACTTCCTCCAGGAGGCTGTACCTCTTAAATCTCTGCAAATAGTGCCTCCAGTGGAGGACAAATTATTCAAATATTTGGAGCCTACTGGGGACATTCATTCAAGGCAGCATATTATGCACATAGAGCCACAAAGTTGATGTCAGACTTCTTTATTCTTCTCTATTTATTGCAACAGAATATCTTGCTAAACGTGTAAGTTAACATATTTAGATGGTCTAGGTAACCAATTTGTCTTGGGGAGTCCCTACCTCCAACTTTACAGGTTGAGGATTACAGGCATCCACTATAACTGGCTGGCATTCCCCTGAAATCCAAACGATCCAGAATCAGGTCTTCATATATACAGAATTAGTTGTAATTCTACTTGTGGAAGCAGGGAATGAGTAGTTCTTGACTGTCAGTAATGATTTCAATTATTTTATCAAAGTTTTGTACAGTTTCCAACCACTTTCTGATCTAAGTTTAATGTTTCTCTGTAAAGACAGAGAGCACTTAAATCTTGTTGTTGGATTACTTAGATGGCATTCAATGGGAACAGTAATCAAAGGAACTGGGCTTAGTTCTCAGTTGTTCGAATGCTTTGTGGCAATGCCTGAGTTAACAGTCGAGGTCATTTGGAAAAAATCTGGACATCTTTATAATTGGTTTGCATATAGCATCAGTTTCCTCATTTTTCTCTTTGCTTCATTCACTGCATTCTGTCGTCAGGCATTTTAGTACATATGACTTCTTTTACAGAATAATTTCCAGTTAAGGAAATCCATATACTGTACATTTTAAAGTCCTCTCCTTGGAGTGAGGACCCTAAGCCCCCTGGAGCAGTGCTACTTTTAAAGCTGCCCAACTCTTCTGTGGCCTTTACTGTGTTCTTTGGCGCGGTGCTCTCCAGGCTGCAGCTTTTCATTAGAATTCTGGGCATGCGGATTCATGTTGGCAAACCTCTCCCTGCCTTTATTCCTGTGCCCTTCCTTTACCCCCTTCTCTTTGGTTTCTCTCTGCGTTTTTTTGTTACCCAGCTTCTTTTTCCCACTCTGACTTGCTTCCTGGTCCTCTTTGTCTTCTTCTCTTATGATTTATGGTTTTGTCTTCTCCTTCATTCTTCATGTCATCTGCTTCCAAGTGAACTCCCTACCTTACAGCATAGCCAGTACATTGACTATTTGACTGCCTTTCAAGTGAGGCTTTAAATAGACCAAAATAACTCTCATTTATTTTAAACACATAGAAATCATTTGATATAACTTCTTAGTTCAGTCTCTGGAATTTGTAAAATGTAGTGCTCTTCCCCCTTATGAATGTTTTATTCTCAACATTTAAGTTTAGAAATTATTGTGCATTTATTCAATGAGATTTTTAATATAATGATAATTGCTTTGAGAGATCTATAAGGACTTCAACTTTTTAAATTTATTTTCTTTCTTTTTTTAAAAAAATGCTAAGTTCAGGAGAAGAAGACCTCCAGGAAGGAAAGCCTGCGTAATGTAGGGCAAAGGGTAAGAATCAGACACACTTAGAATCTGGCCAAATGTATCTAACTAGATAGAAAGCAATCCCATTAAACTAAACTACCTTCCAAATGGTGGATATTTACCATCAGGACATGTAAGGACACCATGCAGCATAGAAACAGTGATTACAAGTACATGAGTTGAACCTAATAAATGGCAATACTTAATTTCCTAATTTATTCTTCTCTCACTCACTTGCCTGCCTCCACAGAGAAGAAAATGGCTTTCACCAGTGATGATATGTTGGAAAGGTCAGATGACCCTAGGACAGGAATATCTTCAACAGCATAGTTTCAAGGGGAACAATCTCTGCTTACACTAGCTGAAAACTTACTTATGTCGAGAAACTATAATTGTGGGAGAATGGGTAACGTATAGTTACCTATGATCTCCACAGAAGTAATGCCTCCAATACTTTTTAATTACTTATCTTTTGAGGTCTTCTTTTTCTTATAAAGCAGGGAATGTTTATATAACTACCATAAATCAGATGATCGATGTGTTACTTATATTACAACCAAATAAAGATTTAGATGCATAAATATTCTGATTTTATGATAATTATGGAGCACATTCTAATTTGGCATATTCACATGTCTGGCATATAGTATGAGATTTAAGAAAATACACACTAGAGAACGCAGGCTGCACTTGGCCCTTAATATCATGAGGCCATTCACACAAGGATGACAGTCTTGGCAAATATCCATGATTATCTAGGTCACCCTAAGTACTGCAGAAATTGGGGGAGGGCATTAAGTCTTTCTTAGAGCAAGTGCATTTGGATAATGGCTGAAGATAAATTACAGTCAATAGGATGGAATAGATTAGAGATGAACCTTTGGGGTACATGTTCATGAATTTATTCCTGTAGAGAATGATCAGAAACCACACTAAGGTTATAAATTGGAGGTTTGTGTCTTGGCAAGTTCAGAGAGATGTGAAGTATTGTTATTCCTAGACAGAATTTAGTGTGCTGGAGCAAAAGGCTGCAAAAGTGCATGGAAAAGAGAGAAGCTCAGTACCTTCAGACAAATATTGATATCACTTACTGATCAGGTGTATATGATACTGTATGTGAAACATGCAGCAATGACATAAGGATTTTTGATCACAGAGTAGGAGCATTTCTTACCACTCCAGGAAAACAGTGCCAGGTGAAATGCATCCAGTCTTTCTCTTTTATATATTTTTATACATTATTTTTATTTTATGTGTATTTGTGTACTGACTCCATGTATGTTAATGCACCAGTGACATGCAATGCCTATGGAAGGCAGAAGAGGGCAACAGATCGCCTGGAAACTGGAGTTATGGATGGTTGTTAGCCACCATGTGGATGCTAGAAATCAAATCTGGGTCCTCTGCAAGAGTAACCAGTGCTTTTCAGCACTGAGTCATCTCTTCAACTCCCAATTTCATGTCTTTCTATCTAGCTAGGATATGACTCTGAGGAAACATAAATTCAGTAGCACATAATAAGACAATAAAATACATAAATCTTGTCTGTCCGAGATCTTTTATGTTTCAGATTTTCGTACTTCCACAAACAAATGCACATTTAATAACCTCTGTTAGGTGAGATAGAGACTATGAGATTGCAGAGGGTAAAAGTGCCTGCTAAGCCTGACAGCATAATGAGTTAAATATCTAGGACCCACATGGGGGAAAGAAAGAATTAACACCCAAAGTTGTATGCAAAGTAAGTGCAAAGACATGTACACATGTGTGCATATTCACATGCAAATAATTATGTTTCTATAGAGGTGAAACATAGTACAATAGATTGTGTAAAGACAAATAGATTTCCTTCACTGTAGATCTTCAACTACCCCAAGGTTGATGAAATACAATGCCTGAAAACATTTAATTTGCTGAATTTCTAAGATTAATTTGAGGACACAGTCCTTTTGAAATTGGTTTTCAGACTTCAACACAGGACATACCATTGCATCACATTGTTTTATCACATTGTATTAACATTACCCCTGAATTAGCAAAAAATCAGCTCAGCCTGCACACCAGCAGGATCATTTCATACATACTTCATCAAAAGCACTTGAAACTCCAGTGGACCAATATTTTGTGTTAAATTAATGATAATGATCATAAACACATAACATCAGGGACCCTTTGCATAATTGGATTATTTTTACCTGCATGAGAGTGATTGTTACACTGTGATAGAGTTACACTCAGCTTAAATGTGCAGGCATTATGAGCTAACACAATGATGCCTTTTACATCACAAAAAATTTTTTTTCTATATCTTCACTAGTCCATTTGTGTACGGGGTCTAGAATATACAATTGTCATGTTGCTATGGTATTCTTTAATTACTTTTACCATAATTTTATCTCTTGTTCATTACTTTGTACAAAATGTTATTAATATCCTCATTTCATTCACTGTTTTGGGCTTATTTTTCTTAATATTTATGATAGAATTCAAAATTTTAAAATGATTACCTGAACCATTTTTGAAATTCTGTCAAATCTGTCTCCTAAAATATTTTTGCTTTAACTTTGTATGTAGGAAACGCACATGAGTGTGCCCATACATGTATATGAATAAACCAGAACAAAGTATCCATTGACTTCCTATTACTTTGATGAAAAGTCTCTCATTGAGCTGGAAACTCACTCTAACAGCCCTGTTGTCTGGTCAGGGATCTCTTAGGGACACTTCTTTGGTCTTCATTCCCTATTTTTAGATTTACAGGTGTGCTTACCCAAGCCCGGTACTTTTTCATAGATTCTAGGAATTTGAACTCATGTCCTTAAACTTGTAGAGCAAGCCCTCTTACTGTCTCAGCCATGTTCCCATTCCCTGTTCTCTGGGAAGTTTAAAGTGTATAGTAAAATGCTGTGTGATGTATGTAATATAAGTACAATTCTAGTGGGACTTAAAAGGAAAAAAAAATATAGTGATGCTATCCCCACAATTTAATGTTTTCTTATTTGTAATTGTCTAATATAAGTGTTTAAATGAAGCACTTAAGATGAAACCGAGGAAATGGCCACAAATGAAGAGAACTTAGGTATATTTAGTAATTCTTTATGCCAGTCATCCTTTAGTTCTCCTGTAAGTTCTGACGTGGTAAATGAGTGGATGATCAGACTTAACTGAAAATAGGTGTGGGAAGGTGTTCAGTTTCCTCTTTAGATCCCCATATGCTTCTTTCTGCTGAAAACAGAACTTGATTTTACGTAAACTATTAAGACTTTCATCAATTCTTGTCTCATTATAGGTTCATTATAGTCCTAGTTGAATAACTTTTCTCTAGAAGAATTAGCAAATTATTTAATAATTTTCTGGTTATTATATTTTGATGACTTCACTATAATTATTTAGGGAAAGGTCTAGAATTTCCTTCAACTATTACTTCAATAAAAGTGACACCAATTTAATCCATCTACCTCATGATCCATGCCAACTTTATCTTTCATAGGTTTCCTATTCATATTTGTCATAATCTATTTGGGACATAAAAAAGTTTACACTGGACAACATATAAAACAATATAATTTGAATTTTCTTTTGAAGGCCATAACAGATTTAGTGTCTGGCAAAGACTTGTACTGTGCTATACAAATGACATCTTGTTCTAGGTTCTTACACGGCCGAGTTGTCAAGGAGCATTCTTAGAGCTCTATTTAATTAACAAGGATAGAATCCCATCGACCTATTTGTCCGAATTTTCTAACATTTAAAATCAGCACAAGGAAGATTAGGTTTGAACATGAATACTGAAGGGACCATAATGATATTTAATACATTATGTTAGTATTTAAGGACAATGAGGAGGCATATTCATGTGCTGTCAAAGATTGCCTTGCTACAGAAGAGAAGAACTGGTATTGAAGCCGATGTATAGCTATTTCTAAGACTAAAGAACAATTTATTAAGCCACCAGTCTTTCTACTTTATCTTCAAAATTTAGTAATGAAATATACTTTATAAAATGGATTCCTATTTGAAGATAAGAAATGTTAAACTACATTGACCATATTTTGTGTACTAGGTAAAAACAAAAGCTACCAATAGGAAGTGGTTCAACAATTTTCTTAGCCCCTGAGAAGTTGAGAGTTGTCTGAGCCTGTTTCTGTGCTGACACTTGAAATAACAGTTCTGCGCTTTTAGCTCTGGGACATCTTCTCATGCTTGCAGTGAAATACTGTTAAGGATTCTGAAAGGTAAAGGTAGTTTTCCCAGGGAACATCTTTTTAACAGAAACTTGCTTATTGTAAGCCATGCCTCAGTTTATTCATTCTGTGACCACTGGACATGCCAGCACATAGATACCAACATGTCTCTGATGTTTTTGTTTTTTATGAAGTTTGTGAACTCATTAACGTTTGTGACTAACCCCTCTAAATCCTCATAGTTCACATGGGAAATGTATAATAAGAGTCTTAGAAACTCCTCCAAAATAGTGATTTTTAGTTTTCCTTTTGCCTTGAGCACTTAGCAATTTTGAGAAAGGTGATAATAGAAAATTATTTTATTGCATTTTAGGTGTATTTTTGTACTATGGAGAATATACTTAAATATGGGGCCAGTTTTCTAACAGTATAGAATATAGTGGATTATGGAAATCATATTCAAAGACATCAGAATATCTAGGTTAAAACCTCATCTGAGCCAGTTAGTAAAGAGGAATTTTGAAAGCATGTGCCTTTAATCCCAGTACTCTGGAGGAGGAGGCAATCAGATCTCTGTGAGATTGAGGCCAACCTGGTCTCTACATAGTGAGTTCCAGATCAGGTGTGACTAGAGGGAGACACTGATTATAAAAGATAAATAAATAAATAAATAAAATTAATAATTAAAGCCATGTTGATTTCTGAACTCCAAGTTATAAACATGTAAAACTTTAACACACCAGGCTTTTGCAATATATACATTGCAGAGCATATATAAAAACACCTTACACACACACACACATAAATATATGCATATACATATATAAAATTTCTCCTCTAGTTTTAATAGGTCTCAGAATAAATTAAATGAGCATGAATCATAGCCCTAATACGTACTTTTCAAATTTGCCAAATATATGTTATGATTTTGGTAAGATTCATAAGGCTATTATATGCTACAGCTTGATCTCCAGAGAGTCTTAACTAAGAGGTGGGAGAACCTTTGAGTCGTAGGACCTCCCGGGACATCCTTAGGTCACCCCTGTGCTTGAGGACATAGTGGGACTTTGGCATCTTACATTTTTATTCCTGTCTGATGCATGAGCAAAATATGAACAGTTGTTACGCAGTGCCATCTGCAACCTCACCCGAGGACCAAGGCAAGGGCTCTGTTCCATCATAGATGAAGCTTTAGAATTCTGAGCTAAATTAACCCTTGTTTTAAAATTTATGTGTCACAAGCACTTCTCTGTATTGACAGGAAGCTTCCTGTCAGGATATAGGAATGTCAGTTCATTCAACAAATTGAATTTTCACAATAAGCATAGGAAAAACAGTTTTTCTCTGAAAGTTTCCTATTACCATCATCCAACTATGATTAATAAGCACTTTTAAATTATATTTTGAACATGGAAAAGAGCATATTGTTAAAATTGTTAATTATTAAAAGAGAATCCTAAAGTTAACCATATATATTTAAGTGATCTTGATAATTATATTTTAGTTTATTTAATTTATTATCTGGTTCAGGATATTGAACTCAGATTTCCAGGCTTGCATGACAGGCACCTTTGCCCACTGAGTGATTTCACGCAGCTGATCCTGATTATTTTAATCACTATTTGGAATTGCAAAAGTTATAGCCACATGATATTACTTGAGAAATGCGAGTCTTGGTGAATGAGTAGTCTCCTTACTTAGAAATATTCTGGAAATCCTGGGTGCTTAGGAATCTAGGATATGAAAATGAGATACTTATAAATTGTGTACTTACTGATATTCATCTATCTATCTATCTATCATATATCTATGGATCTATTGATTTGTCTGTCTACTCATATATTTATCCAAATAAATATATGATAAAATGTTTATTGTATATTTATCCACACTATATAGCTGAGGATGATTTTTAACTCCTGATCCTCCTGCCTCCACATCCAGAGCATATATGTAAGTACACCCGTGTCATGCAGTGCCTTAGAGGACAGAAGAGGCAGACCCCCTGAAACTGAAGTTACATACAGTTGTTCGCCACTGTGTGGGTGCTGGGATTCATACCATGGTCTTCTGCAAATTAGTTTTATTTATTTTTATTGAGTTTTTGTGTATTTTCTGTGTCTTAGTCCTCTTTATACCCTCTTCCCCAACAGCATCCTTGCATAGCACCCCCGCCCCGCCACTGGATTTCATGTTATTTATGTTAAGGCCTATCAAGTCAGGTTAGTATCCCCAGATATCCCTTAGTGGAAATTCAGTCACTGGATCTGGTCAGTCTATCAAAGAAGACCAGCTCTTCCTCACCCAGCAATAATCAGCTAGCCGATAGTTCTGTGGCTAAGATTGGGGTATTCTGCTGATTTCCACAGTTTTATACTGAGATATTGTCAGCTTGAGTTTGGATTGTCTAGTGTATGCTGCCAGCATTGCACAAATTCATATGAGTCTGATCCCCAGAAGCCTGTATGACTCTCTTTCCATATGATCATGCATCTCCTCCCCCAGATTTGAGAATCTTTCTGCCCCCTCTTTCCGAATGGATCCTTGACCCTGTGTGAGTGAAGGTTAATGTAGGAGTTCAGTCCATGTCCTCACACAAACTCTTAATTTTATGGCCTGAGAGAATTATCCAGTCAATAAGTGTTCGCTTTACAATATGAGGAATAACATAAAAATATTGGATGCATTCCCAGCACTTTGGAGATGGAAAATAAAGGATGCCTAGTGATCATTGGCCAGCCAGTCTAGCTTACTCAGTAATATCCAGGCTAATGAGTGACCCTGCTGCAAAGTAGTGGATGGTGTTCCTGAAGAAGGTACTCAAATTTAGCCTGTGCTGTCCCTCTACACACATGTGCATGCACCCGCACCCTCTCACACACACGCAACACATCTTAACACACAAACACATCAGCAGGGGCATACTCATACACACACATGCATAAAAAGAGCATATTTGAGAGGCTTTTGGGAGAGGGTCGATTGATAGGAAGATCAGTGAAATTTTGTTTTCTTTCTAAGAAAGGATTTTTAAAATGCAGTTAAAATATTAGGACCAACTAACTGCATAAGCATTTACACTTTGGTTGACAACAACAGAATTATTTATTTATTTATTTATCTGCCATATATACCATACATATTTATGTCCCATATTTTCCTAGTTTAGTTTTATGTTTAAAGTTGTCATTTGTAGTGTCTGGGAAATACTTTTAGAATGTCCACAATGACATTTACATAAACAGAGAGATCAACATAAATTTATAAATAGTGAGTTCTAATATTAGGAGTTATGAATGAAAGATCACTGTGATATGTGATGTGACATACTGATGTATTTCATGGGTCTTTGTTATCATATTTAGCTATTAAAAACAGCAAACCTAGATTATTTGGTCACTAAAATTTACAGACCTTTCAGAGGAAATATATGTATGTTACTTGTGAAAATTTCTTAAGAATATAACATCTTGTAGATGTTTTATGCTGACATTCTCTAGATCTTGAAAGAAACCCATCCAAATAGACAGATTAAGATTTTTAAGTTCTGAGACATTCTACCACTGAGTATACTTGTTTCAATATGTATGCATATTTGAAAGAATTTGTCAATAAGAAAAATCACAGGCCAGCCAAGAGGTGTTATAATCAGAAATGTTCCAGCTGTTCAGATTTTAGCATTACTATCTGAATAGTTCCATAGCTAGGAATCACACCTAATAGGTTTGAGTTTTCTTCGCAAAACAGTTGAATATATCTATTCTAGAATTTTATGCACAACCAGTTCCTTAGTTCTTAATCCAAACATTGTATTAAAAAGTAGAAATCAGAGTTGAATCTTTTCTTAAGACTTGGCTTCCTCTGATATGATCAAGAGCATCATTTGTTAATCCTATTTTACACAATTCATAGTGCCTTTAATTCTTGAATTATTTCCTGTAAATAATTTAGATAAGAATGATCCCCATATTTATTTTGCTTTATGAAATGTTTTAAACATCTCAAGTGCTTCTTCATGCTAACATATCTTTGAAAGCAGAAGTTGAAAGGAAATGTTGAGCATGCCAGTGCAATGGAATTTTTCTTTAAGCTAAATCACCTCTGAAATGCAGACACTAATGCACACCCATATTGATCTATTGGTTTTTATTGTCTGCTTATTGTTGCATTTATTTGTCTTTGTGTTATTTATTGACATTATGCGCACAGAGAAATCAGATAAAGGCCAGACTTTTTATTATGGGGAAGTTGACTGTTGTAGAAACAACAGATTACACATAAAAGCATTCAAGATGATGAATTATGTAGGTCTGTCATCACTGGAACTAAAACATTCTGCAGTGCTTTGTAAACTATGTAGTTCATATATAGAATAGAAACCAAATTATAAATTACCTATGAATTCAGAATCCTTTAAATACAGCATGCTGATGACCAAATTATTCAGTCCCTTCTGAACTACACAAATCTCTCCTTGTTATTCAAGTTCTTATTAATCATTTCATTTTTAAGTCATGTATCTGTGAAACCAAGTAAGCCCATAATTAATGTTAGTGAAACAATAAAAACTTGTGACATCAAAAGAATATTGATTACCTTGGTGAACTAGTTTTCCAGTTGGGTTTTAAAAGAAAACAATAAATTCATGTTGGAAGGAAATATACCTAACAGATGCCATATGACATTATTTATGACTCAATTTTGCCTGAGAAACTGATATTAAAGATTAGCATGCTGATATATAAATAGGCATAAAATAGCAACTTATTGATAATAAATCATAAAGGACTTTATTTTAAAACAATTACTTAGTATCTATATAATTTTGCAATTTATTAAAGACAAAAATTTACATACTAATAAGATGTATACACTTGTTTATTTTTACATAAAGAGTAAAGTCTTGGTTTGGTGCTGAAAGACAACATTTTCAACAATTTTCAGATCTGATCGATATTTTGATCTTATAATAATGGCTGTTGAAAAGGCTAGTTTATATACATAAGAAGTATATAATCCAGAAAACTTGTTTAAAGCTATTTCAAAGATTGATGGTAATTCTGTCCTCATCTCAAATCAAAAGTTGTTTGGTTTTATTTGATATTCAAACAAGCAACACAAAGAGCAATTTATGAATTCAGGAAGTTTTATGTATAAGAACACACTGTAATTAATAGTTTACAGTAGTTCAAAATTTGAACAGGTATTTCAGCAGTGCTCATTGTGACTCTGTGTCTTGATGACATGGCAGTATGAAATGTTCATATATGTTCAGAACAAAGGAAGAGGTAGAGGAAAATGTTGCCAGATGCATTTCTGTTTCGTTATTCATTTAAATCTGAAGTAGCGTTTAGTCATAGTATGTTCAGAAACCTTCTGATGTGCAATTTTTCACAAGCCCTACATTGGTACTGTGCCTCATACAGAGTTACAACCCTAAGTTTGAGAAGCTGAGTTATATAATATATAGCAAGTTAAACTGTTGACAACATAGATAGCATAAAAGATAGAAAACAAAAATTTCTATCAGTCTAGAGAAACAGAACGATGGCAGGTCATTGACAACAGGGCTGGATTTAGAGTGTGAATGTCAGGACTCCAGCAAAATGTACATGTAACTATTTTTCTAATCTTAAAATAGTGTTTTTACATCTTTTTACTTCAGTAATATTATATGACTGTGTGTATTACTTACTTGGATTCGCAATGTTTTTGGCACCAATGTTTTTGGTGAGATTAAATCAGTCCCTGAAGTCAGATCTAATTTTCATTAGCCATAACCTTTCAATCACCATGGTGGTCAGAGAAAGTCAGCAAAGATGAGTTATAAGAATTTAAATATTTGACATTTTGGAATAATCACTGCTCTCCTGATTTGTAGAAGAGATCGTACTCTTTCAATTTCAAATAAACCCACTAAGAAGTAAAGTAAAATTTTCATATGAAAGGAAACTCCTTATCTTAATTACCTAACTCAACTCAGATAAAATAGTAAACTTATTTGTATCAAAATATTCAGAGCATGATAAAAATCTCAATTTAACTGATGGTAAGATAACTGAAATAGAATACATTAATATCTAGGTAAGCCAGAATAGATAGTAAGGTATTATTCAGTGATTATTAATATTAGTATTTTCATAGCCATTACTTACTGTGTTACTGGACTTTGAAATTGTTCTCTATTCCTTTAAATGAATGCAAAGTTAAATCTCGTATTGAAAATGCATTTGTTTTTCCTGTGTGCCTAACTTTTACCTAATATAAAGATAAAATTTCTTTTATACTATGCACTGCTTGCATGCCTGGCTAACAATGACTTAAGATTATGTATTGACACTTGGAAGTATAATAATTAATCATATTTTGGATAAATTGAAGTCTAAGCAATTATAATTAAATATTGACCAATCACTCAGAATGAAGTCATGAGCCTAAATATCTATGTACAACATGATGTTGAGCAGAATTCCCTGTCACTGCTTAACACAGAGATGTGCTGAGATGTGAGTGAGTCAAGAAATTGCATGCCCTTCTTACCAAATATGTACTTTCGTTACCTAGATGGCAACCTGAATGGCAATATTGATTTAGTATGAAATATGACAATTATATTGAAATGATGCACACTAATGAGAAAAATAGTTCAGGATAAAAATTCAAATAAAAAAGAAAAATTCAGTTTGTTTTGAATTCACACAGAATCACAAAGGTCACCTTATACCTGATTCTAAGAAGTGGAGACATGTACCATATACTCATTCCTAGAATTCCAATCCTTGTATTCAGCCCTAAATGTTCTAAGAGAGTGTAAGGTGTTTCTTCCTCTTTGAGGGTGGAAAGGTCGCTACATCCAGAGGTGGCAGATGACCATTAGGAAACAGAGTTTTGCAGACAGCAGGGAAGTTACTCATATGCACTCACGGTAATGGTGAACAGTATGGAAACCTGTAGCTGCTGGGAAGGAAGAGTCAGTCTCTTTTTAAGGGTGTGACTCTTGGTAAGCTAACCAGACTCCAGGGCATGGATCCATACTGAAAAATATTTGGGAACACAAGTTTGACTCTCTCTCTCATCTATCTAGATAGATAGATAGATATAGATATAGATATAGATATAGATATAGATATTATAGAGCACCTGAACGGGAGGGGGAAATGAGGGGATATATATTAATTTATAACTGAAATTGGCAAAAATCAATATAAAATGATAAAATGAAAATAAAGGTGCTTTGATTTATTTCTGAGAACATCTCCCTAAGGTAACTGAGTTCAATGTCTCTTTTCTGAAACCTTGGAAAGTCAATCAACAGTCACATTATTTGATAATGATCAAACAGTTCCTCAATATGACACAAGTAATACTGCTTGAAAAGTTAATGCACAAATTACACACATATAAGACAGTTATCTGCCATGTGAGACAGCTAACCCTTTTATTGGCTGCAGTTATATCTAGAAAATCATATTAAATGTGTTGGCAAACAATCTGAAATCAATCTCAAGTTGTCAATCTGAAAGGATATAATGACTGTCTTCTTACTCTTATAATAATTTTCTCAGAACTAAGCTGTAATTGAGAGTAAAATTTGGTCATTTACTGTATTATATATTAAACATAATATACACGTCTAGTCCATACAGAAACAAAGCAATATGAAGAGTCTAACACATTAGAAAACACTTGATATAGTCTATGGAGCATCAGAAATTTCATAATACCACATTCAGAGTTACCATCAACTGAGGAAAATATTACAAAGTCATCTGGATATAAGATATTCAATACAGAACAAATCAAAGGATTTTCTAAGTAATTTCTGACTTCAAAATTTGGCAAAAATTTTCCCTTTCAAAGAAAGTCTTCTTTAAAATTGTGATAAGAATTCTTATGTGTCCATAAGTTTAGTATTTCATTTTCTATTTCCAATAAATCATGCATTCTTGTATCTAAATCAATGCAAACCATCAGATTTTTATGTAAGTTATTTGTTATACTGTAACACAAGGAAAGAGTGTTAACAAACATTCTCCAAATGACCCTATCACTTTTAAGTTTTATAGAAATTAGTAAAATATTTTTGCTTGTTTTTCTTCTTTACTACTTGATTATCTATTTTATCCCTTTTCATTTGATGTAAACTGGGAAATGTATTATATTCCACAATTTTGACTACATGCTTGGAGCCTATAATAAAACAAAAATAGTTTTAAAATACTCAAATTTTTAAAATAACACATTGAATTATATTAAACTTGGTAAGAAACCCAAGCAAAATATGTAAGGTATTATCCCAATTTTAATTTTCTCAATAGCTATTTAAATATCAGTTAACCCAGCATTGAACTTGGAAAATGGAAAGCAGGTCCAAACTGTAGCCAAAGAACTTTTGGCAGTTGATTACTGCTGAGTAAGGAGAGTTGATCTTTAAGAGCGTGACTCTGGATAGGCTGACTAGACCCCAGTGGATATACGTGCACTCAGGGACATCTGGGTAGACAAACTTATATGACAGAATGAATGAACTTCTGTGGGGGAGGGGTTAAGAGTGCCTATTGGGGGTGAACATTATTTAGGTGTTCTGTATGAAATGCACAAAATTTAATAAAGATTGTACATTGAAAAATATTGATTCTCAAGTACAAATTTTTTCAGTGTTCTTACTCTATAGCCCATGAAGGAAGGATATAATGAAAGACAGAATGAGAACTTCACGAGCTGGAAAAGGGATCACAAAATGTCCAAACCTGGGAACTGAAAAACACATACAAGAGGAAAACTAAAGTTGCTCTCTGTCACTCTGAAAATTTTGTTGTCTAATGCAGAAGCCAAAAGGGGCTAAAACATCAAGTAAAAATATTACACCAGATATTCCTTGAAATGAGCTGCATGCAGCAGACTCTGTAAAACTCTCACCTTAGAGTTTGCTGAATTTAGAGAACTTGGACATAGGATATAAAGATAAGTAATTGTGGTAAGAACTGATCATGTCTCAAAAGTAATGTTAATTCCAATTTGATTATTTTCAATAATACTGAAAAAGACCAGCATTTACTAGTCCTGGATGTAATCATTTTACACGTGTAAGACTAGTACTTATTAGTCCTGGGTGTAACCATTTTACATGTGTAAGACCAGCATTTACTAGTCCTGGGTGTAATACTTTTATACGTGTTAGACTGATATATTACATATCAATTTCTATTTGTGCAAAAACTACTTACATTCTTTATACTTTTGGCAGCTGATACTCCAAATAAACCTGAAAAATATACTGTCAAAACAACAGAATCTAAATCTCTTCAATTGTAACAAAAACTATACTGCAATTGTTTGGATACAATTTGTCAGGTTAATTTGTTATCCAATTTCTTTCTTCCTCAATGTATGTAGACTTTTTTTTTTTCTATAAAACATTCAGACTGGTGTAAAAAGATGTTTCTGAATCCAAGTAACCAATAATCTTAACAAATTTACATGAGAACATCTAGCTCTTACATTTAATATATTTTATAATCACATTCCTATTTTTGTATGCTATTATATCCTTCGCAGCAGAGATATAATGCAGGATTGCATGAATATGTGAAAACTGACAGTCAATTATTTATTGAAAGGTTCTAATTTACTGTGAGAAAAAATACTGTATAATCTTGTTTTCATAGTAGATATATAATGTTCCTTTTCTCAAGAGATCCATTGCTAGTCCAAAAAAATGTGCTATTTTTATATGGCAAATGGAGACTAAGAAATGAATACAATAAAGGAATTTGAGATGTGAAGTGTGATTTCCAAGTCCATACAGTAGAGTGGGAGAATTAAGGAGTCAGGAGATTAGGGGTATGAAAGACTGGTAAGTAGGAGGTGGTTTTGTTGATTTTTCAATATGGAAGTTATGACCCCAAATTCAGGATTGTAGAATGTAGGCTGTCTCATAATATGGGAAGTCAAAAAGACAGATTCATTCTGAGAACATCAGGAGGATCCCAACCTTGTCAACATCTGGCTATTGGCCCAGACAGACCTTTTACTGATTCATGCAAATAAAATGTATTAGGCCTAGAGTCCATGAGCAAATTTGCAATGATTCTTTTTTATAATAACAGTACAAACTTACTACATTATGTTCACACTAATATTTCTGTGGATACTCATTTCTAAAATTATAGTTACTGAAATACAGAGAGTAACATTTTTTAAATGTTTCAGGAGAGGCGGAGTGGCTAACTAGTCAGAAAACATGTTTTTACAGTAAAAGCTAATCTTGTACAGGGGAAGGGTACTGTTGTCTCATCATCTTGTTTGCTTTCTCTTTTAAAACTTTAAAGGTTAGTTGTCTTAACATATATACCAGAATACAAGAATGCATGAATTCCTGTTGGCAGACTATGGAGGATGCAGATAGGAGAGGGGATGTGAATATGATTAAGATATATTGTATTAAAAGTACAAAAATTCAATATCTAAAAAGTATATACAAAGAAGTTTAAAGGTTAGGTATTATTCTTTAAGGCACCAAGATAATACAATGCATTATACATTTTCCTGAAACTCAAAATATTACCAAGTCAATTTCTACACCATAATAATAAACAAAAATATGTAAACATTGGAGTAAAATGTACAAAGAGAATCATAGTCTAATTTCCATTATAAAATAGAAGAGACACTGAAATGATGACTCAGTGGTCAAAAGCACAAGTTCCGTTCTCAGCACCCACACAGGGGCTAACAGCCATCCTTAACTCCAGGTCCAGAGGCTCCTATCACCCTGGCCTCTGTGGGCATTGCATGCACTGGTACACTTACATACAAGCAGGCAAAATACTCAAAGATATAAGAAAATAAATAAATTTTAAAAATTGTTCTAAAAGAAGAATTGAGCATTTTAGTTATTGTTTTATATAAAATTTCACAGGTATCTTGTCTACTCTTCACTTCTCCCAAAACACATATTTTTCTATGAAGAGACATCGCAGCATTCTACTTTTCCACCTAATCCCTCCATGCTCATCACTATCCCACTAAAACTTTTTCTGTCCTGTTTGAAAGATTAGCGTCATGGCTGAAAAATACAAATTAAAAAACAGACAATGACTTTAAACATAGTATTCCCGTATTACAGCCAATACCATGTTCTCACCTCCAGACAGAAATCACAGTGAGATTCTCAGGCATCAGAAGAGGAAATTGGTGTTTTTTTGTTATTGTTGTTGTGTTTTTTTTTTAATATTTGTTTCTTTGGTGAAACATTCCATTAAGGGCAATGTTTAAGTCATACCCCTCTGCTTTAATGCCTGCTAACCAATATGTTCACCTAGAGAGTAGAGTTTTAAGATAAATTTGGCTTATGAAACATCGTCAAATCATTGCAAACTGCCATTGTGCACTGCATGGTTTCCTTTTGATAAACCTCAAACTGGAAACTAAGCAAATGAATGTATCTCAATACCTAATTGTCTTTGATACAATTTTGTTTAGTTATTACTGAAGCCAGGAAATGCATTTTAAAATTACACTATACAATGTTTGTGAACATAGTTAATTTTTAAGCAGTCTGAATGAATAGTCTGCACCTGTAGTCTGTAGAATCACAGATTCCCACATACAAAAAGGTTCATAATAGAAGTATAGAATATTGGACACTATTTTTGCAGTGATTTGAGGAAAAGCTCCTTCTGGGGAGTTGTGCAGTAAATCTATTGTCAAGTCGTGTTTTCTACCAGCACATCTAGCTATGTACTATAAACGAAAAGGCCTGAAGACTGTCTGATGGCTAAAGCTTTCAATCTCAATTCTGATCTTGTCCATGAACTAAAGGCTTACTTAGAAATGCTATGCTTTCCAACGATATGTCAGAAAATATCATAACTGCCATTACACTTTATAGGTGGTATAATCATCTCCCCAAACCAAACCTCTGAAACTTTGGTTGGGGGTAGAATGCATGATCTCTATCAAAGCATCAGTTGGATATTGTGGATTTGCTTTGGTGTTACTTTTGAATATAGAAATTGTTTGACTCTTTCTACTTTTTTGGACTCCAGGGACTGTGGTTTAATTCTAAATATGATTCTCTCATCATTGAAAACAGGATTTAGTACTTATTCATTCATTTATAACATGGAAACTGTGAATCTTCAGCATTACTTTGTTTCTCTTGTGAAAAATGACTCCTTACTTGTGTGCATGGACTTGTGTGCAGAATATTGAATTATATGTATGTGCATGTGGTATGCATGTGTGTGTCTCCACTTATGTATGGGTGCATGATTGTGCATATGCTTCTGGGGAACAGAGTTGATCCAAGTGTCTTCCTCACTTGCTCTCCTCTTTATTTACTGAAGTAGGGATTGAACATCTCTGAACCAGAGTTTGCCCTGGGCCTTCTTGTCTCTGCTTCCTAAGAGAGTAAAGAATCCCTACCTGATGTTATGTGGGTGCTGATAATCTGGCCCTCGCATGGCAAGTACATTACCTACTGAGCCATCTCACTTGTTCCTGACTTGCTGGTTTTAAGAGTCATCTACATGTTAGCTTGTAGGTTCTATAACATTCTTTGAATTTCTCAAAACCAGTCAGTAAAAAGAAGTTCACCATGAATATCTCTTTGAATTTTAGTTGCCATGTAATTCTTTCAAATTAGAACAGATGGACATGAGAAAAAATTAAAGGTACAAGAGAAAGAATCAAATAGGGATACAAACTTGACTCAATAGACTTTAACATACATGACACAATGCATGAAAAAAATCTGATGGGTGGGAAATGGGCAGTCCATACAGGGGAGATGGTCTATCCAGAAAAATAATCCAATGACTATCATGGAACAATTTCACCAAAGCAATTATAAAAATAATTACAACAAAAATGACTGTTAATTTGAACATTTCCTTGAAAATATTAAGAAAATAAAGAAAAGGCAAGGAAAGCTTCTACCACAATGCATATGAAAATTGTTACAAGGAATTTGGTCTGGAACTGTGAGTGTGGCTATAGCTCAGCCCTACAATGTTTGAGCAGCAAACATAAGACCCTAAGGTTTAATAAGAAATAAAACACATGCATGTGCATGCACACACACACACACCCACACACACACAGACACACACTGCAAAAACTAAGGGGGAGTGAAATTTGTTAACCTGTGTCTTCTGTGTTTCATGAATTTCATGACTTCTTAGAAAAGTTAAAAAAATTGTCAAAATGTACTCCTGCCTATCAAAGAAAGCATATTAAATTCATAAATATTTAAATCTTACATTGGTTGGCTATTCAGTGCAGGATACAGAGTGATATGTTCAGGAAACAGTCAATGAATTCTAATTAATAGTGATTAGATAAAATCCTGCCAAACGCCTCGCTGTACACAAAAGATAAGTGAGTGACCTAAGCTAAGAGACGAACATGTTTCTTTTCCATGGCTGCTAATTTGTCATCCTTACAATCTTGATAATCTCTATGGGTTATTTCCACTTATGAGTTAATTAATTAATGTTTATTATCTGAGTTTAGTAAGAGTGCTTATGTAATCTAATTTATCCCTGTGTTGATCAGTTTGAAAGGATGAGAGTGATGAGAATTTCTCTGTGAGTGTAGGGTGAATTAAGCGCTGCCTAAGCTAAGACAAGTTCGTTTTAAACACCAGCACTCAAGGGTGGTTGGATTTTAATAGCTGCCTTTACACAGCGTTTCTGTGTTCTTCACTTTTTCTTTTTAAAAGTGCTTCCTCTGTGCATCTCCTCTTTCCACGCAATAAAGTAAATCAATGAAGCAGACTATCAAAAGTTCTAAAGTTTTAAATACATTAATCAGAATGTCTCAAATGACAATTGCTTAGCTTCCTTGACCCTGGTATGGTTCCATGTTTCAGCTGAGGATGCTGTAAGGATTTAATTTTACCACTTTTAGATCTAATATATATTCGTGATAAAATATTTGCAATAAGAAAGACATTTAAGTGATCCTGGCTCATATTAATTTGAAAGAATACTTAATGTGAGTTATCCTTATGTTTCTTGTAAAGTCTTGATCTAAGCCTTGTGTTCTTGCAGGTCTCACCTCTTTTGACTTTTGACAATCAACCTAATAACAACACTAAAATATGACAGAATCCATGTCTGCCTTAGGTGTTTTGAAGCTGATATTCTGCTTTTCATGGGCAGTACTCTTGAGCATTTCATAACTGACCTACTTAGCCTTTGTCCTGACAAATTCTTTGTGTAACTCTGGTTGTTTTTATTTTGGTTTTCAATATTTTTTCTGCCCCCAAAAGTACAACTTGAGGGCTGACCTTTTTCCTTCATAGCCTTCTTCTTTAAATTCCCAGTCCCAACATCTTATCCATTTCTGAGCTAAAATATCATTTGACCCTGTGTTATTAAAATTTCTCTTTGGGAGAGGCAGACCAACTTAACCTGCTTCTCTCTCACTGCCTTGCAACCTAAAAAAAAGTCTCCGAGGCCTGGCAACAAACACACATTTTTTTTTCCACTCACAGTTAAACAGATTCTAGCTAGTTTACTTGGGCTTACTGACAGAGCAGTGTGTAAGGGGTTACTTATAGAACAGGGGCTCCCAGCCTCCCCTCCGCAAGTTATATTAGTAAATCCAAGTGGCTGGGATCTTGCAACTTCCAGGTGAACAGATCCAAATGGACCATGGGGGAGGGGAGAAAAGGGATGGCCTCCTGGGCCCATGGTGAGGCATAGGACTTTCCCATCTCCTCATTTTTCTGCTCAAGGTGTTCCTGGGTGATACCACTCTGGGAGTGGTGTTTGTCCACCTTTTCCCTCGAAAGAATCAATTCACTCTACATCCTGAGCACTGGCTGTATGCCTTAGATTCATAAATACAGTTTTTCACACAACAATTACTGGCCAGATGTGGTCTCACATGCTTTCATCCAAGCATTTAGTTGGTATGAACAGGAGGATTCTGAGTTCAAAGGCAAACTCACATAGCAAGATTAATCCAGCCTCGGCTACAGGAACTCTTGTCTCAGAAAATGAAAACAAATAAATGCTAAATATTAATGCTACTAAAGTGACTGCAGCTAGTAGCTATTGACATTTTAATCACATTATAGGTGCCAGATGGTTTGCTAATCCCTTCATATACCTCAAGTGATGTTATACTAACAAATCTCTAGAATATGGGTGATTGTTATTCATAGGGCAAAGGTTTCTGAGAAGTTAAAGAATTCCACATTTACCAGTAGTAAGCAGAATAACATGAATTTGAATCAAGATCAGGCTCACTCACCAGAACACTGAAGGCAGAATTTGACTGTATCGTGTTATCTTGGTGTTCCTGTACCTCCAAGTAAACGAATATGTGCAGGAATGTCTCAAAATTGATGATGATGGTGTCATTAAGGTTCAGGGCTTTACCTTAACTTCCAGGCTTTTCAAGATTATAAATTAAATTGTGTCCTCTAAAGAGTATGCCTTCCATTCAAATACATACTCTAATCCTCATGTTTTAGCTTGGCTATAATTAATGACTGCTCATTTACATAATGGTAGCTGTCTTCTGGCCCCAAGTGTGCTTTATATTCTTACCCAATCAAAGTATTTCATTAGAGCCACTTGAGTTGTGATCAATAGCTGATGAATAACTTCAAAGGAAATTGTCTGGAATCAGATACCTAAGGGGACAAGGAAAGCTAGCCACAAGAAGGATTTCTCCTTTCAATAACGAACTACTGAATATATTTATAACACATAAAGTTAAGTTTCACATAGTTCTTTTTTATGATTATTTGTACATTTGTACAACTTATGAGTATTTGTTTATGATTTAAGTCCCAAGCTGTTTTAATTTGTCATCTTATTATACTATATTGTTTTTATCACTAGCCTGAAGTAGCTCACATGAAATCCTAAATCTGTGTGTGGAGGGGAAAAGAGTAAAAGCTGCATAGAAGATACACTTTGTGTGATAAATGTGTATGAGTCACAAGAGATTTTTTTGCTTGCAACATTTTATAATATACAAGAAACATAAATTTTTTCGTGGAAAATGCCATACATTAGTTTCATTCTCAAGTGCTTTTCTTACTAAAATAGATGAAGTAAACTTGATTTAGGCATGATAAGGGGTTGAGTTATTTGTTGTTTCCTCTAGTTAACTGTATAATTTAGGAGGAAGTCAGCATAGACAGCAAGTACGTTGAATCAGCGTACTGTTAAGCTTCGAGCACATGTTAGCATCCATATTTGATTAATACTGGCATGGAGAACATTCTTCCCATGCCACCTGCAAGCATTATTACATTAACAGAAGTTTATTTAGAACACACTTTCTCTTTGTTTTCTGTTTCAGAAAATAATTTCCTGACGTGCACAGATGCTATGTACAATATTCTTACAATGTACGATTATCCCAAGAATCATTATTTATTTATAAGAATAGAAAGACATGGGATTATCTCTTTTCTAAAATCTCCCTAGTATGCATCATCATTGTAAATTTAGCCTTTTGTAACAACTTCAGAATAACTAGATATTTGATTATACAAAAAGGAATACACTCCATTGCTCTAAGTCATATGGGAAATTAAGACTGAAAAGTGGGATTTTTTGATATATATTTTATTTTTAAGCACTCTTGAAAGTAAATTGGTAGAAACTCTAATATAATGTCATACTTACCATTAAAATTTACTCCAGTGCTGAAGCATTTCATAGTAATGAAATATCTAGCCAGATGAAGGGAATATTTTAAGATAGTCTAAATACAGCAAAAATGAACAGTGTGTATTATGCCACTTGCACTTTCTCAGTAAGATCTAGAGTAACGTGTCTCTCAACATGTTTCCAGACAGTCTTGCTCTCACAACGGAAGTCTGAGTTCTATAGAAGGTACATTTAGAGGTCACTTTTTCTTTCATGGCATAATTTCCATTGTCATCCTTCTGTCTCCTAATGTTGCGGTGATTTCCTGTATCTTATAAATGAATTGGAAACCTCCCTTGTTCTCTTCCTTACTAACTCTTTTGTGTGTACTTTAGTTTACTCAAGCCCTAAAGGCTTAACTGATTGTCATTTTTTTTCATTTTACATTTAGGAAAGAATAAATCCAAATAAACGTGCTTTTATTTAGACTCTTAATAAAACATGGATGATCCCTGTAAGGCAGAAGTTTACAGAGGGAAAACAGCCCTAAGAGAAAGCTTGTCTTATGGCTTATATCAGTTTAGCCTCAGGCAACCAAACTGTCTGTCACATAAATGCTATTGATTTCTGCTTTCTTTTAGGAAAAGACTGTTATAAAATTGAAACTACATTTTTTCTTAAATTTGATAAATTTCTTCATCAATAATTAAGCATATTAAATTTCATTTCCAAAAAAGCTTGTAGTTTTAACCAAGCTTTTTGTTGACTCAAAGTACTTTCTTTATATGGATTACATGGCTCAGTATGCAAGTTTAAATGATTTTGTTTCTATTATTTACCATGGCACCCTAACAATAAAAAAAGCATGTTTAGTATACTTTTGGAAGGAAGAGTCATGTTCATTTATTCCCTTTCCTTTGCTTCGGTTTGAATTATTATGAATAAATGTGAATAAGTGCCACAGCAACTTTATTAAGTGGATTTTTCTCTTAATTTTGATCCATGTGTCTCTGCCCATGAAATCTGTAGAGACAAGTGAGCAATAAATGAGCACTCAATACCATCTCCACTCTGTGGTCAGAGTCGAGCAGTACTGAGAGAAAGTTAACTAAGATTATTTGAGGACCTAGTCACACGACTTGATCTACCTCATGTTGTTCATTAGGTCAATTATTTAAAATCCTGTCACTCTGCACAGTTAATCATATAAACAAAGAAAACATAATCCAATATGCTAATGCAGAGATAAAGCCAGTGAGATAATTGATATTGTTGTGTGAGCTGCTGAGAGGGAATGGACAGAAAAGAAATAGTTTAGATGCAGCTGATGAACAGGATTATAGGTAGTTAATGAAAATATAAATTTCCTAATTTAAACTGAAGTAATAAAATCATAAGTAATCTGTACTTATTTATACTAATTTATTAAGGATTTTTAAGTAGTAATATAAATCAGCCAATTTAATTCATATTCAAATCATAATTTTTATTACAATCAATTGCTAAAAAATAACATAAAAATCCACATGGATGCCTATTATTTTTGTTATTGTTTAATGCTTTCTTTCTATAATTAAAAGAATCACCATCCCAGGGCTAAAGAGAGAGCTCTGATTCCAAAAGCACTTGCTGTTCTTGCAGAGGATTCCATTTGTTTTCCTGCACCCTCACGGAGGTTCACCAAGGTCTATAACTCCAGTTCCAGGTGATCAGCCCCCCTCTTCTGGCCTTCATGTGCATTGCATTCTCTTCTGGCCTCCACAGGGACCCCGCACTCATTGATGCACATGCATATGTGCTGACAAAGCACTTATAGACGTAAATTTAAAATAAGTACATATTTAAAAGAAAGAACTTAGTTTATTCGCCGAAGCACTTTTCAAAGGGGAATATAAAAGTTATGAAGCACTCAAGATATTTGAAATTAAATTCAGTGTGTAAATTTGTATTACTAACCGTATTGAAAGAAAGATTTACAAAATAAGCCATTCAGAGCACAAATTTTTAGTTTAGGATGCATAGCCTATGTATATAGGATGTATAAATAGAACATATACGCACATACATATATGTATATGTATATATGTGATCTAATGAAACTATGTAATCAAAATTAAAGCAGAACATGAAGCAGTGAGGGGAAAAAAAACAGTTGTTGAGCAGTAGAAGGAGCAAGGAGATGTTAGTTAGTGGAGTATAAAGGATCAAAAATGCAGTGAATTAACTGAAGCATCATATAAATAAAATAGTTACATAATGATTAACAGTACTTTATTCTACACGTAAATTGAAAACGGCTGATTCAACACACAGATACGGGCATCTGCAACTGGAGTTACAGAGAGTTGTGAGCTACCGAGTGGATGCTGAAAACTGTATCTGAGTCCTTTGCAACAGTACCCAGTGCTTTTAACTGCTGAGCCATCTCTCCAGCCAATGAATGATCATTTCTTAAAGAAATATTGTTCAAGAAAATCAGGAAAATTAGGCCTAATAATTAGATTGTATGTAAGTCTGTTTGGCATATATTGTTATTTGAAAATAAGATGAAGTAAATTTAAAAGGTAGAAGAGAAAAACAGTGTGTAGGTAGCACAGCTCTTAGAATCTTAACTGGGAATTCGCACTGTTCCAAGATTTCTGGTGTTGAGACAGTGACTCATTTTGGTAGATTTCATATTTCTACGTGAAAAAGAAATATAACATCATCTCAAAAAAAGTGAGATGTCAAGCTAGACATGTTCAGGTTGGTATGACCAGAGACCGTTACAGAGTTCCGTAACTGGTCAAAAACGGAGAGTGTGAGATGCCCAGTGACATATCTCTAGTGGAACTTCTATACCTAAGCTCAGAGAACACAGCAGAACAATTGTAGAGAGAATGCTAAAGCATCCTTCTGTGCTCACCGATGAAGCTTCCTCATGCAACAGAGGTTGAATACCCAGAAAGCCGTGACTGGTCAAACTGTAGAGAATATGAGACTGCAGAGTGAATGTTTCTGCATGGGGCTCCTGTATTATACTTCTGCCACACAGGGCTCTGGGATCATTGTGGAAGAGGGGGTGCAAAGACTGTGAGAGCTAGGGGTAGTAGATGAACACAAGGAGGCAGTTTATTGGATGCATGAAATTTCCTCATACACAGTGACAGTAATGGTGACAGCATTCACAATATCCGTGCAAACTCAAACCAGACCAAACAAACAAACAAACAAACAAAACAGCATAGAAGGGAATTTTTTTTTTCTGGGAAAATGGGTAAGAAGGCCCAGTCCTAGCTGTGGAGGAACTGGGAGCTTATCATTGCTGGGTGATCAAAAGTTGGTCTTTTTTAAAGGAGTGGTGTTAGATACGCTGATCAGGCTCTAGTGAATGAATTTACACTCAGGGACATTTGGTGACATAATTTGACTCAATAAGTCTTAACATGCTTATGTATGAATGTATGAAATTCAGTGGGAGGGCCAAGGGGGCTGCAGAGAGGGGAGGGTACGTAAATATTAGGATGTACGAAATGCACAAAATTTAATAAAGTTATATATTATAAAAAAGAAAACATATTATCAGGATTTTTTAGAAATATATATGATCTGGTGCATACAATTAACTTCCATGAACATTTGTTATTTCATTTTACTATCTTGATTACTGCTAAAGCAATATATTAAAAATAAAAATCAGTGTGCAAAAGTCTAAGAAATTATGTCTTTGAAGAAAACATTAAGCATTAAGAAAAGATTAAATGAAACATTAATAATGACAATAGGCAATACTCAATTTGGTTGTTGCTGAGGCCTTGTGAACCAAGTCTCAAAAGAGTATTGATTTATTCTGAATATAAATAACTAGCTCAAACAAAAAGACAATCATAATTAAAAATTTAATTATATTTTAACTTCTGATAAATTAATCTTAAATATTAGGTAAACTGTATTTGGGGTGTTTTGTTTTGTTTTGTGTTTTTAACAGTTTCTCTAGTCCCTTCCCTCCTGAAAGTCACTATGTGGGCCAGGCTGGCCTCAGTGTCACAGAGCTCTGCCTGCCTCTGCCTTCCAAGGGCTGGGATTAAAGACAATGTCACTGTATTTTGAAAGAATATTCACAAATGTGTGTTCCTATGTGTGTATATATTTGTACATACGTATACACAGGATTCATACATGCATACTTATGCTCTAGTGTTGTTCACAAGAGACATGTTGCATACATTTGTGTGAAAACAATATGTAGCTGTATCTATCCAAAAGCAACCCATTTCCTGAGTCTGCAATTTTCCTTCTTGCAAAATTACTGACAATTTCCAATAAATATGTCATTTTCATGCAGGATAAAGAATATAACTACATCCATTTTTGCTCTCTATTAGTGTTTGCATTTATTTTTCCCAGAATAGAGATAACTCAAAAAACAGAATCTTATGATATATATATATATATATATATAGTGAAAATGTCTCTAATTTAAATGCTATTCAGATTTTTAAATAAGTAAATCATTTATATGTTAAATTTATAGAGAATTTTGAAAACATGGGGAAGGAAATGTATGAAATTGATCTCTATTTTAAATTTAATTTTATACCTCTTTCTGGGAATCTTGTAGTATTTGAGAAAACAGCTTTTTGTTGGGGTAGGAGAGCACATTCTTATCAATTCAAATGTTTGACAGAACATGTCAGTTTGCTTTAGAAAGTCTCATCTTGATTTATAAGGAACACTTAATTTGTTTCCTTTTGTTGAACTTCAGATTAGTCCACCCAGTACTTTCAAGCTGGCCCCTCCTTTTCTTCCCTTCACTGTAATTACTTACTGGGAATTCTTGTGCTGCTCTGAGCTTTCAATGAAGCAGCAAAGGTATTGTATGCCGAGGCTTTAGACTGCTCTTCCATCCCACTCCAAGCTTTCTGTAACCTTTGAAAAGCTTAGAATCCAGGATTTGTCAATGGCTCATATTAGTTTTAATTGCAATTATATCCCAAAGAGGCTTGTAAAATTAAAGAAAGAAAGGAATGGAATGACCCCATTCTTTTCCACCCCAACCCTTGTCTGCTTCTGTCTTATTATGTTAACAATCTGGTGAGAAAATGGAGTCCCATCTCAAAAGCAGATGGGATTGATTTACTTTACAGGACTTTCTACTCAGACTAATTATTGCATTACAAATAGAAATTCTTTCACCCCATAAAGAAGAATTTTGATTAGTGTCTACAATTCAGGTGCCAGGGTCTACTATGGGAGCTGCATGCTCTCCAGCTCCTTGCATCCCACTCTCAGGGTCCTAACAACACAGAAACAGAAAAGCATCCTTAGCACACATTCCTGCGGTCTATAAAAACATTTCTAGAATAGTCGCAAACAACACAATATGGCATTTTATTGTGAGGTAATAACATACTATAGAGCAAGGTTTCTTCAGGAAAAATTATTTCCTTAATGTAAACTCTCAAAGTCAACATTTTGCTTGAGATATGGTTAAATACTCTATCTCACTTCTAGAGATGGCAGAATAGAACATTGCTACTGGCCAATTGTAGTTACTTTTTGTATTACTTTTCTGTAGCTACCATAAACATTTACTTTTAAATCTTTTTATTTATTGCTTTTATTTTATGTGTATGAGTGTATTGCTCGAATATGTGTAAGTGTACCCATGTTGTACATGTGCATAGATATCAGAAGACGGTGTTGGTTTCCCCTGGAACTGGAGTTAAGAATGGTTGTTAGACATATGGATACTGAAGATTGAACCCAGGTCTTCTGCAAGAGCTCTTAATTGCTGAGCCATCTCTCCAGGCCCATAAAATTATATCTACAAGTCAAGTGAGTTAAATAACAGAGAACATTCTTTCAAAATCTAAGGCGTAAACTTCAAAACCAAGGTGTGTGGATTTACTGCTCAGACTACAGGGATACAGGAGAATCCATCAACTCTCTTACAGCTGCAGATATCCCCCCTTTTGTCTCTTCCTGATTCCGCCCTCACAGCCCCCACCCTGCTCTCCAGGTCCCTCCCACCCTCCATCCTCTCTCTTTCCTATGTCTCTTATGAAGACCATTGTTACTGTTTCAGTTGGATACTCCATATGCATTCAGCTTTATATTAACATCTAGAGACAGAGTTTGAAAGGTCTCATTCAAACGTTATCATGAAAAAGACTAAGCTGTAACAATTTTGGACTCACATTTAACCATTTAGATCCTGACATGCCAGTTACAAGTATGCTAACTATATGTCATATATTTACTGGTCATTACGCAATTATTTTCTGTAAATTAATTAAAACTCACTTTGGAAAGGACAAAAACAAAACGAAACAAAAAAGTATTATAACAGGTAAGATAGGATGTAAATTTCAGAAAAGATTTGCGAAGTCACTGCATAAGAAATGCTAATACACATGTTTTAAAATTACTGATAAATTAAGATGAATGTGAAATGGACACCTGTAACCCTAGCTGTTGGGAGGTTGAGGCAGGAAGAAAGTTTCAAGTTCAGGGTGAACTTGATCTACCAGTGAATTCCAAACCTGTCAGAGATGCACCAGAGGTCTTTAAAATCTTAAAGAAAAAATTAAATATTAATTAATTTAAAAATTTAAAAAAATTAAAAATTAAAGATAAAACACTTTATCTTTAAGAAATCATTTAAAATATATCATGGTATAATTCTGAACAAGAAGAATAAAATTGCAAGGGTTCTGTATCTGCTGGTAGGTCTCCATCTCCAGCATATCCGTTGCTCTGAAGACTTCCCAGAGAACGAAGGGCATTGGAACAGCTCCTCAGGCAGCCCAGAGTGTGATAGGAAAAAATTCCCCGGAGTCTGTATCATTTATTGAAATCAAGGCAGGAGTTTATATAGGGAGGCCTTACTGAAGGCTGAAAAGTTAAAGGTAGGGGTCTTTGCCAGGCAGGGAGGTTTGAGGGTTGAAGTGGAATTAAGGAATGAGGAAATGAACCCCAAGAACCTGGTTTTGGTCTTGGGTAATCTTTGTGAGGGGATAAGAAGATTAAGCAACGGTTGAGGAATGAGGATGTGGTACCTGCAGTAGCTTCCTGGGATCTAGGTTATAGCTTGAGGCAGAGCAGGCCAGGACACCTGCCGTCCCTTCAGGGTCTCGGGTCACACTGCATTTACACAATAAACCCAGGTCCCACATATATCTATATGCAAATCTGTATTTATTATCACATTTAATTTATCATGTATGTTTCCCTGAGAAGAAGGATGCTCAAGGCAATCAAATAGGTTCTCCAAATTCACCAGGGCAAAATGGTTTAGAGCTAAGAGGAAAACTCTCTAATGTCTGTAAAGCTACCTTCTGTTCTTCATAATTTCGATATTTGTGGGTTATCCTTTCTTTTAAAAATGCCAAAATCCTGAAATTCAAAAAGTTCTGAATGGGTAAATTTGTCAAACATACCATAACTAAGCCTGTCTTCCAATCTTGTGTGGTTTTAATTTAGTATGAATCAAAAAGTCACAGTAATGCACTAAAAAGTTTAGACTGTCTGTAGTTCGTAGACATCTGTGTGCCTCCTGTCTAGATGACCAGGAAAATTTCTTTCTCAATGTCAAAAACAGAAAATCCTGTTATGTCACCACAGTTATTAGTGTCAGACCCAAGACCCTGGAATCCTCTCCAGGCTAAGCTCAGCCATCTGTCCTCTAAAAAGCCATTTAAAAGGTTAATAGTGAAAAGCCAAGCAAGCAGATGACTTCAGTGTTGCCGCACTGGAAAGAGAAGCAGAGAAGCCCACCGCTTCCTCCAAGTCCAGCTTTGTCATCTTAACCTGAGTTTTGCTTTAAATAGAAAGCAAGAGGCATGCATAACTAAGCTATCCTGTGCGGGTACTGCCCATCACCATGGTTTTCAGCTCTAGTCTCTGTCAAAGGGCGGTCCTACATATTATTAGCACTATTGAAATCTTTTCTGAGAGAAAAGACACCCGTCTGGCTAGTACCAGACTTAAGTCTTCTTCTTCTCACATGAAATTCCTAGGAAAATTCTAAATTCTTATGATTCACTATTTTAAGTCTGATGATGGACAAAGGGAGGGATTTGTGTGTCTACTAAGTAGAGGGAAAATAATGTGACCTTAGATATGTGGCTACCCACAGCAAAAATACATATTATACTATTGATCAAAATATCTTCCCATAGCAGTCTCATTTTCTTGTAAGCAAGTCAATTATATTGCTCAGAGTGATGGTTTCCACAGACATAAAGGGTTGTAAAGACCCAATGAATATGGCATAATGTCTTCTCTAGAAAAATTTAGGGGCTTTTTATTCGACCTGACATTTACATAAAATATCATAAGATTGCAACTTTATAACCTTCTAAAATAGATATGATCACATATATAAAAAGCAAAGATTAATATTTCAGTTTTTTCCTTAAAGTACTAATCAGAAAATAATATTAATGATAATTTTAATATTGAGGCATTACATAATGTATTTTCAGTAATTACTAATTTAGTGAATTTGAAAATCATTTCTCCTTTTGGTCAGTGTTGTGTAGTATCAGAAAAATCATTTTCCTAAAACCTACCACGTACACATATTACCACTATCAAAACTCTAATTACCAAATGAATTTTAATTGCTACATAATATCCTTTTAAATCACCAAACATAATAAGTTCATGTGACTTTCAATATCCTAGGCTGATGACTAAGTCTTTTTTTGGCCTTTATCATGTTGATTTTTTTAATTTATGAGAAATACAAATATAATACACAGTAATGCAAAGAAAATATTGTATCAATGTCTTGATATTGTCTTCAAAATATAAGCCAGAATATTATTTAACTACTTGCAGAAAGTATTAAGGTGACTATAAGAATAAATACCAATTATAATCTTCTCATTATTAAAATAACATCTTGTGAAATATATTTAATGTTACATTCAAGCTCAGTTAAGGACATGAATGCTTGCATGAAATTTTATATGAATGCTACAATCGATTAAAAATAAATTTAAGAAATTAAGACAAAAAACATATTTTGCCATCAGGGGCAGTCTTTGCAGGAAAGACATGGGAAGCCTTAAAACGACAAAATGGCTCTGCTGTGGGAAGACTGAAGAGGTAACTTTGGCAGTAGTTATCATCCTTAGGGCTAGGGGCCTATATCAAAACATTGAAATGCGGAGCAGGTACCTTGACTTACATGGCCACTGGTAAACAATGATACTGTAGGCCCTGTGTTCTAGGGATACAATCTAAACCCCAGTAACACTAATGAGGACTATGGAGAGAGGAATCTAAATAAATGCCTTTAATGGTGTATCTTATGAACTCTAAGGGGTAGAAATAGAGTAAAAAGCCAATAACTAAGCTGGGCATGGTGCCGTATGCGTTTATCCCAGCACTCCAGAGACAAAGGCAGGCAGATCTCTGTGAGTACAAGGATAGTCTGCTCTACATTGAGAGTTCCATGATGGCTGAGGCTACAGTGAGACCCTGCTTCCGGGGGGGGGGGGCAGCCAATACCCGAAAAAATTCTAATCTGAATGAAGCATGATTTAGATGATGCTTTTAGTAGGTGCTAAATTTTCTTTTTTTTTCAAAGTTGTAAGGTCTGCCCTTGCAGGAAACACATAAACGTCCCAGTCTGCTTTAGGTGAACAGGAAAACAGAAAAAAACATTATCTTCCAACACTCATGCCCCAGTGATAGAACCAGGAGGGAGATAAATGGCATGAATGGAATTCCTTTCTTTATTCCAAAGTTAGGGTGGGTCCAAACAATTGGTATTTGATCCATTGGATTTACTGATAGAGAAATGAAGATAAAAATTATAATAAGAGCTAGCAATGAAATTTAGTAGCTTAAATTGGGCACAACATATTTGGTTTCCAGGGTTAAAATGCTTTCAGTGATCAAACTGTTTAAATAAGTGTTGAGTATAAAATCTTTAAGAACTACTCACATATTTAATTCAGTATTTAAAAACTATAATATGCTTGATATTGCCAAACATATGAAATATGACAAATCACAACGCCTGCAATAATCTGATGATAGAAATATGCTTATATATGTACATATATATATATATATGCATGCACAGACATATATATATATATCAGAATTTTCTTATATATATATATATATATATATATTTCCATTTGTTTAACATTCTCTCAAATATCCCTTAAGATATTTATTTAAAATCATTCCATAACTTGTATCAGCCACTGATTTTTCCCTATGTGAGCTATGTTTAATCTACTGGTGTGTTGTGTGAGTGCAATCACAAATTAATGCATGGCATCACCTGAGGGAACCCCTGATAAAATCAATACAAAGCAAAATATTCTCTTGAGGAGTAAATGCAGCTTTAGTTGTGTGATAATGTTTTTCCCTTAACTGACCTTATAAATTAACTTGCTTGCAACCCACTCAGTGGTTTTGTGGTGTTTTTTGTTTAGGTTGATTATCTGACCACCCCTAAGGCCAGTGTTATTGTACAGGCACTATTAACAAGATGTTTATGCTTTTGGAAATGCATTTCTTGAAATTGCATATACAGCATTTCATTATGGTATCGGTTATAGAAACTCGGGTGAGAACCCTTCTGCTTTGAATTTCAATGTCACCCATAGCTGACTTTTTTGCACTTAAAAAATATTTTCGAATGATGTCATGAAAACATTCTGAAAACAATAGGGGATTAGCTGTTGTACCCCTATGGGAATGCTCTATAATTTAACCAGCAGTACTGTCAAATGTCACTTGCAAAATCAACTTTCATTTCTGTTTAATTCCTTGTGTATTGTAACCTCAGTGTTGTGTGGTAATGTGTGGCTAGAGACATGTCAGTGTGTTCTACTCTTTCTTCTACAACTGTTAACTGGAGCAGTGCCATTTGGCACAGAAACCTGTCTTACAGATGGAAGCTCAGTTTTCTAACCGCCACTTCTGTTTCATGTTACTGATATGAAGATTAATTAAATAGACCCATGTTATGACATATTTGTCTTTCAAATATAGATATGTATATTTCTGTTTAACAGGACACAATTTGACCCATTTCATATACAACTAGGAAAAATATAAAAGCTGTTAAAGAAATTTATTTACTAATAGAAAACAGCTAATCAAGGTCTAAAAGTTTTGGATAAATAATGAGAAAATTCTACCAAGAGAGACATGTCAGCAAATGTTTTGGTATTTTTAATTCCAAAAAAATTAATATAATATTCATTTGTGAATGTTTGAAAATTTCCTTTATTGTCAAACATCTTGCAAATTATAATGCTCATTTCAAAATGACTAAATAGCTCCTTACAAGATCCCTTCTATTTTTATTCTTATCTGAGAGTCCAGAAAATATCTTAAATGAAGATGTCTTTATTGGGCTGGAAAGATGGCTCAGTGGTTAAGAGGGAGTGGTTAAGATTGCTCTTACAGAGGAAGTGGGTTCAGTTGCCATCACCAAAAGGCAGCTAATAACCATTTGTAACTACAGTTTCAGAGGATCCGATGCATTCTTTTGGCCTCCATGAGCATTGCAAAACTTGTGTACACTAATAAACATCCTGGCAAAATACTCATACATAATTTTTTTAAAAAATAAAAACAATTAGAAAGGTTGCAGAACATAATACTAAACGTATGCTGTGTCCTCAGAACAACGATGCAAAATCATGGTAGTATTTTATATGTTATTACTGAAAAAAATTTTTTTTTATTTGTGTGAGAATATAAAGATCTTACTGAAAGAGATAGTAAAATCAAAAAATGTTGTGAAAGCCATACATATCGGAAATGAAAATTAACCAAGTTTAAACTGTGCAAAGGTAATTAAAAAGATATCATAGTTCAGATCTGTGGTACAAACAGAAGAATGTTGCTTTTCCAATTACAAATAAGGAACTTCACACTTGGAAGTATAACACTATGTTGTTCATAATTAGATTAGTAGTATTAGAATCCAGATTAAGACTTCTTCCTCCGACTATCTGAATACATAGATTTTAAATAATAATATGGCTCTTCTACTCTTTATGTAAGTTCAGAGAGCTTGCTTTATTTTGAATTTTCATATTAGGTATTTTTTTTGTGCCAATCATTGTTCAAAACTTCATACCTGATATTGCAGACATATTTGTCTTTAGGCAATAGATTCCTCATAATATCCACAAGTGTGCTCAGTGGAGTACACTGTGGTACTGACATCAGAACATTGGAATCCTTTTATTCTGAACCATTTGATCTATACTTATCAAAAGCCTCTGATTAAATGTGCTGTCGAAATAGCCTTCTTCTTCTATTTCATTAATCTAGGGTTAAAAACAAATTAAAAATGAAAATATCTCATCTTTTCCTGGTGACAAACTCGTAACAATCTGCATGGTAAACATTGTATATAGCTTTAAAGAGTATATCTGTAAGTAATAGCATTTGGTTGTTATATTTTATAGAGAAATAAAATCCACAATATAATTTATATACTATGTATCTATATAACATAGGAATATTTATGTAAGATATTTTATATGTTGTTGAGTTAGTAATAAGGATTCAACTCAGTGAGTAGTTATTTCTTAACAAAGTAATATGGCTTTGTTTTTCTGTTCCCAAATAGTTTGGTTTTGTTGTAATTATAAACAAATGTATATTTCAAATAAGAAATAAAACTTAAGAATATTATACAAAATTATTTTCTTTTATCCAAACTGTATGAATGTACACAGGTATAAGGTAAACACGATTATATTATTATATTTTTGCATGCCTTTTTAGAATTTTATTTTAAATACAAAACAAGTCTTCAAACCAAACACTATGCATCCAATACCGAGTAATATTTTTGCTTTCTGTAATATATATTATGATTATGGAATTAAAACAAAATGTCAATTGACAATAAAGCTTGAAGTTTAGGCTTCCTCAAAAATTATAATCCAAGAAGTAAATTGAAGATTGACACAGTTTCTGCAGCCATATGGAGGCTTATGTGAGACAGGCTTTATGTAGTATGACCATAGGTAGGTTACTTGCAATTGTTTTACACATAAATCTGTAAAATTATGAAACACAATGTTTCCTGGCAAAAAGTTATTTAGACAAAGCTTAAGATTAATTATTGTGTCTATTTTAAACTTTATTTTCTGGACGACCAAGTCTTATACATATGAGTGGACAGCATTCCTATACTTCAATGGAAAAATTTTGTTTCATTTTTATTTATGCTGTATTTTTAATGAAATGTAGGAAAACAAGTATGATTTGGTTGGGGCTTAATAACTGAAGATGCTTACTATGATTTAAAATCTATGATTATATTTCGAATCTTGAAAACGTATCATTTTATTTTTAGTATTTCCTGGTGTTCAATACCATATTCATATGTTAGGCATGCTTTAATTCTCTTGTTTTTCCCCTCTAAAGAATTCTAACTTATAAGAGTGTTAAATATGTGGATTTATTTTCTCAATGATGATTATAGTGATTATGTTTATTTTTCTTCTGGCATAGCAAGACAGATATTATAGTAATTTCAGATGCAAAAATATCTGGTAAATCTTACTCTTTGCTTATTACCTAAAAAAAAAAGGTAGAAAAATAAGGAAAAGCTAATGTATTTCTTATTTTTAAATCCTTGATTAACAAAAGAGAAGAGGAGAGATATTTTAATAATACACTTGACCAGGAGTTTTTGATTAGCATAGATCAAGCAGTCCATAAAAATAGAAATCCTGTTCTACCTGTGTCAATAAAGGCATATTCTACTTGAAAAGATTTACATGTAGCTATATATGTAATTGGATATTTAGGAACATATTCTCTGCATGGTTGCTTAAGGTAGGGAAGAAGCCCCCAGCCTTAGTTGGGGATATACTGGCAATTGATAGCTGTTTCTCAGGAGAGAGATGGGTTTTATTTGAGCAGATAAGCTGGGCTCTGGGGACTGGAGTCATGCCCAACAGCTTTTGGTGAGCACACTTTAGACTCCATGTGCCTTTAAATGAGAGAAATAATAATAAAGGGCATAAAGTGGGGGTAAGTGGTAAACAGGAGGCAGAGTGGGTACGACGGTAATAAAAAAACATGAGAATCTTTTAGGAATCTAAAAATATATTTTTTAAATTGTAGCTGGAGAGATGGCTTTGTTGGTAAGAAAGTTACTTTTCTTCCAGAGGATCTGAGTTTATTTCTCAGAAACCTAATGGTAGCTAATACTAGTTTTTATCTTGATTTCCCAGAGATCCAAAGCCAGACGCCATCTTCTGGCCTCTGTGGGCACTGCAAGCGCATGGTATACTCTACATGTATGCAAAGGCTCATACACACACACACACACACACACACACACACACACACATTTAAAATAAATAAATATGAATTAAAAATTAAGACAAGAGTAAAGAACATTAAAGCATCAAGATTAAATTAAGGACTCTGAGTTTTCCAATAAGCTCCTACAATGTAGTTGAGGGCTGAGGCCACACTGGGATTTTATGAGGAAGTTAGACCATCCACTGGGACTCTTTAACTTCATTCTAAATAGGCACCAATATATATTTCACCTATAAATTTATTTTGCTGTGGGAAGATTTTTGAGGAAGATAACCAGAAAAACTCATTTCTAACCCTCATCTTGATACGTATCTGTGGCAACATTTTCACAATTCTGGTTCCATTTTGGAAAAAAAAAAAAAAAAGATGATATTTCCCTTATGTGACCTTAAATCTTCAGCTTAAGTGACTTTCAAACTTGTATTTACAGGCAACGCTTATAGTCGGTGTCTTTTGTTTCTTCATCCTCTGTTTTAAGGCATGGGGTGTGTTTTATACCTTAACAGTCAGCTGCTTGCAAGCAGGTGGTGGCTGCCACCACTCTTTAATGCAAATAAAAAGAAAAGAAAACAAAACAAAACAAAACAAAACAAAACAGAAGCTGTGGCGTGGTCTAACACTACACCGTGCTTGTTAAAAGAATGAATGAGCACTAAAGTCCTTCCAACTCTGAAAAAAACTCAAAGCCTGTGTAATTGTATTGTCACAGAATTTTCGTCTAAATTTAAAAAACCAGATAATTCTTTGGAGTGAAATTTATGTCCCCCTACGTCTTTCGGTGTGGGTCTATACTGGATCCTGGTCAACCTTCCCAGCGATTCTCATCTAGGGTTGGGGCTTCTTCCTCACGTCTGTGCTGGAATTTTATTTACATAGGTTTTATGCAGTTCAATTCTATAACGAAGATAAGTCTCATCAAATTTCTTAGCTGTGTTTAATTTCTAAAGGATGGACACATTTTTAATTGAAAAGATAATATATAGGATATAACTTAAGAGACAATCCTTAGCAAAATAGAAAGAAGAAGAAAATATAGAAGAAAACAAGTCTGAACCCTGACTTTCTTCAGGTGGAAGGCACTGTTTTGTCAACAGCTCCATCTGCAGACCAGGGACAGCTTATGAATCTTGCTCCATGATGAGGTCATCAAGTCTGTGTGCTCAGCATGCAGTTGTCTATTAAATTAGATTTGGAAGGAACACCTGAAGACATTTTTTTGAGGTTACTTTTTTAGCAGTGTCTGATTTTATATAAGTTTTGAGGAGTAGCTGTAGGTTCTATCGATGTAAATTCCTAGAGAGGAAGAGGAAATGAAGAGGAAGTAGCCACCTCTTCTAAATCCAGCACTGAAGGAAAATAAGCTCTTCCATCACTGTTGAAATAAGTACATAGAAGTTATTTTTTCCTCATTTCCCTCCCCCCAAAAATGATTTATCTGTACATTATCCTTTATTAAGGCAGTTTGTAAGCTCTCATATCCTGCACTTGTTACCTGATGATGTGAGTGAGAATAGCGTGATTCCCACTGCCAATGCTGTAATTTTAGTAGTTTAAATAATATGCATTCCTAAAGCAGTTCTGACAGCTGTGATCCCACTAAGGGTGGGAAGGTGAGTTCAGCTCAGCCGGGGTTGAATGAATTTTGGTTTGGGGGGATCTGTATGTTTGGAACACTAGAGGGCCATATAAGTCTTTAGTTTTATTTTTGTTTATTTCTGTAATAACCTTTAAGGGTACTGAACTACTTGAGAAGACAGGGTATATATTAAATTGCTTTTAAATCAACATTGAGTACTGGATAAGGAAATACAATTGATAAGTACGTAAAACCTATCACTGACTACATAGTTATGCATGTTTCTTAATATAATTAATGTCATATCATAATTACTGTACTTGAAAATGCTTATTTAACAAAGCTGTTTTTGTTCAGTATAAACTTACTTTGAATTTAAATAGTCATAGATTTTTTTCTATATGTAATATATTTTACATATAAATAGTATATTTATGCAATAGCAGTTTCACAGTATGACAAAATCCAAAGTGTATGTAATTACAATGATTTTGCTGCTATTGGAAGACTTAAAAGAGATAATAACTGAGAATATGCTTTGAAAATCTACAAATGATGTAAAATGTAATTTGACTATACTATTGTTATTGATCATTAAGTTTTCATAGTATCTTGATTTTTAGAGTGTGGTTTCTCTAACAACATGAAACCAAATTTGAGTAGAAAACTTTTTTTATCTTTGCTAAAGCATTTGATTCCAAGTTACATTACAATGATGTAATTTTTACAAACATTTGTTGACTTCAATGCTTGTATACATTAGCATTTAGTTAGAAACAATTTAGAGCCTTCGGTTTGTTCACTAATGAGACATAAATGTTGATAGTTTATATCTATACTTATGTTCTCTGTAAAAGCTGAAAGTACATTTATGTAAGACATTACGCACATCCATAGAAGATCACCATTCATCAAAAGTGAAAAAAAGTCTGGCTACATAAACAAATAGCATGTGACATAAATAGCTTATGAATTATTATGAAGCTAAAATCACATTCATGAAATATAAAATAGTGTAGAAAAGAGGGCACTGAGCTCCAGTCATTTTTAATAAAAAGGAATTATAAAGAAAGAAACCAATGAATTACAAAAAAGGCTGGTGATTACACCTGTCTTGTAAGAAGAAAACATGAATAAAGTAGTTGATATAGAAATCAGTGTGAGAAAAGGCTTCCTATTGAAGGTCCCCTTTAAAAGGGAGGTTTCAGATTTAGGTAAAATGTGGTGTCCAAACAATGAAACTACCATAGCACAGAAGGAAAGCACAAGTCATTTCCCAATTAGATCTTTTAAAACTATATCTTCTAAGAACTACTGTGTAAGTAATGGGAAAAAGGAAGCTTCAGATGTTTTGAGAGAGTAATTTATTCAACATAAAATAGAAGATATAATTGAAAAAATCTATTGCATTTAACAATTAAATTAAAAAATGGTTGTAAATACAAATAACCAGTTGTTATCTGAGCAAATAAAATGATAAAAGTTAAAGAGCATGTATTAAAAATGTGCATAATCTTATTAATCATAGAGTTATTAATATATTTAAACCATATCATTTATAGCGAAGCAAGATGGCTCATGTCTGTATCATGTCTGTAATACCAACACTTCAGAAACTGAGCTAGAACACTGCCATGATTCTGAGACCTTCTTGTAGTATATCACGAGAGGCCAGCCTGAGTTATAAAATAAGACCTTCTCTCTTTCTTTCTCAATCTCTCTCTTTCTCTCATACACAATATCATTATATATGTATAAATTTTATAAATATACAAAATATATAAACATTATATATATATATATGTAATGCAATATTAGACATTAAAATTCTAGAAGTCAAATATGCAGTTGTAATGATCCAAGAACAAACTCACAACTAAGGACATAAAATTGAGAGACCTCTACATGGAATTCTGGTAGAGTGTTGCGTATATAGATTCAAATTCTGGTAAAATGTAACCACTTTATGGAGAAAGGTAATCACAGGATATATAGTCTTTTCAGGGTCTGAAAAGAAATAGTATGAAAAATGTAAAAGAATGTAGTAAGCAAAAATTAAAATAAAAAAATAGAAATGCAATGATTCAGAATATTAGAGTGTGTGCTATATTTTTCAAATATGGGAGAATGACAAATAAAAGTGTACCTCAAAATAGTCTAAAAGTGACTCATGCGTATCATTCTGTATTCCCTTCTAGTATTTCTAAATTTAAATTATGTACATTCTTCAGCTTGTCTATATAAACAAGTTATGGCTAACCCTGAAAGTATCATAGTGCTGCACCCATAATCACCCTATGTTTCACAAGACATCCATCCTTTACTTTGCAGTTGTAGCTGTTTGTGATGATTCTGTATGCGAGAAATCTATATGTCTTTTTCTGTGTAAAATTAAAACTCAACATTTTCTTTTGAATAGTCATTTATACAACTTCCATTTTTCTGTGTTCTGTCTTCTCACATTTAACTCTGAAAGTCACAATTAAAGCTTTGACAATCTGTATTGCTGAGAATTCTTTCTAAACCATGTGATGTTCATTTTGCTGGTTCTGTGCTTTGGTTGCCAATGTTGCTGTAAAGTGAAAGAATGAGGACTTCAGGGCAATGAATGCCTTTGTTCAAACTCTGGATCTGATACTTTTTACTCGGCCATTCTCTTAGTAAGTAATTCATTTAACAATAAACACAGTAAAATGGCAAGAATCAAAAAATGATCATATGAACACTGTTCATTCTTATCCCCTAACTCAAACCCTCTTAGGCTATGGTTTGAGTTTTTTGAATGGCATCATTCTGCAACTAAAAATACTACTGACTTAACAGCATAACATGTTCTTAAATCATTACATGAAAACAGTAATTTCACTATTTTTTAATTTGTACTACCCATTTCAAAGATTGCAATAAATTGCTCAGAAATGAATGGGAGTTACACTTAAAAATGAAGCAGATATCTTCTAATAAATTATCCACTGTTCTTACAGTATTACTATTAATTTTTTTTTCTTTTTCGTTCTAACATTCAGAAGTTTGAAAAAATATTTAGTTTGTTTTTATTTCATGTTTACGTAAGTATATCACATGCATGCACTGTCCACAGATGCCATAATTTTGCTTTGGATCCCCTGAAACTGCAGCTAAGGAAACTTACTGTTAGCTATCATGTGGATCCTGGAAATGGGACCCAGGTTAGCATTTAATTTGCACCAATGCAACAAGAAGGAAAGGAAATTGGCTTAACTTTGTTGTACGGAGCAAATAGAAGCAAAGTTTCCGTTCTTAGTCATCTGCTGGACTTTGTACATACACCCTTAGATTTTAAACCAGCAATCACAATTTCTTGCTTTATATTCTTATTCAAGAACGTTTCTCTTCTAAGCCTGTTTCTCTATCTGTAGAAGCAGAACCAGAGAACCTATCTGATATGGTTGATATGAAAATAAATGAAGTGAAGCCCTGAAACACTGCCTGCCAACAGAGAGCGGCAGGTGTTTCTCTCCACATAAGGGCTTGAGTGCATCCACTGGACTGGAGCTGAGGTTTGATGCAGGATCAGCATGGCGTAGTGTGATCCCTGCGGGGTGTGCTTACCGTGGCAGACGGCCACTGGGAACATTTTAAGTTTCTTTCACTTTTTTTCTGTAACTAATGCCTGTTTGTTATTGACGATCATGTGGTATTAGATAGCTCCATTGAGGGCCACAACTAAGGGAATGGTGACAAGCGTGACTTCTCAGCTAAACCATGTAAATTGACAGTGTGTTTGGATTAAACTAGTGTCTGGCAGGTAGTTAGTAACTGCCTACTAAGGAAAAGGGAAAAATAAAACAAAACACCTAAAGACAAATGGGAAGTGTCTTTTGGACTAGCCATCATCACTCAAAGTTCCGTATTGCCGGCTTTATAAACCACCTACTTTCTGTGTCATAACGTGTTGTAACATTGCATTTAAATGACAGCTGCCACTGCAGGCAGATTTAACAAGGCGGTGGTCCCCAGAGGCACTGGAAAATGTTTCAAAAAAAACCTTTACCATTTGTTTCTAACCACTCTGCGGGCTAATAAAAACCAGAGAAAGCAAGAAATAAGGCCTCAATCCCATTCTTTTTGCAGCTGTTCATGTAAGACCACTGCATTCTCTGGACCTGAGTTGTGTGCCATACAGAATTATTTTTCAAAGTGCCTGTGGAAACAGGATAGATCCTAGTACCACCAATACCTTTGAAAGCCTCAATTCTGATTCAGCTATGAAAGTAGTTAGATAAAGAAAATTAATTCCAGTTGGGAACACATAAAACATTTCATATGGAAACTGACATGAATAAAATTATAACTATGGTAAATATAAACTATGGAAATTTAAAATTACAATATATTCTGAGTTTAATAGTTCCATAGAAATTAATGTTTTTCTAACTCTCTGTAATGTACACAATAGCCAGGAGACCAACAATCAGAGAAGACCACACTTTTTTGTGTAAGATCCAAACTCTGAGACTAAGCTGGAAAGAGGAAAATGTTATGCAAAAAAAGGCTGAAACAATACACCAGAAAGACATCCCCTGGATGGTCTATATCTCCCTTTCTCTCATTCTTTTCTTGAGGTGCTAGGTAACAGATGGACAGGAAGACAGAAGATAAAATGTAGATAAAGATATAGACGTAGATAGATCATGCATTCTCAAAAGAGTCAGTACAATTTTAAAGAACCATTATTTATTATTGAGGACACAAAACTTCAATGTTGTGTGGTGACAAACTCTCCAAAGGCATACATAGAACGCTATGCTATAAATGCATAAACATAACATTATATGGGCTAGTAATGCTTAGATTAAAATATTTCTTAAAAGATTCAGCAGTGAAATAACACGGAGGAACGGTGTTCTCTGAGGAGGAATGATAGAGACATTTGGATGTTGAGTCATAAAAACCTTGCCTTCAGACTCTTTATTTATAGAGATCAGTGGTCATGGGATCAAAGTATTATGGTAACTAAAATGAAATCTAAACCAAAACAAAAAGAATTCTGCTTTGTTCACACACACACATACATACACACATACAGACATGCATACATACATACTGTGATGCAAATCTACGTTTTCACCTTGACCCCTCTGAGAAGAAAGAAACTTATTTGAGGAAATTCCTCCATTATTGTGGTTTGTGGACACTTTTTTGATTGCTAATTGATGTAGAAAGTCTACTCCACTGTGCACCCTTAGGCACATTCACCTGGGCTATATAAGGAAGGTAACTGGACATGAGCCTGGGTGCAAGACAGTAGGCACTTCCATGGTCCCTGACCCTGCTCTTCCTTGAGCTCCTGTCTTGTCTTTCTTTAGTGATGGAATGTGATCAGGAAATGCAAGCCAAATAAGCCCTTTCATCCCCAAGTTTGTGTATGTGTGTGTGTGAATTATCATAACAACAGAAAACAAATTATATACATATATATGTATATATATATATATATATATATATATGAGTGTTTTTCTATATAAATAACATTGATAAACATTCTGATAAATATATCCTTAACTTCATTACAAATTCACAGGTATTTCTAAAGCAACTGTTATGTGCCTGGCAGTGTGCTTCCTCTGGAATAGTAGAAAATATGTTTTAATGGGGAAAAAGTAGACGGAAATGGTTATCCTTCAATAGCAGAGATTATGTTGGAATAAAGAGGCAGGATGTTATGAAAATGGGTAGCAGAGGTACCCTCAGAAGTGACTTTCAATGAGACTTGGATGAAAAGCAGAAGGTAGGTAGGTAATGGTGAGGGAAAAGTGTTCCCCAGTTTCATGCTCAAAGAACTTAGCCAGAGGTAGTCTAACCTGTTCTTATAAACACAAGAGATTCAGTATAGCTGAATGTTCCATATGACAAAGATTCCATGCGACTCAAAGCAATTCAAATGCAGATGGGCACTACAAAGACCAAAGGCATTTGAAGTATTTCCTAAAGACAAGGGAAAAATATATTATATGATGGTCAGAGTAAAAATAATCATTAGATTTACAATGAAATCTATTGCTAGCATTCAGAATGGGAAATTTACTTGACCTAACCCAACCTTTTAGACATACAAGCTTAATTAGGTGACTCACTCTGACAGTCATGCAGTATTTTTCCTTAGATTTAAAATTGAAAGCTAGAAGTCTTATTTGGCAATATGCTGTCTAGAAATTTATAGGGCACAAAGGAAATAATGCATTGGATTACTTAATTCAATACACAAGCAGTGTATTAAGAGAGGTGAAATGATTGTTACAAGTTTGTATGGGTAAGAGGTCAGTAGTTTGGATTCGAAAGCCTGGGGCATCTACCTTGCATTTCTACAGCCAGTTCAAGAGTTCCTGATGGGAAACTAGACACGGAATATCAGGTGTCATGTGAGATGTGAGTAAAACTGATGGAGTTCTCCAGGACATAAACGATTTCTATCTTTAACAGTCTATGCAACAGTTGAGCCACTGACTTACTTTGATAAAGAGGAAGTGAAGGACCATTGTGAGCTATATTCAAATTATATTTGACCACCTATTTTTATATAGTAAATTTAAAAGGAATTAAATATTTTCAGTCATTTGGATAAGAAGTGATGCACACTGATGAAGTGATTCCATTGACCTATATAAACTTCTTCTTATAAATATAATAAATGAAAGCCAAATCTTTATCACAGATTATAGAAGCAGTATAATAATTATGAAATATAATATAATTTTGTGATATGTACCAAGAAATAGAGCCTGAAAATGAGTTCTTTTTTACTTATTTTTTCTTAAATCAATATATTCTATCTATATTCTTTAACTTGCTAATTTGCTATTTGCTTCTTTCCAGTGAATGAAATTGGGTGCTAGACTGTTTAAAACAGTTATATTTAAACTTGTAATAATATTCTCCAGGGTTTAGTAACTCTTTGTTTTCTTCTTGGGATTTTATTTTATTTTTACCATGCATGGTCTTTTATTGTTCCTCAATATTAGTCCCTTAGTTCATTTAGAAACCTAAAGGACTTAGTGAATGTCATTAATCAAAACAGGGAATTATAATTTTATACCGAGGCATAACCTATATATGAAAGTAGAATAGAAAAAAAAAGTTCCAATTTTGTCTAAAAAGCTTGGTTTCCTGTATACATATTGGGAAGTTTACAAGCATGTTTAACTACAATAGTGGGGTAACTGATGCCCTTTACAAGCCTCTAAAGGCATCCTCACATAGGTGGTACACATAGACTCATAGAAACACACATATACACATAGGCAAGTAAATATATTGAAAACACAAATAAATTTAAAAATACTGAAATAAAACTATACATACAGACCCACTCAAAACAATACAAGGTCATTTAGAAAATAAACAAACTGTCCTGTAAGTATAGAAATGATGGATTGATTTCATTCTATACTGGCAAGATCTCATTAATCTCTATCTCTCCTCGTTAAAAAGAACCTTTTAAATTACCAATAAATAGAGTGGTCATTAATTACCAAGGTAGAAAATACTGAATCAGCATCTAAATATCTGTGACTGTTTTATTTCTGTCTGACTTGAATTGATTTTCCAGAAGTTCAAGATGATACAGAATAAAACTGAAATGATTATCAGTAACAACATATGCCACGAACACAGATGCCAACTTCCAAAGTACCTTGAACATAGTTGATACTCCAAAAATATTTACCAAAACATTTGTGAGTTTGAGTTACTAGGGGACTGCTTCTTAGCTAAAGAAATAACTAAACCATAGATAGGTTATCAGGATTCTGTATAGTATTCAAGAAGATGTTCAAAGGCAATTTAATTTGATGGTTTAATCCCATGAATCATGTGCCTTTAGTTAAATAGAATTTTCAAAAGATCATTTCATTAGATGCATTCGAGACATTGCCATGTATCAGGTGAGCTAATTCTCAAAAACATTTGCATATAAAATTATTAAAAATGCCCTTTCCAGTATTGGAAAGAATGCTATGCATATTATATCACTGAAAGCAATTATGTCTCTATATTCCAAGATAACATATTTAAATAATCTATTGGGGATTTGCTTTTAAATTAAACTACTCTAGCATTAAAATAAAGGTTTAAGATACTTTAATTCTAATCTAAAACTTTTCTTCTATATAACTTTCAGAAAAATGTAATAATAATTTGGAACAGAAGTATTAAACACATATGTGAAAATTACAATGAGTTCGGAGGATATTGTAAACTTTAGCCTAAAAACTATCAAAAGTTCATAATTACATCCATTGCTTCAGTATATATGGACATATGAATGCATATATTATTTTACTCTTCCAAGCTCAATTGGTTCCCCACTTTTCAAGGATTCAGTACTGCCTGGATGATATAATAATTTAGGTAATTATGTCATTTTACAATGAGCAATACAATGAGCTTCTGTAATTATTGGTGACATGAAATGAAAATAAAGATGAGAAAGTTCAGAGTAAAAACTAAGGGAATGAGCATTTAATAACTATAAGACATGAGAAGGAAAAGTTATGACAAAGTACTATTTTAAAAATTGCAAATAGGAGCTGGAGAGGAGACTCAATGGTTAAGAGCAATGGCTGTTCTTGAAAAGGACCCATTTGATTCCCAGAACTCTGTTCAGGCATTGTGTTTATGGTTTTTTTAATTGCTTTATAAAGAAGTTAAGGTGACAGGTGTCCTGATGGCTCTGTACCCTTTAATGATTTTCTAACCATAGGCAATCCATTAACCTTTGAGACGTTCCTCTGTCACTATATTGTCTTCAGTTTGATCTGAAAGAACCTTTAATCCACATACAAACTTTTAAGTATTTAGAATAGAAATCAATATTGACATGTAAGTAGATGTAAAAGTCCTTATAGGATGAAGAAGAACAAACATCCAGATTGTTTTAGCTTTGCTGACTGTAATGAATATTTTATAGTAAATGGTATTTCTATAAATTGACAGTCTATCATTTTGTGCCTCTAGCAATGAGAAGAAACATGTTCTAAGCACCAAAACCAACACACTGAACAGTTAATGGCAGCCAACTACTTACATTTTAGCACTGAATGGCATTTATAGTAACAGACTTATGTGCAGATTCTCAGTTAACTATGTGATCTTAAACACAGTTGTAACCTCTACACAAGATTCAGTATTTTTAGAATATATTGTGTATTTAGGAATGAATGCTATGATCATACACAGGCATAATTTGCTTTTGAAGTCTTTGTAATGCTTCAAAGAATTCATTGGTACTTAATACTAGCTCTACGGAATAAAAATTCAGTTTCTATGAGATGGTTCAGTGTGGAAAGGTGGCTTGTCATAAAAGTCTCATCACCTTCATTAAATCAACAAATAAACAAATAAATAAATGTATTTTTTAATTAAAGATTTTTTTAATAAAATGAAATCAAACAGCTATTCCAGAGGACCCAAGTTCAGTTTGCAGCCCCCACATCACCTTGTATAACTCCAGTTCCAGGTGATCTCATGTCCTCTTATGGTCTTTGTGGGCATTGCACAGAAATGATGTACTTACATACATGTGGGCAACACACACAGAGAATAAAATAAATACATATTAAAATCATGTAATATGTTTTAATCGAACTCCAGACTAGATACGGATGTGAGAGAACAAGACTTTCTGTCAACACAGCAAATAGTTAAGGTATGCATTCCCACATCAATTCTAGCTATTTAGGAAAAAAAGTAAGATTGAGGAAGAAAGTTGAGGCAGGTCAATGTACAGCATTAGGCTAGATCCTGATTCTGTGCTGGAGGATGTAACACTACATATCTTCCTGACAAGGTCAGAGTTATGGTGACCAGGTTAGGGAAGGTGGTCAAGACTTATTTCAGTTAAGTCACTGATTCCTTTGACAAATGAGTCATCTAAAGTGAGGATCTTTGGTTATCTATGTTATGAATACAAACCCAGTATTCTAATTGAACATATTTTCCCACTCTATTTTTTAAGATATTGAGCAGTGTCTGTAAAAGGAAACATGAAAGAATCCATGAAAAATCACCAGTACAGTAATACTTTGCAAAGTCTATTAAATTGCCACATCAAAAGCATATATATATATATATATATATACACACACACACACACACACACATATATATATATATATATATATATATATACATTCCGTTTTCTTCTTTCAAGTATAATTCAAAATTGCATTATAGTGAATTTTGAAGGTTTTAATTTAGTTCTTTTTTGTTCTATTTATTTTTTCTTGAGACAGGATCTCCCTGTTGTCCTAGTTGGCCTGGAATTCACTATGTAGAGCAGACTGGCCTTGAACTCAGAGAGATACATTTTGCCTCTGCCTTCAGAGTGCTGGGATTACAGGCGATAACCACCAAACCTGGAAACCTTTACAGTTTTATAACAATCAGCTTTGGGAATAAAAATTGAACCAAAGACAAAGACAGAAGCCACAATCTTCTGAAAAATTCATACTGTAATTTCAGATGTGTTTATTGAATTGTATTATTTAGCGTGTGGAGTGGAGATGCATAAGCAACCTACAAAAGGTAAATAGAGCATTTTTTTCTTAAAAGTCTTCATTTCAGTTTTATAGATAAAAAATTTAAACTGTTAGGAGTTAGCTTTTCTTATTCACTCACACTTGCACCTAGCTTGATACTAGTCTACATAAACTTGCAAAGTAAGATTGGAATGCTAACCAGAATTATAAATTGCGAGAGAGTTAAAGTACAAGATTATCAAGGCTGGTTTGAAATTAAATATAAATGGAAAAGCATAGAAAGCATAAGTGTTCAATGTTACTTGCATTTACCCCTTTGAACATGCAAATTAACTGTATCTTCCATCTAAACTCAATCTGCATTCATGTCTTCATAATAAGAAATTTGTTTATTGAGTTCTTTATATAATATTTAGAGTATCTTAGAGAAATCAAGCGAATACTGATGAAATTAAACTGAATTGTATTAGAGACAGACATTTGTTCTTCTAGATAATTAAACTGAACTCAAATATCAACAGTTATGGTGAAATAGAGAAAGGAAACACTCATCTTTCTGTTTTAATATGATACCTATTTATATTCCTTTGATAGTTCTGATACTTAGTGATAAGATCCCATATTTATTTTTAATATATGTAGAAATTAAAAGCAGAAGTTTGTGGCTCTTAAATTCTAAAGAATGACATGGCTAACTTAACAGTTTTCTCAGTGGTCATATAATACGCTATACAATTCTACTGCTCTCTCCTGCCATAATAATTTCTTTATCTCAAGATATAAATTGGCAAGTTTTTATAAATATATTCTGACAGTATAAGTTCTTAGTAAATAGGTATTTTGATTTAGAAGAATGAAACTAAAAGTTTTCCACTTATTTGTTTTTATTTTATGTTTATGGGTATTGTACCTGCATATATGTAAATGCATCTATGTCAAGCAGTACCCATGGAGAACAGAAGAGGACAACATATACCATGGACCTTGAGTTACAGAGGGTTGTTAGCCACCATGTGGGTGCTGGGATTTGAATCCCGGTGTTCTGTAAGAGCAGCCATTGCTCTTACCCACTGACCCATCTTTCCAGCACTCAGAATGTGTTTTTAAAACAAAATTATAATGCAATGACAATTGATACCTATTGAAGTAATTTTATTTTAACATACTCATGTATTACGGATATATGATTTGTAATACACTTATAAAATTATGTCTGTAAATTCTGAAATTTGTTGCATATCAGTATTTCATCTATTAAACATTGGGTTTGAGGTTGAGAAAAACTACTGTCACAAATTATCTGATATTATAAATTAACTTTTCATTTTGTATGGGAATAACTGTAGTCATATTTAATTGTATAACCTTACAATGATATAAAATGGAAAATAGTATCTCCAAACTCTAGACCGTGATATAAGATACATTGATGATAACATCATGATACTATTAATTTCACATAATGTTATAACACAGAGAATTGATTGCAACTCTGTAATTATTTGTGTAATTAAATGCTTGAAGGCATGTTATTAATTAATGTAAGTATTTAGATACTTGGCCTATGTATTGACTTCAGTGATTGAAGCTGGGAATCAATAGTATGTAAATTTTCTCTAACAAAACACTAACTATTGGCCTCTTAAACAAGAGATATTTATTTTTCCATTATCTACAGCTGGATGTCAGAAATGCATGTATCTTCAGGATACTTTCTGTCTGTAGACTATGTAATATATGCAGTTATTTCCCTCTCTCTCAGCTTTTGGTAGCCCTAGGGCATTGCTTGTTTTGCAAATCCTGTTCTCCCTGTAGGTTCACATCATCTTCAGGCTTGGACGTATTTCTTTATATATGATAGTCTTTGTGTCTAAGTTTCCCACTGTTTTATGCACACTGTCATATGAGGAAAGGACCTACTTCATGATCTTACCTTCAAATTATCATCTACAATTAGATAAATATTTAAGTAGAAAATTAAGTAAATTATACTTTTCTATTTCAGATAGTTTCTTCCAGATTTCATCACCTTTATCACTCCCTTTAACTTAATGTCTATCCTCTTCTATAAGATAAATAAGTTATTTCATAATGTTGAATAACTGTGGGGAATTTTTGTTAATCTATGTACATCTGTGGTGGGATTTGGTGAATTTATACAGCATATGAATTTGTGTGTACAGAGGCATAGAGGTCAGAAGAGGATGGAAGATGTTATGTGTCTTGCACTAGTATTTTCTATTTTATGCTCTTAGAACAGAGCCTTTCACTAAACCAGCAGCTCATTAATCATAAGTTGGCTGTCTTGAGCAATCTCAGCAATCCTCCTCTCTTTCCATGTGCCTTCCTGTATCTCTGTAATGCCAGGATTTCAGTTATGTCAGGACACATTGATTTTCTGTGGGTGATGGGCATCCAAACTCAGGTTTGATGACTGGGTTTCAAACTTATCACTCAGTAAATTATTTCACCAGCTTAAATGTAGGTATATTCAAAGATGCTGATCAAAAGTTTGAATTACAGTTAATAATTAAGGTAATGATGTGCACACATCGTTTGTTTCACTCTTGCTTCTTCTTTCCTTCAATATGCATTTGCTAAATATTACCTAGACTCCACACTTTGCATTGGAATTGTCTAGGTAATCTTCGTAGTAGCATTCATATTCTACTAATACTACCAGTTTCCTTCTTATACTATGAATTTTATTTGACCAGCTCCATTGTTATTACTCAGTATTTATTGAGAGATACTCTGTTGCACCATTGTGTTATTACTGTCATTTACCTCATGAAACTCTATTCAAATAGCTTGTGATTTAACAAATAAAGTTTGTAATATCACTTAGAGGTGAGTTAAATACGTAAAATAACAAAATGCAGTGGGCAAATAACTTTGAGCCGAGGCTTAAGGGTCACAGCACATTTAGATATCCATCAAGAAAACACTTTGATTTAGAAAATAGTCCTCACAATTCTTTTTGCACTATTTAAGAGAATCCAAGTAATGAAGAAACAACTTCAAACCAATCATATTCTTAACTTCAACGAATATTTAATGTTTTCAAAATTTGATTGTCAGCCTATAACACTAATGTGAGCTTGTGACTCTTCTGCAGAAAGGATACAGTTCGTGGAACTTAGGTCATAAGTGGTATGCCTAAGACCTAGACTCTCTTCTTTCCTTCTCCCATCCCTTTTTCTCCCCTCCACTCCCCTCCCCTTCTCTCCACTCCTCTCCTGTCTCCTTTTTTTCTCTTCTCTTGTCACAGCAACCCCTCCTTCCTGTTCAGTCTGAGGTGGAAAGTGTTGGTCCACCATCTATTCCCATACTACTGTGCTTCATTCATCCCAGCTACCAAAATAACAAGCAAACTGAACACAGACTAAAAACCCTCAATATGTAATCCAAAATAAGCCTTTCTTCTTCATAAGCTGAGTACCTCAAGTATTTACTATATTAATGGAAAGCTGACTAGTCAATCCTATGTTTAGTTTTCTCTCTTTTTTTAACATTACATAAACAAGATATGAAGTTAAAGTAGTTGTTAATAACAAATTATGATTTATGAAAAATAGATGGCCATAATTAAGACCAGTTTTGTTTATCTTAATTTCACATGCTCATATAATGTCTAGTTAATCTCAAATCAGTATCTACTTCTCCTTTTGCCATCCTCTTGCTCCTGACCTTATCTGCACTTCCTTTTACTCTACAGTATTAGACTTTCTGAGATTCTGAAGGGATGTTCAGGCTACAGGATGGAAAATGTTGCTGTAATAACTGAGAACATTGGCTCCATTTCTGTCAACCAGCACCATTCACACATCTTCAGTTCTCTCCATTATTTATTGTTTTTCAGAACAGTGACAGGATAGTTGCCTGTGTTCAAAAAGAGATAGAAGATAGAAGGCCACACTCTGCCTCAAGGACATGCAATTTAAGTTAGAAAATTCAGACATAAAACACAATGGCTAAGAAACTGTTTCAATTCATAGGGAGCAAGTTGCGCTTCCATTCCCATTTTAAGGGGTGAAAGCTACTGTCACATACATTTTTAAAGACAGATATTTGGAAAGGGAATGGGAAGCTACACCATCTTATTTGATGTTTTCGTTTTTAATTTCAGATAATGTAGGATCTACAGGTCATCTCTTTAAAATTCAAAACAAAGTTTACAATGTGCATTTAATCCACAAAGATGTGGAAATTATTACATTCGCTTGGTGTAGAATTTAGAATGGTTATTAGAGCTGTTAGAGTTAAAGTCTGGGTCCTGGCAGCAGTAACAAACTAGGCTCAGCAACCTGTCCTCAGCAGGAAAATTAAACAGACACGTAATGGTGAAAATCAGAGAAAGGAGATTCATTTAATGTAAGTACAGTGTGAAGAGGAGCGGAGAGGATTGGTGATCACCCAGTCTTTGAATCATGACATGAGATTTTGGTTTAAATGGAGGCCAGGATGTATTAATAACTAAGCAGTCCCAGTTAAGGTGTGATGCCATCCACCACTCACTAAGCTCCATCGTCGTGTCAGCTCCAGGTCTGGCCTGTGTATGTCTTGTAAATTCGCCTGAAAAGTTATCAGAAATCTGAGAATCTCTTTCCAAGAGACAAGTTCTCTGTCTGTAACCAAGACTGCATCCTTCACCCTCTGTATCATGAAATACCTAAGGAAATTCCAATTCCTTGGGATTCATTATTTTTATAGCATTATAAATGAGGGGAAGAACATGTATCTTTCTTTAGAATACCTTTTCTTCTGCCAGAATGGTCACAAACCATTCAAATAAAATCAGTAATGTAAACTCAAGTCAAAAAATCGATACAAGATAAGATGTCTATGGGGGAAACCAGTTTTCCAGAGTGTTGAAAAATGCTACACCTGTCATGTTAGTCATAGGAAATCAATTGTTTAAAACCAGTGTTAGACCATAAAGCTCCTAACAATGAGTAAAACACATTAACTGTTTCGTAAAAAAAAGATATCTGAACTAAATACACAGTCTTTATTTGTGAAGGAAGATCAAACATATCCTTACCAGTATCTCAGCATTTATCTATACAAAGAAGAGAAGGAGATGGATAAAAAGGAAGGAAGAGGAGAGAAATCGATTGAGGAAGAGGAGGAAGAGGAGGAAACGGAGTAGGAGGAGGAGAGGAGGAGGAGGAGGAAGAAAGAGAGAGAGAGAGAGAGAGAGAAAGAGAGAGAGAGAGAGAGAGAGAGAGAGATCTTCTGAGAAGTAAGAATTTTCAGTAAACCACATCTGAAGTTTGGGTGGATGATAGCTGAAGTCCCAGCTGGTTCCTTCATCACTGCTCTATGATATCACTATATATCACCAAGATATTCCTATCACAGTTTAAAGTGATCAAGTAAAACTCTTTGTAACAGTGTGCTATAGTAAATGAATGACGCATGAATTCATTTATGAATGCCATGAAAATGGCAGCAGACAAAAAAAAAATCAGTGATGTAGAATTCTAGAAACCTTCGGTGGGCAGCAGTTGGTTGACTGATATTTGAAAGGAAATTTTTGTGGTAATTAGACTCTTTAAGAGTAAGAATGTTAAAAAAGAAAGATGTTAGAAAACATTTCAGAAAAAAAAAACATTACTGCAAATCTGTTTTGTGGAAAACCAACAAAAATCGCATAAAAACAGTAAATTAGTGACCTTTAATGCTATGAAACTTTTGCTGATGCCTTGGTTACATATTTGTTATCAAGAATTGCAAAATAAACCAACATAATCTGAGTTACTCAACATGAGCTGCTTAAAATTAAAAGTATAGTATCTTACTGAGACAGGGAAAGAAGTAAGTAATTGAAATTCCCAAACTCTTAAAAGTCATGTCTGTTCAAATCATTCACTAGGTTTTATTCATTGTGCTTACTGCACTGTAAAATTAGATGTACAAAGAAATGCATAATTCGTTGTATTTGCTGTTGGTTATAAATTGTTAGAACAAGCTTAGATTTTATTAATTTAAACCTATGCTTCATGAACCCATTTACAGCTTATCCTCCAATACGTAGTTAATACTACACCAACAGAAGTTATTAAGATTCATTTAGTTATGAAGCTGAGTATAGTTTCTTCTAAATTATATTGATGAGACTCAATAATATATAATGTATCATTGTACATAGAACTAGAGATCTTTCATTTTCCAGGGATTAGTTGCATAGTTTGGGGAAGATAACTTACTTATATTTACCTTTACACAGACTCCAGAACTAGTATGTTTGAGAAGAATGCATAAAATCTACTAAATAATACACTACTATAAATTAGAAATTGTTTGCCTATGACCCATGAACTCTCCTAGATCTATGGCCCTTGATACATTCTATCAGGATTTCTCTAAAACTTTAAATATGCACTCTGCACTTTCCAAAGGAGATTTCAGTGGATCCTCATAAGTCATTGAGGCAAAACCAAAACAAAATACAAGAAGAGATTAATATTGCAAAATAACTTCCAATATAGTTCTATTTTAATTCTGAAAGCATTTCATAAAGCACCAAAATGACTGGCAATAACAAAACTTGCAAAATACTCTATCACCACCTTTGTGAGTGACGTAGAGCTTCCTGTAGAAGTCATGACCCATGCGGATACCCCTGTACATTCTTTAAATGTATCCCTCCCCCAAGACCTTCCTTTCTGCTTTTCATAGTCATCAATCCAGGCAGTAGCCAAAGCACTGGCATTTTCTTTTTACTGTTTGATCAGTTGCATCAGAGTGCTTTTTTCTTTCCCTCTTGCTCACCAGTGGCCTTTGATGATCGTAAAAGGATTATTTACATTTTTTCATCCAAGGCTAAAATGATGATTTCTCTCTTTCTATCTTGACTTTGTTATTTGGCTCACAAGTCATCTAAGTTCCAATTTCTTTCTATGCAAAAGAAATGGCGTGAAGCAACAAACCGTTACCTAATAAAGTTGTTATAATTTTTTTAAAGTGATATAATATATTCTATATTTAAATAAGGTTTTCTCAGTAACTCAAATAGGACAGTTAAAGCCTATATGAGTCAATCTGGAGAGTCTGACACTGTATAGACAAAAGATGATTCTCCCACGTGTTTATTCTGGAATCAGCCAGGCTACCATGGTCAGTGTTCTTAGTCTATATCTTAAGACACTAAAAGATATATTATATCCTCCTAGGTCGTTTGAAAAAGTAAACCTCTTTTAACTTGCTTTTGACATTTTCTACAAATGAGGTCATCTTACAGAGCTTCTGGCAAAATAGCTTTGTGAGGCTGTTTTGAGAGCATCCAAAAGATAGAAAACCATAGAACATCAGAAGGCAGTTGGAGGAATTTGTGCATGAGGAGTAAGTGGGACTGTGAGCCAGCTGGAGCAGTGACCAGACATCCAGCAGAATTCCATCTGGACTGGGCACCGGAACTTCCTTGCTGCCTGGGCACCATGAAGCGTTCCCTGGCTTCTGCCTTGTCTGGTTCTCTGGCTGTCACCTTTCTACTCGGACCAAAGCCTGTTCCCCATTTGACCTGCTCTGATTTCTGGCTCTGACTTCTGGATGTGCCCTGGTTGCCATGGCTACCAGTCCTGGGTTTTGACACAGCCTGGCTCCGGGTTGCAGCTTCTGAACACACACAGCCGGGTGCTCAGGTCCTAGCTTTGGCTTCACTTGCATCAGTATTTCATGCTGGCAGGTCTCTAACCTTCTTAGTTTCACCCTTCAGACTCTGGGGCCCAGGTCCAAGGTCTCAGAAATGTGCCTGAAAGAGAAATCTTCAGCTTCACTATTGGATGCTCTCCTGGTTCCTGTCCTTGTCTCTCTTCGGTGAATGATTGTGGAACAGCTTTTCGTTGCTAAAAACCTAGTGTTACCTTAGTCCAATATCTCCCAGAGCCATGAGTAAATCAGTGTGCCAGAACGTTTTCATTTACTTTTCTGTTGATGTCACGAGTGCTGGCCTAAATAAATATGGTTCAATAATTCTATATAAAATTACATTCAGTGTATATAGTGAGAACCAGGTGAACAGGAGAATGGTAAGTATGCCCCTAACAGTATGAGAAAACAAGGGAAAAAGTGTGTAATTAGTAATGTATGAGAAGTTGTCAGGAAAGTAGTTAGCTTTCTATTTTTGCCAGAGGACATAACTTGTAGATGAAATTAACAAGATGTTAATTTCATGTTAAGGTGTGCTTTTCCACTGAGAGATTCCGAAATTGCATGAGTAAGATAAATTTTATTGTCCAGAAATGAGCATGACAGATTGACCTACCACTTAGAATGAATTTTATATTGACGGTGTTGAGGAGCTACTAGGAGCGGAGTAGAAGCACAGGAGAGACCTTCAGAAATATGCAGGAGTAGGATGAAGATGCTGAAGGAAAGCAGGAAGAGCTAACAGAATGAGAACTAGAAGCAACAATGCACAGAGAGAACATGCCAAGCTAAAAGATTTATAATGCACCTGCCTCTCTGTAAGCAGATTGTTTTCCCTGGGCAAATAGCCAGAAGCTTAGAGGACCTCATTCTTGAATTTCTTAGAGGGTTTCTAGCCTCTGAATGTCATCAGGTACAATGATTCTATACCTGATTGGGCATCACACTTACTTAAAACCTTTATCCTTTTTAGTCCTACTTAGTAGAAGTAAGTGAGAGGGTTTTTTTGTTTTTGTTTTTGTTTTTAAATTTTGAAAACATGATTTGTTGGGAACAGATCTGAAAGTTTCTGAGCATGAGACACGTGCTAATAGTAAACCCTCTGTTTAGCCTGAGGTGATAATAAACTACTGCTAATTCTGTCTTGGCCTTATTATATGTCTATTTTATTTTAATGAAAAAACAATAACATTAATGACTTATCAATCGATATTCCAGCACAGAGAAAAAATATATACTTTAAGCAGTGCAATCACACACACATACAGATTATTAAGAAGGTAACTGCAAGCAAATGAGTCTTGAACATGATTAGAAATATTTTTCATTTGTTAGTGGAAGTTCCAATTAGCCATTGAGTATGAGCAGGTAAAATAAGTCCTATAAGGGTAAAAGGACAGTAAAACGCATCCCACTGGTGTCAGGCTGAATGGCTTCAGTATGTCCTGCTACCAGAATTATACTTGAAAGTCTGCTTCCTTTTTCATCTTGCTCCAAGCTCCATGGTGTTCAACCAACCAAGAAGCTCCAATTGCCTTCAAAGATGACTCCTCACTCGAATGAACACTGTGGGGTGCAGAATAAGAAGAGAATCTGGCCCCAAGTAAGAAGATTTAACATATGTCTCATTTTAGATCACACCCTATCTAAACAGGATTCTCTGGAATCTTAATAAACGTACACATCTCTAAATTCCAATAGGAAATAATTAATATTCAACATATTCAATAAGAGAAAGGTTATGAGGGCAAATTGATTTTGTTTTTGAACTTGAATTTCTCTGAATTTGAGCTACATGTCAAGAGACACGGTAATAATTTTCAGGTCTCTCATGACAAGTTCTATGCAGATAAACTACAACAGACATGAACTGATTTTTGAAAAAAATGATTAATATTTTAAAATATAGCCCACTTTATTATGTCAACAAAGATATGTGCATGGTTTAGAAAACTTCATGTTTATTTCTCTAATCTCTTGTCACTCACTATGAAAATGATAATATATTCTCTGTTTTCCCCAAGGCTTCTAAGGCAGTGTTAATTCAGTGGCATTTTTATTTTATGCTGTCAGGTTCAGCATAGATATTATTTCTCTGACATTTGCAAGGATCCTGCTGTCTTCAGAGCTACAGAACACAGTAATATCTAAAGAGGTTTCCTCTGTTTGATTTTTTTTTCCTCTTTGCTTTGGATATACACCTTTTAAAATGTACCTTTTTAATTTACCTGAGACTTCAGTGTTTTATGTAATATAATTGTCTGTTTAGCTTCTGTGAAATATTTAGGCTAATTCTATCAGACTAATTAATCTTACTTCTATAAAACTGTCAGGGTCCCTGTGCTCGGGTGGCTGGAGCCGGACACAGGGTTTCTGCCGTTGGGGAGTGAAAGGCATGGAATCAACACACAGACCCCAGGAGCTGTGTGAAAGCATATGGATGGTGAGCTGCTGTAAATTCTTTTATTCAAGGAAGTACAAGTGATTATATCAGTTTGGTTAGCCAATCACCCTATGGGGTGGTTCCCAACTGCAGCCAATAGTAATCTGTCCCCAGGTAGATCATCTCTGGGCACTTTCTTTCCAGATGTTGGGCGGAAGCTGGCCTGGCCAGAACAGAGTGCCAAGTCCACAGGAGCCTCTCCCTTATTCCTCATGGCAGGTGGCCTGGCTAAGGCCCATCCTGCATTATGCTATTTAAAGATTTTCCTGCAAACTCTGGTCCACAATTTTTCTCATCTGTTCTTTCCCCTTTACCTTTTCAAACATTCCCACTGAGTTTACCCATTGCAAGTCCTTCCCTTTGTTGGATAATCAATGTTCAAACAATGAAGATAAAACAAGATGTCTAGTTCTTTGATATTTAGAACTCATTTACTATATTGCTTCTGAATCATTTTTGACTTGTTATATTGATGTCCATTCTTTATATACTTGATATATTCTCTCAAGATTACCAGCTGCACTGAAATAATCAATCATTGAAACTTTCCTATTCCCAATCTATAACACATATAAAGAGATATAGACATACACACACACTATTTATTATATCACATTATTAATTAAATATGAGAATATAAGCCTAAATAGGTCATCGCAGTAAACCTCTGTAGCAGAAAGAGCCTGTGCTTTATTTAGGTTCAGTTAGTTTATTATATCATAGAGCCATTACATGTTAATTGAGATGAATGGCATTTGAACACTAGAACTATATGATTCAATGGACAAAGTAGTCAGAAAATGCAAAGACAATATATCCATATCATAACCCACTTGGAAATTGTTTGTATATTTCCACTACTTCATACATCAGCTTTGTTACTTTGCATTAAATTATATATCTGTGAATGTCTTCATTTGGATTATCTTTAACCTGACAGTATCTGCATATGATTCAAATTGTAAGCAAGTTTTATCATTTTATTTCCAATGTTTCCATTTCAGTCAGCAACAAATTATGGTCTAAGACTTGGCTCAACTATGCTTTCATGGTCTAACACAAATAAACAAGGGCAAACCTCAGGGGAGCTCTCGGTGGTAAAGCAATTTTAATTAGCAAATGATCACGAAGCTGCACATTCAAAACAAAATATTACTCAGCAAACAATATTAGTGTGGCCAAGAATGGTTCCTTTCACAGCTTGTGAAAGTGCAGGAAGCATCAGGGGTGTGGAGTAATGAGAAGTGTCACTTAAAGTTAGTTCCTGGAAGTAGAGATCAAAGTGAAGGACACTCATCCTCCTGGAACCAGCAATCAAATCAAAGTGTCAGGTTTCAGAGTTTTCTCTATTCCACAATTTCAATAAAGAAAAGGAAAATGTTCAGTTAAAGTGATGTATTCCTCTAAGAAATAAGTGTCTTCATCATTGGCTACTTATTAAAAGAAACAGAAAAAAGTGGCATAAAATTATAATCTTAAAAACATGATTAATGGAGATATAAATTTTTATTCACAAGTTTTCTTTTGTTACATTGGATTTACTTTTGCTGATATCCATGCTGGGATTTCAAATAATTAATTTATCTTTTAATTTCTCCAATCACTTATAATAAAGTACATTAATATCACATTTCAAATAATAAATTCCTAGGTATATCTTCAAGAGCTATCATTAAAATATTTATACTGAAATCCTTTACAATAACAGTGTTACCTAGACATTTCAAAATGAAAGGAAAACATTGCACAGATAGACCATTCTGTGTAACAGAATACCCGAGGCTGATAATTTATAAAGGAGAGAAGTTATGTCTTAACATATCCAGAGGTCCTAGGTTCATGATCAAAAGGCTTACATCTGAGGAGGACTTTCTTGTTCTGCTATGACATGTTGGAAGACAAAAGGACAAAATGTTCAATATAGCAAAAAAGATTTAACAAACATTAGTCTTTTCTTATACTCTTTGGTTCATTCATGACAGTGGAACCCATGTGCCCCAAACTTCCTATTAGGCTCCAGTTCTAAATATGGTTGTGTTGAATGTTTATAACACATTCCTTGTGTATAAAGAGTCAAAATACATCAAACATTAGATAAAAATATTTATTTTGTTTCAAATATTTTTTCACAGAATTGCCTTGAGCATTTGAAATCAGAATTGTCAATAGATTGGTCAATGTTATCAGTTGGATAATTTAGTTATTCATATACTAATATGACTCATCCCATGTTCCAAAACTAAATGATGACTCAGAAAGCACTCAGAGGAGAAAGGGGAAGAAAAATCAAGACTGCTAAATGCTATAAGTAAGCAATATAACTCTTGTTCTGAATGTGGAGAAAAGTGTGTGCTGGACACTCATAAAATAAATGGTTGTTCTTTCCACTGTAATTATTGAGATGAAATATATCTCCTCCTTCAGTATTTTTCTACATCTCAATCCCCCAAAAGTTATGATGTGTTTGATTGAATGGTGTGACTTTATGGTGGTGAGTTATAATTTTTCTACTTCCAAAGAAATGCTACATGGGTAAGGAGAGTAGGCTGAAAGTGTCAGAAATACTTCAGTATCTGTTTTCAGACAATGTAGCTGAGAATGCACTGGCAGGCAAAACAACGAGGCTCTGAACAGTGTCATCAACTACTGGGCAGTTATGTGTTATACTCCAGTCTTTTCTGGCCATATGCCTGCTTTCTAGCTCTAAGTACTGATATACTGAAACACACATACACAGTCCAACTCAGCTCACCACATCTGTGACAAGCCACACCACACTTTAGTCACTGAATAGGTTGAATTAAGATGGGAACAAAGAGAAAGACAAAGAAGAGCTAACACAAGAGGAGGGAATAGGCAGGGTGGGCAGAAGTAACAGTGAAATACGTGTTTAAAACGTTCAGGGAATTGAAACAAGATACATGTGCTTTGAAACAAGAAATAAAAATAAAACCTAGTACAGAATAAGCAGACTTCTCTCTCTCATTCAAAACACACAAAACGTATTGTATGTGGAGGGATAAACCATATTACATAGCATTTGATTGCAAATGTTGTAAAAGACTGTTAGCATTGCTATTTTGCTACAACTCATTATAACTTGGACCACTGGTCCTCACCAAGGTATATAGTGGAGAGACTTATTATTGAGTCTGATGGTGTTTTACCTCTTTTTTGAATGGCCAGTGCATGCACAAAATAAACCTTTGGGATTGAAATTCTATGGCTAAATCAATACCTATTGAGCTCTATTCTACTACTAGGAATATCTTCAACAGCAAAGAAAATATGAGAGAGTCAAAGTGGCACTTACAAACCAGTAGAAAAATATCCAGTTTATCACTGTATTTGTCATTTATTATCTATTTTTTATTTTTTGCAAGTCAATAACATTCACATTATTAATAGTCATGTGCTTTTTGTTGTTTTGTTTTGTGAAAACAGAGTGTGAATGCAGATACCAAATAGCCCTTGACTTGACTGTGACAATTGAAGAAACAACAAATTATGCCTCCTAGTTACTGAAACAAATGTATATTTCCTGTTTTGCAAAATGAATTAAAAATTTAATAGGATTTTGATGAATATGATGTTAAAGATATAATTCTTAAGGTAGTGAACAGTAAACAATTAATACTCAAAAATTCAAACATTTCTATCTTCTTGGCTATCAACAGATTAGAACTTTGCCCGACTCGTAAAAAGTGAGATAGCAAGTAAAGCATCGCTATTTAATCATTAAGAAAGAGATATAAACAGGAGTGGATGCAGAGGTGTGTGGATTTCTGTGTGATGGAGGATTGTCTCCTCTACATAGTGAGTTCCAGATCAGCTGGAATTATAGAAATACCCTCTCTCAAAAAAGAAAAAAAGTAGGTCTGGATCGGACTGTTGGTGGGCTGAGCAAACTGACCTACACTGAAATACATTTGGGGACTGAAATCATACTCTGTAGGCCCTTTCTATATAAAATTAGATGGGGGGCTATGAGGAAAGGTGTGGTTAGAGGAGAGGTTCTAAATTACCATTAAAATAAACTGTATGAAAATTGCAAATATTCAATAAAAAAATTAAAATGAAAAATCAAAGATGATAATGATGAGAGATAAAAACATAATATTTTCTTCCTATGGTGATCTTATGACATACCCAGAATCTAAAATGAAACATACATTTTAAAAGAATATGCTTTGAATAAACAAATAAGCATTTAAATCATATTCATAAGACACAGTGATTGGGCATTTTAAATCTGAAAGTAACTCATGTCAATGATATAGAGAAGAAATAAGGCTGATTACAACGTACACACACAAATATTTACATATATATTGAGGAAGGACATGAAAATAAAAATTAAATTAACCAATAAATGATAATGATGAAACATCACCTTAAGGATTGCTTGTTCTATACAGTCTAAGCAATCGCCTGAAACAAATGTATAAATAATCTGTAAATACTAAGTGTAGCTCGTAAGCTAAACTAACTGCATTTTTATTTTAACCTAGGAAATTAGAATAGATATAAAAATGCCTCAAATTTAAATATATCTTAAAGTAATAGTGTTTCTTCTTATGGTACTCATTATTTTTAGGTGAGAAAAGTTTTATTTCTAATTATGTTGTGTGCTATTGGTATCATTTAAGCAATTTAAAGAATGGGTGTATGCCTGTATGTGTTTACAATACAAATATGATTGCAAGCAACACAAGAAAATTCAAATCACTGAATCAAATAAGCAACGAAAATATAAGCACTGGAAGGTTTGTCTGATTTCTTTTTTTGTGTGGAGTGTCTGGAAGATTAATCATTAAGTTTATTATAAACATCACAAAAGATAAGTAAGGCATGTAAGTGGTAATACTTTGTCTTGGAAACATGCTCTGGAGTGTAACATACCTTTCTTTCCTCCACTGAGGGGGAAAAAAAAAAGACAAGACAAAACAAAACAAAACAAAAAAACAAACATCATCGCAGACTTTTCATGACTTCTTGGGTGGACTTCACACAGCTTCATATGCATCTCTCTGTCATACAGATGCACTGGATTACAAATGATTACTTAAAAACAGGATTTCAACAATGCTGCTAGACAAGGAGACTGCTGTGTAAAGTCACCTTCGGGTTGAGAAATAGCATAGATGTTAATCTGGCCCAATCCATCCAGTGATGTAATTTGGGTCACCAAGGGCTTCCGCGCCTGCCAGTCTCTTTGTTCTTCTCCACTTGGCATCCTTCCTGAAATGCTTGAGATCTCAGTAATGAGAGAATCCCTTATGATTAAGCGACTTTGAGTCCAGGTGGCCAGATGCCAGGTGCCTTCCTTTCATTTGTATTAGCCCTTCACTGGAAAGCAACAGATGCTGTGGTGGCTCAGGGAGAGCTGTTTACACGCGGAGAAGCAAACGGAGAGTTCATTGAAAGCTGAAGTGATGTAGAACTTGTTTAGAACTGGTGTAGAAACTTTAAAACGTCTATAATATTTTTTGCTGCATTGATCTCTATGTACCTATTCTGAACCCAAAGACATTTTATTAAATTCTAATATGGATTGGCTGGTTGTCCAGCCAAACAACTGTAATTAAATTGCACGTAGGGCTTTGCTTGAGGAAAGCCCATAGGTGATGCCCTTCTTCTTCTTCTTCTTCCTTGAATTGCTCCTCTGCTGGAGAAACTAGTTCTTCATGCTATCCTTCTTTAAATAGTTAAGTGTTCTCGTTTGCCTTTGGGAATTAAAAAAGCAGTGGCAACTATCTTGAATTCACTAGGCAAATGGTCAAATATTTCAATTGTTTTGATCTAAGTAAAGATATTTCAACAGTGTAACTGTCATTAAAAAGACACAAATATTCTTCCACTTCTTGTCCAAATATGAAACTATCACTGTAAATAATTTTTCCAGAAGTGTTATTTCTTAGCGTCTCCATTCAAAGAGAGCATGGCAGTGATGTTAAAATCCTCCTACCAGTGCTCCTGAGGACCTCAAGCACCTTTAAATATGTGCACCAACAAACCTAGAAGAGACTTCCACAGCAGAGAGAATCGCATTAGGGCAGTTATTAAAGAAAGAGAAAAAAAAATCATTAGATTTCAGAAGAAAATGATAGATTTCATTTTTTTTCTATAAGAGACCAAATTACCTACCAAATTTGTTTTTCAAAGAGTAGCCTGAGTGCAAGGAGCTGGGAGCTGCAATTCTAATTAGAATGTAATTCCAGAATCCTCTGAATGTCTTTTAACTCTACAGAATATGGAAATTTGAAGTCTTCTTTGTTAACTATCTCAGTTCACTAATATTGGGGTGGACAGACACCTCACTGCTCAGTTGCAGTATTTCTCTGAAAGTAGCAAGTCAGTGGGTTGTCCCTACTGTGATTCTGTACACAACAGATGCTGTTCAGTAACTGGACCAGCCAAGAAAATGGCCTCCTCATAAGTTTTTACTCTTTTCTTCCCCTTTTAAAATCTTTCATTTGTTTTGTCAACATGCCTGCTTTTTGGCACACCTGCTCTCGTCCTTAGATGGTGTTAGTTCTCTCAGAATCAATTGCGAGCAGCTTGCAACCAAATGCCTGATTAAAAAGTTAGCAGACCTTGAGTGCAATTACTTCAGCTCTATAGCACTCAGGCATTAAACCTAGTGTTAATTGTTTCCCATTTTTGTAACGATCCTCATAATAGGATAAAAACAGGAGAGATCATTTCTTGCAGTTAAAACAGCAGAAAATGAAGACATTCACTCTGATTAATCATTATAATATGGAATTACAATTAGAAGTAATTACATTTGAGAGAGTTTTTTTTTCTAGCAAAACCTTTTTTCTAGCATTCCTTCTCTGTCAAAATATATCTATAAATTATTATTACAACAAATTGTGCATTTTTATTTAAGAAACAATTTTATCATAATGTTTCTTTGGGGAATTTTATATTTTTCCTGAGCTCTGTCTTCATTAATGCTTGTCATAAATATATAGTAACAACTTATAGTTTGTATTTTAAAGGGTTGATATTGTATAAAGAGACAGAGCATGAACAGGGCACACGAAAATAATATTCTAACAAAATGTCCTCATATCTGCATTCTGTTGAAAAGGGGCCTGTAGTAATGTGAATGAGAATGGCCCCAGAAACTCTAAGTTTTTGGAAACTTGTTCTCTGGTTCATGGAGCTGTTTGAGGAGAATCTTGGAAGCTTTAAGAGGCATGACCCGGAAGAAGCATGGCACTATTGATGGGGTTTTAGAGTCTCTAGATGGCCAGGTCCAGTCTGGCTTTCTTTGTTTCCTCTCTCTTTTGAAGACATGAGTGCTCAGTTTTCTGCTCTGGCCACTTCTGCCATCATGGCTCCCCACAGTGATGGGTTCTTACCCTCTGGTAAGCCAAATAAACTCTACCTTTTATAAGGTGCCTTGGACATAGTATTTTATCAAAGAGAAAAGTAATTGTGACAGGACCTTAATTAGCAAAATTCTTTACAATGTAGATGGTTTTTGTTTGTTTTGTTTTGTTCTCCCATGTACCAGAAACATTGGAAGATGCTAACCTCTTTTCACACTCAAACTTAATTTACTTAATTTGTCCATGCTCAGGAGTTTGAATCCCATCATTTGTCAAGCCTTACTCAATGAGCTTTCCTGCTGGTTTTCACTGATGCAATTCATACTCTGATTCTGTCTCTTGTTTCACAATTCTATTGTTATCAAATGCAGAAGCCAAATATATCTCAGAGAAAATACTTATAGGCAGGAATACAACAATCAGAATGAGTCAAACAATTAAAAGATTGTAAAAAAAAATATTTGAGACAATCAACACTTTAGCTAGAGTCCCTTTTCATCTTATTTACACATCATTTAATAAAGTCAAGCATTTCTGTTTTTTTTTTACTTATTTGTACAATGTAAACTATTTTCAGTAGTGATACATAAACACTAATATTTGCTTTTCATGATTAAAGAAATTTAAATCAATGAGCTGTCTCATTTGACATTGTATTATGAAAAAGAAAACTTCCCAGTTTTGTAAGTTGTTGCATGTTTTTATTCAGCACATATTTAAGTGCCCACTTAGTAAGTGTAAGAATAGTCTATGTCTTAGAGGAAGTTCTATATCTGACTATGATTTGTCTCAATCTTCTCCATGTATGATTTGATAATAATAATTCAAAAGAATAAACAGAAGTTGCCTATTATCCTAAGGAAAAAAAATAAAAGAAACAGCAATGACTAGATCCAAGTATCACTATTAGGTATCCAGCATTATTAGAACCTAATAATTGCAAAGAGTTAAACATCATTCAAATTCATTTCTTTTTGTTTAAGTAGATACAGTAAATTTAAAAGATTTTCATGGTTTGGGAATATTTTTCATTAACATATATAATCTTGAATACTAGCTAACTGGGGGTTACAATTTTATGTTTTGAAAAGGAATGCAAAGATGTGCATAGAAGCTGCTTATAAAGATATTATTTCATATTATTGCATAGAATTATAAACTTATGGTGCTGTGAATCATAACATCACAGTGTAAACTGTCATAAAGATCTGTCAACATGTTCGTAAAAGACTGGATCGTTCTCTGTCTAGTGTTAACCTCTTTTAGACCTTCTCCTTCATAGTCTCTACTACACTTGCCATTGCTCCGTGAAGTGGTGATGTGTGATAAATAAGATCTCTCCATTAGCATACAGTGTTCTTAGGATATCATGATACAGTTTTTGTTGACTAAAATTGTGTTGCATAAGATTCCTGGGGAAGTTCTTGGCTTATCTCAAAACCTTCTATTTTATCCATGTATAAGAAGAACACATGACTATCTTATCGACGCATAAGAAGAACACATGACTATCTTATCCATGTATAAGAAGAACACACGTAGTCATATACCACAAAATATCAATGTTTTGGTCAACAACCAACCACATATATGAAGATGGTCTCATATGGCTCTAATGAAGCCCTGCATTTTTGAATTTGTGTCAGCTACTCAATGCAAAGTTAATTGATAGATGCAAAGGAAGGATATCTGCAAATAAATAGATTCTAGATAATGTACACCTTTTTAAATGTTAAGAAAATCCTTAAAATTATGAAAAAAATCATGGAAGTGATGTACAGGGTATCATATCTTTATAAACAAGCTTCTGAAAAGGGAAGGAAACCATCAAAGTAACCATCTTTGTGCATTTTTATGAAGAGTAACCTTCTCAAGAAAATCTCAGGGATTTGGCAATTTATCTTAGTCACAGAGTATTTGACAAAGCCCTGACCTCTGTTCCCAGTACCTGAGATGGGTGAGGCTTTGGAATACCTTCAGGAGAGCTTCCAGAAGAAATTTTTGCTGCTACAGCAAATGACAACTCCAAGTGTGACACTGATGCTCTTGTAGAATACCCAAGGAGACAAGATGCGGAGGTTGGAGATGCTGAAATTAATGATCCTCATCCTGGGCAGGCCCAGATTAATATAGTTATTGTCATATATATATATATATATATATATATATATATATATATATATATATATACATATGTGTGTGTGTATGTATAATGAAAGAAGTGGGGAAACTTTATAGAATATAGACTTCAGGGAAGAAGATTTTTTTATGCAGATGCACATTGCTTATACTTTAAGTGCTATTAACTGAAATTAAAATAATAAAGTCAAAGGTACAGCAAGGTCAGCCACATCATTTGTTAGAGAAAGCAAAATTTATGAATTCAGTGTACACAAAGCACACTGTGTTTTTGAGTTTACAGCAGTGTACAGTTGTACCTCCGCACTTCATGTTCCCTCATTACTTACCACCTACCTTAGGTCAAGATACTCAATAATGTATGCATCAGGGTTGTACACTGAGAACAGGAGGCTCCACTATGCATTCCATGTGTGCTGTAGGCCTTCCTATTTTGGTTTGTATAAGTATAGAGTGTAATATTTGAAAACAATGATGAAAATGCTTAAGAACTTATATTCAGTATGCATTCCTATTATCATATGGTACATGACTTTTATATCATGAACCCTTCCTTATTAGGCTTTATAAATTATTCTGATGCTATAATTTCAGAGACATTTGTTCAGTGAAGACTAATAGTTTGGGTTCTTCAGTCTATTTTCCTGATATTCAAGTCTCTTGTACATAATTTAGAGCCCACTAACAGAACTAGTAAATACATTAAATTAGGAAATATTTTCATGTTTATTACTAAAATACAATTAAGTCTCCAGTTAATGTTTAGTTTCTTCCTTCATCAAAAGCATAATGTACTTTCTGTTCAAAGAATATTACCTAGAAATTTAGAAGGGATTTTGTGTATAGGAGGAGGCAGGAGCAGGGTTATAAGATCATATCCTTACACTAAAAGGATTACATTTTTCTATCTCTGTTTCCCAGGAACTATTATTGATTCACTGACATGTTTGATCGGTTATCACCCACACTGCAGGTTTGATGCAAGTCTCCTAGATTTTCATATCTATGAAAAGTTAGTGATAAAACAAGATGTCTGAACTTCATTCTCTGTATGCTTTATCAGTCTATGAAGTCTGAGATAAGATGACTTCTACAGACATTAAACTCCGTGATCTATTCCAGGAAGGGTAATTCCTTAATTCCCAAAGTGCCATCATCTATCTTCTTCCATCTGTCAGACTAGGACATGGACTAGAGCAGAATCATTTTCTGATATGAGGAGCATTTCATCCTGTCTTCATGAAGTTAACTTTCTGAAATATGTCTCTAAAAGCATCAAGAACGATATTAACCTAAATAGAGGCAAAATGTCTATTTAAAAACTACTACTTTTAAATTTCAAAATGTTTCAGATAAAAACTAATATCAAAGCATTATCATGGATCACAATATCTGCAGAAAATATTTGTTGAAATCCAAGTAATATATAAATATAACCTCTTCCTGTGTAATTTAACATAGGCCAATCAGTGGCATCACACAAAAGACAATACATAATAATTTAGCATCAATATACAAAAATACACACACAATTTTGTTCAATAGGAGCAAGATTCTGCATATATGGAACAAGACTGTAAATACTTTATAATATTTAGAAGTGGCCTGGTGTCCTATTCCATTGTACTATGTCTATTTACTGTCATTCCTTACTTTTAAAAACTGACTGTCTTATAGGGAAGCTATAGGCCTGCAGTAAAATTGTACACAACTATAGACAATTCTCATATGAATGCTCTTTCTGAACCATTAACTCCAAAATTAACAGAATTGATGAACCAATATTGTTAAAATTTATCAAAATTATAGCTCACTGTGTAACAACTTGTTGCATACTGATGATGCAGTATTTCATTAGTGTTCCTTACAGAGGCATAGGTGAGCTGATGATTCCTGGACTGTGACTACCTTACCAGTGGCTGCACCAGTGAAGGAAATGAATGCTCTCCAGCTACAAATTTGAGTAAAATTTTCAAGGAGGAGTAAGGTGTCCTAAATGTCGCCCCTAAGTTTGACAGAATATTGATGAATCCATTCTCCTGAAAATCTTTAAGAAATTATTTTCATTTTATATGGATTAATGTTTTGCCTACATGTATGCAAGCCAGAATAGAGGGCATGAGATCCCTTGGCACTGGAGTTTCAGAGAATTGTTAGCCACCATGTGGGTCCTGGGAACCCAACAATGATCCTCATCAGGAGCAACCAATTCTCTTCACCACAGTGCTATCATTTCTGCTTCTCTCCTTCAGTTCAAGAGTGTCATGACCACGTTATGTGTGGAACACAACTTCCACAGCATTCCACACCATCTTCTGGCTCTTAACTATTTTCTGCTTTCCCTTCTGTGATGTTCCCTGAGTTCTAGAGGAATGACATAGTTTTTCTATTTGTGGTGGAACATTCACCAGTCACACATTCTCAGCACTTTGACCAGATATGTCTCTGTATTTACCATGACCCACTGAAAAAAAGAATCAAAGCAGATAATTGCATTAATCTATGGGGATAAATTTTATTATTTAAAATGTGACTTGATGGGCACATCATGTTCCATTTAGCAAACATCTGTAGATTCCATACTAAGAACTTATGACCTGTCCAACCTTGGGCTTTTAAAAGGTTTACAGTATGAGGTACGAATTTCCTCCTCTGAAAGGAACCTCAATTACAATAGGAAAGCAATTGTTTACCGCCATAGCTGACTTGCCACTATTTGCATCTGTGGGTACCTCTTGTATGTTTCCTCCTCTTTTAAGTAACATGAATAAAAAAAATAAAGTCGTTGACTAAAGTAATTAAACAGAAATATGTAGTTTAGGCTAGTTACTTATAAAGCATTTAGGCATTATGTGTATCAAGACTCTAAAATTAATATTAAATGCAAGCTTCCTTTTTTTCATGAAGTATAATGCATAGGCTAAATTATATCATGTATTAAGTTGTACTTTGCTGTTGGAGGCTTTATATTTATAGATTTTGTTCTGAAATTCTAGTTCCCTCTCTGCTCTAGATAAAGTTAGAAGGCATTTCTGTGCATACTTGTTGGATCACAGAATCAAGTGGATCTATGAATATTTACTCTTTCTCTTCAAAATTATTTCTGAGGCTGCTGGAGAGATAGCTCAGTGGTTACGAACATTGGCTGCTTTTCCAGTGACCGTGGTTCAATTCTCAATATCCACAATGCGTCTAACAACCATCCATAACTCCAGTTTCAAGGACTCTGACACCAACTTCTGACTCTGTGGGCATTGCATGACACAGCGACATTTGCACACACACAAACAATACACTCATACATATAAAGCAAAAATATCAACTAATCAATCAATAAGAAAATATTGCTGTGATTTGCATATTCACCTTATTCAATGTTAGTCCACCTTTATAGCACACAGGTTGTGAGTGCTCTGTCTTCTAACAGAGCTACATAGTTTTCCCAGAACATTATCCATTATTTTATAGATGCTAGCTAAATATCAAGAAAGTCTTGCATGCAGATGATTTCAACATATGTTTGAATTCTATATTTATATTCAGAAAAACAAATTATCCCCAGTGCACAAATAACTGAGATTAGTGACTAAGTAAGTCACTAAATCTTTCAAAGGTAAGACTAAAAAGCCACAGGGTAAGTAGCGATTATCACTGAGTTGTAGGACTGATTTTTGTTTCAAATATCTCTCTTAAAGTCACTTGACTGCTTGGAATAAGTGTTGGATTTCTTTTTTTTTTTCTTTTTGAAATAAAGTCAATCTACTTAGACTGATCAGAACAAAGACTACTCTACCCAGGAGAAAAGAGATCCGGCATCTTACTCATGCTTATTCCAACTGGGTCAGCTTCACAGATTTTTTAACTTCCTTATAAGGGCTCTAATTCTAGCAGAGAGCTGGAGATATGCTACCTTTTTCAGAGCAGTAAAGACTTAGAACACGTTTTGCTTCAGCTTATAGAACGTAAGTATTTTATATCCACTGATTATGCTAATTAGGACTCACAGAAATACTTAGATATTATTTCTATATCCAAATTTTACTTCTCAGTATATATCTGTATCTATCTATCTTGCTTTGTAAACCTTTTCTCAGATTTCTGTAATTCAAAATCTTTTGTGAAATCCATCACTATTCATCTTATGCCATTCAGCCTTCACTATTACTGCTGAATTTATGAGCCAAAAAGAACATTTCTCCACGTAAACTGAAAATGATTGAGCCTGATCTTTATTTAAGTAACAAGAGTTATGCATTTAGATGACAGCTACCCTTCAATGTCCTCTCAGTTTATTCATAGTTATACTTAATATACCTAGTATTGTCAATTCTTAAAGTAACTTTGAACAGTATTTTTATAATCATCCTCAATATAATCGCTGATTTCCAATATTATTTTTAAACTCTAATAATTGTACAATACTATTGTTCATAACAAAAACATATTTAACTGCTTCGAAGGTAAAATCATTGTCTGAAGAGATGGATCAGTCAGGCATCATGATACATGCCTGCCATGAGGGAGAGATAGGTGTATCGCAGAAGCTCATTGGAATCAACCAGCTCTAGCTTTAGCAAAAAATCCTGTCTTAGAAAACATAAAGGTAGACAGCAATGGAAGAAAGATAGACTTCCATCCCTCGTCTCTGTATGCAAACCTACATACGTGCACATACACACACATACTAACTTACATTACCTACACTAACAAGTAAGAACACCACATGCAAAACATACAACACACAGCAAAATTTAAGTGTTAAAATATAATCAATTCATTAAAAGAATGGAATCCTAAAGCAGGCCTAAACTCAACACATGTCACAGGAATGAATTTCAAAATCTTTTCATACTTTGTTCTCATTATGATGGCATTTAGGTTATGAAGTATGTAATGCTTAGAATAGCAAAGAATACATGTTCTATTAAATTTTTATTCAATGTCTTTGTCATTTGATTAGCTCAGTTGAGTAAGAAATTTTATACTCAATGAAATTATATTTTGAGTAAGTAGGTACTGTTTGTTTTTTGTTGCTGCTATATTCTTTTATTTACTACCTAAAAAAGCAATGTCTTATGCAGCCCTAAACACATCTATGAGGAGTTTTAATGTGTCAGTATTCACCAGTATTAATTTATGCTTTCCCAGATTAATAAGTTTTAGAGTTTTTATTTCAATTTTAATTGAATTTTTGAGAAATTCATACAACATATTTTCATCAGCTCTATATTACTTGTAACATATTTTACATACATAAACAAAACCATCTGTTACCAAGAGGTAGGATTGGAGTTTCTTACTTATACACTCCCCAATCCCATGTTGAGAGTTTGTCTGTTTTAAGATTATGTGGGACTTGTGTATACTGTTAGTCTTTCTGGGAGTTCACATCAGTAACTGCCCAACTGCCTGGAAAACTGCCTCCCTTTCCCTCTTCTAATCTTTCCACCCCCTTTTCTGCAATGATTCCTGAGCCTTTGGAAGCAGAAATTTTATGTGGCCATCCTTTTTAGGGATAAGCTTTCTTAAAGTTCTTATTTTCTGTTTGGTGTGGATCTCCATGTTAATAACCATGTACTGCATAAAGAAGCTGCTCTGCTGAGGGTTAAGAGATGCATTAATCTACAATCTATAATATATCATTAGAAGTAGGAACACACTGTAGAAGAATAAAATCTGTGCATATGTGTGTGTGTGTATCAACTCACATGTGTGTCTGAACTATTTTCTACCTTGTATCACAGTTTGAAATAAATGATAATGTAAATTTTGGAAAAATGTCTTAGAGCTATCATATATTTTAGTGTTACCCATGTAGGATTTACGATAATGATTCTTATTGATAATTATGAACAATAAGTTCTACAGTTATTATAGTCTCCTCAGGTTAATTCTATAGACATTAACAGGGTTACTAAGTACTAGACACCAAGTTAGATTCCATTTCTGGTTATGGTATTGACAGGTCTGACACATACATTTTAGGAATTTATCCTTACCCCACAAAGGCCACTCCCATATTTCTTATTTACAGTCAATGTGTTTACTTTAATAACAGTGATAGTTTAGTGAAATTTCTAATTAAATTGCTGCAATTATAATGTATACTGATTCTGTAAATAGATAAGGGTAGCTTACTTTGTCACATGGGTTTGTTTATATGAAGAAACTAAATTGGAAAAGACTCTTGCTGAGTTGTTGCTTCTACTTTTCTGTACATATAATTTATAGATGTGAAAAATCTGCTTGTAGATTCAGGAACAGCTGCTCCTGTTTAATGCAGTCATTTTCTATTTTGTATGCTCAGATAAAATACTACATTCATACTGGGCAGCATTTAACTGTGAGAACTAGGTTAAGGGCATTTTAGATAGCAGGAACTAAAGAACACAATAAACATCCTAACCCACAATGAAGACATGGTTAATCCTTTCTATTTGCTTTGACCCCAAGGGAGCCTGAAGGATGGGGTGATATTCCATAACCTAGGAGATAAGTCACTTCCACACTTTTAAAATCATAAGGGAAAAAGATGGAGAACAAAGATTGTTGTTTTATGTTATATAAGTCTTTCTATAATAGCATATCAAGAGGTGTTCAAAGCAAAGTCCATAAAATATGTATGCGCTTTATTTGAATAACTCATTTTCCAGTAAGACCTTTGAAACCTAAAAATTTAAGTCATTGTAAGTATCTCATGCACATTTTAAAGAATGTTTCAAAGCCAAAGTTGCCATTGTGGGCTATGATAGCAAAAAGGAGGATAGCTGTATCGTCAAGTGAAACAGTGTTTATCAGAAAACAGCAAGCTGGTTAAAGGAGCAGAAAAGACAGTGTGGATGAGCAAAATCTCATTTTTTTTTCTATAAACATGACTTTAAATGACCAGTGAACACATTTCTCTATCTTTCTTTATATAACATGGGTAAAACTCAGGATTAAGTAATTAATTTTAAATTGGCTGATTATCAACTCTTATTATCTTTCATCAGTGAAGCCATTACACACTTACCTCAAATACAAACTACATCTTTCCATTGGTCTAAAAATATTGTGAAAATCTAAATGTTGAACAAGGGGAGAAGGTACTTCCAGCCAGTGGAGTTGCTATGCACCCGCTGCTATGTCAACAAGGGGGCAGCCCACCCCAACCGGAAAAAACAAAAACAAAAACAAAAACAAATTCTTTGCAGCAGCAAAGCACTGTAAGGCAGACCACATCTATTTGCTGCAGTCTCATTTAGATCCCTGACATCAAGTCTAATTAACTTATCTTGACTCAGGAAATATCTATTGTATGTTCACAAAATGTCAAGTATATACATTCCTTACAAAACCTTCCTAATTTTCATTTTGTCAAACTGTATTTGAAATACTTAACATTTCTCTAACCAGTCAGATGGGAAAAAACGTTCAAGGGCATGTAATGTTAAGATTTTTTTTTTGCATTGGCATCAAAATAGCACACTCTAACGCTATATGTTATATCTTTATCCTATATTTAGTTTATTTTCACCAAATGACAATGAATTTAAGTGTAATTCTGGCACAGATGTGTGAATTGTTTTGATATAACCTCAAAAAGCAGTGCTTTCCAAATTTTCTGACCTCAGTTTTTGTTGATTAATTCAGTGAAAATCTGGTATTTCAGGAACTGATTTTCCCTGTCTGCAAAGTTTGCAGGAATTAGAAGAGGATCACGTTTTCAAAAGGGGGCACAGTTGGAAGCCCCAATCATCTTAATATTGATAAAAAGCTGCCTAGAAGAAATCTGCTCTATACAAGATGATACTTTTAGACAATTGTGGAAGTGATTTTCTTACCCTGCTGTCCTTAGCAGTAAGAATGGTATCTAATATGCATTTGGCACTCACTAATTAAAGATTAAATGAATACATTAACAATGGTGCTAAAGGCTTTGTATGGATACATTTAAGATGTCAGTGTTAGTTTCATTCTCTGAGTAAACTAAAAACAGTCATTTCTTCTTGTTCCCTTAACAGAACATGGTAACGGATTAGAACAGAATATTGAATCTTCAATAATTTCTAGATCAAAAAAGACCTAAGCTTTACTTTTGTGGAACCATTTTTATATAAGTAGACTTGGGTGTTAGCTTGCCGGTTGCAAATAATAAAATAACTCATTGTTAAAGAGTAATGTGTTTTAAATATTTCATTTACTATCAATGAACACAACCTTAATAAATGCACCCTTTAGTGTGCAATTTTTATTCATAGGCAATAGTAGTTTTTGTAAATCATATATCAAGAAGTATTCCTCAAGATTTACAACTTTAACACCATTCAGAAGGTAATGAAAAAAGGGACATGTATTCAGTTACTCTTAAATTGACTATGTGCAGCTTTCTATTAAAATATGTTCTCTGAAGAGAACTATGTAATCTACGCTGCTTATCCCACATTTTTATCTGAGACACTTGTTGAAACCGTGATGAGCTAAGACTACCTGAAGTTGTATATGTGAGACAAGCCAAACTATGGGCTTCATGTTTTTCTTTTCTAGATGAAAAAGCATTTTTTTGGGGGGGGTTGAGGGACACATATCTGAAGAACTCACTAAAAATTGATATACCCTAGATTTTCATAATGCAGCTTTAAGCTGATCTGGTGGTGCAGCCTTTAATGCAGCACTCATGTTGTAGAGCAGGCAAATCTCTGTAAGATTAAACTGAGCCATTTCTACATAATGAGTTCCACGCCAGCTGGGGCTCTAGGGAGTGCCTGTCTCAAAACAAAAGAACAAAACAAAAGTAAACAAACAAACAAAGCCATAGTCCAGCTTTTATGATAAGCAATAATAAATTTATTTTATTGGGTATGTAGTACAACTAGTGAAGAATTACACACCAGGAACAGTTTTTAGATTTGTGGGATCCTTTCAACACTCCTATTAGGAAGGCAATATTTTCTCCTGTCTTTTCGAAGAAGAAACTCATTCACAAATAAGATACCCTGAACTGAACCAGAACAAGGCTGCAACCCAGGGGTAAAACCCTGGTGCTCATCTGCCTTATACTCACAGAGTCAGAAACATGTTACAGAGTCCTTAATGACAAATACAACTTCTGTTTCATAACATGCCACTGACCCTACTTCGCTGGTACTGCAATTTATTCAGCTCCTCTCCTTGCATCCGCCTTGACAGTTCATTCTTCTACTTACATCAGTCATCATGATGGCAAATTAAAGATGGATATGCTTGATCAATTTGCATCAGATTATCATATCTGTGTACAAATTATTAGCATATACCACCCAGCCCCTCTGCAGCCTGGTAAATTTTGCACAGTTCTGCGAATTGAGTTTTAAATATCTTTGAGTCAAATTAATTAAGAAATATTTTCATAAAGAACTGCAGTTTAAACAGTCTATCACTCTAAAGTACAGTGTCTCATTGCAAATAAATTACACTAATTTTACATTATTTCTTGCTCTCACTTATACAGTGTTAAAATATTATGGAGTAATGTGTGTAAGATGGAGTCTAATAAACTGTCTTAGCAAAAGCGTTTTCTCATCTCTCATTTTGTAGAGTTGTGCTTCTAAAATATAGTAGAGACACAATCAAGAAATTTACTAAAATATTAACATTGCAAGAACAGTTTAAACAAAGCATGACTACTGTTGCATATTTGGGAAATATTTCTAAGGCAAATATAACTAGAGCAACATAGTTTTTTAAAATGTGACAAATACAATTTTATCTTCTATGAAATACAGACTTAATAGTTTATGGAGCTTTTTGGAGATTATTAGATAATGAAGTCACCTGCAGAATTCATTTTATCATATGGCTTGCCTGTTTTGTATTCAATTTACAGATAAGTAAGAGAAATTCCTCCAGGATAACTCAAGTGACATTTTAATATCTGTGAATGTTTTAGTTGGACAATCACTTTAAGGACCATGTATGAAAATTATGTATAATGGCTCATGGGCTCAATGTCGTTAATATTAATTCATCATGAAAAGATGATGATAGGTTAAGTAAGAACATACTGAAATATTAACTGAGCAGTAATTTTTCCTAGAGGGTCAAATTTCAAATCATAGAAGAAATACAACAGTAAGCAAGGACTCTACTCTAATCTTCCTTATAGTTGGGGAAACATATCTTATTTAATACCATTAGAGTTTGGCTTGCCTTTTCTATAGCACTCATCTCCTCAGGTGCCATAACCTTTGAAGGAGGACTAACGCTCATCTGAGAGAAAGGAATGAAGGTGAATTGTGCTACAACAGGCACAATTAGTACCAGTTATGAGTATAGTTTATGTGCAGTTGGAGTCAGTTCATTAAAAATGTACTGAGCTATCAACTCATTTCACACAAGCCATTGAACAGCAATAAAATGATATCAGCTCTTCCCTATGATGACTCTGAGCTGGATTTGAACCAGTGACTCACAGAAAATAGACCCTGTTCTACTGTTAGTCTACAAAAGCACATTTATAGAGTGGCAGTGCATCTGTCTAATGCATTTTACTTCTAGTTGCATTCTTGTATCTTTGACTATAATCTTTAAATTGTCTCCTGAAAAATTCCAATGAAACTGAAAATAGAAAATGGTTATATGTTTTATATGTGCATCGTATCTAATTCTATGTATTGGTAATGCCATTAAATCTCAATAAGATAATCATGTGCAGTATGATATTGAAGGGTTTTTATGTTATGAAATGAAAATGGCATTTAGTCCTATATTACTCATTTGCTAATTTACATAATTCCATAAGGCCTAAATTTTTCACCCCACATTAGCTGTACACATTCTTTATCCTATGTTACATCAACTGAAAGCACATATACCAAGAGAGCTGAACTGTGATCTGATTGAAAAGACAGCCTTTTACTAAAACACTGCACTTATTGAAGTAACCATAGCATGCCTTGAGTCCTTTCTAAAAGCACGGCTGCTAGCAAAGTCTGAATCAGTGGTCACTTAAGACTCACTAAATTAATCTTCCCATCACTTAATTAAAAATATTTTTTTATTTTATGTGTATGAATGTTTTGCTTGCATGTATGTAACTGGTTCAGGGTCCTGCCATGCTTATGAGACCAGAAAAGAGCTTTGGATCCACCAGAACTGGAGTTACCCATCATTGTTCACCACCACATGGATACTGGGAACCAAACTATTGTCCTCTGCAAGAGCAGCCCGGGCTCTAATAACTCATCTCCCCAGACTCTCTGGCTCTTTTCTTATCCTTTTAAGAATGTGGCTTCTTTTCTTGTATATCAATTGCAAGCAACTTAAAGTTGTTGTTTTTTAATTTAAAGTAACAATTTTCATAGAATATTTCTGGATTGTTATAAATAAAAGCTAAACTATTTTTATTTTAAAAATTATACTATTTCTATGATTATGTTTATTCATGTTTTAAAGTACAAATATATACAAATTAGTCTTTAAAAATAACAACAGTACAGGAACTATATTGGTTGGAATCATTAAGATAAAATGATGAATAAGCAGAGTGCCTGTTTAAGAAAAATGAAACGCTTACTTAGCTCCTTACTTGTCCAAGTATGTGAAGCAAACATATTTGAATATTCCTTATTTGGGCAATTTCTGTAATGCTGCTATTATAATTATCCCCCTTTGCTTTATTACTTTTCCATGACTTTACATTAGTTTTATGACCTTGAATTTTTCAAGATTGCAATTCCTTTTGGTATTTTGCCAGTTCGACATTACCTAGTAAATAACAAGTGATGAATGCTTGCTCTTAGCTTGGCTCTCAGGCTTGTGTACTTTGTTTATACGTATCTTTTGCTGAAAGTTTTTGGCTCTGTGTTCCTGATGAGCATGAGCGTTCAGCTATTAATGAACAAATCTTAATCCACATGTCCTGTGGTCTTCTTCTAGTCGCAGCGCCGTGTTACCTTTCACCTTCCGGATGGCTCCCAGGAAAGCTGCAGTGACAGTGGTCTGGGAGACCACGAGCCGGTGGGTAGTGGAACCCTGATCTCACACCCTCTTCCTCTGGTTCAGCCACAGGACGAATTCTACGACCAGGCCTCTCCGGACAAGAGGACTGAAGCAGATGGCAATTCGGACCCCAACTCTGGTGAGTCTTCTTCCAATCTTCCTAGCTTGCAGTTGTGCTGGTTGGGTTGTGTGCTGCAACTTGCTTATAGGGTGCCTCTTTTCTGCGGTCAAAGGGACAATCAATTCTACCTGCTGACTTTATTGTCATAAGCTTTGAAATAGATTAAGTTAATCAAATCGATATACTGAGTTTTAAATTGTATGATGTGTCTTTATTTTATGAATACTATAAAAAGATAAAATATAACTGGAAGAGATTGTGGCAAGATAGCCTGATCTCAGAGAGATTATGGTACACATAGATTAGAATTGATCAAATACAGTTGCATGGAATATTGTTGCCGAATGGCAAGAAAGTATGTATATATCCGTGTCTTATGAAACAGTATCTTCTATGAACACTTTATAGAAAATAAAGGATTAAATTTAATTAAAGGAGAAAGATGACTTTTTTCATAATTTTTTCTTCATGTACATGAGATTTGGATAATTTGGTAGTAGTATGTAAAATGAACTGTATTTGGCCTAACACCTTTATCTTCCAAAGACCCACACATAAAACCAGAAATCTCTGTCAATTCAGAAAGATCCCCACAGAGAGATTTCTTAGGCCTGTGGAGGTGCCCTTTGGCACAGGCTGCACCTTTTGAGCCACATTTTGCAAATAAACAAATGAAATTTTTATTGCCTACTTTTAAAAGAAAAGAGGTCAATTGGAACTATAATGACCATACCAGAGTAATAGGGATTATTTCTGTTTTATTTTAATTAAAACATTCTTTTCTGGTGAGTGATGTTCATAGTAGGTGAGGCTATGCAGGTTCTAGGGAAGGAGTACTTGATAAAGTTTTGGAACTTTCCCTTAATTTTATTTTGAATCTATGAGAAATAATAAGTAATCATAAGAAGACATCCAAACTATAAAACGATAAAGCAAAGAATCCACTTCTCATCTTGAATCTACTTCAAATTGGCTGGTGAAAGACGGAAATGGAGTTATGGTGACTTTTCCATAAATTTCTAGCTATTTAGCTCTTACTGCTTCAGACATTACAGTGCCTCTGGCATTTCTGTGAAGTTAGGATACCTAGAGGAGGTCAAAAGCACAGACTGGCTTTCTTAACAAGTTCCCTTGTGGTAATACAGCTTTCATGTTCACTTACTTCCAAGGTTTTAAATTGCCTCTCTCTGTCTGGGCCAGGAGGAATGTGTTAAGTGTTTCCCTTTCTCCCTCCATCCCACCTGAATGATGCCTCTGCCTTTGCAGGGCTTGATAGGCACTCTTTTCTCACTAACAACTATGAGACATGTAGAGTTACATCACATCTTTCTGCAGAGGTTTCTCTTTACTCCAGGCAATCTTCCAGTAGGATCTAAATAAACTCTTTTCTACCTGCGGCTCATCCTTTTTCAAGTCTGATATCCTAGCTGGATGAGGAAATCATAAGCACATCTTTTGACTTTAAATATTTAGAGTACACAAACTCAAAACTTTTTATCATTGTAAACTGGATAGAATTGAATGATCAATAAATTTCTCTGAATTATAATCAGCATATTAACTAATGATTCAAGGTTGTTTGACTAAGCCACACTTTCCTAGGTTTTGGTGAGTGAGGCTGACATTAGCTCTTTCTAAACTAATTTTGTAGTCTGCAGCTTCCTCTCCTCCAATTATCACTAATTGTGGGGTCTTCAGATTAATTCTTGATCACCTCTTCTGCTTGTACTTGGTAGCAGTTTACTGCGTTTATCTTTGAGCCTTTGTTACGATGAGCAGAGAAAGGCTCACATTTCACATATACTAAAAGAAACTGTTTAGGGTTTCGCTGCAGTTTACCAAATTCACTTTATGCAAAAGTTTTAAAGCAGTATTAACCTGTGGAACTCCAAGTGATGGGTTTAGACTTCCCTAAGAATTTTCATCATTTTCCTTTTAGTCAGAATAATGAAATATTTTAGAAGCATACACAGTATGTTATAGGCCAGTGTGTTTAATCATTGGGTTTTAGAAGTTGATTATTATCTTAGTAATTTTCTACTTCCCTAACTGAATTAGAAATTTAAAAATATTCAACTAGAAAGCAAAGGCAGCTTTTAGGATTTATTAACTAGATGAAAAAAATGATAAATATCATTTTTTATTTCTTTGCCTTGGAATTATGTGTCTGTGGTCAGCTAGGGCAACCAAAATGTGTCAATACAGAAAAATAGAGTTAAATCATCTGCTATATTTTATCATTGTCATTTAGCATTGTCATATAGCACAAGTTAAATAGATACTTGTCTTTTGACTCCCTCATGGAATAATGTATTACTGAAGATAAATTTATAGAAATGTACAATGTAGGTTTAAGTGAAATTTTTATTTAAATAGTCATTTCAAACAATTATGATTTATGCTACATGGCACAAATATAAAGGTTTTATGGAAATTTTATTTTTATTTAAAATTTTATTTTATAATATTTAATATTGATTTTGAACTTATTTATATAAATTTGTCAGGAGACAGGTATTCTTATAATAAATTAAGCTGACCACAGTCCACTTCAGCTGTCATTTCTCCTGTTGCCACTAAAAACAATGCATATCAGGGAAGACATGCTATAAAAGAATTTTGATGATGCTAATAATCGATGAATAGAAAAAAATAACAGATTGATTGCTTGAAGGACTACAGATAATTTGTGTCACTCTTCTGCAAACTGGGAGAAATATATTTTTCTCGCTACTTAAACTAACCCCCAGAATATTTAACAAACTAGACATATAGAAAAATAAACAATATCACTAGCATTTTCCAGTATTCAACAAGAGGTAGGGATTTCACCCAGGAGGATGATGATTGTTAAATAACTTTTTATTTTTTTTATTGAATGTATGTGCATTTCATACAGAACTTCTAAATCATATTTATATCACCCCTTCCCCACCAGCACTCACCCATAGCAACCTCATCAGGAATCCATATATTCTGTCATCTATGTTAAGGCTTATTTTGTGAAGTTAGTGTTCCCAGATGTTCCTCTTTGCAAGTTCATCCATCGAGGAATAGTCAGCCTATGCTGAGTCCCTTGTTTTAAGAAGATTAGCTCATCCTCACCCAACAGTCATCAACTACCAATATTTCTTCAGCAAAGAAATATTGCTGCCATTTCCAGAATTCCATGCTGGCGTTTTGTCTGCCTGAGTTTGCACGGGTCTTTAGCATGCTGAAAGCACTGCTGCAGGTTTATATCTTCAGGGTCCCAGGAGCCTGTAGGTTTCTATTTCCATTGGATCATTCACCTACTCTCTGGTTCTTCTAATCTTTCCACCCCCTCTTCCACGGTAGACCCTGAGTCCTGGGTGAGTGAAACTTAATATTGGAGTCCTATCCAGGAACCCATACTCTGCAGACTCCTAATCTCCATTTTTTTGGCCACTTGTTACCTTTTTTTCTGTTCATGGTCACCTGCTGCATGAGGAAGCTTCATTAAAGACAACTGAGAGACTCATTAGTGTCATCTTTACCTCTTGGTCTGAGGCTTAGGTATAGAGGTTGCTTTGAAGATTTGCCACTTAGACGTGGCAATTTACAGACAATGTCTGTGTGTGACCAGTTGTGGTACTCTGTATTTTTCACCTTGTGAAAAAGAAGCTTCTTTGATAAGAAGTGACTGGGATGCTTGATTGGATATATAAGGTTACATATTTTCCACTTAGTAAGAAGCTACATTAGTCTAGGATCTGTCCAGTCTAGCATTGGGGATTTCTCTAATTCTAAGATTTCTTCATACATATTTGAATGTGATTACCATACCACACATGAATCTCCTCTCTTTGAGTGGGATTTGAGTACAATTGGGTAGCTGGTGACTGTCCCCAAGATAACAGCACCCCTACTGCACCAGTGTTGTATGATTTGCTGGTCATTGATATGGCTATTTGATCATGCAGTTGGTGTTGGGCCATTGATTGATGTTCTCACTTAGCAGCTTAGATGGTGCTCTGCAGAGCCATGAGGGTCAATCTTCAAAGGCTGTGCTTACAGGTTATTTCCAGTTCCATTACTCCTAATCTGATCTCTTGAACTATGTCCAGTCTTCAGCAATACAGTCTTACCTTCAAGTTCTGAGAGGCAATCAAGGGCTGTGCAATAGCCTGTGCGACTTTAGGAGCATCTCAGACTACTCTGTACAACATCTCAAAGGAAAGTTTCTCCTGTCAGAGACTGTTTCTTGTTATGTAAACTTCTGCTATACACATTAGACTTATATGATTCCCTCTGGTACTTTACAGTAGGCAGGCATTGTTTGTCTCTCCTCCCAGCCCCCAACCGAATCTAACCCTCTCTCCGTGTCTTTCCCATTTAAAGTGTGCCCATTTTCCCCAGTTCTTCCTTTATAATGCCAGTCTCATAGGACCCCACCTCTCTTGAGCTCCATCTTTTCCCATTACCCCCAAAGTTTTTGTATAACTCTCCAAAACCCCTCCCTTTTTAAATATCCCGATTTTATCTATTTTCCCTTAGTAGCATCTATCTTTTACTCTTATTTCCCTCAGGTTCCTTCTTTCTCAGTACCTCCGTGGTTTTTTTCCATTTTCCTTGTTCCTGCAGTTACATCAGAACACATACTCACAAATAGTTTTTTGGTGCCAGTATCCACAAATGAGGGATAACACACATTGCTGTTTTTTACTATTATTTTTTTTTTCTGAATTTGTGTTACTTCACAAAGCATAAAAGTTTCCGGTTCTGCCCATTTACCTGTGAATTTCATGATTTCATCTCTCTTTACTGTTGAGTAGTAGATCTCCGTTATGTGCATGCACCGCATTTTCATAATCCACTTGCTTCCGTCTCTTAACTATTGTGAAGACAGTGGCAACAAACATGGTTGTACAAGTATCTGCAATAAAATGGTCCTTTTGTGAAATATCTTTAAATCAGAAAGAACAGGGCTTATAAGAAGAGCCAGTGCTGTATCTCTCGCAAGGAAAAAGAGGATCCAGATTAACAGGCAGCTACCCTGAGGGCCACTGGTTCCCCTGGCACGTGATAGGTCTTAAAATTGTAAGATGCTTAGTAAGTGTCTATCGCAGAATTTATTCCAATACACTGGAAATACTGAACTATTTAAACTATACTTTAACTTCTATTAGGATAGTATAATGATTCTGAACCTACAAATTTCCCAGTCATGATTTTTTAATTAACTTTGAAGAGTTATTGAAGTAGCATTTTCAAAGACCAACCTCTTCCCTTCTGCATCTCAGCACTTTTCTTCAGGGATGTTTTCTTTCAGTGGTGTAATAGCTTTTGATTCGCCACAACTTTCCAGCAACCAAAAGAGAAACCATAGGTTTCAGAAGTATCTGAAGACTTAGTAATACTTAATACCAATAAGGATCCTTACTTTTCAAAGATAGTGGCTTTCATTTACAAATTACTAAGAACAATTGTATTAGCATAGAAATTATTTTCATCTTGTGTTTTTCAAATAAAACAATAAGAATAGTTGTACATAATAGAGTATTTTGTGAAACTTTGTTTTTTGACACGTTGTTATTACTTCTCAGTGCATGTGCACAACTCACACAGACATATAGAATGGCAACAATATATAATATTCTTCCTTATTTCCTGTCTTGTAGTTTTGAGTTATTTGGCCTTTATATTTTATAATGTATCTAATTATTTAAAACAATAGTAAACTATTATATAAATAATAAAACAGGATATGATGTATTTTTATAGTCTCTTAAAGCAATGAAACCAACTGACATTTGAACGGAAACCTACAACATTATGAATCAATACAAATGTTTTCTTTTCTGAAGTGTAAGCTAATTATCCTACTCACTTTATCAAAGTAACAAGAAGATGACTGCTATATCTTGTCATGATAAAAGTAAGCCTTGAAAATTACTAGTGGATTTTTAAAAAATGATATCTAGTATTGTCTTTATTGCATCACATGTGGCTCTTAAGATTCTAATTCGTATATTTTGGCAATAAAACTTTCAGCTTTAGCTCAATTTTCAAAATTTATGCAAATGACTACATTGGCAGAGGCCTCCTTTCTTTTCCACCAACATTGGGTGTCAGTATCATGCCTAAAGAAAATGGTTCCTTTGAACCCTTAACCATCTGCCCACTTGCACTTATTTGACTCATCTGCTCACAGGGAATCTCGAGTGATACCACACTTTCTTATTGTTCCTGAGTTTATAGAAGCATTGCTTATAGGGCTTGCCATGGAGGGGAAATGAAGCTTCAATGAGGCTGTCTCTGAACTTTCCATTAGATGCCTGGGAGGCCCATCACTCAGGAATCTCTTTCTTTCCTGTGCCCTGCTAAGGAAGCTGGTATCAAGCCAGTGTTGTACCATAGGTCTTATATTGTTCTCAATCTGCTAGATTATGGGTAGTCTCTCAGGGGCTACCTTCCTGAAGAAAACTGATTCTATTCAACCATGATGATTCACTAATTTTAATACCTAGAGTTGGGAAATCCTCACCGTGCTTTTTTCCCTCTTTCTTTCATATTTTCCCTCTTTAGGTCGTCCTCCTTGTGTTCTTCATTGCTTCTTGTTTCTACCGCTTGTCCTTAATTTCTTCCATTTTGGTAGGGCAGCATAAAGAAAATAATCTTATGATAGGTTTCAGGTTTTGAAAAGTATTTTAATGCAGTTTTATCCTTCCCTATCCTGTCACATCCTCATCTAATCAATGGATCTAGGACAAATATATTTTTGGCCAAGGAAGTAAATAAAGGGGTTTCCTAAAAAAAAGTATATAATTATTTCAACTAATTTTCACAAATAATCACGTAAAACTGCATTTATGCTTATTGTCAAAGCAATTATGTGGCATTTTAGCACATTGCTCCATGTGTAGAGATAAAAGTGATACACAAGAGAAATTTCTTTTAGCTAAGAATTTTTATAGAATAGAGTAAAAAAATTCTATTGTTGATTAATACGAAGCAGTTTTTCCAGGAAATTCAAGAAACATACCTAAGCATCATCAGTTCATACAATTATTCTGGACCATAGGAACTATTCATAGTGATAAGTAACATGGTTTATTTTTTGTAAATGTTAAAAATGACACAATTGCAGTTACATATGTTATATTTTTATTGTTGTTCTACGTAAGTGTGTTTGTGTGTGGGCATACATGCGCAACTGCCTGTGTACAGAGGTCAGAGGAAAATTTGGGTGTTGGTCCTTATTTTTCATCTTCTTTGAGGCAGGGTCTCTTTGTAGTTTGCTGTTAATGTGTATTACAGACTAAGTGGTCTCTTAACTTCCAGAGTTTCCTCTATCTCCATCTCCCATCTCCTTTTAAGAATGCTGGAATTATAGATGTACACTGTACCATCTGGATTTCTGTGGTTTCTGAGGATTCAAACTTATGTGCCCATACATCATTGCATGTGTTTTCTATACTAAGCTATATTCTCAAGCCCTGTGTTAAGTTTTAACTGCTATTTGAGATCCATTGCACATTTTTTAAGTGAGAATTGGCTAGGGGTAGTGGTACATGCCTATATTCTAGGCACTAGTCCAGGCAGACGGACCTCTGTGAGTCTACATAGCGATTTACAGGCCAGCTGGGACTGTGAGAAAAAAAAAAGTGAGATTGAACTATTGTTTTGTTTACGAAGTTCTCATTTGCAATGATATATTCTAAAACTGCCTTGTGTACATAGTATGATGTTTAAAATGTTAGTTGTCTTCCAGAAAACTGTGGCCAATAATAATCATAATTGAAATGAGGAGACTGGATCAATCAAATGTGTAATTGTTGAGAATGTGTGAGAACTATGTCTTTAGTTACTGTATCGTTACTTTGCCACATGTTCTAAATTTTAAGGGAAACAAAGTTTAAGTAGGAATATAAAAAAGAGAAATGAATATATGAAATCTCTGATGGTTTCTCATCCATCTTTCTCTGTCCTTTATTAAAAATATGGTTTTCTTTGCAGAAGTATAGGCAGACATTTTGTATATAAATCACATATTTTGTGCATTTCATTGTTTCAAATGGTGAAAATGCAATTAAACATAGATTTTTCATATCACATCCATATTTGTGAGACTAGATGAGAACTTGCTAATTGTTTTCATTAAAGACCTATTAAGTAAAATAAAATCTTTCCAAACTTCCATCTGAATTTATAAATAAAAAAAAAATTAAGTATTGTTGGAGGTTCAAGTTGAGCTTAAGAAAGGGCAAGGATGGTAAGTAAATGAATGGTATCTCTAACCGCAAGCACAAACTTTGAAGCACACTTAACCAATGGATCCACTAATGATGTAAATGTGCCATTTCTATTATGCTAAATTGTTTGTTTTTAACTGCAGGCAATTTTTTTTTCCATTCTCAAACAACAGTAAACCAGATTTCCGTAAGAAGTGAACTCATTAAAATGACCACCAACCATTAATTCTAGGAAAATAGTAGGGATTTTTAAAATTGAAGTTATTTATTAAAATGTAAGTAGATTAAGCAAAGAATTTCACTCATATAAAAGCTGACATAAACAATTATATGATCAAATCAGGAATAGGTTGTTACTACTAATTCAGTATTAATTTTTAATTTTGTCCTATTGGGAAACATCAATAGAGTTATTTTTATTTCTCTTTTGTCTATAAGTATTTTTAAAGGATTCTGTCTTGTTTCCTCATGTGAAATTTTACAGTTTATGCTTACTTTATAAAACCCTCGCCTTCATGCACCTATGAATCTACTTGAATGATGTTCTATGAACAATTTTTTATCATGAATGCTTTTTGTTTCTTTGGCTAAAATTTGCTGATTTCTACTTTGAATTAAGAAGTCTTGTGAATGTTTTGATATGTTATTTATGATCCCATACAAATAATGTTTCATAACTAGAAAAGTATTTTAAATAAACTGAAAGTCAGAAAATTTACATTATCTCACTCAAAGAGCTGGTAGTAGCTGGGCCATAACACTGCCTCAGTGGATTCTCCTCACAGCTTATGCCTTGCTAGGCAGAAAATAACCTTCAGTCTATACACAGGTGGTGATAGTATATGAGTCAATGAGATAATCATAGGTATGGCATTTCAGATTATATGACACAGATTTCAATTCTAATAGAAAATTTGAGAAGTTAATATTAGGAAGTGTGTTAGTTGAAGACCTTTAGTAGTATGAGCATATTATTTAAGAGGTGCTTCTACAGATTGAGGTAGCTTACATTTTATTTTATTTTTTGTTTTAATAATAGACTTATGGAAATTAAACTTTTATAGTACCTTACCAATGATTCTGTACAATAGTGTTTAATATAGTGGCATAAAAAGTGCTTTGTGTAAAGTCACAAAGTTCATATGTAAAGAATAACATTTATACACATTGACTCATGTCGATGATGTTTTTGCTAAAACTGTTTCCTTAGTATTATTATTCCTTGTATTCCTTATATTCTTTCCTGAGATAAGATGTGCATGATTGATTAACACATGCCCCATTTTCTTTAAGTGCTATTGTGTTGCTTTCCTGTTCTTTATGTAAAGCATGAACTTACATTAGTAAGTCAGTAATATTTGTTGACTGATTGAATAAACAAATATTTCACAAGCATAAAAATACAGACACAGTAAATGTGCTTTATCAAAGTAAGACTAAATTAACAAAATCTAGAAAGTAATGTATTAAGTATAGTTGTTTCTAGGTTTGGATATTAACTTATTTCAGATATCTATAATCACCCAATTTGAATGATAATTTTTAAATTTCATTTTCATATTCAGTGAGATTATATGCATGAGAACCACTCTATATAGGAATGGGAAAATAAGGTTTTTAAAAATACATGTGTCAAATTTATATTTAAAATATTTTTATATTCTTTGTATTAATACTAAAGATAATACACTCAGATAAACTAACTAGGTAATAGATGGAAAATAAAATACAGATTTTCATTTTGAAAATAATGTTTGTAAAATAAATGTCTCCACAAAAGTCAACAAAGAGAAAATCCCTCTAATCCTATTTCCAAGGAATTGTATAAATTCAAACCTGTAGGAGAAATAAAATGTTAATCATAATATACCTCAAGAATTAATCTTGAATTATGCTTTTGACAAAATACTTTATACATACATTTGTGAACCATGTTTATTTCTGCATATTATGTGTGTCCTAGTTATCCTATTGCTGTGTTAAAAACACTGACCAAAAATAGTTGGGGAGAAAAGGGTTTATTTGACTTACAATGTAGTTCTTCCAAAAGAGGTAATTCCTGAGTTGATATCCCCAGTTTCCTCTACCCAGGTGTGTCAAGTTGGCATATAAAACTATCCAGCACAATTGACCCCTTGTCAGCTTGAGACACAAGCACATCACTTTAAATGATAACCCTTTCATTTCTTCATCCCAATATCTCATGTCAGTATTAACATTACAGAATATAAAACAGAACAAATTTGAATGATGGGAAAGCCAAGATAGAGTATAGTTCAATATATGAGATAAAGGAGAAGAGTAAGAGTTAGCATTGTAAAGGAGTGTTTCCCAGACTTTAGTTTGCCGAGCTCATGAAAGTACTACACAGGAAAATCATATTAGAAATTAGCATTTTTTTCTAATTTTTAAAGCAGGGTCTCACTCTACAGCCGTGGCTGGCCTGGAACTAGCAAAGATCCACCTGCCTCTGTCTCTTGAGTGCCTGCATTTTTCTCCAGGTTTTAAAGATTGAGCTACTCATCAAGTGTATCTAGGAATGAAGAATATAATACTGAGATGCCCACTGAAAACTGACAAAACAGAATTAATGAGATTTGGAAGTAAATGTGAGAATTAGAAGAGACAGACTATAACGAAGGGTGGAAAATCATGGCAAAACAACATAATTTAGAGAGAGATGGTCACATTGTTGGTGCCACGACTAGGAGACAAAATTCAAACTCAGGCAGGCAAAAACCCTTATAGAACTGTGGAAATTGGGAGCAGGCTGCAATCTTAGCCAAATATCTTCTTTAAGGGTGTGAATCTAGCTAGGCTAACTGGACCCCAGTGGATGAACTTGCACTGAGTAACTTTTGTAAACCACTATCTTGACTTGATATGCCTTAACATGAATGACAAGAATGCATGAAATCCAGTGGGAGGCCTGTGGGAGGGTGCAGATGGGGATGTGGGTATAAAGATAATCACAATGTTGTGTATGAAATATACAAAAATTCAATAAAAGTCACTATCAGATGATTGGCTATGTCCTGGAAATTTTTCTATCAATTGCATAGTATTTTGACTATCAACACTGGGGATAGACTGGTCTAAGTCCAACTCATTGACCAAAACCAGGCCAGGCTTATAGAGAACAAAGTATAGTTGTCAGTTGTTAGTGAAAATGTATTAAAACATATACCTTAATTAGTAAACAAATATTTTAGGTTTAAAATTATTGCCATGGTGAAATTGAAATTGTGTAGTTAAATATTTTCAATGAAATAAAATACTGAGACTGTATTAGATTCAAATATTGAAAATTTTATCTTTAAATTATTTTTATATGACTTTCTTATGTCCATTGTTTCTGAGAAGAGTTTCTCACATATTACATTTTATTAAATACCAATAAAATTTAAATGAAAATACTTACTCTTTCCTATTCTTGAAATGAAATAATTATGGGCATTTTATGCATTTAAATGATTTACCAAAATATTAATTTTCACTGCATATTCTGTTCTATTACCATATCATTTTAAAATGAGAAACAATAAGATTTTCTATAACAGTTATTGTAGTTAAAATATTGCTGCTAAACTAACAGAAACTAAACACTTGTACAATGTTTCAAATTTATTAAAATCAAGATAGAATTAAATATTAGAATCAAAATAATTTGCCTTGAATGTTCATTATTACAAAAAGAAAAGTTATTAATTTGTTGTGCCTGACTTTCTTTTGAGGTCAAAATCTATTTTTAATATTCTGATAGAGAGATCTGTAGGAACAATATGCCTCCTAGTGTAAATTTATGGTAACTTCAGCTTTCATTAGTGTGCTGCATGGAATATGATTTCCATAGCTATTATCATGTGATTCGTTCTTTAGAAGAGTATGAAGAAGACAGGCATTCATGTAATTTTACTTGTAATCTCCCAGATTGGAGAAAACTGTTCTTCACATAATGTGATTCAAATAACTTGAGACTGCTGAAAGTGATAAATAACTATATGTATCAGTAACTATGTAAAAATATTTTTTTTATTTCAGTAACACTTAGCAGAGTAAAATTTACATTTTTAACTCCAATAAGATGCATATCACAAGGCAGAAATGAAGGAAACTACTAATCATAAAATATTTAGACATTATATTTACTCTTATCTTTATATTGAACATGTAAAAAAGATTAATGAATTAGAATATTAAACATTTTGAAACAACTTTGAAAGTCTGAAGAAACTTAAGCTACAGTTTTCAACATTCCAATCGCACTATTGCTATTTTGACATGGATGCCTGCTTGTAAACTGAAACCCAGGATGACTAGAGGGCCTGGTAAAGACAAAAGCCCAAATTGTACTAAGATTAGAAAAACAGTTACAAAACAAAATGAAAACATAAACAGGACCAAACAGTCACACAAAGCAACTTAGCACTATGGGACGCCCCTCACAGTAAACACCCACTGATAATGCTAAGAAGCTGGAAAGGAAAAACTCAGGGACATACTATTGCAACTATTTCAATAAAGAGAAATACAGGCCAATATTTGCAATCAGGAATCAGTGGGTGGGGGTGGGGAGGAGTTGGGGACTTAACAGTTACATCATATAAGACAAAAGACCATAAAAAGCTTCTTGAAAATGCACTATACAGGTGTTGGAGAGATGGCTCAGTGGTTAAGAGCACTGAGTGCTCTTGCAGGTTCAATTCCCAGCATCCACATGGGAGCTAGCAACTCTCCATATTTCCAGTTCCAGGGCATTTAACGCACACCTTCTACTGACCTCCGAAGGCATTGTACTTCATGGGTGCGGACAATACACTCATATATAAAAATAATAAATAAAATATTTTAATAGCTCCCCAAACAGAACAGAGCCCAGTGAGTTATTTTTACCCAGATACTGATTTATTTTGTATTTACCTATCACTTCTAAATTGAATTAGACAATTATTTCCCTGTCATCTGAAATTCAAATTTAACTTGCCATCTTCTGTGTAATGTTACTTTATATTAGTATGGGTCTGCTTATCAAAGTATTGTAATGTTTTTTCCAATATATGGGACATGCGTAACTAAAATCATTATCTTTCTTTTTCTACAATTCATATTTTAATAGTTCATGCTGTTTTATAAACTACCAACTTTACAGTTTACATTACCTTTGCATGCCCGCAAATTTCTAACACTTCAGCCTTAGAAGTTCAGTTTATGCATATATTCAACATGTAAATGCTTTGACTCTCCATATTAAGGTAACTTTGATTTTGATCTCATATTCATTGCTTATTATCTAAATATATCATCAAAATTTAAATTTTGTTCTCTATAAATGTTTTAAACATTTTTAAGTGTTTATTATGAATTCATTGATGTTCATATGCTTTATTTTCAGCTTTCATGATCAGATTTTTAATTATTATGATCTAACAATTTGTGAATAACTCTGTTTTAGTATATGCTTAAGAGGTGTGCCATGGTTCTGTATTCCAAAATCTTACCAAATGGTTGTATAAAAATAAGTCTGATTTACTCAGTGCTTGCTGCATTTCCTCAAGTGATTTCTTTGCTGCTATATTTATTGTGTGGGTTCTGGGAGTTGAACCCAGATTCTCTGAAGGAACAGCCCACGTGCTCTTATCCCCTGCACTAGATCTCCAACCCCAACAAATTTAAAGCATTCCATAAAGTTAGTACAAAAAGACATTGAATCATAATATAGAAATGATTTAGGTTTTCCATTGAATTGATCAAAGCATCTACAAACAAATTTTGAAGGACTCTTTGGTTAAATATGAGGAATATGAAAATCTTTAATAATCTAATCTTCCTTTGAATCTTGAATGTTTAGATTTCTTTTTACCAATCAGCTGAAAGTGTCTTTATCTTTATTGAGTCACAGTGAATCAACTCAAAAATTATATCTGCAAATGCAATCAGTGTATGGGAGGGTTTTCCCGTTGATTCCTACAAACTAACTGTATGGTTAAAAATAAAACAACAACAGTTGCTATTTGTGTGCTCATTGGAATGAGTACATTAAACCACCAACTTCCTAAAATGCAGGCATTGGTTTCATTGATTTTTTTTTTTTATGTTTTGACATGAACATTTCTGAGCATTTGATTGAAAAACTAATTCCCATTAGGAATAAGTTGAGAAAAATTGAAAAGCTTTCAAAATTTACCATGAATGAAAAAAGAAATTGCTTCAGTCAACGAAGGGAGTATATTTTCTCTTATGCATTATAAGATGTAATCCTCTACTAAGCACAGTGTACCAGTTGTGAAATAATCCTACAGTTGCCAAATGAATGTTAAGGCCCCACAAGGCAACAAGCCCTGCATAAGGAAAAGTACTATTTTATCACAGGAGTGGTGCCTCATTGGAATGCTTTCTCAAAGGCCTCATTTTATGGGAAATGTATTTTTTAAATTAAGTCAAATTGGGTCCTTATTCAAAGGAGGATGTTGTGTTCTGATTTAAGCTACTTAGGCAATAGCTATAGAATATCCAACAGTAACTCTTCAGTAATCTCTCCTAAGTCATGACTATTGTACACTGGAAGATTATGATTTAAAATAAGAAGTTCAGGTATTTTGAGCTAGATATACCAATACTCCACAGGCAGTAAAATCTTGACATAGCGGCAAGTAGTATAATAAAAAGGAAAGATAAATTGGCCTATATTCTATCAATTTTATGTCTTGCTAGAATGATCAGAAAGCTTTTAGGTACTTTAGTTCATTTATTGTTCAAAAAGTGTATGGAGTTGGAAAGTATTTTATGCTGGGCTGGGACCCTAGAAGACTCTGCTTAGGCAAATTGTTGACGCTGGCCCTGTATTTCCCACTTGTGTGGTGATGTCTCAATTCTCCCTGCTTTCCCAACACCGTTGTCCCTCTCTTTCTCTTTAAAATAAGGATATATAGTGAAGAATATCTGGCAGGTAGTGACAGTTAAGGAAAATCAGAATCACCGCTATTAAGGAACTAAGAAGTTCTAGCTCCCCTCAGTAATTAAGAGATTCTAGTTCTCCTTATAATTAAGAAATTGTAGCTTGCATTACTGATCTCAGAGTCCACAGATTTTTCGGTCCAATGTGATGTTACCAATCAAATTTGACTTGATAAGAAAAACAAAACGATTTAAATAAACATTAATCATATGCTTGTGTGAATGAAGTTCCAACATTCTGAAAATTTTATGAATTTAAAATATTTTGTCTATTCAGGCACTTAAATTTGCTTCTTCTGAAAAAATTCAAAGTACAGTGTTTTCTAAAACTTTCAAATTCAAATAAAATATGCTTGGTTTAAAGACAATTTGGCTAAAAATTGAATAAAGAGTTTTAAAGTCCTCAAATGGCCAGCTAATCAAAAAATTCTTCCAAATGTATGTGGGGAGCATAAATTTTCATAAGTAGTTTTCAAAATGAATAACCCACTATTGCCTTTTATATGTTTCTCTTCACATAATGGCATTTTGTAAGTCATTTATTTAACTTAAACTAATAGACACTCAAGTTATAGTAATGATAACCTGGTGTAAAATAAAATTACTTCAGAGAGATAACATATAAAACATTAATGTTTTGTTATAAACAATTTAATTTAACGACAGAAATGTACTTATAATTTACTCCATATTACAACATTTACTGTTGATGTAAAAATCAAATTTTCTATTTTATTTGAGAAATGTTTTTCTATTTTCCAAATGTTTCTCAATTGCTTATTTATTTCCTTCCAAATTACCTGAAGGCATACATTCCTGATTCATTAGCAGATATCTTAGAATGAGTTTCTTTTCCATTTTGTTGAATTACATAACCAACTATACAAGGGAGTTTCCTGTTTCCATGTGGAGATCACTCAGGATGCTTAGAGCTCATACTTCTCAGTATCCATACCTATTTAATCCACTCCAAATTAGGATAGTCATGGAATGAAAGTACACAGGTAAAGGAGGAAAGATTGCCTAGCACATCATGCTACAATTCTAGATCACATCATATAAAAACACTTTTCTTTCTATTTTCAGGAACAGCAGGTGTATTTTCATCCTCTCACTATTCAAGATGCTGATTCTGATCATTAAAACCTTTTAAATCTGTTTTCCAACTATTTTAGAAGCTATTATTTTCCTTTTATGTCCTGCCATGATATGGAGGTCAAATGAACAGCAGCCTAAAGAGTCCCTGGGTTTGGTTCTGGTCCTGAATGCTGCTTCGGGTGTCTCCTGCTCTGAGAAGCTTGACAGAACTATCTTCTATTAGCCTTTAGGGTGAAGTTCAAGCTCTGTATATTCCCTTTGCTTCTTTCCTAGCACTATTAGTTTGGGGAATAGGAGGTTTGAGTGAGTGATGTGGCTTGTCCTCTCATTCGGAGCATCTGGAAGGAAACGTTAACTATGCTGCTGCCTCTTTGTTTGAGGAATAAATGCTATTTTCTTAATAAGACATTGATCTTTTTCACCATTTATTGGAGAAGAAATTTACATAATTAGAAATAGGTCAGATTCTTTAATGATTAAAAGTTAACTATAGTCATTTGAAATCTTAGGCTTTTAGGTATTTATTCTAGATAATTAGGACAGGATTACACACACAAAACAAACCCAAAAGATCCAATGAATTGAATAATTAATTATGAAACTGTACAAACACTTGAAAAATCAAACATCACATATATCTAACCTATAGTTTTACAGAGATAATTTATCAGTAAGTTTTTCTTCCATCTTTGTATATATTCTGTGTTGCATTTCAAAATACAACTATACCTCAGTACATAGATATACTTCTGGCTTAAATTGTTTCCAGAGAAACATATTTATTATATACATTCAGTAAAAGTGTACCAAATGTATGAATAAATAATTTGTAGTCTTTTTCAAGTAATGTTTTAAAATTCATAATTTCCATTTTTCACTCTGTATGAAAATGATGATTATGTATTAAATATGTACTGATATGATAATAATGAGATAAATTATAAAGCATTCACAAAAATGTTCAATTTACTACTAAAATGGTCCTGAAGTATTTTATTATATTTTACATACATATTTGAAAAAAAATGTACTGCTTGGTGATACTGAACAATATGCATAATATCCTATCTGGCATGTGTTTAGATATTGGGCTTATTTTCTAGTAAACAATACTATTAAATGAATGTTGAGGCTAATTAATTGATACTATGAGGATGTATAAACATAGGTGCATAATTTCTCTATTCATTTATATGATATAATTAATTGTAGCAGCATAGGAATTAATACTAACTTTGATAAAATTATCATAAATTTTAGCTTTACTATGGGTAATACGCATTGTAAATTCTCTATAATATTTTATTATTAAGTATGATTATCACAACCACATGTTTTAAGAAAAGGAAATCAAAGGACACTATAAAATTAGTAGTATATTTAAACTCAAAATTCTTCCTTAGACTTCTAAGTGCAGTGATTACAGGGATTCATGGCGATTTCTACCTGTTTGAAATGATGATGACATCTTTACAGCAAAGCACATCTAGTTCTCATGGCTATTTTAAGTAAGTAAAAATAAATACTACCACATATTACTAAATAATGCTCAATTTTTATATGGCTCATAAATGATCTTGGACATTCTTATTCTAATGCTCATTTGGTGTTTATCTGAAATTCCAACTTAACAGCATATACTATTTTATCTGGCATCTTTGTACCTAGTTGGAATACTGACAATGCCTTGCTCTCATTAATATAACTCATGATAGTTATTACACAGTTAGAAAGCTATAAAATGCAAACAGAGAGCCTTATTATTCTATCCCAATTTTGTACAGGCAGATTGTAGTGTTGAATTCTAATTTGATCTCCTTCATAGTTTATAACAACACTTGATATCATCTTAATTCTTAGGACCCATCTTATAGGAATAGAAACTTCACTAGAAGTTTAATTCAACCTTTGCCTACAGGTCCTAAAATCATATCTACCATGAGGCCAGCATTTAGAAATTAAGAAACTAGTGAATGAATACCAGAGTAACACTGCATCTATATTATTCCTTCCTTCCTTCCTTCCTTCCTTCCTTCCTTCCTTCCTTCCTTCCTTTCTTTCTTTCTTTCTTTCTTTCTTTCTTTCTTTCTTTCTTTCTTTCTTTCTTTCTTTCTTTCTTTCATTTTATGATAAAGTAGCACTGTGTAGCATATACTGCCACCATGCCCAGCCAGAGAATTTCTCATATATTATGGGAAGAATCGGTTCACATGTTTCCTACAGTTTATACAAGATACAAAATATTCTCTATGTGTGGATATTGAGTTAGGAAAAACAAAGGATACAACATAGTGAATATGAATCCTGATTACCCAACCCAGAAGTAAAGAAGTAAAGGAAGGCCCATCCAAACTAGATTTGATTTGGTAATCCATTGTTTTTGCCCCATTAAATCTATCAAAGCAATATATGGAAAACATGTTTATTCATCTGGAAAAACAGATAAATAAATAAAATCTTTAAATAAATAATTAGAGTACCAGTTTTGCTGAGCAGTCTGTCATATGGACACTTCATTTACTACTTAGCTGTGGGCTGTGCAGAACAAAGAGCAGGAGAGAAGCAGACAATAATTTTGAAATATAAATGAGGCTCTATTAGTAAGCATGCAGCTTAATATTTTGGGGAACTGATCATAAGACTCATATATTATCCTTTGCTATTTACTCTTTTCAGTTCTTCTGTAACTTATTTTTTAGAACTTCTATTTTCAACCATTGTTATTTCATGCTATAAGATACCTGAGGTGATAACCAAAATGCAGGAACCTGTATACCATAAGGAGCTGCACAAATACTAATTGCTGGTTTTAATTATAACCAATGCGCATCTTCTACACAAATTCAGTAATTTTGTTCACTATTACAAAAATATGGGTCACGTTACATAAACTACTGTGACCAAACGTTTACTCATCTGCTTACGAAACAACAAAAATCCGTTTACAAACCACCCCATATTTACATCTTTATAGTCCGGTGATAGTGAATTTTGACAGGAAATATATTTTTATGTAACATAAATACTGAAATAATTAAGTTGTCATAGATGGTAATACTTTGAAATATATTTTAAATATTTTCAGTGATTCAAATATCACACTTTTCTCAAACCCAGACACCTCATAAAAATATTATTTTTTCAAAATGCAGCCATATCACACAGTTTTAAGCCCTGCTTAAAAGCAAATATTAAATCTAGATTGAAAGGTATCATGAAAGGAGATACAGTTGTTAATCTTATCAATAGACAATGTTTTATAAAAGTCATTTATGGAATAAAAAATTGAAAAAAATGATATTTTCCATTGGAAGATCACAATAAAAATATCTACAATTTATTTAGTTTTTGTATATTTAATTCTATAGTCATATCCAATTAAGTGAAATAGTCATTACTAACAATACATTTTAATGCTTTTTCATTACAGTATTGGTAATAATTTACAACATAGTACTCAATCATCTGTTCATTCCTACTTTTTGAAGATTTATAATAAGTAAAAAAGATGTGTTAATTTTAGGTGAAAATAAATGTACAACAGTAATAAACTTTGATTATTTTCCAATGATTCCATAGGTATTAATTCTTATATGTAGTAGTAGACATTTATTTAGGTGAATAAAATACTATTCAGTTTTTTATTGCCATAAAAAGATGATAGCAAGACATATACACATATGAAGCTATTTATCCAAATATGTACACATTTAACTTACTTTTGCAGTATTTCCATCCACAAACAATGTTTAACAGTATAGAATATCATATGCTCAGTCAGGTGTATTGAAAACAATATTTCAAACTGACAAATTGTCTCTCCCTCTGAAACTTACTTCAGAAGAACTGAACTGCAGAGAGTTGCTGACAGAGTGAAAGAAAGCCCAAGATAAAGTGCTAGGGAGAGGGATCTGAAGTGTAGAGCTGGGGCAGACTGAGGACTCCCTTTGGAAAACTATATATTATAATGCATGCTTGAAAATATACACAGTGACTGACAAAATATATGTATTGTTATAAATATGTCATAATATCAGTTATTAATAAAAGGGACGAGACAATTGTAGGCATGTTACATTAAAGAGACATTTACCAGAGAAAACTAAGTGGAATGAGAGAACACACGTGGATTACAGCATTACCTGGACTTGTTCTGATTTTATTCTTAATACCAAACAGGTGAAAAAATTTGAAATCAAATTATAAGATGATAGAAAATTCTCTCCCAGTTCGCTTCTGTAAATTATCATTGTTTTCTTGAAAACATAAAAATTCAGAAATAAATTGTGCTGTGAATAAATGGACTCATATTTAAGATTCCTGTGAATAAAATATATATCTAATAAAATTCGTAATCTGTGCAGATGTTTCTCGACTTACATTGGAGTAATGGGGCTACGTAATGTTGTATGTACTATAAAAAGTTCATTCACTCTGCATTAAATGCTGAACATTAAAGCTACCCTTGGCCTATATTAAATGTACTCAGAACATTTACAGAACACGTACTTGGAAAACACCATCTAATCTGAAGTCTATTTTACAATGAACTATAAAATATCTCATATAGATTACTGAACAGTATACTGAAACTGAAAAATCAAATGGTCACATGGGTATACTTTTGCATCAGCACATTGAAAATCAATGTTGAACCATAGTACATTGGAGAATATGCTCTGCTTGTTGAGAATATTTAACAATCCCAATTGTGAAGTGATAGCAAAGTACTTAAAACATGTATTTCAACAACATGTTAAACAAATTTATAACTATCGACTGGTTTGGAAAGTGTTTTTAGTTTGTACTCTGTTTCTAGCATTTGTCTTCTCTGATAGATACCGCTTAACTTGTGAGATTTCACAAAATTCAAATGATAATGCAGTTTTAAAAAATCTTGTATTAGGGTGGGAGAGATGGCTCAACAGGATAAGACACTTAATACAAAGTCTGAATAAGTGAGTTTGATCCTTAGAACATATATGTTAGAAGGAGAGAGCCAATTCCTACTAGTTGAGAATTAACAGTTTTCAGGAAGCGGTTAAATCATTCATATTTTAAGTATTATTATTTGAAGTCTAAAAAAATTCTCCAAAATTAACTCACTAAGTTGTTCCTAAATGTTTAAGATGCAAAATATTCTTACATATACATTTTAAATATTTCTTTTCTTAAAGTTTGAAAATTCCAATTTTTATTATAAAGTATGATAGCAAAGAAAATAATATTTTTTAAAAGAGCTATCCAATATATGATGAATTTTTCAAGTAGTAAAATAAGTTTTATGTATATGAATTTATTATGGAAAGTTTGTAACAAGAGCAATAAATAATAAGCACAGATGTATAAGTTTGAGGCATTATGAAGTCTTAGAAATAATATGTTTGTAGACACTGAAAATTGATTTTGCAAAGAAACTAATTTTGAGTCACTCAAAATGAGAAAAATACGCTGTATGGTTTTATGTTGCTCATGAGAGGAGTCATTACAGCAAGGGCAGCTTGAGGCAAACAACATTGTCCAGCTATATGCTGCTGGGATTAGCCTATTCTTTCCTTCAAAACAACTTTGTACATAGAGCAGACTAATCAAAGCTGTTTCAGTTTACCAACTGTAAGCTAAATAATGACAAGTCCAAATATATGAGTTCATTCTCTTATGGACCTGAGGAGGTTCCTGTGAGGTGTTTATATAAGGTCTAGTAATTTCCCATTTTCCCTAAAACACGTTTTAAATTTATGAATAAACTGGTAGTTCTTTAATCTCCATTAGTGTGTCATGTGCTAAACAAATTTAAGCAAGCACAAATGTTGCATGTTTAGATTAATTAAATCATTAAGTCAGGAGTTGCTGTGTTGCAAATACCCATTTGGCCCAGTTGAATTTATTATCTAATATCTGTGGGCACTGATTAGCAGTTTTGCTCATTATAAAATTGAACTTGTTGCATAAATCAAGGCCCTAAAACATTATTTAACATGGTTGTTCCCTGAGCCATTTTTAACCTTTCTGGCTCAAATACTCCATTTAGTTTTAAAAAGATAAATATGTATTAATTTGTTGAGCTCCAGCTTGAATATAAGCCATTATATTTGAGCCATTTTCTCCAACCTGCTCATTGTTTCTCTATATTGTCTACATTTAGTTCTATACTTATTATGTAGTTACTTATGAACGTTTTAATAGCCATGATTGTCTATATAAATCAAATGCAATTCGACAACACAACAAATACACACAGGATTAGAATAACATTCTTTTATAAGAAGTTAGAAAAAAAAAAAAAAGGAGTGAAGCTGTGGAGGAGCATGGGGAGCGCAGATAGGGAGATTAAGCTCTAGTTTATGAAATACCCAGAAGAGCAAAAATATATTAAAAAGTAAATGAAGCAAACTTTTCCTTTCTGTACGTGGGTATGGCTAATAAAGGAATGTCTGTAAGAACTGTACCAAATGATTTCTCTAGGAAGACAAGTCAGTGATGGAGTCAAAAGCAAACGACACATCCAAAAACTTAATACGGGCAGTTACAAAATTCCATATAAAAGATTGCCAGTAGCAAATATATGTAGCAGTTTGTGATACATTAAAGAATGTGAAATAGCATCGATATCCGATTCACTTCTGTGCATTCCAGTTGATAAACAGACTTTGAAATATGGAGGCACAAAACTATTTTATTTTATTGGTGGGATTATTTATTTATTATTTATTCATTTATTATTTTATACATTTATTATGTGTTTGTGTGCTATACGTGTGTGAGCACGTGTCCACGCCAGTGCACATGTGTACGGTGGCCAGAGAATGGACTTCAGGTATTCTGCACTGTTACCTGATCCACTTATCTTCTGACCTAGGACCTTGCTCTATTTAACCACTCTGGCTAGCTACAGAGCTCCTGGGATCTGTCTCCATTCCCCAGCTCAGAGCTTACAGGTGTTAGCACAGTCATGTTTGGCTGTCACTCGTGTACTGTGGCTCAAACTCAAATCTTCATGCTTGCATAACAAGCATTCTTAAACACTGATCTGTCTCCCCATCCCAGTGACTTTTATTTTTTTAATTTTACAAATGTTTCTGGAATAAATTGGCCATGTTTAATTCATTAATTAATCTGTTGAGGAATTATGTATTGTGCAATGAGAGCCTTATTAAGAGTAATGAATAACTTATATTGTAATTTTTCAGTTACTAGCACCCACATGATGATTAATAATCATCTATAACTCCAGTTCCAGTGGATTCTACACCGTCTTTTGATCTCCACAGACATTGCCTGGCATGGATGTACTTACACATATGCAAGCAATACTTTTGTACACATAAAATAAAATAAAAATGATAAAACACTGTTTCTTAATATTTTTACCAAACTGTTAGATGATGTTTGAATGCTTCATATACAATCCTATTCACTGAATTTTGCAATTCTATTCTAACTGTTGATTATACTAAATTTAACTTTTATTCACATCCTCACTTAGAGAGTAAAGAATTTTATATTTTTGTAGAGTTTATATTTACTCATTTCATAAAATAGCACCAAATTAGCTTATGGTATGATGAAATTAGCATAACTCATAAATTTGTTCTAACTCATGTGACTCAAAATGTTAACATTCATCATCTTCTACAGCTCCTTTCCTGAGCTCCTTCTGTTATTTTGTAATTGCTGAAGAATGATGATTGAAAACAAAACTTTCTTTATAGCAGAAATTCTCTTCCTATATAGAGCAGAGAAAGAAAATCCCTTTTTCAATTAAATAAGCACTAAAAATATAGAGTAAAAAGAATTAAAGTACATCAAAGATAGAAATAGCTGAGTCTCTTATCCTGCTAAAGATAATGCATGTTGCAGTCATACTTTCAAGATGAACAATAATTAATCCTTAAACCCAAGTAATACAGAATCCTATTTTTCAAATAAAGTTTCAAATTTTTACTTGATAATTGGGGAAATAGTCTGTGTTTCTCAATTACTTTTACCTAGAAAAAAATAAATTTATCATATCATTATGGCAAGACGTAGTGTTGTTAGTTTTTTTGAATTGACTAAATGGTTGCATGTTCCTTATTAATTTGACTAAATATATAAATATACATGTGAGTATGTGACGACATAGTTCATCTAATATAACATGTTTACAGATAAGGACGATGAAAAGATTTATTTTTAAATAAATGCTTCATGAAACAGGAAACCTGGCAATCTATTTTCTGATTTTCAAATAGAATTTGTCTTCTTATTGGAAGTTTTCATTTAGCATTTCAATATAACAGTTACAAATGTTAATTTAATCAAAGTAATATGATGTTACATGAATTCCTACCCTCTTAATCAGTTGTAATCCATAATCATCAATATTTCCTCTGAGAAATTTTGATTTTACTTAAGAAATATGTGTCTTTCTCACACTTCTTTTCACTATAAATTTTACACCTACACTATATTAGAAAGACAAATATTTGAAAACTGCAGCCTCTCAACCAGTCATTCAGGAAATGATGCTCCATTTCTACCAATTATGGTGTACAGAGTCGTTATTGTGAGACTGCTGTTGAACAAATCTCTTTTTTCTCTCAAGCAACATATCTCTTAGCTATGTATTGTCACTTCTGTGAGTTCAAAAAAATACTTTCCCTTCATCCATAATTTGTAATTTATCTTAGAATTGAAATCACTCTCTTCCCAAAAAGATTCTATAATTCTTTAAAAATTTTATATATATATATATATATATATATATATATATATATGTGTGTGTGTGTGTGTGTGTGTGTGTGTGTGTGTGTGTGTGTGTTCCATGGGTTTTTGTTTCTATTCTCACTCTAAATTCCAGGTGCACTAGAAAGTTAATGTCAAATTAATGCTTCTGTTGTATTCGCTCTCCTCACTGAAGATCAGCTTTTATAGTACTGAAAGGTGCTATGAAAGCTAGCAAGGGAGAAAATTAACCACTCACACCACCTAACTGTAAAGCCCATCAAGCATAATGACTGCCACAGCAAGATAATGTTAATTGTGCAGTAGTACCATTTTATCCTCTGGGTAACCAACAACTGTCTAATTGTACTTAAGCCCCATTCAATATGAGGGGATTCATGTCCTGCCAAGTACCCATGGCTGAAGAAGTCATAGAATTTAAAAGAGAACCCATTAATGCCATTTCTTTAAGATAACACAATTTCTAAATGTATCTTAAAGCTTATTGGTAAACTCAGATAAGTTTAAGATTTATCTCTCATCTAAAAATTTTCTCTTGCAATGTATGGAGCTTATTTATTGAACCAAATCTAGTTAAATTTCAGAGAAAAAGTAAGCATTACGTGCCTATCCCAAACTGATATATCTAAAATGCAATCTCTGTACCCGAGGCTCTTGCAACACTACAGAAGAGGGAGAGGAAGGGGCAAGAGCCAGAAATTATGACACCTATTTATGGAATTACCACCATATTCTATTTTAGTTTGGCTTCATTGCCATTTTGCTTAAATGATATTTCATAAATTATATTTACATCACAACTGACAAAAGTAGTTCAAACAGCCTAGTTCCTTAGTTCATGGTATTTCTTTTCTATATTTTGGAAGAAAGAGGAAACAGGAAAATTTAAATATTTTTGAAAACTTCCTTTTCTTTGGATTGGATGGATTCAGTTACTTTCTTTTGCTTTGAAAAGTTTGAAACAAAGATATCTCAAATTTCAGTAACACAGTTTTCTGAAACCTTTTGAATTAACTAATAAATATTGAGATAAAAGTTTAAAATAACATGTTAAGTCCTTCCTCCATCTCCCATTTTCTCTCACTTTAGAATCCAAATGTTAGTCTCTGAGCTTCAGCTAACAATTGCATTTGATTGGTATTATTTTATACCCAGAATTCTGTTTAACTGGAATTATGTTTCAAGTTTTATATCTTCTTCAACATAAAGCATTATGTGTTTGATTGGACTCTACCTTTCCATACTTATCAGTTCAATTTAATTGCCTCTATGATATAAATAAAGGTTATTTATTATTGTGCCTGTTTGTACTTCATTTATTAAGAGGAATGACTTCAGAGAAACTCCCATCATGTTTGTTCTCTCTGAATGTCTCTTGGGTGATGTACTGTTCATTAAATAGTTGACCTTATATAAGCAACAGATGGTTTTAATTTTCTCTTTACATCACCACATTTTCAGCAGAAAATTTTTTTATCATGAGAACTTGTCATGAGAACACATGTTCATTTGCAGTGCAACTATTTAATATTTATTACCATACAAAGAATTTTTTAACACTTGCCTTTATTCTATAGTAGTTCCTTCTAACATAGCTCCCTTTGATACAGTTGCATTAAGACAACTGAACTAATAGAGTTTTCCATGATTTCAACATTTTATATATGGTAGTTGTTGCAGATCCTTTTCTGGCTTATTAGAAATTCTTTGTTGATAGATAATTATCAATTAAAATATGTTCTAGGATAATTGTTATTCTGGCTGAGTTCTTTCTTCCATTGAAGCTTAAATCATAGCCAATCATTACTTGTTACATGCTAATTGATTTCTGTTCAATTTGTTGTCTTTCTGTATTGCAATAGATCATACTACTTAATAGGATTCCAGAAGTGAGAGTTTTTGCTTTGTTTTCCAGTAACATATTTGGTAAATTATAATTTCTAAATTTCATTTTCTATACAATTATTTCTTTTAAAGAGAGTAATCATAAAGTAAATGAAATATTTGAAAAATATAGATTAAATCTTTATTCAAAAAAGAAATATTAGATGCAAATATATCACTCCATAACAATGGCATTGAAAAACTCACAGTTGTTTGAAACAGTGATGTAATTTAATAACAAAAAAATGTAGTTAAATAATAGGAATAGAGGCTGAAGAGATGACTCAGTGGTTAAGAGCATTTGACGCTCTTCTAGGTGACTTAGTAGAGTTCTCAGCACCAAAGTCAGGCTCTCAAAACTATTTCAAATTCCAGATCCAAGGAATCTGATACCCTTTCTGGGACTCAAGGTGCACCTTCACACATGTGGTATACACTCACACATATACACACACAAACACACAAAAATAAAAATACTAAAAATGTATCATAACACAGGAGAGAATAATGGATTTGTGAAAATGTCTCCTCTTGATATTATCGCACAATTCTCATAAATATTTTAATTGAAATAAATATAAAAGTTTTCTATTTGGTTATCAGCCGTGATCTAACTTGTGATATCTAAACAGTAAATGAAGCACATATTACTTTTAAAAATAAATAAATTTTGTATTTTGGGCGTGGTCAGTTCTATCTATGGCCCAGGCTATATGGAACGAAACATGCAGAGCAGGGTGGCCTCAGTCTTGTGGTCTGGAGTGTTGGGGTTAACATGGTGTACCACCACATGCATCAAAAATTTCTCTACTTCTTCATGGCAAAATTAATCAAAATATATTTTGTTGTTAATACTCGAACTTGTATTAGATGTGCATCAGAAAACTTTATACTCAGCACTCTGTCTAAAACAGGAAAAAAAATCTCAAGTCAGAAGGCACCCTGGACTACATAATATATTCTAGGACTGTCTAGACTACAAAGCAAGCCCTGTCTTAAAGAACCAATAGCAACAAAATGCCCATCCAAAAGGAAACCTTTATATTAAATTATATTTTTCATGTTGAAGCTTTATGTTCAGTGAGAACTACAATTAAATTTAAAAACATACTCACCTTTAAGGTAGAGAGTTATGTAAAGAAATATGCTTCTTATTTTAGATTTAGTTGTGGAGCATCTGAATGTGAGCTAGAAAGGGGAACATCATAGAAGAGAGCATAAAAATATTAAAGCCAGAGAACAGACAGGAGCTCTAAGAAACCCCGTCTTCTGGAAATGACATGTCCGTGGCAATCATGAACACATAGTAACTAAGGCTCCCTTCGCAAGATAGTCACACACACACACACACACACACACACACACACACACACACACTCACACACACACACACACACAGGACATGAAATTAAGAGGAATACTAGTTAAGAAGTCAGCACTCAGCAAGAATGGTGGAGAGATAAAAGAAAGGGATGGTGTAAAGGTCATTGTAATAAAGTTACCTAAAATAAAGACAATAAAATTTTTAAAAAGAAATATTAAATTACATACTTACAGTAAATTCTACAGCCTTGCAATAGATACTAGAATACCCTGACAGCAACTTTCAGTAAATATTTGTGTGCTTTAATGTACTCAACTTCCAGTGACTTTCAGAAGATGGTAGATGAAGATGCAATTTAGAATTTCTTCAATGGCCCCTTGTTTACTGTTCACAATATGTGATTTGTTGAAAAAATATTGTGTTTCTGACCACTATGAATCTAATTTTCTCTTGATTGAATAAGTAACCAATCAAGAGTAATAAGTAACTTGGGGTTAAGATAAATTTACATAATTTCAATAAAGGCTTTTTTATTGTTTAATATCACAGATTTCTTATCTCTGGAATATTAGTTGGAGTTATTTTAAGATTATATAAAATGAAAAATATTTTATGTAATCCTCCAGTAAGAACATTAACACATAGTAATTAAAGCACCACTATGCAATACAAATGTCATCAATTCTGTTTGATTGGTAAGTTCAATAATAGAAATGCATATAAATATAAATATATATATATACATATATATATATATATATATAAGAAATAACAAAGCAACTTTAAACAAATTCATTTGAAATGTTCTGAAATGACTGAACATTTATTTTCCTTCTATAAAACAACTTCCATAGTTGAAGACAGGATATATGATCCAGACTTGAGCTTGTCGCCCCATCTGTCAGGAACCACCCCGTCTTCTACATCACCATGACTACTTTCTTTTTTTATTGAATCTTTTTGTATTTCGTAGAGAACATCCCAATCAATCTTAGTCTCTTTGTACACCTTCCCTACTGGTAATGCCAATAGTCCTAGAATCCATACATTCCATCATCTGTGTTAAAGTCTATTGTGTCAAGTTAATACACTTGACACAAACTTCGATGTTCCTCAATGCAAGTTTATCCACTGAGGACTAGTCAGCCTACCCAGAATCCAATGCTTTAAGATTATCTCTTCCTCACACAACAGTAATCAGATGCCAATATTTCTTCAACAAAGATTGATGTCTGCTGCCCATTTAGAGTTCCATTCTCAGATTTTGTCTTCTTGAGTTTGCATGGGTCTTGAGCATGTTGATACTGTTGCTGCAGGTTCATATGAAAGCTCTATAGATATCTGGAGTTCTTATCAAATCACATCAGCCTGTGTGACTATAGCATGTAGATATCTAAAAATTTAATGCTCCTGGGATGCCACTTAAAAACTGTGTTATAAATGAAAGAACTTTTCAAAATAATTTATTTTATTTCAAGTACATTAGTTCTACCTAAATTGCAAATATTAGTATAATTTTAAAAATATATGAGCACAGAGGCATTTTATTTCTAACGTGTACATATTAGAATTTTACAAGTAAGAATTCTAATAGGACAATAAGAATTCTACAAGGACAGGAAATATATTTTAAAATAAGTAAAGAAAAGGCCAACTACTAAGTATTTATTTGTTGATTGAGAGAAAAGGGAACATTTATAAATATGGAATAGAGGAGAAATACAGAATATCTTTCCCAAGTATTGAATATTGCAAAACTTAGAAGTCAAGTTTGGCCCATGTTCTTTGAAAGCTTTTCGAAAATAATCTCATACAGTTTGATTTTCCCTGGAACCATTTTTTCTGTTGTTTACAATTTCATAGTATTGCTTCCATTAGAACCTAAAACTATATGGTTACATGAGATGTCTCTTAGATGATATATTGAATTCTATAGATTGTATATATTAAAGAAAAACTTGTTTAATCAGTTTTAAAAACAAGTCTCAGAAGTTTTATTCTGGATCTCTTTCTCAAATAAGCATAGGACTGAATGGAAAAGTAAAAGAAGCTTTTGGAAAAGGCATGTATAAAAATTCTGTTCACAAATATTTTTATTAAAAAATTTGACTGAATATTGTACATAAGTATAGTGTGAATGTATATAATGTGTGGAGATAGATACATACATATATATATATATATATATATATATATATATATATATATATATATATAAATATATGTATGGTTTTCTTTGAGTGCAAAATAAAATAAAAAGTAATAACAGTAAAAAGCCGATGGGCAAAAATTGATTCATAAATGAGATGGTGGCATTCATCTCAACGCTCTTATTGGAAACCTAAATCTCAGTAAATTTGTAGCCTAAGGATACAATGGGCTTAAAGGATTTCTGTCTCTGAAGAAAAATTAGAAGGCCTTTGAGGTAAGGTAAATGGAAAAGGTTGCTTGGGCAAATGTGGAGCTCTAGCACTATTAAATGTTAAGCACCATCAGGGGGTATCTCAGTCATTAACAAGAGTGGCATGTCGGAGATTGTTTCAAGCAGAAGAAAAATTATAGATGGCAATGTGAAGGTGGCCCAATGCCATAGGGATATTCTGTCAAGCAAACAATGATTTTTTACAAAGTTATTGTAAAGAAAAAGTGACGAGGTTATGGTCAGCTTCTCCCTTCCTTTGCCTCCTGTTTCAGAATATCACCTGGAAGTGCATGTGTTAAAGAGGGGTGCAGAAACGATACCTCGAAAGGGAGTGGATCACTCAACTACAGTCAACCCAAATGAAAGGGGCACTAAAGGAACAGAGAGTCAAGAATCCCTGCACTCCAGCTGTGTGGCGTTCTCAGTTTGGCAGGAATTTTCTGGGGTGGAATTGAGGGATAGCTCTGTGGAAGATACTGATTTTATAATGCCTGAGGTGTTTTCATTGCAAGTTGAAGTCTTGTGTTTTCCTACAACATTCCTCCCAGAGAAAGTCTCTTTTAGGAATTCATCCAGAAAGTTTGTTTTTGACACAGTTTGAAGGATGAACACGACTTGTACACATAGAATCCTGTATTTCCTGGCAGCTAGTTTCTGTCACAGCACTAGACCATCCATCTCCCAATTCTAAGAAATACCTAGAGAGTCGTAGCTCTGAAACAAGACGTCCCTGTTCTCCCAGGTGGAAATGTGTAGTGATTAGCAGCAGAAGCATAAGTTCCTGGACCACCAAGGTCTGCTTCCCTTTCCGTTGCTAATACGGCATTGCCTTCAAAGTCTTATCTAAGGATTGGCTTAAAAGATGCTAGAGAATAAAAGTGATATCTAGGAGAGTTTTTTATTTAATAAGATGCACTTTTCCTATATTTGTGCTTTGGAATATATTCTAACTGTTCTTGATTGTGCTATCTTCTAAAGCATATGTACTCATTTTACTTTTAAGATTTCCTTTTGCTAAAATATACTAATCTGGTAAGAGAATACATGTATTCATGGGGATGTGTTTTTCTTTTCTTTTTTGATCGAAATATTTTAAAAATCTATTGTTAATAGAATAGGGTCTCATGTAGCCCAGGATAACCTCAAACTCACTGAGGCAGAAGATGCATGACTCCCAAACATGTATCTCCTAAGTGCTCGTATTACAGATATGCTCCATACTACCAGCTTGGAGACTGAATGCTTTTATATTTCTGTCAATAAAATGTATTTACCGGAGCCAGTGATATGATTTGATGAGTAGTGGTACTTCTCCCACATGCTGGAAGGAAAAAAACTGTCTCCCTATAGTTGGGTTCTGGACTCTAAACATACGCTATGGCGTATATTCCCCATCACACACATATATACATACACACACACACACACACATAATACATACACAATCATAAATGAAATATAAAACAAAATTTAAAATTTACTTTCTTCTGTGTGTGTGCACTTGTGTTACATGCAAAGCATTAATATGTGAAGGCCAATGGTTGGCCTTAGATGTTTTCCTCAATAACTTCTCAACCTCATGTTCTCAGGTTCTTAATGAGCCTACAGCTGCCTGTTTTGTTTAGCTTAATATTACTCCCAGGAAGTACATGTCTTTGATTTGCACCCTCTCCCAGCGCTGTGATTACAAATGAGTTCACCAATCTCTTTTATAATGATATTGCTGATCACACCTCATGTGTTCATGCTTGCACAGCAAATTCTTTACCCACAGAGCCATCTTCTTAACCCTAGTTCATGTGCTTTCATAACATAAACACATATTGATACTTTAAGGTGATGTTTCATTTTGATTTATTTTTAAAAGACTTTATTGTCCAGGAACTTTGAATTTATTTTTGTTTTCTAAATAAAACCTTTAGCTGTCAGTATATTTTGTAAGAATTTTATAATAGGTGTCTTTTTGTATTTTATTTATTTTATGTGTATGACTATTATGTCCACATGTATTTAAGTGCAACCATGTCATGCAGTGCCTGCTGTGCACAGAAGAGGTCGTGGGATCCCCTGAAACTCGGGTTATTGATGATTGTTAGCTTTCATGTAGGTGCTGGGATTTGAACCTGGGTCTTTTACAAAAGTAGCCATCTCTAGCACCTATGTTTCTTTTAATGCCAAAATAAGTTATAGTTCCTAATATCAAGGGTAATGTCTAATTAATAATATGATAAGTCAAAGAGTATGGTATCACTGCTTGTATCAATAGTGGGTAAGCACATTTATTGTGAGCAGAATCTTGTGAAGTGTTTTTACAGGGGCATGCGATTTTGTTTCTGGGAATTCTGACACTTCCATATCAAGAAAGCTGAGCTACTCTGAGGCAGACACTAAATCTCCCTAGTCCAGTCTAGCTGATAAATGTTCAGATTCACTTTACATAGAAATGCCATCATATGCAATTGATATCGTACTGATTTCTTACATCTAAAATGTATTGCATGGTTTAGAAAATAATATCAGTTCAAATAAGCAATCTGTAATTTAATCTTAAGATGTAAACCAAAACATTTGATTGTGTGTCTGTTTATGTTGCGTAAATTTACCTTGGCACTCTAATATTTTCCTACCAGTTATCTGTCTAGACTCTAATCTGCCATTATCCTGGCATTTCTCCTATTTTTAGTTCATTGGCATTTACTTCTCCCAGTCTCTATTGAAGTTTCTGAATCAAGGCATCAGGGCATGATCTACCAAGTGGCTAGAGGGTACACTGACAGTGGTGAATGCATTCTCTTGCTACTAACTCATCAATAGCATTTTAAAATAAGGGGTATGTGTTTGATATAATTTGGAAAAGAGCTACTTCTATCATAGAGGTACAGTGTGTTAACCTAACAGAGCTGACCCAAGATAAATCACCCATTTAATGAGCTCAGCTTGAAATGCGGAGGTTGACCACAAAAGAAACAGAAGATCCTGTTTAGACCCCTTGTCTTAGGTCAAAGCTGAAACTCAGTTTGTTGGTCATATATTCATGTTCCAAGATCAATTGTTCACCTCTGCAAACCACAATACCGTTCAATATTATTGTTAGTCATTTAAAAGGAAAAAAAAGCAACTGACATCACAGGGCAAATCCGCAGCTCTCTAGCAGTACCTCTGAGGTCAAAATCCAGTCTTCTTCCTGGTGCCAGTGTCATCACCTCTTTATTTTTGTAGAAGTGCAATTTATTTTATAACATAAAGTAATGAATAGCAGGGATTATCAAGTCATATGATTTCTGAAATATCTTTTTAATTTTACCTTTTTAGACAAAGTCTCTCTCAGTAGCCCAGTCCTGAAACCATGTAGCCCAAGTAGCCCTCAGATTCCTGACATAGCCTCCCAATTGTGGAGATTACAAACATGAGACGCCATGCCTGGCATTTTACACTTTATTGAGTGATAAAGTAAAATATTGTTTAATGCATTTTATTTTATTTTAAAACTTAGATTGATAAAGCATTAAAGAAACTGGTTGGATCATACTTTGGTGATTAATGAAGAGGTAAGTATCTATAATATGTACAGAATGAAAATTATACCTACATAGCTAAATTAATTATAATTTATTATAATTTATAATCATACTCAGAATAATAAGTAAACTACAGATGTTGAATAACTACCTGGTCTATTTTAAATACTTTTCTGATAATTAAATTATTCCTACCAGAAGAGTTTACTTATGTATCTCTGAATATAGGTGATAAAACTTCTGAAAAATAGGGGGCACACGTACATTTAATAGAGCAAACAAATATGTAAGTCATCTGCCAACAGCAGCTACTTCATTATTCACGAATTTATAGCACATGGTTCTCCATAATTTTGTAGGTGTAGAGTGGTTGGTGTACTCTCAATTAGCAGTATCAAATACTGGTCTCCAAAATGAGTAATTCTTACCCTAACTCTTATCCCTACCATTATTTAATTCAAATACTAAATTTATATTTCTAATTTTGAATTTTGAAAATCATAGGCCTTTTAAAGACAGGCCCTAATACTTTTAGCCACAAACCAACTCCACCTCAGTTATTAAACCCAAAGGTAAGTACTCAGACTTCATTTCTCTTCCTTTCTCATCTACTACAACTTGGATGCATTTGGACTTAAGTATGTAGTTTGAAATTTAACTAATAACTGGGAAAGATTTTGATATAATGACATTTATGAGAAATATTCAGTGTTTTCCCAATGAAGGTAAAGACAATCTGGACAAAACTGAAGTATAGGGTTTGAAATACATTATTACAGCAGCAAAATACATTGCCGCAGTCTACAGTAACTGAAATTAAAATGAGTGTGTCATTTAAAGATTGTGTAATGATAGTTTGTGGTTCTCATCTTTGCTAAGCACTTTGACAATTCAGAAACAAACAAGCAAAATTAATAGAAGTGGACTGTTTGAAACAGTAATGTTTAATATTTTAATACTTGAATTTAATGTATATTCTGGATAATAACCTTTTATTATAAGAAAAGTTCTAAATATGCTTATCCATCAAGGATGCCAATTCTGTAATCATTGACTTTATTTTTTCCTTAGCTGTGGAGAAAGTTATCAGTTTTGTTATGATTCCACTTGTTCAGTTTTGCTTTTGTGATTGTTTGAGTTTTATTCAAAAATTTATTGCTATATACTGAAAGGGTTGCTCAAATTTACTTTTAGTATTTTCACATGATGCATTTTGATCACTGACACTTATTAACTTTTTCTTTTTTCTTGTTTAAATGAGAGGACAACTTCTTTCTCCTGCATTATTATCGGGTTTTCATAGCACGATTTGCTGGACGATATGGTTTCCAATATAATGCTCTCAGATCTTTGTGGAAAACAGTTGACAGTTGGCTGAAAATAAATAATTTCAGGATTTTCCTACCAATTCTTTTGGTCTGTCTGCTCTTTTGCCAATGTATGTTACTTTTTTTTTTTAAGTAAATGTTGAAATTCTGTTTTACATGAGTATTTTTCTATCTAATATGACAAGGGTTCTAGTTACTTGCTCTGTTGCTGTAATAAACACTATGATCAAAGCCAACTTGCCCAGTAAAGGGTTCATTTCATCTTCCTCTTCCAGGTCAGAATCCATCTGTTTTTTTTAATTTTAAATTCCAGACTGACAGAACATGTGAAGTAAAATGGACCAGCTGATCTTTTAGTCCATTTACAAGCTAATATTTATTATGCTGACTGTAGGAAGTACATTTTTGAAGACCTACATACGGACACTGGTGGATATTGTAAGATTTCTGTTCTTCATAGCCTCTGAAGCACAGCTTTAAATGGGCATTTAACCCTAAAAGAGACAGAAGGCACAATGGTATGCGCATTGAGTTGGTTTTAGTAGCAGCACCTGGCCCGCTTCCATTCTTGGGCACGCATGGACTATAATTCAGTTTCTGTGAATGAGATGGAAATCTTTGTAGGACATCTTTTACAACAATTAAAAGATTCTTCAGCTTCATGCAGAAAGCTTTTCTTTTTGAGTATGAAGCAGCATACTTCATTTTAACCATCTTACAGGTGCACGCCTCCCTCCAGTGTAAGCTTATTCTTGTGAAGTGTGGGAATGAATGCTCTCCTTATAACCATCTCGATGATGTTGTTCTTTAGGGAATTCACTTTCCTTCTGAGTCCTCTTTGAAACAGACAAGCCATAACAGATGGTATATTTAATGCTAATCTTATTATTCACCACCAATAAGGCAAAAAAAAATCCTAGTTTAATGATCATGCTATCTGATGCTTATTTAAGTCCACTCATGAAATGATCATGACTCGCCAATCACAATAAAGTTTTAAAACTTTATTATGAATTTTGAAATTTGTTCTGGAAATCTAACGTATTTTTCAGACATAATCTATTTATAAAGTTTTGCTCTCTGAAATTCAAAAAGTTCAGTTACATGGTTTCTTTAGGCAGTAAATTTTAAGCATTGCTCATTTTATGGTAAAAATTTGCAACTGTGACAGTGTTTTCAGAAACTGAAATAAAGACCTAGATTTGTATAGATGTGGGATGCCTATGGTAATACTGTGTTTTGATACTGCAGCTATAGATTAGTCACTATTCAAAATGTAGGCACAACTGTTCAGTGGAAAGAAAACTACTTTTGTAATTCTCTGTGATTTCCGTTTACATATTCTCTTCTGAGCCTTCTTATTTATTATCAATATCAGTTGTAGTTTATGGAAGAAAAAAATTCAAATTACACAAAACAGTTGTTTATTAATTATTACATTTAAACAGTCTGAGATACGTTTAGAAGAAATCATTGACCCTGGACATGTCTATAAATGCAGCATGTTCAGAAAGCTTGTTAATAATCAATCCTTTCAAGTTTAGCACACTTTTATCATCCTAGAAATAAATCCATACCCATTATCAAACAATTCCCACCTCCATCACCACCCTGTCTGCTTTAACATTTGACAATACTTAGTGCTTCCTGCAAGTTTTAATGACCTCTTCCACACAAGCACCATGGCAATAATAGACATATACTTGTTTAACAAAGATTTATTCAATATCTCCCAGGTGCCAGACAGAATAACAGGTACTAAATATAGCACAATGAAAACGACACCATTCCTGGACTCTAGCAGTCTAGTAAGAAAATTATTTTATAGGAACTATAAATATGTATAAACATAAATTTCAGGAAAAAGAGAAAAAAATGCATCTAAGCCAGATGTGCCAAATTTTCATAAATTTGAAAAGTATTTGTAAGTATATCAAATGTATGGAAAATGTAAATTTGACAAACATATACTATAAATATTATCTTTTAATTAAAATGTTTACAACAATACTTGTTGATAGAATTTATATTAGGCTTGAATCTAGAGTTTAAGAGATGTATGAATTCTGTCGATCCTAGAAACTTAAAGATCAAAAGTACATTTTAAAGAAAGATATCTGAACATCCTTAAAAAATTGTTCCTAGTTTAAGACTAATTTTGCCTGTGAAATACCACTTGGTCTTCTGAAATTATCTCCAGTATCAGTCCACTTAATGTGATCCACCTAGGACTCTTGGAAGAATTTTTTCTCTAACTTAATACAAAAGCACACGTTTGTCAGACACTTAAAAATGAATTTGACCTTTGTGACGCTTCCTTTCTTCTTATTTTTAAAAATTTTTCCCTACTTCAAGTATATCAGGCATGCTTCTAGTTTATTTAAGCAATCAAGGCACTTCAGACGATTTTTATTAGGGTGATAGAACAGTACAGTGGAAGTGATTAATGTCCCTTTGTGGCATCTTCATTGTCACAGTGATTTTGATTGTTTGATTGTTTTATTCACCTCCTGTGGTCCTCACTGTATCATGATACCAAATATCCATGTTACGCACATTTTTCTACATAGAAGGAACTTTTTGCCCTACTGAAATGTATTGTTTAAAATAGTTATTCATCCATTCATGACTTTGACCTTGAACAAATCAATGTTTCACTCCTTGTTTGGTGATATTTTTACATGGTTTATCCTGGTAATTTTTATTTTTCAGTTTGAAGTTAGCATGTTGACTGCTAATATAGTTCAGTATATTTGTATGAATTCATTTTAGGTAGTAGATTTTATGATCTCCATTATGGAACACTTATTTTGATTTATATATTTACATTTTAGTTGTGGTTAATGGCTACTGCAGAACCAAGCTAATAGGAGCATCAATTTCAGGAGAAAGACTTCCCTATCTATTATGCATGCCAAAACTACAGACAAAGCAATTAAGAAACCATGTACCTGTAAAATGGGGTACTTCCATTAAATATGTCACTTCTACGGTTATTAAAAAATGGGAGAGAGTATATTTCAGAGGACCTAAGCACTACTGGTTTATATCTAATTAAGTGCCCTTAGGGAAACAAAAGTTCATACTTAAAGCGGAGACTAATGATGGAATTAAAATGTATCTTGCCTTGTAGAGCAAGGAAAACAGTATTCAAATCTATGGAGATTAAAAAACAATCATAGAGAGAATAGAAAATTCAGGAGGAAAAAATGATGCCTATTGGCCATTAACTGATTTCTCCAATGATTATTTAACTAATAGTTACCTCAGATTATGCCACTATATTTATTGCTATTGATTTTAGTGTTGTTCACAATGTAGAGATAGTTCAAGGACCAAAGACGAAGCTTGCATATTCAGTTTTAACTCATGCTTTACTGGAGACATCTGCAAAATTCCTAAGTTAAGGTTTTAATTTTATTCTTATAGAATATGTTCACCCAAGATTAAAGCATTTGAAAGCAATTTAAGGAGTTGTGTTCACAAGCAAGCTGTCAAATCTTTCAGTTCCAGTGAGTCACAGCCTATGAGGAAGCAGGAATACTTAACCAGGTCCTGCAGTGGGCACCATACAAGTATTTGTCCCCTCGACTGCCCTCTGGAAGTTTCTCATTAAAAATGAGAAAAAAATGTAACTCATTAAACATTATGTCAAAAGTCAGACAAGTAATCATGTCTGATGAAATTCAGGTCTCAGTGTTAATGTCTCTATGCACCTCTGTCTCCCTGAATAATCAAAAATCACACTCAGGAAGACAGTGTGGGCCCACCGGGAATGTTTCCTTGGATGCTACAGACACCCTGACAGATGTCTAAAAGAGTAGCCCTAGTTTATAAAAATACTAGAACATTTGTCTTTTTACTCACCTCAGTTATCTTTATCATATTACTAAAGTGAAGAAAATTATTTATAATACCAAACTTTAGATCATTCCCATTTTCCCTTGAAAGATACATAGTATGCTCAATTCGGAGAAAAATACTGATTTTAAACGTTATCAAATCACTGTTTTGGATGAGTAGAACATACCAGAAGTTAGTTTGTGATCACCATTCTCCCACATTTCTCTGAGCATCAGCACTTTACCAGTAGTAAGTCTCTGGTGGAAGTTTATTTGCTGAACCTACATTTGTCCTATTTTTCAGCTTTTCATGCATCTGTCACTTTCTAGGTTTCAGCCAAGTTTGCTGATCATCAAATCCTCAGTCAACAAAGTACTAAAATCCATAACTCTGAAAACCCCGTTTTAACCAATAACTAATGCTCTTCAACTCAAGTGAAACTGCAAAACTTAAGAAAATATGAAAGTAACCCCAGTGAGACTGGCAGTTTCTATTTCAATTTATTTAGTGACATAATGGCAGGAGAAAAGTGGTTATGAACTATACATTGTATGCACTGTATTGCAGGGATACAAACTAGGGACAATCACAAATCTCTATAATCGATGATACGACATACTACTTTTTGGCAACATAAATATTTTATGTTTTGTTTTAATTGATGTTATTAATAAAGAATGTAATACTATTTTATAATTAATTTACCATATATTCATTTATCATTGCCTTGTATCACTGTCAAAATTAATGACAATAATTTTGTTAAGCTGAAACAACTGCAAACATTTTTTTAATTATTTTAATTTATATAAGTGGAGGTTAGGTTTGGTGAGAAGATTTCCTAATTCCTTTGCCATAGCCTGCTTTTATTCAGGCACTTATGCCTTCATATGAATATAAATGCAATAATATACATATGCATATATTGTTACCTATCTGATTTGCTACTGATATTTTAATGTAAATTTTATTGGAAAAGGATTTTAAGAATCCTACTGCATCAACTGAAGAAGACTTGTTCTGAATAGATAATGTTTTTGAGACTAGGTTTCCTTTTAACCATGGTTGGCCTGTAACTTGTTATGTAGATCAGGCTGACCTTGATCTCATAGGGATCCAACTGCCTCTGCCTAGCAAGTTCTGGGATTCAAGGCATGAGGCACCATGCTGGCCTATGGATACATAATTTACTGATGAGTTATCCTTGTTTTTATTTTAATTACTCTTAGAAGCTATTTCTCAGCCACATAGTAAAATATGACATCTAGCTTTTTTCACAGGTTCATTTCTCCTAGGACTTCATTCCACACAAGAATAGAATATTGAAAAAGAGTGAGGTTGTGGCTAAATAATTGATGCTCCTTTTGGTTTTCCTTATAATAATGCTCCCATAATAGCACAAATTCCCCTGATTTATGTGTCAGAGTTTAATCCGTCAATACAAAACAGATTACTTTGCAGTTATGGGGTGGACGATGTCATGCCAAATAAAAAAGAAGTATTGGCAACAGGAAGGGAAGGTCTCATTAGTAGTTTCTTATTTAATGATTTCCCAAGGTTAAGGCTCTGTGATTGCTCTCTTTAACATTCTGGAATAAGATTTCTCCGGAGGCTTTATAAGAGTTGTAATGGTTTGGTCTTTGACACCTAATTTGCCTGCTACATTTATGGATATTATGTAAAGAAATATATGTATGCATAGGTCTGTATGCATAAAAGGTATGTGTTTATACACAACATACTCTATACAGGTTTTGGCATCATTTATAACTAATACTTTTGGGCTATATATTTACAAATCTCCAAAATTAATGGAGTATTTATCTTTTAAAACCTTACTTAGATGAGCAAAATGTCTTCTAACTTCACGCAAGGGGTGAGACTCCCTTCTTTGGATTGTAGAAGAACTTTGACGTCACTTGGCCCCCCGCTTCTAGTGGGACATTTGATGGTTATTTCTCTATTTTATTGAGAATAAGTTTAATCTAAAATGTTTAACTCACACATTTTAAACTGATGACTTCTCTGTACTATGTCTACAAGCCGATTTTACTTCAAAAGTATATGATCAATGTTTTGAGTAGCTAGCAGCTACATTATTGTGCTAAGGATTGGAAATACAAGTAAAATTCCCTCCTAGGACTCCTCCAGGGGAGTGAAGTAGAAGCAGTCACATATTTTAAATGTACTTATTGTGTTTGTGTATTATATACTTGTGTAAGTATGTGTGTGTGTATTATATGCATGTATGCTAATTTATGGAGAGTGATCTCACCTGTGATAGTGACTGCATAGGGTAGAGTTTGATGTTAAGATTTCTTCAATGGATTTCTACCTTATTTTGTGAGACAGTCTCTTACTGAACGTGAAGAGCATGATTTCAGCTAATCAGCTTAGATAATAAACTTCCAATATCCACCTGTCTCTGCCCATCCCAGGGCCAAAGATTATAGGCATATATGCTCATTTTTTACATTCCTACTGGAAATCTAAGCACAACTCCTCATGTCTTCGTAGCAGGCAATTTCTCTACTGGATAGCTTCAGTTGCCAGCATGACACACCAGGGAGGAAGGGATTCAGTTGGGGAATTTTCTTTTTGGATTCTCCTGTAGCCATGTCTACAATGTACTTTCTTGATGTATTCAATAATATGGGAGGGTCCAATCACACGTTGTGCCACCCCAGGACAGGTGGCCCTGGATTATATTAAGAAAACAAGCTAAGCACAAGCCAAAGTAGGAAGCCTGTAAGCAGCATTCTTCCATGTTTTCTATTTCAAGTTGCAGCCCATAGTTCCTGCACTTCAGTGATGGATCAGCAGCTGGGAGTTTTAATATGAAATAAACCCTTTTCTTCCCAAATTGCATTTTGGTTAGTGTTTTATCACAGAAATAAGGAAGCAAGTTGATATAGAAGTTGTTTCTTGGAACATGAGGTATTGCTATAAAAGATCTCACTATATTGTTTTTGAAGGATTTTGGAAGCATTCAGAATTTTGGATTGGAAAGTTTTGTGAGCTGTTTGGGACCTTGGAGAAATGTTGATGAAGTTTTAGATGTTTGGTGGTCCATGAAATACTGTATCTAGGCTGTTTCTAAGATATATTTTGATTAAGATTCTGTGGAAATAGATCCTTTTGTGCTTTTCTTGGACAATCCCTCATGATTTGCTGGGGCTGAGAAATCGGCTGTGATTAGCTAGATACCAGCATGATTCAGGTGAAAAGTTCTGGGAAATATTTCCTTGGGGTCATCAAAGAGAAGCAGTGGTTCAGAGGTGGCCACAGACATGTGTGAAGATTCAGCCTCAGTTGCAGTGAAGACTGGGAATTTGAATTCAGAAAAGTTCAATAAAAAACTGTCATTGGAAGAAACATAAGTGGTTAGACTTTAAGGTAGGCAGAAAACCTGACAAGAGGATCTAAGTATTTACTATAAAGAAATACGAAGTTTCCTTTCAAATATGGTGACCACACATACAAAGTTGAAACATCATAGAAATGAAGATTTGAGCTTTTTTTTCTTGAAATAGTTAACAACTAGAGATAGGCAAAAAAGAAAATAGACAACACAAGTTCTTCTTTTTTCAGGAGGATAAAATCGTTTAAACTGTTGACAAGAATGATGCAATAGGCAGACTACCTAATTTCAAAACTAAATGTAGAGGGTAAGAAAAATAAAACTAGAGAGTTCTGATAAATAGGCCAACAGTAAAACTGGCTGAGGACTCAGTCCAGCAAAATACAAGTGTCGAAGGCGTAGGATACATATACATACAGGCAAATAATATTGGCTGAGGAATTTTATTGCATGCAATTTTTATATAATTACAAAAATCAGCAACAATAGAAAATAATTAAAATTCTGTAACTCTGAAAACTACTCTAGATTTTATGGTAAAGTATTGCCCTGAATGTCATGTAGAATCTAGTAATAAAAACATGAGCAGAACAGTGCATTTCTTCAAGGACCTAGACAGTGTGAGGATAGACAATCCATTTAGGATACTCTTCTCAAAGTAGACAAGGAGATGATAGTTGAATTGGGTTCTTATTATTAGCAGGGAACTCCTAAAAATCGAAACATTTACTCAAGTTTGTATAGTTAAATTCAGAGGCTGAAATAAATTCTTTAGATATTTAATCATTCTATTTTTTTCCCAAATTAATACATTTCCTCCTGGACACATATACTTTAACTAAATGTTTCTCCCTTTGCTACGCAGCAATTGAAAATGCAAAATTTTACATGTAATAAAATACTCATATTAATTCATTCACATGCTATTACATGTTTACATCTTACACAGCCAAGATGACTAGGATCAAAATGCTTGATTGGGTGAGTAGGAAAATGCTATTTTTATATCTACACATTTGACTATATTATGAACTCAGAAGACTTATTTATTTATTATTGAGTTTCTCATTTGTAATTGCATATGCCATAGACTTATTAGGCTATCTCAAAAGCTTTTATGCAAAATGACTAATATGGATAATTATATTAAAACAGCAATCTTTTAGCAGTTGAGCTGTCAAGTGATAATGAGATGGCAGTTTCGTGTACAACTGAGATATAGGGCAGTGAAGGACAATTATTTCCCATCCCAGTAAGGTGAAGGAAATTTAAAAAGAACATCAGTGCTATTTAGAACTTATTTTTAGCCAAATTATAGCTTGCTGACTCTTTGATAATGCTTTTATATCTTGCCATAACATTTGTTCTATGATGGCTGAAATTTCTCATATATATTTAGGTTGTGATAATTATTTTGCCAGAGCTTCAAATACAAAGAGAAGGATCAATATTTTTAAATTATGTATATTTATTTTAGAAGTAAATCAGAAATAAGTTATTAGGTGCCAGAGAGCTGGATCATCAGTTAAGAGCACTGGATGATTTTCCTGAGGCCCCAGGTGTGATTTCCCCACCCATGTGGCAGTTAAGCACCCATGTGGCAGTTAAGCATCATTCTTAACTCCAGTTCCAACAAACTCTTATGACCTTTGTGGGCTTTACATGACATGGGTGCATTAACATGCATTCAGGTAATGCACACATACCTATAAAATAAAATAAAGAAATTTACATTTAATAAATAAATGTAATTATACCCATTTTTTAGTCATAATTCCTACTGGATTATGTTGATTGATCTTCATTCTCAACTTGACTGTATTATAATCACTTAGCAAACACAATTCTGGGTAGATCACTGAGAGCATTTCCAGAGATTATTAATTAAGGTTAGAAGAAGCAACCTGAACCTGTGTGGCATGAATCTACGTCCTCAAGTCCCAGGCTTAGTGGAAATCAGAAGCAAACTACACAGCAGCATTTACATCTCTCTGGTTCAGACTGTGGACCCAATGTGAAGCAGCTGCCTACTCCTCCCTGAAAAGATGTACTGTACCTGTGAACCTTCAGCCTAATAAACTCTTGCTCATAAGTCACTTTTGTCTGCTATTAAGGCATAACTATGAGAAAGACAACAAATACAATAAAAAACATAGAAAAGGATCAGGTTACATTCAAATATAGCCTATGGCTTCGGTAATTATGTTAGGGTAAGTACTTATAACACAATGAATAGTCTTTCATAAAACAAAATTACAATTTGTTTAGGCCTCATTTAAAATATAATATATCTTCAGCAAAGACTGGGGCCTGCTGCCCATTTCCACAATTCTATGTTGTTGTTTTTATATACTTGAGTTTGCATGGATATTGTGCATGCTGTCAGCATTGCTGTGAGTACAGAAGAGCAAAGTCCCAGTAAGACTACTTCCTATAGCTTCCACTGGTTCTTATAATTTTTCTGCCCCTTCTTCCACAATGGCCCCTGATCCTGGAGTGGATGAATTTCAATATAGAAGTCCTGTCCAAGAACCCATACTCTGCATACGTTTATTCTGTATGTTTCAGCCATTTGTAGCCCTTTGTGCTCATTGCAATCTGAGACTGAATAGACCCCCATGGATGAGCTTGCACTGATAGACGTATGGGGACACTAATTTGACTCAATAGGCTTTAACATATATGACAGAATGAATGAAATCTAGGAGGGTATATGGGTGGGTATCAATGGGAAGGGGTATAAAGATGATAAAGATACGTGTATACAGAGGCTGGAGTGATAGCTCAGCACTTAAGAACACTAACGTTCTTACAGAAGACTTGGGTTTGAATCTCAGCCCCTACATGGTGGCTAACTACCATCTGTAACTCCAGTTTCAGGACATCGATTGCCTTTGTCTGTCCTCCTCAGGCATCGCACAACATGGGTACACTTACAAACATTCAGGAATAATACTCATTCACATAAAATATTAAAGTAAATAAAATTGTTAATGAAATACACAATATATATGTGTATATATATATATATATATATATATTACAAAAGCAAAAGTTCTTTTTCCTTTCAGACAATGGTAAGTCTTTTATATTTTTATGCCTCTGAAAAAGAGCATCTATAAGTTAAATCTAATGTTAAAATGATTTTTTTTCAGGTATACAGTGTTCCATGTTAAAAGCACTAAAATTATAATAATATATATGATCTAATCTGTGGGTTATAACTTAGTAGATGTGTAATTGCCAACAAAGTCCTGGGTTCCATCACCTGCAGTGAGGAAATAAAGTATGCATCCATCCACTATTATCAGATTTTGGAATGAGCCAATTTTTTTCATATATTTCTTAAGTGACAGATGAAATAAACACCTTCAAAATGTGTCCTGTTCAGATAACATCATATTTGAATTCAGGCATCTTAATATGCAGAATTATATATTAGTAGTCTATTTCATCATCTGATCATTTTGTTACAATTTTTTCTCTTTTTCAGAAATATTTTTTGTCCTTAGCTTTAGTTTAAAATTTCCTCTAATTTTTAAAAATTTATTTTATTTTTTAATTGTGTGTGTATATATGTATGTATGCATGTGTACATGTATGTCTGTGTATGATTTGTTCACATGGATATAGATGCCTTTGGAGGTGAGAGAGGGCTTCAGATCCCCCTAAACCTAGAACTAAAGATGGTTGTGAGATGCCTGACATGAGTGTTTGAAAACAAACTTGGATCCTGTGGAGGAATAGTAAACACTCTTAACCACTATGCCATGTTGCTGACCTCTATTTTTTAATGAAACTTAATTTAACTTTAATTTTAACTCAATCAAAATAATTGATGATTTGTATAATGTTTTAAGAAAGAAGACAATGAGAGTTCACTTTAGCATGGTAGCCATTGGTAATATTTTGTTAAATGGGATATAGATAGTGGTGTAATCTTGGTTTCTTATTCAGATTTTACCAGAATTATTGGTACATTGGTATGCCTCTGTGTCTGTATGTGTTGGGGTGGTTATGAATTTTATTTGATATAATCGTTTTACTATGTAGAATTTTACAACCACTACAATTTCAAGATACTGAAATCCTTTCAATGGCACACATATCCCATGTGTAAATACATACGTCTGCTGCCCACTGTCTTTTCCATTTTCCAACCACTCATTACAACAACTGTATTCTCTGTTTGAAGAATTCTATTATTTTAAAACTGAGCAGAAATGGGGTCATTTAGTACTCTTTCATGCTGGCTATTTTCATTCCAAATAACCCTTCAGAGACTTGTTAATTGGTTGCATGATCAGTAGTTCATTTCTTTTTATTGCGGGGTGATATTCCATTCATCTCATTTTGAGGCATTCACTCATATATAAAAAAGTGTCTGAGTATTTTCATGCTTCATTACTAAAACGAAATCTAAGTATATGCCAAAGAATGGTGTAACCAGATCACATGGTACATTCATTTTTATTTTTTGAGAGCTCTCCACACTTCTTTCCATAGTGCTTGGAGGAATTTGCATTTCCTTTAGCAGTGAATGAGTGTTCCCCTTTATCCACATCCTCTCAAACATTTTTTTTTGTCTTTTCTTCCCTTGATATTGCCTGTCAGACTTGGGTAAAATGAAATATTAAAGTGACATTGATCTGCAAGTTTTTAATTACTAAGGATGTTGAACAATTTTTAAGGTTGTTTCTTAGCTATTTCTATTTCTTTAATTTAGAATTGTTTAGGTCCATTGTCCATATATTTATTGGATCATTTTTCCCTTTTTCTTTCTGGATTATTTCTTGAAATTTTTTACTCAGTTTTATACATTTCATACAAGAGTTATTAATCAAACTTAGATGCTCTCACCCATCCATCCTCCCTCCTAAGCCCCACTCAACCTCATTGTACTCTGTCTTACATCTGAGGTCCTATGGAGACAAGCATTAACACCCAGATGTTCTTTAGTGTAAATTCATCCACTGAAGTCTGGTCATTCTATATAAAGACAGTAAGTAAGTAAGTTATACTCTCCCTCTCCCAGTCTCCCAGTAGTACTCAGTCTTCAATAGCTCTCAATCTAGGTCTGGCTTGCTACTAACATGATAATACACAGAGAATATGCACCCGATAGATCCTCAGGCCTAAATGACTCATCTATAGTGGAGCCTCTATACCTAAAGCTCATGGAACATTGCAGATTCGGGGGTTAGATGTACAAAGAATATTAATGCATCAAAGAACTCTCGCAAGCATCATATATGCAAAGTCTTCCTGACTCTCCAAAATGAATTAGTTGAGGAAGCAAAACAGATATAGATTTCATCATCTGTTGTGCAGCATCCAGCAAGAAACTCTTTACTCAGTGGATTTTCAAAATTTTGTTGGTATAGACAAGACAACACTGAACTGAGTAAGATTATTCCTTTAATCATGTCATCTTCAATGCACAGAATAGGAAATTTCCCATTCACTGGTGCTTATGATGTTTTATAAGATGATGTCTGAAAAGTTATAGCCAAATGCTAAAATTATGGCCTAACTGACCATTAGGATTGGCCTGTAATTTAGTTTCTAAGATTTAAAAGATGATAACAGTACATAAAAACTACTTTGTCAAATCACTTTGACACATCAATTATTATATCTGTGACAGGAATTTTTAGTATTTGTAACAGAAATATATGTAAGAGTATAACACTTTTGATACAAGATTTTTTTGACAGAGAGGCAATCTATTCAGACCTTATGGTTTATTCCTTCTTAAAATTTCAATGCTATTAACAAACATAAAAAAATTCCAAGGGCAGCTTGCTCTTTGATATGGAGGCAAATCATATTACTGTCCTTAATTACTATATGGTTTTGCAGATGCTCCATATTTTATCATCATTTGTGGAATTATTGCATTCTTAAAATGTAGGGATTGATGTGTTTATACTATTGTCTCCTTATAAAAAGAGAAACACTGTGCCTTAGAGAAGCACTTTCCAACCCATTCATTTTCATTGGAATAAGTATATGTAGAAATGTTCTAGAATGGCAAGTAATCTGAGGAAAAGATTAGAAGTCACATATAACATCAATTAGAATATTAAAATTTCTTGTACTTGGGGCAAGGGAAATGGCTCAGTGGTTAAAGCTCTTGCCGTGCAATCACAATGCCAGAGTTTAGATCCCCATAGCCCATATAACTGAGATGTGGTTTCTTTATAATTCCAGCAGCTAAGGCAGAGGTAGGAATCGCTAAACTAAGATAGGTAGAGAATTGGCCATATTGCAATGCACTGTGCTTCATGGAAAGAACCTGCTTCAAAAAACAGTAAAGATGTTGATCAATGTAGGAAGATTCCTAACAAGAACCTTTAAATTCTATATATGCATAACCCTATATATCTCTGAAGAGAAAATTCAAAAAGGAATCCAGTTATTAAAAATTCTTTAAGAGATTCTGCCACCTTGAACTTCAGGCAGGCTTAATTCAACTCTAGTAGTCTATTTTTTGTGAGTGTTTTTGCCATGTGTTTCTAAAGACTTGAGTTTTCCTCTAAAAAGATTTTATGCCTAATGAAGAAATATGAAAGAAAATGATTTTTTAAAAAATAAAACAGTGAATAAATTAGCACTGTATGCAAATATTTGATAGACAAATGTTCAAGGATGAGTGTAAGAAACATAGGAATGGGTGTTAATATATGTAAAAATTATTAAGCAATCAACTTTCTTACAATATTCTTTTATAAAATGATGATTTTATATTTAAAACATCTACGATTGACTGAAAATGTTGAATAGTGTCATTGCGTACATGAGAAAAATGGTTACTTAAGGAATATGCAGCATAATATTATCCAGGGGTGGAAATATGTTTCATATCATATTTTCTTTCTGTTCATATGAACAGCGGCTCTATTTATTCCTGAAATCTTTCCAGTGTTTGTGAATCCAGAATGAAATTTTGATTTCAGGAATTTTTTCCTCTATATTTTCTAGGCTTTTCCAATAGTTCACCTTTTTCAGATTCCCTGAATCTTGAGGGTATATCTTTTCATGACACTATTTATTTGTGTGTTGTTTTGCTCTTAATATGAAGACAAAAACATTGTACATGAACACTGGGAAAAGGTTAGGTTAAAATTTCAAGACGTAAAATCTTAACAACAGGAATGATTTACGTAGCATCTAAGTGCCAGTCAAATATGAATGGGTATATGGTATGCAGTATGTGCATTTGTTTATCTAAAACAGTTAAAAGAAATGTACAACTTTTATGATGTTATATAAAAATTGTACCTATGGGAGGAATATTCTCAACTTGATACCATCAGAGAAAAAGGAGGAGGCATCTATTTATGTGAATCTAATAGTTCTGCTCATTTATGAAACAAAAGAATTCCTAAGGGTATCATAGGTTTAAAAAAGGAAAGACAAGACTTGTATTATTGTATCATGTGTCTGTACTGTTTAATTTTCTATTTGCAATTCTGAGATAAATGAATGGTGCAGAAAAATCACTAGGGGGAAATAACTCCCTCTTGACTGTGCACCATAATTGTGTTGTAAATTCAACAAGAGGACAGTGTTTTATAATAAACTTACTAATTTTAAATTGGGAAATTAATTGTTATTGGACTTCTGGCAATTATTTTTTTACCATATAACTTGTGGATATTTAGATCCCCTCCTCTATTACTACCTCCTATTTTTGCCCCTCACCCAATTTCATATACTCTTTATAATATACTCTACATAATACAACCTATAGAGTCTAACTTGTGTCTTCAAATGTTCTTCATTTTCCGTCCATCCACTGAAGCCTGGTTAACTTACCAAGGGTCCAATGCTTTACAGAGATTGACTAGGACTCTTACAATATTTCTTCCCTTTCTTCAGCAATGCTCCATGAGCCTTAGAGGGCAGAAGTTTGATATAGATCTCTTATTCAGAGACCACTCATGCTTAAATCCAAAGTGCTTCCTCTCTTTCCATCCAGCCTGCAAATCATGCATCAGCTTGCTCTGAAACTAATCACTTTAGGCTTTATTTTAAGTACATAGAGAAGCTGTTATACTCTCCACACAAGGGAAAGATAAGCTGTCCTTTATAATTTGTATGTATGACCCTATATAGGGTACAGAGAATAGAGTTTCATGAAGGGCACTGTAGAAGCAACGAGAAAAGGATAGAATATACCGCAGCCACCCAGGCTGTGCGGGGGATTTGAACTGGAGCAGCAGAGTGCAAAGAAGAGAACCCAAGTAGGTCTGCAGGATCCATTGTGGAAACAACACTGACAGGACTGGCTCAATTTGCTTGTAAGGATGGAATAGAAAGAGGACTCAAAGGTGGCTCCTATGTTTTTGGTTTTACAACCTGATAGATCATAGTGATTTAGATATTTGGAAATATAAATGACACCAGCACAAGTGCAAAAAGGGTGCCAGGAAAAATGACTAGGTCTACTCTGGATAAGAAAAAGCAGAAAGACATAGCAGGACAGAAATTCATCAGCATGAAATATCGCCAGCCCATGATAATGAATTTTATGCTTTACACAAGTTCAAAAGTTCAAACATTTATAAATATTACAAAAGACAATGGATTGGATTTTAAAAGAGCAATTTAAGAGGACAGTTATAATTGACTTTTGTTTAGAATATTGTTATAGATGTTAACATATACATTATAGCTTTTAACTTCAAATAGATAAATACACAAGTATAGTTACCTCAAACTAAATGTGAAAAATTTAATTTAGTTTTGATTTATTCTCCTATTCTTTCTGTGACTTGTTTAGTACATCTTTACCTATTTATTTGAGTGAGATGGCTTTAATTGTACCACTTATTCGCTGAAAGTATCTGTTTGAATGAATTCTATTTCGGTTTACAAACAGGAGCTCCTTAAAGGCTTAGTGATGTGTAAAACAAACAAACAAGCACAAAAGTATTCATGTTAGACTCATAAAGACATATATGGAGAATGCTTAAGTCATCAGTATAGATGCCTTTTCTCTATAACAGATCCAGATTAATCATGAGTTTGAAATATATATATATATGTGTGTGTGTGTGTGTGTGTGTAGTTAACTATAACTTCATATGATTTACATAATCCTTAGACTATATACAGTCACTTTCTTCTGTTGAATCACTTTGAGATACTGTGGTGAAAGTGACTGAGAAGTGGTTGAATTACTATTATTACACACAACAGAGCTTAGGTAAGGGACTCAAAAGTAAATAATATGTTTCACATTTTGACCCAGGAATATCAAATATGTCTCTTTAAACACTTCTTTTGAAATATTCAATCAAACCCAACTTACAAGCAATTTTATTAATTGTTCATTTATTTGGAGCCTCAAATTTAACTTATGTAATCAGAAGATCAGTATTTCAGCATTTGGTGGTGGCCACAATGTGTGATAAAGTTATACAATTCTGATTAAGCAGTTTCTAGGGTATGAACTTGCACAGGATTGCAGATTTCTTGATGTACAACACACACACACACACACATGTGTGTGCATGAGCACACATACACATACACTTGTCATGTAGTACTGACTTACTGCAAAGAGAGAAGATAGTGTGTCCACAGTCTACTCTGTAAAATACATTGTTTTGCCACAAACTGTTCCCTTTAGAGATACATAGGTGATGACTGCCTCCACCTACTTTATTCTATTATAAAAGACCACTTTCTTCCCTCGGGATTGATGTACAGAAAGTGCGGGAGTCTGTCTGAAGATCTCTAATGTATGAGATTAAGTAAGACTAGAGCAAACAAACAAACAAACAAACAAAAAACAAACACGAAAACCCCAGAGTATTGAATAGAAAAAGATATTCACGTACAAGGTGATAACCCCAGCACAAATTATCTACAAGTGAGAAAATGTTTGTGGGTAGAAGGCTAGTTCCTAATTGGTCCAATGTAGTTCAGATAAAACACTAAATAACCATATTTTGCAACACTGAGAAACAATTATGTTACAAGTGATGAACTTTTTGCTTCTAATCTTTACTTTCTGTTGGTTCCTATGTGTGAAAATACGATGGGTCTTTGCTCTGGATGTTAAAGAAACTGTGAGTGCAGTATGGTACATTGATGCTACGTCCTTCAAATTAACCTCCACATGTAACCTGATTCATCTTTCCAATTATTTTCATGTGCTTACTTCTATGAAGTCCAATTTCATAGTATTAAAGTAGAGATAGTCTTCCTCAGGAGACTTGCAGGATTAACTTATAATAAAATGCTGGACATAAATCAAGCACGCAATACCAACCAATAAATCATCAAAGGCTAACTTCTCTAAATGACGGGCATAGAAAAAAGGGAAATAGTAATTCTCAGTACCTTGTTTCAATGCTTCTTTCTAGATTACCAGTATCACTAGGTAGAAAAGGAGTGAAATTAGTAATAACACTGAAAGGGTCTAAGGTAGTCAATAGAAATTGAGCTTTATTTGTTTACTCCTTTTTGGATATGACCAAAAGTAAACACTTCTCAGAGAAGCAACAGATTTCATAGTCACTGAATGAGATAAAATTATTGGCAAGTCTCTATTCGGCCTTTGATGATACTTGCTGACCCCACTTGTCAAATTTTCAACATTCACTGCTTGTCAGCTATGCGCTGAAGCACAAATGAAAAACTCTCCATCGCATCAGGTAATTACATCTCACTTCATTGACAAAATCTCCCATTTGGGGTAGAGAATTTCAGTTCTGTTAATTACAACCAAACACAATCCAAGGAGGTACTTCTGAAAGAAGCCATTTGAACCTTTGCCCTGAGGAGTCTTGAGAACCAAATTTTCACTTCTGGCTGACTGCATCCCGAGTGGTCTGAGGGGAATCCAAGGTTTTCCAGACGAAGCCCATCCTTTGCATCAGTGAGTTCTTTTGCTGTTAGTGCTTGCCCTCTCTGCTTGAGGCGCTGACTCCGCAACTGCTCCAGAGAAACTAACTGTGGACTAAGGCACTTTCTGAAAGTTTCAAGGAGGAAAGAAAGGGTTTTTAGTTTTCTTTTTATTTTAAGTGTCTGTGTGTGCCAAAGAGGGCTTTGGGAGCCTTTTCTTCCTCAGCAACTCTTTAATTCTCCCCTTGTGAAATGTCTTTCTGTGTGCTTTGCAGAGAATGGGATCTCACCAGAGGCTTTCTGAAATGACTTCAGAAAAGCCGAGAAGGAATCAAATGCTGTTTGCACCCTTTATACCTTACAGGCAACTGCAGGACACACCCTTGGCTCTACTAACCATTCCATGTCATAACTGGATTTTAAATTATAAATAAATTATAAATTTATACCACAGCACATAAAATTATACCCCGAAGGTTTGTTTATTAAAAAGACTTCTTTCATGCAATAATTCTACAATATCATAATGAAAAGAAATTGCTGTAGCTGACTTATTACTGTTCTTTTCTTATTTTGACCATTATTCAATCTTTTTTTTTTTTTTCTGACATTGACTTCCATATGAAGTTTGTCAAAGTGCTGATGTTTACAGGCATCCACTTTTATCAGTGCCAATGCTTTCTTTTTATATTTTATTTATTGTTTTAGTTTAATGTATATGAGTGTATTGCTTGCATGAATGTGAGAGAACCAGTGTTGTGCAATGCCCGCCAAGGTCAGAAGTGGATGTTGATTTCCTCTAGAACTGCAGATACGCACCATTGTTAGCTACCATGAACCCAGGTCCTTTGTAAGAGCAGCAGGACTCCTAACTGTTGAACCATTTCTCTAGCCTTTCAGATGCTGTAGTATGTCTTCTGCTCCAAATGTTGATTATTTAGGTTTAATTTAAATTCTAACATTACTCTAAAGTGAAATACAAATATCATATGAAAATAGTTACTTTTTCTTCATAATTTCCTTTCAAAAATTCTTGCTAACACTTTAGGGAAATTCTATTACAGTTCTTGCACAGGCCAATACTGTATCCTGCTATAGTTAGGAGAAGGAAATCCATATAATTATAACTATGTACATAATGATTTCAATATTTATGAGAAGATGAGTGTCACCAAAGTTGCATATTTTGACAGAAATACCCTTATCACAAGATTCTAGTGTAACATTGTGAGATAGAATACACTTAGAATTACCTTTGAAAGATTTCACTGTATGTGTTAATGTTTTAGTGGTTTTATTTATTTATTGAAATGCAATATCTCCTTGATTTACCCAAATCAGTTTTATTGTTCCTAAATAACCCACTCTGATATACTACTATGAGTTGGTATTGCAATATAATTAGTTTGGTATTTTTGTGCATGTATGAACAATTAAAAACACGTTCATTTCCATGTCTGTTAACAGATGTACCTTCTAGAATATTTTTCTCTAATCCATTTGGACTTGAAAGGATGGACTACTTCCTCAGCAGTATTTGGGTTCTCTCATCCATAATCTTATTGATGGACTCTTTGTAATTTGTAAAGCAAAATTAAAATCGACCTGTAATCTGTTAAAACGGTGCTAAGCACTCACATCAGCCATTAGCTCTGATAACTCCTTTATCTTTGTGAAGAAGGAAAAGCTCTTAAGTATTGATTTTAAATAAGGAAAGGTAGCTGCCAGGGTAGCTTTTCCTGCCCCGTACTTAGCTTGATGAGTCCTGTTCTGCTTATTTCAAAGTTGTTCTTTTTGTTAAACATGAAACAATACCTCCTTTTAGTTACTTGGAGCTGTCAGTTCAGAGCCTTGTCCCCTGCAGCTCCACCATGTCAGCTCCAGCCACATGTCTTCAATAGGGCAATTAAACAAGTAACAGTGAAAAGCAGATAAAGATTTATTAAGTCTGTCACTATTCAGTTAAGTAACACAGAGTTTTAGTGACACACCTCAAGTCTACCTTCTGAATTATAAAACGAAAACATTGGATTTAAATAATTGGGCAGTTTCTATGAAGCTAAGCAGCCTTATTCAAGGTGTTCTACCACCATCGTTATCTGTGAGGTGAATAATACCTCTTTAGAATATCTTTATTCCTTTCAGATCTGTTACTGTTAAAGTTTCTCATAAGGGAGGAGGGCAGAGCCATTCATTATCCAAATGTCATGCTCTGAATACTTGCCACTTTGTATATTTAATATTCTTCAAGTCTTATTTTAATATTTTGTATTCATTTTTGTTTAATATTTACATGATTACATTGGGCAATTCAAACCATGGTCACCAAAATATCTCATGTGTACAACTGGTCAATGTTACATTGCCACATACAAAATATAGCTCTTTATTATTACAGAAGAATACTAATCCTCACCCAAATATTCCAGGCTCTTTTCTTCATTTCTCAACTGTGATTCTTGTAGGCAAGGTAATCTAGTATTCCAAGCTAATTGAATATAATCTGTAGTAATTAGGTTACTAAAACCAGAATTCTCTCTGTTATATGATGTCAGTTCTTGATGGATGCACCTGTTTACATACAAAAAATATGTTTATACTTTGACACTTGAGTGGTAAGTTATTTAGACTAGTTTAACCAGTTAGCCCTTAATATTAAAAAATCATGTATATATATATATATATACACATATGTGTGTATAAATATTATACTATATATAAATAAAACTTTAATCATCCTCATGTATAATTTAAAACTATCATGACATTTTTGTGGGCTATATCCAATGTTACCTATGTTGATCTGCAAATCATGTGTGAATATAAAGAAGACATTGTATTTCATTTCTAATGAAAGACTATAATGATGATGAATCTGAAAATAATTTCCTTTAACTCAAATATTGTTTCTGATGATAGAAATAAAAGAGATTATGGTGTCAGAGTTCCAAATCTAAATGACCTACAAATTAATGAACTACCTTGAAGCATAAGTGGAAAATTTGAATAACAGTTGGACATTAAAATATGCAATATTATCACAAACTAAAAACAATATGATATACAAAGTTTCAGATTATTTTGTAGTGTATATTGAAAGAAATGATGTGAAATTGGTAGGTAACTATTTGTAACTTGTATTTTCCTTTGAATGACTGGTACTCAGAAGATAAAAAGAGGTACGTATAAATTTGCTGCTTAGGTTTCTAGCATAAATGGCACAGTAATTCCATTGATTATATTAGAGACCCTATAAAGCAAACAAAAATCACTTGAGAATAAATTTTTCTCTCAGAATTTTTTTCTTTATCCCCAGACATGTGGTTTATCATAGTATTCAACTACGAGAAGCATTTTTATAATGGATACAGAAAACTGCTTCTTGTGGAATGCTAAATTCTTCTTGATTTTTCTGAAACCATTATTTAATACAATCTGGTTAATTATTATAAATTTAATAAACTTCCTGAGTTTTAATAACTTTTCAATCTGGCTCAAACTTTTCTTAATGTCATGTATTTCCATAAGATGACAATCTTTTCCTGCTTAATAAAATCTATGTAAACTAACCAAAATAAACACTACCACATTTATTTATCATGGTTTACATTTTTCACATTCAGTGCACACAGTATAATTACTAATTCATTTAAATTAAGAAGAAACAAATCATAATTTACTTATATATCTAGCTAATCACTTAGTAACTATATGTCCTTTTTAAAAATTGAAAACAATTAGAAATATATCTTAATATTTAAAAAATGTAATTTTCTTCTTGGAAAAGATGTTATTCATGTATGGTTACTGAAAATAGTACAACTGCAAAGTCTCAAGAGAGAATATATGCTAAATTTCAAAATACAAGTTATAACTGTAGTTTATACCCAGAAAAATTACTGTGCGGCTTTTAAAAATCTTACTTTTAAGGGTTAAATGGTACTTTTTAAGTGGCTAGGAAAAAAATAATTATTATTGATTAGCAATTGACTTAGCTTCTCTAGAAGGATTATTAAGGTCTTAAAATACAGAATGGAATGTTATAAACAATATTGTGTTTTCAATCTGTCCTGGACTAACCATTTCTTTGTTCAAAATGCCCTTTTGAGACAGCTTATGCATCTCAGGAGCTTTGCTATAAGAAGCAATTTAGAACTAAAGACAATTTCAGCATTCAGAAAGAAGAAGGTTCATAAACCCTGACAGAAGCTGTGAAGATTCTAAGAGAATGGTGTCAAATAATTATAGCACCTATCAGTCTGTTCATTATATATTCAATAGTTTTATCAAGCAGGTTAATATTTCCTCTGAATTTCTGTGATTATTATAGAATAGCAATGTTTCAAAAATATATAAAATTGAAGACATTAAAAAATACAGAAAAAATGAAATATCTATTCATAGAGAACTTTGGCATTGGTAAGAGATACCCTGTGATACATAAATTTCCAGAAGACTTAACAGAGAATTGTGTAGAACTCACTTGAATCACATCTTTCTTGCTATCTTGTTTCCTTACTGAATACACTATTGTACGAAGAGGCGACTCTTTAATTTGCCAAACATTTTATTTTGTGAACATTTTCTCTAATAAAAAATAATTAGTAAAATTAGTTTATAAATAATTTTACATATAATAGTTTACTTCTCATGGAATATGTATTTGTGTTATAGGTCTATGGAAGAATTTTTAATTTATTCCATCAGTTTTTTCACAAGTTTAATTAACCCAAAGAACAATTATTAATGTCAGTCAATAATACAGTCATTGTATAAACACAATAAATTTCCATGATGCACTAGGCTTAAATTCAGCTTTGGGGACATTAGGATTGAAAATAGTATTCGCCCATTGGTTCCCTTCTCAGAATTCTTTCAAATTAGCCCTCTTGTGTTTTTTAATTGAACATTGTTCTTATACACTGCATTTATCCAACCTTCTGTTAAATCTTACAATATTTTTATTGGTGTGAGACTAACAATCATAAACATTAAAAAACTTATGCTAACTTTTGTTATTGTTTGTCCTCAAAGGACATAAGCATTTTCATATTAATTTCAGTATATCTAGTCTCTCACATCTAGTAGATTTCTGCCCCAGGTTTGGTAGAGTGACTTTTAGGTAAGACAGCCTACCTCAAATATACAAGATATCTGGGCTGGTTGTCTTGTTCTGTCACAGGTTACAACAAATAATTCAGTTATTGGGATTATGACTAAATGATATATTACACACAATGGCATTTCACAGACTTTGGTCTCCAATTAGGCGCAGCCATACTGACAATCCAATGTGAAACTACAAGTGCTCAAAGAAATAGGTGAACGGGTGCTATATAATGGACACAGGAGGTCAACTTTGTGACAGGTAAATATTGAGTCTAACAGACCACAGGAAAATGACTCATAGGAAGAAAGAATGAGACACTCTTCACAGAGCTAGGCAGCAGAGCAATACTTTCAAACTCCATGATCAATGTAAGTACATTTCCAAAAATATGAGGTGTTTGGGCTGATGGGTATAACACCAGTTCTAACAGTAAAGACATGAACTGTGTAAGGTAAGACATAAAGTGAACACTGGTCTCAGTATAGACTGGTTTTGAAAGTGAGTAGGGTCAAAGTACAAGCTAGGACCAGAGGATACAGCATGAAGAGCTGGAGGGAAAAACCTCATTGGATGCTGATATTTATAATGCAGTCAGTACTAGCATTCACTGTGTTCAGTCTGCACATAAATGAGGTTTTCAAAATTTATATTTCATGATAAATCCATACAAATATCACACATTAATTTTTATTCAAAATTCTACAGAGCATGCATTCCTTTCTTCATTAAAAAAGTATTAATTGAACAAATATTGATTATTTACCCTTTGCTATTGCTACCATATATTGGATAATATAAGATTTGATAAAGTTTGGAATCTCTAAATATACATTCATTCCTGATTACAGACTTGTAGTTCAAATTAGACAAAGAATATTTCTAAGCTCTATTAAAGATATGTTTTTGTTCATGATTTCTGTTAAATATGTAATATAGGGAGAATTTTAAGAATATTGATTAGTTTGTGAGTGTGGTTTAAATTAGACATGTCTCCAGACATCTATTTTCATCACTTCCTTCTTCCTAATGTTCCCTCCTGTTGTCATCTTCTTCGTATTGCTTTCTAATAGGGAAGAGAAAGCCTCAGAATGGTGGAAGGACAGGTGATTTCATGTGCCCTTTCCTATCCTAGTAAGCAGAATGATGAATCTTATCTTCTACAGTGATACTGTGCTTTGTGTCTCCCCTGTAAAAAATAGCCATTTAGCTTCCCGTTGAGGGAGATAGCTTAAATTGGATGAGTTCCTTTGGGAACTGAGGACCAAGGTCATTTTAGGTATGTTACATATCATGTCAAAGTACAGAAACTCTAGACCAATACAAAGTGAAGTATTTGCTACTAGGAAAACTCTGGTCCCCTTAGAAAATGAGCAATTAAGGAAAAAAAATAACTCTAGTGACCCCGAACATGAAAACCCAGCCACCACGCTTGTGAAACTAGATGAGCAACGTTTCTGAACATGTGATGAATTGCTTTGCTTTTCCTCAGTTGAGAGTAATGTCAAGGGGCTATCAAACAAGTTGTATTATAGAAATCAAGGATAACAGTGTAGACTATCATTTATAATGTCGTAAACATTCAGCATACAATGTCTCTCTAGTGTGTTCATGAATCACTTAACAGGTAAGAATAATTGTTCTTTGATAAAAATGCCAGGGTATTTAGTCAGTTTTATCCCTCTTCCCTCAATTTTCTATTATTTTAGGTGTTGTATAATTACAAAAGGAAAAGCAAAGTTTCGTGTAATGTAAACATGAAGACAGTTTATCTTTTGCTCTGTAAAGTTCTCCACTGTGATGAGTCTGTGTGCTGTGAGGAACTTAGTCTTTTTACTTTGCTATACATTGCTTCTTACCAAAGTCTGAAGATGACATCTCAGTAGACCCAGGAAGAGCCTTTTGGTTCTGGTAAAGCAGAGGCACAAATAAAAGAAGATAAAAGAAACCATAGATCTTTCTTTTCACAGTTATACTTTTTATAGCCTAATGGTATGTTGCAAAATATATCCCTGTGGCCACTTTCTGTAGGAAAGTAAAGAATTCAAAAGTCGATTGACAGTCCTAGATTTTAATCAGTAAACTAATAGTTAAAGAGAATACTAAGTATTTAATTTCAATGTTAAAATTACCCAATCAACTTGACAAATTAAGACTAAATACAAAGATTAAACAAAAAAATAGTCACTAATTGTTTTCAATTAATATGCATAAAGTGAGGTAACTTAGAAAAGAAAAAAAAAGATGAGTATATGTAGTTCCGGGAAGTCCAGTGTATATGTAAGGAAGTTAAACAATGAAATACTATTAAGAAGTTTAATAAAGGAGACTGGACTGATGGCTCAACTAGTAAGAGCACTGTTTGCTTTTGCTGAGAAAAGGAGTTCGATTCCCAGAACCCATACTGTGGTTAACAGTTGTCCGTAACTCCTGTTTCAAGGGGATTCAATGCCCTCCTCTGGCATTCACAAGCATTGCAAGACATGGGTGCACTTACACATGCAGGCAATGCATCCATACACATAAAATAAAATAATAAATTCTTAAAAAGAAATATTATAAAGATATACTATAAGAAAATCCTAAATAGTTTGATATAATTTATAAGAATTGTGTTCTTTGTTATTAATTCAAATATTCTGGTAGCTAGAAAAATCTTTCATTAAAAATTATTGCTAGAATTATCTTAGAATTGCCCCAGAATGTTAATTCACAACAAATTAAGTCACAGTATCTGAATGCAGAAATTAACTCTGATATTATTGTTCCATGAAATTGTGCGTATGGAAATTTCCAAGTGCAAAATATCATTTGTTAGTAGATATATATCCCATGTAAACCATAGAAGATGTACTCCCCTAACTCTTTCACTTTTATACAGAAATGCATGTTTGTTGCATACATTGTGAATGTATATATTAGTATTTCATTTACCTATTTTTAGCTTCTATTCTATGGTTTGCATATTTATTTATACCTCCCTCAAAGGTCTCAAAGGTTGAGATACTTCTGAGGATACCTATGACTTGGTGATAAAATAAGATGAACTACAACATGTTGAGAAAATTCTGAGTCTTCTCTCACAAGGCAATATGCATTTCCTTGACCTAAATTTAAAGACAAAAGGATAATTTAAAATTCATTTAGTTAAATACATATACATATATAAATAAAGAAAATGTTGCAATAATTTGGTCAAATTAGAACACTGAGTGTTATTTTCAACTTTTGGCTACTTTGAAAGAATATTTCTTGGGGACTGGAGTGATGGTTCAGTGGTTAAGAACACTGATTGCTCTTGCAGAAGACCTAGGCTCAATTCCCAGCACCCACATGGTGGCTAAGAACCGTTTATAACCACAGTTCCTGGGAATCCTATGCCTTCTTCTGACCTCCACAAGCATCACACACACACATGCATGTGGTGCATATACATACATACAAGCAAATCACCTATAATTATCAAACTAAATAAACCAGAAAGAGTCTTTCTTAGACATAAAATAGCATGGATAGTACTCACAAGCATCAGGCAGAGCATTTAACATCATCTTTAATAAAGTCAATTTATGAAATTTAAAATATCAGTTGTAGGGTATTCCAAGTGTATGATGCTTATCAATATTTTTCTGTTATTACTGGTACTCTCTGTATAAATATCTTTAACTTTGTCAAAATAATGGATAAAATTATATCCTAATAGAACTACAAGAAGGCCCAGGAACAAACGCCTTTGTGTTCTCTTATTCTCTTCATTTTTGCCAGTTGTGGCTTTCTCAGTTAGTCGCACTCTGTTCAATGAGGAAGTTTCTCTTGTGAGAGTTGAGACATGTCCTGATATTCTTTCAGCTCTCTGTTCTCCTATGTTGCCTGAGGTCGAGGTATAGAGGTTGCATCTTTGATGTGTCACTTAGGGCCGGGCATCTCATGCTTATTCTATGCATTTGTCCACTTATGCAACATCTGTTGCAAAAATTAACTTTTTTGATGACCCCTGAGAAATACATTCGTCTGTAAGAATAAGGATTCATATTTAGGATACAGTAAAAATCATGTCCATCTAAGGAAGTGACAAACAGCTTTTCTCTCAAATCAATGAACTCCTCAGAATTTATATTTGACTGTATTTACAGTACCACACATGAAATCCCTCCTATTGAGTGGACCTCATTTCCAGTTAGACAGCTGTTAATCATCACCCTCCAAAAAAAGTGCCATTACTCTACTAATAGCATAATTTGCTAGACCAGTCATTGTTCTTTTTAGGCTTTGCAATTGTATAGGTTTTAAATCAATCTAGAAAATCAATAACCTTTCAATATAGCACTAATGGGCAATCAGAGAAATTATTCATAGAAATACTGCCATTTACTATAATGGCCCCCAAAATATCTAAGAATGAACTTAACAAAAGATGTTAAAGATCTCTACAATGAAAACTTTTAAGAAGAGATTGAAGAAGACGTTAGAAGTTAGACCTCTCCCACTCGTAGATTAGAAGAATTAATGTGAAATGACCATTCTACCGAAAGCAATGTATAGATTCAAATCAATTCCAATAAAAATCCTCATGACATTATTTACAGAAATAGAAAAACAAAAACTAAAATTCACTTGGAATCACAACAGATGACTGACAGCCAACGCAATCCTGAGCACAAAGGACAAGGCTGTGGGGGTGATCATACCAGACATCAAACTATGTTACAGATCCTTAATCACAAAAAAAGCATGATATTGACACTCTGCTTTTTAATACTTCCTTCTACATAGAAGACAATTGATAAATTTAAAAATTATCAATTGAGCCTCATTTTTAGATGGCAAGATGAATTACTACAAGGAAGGTTGAAATAAGTATAGGATTCTACAGTTAAAATAACAGTAGAATTAAAAACTCATAATTTATAACAGACAAATCAATTATATGTAAAACAAAACTGTTAATTCAAAGAAACTAGCTTGTATATGGTAATTCATACCTAGAATCATAACATTTGGGTATCTAAACCTGGTTTCAGGTCTTGCCTGTGTTAGCTATGAAGTATGACACCACCAGGATTACATAGCAAGATCCTGATTCTTATTAACAAAAAATAATTTTTAAAAGTCATATTTTTCTATGTTTCCTGAAAATTCTTAGTAGACAATTTGATATATTTAATTGTACATATGTTTATCTCAGTGGATGAAAACCTACCAATAATTTAATCAACATTGACCAGTCCATTCCAATATACTTAGGCTAAAATAAATATAAGGTTTTCTCTATGAAAATAACCATTGTTTCATTCTTAATGATAACCCAAAAATCCCACTAAGAAGTACATGTAAACTGCGTAAATTAAGAGTGACTTACAGTTTTTCTTATTATCCAATGTGATTTTAAGAAACAGTTGTGTTGCAGGACATTTTAAACTTGTTTTAATACTTTCTATATCTAATCTTCATTTAAATTAGCATGCTTATTCAAATTTGCCATGTATTGGATCCCTTTTAATAAAATGAGTTAATTTCTTGTATATGGTTTTGTGTACATGTCTGTTTGCCTGTTTGTAAAACTCACTAAATTTAATGGAATTCTTGTTAAATTTGGTATATGTAAAGATTGTGCAAAACATTAGTTATCATTTTAAAAGTCAATTTTACTTTTTTTTTTTGGGGGGGGAACAGATGTATATTCTTAGAGAAAATTTTCCAGGTAATAAAATTCAATATTCAAGAATTTTGATAGGAGTTTGAGTATAGACCTATGGGTATAAAGACTCAGTCCATGTGGTCATGGGAATTTTTTATTTGGAACAAGATAAAAATGCTTTTGCATGCCCTAAATTTCATCCTCTGGACAGGATGAAAATTTTCTACAAACTTTATTATTAATCCTGTTTCTTAAGAGAGGGATCCAAGCATTAGTGTACTGATAGGCATATGAAGCCACAGTTAAGGAAAAGGTCAGGTTTTGTAAACAACTATATAAGACAGGAGCTTTAGTGCTTTTATATCATAACATATTTGTCTATAATCCAAAATAGTGACGACCCAAATAGTTTTTGAGCCACAAACTGAGAAACCATGAGAATATGGCCAACAAAGTTCAAAGTCAACTGGTAAATCCTCTTCTGGTGATATTTAGTTTAATTTTACATACAAATATTATTAGTAGACAAGGTTTCTTTGATATTTTATAGAAAACACAAAGATAGAAATGATAAAATTATTTTGAAGTTGATTATTTGTTTGAACTCACCCAAATTTTCACATCATTCCTTTCAACAGTTTTAAACTACTGTTTCTACAAATTTCTCATGAACTGTTCTTAGAATAGTTTACTTATAAATCAAAATCTTTTACATTAAGACAGTGCCTTTAAGTACTGCATTTACATCAGCTTCATTACTTAATATACAATAATAACACCAATTAGCTTATTTGATTCTCTAGTTTGAGTAAAACCTTTCCTCAGACCTTTCTGTGCCTTTGCTACAGTTAGGTCTTTAGATGCTTAATGAAACTTCCTCTCCACAATGCATGGCCACTTAGATTCTCACAAAGTGAATCTGCTTGGATAAAGGGTCGTGGTAGATATAATTGATTCAAATTAAGTTCCAAGATAGAGCAAGTCCTGAAATTCCATGACTTATAAGATTAGGAAAGACTGAAACAGAAAAAGATATCATGTGGAAACACAGAATCACAGAGGGAACAGGACTTATGTGGGCAGATATAGAGATCAAAGTCATAGTTTTCAAAGCTAAACAATATAGCAATGGCCACACAGTTGAAGATGTAGGGAAGAGTAACTTCTCAGAGTCTTCAGATAGAGTTTGGCCATGTTGCTCCCTCTATTTTGGACTAATAAACTCCACAACTGTGATTGTGAATTTCTGCCATATGACAGTTCCAGGAAATGAGCATATTCACTTTATTTTGAAGATTGGTGTTGTTTTTCTTTTTTTTCCTCTTCTTTCCTTTAGAAAAGGATAATTGCATTTCCACAAATAACTCTTAAGTGACTGCTTTTAAATCTGCAAGGCTATATGGACACTTGATTCCATGGATAAGGGAATACTCTGTTTCATTATTTCTCTTTAGAGTTGTGCTAGTAGAAAAAGCAATAGGCTGAATTATTCTGCCATTTACCCTTAGAGGGAGGAAGTAACTCTCCTTCAGAGGTAGTATGTTTCAAATACTACATTAGTTAAATGAAATTGAGTTCCACTGAGCATTGTTGAAAACTCCTATCCAAATCCAATTTGTTTTCTGAAGAGAATTGACTGGCCTGGTATGTTTAGTGCAACAAGTTACTTCCAGGATAATTCAGATAGGTAAACTGCAGTGTCAAAGACAGTTTTTAAATATGTGTTGTTAAATTTAGGGAAATGCTGCAAAGATTCATTGAATCTGCCAAATTAAATAAATACAATAGTCCAAACACTTGAAGACAAGGTCATGACCTTTAGTGACTACAGAATTTATTGGTGATACATCATGAATTTTATTTACCACTGATGGTTTATTGCATATCTCATGTAGCATCCTGGCTACGTTCATTGACCAAATCCTGATAGGCGGAGGGCTGTGGATTGAATGAAACACACACAAGACAGAGACACAGACACACACACTAGGTAGGAGGAAAGGAGAATGACTGACTGACTTTATTGAGAGGCATCAAGCCTTATATACCCTGAGGCGGAGCTTTGCAGGAGGTTAAAAGTTCACATTCTCAGGAGATATCCAGCCACATGATACACATCTGATGTAAACTGAGGAAGTTGCTGTCAGGCTAGCTTAAAGGTCAAGTTATTTATTTCAGAACTGCAACTGACAGGATCCTGCTAGCTCTTGGCTGAGAGCCTAGCACTAAAAAAGAAGGGAATGCAGGGGGGCAAGACCCTACAATCTCAGATATGACACAACTCTAAAATCTTCCCAGAGGGACTCTTCACTTACTTTTGAACATTAGTTACTCCTGAGGGAACGTTAATGGCTCATATAGTAATAAAGGTATGTATGTAAGTTCTCAAGGCATTTTCTGTCACTTATCCTGAGTATATGTAAAACTTTGTGTCCTAGGTGGCATCTAATATAAAATTATACTTGAGAGCTGTCGGGAGATTGTTAAACTTTAGTTTCCATGTAAGGAAAGCTTAATAACTAATTTTCTGATTATATTGTTTAGGCAGTAAAATTACACTTAATTTACATGAATAGAACTGACAGTTTGATATGTAGTTCAGATCAAATTTAATTTCTTTCTAAAATTACTAAGTTTAAAAACCAGCACTACAAAGTTATGTGTTTATATGAACATACAATTGGTTTTATTATAATTCTGTCAAAAATGTGCATGCATATAAATAGCTTTTTTCTCAATGCATAGTTGTATTTAGAAGACTATCTATAATAAGATATAATAGGGTGGTTTTCTAAACCTTGGTTTCAATTTTAAGCCATTTTTAGGAATGAATTTTGAAGAAGCTTTAAGTAGTAGGCATGGGACTATTGTTATTTAAATATGCTTGTGTAGTATCATATATATATATATATATATAAAACAAAAAGCCTCAAAATCCATTATTCAAAGCAATGATCATCTTTTCACCTTTTCATATGCTTACTTCAAATGAGCTCATGGGTGATTCTTAGGGCCATGGCGAGCTCTGGGATGCATCTAACTCCCAACCATGGGAATTTCAGGAGTGTTTCTGGCCTAAGATAGATTTATCCACTTCCCTTGTTATTTCACTGTGGTCCAATGTGATAGAAGTACTTATCTCTCTTTCACTCATATGTTTGTGAAAACTTGTACACATAGCAAACTGCTACATTTGTAGTAGCCAAAGTGGCCATGGAAAAGGCTTCCTTAGTCTTAGGCTCACATTTAGCATTATTTATTTAATATTGTTTTTGGAACAAAGCAAGACACTATCCCATTTAGATTCAACACATAAAGACATAAGTTTCACAAAAATGTCTTAAAAGGATGGCACTCTTGGAGAGACAGTGGATGGACCAACACAGAAGGACATTTAAGAACAAAATTCATATTCTGTGGGATATATATACATATGTATATATATATATATATACACACACACACATATATATATATATATATATATATATATATATATATTAAATTGAGTGTGGACAATAGGGGGGAGGTGTGCTTAATGAGGGGATATAAAAAAACAAAGAACCAAAAGTAGAACAGAATGAAAAATTGTGGTGTTTTTTATGACGTACTTAATTTTTATAATAATTTTATTGAAATTTTGTTTGTTTCATACAAAACATTTTAATCAACTTTATACCCCTTTCATCATTTTCACCTTCCTATAGAGCCCCCGACTAAAATTCACACAATCTGTCATTTGTGTTAAGGCCTATCAAGTCAAGTTAGTGAACTCAGACATCCCTCAGTGCAAGTTTATCCACCGGGGTTTAGTCAGCATATCTAGAGTTGCTCTCTTTAAAAAGATCAGTTCTTCCTCATCCTGCAGTAAACTAAGTTTACTTAGTCAACTAAGAGTAGACAAACTGTCTATTTCTACAGTTCTGAGCTGGGCTGAGTTTGCATGGAGGTTGTGCATTCTGGCACCATTGCTGTAGATTAAGATGAACTAGGCCCCAGGAGCCTGTACATCTCTATTTCCATATGGTCATGTACCTCCTCCCTGGCTCTTACAATCTTTTTGCCCCATCTTCTGTAATGGTCCCTTAACCCTGTTTTGGGGAAGTTTAATATAGTTCTATCTAAGGACCAACACTCTGCAGAATCCTATCCTCTACATTTTGGCCATTTGTGACATTTTGTATTCCTGGCCACATGTTGCATGAGGGAACTTCTTTAATGAGAATTCAGATGTGTATTGGTGGTCTCTTAACCCCTTGTGCTATGTTCAATGAGCCTTAGGTATATAGGTTTCATCTTAGATGTGCCACTTAGACTGGGAAAATTCACAGATAATCTCTGTTTGACCAGTTGTGGAATTCTGTAATAACTTCATCTGTAGAAAAAGAAGCTGTTTTGATGGGTGGTGACTTGATATACCTATCTGTAAATATAAGAATTTGTATTCTCTAAGATGTATGACCTCTCCCACTATGTGTATTTGTCTATGTTTACAAATACCTTGTCAATGAGCTTACTCCTATTGAATAATCTTTATGCCCAATCAGGTAGTTTTTGATTACACCCAAGTTAAAAGTGTCACTGAACCTATTTCATGTGCTATGCCAGTTATTGATATGGTTATTAGGCCCTGGAACTGGAGTTAAATCACTAGCTGATGTTTTCTTTTAGCAGCTCGCATAGTGCTTTCCAAAGCTGTAAGAGCTAGCCTTCAGAGGAGATTGCTTCCAAGTTAGTTCCAGCTCCAATCCTCCAAATCCTGTGTTGGAATAATCTACTATCTTCAGGAATAGGGTCTTACCTTCAGTTTCTGGGAGGCAATCAAGGGCTGTATCAATATCCTGTGTAGTTTTGGGAATCTCTTGAACTACCCTGGCCAACAACTCAAAGAAAGGTTTCTCCTATCTTTCACAGTTTCTTGTTATGTAGACTCCAGCTATATACATCGACTCATGTAGAGATATTGTATGCATAATTTGTCAGTGAGTTTTTGGACTAATATAATTCCATCTTTTATAATATTGTCTCTTCTATCTCAGAATTGTGGTAATTTTTGAAGTCTGTGAAATGTTTAAAAAAATTGGTTGGAGTCTCACTTTTGAAACTAAGGAGAAGCATCCCCTAGTGACACTTAGCATTCTTAGGCTATCATAAAGTCAGATTTAAAAGCTTAGATGGTTAGAGCTGGTAATTCAATGGTCTCAGTCAGCTCTTTTTCTTAGAAATCCTTTATAATTTTACAACTCATCCATCACACTATGTACTGCATTAAGTTAAAATTATAAAAAATGATTTCCTCATTTAGATAATTTATTCACTATACTCCTATGATAGTCAACTTTATGTAATATGTTCTTATCATACGGTTGCCTGAATTGCATTTTTTATTTTCATAAAGTATATTCATTCACATTTTTATTTTGATCTAGAGATCATTATAATCAGTGTGCTTCATAATCTCTGTCTTAAGTAAAACAAAGAGATTTTATGATTTCATATATACCAATATTACTTTCTTTAATTTACACATGTCAGGAAGGGCCATTCAAGGGATATCATTTGAGTTTAACCCTAAAAATGAGGTAAGAATGTTAGTCCAATAATTAGGGAATGAATACAAAACAAGTATTAAGACAAGATAGAATGTGTCGGTCAATATGCAACACAAAGCAGAAAAGAGAAAAGTGGGTATTTGTTCAGGAGGAATGTTGTTACCATGAAAAATCATGAACATCACCCTGTTAAATATTTGGAGATTTTTAGGAAATTATGTATTTTTTCCAAATTCTTGAAAATATGATTATTCCAAGTGAATGGTACAGTGTGTCAGTGTAGTTGGGGAGGTGGGATTTGAAAAATTGTAAAATGCCCTGACATTAAAGGCTTCTTGATCCCAGTTTCAGAGAAAGTAATGTTGAAAGGAGAGAAGAAGGAAGTTACACAATCTAGAAATCTAAAAAAAAAATGTCCATTAGCAGCGAAGACATAAAATGATTCAGTGAAAGTAGTTCTAGGAGCATGTTCTGGGATCTTAAATGAATATACCAAAATAAGCAGACGTTTATAAAGTCTGAAAAGTCTAGATGTCAAGATAGAAAGATTTTATTTTTAATACATTACAATTGGGTGTATTAGATATTTTAATGTAGTATTCAAATAGATTCAAATCCAGAGAGACTTTATTCTATTTTATGTCATAGTTTTGAGTCAATGTGCTAAAATTTATGACTTACTGAAGAATGATCTTTTGCCAGTGTTTCTTGAGATACAGTCCCTAAAAGGACATGCTGTTACACGCAAACTTATCAGCCAGCTTCATTCCACATGTGTCATTTAATGTATGCTAACTTTGTTAGGATCCAATCTCCTGGTATTTTATCAAATATTTAGAGGTCTCTGCGAAGTCACTTTTAAAATGAGATTACCATTCATATAAATAGACTTTGAATAAAATAAATTACTCTACATAACATAGATGGGCGTCATCCAACAATAGTTCAGGCTCTTAATGGAAAAGTACTGACTTTCTCCAGTGTAGAGGAAAGTCTGCTGAAGTCCACCTTCGAAGTAGACTCACTGCACTTTCCTGAGTGCTCCCTGTTCAGCAGCTTCCTGTTGCCTATTCCGTATTCTTTCTTCCTGTAAGCTTTCATATGACATAACTCTATTTCTCTAGAGAATTCTACTCAATGTACCATGAGGTCTGACTACTGAAGGCTTGGGAAATATAATTCTATTCTTATAAAAAGAATTTCCTTGAACTTTTCAGATGTTGGTAACATTTGTTGGTATTTTGTAAATGAAAAAAAAAAAAACAACAAAACAAAACATTAAATCATTAACTCCAGATGATAGATTAGTTTGTGGTTTCCCCAGGAATAATTGCTTTCTATATAAATATTTTTATATTCTATCAACCTCCTTTCTGTCATTATGAATCATATGCAAAAATCAACAGGAGAAAACACTAATTACTGAAAATATAAGTGAAAAGTTTTCATTGTTTGAATGCTATTACCATGAAAGCCTTTTGAGGAATGCCTTTGTCATTAAAGTAAACAACTCAGGTAACTCAAATAAGAAGTGTAAAGAAAAAAAATTTACCTTCCTTTATGTGTGTATTGTGTTTTTTTTTTACTTTCTGGTCTCTCTGTCAAATAGCATAGAAGAGAAAGATGAGAGCAAAACAGATCTTGCTCAGAAAACCTTCACCATAGTTTCTTGAAGTACCTTTGGCACTTGTTGAAAATTCTCTGAATAGATGAACATAAGACTCACAGAGACAAGTTTGCCCAGTATGGTCACTGAGATATTCAAAGATAGAAGACTTTCTATTCAGTGGCCATGTTTCAGAGTGATCAAATATGCCCAAGATAAAAGGTTTATTTTAATTAAAACAACTGTTTGAATGACTTCTGTGCTAATCTTTACAGAGTAAACACTAAAGATTTCTCTGAAGACCACAAGACTCACTTAATTTGGCCCCTGGACTTCTCCTTGACCTCATCTCCCCCACTTCTCTGTTATTTCCCTCTGCTCACATGCTACAGACTTATTTTTATTCTTCCCAGGTACAAAGTAAATTCTGACTGGAATGCTCTTCAGGCAGCTATCTGCATACAAAGCTCCTTTAATTCCTTTAGGTGTTCTGCTGAAATGTCATCTCCTCATTCCTCCTCTTACACTATACTGAATATTAATTATCTTATTTTTCATATTTATTTTATAAAAAAATATAAGGACTTATTATAGAGAACACATACTAATGAGATATTTAGAGAACCTGGAGAAAGATTTAAGATTTATTCCATTTCAGCCCTTAATTTACCAAGAGTACCAGAGAACTACAATTTTCAGCACTCACCGAGCATAGCACATTATTGGCTGACTAATGAGCCATGAAGACTCAGGGGAGCTAAGAAACGAGCTGGTGGTGAGTGGTATATGCCAAACAGATAGTGAGTCTTACAGTGTAAGACAATTAGAAACACATCAACATGCTTTTAGCACTTGTATAATGCATGTTTGATACATTACTTCATTCATGTCTATAACTTTTAAAATCCATATCTCTTCTTTAGACAAAAGTGTTGGGGCCTATTTTCTGTGTATCATTTTAATATGATACACTTATATGAAGGTGATTTTCATGAATTGTATCTATTTAATTCAAACATTTACCAGTTTCATACCTTGTTTTGCAATTTCACCAAGGTTAAGCATTTTTTCTTTATCTAAATTTTTTTCTTTATTAATTGAATCTTGGTAATTTATGTACAATATACTTTGATGGTTTTGAATTCTTCCTTTTTGCCCATCTCCTTGTTCTTCTCCATATCCAATTCAATATACTCTATTAGTTATACATACACAAATACACATACACACATGCACACACACATGCATGCACACATATGTTATGTATATGCTATACATATACATACACACACACACATATATATATAATGCACTCTATAGACCTTATTTTATACAAATACATATATGTATATGTGGGAGGGAGCTGGGGCAGTATTAAATCAAAGATTAAAGTTGGGAGAGTTAAGACACCAATAGCCCACACAGTTTCTCTTCAGGAAAGGTTTAGCTGGATAGTTGTGTGTGGGTTCCAAAATCAGGGAACCAAGAAAGGGAGGGTCCAACACAGATCTCAGGGACCATGAGGCAGCATGTGCTTCCTTTGGGATAGGGAGACAAACCAGAAGGGGAACAAAAAGTGGGGGAGGTCCTTACCCATCCACAAGGACCAACGGCACACAAAACCAAACTGGGGGCCTCCTCACTAAGGGGGTGCAGAGTCCCTGTTCAGGCGCCAGTTATTGGGGTTTCAGCACCTGGAGCCAGCCTGAGTGGATGGAGGGGAACTCACCATGTGGGGAGGGGGCAAGTAGATGCAGAGTTAAGACACACATTCTGAGAGCTGAATGGGAAGCAGACCAAGCACGTGGTACTGCAAACTCATTTATTGAATTGGTGGAAAAGCTTTTATAGGCCTGGATAGCCAATGACCTTATGAGGTGGGGTCCCAAATACAGCCAATAGTAAGTTTTTCCCCAGGTAGGCAGGTTCTTTCCAGGTGCTGGTATGATGACTACCCAGAGCAAAATGCCACTTCCACAGGAGCCATTTCTCTATTCCTCCAGGCCTGGCTAAGCCATATATAATATCTAATAATATATATAATTAGACTCTATAGGCCTCATTTTTACGTTTATAATATGCATATTTATATTTATATAAAATATAAAATAAGGCCTATAGAGTCGAATTGGTGGACCAAAATGTCCTTCAGTGGGAGTCCAACACCCGGAATTGGTTAACCTACCAAAGATCTCGTGTTTGAAAGAGAATGTATCTGCCCTTCCCAGAAGCCATCTTTTGTTACAATTTCCTTAGGAATTTTGGAGTTTCTTATCCACTTCCTCATGTCTATGCAGAATTTTTATTTTTTCTTATTTGAGGTTGCATGGGACTTGTGGACGTTGTTACTGGTGCTGAGTTTATATGAGTAGCTAACAGCTTTCTGGAAAAACAATTCCAGACTCTTACAACCTTTCTCTTCCTCTTTTGCTATGATTCCTGAGCCTAGGATGGGGTGGGGGTGAGTGTGAGCAGAAATTCAGCCTCTTGTTCCCTGCACATTGGCCATTTCTGGGTTTCTCTGTTAATTACCATCTGTTGCATAAGGAAGCTTCTCTGGTGAGAGTTGATAGACACGTTTTTTCTATGGATATGTCATTAAGAGTCCGTTTAATACTAAGTAGAAAAATAGTATTAGATTCTTTCATAAGTCCTGTGACAGATTTAGCCTTGAGTTTCCAAACCTGCTCTTAATATCAGGTGTAGGCTTCTAGAAAGTGAACCTTAACCCCAATGACAAAGGGGTTGGATACTCCTATAATGCTTGTGCCATTTTTTTCCAGTTGGCATATCTTGCCAGGCCAGGTGTTAATATAGGTCACAGTTGGGTAAGGATAAAGATTATCTTTTTCTTCCGATGGCTTGCATAGCAACTTACAGCACTAGAGCACTAACCAGTAGAGGTGAAACTTTGAATTTAGCACCAGCTTTATTTCTCCTTGATTGTTCTAAAGCTCATGTGTGCAGCGTCTTCAGCAATCACATCCTACAATTCAATTCTAGTGGATAACAAAGATCAGGGACAATGGTAAGTATTGTTTGTGGGTCTATGGGATACCTGCTTACAGCTTCTAGAGGGGGAGTACAGTTTTGGATTTGCATTCTTAAATTTTATTTTTATTAGCCTATGATGTCTAGAAAAGGTTATGCCCCCCTCCCGATTATAGGTTATAGGATAACTCATTCTGATCTCTTTTGATGATGTAATACATTTTGGGCTTCTTTCCCGTTTCCCCAGTTTTATGCTTGGTTTTTGTTCGGCTTGAGTCTGCATGGGTCTTGTGTGTGCTGGCACCATTGCTGTAAATTCATGTGAGCGAGTTCTCAGAACCCCAAAAAACTCCATTTCCTTGTGGACATCTATCACCTCTAGTTCTTACAATCTCTTACAATTTCCACCCCATCTTCTGATCTCTGGGTGGGTGAGTATTAAGATAAGGAAAAATATGAGATTATTTTTAGGATAAACTGGTGACTATATCTACTTTCTTGACAAAGAATGGGAAATATCCATATGTGATGTTATGTATTAATGAAATGTGAAATGAAAGTCTAGCATATTTTAATTTAAAAAGATTAGATAATTTTTAGATAAAATGCTATTATGTATGTGAAACTGGTGCTAATATTATTATTGTTCTTGCCGTCAGAATGTTTAAGAGAAAATGGAAGAGAATTGAAGTCAATATAGGCAACCTGCCAGTTTGTTTTATCTAGAACCTCTAAATAAGAATGTTCATGATCATAGTAAAATATATTGAATTTAAAGAGTTGGCAAACATATTCAGGTTATTGTATTTTAAAGTTCATATTAGTGAACAGAAGATAGCTTATTCCATGCTAAAATCAGTGTCTAGTGCTGATTTGATGTGAGAGTAACAGGCATATCAACAAACATGTATAGTATTTTAAATGTTTAAATGAAACATTTAATTTTATGTTTAATTTACTTTCCATTTTCAAGTGCTGAATGCTATGAAGAATGTAATTTAAAAATTGTTTATTACTTTATTGTAAATCAGAATGTCAAAATTTAGTGGTTCACTGGTCTAGGTGTCTATTCATGTGACTTATACATGAATAACCAAGAAGATTTGGATCAAATTACTTAGTAACACTCATTTATTGGAGAGCCATTTAATACTTTAGGAACTAGGTATAATTTTATGTAATACATTGAAATAAAATAGGCTACATTTTTATAATAAAAAATGCCTAGAAGGCAACAATAATCATAGCTTTTGTCACACTTGACAAGTATTATATTTGAATTTCTTATGAATTTCAGAATCTCTAACAGCAGATTACTCTGATAATATTCACAATAGTACGAGAGTATGTCAGATTTGATGTATCCTTTATTCATTTTACAGCTACACTGAGTCACCAATAACTATGGTGCTTAAAAAAATTTGTATAAGTGCTGAAGATAGTGATACATGCCTTTAATCCCCACACTGAGGAGGCAGAGAAACAGGCAGAATTTTTTGAGACTGAGACCAGCCTAATCCATGTAGGGAGTTCCAGAACAGTTGGGGCTACAGTGAGAACCTACCCCCCCCTCCATTGCACTGTTCTCACCAGCAGGTACGGCAGTGGAGGAGCTGGTCCAGGTCCAGCCGGTCTCCTCCAGGGGGCTGAGCAAGATGGTGTCAGCGACCAGGTCCCCTCTCCACTCTGGAGAAAGTCACCACACCGAGTTGGGAGTCTTGTCAAGGCAGGAACTCGTTTTATTGCATCAGGCACAGTCTTATATAGGGTAGGGGTTGGGCTAAAAACATGGGAAGTGAAGGACCAATCATTTTTCACCACATAGACTGTAGCCAGGTAGAAGCCATTTTGTTATGCCTTGCTGAGTCACTCCTATGCAGAAGTGGAGTGTCAGAGACAGGCTGCAAAACTCAAGTGAGGCTCAGAAAGCTGCACCAGGCCATATGTCTGGACCCATGAGGCCCAACACCCATCATAAAAAGAACATATACAAATAAGACTGTATCAGAGGATGTTTAAAGGAGAACTTAAAGAGACAATCAAAAAAAGAAACCATTTATAATGGGTTGAGTATTCCCTCCAAGTTAGTATCCTAAAACACTAATTTGCAATGGGTTTTAAGCGATGGACAGTTTGAAATATAATAGTGTTATTATTCTGGAGCCTTCATATATAAGATCAATTAGGATGAATACCCTGTTCAAAGGACTGTAGAGAGCCTTGTGTTCGCTTTTGCACTGGGTATGTGATGAAAAATTAGTAGCCCTGTCTGGAAAAAAGATCCTACTGGATCCTGGACAGGTTACATCTGCCTCAGACTCCTATCATTCACAATTCTTAACAATTCATTCCTGTTGCTCATGACCATTGTTATCTGTGGTACAGATACCAACCTGAACCTCAAACTGTACTTCAAAGCACAGCTATTCATTTCTGGAAAGAATTATCCATTCTTCTGAATTTCGCAAAAATAATTGCTTTGACTTTTAGTTCTGTGGAACATCTATTTTCTTCTAAGACACATATTTGTATCAAAGTGACATAATAGAATTAGGGTCAGCAGAATTTTAACATGTGAATTTATCAGGTTCATTCTTTGACATTAAAATCACAATATGCATTGATGAAAATAGCACTTGTAAAAACAATAGGAATGAAAACAGTAGTCTATACAACAAAGCATGCATGCTGATCTGTGTGGAGACAATTTCATTAGATGTATTCAGTAGTATTTTCGAACAGTGTAATTACTAGGCTCTCATTCTCCATAATCATGTGTTCCACACACAACTATCAATGTCAGACAACCCATTAAAATTAGTTTGAGGAAATAAAAAAGTTTAATTTTAGTGTTTTTTTCTATGACATTCAGTTATCAAAATAGCAATCAATGCTATTTAATTAAACATAGTATAAGATTGCATAATTAATAAATTAGTTAAACATGAAACAACTTGTTGACTTCTTTCTAAGCTTATGTTTCTTAAAATAATATCAGAATCAATTAATATTACAGATAAAGAAGTGAATCTTGCAATGAATAGTAACCTTTAGTCCATTTAAATTCATTGACATGAATAAGGGCTTAAAACTAGACTTATAAAAACTAGTAATATGAGATTGGAGTATTGATTAAGAGTTTTAAAGTTAAACAAATTTTAGATAGGTTTATTTATTACATTTGAGCAAACCCAAACAATAAGTTCAAAATTTTACACAATCCATTTCACTTTTGTTTAGTGTCATATTAAAATACTTATACATATGGGGACATGTATGAAATAAAGTCTAGAAAAATTGTTATGAATTCTCTGTTTTGACCATATTGCAATTTATATATGATATATTTTACTAGGTTTCTGAGAAATATATTTGGTTAGTCAACACATAAAGATGTCTAAAAATTGTTTATCTACCTGGAATTTTAAAAATAATATATAAGAACTTTACAACTACTTTTTAAGAAAATCTCTTCAATTTATTTTATTGTACTATTTTTAATCTTTTTATTAGATATTGAACACAAATTAGCAAGTAAATGAAACAAATGTCAATTTATTCATTAAAAAATAATATTCTGAACCTAATAGAAAGTGAACAGAATGTCTGCATCTTTAAAATTTTATAAAATTTAAATCAATTCAATATTTCTTTTGTTTTGGTAGTTGGAATACTTTCCCTCATGTTTAAAATTACACACACACTTTTCTTTTTTATATTCCGTCTTTCAGTTATTTTCAGTCACTTATCAACTGGATGTCTCTGTAGCTCTTAGAACCTACAGCTGTGAGGAAACTGCATGCTACTCTGAAGAAACATTTCAAGAAACAAAATCATTTTAACATATTTTCAAATTAATTTCGTTGGATTTACAGTCTGTCATATATTTAATTTTCAATCAAATTTTCAAGCTACTTATCATTTCATTGTTTCTCAGCATTTGCATTAACTATAAAAATCTTTAATTACTTTTGAAAAGAGTAATGATTAGGGTGTAAACTCAGAATGAAAATGTAAAATGTTATGAATTTATCAATTTATAAAATCATGTTTCTACAACTTTCTTCTGAAAGTTTGTGTGCATTTTCATGTTTCTTTAAAAATGATGTGGATGCACATATATAAAAAATAAAACTCAAAATTATATTTTTAAGAATTTGTTTTTGAAAAAGAATTTTTTCTCTTTGATAACAGATATTCCTGGTCTATTCTGATTTTAGCCATAAGTTGACTTTCAGTCTGTGGAATTACATGACTAATATCTTAGGATCTAGTTTTTAAAGATATTCTTCTGTCAAAATAACAAACGTATTTAAACAAAAAGGTAATTTCATTGTTCCTGTATAATGAGTATCCAAATAGTTTTATGCTACCTATTTTTTAAACATATTGAACATTTTAGGTAGTATAAATCATGTGATGTAGAAAATGGTATAGTTGTCTAATTAGAAAAAAATAGGGTCGGATTTATGATTGTGTAAATGAACAGATTAATAGTCTGGAGCGCACCCTTGATTATCTAGAAACAGCTGGTGCCCTTTTGCCATGGCTTCAAGTGAAGGTCCTAGCTTTAGGCTTCTCAGCCAGAAATCACCCCAGCCCAGAAGCCCTGAATCCCAGCAGCCCCAAGCTGCCAGAATTCTGCACACAAGTGGTGTCCTCAGCTCACACAAAGACATGCTGTTGAGACCAGAAGGTACCCTTTTAATTGTGTGCATAATTTTAGCCTTGCATGCCTTTGCTATTTCTTATCCTGTGAAAAATACTTTTAAAAACTAAATTTTACTATTTAGCTTAAAAGAGTATAAAAGTCTGGCACAAAGCTTTAGAAATTAAAGGGTAATAGTAGAAAGTAAGGAGAAAACCAAGAAGGGTTACTATGATATAGAAACAAGCAATTAGAAATGAAAATAAACTTAATATTTAATGTTAATTTAAAATATAATATTTCATGATACTGCTGAGGTGGCTGAAAGGTTAAGAGCACTGGCTGCTACTTCAGAAGAACAGGGTTTGAATCTTCGTACCTATATAGCAGCCAATACCCATCAGTAACTCCAGTTCCAGGGGATATGATATACTCTATGACATCTGGGTACATCGCATAACACGGGTGCATTTATATACATTCAGGCAATATACTCATATACATTAAATAATAGTCATAAATAAAATATTAAAAAGTAAATAAATAACATTTCATGTGCCTGTCAAAACTTTAAAAGAATACATTTTTTTCACCTTGCTATAGCTCATTTAAAGTAACACAAATTTCAAACTACATTGACCTACTTATGAATATCTTTAACTTTTTTTTTTTTGGATAAGGAGTATGTTGACTGATTTCTAAGAAATAGTTAGGCCTAGTGCATTTGGCTTAAGAGTTTCCAGCATATAATAAAACCACAAATAGTGTGTCATAGGAAAAGGGAACTGTTCATTTAGTGATATGTACCTAATACTTTAAAAGTGTTATTATTGTTACAGTAAGAGGACTTAGAAGATAATGACACTTGCCACCAAGCCTGACCTAAATTTCAGTCCAAGAACCAACATGACAGAAAGAGAGCTCCCACTCTTTCAAGTTGCCCTCTGACTTCCACACATGTGACTTTATGTGTGGGCTTACAGACTTGCAAAATACATTTGAAAAAGTAATAAAAACTCAAATGAATAAAAATAGCATAATTTAAGTCTGAAATCCACATTTCTTTCCTTATTTCCTAGGGAAAAAAATCTGGCGTTTTAGGTATTTAGACATTGAGACACCACCAAAAACAGTTTGAAGAGAATTCAAAACATCAGGGTTTACTATTAGCGCTTTTAAAACACATGTGTGTTTTTTTTTTTCTTAAGTACACAGTTTTAATAACAAAAGCCTCAAGTGGATGTAAATGATTCATAGGACCATGGGAAAACTGCTTTCTGATACTTCCCTGGTGTTTTATTCTCTTAATTTAGCATTTTACCTCGATGTAGGTAACAGTTTTTCTCAACTGCCAGATTGAAAACAATGATTTTTAATCAGCTTGCCATATATAACATTAAATGAGAACTTCAATCCATTGAAATTAAGTAGGGATAAAGACTATTGTTGTCTAGTACTTAATAGTGATAAAGTGATGGGTACTCCTAGTCTGAAAAATCACTTCAAAAGCAGAGCTCCTTATTATCTGAACATCTTCATTTGTCTTTGTTTTTATACCAATGGTGTTATCAAAACCTCAGTCTCATAGAACCAGGATTACCAAAAGAATAAGAGACAAAAAAGCGTAAAACATAGAAAAGTTCCAAGTAAAAGAATTTTTATCTCATTAATATTCAAAAACATTTGTAGAACAGCTTTTTAATCACTTGATGCAAGTTTTAAAATGAATTGGTTTAAGGTGCCCGAGTATAGCATGGTAGTAATATAGATGGACAATAGCGGGACTGAAACAAACAAACAGACAAAGCAAACAGCATAAAGCCACACTCTTCTTAACATGAAGCATCATCTGGCTTGACTAGTTATGAGAAAGTCATAAAATGGAGTGAGTTTCACACATAGATGGGAAACCACATTAGGATGCTACTAAAATACTTTAGATGGTATGTTACTTCAGACAGAAGGTCCTTTGTCCTCTAATGCAACCTGCGATGTATACTATTCAACTGGGTAAAAGATCTTACTTCCTGTCAGCCGACTTGGTGATGAAAAGTGAGAGAAAACTGTCATTTTATACTACTCATGTACTGTATTTTGCTAGATCTGTAAAAATGACATTGACATTTCTGACACATATGGAGATTGTCCTAATATTTAAATAGCATATTTTTAGGATACTAGATCAAAGAGTAAGAAACACATTTTTCTTTCCTTCATCAGATTTTTTAGTTACCTGTATGTGTGTGTTGGGGGGGTGTGTGAATGTAACTGCAGGTGTCCATGGAGGTCAAAGGATGATTTGGAGTTGGAGTTATAGGAGATTGGGAATCAACGTGGGTACTGGGAATCGAAATCCCATCTTCTGGAAAAGTAGCATGTGCTTGTAACTTCTGAGCCATCTCTCCAGCCCTGACATATTGCCAACCCTCCTAACTTCCCTTTGACCACCATAATTAATTTAGGAACCCCCCCCCCCACACACACACACAACTCCACACACTCAAAATCACATCACATCAGAGAGCTTTTTCACTGAGGACACATAGATCAGACTCTCAAAAGTAGAGATCTAACTACAAATAATTTACATCAATGAGCAGGCATCTGATACACTTTAAGAGGAAGAGACATTATTTCTCAGTCAGAATTAAGTTTTCCTCCAATTTGAGACCATTCCAAAGCTAAGCCAAACACTGTATGCAAATGATGAAGTCTGAAAGTTTCTCCGCTGCGAATCCTTGCTACAAACACCTATCTGCCTCTGCTCTGACAGTATTAATAATTCCTTCTCGTAGACAAAAAGACCTTCAAAAGCCAGGGTCGCAGCAGAAGGAAATAAGAGAAGCTGAAAAAAACAATTAAAATGTGCTGTTCAGACTGAACTTGTATTCTGAGGAGTAACTGCTCAATGAAACTCTAGCAAGAGGGATTCATAATGTATCACTATAAATGAATCTGCAAATGGAAGATCAGTGTTACATGCGTATTCATGGTATAGTATGTAACAACATCAATTTATTTTTAATTGCGACATAAAATTTCTGATAACAAAATCCTGGAAAAAGGCCTTTATTTTAATTTTTCCCCTGAAACCAGTTGAATGTTCCTTTTATCCACAGTATGCTGATATAAGTTCCTTTCCTAGTTTCAGTATTTTGTGTATGTGTGCATGTGTGTGTGTATGTTCATGTGTTACCCAGCTGTGAAAGGAACTTTATAGCTTCACACCTTTGTTCTGTAACTGTGTCGTTACCCTATTTTTTTCTGTTAGGGGTGCATCCTACCTTCTATCTAAAAGAGATACAAGGAAAGACCAAACATACCAGCTTATTCTATGAGGCTGTTTTATAAAAAGAAATAAAAAAAGCAAAATATCTTCAAATAATAAGAAACATGTTACATAATTCTCTGATCCAATATGACCTTATTCAAAATTCTATATATAATCAACTTTCATTACATCGAGAAAAAGAATGCAGTTAATTCTTGAAACAAGCATTGTTCTATTGATCAACAAACAGAAAGAGATACAAACCTCTTTTACATTCAAAAAGCTTCAAACAAATCATAATAAAAACAGCGCCCCCCCATACAAGCAGTTAACTTTAGTGATATTGGCTCTATTTTCTCAGCTGTTGACACTATTATCAGTGGAAAGATGGGATATGTGACTAGAGGTTTTCATATCCCTTAAGTGGGGAACCAGTTTGTGTCTGAAGAAAGGGGGAATTTCAAGTCCTTTGCAACCTGTCACCATCTGAGAGTTATTAACTTCAACCTTCTTTCTCTCTTTTTAAATTTGACACTGATTTGTCCCATATTTCCCAGAGGCCTCTGTGTGCAATTAGCCATCGGACTCACTGAGTAATTACTTCATTTTTCATGTAAAATGCACTTGATTTATTATATACTTAGGAAGGAATGGCAGAGATAGGTCAACAGCAGTTAAAGAAGATTAAAGGCGATATGCTATTTAACTGTGGAAGCAATCAATCCCCTTAAGACTTCTAGCGAAAAGTATGAAGGGTGCCACTCAAACTTGAGCGGAGGCTTTCTAAATGACATTGGTTCTATTTTGAAAATTAACTGAGTAATTAGAGGACATCCTTAAAAAAAACACCCTTAATAAATAGCTAAGTAGAGTGAAAAGTTCAAGAAAAAATAAGTTATTAATCCTCAGAAAGTTTTCCATTGTCCTTAGAAAGTGTTTATCAGTAGAGTTTTACTGAGTTAAAATGGGAAATGAGACTCTGGTCATAATATCCCTATTTCTACTTTTAAGAGATCTTGCTAGCAATAGTGTGGCTAAAGCAATGCTTTTCTAAACGTATTTGTCTTGTTCATGGATTGCAGTGGTTACTGTTACTTAAATACGTGATATTTTGTAGAAATACAGAAGATAGCAGAGGCGTAGGATGAAGAACAGTTGTTTCCTGTTGGATAGGTACTCACATTTTATGTGTCGTTTAGTAGTTGATAGTACAGTGGAAAATTACACTTCAGTTGCTTGGGAAAACACATTTTAGCAAGATGCCAGTACTTTGTTTCTGTTTGTACAATTGCACTATCACTGGGAGCTTCCTCTGTAGAGTAGTTTCCTTCAGTGGAGTTGGCATCTGAGGAGAGGATAATTGAGCAACCTTGTGTTGCTGAGGAGGAATGCCAAGCCAGTAATGGAAAGCTCCCCTGTGAAGGAGCCTGCTGAGAGTTTCCATTGCCCAGGATCACAAAGCAGAGGTGCAGCTTTTAGAAATTATCAAACTAGTTTCAAAGGGACCACACATTCACTTTCTAGGCCACTTTTGTTTCTGTATTTCTAATACTAGCCATCTGAGAGATGATGAAAATAAAGGAGGAAAAATGAAAGCTACTCCATCTACACCACTCTCCTCTCTCTTTTAACAATATGTTCTCTGGTATTTATATAATTGATATTTTCTCTGCAATAACATCTTTTGCCCTTTATTTTTAGAAAATATAGCATATTTTATCTCCCAAAGAATTAAGCACTATAGATTTATTCATTTTGAAGTATATTCAAAATACTTATGGTTGCCTGGGTATACATAAGAAAAGTCATTAGTAATGGAATTTTTCTTGAATAACCTGCTACTTCATATTTTCTTTATTATTTTTTATATTATGTATATGAGTGTATTGCCTTCATGTGTATAAGTGTACACATGTCATGTAATGCCCACAGAGATCAGAAGAGGGTGCTGGATCCCTGAAACTGGAGTTACTGATGGTTGTTAGCTGCTTAGGGGGTGCTGATATTCGAACCTGGGTCTTCTTCAGGAACAGCCAGTGCTCTAAACCTTTGAGCATCTCTCCAAGCCTTCGTATTTTATTTTAAATCTTAAATGTAACAGATAATCGCTGTACATTGTGGAGCACAGTGAGATGTTTTGGTATAGTCCTAAACTGTGTACTTATCAATTCAGTATATTTAGCTTATATATCATTTTAAATATTTTTCTTTGTCGTGAGAATATTTAAAACCCCTCTTTATCTTTTATTATCATTAAATTTTGTTCATTAACAACTTCATACATGTATGAAAATGTATGAAATATGTTGGATTACTCCCTCACACCCTTATTTCCTTCTTACCCTTGTAATCTCCTCTACTTCCTTAGAGATATCTTTCAGTATTTACAAGATTTTTTTAAATAATGAAATTCACCTTGAATTTTTAAAATTAATTTAGTTTACAGTTTTAACTAATTCTTAAAAATATAAAAAGGAAATTTGTTCCTTTTATGGTATAGAACACATTGATCTCAACAGAGCAATCTGCTATTCAGACTTTAAATTCAAAAGGCATCAAAACTAAGAACTTTCTACCTTGGGATCTCAGAAATATGCTTAAATGGGCACCTTGATATTTCTTGAGGTACATAAAAATGAAAGAGAGGGAGAGATAAATGAAGGGAGATAGAAACCAATTGCTTGCAGCTCAGAGTAGTAGGAAAGATTTATATTACATACACAAGAAGTTGAATTCAAAGAGAAATGAGAGTCTCTTTGTCTTTTACTTTAAAGAAAAATGATGCAGAAATAAAATATTTGCTGGTTGGGTTCTTTTTCTTTTCGTTTTTCCTCTTTACTTTTTATAAACTTTTAATAAAATAAATTGCCCATCCATATTTTGGTTTTATGCTTGTGTACAGTAAATTGGGTAAGCTTATAACGTAAGAATGGAGATGATAGTGAAGACAAACATTTGACAGAACTAGTTATATTCTTAGGGAGTATCCTGTAAACATATGGTTTTCTTAAAGCCAACAATCCTTAACTTTAGTGTCCCAGTTCATAGCAGGTCCAAGACGTCATATATTCCAAACACACTCATATTCAAATCTCAAAGCCATTTCTCGTTCTGCCTGCTCAAGTAGTTATGTGATGCCCTTTGCTATCACTATGGCATTTGTACAAATCACTTGATAAACTCACAATACTTCTATTTTCTAGCTTAAAGCAAAGATCACTATGCAGTTTATTTTATAAATAATCAAAAAAGGTTGTTTTTAGTCAAATAATCTTGTTTTATTTAAGAATTTGGGTCTTCTTTTAGATGTGCTTGTTGATAATATAGATGTCTTTGAACTTCTCTTAATTGTAAATTAGACATCATTTTATTTCAAGTGTCTGTCACTCTAACGGAACTAAATCAGAGTGCCAAATGGATTGCATAAGGTCTGAATGAGAGAGAACTGATCTCTAAGTATCCATAGAATCAAAGAACATATTATCAGGAATTAACAAATATTTGTGTCTTAGAATAAAATATGAAATTCGGTATGGGGGAGAGAGAGGGCGAGAGAGAGGAATAGAGAGAAAGAGAGATCAGAGCCTTTTATAAGTAAATATATATATATATATATATATATATACATATATTTCAAATATGTCATAAATATGTCATGGTGTAAGAATTCAGTTCAAAAACATTTCTGGCCCTTGAACTGTATACTTTTTTCTACTTTTGTTTTATCTTCATTTTGACAAAATCATTAATCAAAATATTTGCACAAGACAGGGTACTCTCATTTTTGTCTTTCCTAGCACCTCGGGATTATCGTCACTTTATGCAACATTTATTTCACAAACTTCAGGTGTTCTTTCTTGGTGCCTTTTCAGTTCATCACGAATATTAACTAAATTATTCTTTCTCTAAGGGCCTTGCAGGGTGAAGACTCCAATCACAGAAGGCAGTTTTCCCTTCTTAAAAGAAATAGAGAATTGACTTCTGACTTCTTACTACTACTTTTTTATTTATTTATTTTTTTTTCTGGGCAACAAGCATAGTGAAGCTGGTTACTCAGTTCTAACAGCAGAACAAGGAAAAGAAAATGTGATTGCAACTTCTTCTAGAGGAAGAGCTAGAACAATGCCCAATTACCCAAAAGGGGACATGCCCTAAGGAAACAGACAAAAAGCACAACATGGGAGATTCAAGTAGACAGAATGATTTATGTGATGCTTAGGAGCTAATATCTAAGGATTAAGCTGTGGGGGTTTTGGAAGAGGTCTAAGTCAAGAATAACACATGGCTTAGACCACAAGGTGAAATCTGAAGACAGTGAAAGGGAAGAAGGCAAGCTCTATCTCGGGCATGCTAGTTTGAAGTACCTTTTGAGGACACAAATAAGATGTCTGAGAGATGTCTGAGGGGTAATGGAGTGAGTGTTATGTGCAGCCACCAAATTAGAACAGCTTGAATCTTAAAAGAGTGCTAAACAGAGACAGTGAATGATTTGAAAGAATCTTGCTTAGCACAAGAATAAGTAGGCTAAAGAAGGTATTACTTTGTTTTTGATTTGTTTGGGAAAAAAGCAAAAAAGATTTAGACAAGTGGAAATGCTAATGGAATGTGCCAGAACAGAAGGGGACATTGAAGGCAAATAAAAGAGACATAATTGATAGCATTTACTTTCTGTGGAGGAAGAAGGAAACAGAGCACATTTGAATGCATTAGAATTGATGAGATTGTAGACAATGATAATTTAGAATCCAGGAAACAAGAACTGGTAAGTAAGGAATTGAGGAGGATTTTAAAGTGCTACAAACCTGGGAATTCCACATAGATGATATCTTTTTCCAATAATTGACTCACCATTTGGAGTTTAGAAGGCTTCCTGATGATATCAGAGTGAAAAGGAAGGGTGAGATTTTAAATTGACATTGAAAAGAAAGGAAGTTTTATAAGAGAGTAATAAAAGCAGAATCAGGAAATTCTGTAGAAATTTAGGTGATATAAAGACTGTAACAGTCATAACAGCTAAATTCTAGAGTTTCTTCTATGTGCAAGTGTATACACACACATATACACATAAGATAGTGAATAAATTTTTAATATAACAATGTAAGGTAAATTGGCTCAGGCAGAAAAGATAACACTTTCAAAAAATTCTATGCGTGTACATATTTTAGACTAAATTATTCTTTAAAGATTGTGTCTCTCTTTCTAATTTCTAAATGTATATCACTGTAAAATATACGAGACTTTGTTTGGAATATGACTATAAACACTTCAGTATTTTGGATTTCTCAGAGGATTAATACTTGGGAGTAATCACTTTGCTTTTCTTCTTCTTTGAACTCAATTTTAATATCCCTGTAAGTTTTTTTTCTAGATACTGTGTTGCAACTCTAAATCATAATGTCACTATTATGAAGTTCAACATGATAATGAAATGCAGACATATAGCATGCACTGATTAAATTCAAACACCCTTAGTCCATATCCAATTCCCCTTACCAGTCTTACTAACATTTAGTTTCAAGGTGTGAAAGCAGAGACCTAGTACTGATCTTTCTGTGTCTGTGTATTTTCACATAAACTGATATCCTCCAGGTTTATCCATGCTCCAAATTTTATTTTTCTTCATGGGTCAATAATATTCCATTGATTCTATGACACACATCCATATATACATATTATAACTATTTATTCATTCCTTGACAGTTCTAGGTTGATTTGGTATTTTTAACTACTGTGAATAATTCTGTAACGCATAATGGACCTGCAGTAATATTTGTCATGTTGATATTGCCTTTGCAGATATAGCAGCAATGGGAGAACTTGATTGACTGACAGATGTATCTTTAGTTTAGCAGAAGCTCAATATCCCTTGCCATAATAGTGTGCTAATTTACATCAAAGTGTGCAAACTCATATCAGTTTCTGTTACTTATTTATGCTGTTTTGATTATAGTCATTCTAACTTGAGTGAGAAAATATCTCATTGTAGATCTGAATTACTTTTCCTGGTGACTAGAGATACTGAGCAATTTTCATTTATTTGTTTGCAATGTCTATTTCTTGTTTGTGGGAATAAGCAGTTAATCAAAATACTTAAGTTGGATGGATTTTCTGTTCTGAAATTTTCAAAATTTATTTTATTATATTTTATAGATTTCACAAAATACATCTTAATTATATTTAGCCCCCTGTTAACTGTCTGCACCCCCCACTCGTAGCTCACAGAACTTCATGCATTTTGTCATCTATGTTGTGGTCTATTGTGTTAAGTTTGTGCACCCAGATGCCCCTCTGTATGAGTTCATCCACTGGAAGCTGTTCAGCCTGTCTTTCATCACTCCCTTAAAGAGGGCTCATCTATAGCACTGTAAACATAGTCAAATACACCTGGTTGATGAGGTCATATTTTCAAGAAAACTCTGAGTCTGTTCTGAAGTTTTTGAATTATTCAAATATTCTGGATAATATTCTCGTCAGATAAATGTTTATAAAATATTATCTGTGGCTCTGTACTTTGTGCCCTCATCCTATTGATTTTTTCTTAGCTGTGCAGTAGAGTTTTAATTAGATATAATTCCATTTGTGCAGTTTTGCTCTTTGCTTTTTACATTTACAAATAAAATATGCTGGGGGGTCAGTGGTGAAACACACTGGCTGCTCTTGCAGAAGATCTGGGTTCACTACCCAGCATCCACATGGCAGTTAACAACCATTTCTAACTGCAGTTTCAGGAGATCTGACGCCTTCTACTGTTCTCTGCTGGCTCTGCATAACACTGGTGCACTAATAACATGCAGGGAATACGCTCATACACATAAAATAAAAACAACACATAAAACATTAAAAAACACACAACAGAAATTATGCTGGTTATTCTTCTAGAAACACAAATTCTCTCAAACACAGTTTTCAAGAGGAAATGCCAATGTTCCATGGTAAAAGACAGAAATAAATGGAAAATAATGAGAAAGCCCTTCTGATACTTGTGAGACAAATGGAATTATTATCAACGAAAATTGGTAATATTTTATATAATTTTTAAATTCTGAGGATTTGTCATATAAACTATCCTTTCTATTATTTCTGTTACTTTCAGTTATTTAATTGAGACTGAGTAATTTTTATTAAATGTGTCATGAATGAGTTTGAAATCTTATCTTAGGAACAAAAACCACAAAAATATTAAAGTTCTTGCCCAACTACTGATTTGCTTTCCTTCCCTCCATTTGTGTCTAAGATCTGAATAGCCAAGCACATTGATTTTTATTTAACATCATCCTGCAATGATCATTGCTTGCCTAGATTACCTGAATATAATCACCAGTTGAGGCAGCACTGGCAGGTATTACCCTTGCTTCAGTATCTGTATCCAAATCCAAAACGTTCTATCAAATATATCATTTTATATTTAAATGTCTTACAAATTTTTAATCTTATAAAAAGCATTGCAAATTAGTGCCAGAAAGATGGCCAAGAGCACTTACTGCCTTTTCAGAGGACTTGAGTGGTTTCTCAGCAACCACAGGGAGGATCATACACCTCCAACTCTACTTTCAGAATTTCTCATGCACTCTTCTGGCCTCCATGCACAAACATGGTATACACACACCAGCACACATGCACATCACGAATGCATAATAAATCTTTTTAGAAATAAAAATATAGCATTCTTGTATGCTTTCTCTTTTCACTTCTGTTCCTTCAAAGAGAGCCAGGTTCAGGGAATGATTCCATTGATGCTATCATTTGTGCAATTATTTTCTATGTGACAATGGGGAAAATTCTCCTTTAAAAGCATCTTTAAGTAATCTCTTCTCACCCTTCATTTGGCTTTTCCCTGACACTGTCTCTCGCTTCTGAATTGCAGCTGGTATGTGGATTATTACACTGAATCACTGTGTTAAAATACAGCTCCCACGTACATATTAAAATTATCTGCATGTTACTTCAGGGAAACAGGGATGCTCTATAGTGTATGAAAGAACACAGCCAGAACAAATGAGTCACTCTCATTCCCATCAATAGTATCGTTAGTTCATTTTTCTTATATCATCTCCCTCTCTTAACTCATTTTTGGGCACCTTTCTCAGTTTCTCATCCACGTCATGGTTTGGACAGCAGAGTAGTGCCTATTTTGCAAGATGGCACTAAGCCTGACATGAGTATTTTTTACCCAGTACATTTGCAGAATCTAAGTGTCACGTGATGATAAATTCTCACAAGGATGATGATGAGTATGGAGAAAGTGCATGATAACAGCCATATTACAGAAAGGTGATTGTCCACAAAAAGCCAAAGAAAAAATGAGGTGAATTTGAAGGATATCAATGACGCTTCCTTCAACAAATTGTTTATAATCCACTTTAAACCAGCACTAATCTAATGTTATGTGATGACAAACTTTAAGAGCAAGAGCAACACGATGTGTTCTTTTTTAAAATGGTCATACCATGGCAATGTACTATGGTGACATTACAATATGCTCACTATAAGTATCCTGATAAGAATAGTCATGGAGTTTGGTGAAGTATCATAAAATAATAAAGAATTAAGAAGTGATTTTTATCAGGGATACCCTTGAACTTCCTCCTTCATTACCTTCTACAGTACCAGGATTATAGCTGTTTACCACCATGACCTCTCTCTCCTCTCTGAGGACTGGAAATTAGAAACCAAGATTCTGTCAGTGCCTCCCTCTCTCCAAGGGCTTTAGGAAGCTTTTGCATGTAGGTTATTAAAGTGACTGAGGGTAGTACTTGCCTCCTGGATTGCAACTACCACTCTAAATCTGTCTCCATGGTCATAGTTCTTCCTGTTCCTTCTATGTGTCACTGCCATGCATCCTTTATAAAGACACATTTGTCTTGTCTCATGTAAAGTGCACTGATCCCATCTTCACATCTTTAATTATATGTGCAAAGATCTTCTATCCAAATAAGATTATATTCATGTCCAGGAAATTGGTTTGAATACAACTGTATTAAGAGACTACTAAATCTTTATACTATACATAGTTTATATGATTGTTGTGTTTCTTAAAAAAAGGTGGTATGATAGTCCTTTCTCAAATTTTAATTGCTTTTATTAGTTAATAATGGAAGGCATATGATACTTAATTTGAATATATTAATAAAATATTTTCCAGAAGATGATGAATTTCATCAGTTCTCTTGCTCCCATGTCCTCCGAATGACTATTTAACTATCTGGTTTGTGTCATTTATTTTAGATTCTTGCCACATGTTACTTAATATATGTTTTCTGAAAATAAAATAAATGCATACCTGGATTCTACCTCTTGGCCAGGTGTTTTTATTCAGGTTAGGAGATTTTCTTATACTGGTATTTTAATGTTCCTTCAGCAGTGTTTAAAGTCTGTTCAATGTACAAAAGCACAATGATTTATAAAATGAATGAAAGTTTGAAATTTTTTTCTTTCAAAATTTAATGAAAATCCATGGAAGTAACTCCAGAGAAATGTGACCAAATAATGTTTGAATATGTGTATGTGTATACAAGACTTTTCACAGATATAGGTTAGAGAAGCAGATTAAAGATCCCTAAGAAATGTGTTTCTGCTCTTCATTACATTTTCCAATATCATTTCAATCTTTTTACATGAGAGATTTATGTGTCTACCATGAATGTTATGTGTAAGTCTATTTTCTATGATCTATCTACTATCTATCAATCTGTGTACAGTAGAATGAGAAAATCTTGATAAATAACATATATATATATATATATATATGTGTGTGTGTATATATACCTTATAGAGTTATCATTCCATGGTTAGAACATTTAACATCTTATTTTTCATAAGGTGATAAACAGCTGAATTTCTCTTGGAACAATTTTGTAGTTTGAGGATTGGATCATGTGGAGTGTTAAATCACGACTGTCTGTATATAAAATGTGCCTCAACATGGCACATACCAATGGTATTATCAGTGGCCCAAAGGCTAGGCAAAACAATAGTCTCTACTGCGTTTTCATTTCTTGTAGCAATATCAATGCTCTTACAGAAAGGTGGTTTCCTTTGACAGTTTTTATGAAATTGAAATTCTGCTTTAGCCACCTCTCATACAATCTGTGATGTTCATAAAAGCAGTTTTCTTATCCATCTTCAAAGATGTGACTGTTTTTTTTTTTTTTTGAATGACTGACAGAGAGCAAGATTCTGCATCATGTGGCAGAAACTGCCGACCTCATCATGGCCCATTTCCTTTCAAATTGTGCAAGAAAATAAATGATAAAAAAATGTGAAGGAAATGTTTCAGAAACAATCTTTCATGTTTCTAACCACATTACACAACACATGGAAAGGCTAATACTGTATTTTATCTCAGTTAGTGCAACTCAGAGCTATGCTTTCAACAGAAGAAAAGAAAAGATTTAAATGCAGGTCTTAGTTTAATTTAGAACTGATTGCTCATTAATCTTTGGAAAAGGTATGCAAGCTGTCTTCCAAATGAAGGGGAGGCTGTTGGCTGCATACCCCAAACCCTACTGTGCTGTTTTCAATTTGTTTTTCTGAATGATATTTAGTCTTTCATTCAGTGTTTAATACTAAACATTAATGGAGAAATATTGCTTAATGAGCTGTTGTGTTCCGCAGAATGCAGTCAAACACGCCTCCTTTGCAAGAACTCTCCAGTTTGTGCCAGTATTTAGATAGTGTCATTAATCATGAAGCATTTCACTCTCCTCTAGCGTGGAAGACAGGGTTCCCTGATGTCATGGACTCATACCCTGTTCAAATTGGGTATGAATTAAGACACAGGTTACCCAAGTACAAGTTATAATAGTACATTTGCTGTAAAGAAAATGCCCTACTCAAAGTGTTTGCTGTGAACTTTATTAGCCTTGAATAGCAAATAATGGTCATAGTTAGGAATATACTCTGCTTGTACACACGATTTAAAGATTCTTCTTTTGGAAAAGAGGAGCTCTAAAAATACCCAATAGATCAGTTCTATAGACAGTAAACACTAAAATATGCATATATGTTTGCAGGGAGACTGTTTTGTACTACAAGTTTACAAGTGGCTTTGAACTTACAAGTTGTAGAACATCCATGCGATATTCAATGCCTGGCAATTCCCACCCAGTAATACCTCCCAGATGCTACTATGAAAAAGATGTATTTACTTAAAATTCAGATCACTGCTTTACTCAGTTAATATAAAAAACCTAAGATAACACAAGGTAACTATAAAGTTTACAACAAAGGGCAGAGAGAAAAAGTGATCACACGTACATTCACTACAAATTTGAGAAAGTCTGTTGATAGTGTCACTTATATCTCAAAAGTCATATTGGTCTAAGTAGTTAATAGCGAAATATGCTAATAATAATAGGATGGATGGAGAACACAGGAAAACAAACAGTCAGCCATCAACATCTGTAAGCATGCTCATGCCCAGTCAGCAAAACACATAATGTCTTGCTCTTTTGTCCTGAACCTATATAGGTGGCTCCTTTGAAAGCAAAAGACAATCTGAGTAACAGGAAATGAAATATATGTTGTTTAAACAGCTGTATATAATATAATCCCTTGTCAGTAAAATGTGGCAATGTGGAATGTTTAAGAATGACTTCCAGGAATCAGTCCAAAAGTCAGAGCTCAAGATTATTGTGAATGGGAAGTTTTCCTTATATTCTTTATCTAATTGGTTGTTATTGTTATATAGAAAATCTACCGGCTTCTGTAGATTCATTTTGTAGCCTGTGACTTTACTGAAAGTGTTAATCATCTCTAAGAGTTTTCTGCTGGATTGCTTGGCATCTCTTAGGTATAATATCATGTGATCAAAAAAGTATAATTTGACAAGAAAACCCTCCCATTAACAATGGCCTCAAAAAAAAAAAAAAAAAAAACAGTCTCAGAATAAACCTGACCAAAGATATGAATGATCTCTACAAATAAATTTTTTGATTTTTAAAGGAAGAGATTGATGAGAACACCAGAAGTTGTGAAGGACCTCCCGTCCTCATGGATTAGAAGATTTAATATTATGAAAATGACCATCCTACCAAAAGCAATATATAGACTCAATACAATCCCAATCAAAATCCCTATGACATTCCTTATAGCATTAGAAAAAAAAATCCTAAAATTCCTATGGAAACAAAAAATACTCCAAATAGACAAAGCAACCCTAAACACACAAAACAATACACAGGGGATTATTTACCATATTTCAAAATATGTTAAAGAGCTATAGTCATACAAACAGCATGATACCAACAAAAAATAGCCCTATAGGCCACTGGAATATTATCGAAGACTGAAATGTGAGTATGTGCAATTTTACCCAACTGATATTTGACAACAGGGCCAAGAACATTCACTGGAGGAAAGATAAAATCTTAGCAAATGGTGCTGGTAAAACTGGATCTTGACTGTAAAAGAATGAAAATAGACCCTAATCATTATAAAAAAAAGTCAACTCCAACGGAATCAAAGACCTCAATATGAAAACTGAAACTCAGAAACTGTTAGAAGAACACTTTCACAGTAACCTACAAGATATAGGTATAGGAAAGGATTTTATAAATCAGATAGGAATTAAGGTCAATAATCAAGAAGTGGGGCATCATTAAACTAAGATGCTTCAGTATAGCAAAAGAAAAATTCAAGGAAGTGAAGTGAAGAGAAAACCCACAGAATGGGAGAAAATCTTCACCAGTGACACATCTGACAGAGATTCAACATCCAGAATATATAAAGTACTCAAAACAAACAACCACAACAACAAAAATAAAGAATCGAGGAAACAAATGACCTAGTTAAAAGATGAACTAAAGATCTGAGAGGAGAGTTCTCAAAAGAAGAAATAAAGATGGCTGAGAAACATCTTAAAAAGTGTTCAACATGTTTAATAATTAGGGAAATGCATATTAAAATCACTTAAAGATTCCATCTTACATCAGTCAGACTGGCTACACTCAAGAGAACAAATGATACCAAATACAGGAGATGTGGGGAAAGACGAACAATTGTTCAGTGCTGGTGGGACTGTAACCTGGCACAACCACTAAGAAAAGCAGCATGGAAATTTTAAAATTCTAAAAATGAATCTAACAGTTGACTTGGTTATAGCACTCTTTGTATACCCAAAGGACTCATCCAATTACAGAGATCCTTGTACATCCATGTTTGTTGCTGTTCTTTTCACAATAGCTAAGGTATGGAAGCAACCTAAGTGTCCCTAAACTGATCAGTTGATAATGAAAATGTAGTACATTTACACAATGGAGTTCTACTCAGTGGTAAAGAAAGATGAAATCATGAAAATTGTAGTTAAATGAATGAAACTATACACTGTTATGCTAATTGAAGTAACACAGACTCAGAAAAACAAATGACAAATGTTCTCTCTCATTTGTGGTTCCTAACACCAAACCCTTATATGTGAGTATGTATTTTTGTATAACTGCAGGAACCAGGAAAATGGTAAGGACCAGGTAAATGGAAAGAAGGAACCAGAAAGAGAAGAATAATATTAGATAGGTGTTACTAAGGGAGAAATAGACAAAAGGGGGGTATTTAAATGGGAGTGGGGAAGGAGGGGTATGCAAGGAACTATGGGGATAAAGGGAAAAAGGATCTCAAGAAAGGTGGAGCCTTAGGAGACCAGTCTTAATTATGGAGAAAGGGGAAAATGGGTAAATTTTAAACATGAAAGGCATGGAGGATAAATTAGACCGATATATATATATATATATATATATATATATATATAGAGAGAGAGAGAGAGAGAGAGAGAGAGAGACAGACAGAGAGAGAGAGAGACAGAGAGAGAGAGAGATGAGACCTTAATGCTGCAGATACAGATAGGACATACTTCAGCGACTGAATTTGGAGCAATGGAGCTGAAACTGACCCGGAAGTCTCTTCCCTGGCAGGATAAAATTCATAGCTCTGAAGAGCACTATGTAAGTAGCCAAGGGCGACATCTATCAAAGGATTACACAAGCTTCATGACCAAATGACGATATTGATGACTGGCACAGCATTCAACACTGGTGCAGTAGTGGCATTTTATCTTGGGGTCAATTAATGGCTACCCAGTTGGTCTTAGAGCCCATTCAATGTGGGTAAACTCATGTGTGCTAATGTAATGATAGCCCAATGCATATGACTGAAGAGGTTATAGACCTTAAAGAAATCCCTAAGACTGTCACATCCCTAGGCTATTGTAACTTCTTGCCAAATGCTAATATGTATCATTCTATTTATAGTCAAGTGTCATAGTCACCACTAATCAAGAAAAAACAAAAAAAACTTCACTTGCAACAGACCAAGACTACTACAGAGTACAATAGCTGATCACACACAGACATTGTCTATGAATTGCCCATGCCTAAGCAAGCAGCACATCTACAATGCAGCCACTACACCCAAGACTCGTAAAATATAGAACGAGGTGTAAAGAAGTCATGAATGAAACTTTTATCTGTTATTAATGAAGTTCCATCATGAAACAAAGGGTCAGTAACACAAAAGGGTACAAATTACTAAAGAGATTTGGAATCTGCAGAATATGGGTCCCTGGACAGGACTCCTATATTAAGTTTCACTCACTCAGGGTTCAGGGATTATCGTGGAAGAGTGAGTGGAAGGATTATAAGAGCCAATGAACTGGTGCGTGACCATGTGGAAATAGAATCCTACAAGCTCCTGGGACTCCGCTCACATGAAACTACATAAATTGTTTCAGCATGTTCAAGACCCATACACACTCAAGCAGAAAAAACAAACAAACAAACAAACAAAAAAAAAAACAGCATGGAACTGAGGGAATGAGCAGACCACAAACTTTGCTTAAGAAATATTGCAACTGAGTACTGTTGTGTGAGGATGAGCTAGTCTTCCTAAAGGAAGGGACTTTTAGGCTGACTACACCAGTGGATGAATATTCTCTGAGGTCATTTGGGGACACGAACTTGATGTAATAACCCTTAACACAGGTGAAAGATGAAAAAAAATATGTATGGGAGGTGCAGATGGAGAAAGGGATATAGAGGTGATTATGATTGTGAAATGTGAATTCACAATTAAAAAACTTAGAAAAACAAAGAGCTCTAATTGGTAGGGTGAGTCATTATGACTTGTACAACAGTACTTCAATGACATATAATTTCTTTAATCTCAAAACAAAAAATTGTTAAGGAGACATATAATTGAAAATGCTATTGGGGCATATAGATGTGGATTACAAGAATCTTTTGTCATATCAAATTCATAACCTCTTGCAGAGAAGGGAGCTGGCATGTGCTCTGTCTCCTGGTACCTCTCAAAGGTGAGAATATATGATATCCACACATTCAGAGTACTCATAGGTTGGTAATACTGTGAAGTCTAAAGGACCTTAGGGAGTCTCTGGAATGACTCATTTATTTTTCAGATATGGAAATTGAGACTCAGAGCTTTAAGTGACATGCTGCTAATTAGATATGAGCTACGATCATGAATAGACTTCTTCTGACCCTTCTCTCTCTCTTTCTTAAGCTTTTCCCATTTTCAGTCACTAGCCAAATGGAGGATCCAATTAATGGTAAATTTACCCTCATAAATATGGCCTGAAGTACTGTTTGATTACAATAATATATACTCTGCAGTGGAGCCCTTATTAGGACCTGACAAGTTAAAGGCAGATAAATCCTTTGACTTGTTGAATCCTTACAAATTCCCTTAGACAAATGCATTAATGTCTCTGTCATTTTTAAGGATAGGACAAAAAAAGTACTGAGGGTGGAAATAGCCATGCTGGTTCTCAGAACTTGCATATTCCAACAGCATTCCATGGCACATGGTAGCCCTCCATGGCTGGTTCCAGCCTCAGACACCAATTAAGTTTCCCAGCTGATGTTTCCTTATGACTGCTAAGAAAGTTTTGTACCTGGGTCCCTTGAGCAGAATTCTTTCATTCTGAGTTTGAATTAGACTTCTTTCTTATTTGTCTTTGCTCCTTTCTTAGGGTCAGTATATTCAATAAAGTAATAGCCATGGTTTCAAACCACAGGTTAGTGTTTTTGTTCCTTTGCCTTAAAAATCATCAAATTCTTCATGAAATTAATTGGCATCGCCACAAAAATTTCTTTATCCTTATCTTTTTTTTCACCAACAATTGCAAAACCCCCGTAATTTGGGAACATAGTAAGTAAAGAAATTTATCATCAATTTTTACACATAGAATACAAAATGAATTCATTTTTCCCATAAATATATATAATACCAAATCCTTAAGAATTTCTTTAAGAGTAAAAATTGAGATAACCATTTAACTGCCGCTAGATGCTACAAGTCCAGAATTATTCCTGAATACGCCATTGTGTACCCTTTTCATGTCTGCTAAACCCTGCTTATAAGAAGGTCCTTTTAAGTTTGGTGGGATATTACATACGAACAATTCCTGCGTTATTCCCTCGATTTATACCACTTTCAGGCAGGATAAGAGACAGATTTTGAAACCCTATCTCTAAATATCAAAATAAATAAAAATAAAAGATATGATTCTATTAAAACTTTTATATTTAGCATTTATTTAAGCAGACTGTTTGCAGTATAGACTTGAGAACTAGCTATTTATAAAGTCATTCCTGAAACCTAACGATAATTTTCCTTTGTGACCTTCATTGATGATTTAGAAAAATAGGGTTGAGTAAATCATATGGTTCATTTTATTGAGAGCAATGACTACTGTAATGTGAAATTATTTATTCATTTGCTCTTTCATTGTTTAGTCATTATTCTGTGATGTGTACTTCAAAGAGATATAAATGTTATAAAAATTTTAAATTTAAAAATCATTAAAAAGAAGAAAAATGTTTTTAAAAATTGTAGTATGCATGACAGGCAGGACATTTTAAGATTAGCTACTAAAATGAGTAGAATAGGAACTTTGGAGAAATTTCCCTGAAACTTCTCAGAAGTACTTTGTAGAATGACAGTGAGGCTTTGTACATATATATATGGTATTGCAAGGTCTAAGAATGTTTATCTACCTCACTGGAAACTGAAATCCTAGTAATTGTCAGAAGTCCTCAAAGCTATCTTTTATCCCAAATTTCTGAAGTTAAGATGTATGACATCTTAGTGATCTCACTGGTATCTAGACTAGAGGAAATGCATTCCTATCATAATGAGATTTTGTGATCAGCAATGATTAAATTATTCAAGGATCAAGCATTTAATATCTCCTGAACAGTGATAAGTACTTTGGTGGCAAACTCAAAATAAGTTTTTAAGAAATTATTACTAATATTCTGCATTTAAATTCTAGTTGGAAAATAAACTTACCTAAATTAAGGGCTGATGGCAAAACAATGAAGTCATATTTTCTACAATATTCAGTGATAGAAATAGTTTTCCACAGGTCGGTTAGTTTTTTTTTTTCCCCAGAAGGGCCTATTTGTAGGTTCTGGAGCTTTCTTTCCAAATCATATTTACATGACAGCTTCAGAAGTTATTGCAATATTGATGAAACAAATGTATTGTGTGAGATCTGGTCATTTAAAGGTTTCTCCATCTGTGGTCTAGGAAATATCATTTAATTCTAAACATGTAATACAGTCTATGGCTATATTATGATTTTAACCTAAAAGAGTTTCTTAGGAGATGATTATTGAAGATTATGATATAAGCATAAATTTGATCTTGTCTGGAATAGGAAAAATAAATGACTCATAGGTAGAGAGAGTTCAGAAAGGATAACTTCTGAAAAACTAGTGAGTAGCAGATAAAATATGAAAATCAAAGAAAGTCATCTTCCTTAATATGCAAAATTTTGAAAAGAATTCAGATTTTTAAAGTTAATTGATTTTTAAGGCTTAGCCATTGACAGTAAGATGCATGCTATATGTCATCCCAGTAAATTGTTTCCTGTGTACATACAGATTTCATATCGTCTTGTACCCTGGGTCTATGTCCTCTCAATAACTTCTATTGTCCTGCAAGTTTAATCTCACTGGAGAAATATTTTAAAATTATTTCTTATAACTTAATGAAAATAATTAGCAGCAAATTTCATATGTATAATGATTTTATATGATACTTTTACTTATTTGTGTTCTTGTTTTATTCTTGATCTCATGTTCCTGGTTTAATTATGAAAGATTCTCATTGTAATAAACAGTGACATAGTTATGGACTCTCTACCTGGACTTAACAGAAACTAAAGTTTATGTTATTTGCTTCTGGTCACTTAGTTTTTATGAAAGAAATAAGTCATTACACACAGTGTTAGCTCCCTATCTTCTTGTCCCAGACACTTGCTTGTAAATATGTGTAGGTTTATATTTTATGTAGGTATGGATTTCTAAACAATGGATGATAATGGATTTTCTTTTAAATTTTTCCCACATGATATCTTCTTGATAGTTTATAGAGTTTATTTAAAATCTAGATTCCTTTAATGGTGTATAGATTGAGCCTATTTGTTTAGTTGTGTTTTCTAAAGTAAAATTATTAAATATAATTTCTCTAATGAAATGAAAAATAAAAAGCAAAATATGAAAAAGCTAAATATATTTTAATTCATGCTCACGTATCATATTTGTGTACTTGTGGACAAAGCAAGGTTCATATGAGTTCTCTGGTAACATACAGGAATGACTTTATGCAAACTGGACAGAACACAGTACCTGGAAAAAAATCTCTCCATGATTCCTCCAGGAATCCCATGTCTTTATTCAGAGACTATGCTAATATTTTCACATGGGAGAAAGACTGTTAGTGCTCTCTCAGTACTTGCAGAATTCCAAGTGTAACCAAGGAACTAATATGATTTTATGATGATAAAAATACCACACATATAAACAATGGAAATATTGGGCATCTGAATGTAAACTGAGACAAATATCTCTGTTTATAATGGACTATTGTGGGTTTTTCCTGAATTCATTTCAGAAATACACTTCAGGAGACCAATGAACCAGATAATCACATATAGTTGAAAGTGTGAATGATGCTCTCTAGCCATTCACTGATTTTTTTACATTATGTAGCATGCAGAAATATATTAAGAATTCAAAATGCTTGTAAATAGCAACCTCTTCTGAATAGAAGTATCAGAATATTTACTAAATATGACAATGGAATTTTTGCTAAGCCAAAATATATCCTTATGTATGTCACAGAAGCAAACTCCAAGAAAACATTCCTTTGATGCTGAATTTTCAGATTCTATGTAACAAGTTTAATCATATTAAGTATAAGGTATTGCCTAAGGCACCACAGTATTATATTCATCTATTTCGAATGATTTCCTTCTTTCTGAATCAACTCTATAACTCCATTCATTATTTTTTAACTTTTATGATTTATTATCTGGGTACAATGTACATGTTCTGTCCTGGCCCCATTCCATGTCACATTCCCACTCCTAAATGAATTTATGTTACACAAAGTAAGTTTTGGTCTTTAGAACAAGATGGATGTTCTAAAATGCATGGTTAATTCACATTTTAAAATATATAAATAATTTAATAAGTTTATATTAGGATAGACGGCAATGTCCTAGAAAACTCAACTTGAGAATTTTGATTAAGTATATGCTGCTGTGTATGCATTCATAAAACTTTATTTTACCCAGATATAGGTAAAATATCTGTTTTTTTTTTCAGGTTTGCAGATATAGATTCCATATTTTTAAAGAGATAAAGATTCATTTGGTCTTAGTCCACCCAGCGAATATAAGCCATTTATTTTATTTCCTAATATGGGATTGGAGGCTCCAGGTCACAGAGAATGTTCTCAAGAATTGTTGATTCAGCTAAAAAAGAAATGCCACATCAACCATTTTTTTTGCTTATTTTCCTTTTTTTTCTTTTTTTTTTCCCAGAGAGTGCTAGTCACTGCCAAAAAAGTACCTTTCTGAAACTGAGTTCTTAAATTTAATCTCTATTTGATTGGATTATACATACATATCTGAGAATAGAGGAATAGGGGGAAAAGCTAATTCCATTGCCAAACAGTTAAAAGAGAAGCATGAGTGGAAGATTGTGGGTATTTCAACTTATTTCAAGGGCACTGTCAGGGTATAGTCTGGACATTTTTTTTTAAGCTAAGAAAGGTTATACATTGTATTCTGACAGCTGTTATAGTGTTTTCATTAAAACTGAAGAATGAAAGACAGTAAGAATATTCAGCTGCACCTGATAAGATTTTTCCCCTTTAAAGATGACCCCAACCTCCCCAACCTGCAGAACATGATTTATGAAATCATGGTTTTCATTATTGGACTTGGTGCTGACAGTGTTGTTTTTGATTGATGTGCCTGTTTTTTTTTTTTTGGCATCTTTTGTCTTCTGTAGAGAACGAGGACATAAAACACTGCTGGCAGAGGAAATTAGGTAAAACTGGCAATGTTTAGGGACAGGCAAATTAAGTAAAATACTAAAATAGCTTAGATAAAATATGACACAAGGCCCTTTCACGTTTTAAAATAGATTGTTATTTTTAGAGAAGAAAATATATTTTATGACAAAACTTCTGTAACAGTTTTTGTTTCTTACTGAAGAAAATAATAGGAAAATTAAGGAAACTGGTATTTTTTTGCGTTTGATATATAACATGTTCTGACAGAGAATAGCATCTGTCTGCTGTTTATAAACAATACAAAATAGATTATCCTGCTTACATTATCTATGCAAGAATGTGCCATTTTGCTAGAGGCAATAAATCTGCAGCTTAAATTGCAGGGTATTTTCTATAACTTTAAAAATATTCAGTTTTTTCCTTATTTTCCTGTCTAGCAACTGCAGGCATGTGCATCCTCTAAAAGTCTTCAAAATAAATTAGAGGAGTTTGAATACTGATTAGGATAGACTGAGATAGCAAATTCCTGGTCAGGACCTCATTACCTCCCTTTGAAATACTTACTTGTAACTGTCAGAATACGATTTCCTTTACTATTTCATTCTTCTAATTCATCAATCAAATAAAATTCACATAAATTCATTTCAAAGTAAATCAAATATAATAATTTTATGTAATTGACACAACTCAGGTATTGTAGATTAATAACTCCCTTCTACTATGAATTCATAATATATATAGATAGATCTTATGATATTTTTATACATGCTGCATAGTGGAATTAATTACTTGCTTTGTTGCATTCTTTAAAGATTCATTAGGAAACTAGGCAGTAATGATCCAGTTCTACATATTTAAATACTTCAAGAACTTCAGCAACGAAAGAGCTAAGATAGAAATACATACTCTTTTGAAGATATAATTAATACAACTAAGGATTTATAAAATTATAATCCATTATATTCATCATAAACCCTTTTCTGTATGTTCTTTCAAACTTAGAAAATGATTAAGAAAACATAAAAGCCATTAATTATGGAACCTGATAAATTACTAAAAAGATTATCTCCTCCTCCTCCTCCTCCTCCTCCTCCTCCTCCTCCTCCTCCTCCTCCTCCTCCTCTTGTTCTTCTTCTTGTTCTTCTTCTTCTTTCTTTCTTCTTCATCTTCATGTTCATTATCTGCATGTACCAGTCTTTGTATAAAGATTTTACAGTTAAATTCTGAGATAAAATTCATGAAATATTTGTGATCATTATTACTGAATTTAAAAATGAAGCACTCGATACTAAAGGAGGTTAAATAATCTGTCTTCAGGCAACCAGGCTGGTAAGAAAAGTAGTGGAAATGTGGCCAAGGATTTAACATTAGTGAAATTAAATATAATGCTATACTAAAATTGAAAAAAATAACTATAAATAAATACGAAATCAATCACTTTCATTTCATACGGAGGAATATTTAATTTTATGATTATTTTGTGCTTCATAGCTACTTCGGAATGTGCAAAGTGCCATATTTAGTATTAGGCTTTTTCTGGATATTAATGCTGGGGAGCATGGGACTATTCAAAGGTCCTCACAATCTCAAGCCTCATAGATACTGTTTATCTTGAATATTTATGGAAAGAGACGTTTTCTTTAATGAGGAAAGGCAGCATTATCCCCAAATTTCTTGGCTTCAGATTTTATCTGGCTTTTAGCAACTACTCTACCTTAGTAGACTTCAGTGAAAAACTTAGAGTTCATCTAAAAGCTCTACTTGCCTATATTTTATCTCTTAATAAATTTAAGTATAATACTCTATATTTAGATTAAAATATAGAATATTTATTGAAAAGATGTTTAAACATGTTTCAGAACAAAAGGAACAACTCAAGACAACACAATATAAACACAACATAGTAACTTCTTGCAATAGGTAATTCATTTGTTTTAGAAATGAGGTGCTCTAAAATGCTAACATTTCAACAAGTAAAACAAAAAACTGAAGATACAAAGATAATAATGTTTAGTTTTAGCTCAGTATATACATTGAAGTATGGCTTTATGGACTGTGAGAGTCAAAAGTGTCTTGAGAGTACCGTTAAAAAATGTCTGGTAAACTATTCTTTGCAAGGAAAGACTGGAAACCAGAAATCTTTGGAGGATTCAAATTCAAACAAAATTTGTTGATTTATTTGGAAATACATTTGAACTTTCAGTTACTTTAAAAGCACATTTGGAAATTTAATTCTAAAGGCTCATTATAATCAATATCCTATATTCAAAAAAAATGGTTACAACGCCTATTTTATTTTACTGTCTGTCTTTTTATGTGTACTTTTATTGAGTTTTTATGCTTTGCATATATTAGATCTTAATCACGTTTAGAACCCCTCCTCCATCTCCAGTCCCCATATGCCCTGCCATCAGATTTCATGCAGTCTGTCATATCTGTTAAGACCTGTCTGATCAGACATTTATACCCAAATGTCCCTTGGTGAAAATTCATCCTCTGGAATCTGGTCAGCCTATCTAGAGTCATTACATTAAAAAAAAAATCTACATTTGCTTCAGCCTTCAGTGATCAGCTGCCAATAGTTCCTGGGCTAAAGTTCGGCCCTTCTTCCCTTTTCCCCATTTCTGTGCTAGGTTTTTGTCTGATTGAGTTAATATGGGTCTTATACGTGTTGTCACCATTGTTACAAGCTCATATGTGTAAATTCCAAGTGACCTGAAAGGATCAGTTTCCTTATATTCATGCACCAACCCTAGATCTTACAGCCTTTCCATCCCCTCTTCCACTATGATCACTGAGTCATAGGTAGGTGAGGTTTAATATAGAAGTCCTATCCAGGGACATATAATCAGCAGTCAGTCTCTTATTCTCTGCTTGACCAGTTATGGCGTTCTGTGTGCATGGCACTCTGTTGCATGAGGAAGCTTTGCTGATGAGAGCTGAGAGATGAATTAATATTCTCTCTACTGTTTGTTACACTATGTTCCATGAGCCTTAGGTGTAGCGGTTCACAATAGATGTGTCATTTATTGTTGGGCATCTCTTGGATATATATTCTATGTGTATGATCAGTTGTGGAACTCTTTAATAGCCTCCATCTGTTGCAAAAAGAAGTTTCTTTGATGAGTGGTGTATGACATAATTGTAAGTATAAAGATCCATATTTAGAATATAGTAAAAAAAATTTGTCTAGAAATATGACAGATATAGGGTTTTCTCTAGGTTTGATGACCTCTCCAGCTATGTGTACTTGGCTATCTTTACAGGACCTCCCAGCTGTTGGTCATTACCCTTGATAAAAGTGCTACTACTGTACCAACTGACTTAGTTTGTGGTACCAGTCATGGTTATTAGGTTTACAGCTGGATTGGACCATTGACAGATTTTTCTCCCAGAGCAGCCTGCATAGTTCCCTCTAGATTGATGAGAGCTAGCCTTCAGAGAGGAGGCTTCTAGATCAGTTCCAGCTTCATTGCTCCAAGTTCTGTGCCCCAAGTATCTCCTGTCTTAAGCAATAGGGTCTTACCTTCAAGTTTCTATATATCCAAATCTTCAAGTAAATGAAATCATTAAAATGTCAGATACTATGTGTGAATAGCTAAAGGAGAGGTTGCTCTGGAGAAAAATCAGACAGTAAATGATGGCTATATTGAAGACAATTAAAATATAATATGAAGACTTCAGTGTAGAAAAATATAAAGGTGAAGATTTTTATGGAATAATGGAAGCCAGTGAAAGAGCTTGGAGATGTTGTTAGAAGAAATTCCACCAGTAACATGTGTCTGTCTGATTTGTTTTTCAGATATGACTTATTTGAAGTTATTTACTCTAAATAGTTTATCTGGTTTTTGTGAACTGAAACTCCTCTAAGAAGAGATTAGTGTGTAGATAAGGATGTTATCTCCTTTATTGTTTGCATTTCAGACCTGTTCCTAGATTTTTAAGGGGGGGGGCATAAAAGAAAACCACACACATGCAAAAAGCAGAGAAATAATTCATAAATTTAAATTTTCCAAATAAGTTCTCTAAATAAAGCAAGGTGATTAATCAGCCTAAAATTTAGTCAAGCAGAGGCTGGTAGATAGGGGAACTGGTAAGAGATCAGTGTGTTTGTTCTCAGGTCAGAGAACAATTCAGGTGAGCTGCTTCTCTCCTTCTAGCATGTGAGTTCTAGCAATTGAACTCAAGTCACCAGACTTGACAGCAGGAGCCCCTAACCCATCTGGGCATCTCCCAGGCCCAAGATCAGATATTTTTTAAGTGATGCTCATATAACATAAAATGAACCATTTGAAACTGAATAGTTTGTTGACATATAATCCCTTTACATTGTTATATACAAGTAATAGGTACCACTCACTTAAAACAATATTTGTTCTAGGCATTACTTTAAATACATCTATAAAATTCTGCTATTTATCCTATGCCAATCTTATGAACAGACTGAAACAAAGAAGTTAAATACTTTGAAAATAAATACGTAATAGATTCAGGGGTATGTTTTGGCCTATATACCCATGAAATTGTTAGTAGGCAATCTTCTATCTACATGACACACACAACAATGCTTACATGTATTTTCAGTGTGGTGAATAGCACACATGATTCATACACAGAACAATGCAACAATAACAGCAGTTTCCATACAGGCATGTGCCAGTTTCCTGACAGTAAAGATAAATGCAGTAGCCCAGAAGGGGAAAAGGATAGCAGAAGCAAGAAAGCCCAACCCTCCCTCTGTGTAAAGTTCAAACTAAAATATTATTTTGTGATTTTTTTTTCCACACAGGATAACCATTTTGAATTTTTGCTGCAAAAATGAAGAAAAAATGTGTTTAAACTTAAATACATTTTGCCTTAAGGAGCTTCAGACAGTTTGAACTTGAAATGCAGCCTGTGAATGAATATTTAATTTCACTTTCCTTATAAGTGAAGTTGAATCACTTTTGCAAGTCTGAGGGTGACAGTTTCAAATTTCAGTTCAGGCAGGCAATCAACAGAGAATAATATTACAGCAGGGGAAAAAGTCGGTGATTCAGTAATGACATTTTAATGTTACAGAACAGAGTATTGGTATAGAAATTTGCAATCCCTTGTGATAGTTTTCTGTTGACTTAACAATCAATACCATCATAACAATAAAATTATTCAAGTCTCTAGCTATAGGCAATGCCTCAGAATGAGAACTTGTCCATCATTTGTTACAACCTTCCAGGTTTCCTACACAACAAAATATTTTCAGTGCATTTAATCTAGTTTTATAAAGTAAGGCGTAGACATTTAAAGATATTGAAATAGTAGTTCTTCCTTTTGGCTATTATTTAGTAAAGCAAAGATGGTTTTACAGAACATTTTTTCAAAATGCTAGCCTGTAAGACTAATTTACATTTGTATTTTAATGTCAAATGGTGTCAAATGCAATAAAGAGTGTCTTATCATCATTAGCATTTATTAAGCTTCTCATTAATCGCCGTGATGGTAGAATCAGGATACAAGGCAGACATGGTCTCTGTCTCTTAGAACACCATGGCCTATAAATTGATAGGTGACCACAAAATTGACTCCAGCTCATACAATGTCTTTACTTACTGAGTTACAGAGTAATGACGATAAGGTTCTGATTTTTCTGTTAAAGATGTTCATAAATTGATCTTCCTTATGATCAATTTATTGTAAATTATTTTATTATTTAGCATTTTATTATTTCTGGCAGGCTTTCCTGTTTCCTAGGAACATTGAAATCAACTTTTATGTTCAACTTAAAGGTGGGAGGAAAGAATGAGAGATAGCAATAAGCTCCAGTTTTATAAATTTTGAGTTAGGGAAGTATCATCATAGAGATTTTCAAGGATTGTTTCATGGCATAATTTAATGTTCTATACAAACAAACTTATAGATACCCAAAGACAATGTGAAAATTGGATCACTTTTCTCCTTGAAAATAGCCTCCAGACATTATTTATTCACTTTAGAAAGGTTTATGGCAAATGTCTACTTGCTAAGGATAGGGAACACAATGAAGCATGATGTCTACCCTCCAGGAACGCATAATCTAGAAAGAGAAAAGTAAGAAGTAGTAAGAGTTTACTATAAGATCATTGCTAGGCAAACGACTCTACATATGTCCAAGGGCCATTTGAAATTACAGATTACTCTCCCGCTCTAAGGAATGCCTGTCACAGAGAGAACAACAGAAACAGGATTTGAATTATGAGTAGAATTTTGTCAGGCTAAGAAAGGTGAATGGTGTGCACTGGAGAGTTAGAATAGCATTAGTGACAATGTGGCCTCCTCAAAACACAGACTACATGGAAATTATACATCATATGACATGTGAGGTTAGGAGGGTCCACAATGGGATTTCTGAGCATAAACTTGGAGCAGAGTTTTGAAGGTTTTTCAATTTTTGCTGAAGGAACTTGTCATAGACGGGATATTATTTTCAAAACCCCTTTGGGAGGAAGTAAGGTTCATGTGGAAATAAAGCATATCACTCAATGTTTTACACCATAACATGGTATTTTTAATTCCTAGATTCTATGCGAATGTCTTAGTTATCTTTGCCCAGCAAAATTTGTCAGTCACTTTCTATTCTGTCACTTCTTTCCAACATGATGGTTGAGCACCCATGATACTATGTCATAGTTCTTGACTGCACATGGGATTTAAAATGGTAGGACTTCTACACCCATAACTTCTGAATTTTGAGGATTGCTTGATATATATATATATATATATATATATATATATATATATATATAAATTCTCGGCTATATAATAACCCATGTATAACCTTAGAGGTTAAAAAGCACAACCATTTTCTTTCTTCTGATTCTCTGTGCACTCTAGGTAGCGTTTTGCTGGTCTCACCTAAGTTTATTTTCAGGGATGCATTTGCCAGGACTTTGTGGTCATCATTACCTCACCCAAATAACCATCCTGTGAAGGAAGAAACTTAAAATAATACTGGTTTTACTATCACGTTAGTAAAAGTGAGTAAACAAGATTATTAAGCATTTCAAAAGTTCTTGGAAGGAAAGAGAACTACTTACAATAGAGTTGATTTTGTAGAATTCATAGAGAAGAAGGACTAGTTCAAGACTTTCTGGGATAATATATTCTTCTGTTCCCTAAGAGACACAATTAGCAAGTATGACATAATGTCCACATTTGGACAGCACCAATGATATCCAGTGTGTCTGAGAGATAGAAAACAGAGCACCAGGAGGCAGGAAATGAACATTGATATGGATCTAGGATCTAAGCTTTTTGTACTGTGAACTGCAGTAAGAAGTTCAAACTTTAAACCCTTGTTAGTGCTTGCTATCTGTTGCCTTAAAAGATGTTTTTGTTTGTTTAGTTACTATGCTTTGTACTTTTCAAGATCATACTGAGACCTGACTTGCTGGTGGAGTGTTCTATCCTCTATCATTGACCAGTAATCATTATCCTAAACAGCTTATTTAAAAGGATTTCTATATTTTTATTTTGTATGTATATGTAAAAATGCTTTGCACCAAATGCTTGCAATGTACACAGAAGCCTGAAGAGGGCAGAAGAATCCCCTGGAACTGAAGTTATGGATGATTGCTAGCCTCTGTGCGGGTGCTGGGAGACAAACCCACATTGCTTATACGAATAGCTATTTCTCTTAGCTGCTGAACCATCTCTCCAGCCCTTTCACTTAAACAGATTATTATATATGGAATATTGCATCATAACTATTGAATACATTTTTGCAATCTAAGTGAAAATGGGAGGGGGGAACAACACTAACACACATTTGAAAATACTGAGATTTAAAGCAGCCATTGAATAAATCAAAAGCAGATTATAGTTAAACAATTAAGATATAGTAAATCAAATAGTCCCTTAGGACCTTCTAGAAATTGTTCCCAGCATCTTCACTTCCTAAGAATGATTTATGAATTTTGCAAAACAATACTGTCATAATGGTTCTCACTCAGGTGAGAGCATTTATTTTGAAAACTTGGCAAATTTTCCATGACTTGAAAATTATGTTATGCTACAGAGCAAGCACATGTTTATGAAGATAAATTAGCAGTAAAATTCAATGTTATTCCAAATTGTAGATAATTACCATATTTGTGGAAGGAAATGCCTGCTTATTAAAAGATTGTTTTATAATGGAATTTTCAACTTACAATCTTTCAACAAATTTTTGTTATGCATGATCTTTTATTTGACTGTCTAGATTTTCTTCATAAGCATGTGCCTCTGTATTATTCACATGCCTTTATAACGATGGGGCAAACCATTCCAGTATTTTGACAAATGAAAATATCCACCTCAGGAAATTAGATTTCATTTTTTAAATATATATTAATATAGTTTTACAAGTTACAAAACTAAAACACTTCTGAGTTCTTTTTTAAAACAAATCTATTGATATCATTTTTAACAAACGAATTTTAATCATAAAATCTAGATCAAAATTTTTATTAAGTAAGTCTATTTTATAGAGTCTTGTGAAATAAATGTATGTAATCAAAGTAAATACTCTAGAATTCTCAATTCGCCATGCCAGAAAACCCAGAAGCACTACACTAATACCAAATTCAATGAGGTGATTAATGTGAAAATAATTGTATTAAAACCATAAAGGCTGTCTTTGTTTAACTATTTTGTTTTCATGTGCTTCAGTTTTAAACTTGAATTTAACGAAATACAGTCAAGCTACAGACACCTCTATTTTTTATTTGTAATTTATTGAGCTTCTGTGCATTTCATACAGTACATCTTACCCAAATTTAGACCCACTCCCTCCATTCCCTCATAGCCTTTCCCTCCCAGACTCCATGGAGTCCACCACATATGTTAAGTCTTATCTGGTCAAGCATTTCTATCCACACTTCCCTCCTTGAAAGTTCTTCCACAGTAATCTAGTCAGCCTATATAGAGTAACTTCTTAAAGCTCTACTCTCTCTCACCACACAGTAATCATTTGCCAAAGGTTCCTTGGCTAGGGTTGGGGCCTGCTGCCCATCTCCCCCATTCCTTGCCAGGTTTTTGTCTAATTGAGCCAGCATGGGTCTTATGTATGTAGTCACCATTGTTGTAAGTTCATGAGCAAGTTCTCAGAGGCCTGAAAGCCTCTGTTATCTTATATTCATTCAACAACCTTGGGTCTTACAATCTTTCTGTCCCGTCTTCCACAATGGACCCTGAGCCATGGGTGAGTGAGTTTTAGTATAGGAGTCCTATCTAGGGACACTAATTCTACAGTCTCTTTTTCTCTAATACTTGTCCATTTGTGGCCTCTGTGCACATGACACTCTGTTACATGAGGAAGCTTCACTGTTGAAAGTTAACAGACTCATTAGTATCCCCTGACCCCTTACCACGTTCCATGACCCTGGGTGTAGAGTTTCCATTGTAGATGCACCACTTAGAATTAGGTATCTCTCAGACACATATTCTCTGTCTAGTTGTGGGACTCTGTAATAGCCTCTGCTGGTTGCAAAAAGAAGCTTCTTTGATGAATTGTCTACTATATACTTGTCTGTGAATAAAAGGGTCATAATTAACACTGTACATTTTTAATGCTCTCATAGTCACTTGTGAGTGGCACCTGCTATTAGAGTAAAAGAAACATGCATCATTGAAAGGAAGGTCTTGCTCCTACCTGTACCACAGAAACAACTTTATACCACACCAGATCCAGACCAGAGGAAATAGAATTTTCTATAATTTTCTGATTTCTTTTTTTTCTCTTCTATACAAGTTTCTTTGCTGATGTTAGATGGCTTTCTTATCAGAAGAAATAAAGCAGACTAGTAGGATCACCATCCTTTCTATTAACAACATTCCTTTCTTTGACTACAATATGTGCACTTTTAAAAAATTTCCTTGTAAGTTAATCTGTTCATAAAAGGGAAATTCTTTTGAGTACTCTTTGATCTGTATCATTTTTACACTTTAAAATGTTTGTTTATTATTTTTATTTTACGCAAATTAGTGTATTGTGTTTGTGTATGTATGTGTGCCTATGTCATGCAATGCCCTTGGGATCAGAAGAGGCCATCATCAGATTCCCTTGGAACCAGAGTAACATACAGTTGGAAGCTGCCTGGTAGGTGATGGGATCCAGACCTGAGTCTTCTGATGAGCAGCCAGTATTCATAACCACATTTTTAACTCCTTATAGCACATATTTCTGAATTAATGTCTGCTTGATATTTTCATTTCTTTTTTATTTGATTTGATGGAAGTTCTTTCTTCACACAAGTTCTCCCTTTAGCACCAGGTGGCTTGGACTGGCTATGGAGACCAGTCTGGCCTTGATCTCACAGGTATCCTAGCTTCTGTCCCCCAGGTGCTGGGATTAAAAGTCTATGCCACCACTCCAAGACTCATTGATCTTCATATATATATGCATTTCATAGAATATGAATATTTAGATCTTCCTCCTCTATTTTCACCCAGCCCCCATAGCCTGCCCACTGGATTTCATGCATTCTTTCATATATGTTAAGGTTTATCTAGTCAAGTTATTACACCTGTCCCTCAGTGTGCATTCATCCACTGGATCCTGTTCAGTGTCACTCCCTTAAAGAAGATTAACTTTCACTCCTGCAGCAGTGATCAGTTGCCAATAGTTACTCAGATAATGTTAGGGCCTCCTGTCTATTTCTAGAGTTTGATGCTGTGTTTTGTCTTGTTTGAGTTTGCATGGGTCTTTTCATAGTGTCATTGCTGAAAGTTCATGTAAGCAAATACCCAGAAACCTAAAAAAACTCTGATTCCACAACGGTTTCTAAGTCCTGGATGGGTGAGGTTTAATATAAGAGTCCTGTCCAAGGACATGCACTTCGCAGACTCTTCTCTACACTTTCGCCATTTATGGACTTCAGTGTTAATCTTCCTCTGTTGCATGAGGAAGGTCCTCAGGTGAGGGTTGAGAGATGTGAGTGTTTCTCTCTACCCGGTTCCACTACCTTCCAGGATCCTTAGGTGTTAAAGTGAATATATAACTTATTGGAGTGAATTTTGTGTTGTTACTGAAAAAAAGGCACATTTTAATAGTAGGTAAATTTTTCTTATGTATGTCAACCTGTAATCATGATGAAATGAAAGAATCAGGAATAGTAAACAAGCCATCACCACTAGCAGTTGGATAACTGATTAGGAGACAAAAAATTAAATTTATAGTATAGAGAAGAAAATAGTTTGAAATCTTTCTGTTCTCTTTCCTAATATGAGTTAATGAATTCCTTGCGACCCGAGAGACTATTTGACATTTAAAAGTAAGGAAAAGTTCTAATGATGACTCACAGTATGATGAAGCACTTTGAGATGGTTTCTCCCTGATGAAGACAAGATGTCTAATATCAGTGCTCATGAACCTCCCAGTCAAGAAAAGGAGAGGGATTCTTGACAAATGATGCAGGCATTTCTTCACAGTGCCCTTTATTTTCTGATAGAATAGTTAATAAGTATGCCTTCATTTTTTATAAATTAAAAGCTACTATATTTTCGGCATTTTTGTGTGTTTTTGTCTCTCCTACTGTTAAAATTTCTTTCGTTTAAAATATTTATCAGCATTGCTTTCTATAAGTAACATGATTATATTCAAAGACTCTATAATTGGAAAAAAATTAAAGGTTGTGAATGACAAACTCATATTACAGGAACACTAGCAAATCTTAGATTATTGTTGAAGCTTGGTAGTGCAGTTTTGTCAGTAAAATATTTATAAATTATAGTAGACATTTACAATTATGAAATTATATTCTAAGATATAATTGCATATTTTTAGTTGGAGGATTTTATCAGTTTAGTTCTTGAAATATTTTCTATTTCTTTTTCATTACTTCCCAGTCTATGATTTTTTACTCCAGAAGTTCAATTTGAGTATAGGTAAAGGCATACTAGGACTGTCACAGTGTAAAAGAAAAATGGTGGAAAACCTCACAGTGCCTGGTAACGAGGGAGGTCCAGCATCAAGGCCAGGGCATAGGACCATGTGTGGAGTGAGGACCACTGCTGGTCCTCAGGGAAGTGGGAGGTCTGTTCCAAAACCAGTCCTCCAAAACCAGAATCTCCAAGTAATGTAGGCCTCCCCTGTGACCAGCCGAGGAGACAAGGCCTCTGCCATGTATAACCCGGGACCTTAGGGGAGGCGGCTCTACTGAATGTAGGAACTCAGAGAAGAATGTAAATGGTGCTCATTATCAGGAAGTCCTCCATGCTCTTCTCATCATCAGCTTACTTCCAAAGTAATATGAAAATATATTTCGTGGTAGGTGTTCAAAGCTTCAGCTCCTGTGAGTAGACTACAGCTCCAGCCAAACGAGGGGAGCACAACTCGTGAGAGATGGCCACAGTTTCAGCTTCATGGGCAGTTATCACGGCTCCAGCTCACAAGAGAGGACCACAACTCCAGTTTTATTTTTATTTTATGTGTATGAGTGTTTTGCTTGCATGAGTGTAAATACACCCATATGTTAAATGCCCATGGAAACCAGAAGAGGGTATTAGATCCCCTGTAACTATAATATAGGGTGGTTTTAGCCACCGTGTTATGTGCTGGGAACCAAATGAAGGATCTCTACAAGAGCAAACAGTGCTTATGCCCTCTGAGCCATCTTTCTAGCCCTGTGTTGTTGAAATTTCTTATGCTTTGTTTTAAAGTTGAAAGTTTCTCATGATTGTTCCCCTGTGGAAAAGGTTTCACCTGTCAGTTGATTCAGCTGATAGAAATATAATGAAATAAATGTAAGAAAGTTCTTAAAACTACAAATTACTGTATTTCAGGTGTGAGCTCTGTCAAAAACTTGCTATTACTTTTTGTGCCATCCAAATGAGAAATGTGAACACAGAACAAGAAAAGAGAAAGAAGCCTCCCTGTCATGCTGAGTCTCTCCTACTTGTAATTGAAATAGTGATATTAGAATATTAATGAAAAATGAACAATAAACTAGAGACATGAAGTAGAAAGGAAAAATGAGAAATATTTAGGAAAAGCAAGATCCAAAGTCCCCTGGTTAGCTTTATGTCTCAACTTGACAGCCTACAATCACCGGAGAAGGGACTCTCAATTGAGGAATTACTCAGATCAGATTGTCATGTGGACCTGTCTACAGGCTTGTCTTGATTCAGTTAATTCCTTCAGTAGGACCCACTCCACTGTGGGCAGCATCGTTCCAGGCATGGGTAGTCCTGGGCTGTTTCCTAAAAGTGCCAGATAGCTTTAGTTGTTAACTTGACACACCTGGTTCAGGGAATCTCAGTTAAGGAATTACCTCCATTGAACTGGTCTGTTGCTATGTCTATAGGCTATTTTCTTGATTGCTGAGTGATGTAGGAGAGCCCAGCCCACTGTGGGAGATGCCAACCCAGGGCTGGTTGTTCTATATTGTGTGAGAAAGCAGACTGAGCATGAGCCAGAAGTGCAAGACATTAAGCAGCTCTCCTCCATTGCCTGTGCTTCAACTACAGCCTCTCGGTTCCTGCTTGCATTTCTATTTTGGGCTCTCTTAGTCATAAACTGTAACCTGGGAGGTGCAAGCCAAATAAACCCTTTCCTCCCCAAGCTGGTATTGTCAGAGTGTTTTATCACAGCTATTGAAAGCAGACTAGAACAATAAGCAGGAGTTGGTGACTAAGCCAGGTAGCAGCATTCCTCTGTGTTTTCTCAACTTCTTGCTCTAATTATTCTGATTGCCCTCAAGGGTAGACAGTAGCCTTTAAACTTAAATAAACTTTTTCCTCCTCTCAGTTGTTTTGGATCAGAGTGTTTATACCACAGAAACAGTGATGAAACAAGACACCAAGAATCTGCTGTGCTCTTTGTTGCATGTTGAATAAACATAAAAATGTCACTAGGAGCCATCAAATTTAATATTGTCAAAATTTTGTTATTTTAGATTTAGGAAAGCACTGATAAAAATACCAACCTGGGCTAATAATACTAGCAACAGACAATGAACAGCACTTTAAAGGACTTCCTATATATTCCTTGCGAAATATGTGGTATGTATTATCTCATTAGAAACATACTCTTTGTACATATTTTTGTATCTTATATATCTAATAAAAAAAGAAAAAGGAATCCTCTTTATATGACTGCCATTAGTTCCATTCATTTTGATGAAATGACAGGAGTGCATTCTTCTTTACTACTGAATAATATTTGCATTGCATATAGATTATGCATTTTCTTAATATATTCATAAGTGCATACTTTCCTAGATTGACTCCTTATTTTCATTAATGTGAAAGATATTGCAATAAACAAGAGTACCCAGATACCACTTTGACAGACAGATTCTATTTTCTTTGCGTAAATGCCCTGTAGTTCTATTGCAATTTATGTGTTGGATACTTCCCATAAATAACATTTTGTTTGATATTCTAATATTCAGTAAGTCTTCAAAGGAAGTGATAATCGACTGTTCTAATCTGTCACCCATTCTCAAAGGTGATACAATTTGGAATTATCTTCTGAAAATATTTAAGTGTATACTATGAGCAATGCCTCTTCTATTATCATCACCATGATCACCAGGTGTTCTATGTAGATCAGGGGCAACAGATTCAGATCACAGCAACAGTTAAGTAGGAAAATAATGTTCTCTTCACCCAGTCATACTGATTTTTACCACTGTTTTAGTTAAATTATATGTATTGTGTTTGTTCCAACTGTCCAAATACATATCTAATATTTTGAATGTTTCATATGTAGGCTAGTTGTTTCTTGAGACAAGATCTCTTTGTAGTTCCAGCTGGCTTGGAACTTTCTATGTAGACCAACCTGTCCTGGATCTCACAGAGATTCAACTGCTTCTGCCTCCTGAGATTAAAGGTATATCCTATCATGCCTAGCACTATTTTTAAATAAAAGTTAAAATCTTATTTAATGATTAATTTTAAAGGGAATAATATGTAATGTAAATTATGTAGATATTATCTTTCCTTTCTTTCCAAATCAGTATTGTTTTTATAAATTTATATTTCTAATACTGCCATTTTAAAATACAGCAAGTACAAAAATGTAGTCAAAACACAACTGGTTAAAATATTTTCTGCTCCCCGTATCTGTAAGCTCCTATTTTGTCTTTCCCCTTCACATTTGCTTTTAGGCATTTGGGTCTGACATATCCATCAGAATGAAAGTAAACAGCGATGAAAAGTAAAATGTTCCTTCAACACATAATTCTGTTTGTTGTTCTGTAAGTGAACTCCTGCCATGTGGCATTTGAGAATGGCATCCTAGATGCTTAAATCTAAAAATTGCTCTGGTCTCATATTTTGATTTTGTTGATTTAAAGCAACTTTTAGGAACTTAAGTGTCAAACACAAGGCTCAATTCAAGAACTGGATTTTCTAAAGGTAGAATGACAGATATTTCTTCGTTCTTTGGCTATTTTATCTTTTTCTGCGTATGTGTAACATGATGCTAATATTTAATTTTATTATTTATTGTATTTTAAGGGCTCTCTGTTGCTATACTCATTTGATATTTTGGAGATACATATCTAGCTAAATTATGGCATGATCCACAAGAAACTTTAAATATCTGTGGTTATAAATAACATTATGTTATTTTGTAAATAATTGGAAGCTTTTAAGCATTAGAAGTTCTGTTTTAGAGGAGCTGGAAAGATGAGTAGGCAGGTTGAGTGCAAATACAAAGCCTGAAATCAGATTCCCAGCTCTCACACAGAAAGCTAGATATAGTGACACAGGTCTGTAATTTCTACATGGGTGAAGCAGACAGAAGGATTCCCGGAGCTTGCTGTCCAGCTAGTCTAGCAGAATCAAAAAGCTACAGGTTCAGTGAGATACCCTGTCTCAAAATGTATGGCAGAGAGCAATTGAGGACACCAACATCAACCTCTACAGTGTTTTTGCATATGCACCAATACACACATGTGCACATACTTTCTAACATATGCACACATGAAAATGTACACACTTTTCTGGGACACAGGCCTGGTGAGGGCAGGGGTAAATTCCTAGGTAGCATAGAATTTTCCTTTGTATCTTGACTGTGTTTATGATCATTAGTAGACATCAGCTTGAGAATACTTGATTGAAATTTAGAGAGAGAAGATGTTAAAATCCAAACCAAAAAAGTGCAAATAGTAGTTTGTCATCATTCTGCACCCTTTTTTACCTATTGGAGCCTCATTGGAATAAATGGGTACACAAGGAACACCTGCACTCAAGTCAGAGGGCTTCTGCTGTTTGCCACCTCACAGATGCTACAGTTGTCTCCTCACTTATTTTGGTCACAAATTCCTGGTTGTCACTAAGAAACTTTAGAGACATGAACTTCAGCATCCCTCTCAACTTGATATATCTGTTTGGGAATGAATAGAGAGAGTTGATTATTAAGCACAAATTATGATTTATTGACTTTGTGTGACTCTGGGACAAATGAGACATTTAATTGCTATTATATTCCATAAAGCCAAGTAAGTTGGATTTGGCATAATGCGGAAGGAAGCACATGAAATATGGATGACTTATGTGTGCTACTATTGTTACCTTTTATTTGATTCTAATTTACTTATTGACAATAATCAGAAACAATGCATTGCAATCATTCAACTGTTGAAACAAAAGGCCGTTTTGTGTTTTTAATTTGTCAGGAGGAGGCATATCATAGGTAATACGTGAAATGCATGCACTGTGATATAAAAATGACAACCAATCACAGTCAGCAATGCACTGGATATAAGTGACTTCAAATGACAACCAATCACAGTCAGCAATGCACTGGATATAAGTGACTTCAAAGAAAGCCGCTCTAAATAATCTCATATAGCAGTGGGGATTTAAAACCATCTCTGTTTTTTGGCTTTCATTTTGTCTTTCTACTAATTGCACAATTAAGAACTTAATTGCTTGTGATATGAGGCCATGTTCACTATTAAATATGGGACAAATTGTTAATTGTTGGTACAAGTATATAATTGTTGCTCACTGAGGAATCATTGACATTATACTGCAAGCTCCTGTCATTGTATTTCATGTCTATAAACCTTTATGGATGATCACAAGAAAGATACTTACAACAGGTAAATGAAATAGAGAATATTTATTGAGTTGCCATATTTTTCATTTTATTTATTATTTTATATGTATAAGAGTTTTGCTTGAATGTATGCAAGTGCACCCAAGTCATTCAATGCCAATCAAGTTCAGAACAGGCATCAAATTCCCTGGGACTGGAGTTACCAATGGTTGATAGCTGTCATGTGGGTTCTGGGATTTGAACCCATGTCATCTGAAAGAGCAGACAGTGGTCTTAACTGCTGAGCCATCTGTCCAGAACCATCATTATTATTTTAAATATTCGACACTGAGGTTTTAAGTGTGTGACTGTATGAAATTCACAAAGTGATATCTTGTGCTGGTGACTTAATAAGAAGATTAGGAAGCAGAAATAGACTAGTACAGATACCATTTCGAATAGTTAATATCTCAAAGAAAAGGTGCTTGTGCAGTGCAGGAATTGCAAATGAGAAAGAGGACATGGGTGCACAGTACAGAGGAAGCAGGGCTAGTTTACAGACAGTGGAAAGACTGAAGTAGTTTGAATGACTACTAAATTTAACTTAGTTTTCTTTGAATAGGTTAGGTTTTCAAACACATATTCAGACTGAGTGATAAATGAAAGCTTGCATTTTCAGTGTAAGTTTAGCATAGGTAACTAAGTCTATGATTTTCCCACTTGTAAGAATGAACGAAATCAATATATCAGATTGGTATTGGAGTTTTAATAATACAAGGAAGTACCACATTTACTGTTACTGTGGGTCAGGCTCAATTTTGAATCATTTAAACAAATAAATCATGCAATCACTTCAGCAAATCATTGTAACTATCATTAAAATTCTTATTTTATAGAGGAAAAAAAATGAGTTGCAGAACAGATGAGTAAATTCCCCAGAGACATTTGACTTGTGGCAGAGCCAGGATTTAGACATCATCAATCTGATTTTAGAGTCTGTGCCCTTAATTACTAGCAAGAATTCCTGTGTAGTGGCTCCTGACGAGATCAAGGACAAACCTTGAATTACACACAGTTTGTGACTGTGAGATAGATATTCAGCCATTAGAAGGGAAAGATCCACCAGTGTGGTCTCCAGCCAGCTCCAAATTAAATGGCTCTGTCTTTTTAGAATGTGCTCTCTCAAGAAGGAAGATTTCTCACTGATTACCAAGGACAGAAGCATGTTTGCAGAAAGCAGACATTGATGAAAGGTCTACTGTTTTCAAAGCAGACATTGACCAGGAATTTGTAACCTTTCTCCCTGAGCAAGGCTCCTTCCTCCCAAAACCATCTGGCCTAGAGGGAGGCACCAGAATGGAGTAGCAGAGGATGGTGCTGAGCAACTTCCAGTGATTAATCCCCAACAAGCAAGTATAATCACTCCCGTGTTTCTCAAAGTGTCAGCCACCACCACTTTCATGTAATGTAACTGGAGTATTTTTAAAATATAATTTTCTAGGCTCAAACTAGAAGTAGAAATCAGTATACTAACATGAAAGAAACAAAACTTTTTATTATTTGCCAAAGCATTTTGTATCTTTACACACACACACACACATATTTCAATTTTATGTATTTGCCATAATATATCTTAATCATATATAGACACCCTTCCATTAACTGTATCTAGTGTAGCACCCAACTGGATTATGTATATATGTATATGTCAGAATGCATGAAATCCAGTCGGATGATATATATATATATATATATATATATATATATATATATATATATGCCTATGGAGTCAAATTTGGGTCACAAGATAACCTTGTAAGTTCATGTACTGGAGCCTGGTCAACCTATTTAGAATCACTTCCTTAAAGAAGACCAACTCTCCCTCAGTGAGCAATGATCAGCTGCCAATAGATCCTTGGTTAAAGATGGGGCTTCTTGTCCATTTCCCTAGTTGTTTTCACTTTTCAATTATGAAAATTGTCACTCAAAAATCATGGAAAGAATTATGCAATGAATCTGCAAATACCATTTCCTAAATGTAGTGTTTATAAAAAATTGTTTATAAAAAAGAAATAAATTTGAGGTTGGAGAGATATCTCAGAAGTTAAGAACACTGGCTGCTTTTGCAGAGGACCCAGGTTTGGTTCCCAGAATCCCCATGGATAGCAACCACCCTTGACTCCAGTTCTTGGAAATCCAACACCCTCTGTTGGCCTCCGTGAGCACTGCATAACATGGGTACATTTACATGCAGACAACACATTTATATACATAAAATAAATAGAATAAAATTTTAAATTAAAATATTCTATATCTTTCAGATTTTCCTTTCATTGTCTCTTTCTTCTTACCTCCCTTGTTCCCTCAATCCTGTATCTCTCGAACATTCTTTACAGCATCAATAATTTCTGCTTTCATTCATGTTTAAATGTCCGCAATTGCCTTGAGCAGATTCTTTACAATTATAGTTTGTTTTCTATTATCATTAAGACATTAAATTTAGGTACTTGAGAGATGATTCAATGTACTGAGAGAATGTACTGCTCTTACAGAAGACCTGAGTTCAGTTCCCAGCACCCATATCATGCAGTTCATAACCGTCCGTATTTCCAGCTCCAGAGGGATGCAATGTCTCTGGAGTCACAGCAATTTATAGTCAGGAATTTCAATCTCAGTAATTTATTTACAAAGTAAAATATATCTCTATTACATTCATATTTAATTATTCCTTAAGTTTGGTGCTTTGTTATTGATGTAGGTATGTATGTTTATTGTCTTCTAGAATTTCATCTTGTTCTTGAATCTCTAGTTATCTTGTCAGTTATTATCAGTTAATATAATTTCATGTCCTGAAAGCTTATAGCTTATTTGTTTTTCAAGGTCTGCAAACTTAAAATACATGCAAGCCTTAATACAGAAAATTCACTAAGTAGCTTAGTTGACCTTGTTCTTTAGCCAACCAGGTTCATTAGAAATTAAGTGTCCAGTTTTGTACATAAAGTTTCATTCCATTTGTTTTCATTAAATAAGTGTCTATCTTCACTGGTTAGTTAGCAGGCAATCCTATTAACTCATAAGTAGTCTAAAAAATGGAATTCACCCATTATTCAGAGTGATCATGGCCATCACTGTGACTGCTACATTTAGGCATGTGATGCACACAGTCATAAGCACTGATCATCAAGCATATGTATTACTTATATCAAGGTGTCAAATATATGAATTACATATAGACACAATGAATATTCTTTAAAATAAATATGCTAATCCCCCCAACACTCCCTATATCAGTGCCTAGGCTAGACTTAAGACAATAAATTTGGGGAAGAATAACTGCACAATTTTGTTATTAAAACCATATTTCAAATTTGAACTCTGCTATTCCTATTGTTTAGGAAATATTCTTGGTAACTGAAGAACTTGTACACTTCCACAACATTCATGTTGTCCACTTTATCATGATAATTAATACATATATGCATTAAAGTATTTTCCTGCTAAGGAGTTAAATTACCAGTATTTCATAGCATTCCAGTGAGTAATTATGAATGAAAATTTTAGTCTTTTACTATATGCATAAAAGTCACATTATATACATGCTAATAAGTTCATTAAAATAATCCCATTGTGAAACTACATATGACTTCTGGGGGAAAATATGAGAAGAATTTACAATAGCCTTTTGAAAAATAATGTTTTATTGATTCTTTGAGAATTTCATACATTGTTTTTTGAATGTCTTCAGATCCTCTCCATCATCTCCTCAAAATCACGGTCTCCCCATTGCTGTCCCCTAATTCCTTTATTTTAAATATATTTTTATTAAATTATTGTGTATGTGCACACAGCTTATTAAGGATATATATATATATATATATATATATATATATATATATATATATATATATAAACTCTTAATGAACCTTTCCTTATCAGCACCCTCCCATAGCCTCACCCACTGCTGGAATTCCTGCCTTCTGTCATGTAGGTTAAGGCCTATTGATTCAAGTGAGTGTGCTCAGGTGTCTCTCTGTGAATATAGTCTGTTTATCTAGAGCCACTTTCTTAAAGAAGGACAGCTCTTCCTCACCCAGTAGTAATCAGCTGTCCAATAGTTCTTTGGCTAAGATTGGGGCATGCTGCCCAATTTCTCAGTTTTATACTGGTTTTTGTCTGCTTGAGGTTGCATGCGTCTGCGACCATCGCTGTAAGCTCATATGAGCAAAGTCCCAGAAGCCTATAAGACTATTTCATATGATAGTTCATTTCCTCATCTGGCTCCTGCAATCTTTACACCCCATCTTCCCCAATGGTCCCTGAGCCCTGGGTTCATTGACCTATGCTGCATGAGGGAACGTCAATGATGAGAGTTGAGAGATGCATTAGTATTTTTTTAACCCCTTGCTCCACCCTGCTAAGCAGAATCCTTGTAGTCAGGCCAACCTACCTGGTGTCACACCTATAAAGAACTTATTCTATCATTTCTAGTAGCTATCAGTTGTCAGTTGTTTTTCAGTTTGAATTAGGCCTCTGTGCTCAGCTCTCCTCTCAGTGCTAGGATATTATCTGGCATGGACTTGCACAGATCTTGTGCATGCTGTCACACCTTTCATAGATTCATATGGCAAGTGCCCTATTGTGTCTGGAAACTCTGTTCTCTTGTATCTTGTATTAATCTATGACCTCTGACTCTTACAAGCTTTCTGCCAACTTCCTTAGTGATTCCTGGGCCTTTGAGGTGGAGCGTGATATAGAAGTCCCATTTTAGAGATGAGCACTATGCAGACTTTTATTCTCTGTATGTTTACCAGTTAAGAGCGTCTGTGTTAATTGCTTTCTGCTGCAAAAATGAGCCTGTATAATAAGAGTTGAGAGATACACCAATTTGTAGACATAGTAATGTCACCAGGAGTCAGAGAAATACTGTATCCCTTTAGCAGAATAATAGTAATAGGAAATTTGCTATGGCATATGATCTGTTTAGTCACAGGTTCTCAGCTCTGGTAGCAGTATTAGGTATGGGCTCTATCTTGTGATGTGGACCTTAAATCCAATTAGAAAGTGCTTGGATACTTCTGTAACATTTGTGCTGCTATTATATCAGTGGGCATACTTTGCCAGTCCAGTCGTTATTTTAGCTCACAGGTACACAACTGGATAAGACTGAGGATTATTACTCTCTCCCAGTAATGTGCAAAACACTTTAAAGTACTTTGAATGCTAGCTAATAGAGATGAAATTTTGAGGGTTGTAACAACTTGATTTCTCTACGTTCTATGACTTATATATGGCGTCTCTTCAACAATAAGTTCTTTCTGTCCAAGCTTTGGAGGATAAAATGAGCAATGGTAATGGCCAGTGTTGTTTGAAGATCTGTGATACTCCCCTTGGCAACTCCAGCAGAGGGAGTCCATTCTTGGAACTGGGAATTTTATTTGCTAGCCCATGATGTCTGGAAAGGACATTGTCTCATTGTTATAGGATAACTTCATTTATGTTATCTTTATATGTGAATATGAACGTATTTTAGGTAGCTTCTATAGTATTCGTTTACCATAGGATTTCTTCAAAGGGACATTAGCTTTAGGAACCTGCTCATATTCCATTCTTTACCATGCTCTACCATAAATGCTTGTTTTGTTCTGAAAAAGGAAGAATTCTGGCGAATAAACAAAAACTATAGGAGTATATTTATCACACTAGCATAAACCTACTTAAATATTACTCCAAATTGCAAGCTTGAGAGCTTCTTGAGGGCTGAATAAAAATATAAAAATTACATAGTTGTCTTCTGAGTATTTTGCTTTTCTTTAAAATATCTTCTAATAAGACTGCACTCATTTAGGAGATATATATATATATATATATATATATATATATATGTATATATATATATATATATAAAACACAAATATTCAATTTATTTATTCTGTAGTATTCTAGTTTAGATTTTGACTTAGGGTCATCCAGGAGATAGTAAAAACAAATTCTTAGGCTGTTTTTAATGAGGCATTTACAGTTCATTAATAAAACATTTAGAAGGACTGAGTTCCAGTATCACCCTTAGCTCGGCATGCTCACCTTTTCTTTGTAACCATCTATCTGATTTGTTATATTAATTTGTGTAGATTTCATGTATTCACCAGAGAAATTCATTTAATTTGATCATGACCTTATTATTCAAAGCTTAAACGTGAAGCATAACCTTTTCTCCTCCACAGTGTCACAAAAGGTTGCATCTTAGTAGTGCAGCCAATCAATGATTGTCATACAGAATGAAACTTCCACCAGCTCTGAATGGCACCTGGTGGTTATTTATAGCATGACCAGCAAAGCCATCTATCTTTTTTGACAGCTTGCTGTGTTACTAGCCCAGCATCATGTCTCCTTCTAACACTACTTGCAAACACATCTATCCATCTATTCATCATTATTTTATTCAGCCTGCTTCTAAACAAGGATTATATATATATATATATATATATATGATGCATATATTGAAAACTTAATGCTAAGTATAGATGGATCTATGGCATAAATCCTTAATTTTAGGAATCTTGAATATAACTTCATTATAAATTGCAAATATTATATGTTGCTATAGAAGACAAGGCTTCTAGATTCAAACTCCTCATTTTATAGAGTACTGTAGCGATAAATGCACATGACCACAATATAAGATTGCTAATCCTGCATGCTAAGAAAAAGTACTATCACAATAGACAACAGAGAGCAAAGCTGTGCTTCCCTAAGGTATTTTTTGACATGGCCACTTCATGAGCCTTCCCCCTTATTTCATCCATCTATATTAAATTATATATACTTTGTAGAGAACTCATGGGGACTGGGAGTGGCTAGTATACACTCTTAACATTTGTAATCAGCTTAACTCAGAAAAGATGAGCAGAATCAGGTTTCCCTGCAAAGAGAACATTCACATGGAAACGTATAAATGGGGGATGTTGGGCTATAATCAAAACTGTCCTGAAAATATCATATGAAAATAATTACTTTTCACAAAGAGAAAACTCAGAATATCAGAAACATAAGAATAAGAAAACAGTTATATTATGATACAATCCAAAGAAAAACTAATGTGAGAAAAACAATGATACTAACGTGACACAGTAGATGAGTTAAACACTCAGATATTTAGGAGATAGGGAAAAGAATTAAAAATAAATGCATTTCTCCAGTAGCAAACCAAATTCCTTATGGTTATCTTTCACAGAAGCCAAAGGAGACAAACAGAGTTCTAAGCACTGCCCTTGAAAACAAGGCATTTCACTACACAATGACACATGTTTGTAAACTTAGTTACTTTCATAATATTTCCTAAGTTGAACATTTCAGGACACTAACTTGACATATTAGACCTTTACACAAATGAAATAATGTGTAGATTCTAGTTGGGGGCAATGGGGCAGGGGTGTGAATGGGGAAGAAGTTAAAAAGATGCCTAAGATTCATTAAGATTTGCTGTATACAATACAAAATTCAATATTTTTTAAGAAATAATTTTTAAAATTTTTACTAAGTTCTCTCTCACTCTCTCCTTCTCTCCAAATTCACTCTTTCACCAAACATGTTTATTTCTAAACAGCAGAACATAGTTGGTATTTTAGTAAAAGCCAGGTTCCATATAGTGTTTATTGTTTTAAGCCAAGCGATACATAGAAGCTTTCTAGGAAGAAAAACTACAGTCATCAATCACAATTCATATAATTGGATATTATCCAAGTTTGTTTATTCAGCTGAATTGCCCATTGATCATTCCTCTTCATTACAAAAATCAAGCTGAACCACCCAATAAACTCAATAAAAAAGAAGTTGAGTTGTGAATAGAAATAAGTATATATTCCTAGAATTTCTTCATAAACATAATCTTCAAATAGTAGCTTATTGTTCAAAGGAATAGATTTTTTATTATTGAACAAACAAAAACATAATTTTACTATTTTTACATATGCTTTCAAACATTTTATGAAATGGACTTTGACAAAAAGTTTGTAAAGATATCAGAACAGCATATTATTACATCAAGTTGTTAAAAGGCAACACTTTATTAATTTACAGTTATAATAAACAGAAAATGGAAAATGTATTACAGAAAGAAATTAAGCAATAGACATATTGGTATCTCAATAGTTACACAGTTTTTTCTCCATGTAGTATTATGATTATTTCTTTTAGGATTTTGTAAAATGAATCAGTATGAAAATCAAATAAAATCTGCGAGGAATTATGCACACATATTCAAATTTTGATACTGTTGTTTATGCATTTCTTTGATTAAATAATTAGTTTATACATTCTAAGAGTTTATAATGATTCTCTAAATATTTGTCTAAAACATGTCCATAAAAAAATCTCTGCCACTATAGCTTTGCAAAACAATAGAACAATAAACACTTTTCCTAAAATTTATACTTAGTATTAAATTATACATCGTCATAAAAATCACATATGATATATTAAGTGATATTTTAAAAATATGTAACAAAAATTTTAAATGTAATTATCAAATATAATAATTTTGTGAAAAAATGTGTATTTTTGTACTCTTAGTGGATGTACCCTGGCATTTTTAGAGTGAAGTCAGTTAATCCATGTATTATCATCATATCATTATGAAATTAATAGTTTACATTCAGTTCTGATATCCTTCAATTAGGAACACTGAAACTAGGTGATTAAGGAATATATATTGTTTCTAATATCCAATAAATACTGGAGCTTAATTGAAAGTACTTATTTTGGGGTTTCTGAATAATAATTCTTATTTGATCATAAATTTTGTTATTATTTAGTAAGTCAAATTGACCTATATTGTGTATGTTTCACATAATGTTTTTGTTTTAATATATTATCTTGCTTATAAATTTCAAAGAGAATGCTGTTTCTACTAGTTATTTTTACTAATGCTTCTTTCTTTTTCCAAAATACATTTTCCTTAATAGATATATGACGAATGTACATATATATATTTTCATATACATGTAAATTTACTCATTATCTACTTCCTGTCCTATTTCTCCCTCCACTATGTGAATTCCAGAGTCCAGTGGATCAAATATTAATATAAGTAAATATGAATTCACTCTTCACTGGATTATGTACATCTCATGTCAAAGATACACCAAATATTTGCTTAAGAATGCTACTTATTTACTTTAAGTCATCCAAATTATTTTCTTATAGATTTTATATTTTATAATCTCAATAGTAGTTACTTCATGAAAGGACAATTGCAAATTTTATGAAATAATACCTTTAAAGTTAAATTATATGCACACTAGTATATGACAAACATACAAAGAATTGGCATCATAGATCATTTCTTTAGATTTAAGCCATAGTTTCATGACAGGATATTCTGCTTAAAAATCAACAATGAAAATCACCAACTCCTCCCTGAAAACAAAAGTTACTTTAAATTTTTCCAAAGCCATACTTCAAAATTTCAAGAACACTATTTAACTGTCAGGACTGAACACCTTCAAATTTATCATCTGCCTTTCCATTTCACTTTCTTGCATAGTGGTATTTTAAAAAGTGACAGATATCAGTGTTTCAAATTGATTTTTGTGAACACATAAATGACCCAAATTGCAGATGCATTTTACATTTAATGTTACAGCATATCTTTAAAGGTTACATGTGCATAGGCAGGCATCCTTTATTCAGCACACAGCAAATATTTGTGGAGTTCACAGTATTTCACAAAGCGTTGGTATGCATTTTATTCTATTTGATTTTTACCAACAACACAAACTATTCATATGATCATCTTTGTACTACAGAACTGGAAATGAAAGCTCAGAGGATTTACGTGACAATTACAGGGCCAGAGATTGGATCCAAAGATACGTGTGAATTTACATTCTTTACTCTTGAGGACATGGAATTAGAGCCCTTTCATAGCTCATGCTAGTGTCTGTGCTTATAAAAACTTCTTTGCCACTGAATTGCTATTATCAGATGACTAGGATAGTTTCTCAATATCCATGTCAAGAAACTAAGAGATAATTGAATTGCATCACAAATCCTACTTGAATTTCATATGCCAAGAATGTACAGAAAATGTCCTTTATGATTGATTTTTCTACCTCTAACATTAGATAGATTTTGAAGACAATAGCAGGTGAAATTTGAACCTGATATTAATTCTTTTCAGAAATGCAGATACCAAACATAGCTACTTTAAAATCATATGGAATATTTTAAGTGAAATTATTTTTTCATTTCTATCTGTACATAAACATAGATACACACAGGAGATGATAATTCTCCATTTTTGTTCCTCTTTATAAACATTCTATGTTGCTCAGAACATCATAGGAAAGCTCCTTCTACCTACATAGACATTACAATCTAAGTTTTTGTTGTTAAATATTTAATAATGATAAATTTGAGACTAGGGAGGTGCCTCAACAGTTCAGAGCACTAACTGCCCTTGCAGAGGACTCGAGTTTGGTTCTAAGCATTCATGTCATAACTACCTCCTTGGATATTGCATTCAGGGATACACTTACATAAAGGCAGACAAAGCACTTTAATTTTTTATTAAAATATTTAATATTGATAAATTTGACTTTCTAGACTTGTTACTCTAATTTTTCCTGTTAATAAAAGAAATCATATTAATATTCTCTATATGGTCCCCAACATATTCAAATTTACAAATCTCATATTTGTGTATAGTTATTTCCCATAAGACAGAATGCACATAAAGCAGAGACAGTTCTGTGTACTTTCTCCATTAAGAGAAGTCAATGTACACCTTAAATCATACATTCAGAAATAAACACACTTCTTCTCAGATAAATTAATGGTTACTAGAATAGACTGTATATTCTATGGATTTGGAATGTGTTATAGACACTATTTTCCTATCACCAGTCTTACTGTTTATGTTCATTCTAGTAATGAAAACTCTGGAGAGTGCAGAAATTCCAGACAAAAGCACAATGTACTGCGTGGTGAACCAAAAGGGCATCAAGAGCCACGGGAAGACACAGAATCAGGTTCCTTCAGTATAAGAGCAGCATTCATTTTGTTAGAAAAATAAAAACTTCCTACTTTATTTCAAATTTTTGTTCTCTGATACATGCTTCATTTTTCAGTTAACTTTTTTCCAAAGAATGTATTTTAAGCTGATATTCTCTGATTTAATGTAATATATGCAAGGATACTCAAAATTAATCTATGTGGGATTAAAGGAAAAAGCACACCAATAAAAACATTTCATAGAAATAACAATGATACTCATGCTGAAAGAAGGTTGTGTTTTGTAGATCTCTGATGTTTCTAACTCATAGTTGTCTTATTTACGTGCCTTTCTTCCTTCCTTGCATTCAGAACTTGACTGTACTGTGAGGGGCAGTTTGTGGAAAATCAAGTGATAAATCATGGTTTGTCTTCAAAACTGAAATTTATTCTAACAAGCCCCTAATTTTTATGTCTTCCAAAACTAACTAGAGTGACCTACTTCTAAGCAGTAAATGTGAGTGCAAGTCTGTTGCAGAGGGACCTATATGTCTGGGGAACTTCACTTTCCTGGTATGGTGGACAGCCAAGATTTTCAGATCTTATTTCTGAGGATAGAGGAGATAAAGGAGACTTACTTGAGGACTGTAAGTGTATAAGACCAAGTACTGAAAACTGTAGAGTATGAGGATAAGTTTGAGAGGAAATTTCAATTTATTTTTGTGATCTCCAGGTAAGTATGATATTAATATCTTTATTACTTTACTGATTGTCTTTACTGATGCTGTTGCCCAGTACGTTTCAAACTAATAATCTCTCTCTTTACCTGCAAATAGATATAAGGAGTCAAATATCAGATTTATGGTATTTTGCTAAAACAAAGGATTATTTAATATAATAGCTTCATATCTGTATTTTCCTTTTTCTTATGTGTGTGTGTGTGTGTGTCTGTTCTTCGGGATGACTTGTGAGCTTTATATAATATTTTTCTTATGTGTCTTTACTAATCACTTTAGACTTGGATATCTTTTAAACATTATAAAGAAGTAGAGATTTTAGAATTTGCTTAATTTAAGAGATTGAGTAGGAAGAGGTAGATTATGATTGTCAATTACTGTTTCAGAGAAGAGCATTTGTAATTAGATCTACAATTAACTTTGAATAATTCAACATTGCACTGTGCAATTGAAATAGATTTAACAACACAGATGTTTTAAATTATAATACATAGTTACTCATAATAACCCTTTTGTAAGGTCTTATAATCATGTAAGGTCATCCTAAAAAGAATTGAATTCATGCAAAATATGCCAATTTTTAAAATTTAATACAATGGGTAGTACATGATTTTTTATTACATTATATTTTCTTCAAGTGAATTATACATATTATATATGAGGCCTGTGGAATGCAGATTCATGTATGGCTTACAAATTATTTATATTGAATATAATAAGTTATAGGTGGCGTTACATACCAGATACTGAATGTTTATATATTAAATTATTTTATTCTGCACAAAAACTCTTAGAGATATTATTATTTTATCAATGCTTTCAAATGAGAGAGCAAAGAATAAATAAAAAAGCCATTTGCCAAATGCCCACAGTTTAAAATTATTCAAATCTAAGATATTGGTTTGATTGATTCCCTGTGGTACCTGCCGTTTTCACAGAGAACTCCAGGTTTACAGAACAGGACCACAGCTTCTAATTCAAGGGTGAATGTAAATTTAAATTATGCTCATTTTTAGGATTTTCCTTTCTCCATTGCTTTTTCCACATGACTATAATTGTGTTTAAGATAGAATATTTTGGCTTCTGTTCAGCAAATGGAGGCCACAGTTCCTTGCTGGTTTGAATTTCTCCCAGGGGACATCCGTATTGAAGAAAACTTCCTTTCTCTTTTGCTTAAGGAAACAGTGTGAAACATAGACATTTTTCCCCGTGGTTAAGGTTCTGGTTGGCTCTTTTTTGGTGTCTGCAACCTTCCCATCTCTCTCGTTGAGGCGGAGTCAGTGATGAAACATTGTATTAGAATCATGTTTTTACCTTGGTGAAACTCCCACCACAGCCATCTTGGCTCTCAAGCCATTTTCTTCCTTATTTGCCAAGTTTTTCTCATCTTCACCCAGTGATGGGGCCTCATCTTCCGTGAAGTTGGTCCCTGCATCTCCATGGAAGATATTGTCCTCTCACTAAATCACATCCCCTTGTCATCCCCTCAGGCACTACAGCCTAGTACTGCTGGTGAGTGTTTTGGCACTGTGTCATTGGGAACCTCTGTGTCAAAGGATTGCTGATAATTCCGCGGGGGTGAGCGATTCTTGTCTGAGAACACAAGATAGGTGGTGGGGCTTAGGAACTGACCGGAGAAGTCCTCAACAGAGGTGAAGATCTAATTTTAGTTACAGTCTTGCATGTTGCTGCCTTCACTATCCTAGCTCCGGGGTGATTAGGAGCTGTCAGGCCAAATGAATCCCCTCTCCAGTTCGAGGTGCTCTGTTTTGCATCACAGTAAGTTCTGTTTTACAGGGCTGTTTATGTGGCAAGCTGAAGATTAAAGAATACAAGTATCACCAAGTAAATTTTGATCCCTTCCTTTTCAAGAATAGTTTTAAGAATTGTTTTCCTGAAGACACTCCTGTTATTTGTGATGACCAAACAATATTAAGAAGGTATTTGTCTTCTAAATGCCTGTAAAATAGAGACAGACAGCCAATATGGTGAGTTTCAAAGGGTTAATATATAAAAAGATAGATCCAGTTCATCTTACAAAAGAAAAATCCTTGAAATATTTAAAAATTGTAAACTAACAAATTTATATTATTAAGAGGTTTTTGTTCTTTTATTTCATTTACTTTTCTTATCATTAACATCTTTATCTATTCTGATTCCTATTATTTTAATGTACAAAATTAATTGGGATTGCAAATTATCAAATGATATAACAAGATTGAAACGTCTCATATATTGTATTTAAAAATATTTGTCTATCATTGATAGAATTAAGTTTAACAATTAAGTTTAACAATTGTTATAAATCCAGTATTATATATATATACAGTATTATAAATTAAAAAATCTAACTCTACTGTTACAAGAGGAGGTTTTAAATATTGACAGTACATCTAGATTTATCTGGTATTAGTCAAAAACAAACAAAACTACTAAATTATGTCAGGAAATCTTGAAGAGTGAGCTAATTTAATGACTTTATAAGATATGTGTTGTTATAAGTGAGATCAGGTAAGTTTCTAGGAGATTTGCCTTAAAAAAGATACTTGAAGACCATTAAACACACACAAAGAAGAACCCAGTTCTCATCAAAGGGCACAGTGAAGGTGACTGAAAGTTGAAAAGGGAAGAAATAGCATTAAAGCTCAATAGGTGGAAAATCAGAATTAATTCAAAGAACAATCAAAGTAGAGGAGTCAGGAGCTCAGTCAAGAGAGACTAGGAGGTGAGCTCTGGAGTGAACATTCACAGACAAGAGAGGAAAGAGACGTTGGAAGAGAGGAAGTCTGGCTGCTAATGCTGGTGGTCAGCACTCAGTTAAACAAATCTTTTAGCTCATTAGTGAAAAACACGTCTGAGCTCCCTGTCTGAGCATATATCCCTGTCTGATACTATACAGTATCTGGTGATCTGAATTTTATTCCTTCCTGAAACGAACATTTTTGAAGGTATGACTTGAGAACGTACATGTATTGTATTTTCTTTCTTCTATTTGTGTATCCATACAAAAATAAGACTAGAAAATATGGAGAGGATAAAAAGAGGACAGACAACTGGCCAAGGGAATATACTCATGCATGAGCACTGGAAAGTTGCAAAAACATATTCTAGTTGCAAAGAGTTAACCACTAGTAAATTAATTCTAATTGGCGTTATAGCACCTTACATGTGAGAATGTAGGTTTCAAGGGTTTCTTTATGAATTGAATAGAATATAGTAAAGTATTTTGACAAAAAGAAAAGCCCTTTCAAGGATGTATACATAGTTCTGGGAAGTTATTTTCAAGTCACAGAATCAGCAGAAGAGTCAGAAAATAATTATCATCGCTTGTGCCTCTACAATGTGCCAGAAAGTATGTGTCACACATATGGTCTCTTTTAGCAAAACTGACAGATATTTGCTAATCTTGTATTTAGACAGTCTTTATAACCAAAAACATTTTTTTTTCTTCTTCTGCACTATAACATACAGTATTTGTGCAGTGAAATGAAGCATGAATTCTATTCTGTGAACCCTTTTCATCACTTCCACCAGTTTAGAACTCTTCACAAATCTTCAAATCTGACTTGTGGCATGTGTTCCTCTTTGCTGTTATATAGTATCCTAGGATGACATCAACTGAGTAAACGACTTGCAGATGTGGATACAATCTCACTGTTTTATTAATATAACAATGAAACTTAGGGAGACCATTTTGTATGTATTTTTCATTTGGTAAGGATTCATTAGCTCTAAAAACATATATTTTAGAATTGAAAACTTTTAAAAAACTCAAATTTGAAATAAATGATAGAGGATGGGTTATATTGACTTCAGTCTCAAAATGTCATGACATTTAATCATGCACAATGGAAAAATCCAAAGTATTTTAACTCTATTGAATTTCTACTACAATAATCAAATGATTTTTCAAATGAAATGCATGTATGTTAAATAGTGACTATTTTATGTTTAAAATATATTTAAAAAATATTCAGAACAAGATAGGATTCATCTACCAGTGTTGATATGTTTTAATTTGGGCATATCATGTTAATTTTGGCTCATTTAATTATTTTTGCATTACATTAACAGAAAAGGCCTTTTGTAATGTTAATTACATAGAAGTTTCAAAAGTTTAACTCAGCACCTATTTACCGAGCACCGTCCATACCTCACATTATTATAGTTCAGTGTATTTTATACAGCTTTGAATCAGAACACTAAGTGGAAGAGATAAATGGGTTCATTTTGTAGTTTCACCCTCTTTTCCACTGAAATAACTCCTTCAAAGCAGATGGCCTCTGCATGAGCTCAGATACATCAGAGTCACCTTGCTCGCTGGACATGTCTCTCTGTAACACATATTTTGTGGAAATGTGCTTCTAGATGCATACTGTGGTTTTCCCATGCAGAGAGTTAAGCCAAATGAAATGTGAATGTACTGTAAAACTGTGAGTTGCTTAAATTCATGATAAAAGTATCCATAGATTTTGTATGCTTAAATTTACCTACATATAAATTTTCTTAAATCTAGATATTTAAAACCTGAAAGACTGGGAAATTACCTTAATCTCTGAATTTTTTGGTAGCTGGTGAATTTTTGTGACTGATATGTATGTACTACAGTTAAAAATTAAGGGTCCTATGTCCTTTTATTAAGACAGACACTAGTGGAAATTATTAATGATGACAAATGTATATAAACATAGGAGACCTGTAAATCCATAGAAGAAACAGAGCCAAATATATTCTTTTGTGAATAGTGCCAAAATCATAATTTGCTTTTCTCTGCAAAGCATTATGAAATAGGCTTTAGTAGTCCCCAAGGAAAAGTCAAAATGTGCATTTCAATAAAGATATTAATAACTTGAGCTAGGTCTCTTTTCATAAAGCTGTTAAGTAGTTTGAGATATTTTGTATAGGTAAGAATGTGAATTGAATTGCTAATGACACATCCAGAATGATTTTGAAAGGCTCATCTTTTGTCATTTATCACATTGTATGCAGTAAATTACTAGTTATATTGTAGCACGAATTCTAATAAATGCATTATTCAGGAGTTATTGATAGAATTTTGATAGAAATATACAAATTTAGTTGCATGAACTATTATGTATATGTATATACCAATAAAATGAAAAACATGTACTTCATTATTATAAGTCATAATTATATAAGACATTACGGACAGAAAGACTAACAAATGTTAATAGTTTTCAATACTTGTTGCCTTTTGTTTTTTTCATTTTCAAATTTTCATGTGTGCCTGACTTTACTTTCGGTTAAAATCTTGATAAAGATTATCTTTAAAAATTGTTTTATTTAAAATATTTTAACTGATTCTGGTCGCACCTAACTGTGATTCCAACTGCTTGAGAACTGAGGTAAAGATTGATGTTTAAGTTTGGCCTGGGCTAGAGCCCAAGGCCAACCTAAGTGGCTGAGTGAAACTGTTTCAAAATAACAAGTAAAAAGAGACAAAGGGTAGAGTTCAGTGCTTCATTGTGTGAGATGAATGAAACCTTAGGTTTAATCCTTAATACCTCAAAAGATAAGAAAATAATTTAAAACTATGTTTCTTTTTTGCAATATTTAGTTGAAATCTAAAGAAAAATTAGGACATTGCCCTTTGTTGAATTCTTCAAGTTTTATCCTAAAGTACTATAGAAATTCCTAGTCTACTTCTCACAAATATAAAACTGAACATTTCAAATATATTTAATGAACTCAACGTTTATATGTTAGTATTTGCATGTTCATGTGGAAATTGAGTAAATGTAACTACTATAAGAAAAATAATATGCTAGTATTTTATTGACATGAATCAGTACTTTCTTGATTTAGTGAAATGGGACAAGACTAAAATAGGGCAATTTAAATGCCTCACCCTCATTTCCTGTCCTCTCTTGATTCCCAAGTTTGAAAATATCTTTAAAATAAGACAGATATAGCAATAAAGATTTAAAAACTTTTATAAACAACTTTTTAAAGCAATATTTATTTTTATTTTAATATTTCATACACTGTCACTGGAGAGATGGCTTACTGGTTATGAGCACTGGATGCTCATGCTGAGGAACTGGATTTGATTCTAAGCACCCACATGGCAGCTAACAACTGTCTGTAACTACAGATCCAGAAGAATCCAATGCCCTCTTCTGACCTCTGTGGGCATTGCATGATATGAGTACACACATTATACTCATACATATAAAATAAAAAAATAAATCATTACAAAAGAAAATTTCATACATTTATACACATGTTTTGACCATATCCATCAACTACTACCTCTCTCCAATTCTACCTAGTGATCCCCACTCTGTCTCTCTCCCAAATTCATGTCTACTATTTCTTGATTATTGTTAATAATACCCTGATTCTAGTTAGTGCTGTACACATGTGCATTATATAAAACAATCCACTGGGGCATGGACATCTATCAGTTGTTATACCCTCAAAGTAACATGATTCTCCCTCTCAGTAGCCACAACTACCAGAACGTTCCTTCACCATGCATTGGGCCTCAAGTGCATTTCACACTTCTCCTCCCCAAGTGAATCTTACATTCTTTCTTACTCCTCTTTGTTGATGTTCCCCTAGTCTTGCATGGGTGGAAAAAGTTGATCTAGATAACCCATTCATAGGTGGGCACTCAGTTACTTAAACTTGGCAATTTCAGCAGTTATGAGTCTGTATTAACCACTATCCACAACAGAAATATGTTTCTCTGATCAAAACTGAGAGCAACACAAATCTATAGGCATACAAATAAATTTATATAAAGTACTTTTATAGTATGAATATTTAACAAGAAAATAAGAATAGGTTCTCCTCTTCCAGGGTCTATGTGGTCCCAAATCACGGGCTTCTCCCAGGGTTTATAGTACGAAGCATGAAAGCTTGTGGAGATATCCTCTTATCGAATCATAAAGTAACAGATTCCCCTCATAAGCATCTTACTATTATTGCATGAGTGGGCATTTTCTGCCAGGCATATTGTAACATACACCATGAAATGATGCATAACACCATTGATGTCTTTTCTCTCTCAGCAGCCTACATAGTACCTACTGGTCTAATATGTGTTAGGCAGCAAGAAGAGTTTCCTGCTCAGTTTGAGGTTGATTGAACTATTTCCTGTAACTAAAGTGAGTGATAACTTTAACAAACAGGTCTTACAATTATGGTGGGTAATCAAGAGCAGTGGCCACAGTCTATGTTGTTTGGGGTTCTTCTGGGGCCTCCCTGACTAGTAACTCAGGGAAGTATCTCGTCTGCCATTGAGATTTTCATTTAGTAATTTATGTTCTTACATTGTTCACTCATACAGGATAATTATGTTCCATCTCTCTCTCTCTCTCTCTCTACCCCCCCGATACACACACACACACACACACACACACACACACACACATACACACACACACATCTTTCACTTACCAGTCAATGGGTTTTCATAAGGCTTCTTCATATAGCCTTAGGTTTGACTAACATACCCTCTATCTTCTCTTCCTAATTGCCCTAACTCTACTTAAACCTTTAACCCTGAGTATTTCTTTCTTCTTCTTTCATGTCCACTGTGTTCTAGCATCCTCTCTAATTAATCCCCCCCCCTTGTATTGAAAGATAGTTTTCCTTATAGGTTCTACATGCTCACTTATTTGTTTAAGTCTGTCATCAAACTCTCATTCCCCTATCCTAACTGTTTAAACCTTTAAGCTACTCCCTCTGTTTTCTCCCTCACTGGTTGTATTTAATCTTTCTTTTATTATTCTCCTCTCTTAATATGTCCACCTCCAGTGACCAATTTATGGTTTCCTGGCTTCTACATGTACTCCATGTTAAACATACAAAGAAAAAAAAAAGATTTGAAGTTAGGGGAGGAATTCCTCAAACAGGAGAGGAATTCGAAGATTGCCAAAGAACAGATAAAAGCTCAAGGAGAGGTTTAATGCTAATTATCCTGAGTTGATCACTATCAATGTCAACAGGAATCAAAACATTACAGCATGCCTCATAAATATGTACAAATATTATATGTCACTCAGAAAATTAAAAATAAATATTAATGTAGAAACCTCTAGTACGCACAATAAGTGACTTTATGTAGAAGAATCAAGTAAATGAACTTGTTTTTAGAGATTAAATTTTCTTCCTGATTCTTTCTTACTCATTCTTCTTCAAATGAGTAAAAATATGACATGAAGGGATGACATATCAACACTGACCTTTAACAAAACACATTTTCCATACAGTTAGTTTATGTATTCTTCTTATAGTAACGTTGTAGGATGCTTATGAGGGTACGTACTCTGAAACTTCCCTACCAGGACTTAAATTCTAATACTTTTGCTTAATTTAAATTTGAGCAAATCATTCAAATTCTGTTTTAATTATGTTCTCAAGCGTCAAAGAGAATTCTGATAAAAATGTCTTCAGGAGATTGCTAAAAAATTTAAAGTTATTAATAGCAACAAAAATGTTTTTCATACTGGTGGAAAAATGTGACATATATGTTAAATATGCTGTTAAAGTAAAAATAACGTATATCGGGACTGGAGAGCTGGCTTGGCAGTTAAGAGTACTGCCTTTTATTGCAGAGGACATAGGTCTGGATCTTAGCACCCATGGTTAAGGCTATCAATAGTCCATAATACAGATTCAGAGGATCTGGCACCCTCTTCTGGTTTCCAAGGAGACTGCATGACATAAGTGCACTGGTACATCAGTTAGGCGCGTGCGCGCGCGCGCGCGCGCACACACACACACACACACACACACACACACAGAATAAAAATAAAGAAAACATAAAAGTAATCATCCTAAGTCAATATCTCACTCCTATCACGGAAACAAATCTATCAGCTAGTGAACTTAAAATGCATTCCAGTGGAAAGAATCTTATGCTCAAATTTATTTATTTATTTATTTTTTTCCTCTTTCTATAGAAAAACTCTGTAGTATTATCTTTTAAAAGTAGCTCTAAGACTAATTAAATGGAATAGACTCTTTTTTGCTTTCTTAACCAGTGGTTCTTTTTGTTGTCAAGGGTAATGATTTTAAAAAATCACCTTTTCTAACTGCTTCCCTCCTTTCTGAGGGAAAAAAAAGAAGCATGTATAAACTGATCAGTTCTTTAAAATCGATACCTCGAAATATGAAATAGAAAACACCTGAGGAAAAAAAAGCATGTATAAACTGATCAGTTCTTTAAAATCAATACCTCAAAATATGAAATAGAAAACAGGTTGATTTTATGTACAGGTAGAACTATTTTAAAGCTCTGGGCAAGTTTTCTGTGATTCTGGCTTACAAGATAAATAATTATTTCCCTCAGGCTCCAATGGAATTACATTCTTCATATATATATATATATATATATATATATTAACAGTTAATCAATGTTAATAAAGACATTCCTTTACCGAGAGCTTACTATTTACCCTCCATTTTGTTATGCAACCTTACTCATTTCTATTTTAGAAAATGATCATTTCAAGTTATCTTAGATCAGATATTTACTCTTTGTTTTATAGCAGTAAAAGTACAGACTAAGAGAGATGAAATACTTACAGGGTTCACTCTGTAAGAAGTAGAAATAGGTAAGATTTGAGTCCAGGCATGTGACTACCTGTCTTTTATGCTGATTCCTATGTGATCTTCAAAGCACTTTGATTTTAAGGTTGAGGTCTGTACAGTGCCACGTACACTTCACTATCCCTAACACCATCACCCTCTGTGGTTTTTCCCGGGTTATTTATAGCACTTCACATTTTCAGAAGTTTATTTTTAATACCACTTCATAAAGTACAGGACAGTGTTTATGTATACCTTTGAGTGAGGTCCTATGTAGGTGAGATTTTCTTCACAGGCAAACTGACCCAGATTCTTGTAAATCTCCAGCACTTTTCAGAAATAGTGCACTTTTCCAAGTTGCATTAACCTTTACAAATTTCCAGAATATCAGTGATTCTGAATATTTTACTTAAGACATTCAGCTACTTTATCTCGTGTCTGCATCTTAGTGAGTGAATGCCACATAAATACAGTAAAGCATGTGTTAAGTATGCATGTATGCATGGTAAAATTCCTATATAAATGTATAGTTTTGAGTATTAAATCATGCTCTTACAGTCGAATTATATGTTCTGGATTTTCTTTCTCTCATATGTGACTTTGTATTCCTATCCATAAATAAATGAACCGGAGTCAGTCATGTCAAAATTTTATAATTATTGAGGCATTTATTCTAGTACAGCAAAGGTACTGATCAAAGCTTGCTTAATTAATTATCAACATCAGAAACATACCTGTGAAACAAAGAAACAAAGGGGTGATGAGAGAGAGATAGCATTGTAATTCAGGAATCCACCAGAGACCACTGAAAAATAGCCTCAAGAGACTAGCAGACAGTGTGACTAACAGAACCACCAGCCTGCTATTACCTTGAACGATGGTTAATGTGGCCTTGTACGTGAAATGTTGTGCATTTCTTTATCAAATACAGACACAGCAGTAAAATGTTCATGATAGAATGATTTCAGAAAGGAGGGGTGAAGAAGGAGAAAAAGGGAGAGAAAGAAACCCTCTGAGCATGAAAAAGTTGAGGAACTGTAATGCACAGCTTTGTGATCAAGTAAGAAGTGATGTGAGATGCAGAAATGTCTGACTTTTTAGTGAGAATGCATCGCCTCAGTGCAATATTTTACAATGTAAAAACTAAAATATAATAAAATATACCATGGCACAGAAGGAATGTCAATATCTATCTATTTGGCAAGCAAAAAACAGTGAACCCTGTTTGAAATATTTTGTTACAAATCACACACCTTCCTGCCCTCCCATTTTTTCCGCTTTATGGAAGTATTGACTTCTGTAAATCAATATTGATATGCAATGCACACTTAAAGTGTCTGGAAACCTTCACTATGTAGATTTCCCATAAAAGTGTTTCTTCTTTTTGCAAACAGGGATGTTACAATCCTCATTAAAACAAATTAAACTGCCAACTATAATGGCATATCAATTATTTAATTTCTAATGCAGTTTTAAAGCGATATGAAAAGAAATTTAACTGGATTCAAATAAAATAGATATAAAGGAATTTCAATGTAATAGTGAGGATGAGAAATACATTAGTCTGGCAACAGGAGTATCAAAATGTGAATGCTTTTTAAGATCCAACCCATGAACAAAAATCATACTCATAAGCAAGGTCATATGTGAATTTTTTAGAAAGCATCTAAATTCTGTATCCATAATTATAATTTTGTCCATACTTTGTTAGATTTTATTCTTTAATTTTATTTTGTTGTGTATATAAATCCACATTTTAGTAGAGCTCCTTGTAACTTCAGATACATCCATATACTTAAGAGATACACATAAAATATGGAATTTTACAAAGAACATTACTCCATAGAATATCAATGGAAAGTCCTCATTCATTTTATTATCAAGTTGAAGTGTTACCAAATGTTGACATCGTATGTCTAACCTCAGAGCTGTAAATGCAACAATGAAATGCACAGCCATTGAGTGGAGAGGTAGCTTACTATCCATACTTTATCCATAATTAAACTAGTCAAGCATGTATGTGACTAGTCAGTAGTGCTTAGCATTTGGGAGATATTTAGTATACAGGATAATCATGGTCACTAAAGTGCAAGGAGAACTTTGTTATAATGAGAAAGGCACAATCACTCCTGTTGATAAGATTACCATAAAATATTGTGTAAGTAATTGTGAATGTTAATGGTTCCAGTGTAGATGACAAAGGGACATGAAGGTTTCTTGCCTGACATTTTGTTTTGTTTTGATTTGCTTGAGAGCCTTCTTGCGTCCCCTGCTGGCATGGAACTATGTAGATGAAACTAGCCTGGATTCCACAGAGATGTGCCTGTCTCTGCCTCTGGAATGTAGGACAAAGGGGCACATGACCAGGACAGACATCTCTGTTGATTTGATTACTGATAAGAAGGAATTTGTGAAAACAGTATAACAGGCCTTGTAAAACAAGGCCATCATGTCCTTTCCTGTCATGAGAAATTACATGGTAGATTTTCAATTTGAGAAGACATTAATAGTCAAGTTGCAGTCATGATAAATTTATAACATGCAGTGGACATTCATTGAGGATGTATATGACATAGTTGAATAAACCACTATGAAAAGGCCAGTATAGCAAGACAAATAGATTTTGAAAAATGTAACAGATAAGAAGAATGATAATTTAACTACTAAATTGAATAACTAGAACATCCTTTTAGACAGAAATGAAAGATTTCAGTGAAGAAAATTTTAAACTACTAAAATGGGTTCACAATGGAATACAGCACATAAATGGAAAAAGACATACGATTAAATTTTCAAAATTTGAGGTAAAAATAAAAGTGATAAATTTAATATTTGATGCTAAAATGGGAGTCAAATTAGTTATTCACCTGGTTTTGATTACCATTTTTCTGGATGATATAATCCACTCAAAAATCAACATAAATCTTGCTTGATAATGGGATAATCTTTGGAATCATTTTAATAGTTAATAACAGTAGCTGCCCTCTAGAGTATGCCTTTAGTCAAGAAACTAGATGATTTCCCAGCAGGAATAAGAAGAAGTATTGAGGACATGAATGTCTGTTCATTCCAGGAGAGGTAGATAACAGAGGCATCATCTAAGAGTGGGGCTGGGAAAATATAGAGGACATTGGAATATAGACGATACCTGATCCTTAGTGTGTAGCGTGTATAGTGGACTATGCATAGGGAGAGGTACTCTAGGAGAAACCCATGAAGTCAGAACACTGGTTGTCTTTAGAGGGGAATTCCTGAGGGTTAGGGTGAAGAGAAACCAAATTTCCATCCTTCTTAGTGTAATTTTGTCTTGCTATTTGTATTAGATTTCATGTACACATTTTCAAATATATATATATATATAACTATAGTGAAGAAAAATAAGAGCTCAATCATTATCCGCTTTTGGACAATGTTTGGCTCTATTCCCTTGATACAAGAAGCTGTTGTTTTCCCCCAAAGAGCACCACATTTTATAATTAGTTAAAAATAAATATCTCCTTCCCCTTATAGTAGGACTCTTTCTAGGATACAAAGCACCTTTTAGTGAATTATTTTGCCATCAGCTTCTTTGCAGTGCCTGATATTGTTGGATGATAAGGGATATAAAGAGAGAGAAAAAAATGAGAATCTACAGTTAAACAAAGTTATAGTAGCTTTTGCACTCCCATGCACATTTTATATTCCTCGTCTAAAGCAGTGTTTCCAAAATGTGCTCCTAAACCTTCTATGTTAAGATGACCTGAGGTACACATTAAAACAAACACTTTCTCATCATGCTGGATATGTGAGAATATTACCTTCTCACAAACTAAAGTTTGACACCCACCTATTTAGGTCATAGCATGCCATTAAAGAACAATACTGTGAAACGATATCTTTTTAGAAAGATTACCCTTGAGGTAATATGAAGAATGAATTCACTCTTTGGGAGTGGAGCTTTTTTTTACATGCCTTTAACTGCATCATTGTGGGACCCAGTGGCATGGTATCGAGTAAGAAAGAGAAAGCAGAAGGAAGTGAAATAATCGAAACCAGTAGGAGACTCTGTAGGAAATATAGATTACATTTGTGTTCACACAGTAAAAAGAGTAAAATAATGGATATCAAAAATTGATCATATTTACGGGTTTAGAATAAACCAAGATAAATGACCCCTGATATAAGCAGAATTCTTGGTGACACGGGTGAAGTATAAAGAGAATTAGAACAGGAATGGACTGGGAGCTATAAAAAATAGACTATTCCTGATAAGAAAAAAAGATGTCTTTTCTAATAAAAAAAACTTGTTTCTTTATCACTTCTCCACTGTGGGAAGGGAATATGGAGAAGGAGAAATGGAAAATTAAAGAGATAGAAAACATTCAAGAGAGAAACAGAAAGAATAAGAGGAGAGAGGGAGGGAAGAAAGAATGAAAGACAGAGAAGATGAGAGCAAAGTTTGGTAGAATTAAGTAGGGACAGAAACAGGGAAGAGCAAAGTTAGGGGAGAGTACAAATAATTTTATGGAAACAATCCATTAAAAGTAGTTCATAAGTGTTAGACAAAATGAATCTATCAACATCTGAAAAACAGGTATTCGTGAACGAGTGGTATATATTTTTGACCTGGAAAAGATGTTTTTCTTTGTTGAACTTGGTGTTTCTAAAAGAATATATGGAGAATTCTAACATGAGTCCTAAATATAACTTTTATTTATTTAATAGATTTTCAGGATATTACATAAATGTGAAATGCTTTTTTTAAAAAAAAGTCAGAGTTAAATGAAGTTAACCTCATGATATATTCCATTAAACATTTTATTAGACAAATGAGATGAATATTATTTAAATCATTTCTTTTTCATTAAAATAAATATTGATTTTTGTGAGATTAGTTATGTATTAAAGAATCTTGCTATTTTAAATATGATTATTTTTAATAATACTATTTTTTACAGATAAAAATAGGCATAGTAAAGTTAATGAAAGAGTGTGGTTTTGTTTATTAATGTCAGAAAAGAAGGAAAAAAAGTCCTGACATGAATGAAATTAGACAGGATGCTGACTACCTTAATAGTATAATCATTTTGAGGTATATAAATCATACTAATTGAGCTGTCACATATACTTACATTTGATTAAAATTAATTTTATATGTGTTTAACTAGCAATTTAGTTGTAGTCTACAACTCAAGTATTTAATCTAAATCATTACAAATACTCTTGGAATCAGCTTTTGGCAAGATTTAAATAATTTTAATATAGCTTGTGAATCATACAAATTTCTTTATGTAAGACTTGGGATTTCTTGAAAACAGTTTGGTTTCCTGTACGTTGTGTTTCATCAGTTGAATTCTGGAGGCATCAAGAATTACCTCTTTACTTTAACTAACGTTATGACCCTAAGACTTCTGATTTTCACAGGCTTTGTTTTGTCAGGGCTTCATTCTAAACCAGCATTCTTTCTTCTTTTAATCACTTAAGCCACATTACTCCCAAGATGGTACAGATGTAAAAACTGCTACTCCTGAAACTTCACTTTTCAGTAGATGACTGAAAAAAGCAAATACACTTTAACCCTAAACATGATTTAGTTCTTCCCTTTATCTGGAAAGCATATAATAGAAGTAGAAGATAGTAGTAGTCTTATGAAGGTTAAGTGTGCTGTGGATGATAACGAGATGGAAAATCGACTGTAATACATTGCATGGTCCTTTGTGCGTACTTTAAAAGCAAAAGTATTAGAATGTTGAAAACCAGAATCAAATTTGCAGAAGATATCACAGCATTAAGACACTTATACTTGCCCCTTCTTAAATTCTCCCTTTCTGAGTAATGCTACCCAGAGTTAGAAAGCTGTGGCTAGGCACTTTGCTGCAATAGCCCACTTGCAGTCTTCTCCCTGGAGTAAAAGGAAAACTAACAGATTGGTTCCTTTAAGCATGTTCAAGCCTTTGATTACTTCTATTACAGCATAGTGTCTATATCTGGCTATTAAATTGTGCAATTTTCCTTCATCATAGATTTGGGCTGCTTCAGGTTGAGAACACTGTACTCTGTCTTCTAATTCCAGTAAAGTCAATTATATAAACTCTTTTGCTTTTACAAAATGCTCTTTAGCACACTGGTTCTCACATAGCAGACAGAGCTAAGCAAAAGAGAATGTGGAAACTTTTCCGGTATAGCTGTATTCTGCTCAGCAGGTACATTTATTACTAATGGGTGAAATAGTCTCCGTTTTTAGCTGCATAAAGCTTCTGAAGTATTGCACTTTTTGGTTTGGAAAGATATTCCTGTTACACTGAGAGAAGGTGAATGACATTGCTCACTCTGTGAAGATGCAGCAGGAACACTTGCATACATACACACACACACACACACACACACACACACACACACACACACACACGCAGTCTATGATGAAGAAAATTTTATGTACTTTCCTTTATATCACGGTGGTTGACTTTGGTCTTATCTATACTATATACCTGGCTCTTCTAAGATTTAACCACTTGAACCTTCTTCCTGGTGTATGAAAATACACTTAAGGAGAGGCTCCTCAAATATTTTTATTTCATGTTTATAAAATAAATATTTCATCAAAAAGGTTGCCCTTGAACACTTTGTTGTACATATTGTAAATAAATTCTCTATAATCTTAGTATCAGTTAAATTTAAATTATTACTGCTGATGGATTGTAAAGACACAACTTTCCTCAGAGAGCCACACGTGTGTTGCTAAATAATACAGAATCATATGTATGGAATTATGGCTTGTGCTCTCCTGTGCCTGATAAAATATCTCTTCCTAATAATGACTAGTTGTACCTCTGGGAAAACCATGCTGGTTTGGGGAGGGATAAGAATGTGGCCGTACCTGCTGTGCATGTGAATTTGCTGCATCTAAGAACTGTATTTCTATGGAGCCCATAAGGCTATAATAAGAATAAATCAAGTGGATTAATCACACATTTTATCCCAGGTGTTTATTGTCTTGCTACTCAAAGTGATGCCCATGGAGTACTAGACTACAAACACCAGATTTACACGGAAATCTGTGTAAATGTGTATCCCACACATCTGAGACACATTAAATCAGAGTTTATGTTTCCTTTCCTCTTCTGTCTTCTCTTACCCCTTTCTGCTTAATTCGAAGTAAAAATATACATGGTATTGTACACCCAAAGAGAAAATCTTCAGTAAAGTTAGGTGCAGCATGTCCTAAACCATTCTGTTTTCTACAAATTTTTGAAGTTCTTCCAGTCAGAAGCAATAGAACACATCTGACTTCTGAGAGAAAGCATGTTTGTATGATGTGGAATGAATTGTAAAGAATCACACTGATTGTTTATAATCTTAATGATTTCTCCCTGTAGGAGAGCCCGTGCCTAAGGAGGTAGATCTCTTTCTTAGGAACCATCTCTCAGAGGTGACTAAACTACTTTTTCCAATTAAAAATATGACTCTGAGTCATGCATATATGTTGGTGTGTGCCATTTATTTGCATCATTTTATTTGGAAGGACATCACATTTTAATTTATTCCTAGAATAGTTAGTTTTAATCTTTGTGAAGTATAAAGCAACTAAACTCACTTTATTGAAGTCTTCTTATGCAGTAGCTATTAGGAATAGCTTTCTCTTTCATTTATGAGTAAGGGCAATTTTGGAGCACACTGAGGCTTTGACTTACAGTGCTCTGACTTACTGCTTAGGATAAATCTGTTTATTTCTCTGTAAAGGGAATTTCAGACTCTAAAATATTTCACAATGTTTAGTCATGAAGCAGAATCTTCCAAGTAAACCTGTGCATTAGAATCACTTGAAGAGATTTTAAATATTCCAAAGCTCAGGTCACTTCCCCACCAATTAAGTCACAATACCATAGACAAGAACTCATTCATTAACACTTTCTCTCCTTCTACCTGCTGATACTAGCATGATGATAATTTGAGGAACAACTGTAATAGATGACGTTTTGACCACTACTGACTTAAATTTCAATATTTATCTTATTGGTGTTGCACTTAATTGTATTCCTAGACCAGCAACTCAACTTTCTTCTATGTCTACCCAAATGGAAATTTCTTCCTGATTTCTTTGTTTCTGATGATGAAAATGTCATTTTTCAAAACACAAAGGTTTAGGCTGTCAAAGTTAGCTTAATCTCCTAGATCATTTATTTTCTTTCAACTTCATCATTTCAAAAATTGCATATTAGAAACTGGGCCTCAGTCCTGGCTATTATCATTTACCTCCTGTAGCACTCTGCTACAGACAGATGTTTCCACATAATAACAGTGAAGGGGCTGGGAGAGGCATGCTTTGTACCATTGCCAGTTTCCATGGTGTAAATATCCCCACTGGGCCTGATTTTACAGTAACAATTGATTGCAAAATATGTGGCTATTTGGCAGTCATTCCTAACAGACTGCTCCAAGCTGGCCCAAGTATACCAGAGCAACAGACCATCCATGAAGACAAGTGGTTCACTAAATAGAGGGATGCTAAGGAAGACCTTTGATGGCATGATTACTTTCCTATTAATGTCTATTTGCTTATATCGTCAATTGCTCAATGACTTTATAATATAATGTAATCATTTATTTAGTGACAAAAGGAAATTAGAGCTTTAATAGTAGTTGTGTTTTATTTTGTCTCAGTTTATCTGGTGATCACATATTGTTCATACCATTGAGATTGTTGCTCCAATAGCTATTAGTTAAGAAGACACTGTGAACAAATTTTCAATGAAAATCAAAAGGACTTTCCATCCACCGAATAACAAATTCGGAAACTGTAAACCCCTCATTTTGTGCATATTGCTTTATTGTGGTAATGTCTTCTGGAAGTGATGCAAAATCATATTCAGTAGAATCAGAAGAAGGATGTTTATGAGGCTGACCTTATGAATACTGTTTCTTAATGGATTAGAAGGTATGTTTATTAAAAACGTACTTAAACTAAAAGAATTATTTTGCTAAGCTACTTTTTCCAAGATCAATACTACTGCTAAACCATTTTCTGCATTCAAGACAAAACAATATTTTTAATTCAGTGAGCCTGAGAAGAGTAGAAATGTTTATCATCCCAGAGGAACTTGAAGATTAAAGCTATTTTTGGCTAAAGATGATTTATTTAGTTTTGATATAACTGAAACTATGCAAAGGGAATTTTCTAAAATGTAACAAATGGAATATGTAGTCTCAAATTCCACATGAATCAATCACTAAAGTAATATATGAGTCAGACATAATCTTTTAAGAAGGTTTAATATGCTACTGATATCTTAGGAACTGACTCCCGATTAATTTATTTTAGCATGTTGAAGACAGTCTCCTGAGGCTGTACTTAGTAAAGGCAGGAAGTGGTGAATGCATTCTCAATTGTTGACCAGTACAAGCTTTCATGTCTTGAGCCTCTAATAATTTGAATGGATATGAGAAGCCTTGGCCAATTCCTCTTGCAGTGTTCTTTCTAGAAATGCCAATAACTGTATAAGTATTTTTAATTGAACAAAAAGCAGAATATAGATAAAGTTTCCAGTCTTATCACCTGTGTTGAGATTCTATAATGATTAGGATGGAGTGTCACTAATGAAGTGTCTACATGCTGGAGTAGTTTAGGCAATTCTGCAGCTGTTGAGAGGATGCTGAGCATACAGCACACCCTGTTTCTGTCACTTAGAAGCTCTGCCTGTCTCTCCCACTGATTTATCTATGTGACCTTACAAGAAGTCACGTTCATGTCTGAATATAGTTTCCTCAACTCTTTAAAACAGGAAGGAGGTTGAAATTTTATCTGTGATCTGGGAAGTTGCAAAACATCCATCCCAAGATTTTTATATGATGTTCATAAATGTTATGTTTCAACTTTTTAAGTTTGTGTTTCACCTTACTTGGAATTTTCTGAATGCTGTTTTTCTCCACATTTTTTGTTATTCTAATGTTGTCATGTAGAAAAGTCCTAATTCAAGCTTTATATTATACACAGAATTCATTAACTCGTGGTTCCCTAGGACTTGCTAAAGTATCTTACAGCTGATGTAGTCCTTCAAGTTTTTAAAATAAGAATAGTAATTCTACAATGCATATTTGTGTTATAATCAAATAGCTTCCCTCTCTTATCTATCTGACTGTTTAAGGTTATCATTTAAATATTTCTGCTTGATTATACAATTAATTTTTGTCATGCTAATTTCCATTGTGTATTTTAAACAATATCCACAAAATTTATATCTTGTATTTCTAGCTCTAAGTCATTACTGGTCACAATTCCTAGACAATTTAAATAATATGAGATAAAGCCATTAAAATGGCACTAGCGATTTTTCATCTGATATGGCACAAATTTCATGTCACTTCCTTAGTTCCTTCTCACTTTTTTATCTAGATTACATATGCTCTTTAAATAAACAAACTGCAACTGCAAATTGGATGTGGGTTTAGATAATGATATTCTATATGAGAAAAAAAAACAGTCACACACATCCTCACCATATTTTCCTGGGCTATGTATGATTTACATAATCTTTGTAAACATAAAAGGATGAAAAAGCCAGCCCAGAGCTAACTGTATTGAGTCTAGACTCTGATGTGGTATGGAGATATTTTTAAATGCTAAAACATCAAACATTAATGCTTAACTTTAAGCACAGTAGTATATTTTGTCTTCATGTTTATTAGGAATGTCAGATAAACTGGCCCCAAAGAAGTTGGAAGGGGGACTGCAATCTCAGAATAGTGCTCCTGAGCATTCTTCTAAGTTGTAGTTGTCATTTCCTTTATGATTTCCAAGTTCTAAGTGTCCTAGAAAATTACATCAATGAATACACTTTCAAATTAGTCATCACAATAATTATCTGTTATTTTCTATGCAGAAGTGGACACTTATTTATTGATTTTTCCACCTGATACTTGGAGGAAGCCGTAGTTAGGACCATTCCTTTCTACAAATATCTCTGAAATAGAGTCCCATAAAGATACACACTTCTGAGATTAGCGGGTGGAATTCTTTTTCTCTGCATCAATCACAGGCACCAACCTAAAAACTGGCTTAAATATCTTCTAACTGAAATGCCAGGTCCTTGAAAGATTCCACGGTAATAGCAAATGTAAACAATCAACAATGGATTACAAGTTTTTGTTTTCAAAAATCCAAAGTGAAATCTTTTGGTCCTTCTCTAGCTGTAACCATAATCCCCCCACGCAGCCGAGAACGCATGTTACTTTGATTTCATTTCATGGATGTGATCTATTTCTCATTCAGGCACGCTGGTTTGAATGAGAACGTCCCCACAGGCCCCAATTCCACTTGGACAACGGGAGGCATTGTTTAGGGAGAATCATAGGACATCCAGGGATATGATCATCAGGAGGGAGAAAGTCACTGGCAGCAGGCCTGGAGGGTTCAGAGCTGCCTCCAATTTCCAGCTTTGCTTTTTCTACCTACTGTGCCGGTTTGTAGATGTGAGCTCTCAGTTTATACTCCAGCTGTCTCCTGCTGTGTCTCCCCTGCCATGTTAGACTCACCTTTCTGGAGCCTTCAGCCAAATAAACTCTTCCTTGATCATAGTATTTTATCATAGCAACAGAAAAGAAGCTAATGTGGCATTTTCTATCACATCCCTTATAAAATGTACTCCAAATAGTATTTTTAATATAACTATGTATTCTTGGCATAAGTTGAATTAGAATTATTTAACTTTTAAAGAAATTGGTTACGCCTACCTTTTTCTATTAGTATTTGTGTTGGTTTATGTGCACGCATCTGTGTGTGTGTGTGTGTGTGTGTGTTCAAGTGTGTATGCATGAGCTTCTGTCTTTATGTGGAGAGCCAGAGGATAATCTCACATTCTTTACCTCAGGTGTCACTCGTCTTTTTGTTGTTTTTGTTTCCAAGACAGGGTCGCTCTACCTAGAACATTCTGATTCACTTACCCTGGCTGGTCATAAGTCTCATGAATCTACTTGTCTCTACTTTCCCAGCAATGGGGTAACAAACTTGTATCACTGTAATTAACATTTTAATATTGGTTCTTTGGATCAAACCCAAGTCCTCCTGCTTGTATACCAAGCAGGCTACCAACTGATATACCTCCCTAGCCTGTTACTCCAGTCATCTTATAGAGTATTTTCTTTTGGGAAAAGTGGGATGAGGGCACAATTCCAGTGCTGACCAGCAGGCCCTTAATTCTGGAAAGTAACACAATGTCTTCGGTAATATTTTGAATAAAGCAATGGCAAGGTAACTGTATGTGTTATGTACAAAACTATTCCATTCTTCTAATTAAATGGAAAAAGAAAAAATTCCAGGCTGAATATGTTATGACATATTTTTAAGAACTTTCAAAAGCTAAGAACCTGCAGAAACTGGGAAATTGTGTCCTTCTTTAAGGAAATGGTACTCAGCCTTGAGTTTTACTACATGCTGATCATTTTATTTTCTGGACTTTGATATTAATGGATGTAACCCAATTGTAAAGCAGGGAGCATCAACATATAAATGGGAAAGTAAGGAACACATGATCAATCTTGATTAATGTGAAAACTACAATGATAGTCTAGGCTGAAGTAAGTGATCTGAAATTAAGTAAAAATCAATTAAATTATAATAAAATATCTCTTAATCAAAATAATTAGCTAAGGATTAAATTATATTACATTTACTTTTGGTATACATTTAAAATGTATGAAAATATATTTCAAAAATATTTCTAAAGGTTTTTAATTAATGGAACTTTTATTTCATTTTGAGACATGGTCTCACTATGAAGCACTGACTAGCCTGGAACTTACTCTATAGACCAGGCTACCCTTTAAACTCACAGAGATCCACGTGACTCTGTCTCCCCAATGCCAGATTAAAGGCATTACCAATATGCCTGGCCTGAAGTTCTTTAAAATAATAGAAAATAAATTGCTATAACTCTTATTCCAAAATACATAATTAAGAAGTGATTCTCATTTTCTCTTTTATGGATCCTGTCATATTGAAGTATGCACTTGATAATTGTTACACTGTGTGAGTTCAAAATCAATTGATTATACTGTTTAGGCTTGATTTTTTTATTCCTGACATCTTCCTACAAGTGTCATGAAATTTCAATCACAAAAAGTATCAAATTTACCTGTCCTTTATTTCACTTTCCCTCAGTTACTAAAGAGACTACTCTAGTTTCCTTTCTAAGTCCTCCATGACTATAGGTACATGATGAATAAATAGAAAACCCTCACCCCCTTGGCTGTTCTCATCTATTCCCATTGAGCAGACAGGAGAGGATAACACTCCAATTAGCAGTGTTGCACAGGACACATGTGACATAATTTGAAAGCAAATTTTAGTCACTTTTTAGATAGTTAGGGAAAAAGAAAAACCTAGTACCTGTCCACTATTTCCATAGGATTTATATGCCTAGCGTATTTGTGAATGCTCTTCAATTTTATAGGTGCTAATTAAAAACCTGGTGGAAATTCGAACATGCTATTTGTTGTTTATTATTTATTTATTTATTTATTTATTTATTTTCCTTCATTTGCCAGCTCCTTACATTTTATTTGCATGAATGTAAACTTTTAAGCAGCCAAAAATAATGTATTTTTTTAATATTCTCCCATAATGTGGCTGCATATCTCTTTTCAGTTTAAAAGAAAACATTCTTTCAAAGAAACAAGTTTTTATTAGGAAATCTATTTTCTTTTATTTATTTGCCATCTATACTTATTTTGCATACATATGTAAAAATTTCACTGAATATGCTATAAAATTTTAATTATTCCAAAGACATATATTTTCTTCTTTTTATAACTTTATGATTTCATTCTGATCTGAATATGGATGATGACATGAATTTTAAGAAGATTATTTTCTAGATTACTATTAATGAGATATATATATATGCATCTATAAATATATAACTAGTAGTTATTCAAGAATAGTAATTTTAATAAAATAGTACAATAAAGCCTCTTGTTTGCCTAGTGTAGATTCAACTGAGGTCCTTATTTCGAGTTTGCAGAAGGAGTTTATTGATTCCAGCTTGAGTATCACACCAATGCAGAAGGAGGATTGCTGGGCAATTCCAAATTGACAGTTCCACTATATCCCCATGGGTGTCCACAAATGATTGGAGGATTACTAGAAAGGAATGCTGACTTAATTAAACTGAGAGTGTTTATGTTAGCACAGCTAAGAGTAATTCATTATTCTCAAACACTTGGAGAAACAAAAAGGAAAATCGAGACTATGCCTTCAAAGAGGTAAACGTTTTCCTGCGGATAAATTATACCACTGAAGACCCGTTTAAAATATTATATATATATATATATATATATATATATATATATATATATATACAGCTTTAACACCTAGACACCTAGATAATCAATGCAGTTAAAAGTGAATTCATCTGATAGCAGAGAAAATGCCTTCCTAGGTCAACTCATTGAATACAGCTATGTTTAGAAACATAAATTTGAGATCATCTTCTCAATGAGCAAAAGTGTATCTGTGCATGTGAGAGAGAGATAGATTTTAAAAGCAATTTTTAAAATTACTGACTATGTATTTCATAAGGAACATCTCAATCAATCATAATTATCTTTATACCCCATACAGGCACACTCCCATAGTCTACCATTTGGAATTCACACATTCTGTTACCTATATTGAGGCCTATTGTTTAAAGTTTTTAGTGTCCCCAGTCGTTTCTCAATGCAAGTTCATCTACCGATGTCCAGTCAGCCTACCTAAAATCTCTCCCTTTAGGAAGATCAGCTCTTCCTCATCCAGCAGTAATCAGTTGCCAGTATGTCTTCATCTAAGATTGGGTTCTGCTATCTATTCCCCCAGTTCGATGCTGGATTTTTCTGTTTCAATTTGCATGCCTCTTTTGCATGCTGTGATCATTGCTGCAGGTTCATGTGAACAGGGCCCCAGGAGTTTGAAGGACCCTATTTCCCTAAGGTCATAATATCCTCCCTGGCTCTTACTATCATTCTGCCACCTCTTCCAAAATGATCCCTAAGCCCGGGATGGGTGAAGTTTAATACAGGATTGTTGTCCAAAGACTATCGTTCTGCAGACTTTTAATCTCTACGTTTGGGCAATTTTTGATGTTTTTTGGCTGTTGCTGTTGGTTTGTTTCTGTTTTATTTTGTTCCTGGCACTTCATTGCATGAGGGAGTTTCATTAATAGACTCGAGAGAATCATTTGTTTCTTCTTTACCCCTTGTTCTATGTTGCATTAGCCTTAGGAGTAGAGGTTTGCATTGTAGATGTGGCACGTAGGCTTGGGCAATTCACAGACAATATATGTATCCCCACTTGTGGTACTCTGAATAGTTTCAATCTGTTGAAAAAGAAGCACATTTGATGAATGCTAATTAGAATATTTGTCTGTAAATATAAGGACAGATATTTTGCATATACTAAAAATTTGCATTATTCTAGGGCTGTGAGAGTTTTAAAATTTTCTCTAAGATCTATTAGCTCTGCAGCCACGAATATTTGTCTGTGTTTATACTACCACATAGTAGTTTCTTCACATTGAGTGGGTTTCCATCTCTTAGCTATTGTGAAAAGAGCAACCACAAACATGTATAGGTATCTTTGCAATACGATAAGTCCTTTGGTATATGCCAAGGAATGGTATAATTGGGTCAAATTGCACATTCATTTTTAGATTTTTAGGCGTTCTCCACACTGCTTGCCACAGGGGTTGCACAGGTTTCCAATCCCGCCACCAGTGAATGAGAGCTCTTCATTGCCCACATATTCTGCAAAATTTGGTATCTTTTTTTTTTTTTCTTTTTCTTGATCTTAGCCAGTCTGAGGCACTCTTGGCCCTAGTCTGATGAAGTCGGCAGTTGTCTTATGGTTGATGCCAGCTTTGCTGCAAGTTCACATGAGGAACTTCCAGTGGCCTGGAAGACTCTCTTTCAGTATGTTCATTGACCAACCCTGGATCTTATAATCTTTCTGCCCCATCTTCTGCAATGGTTCCTGAGTCAAAAGTGGCTGAGGTTTAATATAGGAATTCTATCCAAGGACACATACTCTGTAGTCTCTTAGTCTCTAAAATGTAACCAGATGTGACATTCTGTGTGTATCTCACTCTGTTGTATAAGGAAACTTCATTGATAAGAGTTGAGGCATACACTACTATTCTCTCCACCCTCGTTCCATTTTTAGTTTTATTTTTTTGTGTGTGTGTAAGAGTGTTTTGCCTCAGTCTATGTAAATGGACCCACACATGCAAGACTCAGGAAACCAGAAGAGGGCACTGAATTTCCTGGAAATGGAGTTATAGATTGTTCCTAGTCACAGTGTAGGTAGTGGGAACCAAACTAAGGTCCTCTGGAAGAACAGTCATCATTTTTAGCTGATTTGCCATTTCTCCGGCCTCAAGTAACAAATGCTGTTGGACATGTATTGATTTATTCTTATAAAAATATTTTTATTCTCTGAAAATTTAGTACAATATTTAGTCATATTTCAGTCACCCTCCTAATCTCCTCTCAGACCCAACTCCACCACTCAAACCTTCCTAACTTCATGTCCACTGCTTTTTTAAAGCACATCCTTTTTTTTTTCTAGAGGTCTTATGCATGCTGTATCACTTAAGAAGCACAGTTTGTTGTGTGTGTGTGTGTGTGTGTGTGTGTGTGCGTGTGCATCTGCCCTATTTTGCCCCCAACAAACAAAGAAACAGACAAACAAAAAAACCTGTTATTTCTTTTATATTTACCTACAACCTCTGTCTTACAGTCTTTCTTCAATGAACCAAAGGCTTTTGGAAGAGAAGTGTGATACAGATGTACTGTTTAAGGCTGAGCTCTCTGCAGTCTCTTATTCTCTTCACAACTATCAGTTTTGAGTATCTGTGTTCAATGCCATCTATAAGAAAATAAGTTTGTGTGATGAGTTTTGAAAGATGCACTAATATGTGGCTATAAAGAAGCGATATTATAATAATGTGATCATTTAGCAGAATGTTGGTAGTAAGGTCTCCTCTAGGATTTATTGCATATTTAGCCACAGGTTCTTGATTTTGATGTCAATGCTAGTTAAAGAATCCATCTTGGGGATTCATTCTTAAATCCAATCCCTAAATGTTTGGTATTCTCATAACATTTGTGCTACTATTACACCAGTGTGCATATCTTGACATCTATGACATTTATGGATTTTCCAGATAGAACATATATTTAAATACTCAAAACTAGAATTCATGCATGTGAAAAACTATGCAATACCTATCTTTCAGGGTCTGGATTACCTCAGACTTCAGGAGGAGTTTTTCCAGTTTTGTTTATTTATCTGTGATTTTAGTAATTTCAGTATTAATAAGTAAAAATATTATATTATGTAAATGCACACTATTTTAATTATCTGTTCATCAGTTAATGGTCATCTAGGTTGTTTTCATTTCCTGCTATGGTAAATAGAGCAACAGTGAACATGAACAATCCATTATCTCTGTAGTAGGATATAGAGTCATTTGAGTCTGTATTGCTGGACCCAGTGGTAGCTCTATTTCTAGCTTGCTGAGAAAGTTGTGTACTTGTTTCCACTATGGCTGTACCAGTTTACACTCCTGTTGTCATTAAGTTTCTTCTGTATATAGTGTCATCTTTTACAAGCAGCATTTATTGTGGTAGCTATTCTTTCTCAATATTTATGTCTCATTCTCGTGAATCAGTTGGGTATAGATATATGAGTTTATTTCTCAGATCTCTGTTCTTTCCTATTGCTTAGTGTGTATTTTAGTGGGAGTGCCATGCTCTTTGAATTATTATGGTAAGTGTTTATCTCCTTGTGTGTTTCTCCACATGTTACACATTTGTAGTCTTGTTATGCTCTATAAAGTGATTGTCTCTTACATATTAGCTGGATAAATGATCTCTTGTCTATTCCCATGACATGCTCACAATTTTCAAAAAGTAAGTACAAGAATCAATAAATATATGAATATTTATAGAGATTTCATGACAGGCTAGGCTGTGGTCCAAGCTTAAACAAACAAAAGTATTGAAGGAAATTATTTACACATTTTCAAAACTGTTGAAAAATAACTTTAATCATTATTGTGTTTAAACACTAATAGTTTGAAAATTTATTTTTAATTGCTAAATAGCTTAATGAAGAGGGAATATCATATAATCTATGATTCAAAATTATGCTGATCTTCCAAATGTTGAGTATACTTTAATCCTTTCTTTTATTTTTAATATCATACAAAAAACTACATATCAATAGATTTGATTTTCAGTCTTTGTTAAACCAGGATGAAATCTCATAGCTTTGTGGCTATTTCTAAAGGTATAATCTGTCTAAACTTCAAAGCCCTAATTTGTACATAACTTTCTTGATTTCCCACTGTATTGAACAAAAATAAAGCTCTATGTGAGTCTAAGGAATTGCTGATACCATTTAATATAAATGGTTATTAAAATATTTTATTCTTCAAATTTATATTTTCCTAGAACATATTAAACAATTATTAGAAGAGAAAGCTGTATTGAAATCAAATGTGTTGTTGACATGGTCAGTTTCATTTTAGAATGTCACTGTTGCAGCTGCTTTACAAATGACAACTGGAAATTACAGAGTCTACTTATTATTTTTGCAATAACTAGATTAGGTTAAGGATATCAATCACTCTGTGGAGGTAGTTTTGCAAAATATTTAAAAATAGACAGTTGTCTAAATTAGATTCTTGTTTCCTAAACTTTATCTTATTGGAGGAAGTTATTTCATTAATTTTATACAACACAGATATAACATTAGAAATATTGCCGTTTCAGTGTGGTGAATACCAGTTGCATTCATTTTTTTTCTTAACACTTTTTGTACAATCCTTAACTGATATATGTATGCATATGTGTGTATTTTCAGAGTGGCCCCATGTCAGGGCACATGTGTGGAGATCAAAGGACAACTTCTGTGTATAACATGAATAAAATGAATTTTATAGATGATTTTATTTGTTTCTCCAATTAAGAATCATAAAATCACTTTTGTGAACTTATATAATTAGTATATATAGGAGAACATTTAGGGGTGATATGAAATTATATCAATATACATAAATATTGATGTATACCATGTTTGTTAGATAAATACAGTGTTATACTAATGACATGTTCTCAAAAATAGATTCAGATAACATTACTCACTGGGAAAACTCTTCCAGACAGAAATTGATCTTGTGTGCATCTTGTGTGCAGTGTACACATGTATATGTAAATTTTCTATTCAATTTCTCTTTGTTTGCAGGAAATGTCTCTCTGAACACTCACGTAGGGTGGGCATGGCAGTCTAAGTTCATTCAGTGCACTGTAGACGACTGATGATTCAGCCTTCTGGTTCTTTAACTCACTGCTGCAAATAGGTTGCTGCTTCAGTCCAGTATTAGGAAAGGCTAACATATTGCATATTGCTAGTCTGGGGACATATTAAAATAGTGTATATTTTTCAGATGAATACATTTCCCTTTTTTCACTGCTGTTAAGTAAAAAAAACAAAAACAAAAAACACACAAAGCCAATTATCAAAAGTAGAGGACACAGTTTACGGGTAAAGTCCATGGGTAGAGCAGTTCTTTAGCATAGGCTAGACCCTAGCACTTAAAATTTTTAAAGTTCAAGAAAAAGAAAAAGTGTAGGATGTCTATACATCCTCACATACTTGAAGACTGTAGAGACCAGGAGTTGGGTGGTAAGTCATAATGGTGAAGGGGAGAGTTCAGGGACAGAGAAACAAATCCACATAGATCTCTTCCTTTAAAATGAATCCACATTATAAACTAATTATAGCATAAAATAAAAGAAAGAAACAGAAATTTAAAAAATATGAGAACAGAAAAGAAGACTAAAAACTGTTTTTGACATATGTCAGTGTATGACAAATTTAATCATGAAATAGTATCCAATTTTACTATTTTCTGTTTAAAACATTCTGCGGTCCCTCTGGTAAATCACTGAGACATAGTAGCTGCTGCATATTTGATATAAAATAACTTAAGATACAGTTCTTATCATCATTTTACTTTTCAGTGCTAGTCAATGCTGGTAGAAGACTGTAAACCCCCCTGGAAGATCAAATGGTTTCTTCCCTTTCCTCTTCCTGATTTGCAAGAGGCCAGTGTACCCATTGCATTTCTCTCTAGTAAAGACTTCTCATTTCAACTTGGCTCTGAAGTGCTAACTGAAGTTGAGGAAGAGCTGCAGTATATGCAAAGCAAGCTCATAAATTGTTTTGAGATTCCTATGGTCTCCAGTTGTACACAGAATTTGCCATATATTTAATTTCGTATAATTTTCTGAAACACCTCTCTAGATTTTATTGTATGGTTAGAAAAAAAAGGCAATAAATAATTTCATCCTTGATAGTATAGGCAAATAAATTTCTTCTATTACATTTCTGAATATTTTCTGTTATTAAAATGACACTTTACAGGTAGGGTCTAATTTGCTTTTGTTAGGTTACAACTGTACTTTTGTCTCTCTTTGTTTGATGTTGTATTATCAAAAGCATCTATGAACTAAGATAGTTCAATACTCCCAATTTCAGTTTCTTGTTATGCTATGATTTTAACCTACCCTCATAACTCAGTCCCTTTAATCCTAGGATTAACCTCACTATGTGTCTACAGAACTTTTCATAGAAATGTTGCAGCTTTTTATGTGATGTAGTGAAAGAAGCTAACACAGGGTTCCAGGTAGCAACTGAGGCCTGCCATGTGAAAGGGAACATTCATTCACTCTGTCTCACACATCCGCATGGATTGGGTGAAAACATGTACTTCACACTGATATAATTGGTGGATGTATTCGTGTGCTGTGGTTCTGATTTTAAGATGTATGTACTGTATAATGGATTGCACTCAAAATAGATGAATTTTTAGGATTAGGTCATTCAAAAGGATTATCTAAAATACATATCCTGTCACACCTCCAAGATACCATTTTCTAGCACTTGAATTTGTGCATATTTTAATTGAGCAATTTGTTTCTAAATAGCCAATAGCTAAGTTTGTTTTAAGCTTGTTGTTTAATCCTGGCTAAGGAAAGAAAAGGAAGTAATCCACTCAACTAAATAGTACCCAATTAAGAACTAATTACAGAGTGATAACTAAGTGATGAAGTCATAAATGTGTAGATGAATTTCACACCTTGAAAAAGCAGGAGCATTATGTTTGGAGGTAACCAAATTGATAGAATATTTAATAAGTTTGAGCTCCGATTGCTGCATGACCTTTTTTCAATACTTTAGAATAGGTAGCATTGAATTAACCCTTTTTTAAAGACACATGAAGACCTACTTCTGTTTTTTGTTGATTAACATTCAACAACTTGTTGAAATTCCCAGCTTTTCATTATTAGAACAACTTTCACTTAATTTATTTCAATTTGTCATTTATTCAAAATGTATTAACCATAAAAGTAGTACCAGAGTTTTAGTTTTTTTAATGATTTATTTATTGTAGACCTAGATCTTAATATGTAGCTTAGGCTGGCCTCCAAATTGTGAGAGTCCACCTTTTTCCATATCCCAAGCACTCAGATTTCAAGTGTAGGACACCAATGTGCTGAACCTTCACGAATTTTTAAAAGAAATTCAATGACTGGCAAACATAATAAAAAGTAAACCAGTCTTGAGCACCATGTACAGATTTTATTGAGCATAGATAATAAAACATTGAGAAGGGAGAAATGCAAAATGTTTTTTGTTATAATTGCAAAACTTTAAAATAAAACTAGTAAAAGCTCCCTTTAATATGGTTAGATTCCTCTGATACAGCGTCTTGGGAGATAATTATTATTAGCTACATTTCTTAAAGCATTAGCACTTTGTTGTGGAAATAGTGTGGTTCATGAGCTGGCTGCACGTATCCTGATAGTAGTTGTGAACTCTAAGCACACGGGTCTAGCAGAGTTATGCTAAAAATATCACAACATTAAAATTCCAAGTGGTAAAAGGAAACTCACACCTTAAAAATTGTATTATAGCCTTTTCAACAATTGTATAGTGCTTATCTACTACATGAAAATTTAACAAGTATTTCAGGAGAGTTATATACACACTACACTGAAATAAAATATATTAACAGTTCATAAGATTCATTGAATATTGATCATTTAAAACAGGTCAATAATCCAAATTTTGTTTAAAACATCTCACCTGGATATTGAGAATTTTAAAACCATAATATGTTCATAGATTCATGAAAAGATAATATATTTAAAACAAAAATGTAGTTTGTATTTTAAAGCCTAAAATTTAGTTTATTGCAATCAATTTAGAGGCATCTTCATTCAACTACTTTATTTATTGTATGTTATTGATTTCTGCATGCATTTTAATTTACATTTAAATTTGATTTTATCAGTTAAATTAACTTTATAAAATATTTTTTACAGTTCACAGATTAATGTACAAAACGCTTGTAACATTTAGTCTGCTTAACAATTTTAAGATTTCTGAATATAATAGACAAAAGAAAAATCCATTTTATAAAATATGGAAATATGGTTTCTTGATCTGAAAAAAATAGTATATATTACCCAAGACAGTCATGGTCGAAATGTATTCTTGCCCCATCTTAACACAGAATATTCAGAACACAAATGGATATTTAATTAACCATCTAAACCCCGGCATTAGCACTATTTATTAATGATTATTTACTATTTCATTACTATATGTGCCTAATGTTTGGTGTTATTGTTAAAATGAATTTGGGCAAATGTATCATGTATATGGTTTAACATGAATTTTCAAGTAAATTGATGGTATGGAGCACATTTTCCAGAATTATGATTCAAAAGGGGAGAGAATATACTTAGATTTTATTATTTTTATGTAAATCAGGCTTCCTTTTCTCCAGTCACCTTATTTGCATTAAAACTGACCAATGAGCACTGCAGGAATTTAAGTAGAATAACAGAATGTTTTAATATGTGCATACACTGTGAAACATTTAAGAAATAATTGAGTATAACAATTCTTCATTATATGGTATTTTCTAAATTTAAGATCTCCAAGATCAATAATTATTTTTCTTTCTGTTACCACAATAAACTTTTACTAAAATATAGTAATATTGACTCCAGTTCTCATAAAGCCTTTTTCAAATGTCTTTTCTCTAGGAAAATTCTTATTAGGAGAAAGCAAAATAATTTCTTTCCTTGTGAAAACTTTATAACTGTTTAAAGTCATAACTTTATTTCCTGTGCCTCTGAGCTACACTACATACAAGCCAGTCCTGGCAAGTTATAATTAGACATGTAGGATAATTCTAATGATGTCTTACAACTGATGAAATCTGTCTCAGCCCTGTCTACCACCTGATTACCATGGAAACCATTGCTGGCCAACCAAGTAATTCTGATCAAAAGGAATTATTATTAATCCTCCTAGTATATGTTGGGTAGGGATTTGCAAAGCTTTTGTTAAAGTTTCTTGTGGAAGCTGAAAGGTCCAGTAAGGGTAAATATTAATTCTTAATGTGCTGGAGAGCAAGAATGGCTTAGTCTCTGTGGGGCACAACTAGCTCTGAGTAAATCAGATATTAACAGATTATAGGCTCAGCCTTGCACTACCGAGGGATTAGAGATAAACAGGTGAATTTTAGAGAAGGAAAATAATTCTTAAAGCTGACTTAACCAAGTCATTGCCTTGTCAAACTGAAATTGGGAGAGAAAAATAATATGTGTACAGAATTTGAAATTTGCTAGATGACATGAATGGTAACATACTAAAATGCGGATGATAACATAAACCTGTACTTTTTTTCCATTGCATATGTATTATTTTGACAAGTGGAAGGGGGTGATAATTATGTGATGGAAAACAACATTATTCAAGAATCATTCTATTTATCTTTATATTTACTCAAACTAGCACTCTAGCACTTTAAATTGCAAAATCATGTCATCATACAGTACAATAAATACTGACAATTACACAATGGTGTGTGTGTGTGTGTGTGTGTGTGTGTGTGTGTGTGTGTGTGGCTGTATGAGTGTATTTATATATACATCTACTTACACTGGGGATTGAATTCAGCTACTTGCATATATAAGCAGGACTTCTACTGTTGAGATACATCCTGACACTTGTAGAGCTGTTTGATAAAATTCCAGATTTTTAAAAATACTAAAAATTCATCAATACTAATTGCAATTCACTTTGTTTCTTTAATAAATCAGAAGTATTTGAAAGTTGCACAATCATGCCAAGGCATTGTTGTAACATAGAAAAAGCAAACAAGTTTAACATAAACAGCAACTATTCTCTTTAGAACAAGACAAATTTAAAACTGAGTATTATATAATTGTTTAAAATTATGGTAGAATTAAATCCCACTTTCTTTGACTATTATAAAGCATATTATCTATGTGAACTACCTTTTTTCAGCTTGATGGATCAAGAAGGAATAAAAATTCACTGTGATGTGTTCATGCTTTTATTGTTTTGCCTTGAACTTGTTTACTTAATAATAAAATTAAGCCAGTATTTTCAGAATTATTGCTTGTTACTCTGACTTTACTTTTACTTATTTCCTATTTGTTTAATTTCATAATGTGTAGGGGCTTTTTCCTTTGTTCTTGCTTTTGGCATTTATAAAGAATCAAGGCTGGAACTGGCATTTTTGGCATCTGTTTTTGGCTTTCCCTGACAAAATGTGTCAGTTTTTGCAAGCTTGGTAAACTGAAAAAAAAGAAATACCATGTAGATGTTCCTGGATTAGGAACAGCCATTTACATTTAATCTTAACTTAATAATCAGCAAGGTATATTGGATTTTAGTTTTTTTCCTGTCTTTCTCTTTTTTTCAGTAAATATTATGAAATATTTGAAAAGGAATAATATAATGTGCAGATAAATGGTCACTCTATCATTTGGGAGTCCACATAGCTTCAATTTTGTATGACAATTTTTTTCTATTGTTCAGTATTTAATCATAAAAATATATTCTCAAAGTGAGGTAGAAAAGAGAAGACCAAAATATTCCAAAAAAATGTAAATATGAATTAAGACTTCAAGTCAATTGATATTTTTCTTAGCACATGATCAAAACTTTATCCTTTCAAATTGCTATTGACTCTCATCCTTTGGTAAGGAACATTTGAACATCATCTTAGATGTGTTCTAATGTAACCTTTTAATATATGTACTCATTTTTTTCCAGACCTGATTTCTATCATTAAATCTAGCTTAATTGTCACTACTCTAGATGTTCTTTCTTCCTTTTTATTGAATATTTGCAAATCTCATGCAAAACAGTTTAATGATATTTAGAACTCCTTCCTTATCTGCATTTGCACTCCAAATGTCCTTTAGTTCAGTGTGAGTCTATCCACTAGGCCCACCAAGAATTCTACATCTGTAAACCTCTTTCCCCATCCAAAATTCCTTGGGTTGGATTGGGATTTCTTACACACTCTCATGTCTATCTCATGTCTGTTCTGGGACTTTGTCTGATTTGAGCTTGAATAGCACTTGTGCATGCTGTCACCTTTACAGTGAATTCCTATGAGTAATTGACCAGCTGCCTGAGGGCTCTGTTTCCTTGTGGTCATCCAACTCCTCTGCCTCATAGAATTTTGTCACTTCCTATTCTAAAAATGATCCCTAAGTCTTCAGAGACAAAGTTAAGAAATAGGTGTCCTATTTATGATTAAGTATACCGAGACCTATTGTACTCTGCACATTGGCCAATTGTGGGATTTCTGTATAAATCACCATCTGTGTGTAACGAAGCATCTCTGGTGACAGTTGGGAGATGCATTCATCCTACATCTAGATGCTGAATTGAAGATGTGTCACCTAGAATTAGTTGTCTCACAATCACTTATTCTCTGTGTTTGACAAGTTCTGAAGCTCTATAATAGTCTCCATCTGTTGCAAAAGGAAACTTCTTTGATTGACAGTAAAAGGTACACTTGTCTAGAAACACGAGTATGCATATTTGTAATAAAGTAAGAAATTGCATAGCTCTAAGAATGTGGGAAATGTAAGATTTTCCTCTAGGATCTAGGACCCTCTGCAGCCATGTGTGTTTGGCTATGTTTATAGTACCATGCATGAGTACCCTCCCACTGAACTGGGCTAAATTCAAATTAGACAGCTGCTGATTCCCTCCAACATAAAAATGCCAGTACTGCACCAGCACAGATAATTTTCTCTAGATAGTCTTGATGGGCTTATGGGTACATAAGCTTTATTTTTCACACCACTATATTAGTATGAAGCAGTTTTGATATAACATGCATTATAAACTAGGCAAAAAAATTACAAAAGTAGGACTTAGGATCCTTCCTTTTTCCTTTAGGTAGTTTAGAAATATTACAAATACAAACATATAAACTGGTAGAAAATTCATCAGGGTACTATAAGAACTCAACAGAAATTACTTTTCTGGACTAACTGGATTCCAATGTTCTATTTACATATATAACCTGATAATGAGGTATAATCTCATGATATATAAACCAATAGTTTTAAGATTTATTATGAGAAATTCAGAAAGTGTATAGAAGAATGTTCTAAGAAGTCATAAAACATAATGCTCTACTCCATTTTACAGGTATCTTATTTTTTTTTCATCATCAACCAACTACTGCATTTTCCTTTCTTGATTCAGGTGATAAAAGTTAGAGAGTCAGATAATTTAATATAAATAAGGGGTAAATATACATATATATATATATATATATATATATATAAAATGTCCAGCTTAATGATGGCTTTTATCCTAAAAATTATTTCAAGGAATGTCATTTAGTGATCTAGTGCTTGCTTTGCCTGAACAATCACTTGGGATTGATTCTCAGTTAGGAAAATTATAAAGGGAAAAAAATGCTTTCACCTTTCACTTGGCAATTTCAAAATAAAATCACTGAAATAAAACTGTACCCATATATACGTGAAACAGTTTAATTATATAACAATCAATTATGTTGCAATAATTTAATTTCTTTAGATCCTACTTTCTTTGGAAACTTGTAGCCTAAAGAAAAAACAAATTTGTATTTTGATATTTTAGGAGATTCTCTTAAGAGTCATTTTCTTTTCGTCTAAGATATGGAAAGGTTGCAGTAAAGCCCTTATGTTGGTCCCTTGTTTCCATTGCTTTGAGAATACAAAATGTGTCTAGAGATTGGGTGGATAATTTTTTAAACACTGTCAATATTCAGACTTTTTAATGTCCTTTATCAGCCCATATCCATAGAGATTTTTGCAGATAATACAGTTCAGTTGCTAGTAAAGCAACATTCAAAGAGTGGCTTTAATGTTCCAGAGATGTAAATGGAGTGTATGGTAGAATAGCAATAAAAAAGCAATTTCATTTAAGAAAACTCATTTCTTAGTGTATATCCTGTGAAGGGATATTGTTTGATTAAAATAAAAGACATTAAAATTCAATAAAGACAAAATGATCATGGTTGAAGGAAGTTGAGTCATTTTAAAGTTAATTATGCTTGTGGTTCAACTTGTGTCCATGTAGCTGATACATGTAATGTAAAATCTGTTTGTTTCCATGAAGCCACATTACAAAAAGCAAGCTCTGTGAAGGATCTATTTTGAGAAATAGCCAGCAGAGAGGACAAAGGCAAAGCAAGAACCATAGAAAATAATAATATAAATAAGAAAGCTTTATAGGAAAAATATTAAAATTGATGTTTTGGTAGATATATTTGTCAAAGAGTCTCATTAAAGTATGAAGAAATGAATGCAGGTTAATTACTCCACACTGAAGATAGCATTGAATGAGTTCTAGTTTTTTTAATTTGGTGGCTATGTTCCACTACCCTTGACTTTCATTCTGCTATATTTATTCTCTCATCTATAAATTCAGCTAAAGATATATGCTTTATGTAAATCATACTGCAGAATTGAAAGCAACAGATAAATTATAAAATTAATATAGTGTATGAAATCTGTTGATGGAAAAGAATATTTATGAATATTACATTTGTACAGAAATGTGTTTAATGGTAGCCAAAATCCAACCAGCATTTCTAAACATCAAGCATAAGAAGTTAACAAAAAATTAAGTAGTGGCCTAATTTCCTTTGTTGATGACAATACATTTCCTCCTGTAAATTAAAGTGGCAATGACTTAATCTTCAATCTACAAATTTCGTGAATTAAAAAAAAAGTGTTCAAAGTCTCTGAAATATTCTTTTATGATGATTAAAGTATAGAACTTCATTTGGTGATTATTCTTGACACATGAAAGTGCATGGTTTTAGTGAAATAGAAGCACTCTCATGAGTCACTGCCGTTTCTGCGGTTTGTTCACGGCACAGAACCCTCATTCGATATGGAATATGTTTAAAAGGCTTCCACTTTTTCTTGCCATTGCAAGAAAAACTTTGAGTTGCTAACAAGTGTGTAATTAAGAAATTAAGTATGTTTTATATATTCACATTAACTTTAACCCAATTGATGAAGTGATTATTTGTGTTTTTTTTCTTACCCTTTATTAATATGTTTTATATAATGGAGCTTTGTCCATTACTGTAGAGAAGAAAAAATAATTTGGTACTCATGAAAGTGATAGACATATGCAAGGTATATAGGGAGGCATGAGAAAGGCTGTAAGTGAAAGATTGTTATAGCTTATAAAATACATTAGGGCTTAAGATCATAAACCAATTGTTGAAACAATAGAATAAAAGATAAGATTTTGCATCTAACACTATTAGCCATGAATGCCCTTATGTAATTTTACCTTGGCTCAACTAAAATATATTCTTTTATCAGTTACTGAGCCACAGTTCTTGATTATCTAGTTCCTAGGTACAGTAAATTTTCTTCTCAATTTCACAGAATAAAAAGAAATTTTATGAGATTCTACTCAGCTGAATTAACTAATAGACATGAATTAATGTGATTCCATAAATTCTAATAGAGTTTTTAAATTTATCCATATCAAGTGAATCTTCACAAATTACTATCAGTCATACAAACAACAGATTAAAAATGAAATGGGATATTCTAACATTACTAAAATAAACCTATGTATTCCTGCCAGTTCTTATTTTGATTATCCCCCTTAGAGAACGTATGTATGAAATTACTTTAATTATACATACAGAAGGGGAATTGTAGGGTAAATGGGGGGCATCATTCCCTTTTCTCGTTCTCTGTTTCATTCTTTCTCTCATTCTATCTCCCTCTGTCTCTGTCTCTGTCTCTCTTCTCCAGACTCAGCAGTCAGTACTCAGTCAAACACTTCCAAAGTTGTTATAACAATTTATACTTACAAAAGCAGTATGAGAAATTTCTGGGTATACAGGATCCTTACCATGATTTTTTTTTCTTTTCTTTATTCCTACTTCTATTTTTATGTAAAGCACTTAATCATTTTTTTTATTTCCTTGATGGCTATTATTTTTGGACACATTTTTAACTATGGGGAAGTTTTATTTAAATAATAAGAATCTAAATTATTTGAAATATAACACCTTATATGCATGAGCTATGCTTAATTAATTTGCTTGCAACTACTTGAAGTTGTGAGTTCTCCTAATGCTGACATCTGCTTCCTCGATTACAGCTTTTATTTCAATGATAAAGGGAGTGGAGTTGAACTTCTGAACCTTCAGGTTTCCCTGAAGGTTAGGCCCCACCAATTCAGCAAACTTTACTTCAAAAATATTTGAAAAAAAAAAAAAGTGTCAGTACTGAGTATATGTAGGCTCCCTTAATGTTGTTATTCTCCCAATATTTCAAAATAACTATGATTTATATATTTATATCTTGTTTACATTTTGGTATCTTAAGTAACACTCTGATCTAAAATACGTGGAATGATGGGCATATTTTATATGAAAATACTAGGTCAGTTAATATAAAACACTTGAGTGTTGTGAATTTTTGTATACACAGAAGTCATGGAATGAATTACCTTGGATTCCAATGGACAACTGTAGATGGGCCTTGATCCTTCATCTATGAAAATTTTTTATCAGTAATTTTTGAAAGTGATAATATAGGCACTTTCCTAATTTCTATTACTTATGAATAAATCAATATGAATATTCTATCACATAATTGGACAAAACATACCCATCATGGATGTGGAGAGATGGCTCAGAAGTATAGAGGTTAAGAGCACTTACTGCTCTCGTAAAAGACCTAATTTCTGTTCACGAAACATATCTGACCATTCACCTCTACCTCTAATTACAACTAGAAGGGAGCCAGCATTCTCTTCCAGCCTCCAGTACACGGTACTCAAGTGCACGAACAAACACTCTCTCATGAACATACAAGTAATTTTAAAAATAAAAATAAAATCTCTTAACGTCATGCTCATGAAATGTTCTCCTTAATATTTTTTTTACTTTATATACAATGATATTCTATGTTACATTTAACTCTAAGCTTAAAGAATGTAGTTCTGACCTATATTATCTTTATTCTAGCAACTGTGACAATTTACTTAAACATTAAGTAACATCTTGAGTTTCCAAAGTCAAATATGTATGAAAAATATTCATATGTAAAATTGATCTACTTAACTTCTTTAAAAACAGAACTAAAACATTGAATAATTTAGAAAGAAATTTGGAGAAAGAATCATTTCATAGCCAAAGACAGGCTTCAGTGTTAAGAATCTCCCACACTACAAAGCTAAAGGTGACTCAATACAGTTTGAGCTGCTATAACACAATACTTGTAATTAGCAAACATGTAATAATTAGTCCTCATTCTGGAGACTGATGATCACTAGGTCAAGATGCCAGTAATGCCAACGTATGGCTTCAAATGAAGGGTAAAGAAAAAAGGGTAAAGAGTAAGGTAAAGACTCACCATTTTTCCCATAGCTTTATGTCCCAGAAACTTCTCGAAATCCCATGTATTAGCATTGTCACAGTGGTAGACATTACCACAACAATAATTTAATTTCACCATGACTTTATCCCTTGGACACATATTCACATGAAGGCTGTGAATTTCCCATATTTTAATTTAAAACACTATGAAAGCATAAAACAAACCTAAGAAAATCTGACCAATTATGTTTTATGGTTACTAGGTTTTGAAAATTAATACCCACATTTTGAATGTGTCCTAATTCTGAAAATTCAGTAGCCTTTTAAATGAAGAAAGAGGAAAAATCAGTGCTACCCAGAGTTCCATTATTTGGAATAAATACTTAAAGCGCTGGAGAAAAACATTTCCTCCATGAGATCGAGCTTCTCACTGCAGTTCCCCAGTATCAAAGTTTCTGAGGTCCTGGGATCCCAATGGAGATTTATTTTCCTAGCTATTTAGTTATTTGTGAATATCTCTGGATAATTAAACAGAATCCTTTTGTAGCTCAGCATTAAATCCTACATTTCATTATTCTTAGGCAATATACTGTAACTGTCATTTCTCCTTGTCTTAATGAATTGAATTTTAATGAATATTATGTGAATCTTGCTTTGATTTTATATATATATATATATATATATTAAAGTGAGCATATGAGTGAACATAAGAAGAATTCGTCTTCTGTTAGTTATTAATACTTCTTAAATCATATCTCAGCTTTAGCATATCAGTGATTTTCCCATACCAAGTTGGTTCATGTGATAAGGAGGCAATTAATATGCTATCAATGCAAATATTATAAAACTTGAATACCAAATTACCAGCTTTGACAAAACCCTGGTATTTTCCATTTAATAACTGATTTAAATGTTGTAGATAAAGCACTAATACTCACAATGGACATGATATTAAGGATTCAAACACGTAACTTTACTTTTTTCAATAGGGACTTCTACTTAAAAGATACTAGATATAGACACATTTGTCAAAGGCTCAAACATTTATAGCCTCATTTAATTATTCAGTTACACAGAGTGAGTAATTTTATCCCCTTCCCTTTAACAGTTAGCTCTTCCCTCCACTGAATGCTGCATCACAACGTGTGTCCTGTTGTGATTTCCTTGGAAGGAGTTCCTTGATTTTTAATTTCCACGCTCTGATTTATTCTTCCTACTTTAAATTAAACTTCACTGCAGCCTGTACTGATTTCTAAAGAATTAGATATCTCTTTCTTTCAATCTTTCTGTTTTCACACTCCATGATGGCACTTTCCTAATATTATTGAATTACTTTATACATCATTCTCCATTTCACTGACTCAGAATATGACTCATAGACTCCTGGATATAATAGCAAAATAACTTTCACACATATTTCCTGTGAATAAATGAACATATTCATTATAATTTAATAGTGAAATTTCACAAAGTTAAAAATGCTTCAAAATCAATTTCAGTATATGCACATGCAATGTAAAATCTGTACCTTTTCTTGTTTTATGAGACTAAAATATTTGAGGGGCTGAGGAGATGGCATAAGGACTTGAGTTCAAATCCAACCAACCCATGTAGAGCAAATGTCTGTAATGGCAAGTGAGGTATCCTTGTGACCCCCATGTTTACATGCCATATGACTTACCCACATGAGTGCAGATACACACACACACATACACACACACACACACACACATATTTGAGGACAATTCCAACACTATAATCCAATTCCTTCACATTATTCATAAGATTTTTATTTATTACCAATTATGTACCAAACACTGCATTCTTTTAATGATGCAACATTGAGAAAGAAAAAGTATTCACTTTGTCATACCTCATTTTAGTGGCATAAGGTAAACAAATGAATATGTCTCATAATTTCAAGCAATAAACCCATATCCCCTTTACTTATGTTTAACAGATACAGTTTAATTAAATTTACCTTCTGAAGATTGAACCTTGATTGAGAAAAAGTCAAAAAATTGTCACAGACACTCCAAATTTAATATAAAACCCAATTTGTATTAGATATTCAAATGTCCTCGAGAGTTACTAAGAAAATCAGAAAGATTCTTGCAAAAGACAATGATAAAACTTTCTTAGGGATTTGAATAACTTAAAAAAAAATTTCAACCACATTTTGCAGAATGTCTTGATACATTCATACTGCCTGATCCATTGTTTCTTCTTTATAGCATACGCAGTTCATAGTCAGTGTAAATTAAAGGAGCATTGGATTAAACTCCACCAAAATTCATTTATTTAACTTTTTCTAGAAAATTAATTCATTTTTGCCATGGATAAGACCTGAATGCTCTATTTGTCTCATGTGAAATTATCAAAATAAAAGGAAATTTAAAGTCATTGAAATAAAGACCTACTTGTGAAAGTCTAATTAGTCCTCATTATTAAATTTTTGTAAGCAAAATGCCTATTTGATTAGCAGTGAGTTTAATATTACATTATTTGATTAGCGCTGAATTTAATCCATCATGTGCGAGTATATTCAAACAAAAAATATATTGGATGAAACTTAAATAGAGGAAACACAAATGGGAATGATGTTTAAACTATGCTCAATATCTGCCATAATAGGGCATAGAATCGGATGGTTAATACCAAATAATAAGAAATATAATATTAGAATTGCTAGTAGCTCAGATTTTAAATAAAATGGGCCAACAGTGTGGCCTAACTTAACATGTTTATAATTTTTTACATGATTGACGAGTGAAATTGGAAAGGCATGTCTTCCAACAGATAGACTAGAGATATTATTTAATCTTGAACAATTAATCTTAAGGGATTATTTGCTACTCTAACACTAGGATTTGAAGTTCTCCCCCAAGCTGGTGACACAGTTTTGGGAGACTCTAGGAGGTGTTACCTTGCCGGGGGCGCATGCCCCTGGGGCTGGGCTCCGAGAGTCCTTATCCTTGAGATTGTTCCAGTGTCTCTGTTCCCTGTGTCTGCTTGATGAGCTCTCTTTTTCGCTCCAACTGCTCTTGCCCCCATGCACCCCTGCCATGACGGACTCTGATTCCTCTGCAACCATAAACTCCAATAAACTCTGTTAAGTTCCCTTTGTCACAGTGTTTTATCACAGCATCAGAAAAGCAACTGATACGGAAGTTGGTCCCGGGATCCTGGAGTATTTCTAAGAAAGACCTGTCCATGTGGGTTTTTGGAGGAAATTTGAAAGACTTTGGAAATCTGGACTATGAAAGTGGCAGAATGCTGCAAGCAGAGCTTACCTGGCCTTTCTAGTGGACACCTGGAAGTGGTGCTGTAAGCAACGTATTTCCAGAGAGGAAAAAGGGCTTAAAATGTGACTGGAGTAGTTTGGCAAAGAGTCTGGCTGGAGTTTGTCCACAGCCTAAGAGTTTGCCTACGGATAAATTGAAAAGTACAAGGCTAATTTATTTGGCAGAGAAAATTCCAAGACAGCCTAATGTAGAAAGATGATGTGGATGCTAATGGCAAATATTCAGATGTACAGTAAAAGTGAGAAATGAGGTAGAAATATGTAGAATGTACAGCTGAGAATGAAAAAGAACACTAGATAGATTGATGCTGGAACCAAATCATATGCTGAGGAAGAGGATCTCTTTGATAAGGATATTAAAGTGTTTAAGGAGTGGGCTACAGACTTGGACCCAATCCACGGAAAAAGTAATTCCAAAAAGAGACCACACTCAGCTAAGATTCCAACTTGTGCATTTTCTCCCAGACAACTGAAACCCACAAAAGCCACTGGTAATGTGGATAATGCAGGCCAGGGTCCATCCCACACTGGCAGCCAAACTTGGCAGTGATGTTCACATGGTAGCTACTTGTGAGGCATGAAAGATACAAGAGTGAAGGGGTCATCAGTTATTCCTCTGTGGTTTCAGAGTGCACTGAGTCCAGGCAGAGACCCTCATGGGCTATCGTGTGAAGCTGTGAAGGTGGAGCATGATTGTCAGTGGATACGCAAAGAAGACACAGGAGATGCCAGAGATATGAAATATTTGCGAAATTTAGCTGCATACAGAGATTATACCAGCCCAAGAGACAGATGCATGTTCCACGCAGCAAAGCTGATGATGCTGAGCCACCCAACCCCTTTGAAAGAAATGAAGTCTGACAGAGAGCTAATGGATTTGTTTATTTCACTGCTGAATTTCAGACATGTTTTGTCCTAGTCTTTCCTCAGTATGCCCAACTTCTCCCTTTTGGAAAGAGATTATGTTTTCTGATTTTACTGGGACTTACAGTTAAGAGATTACCTTGAATCTCAGAAGAGACTTTGAACTCTGGACTTTTAATATTATTAAAGTAAAGATTTTGGGGACTTTTGAAGATGAAATAAATCCTTTTTTTCATTTTATGTAGTTATGGAAACCAGGGAGTGGGATGTGGTAGTTTAAACCAGAATATCCCTCAAATATTCCAAGTACTTGAACATTTTGACCCCAGTTTATGGTGCTGTTTTGAGAGATATTAGAACATATGTCCTTACAAGAGGAAGAAAGGGTGGGTTTAGAGAATTCTCCAGCATTGCTTCAGTAGAATAATCAATAGATGTCTATTAGGCCCATTTGGGGTATGATATCATTTAATTCATATGTTTCTTTGTTGATTCTTGTCCAGTTAACCTGTCTGCTGGAGATTGGGGCAATAAAATCATCTATTATTATTGAATTGGGGATAAGCTGTACCTTGAAGTCGTACAGTACACTTTTTATGAATTTATTCTGCACCTGAGTTTGGTTTGTATGTGACCATGATTGTATTTTCTTCTTGGTCAGTTGCTCCTTTGAACAGAATGATGTGACCTAATTTATTTCTCCCAATTAATTTTAATTTGAAGTCTATTTTGTCAGATATTAGAATTGCAATGCCTGCTTGAATCTTAGTGCACTTGCTTCGAATATCTTTTTTTCTTTTCCAATTTTTAACCCTAAAGTAGTGCTTATTCGAGCAGGTGAGATGATTGTCTTTTAAATAACAAAAATATGGGACTTTTTGTTTCTTAAGTAATTCAAATAGTGTGTGTCTTATGAGTGGAGAAGTGATGACATTGATATTTATGGTTATTCTTGAGAAATGTGTATTGGTTACTGTTGTTTTCATTTCTGTTTGTGTTCTTGATATTATTTTTTGTTTCTGTAACTTTACTTTCTTTATTAGTTACTTTTGCCAATAACTGGGGACAAATTTTCTAAACATTTGGAACCTATGGGAACACTCTCATTCAAACCGCCATATTCCACTCCCTAGTCCTGATAGGCTCATGACCATATAAATAATTTCATCTATCAGATGGCAATAGAAATTAAAATCAAGAACAAAAGATGCTCTTTTAACTACTTGGACTCATGGAGTCTGAAAACACATTCATGAATGAAGATTGATTCAAAGAAGAAATTAAGAAAGAAATAAAAATATTCCTGGAACTAAATGAAAATGATAATACAACACACAAAAACATTTCTGGGACACATTAACAATAGTACTAAAAGGGAAATTTATAGTGATAAATGCCTACTTTAAAAAATCAGGAAGAGCATCAATATATGACTTAATGATACAACCCAAGAAAAGATAACAGCAAATCAATTCCAAGCCCAGCAGAAGAAAACAAATAACCAAAACCAGAGAAGAAATCAGAATCAATGAAACAGATATAAAGAAAAATAATTCGAAGAATCAATGGTTTTAAAATTTGGTTCTTTGCAAAGATAAACATAGACCCTTAGCCAGTGAAGCAAAAGAAAGAACAAATCTAAGCCAACAAATAAGAGACAAAGAGGAAACATCACAAGGGACAACAAAAACAATTTTATAAGGGAATACACTAAAAACCTACATTCTATTAAATTTGAACCCTACCACCCAAAAGATGCATTCCTAAATTCATAGAAACGAACAAAGTTAAATCAAGAATATAAGAATAAATCAACAGCTTATTTAGTCTCATAATAATTAAGAAACTAAAAACATCAACACAAAGTCTCCCAACTAAAAACGCCCAGGATCAAACATATTCACAAGAGAATTTTACCAGATCTTCAAAGATTTGCAAACAGTACTACAAAAATTATTCAAGAAGATTGAAACAGAAGGAGAACTCCCAAACTCCTTCTATGAATCTAGCATTACTCTAATTGAAAAAACGGGAAAAGAGACAGAAAAAAAAAAAAAGCAAAGCAACAACAACAACAAACAGAAAAAAAAAATCAAAATTATTGGCCATTATCCATAATGGACATAGATACAAAAACTGTCAACAAAATTATTGAAAATAACATACAAACCCACATCAAAAAGAACATTGTCAGTGTTCATCGTACTCTGTTGTATGAGGATTCTTCCCAGTTGTCAGTTGAGGGATGCATTAGCACTCTCTCTACCCTCTGTTCCAATATGTTTCATAAGCCTTAGCTTCCATTGTAGATGTGTCACTTAGGGCCTAGACTCCAGTGGATGAACTTGTACGGAGGGACATCTGGATATAAATGCTTGACTAGATTAGACTTAATATATATTGCAAAATACCTGAAATTTGGTGTGGAGGATATGAAGACTATTCAGAGGGCCAGATGGTCTAAATTTGACTAAGATAGATTATATGAAATCACAAAACCTCAATAAAGAATATATTTTAAAAAGATCAGTCATAATGATCAAGTGGACTTTATTTAGGAATGGTTCAATATAGTTAAGCCAATAAACATAATAAATGATATAAATGAACTTATAGACAAAATTTACATTACCGTCTCAATAGACACAGAAAAGTCCTTTGGATAAATCCAATATGAATTCCTGATAAAAGCCCCAAAGGAAATTGGACTGGATAGGACATGTCCCATTATAATTAAGGCTGCATGTAGTAAACCCATAGTGAACATGATTCTAAATGCACACAAATAGAAAGCATTCCCATTAGCATTGCAAACCATCAACAACTCTATTCACTATCTCCATTCCTTTTCATTATAATGCTTCACATTCTTGCTAAAGCAATAAGACAAGAGAGGAAATTAACAGGAAAAGAATAGGTCAAATTAGGTTAGATAGCAAAAATCACAGTACCAGACAGGAGAAACTTCCCTTCAATTTGATAGTCAGGGTAGTTCAGGAGTCTCCTAAAATAACAGAGCTATGGATATTGCTACAGCACTTTATTGCCTCACAGAACTTGAAAATAAGACTCAATTGCTGAAGACACAGCACTTGGTGCAATGGAGATGCAACTCACTTGCACTCCTCCTCCCTGAAGCAGTCAATCAATGAACAAATCGTCCTTCCCAGCTCTAAAGCCTAAAAACTAACAATGACTGGCCCAGCAAATTATCATTATTGGTGTAATAGTGGCACTTTCATAAAATTAAATAAATTGAAATGAATTTTATATAATAAATAATAATTGAAATTTTAATTTATTTAATAAAATTAAGTAAAGCTTCTTTTTATGAAATGGTATAAGAATGTAGTTGTGGTATGGTTAAAGGTAAACAAAAGGAACTTATTAACTTATTACTTAATAAAGTACAGTGTCTATAGTGAATTTCTAATAAGTAATATGTATTTTTATAAAAGTAATAATTTTAGACCAACAGGCAAAAAACAGCAAATTAATTTTGAAACAATTGGATTAAAAATATCAATTACATGTCTACTGACAGACCTACTGCTGTCTCCTATGGATTTCTTACTTCAGGACATGACTTGTTTCTTTCAGTATACATACAGTCATATAAAGAAACAAGAGTTTGCTATGAGATGTAAAGTTGAAAATTACACCAAGATTTTGAGAACACTTTTAAAGAATATTTTAAATTAAAATGTACATAAATTATAGGAACTTTTCAAAGTACAGTACACATAAGGAACTTACAAAATAATCTTATTTCACAATAGATTTCTATACTAGTTTATAAAAAAGATTAGTAACTTAATAAATAAGGAAACATTTCATTCTTGTCAATTACATTTTAATTAAGATATTTACATTGAGATAAATTTTTCACATTGAGGTTTCTTAAATTAGAAAAATGAGGAAAGTATAAGAAATGATTAATCAGTTAGTAATCATAAACAGAAAAATTTCAAAACTGCCAAAGCACTAAATCAAACCAATCATTAACATTCATTCTTTTAATTAACATTTGGCAAGACTTCTATTGCAAGTTATTTTGATACAGTTTAGATAATGAAAATTCTAATTGACCTTTAATAAGTACATTGATTAAAATATATGCTGTTTTCTCTTCAATTTGAACGACAATTACCTGCTTAAACATCCCTTTCATTCACACATTAATAAAAATGTGGTGTTTAATTATTTATATATTTACACTGAATAGGAATTTGAAATTTCAAATGCACTTCCTTGTAGTAAATTCAACTACTTCCAAAGGGTATTGAACCATATTTTGCTGGTGTTCAAATCTCAGTCCTGGTGTGGCTGCAAGGGTATGCCAACAAATCATGAGGTGTCATCGAGGTCATTATCACTTGTACTAAATTATATTCATCAATTCCTCCTCATTTCAAACACAGTATAGCATACTATATTTTTATCTTCTAACCACCATCATAATCCTGCTTTTTGGATTTCTCTACATCACCAGGGATGGGAGTACAGACAGCAAGATCATCCCGAGGTAGGAAAAGCCAGGCTAGGAATTTCCCTGCTGACTCTTCTCTTCAAACTTCTCATTGCTTCCTTTATTCAGACTGCTCTCCTTCTCTCTGTCTTGAGGTTTCATAAGGCCTGATGAAAAGTTCCAAATTTCCTCTTATTATCCTTAGCTATTTTTACTACGTTCTGTCTTTTTCTTCCTGTTGCACCCTAAATGTCAGTCTGCTGAATTGCACTTTTAAGATGAGACACAGTTTTCCAATTTCAATAAATATTACATATTGAAAAATACAGGTAATTTAGTAGCTCTCATGACAACTTATTTTATGTAAATGGTCCAGAGATGTCACAGTATTTATGATAAGAAAAATGTGGATAGTTATTACTTTGAATGTACCATACTGTACTGCTTCAGGTAAATGACCTACAGGCTTTTGTGTGTTCTCACAAATTCCCAGAGATGACATGTTAAATTGCTATGTGTATTGAGTATCTTTGATTTAGGAATGTCATATAATCAAGTTAATTTATGGGTTCTTTTTAACTAAGGTTCATTTAAATAGAAAATTTTGTTAATTGATGTGATCTACTTTATAGTTTGTAATAGCAAATATCTAAGAAAAACAGACTTATAAACTTACTTGTGCGGATATAAAGAGAACTTTGTACAGAAGAAAAATTTGTGCCATTGAACTATTAAATCTACAAATAATAAATAATCTTAGGAGTTCACACATCTATTTGGAAATAGTAACTTGCATATAATAGTGTTGTGAATAATAAAACAAAACAATATTAGTGATATTGGCTGAAGGTATCGGCCTCTATTCTCTTTGTTGTCTTTTAATGGTATGTAAAGGAAAATGTCAGGAAGAATGATGTTTTAGAAACCCTACTGAGATTCAGGTCCTTAAAATCTAGCCAGACATGTTCCTATAAAGAGTTGCTATTAAAGCATCTTCTCATTTTTCCAATCTTTAGGGAATACCTACTAAATATATGTGCTGCTGGACTGATTTTAAAATCTAAAACTTTTTAATGAATGCCTTTCTTGATAAAGATAGACAAAAGGCAGGTTAGAAAGGTGTGTATTCCTGGAATGCAATACAGAGTTCAAACTGCTATTTTTGTTAAAAATGTAGCAATGGGCTTGGAGTGATGGCTCAGCAGTTAGGAGGACTGGCTGTGCTTGTAGAGGATCTTAGTTTGGTTCCCAGCTGCCATATGGCAGGTAATAACCACCCAAAACTTCAGTACTGTGGAATCCTCTGTCCTCTTCTGGCCTCTGCAGGCATTACATGTACAAAATGCATGAGGGCAAAGCACTCATACACATAGAAAAGAAATTAGTAAACAGACAAATATTTAAATGTAGAAAGGGCTTAGGGTTATATTACTGCATGTTATGTATGTCTTCTGTGGACTTACGGTGCTATATAAACACATAAGCATAAACAGTGCCTTTGAATAGACAATGCAATAAAGATTTTGGTTCCAACTCTATTTCTTGATTGTTTTATAGTCTTGATATATTTATCTGATCTGTATGCCAGGTTTTTACTGTTTAAAATTAAGATAGTCTTAATGATTAATTCATGGAATAGATAATAATAGGACTTCATGGGATATTATAGTCACAGACCCTCCCTGCATTGACAACTACCCCCTTATCTCCATGTCCTCCATATAAATGACTGTCTTCAAATTTCTTGTGAGTAGGCCATTTCCAAAATGTCCACAAACTGCACTTCACTGAAAAAGAGCGATCAGATTTTTAACAACATGATAGATATCCATAAGCTACCTCGTCCCTGAACTTCAAGTTTACAATTTATTTGCGAATGTATGAATTGATGCACGTCCGAACACTGTGAGCTGTTGCAGCAATGTGAATCCCTCTGTTCTATTGTTCAATTAGTTGAGCAACAAACCAAAGTTCTACTATAACTTGTGATAAAATAATGAGTAAAAGGTATTTGTTTCTTCACTCATTATAGGACCCTGTCACTACAGTGGCTTTCCTCATCTCCAATACCTGGTTGATACTCAGTAGATATTTACTTAATGGAAAAAAAAAAGATATGAATGCACCATGCTATTGCCTCTTTGGGAGGATTAAGAAATGTTTTAAAAATTCATCCCCCATTCTCCCACACTCAGTACCCAGAACCAAGATTTCCAGCTGTGAAGAAAAATGGAAGAGCTCCTTCCCTGGTTTTTACTCTACTTTCAGCTTAGTTTGTCACTATTCCTACCCAAATTTATCTTTATTGATGTGGAAATGTGCCCTTGACATGCTAAATGAAATAACTATGCTAAAAAACAAAGTGTGATGATCCAACTTTTGAATAATGTATGAGTTTTCAGTCATTATTAAAACTACAGTAAATGCAAACCAGGATGTATAGAAAGACTTTTATTATGTGGTTGAATAAAGCAAAATTTGTACTTCTTTGAATTTTTTAAGTATGTACAATCATTTTAAAAACAGAAAAGAGGGTCTAGAGAGATGACTCAGCATTCAAGAGAGCTTGCTTCTCTAGCAGAAGAACAGAGTTTGAGTCTCTGCAATCAAGTCAATCAGAATATACTCAATTGTACATCTACCTTCAGGATATCCAGGATATCTGGTCCCTCTTCTATCCTTTGAGGGTAACTCCATACCTGTGTGCATACATACACATACACACACACACAATAAATAAATAATAAAATAACTTAAATATTATATATATTTTATATATTTATATATATTTATATTTATATAATATATTTATATACATTATATATATTTTTTAAGAGAGGAGGTGGAGAGATAACTCAGTACCGAAGAGTACTGGCTTCTCTTCGAAAAGACCTGGGTTCAGTTCTCAGCACCTACACAGTGGCTAACATCTGTATCTCCATGTCCAGGGGATCAGACACTGTCTTCTGGTTTTTGCAGGCATTGCATGCAGGTAAAGCACACAGGCACATTAAAAAAATATGAAAAATTAAAACCAGAGAAGGAAAACTTTGACTAAAGAATGTAAACTGTCTAAGAGGTATGCAGTTGACTCTATCTGCAAAAAGACTTTTTTGATTACTTAGGTTAGAGTTTCTGGCAATATCTCCTCCTCTGATAAACTTGTGTTCTGTATCAAAATAATGAGTCAGTGGAGGTTTATTCTCACTAGCCCTAGCATTTGCATTCTCCTCAATAAGCTGTGCAGTGGTAAGCACGACCTAGACCCAAACTTGGCAAACTCGCCCAACAAAACTTGAGTTTCCTCAGTTCTCACTGCGGCTAGTGATTTAAACCCTTTCATCTCAGTCTCCAGAACTTTTAAAACAACCAGCCAAGGCTTTTTTATCCCTTTTCTTTAGCTGCAGGCCATTGTTCCTTGCCCTCCTGTCTTATGACACTCTGAATGATGTCCTTGCCTTCATCTCATGGATACCTTGAAGGTATTTATAGACCGGGCTCTGATCCCCCTAAGGGAACTCTTCAGTGTAGACTTTCCAAATTCAGCTTTCTGTACCCTTCAAACTTCATTTCTTAACATATTTATGTTAGCAGAAAATGTTCAGCATTAGAAAACTTTTGAGTTTGTGTGTATTGTTTTAACTCTGTGAATGAAAATCAAAAAGTTTAAAAAGCAAGTATCATTTTCTGTATGTGATGACTAATCTTGGTTCTCAACTTGCCTCACCTGATCATAGGGAACGTCTACTACAGCATTTCACCTATCAGATTCCCCTGTGATCATATCTGTGGGACCATTTTATTCATTGTTAATTGATGTAGGAAAGCCTAGCCCATGGTGGTTGCCATCATCCCTTGACAGAGGGGTCTGGTCTGTATAAGAAAGAGAGCTGAACATGAGCTTGGAAGCAAGTACTTAAGCAGCTTTCTTGCATGGTGGCTTTTGCTTCAGATTCTGCATGATCTCCTGCACTGACTTCTGCCAATGATGGAGTGCAAACTGAATGTGAAAACCAACTCAAGCCTTTCCTCCCCAAGTTCTGTCACGGTGTTTATAGCAGTAAAAGAAAGCCTACTAGGTTATTGTGTTACCTTGAGGACTTGAGTTTTAACCTGGCCGTGGTAGTACATGGCTATTTTACTGGTGCTAGGGAAGTGTATTCAGAGGATCGCTTGGCTTTACTGGCCATCCACTTTAGTTAGGTCAGTTAGGTCCAGATTCACTGAGAGTTCTTGTCTGAAAAATAATGTAAAGAATGGTTGTGAAAAGTGTCTGACCTGGATTTCTGGGCTCCACATGCATGCTCACACATGTTCATGTGCAAAGGAACACACATACACACACACACATGCACACACACACACAAGAAATCACAAATAAAAACAATCAAGTGAAAGCAGAGATTTTTGGTGTTCATGTGGTCATCTTTGACAGGAGCTCCCCCTCTTTATATGGCTTCTACAGGAAATGGCATTGGATTTTCTGTGTATTGAATAATTTTTACCATAATCTTATTAGTTTCTCTAGGTTTTCTCATGCCTGCTATTCTTAAAATGATGCATTTGCATACAGTCTATGGCAGTTTTATACTGAAATTTCAGTATTCTGCATCGAAGTAAATTTTGCTGCATGACTGTGTGCTGCCTTTAAAGCAAACAGGAAACATTGTGTATTGTCTCTTAATTCAGACTGTTATTCCTAGAACTCATGGAGTAATGTACTTCTTAAAATGAAACAAAATTCTCTTCCCCTACTTCACCTCTTACTTTTAAGCTAAAATATGTTGTATATCATGAAAATGTGACTGTTAGTCCAGTCAATGTCTAGTTACTGTTATATACAGATTTTTATTAGTCTTAGCAAATGTAACTTTTAAGATGACCCCGATTTGTCACTTTAAAAAGTCTTAATATGTGCTTCCCTGTTTGAGTTATGCCAAACTCTATTTCATTTAAATGACTAATAAACCAAGAGATGAATTTAATAATCCAATTTATGAAAAATAAGTAAGAATTCCTAAAACGATCTAAATATATTAAACTTAGACACCCTATAAATTAATGCATTCAACATTTTATTCATTAGCAAATACATACACACAGTCACACATAAACACATATTCCTTCAATTATAGTAGAAATAATATTAAATAGTAGATTGCGTTCTGCTGCATTACAAATGAGCAATGTGAGGATAACTTTAGAAACTTGCCTCAAATGGTAGATTACATTTCAATGCATCTGCAGACTAAAAGGTGTCCATAAAAATATGACATACTTCTAATGACTGATCTGAGAGGCTTTAAACTGCTATGATTACATAAAATATATTTTGTTCTTATTCTGATATAAGATATATAATTATATACTATTATGTACTGAATATTATTCTTTTCAAAACCCATGAGGCTATAAGTTAAGGTGACTACATAAGTATAAATAATGTTTTGTACAAAGGTTTCGCAAGAACATATATCAGTTTTTTAGATGTTTATTAGTATATCCAACATGGGCTTTATCTATGATAAGTTTTCTTTACATTCAAGACTGTAATAAAATTTCTAAACTCTATACATTGGTATGTATTACTAAATCAAGTATTTATAAAAAGAAATGATTAGAAACATGCTTTACATTATAATATGGAGACAGGTATCCAAAACTAGATTTGGACTTTTACTACAGATATTTGTTCAGTGCTACTACTTTAACAACATCCAATTATTTAAACAAGACCTCTTTTTAAAAATCAAGTCAGAAGAATAATATAAATATTTTGGTTTCTAAATTATTTAGAAATATTTTATTACCAAAAACATATGGTTTTAAAACTGTGCTTATATTATTTGCAAATATCAACATTGATTTTAAACTCAGGCTATTGTCTTTTGTCATCAATATGGCATATTATTGAGAATTTGAAAATGGTCAAGTTCATTGTTATTAAGATGTGCTGCGAACACGCCACCATTTGATTGATGCAACTTCATAAGGAAACTTCATCAGAATAATTTAACTCTCATTTAATCCTTAATAAATCACAATTTAGGAATAAATTTTTAAATAAAATATTGAAAATGGTTGCCAAGAACAATACAGTTCTCTCTCTCTCTCAAAAAAAAAGCTTTTTCAAAGGAGAGGAAATTCATGTCAAAATCAGCAGCTACTTTCTTCCTGGACTCCTAACTTACATAATTAACAGTTATTACAAGAGCCAATTTCACACGCCTAAGTGAACCATAGAGTTTTTGGTTTCCCACACATGAGTTAGTGGGAATATGGACATGGAAGGGTAAATGCAAGCAATAATAAGAAATGGAAAAGCATGTCATATCAGCAAGAGAAATAGATAACATGTTTCTGCTCATAGGGTTTTGAATGCAGATGGGAAGTACTATAAGTAATGGAGAATCACATATTTAGCATTTAACTATGCCATCATAAGTATTTTGCAGATACTAAGCCATAATTTCTCATAGGTTAATGACTTAAGTTATCATAACCTAAATAATCAATAGTATCTTGGAAGATTCCCATTCGTATTTCTGTGATTCTCTTGTGTAGAAAATATTTTACCAGTCTTCTAAAAGCATGTCAAGATTTCCTAAGCTAACAATGTATCTAATAGTCATCCCTGGTTTGATTTCCCTGCTTTATTATATCATAATATACCATAGAAATGACAGCAAATAATATTCCTGATTTCAGATTCAATCTATAAATTCAGAATGAGTCATATACACTAGCAAGCTCTGAAAACTGCTCTACTTATAGACTGTACTCAAGAATTGTTTTTGATATAGAACTCCACGTGTATATTTCTGATACAGAAGAAAGCATATGTGGATCTTAATATATTTTAAAGTTATGATTGATAGAAAATATAGATGTTTTCTTTAAATATGCTGATGTTTTATTAAGTTGGTAATAAAAATATATAGTTTCCTTAGTAAAAGAATCATCTTTAATGAATACCAGGTCATCTGAATTCTGCTAAATGTCTTTGTTTTAAGTTGGTACTATGAAATTATAGCTCATTTTATGTAGGTGAATCAACTGAGTTTTACTTTCTCTGAATGATGCAAGGTGTGTGCATTAACTTTTAACATTATTTCACATAATTTGACTGTTTTTAAAAGTGTTTCCAAAAAACTGACTTCAATGTTTTAGATTAAAATATTAGTCTAGAAAATAAATAGACATAAAATAGTAGATATATCTATAATTTAAAGTATATTTAAGACTTAGAACAATTTCAAAAGTGATTCTCTGTAGACATGGATTTAAATTCATAAAGCATATTCTTCATTTATTTCTTATAAGGTGGTATTTATAATTAAGGGGTAAACTATTCTTGTGTTGCATTAATTCCCTTAGTCCTGATTATCTGGTTTTTATAGTTTATGCTTTTACTTATTCATTTATATGGTAAGCTCAATAGAAGGAAAGAGTAATAAAGCCCATAACTACACACTGAATAGATTAAACTATCTGTGGGACTGATTGATTACTTTCTTTTATAACTACAAATTAGAAAATGTCTAGATTTTACTTTCATGGTTATGAAGTCCCTATCAGTTTCTTCCATTATAATATTAAGTTATGATGGGCATGGCTGTAATTTGCCATGCTGTAATTTTTCATCAATTATGCTTTAGGAGAATGAATCTCTCCAGTCTTGTTCCTGATGAGATCCAATATAGATTAGAATTCTTAATGAACTCAGTCAGGAGTCACCCATGTGTCCTTATAGTTACTACATATTGCAAATTTCCATAAGGCAAATGTGTTTTTTTTCCCCTCTGACAAGCAATCTATAGGTATCCAAATTCTTTAAATTGGTGATGCCTTTCAAAAGGTCTTTAGATAACCAGAGATGAATGTTATTTGTTTGAAACTGTAATGTATTAACTAATGTATAGAGTATAATATTTGTCAGTTTTGGGTCTAGCAGCAAATTCCACAAAATGAAAATTTTAAATTTATAATTTGATCATCATTTTATAGAATTTGTCATTAAATTTCCATGCAAAGTTTCTATTTATTGTGGTTTAACTACAGTGGTTTTAAAATTTGAGAAAATTGAGTTTTATATGCAGCTTTTAGAAAGAGTTTCAAGTATCAGCAATAAAGTTTATAGATATTTTTCTGCCCTTAAATATAATTACTTGAAAATTTTTTTTAGTATTGCATCTTGCAGAAGATTTCTTAAAGGATTCCATGTGCCTCTCATTGAGAAGTTAGAAATTTTCATTCAGAAGGACACTGGAGAAATCAATAAATCTGGTAATCTCAGAATACCTGTACTAGCTTTTGTTATTGTTATTACTCTTGGTTTGATCTAGCAATATAAAATTTCCCTACATCACAATAATTGTTGTAATAAGACTGTATCCAGTTGATTTCTTCACTCAGGATAGTTGGGTTGGAAGTTTTGATTTTTCAAGTACTTGAGTAAAACTTTAGCTTATACCACATCATCTACTTTTCCTATTCAGGTGTATATGAAAAGGTATGTCTTCATTCTAACTTGTGAATCATATTTTGTGATACACATCGATTCTTGATGCTAGTGTTTGCTCCTCATTCAGGATGCCCATTGCTGTCAGTTATTTTATGGTCTCTTTCCATTTTGGTAGAAATTACTTGCAGATAATGGAAATTTCTATGTAGTGGACTCTGTGAAGAAATGACATATATTACAACACAAATGCAATTAGAAGTGTTGTAATGTTGAGTAGCTGTTTGTGAATCTATAATGTTTTCTAGAGCAGATGGATTTGGTGAAAAGCTTTTGCCAGATAGTGTATCCATTACAAACTCTCTTGAGGTCTTGGTGAATAGTATATCTATTTCAATTTGAATATGAAAATATGTATCAAAGAAATTGAAAAGAAAATATTTTGGAGTTGCTGAGTTTGGCTTATATTTAGGCATAGCTTTATTCAAAAAGTTAATTATTTCATTTAATTATTTACTTAAAAGTGAACATATTTTGTTATCAAAACCTCCAGGCATTCTCATAAATGCCCCCTACATATCTTTTTAGAATCAAAGTTTCTATCTATAGATACCGTACAAATGGCAGAGGTGGGGCCTCTTTCTCTGAAAACTATTATTTTTTTTAGAATTTCATTCTTTTTGATGCTGATAGACATTTGTTTGTTTGTTTGTTTCCAGTCTTTGTAAATCCATTCATACATGAAATCAGATATCTGCTTTATTTTTATGCACCTGTAATATGTTTATTATTTTTAAATTCAAATCTCTTTATATTATGGGTGGAAAAATAAAAGTATAATATTATAGCGATCACTGTGAAATGTTATATGTGAAAACTGATAACAACTTATAGAAAGAAAGCACTTTCTTTCAAATTCAATCACTTGGCCATGCCCCCCTCAGAGACAGCATATGCTCTGTTTTTAACAGCATTTACAATCATACTACAGATATTCTAAGCTTTTAAACTTGTTTAATTCTTGGACTTCATTAGTTATCTTAATATACCATGTTCATCTCCACTACACAAAATAAATTTGTTCACGTTTCCATAAGTTTCAAACAGGATATATATTAATAACATTCATAAAGTGGTCCACACCACTTGGAAGTTATTCTCATTTGAAATATACTTTAAAAATAAAAGAAACTCTTTCAGAGAGCTATGATTTTGTTTATTCCAGAGGGGTATATTTGTGTAAGGACACAAGGTAGACTTAAGAGTTTCAGAAACTCGAGATTTATGCAAAATTTAAATAAACAGACACTGTTCATTAAGAGTCTGCAATTAGACATGCCATGGTAAGTAACATTTATATTGAATTTAGCATCTCTACAGTTTTGGAGAAAACTACAGCCATTTGTTTATATTCATTGCAACTGAAAAATATTGACACATGAAAACAAGTAGGTCAAATCTGTTCCTAATTGCAGAGTGAAATTTAAACTGTAAGGAAAGATATGAACACAAAGGATATAAAATACACGTTTGGCTCAATGTTTTCTTTTCAATGTACTTTTTTTTTAAAACTTTGAAGGTAGAATTTAAGAATGTTTTTTTAAAAATTTAAAATAGTATTTGAAGATTTTTAAGGTAATATTACTCTTTTGAAATTTCATGCATTTGAATGTGAAATGTTCTTACCCATACAATACAGACAAAATAGTTAACAGACACACACGCGCGCGCGCACACACGCGCGCGCACACACACACACACACACACACATACACACAAAACTCAGCCTATGAGGCTGTATCAGAGGATACTTGATTCATGCTTTTTAGAGGACTCTGTTTATTATTAGTGCTCCCTATATCTCATTAGACCAGCTAGTTCAAACAGACACATTTGTTTTTCTGTTTATTATTGAACTTACTCAACTGAACAGAATTTTCAAATGAATAATAATCAAAACCTTGAATGCTCTCAAGATAAACAATAATTTAATATTAAATTAAGATCTATATATTTTCACTTATTGTCAAATTTAGGACATATAGACATAGGGAGATTGGTAGAAAATTCCTGATTTATTCGTAGATTTTTAAACTTGTAACATTTCATTTTATAAATACATTTACTTAATTCTAACTTGTTTTAAAATAAACTGTATCTTCGAAATTACTAGTCTGCTGGAAAGATAATAAAATATGAAGAGAAAAAGTATGATCTAAGAATAATTGTAGTTTTCACATCTTGTGCCAGTATAAGTCAAACAAATAGGTGTCAACAAGTAGAACAATGTACTTGCAATAGGAAACACAAGGCTTATTAGCAGTAGCAAAGCTTGTTAATTAAAGTCTCTGTAGACCAAGTGGAAAATATCCTTTTGTGCATAGGTGAAGCTAATAATGAACCTGTTCCTCTGTGTTTCACTGAGACACAAAGTATTTTCATGTTTCCTCTAAAATATTTCAGATAGATATCTATTATCTTATTATATCCAGTCTGACACACACACACACACACACACACACACACACACACACACACACATATATATATATATATATAGAGAGAGAGAGAGAGAGAGAGAGAGATAGATAGTAGATATATATTCTAACCAAACATTTTTTACTCAATTGACAACAGCAAAAATTGGAAGGAGCCAGGGGAAGCAACTGAAACATTAAATATGAATACATGTTTTTGGATCCTATGATGGTATGGAAAAGTCTCATATTCCTCTTAATATACTATAATTCTGCATTTTAATGTAGGTGTTACAGAGTTCTAATCATTACTACCTTCTGTTACCTGAGCTTGACAGCTGTATATGCATATTTACCCATGAAAAGATGAACAGAATTATTTTTAATATGTGTTGTCACTCCTCCTGTGTAAATTATGGAATTTTGTTAGAATAGACTCTCTCTTTATGTCTATCTCTATCTATCTATCTCTTTCTCTCTCATATACATACGAACATCATGTGGTTGGTTATATAATTGTATGAGCATGTATTGGATTATACATGTTTGAGAATGTAGAAACCAGTGGGACAACTCATCTATGCTGTTTTTTGAGATAAGATATCTCACTGACCTGAAAGTTGTCAAGTAGTTAGGCTGGCTTGGTCATCAGGTCCCAAGGATCAACCTTCCTTTGCCACTTTAGGACTAAAAATATAACACATCAACATACCTGTATTCATGCATGGGTGCTGGAAATAAAACTCTGGTCCTTACACTTGAGTGGCATGCACTTTACCAAATAAGTTATCACCCCAAAAACCTGATTTGCCATTTTTAAAGGAAGTAAAATCTGCTTGAAATATTTTCCAACATGACAGGTCCATTATATCTCTTTCAACAGGAGAAACTCCCTGTTGTAGTAGGTAATATTGGATCTGTGTGTCAATAGCCAAATTTATAAGGGGATTCTGTATAACAGTATTGAAATAAAAGCTTTCCGTGTAGGTTAACTGTAAAGATTATAATGGTAAACATTAAAAATATTTCAGAAAATAATCTATTTTCTACAAATGGCATTAGATCTATTACATTTCTTCCTTCTGTGGCAGGATAACTGGCAGAGACAACTTAAAGGTAGAGATGTCTATTTCAGCCCATGTCTCAGGGGATGGAGCCATCATGGCAAGGATGGCATTGTTGTGAGATATTCTGTGACAGTAACAGCATGTAATACAGATTGATATATATCCCCATATCAGAAAGCAAAGAACGTGCTGACTGGAATTAGGGTCAGGCTATTGATATCAAGACCTTCATCCTTTTCCTCCTTTTCCTGATCCATTTTAACCACCTAGATCCGGTCTCCTATAGATTCCACAGTCCCACAAACTGCATTATCAGCCACAGACCAAGTGTTCAGTCACAAAGCCAATGAGTGATTCTTCACATTCAAATCCTAATAGCTGTATTGAGGTTGCATTCACCATTGACATCAAGATGTTGATATCTGTTTGTCTGCCATCTACCTAATTTCATTGATAAAATTTAGTCATTTAAGTCAGTTCTTCTAAGTTGTAATGATAGCATACATTTAAGAGACTTTTCTGTAACATATAATGCAAAAGTGGAAGAGAAAATAAATTTCTTTAAAGTACTGCTCTGAGAGGTGATTATCCAAATTATCTAATCTAATGAAAGATACAGTAATACAATGTGTCAGCTGTTATGTTGAACTCTGGAGTCACAGATAGAAACAAAATCATTTTAGTTCCCTTGGTCATATATGTAAAATCTCAGTTTTGAGCATTTAACAACTAAAATAAAAAAGGAAACAAAGTTAAATGTAATTCTGATGAGTGCTTATTTCAAAACTATTTCAAAGTACAGCACAATCAGATGCTGAATGTCTTTGAAGATCTATGTCAGCAGTCAGATATTCCAATTCTTTCTGGAACTTGATGGATTTAAATCATTTATTATTGATACAGTTCATTTCTTATTCAGGAATTTTCCAGATCTCTGAATAGAGACGAACAGAAAAAAAGCTAAAGAATAATCTCTTAATGTGTCTTAGGAGAGAGATCTTTATGGCCTTATCTTGTAAGTTTATACGTAAAAAGTAATTCTATGGGAGCTGCAGAGATGGCTCACTGGTTAAGAGCACTAATTGCTCTTGCAGAAGACCCATGTTCAATTTCCAGCACAACAGGATGGCTAACATCACCCATAACTCCAGTTCCTGGGGAATCTGACTCCATCTTCTGACCTCCCCAGAAAATGCACAACAAGGGTGCACTTATATATCTTTAGGAAATACACTCATGAAAAAAAAAGTGACAAATAAATAGATTTTATGATACCAATTTACAATCCCTTCTTCAGTGATTTAGTTAGGACCCAATTCACTGGGGAACAGCAAAACGCTCCCTTCTCTCCTTCCTTGTAACATCAACAGTCTTCCATCGGGGACTAGAGAGTTTTCAAATATTTTATGTTCTACTCTTCAGGAGATGAGCCATCATGCACTTTGAGCAGTAACGTCCAGCTTAAATATAGTCATAATAATCAGTCAAAATAAAAAGAATGTAACATTGGTGAAAGTTTTTTTTCTTCAAAATACCACACAGGAATGTCCAGCACCGTTGAAGGGATTTTTATGCAATCATCCTTGAGTTATATATCTGTCTTATTTCCTGTTGCAAACTATTTCAAAATGCTTGAATATGCTATAGTGTGGATCTGGAATGACATATTAGCACATTGTAGTCCTCCTCAATTTGTTACTTTTAATACAGTGTTGAAATGATTCTTCAAAAAAGAACTGGTACCAGAGAGCTGGCTCAGTTGTTAAGAGCATTGGCTGATCTTGCAGAAGACCTGGGTTTGAGTCCCAGCACACACACAGCAGCTAACAACTGTCTTTAATTCCAATTCCAGATGAATCACCATCCTCTTCTGACCTCCACAAGCACACAAAACACACATGCACTTACATACATGTACGCAGTACACTCAGACACAAAAAGTAAAAATAATAGACAAAATATTTTCAGAAAGGACTAAATACTATAGAAGCCCAACTCCATGTTTCATCTTTGCATGACAACAATTACATATAAAAGTAAATGTAAAGTCTACCTGTCCCGTCCTTGGCAGTCATAGCTTATTAATACAGAGCCAAGTTAAAAATCTAAATTGATTTCCCGTGTGAAGTGCGTTTCAGCCAACCATCTGCTCAGGAGACAGGAAAGACAAACAGAGCTTATTCCTCCCTGCTGCCACTCCTCACGGCTGTTCGATGACTACTGGGAACCTGGATTGCCAGGTTTAACTTTTCAGAAAATGGAGTAGGCATATGTGTTCTTTAGAGATTTGAGGCAAGAAGAGTTCTATTAAGACCACTGGGAGTAACTGGATTATTATGTGTTGCATTTCCTGATTGCCATAGATGGACCTGCTTCTTGCCAGAAATTCATGATTCAGCAATAGAAAACATGATGACTCTGGGCATATGGATCATCCAGGAACCTCTGTCTAGACTCAGATGTTATTAGGATAACAGGATTTCTTTTTATTTTTTTTTACAAAATTTTTCTGTGTATGAATGTTTTGACTGAGTGTATGTAGGTGCAACCATATCTCTAGCAAGTGTTCTTAAACACTGAATCATTTATCCAGCACCAATAACAGGATTTCTTAATTTAATGGATTTTAAATTTCAGGATACACATATTTAAAAATGTTGCTTTGGTACTATTTATAAATTAAGGAAACATCCATAAGAAGAAAGGAAGAAAGAAAGACAGAAAGGGAGGAAAGAAGGAAGGAAGGGAGGAAGGAACGAAAGAAGGAAGAGAGAGACAAAGAAGGAAACAAATAAATAAGAGAGATAAGAAAGAGCTGTTACTAAAACAAAGAATTTGTGAAGATCTCCAAAAGTCAAAAAACACTGAAAACTTAACAGTGTCTATGTTTAAAGCAGTCGATGAAAAGTGTTTCTATGCAGCAACAGTTTCAGTATACACAAGAACCATTCAAAATCAGACAAAAACCCAGAATAGAACTGGAGAAATGGGCAGCAGACTCCAACCATAGCCAAAGAACTACATGCAGTTGATTACTGCCAGGTGAGTCTTTAAGAGAGAGACTCTAGATTAGCTGTCTAGACTTAAGTGAATGAACTTGCACTGAAAGAACTCTTAGTACCTAAACTTAACTCAATAAACCTTAAAACATATGACAGAAGGCATGAAATCTGGTGTAAGGCTGCAGATGGCAGAGACAGTGTAAAGATGACTAATATGGTTTGTATGAAGTGCACAAAATTTCAATAAAATAAGTACATTGAAACAAAACAAAATAAAAAATAAAATGTTTGCTCTTTCACCATTGAAATGTATTTTTAACCGTAAATTGAAATAATTAGTGTACTACCCAAGTAAATACCCTGAGATGGTAGATTTTGAATGTTTTCAAATGTTTAAATCATGTTTTCAATGATTACATGATTCATAGGAGGAGAGCATCATGTTAAAAGACAATTTATTTAATAAATTTTGCATTTACTTTCTTAAACTCCTGGATATTTTTTATTGATTCCCGGATCCTTTTCTTCATTTATCAAACTCTGTGTAATTTTCCAGCATCAAATGTCTGTGCTTCTCCTCAGTCCAGTCACACACAAAGTCATCTCTCTCTTTTCCTTCCTCTCCCATCCTATCCTTATTCTCTTCTTCCTATTATATCGTTCAGTCTTTACATAGAATTTCTAGTATCTATTTTCCTTCACAGATTATTTTAAATCTGTTTCTAGAACTATAGGAGAACTGAAATCTTCATCCTTGTATGTCAGTACAGAAAGGTCTGCTTTTCCTTTGGAGAAAACCCTGACGCCCAAAAATATCAATTGAAAAAAAATCATAGCCAAAAAGCTTACTCCATAATGACAAGGACTGAAATTTATCCTCTTATTTACTGTACACATCCTTCACAATTCTTATTTGAAATACATTTTAGAAGTTGGAAGAAGCAAAGGAATTCATGGAGACAGAGGGAGTGTAAAGTAGAAAAGAAATCATATATACCTTATGTTGAAGCCACTAGTCATTCAGAGAGATCAATCTAAATGGGTGTATTAGGTTCTGCTATGGAGAGATATTTAAACAATTTTAATATAAATGTCGCAATTACATTGTATTTTGTTTGAGGTTTAGAAAAATCCTAGAATTGTTTCTCCAATCTCCTCTTAATTGCTTATTCTCTGTGATGCCACCGTCAGCCTATCTAAAGTCACTTTCTTTAAGATTAGCTCTACCTTATCTAGTAGTGCCAATAGTTCTTGGGAAAAGATTGCAGCCTGATGCCCATTTCCACAGTTTTGTGCAGGGTTTCTGTTTGCTTGAGTTTGCATGGGTTTTGTGAATCTTGAGATCATTGGTGTAGGTTCATATGAGTAAATTTCCAGGAGTTTATAGTACTCTGTTTCCATATGGTCATTCATCTCCTCCCTGACTCTTACAATCTTCCATGGTTCCTGAGCTGTGGATGGGTGAATTTGCTATAGGAGTCCTGTGAAAGCACCCACATTCTGAAAACTATTATTCTCTACACTTTCACCATTTGTGTCCTTTGGAATTTATTACCCCCTCTTGCACGAGTAGGTTTTCATGATGAGAGTTGAGAGACGGTTTTGTATTCTCTCTACACCTTGCTCCACAAAGTTCTCTGACCCTTAAGTGTAGTGGTTGCATTGTAAGATGTGTCACTTAGGGTTGGGAAATTCACAGACAATCTCTGTATGTGACCAATTGTAGAACTGTGTAATAATTTCCCTCTGTTGAAAGGAAACTTCATTGCAGTCACCAGACTGGGATTCTTGTCTGTAAATATATGGATCCATGACATGCACATAGTAAGAAATTACATTTGTCTGGGGATGATACAGCCTTGGGGTTTTTCCTAAGATCTATGACCTCTCTATCTACATATGTTTGGCTATATTTACAGTACATCACATGAGTTTCCTCCTATTGAGTGGGCTTTAAATACAATCAGGTAGCTGTTAATTACGTCCAAGATAAAAATGTCAATACTGTACCTATGTTGTTTGCTGTGCCAATCATTGCTGTGGTTATTAGACCTTAAAGCTGAGGTTGTATCATAGATTGATGTTCTCCCTTAGCAGCTTGGATAGTATCCTCCAAAACTATGAGAGCTAACCTTCAGGTAAGTGTCTTCCAGGCCAGTTCCAGCTCCATTCTCCAAATTCTGTGTTCAAAGTATGTCGTGTCTTCCACAATAGGGTCTTACCTTCAAGTTCTGGAAGGCAATCAAGGCCTGTGGCAATAGCCTTTGGAATTCTGAGAGTCTTTTGAACTACTCTGGCCAACAAATCAAAGGGATGTTTCTCCTGTCTGACATTGTTTCTTGTTATGTAGCCCTCAGCTATACACATGAACTCATCATGTAGAGATATTGTATGTATACATTTTCGGTAGCATTTTGGACTGATGTGATTCCCAATGTTTTATCACACTAGCTTGTCATTATTTATTGTTCCTCTCTCTTTCTCTCCCTGTTTAAACCTCCCTTCATGCCCTCCCCTGTTAAAATGCTCAATTTTTCCCATTTCTCTTTTGATCATACCTGTTTCCTATGGTCTTCCGTCTCTTGTCCTCCTTCTTCCTCTTTAGCCCCCACATAGTTCCTCATAAAGCCTTCGCCTCCCCTCCCATTTAAATATCCCCATTGTACCCATTTTCCCTTTAGTAACACTTGTCTCTTACTGTTCTCTTTCAGGTTCCTTCTTTCCCTTAGGTAAAAGGATTTTGCAAAATATTTGTCAACATTTTAAAATCTGTAGTTGCTTGCAGAAAAAATGGTTATTTTGAGCAATTCTGAACTTGCTATAATCTGGTACTTTCAGCTCCTCTGGCCTTTCAAGTGACAGCTGTTATTAAAGAATCTGTTTCAGCTCCCGACATTTTCATACCTAATTTTTTTTTAATTTGAGTTGTCTGTCTCAATTATACAGTTCACTGGGACCTGTTGCACTTGATTTTATGTTCTTTACAGTGCTAAAAATACTGAAAAGTGGTAGAACATTTGGACAAAATTTCATTAAGGACGCACAAACAATTCAGAATATTAAGAGAGAGTCCGAGGAACTTGGATGCTTTTTCAATAGCATAAAATTTATTTTCTATTTAAAATGGTTTTTGTTCTCATAAACACCCTAAATAACAAATTATATTGTTTGGTAAATAGTAATATAATAAGCTTCAATGTAAGTTGTGTTTCTAATAACTTGTAATGAGATGATACAAAAGAAATCTCCCTTTGATTTCTGTGATGCTTCATTAGCATGTTTTATATGTCATACATTCTAATACTCTTATCCTGACTGTTATCTACATGGAAATTACAGATACAGCACCAACATTAAAAATAAAACTGTCCTCATAGCCAGGATGAGATGCATGCTCACAAAGGGCAGGCTACATGATTTTCTCCCCTCTGCCACAAGCTACAGAAAAAAAGTATAATAATGAGGAAGGGTTCTTTCTTTGTGAGTCCAAACCTGTGCCGCCTATTGAGCACTGTGTTTAACATGCAAGAGTGATCACAAAATGGTAAAAGGAGATGCTGCCATGGAGCATAAGTAAGCCATTTTGGAGAAAGAGATTTCTTCTCTTTCAGAAGTATGTCTGCCTGAGCATATTTATTGCTGCCTTTTTATTGCTTTGTTTCTATTACTAGTACTTGAAAAGGCTCCTACCTCCAAGGAGAAATGATGCAGTCATTTAGAAGGAGGACATTGCTCCAGCAGAAAGGGTTTACCCTCTAATGCTTTCTAAGTGTGTCGTTTGGGCTATAAGTGAGGTCTGCGCCTTGCTTCCAGATGATCATATAAACTATATTTTGGCAAGACATTGCTTTCTTTAGTTTACTCTTGGGTTTGTCTAAATGACTATATACAGTTTTGCTGAATCATGGAAAATAGAAACTTTTCTGTAGCTAGAAATCGTCTCTATGTATTTGAAACAAAAATGGAAACATTAGATGAAAATATCGTGAGAAGATTCAACTTCTTGCCATATATGTTTAACAGTTAAGGATCTAACTGTCACAGATGCCTCACTTTAGTAGTTGCTCTAGTTGTTTGTCCATCTTCTGAGGTGCTGAAGTTTCTACAATGAATAAAACAATTGTGTTCACTTTTTAAAGGGTTTAAAGCCTAAGTAAGAGATGTTTTAAATATTTTATTGAGATTTGTACAATTCCTACAACAGTTCTTAAATTGAATCCTCCCTCATCCATGTCCCCCGCACTGGCCCTCACGCATTCCACTATACATGTTAAGTCCCACACAGTCGAGCATTTGTACCCACAGGACCTTTGGTGAAAGTTCACCCACTGGAGTCTGGTCATCCTACAGGAAGGTCTACTCACCCTCTCCCAGCAGTAATCTGTCTCCAGCGATTCCCAGGCTGGGCATCGCCTGCCACCCGTTTGCCTCACACCACTTTGGCCCCTTTCCTGATTGAATCAGCCTGGGTCTTGTGCTCCATACTGTCATTGCCTTAAGTTCACATGAGCAAGCTTTCAGAGGCCTAAAAGCCTGTGTCTCTATGTTCATGAACCAACTTTGGCTCTTACAGTCTTTCTGCCTTCTCTTCTAAAATGGTTCTAGAGCTGTGGGTGGGTGAGGTATAATATAGGAGTCCTATTCAAGGACACATACTCTGCAGTCTTGATTCTCTAAAACGGAGCCTGGTGTGATGTGTACATTACATTCTGTTATACAAGGAAACTTTGCTGATAAGGGTTGGATAATGAAATAGTATCCTCTCCATCCCCTGTTCCTCTATGCTCCATAGCCTTGGGTGTAGAGGTTCCACTGTAGATATTTCACCTAGGGGTGAACATTTCTCAGACATATATTATCTGTGTGTGACCTTTGTGGAACTTTGTAGTAGTCTCAATCTATTTCCAAAAGAAGTTTATTTGACAAGTGGTATCTGTCACACTTGTCTGTAAATATGAGAATTCCTAGTTAGCATGTGTTATAAATTTCATTTGTCTGGAAATATTAAAGAGATAACTCAGGGATTTAAAATATAACTTTGAATTTATACAGACCTAAACTCTGATACTAATTTGGCCTACTGCTAGACATTGAAGATGAATCTATGTTGTAAATTCTCTGAATCATGGTGCTTATGTTTAAATAGTAGGTAAAAGTCACTTTTTGGAAGGTTATGTAAGATAATGAAAACCAGCAACCTAAGCCAAGATTGTATTCCAGGAATCACATAATAAATATCAGTTGTTACTATTGCTTCATGTATGCTTAGCACCTAACAATAGCAGGAACAGTATGTACAAACACTGTTTTTGTCACGAATGTCCTCAAACTTCTCATTGAACCTGAAGGTGTATACAGCATCCTGCTTCACATCTGAAAAATCTAGGGCTGTGAAAAAGAGGCTAATAAAAACTCAGTCAAGTCTCACAGCTGTTTCTTGTCAGGATAAAAAGCCATGTTCTTCTGCTGACAAATTCCATGTATTTCCACTTTAGTAATCCAGCGCCCCATCCCAGTTTTTTTCTGCTGGAAGAAGCCTGTTTTTTCTTTGTTCCTTTTTAAGAAATTATGCCTTTTCTCATCCCCAAGCCTGCATTCTGAAAGCAACAAGACAGTCAACTAAAATTCTCAGAAACACAGTTCTCTGGCAATGTAGCCCTGAACAGATTTGGGCTTTCTACTACTAAAACAATCTTCCCTCTCTAACATCACCTCTCTAACTCATTCCTTTCCAAACCTAGGGCATTTCATAGGAGCGAGTGAAGACACACAAAAGAATGGCTCAGGGTTAGTAATTGTTACTTGCTTTATCTCAGAATGTTTAAGAGAAAGCCAGGCTATGTATAAGACTTCAAGGTTTAGATTATGTTAGATTAAGAAGATGTTGATATTAAAAAGGATAAACATTATTTTTTCCTATATGTGGACCCATAAACACTTCCATCCTAGTGACAGAGCAAAGGTACTTTTTAAATTATTATTAACACATCTTTCAGCCCGAGCTCAGTGACTTCTATAATATATAACTATATATAATATATATAACAATAATATATAAATATATATATATATATATATATGTATATAACTATAATAACAACTTCCACCTCTCCTTAATCTTTATACCAAGGGAAAATGAATTACTGGAACCTGCTCCTTAAAACATTTAAGTAAACTATTTTTTGTTCACAGTTTCTGTGGTAAAACATTGTATTTTCTTCTTCAAATCCTCTCATCAGTCATCATATATACAACATATGTATTTGGAAAGAAATATGCTGTAAAAATGATTTGTTCAATCATAGCCAATTATCTCTGCAAAGGAAGATACAATTTTAAGCTGTAAAGCAAATTTTGCTATCATGATGACCACCAGGTATTTTCAGCAGTTGCTTATTGTGACCAACACCCTGGAACTTCACTGCTAGGTGAAACATTTTATATAAAAATAATGAAAGAAAGTGAGGAAATGGTATTCAGAGTATGCAAGAAGATTACTGAACTGAGGGGCAAGGGACAGAGAAAAGGAAAATAGAGCAAGTGCAAGTGGAAAATTTGCTGCTGTTTTGACACATCTCAGAATTTACTGAGCTTTCGGATCTATTTATAGTCAGTGAGTTCATGGAATAATATACTCATCTTAGTCTGAGATCAAAGCCACTATAACGGACATGTTTAATTATAATTCATTACATAGATATGGCACTTAAAAGCATATAAGCTATTAGAAAATGGATAATATAAAAACTTGGCTTTCTAAACTTTACTTATATAAGCAGAAAGTTTTGGCAAATAACCTGAAAATAAACAATAAACTCATAATTGTAAAGTAATGTATCTTAATATGAGAGAAACTTAAATGAACATGAAGGAGAATAGAAAAAGAAAAAAAAAACTGTTGAGGACAGAAATAAAAATAAGAAGATTAAACGAAAATTTACTCCCATATCCTGAGGAGTGGGACTTAATTTATAGTGGTTAGAATTACACTGTGACTTTCAGGGTCATATGTAAACTGAATTATTCATGCTGGGTCCTGTAATTTGTCCTATAATTCATTTACTCTCTTCCTTTCTTTCCTCTCTTCTCTGTTTTGTTCTTTTCTAATATTAATTTTCTTATTTATTTAATTTTATTTAGTTGTGCTTCAAATTCAGAACTGATGATCTCTCCCTTTGTGACTGCAAATTCCGTTACCGGGATTTATTTCACTTCTGTGTTATAGAGTTTTCTACATAATTACATTATTATATTTCCATTTTTAGAAACAATCCCACTTCTCTTATCTCTTCCACCCCAGAAATTCTGGCAATAAAATTATCTTTCCAGTCTTGGAAACATGACTCTGTGCTCATCCAGTATTTCTTCCTGACTATACTTTCCTTCCTTTATTATTTCAAAAACAAGAGTCTAATGTCTTCTGAGAATTCCCGTGGCACGTAGAAAAGGATCAGGTTCTTTTTTTTGTTTGCGTGTTTTGTTTCACTTTTCTTGTTTATTGGAATTCAGCTAGGGAAGATTTTCACCTCTATTTGCATGTCTACCTTCTAAGAGATGAAACTGACTTCAAGTCTAGACTTCAAATTTATTAGATATTCTACTTGTATTTAACTGAGTAGTCTATAGATTTCATGGAAATACTCAAAGCACTGTCAGCTTCAAACTGAATTGGAAAAGAAGTTTCCATGTTGTAGGCATTTTCATGAAGTATGTGCTTCTCTCTTTCTTTCTATAGTCAATCCTTCTCTCTATATACTTATCTGAAACAAAAATGCAGCTTCCAGCAGCCTCTAGCTATTCAGTTTGTTCCAAGCTTTTATTCCCATTATAGTCGTCCAGTATTTCACAAAACTTAGGTGGACCACCTGGGGTCTGGATGATCAAGCTCTTTTTACTGTAATACTAAGTCTTGGCCTTTTACGCTTGTGCCCCTTCACATATGTTGAGTTTTCCATACAATACATTATTTGGGAATTCTTCATTGCTCTGACTGCCAATGAGATACCTTATATTCTTGTATGTTATAATAAGTATCTTAATCCTTAGCATAGCTATTCAGTGCCAATATTGTCAACATAAATAAAGTTATATAAGATATTCTATTCATTTTACAGTGAAAGTATTTCTTGAAACTAAATATTGAAAACCACTCCTACTGTTCAATCACAGGCTCAGTTTAACAAATCTCAGTATTGACTATAAAATATATAAGATGCAGGAAGTCACAAGTATACCCTTTATTCTTGGTGAAATTTTAACTTTATTCCTTAATCTCAAAAGGGTTATATTGACATTTTCCCATAAGAGCCAACAGGATTTCTCTAGTACTTTATTCTGCAATATTTTGCTACACACATTCCAAAAAGCTTCATGGTTTAAAACATTATTTAAAGGAAAGAAATTCATATTTATTTTACTAAAGGACATTGACAGCATAAGTTTTATTAATTACCGTAAACGTCTGATAAAAAAAAAGTTACAGGGAGTAATATTTTATATATGACTTAATATACATTAACTCAAAATATGTACTGACTTTTGCTTAATATCTGACATTGTTGTAGCTGTGTGAAAAAAAATAAGATCTTTTTCAGATAATTCATTTTATAATTCTCAAAATACAGTTTAATGGCTAAAAATACAACCTTATTTTAACTGAAAAGGTCGAGAAACAGAAGTTAACAGCAGAGGTAAATTTAAACTATAACACATTTATATCACATGTCAGTGTTAATTAGAAAGTGGTATCTCTGCATCATCCATTAAGAGTGATAACTCAAAGATCCAGGTCAATAAAAGATCAGATTGTGATCACATATGGTTCTGAAATCTTGATTAGGAGGAAAAGATCTAAATCTTTGATGTAAGATAATTGATATTAACTCTATATAAACTATTGTAGCACATAATACTAATTATTTTATCATACATATTAACCATATTAATAAAGATATATCTTAAGCAGGATTTTCATGTATTATTTTTATTTAATGTGTATGAGTGTGTGTAAGGGAACTTGTGTTCTACAATGTCCTCAAAGATCAAGAGGGCATCGGATTCCCTGGAATTGGATTTATGGAGATTTTTTTGCAGCAGTTTGGGTCTTGGCAACCAAACCCAGCTCCTCTGCAACAGCAACCATTGCTTTTTATCAGCTGAGCCATGTGTCTATTCTTATGCAACAGTGTGAATTTGGTGAGTCTGTTTAAAAAAAATAGATAAAAATATAAGTAAAATCTCCCTGATGCATAAAGACATTTCTAGTTTATGTAGCAAGAACTTTGGCCACACTTGAATTCAGGAGATTTAATACTGTTCAGTGATGTACTAAATTTTGCTTAATATCTGACATTGTTGTAGCTGTATGAAAAAGTAAAATATTTTTTCAGATAATTCATTTGATTATTATCGAAATACATTTTCATGACTAAAAAGACAACCTTATTTTAACTGAAAATGTTAGGACTGAAAGGATTTCCTGCTTCTATTCTATTTATACAATTATAAAAGTATACAATTTATACTTTTTATCTTGATGCCACTTGGTTGCACTATGGCTACAACCAATTTCAATTATGTCATTTTAATTATAAACAAATGCAAATAGCATCTTTGTGAATGAGAAATTATTCAATATCCTTACTTCTTAACAGGGGTTGTGACTCCATGAGAAAATCTCCAGCAAAACGTTCTAATGTCAATGTCTCTGTGTCCAAATGGTCACATGGTCATTTACTAAGTCAAGCAAAGAGAAGGGGGTGAATTACAGGTGGAAAACTATAAAAGGAGAAATCGATTTGTGCCTCTGATTTGTCTTTCTGTACAGATTACTTTCACTATGGGGAAAAAAAAACAGTGTTAGTTATATTACAGGGGTTATTCTTACTGAATGGAAAACTTACAACATTTACTTCAAGATATGCTGTAAAAATATAGACCTAATGTCAAAACTGCATGTCAAAAATTTGAGAATCAGGAAGCCCAACACCCAAAAGTGTAGCAGGGGAAAGACTCACACTGTAGTGAGAAAGAGCATAAAATAAAAACTCAGAAGCCTGAGTGAATGTTGACCAGGATTCACACATGGAACAGCAACCAGAAATGCACAGGCTTGTTTTCATTCTATAAGGACAAGTACGACTCCTTCCAACTCATTTTTGCACAAGTGTGGATCAAGATTCAGGACCTGTAGAGATCAGATCCTTGTAATGGGTATCCATAGATGTTTGGTCACTAGCAGCACAGAGCACATTCACAGGTTAGGACTTACCTATGCTTGTCAGGCAATTCCTGAATGTCATAACAATTTTGGTGTGTGTGTGTGTGTGTGTGTGTGTGTGTGTGTGTGTATTTTAATTTGTCTGGTTTATTATCCAGAGAGAAAAGATCCTTTAAGATAGTCTGCTAGGTTGCCTTGTTATTCTCTTAACTTTAAAGCCTGGAAGTATTAGAAATTCTTGGGACCCACTGGATAGCTTTTTATTCAACACAATCTTGTCAAATCTTGAGTAATTAAAATCTTTCATTTTCCTTTTTGTGATTCTCACATGACAATCTCTGTTAAGTCTGTCTGTGTACTTTCCAGAAGACTATGGATATTAATTACTTCATCATTTATTACCTGTGCGATCCCAGTTCAGCTTACCTGTGGAAAAGTTATCCATGAAAGCTTGCCTCTATTGGAGGTAGAAATTTAGAAATAGTTACTACACTGTGTCTGTCACTCCTAGTGCTGTTAAAGCTAATATAATGACATACAGTTGTCTGGGTAGAAAATTCTTCATTTCCCAAAGAAACCCAACATTGGAGAGCAGTTACTAGGTATGAGTAAATGATGATCACATATCATTTGCTTTTGAAATTTATTATGTAGATGGAACTTATTGCTTACCCATTGCCTGTTATAGAGAATTATTTTAAAGGCGTAAAAACTATCTTCAAATCCTTATCTAAAAGAAACACCTTTTCCCAGAATAATAGTCTTTCTTGTGAATGGGTTTCATTTTTGTATTGATTAGCAAAGATATATTTCAAGAAGTTAACATATTTTGATTATAAGAAGTAAAATTGGCAGAGTTTATACCAGACACAAAGGCAGAAAACTACTTTCTCTAAATACAGCATTTGTCTGAATGACCTGTGACAACAAGACTTCTCACAGGTTTAGGAGAGAAAATACTCACTGGTGTAAAGCCAGCGGATCTGAATGGGTGAGTTAGTGAGTGTGCTACGTCCTGGGTTTTAGTGACACCAGTGATGGCCCCAGGATAGCTTTGTTCCTGATAGTTCACTCTGAGGCCTTAAATTAAATTGACTAGTTAGCTAAACATTTTTAAAGTCACTAACTTTTATCCTAGGGTCTGAAAAGTCACTTTTTCACAAGGACATGTAAACAAATCAAAAAGATTCTTGTGTATGAACAAATATGTATATTAAACTTATTGTCAGTGACATTTCACAAAGAGCCCAACTTAATTTCACCTTTTGTTCTGTTCTTTTGTTGGTGGTGGTGGTTTTTACTTTGGCTTCACTGTTTTTAAACAAAAAAATAATTTTTTAGAGAACATAAATAAGGAGAATGGCAACTCCATTTTGACTGCTGTAATCAGTTTTAATTGCATGCTTCCAAAGAAAATGGTAGCTGTCCTGTAGGCTTCCAACCACACCTTGCCTTCAGAGAGCAATTATATTTATTTTCCTATTTACTCTCCCTTTCCCCTTTGAATTCCAAACAAGGATCAGTAACATCATCAAATCTCTTTTTGCTAGTTTGTATTTCAAGCACCGTCAGGACAGAGTAAGTAATCCTCATTCTTGTCTAAGCCCTTGAATATCAAAAATTAGCTGCTGGTGTAAAACTAAAACATGCAGGCTAACTTCAGGCTTAACACACATTTCAGATGGCTTTGTCTCTCTCTCTCTCTCTCTCTCTCTCTCTCTCTCTCTCTCTCTCTCTCTGTCTCAACACAGTAAATGGCACAGCCCGTCCTCTGGTGAGCTTTTGGATTTGTCCAGTTTTGATCAGTAGAAACCTCAGGAATAAGCCTAATCTGATTACCAGAAAAGAAAAGAAAGCAAACAAAATCCACACTCATGGAGACAGAATATCTTACAGAAGTCTTCAAACGGGTTCTAATTTAAAACCTATGATAACACTACAGGATAACTACTATTCCAATATTTATAAAAATGAAATCTTTGGTTCCATAAAGCCTAATAACTTGTCTAAAGTTCACCATTTGTATGCAGTAGTACAAGGATTTAATTATAGACACGCCTAATTTCAAGTGCAAATCTTTTCCCATTGTACAGTTCAGGTGAAACTTACTGTCTTAATGAGTTGTAGGGTTAATAAAGTCTTGCACCTTAACCAGATGCATGCTTTTTATACACTACGTATCACCAATTTAAATCTTTTTTCTTCTGATTTGTGTTGTGTTTCCTGGATTAAAATAATACTCTTTTGAGATTATAACCATCCTTCTAATTTCAGTAAATATTAGCCATAGTACAATATCCTAAATGGATAATTCATTGGTCTTATAATTTGAAGTTTCTGAGCAGGTACTAAAATGTTAATTTTTACATATTTAAAATTATGTGTTAATTTAAGAACTCGATTTGAAATTCATTAAATGATATCTACAAAAATTTTCATACTTTCACATTTAATAAGAAATCTCAATTTAGCACTTTACTCAGAAACAACAAAGGTGAGAGGAAGAAAAATCTAATGAGGATATAGAAATTTTAAATAGACAAATCAGTACCCAAATTAATTAAAATATCTTTAAGCCTCCAAAGTCTTTTATTCTTCTCACTGATGCAAACCTAACCCCAAGAGTATATTATTTACAAAATGAAGTCATAATCCTTCCAACAGCAGAATTATAAAAGCACTAAATGAATGCATTTTTAATAATCAAAAAAATACCAATTGAAATATGTACACTCTTAACTCAAAATATGATTCTCAATTTTTTATACCATCTATCTTATAATCTTACTTTTAGTTTCTGTGAGTTTAGTTTACATCTTTTAGTTTCTATATTATAATCTTTTACTTTCTTTTGGAATACCAAACCCAGCACCTCTTGTATGGTAAGAATGACAGTGAGGTACATCCCCAAACTCCTCAAATTTCTTATAGTTCTTCTCCTCACTGCAAATTTTCCTTAAAGAATAGGATACAGGGGTCGAAGAGATGACTCAGAAGTCTTTAGGAGCATTAGTTGCTTTTGCAGAGGACAAAATTCAGTTCCCAAAATTCGCATAGCAGCTAACAATCATTTTTAAATCCAGTACAAGAGGATCCAATGCTCTGTTCTGACCTCTGAGGGCATTAAACAGCAAAGTAAATGCATGTAAAACACTCATACACATAAAATATTAATTAATTAATTAATTAAATAAATAAATGAAGGGGTTAAAAAAGGATACAATATCGAGTGACCTCAGTTTGCCATTCTAACTCTGCTTGTCGTGTACTATATCACTGGACAAACCATACAACATTTTTGAATCTCACTGTTGTCTTGTATACAATAAATATTTAATCCAAAAAAATATGAAGTTAAGTGTATTTGCATTTTTAACTGTATCATTTTTATAGATAACACTTTGCTTTAGATATGATATACTTATCATTCCACAAAGGCAACAATAATTATACGGTTCTTTGAGAAATAAGGGCTATTTCGCATTAATAATTGGTGTTATGATGTGCTTGCATGAAAGGCTTTGTTCTAATATCTACCTCTTCCATGGAGAATAAAGAAAGATGATTATAAGAAAAGAAAAAAAAAAGTAAATAATTTACAACTATTTAACCCCTTTGTGTGAAAAGGACACATATGGAACAACGTTTATCAATGAGATTTAAAAAGAAAGTATTTGGAACCAACAACATAGTTCAGTATGTTATGATGCTTGCCAACTTGGTTATAAGTCTGAAGATCTAAGTTCCATTTCTAGAGCCTGCATACTGGATAAAGAGAACCATCTCCTTCAAGTTGTCATTTGACTCTCACAAGTATGCCATACTCTGAGAGTGTGTGTGTGTGTGTGTGTGTGTGTGTGTTTTTACATTAATTTGTGCACAAAAATTTAAACATAATAAATAATGAAATAAAATATTTTAATCAGCACTTTTATGATATGCTGCTATTGAATTTAGTAACATGATTGAATATCACTGTATATATTGCAATCTGTGGTTATGTAATATCATCTACAAAACATCTTATTGAATACATGCCCTGTCTTAAATCCAGTGATCATCATGATACAAAAGATACTATCATATATTCAGCAAGAACTTTGAAATTATTGACCCACATGATTTATCTTAGTGTAACAGAAACAAAAGATTCACATTTACATGAGCCCCTACTTATGGTTATGTTTACATTAAAAGCAGAAATGGAACTAGTTGCCACAGACAGAGAGCAAATCACACTCTACAGGGTTCTCATTTTTTTCTGTTTATCTCATTCTATTCATTGTATGCTCTGTCTTGTTTTTGTCTTACCTTCCTTTACCACTTCTTTTTTGACTTTTTAAATAAAATCCACAATTCTCTCTTCAACTCAAGGTTTATGTGTAAGAGGTCCAGTGATTTTTTTCATAAACTTATCTATTGATACAGTAATCATATGCATAGATATATCTAAATCTATGAATTTAATGTATAAAAAGATAAACACCTCAGTATAAGACAAGTTCCCCAATGCAATAGAACTGGCTGCAGAAGCATTGATCTTATTTGTTTCTGCATATGTCTATATGCATTATATATGTCTCTGTCTGCCCACATACCTCCATATCTATCAACCTTTTCATCTCATTTATTTTTTATGATCTTGAACAAGAAAGTAAATATTTTGTTGTAACATCTAGTGCTGATGAGTATTGCAGTATTAAAAATTGGTGTTACTGATACAGCCAAAGGCAGCTGACAGTTTCTGTAAGATAAGACTTTACTCAGGACAGGGCTAATAGGCATGCATCAAGTCAGTATATCCCTTAATTCAGGAAGCAAGCATGCCTCTTGTTGATGTTAAATTCTTAGGCAGAAATTAAGAATACACTGTATCTTATTTAAAGAATCCACAGTTAGTGAAACTGCCATCAATGAACAGAGGAATTAAACTTTTGTGAACATCACAATGTTTGCCATCTCTTCTAGATGCCTTCTAATATTATGATATTCCATTTTTTAAAAGTGACATTGAGAAAAAGCCATGTTCATGATTCTAGGATAATAATGATTCCTTCCATACCTGGCCTGAAATGTTCTCTTTCTGATGTTCACTTTAAACTTCTAAACTCTTATAACTGTAAAAATTCCATATCCAGAAACGAACTTCTTGCTTATAATGTAGATAATTTTATTTATATCTGACTTTCTCAATAAACTGAAACATTAGTGGAGAAAATATATCTTATTTGTTATTGTTATCCTTCATAATCCAAATATAAAGGAGGATCAGTTTTCATTTGGCAGAAACTTTGAAAGTCCTTCACAGATATTGGATGTAAAGACTATAGAGTTCATAAAAATATATTATGAAAAAAAGTAAGACCTTCCAGTGTATTATTGCATTCTGTTTAAGATATATGACAATTCTAATAAAAATGTTTACTGATTATATAAATATATTCTCTGAGTGCTTTACAACATTTCTAGAATTTCAATTCCATACATTTTTATGAGTTCATAGGAATGTTCTTTAGGTAAACATGAGATTCCTGAATTGATCAGTAGTCCTCAAGAACATTCATTAGTTGTGTATTGAATGAAAATATTGATGAGGTGTCATTCATCTTTCACTATCCCTTGTGGTCCATCATGAAAACAGTTTTATTGAAAGATTCTTTGGTACCTGAAATTATTTCATGTTTGAGTAATAATACTGTTTTACTCTTTTCAAAAATGAAATATAAAAGAGACAAATAAAAAGAGCATAGGATATATCAGTAGTGTTTGTGAGTATAGTCCCTTGAGCCTTTCCACTTTAGTAATTACAATCTTATCAACAGATCAACAGAATTCCTTCATGTTGCTGTCATCTTACCACTGATGTAGAGAGCAATACTCTATTTCCATTTAGCATAGAACAGAGTCTTCATTTTCTGCTTGTCAAAAAACTGCATTTATTAATGATGATGTGTCTTCTGCTATGAATATCTCCATTTTGTAATCATTTAAAAATAATATATTTTCATTATGAGAACTTCATCATCTATTCTGTTCCCTTTTCTGGCCCATTTCACAAAGTTAGATATTTATTTCATTTTTTACTATCAAATATATTAGAATATAGACTACTTTAGGAGCAAAGTATAAGACATTTGATGTTGTGCTGGGCTGAAAGGAGGAAGTGATGTCTGCTAGGTTGAAGAAGAAAGCATACTGTATAGGATCATGGTACTTTGATTTATTTTAAATGAGAATCTAGTTTGATATTTTCATTCTTTTCTCATGGTTTAGAGAATCTGGGAAAGAATGTCTAGTCTAAGCTTGTTTAATTATTCTGTGAATACATGATCACAAAGCAGAATTTTATGTGATTTATTGTGGTGGTTACCTATAAATGACAGGGTTCCATAAAATAGAAAAAAAAAAAACACATGAAAATGTTTATTAATTTCCAACAGGGTTAGAACTTTTTTTTTTTCTTTTCTCTAGTCTTCCACTAATTCATAGATATATTAGTAACACATAGGACAAGACACTGCAAACTCCTTTCCAGAAATTACAGTAGGGATGTTTCTAGTAGAAAAAATTCTGTGTATCATTTCTTAAGCTAAAAAATAGCATTTATATTCACCCAAGATATGATTCACCAAGTACTATTGAAAATAAACTTTATAGTTTCTTTCTTAGCAAAGTGATCCCTGAATCTGAGAGGATATTCCCAAGACATTTTGACATATATATATATATATATATATATTTTTTAAGACATTCATAGTAGTTTGCTAACTGAACCAACTATCTGCAGATCCTACCTTGCTAAATCATTGTCTGCATTTCTACCAACTGAAGATTGAAACAGTATTTTCTTCTTTAGTTTAACAAGCATTTACTTCTCCTTTCATCTCAGTATAGATGTCTTAGCATTGTACTTTACTCCCTTACAAGCTCAAGAGACTTTATTCATTCAGCCTTGTACTTTCTGTCCACATTTAGTCAATGAATATTTCATATATTTAATAATTAATTAAGGTTGGGGTTTGCTGTCCATTTCCCCAGTTCTATACTAAGTGACATATCTACAAAGGAACCTCTATAACTAAGGCTCACAGAACAGAGGGGAACAAGGGGTAGAGAAAATATTAACGAAACCATCAACTTTCATTAATGAAGCTCTCTCACCTGACAGAGGGCCAAGAACACAAAAGACCACAAATGGCCAAAGTGTCCAGAATAAGAGTCTGCAGAGTGTAGGTCCCTGAACAGGACTCTTATATTAAACCACCCACCCAGTGCTCAGGTAGCCTTGTGAAAAAGAGGGCAGAAAGATCCTTAGAGCCAGGGGAGGGAGGGTCAAGACCATATGGAAGAAGAGTCCTACAGGATCCTGAAACCTTGCTCATATGAACCATCAGCAATGGTGATAGTATGCACAAGACCTCTGCAAACGCAAGCATCAATATCTTAGGAATATAGTCTTCATAGTCAGGCTTGGTGGTTTACACCTTTAATCCTAGCATTTTGGAGGCAGAGTAAGGTGAATCTCTGTTGAGTTCAAGGCCAGCCTGGTCTACATAGAATGTTCTGGGCCAGGTGGGCTATAGGGATACCCTCTTTCAAAATGATAAAGAACAAACAAAAAACACAATATGTTCTTCATTTAAAGAGCATTTCTTGACTGGAGAGGTGCCCCACTCTGACCCCTCCTGACATGGCTTCACCTAACTATATGTAAGAAATACATTCATAGACATAAAATAAAAATAATAGAAAAAAATAGATTTAACTCCATTAAAAAATAAATCACAATTTGGGAGTCAAATCTGGGAATATTTAGGTAAAAATTATTATATTTAGGTAAAAACTATGATTTTTAAAAATCCAATGAACTATAAATCTAATAATAGAGTATATTTGATGCATAAGTTTTATTTACTTATTTAGAGATGCCATATATCTATTTTTAAACTTACTCATTTAATGAATATTTATTTAGGATTAATTATGTATTAATGAATGAATGGCCATGCCTTTAGATTCCCAGCAGAATTTCCTAATGGCATAAATTCCTAATGCTTTCAACATGAATAGTATTTTCAAAATTACTAGGTTTCTATTGTGTCAGAACTTTCAGCATATAGGGCTAAGTTAGATATTTTTTATGTAAAATGATTTAGGTCTTCTCTGCCTATGGATACTTATGGGACTTGTTTTTCAACCTATTTTTATAACATAAATCATTCCTTGTCTGAGTGGACAAGTGACTATTTTAAAACACTGAATGTTATATGTCTTCTGACTTTTCTATTTTCAGTATGAAAATCTATTTTTAAAAATAATATGCATTTTTAGGTGTAGGGTAAGAATGACATCATTTCAAGAACAAATGGAAATATGCATTTAGTGCCATCAGCTTCAGGGTTCTCAAAGTTCCAGGAGAAGTGTGATGAAATTTTCAGAACACAGTAATGGTAAACCTGTAGTATAAAGTTTACATTCTCACTTAGAGCAACATGTAGGAATTAATGAATTACTGATATAATAATATTTTCAAAATAATAGACTAATCACTCCTCTTCTAGAGTGTCCTGAGCTCCTTGTCTTAAGAAAGAAGCAATACCTATCCTTGCACCTTATTCTTCTTCTTTGCAAATAAGAACAATATGCTACTTGCTGAGGTGTTCTGCTCTTATCTCTGTCATAGTGGGGCAATTCTGGAGTAAGAAGTTGTTATCTTCACAGTCTTTTATGCAATTTAATAGTAAATGGCCATGGCTACTTTTATCTACAGAAGAAATTGAAGTGAGTAGTTCAAACCCATAAATGTAGATGGTCCGAGAAAACACACTGAACTCTGTGACCTATCTCTGACTTGCTCTGTGCAGTAAAGATATTACACATTGCAGCAACACTAGAAGCAATGCTATTTAAAATTAAAGAATAATTGAAAATTTCACAAGGAAAACATTTTTTGGAAGTAAAGTTTAAAGATAGAGTATTCCAGGGAGAAGACAAAACGTAGTGTTATTATTAATTTTAGTTCAGTGGGTGATAGCATGTGTTTGAAATATTATGAAGTGCACATTCAAAAACAAATTTTCCAGAATGATTTTAATAATATTTTGAAAACTGTGAGATAGATATGCATTTTTTAAGATGTCATAATTTTTTTTTATGTTACAATATTTTTCTCCTATGGGTAAAAGAAGTGTTAAGTATTTTTAATACTATATTCCAAACTGTTATTATTGTCTTAATATTGACATCCGTAAATTATTAGTTGTATCAGTGAGTTATTCCAAGAACATCTATGCATCTCTTCTATAACTTCTTTTTGGAGTCATTGGAATCACAACCAGGGTTCTATACATGTCATTGACATCCTAAACTTAATATTTCAATGAATTTTTTGAAAATTTTAAGTTTGATTTCTAACTTCCATCATATTGTATTCGGGTTAAAAAATTAGCAACAAAAAATTCTTATTTACAGTCATGTCCAATTTCTTTTCACGGCAGGAGTTTTAAGCATTATCTTTTAAGAAAGCTACGAGTGTGTCTGTTAATATATTATTTTCTCCTAATTGAGATTATCATATATAATGTTTAATATAGATTGTCAATCTGACAAGTTTGAGAATCACTGAGAAAACCTCTAAGTATTCCTGTGAGAGACTATCTAGATAGAGATAGCCTCCTGACATGTGTGTGTGTGTGAAAGATTATCTACATTAGGTTAATTGAAGTGGGTAGACCCACTCTAAATGTGGACAGCACAATTCCATAGACTGAGGTCCTTGACCTTTTTATTTAAAAAGTTTGATTTCCTTTTTATTTAAAAAGGAAAGAGTTAAGAACAAGCTTTCATATCTCTCTGTTTCTTGACTGTGGCTGAAATGTGACTAGCCTTTTCAAATTCCAGCTGCCATGACTTTCCTTGGTGTTGGTCTATACCCTCAAACTGTGAGCCAGCATCAGCCTTTTCTTCCTCAAGTTGCTTTTTTGTGATATCTTTACATATCAACAGGAAAAAGAGCTAATAGACCACAATTTTAAAAATCGTGTGTTTGCACATATGTGAGAAAGAGAGAGAGAGAGAGAGAGAGAGAGAGAGAGAGAGAGAAGGAAAGAAAGGAAGAATATGGAAAAGAGAAGCATTTTTTACTGCATTTAGTTCATAGAATTTATTTTGAGCAAGATGATTCCATATCAATGCTTATTGGACATGGATCATTTTCATGACAATCATAAGCTGAGCCCTTTAAACTGAATACATGATAAATTTCTTCTCTAAAACATCCACAGTATAAACTACCTTCAGGATGTTCATTCATTTATGAAGGTTTAGGTTTGGTTCTCTGAACTGAAGGAAAAATTGCAATTCATGATACCAAGAAATGAGCATAGACTTCTTGTCATGCAACATTGAATTTGTGAATCTAACCTGAATATATAATGTGAATTTCCTAAATTCTTTGGCAAGTTCCTCTTTTATGAAATCACTGAAGCTCAGGGCTCTATTAGATACACTTGTTGACACTTCAGTGCCTTAAAAATGTACCTGTTCACTGAAGAAAATGATAAAACAGAGCATTTGTAGAGTTTAACAGTGTTTGGAGGCTGCTAGTTACATTATGCAACTCACATAAGGAAATTTCAAGACATTGACATGAAGAATATATTTATAATTGCATAGCCTGTCAGCAGAGAGTGCATCTGCAGGACTGAAAATTTTAAATAGATTCTGATCAATTACTGTAACTTGATTCATTTTTCATAAAATTGTTTGTTAGTGACTGTTATTTTCTTTTTGCCAATTCAGAGGTGATGATTTGTTTCACATCACAGCATTATACTGAAATAAGATTTAAAGAGAGATGATTGCAATGTTATATTACATGCTTCTAACAGTTTGTGTGTTAGTAAAGCATTGTGCTCTCATTTGGGACTATACCTAAAAAAATCTACTTGCGTTTCTGTTTGATCAATGATTATTATAAGGTGCTAGGTTGAGATAGAGCCTCTAGAGAGAGAACTACTACCTCTAATAGAGGTACTTTTCACACTCTAATAGAGATACTTTATATACAATAATATAGAAGGACTCAAAAGGATAAACTTCCTCCAAAAATATATAGTTGAAGGAATACATCAAATGGAGGTGTGAATGGAGTGATAATGTACAATTTCTATTCTGATCACAGTCTCACATGTGAATGTTATGGCCTCTTAAGTACTATTGCATGGGATAGTCCTGTCCAGACTTTCAGACATCCAAGTATTCCCTACTTCTTGATGACAGTTCTTTCTCCATGAATGTGTATTCACTATATCTGTTAGAGGGTGTGATATGTAAAGTGACAAGACAACTGTTTATTATGTAAGACTGAAAACACATCTGGAGTTCTGAGAACAAGCAATAGCCCAGACTGATCTTGCAGACTAAAGAGTCAGGCCTAGTCTATCCTGTTTGAAGTTCATCTAAAAAATCTAACAGTTGAAAAATATCTAATTGAGGATTTATTGTCTTTTGCCTCAACTATGAATAAAGAAGCAGCGAATTTTGAATTGTGACAGCATTTAGAAAAGTTATTTATTTACTTAATGCACATGCTACAAACATTGCCATGTGTATGTTTGCAAGACGTCTATGCCCCTCCTGTCTCTGACTCTCGTTATTTATTTACTTAATGTACATGCTACAAACATTGCCATGTATATGTTTTCAAGACATCTATGTCCCTCCTGTCTGTGAGTCTCTCACTCTCTCTGATTATGAAACATCTAAATAAAGAAAAAATAATTTTATAGATATGTGGGAGGCACAATTTTCTTCCAGAAAAGGCATTAAGGAGATAGCATTTAAATTAAAATTAATGAGCATGTCTGTATAAAACTTTATAAACTTTATAAAATACATTTTATTAGAGATAAAAATCTCTATCTACAATAGCAGAACCTTCAGCACTAAAGTCATCAATTTCTTTTGTAGGTCTGTATGAAACTGGAAGATTAGCTTCTAGGAAGCAAAAGCAGATCAATATAGTTCTGCTTATCTGATATTACATGTAGACCCCTCTAACTAGTCAAGGGAATTGGAGTCTTTTTAGCAGCAAAGCTTAATCCACATGAGAATAGACTTTAAAACCAAATTTAATCTCTTATGGGATTCTCTTTTCATATCCAAGGGAGTTGCTGTTGAAATAAATTTATATGCCATAAGATTTCATACAAAATTCTTATTTGTTTTAAATTCTGTCTCTGAAGATGATGAGGAATTAAATAAATTTCAGTAACTATTAAAGTTTTAACAGATCATCCTTATTCCTGACTGAAAGCTTGACCTATGTATAATGGCATAAGATATTTGTTCATCTGTTCCTAAAAATAGCTTTACATGTGGCAATTCCCATCTGTATTTATTAGAAGAAAATAAATCACAATTCTTCAAGGATCTTTCAAGTCTTGAAACAGTTTGGAAAATGAAGGAAGCTGAGTATTAAAGAATGTAAGATGATACATGGGCCCATGATAGGATTTAAAATTGAAACAATGCTTTCATGGCATATTCAAGTCCCTGAATTTTATTTGCAGCATCTCAAAAAATGTATATATAAAACACATTATAGAGATTATAAAGATCAAGATCAGGTGCTCATTTAAACCACTTATTGTATTAATAAAATAAGTACATATTTTGTGCATGACTTCTTGTGACAATAGTGATTTTCCTATCCCATATTTTAAAATATTTGTGAAGTATGAGTTAAAAAATAAACCAGAAACAGAAAAATATTTTATTTGTACAATTCAAAGAAAACTTTTCATTATAATTTATTGGGTTTTTGCAAAGATCGGTCAGTGGATAAAGCCCATGCCACATGCCATGCAAGTGTGAGGAACTTAATTTGGATCTCCAGAGCCTAAGTAAATGCTGGATGAGTTTGGTAGGCTGCAGTGTTCAGAAGATGGATATGGGATCCCCAGGGGAGGGTGACTCGGTAGATGAGATAGATCAGCAAGTCATGAGTTCAACTGAGAGATTCTGCCTCAGTAACAAAAGAAGATAGTGATTGAATAAGATTTGCAGCTTCAAATCCTAGGCCTTCACACACATGCATGAACACCTGCATGCACACAAGCACACTGCACATGCAAACATACATACAGACACGCATGTACACCACTAACACCTATATTTTAAAAAAATGAAAGTGAGTAAAATTTTAAAAGGCAGCCATTATATTATTTATAGGGCATAACAAAATATCATTAATTCTATATAGACTAGTTATGTTGTTGCTAAACATTTTAATTTTTCAAATGATGACCTGGAAACATATGAAATGCTAATATCTTAATATCTGACACCATATTTCTACATATTTTCAAATGTGGGCACTTTATTCATGGTACTTGCAGAATGACCTGCTATTGAAAATGGTCATTGGTTAATAGCGTTTTGGAACAAGGAATCACTATATTTGTGTTAAAATCACAATCATTAAAGGTATTCAGGAAGCATAACAAGGTCACATAAAATGTATATATTCTTCAATAATAATTGAAAAACTTTTTTATAATTTGAGAGTAGTAAATCACTTCACTTGAACGAAATATACAAATTTTTCACAAACTAAAACATATGGGCTGGCGATGTCTCAGTTGGTAAAGTATTACCTTGTAAGGATAAGGATCCCCGTTTGATCCCCGAAACCCATATAATAATGCCTACATTTGAGAATTTATTATCACATCATTGGATAAGGAAGAATACAAGAGAATCCCTGGGGATTGATGGCTAGCTAGAGTAGCCTAATGTTTGAGCTCCAGGCTCTGAGAATCACTATATCAAAGGAGGTGGAAATTTTTTCTGATGGTCATACCCCAGCCTCAACACCTAAATATACTTATGTTCGTGAATACCTTGAACATGAACATGTACATACATACATATGCAAATGCATTTAAAAATCAATATATAAAAAGAACCTATGACTTTTAATAACCACAACATGGCAGTATTAACATTTCTAAAAACAATCTATGAATGGTTGGGAAAAGGAATAGGGGAAAATCTTAGCTATTTTATAAATATTTTATCAACTATATTCAAACCTTGATTAGAGACACTATGAAATCTATATTGATTCAATAAATAAAAAAAAAATGCCAGTTTGCGGAATGTAAAAAAAAAAAATCACCATTTACTATAGAACAATTCCAGTCCTAGTTTATAGTGAGTTTAATTCTTATTAGTACAAAGACATACATTTCAAGTTTACAAACAAAAATGTTACATACACCATTTAATACAGAAGAGATCATTCTTTTGTCATGCACCATCACTGACAGAAATATATTTTTGCAATTTGTTGGTCATACCTAAAAATCCAGACAACTATATATTAATTAAATTATTTGCTAGTATACTCATTTAAAAATCATGCTTGCAAAACTCTACATGTGCACTGCAACAGACTGAATCTAAATAAACACCACTTGACTTTCAAAAATACCTACTAGTGCTATTTGTATGTATTTAATTCATTCAATTATTTATTAATCAATTAATAGATATAACTGCAGAGCAGGCTCACAGTAGGATCTGGACATGGAATCATAAAAATGTTGAATATGACATTTGAGAAATTCTTGGTCAAAATCAGAAGCCGTAATAAGTCTTTCAGTTAATATTCACCAATCTCAGATGAAGAACCTACACGTTTTTTGTAATTTTCTCAGAGTTTTACACTAGAGTTATTTAAAAGACATTTGAAAGATGTTTACATCAATTAAGTGGACATGTGCTGCTAGAGTTGTTGGCTAAAGAATAAAATTGTGTAATTGGTAATACTGCACAACCAAAAATACTACAGAAAAAGAAACCATGCTTTGTGCTTGAGACATTGTCTGCTTTCATTTAAAGATTATGTTCATGAAGACCATTGCTCAATGTAGCATATTATCTTTAGAGTGTCAATGCCAAATGGTTAATTCAGGTTCATCAGTACTGATGATCAATTACGGACTTCACCTTTGTATCTCAGAGTCTATTAAATTAATAGGCAAGGATTTTAATGGTATAAAGTAAACTATCTAAAGAATAATTGAAACTGTTATCTTGCAGGAACTGAAGAACTGGAAGATTGTATTATGCAACAAAGCTGGTGATTCGTAATAAGAATAGTTTATTGTATTTGTCCATTCTTTGGTATTTTGTTCCAAAAAATTCTAATAAATATTATTAGGTGATATTTCTTTCTTACACATTCACAGTAGCACTTTTAATTATGTCACTGCTTCAGAATTATGTAATGCTTCATTTCAGCCAATGCTATTGTGATAATTTTATTAAATCCTATTTTAAATGGATGTAAACAGTATACATTAAAGAATAAATCTATAGTCAATTAATATGATTAATAATCAGTTACACTGATTTTGCTACTATTATTCAAATTTGCTGTGTGAATAGAGAGATGACATCATGCTCTAGTTATAATTAGTAAGGACTTATTTTGCTTTGAATGCCTAGAAAACTGACCAAATTCAATTTATCAATTCATTGAAAACAAGCTAGTCATATTATTGTGTATTAGTCATAGTCTGTATGTGGTGGAGTACAGTAGAGATTATAAAAAGGAACCAAACAAAGTATTTGACTTACAAAAACTACCACAAAATCCAACCTTGGTTAATGGGAAAAAATTAATTTCACACTGTCTTCTGTTATGATAGATTTAATGTCAGTTTCATAAAAGAGTGTTATATTATTAAGGGGGAAATGCAAAAGGAATAGTATCCCTTGAACAGTAAAGCTACAGAGCTGCTCGGCTCTGATTGATCATACACGACATCACTGCAACATATTTAATTTGTACATGTGTAAGAGAAGAATCTTAGGGACCATTAAGCTGATGTTTTTCAGAACAAAATAGAAAATAAAATAACATCTTTGATTTGCTACATTAAACACACTTAAGTATTGTCCACTAAAGACTTTTAAACTCTAGGGTATCTCCCAGGATTGACATGTTATTCCCCTAAGTTTTAAAATTGATTTTGGTTTCTACTTAAGCCTATAATTAAGCAATATCTGAAATCATTGTTAGAATGAATGCAAATAGATCCCTTAACTCTCATTACAAAGAAAAATAGTTATGTTCATTAATCTTTCTGATAAAATCATTTTTAAAAATCTGCAATTCCAAGTTGCATAAAGCTCTTGCTACACAGGACAGAGAACCTGAGTTTACATGTCCAGAACCCATATAATAATAAGTGCAATAATATGCCTCTATAGTCCCAGGGCTCCTATAGCAAGATGGGAGACCGAGACAGGTCTTGTGGGCCAGTGAACCTGGTATATTCAGTGGTGAGCGACAAAAAGAAAAGGCTTGTCTCCAACAAGGTGGAAAGCTGGGGCCAACAACTAAGACTATCCTCTGGTCACATGCACACCATGGTCTATGCATGCCCATAATCACATACACACATAAAGCATGTGCAGAAACATAAATACACCATATATGCACACAGCACAGATAATACATGAAAATACATAAAACAGTAACAGTTTCACCACAAATAACAAAGCTAAATTATAAAGAAGATTAATTGGAGACATAAATGAGCACCAAAAAGTTGTAAAGGCATCAGCTTAGTTCAAGGAAGTAATTTCCATGTAAAGTCAATACTTATCTGAATGTTCTGAGCATCTTCAAGTTACTTGTCTGTGCTTAATGAGAAAATACAGTCTTTCATAAGTAGTTCACAGGTGAATTACTGGTATTGAACTGTTACTTAAAGGAGGGTGGAGTAGGATGAACCTAGAGATGAGGGACAATGACCAAATAGATTCTATGCTTATTTATTACCTTCTAAGTCTTTTTCTGATCACTCTCTTTAAGTCTCTTATTTTTCTGTCCCAGAAAATAAGCCTCACTCCTCTTTATGTATCTTACATTATACAGTTAACATTTGCTTTATGAAAATTTAAAACAGCATCCCTAATTTAATAAATAAAGTAGAATATTATTTGGTCTTCAGAAAAAAGGAAACACTGCTGTTGTGTCAACATCTTAAATGGACCTGAAGGCTGTCCTACTAAGTGAGTTAAGACAGAATGAGAATGAAACAATCCTATAAGTTCTTTCTTGTGGAAGCTCAAAAATAAAATGGGGACAAAAACAAGAATAAAATGCTGACTATTAATGGTATGGTAAAGGGGTTGGGAAATGGGAGTTGTATATAGTCTCAATAAATGAAAAAAGTTAAATTACAACTTAACTATGGTCATCATATTGTTTCATAACATCATAACATCTATCCTTATTAAGTCAGTATGTTTTTGGTAATCTTATCACATATAGACAAAAGTGTGATTGTCTGAGGGTATGAGTATATATTTTACTTGATAATAGTTATTTTTAATATTTTATTTGTTATTTATTTTTATTTTATCTGTATGAGTGTATTTTCTGCATGGAGGTATGTACACATGAGTCATGAGGTGCCTGTGAAGGACACAAGAGGGTGTCTGATCCCATGGAATTGGAATTACAAATGTTTTTTAGCTACCATGTGGGTCGTGGGAATCCAACCCAGGTCCTCTTTAAGAGTAACCATTGATCTTAATCATTGAAACATCTCTCCAACCCGGGTGATAGCTATGTCAACATATGCATATGCATCAATGTACCTATGTATCTATCTCTATGAGTATCATATTCTAGGCCTTTAATACATTCAATAAATTAAATTTTATCCAAAACCTAAAGAGTACAATAAACACTGCAATATCAACATTTAAATTTAAACTAAGTATCTTTTAAAATAAGTACACATTTTATTTTCTACATATTAATTTTATAGTTTCTTAAGGCAAACTTTACACTCTTGGTACTATAATCAAACGGTAATAGAATTAGGCTATACAATTCACTGTACACAACCATTATTACTATTCAAAAATATAATTTCAGGCTAAAGATATGAAAAAAACTAAAAAAAATGTTAAAAGCGATATATAAATAATCACTTTGTCCATGGTTGTGATGCACAAATAGGAAACGAAGGATATGTTTTATTTGCTTCATTATTTATGTTACCTTGTAAACACTTTATATTTCAATGTCATCATTTATACCTTGCCTGGAAATATTTCTATTTGAAACCATTTATTTTATTTAGGTTAACTGTATAAAGCATAAGTTCTCAGAAACAAATGATTTAAGAAAATAAAGCAGATATTTCTAATTACAGTCACTAGTCACCAATTAATATAACTAATAAATGAACACATTTCAGTGGAAGCATTACACTTTTGGAATATTATTGCTCCTTCCTCTGGAAGATTGTCTTACTAAGCAAATTCTATATTACTTTTCCTTTAGCAATCTTTTATACAGTTTTATGTGACTGAAAAAATGAAGTAATTGTTACAATTCCCTTGCAAGCTTATTTTAAGCTCATAAATAAAGCATAGCCACAAACAAGATATATGTTACTGTCTTCAGACTAATGGAAGAAACAACAAAAACACAGCATGACATTGTCTTTTTGTTGGTGGTGCTGCTCTCTGGAGGTTGATTGACCAGATTTACTTCCTCAAGAATTGCTGCTACAGTGACTAACTAGGGGGCTTTCAAAGTTCTTGGGAAACAACTAAAACCAATTAGCAAGTTGACTTGATGTGCATTGTCCTTGAAAATGACACTGGACTTTCCCTGAGGAGATAGGATGTTTTCTGTGCATTTCAAATGAAAAATTATTTTCAAAGACTCAAATTTTCTTGGAAAAAAAATGCAATGTGACTTGGAACTTTAAAATCAATTTTATGATTGTTGAGCATGGTGATGTGTGCCTTTAATCCCAGTCCCTGTGAGGCAGAGGCAGGGGATCTCTGTGAGATCAAGGCCAGCATGGAGCACATGGTGACTTCCAGTGGCTGGAACTAGGGAGAAAATCAAACTTATGAAAAAAATGTGAATGAGAGCAGTCAACAGGTCCTACTTACATGTTGATGAGGCACTTACTGAGAGGCATATTACATCATGAATATTCACAATGTAACTTTGCTTCCTTCTCAGACTTTATTGCTAATCATAAGAGATCAATATGTGATGTACCTCATTTGTTGTGAACAATTCTGTTTTGTAAATGCAGGTGTGTGTATGTGTGTGTGTGTGTGTGTGTGTGTGTGTGTGTGTGTGTGCAGTAACTGCAGAGTCCAGGAGAGGGCATCAGATTCCTTGGAATTGGAGTTCCAGGTGCCTGATCTCAGGTGCTTAGGAACTGAACTCAGTTCCTCTCTAGAAGCAGCAATCACTCTTTAATCACTAAGCCATCTCTCCATCCCCAATATGGAACATTTTTGTACATATATAATAATTAGTCATATTTACTATTCTGAAACCATAAAGTTTGCCTTTTAGTCACAAAATAATCAGAAATTGTCACTCTTGAAGTACTGATATCTGATAACTTTTCACTTGATCTATAAAAATAATTTTTATCCTGTGGTATGCATGCCAACAGAAGAGAAAAATGATCATTACCCAGCAATAAACAGTGCCATCTGCAGTAATAACAGGTCTGTCCAAACATCCCCACTGTTGTAACAGTGCCATGAATATTATGGGAGTAACCGACCACCTTCTGATTGGAATTAAGGCCCACATCATAAGATGGAGTTGATATCTGGCACTGTTATTAGGCCCACAAATATATACCTATTCAGGTCACAGGCTGTAGAGGAGAAATTACAACAGTTCTGCTAAAAGGCCATATTATTGAACTGACTCCTGATGGCTTACTATTATACATATAGATTACTGTATCTTCACCTCTCATCACAGAAGTTTCTTCTTGCAGAAAATGTCAATTAACAGAGAATTGCAATTGTATAATGTGAAGAAACAAGAGACTGTGAGGTGTTCAGCCCTAAATGGGCATCTATAAAGTATCCATCCACTTCTCCCAAGGCTCAGGAATCAATGAAAAAGACAAAGTATAAAGACTAAAAGAGACAGAGGTGGAAGATGAATACAAAAAAAATCATGTTTCCATACAAAGCAGGGCAATTGCATGTATAAAGCCACAACATTTTAGCAACATGCACATGATTTGTGTAAGGCCAAGCAGATAAAAAAAATCAAGCATGAATGGAGAAGGTGGACAAGAAGCCTCAGCTCTAGTTGATGAACTAGAGGCAATTGATAGCTGCTCTGAGAAGGGAAAGTGAGTTTTCTTTAAAGGTGTGATGGTGGGTAAGTTGAAAAGACTCCAAGAGGATGGCCCTATACTCAAAAGTATTTGGGGATCACAATTAGTCCTTAAAAGTAATAGAGGACTTGAAGTCAAGCAAGGGGTTTAGAGGTGTTAGTGTGGATCTGAGGGGCATGGAAGTCTGAAAATGATCAAAATACACTATATGAAATACTCAAAGAGTGTGCCACAATATTGAAAAAGTAAATTTCTTCCTGATAAATGTAATTTACAAAGTAAGTTTGTTTAATGATTAAAATAGCATCACAAATTGTACAACAGAAACGTCATATGTTTTAATTCTATTTTTAGTTTTGTAATTGCTAGGAATAATAACGCTGATTTCTCATTATCTCAAATAGGACAGTTTTCCCCCACTCAACTTAGGAACAATAGTGTCTCCACATACAGCGATCCTGTCACTCCTGACATCACTCTTATTCCTTCTTCCCGGTCTCCTCAGTTATCTTTCTTTACCCATGGGCTATGTGGCCTATTCTTGCTAATTGGATTCACTTCAAAGGATTTGACCCATCAGCACACACTGGATTTGAATTAGGGTCAATTTAAAGAAGTACATTTGTTTTCACGGTGAATTTAGAAGATGAAAAGTTTAACAATTAATAGATTTCCTGGGTAAGAGTTCACTTTTAATCATAGCTGTAAAAAGAAAGCTTGTGCTATTTTTCTTCTATTCACCTAAACTTTTTAATCTTCATGTAACGACTTCAGCAGAAATTATCAACGTGCTAACCTGTACCCTTTATATAAGAATCTGTGCCAAGTCCCACGTTTTCTTCTTTCTTTAATAATCCTACTGTAAGGCATCCCTTATGCACATTCTGTTTGCCCTTGGAATAGATGGCAAAGCTCTAAGTGAGGGTTTAATTATAGCCATTTAGAGACAACTTTAAAACTCCTGTCTAATTTACAGCAGTTCCAAAGTAGAGGCTGGGTGAGAGTTTTAAAACTACAGATATGTAAGATGCTTACAGGAAGAACAATTCAGATTGAAATTCTTTTTTAAAGAGAACTGAAGGAATGCCGCTCCAGTTTCTTAATTTTACTCCCCCAAGCAAATCTAGCTTAGAGTGTAACATCTTTCCTATGACTTCACATTTATTGCACTGTTGATAAGATTTGCATTGATCTTTTCCAAAATGTCATCTTACAGCCTTTCACATACTCCAATTTAGGAAGAGCTGTTTGTATTATACCTTTTTTGTCTTATTGTTTGTTTAGCTGATTCCATTTAATTTTTCAGAGGAAACTTGTAGATCATAAAATATGGCTTATTTTCGTCCTAGAATTCAAATATAAAATTTGATAGGTACGAGGAGGCTATTTTGATTCATAATGCCAGAGATTTTGACAGATTTTTGTGCATCTATAATTTATCTTACTTGAGAGTATGCATACATGTTAATATTGTAAAATATGACTTTATAAAATGAACATATAGATATCCCAAAAGCTTGTCTGGTGAAGTACTGTTTCACTTTTAAATGCTAACATTCGAATCCCTTCATAATAATTTCTAATTCTTTGTAAATTATACAATGAAACTCTATCTCCAGTATGCTCAACACTTAAAGACTTGAATGAATCTTTATCCCCAGAGAGAAAGTCTAAAGTGCAACAAAAATTACCTCTTCATTCTTTTCATTAAAATGTAATTTCAAACACTGTTGTTCAAAGCAATTAATTTTTTTGGTCCTCCTCCTGCTCCTCCTCCTCTTTTTCTTTTTTAAAATATTTTATTTATTATTTTTATTTCGTGTGTATGAATGTATTGCCTGCATATATGTAAGTACACCCATGTTGTGCAATGCCCATGAAGGTCAGAACTCCTCCTCTCTCCCTTCTCCTCCCCTCCTCCTCATCCTCTTTTACTCCTCCTCCTTCTCTTTGTAAAAGTAGACGTGCAATAAGTAGAAAGTTTCTTAAGCACTCAACACTGCCAGAACACCGTTGACATTTCTTTTACTTTTTGACAGAAATAATTCATTTTCAGCTTGAATCACATTCAAATTTCCAGGTCCCATAAGGAAAGAGATTATATTATATCTTACAAACCATAAGAGAAATGTAATTTTCTGCCCAGAGACAACTAAAACACGTTACCCATTCCCTCCTACATAGGTGCTGTCCTCTAAACTTACTGAAATGCCAGTGTAATGTGGAGGCTTGCAGCGTCTCGTCCCTCTCAGCTCCTGAGCTCTTAAAGAAAGTTTCCAATTATCTCAGTGTGGTGAGCAAGAATTCATGAAGTAGGAAAAATTGTTTACTTATTTTAGTTTCATGAATATGCACAAGAATTTAAAACTTTTTCTTGAAATATCAAATACTGAGCCATCATTTTATCTAAGCTATCAGTTACCCCGGTACTTAAATGCTCCTTATTATATATCCATCACATTAAGAAACCAAAGTTAAGCCTCCTGCACCCCTTTCATCCCTGCACTGAGGAGGCAGACTGATTTCTGTGAGAGATAGTTTAAATATTTTCCTATATACTACATCTCGATCCTTGATCCCAACTACATGCTTGAATGACTTTTATTTTAGTTTTTTGTTTGTTTGTTTGTTTTATTTTTAATTTATTTTATCACTGTAGTGTACTTTTGTTTCATATGTTAAAGTCAGGCTCTCATTTGGTAGCCCTGACCAGGCTTCCTCTTGTTGTTGGGATCTGCACTCCTTGAACATGTACTGTGAACCTGCTGTCTCCTCCTAAGTGCTGGATTATAAGCAGGTGCCATGACCCCAAGCAAATCTGGGGTTTGTTTACTTGCTTGTTTGTTTTAAGGCACAAAACACTTTCCTCCACTGGTTATCCAGAACAGTTTCCTATCAAATAAACCAAACTATAGTTTGTATTTTTAAAGAAACTCAGTCTGGAAAGTTGTTTGTCTGCATTAGATTTACACATATTATCCCTGCACACATACAACTCATATAAGGCATTTTTAAATTTCTATCCATTGCACCGTTTTTTTCAAAAAGAACACAGGCTTGCCCCTTCCTGCTGCCTCCTTTGCTGTTTCTCTTCTAAGAAGGGCTACTGCTGTAAAGAGAAGCATGTACTCTACACCTCCACCTGATCAGCCCCATCCTCTTCCCCCTGCAAATGACTCAGTCCCACCATTGGCCAGGGACGTCCTCCCAGGTTGCCTTTCACAAACAATCCCGCCCCTCTGTACTGCCACTGTATTTGTCCATGAAATGTATTTACCCACAAGCATTTACTCATCAACTTACATGTGCCAGGAAAGGGATTTTAATGCATTATAATTTAAGCTTAGCAAACAGTATTAGTTAATATTGAACCTAAAGCATGTTCAAAGGACATGCATGGCGCTGAGTTCTCAGAAGCTTTGCACATGAAAGCCAAGGAAATGGAACAATGGAGTTGCCAAACCCGTTTGACCCAAAACTTTGTACGCATTCACGTGGTCTGTGATTTCCCAGAAGCCCTTCCTGACCTTTATTTTATTCATTCATCTGTGTATAATGAATGCCATATACAACTGAATGCCCTGAATGGTCCTTGCCTCTCCGCTTAGCAATGCATTTTTTTTTCTCTCTCTCTGCTCAAGAAAGAATACAGAATGAAGTACAGAAAAGTAAGGGATCCTGCAACTCTGATTCTTTTTTTAATACATAACATCAGAAATTGTGATATTAATAAGCACTCTTATCCTGCGGTGTTACACGCTGTTGACGTGCATCATATTTCTACTCTAAATCCCCCCTAAGTTGAACTCAGCTGTCTGTCCCGTCTCACATCCTCTTGTGATGTGCAGGACAAATGGTGGGACAGATGGCCAGAGAGAGGTGTATTATCGATGCTCAGGCAGCATTTTCTCCATGTGTCTCTATTAGCATATGACTCTTCTGCCCTTATTTTCTTCATCTGCTAGTGTTAAGTGAGGTAATCACATCTGCCGTACGGATTGTTGGGATACTTCCTACTAAATAATTAGGTAGACACTATCTTTGCTAAGTCAGTTTTTGCATGGTTTCCCTTCAGAGAAAAAGGACATCTATTGACAGCTTGAAGGTGACTTGACTGGTAAATTTTTATAGCCTAATTCAGCTGCAAATTACAAGTTTACACACTGAATGACTTACACTGTTTTCTCTACATTCTGGATTTCTTATAATGGTAACTTCACATACTCTAATGATCAATGAGGTAATACATCCAGGAATAAATCTCTTCTGTATAAACATTCATCTTGTTAATGTCTAGGGGCTTATAGTAAGTGCTATAATATGCCAATATAATAATAGCTCCCCTAGATATCCCCTCTTTAATAACATGTGGTAAATATGTTAAAAATGAATGTGGTTACAAAACAGAACTTCCTAACTACTGGTAGTTTCAGTTCTAATAACATTAATTCTACTCATTAGAGAACCAGAGTTCTTTAGTTCAGCTCCTAAAAACAGAGCCTTATATTGTTTCCAGATTTCTTATTTAACTATGAAATAATGTACTCAATAGATGAATGCATTTTCTGATGGAGTCAATGTGAACTTTATAGTTAAAAGACAGGAATAGATAAAGATTAACCACTGTCCTATCTCAGAAGAGCGATTTGACAGAAAGCATGACTCTGGATAAAAGTAAGCACTTACCCATCTCCATTTAAGGAGCTAACAGCTGTAAAATGAACTCAGGATGGATTACCTCTCACAAAACTCAGGGCCTGGGCAAGATGGTATAAAATATTATTACATCTTTGAAATGCTGAATGAAAGCAATTCCAGCACAGTTTGTGTGATTAGATCTATTTTCATTTGAGCACACAGTTTGTACTTCTCTTCATCCTTGGGGCTTTTCAGCTAAGATATTTCTGTAATCAATCCTTAAAGAGTAATAGAAAACTTAATCTGGAGTCTCTCTTTGAATGAATAATCTTTTCACTCTAACATTTAAATATCTTTGAAAATATTTACCAAATAGATTTTAATCAATTGTATTAATGAAAAGAGTTGTACATTTACATACAGTATGTGACAGAATTTTTATGCAGATTTTAACTTTAAACAATCTCATTTATGAAAAGAACCTTATCTAAAAATACAGGGAGAAAGAAAAATTGGAAGGAGAGAAGATAATGCTGAGCAAAAGCATTAACGTGAAATAAGAATGAATACACAGGTATGGAGGTTGAGAAGATGCATCTTATCCACTCACTTTGAATTGCACAGTCAAATTTTAAGAGAAGCAGCAGATGGAATTTTATCACTGTGCTTTCCAAATATCTCCTCACACATGCTGTTGCCTGTGATTGTTCCCATAAGTGCTCAATCGTTCTCCTTTACTGTTGGGATAGGGAAAGATTTTCTTGCTAATCCTTTCAAATTCTTTCCTATGGTTGACTCCAGAAGACTCTGGGATGCATCAGTGGAGAAGCAGTTGCTTAACTTATATGTTGAATTATGTATATTCTTTGCTTTATACATGAGATTTCAGCATAGCTGAAAATATTTCTAGAATAAAACCATTTTGATTTTTCCCCCAAATATCTAAACCTCAATTCCTAATGTGAATCACATACTGGGTCAGTAGCAGCAGCAACACCTCCTGGAGATCTGTTGGAAATGCAACATGTCCAGTGCCCTTCTACACCAAAAGAATAAGAAACTCATGAATGAGACCTGGAAGTCTGGTTTTCACTCGGTTTCCAGATGATTTTGATGCTTTCAAAGATTGAAGACAACCGGTGTGAAATATGGAATGGATTGAGAGCTTGTGTAATAAATGTAGCTTGATGGACAGCTCACTTTCATACATGTGCAAGGAAAATGGCAATTCTATTACAATGATCACTTTCAAATGAAAGATGAACTTAGCAAAGCAAAATATCTTCCCGGTAGACTTTAGACCCTGTGTAGATCATCTAAGTTGAGCTGGTTTCTACCATTGTTAGGTGTTGTGAACACAGTTATTTTCTTTTGTTTTGCTACTTTCACAATTAAATATAACAGAAGGCCTCAGAAATGATGCTATTGTCCCAAACAGATGGTTGATTATTTAAATGCTCAATAAAGTGTCAGTATCAAACTCACTTTAATTTAAAACATTTTAATGTATAGCCATCTGTCAATCATTTTTTTCTGTAATACCAAGGCCATTTACTATTAATTAATTATTAATTGTTGTCTATTTAATTATTAATTAATTAAATTGTTGATTTAAAATGCCATTTTTACTGCTAATACTTTCCTTAATGTGCTTGTTTCTTGTTTAGTCATACTGCATTTTCAATCTTTTAAATGGATGTAGAATTTTAAAACAAAAATTTGGTTACAAGTTCGCCTCAACTTTTATGGCATATTTGTTCTGTTGGTGCATGTTTTATTCACACTTAATTTAAAATTCCTTTTTGTTTTTGGCTCTGTATGGATAAATTTGCTTTCATTTTGCTTTTCCAAAGAAATTAGTGTTATTTTCACGCACAAATAATACAACTCTCTCTATTTTGCCGATCAGTGTTAAAAATATATAACTAAATGACATGAAATTAGTTAAGTGAGAAAATTACTAAAAAGAAAAATTAAGATTTTAAATTCTAATTTGAGGACAAACATAACTCTAGTTAAACTGGTAGCCCGTGGCGAGAGTTGACAGGCCAGAGCTAACAAAGTCGAGAGCAATTTCTGTACCTTCAATATACAGAAGGCCTCGATCTAGAATTTAGCTGACCATAAGGACCTGCATTTTATCTGGTGAATTTGTTAAACACAGGATGATTCTTGTATTCAGTGGCATGGTGTTTCATAGGACTGCCCTCAGACTGAGAGATCGATCCTGACAGATGCCTTCTTCCTAATCTTGGTTGAATCAGCATGCCCAGGATCATTACAGCTAAGCTTGTTCACTGTTTAGCTCCACAAGAAAGAAGGGGCAGGGAGAGTCAGCCACACCCCCAACCAACCCGTTGGCCCTGGTTGCCACAGTGGGAGGGGCTAAAGTTGTGTAAACCAGGGAAGATTGGTCTCTTCTCAATTTGTGCAACTGTATGAAAGTCATGGTCCACAGCTCAATGGAGAATTTTCAGGGAAGTCTTAGGAGGGAAGCACCCACATTCTTGTAAGTGAACCCTAAACCATTGTTCTATAAGTAAGCCTAATAAACTCACTGATTTCCCAGATTTCCATTGGTGAAATCAAACTACCCTATTGTTGTAGGAACTAAGGGATTAGGGGGCTTGACATCCTTTGTGCCTCCCAGAAGGAATTTCAGCTACGTATGTCTTTATGCAAGAAGTTTTGCGACTCACCCTTGCTGTATTTGTTCTATTTAGGGTGGTGTTCAGTTTTGAAACATGGCCTGTTTTGTGCATTTGTGCTTGAATGACTCTAAATCTTAGAAAACTTCGAATTCTTTAACTCCGTGGGAGTCAGTTATGAGGATGAACTGCATTTGTGTTTGTTTTTTGTTTGTCAGTTGAACATCTGCTAGTCATTAGCTGCACAGTACTCACAGAGGAGAACTAAAGCATGGTTTTATTTCTAAGCATCTCATGCAACACTTTGACCCTAATACTGAGTTTACACTGTGAAATAATTAACTAGTTGAGAGGGGTATATTCTTGGCTCTGATACAGTAATTTTGATTTCTAAAATGCATTTATCCAATCATAAGTAATATTTTAACCATTGTTGTAAACAATTCTGAATTTTTTGCCTACACTTTACTTTCTTTTTTTTTTTTTTTGGTTCTCAGAGAGAGGGACTCCCTGTAGCCCCATCTAGCCTGGAACTCATTATGTAGAATAGGCTGACCTTGCTGTCTCTACCTCCCTAGTGCCGGACTTAAAGGCATTGTCCAGCATGCCTGACACCTGTTCTTTCGTAATTCTATCAGAAAATTCACATGTGTTTTCTTTGTTGACTTCATTTACCTTAAGAGTCAGCAAGAAAATGTTTTAGACCTTGGGCATGGCGGCACATGAACTCCTCTTAGGAGGTAGAGACAGGTGAAATGTGAGATAGAGGCCAACCTGGTTTATGTGGTGAGTTCCAGGACAGGGGGGGTTACTGGAGGCCCTGTCTTCAAAACAAAACAAAACAAAACAGATAACAACAACAACAAAAACCCAAAAAACTATTTTAGGAATAAGGAAAGTTTCAATCTCTAGATCTTAAAGCTCTATAAATTGCAATCACTAGATATTAAAGCACATTTCTTCTACTTATCCTGATGTTTCTAATTAAAAGCACTTTAAAGTACAAGGTTGCTACATTTCACAAAAGAGAGGGCTGATATACTGAATTTTTTTCTTGTTCTATTGACAAAACAATGCCATGTCCTGTCTTGAAGCCTAGAACACAGACCATGAGATTTATTAGAAATGATCTCAGGAAATCTTGTAATTAACTGTAAAGCATGTGTTGTAGTTTGATTGTGAAAAATCCTTCCAAACCTCCTGTGTTTACATATTTGGTCATCAGCTGTGGCACTGTTTGGGAAGGTTATGGAGCTACAGCCTTAGGAGTAATTAAGGCCTTCGGGTTTTGTAGCCTGGATCCACTTCCTGTTCATTTTGTTTACTGATCTCAGATGTAGTGTACAAAGCCAACCTTTTACACTAGACACCAAGAGAAATAACCTATCTTAACTGTGAGCCAAAATAGACCCTTCCTTCCTTCAGTTGATGCTTCTCATTCGTTTTGCCAGAGCAATGAATAAAGTATCTAAGACACGGAGAGTAAATTTTTCCAGGGCTGCAGGGCAAATATGAGCTTGCTAATTAAATTAATAATGTGAAGTTATTTGTAAGAAAATTTGTGACATATTTAAGGATATCCTACCAGTAAGCACAGGAATAATTATACAAAATAAGCCATATTATAGTACAAAGTACTTAAATACCTTCATCTGGAATATACTACCAACTTTCAATTAGGTAACTATAACACAAGCAATGGAAGATCTTTTGGTAACAATATGAAATTTTTAATAGAGTTAATCACAATTAGATAACATTCTTCTCTGAATAGCTCCTAAGATATATGGAGCAACTTCAACTTTCATTTAACTTGTCAATATTCATGACATGTCTGTGTAGAATATGAGAAGTTTCTTTGCATAAAATTGTATATTCTCTAAATTTAATTTTTCTCAATGAAAACATTAGCTGTAAAGTTTCTTGAGTGTTCTTTTGCCTCTAAACTACTCTGGGCAATCTGTCCTCATCAAAGCATACATTATGTTCTGCAAAAGAATATAGTGTTTTGTAGACACATGACATCCAGGTGATGATAGTTTAGACTTGGAAGATAAAATGGCATCAAAGCATATGCTCATTGTGATAACTCATTTTGGTGCATTTTGAAAAGCTCAAGTTTGATCAGCTGGTATTATGGAAAATACCTGGGTACAGCAGCTGGAAGGCCCTGTCTGGAATGCACCGTTCTCCATTTACTACTTTTGGGATCTGGGACAAATTACTTGCAGAGCCTTCATCCAAAAAATGAGAATAAAAATCTGTCTTCTTGAATTGTTGTGAAAATTGAATAAATCACACGTGTAAAGTGCCAGGCTCAGGGATGTTAACAACCACTCACTGACTCCCCAGCTTCCTGTTGGCTATAATCTAAACGAACAGGAATTCCCTAATCAGATTCCAAAAGGAGTATTAGTTCATCATTTTTAGTTCCTCCTTGATGCTCATTTTTCCTGGATCATTTTGTGTCCTGTCAGGTTCATAGTAAGGCTTGTTCTTCTTCTGTAGCACTATACAGAGGACTCATCTTTAAGAAGTCAACATTCACTATAAATAGCTACCAAGAGAAATCTTTTGATTCTTAGCTGGTTTCTTTACAACATTGGCCACAATGGCCCATGCTATGATGACTTATAATGGCATCTGATTGTCTTTCATTAGTACCATTATTTACATAGAACTCATGAGGGGGGTCGGTGTATGAGGATACTGCTCACCTTTCCTGGATACAAACCACTAATAAATGCATTTGAACCTCTTAATAATGTTATGAGATAAACAAGGAATGTTCTGTGAACTGTGAATTTTATTTGAGTCATTAAGGGAGTTTTGTAAGATCTTGTAAATAGAAAGCATGAGAAGTCAAAATTGGAAGTTAAACCTGTTACAGTATACTCACACCCACATATAAAAGACTCTGCAAAAACCTTTGTTTGACAGTATAAAATAATTACTTTCACCATCTTTTAAGTACTAACACCTATTGCTATCTACAACAGGATTTTTTCATCATTGGATATTAAATAGATACTATAAATGTTTTTGTATGACTCAGTCCTTGTGTTTCCTTAAAATATTTGTGTTAGGGGATGGGCAGATGGCTCAACAGTTAAGAACATGTACTGTTCTTGCAGAGGACCCAAATTTGATTCCCAGTACCCATGTCAAGTAACTTAGAACTGCCTGTAACTAGCTCAAGGAGACATGATAGCCTTTTCTGATTCATGAACATCTATAATTATGTGCCCACAGCTGCTCAAAAAAACACATATACATGCATAATTTAAATGTTAATATCTTAAAATATATATCCTTATTTGTGGGAAAAAATGAACATAAATTTACCATTTCAAAATTTTAAGTATTAATTAGTAAAGTTAATTATATTCCTATTATTGACCAATATTAACAATGTATTTATTTTGTAAACTGAAACTATATACTTCTTAAAAAGCAATTTTCCCCTTATCATCTTTCATCTGTTTCTGAGTTTGACTACTTTTGATACTTCATATAAGGAAAAAGAAATAGAAATTGCAGCATTTCTAAGCCACCTTACATGATGCCTGAAAAAATGACAGCCTGACTCTTTGAATTCATCACACCAAGGGCAAACCATAACTGCTGAGCCCAGTTCCTTCAGATGTCTCTTAGAACTCTGCTCCCGAGAGAGGGCTTTACTTATTTCATTTATTGAAACAGTATCTCCAATATGAAATGGTTAAGAACAACTCATGGCCCATCCTTATCTTACCAGAGAATCTTGCCCTTTGATCCTTAGGCCTTGAGAATACACACTGTCCCTACTGCTTTAATATACAAAGTTTGCACACCCACATTCATTCACTATCTTGGGTAGAGGACAAGGAGGAGTCCTAGGGATCAGAGAAGAAAATGGCTCAGTTTTATAAGCAAGCTTGATCTTTAGTCCAGATAATGTCCATGCAAGGAAGACAGCAATGAATGCATGCTATTACTCAGCCCTTTTACTCTCCTTACATGGTACAGGATCACAAGCATAGGTTACTGAAGCCCACAGTGGGTGGGCCTACCTACATAATGAATTTAGGAAAATCTTTCATGGACAAGCCTAGAGTCCTTTGTCTAGTTGATTCTTGATCTCATGGGGTTGACAATTGAAATTAGCCATCACAATTTTACAGACTACATCAGAATTTCTTTGCATTTATGACTGGTTAATATCACCTTGAAATTTAAAGCCATTTTGCTTACCCAATCACACACTGCTAGATCTTGGGGTTTCACCCTGGTCTGTTGCTCACTGCGCTGCTGTAAACACAGAGCACAGCTATGAGCTTTGAACACAATTCTGTTTCTACTTCATTTGAATACTTACTCAGGAATGGTGGTGCTTGATCGAATGCCAATTCTGTCTTTTATTTACTTTTATAGTTTTATGAACTATGTGTCATATCACTTATGTATAAGCCATCTGTCTTGCACAACACCATAGGTATCAAGGTTATCTTAAAATTAGTTCATAATCTTTCCCTGCTTTCTGCCATTTACCATCACATTAGTTGGTATGCTTTTACAAATTCCGACTCTATTATGTCCCAATGTTCACATCTTATAACCAAATTACTATGTTTAGATTGTCAGAGTTATGTCTTCAGGAGCTTTTCTTGATGATACATATGTCCTCCCTGCAATATGCCTTTTAATACTTGACAAATAATCCTTTTTATAAATAAGTAATGTTATCATCCATTTGCTTAATATCAGATGGATCCTTATTTCTTTAATACCATACAAAATCATACTGCTTAATTTGAAGATTAAGCTTTGACATATTTTTAACCACCTTTTCAATCTGCTTCCAGTATTTTCTTTTACTAAGCTTGGTTTCTATTCAGGTTGAATTAGTCACGTATTTCCTTCACTTTCTATTTTTTTTTATTTTTGCTTGTATCTTCATGATGATTTACCATCTGGAATGTCTTATAGCGTTCCTTTTTTCTCAGTTCAACCATTCTTGTTCTTCAGGCAGACCACTGTTAAAATTCAGAAGCCATGAGTGATCAAATGATTTTATTCTACTTCTCCAAAACCAGAACTCTGGGAGCACTTTATAGATTTTTATGCTATGGTATTTAGCACTTGATATCTCAAACAATAGTTATTTATGAATCCTAAATATTGTACAAGGTTTAGTTTTTGAACAGCAACTTGAGGGCAAAATGTGTTTGTGTTATTATTTCATCTCTTCTAGTATATACCGAGTTCCATCCACATTCTAATCAATATATACGTTTTTAGGGAAAGAATCAGCAAATTAGTTGACCTAAGCATTGTGGAATGCACAGTTTTTTATTCTTTATGAGTGGTGATCTATGTATATTTGCAAAACAGAGTGAAAACAAGGAGAAAGGTATTAAAAGCAGCACCTACATTTGAGCCTGAATACCATATGTTTTTGTTTTTAAATTTTTTGGATTTTTATGTATTTCATATAGAACATCTTAATCAGTCTTAATCAACTTTATATCCTTTTCCCCACTGGCACCTTCTCATAGTCCCCTAGTGGAATTCATAAATTCTGGCATTTATATAAAAGCCTCTTGTGTCAAGTTAGTGTCCCTAAATATGCCTCAGTGAAAGTTAATTTACTGAGGTTTAGCCAGTCTATCTAGACCGAGCTACCACATGTTATCTAGGCAAAAAAAAAAAAAAAAAAAAAAAAAAAAAAAACTGTAACTTTTTTGGAGTCTTGAGAGAAATCATAGAAATAAATCTTAAAGTGAGTATTTGTGTATATATCTTTGAGGAATAAACATTAGTAATAACCATAGTATTTTTCCTATTCAAAACCAGTAATTTAGTTGGGGGTTAAGATCTTGTTGTTATAAAACTTCCTTAGCTTGAAAGCTAAAAATATCAAGAATTAATAATTAATTTAAAAGCTACTTTAATCAGGTTGTTCAAGTTAGAACTCTTGATAGCAAATAAAATTAAATTTAAAATTAAAATTTAATGAGGTTTATTATAGTTCATACCTACAAGAGGATTCATTATTTTGAGCATACTTGTTCTAAAAATGTTAGAAGATATATGTGAATATCTATTTTTCAAATGAAAGGCAAAGCTTTAACTAAGTGAAACAAAGACCTCCTTCAAAACATGGATATTTTCGTATAGAGACTGAGAATAGTGAATGTCCAGTAGATATTCAAATAAATTATATCTGCTTGAATAGGAATGTGTAATATTGAAGCATCTCATAAAATCTTAGCATTGTGTTAAAGAAAGTTAAATGAAAAGTGCTTGGAGTCATATAATTTCCTCCTGTTGTTCGACTTTATTTCAGGGAGCTAACTATAAAATTAATGACTTGAAAATTAGTTTGGAAAAATATGACTCATAAAAAAGTGTCTAAAATATAGAGAATGATTTTAACACCTTTGTGATATTTTAAATTTCAAATTGTATACTTATAAAAATATCTTTCATGAATAAAAATAATGGTCTAATCATCAAATGCTAGTTAGTTAACTAATCCTGTGTCATGATTGCTCCTAAACTTTTGTGCGTGTGCAATTCTGGGGATTTTTCCAGACAGGTTTTTGCATGTCAGACAGCACAGTGATGTACCGTTGAGATACACACATGTCCCTGTTTAATATATATGCATATATACCCAAATATTATTTTTTAATATCCAGCAAAAGAAGTTCAAAATAATAGTTACATAATATGATTATAATTCTTAAATTCTATGAAATAATAACATAAAAATATACTCTAAACAAAAATATCAAAACAGTATTGAAAACTTCAAAAGCACTGTAAAGTGGGAGAAAGTCAAGTCCATATTCTGGAATAAAGGGGTCAACTAAAAAAATATAAAAGTCTTGTGAATTGCAGTGGGAGCAATTAAGTGACCCATGTTGGCAGCCTGCTGTGTCTAGCAGTTAAACCCCTATCCTCCCACAGAAACTAGTCCATGATTTTCAGGGTTATCATATTTCAAACAGATGTATCCCAAGTCCTTCAAAAATGCACATTTGGAAGTAGAAGATTTACATCTCAAAGAACCAGAGAAAGGAATCCCCAGTGCAAATTTTCAAAGTAAATTCACAGAAAGGTAGGGAGACTAGAGGTCTAAGGCAAGACTTAAATCTGTTTAAGGCTTGGCCAAGCTTAGGGGCATGTTAAGACTTTACTTGGATGCTGAGGATGAATCCATAGTTTCTTGGATGCTACACATGTCTATTCCCACTGAGTCTGCTAGGTAACAGTGATATCTGTTTTGACTGCTTACAAAGCTTTCCAAATTGTTCTTTTTACTGTACTTTTATAATCTCTCTTTCACTTTTCACAGATCGGTTCTGTCCAAAGGTGTGACAGAACTTTCCAAAGAACTTGCTTTCACTGTGCTCAGGAGGAAGTTCCTTTCTAAGATTTAAACAAAGCAGTGCCATATCTAATTGTTGAGAAACCATAGACCATGTTGTCAACAATTTTCAGTACTGGTCTTTCAATCCCAGATATTCCTTGTTGGGCCACTGTCAGTCCACCTTTGCCATGTACTGTACTCATTTGCTAATTCCAGAAGACCCCTTATCCTTTTAGTTCTATATATTACAGTCTACATCTTATGACTAAAAAGGCTTACTTATTTGTGGACATGTTTCCAATTATTATATAATAAAGAACATGAAATAAAATAGCTTTCTTTTCGAAACATAGCTGACATTGTAAGTTTATTTTAATGTTGGCAAGATTGTCATGAATGCAAGAATGTACAAGACTCTGTGCTCAAAATTAACAAATAAATAAAGATAAAATGGACATCTTTTTAAAGAAAAAATTAAGATCTTGCTTTTCATTCTTAACTGAAAATTTGGTCAAAAACTAATTTGATTCTAATTTTATGTTCTAAAGTAATTACAGAAAACAAAATTATGCAAGTATGAAATCGTATGTCAAAGTGATACAGATAAACCTTTAAATATTTCTGATTTATACTAAATAAAGTGAATTAGCAAGTACAGTGTACAAATTTAACCACACAGCCTTCTCAAATAATCATCCAAGTATCTACATAGTTGTAGAAAAGGGCACAGATGTTCACCCTTAAAAAAACCTGTAATTAAGACACATTTATGCTCTGCAGATGCAGCCATTTATAAAGACTACCAAGTGCACTTGTAAACATACCCAAGCCAAGGAAAAAATCTTTTGAACTTTCTTAATTTTAGTTCAGAAGAAAACCAATCTGAAAATTTGAAATATGCAAATATATGGTTGTTAATATACTATTTTCTACCTAGCCATATCTATTTTATAGTCTGTGATGAAATATGCAGCATTCCATCATTTCAATACTTTGTTTTGAAAGTTCTTAGCAAGAATTATATCACATTAATATATTATAAATTTAGAAATGCCACTAGGTTGAGTAAGCCTATTGTAAGCCAGTACTTGCACACAAATGTATATTAATCAATATATACTGAAATAGAAATAGTATCCTTCAACTTTCAATTGATTCCCTATCCATTAATTTGGATGCATATTTGATCCATATTTGATATAAAAATGCATTGGATATTCTGAAAAATATTTACAAGTATATACATAAGTGAATGATCTAAAAAATACATTGATTTATTGTTTACATTGAAATTGTTTGATAGCGCTACAATTTCAAAGTGAAAGTGTTCATTATCTTTGCTGGTAAAGTTAAATTTGTTTTCAAATTCAGCTTTTAAACTCCATTTGCCCAACTTTAAATGTTCAATTCGTGTTTCACAAGTATATTTACATCTTAGTATCTCAGTTATACTTCAAGAAATGTAGACTTGCAAAACAACTACTAAGGATTTCATAGAAGTTTTGCACAAATAGATGCCACTTTTTTGTGTTATATGCTGAAAGCACTTTTCCCATCTTTTCTAGGATTCACAGAAATCCCAGACTTGATGTGGGAATTGTGGGAATATTGGGGTGTCTTTGAGAGCAGAGAAGCCTTTCTCAGCTCTGTTGTGCTTAGCTTAAGAGGCTAGGGTCCCAGAAACTCAAGGACAACCTAAGCCACCTCAAGACAGAGGATTTGGGGTTCTTGTCTCCAGAATTCGAAAAATGAATTCGTGGATCACAGTGTGTGATTTTTGGAAAGGAGTATTTCATTGTAGGGAGATTGGGAAAGAAACAGTAAAGATCCTGTCCATCGGATGGGATCCCCTAGAGTGGGAAGCTAAGGAGAGATAAACAGGTCAGTCCAGTTCTCATTCTGGGTGTCCAGTTCCCTTGAGATTTGGTAATATCTTCAATACATCTCCCAGGAATAGAATAGTACTTCAGGAAAAAGAGATAAGAAAAGAAATCCGTCACACTTACTGCTGTCCCCCACCCCTATAACCAAATGTATCTTTGGATTATGTAGTTCTCTCATCTGTGGCCTCAGGTAGGGACAAGTGGACTGTCAGATTTAACATTTCAAGGTCTTAGTTGAGAAAGAAACAGGTCACTTTTCTGTAGGGTCTTTTTACCCTAAACCGCCTAGCAAATTTCTGCCTCCTGTTCACATCGGAAACTTTGGAAAACAAATTTTATTAGATTCTCTTTACAGAAAATTTCAGTGATGTTTCCTTCTTCTCCTCATATCCTGGAAACAGAAACAAATCAAACGCTCGTGTTTGATCAGTTCCACTTCCCAAGTTGTCTGCAGTCATCTTTCTTTCTTTATACATGGGGGTTGTCACACCTTTACATTTCCAGGGTTTGCCACTTTACCTTATTCTTCAAGGCTCCACAAAAACTTTGCAATTTCATTCCTACTATATAAATAAATAAAGGTCATTTCTAGCGAATTTGCAAAACCATAGGTTACTCTGTCAAAATTTTCTTGTACTAGACTTTCAGTCACAGGGATCTTGGTTGCATCTCTGCCACTCTGCCTTTAGCATGCATTAAACTTGGTTGCTAATTTCAGAAGAATCACTGTCCATCTAGTTTTACATCTTCTTTTACACCTTATGAATAAAAAGGCTTACTGTATTCTTTGTTATAAATGTTCAATTTGAGCTTTGAACATGGACATTTTTAGTCTTCATATGCCCTGACACAAATGCATTTTAGGGCTGGGCTTAGTGTTTCATGCCTTTAGTCCTAGCTTTCAGCAGGTGGCGACAGGTGGATCTTTGTGAGCACCAGGTCAGCCAAGAGACAAGGGGTTCAAAAAGTTTAAAAACAAAGAATGCATTTTAATGTTTCCCTGTAGGAAAGCACCTAAGCATTGATACAAAACCTATAGCTGTCATTCAAACACAATATTTACACGTGAAACTAAGTTTCAGATAACAAAGAATTGTTCCTGTATTTGAAATAGTTATCCCTTGAGATTTAGATATTATGCCCTTGATTCTAGGATTCTGAAAGCACAGGCTTTGTTTTATTTATCACTGTAAAGATGATTTTCTAACTATGAAATATTCTTTGAGAAATTATTAAAAGCATGACAACTTGGCTTCTGGTTACCTGCAACTCAGATAAATGATGACCTGATACATAAAAAATAAAAGATAGTCAAAACAAAAACAGAGGTTTTATACCTCATGACTAATATTACAAAGAAAAATTTTTATAAGGAAATTTTAGAAGCAGTGGAATTAATTTATATGGAAAATTTAAAGAAAACCTGAAGTCTGATTTATTTACTTATAATGATACTACAATAGAATAAAAAAGTAATAAAAATTCTTGAAAAAGATTATTTAATCCATAAAATTGAGATAGAATGCAAATTTTATGGAAGTTATCTGTTTGCATTCTCTGTTGTTACAAATAAAGTTTAAGAGTGATTATAATCAGGAAATGAAATGTTTAAATTTTAGGTTTAAACATTTTATAATTTTAATTATATATATATATATATTTAATTTATATATATATATATATATATATATATATATGAGTGTATTGCCTGCATGTGTGTAAATGCACCCCTGACTTGCAGTGCCCATAAAAGACAAAAGAGGACATCAGATTCTCTGAAACTGTAGTAACAGGCAGTTGTTGAGCCACTATTTTGTGTATGGAATTGAACCTGGGTTCTCTGCAAGATCAATCTGTGCTCTTAACTACTGAACCATCTCTTCATCCCTGAGATGTTTAATTTTGTGAAAGTTAATATTATAACAAAAATGGATTTTGAAGTAGAAATCAAAAATACATTTTAATTGTACAAATGTATGGGGCTATAGAACAAAAATTGGACATGTATGCATTGTATTATAATCACAGAGGGATAGTTAATATTTTCAGTTCTTTAAAAATGTTTAATACTTTTATTTAGAACTTTTAAATATATAAATTTATGAAATACAGTGTGATATTTCAGTACTTGCATTGCCATATTTAATGATGAAGACTGGGTAATAAACATTTGTATCTTATTATTAATTTGTATTCTGAGTTATTTGGCTCCTCACTCATAGTTATGGAAGACTTTTAACATGGAGAAAAAGTATCAGAAACATAAATATCACATAACTTATAGTTTTGCATAATCTTCATGTATCAATTTAAAAGAAACTTTATGTCATCTAAGTTCCTTTGTAAACTCAAGAAATAATAGACTTTTAGTTTCGTATTTAGCCCTTAATTTTGATTTAGTGAATTTCAGTATTAAAATAATATGTTAGAAGCTCTTATATGATATAATTAATTTTGAAATCTTATAATAAATTATAAAGTAATGCCTTTTGGATTTGTGAAGTTCTTCTAATGATAATCTGCCACCATGATACTTGCATTAACTTTCAATACTATGACAAAATGTCTAAGACTATTAATGTAAAGAAGCAAACGTTGATTTTGGTTCCTGGTTTCAATCTGTGATCATTTTGCTTCATTGCTTCTGGAGCACAGTGAGGTAGAGCATCATGGCTGGGAACACAGTGTAGGGGAAAGTTGCTAATCTCCATGTAGCAAGGAAACAGAGACTGTGAAAATGGCCAGGGACACAATGAGTCCTCCCAAAGTGCTCCCAGCAAAGACCTATTCCCTTCTACTAGTGTTTATCTCCTTAGTTTCCATCACTACCTAGAAGCTTATCAAATTATCCTCCATCAATGGATTAAAACCCTGTTTAAATCAAGCCCTCATGATTCAATCATTTCTCAAAGTCACACCTTTTTTATTACTGCTCTGAGACATCTTCATCATATAACCTTGTGGAGACATTTTAGAGATGAATCATATAACATCATGCATGCTTTTTACTTGCAGGTTTTAATTATATTGGTTTGTTCCATAGCAGATATATTGTTGCTTTACTCAATAATATTCTTTAAAAATCTTACCACTTATCAATAGCATATTAGGCACTGAAGAATCAAATGCAAAAATAAGTATTGCAAAATGAAAAATTACAGGTAATTTTCTAGAAGAAATATACTGTTAATTATTTGTGCCATCTTTATACTAAACAGAAATCACATTTTGTTTTTATTTTTCAGTTTAAGCCATTTCTTTTAATCTCCTTCTATTAGGATATAACAAGGACAAGATAAATGTGTACAATTTATTATCAGTTAACACAGTATTCACACATTTAAAATTTAAAAAAATGTCTGAAAGGATCTGTTTCTAGTTCTCTAATTCTTACTTGAATTGGAAGTCATATTTTTCACAGATACTCAGCTTTTCCTGATTTGAGGGAGCTGGTGACAATGTGCCAGTTAAAACATCATCTGCACATGTTGACAAGTTCTAAGAGAGAGTGCCAACTGTTTCAAATAAACCAAGATGACTCAGAAATAACTGTCAGTCGACCATGTTTTCCAGATGTGGCACATCAGTTGGACTACAAGAGCCATTAAATGACATTTCTCCAAGACAGAACCTTGTCATCCTGCAGCTGCCTACTGTAGGGACTTCTCTTCTGCCATATAAGGCAAAATACAGCACGTAGGAAGGCAATGAACAAATCTAAGGGAGAGATGGGTCTCAGTCCGAACTCTGTATGCACAAAAAGAAATGAATTAAACTCACTTGCATTCTTCCCTTTAATTATAAAGGAAAGAGAGACACCTCCAGAAGGTCCTTAACAGACACCATCATTTCTGAAATGCAGAGTCACAGAAATAAGGTAATAAAAGACCTTATGAGAAGCACCTTCCAAGTTGCTCTGGTTTTGAATGCATTAGTACCATAGCCTCTATATCCTCAAATCCTCCAGTCACACTTACAGTTGTAAAATTTTGTTCATTCCTGTTTATATGATAATCTTTTCATCTGTTCTATAAAAAAGACAATGTATGACAATCAATATGCCCCTCATAGTTTTGAAGAATGTGAAAGAACCAAGCATTTTTTTCCTTCTAAGGTGTCCTCTCTTATATAACTATCTTGAGATTTTCTTTTTCTCCATAATTTAAATGGGGTCTGATTCCTTATTTTGTTCCATTTTCTTTGTACACTGGTAATATCTTGCTAGCAGTCAGAAAATTAGGCAATTTACTGCAATGACTAGAAAGGAGATATCCTTAATCATTAATTTCCACATATATCCTGAGTATATTAATTCTTCAAAGAAGAATTTTAAAAATTAAATGCTGTGGAGGTACGATCTAGCTTTACACAGAGACTCAAGTGAAATTATTTACTTTTTGTCATAAAAACTTACAATTTCACTAGTTACAATCATTATTAAATTTGCAATGATAAAGTCTAAAGAAATGACTGCTTTTGCAGAGGACCTGGGTTCAATTTCTAGCACCCACATGGTAGCTAACAACCATCCATAATTCCATTTCCAGGAGATCCAACATTGGCTTCTGACCTCCCTGGGCATTTCACAACATGGATGCACTAATATTTATGCAGGCAATAAATGCATACACATAAATGCAAGAAATAATAACTAAAATATTTTGAAAATTGCAATGATACTTGCTGAGATGTTAGACTAGTCATAAGGTCAACCGTGATTGAAGAGGTAAGACTGCCTCTTCTCTCCAGGCCCACTCCAAAATGTGTCTGGATAGTCAACTCAAGGATAATGTATCCAACTCTATCATTGTATGAATATGTATTTAAGAAAAATAAGGACAAAAGTTATACAAAAGATGAGAAAAGCCAACTTTGTTTCTTTAAAAACTGCAAAAGTAGTAGGCCCAACATCATTATGCCAAATTACAATGTGTGTTCATGGAGATGTGTGCACACTAACATGGGAGAATAAATGCAATATTCATGAAGGGAATATGTTCACATGTACAAATATAGTCATTCATATTTAAGTACATTTTCTCATATGAAATTCAATGAAAGTTGATCTCTGCCATCTGGGTTTTACATATTTTGGTTATAGAACTCTTCCATAGAGATGGTCTTGAATCTACAACAAGTAAAAAAAAAAATGTGAATTAGTTTTCTACAAAATTTCCAAGTCTATCTTTTGTCATGAAGCCTCAAAAAATCTTATTTTATAATATTGAACTTTTGGTTTACATATTTACTTACTGTAATTTTGTATTTCTTTTTATTTCTCATGAACCTGATACATATAATTCTCAAAAGATTTCTGACTGAATGCTTAAATTGAATTTTCTAGTAGATAATTTTAATTTTCAACATCTTGTCCACCTTTTAATTAAAGGATTTACATATAATTTATGACTATATTGGATATACATTGTATTTTCCTTAAGGTTTCATTTTAATCTTTAATTCTATGCATATGTGTGTGTCAGGTTCAGGGACTGTATAGTACCTGCAGAGACCAGAAGGGTGTCACATTCCCTGGAGCTGAAGTTACCGATAGTTGTAAGCTGCCTGATGTAGGTACTGGGAACTGAATTTGGGTCCTTGAAAGAGCAATAAGCTTTCCTAATCAGTGAGCCACCTTTCTAGCCCCAATTATTTTTATTTTACCAAATAATGAAACATTTAAAAATTGTTACAATATCAAAAATAAATAAAGTTGCTTAAACAAACAGAGTTATGAAAAAAATCATCTTTAACAGTTATCTTTCATTATGTAAAGAGAGCTATATTACATACACTTTGTGGTTATACAGTTTTGTTTATAGTTGTCCATAAAGGCTATGCTTAGAATACAATTCAAAAGTAATTTGTTGATCATTGTAACATAGGCCTTACTAAGTTTTAATCAGCAGTGAAGATCTCTCTTTCTCTTTCTGCCTCTGTGTGTCTGTCTTCGTGTCTGTCTCGGTGCCTTAGATACTCAAACTTCTTAGAGTATTTCTTTCTCTCTGTCTCTTTCTCTTTATCTGTTATACACACACACACACACACACAGAGAGAGAGAGAGAGAGAGAGAGAGAGAGAGAGAGAGAGAGAGACTTCTTTTATATGCTCTTAAACAAACTCATATATAGAAAAAGACAAAAATTTAGGGAGACACAAAGGAATCAGAGGGAGACATCACCAAAATAGACATCCCTTAGCTCTGAGAAATTCTGAAACAATTTTTATATTTATATTATCACATAAACAGAATGCTCCAGAAGACATGTCTCTGCACAGAGACTTTCAAAAGGAATAGGGATTTTGACCACGGCAAGTTTAACCAATCTTTAAGAAATGATTAACTAGCTAGGTGAGGAATTTTGAATAACTGCTCACTTGTTAAACTAAACAGTGACTATCGCTATACATAAATCTATACAGTTTCAATAATCTGGTCCTAAAGTATATAATTTAAAATATATAATAGTTTGAGCCATTTAAAAGTTTTAACTTTATTTTAAATTACATAACTTGGCAGTCAATATACTTATAAATTGAGTTGTGTGTTATATAGTTTTAAAATTCTTTCCAGAATATAAAAGGCATTCTAGACTGCATGCCTAAAATTGTTCAACTAATTCAGTTTAAAATTTTATATGATTACTAATAGTAGTAATATGAAATGAGAGAGAGAGAAAGAGAGAGAGAGAGACTGAATATCTTGTGTGAGAAACTAACAACGTAAAAGGACAATGATTTTATTACTACCTAATTAAATCACACTTTCCCATATACTAGCTCCTTGTGAACATGGACTTTAGAGTGTTCTAGATTCATTTGCATTAAACTCATTAATCTGAATTAACAAATATCTCTATGTATTTAATCCATATAGCACACACACAGAAATGATTAAACAACTGCATTTAAGCTCATTTACTCAGAATTTTGCTTGGAATGATATTTATTTTACTGCCAAAACCCCAAAATTTCCCAGTAAAAGAATAAAAGGGTGTGATTAGGAACTGACTGTGCCACTCTCCCTGTTGGATGAGTATATTCATTGTGGATCTTTAGATCTAGTTCCCTTAATAGAAGCCCGTAGTGCTTTTGTATATAGTCAGTACCCCATTGACTTAATAGAAACTCACCAGGGCCATGTTATTTTGCAGATTACCTCATCAGCTATCCTACACTGGGGTGTATGAGAGCACTTGAGGAAACACAGTGGTTGCCCCACTTAATTTGCTCTCAGTGACCTATTGTTCTCAATGGCTTTCCATCAAAAATTAGCTCATCTGAGAGAAGCAAGAGTTTAAGAGATCATTATATGCTTACACAAATACTATATCTACTGCTAGATAATTGCTGGTGATTCTATTTCTGTTACATGCTCCTCCAACTCAAAAATTTGACGTATTAGAAAGGTATTGATGAGGTTAAAAAGCACCTTCACTTAACATTTATTTCCATTCACCTTGAATTCTACTCTGCTATAATGCAATCAATCACTGAGACTCTGGCATGAATTATATCAATTTTCAGTGATTTTCAGATAACCTAGCATTACCTTCAAATTTTTAATGTACGATTGATTCAAGCCACAATCATTACTTATAGGTAGAAAATTTGAATACAACCATCCAAGAAAAGCAATGTGGAAATCTTGTACATAATTTCTCAAACTACTTGATGTCTCATTTAATTAGTATTCATAATCACATAAGTAGGCAAACCCCCTGTTTTAAATTTAATTTAAAAGTCAAGTTGTTTTAGCAGAGGATAGGGATATTGCACACCTAAACATCCTTTGAGAATCACAGTTAGGCTTTAATAAACACTCTCCCCATTTCTGCTGTTAGTGTGAGTTTCATTTTGCATATGGTGACCTTGGATATGGAATTTGGTTATTAAAATTACAGCTTACTATCAAGGTGGACATCAACTCTTACAAAACAATCTCTAATGCTGCTTTTCTCATTTGAACAGCATGTCTTTTCAGTGATCTCAGTAATATCCAGGGCATCAAACAAGGACATATGCAAAATAGGCCTCTCAATTCTTATCCAAAGGAGATCCTATGTAATAGATTAACTTTGCTGGATTGTGCATTGTGTATTGTCCTCCCAGCTACCTACATCTCCCACATTGACCACATATCTTTTTTACTTGAGTAAAGAGGACATTGCTCTAGAGCTAGCCAAATGAAGCTCAAGCTTATTGTTCCATCACACCTAAGAATATATGAAGACACAAGAATAGCTTCCCTGCCATCATTTGTACTTGAATCCATTTGTCACATTTAAACATATATGTACTTACACTTTTATCATGCGCAATTGCTACACCTGTATCACATGCAATTGCATGCTCTATGGAGTAAGAAATACTGCAAATATTCTGAAAACCGAGTAGTCCAAACAATGGCCCCCAAAATACACTGGAGTGATGAGCTTAGGGATAGCTTCTAAAAGTGTTCTTTGGTTTTCATTTAACTCACATTATGCTATTTGATGCCTTCAACTTATGACACAGAAGACATAGTTTGGCTTTGTCTTCACAGAAGTAGATTTGCCACTGTTACTGTACAGCCTCAATGTTTCAGCTAGAGTGTAATTCATCTTCATTGTTTCCGTGCCGACAGGATGGAACCTGCTTACAAATTTTACAGCTAGCAATACTTTTTATTGTAGTTCTGAAAGGGCTCCTGAGGGCTTTCTATTTTATTTTTAGGAACATTCTGAATTTTCCCCCTTTATGTTATACTTTTCACTATTATGAGTGATGACCCTAGGATCCTGTGGAGGAAAAATAACCAACACCCACCAAACTCTGTAACTGTCACAAGTTTTAATGCAATCTTCCAGTTCTTTGATTTATTGCAGGTGCTTCATTTTAACTATGTTATGGTTAATGAAGAATATCAACAGCCTCGGTGGAATACTGACATTCCTTCAAACTGAGAGACCTTCAGTGTGTTTCAAATGCCTTTCAGAAACAGAAAAAAGACAAAATAAGGAACCAATTTTTTTATGGGCTTTTAGATATTGAATTACTATTTCATGCAAATAACAGCAAGTCAATTTTACAGTGATACATACATCACTTTGTGTTTGTGGGACCAATGATCATTTTATTTTAGTCCTATAGAATTACTGAACAGATTGTATTTGAAAGTAGCCAAAAGAGAGGTAGGAGAAACAGTGTAGCTTTTTGAGAACTTCTATTTATAACCTTGTGAAAGGTCATTTATTCAGGCAGAAAACTAAGATGGGCAATCAAATAAACACACACAACAAGTAGAGCTGCAATGGCCAGATTAATGACGGAAGTACTCTAACATGTGGAGGACAGATTATCACAAGGTTAAAAATCAATCGCCAGTGTTCTGCTTTGCAATTGTGTGTTATAACAAATTCAGCCTCAGTCAGCATCTATAAAAGGTAGTACCCTCTGAAAAGTAGTTTTCATATATGTCTATTTGCTCTTATTAAAATTAGGATTTATAACTAAAGTGAATGTATGTTTTAAAATTGCCTTTAAATTTGTAAAAGATCCTTTTCCAGCACAAAAGCTGTTAATAGTTTTCATCTGTTTTTCAATCATGAGATGTTTTGTTGTTGTTGTTATTTCTGTATAACAATAGCCACATAATTGCCAGTAACCTTGGGCTAACATTTTAAGTATTATATTTCTAGAGAAAAGATCGTAAAAAATGCAAAAATCGTTAGATTCCCTCAAAGGCTTCATACTAAAATAAAAGTGATCATGTTTTCAACATTTACAAAAACTGATATTTTCTTGTAATTAGTTTTATTTAAATTAAAATTATGAATAATTTACTGCATATTGGATTAGAGAAATGATAAAATTATGCCAGGACATTATTGTATGATCATAAACCTAAACTGAATCTCTGTAAGCAATTTAATTACTTTGCTTGCATTATATCAAATTTTAATTTTAATTAGAGTTACAATTCATGTTGTATTGCTCAGAGTATAGTACTGATTAACATTTTTATGCTAGATATAGAGGCAAAGTTGTTATTCTATATACTACAGCAATAAAATTAGAAATTTTATGAACTTTCTTTTATAATAAACTTATTCAATGATTTTGAAAAATAGGCTAGAATATATGCTCTAGGTTCTATGTGAAGTACAGTGTACTAATATCTAAACAGTAATGTATATCCTACACTAAAATTATTTATAACTATCTAAGTTTTGTTTTCTCACTTGTAGTAAAGTGTTATGAGAGCATAAAAACAGGTTTTAATCAAAGCATATCCTTAGTGATTTAATAAACATTGATCATGAGATAATTGCTATTCTTCATGTGGAAGTATTAGAAATAGATGTGTGAGAAGAATTAATCATGTGAGGCTAAATCTATATGCAGTTCATCACTGAGGAATTTTAACACGTGCGTGTACATTTATGTCTGTTATCTGCCTCCTTCCAAAAAGAGTGTAAGGATGCTTCACAAGATTTGAGACCCTGATGCTTTTAGTGTCTATAAAAGGAAATATTTGATGAACTGCTTCATTCCATTCGATGTCTGGTACTGTTATTTGTTTAGGTGGGCAGTGAGCTTCCTACCTTTACCTAGAAAGAACACAGTTTCCCTGCCAAGGTATTTCCCACATTGTTTTTATCCTTATTGCCCTGTTGAGATTTTCTGGATCAGGAACTCTTTCACCTCTTTCTTCATTTAGACTGTACTTTTTCCATTCACATATGGCAAGTCACTTGCCTGCCAGAAACAAGATCTACATTTCTATTTACCTTTTACAACATTAACCCATCCAACAAGTGTACTTTGATGCCACTGCTTTTTGTGAAAGGATTCTGAGCATTCCTCTGAAGTCCTGATTGTATTTTGAGCTTAAACTTTGCTCATCTGAGGGGTTACACAAGACTGTATCAGCAAACATTGCACTTTACACATACTTCTGCACACTCAGATGGAGGAGTAGCCGAACAGCCTAAAGTGTTTCACCAATCAAGCATTCCAGCTTTACAGGACACTGTCCCCGTGACTCCGTGGGATTTCCCTGTAGTTGTACTGGGTATAAAATGTCCCTTAGTGATTTCTGCACTACATAGATTACTTCCTCACCAAACAAATGCATGTTGTTTTAAGGAAATAGCCCTTTATTTTCTATAACTGAATCAGATCCGCTTGTCAAGGTCATTATAATTATAGATCAAAGGTATCAAATCCAGGTGGAAAATGAAGTATATTTATCAATTGGAAACTAATGTAATTGAAAAATACCTAAAACAGGGGGACTCTTAAAAGAGTGATTTTAAAGCTAATCTTTAAGATACAATGTTCTTATGAAGGCACTTCAAGGATTCTGTAGAATTTAATTGGTATTTCACTTGTAAATATTTTATATGGTTTTAAGGTCGTAACTTTAGATGCATTCATTTAAACATCTCTTATTTTCAAATCATTAATACACTGATTTGGATAGCTCTAAAATTTTAACTTTTGTTCTGATGAAATTTTTATTAGAAAATATTTTAATTTTTAATGCATAGAATGTATTTGTTCTAGTAATATTTCACATTAACTATAATATATTTCAATTTAAACATATTTTTCCTTAGTAAAGTGTTTTTACTACTTAAAAATATTTGAAAATAATTGACTTGAGAGCCATTTGGGTAGACACCTCAAAGGGCTTGTTTTTAGTCAGAGGGGACTTGAATTTGGAATCTGTGTTTGTATTGACATTTGCTCCTGGGAATTAGTGGAGGAGGAATATAGTCAATTCTCATTATTTTCAGTAGTTATGTTCTATAAAGTCACCAAGAACACCGAATTAGCCAATACTAAATCATTGCTCCTTCAGGAAATACAAGGTTAGGATCCTGTGAGCCTCTGGTCACAATATTTTCATCAAACAATCAATATGTAAGCTTGTTTTATGTGTGTTTGAGTTTAAAGGCACCTTATTTATTATATATTGTTGATTCATTAACATTGAACTCAATGGCCAAGAGCACTATAACTCAAGTCTGGAGAAAACAGCTCAAAGAACATTGGCTTTTTTCAGTAAAGTATACCCCAGCATTCTTGTGGATGCGAACACTCCATGGCATCCCAGCCCCTCCCACTGTGAATAACAGTCATAACAAAAAGCACAGATATGCCAAAACAACAATGGGAATATGGTGCAAAGTAACCAGAGAAAACATCACTTGCAAAGTAATTTAGTTGAATCACAAGGTCAGAATTTTTATGTTTTGGTAAGCTTCAGCTATTGATAACATACAGTCTCTCACTTTTATGCATGTTTGTGTCCATGAATGCCCTACCAAAGTATAAAGAGTAGCTATTATTATATTATTATTGTTATATTATTTTTATTTTGGTGAAAATTGTGGCAAATAGGTGAGTTTGGAAATACAGAATCCATATGTTTGTATAATCAATTTTACTCACAATAAATCCTAGTGATTAAAAAATAAAACAGTATCTGCTTGGTCAAACTATGACATGCCTGTATGTATGCTGCTAGACTGAATGGTGAAATTTTATTTCACCCTTCTTGTACCATAGTCTTGTCAGTATAGGATAGCCTGTGGAGAAAGAGAGTTTTATTGCCATTGTAGATCTTGTTAGAAATATAGATACTCTGTTCCCATCTCACTTGGTCTCATCACATCAGAATATACATCTTAGTTATTTGTATGCACTTTAGGGTTCAGTGCTATAAGCCATGGGCTATGGTGAGTTAATCTCTGTGCTAAACTGTGTTAACAAATTCCTCCTTGTGTGCCCCAAAAAACACTAAATTAATTAAGCTTCTGTGGATATTCTTGGTATAGTTTTATATGCCATAAATAATAAGGGAAACAAGCCATGATTGATAATGGTGATAGAAAGTAACTAAGGGCTGGATAGATGGCTTAGCAGTTAAAAAGCAGAGTCTGTTCTTGTAGAACTATGTCCGAATCTCAGCACCCACATGGAGGCTAACAATCATCTGTAACTGCAGTTCCAGGGTTCCATCATCCTCTTCTTTCTTTGGGAGCACTGCACAATATGGGTGCACTTAACAGACATACAGGCATAACACTAATATATGTAAACTAAATAAATAGTAAATAAAAAGAAAAAGAGGAAGGAGACTTTATCACACAAGTAATTAGCCTACTCAAAAATCAAAGTATTTCTGCATTTAAATTTTTTTTACAGATATTAATTCCTTAAAACCTATTTTCTCATGATACAATAATTTTTGGTGGTTCTGTTCTAGCTAAAGAATTTATAGATTTCTATTATTACTTTATTTACTCATAATAAAAGAAAATAATCTCTTATTAGAAGTAACAGAAATTTATACATTAAATTTAAGAAATGCTAATTATATTTTTATGATTTTTTTTCTCATAAAATTAAAACAAAACCAATGAGGAGAGAAAATAAAATTAGTCACCTTTACCTTAGAAATACAGGACATGGCCAATTGAGTTTCTTAATGGATTATTGGGGTGCCAAATGCCTTTGTGTGTGTGTGTGTGTATGTGTGTGTGTGTGTGTATGTGTGTGTATATGTGTGTGTGTACATATGTGTATGTTTGTGTGTGCGTTTTAGTGCCAGAGGTCAACATTAACTGTATTCCTGTATCATTTCTCCGCTTCATTTACTTTTTAATTTTATTATTATTATGCATACGTATCTGTGCGTTCAAGATGTATATGTGGAGGCATATGTGCCATGAAGCATGTGTGTTCAGAGGAGAGCTTTGTGGATTTGTTTCTCTCCTTTAATGTTTTACAGGTGTCAGTATCTCCAGCCTTACTAGCAGGTGTTTTATCCACTGAATCGTAAACCTCATTCTATTTTCTATGGCAGGGTCTTTCAGTATACCCAGATTTTACCAATTCAGCAAGTCTTATTGACCAACTCAGAAATCCTCATGTCTGTACCTACTTATTTCTGGGATTACAGACTCACACATATACAAAAAGATACTTTTATGTGCTTTCTCCTAACACATAGCAAGCACTTTAATTACCAAGCCATCGCCTCTGCCTCAATACCTTTATATTTCATTTTGTCTCATTTAAAGAATGACTTAAAGAATATCTCATTTTACTTATGTGTGCAAAAGAGACTTTCAAATGCAGAATAACTCATCCCCATCCCCAAACTGATATTTAACCTTATACTTTAGGGGGATCGGTGGAAGGGGAAGGTTGGAGGAGGGAAATAAATTTTAAAATACAAAGACAATAAAACCTTCCCAAACTCCATTTATATAACACACGGCTATGAATAAATTAAAATAAAATAATTAAAAGAGGAACAGAATTTGCTGTCCTTAAAAATACCATCGAAAGCACTCAAAGCATTTTGTGTTTGTTTCTAGATCAACAAGGAGTGCTTGTTGATGTTCTGTCTTGCCAGTTGTTTCAATTTATAGTATTTAGTCACCTAGTGATTAAATTGTGCCAAATGGAATTTTTCCAATCATGCAATATTTATAATTCTCTATTTACTAGTTCCTGGAGATAGATGAAATTTCAGAATCAAATAGTAACTTTTTCCACATAAAGGGATGCACATAAGTGTCAGAGACAAAAATTCAGACATATTTAAAATTGCATGTTTCACATACAGAAATCATTGCATTATGTTTGTAAAATGGTGAAAAAAATCTCATTTCATTAAATAAAAATAAAACAATTTGAATTGAATGTAGATTATCATATAAAATTTGAAAAATTTGCCAAGTGTATTGGTAATAAACAATTATCAATTAAAAATAAATGAAAGAGAATGGAGAATAAAGTATGTATAATTTATATGTGAACACCAATATCTCTTTTTTAGAAAATTATCTGAGATAATGTTAAAAGTCAAAGCTGAAAGAAAAGTGGTACTGAACACAGCATCAACAAACCTACACGTTGTTCTATTTTCAACACTCATCTGTACATGGTAGGAAGTTGTCAAAGTTGATGTATGTACTGTCTACCTCCCCCTAGCAATGAGCATCTCTTAAATTCTACTTTTTAAGTATGCTCTTGAAGTATAGACATTAATATTTTTATTTTCAACCTTTCCTGCCTTCAAGGTTTTATAACACTATTGATTTCAGTGCCAGTGAATCATTATGTTTTTTTGAGGACCACTTTCTTTCTACCAGTATGTAAGTGCAGCTGCTGGAAAAATGTATTTTAAGGAAACCGTGTTTAGATCACAAGAAAAATCAAAAGAGGGGAAGGTAAAGGAAGGGATTTCATTGAATCTTAGATCAATAGTATTTGACCTTATCCAGCATTTAATTGATTGGCCCTCAAATCTGTAAAATGGAGGATTACACTCCTGGTTAGAGAGGCTATTTTACAGCTACTATGTACATTCGTATTGATCTTAACTGAATTAGGTCATAGTTATAATTTAACAGATAGGTCAAAATGGAAGAATTCACTTACATGTTCCACAGAGCTGGAATTCATCTTTATGTTGCCAGATGTTTGGGACAATGAGTGTCAACCAGTAGTTTTGTTGTAGAATTTTTCCTCTATAGAACAATTCCAGCATTTGTTTCTACCACATATAAAGGACCAGTAACAAGACTAACTGGTTTTATAAGCCAAATATTTATACCTACTTAGAATCCATAGTCAATTCATAAGTTGAAGATTTGACACTTAGTGTGGCTATATTTGGAAAACTTGTCACTAAAGAATTAATATTAAATGAGAGCTTAAAGTTAAGGAAACAGTTATGATCAGATTCTTTTTAAGAAGTGATGCCAGAGAATTAACTGGTTCTCCATCTCCTGTGAAGCACATAGAGAAGCTTCTATGACCATATAGCAAGATGGTAGCTGTCTGTTAACCATGAAAGCAGGCATCAGAATGTACTTTTCATTTTCACCTTCATCTTGAAATTTCCAGCCTATAGAAATGTGACAGATAGGCTTATGTTGATTAATGAACCCATGCTGTATTAATATGTTAGGGCAATATGATTCAAGGAGTTTATGAAAAATCAAGAACATTCAAAAGTATGCCAAAGAAGCCTCTGAAAAAGATGACTTACAAAGAGATAAAAGAGGTAACTTTGGATGGATTTTATAATGTGATACTGAGGTTAAGAAATTCTCACAAGACAAGCAGATTTTACAAAGGTAATTAGGAGAAAGAACACAAATATATTGTATGAAAGGAATGTATGAGATAAAATTGGTTTAGATTTTGCTGGAGTGATGACCTACAGTGCTTTAAAACTGAGGAGACATAACTTGGAATGCTATAGCTAATTTATGGCTTCCTAACTTTTTACATGTCTGATAATCTCTTTAAAATTTAATTTTACCATATGTGACATCAAGAAAATGGTATTTACATGTTTTTGTGAAAATTAAAAGAAGCCATCTGAGCTATGCTCAGTGATACAATCTAATCATTGCTACAAAGTATCTGAAAATCTAAAATCTTATTTTCTATTGTTCCATCATTTTTCATCTGATTAAAAATATACTACATTTTCTGTAAAGATAAATCAAACATGCATGTTTTTTTCCTTCACCTGCATTAGATGTGTCATAATTAATCAATTTCTGATAAAGAATAAAAGTATTTCGTGGCTGATAACATTTAGTATTGTCTATAGTGAGAGAATTTTTTCATGAATGGTCGAAGCATATCCAGATCCTTTCCAGTATTAGCTTCCATCAAGATCCCATCATCTAGAACTCTTTATGGGAACTTGATGAAGACACTGAGAGCCAGGTTAGGCATGTCTATCAACTTTGACCTAACTTGTCAAAGAAGATAATTCGAACACCTGAATGCTGAGTTACACAGTCTCCCATATTGGTGATAGGCAGCTGTTCTCACTGTCTTTGGAATCCTCCACAAGAAGCAAGGTGATATTTATAAGAGAGCTTTCCTTTAATTCTGTCAGAAATTGATGGAAATTTTATGAGAGAGCTAATTGTGGAAGTGATGAGAAGTTTCATATTGAGTATTTATTGTGAAGATATACAGAACCAAATGTCAAATGAATAGAGGAAAAAAAATGATTTAAGATTCTCTCCTTTGGTTAAGTGGTAGAAAATAAAAATTTAAGACTGATATCATCTCAGTTATGTACATAGTTATAAAGTGATCTGAGGACTGAGGCCTGCCTTGTAATACTCAATGCTGAGAACCTATAAAATGAATTTTGGTAATTGGAGAATGGTGTAAGGATATACTCAGAGTGGATTTTCCAGCCCAAAAGAAGATAGTGAAGTACCTCAAGGAGAAGAAGTGATCACCCATGTCAGTTTCTGTGGCAGAGAAAGACGGGGATACTTGAAGTTTTCTACCCTCCATGATTGGAAAATAACAGTGGCGGTGGGATGGACTGTGCTGGGAACTCTGAAGGAATTGGTTTGGGGGAGAAACTAGTGAGTTTACTGAAGATGAAATGCAATCTGTCCTATTTGTGACACATGAATTTTATTTATGTGGCACTATGTATCTGGAAGGGTCAGGTCTGTCAGGGCTCAAGAAAGCCGATTATCTGAGAGCAGATTACATCAGTATATGTAAAGATTTGGAAGAGAGCAGAGGAAGGTATTGGGAATACTTAACATTTAGGGGTATAATCAAGATTAATGAAAAAAATTTAATGAAATTCCAAAACTGTATGAGCAATATGGAAAGAACTAGGGTACATCCTAGTTTTCTATTCAGGATGTGTTTTTTTGTTTTTTGTTTTTAACTATGCCCTTCAGGAGCTAAAATCTACTAATGTTAGGAGTAAGGAGCAGAGTGACTCTTGCAGAAACCCTTCTAAACTCTTTAGAAATCCAGCTTCCATGGGCTCTCAACACTTAGCATGTATGTTCTGTTTCTTCTACCTTACTCTTCTGTTTGTCTAACTGGCAAGGCTTCCACTACTCACTAAGCAAGTAAAAGAATAAGATAGGTATTGGAGATTACCATCAGCATAAGTATTTCTTATGACTCCAGAAGCTACCTGTGTTCTCAGCTGCTGAAGATGCTAGTACGTAGTTCTGATGACAGCCAATGGCTCTCCCGGGATGATAGGTACTCCTAAAGTGGAAAGAGCTCTCAATTTGCAAAAGCTATGGCATAATTTCTCTGTCTTCTAATGTATAACGCCAAAGTCAAATACAAGGAGGAGGAAATCCTATCTCATTTTTATGCATTGGACATATCCATCTGTGCCTTGCATAGTAAATATGTGGCAGCAGTAACTTGTCAGGAGTGAGATGATGAAAACTGAAACTGAAGAAATAGAGGCTTTTGTCAAAATCATCCCTTGCCTCCAGCAACCAAAGCATGAGTTCATGAACTTGGTTATTCACTGATAGTTACTGAGAGCTTTGTATATACCAGTATCCCTCCTCTAGGAAACACTGCCTGCCAGCTGCTGCAGTATGCACTGCTTTCCTCCTTTGTCTGACCTCTGTAGGCCCCTGGGTCCTGGCTTGTTTGACCCTGTTTTGCAGAATTGTACCATTGCTGCTTCTGAAGAAACGGTCTAAAGTGAATACTTTAGATAGCTCTAGTATGCAGATGTATTTGCCATCTACTTTTATGATCTCATTCATATCTAAACCATATGTGTGTGCATAGCTTGAATCTCAGCCTGAAGCTCCTACTAAAGAAAAAAGAAAAGTGTGCAATATGTGGGATGTGTAGTGCAGGAGAAGCTTTGAAGAAATGAAGTGCTATTATCGACATGTAAGACGATGAAAATGTGGCCTTGAGAAAACATTTCCAGTCCCAGAGTGTGAGGATTGAAACGACTTCAAAGGTACTGTGGAAGAGGGTAATCTATTAGGCATTAGGTTATTAATCGGTACAGAATCTTGGTAACATTAAGGAAGTAAACTTGTCACTGTATAAATACTACAGAAATAAAATACCAGGTTAAAGTGTTATTTTCATTGTTGAATGTTGTTGTTGTCATTGGATAGCTATTGAGCATTTCTATAATATAAGAAGTCTGTGGGCAGGGCCGGTTGAATAGAATTTATTGTGGCAGAAAAATTTGGTGTGGGAGGGGAATTATTACTGACCAAGGTATAGTTACTGAGCTGGTAAGGCAGCAAAACCTCAGAAATGTGACAAAGTAAAGTTAAATAAAAAAGGAAAGAGTAAGAGAAAAACGGTGGTTATATTTTTTGTTTGAGAGAAAAAGGGAGAAAATGGTATAAAGGAGAAGACAAAGAAAGCAGACCTTGAGGATTCTCAGTTAAATATCAGGTGGTGACATTTGCCAACAGTGTAGTTGTTAGGCCTGGTCTGCAGCCTGAGGAAAGCTACCATGTTGATGTGTCCCATGAGTCAATAAGCAACGATTAAAGGAATTGCTGAACAACAGTCTGGGTCAAGTTGAGGTTGAACAGCACAGATTAGTAGAAGAGCCTGTCAACACTAGTTTCTGAGTTGCTCTGGCAATAGCTCACAGCTCAGAAGAGAAGTGAGAAAGGAGATAGGTAAGCATTTTACACAATAGAGAATTAGCAAAGTGGCCACTGCTGAGGCCTGACATTAGCTCTTGGTCTTTGAAATGACTGGCCAGAGGTTAAAGGCTGGGCAGGATGCAAGTGGATCCAGAGGAGAGGTAGTAAACTAGGGAATAGGAAGTGACTAAAGTCATTCACATTTCAGTTAAGGTGAAGAACATGTTTGGTGATGCCAAGAAGCAGACAAGTAAAGTTTATTTTTAGGTAATTTCAGGAGCAAGATTTGGGGAGTGGTTAAATTTTGAGTGATTCATTCATTTTTATTCTTTTTCTGACATTTGTTTTGATTTGTAGTCTGTTCCATAGCTGAGAGCCTGAAATATTTAAACATTTTAAGTATAGTAAATGATAAGGGGATAGTAACTGCTAACGATATTTTTCTTTCCATCTAAACAGAGAAACTCACTGAAACTATTAAAATTCAACATGTAAATGCAATATACTACTGCATTCTATTTGTGTATTACATATGTTCAGAAACATGAATACATTAAAATGTACTTGGTATGCAACTAAAAGAAAGCTTTAATATATTTTTTTCTTCAGAGACATTCTTAAATTTTCTATGCTAGGTAAATGTTTTATCACTGTATAAAATTTATGTAGCTGGATATATCTTATAATTGTAAAGCACAGTATATACTTAGTTATAAAGATGCATACTTTTGTCATAATACCCCCAGGGTTTGAGAGTGTTAATACACTCTTATAATCCTAACCTTAACACAATGGAATGATTTTATTTTGGTGAGAATTAATGGGCTTGTTTTTGCTGTTGTTGACTTTTCCAATAAGGCTTTCTGACTGCAATAACTTTATTTTAAATTAATAAGAGCATCATTTACTGCTTTGGTTATTCATACATTTCTAAGGCTGGGGAATTACATGAATCCATCTGGTTTTCGTTTTACAGAGGTGTGAAACACCACTAATATCACCTAAGAGAATGTGGTTAGGGACAGAGAGCCACAGCAAGTTTCAAAAGCCAAAAGTCCTAACCAATGCTTTCTGAACATGCAAACTATTCTGTCACATTAAAGAAAGGGTTTAGAATGACACTTGTTTCCTGCTGTTCTAAAATTCTTCTTGGAAGGGCCAACTAAGCTTAGTCCCTCCCTCCCCAGGTCCCACAATAAACACACAAATTTCCCAACTCACAGTTAGGCAAATTCTAGCTAATTTATTTGGGCTAACAGAGCAGTGAGTAGGGGGTTACTTACAGAGGATGGGTGCCCTCTCCCCCCCCCATAAGTTATATTAATAAATACACAACGAGGCTTGGATCTCAGGACTTCCCAGTGGCTCTATCCGAAGTGTCAAAAGGGAGGGAAAAAGGGTCTGTCTTCTGCCTTCCCCGCAATTTAAATACCTTTAGCCCCTCCCCTTCTTATATCCAAGGCCAATGGACTGGTAGGGAGGGGAATAGGCTTTCCCAGCTCCCATTTCTCTACCATGTAAGGTGGTCCTGGGTAAATTCCTCTCCCCAGGGATAGGGGGTTATTTGTCCATAGTTCATCTGGCTTGTCCCTCAGAGAATCAATTCACTCTACATCTGCAATTCCACGTGTGTCTCCCTGGAAGGTCACACTACTTCACTACGGTGGACCATCAAAGGAGCCATTGCTGTAATTGCATGGTTATGATGCATGGATTTATGTATTAGTACCCAATTATAGCATTGACTCATAAGTCTGTCTCTGTATTATGTATATATGTATTTGTATGATGTTTGTCTGTATGTGTGCAGGCATGCACATGCAATGCACGCAAGTGTAGAGAGGAGAGGACAACCTAAAATATTTATCCCAACTTCCTACCGTGTTTGAGATCAAATTCTCGTTTTCTGTTCCCTGTAGTGCGTGCCAAGCTAACTATCCTGTGAGCAATTAAGGATTCTCTTGCTTTGTCCTCCTATCTCCTAATGTACAAGTCTGGGATTACAGGTGCACAATACCAAGTTGGGCTTTATGTGGGTTCTGAGGTTTTGAACTCAGCTTCTCACACTTTCATGGCAATCCCTTTATCTACTGAGTCATTTCCCTAGACCAGAAGGTCTTACCTCTAACCAAACAAGTCAATTCACCTTTCTTACAGAACCTAGAAAAGTGCCATATTTGTATGTCAAATTCAGCAGCCACATTCCTGAATTCTCTTGGTCTGAACACACAGAGCCTGCAGCAGAAATGTTTCTGTAGACACAGAATTCCTCACCAAGATGGAATGTTTTCAGTGATCCTGTGCTAATCATGGAAGATAACCAAAGACAAATGATAGCAACAGGATTATAATTCTTTGGTGTGTGGGATGTTTTTTGAGCAATCAAGGAATGCCTGCTGTTTTGTTCCTACTTCAAGGAAAAGAGAGTGCTCCTTATTAATTAAATGCATTTGGCTTGGTTGTGTAAGTGTGACAAATAGAGATGTGCCAAACTGCCTGAAAATAATTTGGGTCATCAGCAAATCTCTGTGCCTGCCAGTTTGCAGACAATTCCTAGTCCTTACGGTCTGCCACATCTCTGTTTCATTAGCTGTTTACCATCTGATGAGTGGAAGAACACACTCATTTATTTCTTGTAAAAAGATCCCCTGTTTGGTCAGTAGTTCTTTTGCTACAAGCTTTCTCTCGTCCAGTGCACACTATCATAGTTGCAGACTGTTGTTTGATATCCCCCCCCCGCCCCCAGAATGTTACAGTCAGAAAGAGGAAACGTTTTTTTTCTAAGTTTCCTTGTTCTCTTCATCCTGATGGAATGACAAGTGCTTTTAGATTAGCTCAGAATCAGGAAAGGCTTCAAGACACTGGAAGAAGTGTTTATGACAGCAGACATTGCAATCTCTGTTGCTTTGACATCAGGCAGCTTTCTTTCTCTGTGAGTGAGGTCCAAGAGAGCCTTGTGCTCTTTAGTTTACAGGAAATTCAGAGTAAACCTTTATTTACAAACAGGGAATACTTGCCAAGACAGAATAAAAAAAAAAAAAAAAGAAGGAAAACAACTGATTAATCAGCATGCTGTCTTCATCTTCAAGGTCCTAGTTGCCTTGCCCTTTTGAACACTCAGGAGATTGGCCATGTATGAGAAGGATGTAGTGCGGAAATGTCTTTGATAGCTCAGTGATTGAGTCCATCATGCTTTAGATAGGGACAGGACTTGCTTTAAACAACCCTGCCTGATAGAACACAGTATGTGCATGGCTAGAAAAAAATTACCTCATTACAGCTCAGCGCTGTTGCCCTTTGGAGTAAAATGAGAGAAAAGCTTGCTCTGGTACTTCTGCTGATAAAATTCACTTTCTGGAACGCAACCAAATCCTAGCATATATCATCTGAGAGAAATAAAGCAGTCAAAAATTGTATTCCTAAATAGGCCCAGAACATCTTGGCAACTGCTAAAGCAACACAAATAAGGAACAGTGCCCTACTAGCTCGACCCTTAAATTATGCAGCTGTTCATTACCCGAATTATACATCTCAGGCTGCCCTTTGGAAAAAGGCATGGAGCACAGAGCTGGAACAATCCTTGAATTATAGTACAATAAGAAAGACCTCCTAAAGTGTCACATGCATGTAGTGGAAGATAAGAAAGGCCAGCTTAAGTTCTTGGCATTTTAAAGAAGGCAATCAAGAAAGCCTTTGAATCCCTCAGTTTTCTTTCTCTGCAATTCATTTACATTTTTGTGTGTGTTAGACAAAGCATCCCATTCACGTGTCAGCAAGGCTGTGTCCCTCTTCTCTGGAGATGTGCATGTGTGTTTGGGTTTAAGCTGTTTTGTATTTACTGAAGGAGCCCTTACGAAATGCTAATGACAGCAGCAGCAGGCCTACTGCATTTACAGAGCTAGAGATGACAATATTTAGTGTCTCAAAAAATAAAGACACCACAGAAACATTGCATCCTAGAGGTAACAGGGCTACTGAAATTTAATTTTACCATGGTCTTTGGATTTTTCCAGGTTTTTGAAAACTGTTACATTCATTGATTAGCTTTAAACCATCATTGCACATTCAGTTCATTCTACTGCAACTCTTGTTTGTTCTTTATTTAGGTTAACTCTTACTTGGCTCTGTTAATATCTGGTTGCAGGTTGGAATCCCTATGATATTGTGATGATTTATTTTTTTCACTCAGTTTGTAATTTTTGAAAATATTAATGATGTTAACAACTCTTTGTGTCTTTTATGTTTTTTCTTCTTACATAGCCATATTATCCTTTTATAATTCTTTGTCAAGCAATACCTTTTTAAGCAATGTTAGATATACTGCTTAAAATAATGATGATACACAAGAGATGAGCAGATTGTTGGAAAAAATCAACATGGTTTCTGAGTTCATTCTTTGTCTTCCAGCCTGATTTTTTTTAGTGTGGTAGGCAGGAGGCTCTCCAACCTAGCAACAGTGCCCAATTTCTAGCCCTGTGTATCTGTGAATGTGTTTCCTTAATCTGCAATAAGGACTTACTTGGCAATTATAACTTAGATTATGGATATTAAAATATGGAGCTTATCCTAGGTTATCCAAGTGAACCTTTAATAACATATGACATTTGAAGTGGAGGATTTTCACTAGTAGTTATGAAGGTACCAGTGGGAGGGGAAGGATTCAGCAAGTTAGAAGGTTCCCCTTGCTTATTGGTTGGAAGAAGGAAGAAACAAGTGCTGAGCAATGTGTCACTGTAGCAATAAAGCTCTGTTTAATCACCAAAGAGAAAACCTTCCAGTCAAGGCAATAGAATTTCGAGCTTTGGTGGACACCTAAGAATCCAGTTGTGCTGGGTAAATCACCTGGCCAAGAGATCTCCTCTAGGAAGACAAGTTCACCTTAAGCCATGCTAAAAAGGGAGACAGAATAATTTATTATTTAATGAGATAATGAACTTTTCCCTCAGAATCTACACCCTCAGTAGCTACCAGGTCATATAGGCAAGTATGTTTCCTCTTACATCTTCTGCTTTCCTGAGTTCTTCAGAAAAGCCAAGCCCCGTTTCTTCTATCTCTTTTCTAAGCGTGCATTCTGTTGAAGTTCTCCAACATCTTGAGTTCCCTTATAGTTTTCCAAAAGTTCCCCTTCCTGCCATGTGACTGTCAGTCTGACATGTATATGACCTCTCTGCTGCCTTAAATGCCATTCCTTTTTCCTTCTTTCTCCATTCCCCCTCAGGCAGGTGCTGAGATTTATAGTTTGCCTGTCCTCAGAATTTTTCTTTTAAAATCCAATAAAATTATCTTCAAGCTTCCTTTTTAGTCTATTCTTAAATTATTTTATTGAGACTAAGAACCATGATTTTCCTTTCATCAAATCCAAAAGACCTTAAGATATAGAAATAGCTCTCATCTGACACTCAGCAAGGAAATGGGGACCCTAACCTTATGCAACCCATACTGATGTCAGCCAATGATTTGAATCTACTTGATTGTTCCTACAGTGTTAGGAGGAGTAAATTCATTATTAAATTTGGTAAACAGAATTCATGAATGCTTTATAAATAATAATAGTTATTATAGTTGATCACTATTATTGTTCAACTGTTCATTTATCTATTTCTGAAAAAAGTATTTAAAATTTCTATTAAAAATAGTCTATTTTATTAATTTTTCAGTGTTTTAAACCAAGAGTAACAATATCTACACTTAAAATTACACCTATGTACATACAGACAGCAATTATCTCAGTGGGTTTAAAAAAGGGAGAGAACATGAAGTTGCAAGGAAAAGTTGTGGGGGGAGATAGTGGAGAAACTGGAGAAGTGGGAAAGCTGGTGGTTTGATCAAACAGCTCACCTGAAATTCTCAAAAAAAAATTCATTATTAGAACAGCAGTTTCCTTCAAAGTTGAAGTATGTATTTAAAATGATTTGGATACAAGCTTGAAGTGGTATTATTCAAATAACACAAGCCCTCAAATCCTCAGAAAGTACTGTCTCAATATTAAACAAACAACCAAACAAACAAACAACAACAATAAAAATATACTTGGAGGAATCCACATTTGAATGCCTTACTCCCTTTTTTTTAGATCTCTTTTTAAAATATTTTATGTGCATGAGTGTGGTGCCCACATGTGTGTTAACTAAACAAGGAGAAAGAGAGCATCTCCCACTGGGTTTTTAGTCTCATTCATGAAAGAGTTTAAGAATGGACCCAACAGAAACTTTAGGACCTTTTTACTGGAATTTAAAGAAAAATACTCAAGGCAGACAAGCTGGGGATCTCAGCCACTGCCTGGAGGAAGAGAACAGAGGGAGAAGAAAAGAAGCCAAAAAGTCATGAGGTTTAGATTCTGCATGGGGGTCAGCCATGTGGTAGAATGGCAGCCACATGGCTGGGAAAAGAAGCTTTAGTGAAAATGTAGACAAATACAAGATGCTAGGGCAGCCCAAAGCCTTAGAGGAAGCTTGTTTAGAAAAGGGATAAGAAGAAGAGAAGGAAAGAATTCAGAAAAGTGGACAGACTTATGGAGAGCTATATGTCTGTGACCAGGTCCGGAAGAACTGCATGGGGAGGTGGGATTCCAGGCAGGAAAACTTCATTGTCTTATTAACACATTCTGTATCCCACCCATCTCTTTAGTATATCTTAAGGTGAACCCATCTTCCTAAGGGTGGTCCTATGATCAGGTGATTTATCAGTGAACCTGGAAATGTTGATCTTTCAACAGATAAACTAGAGAATTTATAGTCTATCCCAGCTAGATGGCTTTGCTCTTTAACATTAAGTATATCCATTTTATGAAAACAAACGTAGGCCAGAAGAGGGCATTGGATCCTTAAGAACTGGAGTTATGAATACTTGTTAGCTGTCATGTGGTCGCTAAGAATCAAACCCAGGTCCTATGGAAGAACAAGTGTTCTTATCTGCTAAACCATCTCTCTGGCCCTGGATGTCTTATTTCTTAAGCAAGTCACTGCAGAAGCTGGCCAGGAGACAAAGGTTATCCTGCAAGAGAAAAGAACAGTATTTATGCATATGCAGAACAAAGAGAAGCAGGGGCCTGCCCAGTCTCTGTAAGTTTCATTGCCATTTAATTAGTGCAGTCTGCTTGTCTATCAGAATGTCTTTGCTTCACCATCTTCAATGGGGAAAATGGGCATGTATCCTCTTCTTCCATGAGCACTTATTTCTACAATCTACAGAGAGCCTGCCATGATAAGAATACATTGATCCACTCAGACCCTGACACTTCAGTGTCTCCCATAGAAAGACATCGTTCCATAGTACGGATTCTTAAAAATCTATCTTTAGATTACTTTTCATCCTAGTCAGGTATGAATTAACAGTTTTAATAAAACTTATTTCCTATTTTAAAATGTCAAGCTTCTCTCTTTGAACTTATGAAATTATTATTAATGAACCTGTAACTTGCCCAGAACTGAAGAGGTGATCCATTCCTTTACCAATTTGCAGAAACTTCAATCTAACTGAAATGGACGCTTGTCCAGTTATAGCTTACAGCACATATAGCTCCTAGCAAAATGTATGTAAATATACATTTCCAGTGTGCATATTTATGTCTCCCTTCAGCATACTGGAGCCACAATTCTCCCATGTTCTGCCTCTGTTCTGCTTTGATCATGGTCTCATTCTGGAGATTTATGGCTATCACTATATAGTAGTCCTATGTTTTTTCATACAGAAACAGCTCTGGAAAGCAAGCTTATTGAGAGTTCACACCTTGTATTACAGAACACACAGACACAAGATGTTTGTTTCTCATTTGGTCACTTATGCAGTAATAAAAATTAAGAGTCATTAATTAGACTGTTGTTCCTCAAATTTTGTTAAGCAGGGATTATTTGCTGGCTTGTTAAATGCAGACTCAGATTAGGGGATCTGAGGTGAGAGATTTCTACTGATCTCCAGAAGAAGCCACTGTTCCAGATGTTTTAATTGTGGTATGTTGAACGATTTTTGAGCACAATTTAAAGCATAATTATCTTAATTTTAAGAAGACATCTTTGTCAATAGATATGTGTTACTATGCTTGAGTATGCACTCTACATTTTCAAAATGCTCAACATTTTCAAGATACTTAAATTATATAAAGGAGTGTAGATATGGCATCTTAAGTAGTGATAACTATAGTTAGAGCTGTGTTCGAAGTTCTATGTAAAATCATTTTCTTTAAAAATGAAACCAGAAACCCCCCACAAAGATCTGATATAGACACGGGTATTAATATATGCAGAAAACTTAGTAATAAAACAATGTCTAAAATTCTGATTTTGTGAACATAATCAATGCCTGTTTGTTAAATGAACTTTTCATAGAACATTGACTAATCAACAGGTGATCGTAACAGGTCACCTAATATATGTGTATAATGAGGGACATAATAGTAAGAGTGACTACAGAGTTTTCATGTCAGAACTACATTGGCATAGAATTTCCTGCCATGGTTTCTCATCCATGGGGTGACCTCTCAGAATATGAAGAGAGCACAAATAATAGAATGGACTTACAGAAACCAAGATGCATGTGCCACACAGAGATGGCTAATCTTATGGCAATAGTGATGGCCTGTGGATTCCATCCTTGACCAAAATGTTGCTGTGTGGTGGTACATGATGACAATTTATTAGGAACACTTTCATTAAAAGACATAGACTCATTTCAAGAAATTCTACCACAGTGAAATTACATATATTTGGCAGATCTTTGAAGAATGTCTTTAAGAAAAAAAAATTAGCTATCATAGTTGATTCATCACTCTAAGAGCAATAGGTAAAATGGAAGGAAGTAAGTTTCATTCATGATTCAAAGTCTTGCTCTCGTTCTGCCATTGTCTCAAGTCATTTAGATTTATTCTATGGCCATTGGTTTGGGGCAATAAAAACAAAGTGCAAAGTAGAAAAATGTCACTATGAAAGCCATCCCCTCAAGAAAAAAATCATTGGATCTTTCATGTCTCCCAATTCTATACTTCTAGCCACAAATTTTGCTAGGATCAAACAAGCTGAAGATTAAAATAAAATAGGTCCTCAGGACATGTAACACATGAGCTGCTACTCGCTAAGTGAAATAATTTCATGTCTGCACAAATTAACTTGAAATATTTCAAAAAATATAATGTCATCCCATGAATTATTTCTTTGTTTGACTGGATATTCTCAGTTACCCTAGAGGGCCTAATTGAAGGAAACAATGGAGGCGTTTTGCTTTAAGAAGGCTCATCACTCACTACCTTCTCCCCCAACCCCAGGTACTTTGAACAGGGACAGTAAAGGAGGATGCTGATGTCAGTGCACTGCTATGCTTAAGGAACAATAGATTTTTAATAGGTATTGAGAGAATCAGCTTCAAAGAGAATTAAAATTATGTGCCTAGAGAAAGAAAAAAAAAAGAATAATGAAAGCTTTTTATATGATGGAAAAGATAAAGGAAACCAAAAAGAGTTAACTAGAAAAAAAACCCATGTTGCTATACTATTCTTTTTAAAGTATCTCCAAGTATGGATAGAGCTCTCTGTTTCCCATTCTGCTCTTTGACTGAACTATAATTGTATGCTCAATAAGATTAAAATTACAAGAAAATGAATGGTTCTCTCTTGTTTGTTTCTTAATGTAGAATAACCCAATACATACAACTTAACAAAACTACTGTAACTGCAATATGGTGGATTTGCCTACAAATTTCTTCTGAGTGTCTCATTATATTTTAGATAAATTACACTAATGACTGAAGGAAAATATCTGTGATATAAAAAGCAAGTAAAATATCTCTGTTACAAAAAGACTAATGACTTATGTAGCCTGAAAGCCAGAGGACTGTGGTTATCTGGGAGACTTACCTTCAGCAAAAGAATGCAGATATAGACAGGCCCTTAGGACGGCCCTGCACCCCACTGCTCTCATTACTCTGAGAATTGTGATGAACGCTTCCCTAGGTCTGTGTTAGCTCACTTAAGATCAGAATAAGCTCTAACTCTGTCTTTGACCAGAACGCAACTTGCATTTTCTCTTTTCTTCTCTATCATAGTTTTACACTATTGTGTAAATGAAAAACTCTGGTCTCCTGAAACGAAAAGATGTGCATGTTTGTGGTGAAAGTTTTCATTAATAATCTGTCCCACAGCATATGCTGCCAAGAATCTGCCCTTGATTCAAGTTATGGTTATTTGGAGTGCCTGTGTTTTTCTGCCAATATGAAAATTGGTTTTGTGAGATTGTTTATTGCTTATCTTTGTTGCTTTCTCTTTTCTTTTTTTTTCTTTTTTTACTTTTGCCTTCACCAAAGAGTACTTCTATTCTGCAGAAGCAACAGAAGCCTAAGAAGATAGGATGTTTTCATGTCAGAAAAATTAAAGTCATAAAGGAGATAAATTTCCTGAATTAAATTAGAATTGAACGAGTCAGTTATGTGTACATCCATCAGCGCAGTGGTCAGGATCTCATTTCTACTGAAGCAACTTAGCTGGAGGGCAGATAGAATTTCTAACACCGAGAGACCCCTACACACACCGTTCTCAGTAAATTATGCTGAGGAGACAATGCACTCCATGCCATTGAGTATAATGGGTTGACAAAGATACTTTTTTATTTAGACCCTGTTAATTAAGTCTCCAAATAAATATGTATAAAACAAAGCTATTTAAAGTACTCATATAGATTGACTTTTTGTGTTTATAGCATATTGCTTGGTGCTGCTGCTTCCAGTCAATAAAATTAGTGAGACCCTCATTTTAATTATGAACTGTTAAAATATTTAAGTTAATACTCAATGATAATATAACAAATAATGTCTTTATATTGCATGTCAGTGTGCAAATACATATGATGTAATGTGAAGTTTTATAATGTTGTCCCTTGCCTGAGTTAAACAAGAAAGAAAGGGGGAAAATGAAAGAATGGGACCAGCAAATGTTCACTAATTAATGCTCCAGAAGTTAAAATGCTCATGTTTAAAACATACTGTTTAATGGGTACAGACCCATCAGAACTCAGTGGAATATAAAATCCTTCACAGATTTCATCCTTCCATTTATACTCTCTCATTATTTATGTTTTCCAACTCTTTTGTTGTATACTTTTTGTTTTGGTTTGTTTTACCATAGACTCTCCAGGTAGTCCTACCTGGTCTAGAACTTACTATGTAGAACAAATGTTCTGACTTCCACAGATATAATCTGCCTCTTTTCCCTGAGTGGTAGAATTAAAGCTGTGCAGCATCACACTTTTATATATTAAAGATTTTTAATATATAAATTTTTGAGGTTCCAAAACCAGAATCATGCATTTTTCTCAAGAGATTATGATAAAAATGTATTCAATTGCATTAATTTGATTTTGAAATGAGCATTTGTTTTTCAAATTTGTTGAGACCACATTCCCCTTTCATTTGCTTTTATAAAAAACAAAACTGGCTGTAACTTAAACTCGAAAGTGCCTTTGGAAAATGCAAATTTCTTGAGAGTTCTTTAACACAGGCAACTGAAGTGAAAGTTGTTACTATATAGTTATGATCAGCAAGAATATATTTTTGTTTTATACATATATTATAATATATATATATATTATATATTCAATAGGACTACTAGAATACATGGAGTCACAAGGTTGCAGTCTAATAATGGGAGTTTTTCAAGATCCAGGGTCAGAAGACAGATTGTGATGACACTAAAGACCAGAAGTAAATCCCCAGACCTCATACAGGTCCCTCCACTTTGGGAACTGAGAAACACAGGTCAACTAATACTGGACTTTTAATGAAATCATTTAGTTTTTCCCACTATCATTATCCATTGAGTGCTTGCATTTCTTTCCAGGACAAAATTAACTTTCAGGAAGTAATTTGGGAACTCAATTTTAAGTTTCTAAAACTATGTAAATTGAATGGGAGGTCATGATTATGATTGTGCCTTGTGCTGGTTAGTTCTGTCCACACGATTCCACCTAGACTCACCTGGGAAGAATGTCTTATTGAGGAATTATCCAGGTCAGGATGTACTGTGAGTATGTCTTTGGGTGATTGGGTGATTTTCTTCACTGCTAAGTGGTATAGAAAGATGCAGCCCATTGTGGGCAGCACCATCCTAAGCAGGGGTCACAAACAGTGCAAGAGAAGACAAAGCTTGCTGAGAGACAGCAACTAGACAAGTAGGGGCACATGCAATATTTTTTTTTTTTTGCTGTTGTTGTTTTTCTGCTCTTGACTGTGCATGTGGTACAACCTGCTACAGTTACTGCATGACTTGTTCTCAGTGATGGACTGTCACCAGGAACCAAAAGTCAAATAAAATCCTTTTTCCCCTAAGTCACTTTTTTTCAGAATATTTTTACCAGCAACAGAAATGAAACTAGGACAAATCTAATATTGACATCATGTCATTCTTAATATTTTTTAAAAGTGATTTTTGTATTTGGTGTAGTAAATTTGTCAAATATTGCTTTAGAGTCAAATCCCACTATGGCCATTTATCAGTTCAGCTCTTTTGTTCAAATTAGTATACATGATTACCTATTTTCTTCTTTGTTAAAATAAGAATAAAAAGTTCAACCTCAAAAGTTTATTAGAAATTAAGTAAGATAATGCACATCAGATACTTGGAATGGTCTTTCCTATGTAACTACTTGAAACCTACTCACAATTTGGTCAGTTATTTTGTTTTATGTTGTTCATCATTTTTAATTGAATTTTTGTGTATTTCATACCCAATATATTAATCATCTTTATACTTCCTTCCCCATCGGCACCCTCCCATAGCTGTCCCCCTCACTGGATTTGAAGCATTCTGTCAGGTAAAGTCAGCATCCCCTGACATCATTCAGTGCACTTTTATTCACTGGAGTCTCCTCAGCCTAACAGAGTCACTCCCTTAAAGAAGATCATCCTTACCCAGCAGTAATCAGCTAACCAATAGTTCTTTGTTATGATTGAAGCCTGATGCCCATTTCCATAGTTCTATGCTGGGTTTTTGTCTGCTGGAGTTTGCATGGATCTTGTGCATATTGTCATCAGTGCTGTAAGTTCATATGCTCAAAAGCCCAGGAGCCTGTAGGGCTCTACATCCATGTAGTCATGTACTTCATTATTATTGTGACTACTTTTATTACTCAAACAAACAAGCTGGAAAATGTGTAAATATTATGTTGGCCAAGCAAATATAAAATGTGAAAGCAGGCTCTAAAGCCTAAAACAGACAAGTAGAAAAAGAAATGAGAACATGCTCAAATACCAAATTCGATGGAAGGACTTGAATTCAGAATTTCCATTCTTGGAAAAAAATGTGTGCATATGTGTGCATGTGTGTGGGGTGTGTGTGCATGGTATGTGTGTGCGTATGTTGTGGTTATTGATATTTTCTAGCTATTTCCTCAGAGAAAAACATTCTATCTGGGAGAGTTCCTTATTATCTCGGAGAGTTCCTTATTAAGGTACAAGATGGTCTAAAGGGAATTGTAGCAACTCATTCTTCAGGAAAGCTCCTTAAGTTCTGGAAAGAAACAGCTCAAAAGTTTCTTTCACATTCTGGCCAGCTGGGCTCTCATGTCCTGAACACCAGAGCCTTGGGAAGCTTGTCCAGATTCACCAGGCCTCTCTCTTCTCAAGAACATATGACCATAGACACTCTCACATAAGCTGAGCTGCCGGGAAGAGATACCCTCTAACCTTTCAGGTTGACAGTTATACAGTGCAGGTTTCCTGCTTTCACGAGTTGGTGCCCATGCTGGGGTAGAATTTTGGTGATGCAGCTGTATTTGATTTCTGCTCTTCTGAGTAATCCCTCCCCTCTGCACTTGTAAGGCGCTCCAATACAACTTAATTGCTCACCAACTTGGACTTTGGTAGTATTCCTACATTTTGCCATTGGTTACCTGTCTGAGGTGAGTAGATGCTGTTTCACATCTACATAAGAAAAATAGTGTCAAACACCAGTTTGTGTGTGTGTGTGTGTGAGAGAGAGAGAGAGAGAGAGAGAGAGAGTACGTGTGTGTGCAGTATTTATTTACATCCATAGACGTTTATAAGGTGCTCATACTTATGAAACTGACTTCAAATTTCTGTCCTCTGTTGTTTTCCACCATAGTTTTTAAGAGAGTGGAGGGCTAGATTCTCTCACTGAACCCAGGGCTTACTCGTCCATTAGACTGGATAGCCAAAGATGAGCTCTGAGAATCTACTTGTCTCTGCTCTAGCAGTACTTGGGTTATAGATATTACCTACCACGTGCAGTTTTTCCATTGATGCTGAGGCCCATAACTGACTTACACAGGTGCCGGAGTTCTGCTCCTGTTTTCATGCTTTCCTGGTAGGTGCTTTCCTGAAACATCTCTCAAGCCCTCAAATTCCATATACTGAAGAAAATGAAAGTGAGCTTATTCATGGAATAAGCATGACAGTGACAGCTGATGATTTCTTTCTCATGATATGTAGGGCTAACATATGATAGCACTTTGAAGCAAACAGTAAGGACTTCCATAGTCAGTACATTTTGAGATGTGGAAATCAGTAATGTGAACTTAATAGAAATCTGCTGTGAAATGTTAAATTGATATTCAAGCAGTTCCTAGGAAGACAGGGTCATCCTCACAATTACAAGTTCAAATATGAAGGTCTATGCTATCACCTCTTCTTTATAAAACATAAATTAAAGGAAATAAAACATTGTAAGACTCATAAAAGCTTGTCCCCTGAGTAACAATAGTTTAACTGAGAAAATTTAAAAAATAAGTTAAAAAAATTATTGTGTATCATAATCTGCTCAGCAATAATTTTTAATAGTGAATACATACAGGTTATAAAGGCTTGTGTGAGATACTTTAGGAAAAGAAGGTATACATCAAAATTAGGGAGAAAGAGGTTTCTTTCAGGGCACAGGATCACAGATTGTACAGGCTGCCAAGGCTAACAGCTACACAGAATCAGAGCATGCTTTGGGGACTATTGACACTGCATTCTTTAGACTGAATTCCTGGTTCTCTTGAGGACTTTTACATTTTATTTACTTAAGAATGTTTTTTGGTCAGAACAGGTCCATCAACATTATGTAGGCAATGTGTTTTACTTACAGTCTGTTGATTTAAATGTCAACTGTCAATAAAATAATTCCTTCAAAGCACACATATGTTGATGTGTAAGCCAACATCTCCTTGCTGTGGAATAGCCAAGTTAACACATAGCATCAGCCATCATGATGCCGGATGCCACCCACCCTATTTTCCCCACATTGACCCTAAATTGTCTTGTTTTTAACTATTCTGTTATAATTACTTTTCAAGTATCCTGGAAAATACAAGTAAATGCTGCCTTGCTCGTTGTTTTAATGAAAATAACCCATAAAATGATCAAGTGTGACTCTTTAATTGTAGATCAGTTACCTAGTATGATGTAAAGCCTGGGATTTAATCCCAGTGGGGCAGAAAAACAAAAATTTAAGGCCTTCAAATTTGCTATAAAAGTAGAGTAAATTCAATCAGATATAAAGATCTTTCTTCTTGGATCATTCCACTTAGAGATTTCTCTCTGAAGTAATCTTCTTCACAGAAGTAGCAGATCTTTAGGTGCCCTACAGTTTACTGCAAGAAAGAAAATAAAGAGCATTGTGAAGGGACAAGCTTCCTAAGGCTCTGGTGTTCAGAACATGAGAGCCCAGCTGGCCAGAATGTCACGGGGTGCCCAGACCATCAATTCACTTCAGTGCAGATATTCTTGTAGCAAAGGGAATTGCATCTTCCCTGTGTCTACCACAGCTAAAACCCCAGACAATGCGGAAAATAAAATCTTCATCATCTCTGAAAATTCTTTTTCCTAAAACTACATATTCTTTAGACTTATGTTTCTTACCTCAGAGAACAGTTCCATATTCTTGTCTTTTTATTTTATCTTGTACTTGATGTTTTATAGAGAAATATGAGTAAGTCAGATAGTATTTCTTGTACTAGAATTCTTTATGTTTTCAATGCCATTATAATTAGGAGTCTTTGTGGTTATAAATGCCACCTTTAGGTTAAATATAAACCAAGCATCTGTCAGTGTTGTGTAAGAGAGAAAAATAATGTCATGAATGCTGATAGTAGAGCTTGAACTGCATTGAAATGAGGCTGTCATCTCAGGGAACAGTGTCAAACATATCCTAGTTTAGTATGTAAAAGAGGAAAGCTAACAAGCACATACATTTTCACATATCATTACACATCACACACACACACACACACACACATTCTCTATATTTTAGAGCACAGTATATTGTAATGTGTGTCCCTCGGCCCTCTTCACCTCTACAAAGCTCCTCTTGCTCAAAATGCCTTTCTTTTAGAAGTGATTCTAACAGCAGTCTGCCCCAGCAATCCTCTGCCCAAGAGGCAACACTTTGGCCCTCAGAGGCCACTCCTCATTGCTTTATGAGACATCAGTAACCCTTATCATGGGGTTTGTCATGCCGATTGGTTATTTTTTGACTCACAAATTTCTATCTCTACTGAAACTGTTTCCTTGGAATCCAGCACTGGAGTCTGAAAACTAGTATTTATTTAGCAAGGGAATTCATTTAACAAACCAGTAACAAACTGGGGACCTCTGATGATTCAAGAATTATGACAGGACTCAATAGTGAGAATAAATAGAAATAACTGAGAACATTTTCTTAAAAAATAAAGATTGCCGTGGACAAACCACTTCAGTGACTTAGGAAGAGCTGTCTAAAGGCCTCCTTCTACCGTGGTGTGCTCTCTCTTTCATACGCCTCAGTTCTTTTTATTTCTAGACCCCATCTCCCTTGAATGAGCACAGCAAACTCACTTCACAGTGGAAAGTAACTTAGCTTCTAAATGCTTCTGAAAGTTGGAAGGTACTTCTTTCCTGGGTGATCCAAGGAGCATGGAGAGCTTTTGAATCTTCTTAGTGGAGCCACCGAGTGCAGTCTTCTCTTTGCTTCTGAGAAAACACCCGCTGGCAACTTTGATTCTCTGTTATTCTCTCACACTGCACACTCTTTCTTTGCTTTATAGCATTTATCAGAATCTGCAATTACTTTAAGTGTTTGGTTATTTTGCTGTAGTGCCAAGGAAGCAATGTGAAACCCTCCCTCCTCTATCCCCACCCTTGCATTTTCCATTAAACCACTAAAAGCCCACCTCAAAAAAAAAAAGAAAAAATTAACACATATGCAGTGTTTTAGGTGAAGTCTGTAACTCTCTTGGCAAGGAAACTGTTATTCTCAAGTTCCCATATGGGAAGAATCATGGTTGTTGATTTGTTTATTGTCACTAAATTGCAGTCCCCCTGGGGAATGGATACACGGTCTGTCTTGCTACTCACTGCATTCTCTGTATCTTACAGACTTTCTCAAACACTTAGGGTATCAGTAAGGATTTGCTGGACAATGAAGCTTCTGCCAAATCATTTATGTTGGTCACCAACTTAAAGGGAATTTTCAGTATGCCATAAAACATTTTGAAACATCTTATACCTCCTTCTAATTTTATTTCATCAAACTTTCAAATCAAATTTCATCAAATTTTCTGAATCATGTATATGTAGTGAATAAAGAAATTTAGTGTAATCATGGAATTTGGGCCAAAGATCTTCCATAATGGTATTTCAATAAATGTTTGCCAATTTCATCCCTTTTCTAAATGGTTGGGCTAATGTTTTGCATTTCCCAGTGTCAATCGGATAGGCTTCAAATTTCAAAAGTCTCTCTGGTTGTTCAGAAATCACATAATCATATTTACATTTTGCACACTGAGCAATATCTTGTATTCAATAAATGAATATGTTTCAGGAAACACATGCACAGAAAGAAGCTCCTTTTACAACAAAGTGTAACATCTGTGCTCATAATTATTTATTCAGACTGATTTAGCACATCTGTAATTTGAATTGTTCCAACCATAATTTTATCTTAAATTGGAGAAGTACATTTTGAAACATAAATTTGGATATAAATGAAAGCTCCCAGGACACATATTTGGTCTCAACAAAATTCTCAGCTTTCAGAATGAGCCTAATTATATATTTTTTCTAAGCAATATCATCTTTGTCTAAAATATAGTAGCCAGGTCAGGAGTGATCTTATGCAAAGACTGAGTGTGATTAATACTGGCCATCTGTACTTGATCTCATAAAGTAATGCAGACAATTTTTTTGTATACTGTTGTTATGCATATTTTCCCCATAAATAAAAGAAAACAATTTGAATGCCTTTGATACCTCTTCTTTATTGTACAAGAGGACTCTTAAATGTCTGGGCTTTTTAATTTTTTTTTCCTGGAAATTATTTTCTCCATCTTTTTTTTTAAAGATAAAGCTTTTTTTTTTTGTTTCTTGCTTTCATTTTTGGTTTTACTTTGCTTTGTTTTTCATTTCTTTTTGCCCCCAAATCACATTTTCCTCCTTTAGTCTGAGCAGAGAATTCCTGAAGAAGTAAGGACAGAAAGTCAATCCAAAACTGGCACCAAATCTGTCCAGTGGGCTGTAGCTGAAGCACAGTGGGTATTGGCAGGAAGGCTGAGTCTGAAGCATGGCAAATATGCAGCCCAAGTACGAGTTCCTGGTGGGTGCTGAGTCTCTCAACAGGATATGCTGAGGCAAACTTTTGCATAGATGAGTCCTTCTAAATATGCCACTGTATCAGCAGGAAACAGAAGACCTCTGTACTTCTACATTTGCTATTTTTCATTTCGAAAAATGGGACCCCGTGAGCAATTACTTGGCGAATTAACCAGCATCCTGAATAAACATCCAGCACAAGCTATTGGACTAAGGGATATTTTAAAGAGCAAAGCAAAACAGGAAGAACTATCAAAATAAGCAGTGAGGCAACCTCTATATGATTCACTCCCTATGCAAGAATTCAGTGAGGGGACTGACTGATGGAGTGCAACGTTTCTCAGGCAGCCCTGCGACTGCGCATTTAAAGTGTTTCTAATCCTCTAATTGGGTTAAATTCCTTTAATTAGCACTGAAGTTTAGTGTTTAAGTGTTTAATAAAATGTTTATATTCAGAGTAGCAACCAGATGTTTTTCATTGTAAATGCTGTAAATTTACACACTTTTTCTTTTTAGAAATGAAGTCCTTTCATTTAAGAAGGAATACCTGTTTTACTTCAGTAAATTTTGACTAAGCTCAGAAAAGAAAATGTAAGATTATATGTTTCTCTAAATTTTCAGTAAGATCTCTTCTGTGACTCTCTCCATTCAGCTTTCCTGCCTACACTTTTATCTACAAACAAACTTCATTTCCAGCTCTAATATGAGCTGAAGGCAGGCAGGATTCTTTTGGATAACAAGGGTGAAAAAGTTATCTCAGAACATTTTGTTAGAAGCACAGGGCCTGTAAGATTACACAGTGGTTAGAGCAGCTTGCTGCCAAGCTATGACGACCAGAATGTAAACCCTGGCACCCAGCAAAGTAGAAGACTGACTTTTGAAAGTTGTTCTCTGCCCTCCACAGGTATACCATGATATTCACACAGACAGACAGACAGACAGACAGACACACACACACCTTATTTTAGTTACAGGGAAGGATGTTAGACACTATAATGAATCACTGTATCTTTCATCAACTTGGGAACCACTTGTGGGTTGGTTTCCTACCCTTTATGAAGGAATAAGGAAGGACTCTGAGAAACATCGAATATAGAGTCCTTTAGACAGCCTACCTATTAAATGCAGAGGGGGTAAACGAACATGGTATAACTAGGAAAATCATACTCTGAAACTGAATCTGAACTTTCAGTCATTGAGTAGTACTCATTCATTAGCTAGCATTTTTTTTCTCTCCAACTCAATCCGGTTTTCCTGTATCTCTATAAACCTCTGAATAATTGTTAGGCATGCAGAGCTAGCCAGTCACTTAGTCATACAGACAACTATCACTAAAGCCTTTGTCCTAATATTACAAATACAAAATTCCAGAAAATATATACGTTTCATTTATAGGAGAACCTATCATGGTTAACAATGCCTTTTGATGTGACTTGCTGTTTTCTCTTATAATTTTCCAAATATCTATAGTTAATACAAAATTAATGTATTTAACTTCTTTCTTTTTCATATGTGTACTTGTACATGGTGTGAGAGTCCATGTGTATGCATGCTCCATATAAGAGACGATGGGTATGCAAGTACACATGTGTGCATGTGGAGGCCAGAAGATGTTGACTGTTTTGCTTTGTCTAGCTTAGATATTGAGTTAGGGTCTCTCACTTAAATCCATCACTCAGTGATTCAATATTCTAGCTAGGCAGCTTGCTTTAGGGATCCTCTGTCCAAATTTCTTAATTTTGCAAACACTAACTTACATCCCAAGGGTTTTTCGGCAAGTGCTTCACTTATTAAGCCATCTCCCTAGCCCCTTAAATGTATGTTTTTTTTGTAAAAAAAATTACTTTCTTAATAATAAGGATCATTAGAAAATGCATCTTGAATAGTAGCATATACAATGAACATATGTAATGAAAATTTTTAAAGAAAGAAAATGATATCTAGAAATGTTAACTGGAAGCAGACAACTTAGAGAATTGTTTATTCCTTTAGAATTTTTGGACAAAGGCTTGGTACTTCGTTAGCATGCATATTAGTGTAAAAAAATGAATATACAACTTCTGGGGGTCAGTCTCCCAGAAAATGTGCTTTGAAGCTTTACTCAATATCTTTAATATAGAAAAAAATTACGTTTTGCTTGTTTCATACAAAAGCCCTAAAATGATTACTTTTGCTGCTACTGTCAGTCACATTCGTTACGCCCAGTGACTGTCCTCAATCCAGTCAGAAAACCCATCCTCAGTTAACAAGGAAGAATTGGAAATAATATAAACCATTCCACTGCCCTTAAAACACATACACCTCAACTCTCACACAGGGTATTTGAGTTCTCAATAGAAGAGAACAGGTCAGGTTAATCTCGTTGCATAATGAGGTCAAACCATTGTAAATCTTCTGTATCAAAAGTTAAATAAAACAGTTGAAAAGTGCTATATTAATTTGTGACCATAATTATTGGCTCATTTAGTATAAGTGACAGTATCATACTTCTTCCTGATTTTCTACTTCATAATATTTTTCTTCTGATTAACAAGGGTGAACATGAGTTTAAAGGATGTGCACACTTTGAATCATAAACCAGGGAGAGTATTACTTATGTCTGAAAAAATACTGATTGGCTTTTCTGCAATTTTATGAAAAGCAGGATAAGATAATAAATGAAAATAATTTGGTAAAGTACTTTGTTCAGTGCCTTAAGAGTTCCTTTAGTGTGATGAAATATTTTTTACTTTGATGAGATCAAAATTAAACAGATGAAAAAATGACTGATGGAATTTATTTAACCCCTAATTATAAATTATCTTACATCTGTTTTTGATGCCTAATGGGTTCTTTGAAGGGTCAGTGATATTTTATTTATATTTTCAACATTGATCTTTAATAAGTAACTAAAGGACTGTTAATTAGATATATGGTAATACCAAACCAGTTTCAAGGATTGCAGAGAAATACTGCTTTTTTAGATTAAAGACTTGGGCATGAATAAACAATTATTATTCTCTTCTAGGTTTCTTGTGTGGGGGAGATGGACTTTCAGACTTTGAATGAATTAACTAACATCATTAATATGATTTTTATAGTGACCATATACTTGTATCTAGTTGGTTTTTAATGTTCAAAGTAGTTTCATTATGAATTGCGTATTATTTTCACCATTTTGTAGATGAAGAATTTAGAGCTTAGAAACTAGCAAAGGGCTTAGGGTCTACTACTTATCCCTACACATGTGTTTGATCGTGGTTGCTCCGAAGCAATGTTATGAGAATATGTTTATATCTTCAAATTTTACTACTTTGTGTTATGCTCAGGTTAATAGTTTTATAAGTGTGTCTAACTTTGTCCATTCAAGATGGAAAAAAGAAAAGAAAACAGTGCGTTTTGCAGGACAAACTAATTTCTTAATGTTTTGTGCTAAGTTGTCCTCCATGTCTCTAATAATAAAATGAGCTCTGCTAAATCCAAGTCGATGAAGGAAAATTTAGAAGTAGCAGTCTGGCTTTCTACCAAATACAGAATATGATAGTATAGATTTGAAGCATGGCCTAAGGGCTTTATATTCACCACATCAAAACTATCCATAACGCCAAAAATTTTAGACTTGTCACTCTGGGATGGCGAGGTTTTTTTCCTCAGCAACTAAAGTGAATGAAATTTACATTGCACCTTAGAACTGTGAGTTTTGTTTTGGTTAAGGAGGTTCTTATGCCTACTGGCTATTTATAAGACTTTACACCTAAGAGAATCTTAAGATTTAGAAAGTTCATTATATTAAGGAAGAATTTTCCAAAGCAGAGTTCAGTGTGAAGTTTCTATAGAGGTTAGTGTAGGAAACTGCAGATCTTAATCAAAGTCACTGAGGCAGGTTGGAGGAAAGGAGACATTTTATTTTGTTATTTTAAGCTTATTTTCCCAATTTTAACACATTTTATATTAATCTGCAAAGTTTTATAATCGCATACATTTTCAAGATGTTTTCCCATTAATTTCATCTGTAGGAGTATAATTATGAGTTAAGTGCATTTTGCATCGTTGAAAATGCCCTTTTATAGATGTATGTCATTATAACAAACCGAAGAAAGTTACTCTCAAAGGATTAATAGTTGAGAGAGTTGGAAGATGAGGAACTACTCCTCAAAAGTGCACTAGTGGCTTTACATATGTGCAATTGGATGAGTTCATACTTTAAGTTTTATCCACACGTACCAGTGTTGAAAGCCTTAATCAAGGTGGTACATTGTCATGTTTTTGAGAGTAGACCGGATGAAACTGTGAGAAGTGGCAGCTGGTAAAAATAAGACTATTGTGTTTTCTGGATCCGAAACTCCCAGAAAGGAGTCATGGATTTGACCAAGTACTGAGAGGAACGATGTTCCTGACATGCTTCACAAGGAAGAAGAAAACCACAGTTTCTGTCAGTCTACTGAACAGGAGTTGGGGAAGATCTGCCAATATCACTTCATTATGATTATAATGAACCCTGGCTTCAAGCCTATTTCACTCTAAGTCAGTCAGACTCCGTGGTCAAAAGATCATGAAGCTAATCTAGTTCTGTGACTTTTTCTCTCAATATCTGTTACAACTACCTATATTTGTTCACAGCTACCAGAAGCATTAGATTTAATAATTGTGAATTAGGGTGACCCCTTCATATATGTCACAGGAACAGTATTATTGTTCAAAACACATGCCATATGAAAGTGCAGGTATAGAATGAAACCATTCTTATTTCTATTTTTCTATGCAAAACCTTGAATGATGGAAGGACAGTCATCACTTTATATCACTGAAAGCTAGTTTATTCTGAAAGGAGAGAAAAAGACAGAAAGACAGAGAGAGAAAGCATAAATTTAATATCTTCAGTTCTAATTATTTGACTGACAGAATTTAACTTAACCCAAATGTTATCTCTGTTCTTACAATAATTGCAGCTTCTGGATAATTTCATACCTTATGGGCTAAAGACAATTCAGCAGAAGTCCCCAATATATTATACATGCATTTGAGCCTCAATCCTTGGAAGTGGAAGCAATCTATTACAAAGCAGAAAACCACAACATAGTCTCCTCATTTAAACAGAACAGTGAAAATACTTTCTCTCAGCAAAGACAAACATATCTACCACTGGAAAGGAGTGTGTGTGTGCATGAGTGCATGCATGAAGGTACGTGTGTGTGTGTGTGTGTGCAGGTACATTTGTGTGCGTGTGTGTATACATATACGTATGTACCTGTGTATATATGGAGGTATATGTATGTGAAAGTGTGCATGTACCTACACATGCATACGTGTGAAAGTTAGAGGACAAAAACTTGGGGTGTCATTCCTTAGGAGCCATTGACCTTGTTTTTTGTTTGTTTGGTTTTGGTTTTGTTTGAGAACGAGTTCCTCATTTGAATGGAAATTAAATTAGCAGGCAAGGCTGCTGCTACTGAGCTCAAGGTATTCACCTATTCTTTCTGCCTCCCTGGCATTGGGATTGCATACACTTGCCACTATGCCTGGATTTTTTTCAAAAGGTCTAGGCATTGAGTTATGCTTGCATTTCAACCACCAATCTGGCTGAGTCACCTCCATAGCCCAGAAAATATGTTTATATAAAATTAAAAGCAACTAGGGGCTGGAGAGATGGCTCAACGGTTAAGAAGGCTGAATGTTCTTGCAGATGATCTGGGTTTGAATTTCAGCACCCTCACTGCAGCTAACAATTGTCTGTAACTCCAGTTCCAGGGCATCTGACTCCCTCTTCTGTTTTCCATGGTGCTGCACGACACAAGTGCCTTATACACATGCAGGCGTAATACTTATGCACATAAAATAAAAATAAATACATTTAAAAATTAAAAGTAACTATAGTACACATTAAAAATAAACTTCAAATCTGCATTACAGAAACTTACATGTTCTGCTGTCCAATGTCAGGTATTTCTGAGTATCAAGTTTCCATGAAAATATTTTTTTCTATTACATCAAAAATAATATACCCATGACTTATAAAAGCATATGGTTATTGAAACTAAGTCAAAGTGATGTTGTTGGAGTCAAGATCTGGGAGTGTTCACATGTTCTAGGCTTGCATGTGTATTCAGGTGTTCTTATATTTCGTGAGGCAATTTTTAATGTGCAATGTTGAGATCTGCTCTTCAGTAGTAACCCCGCCTCTTTAGTCACCTGCTGAGCTATGTTAACTATGTGCCTGAATAATTCTAGTTTGCAGACCATATATTTCTTTGATTATAAAGTTCCTTAATTATTCTGTTTGTTTGAGACATTCGTATTTCTGTGATAACTTGCTTTGTATTCAGCCAGACTCTTGCCTCCCTTACATGCCTGTTAATCTATCTTCACAAGTGTTTTTCATTACATAGAGTAACCAATGTCTGCCCTTGTCCTTGAGACCAATACACTTGCCACATAGGGGTTTATTTTATTCTGGGAAGGCTTATTTTAACTTCCATTATTAAGCTAAAATTCATTTCCTGTGTCAAATACAGAGATGTAGCAGCCGGCAGCTGTTTTTAAATAGAATCTCTAAATCCTGGCCTCAATCTAAATAGGTGTATGACCTTTGGCAAATCCCTTTATCTCTCTGAACCCACCATCTCTGCGAAAAAAATAGGGTTAAGGGAGATGCTCTCTATTGTTTCTCTTGGATACTTCTAACACATCTTGTCTTATCTACAATATTCACCAATATACCAACCTATTTCCCTCTTGAGAGGGAAAGAAAATGACAGAACAGTGAAGTGGGACTGTGCAGCTAAGAGCCCCAGTGGTTTTTCTATCAGATGCACAAAAGACAACCAAGCCTGACAGGATTTGTAGGGTCTTACAGAATTTGCCTTCCTATTTTATAGATCTTTGCTCACTACTCTCTGTTCCTCCCCCACAGTCGTCTTTAGAGGATAAAACAAGAAAGGAGAGCAAAGCTTGGACCGAATGATGTGCGCACAGTAACTGGTGCTTCATAGAGTGAGGTTGCATCAGTCTATGCGCCTATGTTCCAGTGATAGAAACTCATTTAAATTTGTTGGCTCAAGGTTTTGGGACAGAAGAGGGACAATTAAAACAAACAATTTAGGAATTGAGATGATAGTTCAGTGGGTAAAATGTTTCCCACAATAGCAGGAGGAACTGAGTTCAGTTCCCATCACTCATGTAAAAAGTAGGGTGTGGCAGCATGTGCACAGACAAGAGCATCCACGGGATCTCTGATTCAACATCCTATGGTAAGTGTTCAGCCCTACGTCTTAGGAAGAGCTTGTCTTTTGAAACAAAGGTTGAACACTCCTGAGAAATGACACTGGAGGTTAACCTCTGACTTACACATCACACATCACACACACACACACACACACACACACACACACACACACACATACACACGTCAATGTGATTTTTGCTAATCTCCCTCCAAAGGATAATGAAATGTGCCTCTTGGAGTAGAATGCTCTAGGAATATGAATGCATCTTCCCTCACGCTTCTTACACTGCAGCATCTTGACACGCTGAATGAGTTTGAAGGACAGTTTTGACTATAACTGAGTCTTGCCTTAAGCGATCACTTCAAAACCCTCTAAAAGATGTGCTGCCAACATGGGTTAAAGACTGTGATTTCCAAAGAAAACAAAACCAATAAAAGGACAAAAGTTTTCATTTTTTAAAAAGCAACTTATAAGCGAACCCTCCATGTCACCCATAAAATTTGTTCTGCAGAAACCATACTTTAAAAACACAAGAGAGAAAAAAAAGAAACACTCTTGACCAAGCAAGAGTGAAAACCAAGCAAGCCAGCTTCATCAGTGGTAGCATCCTGTTCCTTAAAAAAAATGTTGTTGTTGTTTTTTTTAATGTGTATGAGTGTTCTGCCTGTATGTATGTGCATCAGATGCATCCAATGCCCACTGAGGCCAGAAGAGGGCATTGAATCCCCTGAACCTAGAGTTAAGAATGGTTGTTATGGCCACATGGATGCCTGGAACTTAACACAGGTCCTCTACAAGTGGAACCAGTGTTCTTGAGTCATTTCTACTTCTACTGGCCCCCATATATAGCATTTATTATGATTCTTACTGTGGTGTTACTTTTGGTAAGGTAGTGGTACAAAGGTGTATTTCAATTCTGCATTTCTTTTAAATGACCTACAGTTCTGGAATTATATCCTAATAATTCATTTTATCAAGTGAAAGGCAAAGTATCTGACTTAAATGAAATTGCAGATCTTCTCCTAAATAATAATCTTTTTCTCAGGGTATACTTTTGAAGTAAAACCAAACGCTCTGCAAAGGGATTTGGAAGTGAGAATGTTGTTATTGAAATGACTGTTAGAGACCCATTTCCTTTTTCTCTCAAGCAAGCTAGATGTCACATACAACAGAGGACAGAGGATAGAAAGGCCTTGCACTTTAAGTGTCTTGAGTTGCTCCATATATCATAATTAACATTTACACTGCTATTCCTGTCAAGAAAGAAAAACACTGAATATGTTAACGCTTGGAAATGCAGTCATTCTTTTCCTGATCTTACTTAATAGTTCTGTTAAAAGTGTACTTTTTCTTTGAAAACTGGAAACTCCAAATGTTCCACAATTCAAAGAAATTTACCCGTAAAGTATGATTGAAAGATTTAAAAGCATAAAGCAGAGATCAGTACTAGCTCGGAGATTTTATAATAAATCTGGATAAGAAATGCATGGGGCTTTTTCATATGCCTGGATTTTAGGAAAGTTTAGAGTAAACAGAAACGTATATACCAAGAAAACAAAAATATCCATGTAGGGCTAATTATGAAGTTTCTGTATCTATTTCAGAAAGAGCCATTTATTTGTTCCCAGAGTGTCTAATTTCCATGTCCACATAGCTAGGTTTCCTATCTGAACATGCAGATTCTGGAATTAATGAGGACTCTATCATGCAGTCACCAACAAGTATGCTGCAAAGTAAACACAGGAAACAAATGTGGCCTGTGCCTTGTTCTCTCATGATACGAGGGGAACAGATGGCTTGAGAAAAGAAGTGTCAGTGCAAGGTGGTAAATCTTAAACGGGGATAGAGTGCCAGCTTACCTCCAATCCAGCCTGTTTTCCTCTCCCTAAAGCGTTCTTAAGTGCTGCCACTCAAGCTGAACTTCACCCTGTCAGATTTTTGATTAACGTGATTAAATACTTAGACAGCATAAATGTGTGACAAACTAAGCTGTGGCCATTTTCACAATCAGTGTTGATCATCCCAGTCAAAATGATCATAGGTGATTTTACATCTGTCACTGAGATAATAAGGAAGAATGGGAGGCTTGGCTCCTCTCCATTTGTGTAGCTAAACTTTGTTAGAGACTGATGCTATGAATTCAGAACACATTATATAGAAGGAAGTAAATAATTACAACAAAAAATCTAGCATGTTTTCATGAAAACAGCAAAATAATGTGACATCAAGTGGCCATCAACTTCAAACAATAACCATGGTATTTTCCTTCCTCCCAAATAAACACTGTAATATAATTAGGATCACTATTTCACCTTTACTGGTGATTTTAGCTTAATAAAGAAAGTGAAACAGTCACAACATAGACCCATTTCTAGGCCATTTTTGTTCTGCATCTAAATTCAACTGGCCCTGTGCAGCTAAACAAGTAAAGAAACAAAGAATTGAGAGGAAGCAAGAAAACATCTATTCCACAAGTCACAGTGAGGAAACTTCAAGGAATCCAGGAAGGAAAACCACCAAAGAGTAATTTCAAATTCTAAGCATTCCAAAAAACATAGTAGAGCTTAATCATTTTCAGGGCATTGGTCAAAACAGATAGAACCAGTGTTTGTTTGTTTTGCTTTTAAAACGAATTCTTTATATCTATATAACTCAGAACCTATTCTTCCACAGTGACTATCTGAATCAAACATAAGGAAATAAGTTTAAATATTCTGTATTGAATGATCACCATAAGAATTCAAAAGTAAGATCCCAGACAGACAGCACAGGTTCAGACACCACTCGTTCCTAAATTGGTAGTGATAACCAATAATCAAAATTATATTTTACAAAAGTACAAATTAACCAGTGGCACATAACCTTTATCTTTGCTTATCTACTTGGATCCCATCTACAAACAAAAGCAAAAGCAAAGACAAACAAAAATCCCTGAACTTTATTTAATAAAAATATCTTCTACTGCTGCAATTTCCAGATTAGTGTATATATATATATATATATATATATATATATATATATATATATATATATATCTCCACTTTGAATATATTGCTCTCACTAAGGCAAATAAACAGATTCATTGAAAAATCATTTAATATTTATTTTATAACATATACAACAATCTAAAGCAAAACATTTGAGGACAACTTTGCTAAGTCCCCTGGCTCGTGACTTTGGCAGGTGTAATCATTCATATGTATTTATAGTTTACTTTAGAGTTCCAATCAGGCAAGTTTGTCTAGCAATGCCAGTTATGTATCTTAAGCTCTGTGAAGGTGTGTACAGCATATTTAGTAGAACAAAATACATTTCATGGATATGCAAGTAATTGTCAAGAAGTCCTGCTTGAGGTTTACTGAACATCATTATAAAAGGGAAAGTAACTAGATTTAGCAGCAATGTTAAAAGGAGTAACTCAAGGTACATGCATTGATTCAGTCACATCATCTCATCCTTTACCGATCATGTCCTATCTTGGTACCATGAGATTTGGATGATATAATTAAGTCCTACATCTAAGGTATAGGAAACATAGCAGAACAAGAATAGAATGTGTCTCTCAACATTTACCAGTGAAGCTTTCTCATCCAGCAGATGATGATTAACACAGAAAGCTACAAATGACCAAAGTGCAGCCATTAAGAGACCACAGAGTGCTTGTCCCTGGATAGGACACCTATAACAAAACCCTGCATCCAGGGCTTAGTGACCATTGCTGATGAGGTGGTGGAAAGGCTATAGGAGCCAGGTATGTTGGATGACCACTAGGAAACAGTGCTTTCCAAATGTCTGGGAACTTGCTCATAAGAATCTACAGCAGTGGTAACAGCATTCAAAAGACCAGCTAAAACCAGATGAAAACTTATCATGGAAGTGGAAAACTTGGTAAGAAGCCTTAACCTTACCTGAGAAAGTATTGGTAACTGATGGCTACTGGGAGAGGGAGAATTGGTTTTCTTTAAATGACTGACACTCGATAAGTTGACCAGGCTCTAGTATATGAACTCACACTGAGAGACATTTGAGGACACAAATTTGAATTGAGAAGCCTTAACATATATGACAGAATGCACGAAATATGGAGGTGGGGGTGTAGGGAAGGCCAGGCTCATATAGGGTCTAAATATGATCAAGATGTATGAAATTCACAAAAATCCAATAAAAAGAAATGTAGAAAGACCAACAAAGAAATAGTCATATAAACTAAAACAATATTACAATTAACAAAGTAGGCCAAAGATTGTTATGGAAACATACCTTATATATAGCTAAGTATATGCATGAACCAATAGGCATAGATACACAAATACATACACACACATATTCTCACAAATAATTTTTGTGAACAACTTATCAGGTGAAACTTGGTCATGATATATGCTGTCTGTTGCAATTGTCTTTATGTGCCATGTTAACAAAGAACACATTTCAACTAGAAATTTAAAAAAAAGAAATCAGTGATTGATTCTGAATCAAAGTCATACAAGTAGCTCTAGACAAGAACATAACTTTGTAAACCTGTCAAGGGTTCGCCAAACTTCGAACCTCAGTTAATAAAGTTTCATGGCACAGGTGACTTCTATTAGAGGTAAATACCACGTAAGCAGTATTTTTAAAATTTGACAAGAACTCACTCTCATGATTTTATTAATATGATAGATAAAGACACAGAAGATAATTTAAAAACTCAAACAATTTCATTTTAATATATGATCAAACAGACCCAAAAGTATTTCTTCTTACAAAAAGTTTGAGTAGTTTTTTTCACTATATAAAGCATTTCTAGCATTTTCTTAAATATTTAAATAGAAGAGGTTTTTTTTCTTTTTATTAATGTAATCTATGTAAACTCGCAAGACTGCTCTGAGTATTTAAATCATTTTTATTTAAACTTCTTATAAAATAATTTGTTTCCACATTGTTTATGAATACATATTACCTGTATTGCTTCCCAGTGAAATTTGCCTGCTTGCATTACTGATGTATAATTTCAAAAGTGTTTTTTAAGCTATTTGAACATCACTCAGAGTTTCAAATTTTGGATTTCTGCTGGGAAATTATGATAAAGGATCTTCATGTGGTTTGACGGTACTTCTCAGTGGTGAACACATGTATATTCTTCTCTCCATGGGTGAGGTGTTGGGATCAGTTCCCTGCCCCAAAAGTAGGAAAATAAAAAAGAAAGATATTAGTTATTTCATATCAGGAAATCTCTAAAATAACAAAGACCAAATTCTCCCTGATTTGTTCTTGATTTTTGTTTATTCTTACCCTTTATGTGTGCATCTTTACTATGTACAGAATGAAAGGTGTAGCTATGACTGATCAAATCCAGGTTGTTAATCTTTTTTGTCATCTCTTGTGTTTGGAGCCCTGAGACTCTAGGATAGTGACTATCAGCAGGTGAGGGGAGAGGATGGGATGACAGAGGTTGAAAATGCATGACTTTTATGTGGTTGGTTATATTGTCTTCCTATTTCTTAATTCCCTGGCTTTCAAAGTGGACTTTTCTTTCATTGGAGGTTCTAAAGGCTTTTCAATTGTATGTTGATGTGTTGGACAAAGGGGTTCTAATGTTTTCATGTTTTATCAAGTCCTGCCCGCCCCACCACACTTTATTAGATCTCTCTTTGCAGTTAACACTTTGCAGAGTTCTTTCGTTAAACTCTGTTCAGTTAATGCCTTTACATGCAATTTCCTTCATGTTAGGGAGCTGAAAGCTATGTAATGCCAGCTATTGATGAATCACACTATTATATGGTGATTTGATGGCTGTCTCAAAGTGTTCTATAACTCTTTGGTAGAGTTGTAAAGTTTTACAAGCAAATGCCATCATTTTTCTAGTTTCAAAAAATTTTTGGCACACTATGTTTGCAACAACTCTTTGATTTTAGAAAAAGTATACTTATTATGTATTTGTGACTAATGGCCATCTCACTAACAGGGAAATCTGTTCATTCTTTTAAACAAACAAGCAAAATAGCCTCAGTCAGCTATTGGTAATAACCTGAGCAGAGAAACTACAGAAATATCTGCAATGTTTATTCACAAAATTATTACTTTATAGAATTCCATGTCGTATTCATCACTTTATAGATAGATTTATCTTTCAGAGATGTTTGTTAATGAACTAATTTCTCTGGATTTGCAAGGTCTTCTAAGAAATAAACACGCATTTTAGAATAGAAAGGTAATTTGTTGCATCTCCCTGAGGGGTAAGATTTCTCTCTATAATACTTTTTTATGTAGGTCATTTTCAATAATAGAGTAATGGCATTTTCAATAGTTCCCTTAGGAGGTTCTTTAAAAAATATAATTTTATTTTCCCATTTTTATGTACAACTGAATTTAAGCAATGAAATTCACAATGACATTCTATAGGAACTCTTAGATGAAATATTAACCTCTTTAAAATAACAATTTCCTATGATGTTTACACAACATAATTGTACCTTTTATTCTTGTAAGATAATGCATTTATGGAGAGTATGGAGTATTTTTGCTAGTCAACTTATATTTTTTCTAAATATTTTAATTTTAATTTAAGCATAGCTGTACAAAAGGCCTAAATTCTGCAGTAACCTGCATCTGATTGGAGGTCTACCTAAGAGTAATTACTAAGAATTACTCTGGAATCTTTAGGCTTTAAAGAATGGTTTGTTGCATATTGTGGGGTTCTGAATTTCTGAAGACCTCTAAAGAGCTCTGTTTTGGAGGAACTGTCTGGCACAATTAAGTAGGGACCTGGGAAACAAGAAACAGTTTAAATATATTTCACTTTGTGGGCAGTTGCAGTTGCTTCAGCTCCAAAGTAAGGCACAATACAAGTGCTTTTGTTTATACTATTCAGACATGTTATGAATTACCTCAGTGAAATATTATGTTATGAATTATTATCAATGTTTCTCCAGTGTGCGTTAAAAGTAGTACTATTAACTATTTTATTTATGAAGATTGCCACAGAATATCTTATAATTTTTTTGTTAATTTCATGATTGGAACCAAGTATAACCCCTCTACTTTCTAGATCTCCCCAATAATTATTGCTAATATCCAAAGTCATTGTGACAGATATCAGAGATGATGTGATCAAGACAAAATATCTATTTTAAGGTCCTTATATTCTATCTTGAGAGATTAACAGATAAATATATTGTAAATATACTGATACTAACAATAAACAACCAAAACACAATACTGGAAAAAATGGCTAAAAAGGTAGAGAGTATTTCAGTGAGAATGTACTTAAATGTGGTCTAGAAATGCCTTGAGGAGAAATTACGTTTTCAGGCAACACCTTAATAGATGAAGGAGTGAATTACTCTAAAACCAGTGAAAATATTATAGGCATAAATATCAGTAAATTCAAGGCCCTGGGAGAAAGCTAAGTAAGCTCACCATATTTAAGACTGAACAAGAAAGTCAGTGTGGCATAGCATGGGGTACAAGAAGACAAGTGGGTTATGAAATCTGAAATTTGGGCAGGACCAGGAATCCCTCAGCCATGTTGCCCAAGAATCATGCAGGAAGGCATTCTGCTCCTCTCCTGAGCTATGGTTAATGAAACTCTTCTAAATACCTCTTTCTTCTGAATAGTCTGTCTAAGTGCCTAGATGGTATCAATGGTTTACCTTATTGGCAAAATGAATTTCAAGTATGTGATTAAGGACTGAATAAAGAAGCTCTCCGAGATGAGTCAGTACGAACACTGTTGTCCTTCTAAATGGGAACAGAACGAATAAGGGTAAAGGTGCAAGAAGAGAGAAGAAGCGATGGAATTGTGAGCTCTGAAAAATTGTGGAAAGAGCACATCACACAACCATGGATGCTGTGAAGAGCCTGAGCCAAATCTAAGGAAGATTTTCAGGAAGAAGCCAGCCTTGTTGACTCTGACTTTACCCCACTGAAAATTAATCTAGATTGCTTGGAAGTAAATACTTGTTGTTTTACGAAACAAAACTTGTGCTAATTTATTACTCCATAATGGAAACTAAAGCATGTGTATAGCCTCTGTTAGAACCTGCACATCAGGACAGAGAAAGAGTAGACAACGTTAAGCTTTGTTGTAAACAATAGTGATTTAGGCTGTTGAATTTGTGGGGGTGTAGTAGACTAAAGAATTTGCTTGATGATGGCTGTGTGATCTGAGAAAGTCACCACAAGATTAGCAGGTATTGATAACTTAAAATTGTAATCTAATGTCTATTCTTTCTCTCAGGGATTCAGGTAAGTGTGCTCAGGATCTTCCAAGACCACACTCAAGGTTTCTTCTTAGCTGGCTTCTCACCCTGAAGTGCTAGGGAACATCCAGTCCACTCAGTTTGTTGGCTAATTCCATTGCTTAACGGTGTAAAGCTGAGACTTTTGATGTGAAGCCTAAAGAAAGGAGGTTCCTCCCAACTCTTAGAAGCTGAACTCAGAAAGTTTCCATTTGATCTCATGTTTTCAAATACAGATAGGACTCTGACTTAGCATCTTTTATTAAATAAATGTGATAGATTAGTAAATTAATTTCAACTATCTATCCCCTTTGTCATAGAATTGGACAGAATCATAGATTGTCCATCTTATTATAGAAACAGTCCTAAGCTTGGAAATATTGAACAGAGGCAAACGATTAGATTTCTACCTAACAACGAGCAAAGACAACACTACTTTCACTTTCATTTATTTATTTTCTGAATTAATATGTCATATTCTAGAATGATAAAACCAAGCTCAGTGCTGTGTTTTATGACTGTAATCCTTACAATTAGGAAGTTGAGTGGTGTAAGTCTGACACCAACCTAGGCTTCATAGTGAGTTCCAAGTTATCATGGGCTATAGAATGAGAATTGTCTATAAAATAAATAACTAAATACTCAACAAGGAACAGCAAATTAGTTTAGAAACTTTTAAATTTGGAAATGACAATTAGAAACCTCCTAAGTGGGGAGTCATGTATACAGTCATGGTCTGAGAAAAAAGACAGAGGAGTGGATCTGTATCCTGGGTAATCATCATTATCTATATGATGTAAGAAAATGTAATTATGGGAGCTCACCCAGGATGATTCTAGACAAGTAGTGCTAAGTATTTCATCAAACTATTACCTTGGAGAAGGCTGGTGTGTCAGCCAAGAAAACTAGAGTAGTGAAGATAGGGTGGATTCTAGGACACAGAGTATGGCAGCTATGAAATTGAAAGTTTTTCTGTTCCATGTCAAAGCTACCAAATCACAATATTTAATATGGGAATAATGTATTGGGCTCAAAAGATCTCCAGCTAATATTGTCATGCAATAAAGTCTGAGAATTACAAATTGTTATAATATTGACAAATGCTAGAATGAAGAGAAATAAATCCTTTATGTTTTTACATCTCCAAATGCAGTTCTTGAACTTTAGCATAGCAGTGTGCTTTGAAGAATTTGCATAAATGTAGGGATCCAGGACAGATTCCACACATCCTGTCTCATAATCTGCATTTTAAAGGTTCCCTTAGTGAATCATATGGGTAGTAACATTTGAGAGGTACTGAGATATGACATTTCAATTCAAAGCGAGTAAAATAATCCAAGTGTAAATATACACACATATACATGGATAAATTACTTTGGTGTGTTTTGCCCTTTAAAAGAATCCTCAGACATTTTTTAAAGTTTATAAATTATTATATCTTGAAACCTTTAATAATTTGTGTGTGTACAATGTATGTGTGTATGTCTCTGTGTGTGTACATACTCCTGTGTGATTGCAGGTCTGTCTGCCACGACTCATGTGGAGGTCCTTGTCTTCCACCTTGATTGACATAGGGACTTATTATTGTTTTCTAATGTATGGGCCATACCTGGCTTGCTAGCCATCAAACTTCAGGGTATTGTCTTGTCTCTCTCATGGCCTGATAGGGATGCTAGGATTACAGAGAGTCAGACTGTGTGTCCAGCCTTCATCCGGTTCTTGGAATTTGAACTAAGGGTTTATAGCAAGTGTTTACCAAACTTACCATCTTCTTTGATTATTTAATGATCTCTTTTTTCTCTGATGATTACAATCATGTGGGACTTATTTATCTCAAGACACTGTAAAGTAAAACTGCCTGGAAATTAGAAACAAACAAACAAAAATCAACAACACAACTACAATGAAGTGCCCCAGGTGAAAACTTGTCTGAGATTCCCCAAACAGGAACATGAAATTCACCAGTCACCATCTCCCTTCTGAGTAACTAGAGCAGAAATACATGGCCCAGGAAAAACAGCAAACAGTGAAATTACTTCTTAACACTGTAGTGATGGCTGGATTCAGACAAGCAACTGCAACATTTTTAAGGAAATATAATTATATCAATTGCTTATATATTTCTCAACTTTGAATTTAGTTAGAAATTAATCTTGTGAACTATAGTTTCCAGAAAAAAAGAAAGTCCCTTTGTTAAAGATTCTATAAGACTGATTCACTGTTTAAAATTTATAGAGCATCAAGAGTTGGGATAGTGTAGATCCAGAACCAAGTCATCTTGTGCTACCTTTTACCACATTAATAACCATCCATGCCTACTACAGTGTCTACAATAATACCTTTACAATTATCACGTGAAACATTTGACCCACGGACTTCCATCAGCACAAAAGCTGAGAATGCCATTAGATAGCACCTGAAACTTACCAAAGTGTTTCCCTCACTTCGCTACAATCTGTCCATCTGATTGATATGTTCAGAAAGGCATTTTTAAAATGCCTTAACATATAACTTTCTTTTGTTCTGTAACTACACAAACTTTATGAAACCATTACCAGGTTGGAACAGAGTATTTGAGATATTCTGAATCCATAAGTCACATTAGGTTCCAGAATAGACTATTTTCTATTTCTTTGAGGAGAGAGCTGTGTTTTTGCATGAATATTCTCTTAAGAATGACTTCATTGTTTCACAATTTAGATCTGCTCTTTAAAAGATGTTTCAGACTGAATAAGATTCACCAATCTTCTTTGTGAACCAATTCAATCCATAAGAAATGGAGAGTAATTCAGCCTACATAAGTATATGAATGAATTTTTTAATGAAAGACGTCAAATACCATTAGAACTGATAGTGAACTCTATAAGAAAGTAATGGTCTGCAGTAATGTAAATAAGGTGTTCTGAATCAAATTTGGCCAAAAATTGAAAGCTAGTTTACATAATCAATGACAGTCAGTTTCATTAAACTGTTGTCATTCAATTGATTACAACATAAAAACCTAATGGGAAATAAATGGAAAATGCATAAAATTACCTGAGACAATTTTCTTTGGGCACTTAGCTGTATTGAATGAGAAAAAGTCTACTTACATTTACACAATACAGAAAAAGGCAGACGCTATATAAGGAAGTGCCCTGTGTTCTTTTTGAGCTATATTGTCTGTCCGGATAGCAATCTTCTGACAGAAAACATGATGCTTGATGTACTACTGTGTTATTGTGTTTGGATTGTCTCCACTTCCAAATGTTGACTTTTATCTGTACTCAAGAGAAAAAGGTCTATATTAACAATGTATAAAGCATCTGTTATAATTTTTAATCAAAGGTTTTGTTTAATTGTGCTGGTGTGGATTTTTTTTAATTTAATTTTAAAATTTCTTATGTGAATGAGTGCTGTGCCTGTATTTATGAAAGTGCAGCTGTGTGCTTCAGTGCCCGCTAAGAACTGAAGGGTTTTGGATACCCTGGAAATGGAGTTAGTGTTAGTGGCCATGTGTTTCTGGGATTTGAGTCTGGGTCTTCTACAAGAACAGCCACTACCCTTAATCATTGAGCCATTACTCCAGCCCCATTTTTTAAATGAATTCATAATAATGTGCTACCAGATAAAATACTGGTAAAACCATATATGTCTACTATACTAGGAAATATGTATACTTATTCAAAATATAATTTCACATTCCAATATATAATGTAATCTAAGTGATAAAATAATCTACCAGAAAAGTGAATTTAAATTATTTTTGACATGTTTCGTGCTTTCTTATTTGTAAATGGAAATAACCCTGAGGATCTTGGTTATCAGGTTATGTGAATAACCCACAACAGTGATATTTTTAAGGAGTAAAAGATATACAGAACTCATGATTCAAAATCCAGTCTTTTCATTTTAATTTGGAGATAAGAGACTGAGAGATATGTAATCTAAAATTGCTTTATCAGAGTCCATACTAATTCATTGTTCTACTACAACTCAGATCAGTTTCTGATGATCATAGAACTTGATATATAGGATTGGTTATAATTTTAGATATTGTCTCCAACAGTCATTTAAACCTTATAAAAATTGAGTAAAACATTGAGTGAAAGACTGAGTGAATGGGAAACTTTTCCACAAAGTGAAGATTTCAGCAGTGTGTGGAATCTACATCCCTTACCAAAATCTGTGTGTCCTAAAGTTCTTTTCACTAAGTGTAAGAATAACTTTTACTATCTAGATAATGTGGACTAAAAACTTTGTATCTAACCTTGCAACTCCAAAAATCACTGTTTATAATGCAAACAAATTCACTGAATCCTGAGTTCCTCTTATTTGAGAAATGCATAATCCTGTTCCCCCAAAATCACAAATACATATCATAATGTTTTAATTTAGTAACTTAGTAGTTTTGTACTGGCCAACATTCAGAGCTATCTTCAGTCACATGTGGCTGATGGATTACAGGATGTACGTACCTCAATAACATGAGAAAATCCTGGATATGTTTAAAACAGATACATGTTTGTGTATTTCTGTGTGTGGTATGTTCATGTGTGTGTGTGTGTTTGTGTGTGGGGGCACATATAGTGTGTGCATTGTTTGTATGTGTGTCAGAGGTCAACAACAGGTGCTTTTCTACAGGAGTTGTCCAACTTCTGACATAGGCTCTGTGGACGACCCCCACAATGCCAGGCATTCATGTATTTCTAAATCCCTACCACTGGATTACAAGCATGGACCACAACATCAAGCTTCTTTACATGGGTTATAGAGATCAAACTCAGGTGTTCATGCTAATACAGAAAGCACTAAACTGACTAACCTATCTTCCAACCCTAGGATGCATGCAATTTTAAACATTAACTTTTATCTGCAGTTGATTGAATCCTTGGTATGCTCTCCAAAGATAATTATCAGGGGTTTCAGCACTCAGGGCCAGCCTGAGAGGACAGAGGGGAACTCCACCATGGGGAAGGAGGTGAGTAGATGCAGAGTTAAGATACAAACTCTGGGAGCAGGACAGGAAGCAGACCAAGCAAGCTCGTTTATTGAATAGGTGCAAAAGCTCTTAAAGTCTGGATAGCCAGTGTCCTTATGGAGTGGGGTCCCAAATTCAGCCAATGGTAAGTTTCTCACCAGGTAAGCAGGTTCTTTCCAGGTGCTGGTCAGAAGCTGGCCTCAAGACTAGCCAGAGCAGAATGCCATGCCCACAGGAGCCATTCCTCTATTCCTCCTAGCAGGTGGCCTCGCTAGGCCCATCCTGCATTATGCCCCACATATCATCCTTTTTGTTTTTAATTGTTGTGGTTTTTAGCCAAAAAGAAACTAGCTACTTTTCCTTGGGGTCTTTTTGTACTAAACTGCCTAGCCAAATTCTACCTCCTATTCTTATCATGTCACCCTCTGAAGAGGCACCCCAATTGCCAATAGGGAATTGGGGCGATAACTGCTCTAGCTTCTTTGAAAGCTGAAAAATAGACATAGACTGTGGCAATTGGAATACCCCGTCAGTGAGTCTATCTAAAAGACCCCTGAACTGCATAACTGTTAAAGGCAAGAGTAGTTAGCATTAAACATTCTAGATAGGAAATCAGAAAAGTCAGAACAAGGAAAATTTCAAATGTCCATGTTAAGTCCATTAGAATTTCTTGCTTAGGACTTCCAAGAACATCTATCTATTGGGTTCCTCCTTGTTTTTCTTTTGGTTGCCAGGCTGGACTTGAGAGTCTTAAAGTCAGGATTTGTTTTCAGGGCAGTTTGATAGTTTTTTGGAGTGGCTAGAACCAATGTAAGTTCCCTCCTAAATGTCTTCTAGACAGGAAAAGAAAATAAATTAGCCAACATTTAATGGGTGGGTTAGAACAATAGTGGGTTTGACGTTCTTGACAGCAGGTATGAACTGCAGTGTTAAAGTAGGAATCCTTGGTTATATTTTCCTGTTGGGTGTTTAAGATCATACAATTGGCCCAAATAAACTAGCTTATATTTATTAAAGGTAAGTTGAGTATCTATTCCTCAGGGTGGTCACATGGACTTTGAAGGAGCACTTGCCTCCTAGGCCTTTATTTTACCAGTTCAATGTATGTGAATATAATTCAGAAGGTATTGCAAGACCATAGCTTCATTCAAAAGCGTCAAGAAAACATTTTCCTGTGCTGACCCATTTCTTTGCAGACTGGACACTGATTCAAGTCCTTCTACGTGGTCTCCATGACCTCCCTGAACAGAAAGACAGGTGACACATCACAGTTATAGGACACTTCAAGAGATGTCCCATAGTTCCCTGGAATTTACTTGATCTTGGAGGGCAAGAGACAAAAAATTGTCCCTTTAAATCCCTCTGACCAGATTAGAGGTCTTTAAATATTGTTGTTAGACACCCAAGAAGGGTAGTTCCACCAAAATTGAACTATTAATTACTGTATGTTATGTAGCTAAAGCTTGGGCAAAAGCCAAACATTCTTGAATAAACCTTGACTAGACATATATTTAGAAATTTAAGATTACATATACATAGTTTTCTCTCATCTTTTGTATACCATAACATATTGACTTGGACCTTACAGACTTTCTCATTTTTAAAATATCTCCATTTCCATGTCTTTTTAACATCATTTTTCAAATTTTCATTTTTTTCTTAGTAACATGAGACGTAATAACATTAAAAAAATAATTTTGGAAGGATTACATTCAGCTGGCTGGATACACAGGTGAAAGTCCAATGACCCTGCTTACCCTGCTTAAGTTAAAGAATACGGTAGTCAACAAATTCAAATATGATTATCTTTTTTAAGTAGGCACTGCTGAAGACATGAAGATGGCAGTTATGTATGGCTCAGATGATTACTGTGAAGCATCATCTTACCAAAAGAACATGGAATGCAAATTACACACATAAGATAATGAATTAATATTACCCATGTATAGATGTACTTTATAAGTTTCTAGTTAACCCTTATAGAAAATATAAAAAACATAAACCTTCTTTTAGATCTTGAGCAAGTGTTAACACTAGGAAGAAAGAAGCAACAGGCATCTGGGAACACATTATCAATTTGAAGTTTACAGTCTTTAACATAATTGCCAACTGAGAAATTTTAGGCAGAAGATGCTATCTGTTTTCTCCAAGAACTGTGAATTGTCCTAATGAAGTTTTGGTGGTGTGAAAAAATAGAGAATTCCATGAGCTACATTTGCTATAGACATTTTATACCATAAGTTCCCTTATGTTAAATTAGTTTATCCCTTAGTTATTCTTAAGAGCACAATGTCCTTACTCTGAGGCTCTTTTGTTCTCCTTTTTTCTTGTCACAGGGTCAGGTGGCCAGCCTGAATCTGTACAAGAGTTAGAAGAATATCCTAACTCAGTGGTTTATGTGGGACAGAAGTCACTATTAGCAGGAATGCCTTGTAGCAATTTCTGTTGCTACTACCTCTGCTGAGTAGCGAAACACAATAGTACAGATAATAACAGGTGCTGTTAGGAGTGGAATGATCGGCCTTTACTCTAGAGGGAATTAGACAAAGGAGCAAGTATTGAAGGTCCTAGAATGCAAAAGTCAATGTCCTAAATAAAGTCAAATCTTAAGCAAAGGGATGAAACTATTGCCTGAGTGTCTGGGGGAGGGGCAGGTTGGATGAAAATGAAATTCCACCTAAGGACTAAGAGAAGCCCCAGCTTGTAAAGGCTGTGTTGTCTTTCCAGTGCACCTTGGAGGAGGGGTATGTGTCCTTTTATTCTCTCTTGTTTTCCTTAAAGACAAGCTGCAGGGGAAAAGCGCCATATGCTTGCAGCTATGGAGCTATCTGGTGGGAGGGAAGACCGTTCATTACCATACAGGCCAAAATGGCCAACATCAGAACCCACAGATACATGCAGCCAGAATGTTGCGGGCCCAGCTGCCCCATGCCTGAGTGCAAGATGTCCGTAGATGTCCACTCGATTCTCTGAGGGAGTTCCATGGGCCACATACAAAAACCTGCCTGGAAGGTTTGTGGCAGTTTATAAAAGCACTGCAGGTAAAGCCAGGTAGGGGCAATTAACAATTGAAAGGTCTGGGCTTGCTGGCACAGACTAAGATGCCTCTGTTCTCTGGGAGAGGTGGGGTTTTAAACTGGTGGAGCCTGGAGGGTGATCTCAGCCCTGTCATTGCTTGGGTCCCATGGCTGTAGTTCCACAGGCAGGAGTAAGCTGGAGCAGTTTTAAATCAAAGTTGGGAGAGGTAAGACACCAATTGTACATGATGTCTCTTCTGGAAAGGTTTAGCTGATATAGCTTTCCCTAGGTTCAGAAATCAGGAGGTTTAAACCCCCATGTGATTCTGCAGGGATGAACCAAGAAGGGAAGGGCCCAACAGAGATCTCAGGGACTGTGAAGCTGCGTGTGCTTCCTTGGGGGTAGGGGCACAAACACAGAAAGGGAAAAAAGGGGGAGGTCCTTGCCCATCACAAGGACCGTCCACACACAAAACCGGGGTCCTATTCACCTACAATCAGACTGGGGGCAGCTTGCCAATGCTGAAGGGGCGTGGAGTCTCTGTTCGGGCACCAGTTATCCGGGATCTCAGCACTCGGGGCCAGCCTGAGGGAACCAAGGGGAACTCCACTATGGGAGAGGGGTGTGTAGTTGCAGAGTTAAGACACAAACTCTGGGAGCTAGATGGGAAGTAGGTCAAGTGGGTGGTACAGCAAGCTCATTTATTGAATAGGTGTAAAAGTTTTTATAAGTCTGGATAGCCAATGACCTTATGGAATGAGGTCCCAAATACAGCCAATAGTAAGTTTCTTCTCAGGCAGGCAGGTTCTTTCCAGGTGCTGGGCAGAAACTGGACTCACAACTAGCCAGAGGAGAAAGCCACACCCACAGGAGTCATTCTTCTATTCATCCTAGCAGTGGGCCTGGCTACACCCATCCTGCGTTCTGCCCAATATATCTGTCCAGCATATAATACAACTTTTTTTTTTCTTTCAGTTTAACCTTATCCCCTAGTAGTGTTATTTCATATAGTATGGGGTGCAATCATAGGGAAAATGGATATTTTTCTATATCAGAGCAGAGAGTAACAACTCAGTAACATTTAGAAACATGTAACATTGCTTTAAATGTATTGATTTGGCATAGAGCAAAACCATTCTGAAGTAGAAGCAAAGTTTGCAAAGAGATCTTGCCAAAGGGTCAGCATTTGTTTAGAGTCCTATGCCAGTTCTCTTTTTGAAATTATTATTATTTTACTGTGTTTAGATTGTAAGCAAATTAGATGCTCTGATAGTCACAACAACTCAGTAAATAAAAAGCATCAAACTGATGTGGCATATCTGCAGAGAAAATGTATTTCTGATATTTCTTTTACATTTTCCAGAATTATCAAATTTAAACTTTCTATTCAAGTTAATCCATAAACAAGAAAATAATTTTGTTTGTGTACATGTTCTCCAATACCTTTTTGAATAAAGAAAGAAAACAGAAAGAACCTGAGGGTAGAAATGAGATAGGAAAAATATTGGATTTTGTTATAGTGGTTTCTGTGGACATAAAATGAACTTAAAATGAGTGACTAAGAATACTTGTTTCCTGAAATCTTATTATAGGAAGAATGATTTAGGTAAGGAACAAGTAAAAAGAAAAAAAATGTTTTTCTTAAACATGTTAATAATAGTAAACTCACAGCAAAATTATGGATCCAGGTCTATGACTCACTATGGAAATATATTCCCATAGAAAATAGCCAAAGATGATGAGGCAAAGTGATCAGATCATGAATCTGAGAAGAGCTAGGGTACATTTTTATATCTTCATTTTTTAATAACCTGCTAATTCTAATTTATGCTGCCCATATACTCATTGTTGTGGGGCCATTCAGTAGAACACGGGCAACCTAGAAGAAGCCACAACTTTAAACACATGAGTACTCTGTCTACTATAGCCATTAATATCACCTTATCTAGAGGTCTGCGTTCTTGAGCCCCTCCATGCTCTATGATGTAATGTCAATTGGCTTGATCTTTTTGAGGTTTTATGTAGACAAATACAGCTGTGGTGAGTTTATGAGTACAATATTCCTGTCATGTCCATAAGACACACTTTTGTTCAAGTTCTCCTTGACCTCTGCCTCTTAAAGTGTTCTACCCTTTCTTCTGCTATGTTTCCTGAACCATGTAGTGAGAATGTGATAAGAAAGTAGTACTTAAGGCTGAATACTCCATTTGTACTTATTTTCTTCACTTTGAAAAATGTGATTTTCCTGTATTCACCACCATCCAATAAGCAAAGTCTTCTCTAATGAAGAATAAAACCATTAAACTATGGGTATAGAAAAATATATTTATAAGGCAGTATAGTGCTATTTTCAAATAGGAAAATAATTGTAGTAGGTATAGTCTTAGAGCTTGGGAAATTCCCAGCCATTGGTTCTTGGCCAGATTTATAATACCATACAGTTTATTCCTTTGTGTGGTGGTTTGAATGAGAGTGTCCCCCAGAGTCTTCAAGTTTTGGCACATTTTGTCTCCAGATGGTAGAGCTGTTTTGGGGGGTTTTAAGACATGTGGCCTTATTGCAGGAAGGACCCACTGGGGGAAGAGCTTTGAAATTTCTTAAGTCTTACAATATTTCAGTCCCTCTCTGCTTCCTGTGTCAACTTGAAGATGTGATGACTTGACTTTCTGCTTTGGCCCCCTCTGCTGTCATGCCTACCCAACTTTTTATGTACATTTATCATTTGAACACTAAGTGCCAGAGCCAGCCAGCTGAAAGTTACCGTACCTGAAGGTGGGGAGTGAGGATTGAGAAATAAGCCAGAGAGAGAGAGAGAGAGAATAGAATCAGGAGGACTGTCAGTCAACATCGAAGCAACCTTGACATTATTTAGTGTCACCTATTTATGCTCTGTGAAATGAGGATCCAAACAACAGGTTGAAAGTTTAAAACAAAAACAATGTTGACACAGGCAAAACAACTTAAGTCAATCAGATCTTCCTACAAGGATCTTCAAGATCCTACAAGGATCTTCAAGATCCTACAAGGATCTTCAAGGTCTTCAGCCTTGGGCCTAAGAAAAACTTTCCCTCAGGTGATAAATTATTTGTATAGCAAAACTACCTGCTCCCACAGCACTTCTGGGAACAACAAGACTGATCCCTGCTTGACCCTAAACTAGGGCAAAGTTCAACGCAGGCAAATGGCTCCCTACACTAAGCCAAATAAACTCTTCATTGTTAACAGTTGCCTTTGTACTGGTGTTTTATTCCATCAACACCCTGTGATCCCTTATAATACATTGTGGAACAGGTTTTATGTCTAATCCAAAAATTCAACTCATTATATTCATGACGCTTTTTTATCCACGGGTATATCATGCCAGGCTTGCCATTGTTGTAGTTTACAGAGTTCACAGCTATGTAAGATTGTTTTTGACTGTTTTTTTTTTCCCCTAACAACCTGCATTGCATCTTCTCACACAATGAAAGCTAAACAGCAGGAAGGACAGCAGTATTCCTGTTCAATAGACTTGATAACCATGTCCTGTGACCAAAGTTGGTGAGAACTTCAGTATATAGGGTCTTTCTTCAAGGTCTGTTGGACAACAAAGAACAGTGGCAATACACTATATCATATCATGGGTCTCTGAGATACCCCTGGTGAACAACTGGAGAGTATGCATCCTATACTTGGCTCTGGAACTTTTATTTGGCTACTTATAACTTCTTGAATAATACTTATAACTTCTAGGATTTTCGGTGAAGATCATTCTATTTAAATTCTTTTACATGTATTTGTGTATGTGATTGCTCATAAAATAGTAGGCTTTAGGCCTCATATGACTTTTTCCAAGATTCTTAGTGTTAGTTTTCCTTCCTTCCTCTTCCTGTTATAGAGCAAATACCTATTTAGCTGGGATAGACTATAAATTCTCTAGTTTATCTGTTGAAAGACCCACATTTCCAGTTTTACTGGTCAATCACCTGATCACAGGACCACCCTTAGGAAGGTGGCTTCTACTTAAGCTATTCTACATAGATGGGCGGAATACAGGGTGTGTTAATGAGGCAGTGAACTTTTCCTGCCTGGAATCCCACCTCCCAGGGCAGTTCTTCTGGACCCGGACACAGACATGTAGCTCTCTGTAAGTCTGCCCACTTTTCTGAATTCTTCAGAAAAGCGGAATCTTTCCTTCTCTTCTTCACATCCTTTTTCTAAACATGCTTTCTTTAAGGCTTTGGGCTGCCCTAGCGTCTTGCATTTCTCTATTTTTTCTCTAAAGCTCCTTCTCCCAGCCATGTGGCTGCCAGTCCACCACGTGTCTGACCCCATGCAGGCTCTAAACCTGCATGACTTTTTGGCTTCTCTTCTTCTCCCTCCATTCTCTCCCTCCAGGCAGCTGCTGAGATCCCCAGCTTGCCTGTCTTGAGGATTTTTCTTCAAATTCCAATAAAATTGTCTTAAAACTTCCAATTGGGTCCATGCTTAAATTCTTTTATGAATGAGACTAAGAACCGGCTAGGGAACGCTCTCATTTCACCCCGTTTCATTCCGTTCTACCCTCCTAGTCCCTAACCCACATGAATATAGTTCCCTGTTATTCCCCTGTTTCCCCTTCATAGAACCTGTGTTCCACTAACCCCTCCTATAAGATTCCCTCACTCCTCCTGCAATGGCCACTTTTAAATTGGCTTCTACAAATATTCCAAAGTAAAAACGCAGATCTTAAGATTCAAGACAGCATTCGCATAGGATTGAGAACATGCAGTGTTTATCTTTCTGGATCTGAATTACCTTGCTCAATGTATTTTTTTCCCAGTTATGCAAGTTCTTACCACCAAGAGCACAATCAACATGAAAGTCAGATGTGTACTGAAGGAATTTTGTGTCATAAAAATGAAGGAAAATAAAAAATGTAGTGAGACGTGACAAAATTGTTCCAGTGTGATATAATTTGATTATATCTGTTTGTTTGGATGTCTTTTACCTAACAATAAAATAGTATAAGAAAAAGTCCTTAATAGAAAAAATCATTTCAGACAATATGAAATCTAATTAAGAATTTTAGGTTTCATACTTTTTTGTTTTATTGTCATACTAGTTTCTCAGTTTGGAGTTAAAGTGTTTCAAAAGATCATTTCTCACCAAGCTGGAAACTGTTTATTTTAGCAGTGTGATGAATGATTAAAGAATGGTCCTGCTTCCCGTATAATAAAATGAGATCAAGGACCACTCAGTCATCATTTCCTAATGACAGCAGAGCTCGTTGCCTTGGTTTGGATCAGTGGTGAACCTGCATCAGAAGTCAGTGGTGGAGGCCGCTTTCTGACAACTGAGAAGTCTTAAACTTTTGGAAAGTATTTTGTTTGGTTTAGAATGTGAAGGGGACTTGTGTGGAGATGGAGAGAAAAATGTTTTGAGATCTGACATAAACATTACCCACAGCAATGTTCACCAAGTTCTTTCCTGTGTGCTTTTATTTTTGTTGAAACGCACAATCAGATATTTAGTCCAGTTTTAGCAGCACTTACATGTTCTTACTTTCAAAACCCAAGAAGGATATGTAAATTAATATTGAAGACTGTGCTGGACATAGTGGATCAGTCTTGTAATTCCAGCACTTGGGAGGCTGAAGCAGATGAATCACTGAGATTGCAGCCAGCCCAATCTATATAGCAAGTTCCAGTCCAGTTGGGACTACATAGCAAGATCCTGTCTCAAAAAACAACATTAACAATAACAAGAAAAAAAATTAAAGATTTTGAAAAGTGATAGATCATTTCCATTTTTAATGAAAATGTCAATAACATATCAGTACTAAAAGTCATGACAAGAGATTTCAGTTGTTTTATTTTTAATAGAATGAAAACAGTGTAATGATTCAATTATAAAAATGTATTTACAGCAGTTTTGAATTCTTAACATTATTTACTAAGTAACATGGAGAGACCAATCCTATTTTCAGGAAGAGGTAATAGAAAAAATGTACACATAGTCATGCACCTACAGCAGACTATATCAGAGTGCACACAGAAGCATATCTTAGAAATCCAGCAGTGTGACATAATGAAATATGTTATAATTACATAATATTTATAGAATAATGTATGAATGGAAAATTAGAATTGATGATGTGGCTTAGTGTCCAAAAGTGTTTGGCCTGAAACCTGAGGACCTGAGTTTGATCTTGTGGAATCATATGGTGGAAACAGAGAACTGGTTCCTGCAGTTATCTACTGACCTACACACATACTTTTATCTTCTAGGATAGAATCACTGTAGTTCTGTTTTAATTTTCCTCCTGGTATGTTATTTCCTCTTAAAATTATTTCTAGGCCGAAAGAAAAGACTTACCCATCTACTATCATACCCCTCCCAAAAATGTACTGAAAAATAAATGAAATTATATTTCCTATAGTGCATTTCACATTACAAAAAATTAATACACTTTTGTGTTTTATTTTCTCCCTGATTTTCCTTCCTTTTCCCCATTTCTGTTCCCTTCCTTCAGCTTCTTCACCGTTTCTCCATTACCCTAGTTCCAGGCGCGTTCGAAACCCTCTTCTAACTTCCTCCTGCATTGTACGACAAGGGTGCACTTACAGCCGTGGAGGCATTACCCTTGTACACATATAGTAAAATTTAAAAAAGCATTTAAAGAATTCATTATGGATGATAAAATTCATGAAGAACAATTTGTGTTACTTAATGGGAAGAAACACCTATTTTCAAAGTCAGAGATTTGCATAATATACAAAAATTTTAACATTAAATGTCTTAATCTCTCAATTAATTTTAAGAGGAATTTTCAGGAACTTGGAGAAAGGATCTAATCGTATATAGTCTATTTGGTACCCTTTGAAGAGAAGAAAAGCTCTAAATCAGTAAACCATTGTGCTTTCCTTCATAATACCATCCTTTTCTACCTTCTGTCCACTTCACTTAAGGTGATAATATCTGGAATAGTTAGAAGATTCATTACAATACTGCTGATTTTTATTTTCTTAACTACTGTGCTGTGTTCCTTAAGTCTGTTACAGTGTCTTATATGGTGCATATTAAGCAGTATTTATGGATTAATAACATTATTGATTCTTGGACAAATATCATTGCAATTGTAAAATTGCAATGTCCATATATAAATTTGGTAAAATTTCAGGTCCATATATATTTATAGATCAAGTTTATTATGTGAGGCAAATTTAAAAATAAAATTATAAAATTTTGAAGAGTTTAATTCTACTGACATTTCTGGAGTAGCTGATAACATCCTTTTTCATTTTAAAATATAACCAAAAAAAAGAAAAAAAAATCCTATTAAAGATGCTGAAAAAGTAAAGGCTAAAGGTTACTCAGCCAATTCAACATATGTCATATACAAATTTGTGATTCACAAGTTTATCTCCATTGATGTCTAAAAAGAGTGAATACACTTTGCAGAAGTTAAATAATTCATTTATTAGCTGTCACAGCTGTAACAGCCTAGCTGTTAAGGAATTTGCTGTTAAGGAATTTTGGTGTGCAGTTTGTGAAATCAGCATCTTCTCTTCTAATCATTTAAGGTCTGCCTTTAAACATGTGATATCTTTAATAATTCTCAGAACATTTTCATCCTCATAAAATTTTAATTAACAATCAGCATTGTTCATAGATCATCACTATGAACTCGTGCTAATTGCTTAGCACACCAAGGCAAGCAGAAGACTGAAAAGTCATGTTCCTTTCCTTCAGTGGGTTTTCCAGTGAGTTGTGACAACACACACACACACACACATATCTTTCTCAAAAACAAAAACACCATTAAGGTAAGAATTAAAAAAGCTTATTTTTTTTTTAATGTAAAAGAAGATCTGTGGACATCTTTAAGGTAATGTTACACACAGATCAGTGAAGTCATGGAAATTTGCTTGGGGAATGTGGAACAGAAATGACCCTTGAAGGAGCTAGTAATTAAATGAAAACAGGCCAAGCAAAAGGCACCTGCAAGCTCATGATCCTATTTCAAGGAGCAAGGATTGGTTTAAGCAAAATCTGTTAACTTTGTGGATGAAGAGCCACTAAGCACACTCCAGCTAACCTAAGAGTGAGAAATTAGTTTGAACTTTGAGAGTATGGGTTGGTTATAGGGGGCAAAATAGGCTCATAGAGAAATTTAAATTAAATATCCAAAGAAGTAAGTAATCATCGGAGATTTAGGATACAAATAGTTTAAAGTAATGAGTGTGTGTTTAAAGAAAATAAAACTGTTTGCTTTTGAAGAGACGGGAATACAAGTCAGATGGGAAGGAATTTGAAGGTTATTCTCAAGAGCAGATTTTTCAATATAAAAATATGAATAAGATGTGAGTTCATTTGAAATAGTATGCTTTAGTCACAGGGTTTCCACATCCATGGCACTCTGTGATATGGCCTGTGGTTTGTTGTCTATCTCCCTAAGTAGTTTGTCACATGCAGAAAATGATTAGAAAATGATAAAGGCAAATGGATAAAAATATAAACAGGAATTTAGTAATATTAACAGTGATAACATGGAATTTAGCAAAGACATACCATTCCAGTTATTGGTAATTATTTTAGTTTTGTATAGACAAATGTGCACACATGTTTTGGTCTTTTTTTTTTTTCTTTCATTTCTTCCTGATGTCTCCCTCCTGTTTGTCTCTTGTTTTTTTTTTTTTTTTTATTTCTGTTCTTTTCTATTTTTAGTGAGGGTCTCATGTCACTCAGGCTGGACTTCAACTCTTAATTCTTCTGTGCGTACCTCACATATACTGGGATTGTAAATCCGGATTTATACTTTAGAAAATACTTTAAGCCTCTGATGTTCTTACGTATTCACTTAACTTCTTCATAAAGATAAATTTTTAATTCCTAATGTATCATTTATCTCTTGAGTATTTAATCATAAAATGAATAAATGTCAAAAAAACTGGAATTTATTCCTTAACTCTGTGACTGTTTTTCATAATGGAATGAAATTTCCTTTTTCAACAATCAAGTGTTTACTTTTTGACATTCAGATTATAGTGTGTTTTCTATAACTTGTTGGTTTAAAAACATAATAAGAAAAAATAAGTAAAAAATAGAAAAATGAATAACTCAATGATGAAATTTTTCTCTTTGGATATTGGATTTTATGCAATAAATTAGTAATTTAGCCTCAAAATTTTTGGAGTGCTTGTTTTACTATTTTTAAATTTTTTTTCACTCTCCTTTTTGTTTATTACTTGAATGTGTGATCCAGCTGTTGCCTAGACTGAACTCAAGCTATTGATCTCAGCGTAGCCGAGAGTTTAGTCATGTACTACATGCTACACCCATCTTATCTTTAATTTAATAAATTTATAAACTAATCAAGATTAGAGAAACTAAATATGGTCATCATTTCAAGTGGCTTTTTCATTTACTTGTATTTTGAAATGTTAACTGACAATCCATCACTTTCCTCTGATAAGTTAACATAATCTTGGAAAAAATTAATCAAATATAATAAGAAGTACCTACAAAGAAGAAAGACAATGTATGTAACCATGCATAGTGTTTTGATTTAATGATGTTTTAAAAAGTACTATAGTTACTTTTTGTTTCTACATAATTGTATCATTTATATATTCTGATATGTAATATGTTTTCATAAATTCTCATAAGTTTAAGCTTTTCTTCATGAATTTTTAAAATATAAATTCAAAATGATTCATATGCCATAGAATTAATGACGACCTGTTATGTATGTTTACCCATATGTGTCTTTTTTGTCTATTTGTGTATATATATATATATATATATATATACTCATATATATATATATAGAGAGAGAGAGAGAGAGAAAGGGTGAAAGAATAAAAGAAAAAATATTTCTTTGGTAACTATATTTGTTTGCATTTGTGCTCATCCTGAAATAATGGAGACTAAGAACTCTGAATATCATTTTATGAATAGATGAGATCAACATTCTTTTTACTTTGAAGGCAATACTTTGAATGAAAATTCTAATCCCTTTGTTATTTACTTCCTATGTCTCTTGTCTCTGCAGATGGACCTCTGGGTCCCCGAGGATTAGCTGAAGCTACGGAGATGTGCACTCAAGAGTGCCTGGTCCTGGGTCACTCTGATAATTGCTGGATGCCACCTGGCTTGGGTCCATACCAACACCCAAAATCTCCTCTCTCAACATTTGCATCCCAGAAAGAATGGGTCAAGAAAGACAAGCTTGTGAATGGGCACACCCTGACGAGAGCTTGGAAGGAAGACAGCAACAGGAACCAGTTCAATGACCGTAAGCAGTATGGTTCCAGTGAAGGCCATTTCAACAATGGGAGCCACATGACAGACATTCCTCTGGCGAATCTGAAGTCCTATAAGCAAGCAGGAGGTGCCATCGATAGTCCTAAGGAGCACCAACTTTAAGATGAGGTTAAATGGGACCTAACAAAGTTAATCTAAATAAACATCCTAATATCCTGTGTCAGAGCTTTATGTATTCAATAGATCTGTACAACTATGCCCCTTATAGCAGGGAAATCCATAACTTTGTGTTAGCACCATGGAGGATACTGTTTCACAGCATAAGAGAGGATAGTTCTACTAGCCACGTGATGTTCACTAGAATTGATTACACTCTCCAGAGATCTCTCCATCGTGCAATTTATTTTTCTTATTGCATTTTATTTTGACCCTGGACTGCTGCTATGAACACTAGATTATGCATTTGGAGAGTAAGACAATTCCATGGATTAGGGTGACTGACAAAACATATCCAGTTAGAAATTTATGCTCTTTTTTGTCATTGATTTATGCTGGGACCGCTATACTTGACATTATACTTCAAACAAAACTTTAAAAATAAGCATTAAACCTATTGTGCTGTTAACAACGTTAGTGGACACGTAAGTCAATCAGTGTTAAAGTATTTGTAAATAGAAGCAAGCTATTATTAACAACTTTTGTGTACTTAGAGCATTCACCTAAAGATGTTGTAGCATAATTCTGTGTTGATGGTTGCTTCCTTCTTTTATTTCAATTTATCTCTTTCTTGTTATTTTTTTGTTTCTTTCAGTGAAGTGTTTCCGCATTAGTAGTCTGTCTTGACACACAATGTTCAAAGGATCTTAAACATTTGTGCTTAAAAAGGTTTCTGAAATCTTGCTTCTCATATGATAGCTTATGATGCTAGAATTCTGTAAAAAAAGATAAAGATGAAAGAAAAAAATGAAAACTTCAAACAACAATAACAACATACAAAAGACTTCTGCAAACTCTTGAAAATTCAGAACCTCTTTTTTTGTTTTGTTAATGTATCTGTATTTTCAGAGTAGGAAAAGAAAAATCACTAAATTAGTACCATTAGGTGAGGAAGTGATGGGTAAGTATTATCCATCAAATGTGATATAATATCCTGTACTTATTGCCATGCAAAATTAATATATCAAAATCAACATATATTGAAGAAAAATTACTATTCAAAAATAGTTTCAATTGGACAAATGTGTGTCTCCAACTTTGTTGAACTGACAGAGTTTGTGTTGATTCTCATATATAATACTGTTGTTGTAACACAAGTGTTATTAGACCATAGCCACAAAATATTTAATGTGTTGTGCCTTCATGATGTAACAAACATTCTCCAGGTAGGGTAGTTGGGGGAAATAAAGGGATAAATCTCTAATTATTGCTGTTTAACTGTTTGTTATCATAGTTGGTCAATGCCTGGCAGGTACCAGCATTTTGTCACTTAGGTCAAACCAAGAGAGTGACAGTTAATGTTAATAAGATCTCAGTTGCACGTGCAAACAAATCCAAATTCGAACATTCTTAGGAGGTTTTTGTTAAGGCATGACAGATGATTTAAACAAATAAATAGCATGCAACAAAATGTCTTTATTGAAAGAAGTGAAAGTTATCTTAATGCCACGGTTCACCATCAATTTAAAAGTTAAAAAAAAGTTTAAAAATGTTTGCTAATCTGATAGTTAATTTGTTCTTACCAAAAATAAAATTACTTTGTAAATAGCAGTTCACATTTTTCCACATTATAATGGAAAATAATGGGTATGGGTGCATTGCTTATTGAAGTACATTTTTGTCGGTTTGTGAGGGGTGTTTGATGACTTTGACAGAATAAATATCTAAACAATTATCCTTGTTACTGCTTTGCCAGTTCTACGTTATTTACAATTATTCAGCTCTTGCAATAAATGTTCTGAATTCCTGGTTGTAGTGTGTTCTTTGTCAATATACAAACTTATTATTGATCTATATTCTAATGGTTTACAAAACTTCAGTTTTATTTATATACTGAAGAATGTATTTTGGGTATAAGACCTAAGTAGTGAGCATATAATAAAAAGCTAAAAGTTGTTTATCTAATCTTCTATGACTTCAGTTTCTAAGAGAATTAATGGAGGAAGCTGTTTCATCTTCTATTCAAGATTCATAAAGGTTTATCAATGTGAAATCTCAAATCAGAAACTGGGCAAGTAACATTAATTAATCAATGAAGATGTTTTCTTGACTTTGTATCTTTAATGACATTATAGGAAACAAACTTACCATTTCTTCATAATTAATTAACACAGAAAACCATTCTGCAGTTTTGACCATAAACCAAGGAGGGTTGGGACAAATTCATCTAAATTTAGCTCAGATTACATAAACAGACACAGAACTATTAACGAGAGGGATGTAATAAGGTACATTCAAACACATGTAATGTGTTTGCTTTTACCATACAATAGCGGCCCATAGTTGACTTTTGCTGGCATGGGAGGCTAGATCAATGTGTTCAACTCTTCCCTGAGATAATTTTTGAAGAATTGTAAAATGTGAAGCAGAGACAGAGTAAGTTCATTGACTTGGATCATGACTTGCAGCGCCATCCTAATCTCAGCCCCAGATGAACCCCTCAGTTCCACTGACTTGAAGCCCATTGTGCTTTTCATTTTTCCTTCCCCAAGAAACAGTGAATGAATGTGAAAAAGTCATTATGAAGGATGGGGTGACATTAAGATCTATGCATCTATGCATGTGTCGTTTTTTTATTATTTATTTATTATTTACTTTATTGACAGCCAAGCAAATCATTCCACTCTTCTTCGAAGAGTAGATCAGAAAGAAATTAGGTATTTTCCTTTCAATAAGTAAACAAAGAATTGACCTTGTCTCTGTCAACTAACTCCAACTTTGGAAAAGGAATTCTGTTCTTTGTGTTCACAGTATTTCTTCAAATCTAAGCAATATATTCTACACTGATTGAGACATTCAGTTATATGCACTGTGAAATTTTAACAGTCAATAGCATCACAAATCAAACTGAGGAATTTACTCATTCAGTAAGTTGGTACATTATAACGACTGTTTCTTAATGATCATCCTTGTTGCTTTACTGTGGAGACACTGAATGTTAAGAATCACCATTCACCTAGTGATGGAAGTCATTTATGTAAACTAAGAGAAAACACCTCTATGGAATATAAAATAATGATTTGAGAAGTATGATTAACAAGTATGATGATTCTGTCTTAACAGCTTTCTGAGCAGGTATGAAATAAACTTCATTATGATCCTTTCTACACACCGAACATGAAATATACATGCCCAATCATCACTCATTAATAGCCAGTGGTGTAGCTTTGTGGCCCTGATGCTTGCTATTCAACAAATCTCATTCAGGATGCTGCCTTCCCCTTGTAGCAGCTAAGAATGCAGCTGAGACCCTGAGCTGTTCCAGTATTTATTAAATTGTTGAAGAGAAGCCAAGAATGGTTAATTATTATTAGTGAGGAGCTCTAGCAGTGAGGGATAAAAGGGATGCCTTGTGATCTCAATATTAATGTGGATGCAGTGTGCTACTTTGTGTGAGGGCATACCAAACTATGAAAAGGAAGAATGGTGTTGTGGGTGTAAAAATGCCTCATTGTTCTTCTTTGTTTCCAGTGGAGTTCATCTTCCCTCCCTAAAGGAATTTCCTTCATTGGTTCTTTTCTGAGAGACTGCTTTAAAGTTTTCCCAGTGTTCTTAAAGGCACAGTGATAATATAGTAATTTCTCCACACATCTTTTCCGCTTTCACAGCTATGGCTATAAATTTCAACAGTACAATATTGATGTTTTTCAGTGCTCAAAAAATAAAATTAGTCCCTTAGCATTAAACCATACGTGTGCATTACTATAATATGATTATCACAATTTTCCCATTTATATTCAGTTGAGAGAAAATTAAAAAAAAATAACTTCTATTATCTTGATACTACCGCCATTTATTTTAAAAAATTAAGTAAACCCTGTATTTTCACCTTCTGTATATGTATTTTGTTCTACATCTTAGCCAGTTTCAGAATTTCATCCATTTTCATGGCTGAATTTTCAAAAATCTTTTGTTTACTGACATATTCTATATCTTGATTCTTGCCTGGCCATTAGTGTATGCTCAGTGTATTCTTGAAGATTAGGTGAATGAAGGAACTGCCTCCCTTCCTAGTCTTTCATGTATAGCCTATATACATGGAGAAGAAATAATTAAATCCTACCTGAGCAACAGCCAAGTTTTCGCTGTATAATATGTTCTTAATAACAATGTATTTGGTTTCCTTTGGGGTAAGGTGATAAGAAAATTGTACCTCTGCCTTTTATTCTCATACTCACATGCATGCACCCGTACCTAACCCATAGCTCAACATGTGCACAGAAACATGATGATATACATGGTAACTCACATACTCACATTCATGCACATCATACTCACATGCACATATAACATAAATCACAGAAAATTAAGAATACTAAATTTGAATCTAAAAAATGAAAATATGTGTGATATATTGTGATACGTGATATGTGACATGATAGTGCCTGCCATTTTGTGATTTTAGTATTTTAATCACATAATACATTTAATAAACACATATCTTCAAAATTTAACTTGGCTGAACATGATGGGACAGACATTAATCCAGAGGAAGAGGTAGATAGATATCTGTGAGATCGAGTCCAGTGTGGTCTACCTAGCGAGTTCTAGGCAAGCCAGGGCTACAAGGAAACCCTGTCTCTGAAAAAAATGTTGACTCAAATAATAGCTTTGTAAAATATGCATCTCATATGAACTATATAGCATTCTATATATGATGTAGTTTACTTCAAGAACAGTATTAGCAATGTAAGATTTTAAATGAGAAGTCACTTAAGTCATACTAGTTCCACTCTTTAGAAAGCATCATAATGATACCTCTACTGATGGGAAGGCTACTCAAACCTCAGATCCTCTCCTTGTGGAAAAAAATGTATGCCTCAGGAAAGGGCAAAGTTTGAAAAGGAAGAAAACATGTTCATGTTACCATGCCAAGAGGATCATATGCCTGTGACAAAAAGGAAAAACAAGTCTAGACCCAAGTGAATGTTCTCATGTCTCTCTAATTTCTAGTTTCTGTTGAGGATCTAAAGATCACAACTCCTGACTGCAACTCAGATGAAAAACGGTGTTGGAAATCTTTACTGCTTAGAGCAGTATAGTTAGATAAACTTTAGTTAAGATTTATCCCGTGAAAGCTGATGGAGACTTAGATTTTTTTTTTTTTTTTACAAAATAAGGGCTTTAAACTTTAGAGCTTTATTGACATTTGGGGGTGATAGCCTCAGAGAGCAGTAGAAATAATGGGCTTTCAAAAGGGCTCAGAAAGCTTTGGAGACAAGTGATAGAAAGGCCACACATAAGTACGACAATGCAGAAGGATATTTCTTAGGCAAAACTACCTAGCTGCAAAGTCTTCATGCTGAAACTCAAGAATATATGGCACTTATCTTCTTTTATGTTTCTATATTACAGAAATATCTGTCAGTATGGGTTGCCTTATTTATTTATTAAAAATTTAAGAAATGAAACTTATTAACCTTTATGCTATGCTCCCTCACAGTTATAAATATTTTAATGTATCAACTCAATTTTCTCACTTAGTTTCAAACGATATGTGCAGTTGACTTCACCACTTCACAGGTGAGAAAACTAAGATTCAGGAAGATTAAGTGAATCTGATCAAGATCCTAAAATTAACAAGTTTCAGTGCCAATCTCCTGGACTGACTTGGGCCATGCATTTTAATACTCTGTGAAAACACCACCTTATGAAAAGTTCAAGCATATTTTGGATCTGGGACTGAATGATAAATTGCCATGTTCAAAACAACAGAAAAATGATTTATTAACTAGGTATGAAATAAGTATCCTCTTACCACTTGGAGTTTGGTATGTACCATGGATAATGTACTCAGAGCCTCATTCAACTATTTTATTAATTGTATGTTTATATACATATATAATCATACACATATACACACATATATAGATAGATATACAGATACATCCATATACTCATACACACATATAATACATCCATATATACACATAAACCATATACATATACTGATACATCCAAATATATTATATGAAAATAATTGTGCTGACACCAGTATACAGAGAATACATTCCAAGCTGTGTAGCTTGGAAATGTAGCTGAGGCACCTGCCTCTAAGTAAGATGGTAAATTCATTCCCCTTCCGTGTCCTGGATATACCTATCACCTCTCCCACATTTCTGTGCTTACCTTCTGCTTCCAACTTCGGAAAAATGAGGCGAGGAACAAAGTGAGCCACAATTAGACTTTCATTGCCAATAAACAGGCATTAAAATGAGACTAAAATTGGTCTGATAATTAACTTTAGCAAGCCCATTTTCTTCTCGTCATGGAAATGCAGCTCCCATTGACATCAAGGGGAGGTTCGTGCTCACATGGAGAGAGTGGATTCCCCAGGCATCATGGAGAAAGCTATAAGCTAAGCTTTACAGAATAAATGCCCTATCGTCCTGCAGCACCAGTTTTAATCAACTCTTCTTACATCTACAGTGTGGCTTATTTTTCAAATGGAGAAATATTTTTAATTTGACAAACACGAATCTCAGCTTACACAATGAAACAAATTACTTATAACACCAAGGTCATGCCAAATAGTACTGCTCCATTAGTCTTCGCCCTGTCCCATGAAAGACCGACTATATATTTTAAATGCCAGCTCTCTGTACTTCAACATGCACAGCACATATTTTTGTAGTAGAGTATAATGATAAATGGCATAAAGTATTAAATATATACATTCAATTATAGTAGCTTAAAATATAAGTCAATCAGACATTAGTTCATTAAGACATTTACAAACAGTAAACTTAATTTCTATATATTACACTTTGATTTCTAATGATCTGTCATTCCATAAGGGCTCATCATAATTTCATATAAACTGCATAGGGAACACATATTTATTTATGAAGAAAGTAATCAGTATGAGAAAACAACTACTATCAACCATTGAGGAAGAAGATGCATATGAATACTTTTTTTTAAAAAAAGTGTTAATCTAGCAGTCTTTTCATACTTCATATAGGCACATATGGCGAGAACAATACATAAATTATACTCTCATATGTTTCCAGGCTGTGTTCCTAGCAAGTTACACAATTACACTTAGGTCATGTTGATATGGCTTACATAGTTTGATAATTCTAAGTAAAGATGATAATGTAACACAAATATATATTTCTCCATTGAATGGAGCTTAAACAATCCAATGCAGATGAAACATCATTGGAAAAGAAATTATTTGGGTTATGTATCTTAAGGGATCAATAATTCATTTGAAATGAGATGAAATACTTAACTATTTATCTCATAGTTCTTGGGGATATTTATTGGTAGTTGAGTTCCTTAAAAATATTTCAATATTTATTAAAACTAATATTTGAGTAAAATGATATTTAGAATGTGATTCCAATTTAGAAAAATTTAAGGGAGATCATTGTCCTGAATCTTATCAAAGGAGGACCATAAAATCTGGCATTTTATATATTTCACACAATCGTCTTTTAATGAAGTAAAAGCAGGAGGTTAGTGATATTATTTTATAAGCTTATCACTAATAGATATTAGAAAGGTACTTGGAGTATTCCAAGGGCATTATGCACATGTTTTGCAGTAGCATTAGTAGTTATGATTTATCCTCAAACTTTTTCAACTACAAAATACTTAAAATTATCACATTCTACAAAGTGTTCATCAAGATTCAACCAAACTCCAGAGAGTAGAGCTGCCATCTGATGACAAGACTTTCAAACTCTCACCAGTATAAGAGGAAGATGATCTGAGTCCCTTTGCTTATGATTTTCCACTTTTTTTGATGTTCTTCCTTCTGAATCTACATGTTTGAACTGTTCCTGTATTGTCTATAAGTACTCTAGCATTATCAAGGATTTAGGCCTATACAAATTCAAATGCCTACATAAGTAAGTTTTGGATTAAGAAATGAATCAGAAAGTAGCCTATATTATTTCCCATGAAAGAGACATCAGGATATTTGCTCACCACAGCTGTATTACATTCAGATGGCTTACCTTCCAAACAGTGTCATAGGAAAAATCTATGCCTCTTTCTCTGTCTTTAATTCTCTGTCCCTCTCTCTAACTCTCTCACTCTTGCTTTCAATATAGACTTAAAACTAGCAAACTTATTTATAAGCATATCATAACTAAAGACATACAAACTATTAGTTATTTCAAATTCTCTCTTCTGTTTCCCCAAAAATAATCTTGTCCACTGACTCCTTTTCATGTTATTTAAATTTAAAACAATGATAAAAATATATAATTAGCCTTTCCTCTGCTTGATCTTCTGCTTTGTCCATGTTATAATATTGTTGAAAGAGTTAAAGTTATTTATGTACCCGTCACAATATTTGCTTTCACTTCTAACTATCTAACAAATGTTCCTTGCTAAATTCTCTCAATCCTCTTACCCAAATTTCTCCCTGAATTTAGGGCCTTTGTTACGCCTGTTCCTCCTCTGACCATTTAGCATCACTTGGCATCTTTTCATGTTCTACACTTCTATTCTAGACATCTAACTCATATTTCAGAAATAACTACAATCGTCTTACTTATAACAGGCCCCAGAACATTCCCAGCACAGCAAAGCAATAATTTGGCTTTCTACTACAATTTTCTCAGAGTAGTTCTTCTAATAATTCTTTTGAGAACTTCTGTATTTCTCCAGGTATTTTCATTTTTGAGACAGAGTCTTCCTGTAGTCCCACTGGGCTTGCAATTTGCTCTCTTGTCTAGACTGACCTTTTTCTCATAAAATCATCCTGCCTCTGCCTCCCTAGTGCTGGGTTTAAGGAGTATGTGCATGGCTGTTTTTCTTTTTTTCCTGTTTATTTTATGTATTTGTGGGTATGAGTGAGTATGTACATACATGTATAACATATCATGACACACAGCATGTGTATGTAGGCCACTGAACATCTTGAAATTTAAAGGTCCAGGAGATGAAATTCGTGCTTTATGGCTCGGTGGCAAGTGTTTTACATGCTATACCATTTCCCAGCCTAAGTTTTTATTTTATATATTAATTTTCTGAAAAGTCTGTCTTCTCTCAGTCTGTGTACTCTGTTCATCCCATTCATGCCAGTGATTCTGTTTCAAATAATTGAAATCTACAAATGTAGTACAACATATTTTTCTATATATCCAGGTCTATGGAAATAATTGTATGATTAAACACCACAGAAACATATCCAACTCAAATTTTCCAGATCCATTATGTAAGAGGAAATCAAATTATGTGCTATCAAACAATAACCCAACTCGGAAGTGGAGTTTGAAGGCAGCTGAAGGCCCAGGAGCTAAGCAGTAATGGAGCATTATTTAGGCTGCATCTGTTGCAGGACCCTTGGTGAGGTCGTAGCTTTTAACATATCTTTCTTCATATTTTTGCTTTAAGTCATATAAATTCATTCTATAGAAGCAGTAGGGGTAGTTTGTCAAAAATCAAATCTGGTCTCATCAATCTGGGATAAGACTTCTATTCTTCTTTATTACTCTCAGTTACAAAATCTACCTAATATGAAACAGCCTGTGACCTCTAACCAGTGCAGGTTCTTGATTACTTGATTACTCTTCTCAAGTAACCAGAATATATATCACACAGAACCCAGGTAAATTGAACTCTCTCTCCCTCTCTCTTCCTCTCCTCTCTATCTTCTTCTTCTCTCTCTCTCTCTCTCTCTCTGTCTCTCTCTCTCTGTCACACACACACACACACACACACACACACACACACACACACCCTTATTGGCCTGAGTTTGTATACTTTTTTCATTCACTAAGAACCTAACACATCCTCATTATTCAGGTCAAAAATTTAAATATATACCACTACTAAATAATTGGATGTTGAGATCATTTTCCTAACTGTTACACTTTATTATTTGATGACCAATGTCTGGCTAATATCCCTTCATAGGTGCTAAATTCCTTGAAAACAAGAATTATTTCTGTTACTTCAGTATTGAGTTCACTAAGCTTTGACATAGTAGAGTTTCAGTAAATGTTTGTAGAATCATTTCATGACTCCAAGCTAAAAGTAGAGTCTTATGCAAAATGAAGAGTTGGAGTGCAAATTTGGTACTATTAAGAGTACTAAGATGATAGTCTGAGGGTTTTTATAGAAATATTCCTAGTCATTATACAAATATTAAATAAAATAGTACACAGATTTAAGGGAATCATTTGCTTTCTTCATTGATATCCTATGTTCTTTAGATTATTTTATTGTTTGTTTTACTCTTTACTTTTTCCTGTCTGAAGGAAATAAACGTGTACCTATGTTTTGTTAAGAACTGATTTAGGATCTCTTCCCACAGGGCAGGAGCAAAGGCGAACACCCCTTTAGACAGCATGAGCCTTTGGCTTTCCATTGCTCATTGACCTCACCTGTGTACTCATTTTGGCATTATCAAATATTTTCATGTCAAGTTGCAACTTCTAATTTAATTTTTGGTCATTCCCCTAGCTGCAAATTAGCTTAAGTTAGAAATGTACGGTTTTAGACTGGAGGTAAAAGTTAGTGGTAGGGCAACTACTTAGTGAGGACAGGGTTCTGGATTTGATCTCTAGTGTCCCCCTTAAAAAGAAAAAAGACTCTCTCCATCTTGGTCCTCTCTTTTTCTCTCTCTTTGTCTCTTCTCTTTCCCCCTTCCACAACATTTATGGCTCATTACATTCTAGAATAAAATTGTTAAGGTGAGGTCATAGCACTGCAGGTGTTTAATATGTATCGGTTGTAAAATGCCTACTATAATTCTGCTTCTGGAAGTAACAAGCTGTCCTTCCTTTACACATGTCAGTTATTTGTGTTATTCTTTAAAAGAGATACAGACATTACATATTGGATTAACTAAATAATCTTTAGATATCATCATCCAACTGGATGTTTTAAAACATTTCCAACAAAGTAGGACATGTGTAGGAAGAGGAACATAGACGGCATAGGAATTGAAAATAATGAACTAGAAACCAAAACAAAGAACAGAGTTTCAAAGTTCTGTTTCCTGTAAGTGTGATTATTGAATTCAAAGATTTTTGAAAATATAAGAAAGATGATATTGAACTAGTATATTCCAACCTAACATTTAAAAACCTCTTGCTCAAAGTTCTTTATTTTTCTTGATTTTTCCTTATTCAACTCTATATTATGTATAAATAATTCAAAAACATTTTAAATTTTCCAATTCAAATATGAACTACCTAAAAATTATGCGGCAATTGCTAAATGGCACTATAAAATAAAATGCTTGAGCTGTGAATGTGCAAAAGAATTATACTCAAATACAGTTGTTCAAAGTTTTATGCATGAAATACTGAATTATGAGTTATCAGTCATTTTTAAAAGGTGCATTTTATTTGAAATACTAAAAGATATTCCATAAGAGACAGTAATTTGAACTAAATGCTCCAATACATAGAAGCCATAATGATTGAGCAGGGGGACAAACTGCTATTTTACATTTACTAAGAGCTTCTCCTGATGCTAAAAGTGGAATCTGGATTTTATGAAGTTGGCAAAGTGGCAGGTGTAGGATTTATAAACACATTCTGAGGTTTGTAGTTAATGACAGATTTGTGTTTTAGACTTTCTCTCGTTTTGCTCTTGTGAGTCACAGACCCATTGACTTACACAGATGTGAAAAATATAAAAACTGCGATGAAGTCCTTAGGATGCCACAAAAATTCTGATCATGAGGAAAGTTCTTAATCTTTCATTGTTATCTTCCTCTTATCTGCACAAAAGACAGAGGTAATCTGTTTTTAAAAATAAAGGTAGGGGCTAGAGAGATGGTTTAGCAGTTAAGAGCACTGACTGCTCCTACAGAGGACCCAAGTGCCATTCTCAGTACCCACATGGCGGTTAACAATCATCTATATCTTCAGTTCCAGGAGATCTGGCACTCTCTTCTGACCTCCATGGATGTTGTATGGTATCTATGCATTTGCATATATACAGACATAACACTCATGCACATAAAACAAAAATAATAAAATATTTTAAAAATAAAACTAAAGCAAAATTTGATCACAGATGAAATGTTTCAAGTAAAGAATTGGTCCCAGAAGAAAAAAGATTGCTAATTTTTAAACTCCATTTCATGATGAAAGATTCATAACTGTCATTGTATTTGCTGTAATCAGAGTCAAATGTTAGCAATATTTTATTACATACTATAATCCTGTATTAGTTGCATCATTTGAGAATCAGTGGAGAATCGGGCCTTAGAATCATTCTTTTTCTGATAAATGGTAGCAATTGGAGAAACGTCTGTCAGACAAAAAGTAGTAAAATACAAAGTTTCCACACCACAGTGGAGCAAGAGACAACCATGATTGTCATGTTGGACTATAGAAATGTTCCCTGTCAAACTTTAGACCTAGGAAAGACAAAATTATTTTTAAAAAAATAAGATTTGAAGCTTAAACTGTTTAGTTTTTTATTAAAGAAAGAAAAAGTTCTTGTGTTGATAAACTTAAGAAGGGTGAATACTGGGTTTATGCACAGGATAAATTCAGTAAATTTATATTCACAAGCACTTGTGCATTTAAAAATGATTATACACTTAAAGGTTTCTTAGATATAGAATTTTGACAAACTCAATCATTTTCAAGGAGAAAGTGAGAATAAACGTAGTTATAGATGGGGTCTAGATGATTCAAGAGCCTCTTTACTCTACTGACTCTTTTTTCTAGTTCTTCTGTTTGAACCACATTACCATCTTTTCTATAGGCATAATCTTGCTTCCATATAAAGCTTCTTGACTCAACAACAATCAAAACAGGGCCTTGATTACAAATCAGTGCCTCTTTTTTATTTAAAGTATTTATTGACATTTGAGGAAAAATCTCTTTCCTGTGATTCACTTTCATCATGTCCTAGCTCTTTCTTTCCTTTATCCTCCCTATCTTACAAAATTTTTTAAACTTCAACTTGGTGGGAGAATATGAAATGATAGTGAATTGGCACTTGTTGGACTCTGAAGACTGATGGCAGTTTCTGCATTAGATCTTGTTTTTTGTGGATAATTCAGGTGTCCCATGAGGACTGCCAGTCCAAGCCAGCATCACTAAGGAAAGTAAAAGGTCAATGTTGTTACAGAGCTCCTCCTGGAGCCACCATCAGATACAGAATTGAATGGTTAGGGGAGTATTGCTGAAAATGGGAGGGGGAATGCACTGATGAAAGCAAATCTAAGCATTTGCCCTGATGGTATCTAAAACAGTACTAAGAAAGGATTCTTTGAAGTATACCTTGACATGTTTACCACTTTATAAAATAGACTTAGCTTTTATCTTTCAGTGAGAAATATTGATTAGATTACTGCTTGTTTTACACATGCTAAGGTGAAAAGGCTCTCCTAAGAATTTTAATTGATCCATCATAACTTTTTTGTTAAAGGTAGCTTTCATTTTTTTCTACTAGAAGCTTACTATAATACAGCAATGAGATTATTTCTTACTTCAGTTTGTACAGTTTATTTTCTCTGAAAAATTAATAATACATCTTATTTTATGCTATTGATTATTTAAATGCTCACTGTTGTGGATGTTTCTACCAGACTATTCTATACTCATTCTGTTAAAATACAGTCTTATCTCAAGTTCAGCTGTATATGAAATATTGAAAAGATCATCTATAATTACTAACCATATTGTGGCTTTAAATCTCCAAAAGCAAAACAGAATGAATGGGAGGCTATAGTGCAAAGACTATTTTATTTAAGAAAAAATGCTCTATAATACAAGTTAAGGGTACAACTGTCTTCTTAATCAAATGAAGCGTGCACACATATACGGATTGTTCTCCATTATAAATTTTGTCTGTTACTTCATACGCTATTTTCATTAAATTTTAAGAGAATTTATATAAAAATAAAATAAACTTTAACTTATAATTTTAAATATTGAAATTGGAAACATTTTAGTAAAAGTCATTTAGATAAATAAAATGACATTTTACATTCTTTTTTTTTTTTGGTTTTTAATTATTATATTCTTTCTCTAGAAAATGCTGATAGAAAAGGATGGTCTCAAAAGACCAAATTTGCATGTAAAGCTTGATCTTCTTTTTTCTGGATATAATATATGTCATATGTTCACTTTCCTTAAAATGAAATTTGTACCTCCTTATATATGTAAGTCTTAGTGACTCAGTTCAAACAAGCTGTCCTTTTTTACTGCTAAGCTTGGAGAACACCTCTTGCCACAAAAAATATTTTCTTCAATAGTTTTGTTCAGCTGCACAGGAGAATCAAGCAATGCACAGGTAGAACAATGCATCAAGCTGCACTGTAAAATCAAGCAATGGTACTCTAACATTATTTAAATTAAATCAGCGCACTTACAAAATTGCTCAATGATATAAAACTTTGCTTTATGCCTTTGTGTCTCACATATGATGGTTGTAATTTTCTTACACATTTTTAAATTTTTTTGTATGTAGTCAAATTTTATTTGGAATGTATTTCTGTTTTCTACTTTTTAGGAGATGAGATTTAAGAACTCCTACAGAAAGAGTTACTTGCAATCAATGATTCTGAGTGCTGGGCAAGGAGGAACATCAGTTTTTCTCCAGGGATGTGCTTCCTGATAGGTGTGTGTGTGTGTGTGTGTGTGTGTGTGTGTGTGTGTGTGTAAAATGTGTGTGTATGTGTGTGTGTGTGTGTGTTCATGAATTTGTGAAGAGGTGCACTGGTTAGAGAGAGAGGTGAAAATGAAATAAATACAAGTCAGAAACTTTTAAAAAATTAAATTAAAATAGAAGTAACTAGATTTTATCCATTACTGTGTCTTAAAACATTTGCTCATCTAGTCCTGAATTTTTATATAAAAAGTCCCCTATTGCTGCATATTTGATTATGTTTAGGAGTAGAATGGGTGCTCTTTAGTCTCAATAAAGATTAGTTTCTTGCACAGAGCTCACCATATATCCAAGTTCTAATCAAAGTCTTAGAAACAAAAATACTTTAGGGACATAAGTTTTGCTGCAAGTTTTCCTGTGTTTCCTTGAATGAATGTATTCTCTTGTTTACGTGATGAGACATCAAGGGGACCATGGAGTCCTAAACAAGACCTCTTAGCACATTGACTTTATGGATTGACCAAACCAACTTCTACCATTCTTATGAGTTTCAAAAAATAAATGAACAGCACTGTATGGCTTAAATCACACCTTTAACCATGGGAAGAATTTCTCCTGGCCAAATCGATATATCTCCAATAAAAACAGCTTGTTAAACTTAAAAATAGAAAAGCAAAGTGAATGGGCTAGTATGAACCAGGTGTTTCTTCAAATCAAAGAAGATATTCTATTTTTAAAAACGAACAAGCAACATGGCTGCACTGATTATTGGGTGTTTTTATCACGTAGTCTGACTTTCATAGGGACATAATTCTCAGCAATTTTACTTGGTGTCAAGTGAAAGATTGGGAAAACAGCATGATCTGGCTGGAAGAACATAGAATGAAAGCTGAGACACTAGAACTATTTTATTAATGCTACTCTTATTTTTTCAGTAATAACAGAGTTCAAGTACCTTTATAAATACAAGGTGGTTAATCAATATTTTCAAAATCAATACATGAATTTAGAAATCATATTAAAATGAACTCTATTTGCAAATTCATAATAGTGCCTTCACATTAATTGTATATATTCCTTTTATAATATAAAAGCATCAACAATTAACTCACAGTGAAAGCCATTGTTTTCTGTCAAATTAGGAACTACATTAAATTTTAATTGTTGGTCTGTGGAAGATGATCCAGATCTTTATGCAAATAATAGAATAATAGTTAATGTAATCAAGATAGAATTTCATTTTTATTTTTAATTAATTATTCTATTTATTTATTTTTGAGGCAGGGTCTCACTAGGCAAACTCCCTATGTTGATCAAAGTAGCCTTGATCTCTTAGACATCTACCAGCCTTTGCCTCCAGAGTGCTGGGACTAAAGACATGTACTGAGACACACAATCCTAGAACTTTTATTTTTAAAAGAAGTAATTGTACAATGATCCAGAATTCGTGTGTTGTCCTTTTTAACATTAACTCTGTGGCTAAGTGGATGAAACTAAACTGGGAAGAGGATACACTTGATGGTATATGACTGTTCTTTTCACTCTTTTTGTGTCTCTTCCTTCAGTAACTATGGTGTCTAACCCTGCCATGTTGCTTATCTCCATAGACTCTCTACAGGTGACAACAGGAAGTCAATAGAAATGTTCAGAGCGAAGCAACATAGACAGCTGAGAGAAGTGCGTCTGTTTAACACTGCCACAATTAAATGACTAGCTTTGTCAACACGGTTGACAGTCACATTCTGTAATTTGCATTAAAGGCTCACGTCTTTAATCCCAGCACTAAGTGGGCAAAGATCAAGGCCACCTTGGCCTACATACCAATTTCCAGGCTAGCTGAGCCAACATGAGCACTGTCTAGAAAAACATAAATAGATAAAAGAGTATTTTGCTTATAAAACATTTAGTATAATTGTGTAATTCCCTTTGTGCTCACAAGTAAGATGAGAACTTTTTTGTTTTGTTTCAAGGAGGGGTTGTTTCTTGCTCAACGGTTCTATGTTTCAGAACATACATAAATAAGCTAACTTTGAGGATTATGAAAACATACTGTTACTGACACTAACGTCATATTCTAGTGAATCTTTTAAAAAGTTAATAACTGTACTTAGATGTGGTCCATCCTCTCATGGATATTATATTAACCTAACCTTTATCCTAAGGACATAAAGCTGAAATGTGTTACCTCGTTAATCCTTTCACATTTACTCATGAGTCAATAGAACAATAACAGTAGAAAAAAATGTTATTGAACATTTTTTACAGGACTAGAACTAAATTAAAGGCTTTATGTCAGTTAATTTGTAGAGGCATCACAGTAGCCTTGTGAAGTGAGATTGCTATCATTTTAGAGAAGACAAACTAGAGACTATGAATTAGAGAAACTTTTTCTAACACAATACAACTGTTATGTGTGGTCATGGTATGAGCCAGATATCTCCAGGTTCTTGGCCTCTAATCAAGAAATTGAAATGAAAGCTTTCAAATTTTCAGAGTAGGAATTTTTTTTTCAAAACTGAACACCCCCCAAAAGTAGCCAGAAATATATACATACACTTTCAGGGGTGACTGCACTGAATTTTGTTGGAAGCTTCCTTGTATGCAGGCCAAGAAAAGGAGGACTTTGTTTACTAGGAGCATAGTCTGAGTTGTTGTATATTTTGATTGACAGATTTAAATTATATATTGTTTTACTTACTGAGCATGTTCCTTCACATAGTACATCTGAGTTTAATAACATGCATAAACAATTATGTGTAGAAGGAAAATAGTAAATGGGACTGTTCCTAAAATTTCACTTAGAAAATACATTATTTTCCTTATTGCTTTGCACCCAAAACCAGTCTAGGCAGAATCTATACATCATTTTAGGTTTCAGAAGATGTTCTGTGAGATATTTGAGTAGAAATAAGGCATTTTGAAGAGATTGCTAAGAGAAATATTTTAATTGTTTAAACAGGTAGATGTACAGCCTGAAACAGATGAGGGTACTAGGTGGTCAACAAGTTGCTAGTTGCACTGTTCAAGGATAGGCATGAACACAGCCCCAACCAAATAGAGCTCCAGGTTGTTAAGCCACCACAGTTGCCTAACCAGCCCTGTGGTTATAAAGACCATCAAAAACATGGCACAAGGAAACAAAATCACTCAGTAAATGTTATCTAATGATGGTATCTGATCTTAATTTTTTTTAAATAATCAACTTTTCAATCCAAATTGCAAAAAAATACAAGAATTTTCAAAGGTACTTTTATAACCAGGAAATCAGGACTCAAAATGAGTAAAGTGTAGACAATGATACTTCATTTTCTGAAAAACGTGGGAAAGAAAGGCAGACTTGTCAGTCTTCCTGCTATTATTCCAAAGCTTTTGTGGTTTTATCTTACAGTTATGTGGGCTGCATTGTTAACTGTGAGTTGAGTCTTCTGATTTCATGTCTCTTTGTAGTTTTTAATATTCTGTATTTTTGACATTTTTTTTATAAATAGAGTAATTTGAATTCAGTATTGTGGTGATTGTTTATAGTTGAGTTCAGCTGCAGATAATGGAAATGTCTTTTATAAAAAGTATCATTTTATTAAGCTGAAGGTGGGCTTTGTTCCCTTGATAACTTTTTGACATTGAGACTGCCAAAGAAGATGGATTTGTATTTTGAGTGCTTTGAAGTTGGGACAATTTAAATAAGTGAAATTTCAAATGTCTCATTGAAACACAGCAAATTCCTTCATTGCCTGAAGCAGATAAAGAAATAAGAAGTCTGACTCATTTGAGTTCTACTTCTAAAGCTATTTTAAATTTGTAATCATGGACTATTCATATGTCAGGACCTTTAAGGTGTAGCAACATGCTTAACTGAAAAGCAGTATTGTGAATGCTTTTAAATTAACAACTTTGTTTTTTTCATTGATTTTTAACTCTTTGAAGACTGCTTTTAGATTTTAGACTGAAGTTTTAGAAAATAAGGTCTAAAAAGATGTCAATCTAGGTAGTAAAATTACCACAAGAAAGGGGTCTTTTGAACAAACAAAGCCTTTCCACATTTCTCTCCCAGTGTTTATGTTTGAATAATTAGGTAAAATCAATGCTTAAAAACAGTTGACTGAAGAAGATCTTAAGATATAGTCTGAAAGTAGACATAAACATCTTCTCCACTTATACTTATAGAAGAATTAATATTGATTCTGACTTCAGGGCAATAAATAGTCACCAAATAAACAACATCACAGATGTGATGCACCAATGTATCCAAGTCTATGAATAAACCTTTTTTTTTTTCAAAAACTGTACTTTCCCATAATTCAAAAAACATGGTTAGCCACAAAACTCAGCCTTCCTCCAGCACCAAAAGATCAATATACAGCCTCCACTGGAGAATTATTCTCCATGAATATGACTCCTGACTTCATCCACTAGCTACGATACATTTGATTGATATAACCTTGAAACAACTTTAGGACCAAGCTAAAATAAAGGTTTTTGGAAGCTAGAGACATTACTGAGGTTAAGAGTACTTTTTCTTCCATAACACCTAGTTCAGTTCCAGCACCTTCTTGGCAACAAGAAATCATTAATAATTCTAGTTCCAGGAAATCTATCACCCTTGGCCTATGTGAGTTTTGACTGTATGTGGTACACTTAAATACATCAACGCAAAATAGTCAAATATATACAAATAAATAAAAAATTAAAAAATCTAAAAAAGTTTTTAGAGCACACATGTAACACTATATTCTCCAATTTTCTTTTAAATTTATAATATTTCATTGAAAATAAGATACTGGCGATTACTACCAATTGAAATTTATTGATCCTCTACTCATATTTTTGAAATTTTTCTGTTGGTGTTTGGTTAAAAGCAAAGAAAATGTTACTAAAATAGTAACATTAGATTTTTACATCCCAGTCTTCCATGTGCAAAGCTGAAGGCTATATAACAAGAAACAGTGCCAAACAGGAGAAACTCTCCCTTGAGTTATTGACCAGGGTGGTCCAAGAGACTCCCCAAAGTACACAGACTATATTGCTACATCTCATGATTGCCTCTCAGAACTTGAAGGTAGCACCCCATTACTGACATGATATACATTGGAGCAATGAAGTTGGAACTGACCTGGAAGCCACATCCCTTGAAGGACAGATTTCATAGATCTGGAGAGCACTATGCAAGTTGCTAAGGGAGAACATCAATTGATGTCCTGACATTTGCTTCATGACCAAATAAGCACACTGATGACTGCCACAGCATTTGACACTGGTGGGGTGGAGTGACACTGTTAACTTGGGGGCAAGATACTTTAAGTCCACTCAAAGGTGGGAAATTCATGTGTGTTACTGTAATCATAGGCAAATGGCTGAGGAGATCATAGATCTTAGAGAAACCCCCAAGACTGTCACATATCTAGACTAATGTAACTTTTTACTAAGTGCAAATTATGTATCCTTACACTTATAGTCAAGTATCCCAGTCACCACTCATAAAAAAGCTTCTTTTTCACCAGATGGAGACTACTACAAAATACCAAAAGTGTTAACACACAGGCATTCCATGTAACTTGCCCAAGCTTAAGTGTCACATCTTTAATGCAACCTACACACCTAAGGTTCAAGCAACATAGAACAAGGGATGAAGACTACATTACTGAATCTCTCAATTCTCATTAATGAAGCTCCTTCACCCAACAGTGTGCCAGGAATTAATAAAGGTCACAGTAAACCAAAACATGGAGATTAAGAGTATGTAGAGTGTGGGTCCCTCAACAGGACTCCTATATTAAGCTTCACTAACACAGGGATCAAGGACCATTGCCAAAGAGGGGGCAGAAAGATTGTAAAAGTCAGGGAGCAGGTACATGACCATATGGAAATAGAATCCTAGAAGCTCTTGAAATACTGTTCATATGAACCTACAGCAATGGTGTCCATATGCTCAGGACCCATACAAACTCAAGCAGACAAATTGCCAGCATGGAACTGGGGAAATTGCAGCAGACCTCAGTCTTTGCTGAAGAAAGATTGGTAACTGATTACTGTTGGTTGAGGAAGAGCTGATCTTCTTAAAGCAAGGGTCTACGAGTAGGCTGCCTAAACCTCAGTGGATGAATTTGCATTGAGGAAAGCCCTGGGACACTAACTTGAACCAATACGCTTTAACAGAAATGACAGAGTGAATGTCAGAGAGCATGGCCTTTTTGGAGGGGTGGGCTGTGAGGTGGTGCCAATGAGGAAGGAGGTATGAAAGTGATTAAGATTGGCTGAGATATTTTAAAATAAAACATAATTGAATAAGAATATTTGATAAAATTTTAAAAATCTAGAAATAATTTAATCTCCACATCCTGTTTAGTCCTATATTTTGGTTGCTCTTGGAACAAAGAGTAAACTAAAGAAATGGTAAAACAAAATGGAAAAGAATTGCCCCATGTCTTTCATTTGCAGAAATTCATTTTTAATTTAATAGATGCACTAAGGATTTCATCACAGTTAATTCTTAGTGATCCATTACTGTGAAGGTTGTAGCCAGTTTTGATTTCACCACAGTACTGGGACTTTCACATCTTTGAGAATACAAAAGTTCAAAATATATATGAAATGTTTCATTCAAAATATGAAATCAGCTCTCACTCATCTTATTGTCAATATTAATGTTCATCTTTCTGACCTTTTACTTTGGCAGTAACTAGAACAGAGCTTTAAACAACAGTCACCGTACAACACCTGAGTTACCTGTCTAGTTAGCCTTAGTGGGGGATCATTTCTTGCCTAGAAAGAAGATTTTCACAGCTTTCCAGGATATATTCAGAGTTTTCAATCTTTGGAATTTTCAGGAGTGTTAGATGGAATCAGGTTCTTCACAATCCAAGGCAATTATTCACTCTTGTATATCTTTGGATATTGAAATAGATGTGATTTTATTTTGATTTTTTCTTAATAATTTCATATTTGTAGATACTGCATTTTGATCAAATCCACTCTTTCCTCTCCCCACAGTTTCTTCCCCATCACTACTTTTCCCTCCAAAATTAGTATTTCCTTAAACTCACTGAGTCCACTCATTTTTTGCATGGGTATAGGACCGTCTATAGGAACATGTGTAGCCCTGAGGGAACTACATCCCTCATGAAAACTTATTCTCTCTCTTCTAGCAGCTATTAATTGCTAATAGCTCCTCCAATAAGGGTAGGTCTTCATAAGTCTCTCTCCCATTTTTGCTAGAATGTTGGTTGGCTTGATCGTTTGCAGGTTCTGTGTAATCAGTCACAGCTACATGAATTCATGTATACAATGATGCTGTCATGTCCATTAAATAATGCTTTGCTGAAGATGTCCACTACCTTTGGCTCTTACATTTTTCCCAAGACTTCCTCAAGTATAATCCTTGAGCCTTGGAGAGAGAACATATGAGTAAGATTCCATTTAGAGAGGGGCAATACACAGTCTCTTAGTCTCTACATGTTGACCGTTTGTACATATTAATCCTCATCTACTGGAAAAAGAAAATACGCTGCTGAAGGTAGGGAAACACACTAATCTATGGGCATAAATAAGAATTTAGGGAGAAGTGAATTGCTAGGTCCATTTAACAGAATGATGTGCGGTTTCTTCTAGGGCCCATGCCCTAGTCTGTCATGTTTGTCATCGCACCCCTCACAGTTAATTATGAGCTACATTTTGTTGAGTGGGTTTTAAATCCAAGCAGAAAGTGATTACTCCCATGACATTTATAAAGCCACCATTGCAAAAGGTAGTCATTATTGCATCTCACGTGGTTCACAGCTATGGAAGGCTGATGTCTCGTATACTTTGGATATGAAAGTAAACTTTTGTTTCTGACATCAAAGTCTTTTCTTCTGCTTTCATTTCTAAAACTTTACATGTACAAACGCAGTCTGAAGGCATGGTCACTTATGCAATAAGTTTGTAGTGAATTATTCACTTTATGCAGTATGAATCTAGAGAGATCTCCCCAGCCATAAGCTTTGATCAGGTTTATAGCATCAAATGTGTCTTCTCTCTACTGAAATAGACCTTAGATTCAATGAGAAAGTAGTTAGTTACCCATAAAACATTCATGTTACTACTGCACTACTTGTAGATCAATGTTGTAGCACATAGATCTACAGTGAGTAAGATCATTATTTTCCTGGCTGATACAGCATCTTGTGGCATTCTGAATGCTAGATACCAACTAAGAAGCTCCCAGTTCAGTTCCGGTTTAATTTCTGTGTCCTGTTTCTAAAGTGTCTAGTGTCTTCAGCAATAGGGTCTTTCCATTCTGCTCTCAGAGGCAACCAAGTGCAATGTGAATAGCTTCTATTGTTTTGAGAAGACTACTCACATGAAGCAAGTCTTGAACCAGATTTTTTTCTTATCAGTGGTGTAATAATATATTAATCCATTAACCATAGTTTGAAATTATCATGTTTATTATGTTCTGACCATACACATTGGTACCTCTACATTCCAGGAGGCAGGAAAGGACTGTGATTTGGGTTAAGACATATTCAGAGAGGCTGGTTGGTAATGATAGTATTTCTTTTTATTTGAATCATTCTAGTGGGACAGGTTCTGTGTTAATATTAATAGGTTAATGTTAATGTGATCTCATTCACATCTTTGTAATCCTTTCTGTAGTCTTTCAATAAACTTCAATATCATATTTTCTAAAGGCGAAACTGAAAACTTGAGAAGCTTAAGAGTATCTATTAGAATTATAATCCAAATATGGTATGTTAGGGTTCTTTGTGTCTGTGTGTATGCATACTTGTGCATGCGTATGCATTTATATAATAAAAGGAGGTTACTGGAATGACTTAAAACTGATATAGGTTAGGTCATTGAAAAATTTCCACCTTCATGTTGGAGAGAATGAAAGCCTGGCAGTTGCTTAGTCCATGAAGTTCACTATTTTATCAGCTTAATCTGGTGTTGTAAACTTTCTTACAAACTTCCCACAGAGTCAGTAGTATTCAGTCCATGTTGAAAGGCCAAAGAAACTCGAGTCTGATGTTAGTAAAGGATAACTGAAAGAGCAACAGAGTAAGAGACACTTATCAGCAAGAAGTGCTGGCAAAAACCAGCAGAAAATATTGTTTCCTCAACCATGTTTATATCTGTGATTAATTAAAGAAGTTGCTACGAACTCTGGGTGGGTCTTTTATACTATTAAGTTTTCCTAGTTACTTATGAAGAGGCACATCTCTTTTGATTCCCAGATCCCATCAAGATGACAGGCAAAGTTAATCAACATAAGTATGCAACTCTGGAACTCAGCAATATTTTTAAATTTCATTTTTGTTATGTGTCTATACATGTGTGTCTGTTTGTTGGTATAGTTACCTCACTGCATGGAACCATGGAAAACTGAGATGTTGGATCTCTCTGAAGCTGGAATTATGAGCCACCTCACATGGTTACTTGGAATCAAACTCAAGTCCTCTGCAAACGCAGTAAATGCATGTTCTTCACCTCTGAGCCATCTCTGTAGCCCTCAGCAATTTTTTTAAAGAAAAGATTGACCTTCCTTCATCCATTTCTGTCTAGGCTGTGTCATGACTAAATATTCTTAGGCTCTAACTAAGCTGTAACAACATTTGTTTTTCTACAAGGTGTTTGCTCTGATAATCTAATGTGAAATATTTAATGCTTCTGAACATCTAAATGTTATAATTTTGTCATTGATCTGAGTTGTCACTTTTCTGCCTTTCATATGAAGTTATAATAAATATATTGTGAAATTTACAACAATTTACTACATCAAACGTAATTTCACACAAACATGATGTTCAAGGAGTTCTAAGGTATAACAGACTACATACTTTTTATAAATTCAAACAGGTTTAATTTTTCTGAAAATGCTCATGTGCCTCGAGCACACTCTCATCTTAGGAGAGGAGGAACTGCCAGGAGACATTATGCATTTCACGACTCACACGGTTTATTAAACACATCATAACACACATCCTAAATCACACAACATCTCCAAAATTACTATTATAATTATATCAGAGTCCGTGGCATCAGTGCCATTACCAGAGTCCAACGAGATAGTCGGGTCCCGGTTCAGGAACGCTGGGCGACGTGACTCCAGGCTGTGGCCGTCACAGGTTCGCGGCTAGGGGCGTGGTGTTCCTCTGTCTTGCGGGCGTCGGAGATGGTCTGCACGGAGGCCGGAGGAAGATGCTCTGACTCGGGAACGGAAGGGCACCACTGCTCCTGGTCCGTTCAGGCTGGCTTCCACCGTTCGGGCTGGTGGAAGGAAGGCTCTGGGCTACAAGGTGAGGCGCTACTGCTCTCTAACGGAGACTCCAGAGCTTCTAAGGTCATGTTCTCCACCACCGCTTATATACCATTTTTATCTCACATTCTAGGGTTCACACATCTGTTCAATTACCTCATAGCTACTTTATCTAGTCCTCCGCACCGGGGATGCTCTTTACCTCATGCGAGGGACTAGATGTGGCAATCACGAGGACTTCTTCTTATCTATCACTGCACACGTGAGGGTTTCATACAGACATTCTCTGCTCCACCCAACTTGTCAGCTTGAAGCATATGCTGGCAGGTTAAAGTGAACCTAAGAACGCTGGTATTGCATTCTTTTTACTTATGATTTTTATAGTGAGTTCATAGCACAATAAGTTCACAACAAACTTAAGACTGGTCCATTTTACATGCTAGTAACATCATGTTAAAAGTTTGTCTAGGAATTCACTGCTTGTGACATTTATTAAAGAGAAAGATTAAATTATTCATTATCTCCTACCGTTTTCTTCTCATTTCCTAAGAAATCAGTTTGCTCCTAAGTATTAGCTATAATCTTAAAGCAGCTGAAGCTAACTGGAGTCTAGATACAGGAAAGATTTTCAGAAGAGATGCCCATATGTAAATTATTTGTAACCGAATTCAGGCTGCTCCTGATGTGAGGTATGCACAAATTGTCTAGCATCTCAGCTCCATTTTTGTGTCCTTTCCCACAGTTCACACACACACACACACACACACACACACATACACACACACACACACACACACACAAGCCATACTCACACCACACACACAGTTGTGCACACATCCTTTCTGGGGTGGAATTATGACTTGTCTACTTAATTTGGTTGGGCCTGATGTTTATATCTATATCCTTTATCCCTGCCTCTGTATGCATTTATACAGTTCTGTATTTAATTAACAGTTTTTAATATTTGCATCTGACTCTGTTCTACCTGTAGCTCTTAGAATTCAAGATACTATAATTATACTAGTTGACAATATTCTGTTCTTTTTCTCCAACACTGCATGAAGTCAATGGAAAATGTCAGTGGAGTTCTGAGAGTGATTCTTTGCTTCAGATATTCATTATTTATTTGTTTGTATCCATCTCTTTAAAAAAATCTTCATATAATAACCAGATGTTTCATTTCATGTGTTCTTCTGTGTCTTCTCTTTACAATTCCACTGCATTGCAAATCCAGAGTGCTCTACACTGACCACCATACATCATAAGTGCTACCAGTTAGGTACTGACTCAATTTCTGTGAGGAAATTACAATTTATTTAGAATAATTTTTAAGATTAAATAGATATTTCCCCTGAAGAAGTCTCAGCTGAAGGAAGTTTTATTTCATTATTTCCTCCGTTTCTAGGAAACAATATAATATACCTTTATAATTTGCCTATGTTTGAAGATCTAGGCTTTGATCTTCCAGAAACTTCAAGCAGACCATCTTGGTTTGGCAATGTTTTATATGATAACAAATTTTGCCCTGAGGTGATTGCATTCTGATACAAACTTTCATTGATCCCATAAAAAGTCTTTTAATTCCTAAATAATCAATGTCAGATTAATATAAAATGAAGAAAAAGTAGTGACAAATTTGCCAATTATGCAGTTCTACTGTCCAGAAAATTTATTAAAAATGCAGTGGTACATGTATGCTGAGAACTTGTGTGTACACCAAATTTCTTCACTGATGAAGGTCTAGAACTCAACACAAAGCCCATTAGTATATTTGTAAAATTAAAAAAAAAAAAAACCTAGATGTTAGTATCCTTAATACAAAGGCTAAAAGTAAAGTAGAAATTTTTATTCTTCTTTGTTAGTAGAGAAATACACAACCTACTTCTGCACAATAGACTTTCAAGATCTTAAGAAAAGGGGAAAAAAAGAGAAAAGAATAAAGAATGCACTTTAGTAATGAAACACGTGCTTAGTGATGTTAAACCTCCCCTTGATTGTTGCATTTTTACTTTCCCACAGAGCTTTTATGTGTTACAAAGATGTTGATGTTGTTCTAAGCTAGGCTTCATTCCCCCGCCCCCCCCATATATGCAGGATGTTTACAGGGATGCAAATTGGAGCACTTCAAAAACATTTATGCTAACATCAATAACTGCTTAGGAGCATGTTCCTCTCTTTTAGCCCCTTTGATCTGGGGGCGATCTAGAAAGGAGAATAAGCCTGCATGCTCCATCTCCTTTTTCTCCCATGTGACTTTGAAACTGGTTCTTTGAAAGCCAATTGCCCTGTATGGTGTGTGTAACCTTTTGTTCCCTGCTTGTGAGGCAGGAGTCCAGTTTCACTATTGTTGACCCAGTCAGACTTGATCTCTGAGGAGTCACTGAGGTGGAATAGTAATCACAGGGTGAATGCTATCAGGGTAAACAGGTAACAAGAGGATGAAACCCCATGAGCCAGTATCCTTAAAGACAGGTTGCATTCTTCCATGGAAGTCTCCCCCATTCCTGGTGAGAATTTTTGACCAGGTCCTCCCCAACACTGCCATTCAGGCCCACACTGGGTCTGGCAGCATTTCTTCAGGTTAAAGAAAACAAGTATTTTGGGAACAGTATTCGAGCCGGATGTATTTTCAGTGTCAACCTGCTCCTGGCTAGAGCTTGCCCACAGGATCATAGCGCTTCTGAGGAAAGGAAATTGTAAGGCTGCTCCCACTGACAGCCACGCAGAGACTCTGCAGGCAAACTTCTGGAAGAGTTCCAGTCATTACACGTTTGGAAAGGGTTTCACACAAAGGTATTTTGTGCATGAATGGTCTGGAGGAATAGGTTTCTGGACCAACTGGTGTGTAGCTAATTTTGAAAAGTCAGTTTACCATAACAATTATTTTATGGGCTGTAGAGCAAATCTCATTAAAGAAGGAAGGGAATTGTAAATTAGAAGAGAAGCAAACACATTAATATGTCTAATGCTGTATTTTTTAACATGACCATTACAAATAGGATTAAGAAAACAACTTTATCTTAATTTTTTATTATGTTTATTTAAAAATAAAAATTAATGTTAAGTGGAGATTTTCAAATATGTTGCATCTCAATTTCATCTGGTTATTCACAAACATTTATAGAATGCCTGCTAATTTGTTTCAAAATTCTCTTCAAAGGTTTCCTAATTACTTCACCAGCTTACTCAATTATCATGGCCTCTTTTGTTTTGTAGAAATATTTTGAAATTCTGATGTATCAGTATTTTATTTCTCCAGTGGCCACCCACTTTCTTCTAAAATCTGTTTGGAATTAAAGCCAGTTGCCTAAGGCTTTTCTTGATAGCTATTAGAGAAAATAAAATATGCATGTCCAATTGCTTATCATGCTTTAACAAGAAAATGCTCAATACTATTTTTGGTTTCATTTATTTTTAAAAATTTTAAAATATAGGATTTCATGTGTAGTTGGGGAAGAATGAGGTGGATGAAACTGCTTATCTACTGTAACTTAGAGTGTGACATATTCTAATACACAGGAGAACATGTTAAAGTAGTTAATGCAGTTTTTAATAAAGAATATAGAAAGAAGTGTTTCACAGACTCAGAAATGTTTAATATAATCATTACCTTATGAACACGTTGTGTAGAGAACATCTTAGGTTCAGATTGCTCTCCAAAACTTTCTGAAGGACTTGAGGAGCACACTCAGAGGATACTTCATTACTTAAGCTTTTGTTGTTATTATGGGTAACATTAATATTGATTATGGTTCCAACTCAGTTGCATTTGTACATATTTGACTTTCCTTCTCAAAGACTGAAAAAAGAACAGCTTACAATAATGTGTGGAAAGTCATATTTACTTCTTCATCAACATAAGTAAGAACGATTCCCATTTTTAAAAACATTCCAGGATTTAAAGCCTGTTCCGCTCCCACGAGGAAATTTACTTTCATCTCAGTGTAAATAGGTAATGATTCTCAGGAGCTGAATTCAAGGCAGTGCTGCTGGAGATTGCTGTATACTTGCTGTGTTATAAGCCTCATGCATTCAGGGATGAGCTCACCACCCACTTGTGCTCAGTTATAATCCCTTATTGAATTATGCTTCTTGCATTGTGTTCCTACCTTTCACCTATCACCTGTCATCTATCTGTCTAATCTTTCTATTTACATTTTAAAATATAGCTTTTTATAGGTTTCTTTTTTTACTTAATTCTCATATAATAACCAGAATTTATCAGATTGTTCATGTTATATTAAAGATGAACTTCCGATGTCTTCAGGTGTTTAACATACAGAATGACTTGGTTACAGAATGTGAGTCAACTGATACTTCAATGACAACAATGCATAGTACTCTTAGTCTACCAGGTCTTGAAGCTTTGCAAATGCTTTTCAGTATCTGTTTTCAGTATGCACATTTCCTCTCTTTACACAAGAAGTGTCTACTAATGCTTCTAAACATAGTTTCAACATATTGTGAAATTCTATAATGTTTAATTTTCAGTAGGAAAAAAAAATATTTAAAAGATTGTGATTTTTGAAATATTCCTACTTTTATTTAATACTTTAGCTTATACATGATAATGTTTTAATTGCCATAAAATGAATATAAATTAAGTTCATTTAGTTAGAGAGATGAGAATTTTTAAGTTATATCATATTGGACATGTTATACCTCATGTTCTAAATAGTTTGAATTTAGCCTTGTGAATAGTCAGATCACAAGAAATTTCACTTTGTTTCCTCTTCCATTTAGTATATTCTTCATATTCAACATATATAATTGCCTTTTGAGCACTGAATCTCTATGCAAAAAACCCTTTATAATGTAAATGAGAGATACTTATTTTGCAACTCAATATTCATAGAATAGGTGCCACATGACAAATTCATTTTAGAATTTAATCCTTTGAAATGTTTCTATTCCCTAAAAATACTAACATTCCTCTATTACATAAAGTAAAATAGAACTCTACACTGTCAAAACACTAAGAATTTAAAACTGAAGTTAGCATATAATAATGGCAACTATATTCTTTTCACAGGCACTGTTTTATTTCTTTTAATATTGCTTCAGTTTTTCTTTATCTGTTTTAATAATCCTTTATTTCAATACTCAACATTTTCAGAAATATGTAGATATTCATGGAGAAATAAAAAGGAAATAACTAATTCTGTTTTCAAATTACAGTACATACCTTCAAGCATTTTTATTCCAAATGCTCAAAATCAGTTTAGATTAAAAACAAGTAGAAGAAAAACACTGAACTCAATAATGACATTTCAAAAAATAAAGAATGACTTTGATGAGAGGATTTATTATTTTAAACTCTACTGATATTAACAAAATATGTTCCAGGTTTAAAATATGCTGTCAAATAAATTTTATTTTAACCTCAAAACACTTTTGAGAGAAGTAATAACAGAAGCTCACTCAATACTGCCTTCCCCAAAGAGCTCAGAAACTTCAAAATTCTGATGTATTTTATGATCTGATCATTTCATAATAGAGGAAATAAAGTCTTAACTTTTTTATAATTTCATACTTAAATACTGGTTTTACATTACTTTTATACCTTCCTTGCCCCCTCCAAATATTATGTTCCTCTCCTCTTAATTTCTTGATCTCTTTATTAGTTATTATTGTTACATATAGTTTAGATCTGACAATTTAGGATTGGACAACAAATTAGGGTTCTCATTCCTGAAGAAAATTGGTTCTCTGTCCCTCAGCAGCCATTCTTACCTGGAACTCTTCATCTGGAGGTGAGACCCTGTGAAATGTCCATCATCTACACTGTATCTCTGCTGGTGTTTTTATGCAGGTTTTAACATGTTGTTGAGATTTCAGGTATGCACTTTCCCAGTCGTGTCTCAAAGACACTATCTAGCAGCATATATAGTTGTAATCTCGCTTTTACAATCTTTCCTTGCCTCTTCCAGGATATTCTCTGGGTCTTACATGTTGGGGTTGCATTATGCATTATGGATCTCCATCTCCATGGGGTGGCTGTTGTGCACCAGCAGTTCCAGAGAGCTGAGAGTGAACGAATAGAGCCTCAGGCGGCCCAGACAACAAAGGGAAAGAACTCCAGGGAGACTGTGTAAGTGGACAGCTCATTTACTGAAATCAAGGCAGGAGTTTATATAGGGAGGCCTGTCTGGCTATTACTGAAGGTAAGAAAGTTGGAGGCAGGGACTTTAAGTAAAGGCAAAAAAGGTTCTAGGGCTGAACCCTGACAATAGGGGTCAGGTGAAGCAAGTGGTGAGGAAGGAGGAAATGAAACTTTATGCTATATCTGCAGTGGATTCCTAGGTCCTAGGCCATAGCTTCAGGCAGAGCAGGCGGTCTCCTACCCTATGCTACTTGCTCAATACCTTTTGCAGTAGGCCTTGGCCCCACAATGAAAGTATCATTTGAAGATCGAAACATCATGGTCCTTAATTCTCTGCATTTTGATCCATCTTGAATCTTTGTAATTGTCTTCACCTGTTTCAAAAAGAAGCTTCTTTGGCGAGAGCTGATAGCTGCACTTATCTGTGGATATAAAGATAAGTATTTAGAATGTAGTTAGAAATTATATTGGTTTAGGTAAATGGCTGTAGTTGGTTTTCCTCTAAGGTCTATGACTTCTCCAGTCACAGATATTTAGCTAGGTTGATATCACCAGGCATCAATCCCCTTCTACTGAGGAGGTCTTAATTCAATTAGACGTGGCTGCCCCCAAGATGAAGAGGGGCACCAGTGCTTGTACCTTGCTGGGCTGTCACTGTTACTTACAGGCTTTACATCTGGTTAGGAATAGTGAATGCTTCTCTCCTTTGCAGGTCATGTAGCACCTTCCCATATTATGAGGCCTAGTCCTTCCAGTTCAACTCAAACTAATTTCTCCAAATCCTGTATCCAAATTATGTGTTGTCTTCATCAATAGATTTTTACCTTAAAGTGCTGAGATGCAACCAAGGGAAATGGGAAATGGCAAGAACTTAAATTGTTTTGGGAGTCTCTTAGATTACCATGACCAACATTTCAAAGGGAGGTTTCTCATGTGTCCCATGCCTGACACTGGGTATTTTGTTAGTGTTTGACTAAACACACACACACACACACACACACACACACACACACACATTTTTTAAAAGTAAGCTTATAAGATATATTCACCTAAGAATTTTTCTGATATCTTTACTACTGTTTATTGTCACTATCAAAGAAAAAATAAGACAATTAGGACTTTAGGTGGGGATAATTTAGTGAGGGTCATACAGAGGGAGAGAGAAAAAAGAGATGTGTTCATCACTCAGTTGTCTTGTAAATCTTATTCAACGGTTAATTTGCTTAAGTTCTTTTGTAAAGTGTCTTAATGTAATGATGGCTCAGTTTCTTCATCTATAGTCTCATACGTTCTGAGTAATATAGTAAAATTAATAATATAGCTCTTATAAAACAAGTTTCTGGCATGTAATATATTAACTATTTTTTTTTAGTGAAAACAGTTATCATTTGTCAATCTTTGCTAAGGGGACATATATATTTATTATATGTTATCTAGAATTTTGCTGAAGGCAAAAAGAAGGATTTTGTAAGGTGTGTTGTCACTATAATTGATAGAAGCAGTCAGAAAAGGTTGCTCTGAATATGACAAGAAAATTAAATGTGATTTTTAGGCAGTTATAAAATAATTGCAACTTCAGGGTTCCTAGTAAAACCTCTAGCAGTTTACTTAGAAAGTCTCTAATTAATGACCGTTTCTTCAAAAGTCACAAAACCCCAAGATGTTTCTGTGAATATCAGTATTCCAATCTGTGTTCTTGTAAAAAGTGACTTAAAATTGAATGAAGAACTGAGTCTAGAGTTCAGACTAAAAACATGATGATTCAGGCATGGTGCCTTATGTCTTCCTTAATCCCAGTACTCTAGAGGCAGAGACAGGCTGATCTTTATGAGATTTAGGCCAGCCCGGTCTACATAGGGAGTTCCATACCATCTGTACCTACAGAGAAACCCTGTCTCAAAAAAGAAAACAAAACAAAATTAATAAATTAGAGTTATTGTGATTAAAGATAATGTTAAATTTATAACAAACAAGAGGGAACATGATAAAAAATGTTCAGCTACATAATATCAGTAAATATTCTTTTATAATAGAATGCATTAGTATGGGAAAATTATTATCCCTCAGTCTTATTTTTCAATATCTATCTATCTATCATCTATCTATCTATCTATCTATCTATTTATTTATGTGTACATGTGTGTTTGTAAATGTAGTCTCATGTGTAAGGTGTTGGGTCTCTTGGAGCTTGAGTTATGCAAAGTTGTGAGCTGCCTGATGCATGTGCTGGAGACCAAACTTGACTCTTCTGTAAGAACAGGAAGTGGTTTTAAACTTTGATCCATCCCTCTAGGTTTCAAAGACTTATTTTAAATAAGAAAATAGTTATAATCGAGTGAATTTTGACTGTGGTCTAGTAACTGATTCTCTGCATCACACACTAAATATATAGTATATATAACCTAATGTGTAGCATTATTCATGGAGGAACATGAACAAACCTCTACTCATCAGACAGGAAACTGACAATAGGACAAGAAATGATGCCACCAAAGACTAGGTTGGTACACCAATGTATTTTCTAGGGTTATAGAAACAGAAATGACCCAAAGGCAACTGTATCACAAAAGTCTACCACAGCTTGGCTGAAAACTCATGAGAACTAGAAAGCTGGAATTCACTGCATGAATTGCATGCGGGACATCAGGTTGGAGACTGTCTCCTTCAGTTAACTCAGGTGGTCTGAGCCTGTTCTAAGCAGCTTAGTTTTTCTCCTAGATAGATTCACTTGTCTGACAATGTATCTCAGCAGTATTACCTCTTTCATAGACGTAAGGCAAAGGCCAAACGAATATGGTCAGTTTTATGGACATCCTAAAGCATTTGTATTGTTTTCTTCCTGCTGAATTTAAGGATCTGTCTTGTACAGTAGAATGTTCATGTTTATGTAGAAAATCCTGTGTGTCAATGAACTTCCTTGGAAGAAGAAAAGCTTTATCTCAGAGGAAACTGCTGCATAACACCTGTGTAGATCATCATCCAAGAAAAAAGAGATTAACAAAAAATGATATTTGTTATGAGGGTTCAATTGAAATTCAAAGATTGTTTTTAAATGAAACTAAAATAAAATCCAGTTGGATTTAAACTTTAGGCTAACATGGACTAGCTCATAATTAGCAAACAAAAACAAAAATATACTTGATAATTGCAATGCAAATTTTTCCTCAAATTTTGGAATTGTAATTTATTTTTAGTGTAACAGTAATTATGTTGGAATAAAAGCCAAATCATTTACTTGATATTTTTCTTATCTTCCTTTAGCAACATTACCACAGCAAACTCTCAGTCAGAAAAGTGGCTTGTAAAGCAGGAAGAGATGTGACCCATGGTCTGAAAATCAAAGTTAAAGCTTATTTTAAAACCCTTTAATAATGAACCCTGGAAAAATAACCATTATCTATCAGAATCCTTCTGTCCCAATTCGTATAATTGGGATTATGGCCGATATCTACACTGGTCTGCTGTAGTTGTAAGCCATTATACAGAATAAAACCATAATATGTATTTTAGATGTGCATATCCCTCTACTGAACTATTTTTTAGAACAATATTAAAAGAACAAGAAGTCCACTAAAACTTGCTGTGATATTCTGAGTAATGATAATTTTAATGATTTTTAAAGGAGCCATTACCGGGGTCTTATATGTATTCTCCAACTTAATCCTCCAAATAAGTTTATACTAGTGTTATTTTACCCCTGTTAAAGATGAGGACTTTAAGGACAGAGAGGTAATTCTGAGGCTACTTTCAATATAAAGGAGTCACATACCCTAATATAAAAAGGTAGAAGTTAACAGAAGAACAAACTGGAAAGATGAAGAAACAAAAGTAGTGTAGACATTTTATAGAGGTAGGATTCTCTTTCTTCCTCCTTTCCTTCCTTCCTTCCTTCCTTCCTTTCTTTTTTTTTTTCCTTTGTGTCCTTCAGAAGAAAATCAAAAGTGTTTTCTACAAACTGTTGTCACTATCATCAGGTACTTATCATCAGTCTCCAGTAGAAATTTGGTCCTCATAATCCCACTGAAGAAGCTACCACACAAACTGAAGTCCACAAATGGTCACAAGCAGAGATCAGCTCTCATCTTACTTCTGAAGTTGGAGAAGTACTAGTTCTGTGAATTCCTTATGTAGGTGAGTAGGTAAATACTGTGAGATATTCTTATTGCAGAGGTGTAGTGAGTCCATGTCATAACAATTGAACTGACTGTTTCACTGAGTCTTATAACTGATCATTAGGGATGAGGGACTCTGAGTTGATTAAGAAGAGATTTTAAGAAACTCCCTTAAGTGATTCTTATCATGTTTAAAAAAGGGATGAAAAGTGTGAAATGGGCGTGGTATGCAGAATAACAGCTCACAAAACATTCTCCTTCTAATCCCTAGAATTTGTGAAGACTTTGTAGATGTGATTAAGCTAAAGACCTAGAGATTAGGTTGAATTATCCCAGTGAGCACAAACTAATCATACTGGTCCTCACAAAGTAAAGGCACTTTCTCAACTGTATTCAGTCAGAGGGAGATGTGACCCAAAGAGGATGAGTAGAAAAAAAAGGAAGATTTCTTGCTTTGAAGATGTTGGAAGGGATCCGAAATGAAAAACAAACAAACAAACAAAAAGTGCTTTCTAGAAGCACAAAGCAAAGAACAAATTTCTTCCAAATCATTGATTAAACAGGACCCAATACTGACACTGTAACTTTAACCCAGAGAAATTCATGACAAACTTCTGTAAGACTATATTATGATATAATTATAGTCACCTAGTACAATGAGAAAAAGCAAAATTTGAATTTTGCCTTGCCCCATCACTACTAAGAACATCAGCCTAATGAATTTAACATCCTTGAGTGTACTCATTACTCCATTCATTTTATTCCTAGGTCCTGGTGTACGGTACTGTACATATAGATGGATCAAAATGTCTGATATCTTTATGCTTTCACTCCATCACCCAGAGAAAGCCCTCCAATATCTTACTCTAACATATCTGGATATAACTCTGAAGAATGGAAGTTGTGCTGGAGTAGTGGACTCAGTATTGTCTTTACTGTCTCTGTCATTTATAAGTGATGTTTCCCTAACTCACAAGCTCTACTGTCTTCTATACTTTCTTAACTGTAGCCATGAGCCCAAAGCTACCCGGACTTTGACTCCACATCAAACACTTCATCCCCTGCTTCTCAAATTGAATTGCAAAAATATTGTAGAAGACTTACAAACTCTAGTAGTCCAAATCAAGAGACATAAAATGTAAGTCTATCTATCTATATTGAGGACAGCACTAAAGACTTTTATAACACACTGAGGTAAGAGATAGATAGATAGATAGAAGGCACTTCTAATTCAAATGGCATGAAATAATATTAACAACAGTTAAGGAGTTAAGTGAATCTCATATATTCTGCTTACTTCTGCTGGATTTTTTTTAAGACATTCCATGTCAGATTACATATTTTCTCTGTTCCTGCCACTCTCCATGAAGCTTTACCAATCCCTCTGTATCATTCCACAACTATTGAAACAGAAAATTTATATATATATATATATATATATATATATATATATATATGCCTGATTTATTGTTAACAAACATAGGTGAGATTCTTCAGAAATTCATTTTCAATGTCAACATTTTCTCCAAGATTCGTAAATCCAGTAAGCTAAGAATATAGTTAAAATGAATTTTAAAACTCAGTTTCATTATTTGATATATAAAGGTGTCTAGACATGTTGTACAGTCAGGTGCTGGTACGCGCTCTCCTCTTAGTTTACATCATGTCAATACAACATGCCAAACACTTCCAACAGAAACCTACTTTCCTATAACACTGGAGTGAGTTCAATTTTTGTACTTTTTACTGACAAAAATTTATGTTAAGTGAATCTGGAGAGAGGGCTCAGTAGCCAGTGGCATTTGCTGTTCCCGCAAGGACACAGGTTAGTTTCCAAACAATCACATGGCACGCTCACAACTACCTGTAACTGCAGTTGCAACTCAATCAAGCACTGCACATATACGGTGCACTTATATGCATGCTATCGAAAACTCATACATACAAAATAAAAATTTAGTAAGTAAATAAAAATTATAACTGCATAAATTAGTTATCTATATATTTTTGATTTTTAGTTATGTTCATGGGATGATACTTTAAATGTTTTAAAAATCTCCTGTTGTCTAAGCATCATTTTTTTCCTCTTCCTGTTGGAAAACGAGCCCTTCTTTTAGGCACTAAGATACTTGATAAATAGAATTTAAACTACTTTTTAAAAGATCCCTTTGTTAGTTAGTTAGGTATTTGTTTGTTTTGAGACTGAATCTCCCTGAGAGTTATCCCAGCTGGCCTGGGACTCACTGTGTAGAACATACTTGTCTTGATCTGCCTGTCTCTGCTTCCTGAGTGCTGAGAGTAAAAGCATATGCCACCCAACCCAGATATTTTTATTTTTTATATGTATGAGTGTTTTGAATCAGGTATGCATGTATACTACATGTATATTTGGTGCCTGGGGAGGTGAGAAAAGGGCAACAGACCATCTAGAAATTGAGTTAAAAATAGCTGTTAACCACCATATGGATGCTGGGAACTGAACCCAGCCTTTTGCAAAAGCAGCCAGTACTCTTAACTGATGACCATCACTTTAGCTCTTAAATCACTTCTTAGTAACATACTTTCTACATGGCTTTTAGATAGGAGTTTACTGTGATAACTATGTAACAAATATTAAGCAGATAATTTGTGAATAAAATTTCCAAAATTATCTACTTTTCATTCTCTTAAAAATTATTTGTATGTGTTTGTGTATCTGTGTGTGTGTGTGTGTGTGTGTGTGTGTGTGTTCTATGAAGCTATGTGCATTTGTTCTCACTTTGTATTTGCACATGAATGTCAGATGTCAACCTTGGGTGTCTTCCACTTTTGCTGTCCACTTTATTTTTGAGAGCAGATCTATCACAGAACCTAGAGCTCCCCTCTATGGCTAGACTTCCTGGACAGTGAGCCCCAGGATTGGATTTACAGAGGCACAGTGCTGCATCCAGCTTTTATGGGGATCCAAATTCAGTTCCTAGTCTTACACAGCAAGCTCTTTACACACTGAGCCATCTACCTGGCCACCAATTTAATTATCTGGGCAACTTTTTAGAGTACTCTTGTAGGTGAAGTGTGAGGTTTCCTTGTTTGCTCTTCCTCATTTGGTCCTCTACTGTGTTCTGTTTCAAAAAAATCTAGACCATCTCAGTCGGTTAATGTGGAGGCAAAGAAAGAAGCACTAAAGACATTGCTATAAACTGTAAATACTGGCTTCAGGCAGGATATAAGGAAATCGAGTCAGTATTTGAATAAAATCATCATATGATGTATATACCATTAGATTTTAAGAAATAATCCTTTAGGGTGAAATTCATTCATAGCAGCACTAATGGGAGCAATTCAAAAAGCACAAAGACTTTTATGCATCTCAGTCTTCTTGCCCTTGGTCACCCAGCGGCAGGGAAGCACCTGCAGGAACCCATTCATCTTCTGCCTGCTGTCTCTTCTCCCTCTGTGCTTTTGTCTTCCTAATCTCTCATCTGTGTTCAGTCACTCTCAGGTTGTTTTGGACCCTGGTCAGAATAATCATGATAATTTAATATTAATAATGATGGAGATGATAGTGGTAACAATGTTTTGTGCATTATCTGTGATGTTTTGTGCATTATCCGTGACTTATAAGGCACCTTCCAATCTTTCAAATAAGGATATCCATCCAATTACTAATCCAATAGCTAATTCTCTCTCTGCTATGCTTCATAATCTTAGGAACTGGCTCCACTACTTTGTGTCCTGAGATACAATTATTTTTTCAGAAACTATTTTCTCAGTCTTACAGAAGAGACCCTGCTACTCTGAGACTTATGGCATTATGCTGTTCAATCAGCCTTTCTCCTCAGCATTACCTTATCATCTTCCTTCTCTGTCACTATTTCTTACAAACTTACTCTTCTGAGGCTTTCAAACCCAATCACTGATAGCTGAGCACACGATTCCACAGAAGTACTGTTCGACCTCAATTTCAATGACTTTTATCTCGACATTTTTTAATCTCTCTTTCTCAATACAATTGGACTTTGGATTTGCCCAAAGTTCTTATGCCTCTGCAAATGGTATATTTTTTTTAAGAAATTGCTACAATGTGTTAGAAAAAAAATCATACAAATTTCCATTCTAAGTCTACTCAGTTCACAAAAATCATCTGTATCATTTCATTTCAAGAACTTCTAACTTTCCTAGTCCTCTTTCATTCATATATCCTTATAAGATCCCATGTCAGCCTAAGTTATAGTTTGCTTTCAGTGCAACGATATCCAAACAACTGTCTGTCGTTACAGAAAAACCACCAACTCTCTGGTTTCATTTAGCATTCACTACCCTGGACTTCCAAAGGCAGTGAGTAGCTCTAAATTTCTGTACATTTCTAATGTGTAAAAAGAAAACAGTTTCAAAACTTCTGAATTCGATTCACTATCCCTATGTCCTCTTTTATCTACCATACTTCCAGCTGATAACCTTGCTCAGAAGTCAAATGAAATAATAAATACCTTCAGAACAGAAGAGCGTTATCTTTCTAGCCCAAACAGTAACCATGTCTAGGAATTGTGGTCCACTGACTATGCATCTGGCACTTCATATGCTTCTCATGTTCCTTTTGCAACAAACATGTATGATAGTTTATATCATTACTGTGATGAAGAGACTGAGAGGAATGGAGGCAAAATAAATTAGAATTGAAATCAAATTCAGGTGAACTGATTCTAGTAATTATAGCCCTGTGGTGTTTTAAATGAGAGTGTCCCCCATAGGGCTCCAAGTATTGGAACATTTTGTCCCCAGTTGGTGGCAGTGTTTTGGGAGGTCTTCAAAGGTGTGACCAATACTGCAAGAAGCATGTCACTGGGATCTAGATTAGAGAGTTCTTAAGCCTTTCCAGATCTCCAGCCACTCTCTGGTTCCTCTGCCTGCTTGAAGATGGGACAGCTTAGCTGCTGAGTCTAATGTAGATTCCTCTGCTGCCATGCCTCCCCAAATGATGGACTCTTTCAGCTTTGGAACCATAAGCTAAATAAACTCTTCCTTTTATAAGCTCCCTTGTTCAGTGTTTCTACCACAGTAATAAATGTGACTAATACAGAGCCCTACCTCCAATTGCACTGCTTCTGTTACAAATTCTGCTCGTTAACTGTCCTCATTACTCTAGGTGTATGCTATGAAAAATAACATGTGTATGATAGAGTGTCTCTCCTAAAATGATAATAGTATCAGTATTTTTTGTTCAAAGTGTACTTTATTCATTAAAAGATCACTGTTAAACTCTGTGCTCAACTTGTTAGTATTGAACTGTTTTCTATTGACACCATGGATAACAAATACTATGTTGATTACATTTATTTGTTTTTTGTGTGTGTGTGCACACACATTGTCTCAGCCACAGCACATGTGTACAGGCCAAAGAACAACTTTTATGAATCAGTTCTCTCCATGCACCCTGTGAGTACTGAGACTTGAACTCAGATCCTTAAGCTTGACAGCAAGAGCACTTACTCGCTGAGTCATCCTGCTGGCTGAATTATCATTTTCAAATGACTATAACTGAGCACTAAAATTCCTCCTAGGTTTAACATTTTAGGACTCTTACTGACCACATGTACTAACCCATTTATTGACATTTAAAAAAGAAATGATAATTAAAAAAGAAATGATAATGTTGTTTAATTAAACAACATTCCAAACAGTGAAATACTGAGCATGTGCCCTCGTTTCATGAATTTCATCAGGACCTGTTACTATTTTCACAGTATGTCAGAAGGGATATTGTACTACTTTCTAATCCATAGAAACACTCATGTGAGAATATGAGCTTTACTATTAAATGTCAGTACCCTGCTGTGTGCTATATGGAGAGTTCCTAAAAAATTCCAGAAAGAGAGAGTATTCCTCCTTAGGCAAGACTTTCAATTGTCCCTGTCAGGGCACTGGGAACAGGACTCAAGTAGTCCTGGATCCTCTAGACAATCTCAAGAACCAGCTAAATTCCCTTTGTTATTTGATACCATTTATAAAAGAAGTATCACCCACTAACAATGGGACTAAATTTTCAGTCCTTGGAACATGAACACAATATAATGATTATGGGTTTTCACTACCAAACTGGGTTTAGTGCAGGGGATTGCTAGAAGTTTCTGCTACTATTCATAGGCTTAGATAGTCAAGTTTGTTTCCTGTTCTACGTAATTGCAAGGAGAATAAAACAACTGTAAACTGTGAGTGATTGAATCTTCCACCAATTCAAGGAAGCATACAATTTGCATCTGGAAATGGAATGTCGGATACTCAAAGTCTATATATGCTTTGGCCCAATTAAAAGAATCTGGAAATGAAAACAGATAGTAACTCAACAGGCATTGAAAGAAGTTGCTGACTGAGGAAAAAGAGATCCCATAATTAGGTATTTTTCTCAGGGTTTTGCTTTGGGAGCACAAGATGTCTCACAACAAGTTTAGTATAGCCTGAAAGAATATAATCAACACAATTTATTTCTCAGCCTCTTCCTTCTTCGATGAAGTGTTTGCTACTTTAACATTGAGAAATAATTTTTACTCTGATGATGACAGCATCACATTGAGAATATGTTCCTGTCCTATTGTTCACGATGTGCGAATTAAATTGCTACTAATCAGTGAAATTGAAAAACATAATAATTCACATAGAAAGAATTTAATAATTGAGAGATGAACCCTCATTATTTATCTAGAATGAAAGTCTGGGTTTTATAAAATCAGAAATACAAATGATGATCAAGTATGGTGTACAGAAACCAATGATGCTATTGACATAGTGTTAAAAGTCAAAAGCATCTGACACAGAAACTGAAGAGGAAGTTGGTAGAAACATGTATAGGAGCAGAAGGCTGAGAAACTTCATTCTTTGTTCAGTCATCTCAAGTGCGTGCTGTGAACTGGAACTGATTGTGGCAGCACGACCTGCAAGTGCAGAGAGCAGAGTAAGTGTGGTCACTGGCATCCTCTGGCCAGTCTTTGTTAGCTACTGTGTCTGACTAAAGTGACCATTGGGAAAATTGCTGTTTCCTTTTCAACTTCAAGTTATTTGACAATTCTTCTTCTAGTCTTTTAATTTAAGGTATTTGAGTTTCTGAAAAGAAATTTCCAAATTTTTATCCAGTTAGCTGCACATAGTCTAGAACTATGAGCCACACATAGTTTAGGAATTTCAAAGTCAATCAGTTATTTTGTGAGCCAAAACCACTGCAGAGCATTTTTTCCTGCATCTCCATCTATACAGAATGAGATAAATTAAAAGAGAAAAGATCAGTTACATGCTGATGTGTAAATACTGTGGTGGTTTAAAGAAGAATGTCTCACATAGTCTTCAAGCATTTGAACACTTGGTCAGTTGGTAGTGCTGTTTGGGGAGGATTATTGGACCTTTACAAAGTGTGGACCTGCTGGAGGAAACAGGTCAGCAGAAATGGACTTTGAGAGTTCATAGTCTTGTCCCACTTTGAACTTGCTCTTCCTGTGCATGCTTGGAGATGTGAGCCATCAGCTTTATATACTGGCTGTCTTTGTTGCCACAACTCAGGTGCTTGAATTCTTTTTTAGAAAATATTTTTAAACTGAATACTTGTGTGTATATTTCATACAGACAGTCTTAATCATCCTTATATCTTCTTCTCCAACAGCAAACCCCATAGCCCCTCAACTGGAATTCATACATTCTTCATTCTCTGATAGGGCTTATTTTGTCAAGTTAGTGTCCCCAAATGCTCCTCAATGCAGTTTCATCCACTGAGATCTAGTCAGCCTATCCAGAGTTCCTCATTTTCGAAAGATTATCTCTTCTTCACCTAATAGTACCAAGTTGCCAATGTTTCCTCAGCAAATATTTGGATATGTGCTACCTGTTTCCTTGGTTCTATGCTAGGTTTTATCTGGTTGAGTATGCATGGGTCTTGAGTATGCTGAAATGATTACAATGGGTTCATATGAGCAGGGTCCCAGGAGCTTATAGGATTCTATTTCCATAAGATTATGTACCTCCTTACTGGCTCTTACAATCTTCTGGCCCCCTATTCTGCAGTGGTCCCTGAGCCTTGGATGAGTGAAATTTAATATAGGATTTCTGTCCAGGGACCAACGCTCTGAAGATTCCTAATCTCCATTCTTTGGATTTTTGTGAACTTTTCTGTTTCTGACACTGTTTCCTGAGGGAGCTTCATTAATGAGAGATGAGAGATTCATTAGTGATCTTTATTGTTCTATATTGCACAAGCCTTGGGTGTAGAGGCTACATTATAGATAAGTTGCTTAGACATGAGCAATTCACAGACAAAGTCTGTGTGTGACCAGGTGTACTCTGTAATAGTCTCTGTTTGGTGCAAAAGAAACTTCTTTGATGAGTGGTGACTGAAATACTTGCCTGTAGATATAAAGATACATATTTTGCATTTAGTAAGAAGTTCCATTGGCATATGAGTGTGACAGCCTTGGAGATTTCTCTAAGATCTGTGATCTCGAAAACCATGTGAATTCGGCTGTGATTATAGTACCACACATGAGTTTCCTCACATTGAGTGAACTCTAAGACCAATTGGGTAGCCATTAATTGCTCCCAAGATAAAAGTGCCAGAAATGGACCAGTGTCAAATGCTTTACTATTTATCAGTGTGGTTATTTGGTCATGAAGCTGGTATCCGGACATTGATTGATGTTCTCCCTTGGCTGTATGCATAGTGCTCTTCAGTGTTATGGGAGCTAACCTTCAGGGGAAGTGGCTTCCAGGTCAGTTTCCTCTCGCTCCATTACTCTAAATGCTGTCTCTGAAGTATGTTTTGTCTTCAGCAATAAGGTGTCACCTTCAAGTTCTGGGAGACAAGCAAGGGCTGTGGGAATAAGGACTGTTTCTTGTAATGTAGCCTTCAACTAAGCACATGAGCTCATGCAGAAATATCATTTATAGAATTTATCGTTTGGTTGTTAGACTAATATGATTTCCTTGAGTTAGACATTGTTTATCTTCTCTCTCTCTCTCTCTCTCTCTCTCTCTCTCTCTCTCTACCTGTCTAACCTTACCTCCATGTCTCCCCCATTTAAAATGTCTCCATATTCCCCATTTCTCCTTTAATGTTATCAGCCTCTTAAAGACCTCATGTCTCTTGAGCTCCTTCTTTCCCTTTATCCCCATAGTTCCTTGTCTAACTCTCCATCCCCCTCCCATTTAAACAGCCCCCTGTTATCTATTTCTCCCTTAGTAATAACTCTTCTCTCTTAGGTTCCTTCTTTCCCTTCACCTCCCTGGTTTCTTTCCATTTTCTTGGTTCCTGCAGTTTCATTGGGATACATACTTACACATAAATATTTTATTTAATATTTGTGTTATGTGTGTAAGTATATTGCCTGCATGTATGTGAGTGCACCACTGTCCTGTAATGTCAATGTTAGTTGGAAGAAGGCATTGCATCCCCTGGAATTAGAGTTATGGATGGTTGTTAGCCACTATGTAGGTGCTGGGAATTACGTGTGTCCTCTGCAAGAGCAGCCAGTGCTCTTACATGTGAGCCCCTCTGTAACCCACAGAACCCCCCACCATTGAGTCAAGTTTGTATGCCTAGATGTCCCTCAGTGTACATTTTTATTTTGTAACTGATGGTGCTATTGGTGGAGGCTCTGGGACCTTCGGAATATAATGCCTATGTAGAGGACACAGGCTATCATGGAAGGTAATGTCAACTTCTGTTTCTTCCCTGAACTCTCTATTTCATGTCTGCTTTTGTGTTCTGACAAGCTCAGGCATGTTCCTGCGGCCAATGACAAGAACTGGTTTTAGTGCAATGTCTTCCACTCTGTGAAGCACTCTACCTTCTACTGTGAACTAAAATAAATCTCTTCTCCTATAATATGATTGTGTGGGGTATTTGATCACAGTCAGAAAACAACAACCCAGGGGGTTAACTGTTCAAAAATCCTCTAAATTCTTCAGATCTTGGTGCATAGAATACCTATTTCTTGACTGGAGAATTGGAAAATGAACATTATTTCAAAATACCACTTTCTCAATATTTACTCTCAGACCATGATCAAGGTTATAAACATCCAATGTTTTAAGTTTTATCTAATTCTGAAATTGCAAGAGGATGATATGATAAAAAGACTGTTCAAGATTCCAAAGAAGCACAGTTTCTCAGTGATTCAAGAACAAAGCACAGACCAACGTTACATGATGTAAGGAATTTTCCAGTGGATGTCAGGTAGAGTTCATTTTACATATTTTTAGTGTTACTTCAAATTCTTCTTAAACAAAACCTAACTTGATAAATAGTATAGATTTTCATGAGGCCAGAAGTTAAGAATTGTCTAAAAAGAGGGAAAATGTAGAGGTAACAAAAATTGATATGGAAATATCATTTAAAGGTTTAAGAAAAAAGCCTCGAGGGACACCCAGAATTCTGCAAATTTAATATTGTCAAATCATTGCAGAAAGACCTAGAATACATATGACTTTCAGTCTTCTAATGTAGTCTAGATTGCAGTGGTCTACTTGGACATACATCCTTTGATCCACTTCTAAGGTACAATATCTGTTTTACAGAATTAGACCACAGAAAACCTTCCAACTTTCTCTCCCATGTGGGGACATAGTGCCTTATCTTCAATTTCTCTTCTATACAATGTAGTATTTTCATGAGATCTATTCAGTTCTATCTTTAGAGACAATGTAAATCTTCCTAAAGGAACTAGAATCATCTTTAAAATCTTCCACTTAGCTAAAGAATGATCCAAGCAGAGACAGTAACTCCCTCATGAGTTATCCTTAATTTTGACTTATAGATTTTGGCTCTGTAGGAGACGTTTCTGTGCCTGTGTTCAGGCGGTCCAAAGCTTTCCTGATGAGACTGATAGAAAAGGCATTGACTTGCATCAATTGTGATGATAGGTTTTATGACTGGACTGAGATCAGAAATTCATTTTACAGACCACTGAACAATTGCTAAAAGCCTGCTCACCTCAGTTTCCAACCATTCACTAATAATTTTAGTCCTGGGGTGGATTTTATGAATGCTGATCTAATGCTACAAGAGCACAAATCTGAATTATAAGGAAAAACAGGACAATTTTCATTTAACATGGGACCTGTCTTCTGAATTTTATAATTTGTTTGTGTATATTTTTCTTATTTCATAAAAGCAAGATTTTCACTTACTAATTATAATTCTTAGCACTATTTAAATGAAAGAATTTATAGTGAGTTGAACTAACATTGAAATACAAATGAATGTATCATATTTTACCTTCTCCACTCTAATATACCTGTTTCTAATGTATTTATGCTGCAAATTAACTATTAACCTATTTTTTGATTTAATAGTGAGGTTTTAAGTATAATATGTGTTTTAAATAAGTAATATTTATGAAATTTATTAGTGCTTTATATAAATTTTGATGTTCCATGTGAATATGACATAGATAATGGTCACCACCTACTTTTTCAATTATAAAATATGATGACAATTTTATTGATGATAAGACAAATTTTATTATGAATTACAATGGATTCAAAAGCAAAAAAGTTAGTTTTTATTTGCATAACAGGGTAATAGTTCAATGTTAAACAATATGTTAACTCTCCCAGTTATTCAGGCTACCAGGCTGCCATATACAACAACTGATTTATAAACATGTTTAAGACTAACCAACTGTCAGAAGTAGTAATAAGAACTATACGTGAAAGACTGTTGAGAGATTTTAGGAAAACATAAAGCATAACAAGAGAATGTATTGATGATAAAACACACAGAGCATATGTATACACATTATGAAGATGAATAGTTTCAGTTGACTGAGATTTAATTTAAAATTCTGAAAGTAAAAAAAAAATTGTTGGCTTATGGAGCTAAGATGGACAGGGTTAGATATGGAAACAGGGCCTCAAAGAATACCAGACATGCTCATCCCCGAACAAAAAGGTTTCCCCTTGCCAGCTCCTTTCCTAGGGATTCTCTGGCTGTCATTGTCTCCAACAGTGCCAGGGATACATCCTTATAGTCCTAAGAACAAGAAGACAAAAATATTATTGATATTAGTCTTCAAAAATACCACATTTAAAACCTTTATTTATGATTGATGATTTCTAGGTCTCATGGCTGACTTTGCAGTAGGGCTATATATTTTAATTATATAAGAACTTGTACAGACAGACTGACAGAGAAAAGTCACAGGACACCATGATGTTTTCATGTGTCATGAGGCATACTCAGGAAATGTGCACAACATATGAAGATAATCTCATATTAGTGGCCTTTCAGGGTGAAAATAATTCAAGTTACTCTACTTATTTTCAGAACAAAATCATGTTCTCTTTTTGTTCATTTACTTGCATTATTGTTTGAGACAGAATCTTGCTATGTAGCCCAAGCTGTCCTGGATGCCATGTACCTTTTGCCTCAGCCTCCTAAGTGCTGACATTGCAGGCATAATTCACCATACTTTCTGTATGATGTTCTTTTAATCATAAAATCAGTGTCCTCATTATGATAAAAATTACATTTTGAGTTTCAAGATCAAAGTGATAAGAGTTTACTTGATTTTTTAAAATCATGATTTACACTAGGACAAAACATACTATACATAAATTGATCCTGGCCCCTCCTTTGGTATATTGCTCTGGAGCCTCTGTTACAAATCCGTGAAAATGAAATGGAAATTTTCTCCACAATGAGAGGTGATGAAGCTGGTAATTTGTGGGTAAAGGAGGCACAGACCGCCCAATACTTTCCTTATGGGCTTTGTATTTACTAGCATGTAGTGTCTAACAGGAACAAAGTGAGCTCATTGTAAGCTAAATCCATTAAAGGTCACATTATTTATGTGTCTGCATATATTTTAGGAAGCTTCTAAACTAACTTTGACATGTATTAGATATGCCAAAAGACGTTCTTTCTTGATACATTAGTGAAGATCAGACACTCGAGGAGAGCTCATTGGTATGTGAGGTACTGGCCCCATGTTTAAGACTAACAGTATATACTCATACACATAAGATTGAAAAAGATGGGACTAATGGGTATATGACATGGAATGCACATCATGCACATCATTCTTAATCATATTGTCAAAGTTTGCAGTGACTCGCAAACAAATTGAATAAATTACCAATGGAGATTAGGAAAACATAGCCATGTTAACAACAGGAAACTGCTATATTTTTTCTAAATATTTTCTAAACTGGGGCATTTAAAAGTCAACAGTATCTAAGAGGAATGATGTTGCCAAGAGACATACTGATCCTTTCTGTTACTGAAGAGTTTAATAATCGTATGTTGTATTGAAAGACATGTTACTGGATCTTTCTGGAATTATTCAGGGTAAAAGTGCTACAAAATTCAAAGCACAATTGTGTAATATATAAGGAATCTTCTGCCTGACACAGACATGTGTCCCTGACCTTTTCCACCTTCTATATCTCAAGAAAATGATCAACATTACACTTTTCTTTCAAACCTGCCTTAAACCTAAGTAAGAGATGGCATTCTCACAGAAGAGTATCATTGGATATGAATGTGGCAAAACTTTTGTCTTAAAAGGCTTCTAGTTTTAGGTCATTCAAAAAGAAGCTTTATTTTTTTTCTTTTTTTAACGCTTATTTCCTTTTTTTCTAATTCATTAAAACATAAAGATGCTCACCCAATCTATTGCTTTGTGATAAGTAAAAACCCAAATATAGAACACTGACTGCATCCTTGAAAAAAACATTTTATTACTCATAAAAATGAGGTTTAGTACCAAAATATCAATATAAGAGCATTCTAGAATAAAATATACATAATGAAAAATAGCTTAAAAATCATTTATCTGCCATTTCTATCCTCAATACTGGAATGAGAAATATGGAAGAGATTTAAATGTTATATAGAAATCAGATAACAGAAAAATTATACTAGATGTTGTTTTTATTTCTAAAGCACAAATTAAATACTGAATTAATTATTATATCAACTTCAATTTAGGTAAATATGTAAAAAAATGTATGCTATATGTATATGCTAAATGTATAAATTAGGAAATACTACAACTAGATGTTGTTTTTATTTCTAAAGCACAAATTAAATACTGAATTAATTATTATATCAACTTCAATTTAGGTAAATATGAAATAAAAATGTATGCTATATGTATATGCTAAATGTATAAATTAGGAAATACTACAACTATTTAAGCAAATATGATCAATACATAGTATATGTGATTTACAGAAATGTTTTGAATTTTTCTATATTTCATAAAAAACATCTTGATCATACTGAGATACTCTCTTTGATCTGCACTACCCATAGTCCTCCCAGTAGTATTTCATGCATTCTTTCATAATGTTAAGGCCTTTCGTGTAACATTAGTTTTCCAAAATCTCCCCCCTTGTGATTCCATCCATTGGAGTCCGATAATCTTATCTAGTGTCACTTCCTTAAAGAGGACCGACTAGCCCTCACCCAGCAGTGATCAGTTGCTAACAGTTCCTCAGCTCAAGTTGCATGGATTTTGTGCATGTTCTGACCAGTTCTGTAAATTATTGTAAGCAATGTTTCAGCAGCTTAGAAAACTCTGTTTCCTTGTGGTCACTCACCACCCGAGTCTTATAGTCTTTCAGTCTCTCTTCCCTTTCCACAATGGTCCCTGAGCCCTGGGTGATAGAGGTTTTAATATAGGAGTCCTACCAGGGGCACTCACTCTGCAGTCTCTTATTCTCTGCATTTTGGGCACTTGTGGTCTTTGGTATTAATCTCCCTCTCTAACATGAAGAAGCTTCTCTGGTGAGAGTTGAGAGATACATTAGTATTCTCTCTGGTCCCTCTTCCACTATGTTCCTGGAGCCTTAGTTGTAGAGGTTGCATTGCAGATGTGTTACTTAGGGCTAGGCATCATAGTGATGAAAAATGTGTTCTTTACAAAAGCAAGAACACTCAATTGATATTCACACCGAATGCTTATGTTTTAAAAATTAGATTCAGAAAATGCCATCTTTAAACACCAAATTCCCTGACATTGTATTCATTGGAAAATGAAGTTTGTCTTTCATTCATCTTTCTGCCAACATTGATATCAGTTGCAGACCTCTGCTTGCTGCAGTAGTTTTACAGCGTGTTAGTCTCACCTCCCTTCCTGGCCAACAACCATAGCTCTACTGTCGGGATGCAAGGAATTGGTAGAAGAGTTTGAGCTGCAGCTGTACCTAGTGTATTTAGAATCAGAGACATATAAATTACTCCAGTATTAAATGTTGATTGAATAATGGATCAGTTGTGACATCACTGGTCAGGCTGATTATAAAATTAAATGTAGGATCACATCTTATCTTTATCATTGGAAAATGTAATTAAAATCTGAATTAGTAAATGAATTTTCACTGTCGTTTTACATTATACAAGCCTTTTTATTTTTCTCTGTTGTCCAGTCAATGAAAATTGTGAAATCTCTTAGGTGCTAACTAATAGATAACTCTCCTTTTACCAAATTCAGCCTTAAACAGTTGCCATCCTGATGAAGGAAACCATGCATATTGTTAAATTGCTGCCTGGCTTAGTGCTCTGTGAAGAAGAGCATGCCTCTGAGCAGCAAACGGCCGTTCTGACTTAAGTGCACACAGAGGTCATCTAAACTTGCCTTAATCTTTTCTCCATTTTCCACAGTCTGTTTAACAGTCACTACCATTGACATTCATATTATCTTCCTCCTTTGTTATGGTTTGGTTTGGCTTGACCTCCCCAGTTCAGAGTAAGTTACTATTATGTCAACACTGAGAGCCCTGGTCTGCCTCTCTAAGGACCAGTCAGCATTGGCACAATTTGATGCTGTCATTTGAAGAAAAATAATAAAAGAAAGAGGAATCTTTTGGCTGAATGAACAATCTAAAAATGCCAAGGAGTCATATTAGCTAGTTAAAGAAATCTCCCACCAAGCTTGAAAAATGAATCCATCTATTCCAGTAATTCTGTAACATGTATTTATTTGGATTCCATGGAATTTTATAATATTTCTAAAAGTGGTATTCATTTAACTTAGCCAGATAGCAATGAGTCAAGTAAAACAAATGCTCATTTATCACAGAGATTTTATCACAAAAAGTTAACATGATAAGGGTAAGGGGCGAATTGCAGTACAAGATGGGGACAACTGCAAAACTTCAGTTATATAATCTACAAAGGTCTGAAGAGTTAGACCAAAAACAATTCCTTATAGAGAATTGTAAAATAAATTGGAACAAACTGAGTGTTGGAAAGCAAGTAGAATAATGCATATTGTAAGACATAATGCAGATCAGAAAATGTCTTACACTACAGTCAGCATAGCCTCTTGAATGTCTATGCAGGCTCCAACTAAAAGTATGTTTCAGTTTGGAACTTAGAGATAGCAGAAAGAGGCTTAACAGAATTTCCCATACAAATCATTGTGTTCTCATTTATCAATGGGAATGGTAGTTCAGATGATCATTTATAAAGCAAAAATGGGAATATTATAATTCCTGGGTAATTAAAAGAGACAAATAATTTCACAGTTTTGTTTTGTTGTTCTGCTTTATAAGACCCTGTGGAGGCAAGGATATCCCCCAAATTAGGTTGGGGGTGTGAATGGGGAATGTCGTACAATATGCATTCTTCTACTTGCTTCCCCATACTCAGGCTGTTTCAATTTTGCTATTCTCCATAAGGAAACTTTTTTTTTTAGCCTAACTCTTCAGACCTTTGTAGATTATATAACTAGAAATTTTGCAATTGTCCCCATTTTTCACTTAAACTCCCATGAGTTGAGATAGACTTGTGGAAACATAACTAGCTCAATATATTCAATTTTCAAAGAATGTAAGTCTCGCAATTTTTAAGATGTGATATAGCTTAATATAAATCAGAGAAAAAATTCTAAAGACAAGTATTTTGTATTGAAAACATATACACTTTAAATATAGAACAAAATTTACTACATTTCAAAATGAAGCATAGATATAAAAAGCAGAAATAAACAATAGATATTTGGGGGCTCAGAACTTGAGATCAGTACAGATATTAGGGCTATGATCTTATATAATGAGGGACAATTCTTGGAAGATTTTTAAAATTCTCTAAATGTATTAAGCATGAAAACACATTTTTTAAGAAAATGCAAAATTATCTGTGACCATATATACAAGAGTTCTAAATGGAAATAACTGATTCTTGCATGTGACCAAAATGACCCAAGCTTCCTTTTTCCTATTTTCAACTTCAGCAAGGCATTTTTCTAGGTGCTAGGCCCTGGCCCCCCATTCTTAATGTATTTACTTTAGAAATCTACCACTACTTTCACTGGTTCTTTGAGTTCTAAATCTTTTTTCCATAGTCCAGCAATTTATGACACAGCATTGTCTTTCTCCAGGACCTCAAATCTCTCTCTCTAAAAATAAAGACAGAGTACTCCATAGAGAGCCAGCTTAGAGAGCCAAACAGGAGGCACAGAAGACTGAGTCATATCAGGCACCAACCTTTTCATGATGACCAGTGTTTTTCTACTGGCTTACCTCAGAGTTGGATAAGCACTCCCACCTTTTGTTTCACAAGTTGAGATTGCTGTCTTTGTTTCAAAGTTGCAATCTCTGTCTTTTCTTTGTAAAAGTCGTGAATAACATCTTTGATTGGAAATCTCCATTATTTTTCTTAAACATCTGAAACATCTTTTCTTTGACATTTCCTCCACCTCATCACTATAGATACATATCCCAAGTTTCAGAACACTAAATTTATTAACAGTTCCCTGTTTATAGTAAAATTAAAAAAAAATTTCCCACAATTTTTTTTCAAGAACTGTTTTCACATTGCATAAGTCCATGAAAATCTACCGATTTAAAGTTTATATATCTAAGTCTTGAAAATATAGGTATACAACCTATTTCCAAAGTAACTTATAGGTATATAATCCCAGGAAAACTCCTTAAGCACTCTGTTTATCTGATCTGTATAAATACATACTAATGACACCTGCCATTTATATGATTCATATGATATCCTGACATATAGGAGAACTACTTTACAAGTAAATTAGAATCACAGCACACATGTTTTCAGTTATCTCAATTCAACTATATTTGAGAGAGGGAGTTGAGAACATAAAGAGGGAATGATGACAGCCTATGGTTATAGGTTTCCTGTGCCTCCTGGGGAAAACTGTTGAGGAACTAACTATGAGCCAAAAAAAAAAAAAAGTTCCCTAACAGAAGGTCGTTGTAGGTGGAAGACAAATGCAGAACCACAAACAGAGAAAAAAATCTTGGCAATTTTTTCCTTAAGAACTCTCAGTAGTGAGAGGGCTGTGTGAATTAAATTTACAAGTGTGGCTCTTATCATATTCTTAGAAATATTACATACACAACATATTAGTAAATACATAGACGTTTCATATAATTTTCAGTTCATTTAGATTTGGATGGATATGAACAAATTTATTCTAAGATGTGGGTAAGAGATTTGTAAAATGTTTTGTAATATATTACAAATTTCCTAGATTCACTGATTTTAGATTCTTATAACCTCACTTAGTACACGTGTCTTCCAATTAACAGACCAGAGAGTGATTGGGCTTTTCAGAGGTCCTGCACTGTGATAAACCATTCAGATGCATTTAAATTCACAAATTTTAAAAGTAAAAACATAGTTATTATTCCTGTTTTCCATATGAGAAAACAGGCAGAGAAAGGATAAATTCTATCTCCAAAAACTTTCAAATATACAGTATTAGAATAGAACTACATTAGCATAGACCTGAATTGAAACTTTTATAACTAATTTCTATATCCTGATTAAAAGCTTTTGCACATTACATATACATAATTTTATTGTTATTATAATATAATAATATATCTATATGTATATGTATTATAATATAATCTATATGTATATATAATATCTCCTTTGTCCCATAAAAGAAATTAAAAAGTATTTACTGGATGCCAGATACAGGATACAAAGTATATGAAGAATAAACATGAACAGAGCTGCCTTCAATGAATGTGCTCTCTGGCCAAGGGAAAGAAGACAGTAGAAAGCCAACTTCACTGGAAAACACCACAGAGATAAAAATCTTACCTGACTCTTTGGAAATTTAAAAACGGAATAGAATGGCTGCTGGTGAGATAGCTACATGTGAGGCTTTGAGGATATTGTAAGTCCAAACAGGAGAGAAATACAGACAGAGATGAAGTGTGAAAAGTCTGTGAATTTTGGAGTAAGAAGGCCCAAGTTCAACTACAGGTAAATCAGGGCTGCTCTTTTAATATCCTTTTACCCCTTAGTGACAAAAAGTGAATTAAATAGAGGCCATTATGAAAGAAGTAGAAGTTACATATTATACTGGTTGCTTTTGACATTTACTCTGATCTTTTGGTCATTTATTTAGATTTATCCATATAAACATCATGTCACTTATTAACCATTCTCAGTAGTACCTCTATTTAGTCATTCATTTCTGTAAATATATGATGAGATGGTTTATTTTAAATGTTTGCAAAATATTATATTAATAGCAACTTCAATATTTTCTAAGACATATTTTAGAAATTTCTGGTTTAAAAGAGCTTGCAGGTACATTTCCTAGTATGAAAATCTTGTCTTATTCATATTAAGTTCTTCACTACCTATCTCCCTTAAATTTTGCAATTCTACATTTTGTGAATTCACCCATGAGGGTGGGACCTCAAATTTGTAGCAGTTAATGGAAATTATTTGCATATAGAAGATTGCTATTCCTGGCCAGTACTATAGCATTCCTAAGAATACTGTAAGGAATTTGTCAATTAATAGAGAAACATACAAAGAAAATTCCAAACAAACAAAATCCCACACTTTTAATAGGTTCCTAACTTGTCTGTAAGGGCAGTGAATGGAGTTAAAGTTCATACATACTGTTTAGACCTCTAGGGCTTCCTTGAGTCCAGAACTATGCCTCAGTTTGATATTAAGTAAACTCCATCCTTGTCAAAATGTAACTTTATCTTTGTTTGGACTGCTTCTTAGTACCAACACACTCTCCTAGTCTGACATATTTGTGAGACTTTCCTCCTTACAGGAAAACAGTACTAATTAAACGAATGACTTGAACAGTTTAGTGCCCCAGTTTCTAGCAAAGCTCCTTGAACATAAGGGGAAATCAGATATTTTAAAAAGAAAATATCAATAGCTGAATATCTTCCTTCTCTACAAGATTTGTTTGAATATCGAATTCAACTATTCAGTATATATGTACAGTAAAGAAAAATGTATAAAATGAAGTCAAATCTTTAAAAAAATCCGTTAAAGTTAAAATTTCCTTTTCTTCAAAAGGTCTTTAAGTGGCATAATTTTCCCTAAAGATATCTGAACTGACCTAAAAACTTCTTCTCTTACCGTTCTAAAATATACACCATTATTTGCCCTTAGATAACATTTGTATTCCTGCTTGAATTGATAAAACCCTTTGTTGTTCACTGCCATCTTCATTACGCATGAAATGTGACTGCATGGAACACATTGCAACTTTAGGAGGAGTAATGCATTACCTTGAGGCTCACATAGATCAAAATCTGATGGCTAGATTAAGAGACAGGATAAAGTACAGGTTAGGAGAAATGACTTTCAGTTAAGGTTCTTGACTTGACAGAATAAAATTTTTATGACTATTTGGTCTATGTTAGAGTGATATTCAAGCATCACTCAGGAAATCTGATGACCAACCTAAAACAGACATGACTGGCCCAATTACGTGTTTTCCCTCATCTCTCTCCATTTTCCATGAAAATACTTTGCCTTTTATATTCCATCTTAATTGTAGTCCAAACTAAGTATACGTAACAGCACTGTAATAAATGCCATCTAAAATAGACATGACTCATTAATGGTTCTCAGCCTAGCTCAGAGAATATAGATCTTGGAATAATGGACTTTAAAGAAAAAGTTACACAACAAAGGACGCTTTAAAAATTAGAATCATGGGACCAGAGAAATGGCTCAGTGGTTAAGAGATCTGACTCCTCTTGCAGGGGACCTGGGTTATAGGCCCAGCACCTATGTGGCTACTAACAACCAGCTGTACCTCCAGTTCCAGAAGACCTGACATCTGCTTCTGACCTCTGTGGGCATTGCATGCCATGGATGTCCTTACACACCTGCAGACAATACACTTACATACATAAAACAATAATAATAATAAATATATTAATTTTTTTTAATGTTTAGCTTCTCTGTAAACGAACAAATCCTTAAAACAAATTAGAATCATGCTTATGTAGATTTTCTATATACTCTGTAGTAGGACTAGTGTTCAACTACTATTGCTTCTCATTCAAATAAAACTTCTAAGTTTTGCGTTGGAGCTCACCACAAGCTCCTCAGCAAATTACCACACACCTCTAGCTTGCTGAAAGCACTGTGGGAGTAAAGACGATGTGTAAACTGCAGTGGTTCCACATTAAAAGGAAACTATGCCCTCTCTTCCCTCCTGAGTGAGATACAATAATGACAAGAAAACTAGAGGAACTCCTCTGACCCAGAGGTCACCTGTTGGGTATGATGCTGTTACTCTAGGACCATGGCATAAATGAAACATAAGAAATGAATATATGATGATCTTTAAGCTTTTAAGATATTTTTATTGAACTTTTGTAAATTTCATATAATACATTTTGATCATATTTAGTTACTCTCTTCCAGACACACCCTTATTAATACCTTTACCCAATTTCATATACTCTAATATATATTTATATATTTATTATATATACATATATATCCATCCTTTATATAGATATCAATATACCCATCCTATATTACATATATGATACATATATATATATAATATATGCATATATATATGAATATATCCATTGGTATGGGTTCAACCACTGGAACCAATAAATTTACCAAAACTCTCACCCTTAAAGAGATGGACTCTTTTCCTCCCAGAGGCCATTGATTGACAACACATTAGGTTAGCATTGGAGTTTCTTAGTCAGTTCCTCATGACTGTGGTGAGAATTCGTCTTGCTTAAGCTTTCATGAGACTTGTGCATGCTGTCACCATTGCTCTGAGTTCATATGAGTAATTTTCCAGCTGTCTGAAAAACTCTGTTTCTTTGTGATCATTCACTTCTTCTGGCTCTTAAGATTTTCTGCTTCCTCTTTCACAATGATCTCTAAGCCTTTGGAAACAGAAGTTTTTATATAGGTTTCCATTCCAGCCTCTTGTTAACTGCACATTGACCAGTTATAGTTTTCTGTGTTATTCACCATTTGTTGCATAAGAAAGCTACAGTGCTGAGAGTTGAAAGGTATGTTAACCTATGGGTATAGCAATAAGTCATTAGGAGTCAGTTTAATACTATGTATTTTTAGCAGAATAATAGTATTAAGCTCTCCCCTATGGTCTGTGACTTGTCGTAGCTTCATGTATATCCTGATATCATTGTCATGTATGGGTTCTATCTTATGAAGCTTATTTTAAATCCAACTGGAAAGTAGTTGATTACTCCCATAATATTGTTGCCACTATTGTAGCAGTGGGTGTATCCTGTCAGGCTAGTTGTTGTTGTAGCTTTCACACAGCACAGCTGTGTAAGTGTGATAACTGATTTTTCTCTTCAGGTAGCATGATTAATACCTACCAGCACAGTGAAAGCAAGCCAGAAGAAATGAGACTTTGAAGTCAACACCAGTTTGATTTTTCCTTGTTCTACAACTCATGTTTGCAATGCCTTCAGCAAGAGGGTCTGACTGTGAAGTTCTGATAGGTAACTAAAAGCAGAGCTAATGGCCAATATTGCTTGGCAGTCTGTGGTACACTTGGTCAATGGCTTCAAGGTCTTTAGAAAAAGCCAAATGGAAATCTAGCAATATAGTAGCTTCTTAAAATATATACATATGAATTATAAAAATAAATTAAAAGCAGTTAACTTATAATGGGGGGGAAATACCCTTACTAAATAATATAGGCTAGCAAAATAAAAGCCTAATGGCAGAGATGGACTCCATCTTAGGATTTTTCATCCCCTTTGTTATAATAACTAATATTTTAACATTAAATGAACACTTTTAAAATTCAATTACCATTTCTATCTGCATTTATTTCCTCAAGTTCCTTCTCTATGAACAAATTTCCATTTGTTCAGATGAGAGGTACTTAATTATTCCGGTTGTTCTATACCATAATCACCTTCCTTCATCTACTCTTGACACTCATCTAGGTTTTGTAAGCAAGTGGTCAACTCAGCTTCTTTTGAGATTTATAGACAATTTTTGTCTTTTCATTTTTCGTAGTTCTAGGATATCTCGTATAATATTTATAGATCTTCATTCTCATTCCTTGAATCACAGTATGATTCATGTAATGTATCTTAGACGAGTGAACATGCTAAAACTCCAAATTGGAAACCCAAAGGAGAGAATAGTCCCAGATGACTGGGTGAGGAAAGAGGAGCTGCCTCAATGCTAAGTTTCCTGCAGGACTGAAAAAGAAGGAAACACACCAGAAGCCAAGAAGTTTGATTGTTATGCATGTGTGCCTCAGGGTTTTTCCCCCCTTAATTTTAATTTTAATTTTTTAATGCCAGCTGGCGAAGCCCATGCATCCCCTGCCAGCTGCCTGCTTGAGATTCTGGCCAGCTGCCAACAGCTGTGCCTGTGGAAAGAGGGCTCCCCCAGTACCCAAAGCAGGCCCATGAATATCATTCCTTTAAGCTTTCTTGATAACATCCACTTCTTAGCATTTAAGCGATAAGTCAGTTATCTTTTGAACAGTCAACTTTCTTCAAAAAAATTAAGGTAGAGATAGTTCTCTAAAGAGACATTTAGCATATCTCAACTTCACTTTGATACTTTGATACTCTTGTCGCACTTCAGGGCTTTGGGAGCAATTTTCTAGCATGCAAAGATGTACTAAGGCCTTTTGTAACAAAAATACATCTCTTATTTGAGTACTGGCTTATTACATATTGCTTTATTTGGCAAGTAGGAGATGTTGAGGGCTCAAGTTTGAATTCATGCTCCTATCAAGTGTTGCCGGTAAGTTGCCACCTCATAGCATCAGTTCAGTGACCTATAAAAGATAAGTTAGCAATCTCTATCTGGTTTCTGCTGGATATGTGTCCAGATCACAGTTGGGCATCTTGTTATGCCTCAGTTAAGAGTTCACTAAGCAAACGAGCCATCTTAGACTTTTACAACAGCAGGCTTATTAACACAACTTTTGCATGAAGATTGAGCACAGTATACATTTTCTAACAAGTTTTCTTACTTGGATATGTGGTAAATGTCTATTACAAATCCTATTGACATTTAATTTTAACATTATCTTCGGTATTGTTTGCAGTTTACTCATGATGCACACATAATTCCAATCTGTTGAAATATTGATTCTGATTTATGATTTAGTAAACTAAGGGATGGTTGAGTTGCGTATTAAACTTCAGTAGTGATTCATAATATATTACATTTATATTGCCCTTTAGAGTTTCACAAAGTCCTTTCATGAATATTATCTGTGAGCATATTTGGCAAGGAATTATGTTTAATTCATTGTTATATCAGTAGCATGAAACGCAATGCCAGCACGTGGCAACAGCATGATATGGTTTTTAATGAAATTATTTAAGTCTCATTTCTCAGGAAATCTTTGACCTCCTGATATTGGTGCTTTATTCCTGCTGTAATAAATTTGAATAAAATAGTCACATAAAATAACATAGTTCTGGAGATCAGAAGTGTACAGTGGCTCAAAAATCTAGGTAGAACTCTAATCTATTCATGTTTGTACTTGAGAACACCTTGACATGTCTTTTGTGCCTTCTCTGGGCTTCCTTGATTCGGTGTTTCCAACTCTACTTCTAGTCATAGTTTAGATTTCTCTGAGACTATCTGTCATGATTATTCTTTGGAAGCCTTTAGGATTACCATGAGCCATCCCAGTAGTTTTTTTGTGATGACTGTTTACTTTACTATATTCCCTCAAATATTGAGTCTTTTGCTTTCTGTTGCATAAGGAAGCTTCATTAGTGAAAGTTTTGAGATGCTTTCCTATTCTCTTTACCCCCTGTTCCACTATGTTCAGTGAGCCTTAGGTGCAGATGGAACATCGTAGATGTGTGATTTGGGGATGGGCATCTCACAGACATATTCTGTATGTTACCAGTTGTAAAATTTTGTAATAACCTCCACCTACCACAAAAAAGAAGCTTCTTTGATGAGCAATGACTGGCATATTTTTCTGTAAATATAAAGATCTATATTTAGCATACATTATAAAATTATATTTGTCTAGGGATGTGAGAGAGATAGAGTTTCCTCTCGGCTACATGTCCCCTCCGGCAGTGTGTGTATGGCTATGTTTACAGTGTCATGAGTGAGTTCCCTCCCTTCTAGAGGACTTTATTTCCAATTAGATAGCTGTTTGGGGAAGGGGAGGTGCATGATCATAATGAAACAGAGACCTGCAAGATTCTAGGACCTTGCTCATATGAACTTGCAGCAATGGTGACAGCACACAGAAGTCCCAGGCAACGTCAGTCTGACCTAAACAAGCATAAAACTGGGGAAATGAACAGGAGATTCCAATCTTAGCTGAGGGACTTTTGACAGCTGATCACTGCCTGGTGAATAAAAGTTGGTCTTCTTTAAGGAAGTGTCACTAGATAACTAGATAGTCTGACCAGACTCCAGTGGATGAACTCACACTGAGGGACATCTGGGTACACACACTTGACTCCATGGGCCTTAACATTAATGACAGAATGCATGCAAATCTGTGGCTTAGCTATAGGGGGCAGTGCAGATAGGGGAGCATGTCTATATATGATAAGGGCATGTTGTATGAAATGCATGAGAATTCAGCAAAATATATACAATGAACAGCAATGAAAAAATAGAGTCCTGACAATCCCTGATCACTGACTGGACTTAGTGACCCATGTAAAACGGAAAATGCGAAGGAATGACACTGAATTCCTCCCAGTAGTAGCTTCTATGAGTTAGTATGTTTCCTATCTGACTTTTCTTCCTTTAGTTTTGAAAATTAAAGTGGTCACACAAGGGATATCACTGTAGTGAAGTAACTGCACACAGGCACTGCCTGGATCACACACAGAGAGACCACACAGAATGATCTAATCAAAAGCGAGTAGACTTAAGGTCCTCTCTTTGAGGGGGAGCTCATGGAAAGCATTATAAATATAATCAAATACAGATGGCTGGAGAGGTCATATCTCTAGACAAATGAATTTTTTTACTCTATGTTAAATATTAATCTTATATTTACAGACAAATAGAACATATACCACTCATTTTGGAAATTAAGAGATTGCAAGGGTGTGTATCCCTGGATTCCTATATTAAACTCTACCCACCCCAGGCTAAAGGATCATTGTGGAAGATGGGCTAGACAGATTGTAAGAGATAGGGTTGGTGTGAACATAAGGAAAGAGAGGCTTTCAGGCTTCTGGGAATTTGCTTGTATGAACTTGCAACAATGGTGACAGGCATGCATCAGACCTATGCTGCAATGGTAGGCATCTAGGTACAAAAGCTTGATAGGATAGGCCTCAACACATATGACAGAATGCATGAAATACAGAGTAGGAAGGATCAATGAGTGTGTGTAGACAGGGGGGAGGTCAAAATTTTATTATGATATATTATATGAAATGCACAAAAACTCAATTAAAATATACATACAAAATAACTGTTCTACCTCTGATATTTGAGCCTTCCCATCTTTCACGTTAGGCATGTAACTGATTTAGTGGAGGAAGACACTGAGATGATAGTAGTTTCCAGAAATGATTATAATTGCAAACACCTCAGAATCAGTGAGATTGAGTATAGAAAAATTTCATAAGCAAAATAAATATTTGTTTTGATATTGCTTCTTTGTTATGTAGCAACAAGATAATCATTTAAAAACAACAACAACAACAACAACAAAAAACTATGGAATAGTTTTCCAGATCAAAACAAAGGTTCAGACATGGCAGGTAGAACAGAGCAAATAGAAACATTGACAAGGCAAAGCCAAGTTTAAGTAAAAGTGGAGTCATTTTGTATCATTCATTAAATAAGACACAGGTCAGATCTCTTTGGGCCATTCACTACCATTTGATGCCTTAAGCATCATCCTGAATATGCCTCTATCTCATTCTCTTCATGTGTAGGATAGTGTGATAATACTATGTAGTTCCTAGTAATGTTCTGATGATTAAATGATACAATAGGGATAAATATAATAGAATAATATGTTATTGCCACCAAAATTGGGATCTTTTACTTGATTTTTGAGCTACAAATTCACTGTCCTTCTTAGCTTACCGGCTTACTTTATAAACAATGCTAAATCCAGAGACTCAGGAACATTCAAGAATATTTTTTGAAATTCTCCTAAACACACCAGTTCTAGTTTGTGTATGTATGCTTGCACAATATTGTGTGTGGGTGAATACAACTGTGTACAGGTACACATTTGTGGGTTTTTATGAACATGCATTTGCATACATATGGGATCCAGAGTTCCACCTTGGGTATCATCCCTCAGATACCATTCACACTACTTTTGAAACCATATAGCTCAATGGGACCTGGGTATTGCCAATGAGGTTAATTCCGCTGGTCATTGTACCTCAGAGATCTTCTTATTTCTGCCTCTTCAGTGTTAGAATTATAAACATGGTACCACGGTGCTGTTATTTTAACACAGGTACTGGATATGGATTTGGATCCGCATGCTTGTTCAGTCAGTGCTTTATCCACTGAGCCATCATTCAGAAATTAGCAGGGACTGGGATGTCACACAATTATCCGAAATGCCTAGTATTTTTGCACGATAGGAGCTCTTAGCATTGCATAGTTAAAAGTAATTCATAATGGATTCTAATATGTACTACTATCCTCCTTATTTTAAGCCCACAAAGAGAATGTTCCTTAGAGATAATGTACATATCAGTAAATCAGTTCCCTATTGTAATTTCTTCCTTGCCAAGATCATTGAATCTTTAAACACTCACTGTTTCATCCATTTGCTCTTACTTGCTACAGTTGTTACTTATCTACAACATAAGCAACACTACCGCAAAACGGGTGGCAGTGAAGTTTATGTACTCATAAAATGCGTGCCCTTATTTCTGCAAATCTTCAACATCTCCCAAATCAGTTTCATTGTCTACGTCTCTTACTTCAATAACATATACTGTCTTAAAGCCCCAACTTCTCCCATCACTTTCTTTATTCTCCAACAGGGAATCTCAAAGCCTAAATCACAGCAAAGTATAAAATATCCTGAGTTCTGACAAGGTTCTTTTTCCGTAACTATCAACTTACATGGTTCAAGTCAACTGCTATTGTTGGAAACACATTCAGTGTTCCAACCTAGCCTATGTATTCTCAGTCCATTGTAGTAAACTCACACTACTGTAGGGATTTAAAAGAGTAAGAGATGTTTAATGTACTTCTTGTGATTTAAAACATCATTATAATTCCTACAAAAGGCCCTGAGTTACACAATGAAACAAACAAAAAATTAGTGTTAACAATTCCTCCACCTTTGTTTTCCATTCTTTTTCTTCTCTGTTTACAGTCATATCACTTCTGAACTCATAGGCATACACTCTTCACATAGTTACAGCACTGCATTCTAAAGACTGACCTTGATCATGGCATAGAGAAACTCATTAGTAGAGCTGAATGTATGTCTCCACAAGCACTTTTTCTTGTGTTGATGAATGGTTGACATTTCTACACTGATTAATGACTTGGATGAATCATTTCTTCTGTCACTAAACATGTTAGTAAGAACTTTAAATCAGCTCTCTCCATTTTATTCTTCACTCTCATATTTGAAATACAGACTTTATTATCAGGAAAACTCAAAGTCAGTAGGGTTAGGGTTAGGGTTAGGGTTTGGGTTAGGGTTTGGGTTAGGGTTAGGGTTAGGGTTTGGGTTAGGGTTAGGGTTAGGGTTAGGGTTAGGGTTAGGGTTAGGATTATGAATCCTACCCTACTGAATATCTTCCTACTGAATATCTTCCTAAGAATTGCAAATGCTGAAGAGTAAGCAAAATGGTTTTTTGATTCTTGGTATTACTAAGAGAAAGGTAAAGTTGATGAAATTTATAGTTTAAGAAAATGATACATCTTTAGCTGATATCAAGGCCTCCTTAAGAATGAGATCAGAAACCGGAGGCAGGGAACTGAGTCTGACAGGCTTCAGGTGTTTTGCACATATGAACTTACAGTAATGAGGACAGCACGCAGAAGAATCATGCAAACTCAATCAAACAAAAACCAGAAGAGAACTGGGGAATTGGGCAGGAGGCCACAACTTTGTTGAGAAACAATTGGCAGCTCATCATTGCTCATGAGGGAGAGATGATTTTCTTTAAGGGAATGCTGCTAGACAGAATGAAGAGGCTCCAGTGGATGAGCTCACACCAAGGGACCTCTGTGTACATAAATCTGACTAGATAGACCTTATATATGGAAAAATGTATGGAGTCTTGTGAGTGGGCTGTGGAGAGTTCAGATAGGGAAAGGGATGCTAAATGCGATTACAACGGTATGAAATCCACAACAATTCAATAAAAGTATATGTTACAAAAAGCATGAGATCAGGGACTGAAGAGATGTGTTAGTGGATAACCGCACCAGTTTTTCTTGCAGAGGGCCAGGGTTTGGTTACCAGTACCCATATGGTAGCTAACAACCATCAATAACTCAAGTTCCAGGAGCTATGACATCATCTTTCATCATCCATGAACACTAGAAGTCCCAAGTGCACTTACATGAAGTACAACAGTCATACCTATAAAATAAAAATTAATAAATATATAAATAAATAAATAATTAAAGACAAATGAGATCATAAGAAGAGATCTTTTTCTTTATTTGCTTTCTTGAATCTTTGTGCATTTCATACAGAACATCTCACTCTATCTCAATCACCTTATAACTCTAAATCTGGTCACTAAAATATATTCTGTCTTCAGCAATAGGATCTTAGCTTCAAGTTCTGGGAGGCAATCAAATGCTGTGGGAATAGGTTGTGCAATTCTGGGAGTCTCTTAGAACACCTTGGGCAACAATTCACAGAAAGGTTTCTCCTGTCTGGCACTGTTTCTTGTTACGTTACCTTCAGCTTTGCACATGGGCTTATATAGAGATACTATAGATGGAATTTGTCATTAGGTTGTTAGAATAATTTGATTCCCTCTGGTGTTTTACAGTAGCTAGGCATCATTTATCTCTCCTTTCTCTCTTGTTCTCTCCCGATCTAACCCTCCCTCCATGCCTCCTCATTTAAAGTGTCCCCATTGTCCTCATTTCTCCCTTAATAGCACCAGTCTCCTAAGGCCGACCTCTCTTGAGCTCCTTCTTTCCCTTTATACCCACAGTTTCTTTTAGAACACTCCCTCCCCCTCCCACTAAAATGCCCCCATTTTATCTATTTCTCCTACTATTCTTTTCTCTCAGGTTCTTTCTTTGCCTTTACCTCCCTTGTTCAGGATGGAACTGTTATGCTAAGTGAAGTAACAGACTCTGAAAAACAAAATGGTTATGCTCTCCCTCATTTGTGGGTTCATAGCAACAATTCCATGTACAAGACTGTGCATCCTGATAAAACAATAGAGACTAAGAAAGTGGAAGAAATGTTTTTAGTATGTTTGTCTTTTTTATGTTATTTTTTGAAACAAGGTCATGTTGACAAGGAACTCACTATGCACAACATTCCAGACTGGCCTTGATCTTTCAGTCAGTCTCCTGCATCTGCATTCTAAGTTCTTGGATGAAAAGTGTGTACCACCACAATTGGCCCTTGATTGTCTCTTTTTTATTTATTTATCTCTTGACACAGGGTCTCACTTTGTAGACCAGGATGACCTAGAATTTGATAAGCAGTCCATGTTAGCCTTGACCTCACAGAGATCCTCCTGTTTCTGCCTCTACCATGCATATGCAAGACCTCTCCATGGTCAAACCAAACAAAATGACACTATGAACTGGAAAGGTTGTCATGAAGTCTCACCTCTAGCATGGGAAATAGTGGCAAATAATAGTATAGGGAAAAACATGTTTCTTTAGAGTTGCAACCCCTGAGAAGCCTTAGTCAATGGCCACATAATCATGCTCACATTGAAGCACTAAATGGACTCACTGAGTTTAAGAAAAAGTACATATGAAATTGGCAGGGAATAGTGGTAGGTGAGGAGGACAGAAATTGGAGTGGAAGGAATTGGGGTAGACTTGATCAAAACATATTATGCGTGTATGAAATTATGAAACAAATAAAGAATTAGATAGGAACTGGACATGGTAGCACACGCCTGTAATCCCAGTTTCAGGACCCTGAGCCAGGATGATCATAAGTCTTAGGCTATCTTAGTCTACACAGCAAATTTTAGGCTAGTCTATAAACAAAGTTAGACCTTGCCTCAAGGTCAGGGATGGATGCAGGTGAGAGCTGTGTAGAAAGTAGAGTTGTTTCTGGAATTATGAAAATTGGACTGGAAATACGGTTTAGTGTTTACAAACTTTTCTTGTACTGGCAGAGGACCCAGGTTCAGTTGCCAGCACCACATGGTGGCTCAGAACTTGCTGTAACTGAAGCTCCAGGTTGCATGACACCATGTTTAGTACTTTGCAAGTAGTAGGCAGGAATGTGGTGCCCATATGTTCAAGCAGGCTAAACACACATAAAATAATAATAATAAATATTAAATTTTAATTCATTTAAATGTTAAATAACAGGGTTAAATCTAAGAAACAGTCATGAAGAAAATCTCTAAGATGCTAGGAATGTAGCTCAGTTAGAACAATGCTTGCCTAGCATACATGAATCTCTGGGCTCCATTGTCAGCACTGAATAAATAGGACATGGTGGTTCAAAGAAGGTCACTATAATAAAGATAGTTAAGACAATGTTGAACAATGATATTGAAAGCATTAATAATTGATTTATCTTTCCATTTGCAGTGTTGTTGCCTTGTTTATCAAACACAGGCATTAAAAGCTGATCCTCTGTGAACTTTTGTTGATGGAGCTTTGGGAAATGGAGAGAAAGGAAGACAAAGCATTGAGAACAGAACAAATGTCAAAGAAAAGACAGTTATTATGAAACAACTGCACAGAAATTTTGAACCAAATTTTAAAGGAAGACATGGACATCAAATAGCCACCTTCCAGCCAAAGTAAATTTGGAAAAGTTTACAAAATACTCTGAGATGAGACTTCTAGAAAATTCTCTCATTTTTTTAATTTCTATCTTTATTTTTGGGAGAGTTAAGGGAATGCTCATTCAAGAACTAGGGAAGTCATGTGTGTGATAGCCATGTTGTATTCAGAGACTAGCCTTTCCCAAGCAGGCTACCCCATCTTCTGGTTCTTACATTTGTTTTCCAGCTCCTCTTCTATGAGTTCCATGAATTCTCACATCAGCTGTGCTTTCCATCACAAGACCTACAAAAAAATCAAGAGACTTAAACATTCCAGCAGGAATTGGGAATGGGATCCTGATACCCAATCCTTCACTGAGGATCCAATGGCAGCTGATGGTTGCTTAGGTCATGAGAGAAAGAGCCATTTTTCCTTCCAGGAAGTTGACCACTGGTTGGTTGTCCATAGCCCAGTGAATATGGACACACATGGTATATAGATGAAGTGATGTGGGTGAGGGCTGGAGAGAGGAAGTCAGGTATTGATATGACCAAGTAAACTGTATACATGAATAAAATTAAAAGACAAAACTCAGGAAAATGCTGGCAAATCTTTTAATTTCTTAGCTGTCTTGATGTGTGGGCACTCATCACCTATTTAAAGGAAAAAAAATATTGAAACTGAACTCACAATTAATCCTCTCCAGTTTTTTTTACTAATTAATACACCTACATATTCCCCAGAGACTCCTTTCAGTTTCATTCTTATTTTGTATATGAGGAAAAAATCTCTCTCTCTGCAACTCCTAACTCCTCTTTACCTTCTTACCTGACTTAGTGTTTAATTCTGACTTGGTGCTATGGACCCATGGTTTTTGGGAACCATTCACATTCCCATGTAAAAGTGCTGATGATCAGTATGATAATCTTACTAGGAATCTTTTTGAGGTCATAAGATTTAGATGAGATCAGTAGGAAACACAACACAGAAAGTGATAATGTACCTATTAACAAAGAAGATGGCTAGGTATAGTGGCATATGCCTTTAATTCTAGTACTATGTAGGCTGAGGCAGGTGGATTTCTGTGAGATCAAGGGCACCCTGGTCTAAGTAGCAAGTTCAAGGTCATTTGGTGCTCCAGGGAGACCCTGTCACAAAAATTCGATAGATAGATAGATAGACAGACAGACAGATAGATAGATAGATAGATAGATAGATAGATAGATAGATAGATTAAAAAAAAATACAAGGACCCGGAGAGAAGGCTTACAGATTGAAGGTGATTCCCACACTTCCAGAAGATCCAGTTTGGCTTACTTCACAATTCCACATCTGGAGGCCCATAACCTCCTCCAGCTCTAGCTCCAGGAGATGTGAAGTCCTCTTTTGGCCACCATGGGCACTTGAAAGACGTAGCAGAATCATACAGATACACACACACACACACACACACACACACACACACATAAAATTAAAAAAAAAAGAATCTAAAAACAAGTGAAGACAAGAAAGTCTTTACTCTCTGTGCCTACACCAAGGAAAGACTATTCGAGTAAAATCTATGATGCCCAGTGTCTAGCCTCACCACATATATTACCTGGAGGGCTACACGTATTACTGCTTCCAGAACTGTTAGAAGTGTTCCCATTTAAGCCACCTTGTCTTGGCATTTTGCATAGAACCCCAGATTCAGACATGTTGTCGCTAAATACCTTACTACCTCTGAGTTTGACTCTTCTTGAATCATCGTCTGCTTTCTTTTAAAACTACCTTTCTATAAAACAAACCATATCATCTCTTCACAGTACTGATTTGAGTCCTTAAACGCTGACTCGGTGCCAGCTTCCTGCCCTTCGTTTTGCCTTTATGCATCCATTCATTCATTATAATACACTATGAAGTAGATGTTCTACTACCAGTTCATAGTAGAGTAAACTTATAGAGAATGAAGTAATCCTTTCGCTTGGTATTAGCTTGAATACAAGTTGAGCCAAAATTCCAAACATTACCTTCTGTTGTAAGCACAGAGATTTTCACAATTACTTGCTATGTAATTTTTCGTATTATGTGTCTTTTCACTGTCGCTTCCCTGTTCATCAGTTAATATGCTATGGCATAACATTTCTGTGTCTGTGTAAATGACTCCCCATCTAGTCAAAATTTTACTCCTCTGAAGTTCATCATGTATACCCTTTCTGGATAGAAACCAGCACTATCCACTCTTATCCACATGTCCTGTCTATGGCAATTCTTTTCTTCTGGATTTTTATTGCTTACTGCCCTTGTGATTATGGGATTTCCTCCTCATACTCCAATACTCTATATTGTTTTTGAGTTTAGTGACCAGGTTTTGACATTCTATACATGTTTCTTGAATCAGTCAGGTTCTGTGTACAGTCCTAGTTGTTGAAGCACTGATGTTTGCAATCTAATCTGTTCCTTATTACCCTGGTTACACAGAAGTTCAGTGTTCCATGGTGGTTTTCTCTCACATAAGGCCTGTTACAGAGGCAGGTAGCTTCAGATTTTTTTTTTCTTTTCTTTTTATTTTTTTGCATGTTAAGTAACAGTGAGTGTTCTTTTGGAGCATACTTTCCCTAAGCCTCAAGGCTTCAGAATGCAGAACTTACAGAAAATTTCATTCTACTATTAAACCCAGGAATGCAATTTTCAAAGTGCAAACAGAATCCAGGAGTTATATTTAGTTTCTAAATTGGCATTTAGTTGGAGCATAGTATTGAAAATTGTCTTTCAATTTTCTGTTAGCTTGTCAGCTGTTATATGTTCAATGACTTCAAGAGATAATATCTGCTACCACAGTAGCCTAAGTACCTCAAAAATGATCTCTGACTGGTAGAATTAAATTCTGTAGTGAGCAGGTGTCTTCTCATATAATAATGATCATAAAATACTGTTCCTTTATATTATAAATACAATAAGAAAAATAATGATTTTTTTTTCATTCACAGAGGAATAAAGAATATAAGAGAAGGCTTTAGGGTTCTGGTGTATTAATAGATAACAATACATTCATTTCTTTATCTGAATGGTAATTACATATTTTATGAATTCAATCATAAGCCTAGGAACACCTAGTCAGTAACAATACCTAGAATCATGTATTTTTCATTTGCCATTAATTAAATCATGCTAGGCATAAGACAGGTTGCCAAGACAAAGAAAAATTTCAGCTATTAAGTTTCTTACATGTTTATGAAATAGAAGGTACTTCAAAGTTTCCTAACCAGGTGCTTATAATTTTAATTATAAAGACCAAATGTCAAGATATCTTTGAAGAATTATTTAACAAAAGAATTATTTAAGCTGCTCTTACATCCGATATAATTTGTTCTGGAATATTCTTCAGAACTTTTAGGATGACATCTCCTTCATTCATTTACTCATTTGATTGCTAAACACTTGCTGATTTATTAAATATGGCTGTCACACACACACACCCCCCCCGCAATGTAGCACTCTGAGAATAGCTTTCTTCAAGATGTGGGCCAGAATGTATTTATGGTATGGTAAAGAAAAAGGGCAGAAGGAAACAATACCAGTACTAGTAATAAAAGATCTAAGTTCAACATTCATAAAATTGCTTCTCAAAATATTCATAGCTTCAAATACTTCTCTTTTTAATCTTCGTAAGGTAATAAATATGCTATTATTTTATATTGTCAACTTTCCCATTGTCTAATTAGGGAACACCAAGGAAGTGTTGTATACTGTGTTAATTTTCTGTAGTGAGATCATAACAATTACAAAGACAGCCTGGCTCTTGATCTACCTGACACATACTGGCCCTCCTATGACCCTGGTAAGCCATATCCAAACCACCACATCTCTATTTCATTCCCCTGCAGCTTCAACACTTATAATGAACCCCATGTTTGTTCCCCATGATAGCTTTTGGTGCAGGCCTACACAATTCCTCTGCCGCTGATTGCTGGATTACTTTCTTAATGCAGATTGGCTAAACCCCCTGCCGTACTTTGTTAAGAAGATTAACAGGTGATCACTACCCTAAACTCTCCCTGGATTCCTGATCCATCCGAAGCTGTTAAGAACCTCAAACACACATCAATTATTTTTTCTACCTAAACAAAAAGCAGCTGAACTATATAAATCTTATAAACAGAACCAAAATTCAAATAAATAAAAAACACAACCAACAAAACATACCCAAAATCTCACACAGTAGCTTGAAAACACATATAATATAAAAATCTAGAGAATATGTCCCTAACAAAACCAACCAGTTCTAAAGAAGTGTACTACAATGAGAATCACCCTAAGGAAGACCAAAATGCAGAATTTAAAAGAACAATCATAAACATGATCAAAGAACTTAAACACAGCCCCTCACCCCAAAACCAAAGACCTCAAAAAGGACAGGCATAAACTTGTGGTGCAAGTTCAAGTAAATACAAATATGTGGCTGAATGAAATAACAAAGACAAAAAAGTGAATTCACAAAAGAGAAAGCAGTATTGAAGAAAACCCAACTGAAATGTACATGGAATTGAAAAACCCAATAAGACAACTGGAAAGAAAAAGAGAATGCCTCAGAAATAGAATGAGTAAAATAAAAAAACAGAATATCAAGTCTAGATAACAAGCTGAATATCTGGATACCGGAAACAAAGAGTATGTAAAAATAAAAACAAACAAACAAACAAACAACACAGGAATGGAATACTCAGAAAATGTGGGACAACATGAAAAGACCAAATCTACGCATGATAGGCATACAGTAAGGAGAAGAATCTCAGGTCAATGACATTGGTCAGATCTGCAACAGGATTATAGAAGAGGAACCCCTAAATTAAGGAAAGACATACCTATACAGAGAACACCAATTAGACATGACCAGAACAGAAAATCCCCACTGCATTTCATAACAAATGCATCAAATGTACAGAGCTGAGAGAGTTTTGAAAGCTACTAGAGAAAAATAATAAGTTATATGTAAAGGAAAACTCATCAGAATTATAGCTGACTTTTCAATGGAAACTATGAAAGCCTGGAGAGCCTGGACAAATAATTTCTAACTCTAAACAACCATGGATGCCTATCTAAAATACTTTATCCAGTAAAACTCTCATAATTGAAGGGGAACAGAAAATTTTCCATGACATGAATAGGTTAAAAGAATTCATGTCCACCAAATCAGTCTTAAAGAGAATATTTGAAGTTATGCAAAGGACCAAATAGAGGAATAATAATACTCAAGAACTACAGAAATGAAACAAATAAAGGTACAGTAACAGATAAAAAAATACTGCCACAAACACAAACAAGTTAAAAGAGCAGTATATAATGCACATCTTTCAATCACATCACCAAATATCAATGCTATAACATCCTAGTTAAACACACACACACACACACACACACACACACACACACACACACAAAAGCTAGTGTAATGTATTAAGAAAGAAAATCCATCTTTTTGTTGTTTTCAAGAAACTCAAACTCATCTCACCTTCAAGGATAGATAGTACCTTAAGGAGAAAGGATGGAAAAAATATTCTGAGAAAATCACTATAATAAGCAAGCAGGTGTTGCAATTCTGTATCTGCCAAAATAGATTTGAAATTAAAACTAATCAGAACATATAAAGAGGCTCACTCTATTCTAATGAAAGGAGCAATTGATCACAAACCTATTACAATCATGAACATATATTCAGGGCAACTCTGCGGCAACCAATTTCATAAAAACAGTGCTACAGGGCTATAAAACACAGATTAACCTCACCTCAGTATAGTATGCAACTTAAATAGCCCACTATCTTCAATAGACAGGTCAACTGGACAAATCATAAATAGATAAATGTCTGAGTTAAACGACTTCTTATATGAAATTGACCTAATAAATCTACAGAATATTTCACCCAAGTATGAAAGAATACACTTTCTATTCAGCAGACTATGGAATTTTTCTAAAAGTGACCAAATTTTAGGCCACAAAACAAATCTCAACATAGAGAAAAAATTAAAATAATTCCATTCTGTCAGACAACAGAGCAATAAAGCTTGTAATCAAGTGGTAAAGAAACTACAGTAATTACAAAAACTCATGGAGATTGTACAACATATTCCTGAATATGAAGAGTTAAAGGAATACATTAAGAAAGAAAAAAAAGTATTCCTGGAACTAAATGAAAATGATAACACAACACAACCTCTGAACACTATAAAAGCTGTCCTAAGTGAGAAGTTTATAGCTCTAAGTGACTATATTAAAAAAATGGAAAGAACACAAAAAACTTACTTGATAGTACAACTCAAGACTATTAAAAGACAAGAACAAACCAAACCCAAACCTAGTAGATGATAAGAAATTTAAAATTTGGAGCAGAAATTAATGAAAAAGGAACCAAGAAAAACAAAAAAGTCATGGAATTTAAGATTTTGTTGTTGAAAAATTAAACAAGACAGAGAGATCCTTAGCCCAGTTAACCAAAAGAAAGAATGAGAAAATCCAAAATAACAGAATTTGAGCTGAAAGGGGAAACATAACATCGACAGAAAAAAAAAATCAAGATCATTCAAAGTAAAATCCTTACTCCATTAAATTTGAAAATCTAAAAGAAAAGGATGAAAGTCTTGGACACCACTAAAGATAAACCAAGAAAAGATCAACAGCTTAAACAGAAACATAACAAATAAAGAATTTGAAATACTAGTACAAAACCTTCCAATAAAAATGCCCAGTCATAGATGGATTCACAGCAGAATCCTACCTGACATTCAAAGATCTACAACTAATACTGCTTAAACTATTCAACAATATAGAAACAGAGGAAGAACTCCCAAACTCTTTCTATGAAGTCAGTATCAGCCTAATATGAAAAAAAAAATTAAAGACTTATGCACACCCAAAAGAGAAAACCAGAGATCCATAGCTTTAATGAACAGAAATGCAAAGATAGTCAACAAAATACAAATCACATAAGCCACACATCAAAAAGAAACGCCTTAGAAGTTCTTAACATCCTTACTAATGTAATTAGAGAAATGCAGATAAATACCACTTTAAGATTTCATCCTGCCCCTGACAGACAGTCTAAATCAAGTAAACAAAAGACACCAATGCTGGTGAGGATGTGGAGAAAGGGAAATGCTCATTCATTGACGATGGGAATGCATACTTGTGAAATCACTATGGAAAGCAGTGTGGAGAACTCTTTAAAAGCTAAAAATTAATCTACCATACGATCCAGTTACAACCACTCCTTGGCATATTCCCCAAAGCCTCATCCTACTGTAGAGATACCTGCACATCCATGTTTGTTGCTTTTCTTTTCACAGTACCTAAGAAATGGAAAGTACATAAATGCCCCTCAACTCACAAGTCAATGATGAAAATGTGAAACACTTACACAATGTAATTCTACTCAGCAGCAGGAAAAGTTGAAACTATGAAATTTGCAAGGAAATTGATGGGACTAAAGACTTTTACGAAGTGAAGAAACACAAACTCAGAAATGCATGTGACATGTGTTCTGCATATGTAAACCATAGCACCAATCCTTTAAATGTGAGTATATCCTGATATACTAACAGGAGACAGGAAACTGGAAAGGAAATGCAGTGGTAAAGAGAAAGAGTCAGAAAGAGGGGGATAATAGAGAATGGATGTTACCAGGATGGGGGAAGGGAAAGTGGGAACGTTGGACCTGGAGTTGAGGAAGGTGGAACTTGAAGGCTCCATGTTAGTGGTGGAGAAGGGAACTCAGGAGAGGGAGTAGGGAGGTTGGTGTTATTTGACCGAGGGAGGGGTACTTGGAATAGGCAAAGAGGAGCTTGGGTGGTGGGACAGAGAGAAGAGATGAATGGAACTTTGGGGGACTAGGGAAGCCAGAGTGAAATGTGTTGACTTGGGGACCTTTTGAGAAACAAACATAACAGTGTCTGACTATTAGTGCATGTGTATACTCCAGGGGATGTATGGCAAGGAGCACAGTGGAGAGAAAAGAGGCCTCCCTTGGCCAGGTTGGTCAGAGTAGTCCAAGAGACTTCCCAAATAACACAGACTTTAGTCAGAGCTCTTGGTTATTACCCAGAGCTTGAAGATAAGTTTCTACTGTTGAAGACAGAACATAATTCTGACACAGGACTTGAAGCAATGGAGCAGAAACAGACCTGGAAACTTTCTACCTGAAATTTAGCTCTCCATAGTTTTAAAGGTTACTATGCAAGCAGCTAAGGGAGAAAAATCAATGAATGATTAAACCCAGCCCAAAAGCCTAATAACCATTAAGATCTGTACAGAAAACTACCTCTGTTGGTGCTGTAATGACACTGTTATCTGGGAAACAAGTATACCATATTCCACTTATCAAATAAACTACTTTTTGCAACAGATAGAGGCTACTGCAGAGTTATACAGCTGGTCTGACACACAGAACATTTTTCTGTGAGATGCCAAGTCCTAGATGACACATCTACAGTAGAACCTCTATACCTAAGGCTCATAGAACACAGAGCAACAGGGGATAGCAAGAATACTAGTGCATTCCTCAACTCTCACTCACAAAATATCCTTGTACAACTGAATGTGATGCACACAAAAGGTCAGGTCACAACTGCCCAAGATTTAGAGATTGAATGACTGCAGAGTGCGTGTTCCTGGATAGGACTCCTATGATAAAACCTCACCCCCACACACACATGGCTCATGAACTAGAAAATTTAATAACAACTGCTTTTGAACCTCTAAAATGTGTACACTTTATAGAAATTTTAAATTGGATTATTTTAAAATTTATGGTTATCCATTTACTTAGAAATCAAATTAAATCTTTTCCATCCAAAGAAATGGTAACAGTTGATTCACTCAAGCAACATATCTGGGTTTAACTATATTTGGCTTAAAGTTGTCAGTAGCTCATTGGCATCATGGAATGGCTAGAAAATACAAAACACCCTGAAGGTGTCCTTTGTTTCTTATCGCTCTTAAGATGTTGCAACAATATAATTTCAAATATTGTTTTTTTTTCTTTTTCACATATTTCTCCATCTGCTAATAATTTTAGTTTTCAATAAAAGATATTTTAGTGAATTATAAACAATTTCTTGAGACTTGAGAGAGGACTGATCACTTAAGAATGCATTCTGTGGGCTGGAGAAACGACTTAGTTAAGAGGACTGGTTGCTCTTGCAGAGAGTCAGTGATTGGCTACCAGCACCCACACGGCAGGGTAACTCTACTGTCTGTAACTCTACCATCATCTATAACTCACATCTGACTCCATTTCCTGACCTCTACAGGAATTTCATGACACTGATGTGCTTACATATATGCAGGGAGTATACTCACAGACATAAAATAAAAATAAAAATAAATTTTATTAAAAGGACACATTTTGTACTTGCAGAGGATTTAAATTTGGTTCACAACACCCAGGTTCTGTGCTTCACAGTCCCTGAAACTCCAGCTCCCGGGAATCCAACAGCCTTCTCTAGCTTCTGCAGGCACTAAATGCAAGGGCACAAGACAAATACACACCTACACAAAATACAAATAAAATAAATAATTTAACTCTAAAAAACACACACGATTCTCTTGAAAATTATTATCCTTAGTATAACCATTGACCATGTCTCATAATGTCATGGAGGATATGAATTAGACTGTTTGCTTTAGAGTTCCTTTGCTCTATGGTACAGAAATAGATCAAAGTGAGACAATAATTTTAAGAAAATATTTTAACTGTAAAATTAGAAGTAAGTACATAGTGTATGGAGTTAAAGATTATAGATAATTAGTTTAGGTTCAGTAGTCAGATTGATGGGTAGTGTTGCACAGAAAATTAATCACTGGAATTCAATTTTGAAGGGAATGAATATGGGTTTGGAATGACAAATTGCCCTTGGAAAAGTACTCAAAGGTCTTTGTATGTCCACGAGAGCATGTACCAACATTAATGACATGTGTTGAAACAGAATGGTAAAAACTATGAGATGAAACAATTTGGAGAGTGAGACTCTAGAAGGAAGCGAGGCATTTTTGGTAAATTTTTTAATTGAATGTTTGTGTTTTTTATACAAAACATAATGGGATGCAACATTATGATAAACAACCTTCTGTTTTACCAGAAAGAAAACAGATTCTATTGCAGGCCATGAAGGATTAGCATCCTTCCGTCACCCCTCATGCTTTTTGTCATTTGTGTTAAGGCTTATCATATCAAGTTAGTGTCCCTCAGTGTCCCTCAGTGCAAGATCATTCACTGGGATCTAGGCAGCTGATCCTGAGTCTCTATCTTTAAGATCAGCTCTTCCTTACCATCAGTAATCAGCTGCCAATAGTTCTTCACCTAAGAACTATTTTCACAGTCATATGCTAGATTTTTGTCTGCTTGAGTTTACATGTTTTTTGTGCATGCCGACACCATTGTTCTAGGTTCATGTGAGTAAGGTCCCAGGAGCTTATAGAATTCTATCCGCATATGGTCATCCACTTCCTCCTTGGCTCTTACACACGTTCCCTTTACTCTGGATGGGTGGAGTTTAATGCAGGAGTCTCGTCCAAGGACCCAGATTCTGCAAACTCTTATTCTCTATGGTCACCATGTGTGACCTTTTGTATTCATGGCCCTCTGTTGCATGAGGGAGCTTCGTTGATGAGAATTGATAGATGCATTAATATTTCTTCTACCCCTTGTGTCTCTAGGTTCAGTGAGATTCAGTTTTAGAGTTTGTATCATAGATGTGTCACTTAGGGTTCAGTAATTCACAGACAATCTCTGTTTGTGACTAGTTGCGAGATTTTTAATAGTTTAGGTCTGTTGTAAGACAAGCTTCTTTGATGGGTGGTGACTGGGATGCTTGTCTGTAAATATGAGAATTCATATTTTCCACATAGTAAGAAAGTATATTTGTCTAAGCATAAGGACAGCCTTGGAGTTTTCTCTAAGATGTATCACCTCTCTAGTCATGTGTATTTGGCTATGTTTACAGTACTACACATAAGTTTTCTAACACTGAGTGGATTTAAATTCAATTAGATAACTATTGATTACCTCCAAGGAAAGTGTACCACTACTGCCCCAATATTGTTGTGGTTATTAGTCCTTAAAGCTGGGGCTGGACCATCTTAGCAACTTGTCTTAGCAACTTGCACAGTGCTCTCCCAAACTGTGAGAGCTAGTCTTTACAAGAGGTGACTTCCAACTCAATTCCTGCTCCATTGCTCCAAATTCTGTGTCTGAAAACTTCCCTGTTATAATATGGTCTTGCTTTCAAATTCTGGGAGGCAATCAGGGTCTGTGGCAATAGACAGACTGAGAAAGAGGAGAGCAATGAACAATGCCTAGGTGGTCCTACAAACCAGAGGTTCCCATAATGGTGCAAAAACTTACTGAAAATTATTGGTGCAATATTCCTCATGAGTCTGTGTGCATAGCTGAAGGCTACATACCAAGAAACAGTGCCGAAAGTTTCATAGGAGAAACTTTCCTATGAGATGTTCTCCAGGGTAATCCAAGAGATTCCCAAAATTACACAAGGCCCTCCATAACTATTTGAATCTATCTTGATTGCAACTAAAGTTTGGAGAGTTTGATTCTGATCCTACTATCCCTAGAAAAAGTTAGGTTTAATACAAAACACCAGACATTAGCAGTTTCACGCTGTTATTACCATTTCCCATTCTCTGTCAGCCAGTCAAGTTTTATGAATGAGTGCACTGTCCAGAAAACTCTAAGATTTCAAAGATGCCAACTGGACTATAACTGCACCTGGATGCTTGACTGTGGAAAAATACATTGACTAACTAAAAGCTTTATGTAGATTTTATTTCCTCGAAAATTTGCCTGAAGTCTTCAGCTTTTCTCAAGTGCTATTGTAGGTAGCCTTCAGGCTTCAGATGTTGCCATGTCTATCCAGTTACTTTCTGAATAGGATGTTCATGACAAGCATGGCAGCTTGTTCCTTAATGGCCTGCAATAGAATCTGTTTTCTTTCTGGTAAAATAGAAGGTTGTGTACCATAATGTAGTAAGTTGCATCCCATCAACTTTGAATTTTATATTAACAACCAAAAAAAGCCTGAAATCTTCCCCAAATAGATAAATATATGGTAGAATGATTTTCAATTAAAAAGTTAGCAAGGAAAATATTGAATATTTCATATTGCCTCTATTAACCCAGAGGAATACTATTAAAAATTACCTATAGCTTTACTAGAAATTAAAAATATTTCAGCCTACCTCAGACTCAGTACCTTAGAATATCTAGGAGTGGGTCTATAATTTCTTGTTTAAGCATAGTTTCCATATAATCCCAATGCACAGTAAATTCTGAGAAGACACGATGAGTTAGAAAAACTCCTTGTTGCCCTAAGAGACAGGCCTGAAAAATTAGAGAGGTCCGATGTATCTTCTGCTGTTATAGGAAAATATTCTGGGGAATAACTCAAAAATTAAGTTATCGCCTAGCAGTAATTGTAGTGGGAAAAGAGAACAAAGAATAAAATCTAAAAAGCAAGATTGAGTACATGAATGAAGTTGAAACAGTTAATAAAGACAATAGTATATAATTGAAGGATGGGAATTTGAGGAAATGGGTTGTGAAAACAATTCTTAGCTAAATCAAAGTAAGTCGTAGTGAATTTATCTGTTTTATACATTTTCATGGCCTGACTGTAACATTACTGATACAACTGGGGATTAGGTGATAGATGTTGGTGTTTTATGCAGAAAGTGTCTATTGAATCAGACAACAATGGGTTGAATATATCAACATTTATAGGGCAGATAAAGAAATCAGTAAAAGCAGTATTAACAAATCCAAGAGGGAACACTTGAAAGGTATTTTGTAAGCTTAAGAAAAGGAGACTAAGAAATAGGATGTAATCAAGAGAGTTACATATAACAATGATTTTTTAATAATTGCATCCAGTAATGAATTCTAGAAGCCTAATTGAAATCATTTAAAATGAAAATGTCATTAACAAATGTGTTTCCCATTCATAGATAGCCTTCTCTGTCTCTCTTCATTTCTCTTATTTCTCTTTGCAATTCTATTCTCATCTTTGAGTAATTTGGTAGAAGAAGTCAAAACATTTCTTTCCTTTGTCCACCACTCCTCCAAGAAGATGAAATATTTCTTACTTCTCATCTGACTTAAGTCATGCATCTACCTTTTCAGAGATGAATGTTGATAGCTCAACAAAAACTTCTTTCAGGACTGAGAAACATCTACCAGTAATGTCAAGAGCTCAATGATGCTAAAGCTACCTAGGTAGAACAGTTATACAAAAGCAAGACTGCAATAATTTAAATGTAAAGAAAAGTAGGTGACAGTGAATACTTGTGTCTCATGCATGACATCATGGTCCCTGCACAAAGCTGCTTCTTACAGAGGAATTACTCAAGGAGCCTCTGAATAGGATTGTCTAACTTTCCATGTGAATTCAGTTTACATAGTAACATCAAAAGAAAATCTAAATTAACTTCTATTTTCTTACTTGACTTTACTTCAGATAGTACTAGTTATTCTCTAAGTCTTATGCTCTCTAACACCAGCCCTGATCAAGACTAGAAAGCCTTCTTGAAACAGAGCTCATAACTCAGTTTCTAGATTTAGTTCCTAGGTAGTAAGTTCTCTAACCACATGATATAAAGTCTACTGCCAGAGCTTAGTTTTCTCTCCGTGTTTATTCTCCAGTAGAGAAGCACAACAGAATTATTAACCACTCACCAACAAGCATGGATGAACACAAATAAAAAATTTCAATGATTTTCTGGTTGGAGATAAATTAGAAACTTGACAAGCGGATTTTGTTTCACATGTTTAGGAATCCCAAGCTCCTTTAATACTGGACATAGATGAGAAACACAGAGGAGCACTTGAAGACCAACTGTCCTTGGTCTCTGCATTCCAGCAAGAAACTCAAAGAGGTCAGGATATATAAAGTTGTCCTCTCAGGTCATTATGAATGATTATTACTCAAAGTATTTTGCCTACTTTTTTGATTTGCTATATAAATTTAAATGATGCTATGGACATATTACATGTATGCAGGGATATGGGTTAAAATAAGTCATGACTCTGATCATCCACTTATTTATAAATGATTTTTAAATAGTACATGACATTCTCTGTTATAAAGTTCTAGGTCTTTGAAATTTGCCCTATTAACTTCATTCCAGTATTTCCCTATGCAGCAAAATCTTGTGAAATTTTACTATTTTTTTCATTCCCTTTGTCATGTATTCTGATTTCAACATTAAATCAAAGTCTCAAGTTCATTTGCCATTTTAGATGTATCTGTTTCATTTCTCCCATTTTAATATTTATTTTTATTCCAAATTAATGTTATTTATTGCTCAGGAAAATTCGTGAACATATCGGGCCCTCTCACAAATAATCTGATTTGCTTTAGCTTTTCTTCCTGTACTGAATGATATTAAGCTCTTTCTTCATCTTTCTGTAAAGCATAAATAAGGACTCATGTTTTCAAGGCTGATTTCCTAACTTTGAAATGTTTTTCTGCCTTAGAATATATGAAGAGGGAGATAACGAAATGGAGGGCATTTCTAAATATGGGTTATTTGATATGTTGACCTGGAAATGAACTGGAATTTTTAAAGGATTCTTCAGCAACTTGATTTTCCCACTGTCTTCTTTATTGGTCATGCCATTAGCTCCTTTTATTAAAATTCACATTTTGTCAGTAAAATTTCCTTGTCTTGTAACAAACCCTTGTGTTTTTCTTACATTTTTAGTGGATAGAAGAGTATCAAAATTATACATAATCCTTTTTTGAGTGAAACTGGATTTAAAGTTCTAAGTCTTTTGATTTTAATAAGATATTTAAACTTCTTAAAATTACCTCACTTTTAGTTCTTTTATCCATTTTATGAGGGAATCAGCAGTGAAGGAGATTTATTCAGTTTGAGTTATTTAACATCTGTAAGGATTAAATTGAAAGAGTTGTTGTGATAGAATTAATGCCCCTTATTCCTTAGCATGGAAAGATAAGAATAATTTAAACTTTTGATTCTCATCCCCTTCCTTCAATACACACATCTATGACTCCTTAAGTAAAGATCAACTTGTTTCAGAAATGGGTATAAATCTCTCTTTAGAGTATTTATTTAAATAATAGCTCTAAAATAAATACTGTCATAGAACTTTGGGAAAGGGTCATAATGAAATTTGAAGTATCCAGATATTGGAATCAGGAAAAAAATTGAATCCTGGACTTAAGTCTTAGTTTTACTCCTCATTAATTTTTTGATGAGGAATAGGTTTTATACTTTCTCTTAGGAAGAGTTTCTTTATTTAATATAATGGCATTACTATTAATATTTACTGAAATAACAGCACTAGCATAATCATCAAAATGTGGGGCATGCGAGAGATCTTGAAAGTGATTCCCTCTTTCTCTCATTTACCTCGCTCTATGAATGCAAAAAGACCCTAAAATATATGATCATGCCTCATCGGGTAGTGTTTCTTTATGAACAAACACTTTTTATCATATGCTGCAGTAGTTTACATTTATACATCATATACAAACATAGCTTTGAATTTATACGTACAATGTTGAAATATTTGAAAAACTACTTGGAGATATTTTTGCTTCTCTCATTTAATTTTCTGGTTGGCAAGTGAGTAATTCATAGCACAGATAAAATCTTGTTGGAGATGTAAAGTGTCCAAACAAAGCAGAAACTGTTCATGAATATTAATACTCTTCTAATACATTTAACACCCAAGTAGTGGAGTAATGAAAAGACATGTAGAACACAAGTGCATATACTCATACACATATATAGGCATAAATAAACATATAAATACATTCATATGTGTCATCTATATATATAATACTTACTTAGAAAATATTTGAGGATATTTTGTGTTGAATGTCACATATCTAAGGTTCCTGGGTATACTCAAGAGACAAGAAAGAGCAGGTAAGAGTTTCTTCTGGACTTATCACTGAGCATAACTGACATTACTTGGGTCATTCTATCAACAATTCTATCCTCAGACTGTGCAAAGCCTTAAATATCTGCTGTTTGACATGGGGATGTAGAAGAAGTGTCATGTCGGTATCAAGGGAAAACTCTTTTGAGAACAAGAAGCTTAAAGTTGACCAGATCTAAAAAGTAGGTTTGGACTGTGTTCAAATAAAGCTCAGTGGATGGCCTGAAGGAACTGTTGGAGCAAGTGAAGCTCCTTGTGAACAACTCTTTTGTTTCAGGGAAGCAGCTCTTATTTGATGCTGTACTCCCTTTCCAGGCTTTGATTCTGGATCCCTGAACTGTATCAGAGAGTTGCTTGGGCCCATATTATAGAGCTAGAAGTGTTTCTCAATTGCTAAGCAGAGGCTTTTGACAGGAGGATTCAGCATATAAGGCTCTGATATTCAGGAAATTATGAAATAGTGAGTGAACTAGACTGAAAACCCAGTAAATATTATATAACATTTTACATAGGCATTATGAAGGAAATAGCATGATAAATTGTAAAATTAAAGCATTTTTAAAAAATTGTATTGAGTTTTATAGATTTCATACAACAGTTCTTAATCAAATTCAGACCCTCCTCTCCAACCTCCTCCCCAAACCACAACAGACCTCATGAATTCCATCATACATATTAAGTCCTGTCCAATCAAGCATCTGTGCCTTTAGAACAAATTCATTCACTGGAGTCTGGTCAGGCTATGTAGAGTTCCTTCTCCCACTAGTAATCAGTCTCCAAAATGTTTCAGTCTAGTTCTGGTTCCCCAGTAATTTCTGGGCCCTTATAGAATTTCAGTTGTCTGGATCCTGTGATCAACGCCACCATTGCCACTAGTTCCCAGGCACAAGCTTTCAGGGACCTGAAAGACCTTTTTTTTTTTTTCCCCCCCTAAGTTCATGACCCAGCCTTGGCTCTGACAGTCTTTCCACCCCCTCTTCCACGATGATCCTTGAGGTTCAATATAGGATTCCTACTGAGAAACACATATTATTCATTCACTTATTTTATAAAACTTGGCCAGTTGTGGCCTTATGTTTGCAGAGCATTATGTTGTTTAAGGAAGCTTCACTGCTGAGGTTTGAGGGATGCTTTATTTTTCTCTCTACCTCTTGTTCCATTGTATGAACATGAGCCTTAGGTACAGAGGTTCAACAGTAGATATGTCACTTAGGACTTGGCACATTTCAGACATATATAATCTGTGTCTGGCCAGTTGTGGAATCCTGCTCTAGCCTCCATCTGTTTAAAAGGAAATTTATTTGATGAGCCATGTACAGTATACTTGTGTGTAAATGTAAGGACCCATATTTAGCATGTGGTAAGAAATTACATTACTCTAGAGACATGACAAAGATAGGGTTTTCTCTAGGATCTATGTCCAGTACAATCCTGTGTATTTGCCTGAGTTTACAATGCCACCCATGAGTTGACCCACATTTAGGTGTCATAAGTCCAATTAGGTAGCTGTTGATGACCTCCCCAGATAACAGCACTACCACATCTCCAGTAGAGGTAGTTTGCTGTATGGATTGGTATTCTTATTAGAATTTAGGATTGAGTTACACCATTGATTGATTTTTCTACCTTAGAAATTTGTATATTATCATCTGGCATTATGGGAGCTAAACTTAAAGTAGAAGGCTTCCAGGTCATTTCCTGCTCCATCATTTGGAGACCTGTATCCCAAGTATTTCCTATCTTCAACAGTGGGGTATTATCTTCTAGATCTGGGAAATAACCAAAATCTTTGGCAATAGTTTATCTTATTTTGAGAGTCTCTTGGACCACTCTCACCAACCACACAAAGGGAGGTCTGTTCTGTCTGGCACTGTGTTCCTTTCCAAACAGCCCCTGGGTACACAAATGCACTAATGTTTATACACTGTGCATTTCTTGGAGGATTTCAGTGGCCTCACATTTCTTTCTGAGTTCCCTAGCCCTTCAAGATTCATGTCTGCTCCTTTTCCTTCTATTCAACTTCGATCCTTCCTGCCCATCCCAGCACACACATTATCCCCACCCTCCTCCCATTAATACCTGCTTCCCTCCATATCAGCTCTCCTTACTTCTTTCTCCTCCACACCACAGCTTCCTGCATGTCCCTCCCCCCTCTCTTGCCTGCTGAACACTCCCACTTTCCCCACACCCTCTTCCCATAACATCTGTTCTCTACTATTCCCCTTTCCAGGTTCATTCTTTTCCTTTACATATTTGTATCTTTTCCTTTTTCTTGGCTCCTGATGTAACATCAGGATATTTACTCACATATAGTGGACTGACACTACAAAGCACAAGTGAGGGAGAGTATGTCACTATCTTTTCCGTGTTTGTGGTACTTCACTTAGTATAACACTCACTAGTTCCATGCATTTGCCTGCAAATTTCATTATCAAATCTTTTCTTAATGTTGCGTAGAATGCCACTGTGTAAACGTACCAAATTTTTATTATCCATTCACCAGCTGAGGGACATTTAGATAGTTTCCATTTCTTAGCTGTAGTGAAGACAGTAGCAATAAAACATGGATGTACATGCATCTCTACAGTAGGATGAGTTTTTGGATATATACCAAGGAGTGCTATAAATGGCTTATATGGTGAATTCATTACTAGATTTTTGAGGGTTTCCACAGTGTTTTCCATAGTGACTGAAGAAGACTACATTACCACCAGCAGTCAATAAGTGTTCTGTTTCTCCATATTCTCTTTTTGTCTCTTGATTGTAGCCATGCTGACTGGAGTAAGATTGAATCATAAAATAGATTTTATCTGTATTTTTTCAATCGCTAAAGATGTTGAGAACTTTTTAAAGTGTCCCTTTGCCATTTTATTTAATTTGAAAACTCTCTACTTAGATTTATAGTCCATCTTTTTATTAGGACATTTATATTCTTGTTTCTTTGTTTTTGCGTTCTTTTTTATATTCTGGATATTAATCCTCTGTCAGATGTGTATATCCTGTAAAAATTTTCTCCCACTCAATGTGTTTCCTTGTCATTTCCCTGGTTCTTTCTTTTGCTGTACAGAAACTTTGTAGTTTAATAAGCTCTCATTTATTCATTGTTGACCTTAATGCCTGAGCAGCTGATGTCCAATTTAAAAAGTACTTTCCTACACCTGTATCTTGTAGGGTACTTCCTATGTTTTCTTCTAGAAATTTCAGAGTTTAGAGTTTTATAGTGAGGTATTTGATCCATTTGGATCTGTTATTTATGCAGGATGAAAAGTAAGGATCCAATTTCACTCTTCTATAAGTGGAAATCCAATTTTGCCAGCATCATTTGTTGAAGATACTACCTTTTCTCCATTGTGGGCTCTTGTAAACCTTGTCAATTATCAGGTGGTAGAAATTGCAGGTAGAAATTCATATTTAGGTCTTCTATTATGTTCTATTGATCTACATGTCAATTTTTGTTCCAGTACCATGCTGTTTTTATGATTAGTGCTCTGTAATATAACCTGAGATCTGGTATAAATTTTAGGATTTTTTTTCTACCTCCCTAAAGATGGTTGTTGGTAATTTTTATTGACATTGCATTGAATCCCTAGCTCTCTTTTGGTAAGACTGTCATTTTCATAATATTGATTCTACAAATCCATTAACATAATAGAATCTTCTATACACCAGTGTCTTCTGCTATCTCTTTCTTTTAAGAATTTGAAATTTTCATTGTAGAGAACATTTATGTCTTTAGTTAGATTTATTCCTAAATACTTTAATTTTTGAGGTTATTGTGAAAGAGGGAGTTTCCTTGAATGCTATTTCAGGAATAGCTTTCTTGTGGTATAAAGAAAGACTACTGATTTTTGTAAGTTGGTTTCGTAACCTGCCACTTTGCTGAAAGTATTTATTATTTCTAAGACTTTTCTGGTGTGATTTTTGGGATCTTACATATAATATCGTATCATCCTGAAATACAGATAAATTAACCTATTCTTTTCCTATTAGTAGTCCTTTAATTTCCTATTTTGTCTTATTGCTCTTGCAAGATTTTCAAGCACTATATTGAAAATGAGTGGAGATAGTGGACATCCCTGATTTAATGGGAATGTTTTCAGTTTTTCTCCATTAAAATGATGTTGGCTATGAGTTTGTTGTATATAAATATAATCATCTTGAGGTATTTTCCCTCCAGTCCAATTCTTTTAGGACTTTAACGTCAATACATGTTGGCTTGTATAAAAGGTCTTTTCTGCATCTATTGAGTTGACCAGGTACTTTTTTTCTTTACATTCATTTATGTGTTTATTACATTTATTTACTTATATGTAATGAGCCATCCTTGTTTCTCTGAAATAGAGCCTATTTTGTCATGATGGATGAACTTTCTGATGTATGTCTATATGAGTTTTGTGAGTATTTTTTTTTTGAGGTTGTTTGTGTCTATATCGTTAAGGATATGTGCCTATAGTTTTCTTTTTTGTTGTATCTTTACCTGGTTTTGATCTTAAATTGATACTGGCATCATAGAAGGAGTGTGGGGACTTCTCTATGTGTTTCTGTCTTTTTAAATAATTTAAGCAGCATTGGTTGTGGACTTTCTTTCAACATTTGGTAGAATTCTGCTGTGAATCCATCTGGGTGTGGACAATTTTATTCGGGAGGCTTTCTGTCATTTTTTGAATTACCTTATTTGTTACAGTTCAGTTTAAGCGATCCCTTCTTGCTTTATCTTTTGTGATATCCATGATTTTAGAACTTCATCCATCTCTTTTAGATTTTCAAATTTAATGGAGTATAGATTTTTTTAAGTGTCCCTTGCAATATTCTGGTTTTTGTGTTTTGTGGGGTTCTTTTCATGTCGGTTGTGATATTTCCCTTTTGTCTCTTATTTTATTGATTTTGATTTGCTCTTTGTTTCTTTTGTTAAACTGGACTAAGAGTTTATCTTGCTTAAACTTTCAAAGAACCAGTTCTTAGACAGATTGATTTTTTGGACTATTTTTTGCTGTTTCTATTTCATTAATTTCTGCTCTGATTTTTGTTATTTCTTCCCATCTACTAGGTTTGGGGTTGGTTTGCTCTTGTCTTCTCAGGGCATTGAGTTGTACTGTTAAGTCACTTACATATGGTCATTCTGATTATGTAATATAGGCATGAAGAGATATAAGCTTCCCTATTAGGAACTAATTCTCATTTAGTTCCAAGAATATTTTTCTTTCTTCCTTAATTTCTTCTTTGACCCATTCATCATTCTGGAGTGTGTTTTTTAATATCCATGAGTTCATGTAGTTATTATAGATTCTTTTGCAGTTGATTATAAGCTTTACTGCACTGTGGACTGATTGAATTCATGGAATTATTTCAATAGTTTTGTGTTTATTGAGAGTTGTTTTGTATCCCAGAATGCAGTTATTTCTAGAAAAACTTGCATGGGCTGCTGAGAAGTATATTCGTTGGTGTCTCGGTGTAATGTTCTGTAGATATCCCTTAGGTCCATTATTTGTAAGATGCCATTAATTCAGATGTCTCTTTGTTTATTATTTTCCAGTTGGACTGAAGAAAGTGGGGTATTAAAATCACCATTTCTGAACTATGGTTAATCTGTGTTTTATAGTCCTGGAGTAATATTTTTTTATGAAATTGGGTGCTCCAGAGTTTGTTGCATATACAGTCATGATTGTAATATCTTCTTTATGTTTGCTCTTTTGATTAGGATGAAGTGTATCTTTATCTCTTCTGATTAGTTTTGACTTGAAATCTATTTTGTCAGGTATTCGAATTTCAACACTTGCTTGCTTCTTCGTGCCATTTGCTTGGAAGAATTTTTCAATCCTTTCACCCTAAGATAGTGTCTATCCTTGAAGGTGAGATGAGTTTCTTTAAGACAATAGAAAGATTTTTTTTTCCATACATTCAGCTAGCTCGTGTATTTTGACAAGAGAGTTGAGGCCACTGATATTTGGTCTTATTATTGAAAGATGTATATATGATCCTGTCATTTAATTTCTTTGTGTTGGCAGTCCAATTTTGTGTTTCGCTTGTTATACCTTTCTTTGTTTTCTTTCTATATCCTCTTGGGTATGCTCATTCTTTCTCTGTCCCTTGTATTGCTTCGATTATTCTCTGTAGGGCTGATTTGGTGGGCATGAATTCTTTTAGCATATTTCTATTGTTTTTCCACTTGGATTATTAAGTTTTTAAATGACATGTTCATTTCCATTTGGGTTTCTTTCACTATTTCTATTTCTTTAGTGAATTCACTTTTCAAATCATGAATTATTTTTGATATTTCATTAAGCTGCATGTTTGTATATTATTAAGTGTCTATCACCATCTTATGCCTTTCCTCTTTGAATTGTTTGTGTTTTCTTTCAGTTATTTGACCATGTTAGTAATTGTTCTTTTATGTTCAGCATTTTTGAGATCTGCAGGGTAGTTCTCATTGTAGTGCACCTCTGTAGGAATAATGGGGTTTGGGGTGGCGTTCCTCATGGTTTTTTATATTATTTGTGTTTCTGCACTGCTGTTTGTGCACATGGAATTTTTGTTGTTGTTGGTTATGTATCTACTAGGAACGTCTACTCTGCTTTGGTTTAATTTAGTTTTGGTTCCATTTATATTGTTTATGGAATTTGTTTGCATTTTTTTTTTAAGAAATGTAATTAAATTGGTGCATGTTTCAAGTTCTTGCAGGGTTGTAGCCTGGTCAGGGTGGTTGGTAAGACAGAGTACTACGTATGCTGCTCAGGTTATTACGAGAGCTGGTCTGTGTCTGTTAAACAAGAAGACAGTGCAGTCTTTAGCTAGTCTGGTTTAGAAAGCTAGTCAAGAGATCTGAGAGGAATGAGTTGGAGCATGGATGGAGCCAAGGTTCATATAGTACAAGGTGGGAGCTAGCCAAAGGAATAGAATAGAGACAATGTGACTGGGATCTCATTAACCAGAGTCCTAGGTCCTTCGGGGGCCAAGGAAGTTGTGGGTAGAGGAAAAGACTGAGGATTGGCTTAGGGATCTATGTTAGGTTGTCTGAGTTCTGAAGCTACGCCAGAGAACTGCAGGTGAGGAACTGGAGCCCAGGTGGGATCATGGCTTGCAGGGGAACTTGAAAGTAGGTTTTAAATTCTAGTATCTGTTTCCATTCCGTGGTGTGTATTAAGCATAATTTATAACTGAAATCCTACTGCTTGGATGTTTCTTCTTACAAATTCATATATTTTATTCCCTAGAGTAAGTTGATTTTGATGTCCAGTAAAAGAACTATATCTAGAGGCTTTGGTAATTATCTGTGGCAAGGAAGAAGTTTGCTTTCTTTGTCCTAACAAATACTTTTGTGTGTATATCTACATAAATATCAAAAGCTACAGTTTCTGTGAATAGGTGACAAGTAATTTAATGAGAAAGGGTCATGGAACTGGCTATAAAAAAGTGGTTTGAGGATCTATATGCCTGAGCTTATATTTTGTTGACTTTGACAAATTCCTGTATCTCCAGGATTCACCTTTATTAGAGTGGGTATTATAGTGACAATATTGCAAAAATTAAGAAATAAATAAGAGAATTATATGTAGTTCTCATTATATCATACTCTCAAAATGAACTCTTTTTGTTAATGTGATATATTTTATAATAACTTAGTAAATTTTTAATAAATCTGTCTATAAAACTATATGTATATAAATGAATATTTCAGTTTGGGACTAAATATAGAGTACATTAACATGTTGAAAATCCTAATGTATATTTTTATTTTAAAGTAGACATATTGATGAGCAACAATATAAGTCCATTCTTTACTGACTGTTGGTATCAAGTCTCATTAAAGTCTTTCTTAAGAATATTGGCTCGTATCTTTGATAAGATGTTTAGCAGTTCTCTAGAGCGACATCTGACACTGTTTTCTGTATGTCCCATTGACATGAAAATTATCACATTCTGTTTGTATCAGGTTTATTTGAATATTTTAGTTTTTACTTACTTTACTTTTTCTTAAGAAGTCAGTAAACACCAAGAAAATATTCCCTATTAAATGAATGAACAGATGAATGAATGAATAAAATATAAAATAACAAGCCTCATCATATAGAATTACAGAAAATGGGTATATTCACAAGTTATTTAATATAGTTCATATAAATGCACATACTTGCAAAACTACATTGTTTACATCATCCTCAAACTTTGTATGTTAACCTGTTTTTAGGTTTCATACGTCATTTTCAGGACATAGGTAATTTCTATGGATTCTTAATACATCATTATTCAGGTAATGATGAAAACTGAACACTTTATACCTACAACGCAAACTGGTTAAAAAGACCATTGAACCATTAATCCTTTCTGTGTCCACATACTTTGCAATATCACCTTTAATCTGCTGTCAAAAAGAGTAATCTACTTTCCCATTTGTGATATTCTCAACCTTAGCTGTTGCTAGTAAAATGTGTACAGATTTGTGCTTCTAGTCCTTTACGACCTTGGTAATGTCCTATGATCAGTCACTCTAAACTGATAAATGATGAAAGACAAAGTGTACTGTGCCAAGCATGCGAGCTGACAGTCAATCAACCACTGTTTAAATGAGTTTTCCCAAATAAGCTACCACCTGATGGAAAATACTTAAGGAAAAACAGCTAGTATTAGCAAAGCCTTATCTATCACAACAGCAGATATTTTGGACTGTTCAAAATACTCGTGATAAAACTATAATATTAAGTTATTATATTTTGCTATGATTTTTTATACAATAATAAAATAACTAATGTTTTAATCTTTTTGCATGGAATCAATTATTTTATTTCTACACACACGTTATATAGGAAATAGTTTTACATATCTTGTCAAACACATGCAAATGAAAATGCATGGACAAAATATAGTTATGTAATTGGGAGAGAAAAAGACAGGTAGAGAAATACTTTTAAAAAGTTTTCCATACAGACAAGAGAAAATTCTATTTCTGATTTTAAATTAATACTAATTATGCTATTATAAATCTTCTACAAGTAGTTTTTACTCTGAAAATTTTCATAGGTAGTAGCTATCTCTCTATAGATGGGTTAACAATAACAAATATCATAAAATATAAGAGGATACTGAATCTACCAGAGGACTATCATTTGATGTAACAGAACTAAATTCATGGTACTAGAAGCAATACATGTCTGAACAATATAGACTGTGGCCAGAGTCCCATGTTACAGCATGATTTCAAACCTTATACTGAGAATAGTTAGCAGTGCCAAACTTTTCAAATAGGTATCTATATACACAGAAATTCCATTATTCTCTTTTTGTAGCATTTCAATATTAATTCCTATTATTTATTTAAATATTCCTATTAAAAATACCAAACATCATTATAAATCACTTGTTTATTGGATCTTACAAACATTTTTAATCCTTAGTATACTTTTATTTCTGTTTATATGCATGAAACACAGAAAATTAAGGTTTTTAATCTGTGGTAAAAGTGACACTTATGGAGAATAATCATCTCAAATAAAACTACTGCATTAAATAGAAACCAATATCATTTTTTTCCTAATGAATGACAATAGAAATTACTATATAGAAAGACTTAGAATCCTTTTCCTGAGAATCTGCAAAATGGAAATGAAATTAGATTCTGAAGAGGTTTATTATTGAATATAGCCAAGATAAGAAAACACCCTAAAAGGAGAGTGATGTTATGGTGAATATTGCGCATTCACAGAAACAGGGACATTGTGTTTTCTAAAGCATAGACAGATCTGGAGGACATTATGCTCTGTGCAATTAACCAGAATCAGAAAGAAAACTACTAAATAAAATTATTTATACATGCATTTCTTCCAAGATAAATATATAGAAATGCTCTGTAAAACAGTGGTTGTTGGCAAAGACATAGGCATAAAGTTAGAGTATGTAAGACTCAAGATTCTGTCCTTACTTAATTATGAACTGCTAGTTGGCTAGGTCAGTAGATTTTAGGTGCTTATCTAGTTTCTTTTTGGTGTTTTTGAGACAGGCATTGACTTCACTATGTATGCAAAGGTAGCTTTGATCTCACGAAGATTCCCCCAGCTTTGTCTCCCAAGTCTTGGGATTAAGGGCATGCACCATCATGCCCAGCTTTAGCTACCTTTCTTACAAAGTCAGGCCAACCTTCCCAGAGAATGATTCTGCTCACAGTGGGCTGGGCCCTCTTCAAATATAATCAGTCAACAAAACCCCACAAAGAGATGCTCACAAGCCAATCTTCTCTGAGCAGTCCTTCAATTCGACTCCCTTCTCAAATGATTCCAAACTGTACTGACAATTAATACTAACAGAGAACTTGATTTAACTTGATAAGGGGAAAATGTGGTTGATGAGTATATTTATTTACTTGATTTTATTGCCCATCTCACTACCTATGGGCTTATCAAAATGTCTTGTAGACCTTAAATATATATAGTAAAATGGCTGCATATTTTGAAGTAGAAATATTAATGTTTGACAAATAAAGTGTAATAGTAACTTATAGTGCTAAGGAAAAAAAAACAGATGGCATATAATTAATGGCAAAGTAAATTGGGATTATCTATAGCAGACTGAAAAAGAAATAGAATATTCTTAGCTAGTTAGTAACCGTCTTTGAATTGTAATCTCTCAGGTATATGTGAAGCGAGTGATCTATCCATTCATCAATCAAAGGCTGTTGAAAGAATGAATGAAGAGATATGGGAATGCGAATATCTCCATGAGGTTTCCATTTCCTTTTTGTATATGCCAAAAAGAATATTGCTGAGCCTAGACAACAGTTCAGTTATTTTTATCATGTCTGGAAATATACTAAATTATTGTTGAAAATAAAATTGTATGTATTTCTTATTTATATATATATATATATATATATATATATATATATATAACACAATACTTGAAGCAAATACATATTGCTGTTCTGTGTGAATGACACGGTGCATTCATTCTCTTAGCATTTTTTAAAATGGCAATACCCTCGTAATGATATGTACTGCTGCATAGTAGATGTCGCAGACAAGGTCTTAAAATTTTGTAGACTTTAACATATTCTTCCTACCCCAACATCAATGTTTCCAACCACTGACAGCCCATGATATCAGTGACTATGTTGTACTTTTAGGAGGTAGTGCTTTTGCATTCTCATATTAGTGAGTTCATGCAGTATCTACTTTTCTGAATAGGCTAATGTCAGCTACCATATTGCAGTCAGTTTCTGTATGCTGTTTTGGATAAAGAGACACTTTTTTCTTCTTCTTTTTCCCAGTAGTAGTCCACTGGGCATTTATGCCACCTTTCCTTTACTCATTCAGTCATCAATGGGAATTCATATTCATTCTGTCTTGCTAAGGCTGCAATGGACATCAAGTGCAGACATTTCTTTACCAAAATGATTTCATTCCTTCAGATAAGGACCAGGAAGAGCCATTATTAGATCATATACTAGTGTCATTTAAAAAATTGAAAGACACCTAAACACAGTTCATATAATGCCTCTTCTATTTCCATTCCAAAACACTTCACAAAGGTTAATTTTCCCTACAGCTTACAAATATGCATTATCTATTTTCTATTTGGTACTAACCTACCTCAGCTACAGATCTCTAAATACGTTAGTTTTTAACATAAATGCACAAGCACATTCAGGATAATTTTTCACTTCTTAAATTCAACGAAGTATTATCCTCAAATGCTTTACTTTTTACCCTACATGGAAAGAAACAAACACATCTTAATCACATCTTTCTGCATAGCAGGACTGCACATGCAGATCCCTAAATAAAAGTCAAGCTACTACAAACCACTGTACAACATAGAAAGCTTCCAGAGCTTTGCTGGTAGAAGGGAGCATAATTGTAGGCCTTTATATCCAACCAAAATTAGCAGTTACTATTTTTCTACTCCAGAAGAAATGCATCTAATAGCAGTTTACTGAAATTCCATCATTGCAAAATGTCGCTAGTATAAGGAAAAAAACCCACTCATATAATCAGAGAAACACTATGTTTAGCTCATTTCTCTAGCTTATCAGCCCTCAAATTTCACAGACTTTTAAGTATAAGTACAGCAAGGAATTACGTAGTTATGAAGAAATTAGTTGCTACATAGGGGTTGATTCATTCACTGTTACTAATGATTGTAGCCACCATTCAAAAATATCTCTTTAAAACAATTTTAGACAAATAGTATAAATGTCTAACATGGCATAAAATGGGTGAAAAGAAAACATACTCCCTTGATTCATTAAATTTACAGATACAGAGTTGATGACAACCAGATTTAAAAATTACTCCTACATTTCAGTTTAAATGAGCTATCCCATCATATTTTAAGTTATTTATAGTGAGTACTTATCGTGCCAGCTACCAATTTACTCTTTTTAGCTCCAATTCCAGCCAATCTTGCTTTGTCTTATGATAGTGGATCTGCTTTTATCCTAGATGATTTTTCTTTGATCATTTGGTGATTTTTAAAAGATTCTGGAAGACTAAGCAGGAGAAGGTTTTTCATTTTTGCTCTGATATGAATTATTCTTTATGATTCTGAGCATCAATATTATGAGAAAAATTTCAATTTCATCAAGCCTTTATAACTGATAAGACTTCACTGTGAACTTGACTACATTAGTAATCCCTTAGTAGATAGTCCTCCAACAACAGTCTTAGAAGGAATTTCAGAAGATAGTCAGTGGGGAAGAACATCCATGTGGAATGTTGTAACACAATTTCATGGACAATGTTGCTGGGCCTAATAAAAACGGAAAAAGTAGAAGACCAGCTGAGCACTGGCATTCATCTCTGACATGTGGCTGAGAACGTAGTGTGACTGGTCAGCTCACACTCATGCCTCCAACCCTTCCCTGCCTTGATGATCGCATCTTCTCACACTATGAACCCCAACAAACCCTTCTTTTCTAAAGTTGCGTTGGTCTGATATTTTGCCACAGCAATGAGAAACCTACCCAGTCAACTCAGAAACAAAACTCAGCAGCATCCCACTAACAAAGTCCTTTTTGACAGTGTGGAGGAAATCATTAGAGCACACCTTTAGCAGGTTTCTTTTTACTACATATTTTGTTTATCAATAAAGATGCAAGTTGCTTAAATCTGAATCACTGACACTTTTTATTGAAATATTTGGGACAGCTTTAAATTAAACATTTTCTTTCTTAGAAAATCGTATTTCCCTGGAAAGTATTGTATCCAGTGACAGTTACCTTTTTGTCAGGTCTAGACAGCCAGCAGCCTGGCTGGAAGCTTTGTCACCTTCTCCAGACTACCATGGCTCTCTAAATGTCCCTATTCCGTGGCACACTTTCTCCAGAAAAGTCTGTGCTCCAATCCTGACTCAGGTATGGGTTGTTCTCTTTTTTTTTGCATTCCATATTTTGTCTTGGTCATGGCTACAACAGGTCTTCCTATATTTGATCTTTATATGCTTTTGAAGTTATCTTTTGCTTAGTAACTGTCTTTAATTTTATCAAAATTTCCTTGTGATTAATTTTGGCATAAATGTTATTTCCTAACTGGAGCATGCCTAATGCATCATTAGACTTATAAAAGGCCTTAGAAAGTAAACCTTTAAAGACAAATTCTGGAGCCTGGTCAGCACTGAACACAGTACTGACCTCCTGTTTATTAGAAAACAGCATACCAAAAATTCCTAGCAAACAACAGCATTAAAGTTAATCAAGCTACCACTTCTGTGTATGTGTTTGATTTTACAAAGTGCCAACTTAAGAACATGCCTTGTGAACTTAGGTGACTGTGGCGCTTGACCATGATGATAATGATACTTATAATATCTGCTGTATGAGAGCAGCCTGATAAGTACACTAGAGCAAACAAACAATTAACATATAATAGCAAACTGAATGACAAAGCACAGGTCTTTAAACCCTCACTTCACATCATCACCTGAAAATCACACAGCTCTCCTGTCAGCGGTTGAGGAATTACTTGTATTTTTAGTCACCGAGTCAATATTGCTAAAAAAATCTTAACAAAATAAGTCTGTGAGTTGCTAAATAGCATTGGCTGCAATCTTATTTTACCATGTTTTTCATGCAAATGTCACACTGATTGGGAAGGAATAGGAGCCTGGAGCGTAGATTTTAAGCATGTTTGGACTCAAACAAAAAAACCCATGGAAATTCCAAGTCAATATGAACTTCCCTTTTTTGTAACTGCGACTTGCCATTCTCTATTTCAAAACACTTGACAAACTCATTTTGGTAGGTGTGGCCTAGAAAGGCCACGTTGCACTTTTGCAGTAAGAAAGAAACAGCCTGACTCTTGGCACTTGTTTTAAGGCTAAGAGCAGACCTAGATGGATAACACCCATTTGTTTGGATGTTTCCCACAACTGTGCCCTAAATCAAGGGCTTTGCTCATTGTTTCATTGAAATTGGATAACAAGAATAAGATGGAGAAGTAAAAATTAGGAGCCCCCCTAGATTTCCCAGAGACTCTTGCCCTCTGATCCCTAGGCCTAGAATATCATACACATACTCAGACACAACTATGAAGAGACTCCTCAGTTTATCTCATTACTTTCAGGTATAAGCATGCTGTTTTCAGCACTTTCATATGTGAAACAATGTATTTACACATTTACACTCAAGTTTGGGTTTTAGGGAAGAAATGGCCCTACAAGATTATAGTCACATTGCCAGATCACATAAGGAAATCATGTCTCCTTGAGTTTGTTTACATTATAAATTGTAACTTTGGTTACAATGTTAGGTAGATGTCATTATAGATGGGAAACTTCGGCATGGGCAATTCACAGATGATGTGTGTGAGCAGCTATAGTACTCTTTATTAGTCTCCATCTGAAGCAAAAGAAGCTGATGAGTGGAGATTGGGATACTTCATAGTAAATGTAAGAATATATATTTACATTAGCCTAGGGATATGACAGCTCTGGGGATCTCTCTAAGATCAATGCCCTCTTCAGCCATATGTATTTAGCTATGATTATAGCACCATATATGAGTTTCCACTCATTGACTGGGTTCTAAGATCAATTAGGCAGACATCAATGGATACCATGATAAAAGTGCCTCTACCGTACCAGTGCCAAATGCTCTGATTACGATGGGTTGAAATGTTCTGTGTGAAACACACAATGATTCAATAATATTTTTTAAAGTATTTAGTTCAGATTATGTCCATATTTAAAAGTTATGCCTTGCAGGTAGATGCATGGAAAAGGAATGCATTTTTTTTTCTTTGCAATTCATCATAGTCATTCTTTTTACTACTTAGATACACAGCTAGAATCAAAGATTTGAATTTTATCTTTAACACAAAGTGTCCCTGTGGCCATCACACTCTCTCAAAAGTATTTCAATTTCTGAATGAGCATCTTCTCTCTCAGCAGTGTGTGAAAAGCACAGTGTTATTCAAACCAAATCAGGTTTCGCCAACACTGCAATAAAAGTCCGTCATGTGGCTTTTGATAGCTGCACAGCGTCTCGCATCCATGGAGAGAGAAGTCACATACTAGTGGCTTTTACCTTCAATTCTGTTTTGCCAGCAACCCAGTACAAGTCTCCCTTATTCCTATGTTTAAGTGAGCCAGGACTTCTCATATTCCAATGAGCTTCATCAAAAGTACAGTAGGTAATATCTTACATCTCAAATTTGCCCTAACTGCAATGTAACAACTCAGTTAGCTTCTCAAATATACAGGAGATACATATACTCTCTACATGAATCTCTGCATTGCAGGGTAGGGAAGGAGTAGTCTGTGTTCTGGCACTACTTCTTATGTACTTTCAACCTTAGACACTGCCGCAAATCTGTATACATTGACTCATGTCTTCTACAGCCTTAACTAGTCAGTCATATTTAATTTTTTACAAATTTACTTTGTTCAGATAATAGGCTTGTTTTCTTTCTGTAAGATAGATACTGACTACTACTTTTATACTTATATTTTGCTCAGACTTCTATATATACTTGATATTTGTGAGCATTTTGATAGCTATATATTCTACTACACCTTGTTACATAATTTGTTAAATATTGTAGGTGATGGCTATATTATGTAAGATTCAAAAGCTTCTGCAGAATAGCTCTAAATTTGCAATTGCTACCATAAATTTAGGATATAAAATCATACTGAGAAATATCCACAGACCTCACAGAAAATGCCTGAGGCCATATTAATACTGCATCTTGGTTTTAGCACATACTAATGGGCATTTTTTTAAACCAACCTAATTAATTCTATTTTTTCTCCCATTAAATAAAATTGTATTTTGTTGTTTGCCATGCAAACCCTGACTAACAGAGTAACAATGTATTAATGTAAGTATCTGAGCAGCTAAGGAATTGCTTCCTCTTGCAATGATTAGCAAAGAAATGTCTTCCAGAACAATTATTTAAATCTATCATTAAGTTGACCCTGGTTCTTTGATTAAATAATTACTACTGTTGCGATAACTTAATTTAAAAATGGGACTATTACAGAAGTTTTCCTAGTATGAAGACAGTCAGACATTAAAGGTTAAGATTGAAAGTTGTGACCATGGATATGTATCATAACGATAGAATCAGCAATATAAGTGACTTGAATTGGTTCTTTCCTACAGTTTCCTTTCAGGAAGATCATTTGAATTGTATTCAAGAATATATTTAATAAATATATTTTATTTTATTTATTATTTTTATTTTGTGTATGTGTGTATGTTTGTGTGAATCCATTCCATCTTTTTTTTTTTTTTTTTTTGATACTCACAGAAGCCAGAAGTATGAGTCGAATCTCCTGGAGCTGAAGACACAGTTGATTGTGAGCCACCCCCATGGAGGTCCTTGGAATTGAACTTTGGTCCTCTATAATATCAGCAAGCCTTCTTAAACTGCAGAGCCATCTCTATCCTTGACCATTTTCTTTCCAAAGATTTTCTTTCAATGAGCTTATCAATTGTCTTTGCACTTCCAAAAATGAATGAAATACATATTTGGATATGGGAAAGAATTTTAATAAATACAGATATTTATTAACAATATATTTATGTTCCAAAACTTGAGCAAATTAACATGCTTATACATTTGGCATTAAGAAAGTTTTATAATTGACAAGAAGTATACTTTCTGTATACTCCATTCTGTTGGAGGCCACAGGTCAGAGAATAGCCAGCTTAGCCTGATTCCATCCCAGAGAAAAATAGCCCTGGGAAAAATCCTCCCTGCATGCCCTTCTCTCTTAGTGCTAGGCTCTTGGCCAAGGGCTAGCCAGGATCTTGTCAATTGCAAAGCTCAAGTAAACAACTTGACCTTTAAGCTAGCCCAACCACAACTTCCTTTTTCCTGTGTACAGCTGTGTGTCATCAATAGAGAAACCTCCTGTAAAGCCCCGCCCTCAGGGTATATAAGGCTTACTGCCTCTTAATAAAGTCAGTGTGTCATTCTCCTTTCCCCCTACCTAGTGTGTGTCTCTCTCTCTGTGTGTCTGTGTGTGTACTCTTCTCTTCAACCTCGTCGTCCCTCGCAGAGACTCGGACCCAGGGCCGTGCAGGCGCGGCACATTCCATAGCTTTCATAGTGTGAATTTTTCTTTAAAACAATATTTAGGTGGTTAGTTCAAGGAGTACAATATGAGTTTATCCAGGAATGTAGTAAAGCAAAAGTTGTTGTACACTAGGTAAATAAATCCCCACATCCATTCCATTAATGAAAGTTTATATAATGAAACTTTCTGTTCATATAGTAATATGTGCACATTTATTTTTTATCATAAGTGTAACTATATGCAACATGTTCATGTATATTTGTAAATAAAACTGCTTTTCCAAAGATAGTGAACGTTTTAAATTATAAATAGCAGATGGGCACAATTTTAGAAAATGATGAATTGGCACAGACCATGCATGAGACTCCTTAAGTGATAATTTCTTAGAAAAACATGAAACTGTGACAGGGAATGAGCTCTGTAGATGTGTGCTGGCTTAATGTGTTCCAGATGTGTGATCCTCAGCACATCAAAATCAATATTAAATATATATGTATATGTTTTAAAAACCTATATATATATGAATGAAAACTATTTTGTGACTGAAAGATAGAATCAAAGCCAGAAAAAATTGTATGATTTAGGCAAAACTCAATCCTTTATCTTTGACAAGAGATACACCAAAGTGCAAAGGTTGAAAGGGAAACAGTATCTGCTTATTTAAAATACCAGACAAACTGTTCCTACAAGGTAATCTATGAAATAAATGCATAGTAATGTAAATGATCCAAAACTGCCTCATAAATTCTGCAACAAAATAGTAAAAGCAACTTAAAGGATTAGAAATTTTATCTGTGGAAGGTTTAAACTTGAAATGGTAATTTGGTTAGGAGAATAATGAAAAATAAGACAAAGAGATTCAAATCAGCAGTGCTGACCTAAGCACTTTTGCTAAAATCAGTCACTTCTAACACAAGCCTAAGTCCTATACACAAATACTGAATCAGAGTTTGGAAAGTGAGAAATAATTGCTGTTCACTACATAGGCAACATTGTAACTTAATATTTCTATGTTGAAGTGTATATATGTCTTAAATGGATTCTGTGTTAGTATGGGTTCACAAAAGAAACAGAACTGATGAAATTAATCTCTCTCCTTATCTCTCTCCTCTCTCTCTCACTATATATATATTACTGTATTAATATGATATATATTACTATATATGTATGATTAATTTTCAGGATACTGTCCAAGTAGTCCAACAATAGCTATGCCACACTGCAGAGGTTGAAAAATCTAGTAGTTTCCCAGTACACAAGTCTGAACATCTCAACAGTTCCGATTTGACATTGAAGACCCATTGGAATCCACAAAGGTTGTTTCTACTATCATTAGAGGAATGCCATGGCATCAAGATGAAACTGCCAGTGAGAGAGGAGGCAAGCAGGTGCAAAATGACAGGCTCCCTTCTGCTATGACCTTTAACTAGGGATGCCATCAGAAGGTAATGCCCACATTTAGGGTGGGTCTTGAAGCTTTAAATAATACAACCAAGAAAGTCTCTCTCATTTCAGTTAACTCCAGATTGAGATGAGTTGGCAACCAAACTAATCATCACAGATTCATTTACTTATTTATTTTAAGTTGCAGTTTTTTCACTACTAATAAGAAGCCCTTGCTCATAAATTTGATATAAGTGTTTTCAGGATATCTGCAATGGGAAAAGAACTCTTGTATTTATGAAAACTGTGTGGACTATTGTTTGTCTTACAGATAGACTTTGAGCCTATGTATCTTTTCAGATGAAAAAGACCAAATATTCAGGGATGTTATATAACCATGCTCAAACCCATATAATTTCTTTTTTTACAAATACTATTTCTGAGAAAAAAATCTGAGTTCATTACTAAAGGTTTTTAATATATGTAAAAGTATAAATATACCCCAGTGTGGGCATGGGCTTCTCAAGTGAGAAAGTTGTCATGAACATTGTTTAAGAGACTAAAAGAATGACAATAACTGACCCAGGAAGCTATCTCTATTGGTACCATAATGGACTTTTATCTTGGGGGTAATCAACAGGTGTCTCGTTGGACTTAAGACCCGTTCAATGTGACAGAAATCACGCCCTGATACTGTTAAACTCTAGAAGAAGGACCAATGATCCCTTCACCTTGCATCTTTTATGCCTCTTAAGCCAGCATCAAGTGAATAATACTGCCAAGTTTGGCTGCAAGTTTTGATGGAATCCAACCTACTTCATCCACTTTCAAAGCTTTTCTTTTCAGAGCTTTTCTAGTAGAAAACCCTTGCAGAACTTTCCTTTCACAAGTTGGTTGCTTAGCTGCCTGTGGCCTTGCGCTGGAATAAGTCTTGCCATTGTTTAAGTGAACATCTTTAGGCCTCTCCTTAATCAATTTAATTTCCTTATCAAAGGGTTCCTATCCTTCAGCACATGCCTTGGTTCCAACATTAATCTTCCTAGTGCTCTTTTTTAGTTCAAACAGTACATTCTGCGTGTCTTTTTGCCCCATTTGTTCTTTTTCACTGTAGAGCTGCATAATCTTGACCATTAATAGCCATGCCACAGTTTCTTCATTATTCTGTCTTGAAATATCTTTCACCAAAGAAATTATTCCACTGCTTTTCAACTTATCCTCAGGCAACCTTTTTTGACTGTCAGTAGACTCCAACCAGACTCTTTGCTAAAATATCCCAATTGCTTAAGTCCTTAATTCCCTTGTTCTTAGTACTATTTTCTTCCAGGTGTCTACAAGAATGTCCTGAAAAGTTTTGCATATAGAAATCAACAAACTTCTGGTCTTCCCAATTTCTCCAAAAACCCACATGATTAGGTTCTTCACAGCCAACAGCCCACTCTCTGATACCAATTACTTTATTTGTTTAGTTTCTATTGCTGTGATAGAAATACTGACCAAGGGAACTTAAAAAAGGAAGAGCTTATTAATTTAAGTTTCCAAAGGGGCAAGAGTCTATCAAGGCAGGGAGGCATGGAGGCAGAGGTGGCTAAAATCGACGCAGAAGCTAAGTGTTCACATCCTCAAGCAGACACACAAAGCAGAGAGTGACTGGAGATCCAACAAGGCTTACGAATTCTGTAAGCCAGTCCCCAGTGACATGCTTCCTTCATCAGGGCACACTTAAGACCTCCCAAAACCATGCCACTGCCTGGGAACAAAATGCCCAAATCTTAGAACCTACGGGAGACATTCTTTTTTAAACCACTACATCATGTTAATACACATCCACTTTTTCAAAGCTATAGTTGTTTGCCTTAACTCATGACTGTCTCTTCCAGCCATACTCATCTGTAAGGAATTCACTTATTTTCCCTTCATAATGCAGATACTCTCAGCTCGGCCCTTCTAATACCTTCTTCTGGTATGCTGTTAACACTGTGACTTACCTTCCTACTTCCCTTTACTCTCAAGTTTTGATTTAACTTACTCACAGGATCTTATGAAACTTCCAAGTCGAAATTTTACTGTTCAAAGCTCTGAAAATTGCACTAAAAATATTTAAAACAATTTGAATGTAATGATCGGTTTCACTTTATTTGTCTTTCATCCCTTTTCTATGCTTTCTCCTTGTGTATTCAAGCTTTGACCAACGAGGGAGGTACTCAGTGACTCCAAAAGATGCCAACAGTTACTGATATAGCCCAATCACTCTTATCACTGGTCTCTTTGTCCATATCTATTGCCTAGTAAAGGCTTTTCCTTATTCTCTCTAATATAGGGTCCTTTGATTTACTAAATTTCATGTTTTCTTGACTAATTAAAATTCACCTTTCTTATGTGACCTGCATACTACCAAAGGGAAATTTTTGTTTCAAATATTTAGTATGTGGTCAGAGTTTTGAAAATTGTCAACATATTAAGCAATAATACATTTTCCCAACATTAATGAAATTCAAGTAATTAGTTTTATATAGTATTTTCCTCTCCAAGTATCAGTAAACTCTTTGACAATGCCAGAGCTCCTTTAAGTTTGTGAGGCCCACTTGCCGCCCTGTTTAGGAACACAGATCCACCAACAGGCAAATATTCCTAATACACCTCAGGACCATCCATATATTTCTGTCAAGCTTGGCATTCTTCGCCTGTTCAGATCCTAGCCACTTTTGAACTCTTAAATTCACTGAAACTATCACTAGAATAAAAAAATATGTTCTCAATGTTTCATTTGATATATAATGAGTGATTTTAAAAATTATATACTTAAATAAAAGCCCAAACTTTCCAGAGTTCCTACAATACAGAATATAATGAATTCAGCTGATATATACAAAGTATCCTTAATTGAATCTCAGTATTCTCACGGAGGCACTCCAAAACATTCCAATTACAAGTATTCTTATAGAGATATTCCAAGAAAGTTAACCCATCAGAAATGTTATCTAGATGTCCAAACAAAATTGGATTGTTAAGAGGAAATCTTTTTCAACCAGGAATAATGGTATCATGTCATTTGTATGAAAATAAGTAGAATCCAAATTTCCATGGCAAGTAAGATAAACCAAACACAGACAAATACAAAATGCATTATGTATTTTGTGGGGTCTTAGATTAATTCACACAAACATAACACGATACATGAAATAGAAGACAGGTTATTTGGGGAAGAAGTATTGGGGCTGAATATGGAAAACAAGAAATGATAATGTGCAAGAAAAAAGAAAGGCAAATGCCACATGCTATACTTCATAGTTGGAATCTAGACTTTAATTTTTTAAAGCATATATATATATATATTTTTTTTTTTTCTCTAAGGAACTGGCATGGAAGCATACAGGAGCTATTTAGGAGGATGACGGGAACCTGTTGGAGCACAGAAAATGGGATAGGAGATAGAGATGAAGTAGAATATCAGCAAGGTAAAATAACATATATGTGTGAATATGCCATAAAATCCATTATTTTGTATGCTTACTAAAATTATTCTAAAATTTATAATAAAAATATGTTTTTGTAGTACATTATGTTTTAAGAATGTTGTGAGTACATATGTGGAACAGACTGTTTATGAAAAAAGTTTTCTGTATCTGTATTGTAAGTACACGTGTGAGTTTACGTGTACTAGGACATGTGGATTTGAATGTGTGTATGAGTGTGAACACATCTGTAGAGATCAGAGATTGAAGGTTGGTATGTTTCCCAGTCTCTCTTCACCTAACAGACTCATTATTTTTCAGGGTACTTAAGATTTTGTATGCTACATCATGTGTACATGAAGTATTTTCAAAATTTCAAGAATATTAAAATTTAATATTGCTTCAAAATGTTTTTGAAGTGAGTAAAAATTGGGAGGAAGGTTTAAGTGAAGAGAAGAATGGGAAAGTACAGCAGAGGAGTGGGTAGGGTAGGGATAATTAACATTAAGAACACATGGAACCCTATAATTTAAAATTTACATGTTTGTAAAAGACACATGGAACCCTATAATTTAATACAATTCATATATATATATGTATATATTCATATAAAAGTGTTTAATTAGAGTTATCTTATGCAGGGCATGATGCTCTTCTCAGTGCCAAAAGGTTGTTACAAAATAAAAAGTCCAATACCAGGTATGGGGGTTGTTGGTAAGTGTGTCCCAAGGACTCTGGAAAACTTTGCAATTAATTGCCATTGCTCTTGGTTGCCTAACAGAGCTTGATGATAACACTCTATTACTGAAGACACTAGGCAGTTTGTTCATAGAACACGAGAAATCAAGTCAGTACTGATTGATCAGAAAGCTTCTTCCATACAGGCCAACTCTTACTAACAGAAAGTGCTATGTGTGCTGTTGGGGAAAAAAAAGTGAGTAACAGTCTTAGTTGTGAACCCTGTGAACTAAAGTACAGACAGCCTGGCAAGATATGCCTAGGGTTATAATTATGCCATGAACATATTGTGAATAACTACATGCTTTTCTGATTGTTTTTAGGGCTTGTTTCACAGGATGAAACATGTTTATTACTATAAATCTGGAAAAGCATCCATGGACCTCTGGTTGGGGACCTCACATCTGCCAAGCCTGAACCTACTATTATTATTTTGGTAAATGGACAAAGCATAAAACTTCTTTATAAATTTCTACTAGATTAATGTATCTCACAGATACACTGGATTAGTGTATCTCTCAGAATTCATCAGAGAAGTTTCTTTGTATAATAGCTTGTGGTTAAAATAGACACTCATAGCTGGCCAAAATGCAAGAAATAAAATCTGTGGAGTTCTCAACCACAAATTGGACATCTATATCACATTCCCTTCCTCCCAGGTTCATGGACCAGTGCTTAAGAGGGGGCAAAAAGTTTGTAAGACCCCGAGATCTGGGAGGATATGTATAAAACAGTATCTTCTGGACATGATAGGAACGTTGCAAGTAGGACCTCCCAGCAACTGTGGTGGCCGGCAGAAGTCAGGCACCAATCTAGCAAGAGGCAGTGTTTTCTCAGGAGTCTCCACCCCTAAATGAAGAACTGTAGACAGTTGAAGGCTACTGGGGATGGGGAGGCAATTACCTATAAGGGTTGGCATCTAGTAAACGGTCCCATATCCATGAACATATGGACAGCACAAATTAGACTCAGTGGGTTATTTAATAAATTTGTGAATGCGGGGAGGAGGTAGCTCTAAGGGAAGTTAGGATGATTATATCATATTGTATACATGCATGAAATTCTCAACAAATTAGTAACAATATTATGTATTTAATATTTTGTGAATGTGTGGTATATGTGTACATGCTTGTGTGTGCATGAACATATATGTATAAGTGTACATGGAGGCCAGAAGTCAATGTTAGTGTCTTTCTCCATCAGTCATTACCAGTATTTGTTGAAGCAGAATTTCTTACGGAACTTGGGGCTTCTGTTTTGGCAAGATTGATGGTTAGAGTGCTCCAGGGCCATGCATTATTCTATCCTCCAACCCCCCGCTTGTGTAGTGATAACAGCTTTTAAACATGGGTACTGGGCATCTGAACCCACGTTCTCAATCTTGCTTACAAAGTAAGCAGTTTACTGACTGAACATCTCCTCATCCCCTTCTAATTCATTTTTTAATGTGGCAACATTTTTTGTTAAAACATTGAAAGTTTTTTCCAAAATGATTAAGACATTTGATGATTAAATATAAGTATCGCCTACATGTTGTTTATAATTAGAAGAAACTAAAGTTCAGATCACTGTGTTGAAACAGGAGGATTGGAAGAAAACCAAGAGCAAAAAGGAGGGGCAATCTATGAATAACTATTAATTTGCAAGGACACTACTCAATAGTTTTGTTGATTGCAAGGGCTTCCATACAAATTGTTCATTGCTGACTGGCTTTAAACAAATCATATTGCTTTGCAATTGTGGAAATTGGAAGCAGAAAGTCAAGGTCTTGGAAGATCATGATTGATAAGTCAGTCCTTGCTTCTTTCTAGCTGCCAGTGTCTTGATGCTAATTTTTAAGATTCCTGTCTTTTAGTTGAACAATGTGAATCTCTACGTTTTTCCTTCTTTGGCATTCTTTGCATATGTTTCTGCCTTTTTTATAAGAATACTACACAGATTGGATTAGTGAATTCCAGTATCGATTCTTAGCTTTAATTTCATGTCAAGTTCTTATTTACAAATGGTCATTGTCTGAAATTATGACTGTAGTGCATCATTTTCTGGGAGCGAACATACCTCAAATTCTAACTAGTTGTTAGGAAATACTAAGAAGGCTATATTAATTTGAGAGAAAGATTATATGAAAATAGATATACATGAAATGCTTCCTAAACAAGTACAATTATTTAGAGAAAATGTCAAGGTCACTAGCATAGAAAGAGTATAGCCTTTTGAAATGATAAGAATGCAGTTAGAGTGGAGTGTTCGCAGAAAGTGGAGACTTAAAGGAAAGGCTGCATGGCAAGCTTGCAGACATTTTATGAAGAGACTTAACTACAGCTCACTGAGCTTCAGTAAATTCTCTAAAATTTTATAGCCCACATCTGCTTTGTAAAAAGCTCAGATCACTGTACACATGTGTTTAAAAATACAGTCAAATTTTATTGTTTACATGAGAGTGGATAGAGTTTTGGAGTAGAAGTCCACCTGGAGAAGTGGTGTCTTGGACCAGAGTGATAGAGATTGCAAGGAAGGATCCATTAGATGCTTCTACAAGAAGGGGTATTTGTTGCCAAAGTTGAAGACCTGAGATCCCTCCTTAGGACCCACAAGGAGAAAAGAACGAACTGACCACTATAAATTTTCCTCTGATAACCACATACATGTCTGGGCATGCACACAATGCGTGTACACACGCCCAGATACAAATAAATGCAATTAACATTTTTCAAGAGAATGGCAATGAAAATCCAGTGCTTTTTTTTAGAAAGACTACTTTACTAAAAAGAGAAACACAAACAAAAAAGCCTGGGTTCTGGGAGCAGAGTTCTTCTATTAAGGCCTTCACTGTCCTGATATTTTGTCCTTCTCAGAGATGTAGACAATGACACCCATGCCTGACACTGTTTCCCGGTCCACAGCATTCTGCTTGGCTTTGGAGATGATTTCAAATCAGTGTTCTGGATCCATATTGGGCTTCCAGAGAGACCCGTGCATCCCATAGATTTGTTTGGAGCAGGTGACACTGGACACAAGGAGCAGCTGATAAGGTCTAGAGAGTAAATGAAGGGCAGAAAGGTATTTGGGTCCAACTCTGCAATGACTGGTACCGTGTAGAAAGAGCCCAACTGTTTCTCATACAAAAGGTTAACCACTATGCTCATGAGATTATAAGACTGACCTTCTTTTTAACTCTTATAGGTTCAGCAAGAACTTGAGGTGCTATGTGACTGTCTGTACATCGGTGACAAGCCCAGCTAGGCTGATGTGCAGTCTGTCACCCATGGGAAAGATCAGAGTCAGTTTATTGGAATTACAGTGGATATGAGGTCCCAGAAATCTTCTATCATGTCTATTACGTCCTATAACGGAGGGACAATGATGGCTATGAAGGGGCTGTGAGGCTGTTGCTTGCTGGAGGCAGGTGCTTTGGGATCCAGGGCTCAGATGGTGACAATGGATTTTTAGTGCTGGATTTTTTTAAGTTCATGATAAATTTTGTTGTAATAGAATTGTTGTAAATTGCAAAATTTATTTCTATTTCAGTAGCATACTCATTTTTTTCATTTTCTTTATTACTAATAATAAAACTCAGGAGTCTTGATCTAACATTCGGTGTTTGTATTATCTCTGGAAAGATTTGCCTCAGATTATCTCAAAGCATTTAATTAAAAATATAGGTTTACTTTATTTAGGGATTTTGTTATTAAAATTAACTAAGACTCATCTTTGTTTATTTTGTATACTTAATTTTATTAAAAGATTGTTATCTAAAAATAACCTTTTGAGTTTTACAGTAGCATATTGTAATATTTTATTTTTAGTACACCAAAAGAATTTGTTCTCAAGTATTCCAAAAAATGTAGTTTAGTAAGAAGTACTTTATCAAGTCAAGAAATATATATTTAATCAGAGTTAAGAATACATTGTTCAAATGAAAACTCCATACCAAACAAATAATACTTTAAAATTATTCATCCATTTAAAACAATTTATTTAATATCCACTATTGTTAAACCATGATGTGAAACAAATTTGTGTCTTAATTAAAAGCTTCTAGATGTGACTTCTTTAAAGTTACTTTCATTCTATAAATAAATATAAGTGTTAAAATATCATTACTACTGTTCAAGGATAAGATTCATCATGGTAATAACTATGGACTAAATAATGAGAGTCTGTGGCAGATACTGTGGTGTTAATACAATAGTTTCTTCAGGACTGCTCTTGAATCTTGATTAGTCTAAAGCCAAGTGCTCGTGTTAACTCTCTTCACTCTTTTCACATGTGTTTCCTCGAATGATTATGAGACAAGGTTTCAGTAAATAAGACAGGACTTTGCTGGACAACTCTAAAAAATTTAACCTCTCTTTAAAATGTGCATAAAGAGACATTGTCTCTTCCCCTTAATTTTCCAAGGGGTCATCTTTCATTTTGTGCCTGGAATTATGGCAGATATCTTGTAATTCAGAGGCAGATAGAGACAATCTGGATTAATGACCCACAGAACCAATGAATCCTCACCTCATTCATTGTCATAGGTCTTTTTTTTTTTTTTTTTTTTGAGACCAGATCTCTGTATAGCACCAGCTGGCATGAAATTTGCTATGCTAGCCAGGCTGGCCTCGATCTCACAAAAATCTACCAGTTATCTTTTCTACTTAAATTTTGTATCATTTCCTTTCAATTCTCCTTTAAAGAGAGTGATATGAAACTGAAAATACCATGTTTAAAAGAAAAGTTAAAGCAGCTGTCATCGCGGTTAGTCTTTTTATTTGACATTTTAATTGTCTCCAATTGCCCAATTTTTAATTGTCTTCTTTGGCTATATTGAATTATATAATGCAATATTGTTAACTATAATTACTGTAAGAGGAAATATATCGTTAGAATTTATTTCTCCTACTTATCTGCAATATTGTTCCCATAGACCAACAACCTTAAATTTCCTCTTCTCCCTCCTTCAAATATTTTGATAGTCACCATTCTATTTTCTTTGTCCCTAGGATCATTTTTCCATATTCCACAAATGATTATAATCTAGGTAATTAATTTCCAATGCCTGGCTTACCTCAAGTAACATAATATCCTCCAGGCTTATTCATTTTGTTTCAAAGAACAGGAATTCATTAAAAAGCATTTCTGAAATATTGATGCATAGAGAGAATTTTAGTTTGTTTCCATAGCTTACCTATGAAAAATTGTGCTATTACAAAGACTATGAAAGTGTGGATGGCATGATGATTTAATTTCCTTCAGATAAACACCTACTAGTTGAATTTTTCTATTTTTAATTGCTTGATAAACCTTATTTTTATACGAACTCTAGCAATTTGCAGCTACAAACATGATGAATCCTCATTTCTCTACATGCACATCAAATGCTATTTCTGCTTTTTTGATAGTAGTCATTGTAATTGGTGTGAGTGATATGTCATTACCATTTTATTTCATAATTTTTCATGATTAAGGATGATGAAAACTTTTAATATACTTGTTGGCCCCTCATATATTTTCTTTTTTGTGTGTAGACATTTTACCCATTTTTCAAACTGATTGCTTATAATTTTTTTGTACCAACTACTTAAATTCATTATACATTCTGGATATTAATGATTATCAGATGCATAGTTTGAAATATTTTCTTCTATTGGTCTAGGTGTCTGCAATGCTGTTTTGATTACTATAACTTTTTTTACATGTTGTTTTTAAGCAATGTGGTATATCCAGCTTTATTCTGTTCCCTTTGCTGTTCCAGGTCATATAATTTCAATAGATGTTCAAATAGTAGAAGTGAAGCATGGTAAAGATACTGAATTAGGGAAGCCAAAGGTCTATTGGGGACATTTTTAGCATCCCACTAAATACGAATTTTTTTATATGAGAATACAATGTTTGTATTATTAACATTAATGAAAATTATGGAATAATATTCCACATTTATTTATATAGTTACATTTTTATTTGAAATTCATGTTGATTTAATAACCATGAATGGCCTTACAAGTCCTTTGCATGTACACGATATATGTCAATGCTTAAATTTTTGTCGAGTATTCTTTTCTGTTTGTCTGAATTTCAGGGCCCATGATTTAGTGCTTTCCAGCATATCCCAAATAATCTGCATAAGCAGCCTTTACATGAACATGTACCAGGCAGAAATTCTGTATCGAAGAGGATTGAGTAAACAAGAATCAAGCAAATATAAACTTGTTTTCTGAGGTTAATTTTTATTGTCTTTAAAACAGTAATTACTATCAGGTCAATTGCTTTATTCTGTTCTTAAAAACATCTGTGTCCATTTCTTTGGACACTAAAACTTTGTATGTTTGGACCTTCTAGGAAAATCAGAATCCAATTAAGTCTGGAAAGTTGAAATAGCAAATGTCAAATCTTGAGAAACCTGAAGAAGCTACACATGTCTGATAATGTCTTCCAACTAAGCTTACCTATGTTAGCACTATATGCCATCTGCAATAAACGGAATCCTTATGGACTGGGAGAAGGGCAAAGGGAGGGTGAGTGCGGTACAGAAGGAGTGCTGACATTCTGGTGACATCAGATCAAAGCTGCTGATTATTTTTGTGGGCTTTGCAAAGTCTCTCTTGTTTTTAGTAGAGCCATGTGGGTCTGCAAACGATGTATAATATGTGTTATTTCTGGATGAATGCACTTAATTATCTCTAAAAATCATTTCACCAACAGATGTCTCCTCCTTCTTTTACTTGTACTAATCATTCTCTGCAGTTGCAAACTTTTTTTTTTCTAAAGTCCTTGTGTTTCCTCTCCTTTTTTTCTGAAGGATTTCTCCTCCGGGCAATTTTCTCTCTCAAAATCAGAATGGGAAGTGGCATAAAAGATGCCATAAAGCGTTGAAACTGTTCCCTAGTGCATATTTTAATATAACTTCCAGATTGGCCCAAACAAAGAAAATGAATTTTCATTATTTTGATGATTATTTTTTGCTATGGAATTAGCCCCAAATTTATTAAACTTTCCATTCTGTATTTGTTGGTCAATGTATGCATGCTAATATATTACTTTGGCAGTGACTAAGGCATGAAAATAACTGTACAAACTGCTGCTTTTATTCATTTTTATTTCTGAAGCTCTCATATTTTTCTATTTAAGTCATTTAGGTATTAGAATTACATAGCGTGTGTGGAGCAGATCTCTAGCCAAAGTCCCATGTCCCTAGAGAAATAAGTAAATATATCACTTGGGATTAGAAATACAAATAAGCCAAAATGCAATTGCAAATATATTGGCTTTTTATTAGATTTTTAAGACCTATATTACTATCATATTTTTATTTTCTATGATGTTGGCTCATTTAATGGATTATGATTGATATATTTGCCTTCTCATTTATTATTAAACTAAGGATTTTATATGAACAATCAAATCAAGGACTTTTAAATGTTCAGAAATTACTCCATTAAAAATAGAAGATGCTTTGTTTATTAATTAATAATGAGCTTTTAAATTTTACTAATTCAGTTCTCTTCTTCTATCAAAATGTAAGTTATATTTTATCCAGTTGGCGACCTTGAAATATACTCACATTTTCTCAGTGCCTCCCCTTTCTTTTTTTCATTCTTTGTGAAAACCAAAGCCTACAAAAAAGTACCTTAAATTCTAGAAACACTGCATTTTGTAGTTTGACAAATATTCAAAATTGCTCCTGTTATTTTGGTGTACAACCATTAAAGTGGGTGATATATAACAGAGTTCATTATGAGTAGGGAAGAGATGAAGAAGATAGATTTGTATCCTGAATGAAATATTTAAAAGACTTCCATTGCCTTTTGAAAGGAATGAGGCCTTCAAGCTTAAATCTATTCAAAGAAGTTGGATAGTGAAGTTGTATTCAGAGATTGTCCAATGCCTTCCACATGTGTGGCATGACATGCATGTAACCACGCAACATATAAATAAATAAATATAAAATAAACATAATAATTATATAAATATAATAATATAAATATGAATAAATATAAAAATAAATGTAATAAAGTGTTTATTAACTTTGAATCAGCAGTGTCTTATGGTCTTTTGCACCTAAAGAACAATATTCTTCTATTCTTCATAAAGACATATATATATATATTCATTCATATATATGTTAATGATGACAATTGATATTTCAAATAATTAAACAAAGCCTTATATAAATTATATATAGACATCATTAATAAGCACATTAGTTACTTATTAATTCATTTACTGATAGCAAAGACTAAAGGCGAAGATTTTGCTATTCCTTTAAATACCTAGTTCCTTTAGCAATTGCTTCATAAACATTAAAAATGAATTATATAAATGTTAAAAAATAAATCTTAATTTAATGACATCTAATTTTATCTTAAGGAACACTATTATAATTATTTTAAAATATGCTTTCTCCTATGGATCTAAATAAAGTATTTGTATCATTTTAAAAGTTGCCATCAATGGATGCTTCCATAAAGCAATTTGTCACATAAAAATGGATTTCATTATTTCTGTTAACTGAAGAGAAATGAATGAAACCTGAGGTCATCATATTAAGTTTCTATTCATGGTGTTATATAAAGTATTCTAAGTAGAACAATTAAGGAAGTGAGGGCTTATTTTAGCCCTTACTTCAGGGTACAGTCCATCATGAAAAGGAAGTTAAGGCAGCAGGAACTTGAAGCAGCTGGTCCCATTATGTCCTTAGTTAAAAAAAGTGTAATGATTGCATGTTGCTGTCAGCTCCCTTTATTCATTTATACAATCCAAGATTCCTCTCAGGAAATGGTTCCATCCATAATTAGGATGGATATTCCCACACTAATTAACACAATGAAAATACTCTCCCATAGGCATATTCAGAGGTCCATTTCCCAAATGATTCTAGGCTCTGTCAGTTTGACAATTAACACTATCCATCAGATTAGGTGAAATAAGCCAGACTTAGAATGATAAATATCCATTATCTTATACCATGTGGATTCAAACAATCAAAATAGATAAATAAATAAACAAATAAGTGAATAAATAAATAAGAGGCTTGAAATTATAAGTAATAGGAAGTAAAACAACAATAAGGGGATAATGTAGGTGAAAGGGGAACAAATATGATGAAATATACATGTGTGAAATATGAATTCTGCTCCTTTGTATTATTAACACATTAGTAAAATGGAAATGTTTAGATATAGATATATGTAAACAAATCAAATAGCAATTAGACACAAAATATTATGAGCATTGAAAAAATATTACTAAATATAAAAGCTTACATGTTTGCTATAAGAAAAAGAGGTTACAGGAGCACAGAGATCCTTAAAATTAACATTCTATGTGATCTATCAATTGGAAGAAATCTGGGTTGATATAAAAATAACCCTACATATTAAACAATGAGAGAAAGTCAGAACATTTTCAGGGAAAGCATTACCTCTACAATGGAAGGTGACCATAAGCTGAGCTACAAGGCCAGACTATAGAAGCTGAAATGAGTTAACGTCCACGAAGAAAATGGGTTGTCTCTCACAGCCTCCCACAAAAGAATACATCCATGTAGAGGCTTGATTTTAGTAAGTCCTGCTTTTGGAGCCCTTTTGACTTTGGCAGTAGAAGAGAGTAAACCTACTTTGTTTCAACCCCCATGTGTCATGATTTATTATGATACTTTTAGGAAAATAGTAAAACATTGTTGTGCCTTTCTTTTATAACCCTTAATTTTCATGAACATTTCTCAATTGAATGTGCTAAAAGAATAGCCATCTCTGTCAAGATCCATCCTGTCAAGTGGGAGTGAGGGCTATGGATGGGTGTCAATGGGGGAAGAGGGTGTAGAAATGATTGGGGCTGCTCTGTATGAAATACACAAAAATTCAATTAAAAATTTACAAAGAAAAGGAAGTATCAAAAAAAACAACAAACAGTCACATTTCTATGTAATTTCTAAATCCTCTTATATTAGTCATTCATATGTGAAATAACATTACAAATGCCTGCGTATCAGGCATTTATATTTCCTATTATTTTTGACTGACATGTTTTTAGTGTTTAAATAATAGCGGAAGGTGTCTCTCAAAACATACATTGTCACCAAACTTCTTTAGGTTATTATTTAAGTACTACATTATCTCAATATCAGATTTTCATGTTGCTACTATGAAAAACATTCCATTATAAATCTATACACACTGGCTCTTCATCTTTTCACATCCAATACGATGTGCTTATGGTCTTTCACCTTGGACATTCGGTTATTGATAAGAGTAAGATGTCCTTTGTATTTAGATTAGGATTATTGTTTATAGTATTGTACGCTCCTAAAAGAATAAAAGTGGGCATACTATTGTGTAATTATCAAATATGTTTCATTAAATTTAACAATATTTTTAGTATAAGATTTTCACAATCCACAGCAAACTGTAATGAAGTAGTTAATCTTCATTTATGGTATTTGGAAAGAAACTGAAGTTGTGACATAGGATAAGAAAAAAAAACTTTAAAAAAGTGTTATATACATGTTTTTTCAATGAAAACAATAAAGGCTTCCTAGGAATAGTTTAACCCAGGGAAATTGAACTCAGAAGATTTGATCAAAGCATTATCACTCCAAGCTGAAAAAATTAAGATTTGTGACAATGTCAGTGAAGAGAAGGCAGGAGGTAGTCACCCAGAGCTAATTGTGTGTGCTGAATCTAATAAGGTGGATGTCTTTATTGCTCAGGAGACCTTGACATCAGGAGCATTATTCAAAGTGTTTCTGTCTACAAACGTATCCAGCTATTTACCCACCCAGAGTTAACATAAGACTTTTTCAAAAGGTTGATTGGTTCAGTCATCACTTTGATTTCCTGTCTCTCGTCACCTTTTGCAGTAATCACATAAGTAGTTTTTGTTGTTGTTTTTTAAGCAACCTGGATTAAGAAAATAGTTTTTCACTTGTACTAAGAGGTGTTTTTCATTAAACCACCTGATCAAAGTTGCTATTTTCAATTTATATGCTAATAAAGTGTACTTTAAAACTTATAAACATGCATTTCCCAGTGGGATTTTATTCCTGGATCCAACATAATCTACAGCCTCTGAGGATCTCTTCAGGTTATAAGAGTAAAGGAAAAGTGGATGTCAATTGAAAAGCATGAGCCCATGTGCCTAAGGTAGAGGTTTAGAGTAATAAATGATAAACTTGTGAAAGAGAATAAATAAAGGGATAATAAAAATCTTACATAATTTTAAGCATCAATTATCTTCTTTTAAAATGATCCTCATATATGATATGAGTGCAACAAGTATGTATTTATCTATTCAAGATGTGTTTATACTCTTTATTCATAACATAGATATTCTAATGTCTAATAAATATTATTTGGATGAAATTCAATAAATCTTCAAAACTAGAAATGACTGGCCTCCCAGAATCTCTTTAGCAGAGAATTTCGCCTTTTCTTAATTTTCTCGATAGAAACTCGAGTTTGACAAAAATCCTTCCACATTTGCTTTGAAGTAACCCAAACAGACCACTTTCTCTGTTTCATCATTTTTATATCTCTTTTAGGATGTTCCATTGTTTTATAGAGATACATTACATGCTAGTCTAAATCACTTAAAACTGTCAAACCCTCTCTTGCTTTATAAAAATCTTGCCATTGTAAGGGGTTTAGCACAGATACTAAAGCTCCATTTTGATCTCCAGGTCCTTTTTCAATCAAGTTCTTTAAATCGACAGTCCTATTGGGTCCAGTGAACGGTGCACCATGCATTGATTTCTTCATACCTAGCTCTCTTAGTAGTGCGTGTCCCTCTTCTAGTCTCCTCAAGCCATTAATATCCATGGGAACCTCTACTGTTGGTAACCAAGTACACTAATGGTTCATACATACTGGTCCATCAGAGCTTGATTCTCCTGTACTGCAGTGAGATTATGTAGTCTATGTCTTAAAGAGTGTATCATGAATTCTCTCCTAGTGAGGCCCAGCATTCAGTCCCACTCCATCCCCAGGTTTGAAACTATTGAGCAAACAGAGAATGTTCTTCAATTAGAGAAATAAGTTCATTCCAGGTTACTGACAAAGGATTCATCCTTAGGGAGGTAAGTGGAGATTTTGTAGGGTGGAGCCTGTATTTTGATCATAAGTCTCTTGGACCTCTGGAACATGTGCCCAGGAATGGAGTCCTGTGACCACATCCACCTCTCACTTTCCCATCCATCCATGCTTTTCTGATAGCCTTCCCCCCTTAAGTCATTGGTTACTGGTTGTCAATCACATTTGGAAGCCTATCCATTGCAGCAAAGAGGAAACTGTATATCTATACAACACCCCACCCCTTTTTTTCTTTGGCTCTTACACACTTTCTGACAACCTCTTCCATGATAGTCCCTGAGCTGTAAAAGCAAGGGGTTCGGGGAGGGAATAACAGGTATAGGACGATGTTCTTTCCACTGTGGCATGGATTACCCTATTGCTTCAGTGATGCTCCTTCTACTGTAAAAGCACAATTGTAAAACAACAGCAAACATAACATCCACACAAATACTGAATGACCTAACCTATGTGTGTAAACACAAGTGCTTAAGCAATACCTAAGTAGTCACATCAGATTTATCTTGCAAACAATTACCGTAACTTCTTTATAGAGCCTTATGACTCTCCTCCTCACCACTGGGAGTCAACATTCTTTTCCTAATATCAGATGTGTGTACGCGCTGCCAAAGAGCAGGCTCTGAACACAATTATAAATATGCTGGAGGTGCACATACCAGATGAAACTCTATTACACCTGTAGAGACATCTGGCAGTGAAGTACACAAGATATGTCCCTAATTAGAGGTTTTCAGGACCATTCTCCCATAGCAGCCTTCATGCACCCTCTAGCACTCTGAAAGCCAGTCATCCATTTGTGGGGAGTTTTCAAATTGGTTCCAGCTAGATCTCTCTTTCCATGCTTGAACCATGTCACATCTTCAGTAATAGGGTGTTACTGTCCACTTTCAGTGTGCAACCAGCATTATAACATGGCGATTGCCTTTTGTTTTGGTAGAAGGGGAATTCCAAGGTTCCCTTGGTCAACAGCTTGCAGGGGGAGCAACCCACACCTGGTCCTGGAATTGTTAGTTAAAAATTATATAAAGTATCCTTTTACTCTTTGGTATCTAAAGGCCTAGGCCCATTGAGCACCCAGAATTACACAACTGTACTTCACCCTTGTACCCTGTACGAGTTACATTCCATTATTGTTTCTTCAGGTGTAGTTGATGTATCTCAACTGGGTCTCATACCTGTAAAACACTCTGAAGTAAACATTATATACACATACAACGTCTAACATAGCAAGGAAAATTTCTTTTCATTTGCATCAGATCCATGTTGCATACAATGGCATGTAAGCCATGTAGTGTCCTGGATTTCTCACAGGGAGCCTCCATGCACCCCTTTATCCTTGCCAAACTTTTTGGTGCTGGCTCAAACTGCTTGGTCCTACATAGAGCCAAAGAGGAATAAATCTTCTCTTGCCCCTGTCACACCTGTTATTTCCTAGGGCCAGGAAGCCCCTGGATCTGATTCCTGACTCTAGCCACACCTGTGGTCTCTCCATTGACCACACCTGGCTGTTGGGAGAGGCTCTGGCAGGGAAAATCGTCTCCACCCCTCCAATAACTAGTCACAGGGGAGAAATGTACCCTGTTTACTCTGGGGTGGGGATGGAGAGTTAGTATCCACACCTGGGGTAATCTTCATCCTCTGTGTAGCTTTTGTGAACCATTTCTCAGGGCTTAAAGCCTCCCAGAGGTGCTTTAACACAGAATTTGGCTTTTTGTCAATCCTTTCATTAGGAACTTGGGCTAAACACAAGTCTCGCCACATTTGCCTATGAGTAACCCTAGCAGACCTCTTCTATTTTGCGTCCCTTACACATCCTTTAGGCTGTTCTATTCTACAGACGTACTTTACATGCTGGTCTAAATTACTTAAATCTGTCAAAGCCTCTCCTGCCTTGTAAAGCTCTTGTCTCACTTGGGGAACTAGAAGGGACCTCCAAACCAATGTTGAGGTCCTTGTTCAATGACATACTTCATTAAATCTCTGGTGAACACAGTCCTATCTGGTCCTGTGAAAGGGGTACTGTGGGGAAAAAGGTCTCTCAACACAACCCCCCTCTGTTACTGAACAGGAACTTGTTTCGTGAACATCCTGTTTTGTTCACCTCAGCTCCCAGAGTTGTTTACCAGACTGAGCCCAGGAAGTTCCGCCTCACAGGCTGAGAATGCCCTGACCCTATCTTGAACCCCAGACCTCATCCTTGAGTTCCTTCCTGCCAACTTCCTCCCTCTTATGCTAGGGAGCATATAAGGGGGAGAGAAAAAAGGAATAGAGAGTCTTTTACCATCCAGACCAAGAGCGTGCTGTGTCTTCTTTAATCCCGACGTCCCTCGCAGACTCGGATCCAGGGCCGTGCAGGCGCGGCAGGGTACCATATGTGGCTTTCCTCATACCCAGTTCTCTCAACAGTGCCTGTGCCCCTTTTATTGTTCTCCAGCTCCTGACATTCATGGGCATCTCCACTGGTGATAAACAGTTTTCTCTAATGGCTTGCAAAAGCCAGTCCATCAGAGACTGCTTCCCTTTGTACTGCCTTAGGCTACACAATCTAAGTCTCAAGGAAGGGTGAGCTGTTATGTTGCTCAGCTGTCCTGCTTCTGCAGCACTGAAAAGATTCTCATCTGTTCCCATGTCCTACAGCCTTTCAAGCCAGGTAGCTAAGAGTTCCCTTCTGGTTTATTTGATTGTCTTTCCTAGCTCCAGCAACTCTAGGGCCAAGAATCCTTTTGGGGCAGTTTCGGCTCTGTCTGGGTTCCTTGCTTCTTCCCAGAGGTCCCAGGTTCTAGGGTCCCAGGATAGGTCCTGCATTATTAACCTAATCTGGGTTTTCATCTCTTTTCAACTTCCAAGCTGTAAAAAGCAGCAGGCTACAAGCTCCATCTCCTTTTCTCTTTTATCCAATTTTCTAGTAAGGTCAGAGGCTACTATTGAAGAAACAAGGCTCATATCTTTCTCTCAATCTAATTTGTCTCTCATACATTAAATCTCTCTTTGTGGTAAGATCTCAGCTTGAGACTGCCATCTTGAACTGGAACAGTGCACCACAGCCTCCTCCATGGCATCTCCACCAGTGTGTGCCACCACCTCCACCAGTATTTGTCCCATCGATCTCATCTGCTTAAGCAAATTCACCTTAATTACATATTTCACTATAAACCACCCCAACCCTACACTGGCTGCCATAAACACCAGTCCTATGGAGATAATACACCATAATTAAATTTCTTCTGCCCATACTTTTCCCTTGGATGGTCCCCATATTACCATCGGCTCCATAAAACCTTTTCTTGGGAGCATTCTTCTTTTGTCAGTTGGTCCTGCTCAGCTACACCAACTGTATCATAAATTCTCTCATGGTGAAGCCTGGCATTCAGCCCCACCCCACCCCCAGGCTTGAACCTACTGAGTGAACAGAGAATACTCTTCAATTAGAGAAACCATATTATTCCAGGTTACTTACAAAGGATTTGTCCCTGGGGAGAGAGACAGAGATTTCATATGGCAGAGGCTGCATTTTTCTCATAAGTCCCCTGGACCTCTGAACACGTGTCCAAGAATGGAGCCCTGTCACCATGCCTGCCTCTCTCCTTCCCATAATTCAATGCATTTCTGCTAGAATTCCCCCTTAGTTGGAGGTCAATAACATTTGGAAGCCTATCCCTCGCAGCAGAGAGGTAACTGTATATCTATACAACAAGGAGGGATCAGTGGTTATATTGCTCAGCTTTTCTGCTTCTGCAGCAATTGAAATAATATCACGTGCTCTTATGTCCTATATCCTCACAAGCCATGTGATCAGGGGCTCCCTCATTGCTTGTTTGAAAGTCTACCCTATTTCTGAGTAGTCTCTGATCGTCATAGTCTCTAGCATTGGTACATTGTTAAGGCATTCATCAGCATGCTGAAACATGGATTTTTCCTTTCTTTGAATAAAAGGTAGAAACTGAGGGGCATTTTTAGCTTTTTCTAGGTTGCTCAATCCTTGTCAATCAATTTCTGCCATTTCCCATGGGTTCCAAGTTTTAGGGCTCAAGAGTGAGACTTGTATTATCAACCTGATCTGGGTTTTCTTCTCCTTCTGCTCCCCTAGCCCCTCAAAACGGCATGAAGACACCTCTATCTCTTTTTCTCTTTGATATTATTTACTGGCAAGGCCAGAGGTCAATACTGAAGAGGCTTGCCTCATGTTCCTTTCCTGCTCTAAATCCTCTCTTATACCTGCAGTCTCCCTGCAGGCTACCTTCTCTGCCTGGGACAGATCTAGCATTGCATAAAGCAGAATTAGACTGCCTCCACAGCCACTTGTTGATACTTCTGTCCCTAGTGCCTTACTTCCAGGGGTTGCAAGGTTTGCTCTATATGTTTGACTGTTCTAGAATGTGGGTGATTCTCCATCTGCAGCACAGATGTTGTGCTTCAGCCATGCCAGAGAATGGAGGATGTTTGAACAGGTCCTCAGATGGCTCAGAGTGTGTCAGGAGGAGGAGCTCCCGGGATACTATATCAGTGGGTAGTTCAGTTATCAAAACCAAGGCAGGGGTTTATATAGGGAAGCCTTTCTGATTGTTACAGAAGGCAGGGAACTTAAAGGTGGAGTTTGGGGTAAATGCAGGAAGGTTGTAGGGCTGATGTGGAAGTTCAGGAATGAGGAAATGAAACCCAAAAACCTGGTTCTGGTCTGGGGTGGGAGAAAAGAAGATTCATATCTGCAGTGATTTCCTGGAGCCAGGTTATCACATCAGGCAGAGCAGGCCAGTCATCTGCCGTCCCTTCAGGGTATCAGGATTTGCTTGTCTTGCTCAATACCCAGATCCCCACATCTCCCCCCGTTTTTATATATATAATGGGGAGGTATATAAGGGCCCCAGTAAAGGGAGGAGCTAGGCCATGAAGGGATTGGCAAACGGGGGGAGATAATGGGTTTAAGGTCATTCTTGAATTTATGAAAGGTATAAGTAAGAGAATTTATAGTCTCTCAGTTAGCTATTTGTTCTCTAACATTCCCCTTTTGAAGTGGTAACCCTAAAATCATTTAAGAATTAGATAAGAGTTCCCAAATACTTTGGTCATATTTGGCCTTTGATATAGAGTAGACTGCTAAAGGACATAAGGACAGTTTTTGGTCTTTGAGGTCTTTCTACCTTAAACTGCCTAGCCAAATTCTACCACCTATTTTCATCACAACACTCCCTGAAGAGGTCACCCTAATTGCCAATAGAGAGTTGAGGTGCTGACCACTCTTGCTGCTTCAGGCTGAACAGGGACATAGGTTGTGGTAATCAGGGTACCCCTTAAGTGAGTCTATCTAAAAGACCCCTGAATTTCATAACTGTTAGTTGTAAAGTCAGAAAGAAAGTCCTTGACTGGTGCCTGGAAAATGAAACAAATAGTCAAACAGGGAAGAATTCAAATGTCCAATTCAAAGTCCATTAGAATTTCTTGCTTAAGAACTTTCAAAGGCTTCCATCTTTTGGGTTAATCTTTGTTTTACTTTTTGACTGGCAAGGCTGAACTTGAGCGTCTTGAAGTCAGGATTTGTTTTCAGGCACCTCACTAAGCTTCCTGGAATAGCTAGAGTCAGGGTGAGTTCCCTCCCAAATGGCTTCTAGACAGGGAGAGAAAAGAAATCATTTAATTTTGGGGTTAGCACGATGGCGGGCTTGCCTTTCTTGGCCACAGGTATGCACTGCAGTGTTGAGGTAAGCCAAGAATTGAAGTCTTATATCTGAGTGGCATTTTCTTATTAAGAACAAAATCATTAGTGAGAAATTGTGCAAAAAACATCTTCTATAAACTTAAAACTAATATCTGGGAAGTATAATTCCTTGTATTCTTGAAGAAGTATACTAATCACTTTAAATTTTTTGGTTATACTTTCCTTTTGGGTGTTTAAGATCATATAATTTGGCCCAAATAAACCAACTCAATTTTACTCTTAAGGTCAGTTGAGTATCTGTTCCTCAGGGGTGTCACATGGGCTTGAGAGGAGCCCCTGGCTCCATTGACCATTGTTTTACCAGTTCCATCTATGTGGAGATAAGTCACAAGGTCTTGCTAGACCATAGCTTCACAAAGAAGCATCAAGGAAACGTTTTCCTGTGCTGACCCTCTTCTTTGCATACTAGTCACTGGTTCAAATCCTTCTAATGTGGTCTCCATGACCTCCTTAAACAGGAAGACAGGTGACACATCACAGTTATAGGACATTTTGAGAGGTGCCCACTAGTCCCATGGAACTTAGTTGACCTTGGAGGGCAAGAGACAAAAAATTGTCCCTTCTGACCAGATTAGAGGCCTTTAAATATGGTTTAGTAGACACCCAAGAAAGTTAGTTCTACCAATATTGTACTATTAATTACTGTATGTTATGTTTTGTTCCTTAAAGTATTTGATTGAACTATTACTTTAGAAACTCTAAGACTATTTAGACATTATTTATCTAATGCGTTCTATATTTTAACATATATATTCAGATCGTTAATCATTTGTATAGACTTTCTTATACAAAAACCCTTTTTCATTATATATATATATATATATATATATATATATATATATCACCTTCTCATTTTCTTTTCTTAAGATCATGAAACATAGTAACATTAAGAAAATTATCTTCCTGAGTGCATTAAGCAATGTTTATTCCCTTTCTAAGGCTCTAGTATCAAACCAATGTTTGATCATATTAAAGTTCACCCTGGGGAATGCATGATTTTACTCATACAGATGGGTGAGGTATTACTAACAGGTATATAGGTGACCTGAGAGTAGATGCACTGTAAAGGCTTTATCTAGCATGAATATTCATGTGCCAGACCCCACTGATCAAACTGCATGCCACTCCATAACATCTGCAAGTGTTGCCATCTCAGGATTTCTCCCACAGACATAATCCTTCTTGGTGGCTTCACCTTAGTTATGCATCTCACTATCCATTGTAGGATCCACATCATTCCAACTACCCTCACCAACCCTACAGGGATAGCTCACCATGCCAAAATCTCCTTTGCCCACACTCTCTGCTCATCCAGATTCCTTTCAGTTCCTCATTTCCTTCCACATATAAGAGGACATATCATTGCTCTGCCAAACTCATTTTTTTTTTTGTCTCATTCTGCTTGCCTAACCAATTGTTGCTAAAATTCTTTCTGGTAGGTGTGAGCAGCAAGCCTTGCCTCACCACTACAGGTCCCTAAAGACGAAGTGAGGCATGATTTTACCGAACTACGTTTGGGAAACCATGGTTTATTTGGGCTTCATTACAGAACAATGGGTGGGGAATTCCTTACAGGAGTGGAGGGGGACTCCACTACTGATGCCACACCGCTGATTATACATCACTGTAGGGACCCCGTGACCTCATGGCAGCTGCCCAAGATGACAAACGGGGTTAGCCTCTCTCTGGCTTCCTCAGCTCATACTTCAATCCTTCCCCCTGTACAACTTTGGCCACTGATTGGTTTGAAACCATGAGTGACTCTTTGCTCATTCTTTCCTCCAGAGCCCCAACAGTCAAAGGCAAGTACATCTCAAGTCCAACTTGACAGACAGAGGACAACTCCATGTAATAACTAGATATTTCAAGATAAGCTACACTTATGATTTCTGCTATTGCCAGTGAAAACAATTATTTCTTGAAGAGGATTCTGATTTTTTTTAAGTTATTGGTACAACAAAAGTCTTATGTGTTTGCTGACTATATGATACATAGGAACTCAAAAAAGGAATATTTTGTTGTGAAGAAGCTTAACATGATTTCATCCAAAGAGGCATAGTCTAGTTAGATGATTAAACTGTAGCTTTTCTCATAAACAGATTAGCTGTAATTATTTTACCTAGGTGAAAGAAGCCACATGACCTAATTGAATTTAGATACATTTCATTTCATACAATATATCTTAGTAAAATTAAATTCCCTTCCATTTGTCCTTGCTCCACATTTTGCTCTCATGCTAGGTGTATGTACAGGCATCCCTTTTCTCTTAGCACCCCAGGTCTCTGGACTGCCATCTTAGTCATGACTTAACCGATATGTCCCCATCTTCTACACTCAGACTAGTTCAAATTATCAGTGTAGATGGTTAGAGCCTTCACAGACTGTCCCTCACCCCAATTAGCCTTGGATTCTGGAGACCATCCTTCCTCCATTATAAATCTAATCCTGCTCACTTCTCTCCACTCTCCTATCACTGCAACAACTCCCAAACCCATCACCCCACATCCTATAATCCTTCTGGCTTTGGTCACAGGCACATTTTTACTCTTAGACCCTGAGTTCTCTGGACTACTCTCTTATCTCTTCCAGGCCATGAGCTCTCCAAATCATACTGTGACCTTCCACCTATATTGGTACCATCTAGGATTCTTTGCCCTTTAGTAGGGGCACAAAACTTTGCAGACTAGCCAAGAAAACAGAATCCAGACTCTGCCTAGCAATCTTCTCAAATTTTGCTATGCCTGATGGCTTGAGGGTCCCAGACCTTAAGAGAGAGCCTGAGAGCATCTGATCTCCTTTGATCTGTACCTCTGAGGGAACTCCTGAGCAGCCAGACTAAGCCATCTGATCCCTTCAATATAAAATCAAAAGAAGGAACCTAATGTCTTGAGCAACCACTTTTCATACCCAATAAGAATATAACCAAGTCACATCAAGTATACAAAGAGAATCAGACTTCAACTCTACAAAGGAAGGCTACTGTCTCACATCAGAATTACAAATAAGAAAAGAAATACACGTCAAGATCACAACAAAAATAATAATATGAAAATCCAAAATAATATGTTTCTACCAAACATCACCTAATAGAAGAGATTTACAATTAAACCCCAAAAGACAACCCAGAACACAGAGTTTAAAAGAATAATGATAAACGTTATCAAATAATTCATGAATCTAAAGAATTCACAAATAAATAAAAGAACTAAAAGAAGATAGGGATAAACTTTTGACTGACTTCACAAAAGAGATGGAAATATTGAAGAATACTCAGACTGAAATGAAAAAGGAAGTGAAAAAATAAATAAGCCAATTCAAAATGCTGGGAGAATGCCTCACCGCAAGAGTGAATGAAATAGTAAAAAGACTATTAATACTGGAAAATAAAGTTGAAGACTTGGAGCACTTAAGCAAAACTTATGGAAAATATCTAAAAACACAGGAATGGAATATGCAAGAACTGTGGAGCATGATAAGAAGAACAAATTTATGACTCATAGGCAGAGAAGAAGGAGAAGCATCTCTGAATAGTGGTATTGAGCAAATCTTCGACTTGACTCTAGAAGAAAATTTCCCCAAGTTAAGAAAAGGAATGCCCATATAAATATAAGAAGCACATAGAACATCAAATAGTCAGGATCAGAAAAGAAACTCTGCACAGTATATCATAGGAAAAAAAAGCTAAACTTACAGAACAAAGAAAGAATTCTGAAAGCTGCAAAAGAAAAACAAGTCACATATAAATGAAAACCAATTAGAATTAAAAATGACTTTTCTATGAAAACCAGAAGAGTATTCTCAGTTCTAAATGACAATAGATACAAACCTAGAATTCTTCACATACCAAAAATTTTGATTATACTTAAAGGGGAAATGAATATCTTCAACAACATGAACGGCTGAAACAATTCATGTACAGAAAACCAGCCCATCAGAGAATACTGGAAGCAATAAAAATAGCTGAGGAGAGGAACGGCCATATTCAAGGGACAACAGAAAGAAACTAAATGAAGTTACAACTGGGGAACCACAAATTTAAACCAAGAGTGCAAACAGAAATTAAAATGAAGGGAAAAAATACACATTTTTCCATCATGACTTTAATATCAGTGGACTGATCTCCCCGGTCAAAAGACAGAGCCTAGTTGAATGGATCAAGAACCAAAATTCATCATTTTGCTGTGTGCAAGAAACCTATCTTACCTTCAAGGAAAAGCACTATATTAAAGTACAAAGATGGAAGAAACCATTCCAAGCAAATGTCACTAGGAATCAAGCAGGGGTTTCCATTTGAATATCTATTAAAATAGTCTTCATTCTAAAACTAATCAGAAGAGATAAAAAGGGTCACATCATTCTGATCACAGGAATAATTAACCAAAACATATTACAATCATAAACACATATGCAACAAACTCTGGTGCACTGGACTTAATAAAGTCAGTATTAGAGGACTTTAAAGCACAGGTTAATCCTAACTCTTGAATATTAGGGAACTTCATTACCCCATTGTCTCCAATAGAAGTAAAATGGACAAAGAATAAACAGAGATATCTGAATTAAACAATGTCACACATCAAATGGACCCAGAAGACAGCTACACAATATTCCACATAAGCACCAAGAATACATATTCTATTCAATACCCCATGGAAATTTATCCAAATTCAACCACATACTAACCCCAAACAACCCCCAACATATACAAAAAAATTGAAATAATTCCATGCATTCTACAGACCACAATGCATTATAGCTTAAAATCAACACCAGGAGAAGCCCTAGTAATTTCATAAACTTAAGGAGACTAAACAACACACTCCTGAATGATGAATGGATCAAAGATTAATTACGAAAAAAATAAACATAATCTTAGATTAAATGAAAAGGAGAATACAAGACAACAAATACTCTGGGACACCTTAAAAACTGCCCTAAGGGAAATTTATAGCTCTAAGTGCTTACATTAAGAAATCAGAAAGAACACAAATAATTGACTTAACATTGCAACCCATGAATCTTGAAAAACAATAACAAATGAAGCTCAAGCCAAGAAGACAAGAAGAAATAACAAAGAGCAGTAATTAATGAAATAAAAACACAGAAAATAATACAACAAATTAATTAATCCAAGAGCTGGTTCTTTGGAAGAATAAGTAAGATAGACAGACCCTTAGTGAGCTAACGCAAAGAAAGAGCTATACTCCAAATCAACAAAATCAGAGATGAAAGGGAAAACATCACAACAGACAACAAAAGGATCCAGAGCATAATAAGGGAATACTTTAAAAACCTATATAATATTAAATGTGAAAACCTTAAAGAAATGGATGTTTTCCTACAATCCCGAGAATCACCAAATCTAAACCAAGAAGAGATCAACAGCTTAAATAGATTGATAACAAAAAAAGAAATGGAAAAAAATAACACAGAACTTTCTACTAAAAAAAATGCTCAGATGACTTCACAACCAAATTTTATTAAACAATCAAACAAGATGCATATTCAATACTACTAAAGTTATTAAAAAAATAGAAACAGAGGGAGAACTCCCAAATTTCTTCTGTGTAGTCTGTATCATTTTAATACCTAAATCAGTAAAGATACAATCAAAAATTAAACAATAGATCCATATTCTTAATAAACATAGATGCAAAGATACTAAAAAAAAATACTTGTATACTACATACAGGCACATATTATAAAGATCATCCCCATGATCAAGTAAGCTTTATTCCAGTGATTCAGGGATAGTTCAATATATCTCAGCTAGTAAATGTCATAAATGATATAAATGCACTCAAAGACAAAAATCACATGATCATGTGGGTGCAAAAAGAATGTAACAACCAGAAGGACAAAGTATCAGCTTCTAATTAACACATTCTAGATATGATACTGTAGTCTAACAAGATCTTCATAATGACAAATCCAGTTTACATGCCCAAATACATTTAGGAAGTTCATGGAGTTCCCAACTCAAGATGGAGAACTACAAGTAATCAGTGGATGCTGAGACAAGGATAAGTAGTTATTTTCCAGGGCCTAGCTTCCTAAATAGTAATCTAATCCTAATTGAAGCAGGCCTAAGCACACAGTTAAACATTAATAGCATTAAATTGACTCAGTGAATTACATATATATATATATATGTATGCATATAGATATTCTAATTATATATATATATGCATGTATACATAAAGGTAATATTCAAAGAAGAAGGCGAGGAACTGAGAGGGAGTGGGGAGACATGAGAGAAGTTGGTGGCAAACTGAACATGATGGCAGTAAAGCAAAGGTGATATTCATGTAGGAAATCTTAAAAAAAATAAGTAAAATAATAAAAGCCCCAAAGCAAAAACTTCGTAATTTTAAAATAAATTCATTTTCCTCAAATTGTAAATAGAATGTGTGCAGCATCAAAAAATTTAAAAAAAGAATCGCACTTTCTTGGTGTTTTAGTAAGATAAAAATTATTAAAAACAGAAGTAGGTAATAAAACACTAAGTGATGAAGTATTGACAACTCACTGCAGCATCAGCAGGGACTCTGCCAAGGAAAGTGGGATGGGGGCTGCTCATAGAACAATTTTTCTAAAGATCAATTCTGCTTAGTCTCACCAGTCTGTCAGGGTACAATAGGCCTGCCTTCCTTAGCTGTCATGGGCAGGTAGTGTCCTGAGCCTGATTATCAGTTATCATATACTATCATAACCAAACCTCTGTAGCAAATGCAGTTTGTTTGAATATATTGTCATTATATTGCATCTCTTTTATAGAACCTAAGCAGAAGTCAAATCTTGACTGGAGGTCATGTTGGCTGTGGCGGCTCTCCAGTTGGAATGGTTTCTTTTAGAAGCCCTGGCTGGAACACCACCTTCCTGAACAGCATGAGCTGTTAAAAAAAAAATAAATAAATAGCTGTCCTGCAGACAGCTGAGGAATTCCTAAGAAGCCTTCGCCTAATTCATAATTACCAAAACCTGTGCAGAAATGTTTGGACTGACTTTGTAGTTGCCACTATCTCTGTAAAATAATTACTCAAAATAGACTACTTCTGATTCTGTTACCATAAAGTCGATGCTACTGGTTGAGATCTGGCACCCATCTGTATCCCTACTTAAAGACTGAGGAACTGCAGCTGAAAACATGCATGAGGAGAATGTCAATAGATCTGCCCAGCTAGTCCTATAGTGGTAGTTAGGAACTGGTACAACAAAGATTTAGCATGAAAATAACATTCCTCAACACATTTCATCCAACAAGGCTTAAGACTTTTCAAATGCTTATAGATGGTTGGTTCTTTTTAATCTGTCCCAGAATAGTTTCTAAATACTGTTACATTTACTCAGAACTGGCCTAAGTATGTACAAATAGCAATGTGTCCCATGAAATAACATCAGATGTAAAGATTTTCCTCTAGGTCAAACAGTTAGGAGCTTTGAATGGAAAGGCTAAAGACTCGTCCCAGAACTTACTTCATGTAAGACAGCCTGGCATTTACTCAAATGAACTCACAGCAATGGTGACAGAATGCACAAGTTGTGCATAAGTTCGATTCAGACCAAACACCAGCAAGGAGGAAGTGGGTGAGAAACCTGTCTGAAAAACTATTGACTATCAATGGCTACTGGGGAGGGGAGGGCCTGAACAGTCAGTCTCATTTAAGTGTGAGACTTTTTGGTCTATAATATATATATATTATATATGTTTATATATAAATGTATTTTATATGTATATATATATGTATGTAATATAGTGCATGAAAATGGGTGGTGGGTAGTAGGAGGTTCAGATTGGAGAGGGGATATAAATGTAATTAAAATATATTGCATGACATTTTGAAAAATTCAATAAATGCATAATACTCTTTTATTTGATTTTTTTTTTTAGTACCATGAACCAGAAACATGTCCTTAATGTTGCAGTCTTTACAATCATGGGGATATTTTGTAGCTTAATGTGGCTTCTCTACAACATATTAATCTGAGAGTATATATATATATATATATATATATAGTGAATACAATAGGTATTTTTATTCTTGATTTGCTTTAGATATTTGTTTTCCTATTTGTGTTCTAATATTATTCCAAATTTTGTCTCGTTCAATTTTATTTTATTACAATTGAATTTTAACTAATAGAATAGCACATTATTTTAACTACCACACTGAAGAATTAAATATTTGCCTTTATTAATCATGAAAACAAATTATTATGAGTTATTAATATTAATAAAATGTTACTTAAACTATCATGAGGTTATCATATAATTTTGAGTTCCAAAAATTATTTAGCTTCCTACACAGTTAATGAAACATCATTATTTGACATTTATACAGGTATTTTATTGTAAAAAAGTATTTCTATAATATTCCATTTTATTTTTCTTAGGAAATCAGTGTAGCATATTTAAGAATTAGAGTCTTAAACTTTAATTTAAATATATTTTATTTATGATATTTTTTATGTATTTGAGTGTATTGGCTGTATGTATGAAAGTGGTCCCATGTTGTTCAGTGCCCGCAGAGGTCAGAAGAGGATGTTGGATTCCCTGGAACTGGAGTTATGGATGATTATTAACCAAACCTGGGTTCTCTGAAAAAGAAATCTGCACTCTTAATTGCCAAGGAATCTCTCCAGTACCAATATTGTTTTACTTGTAGACAGTACAGGCCCTTTATCATTCTTTTAAAAATTATATTATTTCATGAACAATTTCAAATATGTATAGAGTTCTTTCTAATTATTCTTTCTGCATACCACTTCTAATATTCTTTCCATCCTTGTCATCTCCTAATCTTGGTTAACAGTTCTTTCCTAGATGAAGGTTAATTTTATAATTCACCTAGTCTAACCAGAGCCATTTGTGTTTCCATTGGGTTGAGACTATCCATTGGAACCTGTTGTGATTGCCACTGGATACCAAACTAAGGACAATGACTCTCCCTCTCCCTTAATTCTATCAGTAGCTAATAGATCGGAGTAAGGAGTAGGGCCTTCTGACACCATCCTCTATGCATGCCTTACTAGTCCATTCTTGTGTATATCCAGTTCAGCATATGCAGTTGCTACAAGTTCCTGATTGTAATGACAATGCCTATCTACAGTATTCTCTAAGCTTTAGAGGTCATGGTATACATGTCTTATTTAGGGCTGAGAAAGCAATCTCAAAGTATTCTCAGCAACTTGTGTAGCCAATACGTTACTGAATGCACCACTGATTAGTGGGAAGAGAAAATTTTCTGATTAAGTAGGAGAGTGGCATTTGTTTATGGGTATAAACCTTAATATTTAGAAGTCAGTTTGACATTATGTCATCAATTTAGCTTGACAGCAATGTTAAATTCTTGCCTTGGGCCTATGTCCTTCCCTGCCATGGGTCTTTGACAACGCTTACATTATCTGGCATGAAACCTATCCTGAGGAGACTGTGTCACATCCAATCAAAGAAATGTCTGTCATCTCTAAAACTTTTATGCCGCTATTGTGTAAGTAGACACATCTTACCTGGAAGGTAAGCGTAGGAGTATGTAGCGGTGATAGGTGTTTAAGAACACTGATGCCTTACTCCCTTTTTATCCTATATTAGCACTTTCTAGAACTGTGAAAACTCACTGGCAGGAAGGAAGCTTCCAGCTCAATTCCAGCTTGATTTCTGTATGTCTTGCAATCAAAGAGTATGGTGTCTTCATTAATAGTATCTTATTGATTAGTTCTGGTGGGCTTCAAGAAGAAGGGCATGGGAATGTATTATTTAAATGGTCTCTGTTGTTCTCCCTGGCTAATAATTATTAAGGAAGTGTTCCATATCTGGCACTGTGGTTTTGTGTGATAATCTACAACTTCAAGGAATTGCTTTTCCCAGGTACTCTTGAATGCATCTCTTTTGAAATTCTTTTGAAAAATAAATTACAATTTTTATTAGGATACACATTATCAACCTTCTTTATTGCCCTTTCAGACACACTTCATTTTGGTTGACCCTTCATCTCTCCTATCCTTCCAGCGCATCCCAATAGTCCTTTTCTCTCCTCTCGTATTACATGTACCCTACAATTCTTCTGCCTAAAGATGTTCCCCTCTTAATGGCTTCCTTCTGGTTTCTTAACTTCTGTAGCAACTTTAACTTGAACAGCAAAATTAGAGATTTAATTCTAGGATCCACAAATTAGGAAACCTGGGAAGTATTTATTTATCTATGCCTGGGTTTCCTTACTTAGGATAAATTTGCAGGTTTTATCCATTTATTTGTAAATATCACTATTTTATTATAGATACTATATATTACACAATCTATAGATATGTATGTGTGCAACTGTTCCTTGGTTGGTACAATTGTTACCAAAACTTTGGCAAGTCCTATTGAAGGTGTCACAGATTTCCAAGGAAACGGGGCTCTCCTCTCAGGATTCCCAATCTAATTAATAAAAGAATTTAAGAAAATACTCAGAAAAAAAAAAAAAAAGCTTAAGGATGTTTTTATTAGTGGTTAAAAGAAAAACCAAAGGACAGGTAACCATAAATATTGGCAATTCCCTAAAGAAAAGATATGGAAAAGAGTGAAGAGAGAAAACGATACTTTTTGAAGGGAGTAATCATGATAGAAACGGTGGAGGGAGATAATGTCATAGAAGAGTCAGAAAGCTCACAGTGGAATGGAAAGCTCTGGCTGCTTTTGCAGAAGACACAATTTTAACTCTGAGCACCCACATCATGGCAATAATTGTCAGTAACTCCAATTCCAGGCGATCTGGTGCCCTCACTGGCCTGCATGTTTTACAAACACAGTGCACTTATATACATGTAAGTAAAGCACATATATGCATAAAAATAAATAAAAATTTTTAAAACAATTTTATGAGTGATTCAGAAGAGAAGGAAGGGTTAATCAACCATACTGCAGCAGCTCCATAAACAATTCTACCAGGAGTGGACTTTCGTGTAAGGAAAAGCACATTATCTCATAAAGGAATAATTATTCCTCCAATATACTTACTATGGCTTAAGGTGAATGAAATGTCCTCAGCTGTGGTCTGTGAAAAGTGGTTGACAGTCCCAACTTGATTACTTTGTATTTTGGATAATTTCCCTTAATGGTAACACATATACACACTGATTTCATTTCCTAGTTAATTGGAAATAGACTAGCAATGAACAAGAACTCGCATGTATTTCTATTGTATCATTGAGTCCATTAGGTATATTCCTGGACGTTAATTTTCCCACATATACGGCTTCATTTGATTTGTTAATGATAGCTATTATGAATTGGTAAAAAATAATTTCAGAAGAGTTTTAATTTCTATTACCTGATGGCTAATGATGTTGAACACTTCTGACACTTTTTTATTAATTGTATTTTTTTTCTTTTGAGAATTCTCATTTCAAAACTATAGCCCAATTTTTAACATATTTTTGTTGAATTTCTGTGCATTTCACAAAAATAAATCTTAATCATCTTTATACTCCTCCCACATCTGCACCATCCATTGCACCCACCCCCTTCATGCATTCTGTAACATATATATATATAACTCAATAATTATATATATATTATATAATATTATATATTATATATAACATATATTGAACATCAACTCGAGTTCATATACACATATTTCCCTCAGTACAGCTCCATCCACTGAAGACTAGTCAGCCTATTTAGAGTCTCTCCCTTAAAGAAAATAATAAAAAAAAAAACTCTCTCTCTCTCACTCAGTAATTGTTAGCCGCCAATATTTCTTTGACTAAAGTTGGGCCCTGCTGCCCATTTTCCCAGTTCTATGCTAGACTTTTTTCTGATTGAGTTTGCATAGGTCTTGTCTATGCTGACACAATTGCTGTAAGTTCAACTGAGCAAGTTCCCAGAGACCTGGAAGAGTCTGTTTCTCTGTGATCATGTACCAACCCTGGCTCTTACAATCTCTCTGCCCCTTCTTCCTCAAAGGTTCCATTTCTCATTGTATTGAAAATATGGATTCTTATATTTAAAGACAAGTATACCATTCACTGTCATCAAAGACACCTCCTTTTACAACAAATGAAGACTATTACAGAGTTCCAAAACTAGTCACATACTGAGAACAAGTATGTGAGAGATGCCCTGACATATTTACAATGGAAATCATAAGGCTCATGGAACATAGTGGAACAGATGATAGAAATAACACTAATTTATCTCTCAATTCTCACCAGCAAAGCTTCCTCATATAACAGAGTGCTATGCACACAGAAGGCCCTAAGTGTCCGAACTGTAGGGAATAAGAGACTTCACAGTATGTGCCTGGATAGGACTCTTATATAGCCTTTATTATTTTTTTTTTATTGAGGTGTTTGTTTTCTGAAGTTTTGTGGGGATTTTTTTAGTTCTTTGTATGTTCTAGATATTAATTATCAATTATATGTATAACTTGCATAACTTTTATCCTATTCTATAGGTTTCTTCTTCATTCACTTGTTTATTTTACTGTATAGAAACTTAAATTTCATATGTTTCAATTTGTAATTTTGGGACACTATTTCTTGAGGGACTAATGTCTTATTTAGAAAGAGCTTACCTATGCTATTGTGTTGTCGTATTCTCCCTCCCATCTCTTCTAGCAGTTTCAGGGTTTCAGGATTTTTGCTGTATTTGTCTGTTCATATGCAGTTTAGTTTGACTTCGCATGAGATAAGGGTTCAGTTTTCTTCTTTTCCTTATAAACATCCAATTTTCCCAGCAACATTTGCTGAAGGTGCTGTTTTTAGTCTTGTTTGTGTTTTATGTGTCTTTGTCAAAAATTAAGCAGCTACATCAGTTCTTACTCACACCAACAGTGAATAAAAGTCCCTTGTGGAACTGTAAATGCATGGAATTAAATCTGGGAAATCTGTTCATTGACTTATGTGTTTGTGTCTGTACTAGACCCAGGCTGTTTTTGTTACTATGACTTAGTAGTATGATTTGAGATCGGGTATGAAAATGCCAAGAGCATTACTCTTTGTACTCTGGATTGTTTTGGCTAGTCAGACTCTTTTCTGTTTCTATAATAATTTGAAGTTTTTTTTTTTTTTTATGGGGAGAATGATATAGACATTTGACTGGAATTGCATTGTATTTGTAAACTCCTTTAGGAAAGATTTCATTTCACAATACTGATTCAATCCATAAGCATAGGAAATCTTTCGGTATTCTGATGTCTTCCCCAAATTTTTTCTTTAGACTTTTATTGATGAGATCATTTACCACTATGATTTGGTTTACTGAGGGTTTTTATATTTACAGACAAGTATACCATTCATCAACATCAAAGACAATTTCTTTTTCAACAGATGAAGACTATTATAGAGTTCCAAAAACAGTCACACACAGAGAATAAGTATCTGAGAGATGTGATGACCTAAGCGACATATCTACAGTGGAATCCTAAGACTCATGGAACATAGTGGAAAAGAGGATAGAATTAATACTAACTCATCTCTCAATTATCATCACTTTTTGTTTTGTTTTGCTTTGCTTTGTGAGTGGAATAGTTTCCTTGAATTCCATATCAGCTTGTCATTAATATATAGAAAAACTACTGATATTTTTCCATGTTAATTTTATATTATTTCCTTTTTAAAAATGTATCATTCAGTCAAGAGTTTTCTGATGGAATCTTTACAGTTTCATATGCATGGGACCGTAAAATCTGCAAACGGGTAATTTGATTTATTTTCTTATGTGTGCCATTTTATTTCCTTGTTTTTTCTTATTGCTATAGATTGGAATTTGAACTCTGTATTGAAGAGACGATAGCCCTGCCTTCTTCCTAATCTTTATTAAATTGTTTCATATTTTTCTCCCCTTAATATGAAGTTAGCTATGAGTTTGCCATATATAGCCTTTATAAGTTTGAGATATATTCAGTTCAACCATATTCTCTCTAGGACGTTTATCAACAAGTGATGTTGGATTTAGTCAAAGGCCTCTGTATATATATCCAGAAGATCATGTGACTTTCTGTGTGTTTTTCACTTCTTTAATATCATTTGTTACATTTATTCATGTAACTATGTTGAATTATCAATTTGGTAGTATTTTATTTTGGATTATTACATTTCTATAAATGAATAAATGTATGCGTTGTTTCGAAGACTAAATACCATATCAGATGATGTTTTTAAAGATAGTTTTATAGGAATTGGCAATACAGGTATTAGGAGGTGGAATATGCTACCAATTCTGTTCAAAACAGAAATTCAAAAATTGGCCTAGAAGAGACTGTTGTGTGATTTTTTCCTGAAGAAATGCAAACAAATGTCTACTAATTCCAAACAGTCAGAAACATGGTTCTACCAAAGTCCAAATTGTTGAACCAATAAGTTTATTAGGGTTATTTACAAGAATCTAGATGCAGAGTTATAGTTTCAGGAATGACTCAAGGAAGCTGAATCATTGAAAAACCCATCTAAGTGTAGGTGACAAGTCATGAAAGCAATATCATGGAGCTCTCTACATGACTTGCAGGCACCTTGAAAAGTTCGGATACTCTCAGGCAGCAGGCTTGTTTAGAGCTTACTTTCCCCAACAATCGTTTGCTATATCCGTAACTCTGGAAAGGGAAGAGACCTTGTGAATCTTGCTACTTTCAGCTTTCCTGGAATGGTGATGTCTGTTTACTTTCTAAGTGAAACCTCCCTCCTCCATCCACGGAGGAACACTGACCTTAGAAGGAAATTGCTACACAGCAAAACACAGAGATAGCAACTAAAACAACAGGGATAATCTTTAGAATAGAAAGAACAATGAACGATCTGACTGTTATCAAGTCTGGAACACTGTAGTAGCAGCCCCAAGGAGATGGGACTTAAACCTGTAAGAAAATGCTGCTTACATCTCAGGAGAATTCTTCTGAAGAGCTGGCACTCAGCATGGGAAACTGGCTATCCAGGAGTGGACATCTCAGCGGCACAATTAGAATTGGTTCTGTGATTGGTTCTGGAGAAATCAAACACACTTTTTGATATTTGAAATAACTTGGTGTTGGGGTAACAGTGTCGCCAAGATAGTGCTGACAAGAGCCCCCAGATCTTAAATGTCGTGACTTCTCTCTTGACTTCCAGCTTCTTCTAGTCTCATTTGATTATTGAAAATTAATTTCAGCTATGGAGAATTACAATTTTCAGGATCTTAATGCACAAAACCCCAAACTAAGAAAATGTCATTTGGAAGTGAGAAGTAAGCTTTCAGTAAAGGACCCGGTGAAGGTGAGCTTTAAATTTTACTTGAAATATTATGTATATGATATAGTAGATGTAAGTTTATCAGGTTTACAAAAACAATAAGAAGAAAGCAAACAAAATATTTTCATACTTTTTTTGCTCTAAGCATAAAAATTCTGTTGTCTGAAAGTGCATACAACAAATTAAATAAACTCTTTGTGCTCAACAGAGCTGGGGAGTTTTTTGGGGGACAATTTATTTAACTTCAGACATGGTTACTGGCATGTATATGTTGGAATACTTAATTCTTGACCAAATCTGTCACATTGTGGGAAAAGTTTCCTATTGCTTGTGTTTGAGTTCCTCCTACTTTGGCAAATAATTGTCCCATAAGATACGGAGTTAGATTGACCTTTTCAATGTGACACAAAATGCTAATTAAGAACATAAAAAATTTATAATGCAATAAAAACACACATGCAGATGGACTTAAACATATCAATAACCTTTGCATTTATCCAGATAATTATATAGTGCATAACAAAAATCTTAATTTAAATTATACCTTTCTCTTAATTGAATTAAGTGATTGATCATTAATCATAGAGATAGGTTTAATGATGGTTGCCTCATGTGGGCCTCTCTCTATGCGACACTTTATATACTTTCTCAGGTTGAAGGCTTTATATACTTTCTCAGGGTCAAATATTAACCTAACTTTGAGATATACTTTACTGAGTGTCAGTTATTGTCATTTATCACTAGAAATGAATAGGGATTATGACCAAAGTAAGAATTGTCTGAGGGGGGCCTTGTGAAAAGATACTTTGTGTCATTTATATGTGTGCAGCATATGTGCATGCACACGTATGTGCACAACTCTACAGACTTAGAAGTCAGGGGATGAAATCAGTCGTTCTTTTTTAGCACTTTTTGCATATTCCTTCGAGGTATAGATTTTCCCTGAATCTGGAGCTTCTGTTTCTTGACTTGGATAGCAACTTGCGAGGCCCAGTCATCTTCCTGTCTCTTTCAGCACCGTCATCACAGCAGAATTCAAAACCATGTCTGATAGTTACATGAGTTCTAGGCTTTGAATTCACCCCCTCATGACTGTGCAGCATATATTCTTAACCCCTGAGCCATCCTCCCAACCCAATAATTAATTTGCTTCAACTCTTGGATCTTTAAAACTGTTTGCTGTATGGTACTTTGACAAGTTATTGAGACCATCTTGACTAGAGTAGGGATTCCTATACTTTGCCCTCTGATACTTTTTCAACTGAAATATTTTTATGCAATTCTGGGTATAAAATAATTTGAAATAAGTATACAAAAACAAGGACTAGAGGTTGGAGAGATGGCTCAGCAGTTAAGAGCACTGGATACTCTTAGAATTCTGGTTTAATTCCCAGAACCCACATAGCAGCTAACAATCAGTCATAATTCCAGGTCCAGGAAATCCAATATCATCTTCCGGCCTCTGAGGGAATTGCATATATGGATACACTTAGATACATGCAGACAAAACACTTACACACATAAAATAAAATAAAAAATAAACAAAACCCAAAAACATACTGTTAAAAAATTAGAAAGTAGTTTATTTTAAAGCAGTTATGGTATACATATAATTTCATCATTTGTTAAAGAAAAAAGCAAATTTTCATACTAATAAGTAGGATGTGCTTTCTTTCTCTGACACAAGAATTTAAATATTTTAAAATCTTTGCTGAAAAGTTAATACTGTAGGATATAAAGCATCTTCAGTGTTGAGATGAACAGACTTGATTGCTGTTTATTTTTTTTTAATATCTATTTGTGTGTGGTCTGCCTATGTGTATGCAAGTTCATATGTATCCCTTGCACATGCATGTTCATATACACATGCACATGTGTGCATGTGAAGGTGTATCCAAGGTTGATGTCAGTGGTCTTCCTCAAATACATTGTTCCTAATTCACTAAACAAGTTCTCTCTGTAGTACCCAGAGCTTACTGATAAGGCTAATCAGGTGAGAAAGCTTACTTTATCTCTGCTTCCTGAGCCCAGGAATTGCAGGTGATTTTCCATGCCCACCCATCATTTAAGTGGGTTCTAAATCTAAACCCTAGTCTTTATGGTTCTATGCTAAGTGCCTTAACCACTGAGTGATCATCTACGTATTCATAATATTTTGAATTGATGAACTAGGACCTATAGAGAACCTTGTTGATTATGTGTTTAATTTTGAATCACATTTTTGTTGTATAATATACATCAGGAAACTTTTTACTGCTGGTAAAATATTCCTGACTCCAATAGTCATCTACACATCCCACATAGGGTTACAACTCACATTGTAAGAAGTTTAGATTTAGAGTTTCTACCCTAAGCTTCTTGCCCTTGTTTGCTTTCTATTTCTGTTATAAAGCATTCTGATTAAAACCAAATAAGTGAGGGAAGGTTAATTCATCTTACACTGCACACTTCATCATGGAAGAGAGGCTGAGGAACCCAGAGGCAGGACCTGAAGCAGAAGCCATGGAGGAACACAGCTTTCTATCTTGCTTCCCTCCAGTGCTCAGCTGCTTCACTTTAATTTTCTTTAATTCAATCGTTATGTATTTCATATAAAACACCTATCCCAATCTATCTTAATCATGTTTATGCCCCATTCCCCACTGGGATTCCCCTTTAGCTCCTCAATTGGAATCCACCAATTCTTTCATCTGTGCTAAGGTCTATTGTGTCAAGTCAGTGTCCCAAAATGACCTCAGTGCAGGTCTCTGAGGTCCAGTCAGTCTAACTGGAGTCCCTTGATTTGGAATGATTAGCTGATCCTGACCAAACAGTAATGAGCTGCCAATATTTCTTCAGAAATGTTTGGGGCCTGTCACCCACTGCCCCAGTCCGATGTTTGGTTTTTTTCTGCTTGACTTCATATGGATCTTGAGCATGCCAACACCGTTACTGTTGGTTCATGTGAGCAGGGTCCCAGAAGCCTGTTGGATTCAACTGCTTTTCTTATCCAACCCAGGCCAATCTGGCTGAGCCCTCCTGTATTAATAGTTAAGAAAGTGCCACACAGACAAGTTCATAGACCAATCTGATGGAGGAAATTGCTCACCTGGCCTTTTCTTTTCCCTAGATGAATCACCTAGTTTATCAAATTGACAAAATCTCATCAGTACACTGCCTTTAAATAATACTCTTTCAGAGGCTGGAGAGGTGGCTCGGAGATTAAGAGCACTGGCAGCTCTTGAGAGGACCCAGGTTTGATTCCCAGCACCCACATTACAGCTAATTACTTTATAACTTCTGTTCCAGAGGAATCCATTGCCCTCGTCTGATCTCTGCAGTCCTCGCACAATGTGGGTGCACTTACATACCTGCAGACAATATACACATACATGGAAAATAATAACAACATAGTACCTTTAAAGAAATTTATTTCCTTTTGTTTAACGTATTCTTTTTTTCAAGTTTTTAAATTTTCAATGCAAATTTAATTAATTTTGGGATGTCCAGTATAATGTCGATGGTAGTAGTGATAAATATTTTAATGTTTTGAGACTGGTACAATTAAATACTTTCAATTTTCAAAATATAACCAGAAGGGAATATGTGTTTACCTCTTTGCAGAGGAGTGTGAAAATATATTAATGCATTATCCCTCTGTTCCTAACCCTTCATCGTTTTAAACAACAAAAAACACTGTTTAGAACACTGTTTTATTATTAAAAATATCAGCCTAAATTCAAAATATTAGATTTATTTAGACATACAAAATGTATTAATTAGAGATATAAATAAGGAAATGTGAAAGGAAAACAATCATTTTAGATTTGATTTTATTAATCATTAAAATATTGGATAAACAGTCATTTCTTTTTGAAACATTAAAAAGGAGAAGAGAAATGTATATTAATGGAAAATATTCTCAGAAGGAAACTTTGCTCTTTATTCTGTATATATATTCATTTCTTTGGATCTGAGAGCATTTACCTCATATAGCAATAGAGTTATCTTTGTCTTTACAAGTAGTGTTCCAAAAACATGACTAACTACAAAGCAAATCTGCCAATGCATGTGTCAAAACAATGTGATACATGCCTGAGTGCAATACCAGAAACAAAGCTCTAGTGATGTTTCTAAAGCAACACTTAATTAAGTTGTTGTTCCTACAGTAAATACAGCATCAGACTCTTGGGTCCAACATCCTGAACATAGGGACCACACAGCTTCACAGACTCTGATAAGAGTACGTGCTTTAAGTAGAGAAAAAAATACACATCTAAAAGGGATAATAAACACTATAGTAGACATTACTATATGATCAAGCCCCTTCTTTACAAACAAACACTTTTTTATTATAAACAAATGGACAGTAAAACATAAAAGTCTTGTAGTAGTAAATAATTGTATCAAACTTTAAGTTAATAATAATAATAACCACCTAAATTTTAGCTTAAAAATGAAGAAAAATATTATTGACATTATAGAGAATATCTAATCTTTTCTTCTTTTGAAGTCAACTTTACCACTTACACTGAAATAGGATATTTGCCAAGTACACACCTAAATATATATATATATATATATATATATATATATATATATATATATATATATATGGGGAACACAATTTTGTTAGAAATACATGCAAGAAGGAAATACATTTTTGTATAGTGTAAATTGTTTCTGACTTCTGATTTTTAACCCTTCATTTAAAGTATGTTTTTCAGGTTTCGAAAATGTAAACAAAATCATTTACATGATGCTTCATATATGAAAAAATTTGACCAGGTGAATCATAGAAGGTCATGAATATCCATATGCTCTAAAATGAAATGCAGTGGAACAAATATTCTCAAGCCAAGGCCATAGATGCTGGCAGAAAAGCAGCTCAATCCCTGGAAACAGTAGAATATCTAGCCACAAGGGAAAATGAGTGTGAGTGTGGACATATCAGAGGCCTGGACACTGAAATACTTTAGGGCAGATTATGACTAAGCAAGGCAGGACTAAACATTTTGGCTCTTAGCTATGATAATGAAATAAGAGCAAAGAATAAAAGTGAAACAAATAGGAAACTAAGTCAAAGGATCCATATTTTCAGATAATATCTATGCATAAGAGATTCAGAAGGCTCAACTAGCAACTCTTAGAACTGATAAACACTTTCAGCCAAGCATAAGAGTACAAAATCAGGATACAAAATACTATATACATTCACATAGTTCAAAACAACACCCTGGGATTAACCAAACCAAGGAGATGAAAAATATGTACACTAAAAATTTGACAGAAATTACAGATGAAGTTGGAGAAGATACTATAAGATAGAACGGTGTTCCATGTTCAAAGGTCACCAAAATTAATATTGTGAAAATGCTTTTTTCATTAAAAATGTTACACAGATTTAATGCAATACTATCAAAATTTCAAAGACATTCTCTGTGCTTATAAAATAGAAAATTATCATTGTAGTGCAAAAGACCAAATAGCTCACACAGTCCTGACCAAGAACAAAGGTGAGGGTATCACCGTACATGATTTCAAGTTATGATATGGCGCCATCATATCAGAAACGCAGTCATACTGGCATGAAAATATGGGTAGATCCCTGTAATATAGAGATAATGCAGAAAGAAACACATTCAGGTGCAGTCATGATACAGAAAATACACATTGAATAAAGTATATCCTCTTCAACAAATAATGCTGAGAAACTGGATATCCACATGTTGAAAAATGAAACAAGTTCCTCTTTCCCCATCCTATACAGAAATCAATTAAAAATAAGTCAAACACATTAAGATATGAAACTCTATAATGCTTGAGGAAATCAGAGGGCAAATACTTCACCCTATAAGCATTCAGTAACCGCATTCTGAAAAATCTTCAATAGTGCAAGATATAAAATCAAGAATTGACAGGGCTGGAACGATGGTTCATCAGTTAACAGTACTGTCTGCTCTTGCAAAGTACCTGGGTTCAATTTCCAGGACCCGTATGGCAGCTAAGAATTGTCTGTAACTCCAGTTTCAGGGGATCCTGAAACTGACTTCCATGAGCACTGCACAACAGAAGTGCATTTGCACATGCAGGGAACAACTCATACACATAAGATAAAAATAATATATTTTTTAATTAAGAATTGATAAATGGAAGCACCTCAAATAAAAATGAAAGCACTTTTATTGAGCCAAGGAAAAAATAACTAAATGAAGAGACAGAGAATGAAAGTCTTCAATAACTCTATATCTGACAGAAGATTAGTATCTCGAATAGATAAGTAATTTGGAAAACTAAATGAAAAAGACAAAAAATGACCCAATCAATGAAACATATGAAATGAACACAATTCTCAAAAGATCTCTGGACAGGAATTTTATATTAAATTTCATCCATTCATAGCTCAGGTTCCACTGCAGAAAAGGGGGTGGGGAGATTATACGAGCCAAAGAGGTGATGCATGACCATAAGGAAACATAGTCTTTTAAGGATCCTGGGACCTTGCTCATATAAACTTATGGCAATAATGATAGCAATCATAAGACCCATGCAGACTCAATCAGACAAAAACCATCATAGAACTGGGGAAATGGGCTGGAGATCACAACTTTGGAGAGGTAATATTGGAAGGTGATCACTGCTGGGAGGAGAGTTGATCTTCTTTAAGGGAGTAACTCTAGACAGGATGAACAGGCTTCTGTGGATGAACTCATACCAAAGGGCATCTGAGTACACAAACTTGACGCAATAGACTTTAATATATGTGACCTGTGGATAGGCGATGGTGGGAGGGTTACAGACAAAGACAGGGGAATAAAAATGATTAAGATATATTATTCAAAATCCACAAAAAATCAAGGAATATATAATGATAGCTATCATATAATAATATATTAAAATATATAATAAGGTATAAATTAAAACTATATTGAAATCCCATCCTATCTTAGGCAGAAGAGTGCTCAACAAATGTATCAACAGATACTGTTGAGGATGTGGGAAAAAGGGAACACTTATACACTGTTGACTAAGAATTGTAACTAGTATAACCATAATAAAAATCAATATGGAAGATGCACTTTCTTTTTAAAAACTAGCCGTAACTACTCTTCCACACAGTATTCCACTAAAAGTTATAGAACTAAAGGACTCTACATCAATATACATAGAGACATTTGTAAATCTTGTTTACTATAGCAGTATTCACAAAACCTTACTAATGAAATCAGTCTAGGCGTATGCCAATCAATAAATGTATAAAGAAAATGTGGCATATATACACATAGACTTCATTCTTCCATAAAGAAGAAAGAAATTATGTTGTTTGCATGAAGATGAATGAAATGTGAGCTTATCCTATTAAGCTAAAATGTCTGATTCAGAAAGACAGTTAATACATGCTTTCTCTCATTTGTAAAAAGGACTGGAGACTGGAGGATTAGAGTAATGAGAATGAAGAGAGCAAAGGAAAATTGTGGGAGGTTCATGTGGTTAAAATTCATATTATGTCTTTATGAAACTAACTTTATGAAGTTAATTAGTATATTTAGTGCATACAAACCAATAAAAAGAAAAAAATAACAAAAAAATGAAAATATATGTACCAGCATAAATTTAAAGACATTGTACATTGTCTTATATTACATTAGAAAATCAATAGTTATGTTTTTAAAGTCCATGTATTTCACTTCAAAATTGATGCTTAAAGAACATGTTAATGGAATAATATAATAGTTAATATGTAGGCTCATACTAAAGTAATTATGTACATAACTTATGATTTTGAATACTCTAGTATATCTCTTTTCTAATTAAAGAAAAGTGTGACAGAAGTTGAGTTAATGATGCAGTAAAATGGCATGAAAAAAAATTTAACCAATGTACTTTCACAAAAAGAAAGAGATAAGATTTCACAGGGCAGAGATGTGGACAGGGTCATGAAAAACAGAGTTAAGTACAGGACTACCATAAAACGAATAAGAAACAATTTTAAGGTCAATTTTAAGCATGCCATGAATGTTTTATTTAATGCCCTGAACTTCTAACCCATCTTCATTTACAGATATTGAGAGTCTAGGTAGGCTTGGTCAATACACCTTTAAATCTAGCTCTTGGGAGGCAGAGACAGGTTGATCTCTTTGAGTTCAAAGACAGTTCATAGCAAGTTCCAGGCCAGCTGGGGTTTCAGGGAGACCCTGTATCAAAAAAAGCAAAACAAAATAAATATTAGTAATCTGAAAATAAAAATAATCTCTCCTCTATTTAGAGATTAAAATCTGCATGCAAGTCAGGTTTCTGAAGCTACTGAAAACAAAGAAACAAAAAATGCTGAAGACAGATCCTAGCTCTATTGGAAGCTTTTTTTTGTAAGGAATATCCATAAGAAAGTCTTAGTGACCAGACTCAGTTTTCCAGTTACCAGTTCCCAAGTTCCTGGACATTGAATATTCTCTAAGACAAAGATTTATTTTCTTATTTTATTTTATTTTTACTCTTTGAGTATATTATCCACTGGTGCATAAGGGTGCTTCACTGATACACTTGAGAGATGCATTTGTATTCTCTCTACCAGTTCTTCCACAAAGTTCTGTTATTTTTAGGTGTAGAAGTTCTTTTGCAGATATGTCACTTAGTATTGGGCAGTTCATGGACACTTTTTATATGTGATCTGTTGTGGAACTCTGTAATAGTCTCTGTTGTAAAAATGCTTCTTTGAGGAGAGATGAGTGCCATTCTTGTCCGTAAATATAAGGGTTCATATTTTAAAAATCATATAGTTAGAAATTACATTTGTCTGGTGATGTGACAACCTTAGTGTTTTCTCTAAGATCTCTGATCTCTCTCTGTGCATCTGGCTATGTTTACAGTACCACACATTAGTTCCTTCCCATTAAGTGGGTTTTAAGTCCAATTTGATAGTTTTCGATTTCCACCAAGATAAAAGTGTCACTACTGCCACAATATAATTTACTCTGCTGGGCATTGTTGTGGTTATTAGACCTTAAAGCTGGGCTTGGACCATGGACTGATGCACTCCCTTAGCAGGTTACAGAATGCTCTCTAAAATTATGAGAGCTAGCCTTCAGGGGAGTGGCTTTCCTGTCAGTTCCAGTTCCATTGCTCCAAGTCCTGTGTTTGAAGTTTATCCTATCTTCAGCAATACGGTCTTTCCTTCAAGGTATGGGAGGTAATTAAGTGCTATGACCATAGCCTGTCTAATTTTGGGAGTCTCTCAGACTGCCCTTGCAAACAGTGCAAGGAAGGTTTCTTTTGTCTAACACTGTTTCTTGTCATATAGCATCTGTAAATATACACGTAGATCAACTGTATATGGAATTTTTCAATAGGATTTTGAAGTAATCTATATCTCTTAATATTTTCTCTCCCCTTCTAACCCTTTTTCCTCCCTCCCCCGTTAGAAACCCCCATTTTCTCTATTTCTCCCTTAATAATAACTGGTTTCCCAATGTCCTCATGCTCTTGAGCTCCTTCTTCCGTTTTAACCCCCAGACTCCTTGTGTAACCCTCCTTATTTCCGTCCTACTTAAATATCCAAATTTTACCCATTTCTCCCTTGGTATTACCTGTCTCCTACTACTCCTCTATCTCAGGCTCCTTCTTTCAAGGTAAATAGATGGAACTGTTATATTAATTGAATTAACACAAATTTGAAAAACAAATGACGTATGTTCACCCTCCTTTGTGGATCTTAGCATCAAAGTCTTGTATCTGAGTATATATCCTGTTGTAATTGCAGGAGCCGAGAAAATTGAAAGGAACTAAGAAAGTAAAGGGAAAGAAGAAGCCTGAAAGATTTATTTCTATTCATTCTATGAGTCTGAGTGTTTTTCCTGCATGTGCTTAAATGCATCACTTTCATGCTTGTGCCTGTAGAGTTCAAAACATAGTGTTAGGTTCCTTGGAACTGTAATTATACATAGTTGTGTTCCACCATGTATGTTGTAACAGAATCAAGGTCTTCTGCAGGAGCAGCAAGTGGAGTTACCATCTATCCAGTCGTCAAAAATGATTCTTGGTTGTCATAGTGGCAACACCTTGCACTCTGGAATCAAGCTAGGTGCATGAACTTAAGATCATTTTTGGCATGATGAACTACTGATAGCTGCATTTCCAGGCCTTTCACGAATTTCTTAAGCTCTTAATTTTTTGTAGTAAACTCAACTGTGTTTATAATAAGTAGAAAGCTTATACTTTCTGCAATGAACTATAGGTGTAAAATTTTGATTAGAATTTTACTCCTAATGAACAAAGGAGAAAAAAAGGTGTGAAGGGAAAATATTCAAAAGAACATAAAAGGGGGAAATGGAGTTTACTGTTGATTACTCAACATCTAAAAAACACATAATTGTCTTTGTCACTTTTAGTTGTGTGAATTGATTCGATGACAGATATAAACTTGAAATCAATAAGAATATTAATGCAGTTAACAGCCTACTGCACACTCCGTATACAGACTCAGATAAAAATATGGATGTATTTTGAAGCAAAACTACTGTGTCTACTCCAAACCCACGTATTTACATAGGCATAGCTGTTATAATATCATTAAATTAACATATAGTTTGGAAAATATTAAGGTCCCTTCTTGAGCTATCATTTTAAGAGTCTAATTGTTAGTAATTCATATTTATACACAGTTATTTGACACTTTTAAAAAGGATGAAATACAAAAGTGATGCTTTTTTTCCTTCTCCTCCAAGAATTTGGCATTGGCATCTGTTAATGTTAAAAAGAAATGCAGACCTATTTACCAGAACTGTGGAATTGCTTCAAACCCTCAGCTCCATTTCCATCTCACTCCAGTCTACTGTGTTCCACTTCATCTTAACGCCAGATGTATTTAAAGGCCATTTTCAAGAGGTAAGCCATGCCGACTATAGTACCAGGTTAGAGCTAGGGAGTTTCTTTGGTTTTTCTCTGTTATTTCTATTTTAGTTTCCTTTAATATCTAGAATCCTTTACTACATCCTTAAGATTCTACTAACTTGTTCAGTTTTCTCAAGTTTCATTGATTTGGAAATCATCTCCCTGTGTATTATTAATTATATTAATTGAATTCTTCAGTATTTGTATAAGCTTATCACAGTGGCTATCACTGCCCACCCCCACAGACTTTATACTCATTCTCTTTATGGACTTTGCAGTGCCACACTCAGAATAAATCTTCTGGAAACCATCTTTGTGTTCTAATATTATGTACCACCAATTGGGGACAAGTTTATTCAGAAGTAATTAGGAAAAATACAGACATATATCTTTAAATCCTAACACAATATTCTCAGCTTCCATCATAGAGACAGACTTTCCGTATATATAAGATGTTCCCCTCTGCCCTTCACTCACAACGCCACCAGTTCATACATCATATTAAATAACACTCATAAAATACTTTTTATTTGAATAAACAAAAACAAATGAGTGAATTTGACTTTATTCAAAGAAAAACACAGCCTAAAGGAGCATAATTTGTGACTTATTCATAACTGAGCTTTATTAATTATAGGCACAAGTCCAGTTTTTTTGAAAATTGTAAAATTGATATCTCATCTTAAAAATACATTGTTCACTCAACACTTCCCTACCATTAATAACGTTATATTACCTTACTTTAAATGTGCATAAAACAGAAAAAAAGTGAATTATTCTGTGTCTATGAATAGAAAACATGATTAAAATCAAGGAAATATGAATGTTTCTAATAAAATGATGCAATAAAGTTCTATAACATATTTATTACTTATATACTATCTCTTTGTTTCTCCCTAAACACATATTTCTGACCAATTAACCTCACAGTTCATTTGATAGATGATTTTTTTATGCAATGAAAATATAATCGTTTGAGGTTTTACTTAAGTTAAATTAAAATGGTTCTTTTGCAAAAAATTCAGAATAATTAGAGTTTAACTAAACCGTTCTGTTCCTCTTTTATAGCTGAAAGCTATCTGTAATATATTCTAGAAATGTGATAATTAGCTAAAACAAAAATAAAACTATTTTATAATTGTAAGCATAACTTTCATATTTATAATTGGGTTATTTATGATATTGTATATAGCTAAAATTCCATGTGCCATTAATTTAACTATGGTCAATTGAATAATGGAGCAAAGATTTTTAAACAATAGTAATGAAAACTAGGGTTGTTTAAATACAAACACTATTTCTATAACTTATTTATGCTTTTGAAAATGGCATTGCAAAAACATTTTATTACTCTTTACACAAATTCAACCCACTGAGAAATCCTGTGACCTCCATAAATGGTTTAGCTTAATATTTTAAGCCTTTCTTATCAAATAAAATGACTTAAACTAATATTTGCAAACTTCCTTGCAATGAGAAGTCAATCTAATTCTTATAAAGTTCCTATCTTCTGCAAGTAGCCGGATGTGGTCCTTGGAGAACACAGTGGGATGACAGAAATGTTTTCTGGAAGCATATTAAGTATTTTTAGAGATAAAAAATAAACTCCAGTGCGATTTAGCAGCACAAGAAAGTTAAATATACAAGCCATGGAGTCATTGTCAGGAATCGTCCCAGTCCTCCATCTGGGGAATATCTGAGTGTATTTGCATGATCAGGAACAGTAGGCCACTCCTCTTGTTTCTTTCTTCCAGTATAAACTTCTCAGTGTTTCCATAAATATTTACAAAAATCTTATTTTACTTTTCAAGCTAAAAATCCCCTTACTGCTTTCCTGGCAAAACCCAGACTTCCATTTTAGTTCTTAAGACTTTGATTTTCCCTGCTCATATCTACTGAGTCTTCTTTCCTTAAATTACCCTTACCATAAAGTCAAACAGCATGGGATAATTCCCCAAATTCCTTCTTTGGTTATATATCTGGCTCTTAGTCAACTTATGTATTGGTACGTATATCTTTAGACTCAGTTCAGATTTTTCCCAAATGAGATAAAACTTCTATTATTGTGTCACACTGCTTAGACTACCCTCCACAGTATTTTAATATCCTCCACTTATGGAATATTTTTATCATCTTTCACCACATATGCCTCTTGACAACCTCCTTAGTGAAAGGAGTAGGCTGTGTCCCTAGGAGTTATTAATTGGGAAGGACCCCCAGGCCCTCAAAACAACTGCAATTGCTTGTCCGTCAGGACTATATGGCAAGATTGTATTGTTTAAGAGGTTACGTGCTATAGATACAACTGATAGAGAAATCAAGTTGAAACTGAGTTAGAAGATTCCTCCCCATTAACTAGTCCACACAGTGTCATGTGTCAGCAGCCTTAGCTGGCAAGTCTGTTTGTAGCAATACTAACCATCCAGGGAAGATGAGCTCACTGGTGTAATACTGGGAATCCTATTATGGATGTAAAGGGTTGTTTTCTCCTTGGATTTGATGCCTGCTCTGTAGGAAATAATTCATGCCTGATATTGTGTATCCAGTCAACCAGGGAGGAACAGTGTGAAACACCGACTTTGGGCATGACATTACTTTTGTACTCTTGAACTTCAAGCTGCTTTGATTACCTGCCCACGATTGGCAGAGCATGTGATCCAATAATACTCTATCATGGGAGGAGAAGGGACTCACAGAACATGATCCCAACTTAACTATTTATATGTAGTTAAAAATTCATGGTTGCCCTAGCTTAGTTCTCTGTTGCTGTGATAAACACATGATTTGAAAAGGCTTGTGAAGAAAATGTACAGATATGCTACATCATGGAGAGAAGACAAAGCAGGAATAAAGTCTTGAGCTTGAACCAGAAGCCACAGAGGAACCTGCTTCCTGGGCTTGCTTTACTTGATTTGCTGAGCTTTTATATATAGGCCAGGCCCAACCAGAGGGATGACACCTCCCACAGTGAGTTAGGCCCTCCTACAACAGTCAAGAAAAGGCCCCACAAATATACACACAGGCCAGTTTGGTGGAGGATTCCTCATTAGGTTCCCTCTTAGCCACCACAATGGGTGAGTGAGGAACAAACATCACCCAGGTGTAAACAATCCTAATTACAGGTCTCCCGTAAAAGGATGTGAGAATACAGTCATGTGTTGGTTGGGAAGAAGGGAATTAATGAGAGTGGGATAAAAAGTGATGGAAGTACATTGTGCTCACGTATGAAAATGTCATAATTAAACCCATTTTTATTTGTAAATAATGTTACACTGACAGAACTCTGAGAAACATAAGGTACATGTAAAAAAGAGCCGAAATTTGTAAATCTTGAGGACTCGTGTAACAATACCTTTTCAGTTTCTTAAAGATTTGCCACATGCAGATGATGCAGATGTGACATCATCACATTCACATTTATTCATTATCTCAGAAACTCCTCTTTTAGACTTGAGAGTTCCCTCATACTCCTGAGTTTCTGAGCCCAGCATCTCCCGGCTGCCATCTCAGCTCCCAGGCCTGCTCAGGATGTAAAGCTTTGTGTACCCCCACTCAGATCTGCCAGTTCCTCTTGACCCAGGCATTCCCTATCCTCAGCACTCTGCTGCCTGTTCCTGTTATAAAGCTACATGCACCTTCCACATCTTTGAGTCCTGACACACCTGCAAATTCTTTCTAACCTATGAGTTGCCCAGTCCTAGTCTCCCCTGTCTAGCACTCCAGTTCCCAGGCTTCTCAGATCCTGCAGCTTCCTGAACCCCATATACCTGTGAATTCCCCCGGTTCTGTCAGAACCAGTGTTCCAGTGATCTGTTTCCACCATTCCACTCACACAAGCCCAGTTGAGGTCGTGTAGATTTGACACTGGCCTATGCTGGGCAGTCCTAGAGACCCTCACCTGCCCTTGCAGTCATCTGTACACTCTCAGCCACAGCAAGTGTTGTGTAATCAGTTTATTATCACAGACTGACCGAGTCAAGTGTTATATCAACATGTTTTCTAGGTTACCACAAAACTGGAATCTGCCCAATCCCTCCAATCAAAATCAATACTGACCTATCTGCCAACACACTCACCTAGGAACCATCTAGCCCACCCTGTGGCTCCAGGACACTGTGGAGTTTGTCCTGGAACCTCAGTTTCAGAATTTGCGTCTCTCACTAGTTGAACTGAGACTATTCCTTACAACCATTCAGCACCAAATGGCCTGAAGAACACTAAGCACCACTCAGAGAGGCCACAACTGGACTGGTTGTGGTAACAGTAGACAAAGCTACTCAACACCTACCTAAACCAGAGGAAATCAACCACACATATCAAAAAGTACTACCTCTGACACAGTCCCGGATGTCTAGCTCTCACTGCAAAACCCCAAGCATGAATAACCAGGATAATAATTCTCCAGAAATTAGCAGCCACATAGTAATATTCCCTGAGAAAGGCAACCTAATTGAATCACAAGACAATGACTTTAAAATCGCAACTTTATTATGTTCAAAGAACTCAAAGAGAATATGAAAAAAGAGTGAATCAAAATTGTGAAAACACAAAGAGTTAAAAGAAACTCCTCTTTTAACACTTGGGATGACCCTAATAGGTCACACTGTAATAGGTTCACCTATATTGTTTACATGCTTACAGCTTCCATACAATACTTACATTTTTAAAATACAGTACAGTACACAGAACATACAGTTTTCTCAATGATTTTTTACTCATTGCATATGAATTATAATCAAATGGGGTATAAAATTAAACAAGCACATAGGTTATGATACTTCATGCATAGCATCTCAGTACAAAGTTAGTTGAAATAATTAGGTTGTCAATTCAAGGTTAGCTTGCATTAGTGAGAACCTGTCTCAAAAGAAAAGAAAAAAGAAAAGAAAAGAAAATTAAACACTCACTGACACAGAGTTTGCAGTATTACAAACTGAGACAGAAAGCTTAAAGTTTAGAATCCCAGAACCCTACAAAAGTCTAACTTCACTGGGAATGCAGATAAAGTTTCCTTGACTGTATGTCTGAGAAAAATATTCCTGTGGAACTGAGCTAGAAAAGTGAACTTGTGCAGAGGCAAAATTATTCCACATAGAACAATATCATTCAAAGAACCAAAGTCAGAAACATGCATGGCATGATATGCATTGAAAACAATTACAGTGTATTTGAGATCAAAATGAGAGTCAAGGGTACATATCAATCATTGAGTACAAGTTTTAATTGTTTATCCACAACATAGAGAAGTAACTTATGAGTCCCCAAAAAGAGATAATTTCATAAAATTTTTAATAGTAACTAAGATATGAGGAACAGAATACAATAAACCCAATATAAATATGGTAATACCACAGACTCCTACAAGAAATAATGGTTTCACACTACAGGGTAAAAAATGCAGGTCGTGATAATAGATCCTAAGAGGTAAGACTTTTTAAAAAATGAGTGATGAGACTAATTGGTTTGGGGACTAAAGGAGAGAATTTTGTGAAGTTGATAGAATGTATATCAGATATCATGGAATTTTCAAAGATTACTCAATTAGAAACATTATACAGAGATCAATGAATGAATGATATGGAAGCTCAAAAGGTTTAGTATGTTCTTTATTGTCAAAACAATATTCCAGTATGCAAAAAACAGTTTAAAGAAATGAAATACAGTATAAAGGGGATAATCGAGGTGATTTCATAGTAAGTGTTGAAAGAAATGAATAAAACATAAGGTTATTTTCCTAAGGCATTTTAAACAGAAAAGTTCTATTTAGGTTTCTGATACTTTAACTGTCCAAATGGATGACCATGATGAATGTAGTAATTTAAAAAGAGAACTGGAGTGATGTAAAATTGAAAGTCAGTTGATCAGAAAAATTGGAATTAAGGGATTAATGATGAGTGGACTGAGGTGTTCAATGAATCATTAATATTATCATTAAAGGAGCTATAAATGATTAAGCATGAAGATAGAAAACAAGTGAACCAGGTGCTAAAGTCATCAAGGAAAAGTGCAGGAATTGTATTGATCAGTTGGACAAAACTGAAAGTGAAAGTCTTAACTTCAAATAAAGGATGATAACTAAGTAGGGTGTGGGAGCATTAAGGTTTCCGCCTGAGACATGGGCCGATCAATAGTTTAGAATTTGTTCTGTAGCATACAGGCACTGTGTATGCAGCTTATCCTTCAACTCAATGGTTGGGAAATTCTAATTTAGCGGTTTTTTGTCCTTCCAATATCTCATTTCATGAGCCAACAGATAACAAGTGGAAAAAGTGACATTCAGATTAACAGTTTTAAAACTAACTGAGTCATAACTGAAATATACTTTTGTGGATATTTGGATACAGGTATTCAAGTTCCCTCTTTTTGCCTCTTCTTGGTCATGCAAATGTCAATGGCAGTCAAATTTTCATAACAAAATGGCTTTCGGCATCATGAGATCTGTAGTCTACTCTATTACTTTTCTTACAGTACCAGAAAAGTTATGGATATCACTGACATTGGTTCTGTTGCATTATGTGCTATGAAAAAAGTCTCTATGGTTAGCGATAAATTTAATCTGTTTGGCTTATTCTTATTCGGATATCCACCTTATTCTTAGGAATAATAAAGAAATAAAATCCCTCAAAGCAAACAGAATAACATAACATTCACTGTTGAAAACAAAAAATCAAAAAAGGTGCCATTTTCAGTAAAAAGGAACTCTTCTCAAACCCTCCAGAATATTGTATTTAATATATTTGAGTCAACATTTCTAAAATGAACTTACATTGTCTTTCCTTAGACAGGCTTTTCTCCTCACTCCTCATCACTTTTCTTTGTTTCCTGCCTTCTCAATTCTGGGATTAAAAGTGTGTGCCACCATGCCTGGCATATCATCTTTATTTCTTAATCAGTGATTCTTTCTTTTATTTTACTTGTGTTTGAGATGTTCCTCTGGACTTCAATCATGAGCCATTTATGAAAACATCCTTATATTAAATGAGCAAAATATTTAGCTATTTTATCTAAATATAGACAGAATTATAAATTAGCATAAGATCCGGTTCTTAAGTGCAAATAATTCCTACATTATAAAGATTCAACTCATGATTTTAAAACTTTATGTAGGTGAAAATATGATACCCATTCAGTAGAAACTATGCTTGTAACTCTGAATCTTTTCCTAGGATTAGAATGTGAAGAAAGAGCCTTTCTGAGGAAACTGAGTGTCTCCCATTTACCCAAATAACCACATAATTTACAGAGGAAGCACTGGTACTTGACAGGCTACCACATTGTTAAACTACAGTATTGGGCAAGTTGGATATATTAAAATCTTTTTGAATTTAGTATTTTAACTTAGAATAGACTAATTGGCACATTATTTATAATGGCATAAATCAAGGAGTCCTTACTTCCAAATACTGCCAAGAGAGTACAGATTTTCTTACATTAAGTTGGATAAATCCATAAAATATTGGTCACTGATTGTTTTGTATGAAGTCCTTTTCACATCAGGATTAAAGATGATAGATAGCAACTGGAAACAGAATCCTTGTATTCAGATGATATTCAGTAAAGCATATTAGATACATTTCTTCATAATTAAGTGGGAGACAAATAGAGAATTACTTTCATGTTTATAATATGTGGGTATAATATAATGTAAACATTTTCTAGTTTGTGGAATATCTTCATTTAATGATAGGCATATTTTTTATCATTAGAAATTTTGAGTCCTTTTGAGATTTGTTCTCACTGTTACAATTTTAGAAGAAAAGCATGCTAGCAATTATTGTTTTTTTGTTTATTTATTCATTTTTTTAAAGAATAGCTCATTTCCAGGGAAGCCAAATTCCAAACAGAATAATTAGTTGTTCTGGATAAATCCCTCATTTATTTTATAGGATGTAAAATCAGAAAATACAAATTTGCTGAACACCTAAAGTACACTGAATCTTCTGTTGTCTTTCTCTCTTATAGGGCTGAACAAGGGAATATAGGAAAGGGAGCAACACATTTCCCAATGTAAAAGTAGATAGAAGAGGACAGAAGAAAATATTAAATTTAGATGAAAAATTTGAAATCTGCCTTTGGTATTATAAACAGCTGAGCTACAATTGATAAAATTACTCCAAAGATTTTACTTTCCTTTCTGCCTCAGTCCCTTTTTAATTTGATCAGTACGGCTAATTGAGTGCATCTGAAACATTGTAGTAACTGGTTAAATTTCATTAGAATTGTTTAATCAATAAAGCAAATATGTCTTCTACAAACTATATTAGTTTTGTTTTTTTTTCTATAAGATCTTACGTATGTATTCAAGTGGACCTTATAAAGCTAGCATAGATAAAACAACACAGAGCAATTGATTTCTCTGTTCATTTGTGATTGAACTAAATGCAAATAAAAAGTCTGCTTCCAAGCACTAATTAAACAAATGTATGATAGAAAGTTAACCTACCCACATATTATGATGGTCCTATGAGTATGGATTTAAAAATATGAACAAGTTACAATTATGCAAATAGGCATTAGAATGAAGGAACTTCCTTTCACCTCATCTCATGTTTTTCCTTTAAGGGACAGCAATTAGCGTAACACTGAGTTAGCCTTCTTACCTTCCTTCCTCATTCTTCAACAGGGTAAGACAAGTGAATTATTAAATTGGTAGTTTCTGAGCCATGAACTTGGTAAATGTGTTAACCACCATCCATCTTCTCTCTTTTTAGCACTGGCATCATTCCAGTGAAAATGCATTCTGCCCTATTCCGTCCTCTCCCTTAATCTTGTAACCACGGTGTACTGACATTGTGGACTAGACAGTCCTTTAGTGGGCTCTGCTGTCCCACGTAATGCAGATTATTCAGCAGTATCGCTGACTTAACCTGACTGGATGCCAGTAGCACTCCTCTATTTGTAATGAGCCAGCATTTCCCAGACATTGCCAAATATCCCCTGATAGTTGGAGGAATAACTGCAATCGAGAATCACTGTGTGAAACTCTCACAGGGAAAGATGAGTAATTCTGCAAGCTTAAATCAGACACTGCAGTGCCAGTGACATAGCTGGTATTTAACTTTACTCTTTTATCTCTGGTAAACAGTCTAAACATTAGAAGGATGCTGGGTATTGGCCTTCTCGAGCTTCGCTTACAAAGAATGCAAAATCATGTGTTTCTTTGTTTATTTTGGAAAAAAATCCTATAAATGAAGCAAAATTTGTTGATGGGAGAATTGGTTACAATGAGTTAAAATACTATAACACAAGCTATCCATTTTTTTTATTATTATAACAGTTTGTACAAGGTCATGTTTTAGCTTAAGTAACATGCATTATTTCTTTACATATGGACTGAGATGACAAGTTTTTTTAAGTGATCAAAGCATGGTCAGAGAAAGCAATCATTTTCCCTAGTCTAGTCTCCCCTAGAAATAATCTTTCCTGCTGTTGAGATTGAAGGAAAATAGTATAAGTTCTGACATTAGATGGGCTTTATTCATTTGTCAGCTCTGTAACTGCATTTAGAATAAAAAAAAAAAATCTCTACTCTAGTTTTCTCATCTCTAAAGGAGGCAAATGTTAGTACCTCCTCTTACGATTATATTTTCGAGAATTACATTTGATAATGTGTGTCAAGTACACATCACAGTATCTGGCATATAGGAAACACTAAAAAAAAAATTACAGTCATTATTCTAATTCACACTCAAAATGATAACAGCAGGATAAGTATCTATTCCTGATGTGTGCAGCACAGAAAGCAGAGTGATCATTGACATCTGGGATAAGCAGAGATGAGGGAGTATTTGGGACATCAGACAATTGAGTGTAATTGAGTTGCTTAGCGAGCTTGGAATAATGATGTAATAAGAAAGATCACAACGCTAGCTACAGCAGACTGTGCCACAGAGTGAAGATATGCAAGTTCAATGGTTAAGGGGGAGACTTATTATTTTTAAAAATTAAAGAATATTACTATCAGTACTTCCCTCATTATAGGAGAGTTTATTTTTAACTGATAAAAATATACTTTTAATTTAGTGAATATAAAAGATTAGACATAGAGCCCACAGGGCAATTCACTTCTGAAAGTCTATGTCATCATAAAATAGCTGTTATCTTTATGAAGTTTCCATAAAATTCAGCATTTGTTTTACACATGCAAATTACCAAAATTCAGATTTCTTTATTTTTTCATAAATGTGCTGGGGACACTCGCTGTTCAACTAATTTGTCAATAAAAAGGATCTTGATCAAATATATTCAAAATAGGAGTAAATAAACCCAAGTGAACATGCTACACATGTATACATATGTTTAATATACAACTCCTCACATTTGTGTCTCACAGTTTTACTGATTCTGCTTGCACAAGTGGCACCAAAGCTATAATTGTTAACCAAGTAACCCATTCTTGCTCTAACCGGTTATGTAGATATTTTCAATGGTCCTCGGGCAACAATCTTTCTTTTCCATGCTCAGCTGGTAAGGTATTGATAAAAGCTTGGGAAGCATGCAAGAAATCAGATGGATGATACCAGGTTGAAAATGCTGATATTCTTCTTTCTTGCTTTCTGAGTAGTGTTTCCCTTTTCATATTAAAGAGATTCTTATTGGTAGGACAGGAGAGAGTATTTTAAGGAGATATGAAAAAGAAGGAAAATGATGCACTTAGGAAATTTCTCTGCTCTTTTTACTCTTTGGAGAGTTTTGCAAGAAGAAATAAAAGAGTGGCATCTTATTTACATTTCAGTCTTCCTAATTATCTCTCAATTTACCTTTGTTTATTATGCAATTCAGTTCTCAGGCACAAAGATTAGACTGTTTCAACTCCCTTTGAAATTTATGAATAGAAAAAGCTAAGCACCCCTAGAAATCAGAAAAGGCAACAAGATTATCTTTGCCCTCCATTTAAAGACATCTTTCAAAATTTGAAGAATTCAAGGTGCTATAGTTCAAACTCCAATCTAGTCTCTTCTCTACTTTTGTCTTACATGAAGATTGGTAATCATAATTGTAGTAAGAAGAGGCCAGTTGTCTTTGGCAACATCTTTTAGTTCTATCTCATTTTAGACAAAATCCATTTAAAAACACAAGATCAGTACCTTCACTGATCTTATGTGTATATCAAATCTTATGTGTATATCAAATTCATTATTATCTACATCAATTTGTGGCTTTAAAGGAAAACACCTAAAACTAAGCAAATAATTAGAATATGTTATGATAATACGCAATTACTAAAATGTACAAATAACTAGAAATATGTTTCATTTGGGAAGGAATAAATATTTCCAGACACTAAATAAACTTTAATATTGCTCTGACCTATTTTGATAATATATTTTTTCAGATGCCTTTGTTGTATTTATTGTCTGTGTATTTATGTGGCTATCAGAGGACAAATTATGGGAGGATGTTTTCTCTTTCTACAACATAGGTTCAGGTGACTGAACTCAGACCACTAGACTTGGATGTAAGCACTTTTGCCTATTGAGCCATCTCACTGATCCTCAAAGGACTTTGAAATGTGACAGCTTTATGCCATTATTATGGGCTCATCGTCAAGGTCAGTGTAAACCTGAGAAAGAAAGCAGAATATGAATCAAAATCATGGCTTATCTCCTTGACCTTTGGGAATGTGATAGTTTAATTGTTTCCTTTTACTATTTTTAGACTTATTTCTGTATCAAACACTTTACTTTTCAAAACTTAGTAGGATATTTCTTAATTGCTTTCAGAAGGAATGAAGAATCAGAAAAAGTTAGATCTTGGAAAGTCTGTAATTGTAATCAGAATTTCTTTTGATCTCAGCATACTTGAATAGTACAGTCTGTCTTAACTAGCCAGTTCAATCCTGCTTGTTCTTAGGCATTTAATCCTGATATTCACTTCCAAAGTGTTCATTTGCTTTGTTTACTTACATTGTTGGTACAATTACATTACAGGGTCCTATGCATCTTTGCCCTCAGTTGGTTTCTGCTACTTTTATTGATAGAAAAGACTGGACAAATTAAAGTTTATTCATGGAAGCTAGTAAAATGAGCAAGGAACCTATTCAGCCAAGAAGATAGAAATAAAATTTTGTCTGTAGCCTAAGGATGGCAGGTATGAAGAACAAATTTTGATGTGTGATCATATTATTTGTTCAGTCATTCATGCTTAAACCTAAAAGTCATCCTGTAAAATGTCTATTTAATTTTATATTTTGTTTCTAATGAGTTATTCTCCTAACAATTCTAATCTAATGATTTTTAGTCCTGTCCCATTTCTTCTACACCAATTACCATGGCCCCAGTTCAGGATCTAACACAAAATTTCATCAAGAAATAAGCTGCTCATTATATACAGAAATGGACATTGCATAAAATAAACACTCTTACTTTACACAAATGATCTGAGTCGCTACCTTTCTCTCTTTTAATTACCCGTGTTTCCCTCCTTTCTCACTTCAAAGTTCTGACTTAATTCTCACTTTGTGTCCTATACTGAAGAATATGGAGAAATAAAAACATTTATATTACAAAATTTCTTTCTATATTTGAGAGGGAAAAGTAAATATAAGTCAAGGACAAGAGATGCACAGTATATACTTTAGGAATATCTGTTGGATGACTTAAAAAAGTTTATCTTGTAAGAAAACGGTCATAAGCACACTGGTAATGTAGAAATGAAGGAAATCATTGACCACTGGAGAAGGGAGAGGCCAGCAAACAAATAGCCAGATGTCAGAGGGTTGGTGATATTGGAAGTATAAAGGAAATATTGTCAAGGTTATAGAAACTGGGGCCTCATTGTTAGACCTCAAGAAAGTGGCATAAACATGTAGATAGAGACTGGAATTTTCAAACAATGTTGTCAGGGATAAACAGTAATTATGAAAATATTTTATCATCCTTCCAGCTTACACACTGTGATTGCTTGATCGTACCTGTTGACCTTCGCCTCAGATTTGTATTCTTTAGTCACACTAGAACTGAGGGCTCCTTGCTTTGATTTCTCAGCTTCTGACCCTACTGTTTCCCTCACTTGTTTTCATGGGTTAGACTTTTGGCATTCATTCTGTAGCTTTGATTGCTATGGCATAGGTGATCTGGGAATGTAATTTCTAATTTTGATAAGAATTGCAAGCTGCAACATGGGCAACAAGCTGGTGGCTCAGTTTGAAAAAACACTCATATTATATAATCAGACAAGAAATATCTCCAAATGAAAACATTGCAAAAGACCTTCTACTGGTGAGGGCAGAAAATAGCATCTGTTCTGCTCACCTGGAAGAATTGTTGCTTTTGGTTCACAAGGGAGCTGATGAAAAAGAAAGTGCAATACACCTACAGAGAACACAGGCCTTTGCAGAGCAGTATCAGTAATTAGGGAAGTTTGCTGATGTGCTACAGATGGCAGATGCCAGAACCTTATAACATAAATGAATTTGTATTGCAAAGATGGTTTCTCAGTAGAAACACTATCAATGTTTCCTTTTCTGTGTGTGGATGAGGATCTTAGTATATTTATTAAGAAAGGTCTGTGTTCTAACATTAGAAGGAAGTTTTGCCTGTTTTGATAGAATATGGTAGGTATGTACATAAAGAGTAGAACAGAACTGACCGCGGCAAGGCATTTCTAGAAGATCCTCATTTACATCAGTGAGGGAGTTTTATATGCCTGTGTTACTAATACATCACGTCAAAATTTTAGGTTAACATGAAAAGGGAAATGGACAATTTTAATTTTCTGCTAAAAACTGAATATATTCTACTTTCTAACTGCTAGGTCAACTCTCTGTGGTTAAGAGAAAATAGAAGGGTAAAGAATCACCAGTGTATGAGCAAAACAGACAAAGGAAAATGTCAGCTAAACAGTCCATGTATTTATTTTTAAGTCCTGGAGAGAGATTTGTTATCACCATATATCTATACTGTATCATTTTTTTCCATTTTATATGAAGGAAACTGATTATATACTGAGAGTATAAGAATAACTAATACTGTTATTCTAAAACTTAATTGATATGGTTTTCTGTCTTGCTGTACTATATTATATGTCATTTTATAACTGAATAGGGAAGATGTCTTAAAATCATGGTATTGTAGATGACACCTTATGATAATTTGAGCTAATTCTCATCATTAATTCTAAGTCATATATTGAAATGAGAGCACAAAATAAATAAGGAATGTTGAGTAAAGAAGAAAATCATTGTGTCTTTAATATTTCAGAATATATATATATATATATATATATATATATATATATATAAAACAAATAACTTAGAAACCATTCAGAGTCACCAGCTGCATTCAGAATTTAGCAGGCTGTTGAAATGGGGAAAGATGGAATTGTGCATCTGTATCAACTCTGGCCACAGACTGACTGGAGTACTTATAACTGATATCCCTTAGCCTCTAGGGCAACATTCAAATGCATGGGCAGGAACAAAACAGCGATGGTTGTGCTCTGAAGAGAGCATTTATGATAGCATTGCAAACAGCTCATTTAAAAGGTTTTCAAAATATGGCTGTAATATTGCTCAGTGAATTCATTCTGAAGACTCTTAAAGGCACTCGTCTCAAAAATTGTAAGCTCATAAACACTGCTCTTTCTGTTGCCTTCTTTTTGAGTTCCACACCGTTAGTTTCAGCTATAAAAAAAAAAATGGAAGAAAGATTTGCCTTGCTATAGACCTTGATTCCCTGCCTTGGAATCTTGGAACTAAAAAGTTTGAAAATAAGGATCTGTCTTTTATTTTTTAATAGATGTTTACATTGCTAAAATGTTGTAAAAAATGTCTGATGCTGTGGACATGACTACAGTTGTCACAGTGTTCTGCCATCTGGAGCACAGAAGAAAATTTCAGTACTATCAAATTTGTCTCTGGATATGTGCATGTGTTTTGCATTTTCCTTCCTTCTGCTCTCTTGTGGACCAACACAATGGAATGCGAGAACTTAAAATATTTTAAACTGCCAGAGTGTTTAATAGCTGTTACCTTCTGAACACTGTTTTTCACTTGGCCTTCAATGAGATGTTTCTATATGATGTATTATCACTAATAAATGGAGAAAATGAAAGAATAGTTTTCACCTTAAATGGGTTGGGTAATTTCCTCTGGAAATTGTAGTAGGTACCTTCTCCAAGTGAATAGCAACCTCTCTCTATACCAAGAAGGAAGTAAGCTCTCAGCTGAATATCTATCAGAAGAAAATTCAACCAACAGCCTAAAGAAATTTGGACATGGTCCTTTTCCAATTAGGTGACCAGACAAGAAAATTAGCATCAGGTCCCTTGATTAAAGGACTTTAATAGGAAATGCATATTATTGTAGGCATCTAAATAGATAATTTTTACCCACCACCAATATTTATATTGCTATAAGTTCTTATTTGAAAATTTGGTAATATAAAGAATGAGACTAGATAAGTTTGCAAAATAAATGAAGATTAATATGAGATCAAAAGACATTATTCATAGACTTTAGTTTGAAGTCATCAAAACAAGACTCTAAGACAGAAAAAAATATTTCCTAAGTGTGGATTAACATAACATGGTCATTATTGCATGAAAGCCAACATTTGATGACAACAAAATTATATACAAGAGAAAATACATCTCATGTGACTTTCACATTACTTTTCTTCAATTTAAAATTGTGTTCTCTTATACATTATGTCATAAGCAACTTAAGTGCCTTAAAATTACAACTATAACTTTAAAATATAACCCATAGCATTTTAATGCTTTTCAATGCATTATCTGTTTTAATATTATACTATATATTATATATTTAAATATTGTCCTCTCTGTCCACAAATTAGAATTACAGAACATAGCAGAATCCATGAAGAATTTCAAAGAGAAATGGTTTGGGGAATAATTTTCTGGATCTACTACTTTAAGAACTTTATATACTTGTCTCCTTCACAGTAGCACAGACCTCTTACTAATAATAAAACTGCCAGGTTGAATCAAACTGAAATCTAGAACAAGGCTTCCTTTCCATTTTTGTTCTCTTTTCCTTTACAGTTCATCCCCTACTTAAATCAGAAACTAAATTATAGAAGAACATTACAGTATGCATATAGGAAAACTGATACAAGTTGGTTACCTCCTTTGCTTTAAGTTTAGGCCATTGATTAGTTGGTGAAATTAAAATTATGTAAGCTATGCCAACTCAAATATCCTGTTGCATTTTAATTAAATAAACCTTCTTATTTTAAAATATGTGTTTATTTGTCAAAAATATTAATATATTCTACACCCAGTGTCTCATATGCTCTGTGACTTACATTAATATATTATCTCAATTGATTATTCAATGTTGATATTAACTAAATTTCCTTCTTTCTTGACCAAATTCCTCTGTATGCCTAAACTCTTCTTTTCCATATCTTATCATTAGTTACATATTTTATTTAGTAATCAATCATATCTTTTTAAGAATTTTTGGTATGATAATTTCTAATTCATCCTTGTTTTTGAAGATCTTGAGAACATTCAGAGGTCCTGGTTAAGTATTTGTTCCTCCAATGGATTTTGTCTGACATATTTGTAATCATTGAACCGGAGTATTGGTCTTTGGAAGATGTTAGAAATAACTTTTGTCTTGGATATCAATGATACTTTAATCAACATAACTGGGTTCTCTAAATGTAAAGAAGTGATAGAATTAATATTTATTTCAAATTAGATTGTCTTACATAATATAGTTTGAGTAGTCCAAAGATTTCTGTCACATACTTGAGAGATGGAGAATCCATTAGGTAATCAGTTCACCAGGCTGGATGATTCAGCAGTCCTAATCTGGTGCAGAAGGCCTGGAGAATTTCTAGAGAGCTTCTGGTCTACAGTCTATGCTGTAATCCTAAAGAAGTTGGTTCTAATATCAGCTGCAGCAGGAATTCTGCAACAATAGGATGTATGAACTTTCCAGTGAGTGCAACGGCAAGCAGGCAGAATGCATCCCTTTTTCCATGTTCTTTTACCTGGGCAACCACCAGAAGGTGCTGCCTGCATTTACGGTAGGTCTTCCCAGTTCAAATAGTCTGATTAGGAAAATCTCTCACAGAAGTTCCCAGCAGTTTGTTTTTAATTGATTCCAAATGCAGTCAATAAACAAACAAGATTAGACCTCACATAGAATTAATAGACATGATCTTAAATGTGTTCCCTGACTGAGGCAGTGTTGGCCAGGTGTCTCTGCTATAAAATCAGCATTTAGTTTCTCTTCTTTCAAAGAGTATTGTTCTGTAGTAAGAGGGTATACAACTTACATTTAAGGAGATGTTAATTGCATAGATAATTTAAAAGTATAGTAGATATTAGAATAGAGTTCACATTAGAGTAACAATAAAATGATTTAATGGTAATACAGATATATTGGTTTATACATATGGGTAATCTCAAACATCTAATCTATTTATTTAATATGTATTATTATTTATCTATATATTTATCCTATTATTTTCTATGTTATAGAAAGTAGTGTGGATGACCTCCAATGACCCAAAGGAAAAAGGATAAGTTTACAAGTCTGTGAGATTTGAAATGATTCCATGAAAGTTTGCTTAGTCAATAATCCTGCAGAAGCAGCAGAATCAACTACAAAGAAAGATCACTGTGAAAACAATGATGAAGGAGAGCAGGAGCAGGGGTGGGTCTCTGCTCTGACATGTTCTTTATCAAAGAGATACAAAGGAAAGCATTTTAGGACTTATATAAAATTGATAATAGCAAATAGTGACACACAAATAGATAACACATGTGATTTTGGGGGAACTGAACAGCAAAGAATATCTTTTTAAATCAGACATACATTGAAAATTTTCACAATAAAGCATAGCATCTGTTTTTTTTTTATTTTTTTTATTTTTTGCTGTTCAGTCAGGGGTTTCTACCTGATACATTATCACTAATGATTGGAGACTGTAAAACAAATGTTTTCAGTTCAAATATTTTGTGATATTGCTTCTGAAATTATAGGTGGTGCTGGCAAATTCAGGATATTGTCTTGCCAACACCTAAGCACTTTTGGGCAGGCTCTCATCCAAACATCTAGAAATAATGAATATGCATTTGAATATATTGTGAAGCTACAGCTGGGCTTCCTATATAACCATAATCCCATGCCACTGCGGCACAGAACAGACCAAAGTACACCTTAGTAAAGCGTGTGGTATTATGAAAGATTTACTCATGAAAATGGGGAAAACAGTACAACATTTCCAGTACATAACTGATGTAAATGTGCACTTCAAATTATAGTTCTTTTTTAATTTGTGGTATTTTTGAGTTTCTTGTTTTGATATTCAGGTTCACAAAATAAATCAGATAGTGTATTTTTATTTTAGCAATGATGTTTTGATTTTAAATTAAGCTTTTGGCTATTTTCTGTTCTGAAAATCTTGGATACAAATTTGATTACATTTTTCTATTTTTCTTGAACTCATGCATGAAAAGTTTTTTAAAAAGTCTTTAGCATACCCTTTTTTTCCCCTAGGCTATGATTTCTTTACATAAATATCTATGCTTTTATTTATCTCTAAGATTGTTTATGACATTTTTGATACTTTCCTTTTTTTCAGCATCTCCAAGTAATTGTTATCTTTTCTAACAAAATCTAGCTTTCCAAAAATCAAATAGTGTGTGACTTTTCAAATACTTGTCAGTCATTTGCCAGAAAATTTGCTATAGGCCTAATATGGCACATTTACTTAACCCTCCATAACTGTGGGTTTCTAAGAAGGAAACAAGAGTTTCTGAGATTACTGGAACATAAAAATGAGACAGATTTTCCATATTAATTTAACTGCAATTAGTCAACCTTTTTCACAGTCATAAAGAAACTTTCAGGTTTCTTTCCAGTTTCCAGATAAACTAATATACCACTCAAATAATGGTATTTAAATACTATTTAAATAGTATTTAAAATACTAACATAATTTCTCTGACTAAGGTAAGATGCCCTAGAGGAAACCTTGAAGCTACTTCATATGAAAATAATGTAGGGTCATATTTTCAAAGTTTAGTTCATAAAAAAGAATTTGTCCTGAGAGAACGCTCAGCAGTCAAGAGCACTGGCTGTTCTTGGAAAGAACCAGGGTTTGATTCTCAGCTTCCACACGGTATCCCTAACTATGTTTCCATGAGAATCTGATGCTTTCTTCTTTTCTTTTCTTTTTTTTGCCATTACAGAAATATTTTTATTTTGTGTTTTCAGTTTTCACATTAGTTTTATTTGTTTTGAGATTTTGTACATTTCACACAACAGTTCTTAATCTAATTTATACTCACAACCCATCTATGGCGCCACCATGCCCATCACCAGACCTTATGTATTCTGTCATACATGTTAAGTCCCATATGGTCAAGCACTTTTGCCCAGATGTCCTTTGGTGTAAGGTCATCCACTGAAACCGAGCCAATTTATCTAGCGATCTTAAGGATGGTATATTTTCCCTTACCTAGCAGTAATCACTCTTCAACAGTTTCCAAGAGTTTCCTGGAAACTCTCATTTGTGTCACTGCACTCTGGGCCATTTTCTGATGGAATTGGCATGAGTCTTGTGCTCAAGGCCACCATTGCTGCAAGTGCCAGTGAACTGAAAGTCTCTGTTTCCTACTTTTATGAACCAACCATGGCTCTTAACATCTTTCCTCCCCCTCTTCTTCTATGCTCCGAGAGCCATGTGAGGCTGAGTTTAATATAGGAGTTCTATCAAAGGACACACACTCTGCAGTCTCTTATTCTTTAAAATTTAGTCAGTTGTGGCCTTTTGTGTGCATTTCATTCTGCTGTATAAGGAAGCTTTGTTATGAGAGTTGAGGGATGCACTAGAATTCTCTCTATCCCCTGTTCTGCTAAGTTCCATGAGCCTTAGATGTAGAGTTCCATTGTACATGTGTGATCTAGGGGTGGGCATCTCTCTGACATATATTCTCTATGTTTGGTCAATTATGGAACTCTGCAATAAACTCTGTTGCCAAAAGAAGCACCGTTGATGATTGGTGTACGTTATACTTGCTTGCAAATATAAAGATCCATAACTAGCATATGGAAAGAAATTTCCCTTTTCTACAGATTTGACAGAGAGAAGATCGTCTTTAGGACCTACGACCTTTCAACTATGTGTATGTGACTGAGTTACAGTGCCACCCATGGCTTCATACTTACTGTAAGGGATTTAAGTTCAATTAGCCAGCTGTTGATTACTCCTGAGAAAAGAGTTAATCAGTAGAGTTTTCTGCACCAGTCATTGTGGTTATTTGGCTTTGGAGCTGGATTGGAACACTGATTGATTTTCTCTTTCAGAAGCTTGCATAACATCCTCTAGAGCTATGAGAGATAAACTTGACAGAGAAGGCTTACAGTTCAGCTCCTGCTCCTTTGTTCTGAGTACTATGTCGGAAGCATGTCCTGTCTTCAGCCTTATGGTCTTACCTTCAAGTTCTGGGAGATAACTGAGGGCTCCAGCAATAGTATGTTTTATTTGGGGACTCTCTTGGACTACTATGGCCAAACACTCAAAGGGAGGTCTGTCGTATCATGTACTGTGCTCCTTGCTGTACAGATCCCAGGTACGTACATGCACTAATGTTCTGACACCATGTGTGTATTCCTCAGGGCATTCTTAAGTCAACAAATTTCCCTCTGGCTTCCCAAGCTCCCTAAGCTCCATTCATCTCTCCCCACCCCCACTCCAACCTCCCTTTTTCATCCCCAGTCCAAATGCAATCATTATCCTCAGCTTCCCTCTATACTCATCATCTCCCTCCCCTGAATCCGCTCCTCCCCTACCCATATGGTCCTCTGCATGTCCCTCCACACTACCCTCAAATATGAACGCTTCCACTTCCAACACCCTCCCCTGGGGGTGTCTCTGCCCTCATTCCGGTTTTCTTTCATTTACTTCTGTGCTTCCTTTCCATTTTCCTGGATCCTGCTGTTATATCAGAATACACACTCACTTGTAAGGAATTGGTGCTGCAATCCACAAATGAGGGAGAACATATGACTTGCTTGATTTTCCCAATTTGTTTTACTTCATTTAGTATAACAGTTCTTTCCATTTACCTGCAAATTTCATTTCATCTTTTCTTACTTCTGAGTGGAACTCCATTGTGCAAATATACTACATTTACATTATCCATTTGTCGGTTGAGAGACATTTAGATTGTTTCAATTCCTTAGCTATTGTGAAAAGAGCAACACTAAACATGGATGTACAGGAATCCCTACAGCATGATGAATCATTGTGGTATATGCCAAGGAGGGGTATAACTGGCTAACAAGGTAGATTCATTTTTAGTTTTTTAAAGAGTTCTCCACACTGGTTTCCATAGTGGTTACACAAGCAAACAGTCCCACCATCAGTGAATGAGCGTTTCTCTTTCTCCAAATCCTCACCAGCGTTTGGTATCTTTTGGTCTCTTCATCTTAGCGAGTCTGAATGGGGCAAGGTGGAATCTTAAAGTGGTTTTGATCTGCATTTCTCTAATTAGTAAAAATGCTGAGCACTTGTAAGTGTTTCATAGCCATTTTTATTTCTACATTTTGGAACTCTCTATTCAGATCCATAGCCCGTCTTTTTGTTGGATCATTTGTTTACTTGATTCCCTATCTTGTGCTCTTTTTATAGTTTGAATATTCAATGTGCAGCAGGTTAAGATTGTCTCCCACTCTTGGGTTTCCTCTTCATTACTTAGGTTGATTCTTTTGGTATCCAGAAACTTGTTAATTATTGACCTTATGGCCTGGACAACTGATATCTGATTTAGAGAGTCCTTTCCTAAAATTATATTAACTAGGGTTCAGCCTATGTTTTATTCTAGCAGTTTAAGGATTTCAGGTTAGGTCTTTGATCAAATAGGTCTTTGATCTCTTTGGAGTTGACTTCTATGGAGGATCAATTTCATTCTTCCACAAATGGAGATGAAATTTTGCCAGCACTATTTATTGAAGAGGCTGTCTTTCTTCCATTGTGTGTTCTTGGCAGCCCTGTCAAATATCAGGTGACTAAAATAGTATGTATTCTTGTTTGGGTCTTCTATTGTGTTCTGTTCCTCTATGTGGTGATTTTTGTTCCAGTACAATGTAGTTTTTGACTACTGTTAACTAATATAATCTGAGATCAGGTATAGCGATTTCCCCCTTCCCCCAGCCTTGTTCTTTTTTGTTCAAGATTTCTTTGGACATCTGGCTTTTTCTGTGTGTGTTTCTATCTAAATTTAGGACAGATTTTTTGAGAGGAATGTAGTGAATATGTGATTGGCATTGCAATGAATCTACAGATTGCTTTCGATAAGCTTTATTTTTTTTTCCACAGAATTATATCTATAAATCCAGGTAGTTCATTCTTTCCATCTCCTGGTCTCTTTCTATATCACTTTCTTTAAAAATTTGAAATTTTCCTTCTATAGATCTCTAATATCTTTTCTTAGGTTTATTCCTAAATATTTTTTTGAGGTTATTGTGAATGGGAGGGTTTGCTTGAATGCTTTTCCTGATTGCATGTTATTGGTGTACAGAAAGGCTACTGATTTTGTAATTTGATATTTTAACCTGCCACTCTACTAACAGTATTAATAATGTCTAGCAATTTTCTGGTGGAAGTTTTGTGATCGCTTATATATATATCATATATAATAAAATCTTATATATATATATTATATCTTATATATAATAACATATCTTTTTTGAATGACTTGGAAAATTCTACTATGGATTCATCTGGGCCTGGGCTTTTTTAAGTCAGGAGATTCTGTCTACTGGTTTATTTTCCTTATGTAAAGATTCTGTTTAAGCTGTTGATCTTTTTTGTTTTAATTTGGTGGTTTCCCTGAATTTATAAATTCATCCATATTTTTAGATTTTTAAATTCAAAGAGTATAGGTTTTAGAAGTATTCCCTTATCATGTTCAGATTTTTTGTTGTTTTTCTGTGTTGATGTTTACACTCTCATCTCTGATTTTATTAATTTGCATTTGCTCTTTCTTTCCTTTGGTTACCTGGGTTAAGGGTCAGACTATCTTATTTAATTTTTCAAAGAGCACGTTCTTAGATTCATTGATTCTTTGAATGGTTTTCTTTGTTTATATTTCATTAATACTTTGATTTTTGTTATTTTTTTTCTCATTTAATAGGTTTTGGGTTTGGTTTGTTTTTGCCTTTCCAAAGTCTTGAGTTTTACTGTTAAGTCATTTTAATGCCCTCTTTCTATTTTTTTTTTTAAATGTAAGCAATTAAAACGATAAACTTCCCTCTTAGAACTGCTTTTAAAGTGCCCCAAAGGTTTTGTTGGGTTGTATTCTCATTTTCATTTAGTTTCATTTCTTTCTTCATTTCTTCTTTGACACACACTACTCATTGAGAAGTGTGTTGTTCAATGTCCATGAGTTCATGTAGTTACTGGAGCTTTTTTTGTTGTTGAAGATAAGCTTAATAGCACTGTGTTCTGACAGAATGCATGGGATTTTTTCTTCTTCATTTTTTGTATTTGTTGAGGTTTGTTTCTGGCCCAGTTTTAGAGAAACATGGGCTGATGAGTACAAAGTGTATTCTTTGGTGTTTGGGTGGAATATTCTCTAACATGTGCTTATTCCTTTTGATGTAAGATATCATTTGATTCCTATGTCTCTCTATATCCAGTTGACTTTTCTATTGGATATAGTGGGTTATTTAAATCACCTGCTATTACTGTGTTGGGGTTAATCTGTGTTTTATAGTCCTGTAGTACTGTTTATATGAATTTGGGTGCACTCTCAAATGCAGATTTATCACTTGGTGCTAAATATCACAATGTTACTTACTCTTAGCATTTTGATCAGCTGTGGAATTTGTAGCAAAAGGAAGCTTTTGATGACTGGTGAGAGCTACACTTAGTTGTGAATAAAATCAAACTATTTACAATATAGTAAGAAATTACACTGGTGTAGGAAGATGGAGTACTAGGTTTTTCTCTTGAATCTATGATCTCTCCAATAATTGGTACTTTGTATGTTTATAGTACCAGGTATGATTCCCTTTGAAGGAACTATCAAATTAGACAGTTGTTGATTACTCCCAAGATAAAATTATTGCACCAATAGAGGTATTTTGCTAAGATGGTCACTACTGCTAAATATTATATTAAAGACATGGTAGAAAACTGTACCCATGAAATCTCCACAATATATTTCCCTAAAGAAAACCACATAATACACATAACAGCTCTCATGCTAATGTGAATGGGAGGGATTTGACAGCTTCTCTCTAGAGGAATATCTATAGGCAATACAGTCAATCAATGGATGCTGAAAGACAGAGAATGAGTGTTGTTCAGGGCCAAGCTCCCGATTGGTTATCCAGTTCCAAGTTTTTAATTCTAAACACATGTGTACATGAGCACCATTAAATGAACTTAGTGCATTATATAGAAATGTGTGTGTGTGTGTGTGTGTGTGTGTGTGTGTGTGTGTGTGTGTAATAAGAATTTAGAAGAACTGGATGCGACGCATGGGAGGAGTTGGACAGGGAGAGATAAACATAATGTAAATACAGCACTCATGATTGAAATTCTCAAGAGACAAAAACAATAAAATTCATTTAAAAAGATATTTAAAAACCAGTATGGTATCCTAATAAGATCTGTAAAATTAAAAAACTAAGCCAGGCCTGTTGGCACATGCCTTTAATCCAAACACTCAAGAATCTCAGACTCATAGATCGCTGTGAGTTCAAGGCCAGTCTGATCTACATAGCAAGTTACAGGTCAGCTGGGGCTACAAGGATACAGGGAGACCCTGTCTCATAAACAAACAAACAAACAAACAAAAACAGCACCAAAAAAAACAAACAAACAACTAGCTGGCATACAATGTGGATGGAGAATTTTCATGAGGTCTCACCTCTAGATGAAAAGCTATAGACAATGATGAGGAGACACTTATCTCCAGGGACCAGCTCCCAGACAGCCCCAAAATAAGTTGTGTGTGTGTGCATGTGTGTGTGTGTGTGTGTGTGTGAGAGAGAGAGAGAGAGAGAGAGAGAGAGGAGATGAAATTGTGAGTAGATGTGAAGGAGTTGTAGAGGAGACAGAGAAAGGGGGAAATGATGCAAGTACAATACTCACAAAATCTCAAAAATATTGAAAAGTATAAAGTAATCACACGAACTATTTGGTGAGTTAATGATTGTGTGCTCATAAAATGAAAACAAAAGATGAATGAAAATATCTAGGACTTAAATTCTTTCTAAATGTTTCCTGATAGAGCTGTGTCCTAGAACCATGTCCATCTTAAGTCACTAATCTGGCATAAAGCATACAGCAAATCAGTAACCATCTTTCCAATGGAGTAGAAATTCCGTGGAAAATGTCTAACACTTAAATAGTTTTGTAAATGTTCCCTAATGAAGCTATGCCTTAGAAATATTCCTACTTCAAGTCCTTAGTCTGGTATGATGCAAACAACAAACCTGTGTTTCCAATGGGAGTAGAAATTTTATGACACAAGGTATTCCCACTATACTCTTAAATACATTTCTGTGGTAATTCTATCTGATCATAGAATAGAGTTTAAGTTTATTTTGGTCAAAATAGTCATTTACAAGAAATTTCATAAGTTAAACATATATTTCCACATAGAAAAAGGTTTGTATCATATTATTACATGAACAGATATATATATGTACAGATAAACATATGGATTTTCTGTGTACCTAAATTTTTTCTATGTAAATATACACAATTATTGATGCATAAATCATTAAAAAAATTTCCCATATGAATTAAAAAATTCAGAAAATAAATGGAACATGTATGTCAGTTTCTGTATTTCCTGATTTATTTTAATTTATTGAAACATATCTGACTTATGGATTAGATATTCTGAAAAAGTCCAGTTTACATGTAGTACATTTTGTTTCTGCTTTTCTCTCTTCAGAATAATGACTTTTTTTCCTGCTTCTACCTCTCACATCTCTCTTCCATCTGAATATATTATGTCTTTATCTGGATGTTTCCCCCTCTCATTATAGTTTCAATTCTTTTAAAATGGTTTATAATTTTGATTTTCTTTGTTTGGGTGTTTGTCTGTATCTTATATAAGCATACCACTATCCTGCAATGCCCGGAGCTGTCAGAGGAAGGCATCAGTCCCAGCTCCACACCTGTTCCCCGTGTAGCTGTTGGCCCTTTGTGCCTCAGATGTCTGAACTATCCTCTTAGCTAACATGTATTCACTGTATCCTAACTCCATGCATTCAGATCAGCTCAATTTTCCAGTATAGTCTGTTAGACCCTTTACAAGCTGTCACTACTCCGTCTTGCTACTGGATTCCTAAGATAAGCCTTCTAACCTGGCTGTGTCCACTCTCACCTTGCTTTGGATTCCCCAGACCAGCATTTTCCCTGGTAAGTAGGTGATCTTGCCCATTGGGCCTTGAAACTCCTGACATTTGAGCAGCTCCAATTTCCCTGCCCCGGCACCCTGGGTTCTTGTGCTCTTTTAGTCTTGGGCCCAGACCCTCTGTTGTTCTTGGCAACCCAGATTTCAGGACTATCCTCTTAGTACAGAGCTGCCTACTGTGTCCTGATACCCTGCACTCAGACCAGCTCAATTTTCCAATCTAAATGGTTAGACCCTTAACACACTGTCCCCAACCCACCTTGCCTTTGGATGCCTGAGACCAGCCTTCTACCCTGACTGCCTCCACACAGCCTTGCCTTGAACTTCTTGGACCTGCATTCTTCCCTGCTTACTTTGATAGTTCATCCATATACCAGTTTTCCTTGGATTCCTGAGACCAGCTTTCTATCTTTGCCTTTCTACTACTCTGACCTACCTAATACCTAGATCACACTAATACTCTACAAGAGCCTAAAGCACACCTCAACTTACCTGTTATATCTGAGCAAAAAGATATCAAATTACATCAACAATATAAACAAACCAAAATTCAAATAAATGACACGCAACAAACAAGCCACTTGTAATTTAATAAACTCACCTCCCATAGATTCACTCTTCACTATAGCATTAGCATATTCTGCAAAAAAGTTCAAGTTTGTGTGTACTATTTTTCTGAGCTCTGTCAGAGTTCTGAGGAAACTAAAGTTATTTTAAAGTTTACTTTATCACCGATAAAGATTATATCATCTTTTGTTACCTGACATTCCCCTACATAGAGGGTGATATAAAGCACCATTAAAGATTCTGAGAAAAGTCATTGTGCTAAAGTTGATTCCATCCCATGAACCACTTTGTCTACAGGAATCTAAAGCAAGGAGGATTCAGATTGGAAGTGATGAGGGAACATAATGTTTTGTGAGATTTACTAAGAATTTGGACTCAAGAAACAGTATTTACTCGAAAAACATTATAATCCAGAACAGCACAGCAGGTTGCAGGACTGAAGTGAGGCATTTTGGAAGAATTAGAATATTTTGCAATTTTTCAAGGGTGGCCATCGTTTAGATTTAGCAGATGATTTCTGAATTTGGTGACCAGCTACTCTTAAGGTCTCAAGTGCTGCCTATTATGGTCACTGAGAGATACAATGCACCCTGACTTCTTTGTTCATCACATGAGTGCGGGGGGATCATTTTTCTCTTCCTATGTTTTTCAGATGGAACTTCACTTGGTCACTTGCCCTTTACATACTTCCTTAATTACCATAAGAGCTTTCAAATGTAATTATCCTGATTGCACTGAGGTACTAATTTTTATGGTAAGCAGTGTGATTTTAAGGAAAGAGTGGTGTATGATGATGACTTGGAGTAATGGAGAAAGGTAACTGATTTATTCGGAATCAGGAATTTCATGAAAAAAATAAGATAGCAATTCCAATCATTTGTAAAATTCACATTGGTTGGCAAAAACATTCTGCCTAGATTTTTATGGTTGAAGATATTCCTTTAAGTTATTTCAAGTATTAAATAATTTTTATATATAATTGTGCCTTAAGGAAAATAATTTCATAATTAAGTAATGAGCAGAGAACAAACATAGTAGAGAATGTAAGTTAGCAAAAATATTGTGATGGATCTATTGTAGGACTGATAACCACAGCTATAGAAGAATGGATAGTTATTAATGATTGTATGATATGTCATAGCATATATAATTGATTTAATAAATTTCTATTTTCCTTTTTTACTAAAAGCTAGACTTTCCATTGTACATAAATTATTTTTCATATAGCTTCTTTCTTTCCTTAAGCTTCCTTGTACCTCAACATACAATATTTATTTAAAAATATTTTATGTGTATGAATGTCTTTCCTGCTTGCATGTGTGTAAATGCACCCATGTCATATAATAACTGAGAAGGCCAGAAGAGAGTGACAGGACCCCTAGAAATGAAGTTAGGATGGTTGTTAGCTGCTATGATGGGAACTGAACCTAGTTCTCCTGTAAGAGCAACCAGTACCCTCAACCACTAAGTCATCTAATGAGCTCCATAGCATATTTCTTTAATAGTATGGTTCTTACTGTCATAAACTACCTCAGAGTTTTCTTTCATAATTTTTATTATTTTATCCTCTTTTGGAATTTTTTTTTACTTTCCATATATTTTCTAATTAAAATTCTTGTACAAACAAAGTATGATTAACAAGTTTTGTGACAAGTCTCTATATCAGTAAATCTTAAGGTTCATCTGTGATACAATTTTCTAGGTTTTAGGGCTCAGAAACTCAAGTGATTTTAAATAGAGGTGTTTAAATATATATATATATGTATATATATATATACATATATATATATATATATATATATATATTATATACTTTAGAGTTATCCTATACCAAGATTAGACATTACATTCTAGCAAATAAAAATACTAGTAAAGGAAGTTGTTGGACAGTGGGATCCCATATACCTGAAAATATTACAATTGCTTTTGTTACTCACTAGAACTTGCTGGTAAGACCCAGTTGATGAAAACAATGTATGTTGAGTCACAAAACATGGAGAAATCAAACTGATACTTACCTACTTACCTGGAAGTTTCATCCATACTAGATGGTATTTATAGTAACTAGAAGGTACCATGTACCCTAGTGGAAGAGAAAATTAATTATGAATCTATCCATTTGTGGACCCTGGGAGCTATGATAATGACTGGCCTGGCAACATATGCCAATAGTGACATGTACGTTATAGGTGTAAGTAAACAAGCACCCTCTGGTTGTATATAAGGCCTGCTCCATGAGATGGAACTCATACCAATCACCATTATTGCAGCCAAAAAACTTTGGTTAGATAGGTCACAGTCTCTAGAAGGGAACATATTTCTAATAGTCTTCAAAAAACACATAGTACTAAAAAAAGTTAATGACTTTTTGTTATACCCATAAGTTAGAACATCTCTCATACTTCATTAGAGAGGCTTCTTGCAATAGAAGGCAATTAACACAATAACACAACCTAGTCAGTGTACAGAGGATAAGATATTACAGAATGTTCAGCCCTAAATGGTATAAATATATTACTTTCCTCCTCCCAAGTTTTAGTGTTCTTGAAAGACAGGGTGGAAGGATGGCAAGAGGCAGAGATGTTGAATGACTGCAAGGAAACAGTGTCTTCCAAATACCAGTTCCACATATGAACTCACAGCAACTGTATAAGATAGACTCAAGCTCAAGCTAGACAAAATATCAGCTGGAGTAGGGCATGGAATGGGCCTAAAACCACACTTGTAGATGAAATTTTATTGGCATTTGGTAGGGAGAAAAAGAGTCAATTTTCTTTAATGGTATGATGGCCTGGAAGGTCCTCCATGGACCAGGGCAGTTTTCACACCCCAAAATATTTGGGAAGCCAAAATTGGCCTAGAAGGGAACATATTTTTTTCTCTTGTATCATACAAAGAAAAAATAACTTTGAACAATATAGAGAATATTGATAGTTTATCATATAAAATAGATAAAGGGCACAGAATAAGATCTAGGAAATTAGAGACATTACATATAGAGAATGAACAGAGGAATAGTGTAGTCATTTTCCTGTTTATTAACTAAAAGATTTTTTTCAAAATGAAACCGTCACATGCACTAAGGTGTAGACACTGAATATTTTATAGGACATATGAAAAAATATGATTTTATGTTACAAGGAGAAGGCAAAAATATGTACACCAATAGTAAACATTTAAAATAATAATTAAGAGACATTGTTGAAAGTTTTATACAATACATGAACTTGAATCACAGAAGTATTTGGATATGCAATACAATTAGATACTCCTGTTAGAAATGGCATTCTGGCAATAGAGGAGGCAGGATTGAGCATGGACCAATAGTTGCAAAGACAGATGATTTATAACAATGCAGTCAATAGATGGCGGAGAAATAGCAGTGACAAGTAAAATGAAAGTGCAAGGATGGATGTGAAAGGTTTTCAAGAAAAATCACTGGCCCTCAGTGATAGGTTCCTGCGGTGAAACTAACAAATATTAAAAAATGATATTTATTATTAATTATGTGTATTACTTTTAGAATGGCTGTTGAAATTTTTTCAAGGTTATCTAAGCACTAGAATCAATTCATCATATTATTGGATTGGGCATGAAAAGGAAAATGGTCCTTTACCTGGAAGGAATCTCCAGTATCAGGAAATAAAAGCTTATCATTTCTTTTGCTGTAATAAAGAAACACTATACACCATCAATATTTAAAGAACTTAATTCATCATCAAAAGACATTTACATAATTAGTCATTAATGCTTTCAGTGATAAACAAAGGGAACATTTAATTTGCTTATTCATTTGTAATATGCCTATTGACAAAGCCTTCTCCCTATCTTAGAAGACAAATTTTAGTGAATATATTAAGAACAAAATTACATAAAAATAAAACAAGAAATGCACATGAAAAAAGATGATGACTTTTTTGTTGTTGACCTAGAAACTTAAAGGACTCACCCCTCCACAGAATAGACATGAAGTTTTGAAACTTAATTTTTGGTTTGATTTATTTTTGCATTTGTATTGTTTTTTTATAATTTAAGTTTTCAAAACTATTTTGTTTATTACCTTAATTTTATGTGTATGAGATCATTGCTTGCTTGTATGTAAGGTCATGCATGCCTTGCAATGCCTGTGAACATCAGAAGAGGGCACAGGAAACTCTAGAACTTCAGGTAAAGACAGTTGTTAACTGCCATGTGGGGGCTGGAAACCGAACCCGGGTCCTCTACAAGAGAGGCCAGTGCTCTTTACCTGTTGAACCATCTCACCAGCTCCTATAATTTGTTTTTTCAAACTCTTTGTGAGTTTCACAAATGCGTACTGTATATACATTATTTCCACTCTTTCTTCTCCCAAGTCCATCTCCTTCACACCATTCCCTTTCACCTTTGTGACCTTTTCATTAATTATTGTGTATAAAACCTACTAAATCCATTTAGTGCAGCTTGTTTGTACATGTGTTTAAGACTGAGCACTTGGGAGTGCATAATGTATTAGGTAGCTCCTTTGTGCAGAATACTGATTCTCCACCTTTCAGAAGCCAGGCATTGTTTGCCTCTAATTTTTCATCTAGGAGTGGGATCCGATCTTGCTGAATCCCCCCGTATACAGTTGCATGTCAGCCAGTATTGCTATTGAACAGGTCTTGGTTAGGCAATTGTATTGTTGAGATTTCATGGGTGCAACTGCCATGTCATGTCTGGAATCATTATCTAGCACCACGCATCTTTGTGCTCTGGCTCTTACAATGTTTTCTTTCCACTTACAGGATATTTCCAGAACTTTTAGTATAGGGGTTGCATTATGGCTATATCAGTTGAGGCTGGGCATGGCCACTTATTATTTGCATTTAACCACTTACATAACTCTGTAAAGTCTCATATGTTGTAAAAATAAGATTTTTTTTTCTTTGTGGTTAGAGCTACACTTACTTGTTGATATAAGGATGAGTATTTAAAATACAGTTAAAAGTAATATTGGTTTAGGAAAATGGCAGTGGTAGGTTCTCCTATGGGATCTATAACTTCTTCATAAATGGGCTTTTGACTAGGGCTAGAGTACCAGCCATAAATTCTCTCCTATTGAGTGGTCCTTAAGCTTGATTAAACAACTGTTGGCCATATCCAAGATAAGGAGTGCTACTATCACAACTGCTGTTTGGTCATTGTGGTTTGTAAGCTTCATAGGTGGGCAGGACTGTTGGTTGTTTTTCTTCTTTGGTAACTTGCATAATAACTTCTGATATTATGAGAGTTATTCTTTAAGGAAGATGCTTCCATATCCTTTCCAACTGAATTCTTCTATGTCCTGTATCCAAAGCATGTAGTGTCCTCTGCACTGGAGTCTCATCTTCAAGTTATGAGTGGTGTACCAAGAGCAATGTCAATAGCCTATATTGTTTTGGGAGTTGCTAAAACTACCCTAGCCAGCAATTTGATGGGAAGGGTCCAATAAAAATAAAAGTACTAGGCATATGAGAAAAGTACAGATGTAAATTTTGTAAGGCTCTGAGTCTTGTATAGAATGAGGCTTAACCTACAAACTTTCTTTCCTGTATGGTTGCACATATGATGGAGATCTAGACTCAAAGCGATAAAACAAAGTCCAGGAGCACTGAACTTCTTTATTCACTTCTTGTCTCTTTCTTATAATAATTATGATGGTCTTTAAAGGAGAAAATCATCATTCATCCAGGGGAAAAAGAAACTAGAATTCTAAAAAGACCATGGCTCTTGTACATTCAGTGTTTATTGCATATTTCCTGGGAAGCATGTGGAAATTAAAATGTCTTTGGCTTCTAAAATTAATATTTTGATATAATAGAGATCACGAAATTCAGGAATCTGAATTTTTAGCAACATCCCAATGAATATTATGTCGAAACAGTAGAAAACACAACTTCACAGGTACTTTAATGAGTGTTCCTATTTGCAAAACAGTAAGTGAAGTGGTTTGAATGCAGTAGGTAGTAGAGCCTATATCAAAATCAGATTTCAGTATCTGTCTCATATTAACGTAGCAGCTATGTGTTGTGTGGAATGAAATGCATGCCAAACCTGACAGAGCTTGCCATTATTCTGTAGACTTGCCTGGGCATTGAAGACATCCCTGTCAAATATTTGCTGTTATGAGCCCATCCTTAGTTTATCACACTGGAAGCAACACTTGGGAGCTTGGCTGTTTAGGACTCATCATTTTGTGGTTAAACAACATTTATTAGAGAAACTTTACAGGATTTACTTAATTTACACTTCCATAATTGACTATTTACAAGGTCAGAAGCTATCATCTAGAATTGAGTCTTTTAAAAAAAAAATTAAACACAATCTAATAGAATTTCATAAGTTTTACATTGCTCGTTTTATAATTTTGAATAAAGTCATCCCAAATAAAATATCTGAAAAGAATGCACAATTTGAACTAATTTGTGGTCTTTCACTGGTTTTGTTGAAATATAACATTGGTATTGACATTATAAATAATTGTTCTTTCTGAAATAGTACCTCTAATAATGTGTCAGGGAGATATTTTTTTTTTGTCTTCAAGGGGACAAAGCTACATTTATAAAATGTTTATATTACAGTATTAGGCATCTGTTTCTCCATTTTGGTAATAAATTTATTAGATGTCAAATTTTTTTATTTCAATAGAGGAAAAATTAATACAATTTTTGTGTTATATTATTGGAACACTACAATATGTATTGCAATGCTACAACTTAACTATTTATTATGAACAACAAGAAAAAGAGTTGATGAGATTAAACAATAACTTTTAGTATAAGCAGAATTTTTCATGTCTGTAGGACTATTATTCTAATACATGTTTGGGGAAGTGCATGGAGTTATTATGGATCAGAATTTTACTCTGTTAAAAATGTTTAGAGTCCTCTTTCTCTCTTAATTAATCTCAAACGTTCACTGATTATCTCTCCCTGTGCAAAAATATGAAATCTTTGATATTCAATTTGATTAATTAGATTAATGGGCTAAGAATTAATTACTGCTACTATAATCAGATAGGATTTAGACTTTGGTTCTCTCAGGATAATACACATAAATACTAACAGTCAATGGTCATATGCATATAGCATCTTTTAAATTAATTTGTAATAATTATCATATGTTGACTCAGTTTTTAAAGAAGTATTATTCTATGACAAAATGTATGCATCAAAGCACATTTTTTAAAAAGCACATGATGTTTTAAGTAAAATTATTTTATGTCCTTCTAATTAGTAAATAGAAGATTAATCAAATTAAAAATAGTTTAGATCTTAGACTAGATGACTTGATTGAATTTATGTCATAATGATATGGCATTCTATACATAAGATACTAAAATTAGATTCAAGACATTTAACAAGGTTAAAAACAAAATGGAGCTGGAAATGGGATTATCACAGAAACAGATACCATAAGTTTGATGGTTTGTCAGGGGTGGTTCAGAACTTTGTTATTAAGGGGAAGCGCAAGAAGAGAAACCTAGTTATTTACAATGTTCCTAACCGTTTTAAAGTTAGGAATAAAATGTTTGTGGTTAAAATCATGCCAATATATTTTCAGTTAATGTTCTTATCTCTTCAAAATTACTACATATGTAAAATTCATGAGTGTACTATACGGTATAATATAAAGCTGGGCGTGGTGGCATATGCCTTTAATTCCAGCACTCCAGAGGCAGAAGCAGGTGAATCTCTGTGCTGCACAGTGAGTTCCAGACCAGCTGTGGCTACAGAGAAACTGTGTTTCAAAAGGATATAGAAAATTTTTAAAAAGTATAATATAGAATTGCAGTATTGAAAACACTAAAATATGTCAGTATACAGGTAAGGGTTAATATTCAAAGTCCAGTGAAGATTTCCAAGCCTCGTTTACCAAAGCAACCTACAACTGTGACACAGCTTGATATATATATATATATATATATATATATATATATATATATATTTTTTTTTTTTTTTACCTTTTTCCTATTAGGAGTGTTATTCTAAGAATTTAAACCACTAAAGTTTGAGATTGAAACAGAGTAATGTCTGTAACTCTAAACAAAATTTAGAGTTAAATCTAACGACACCCCAATAATGTACTTTATATTCCCCACTTTTCCATTAGAGAAAGAACTGAGAGTTCCTTGCAAGGTGACCAGGAAATGGTGCACTTGCTGTACTGGAGGTATCCAGAAAGGGCTGCTACCTCACTTGGGGAATGTCAGAACTGAGGCTTCATCTAAGAATAGAATGGAAAATCACACCAACAGTGATTCCATGGTATCTTAACTTCTTTCTGATTTTCCCCCTTATTTTGAAAATAGTTAGATGGAGCTTGAATTGGATACCTTCCGTTGACAACTTGACACGCCTGGGAAGAGGGCGCCCCAATTAGGAAACTTCCTCTATCAGATTGGTCTGAGCACTCTTCTGTGAGATATTTTCTTGATTGCTGTGTGAGGTGGAGGTCCCAACCTACTTCGGGTTATACCACCACTGGGCAGGTGGACCCCAGTTTTGTAAGAAAGCCTGCTGAGCACAGGTCAGAAGAACAAGCTCGTAAGCATCATTTCTCCACGGCTTCAGCTTCTATTCCTCTCTTCAGGCTCCCTCATTGATGGACTAGAAATCAAATGAACCCTCCTCCCACCCCCAACTTCATTTGGTCATAGTATTTTATCAGAGCAATAGAAAGCAAAAAACTAAAGAAATAAACATTTTAAAATTTCCAAGATCTAAATTCGTATGATGCAGTGATTAATATAGCTTTTGTTTGACTTGGTATTCAGAACTGTAGAGAAGCAAGACAGATTAAAATATAAAGGGTAAGAACAACTTTTAAGCATTTACAATGAGTTAGTAATAAACTTTAAACAAAATACTGTAACTTTTTATTTCTCAAGAATTTCATGTCTCCTCTAAACAAAAAAGTAATACTTAGAAAAAAATAATCCATTATAGTGATTTTCTCTCAATTCCACAGGCTAAGTAATATGGCCTATTATAACATATTTTCAGTCTTACATTTCTCCTACTTAACTCTTCAAATGTACATGATTCAGACTACAGAGTTGGGTCAGTGATTAAGAGCACTGGCTGCTTGTGTAGAAGACCAGGATTCAATTCCCATCACCCACACAGCAGATAATAACCATTTGACCCATCTGTAACTCCAGTTGTAGGGGAATCCAATACCTGTTCTGACCTCCACAGACATTACATGACATGGGTACACTTACATACATGCAAGTAATATGTTCATACACATAAAATAAAAATACTAAATATTTTTAAATCTACAGGGTTCTATTAACTAGCCATTCTTCTAAAAATCTTAATCATGACAAATCATAACAAAGATGGCAATTTCTGCTCTTAGTTCATAAGTTCTTTTATAAATATTTTAACATTAGAAACAAAAAATACAAAGCATATATATTATTACAGGTATTATTCTTTGATCTCAAAATCTTCCCTTTGCATTTATGTTATGTTTTCAATAGCTTTCATGTATACAAAATATTTCTAAACATATGTGTATCCTGAGAAACATTGAATAACTCATTAATTATTCAAGAGTTTGTAGATCTATACACACGATAAGAAAAGTAATTAATCATTAATGGTCCTTGCTTAAATGCATTACAATAAGTATTTACTTCTCACAACTGAAGAAGGAAAATATAGATTTTTCCTATTTAAAAACTTCTTTTTTATTCCATTCACTTAAAAGTCAGTTATGTTTAGTGATCAAAGCTGTACTCTGTCAAGAGTCTGTGGCCTTCATTCTTTGCTTTAAATAAATTAATTTATGAACTTCCATATAATTTCCTAACATTTTATAGCTATTTTCAATTAGAAATTATGTCTACTGATACTGTCTTATAGACATTATATTCTCTATTTTTCTCTTGAGAAGAATCTCACTATGTAGCCCAGACTGACTTTGAACTCATGATCTTATAGTCTTTGCTGCTTCCTCCAGTGTTTGGAATATAGAAATGTATCGCCATTCTTCACTAATATATATTAAATATAATATAAATAGAATATATTATCATGTTTGTGATACATAGGTTCATGTGTACATATGTGTGTTCATATGTGCAGAAGTGTAAGCATATATGAGTACATGCATGTATAGAGGCAAGAGGTCTAATTTGGATATTCCTCTATTAGTTCCAGTCTTTTATTTTTTAAGGCAATGTCTCTTACGGAACCTAGAACTCAGAAATTCAGCAAAACTATCTGTCCCACTGGCCCCAAAGCTTTTCCTGTCTCTGCCTTCTTAGCATTAGTATTACAGGCTCATCCCTCCACACCCAGATCTTTACTGGGGTGTTAGAGAGACAAGCACAGTTCTTTATGTTTTCACAAGTACTTTGCCGACCATCAATGGTTTGTTTACTCTTTTCTTGCATTATAGCACATGCATGATATTGATAGTTATAGATATTTTTAAGTGCCAAACCAGACATAGTGAAAGTACATATCTCATGTGATCTTCAGGGCTAACTCCTGTAGCATTTCACAAACTTCAGTTTAATGATGTTATTCTTATTTACATGAGTTATGAAAACACAAGAAAGTGCATTAAAAACTTACTTGCTAATATATTAGTTATCTTTTGGGGTCAAATAATAGCAACAATGTGGTTATAAGATTTGTAGGTTTTGAATAATTTGGTTGTCTAGAAAAATCATGGAATTATAATTCTGGGTTTCAGTAAGTAGTGAAGGTGATTAATTTCTTGAATCTTTTCTTGAGATACATTTTTTTTGCCTGTTCATACTTATGAGTCTTTCAATGACATTTTCCAATTGGGAAATCTTTTCCCATCCCTTGTAAATTTTCATCAAGTATTAAATGCTTTAACATGCATTCCTAGATGATTACTGACCCCCATAAGACAGACAATGAAAGACAGTAGGAAATGAAGCCTACGCAAGATTACTTGCTATTACCATAAAAATTTGATGAGATGAAATATTTAAATAATTAAATAACATAATTATGAAATGCAGATTTAAATGGTATGTTGAAAGTTTATATGAAAACCATGTAAATCACAAAGTGGAGAAAGGAAATTAATTTTTAAGTTATTTAGCTGTATCTCATAATAAGAGCTACGGAGAAACTAAGGAAAAGTTTATGTTACTTTTTTCAAAAATATTTATTATTTTATTTTATGTGCTTGCATGTAGGTAGTTGCACTTATGTCAAACAGTTGTCATACATGGATGTTAGAAGTGGGTGTCGGATCCCCTGGAACTGTAGTTACAGACAGTTTTTGGCCCGCATATGGGTGCTGGGAATCAAACCTGGATCCTCTTCAAAAGCAGGGAATGTTCTTAACATCTGAGCTATCTCTCTTGCCCTGAAAGTTTTGTGTTATAACTGTCCATTTTTTAGGGACTAGAGGGATAGATAAATGGATAAGAACAATGAGTGTTTTTGCAGATGAACATGGTTCTGTTCCTAGCACCCACACAGTGGCATAAAACTGTGTGATTTCAGACCCAGGGAATCCAATGATGTCTTCTGTACTCCACTGTCAAAACATTTATACACATGAAATATAAATAAATTAGTTAAAATACCATTTATGGAAGCCCATTATATATATGGATTATCTAAGGTTACAGTTTATTTAAACTATCACATGTATCTGCTGTATGAAATTTCTTTCCTCACTGCCTTGGATATTATCAATGGACAGATTATTAAGCAAGAACAAAGGCAGGAAACATATCTTTTATGTTTGAAGTTCTTAGTATGTACAATTCAAAACATATACAAATAAAAACAAAGTTCTTTAATTAATGAAAAATTACTTTAGTATAACTTGCAAGCTCTTTTTCAAACCCATAAATCCAGTTAGCTTTAAACCTGGGGATGGGAAAACAGTCAAAATTCAGATCTCTATGATTTCTGCTGTCAGATGTCACTCTTATTATATTTCACATAATATGTGGCCAAATCTTAATGTCATCTGCAAGATAGAAAACTTCAGGCAATAAGTTTAAAATATTTTAATTAGTTTCAGTTTATTTAAGCTTAGAAATCAAAAATCATATCCCATATATCAGTATTTTATAAGTACTTTTCATTTGAGTTGCTTAGTGAAATTTTCTGTTATTTGCCACTATTTTAAGTTAAGTATATTTCCAACTTTATCTGTACACGTTATTGTAATATAAAATGGCAGTGTTGCTGAATTCTAATAGTATGTTTGGAATTTGAAAATAACCAACTGTAGTGATGATGAATAACAAAAGATAATATCCACTTGTTAAGGGGATCCTCTGAGTTTCTCTAAGCATACTCAGTATGCGATAGTTCACCTGGCAAAGCTTTTGTCTGCCAGTTCTTCTGGACACTGGGGCTGGATAATTGGCACGGCTGGTTATGTTTAGAGCCATTACCTGTCAATTCCTAGTCTCAAGGTAGCAGAAATAGTATTCATTCTACACAGTTGTTATCAAACTGGTAAGTAAAATCTGAGATTTAGCGAAGTTCTCTAAATTAAAACACACATGTACAAGTTCTAAGTCAGAGGAAATTAGATGCCCTCACATTCCTTCATTTATTTTGATTGGTACAGGAAGAAAAGATTTGCTTACATAGCAAGTCCTTCTAAAACTTTCTTTTCATGTGCCCTAGAGAGTTAACGATGCACTTATATTCAGTAAAGAAGTTATATTAACCAAACTTTTAAAGCATCTGTATATGGGCTCCCTCTATGAAGGTAATGGAAAGAGGCTTTATTTTGGAATCAATATCCTTGTTTAAAGACTTTATAGTTTCATGGAACTCAGTTAAAAACAACCTCTCAGAAAAAGAAACACAATAAGTAAATGAACAAGAGTAGATACCTTACTGTTTCTCTTTTCTTAATATAAGGTAGAAGCATCAAAGTAGAAAGCCCTCAAGCATGAGCAAAAGTCAAGTGCAACCACTAGCCTACAGGGTTATCTCTCTGACATTACCTTTGACGGAGAACCAAGCTAGCTTTTGAGGAAAATAATAAACTTCAAAAAGCAAAATAATCATTTAACATAAACAAACATATTTTAAGTATCATTTTAAGGGTCAGAAAAGTATGCAATTTTGACCTGTCTAACAGAACCATTAACTATTGCACTAAATTCTGATATTTATGCTATTGCAGGTACATCTTCCATTTAAAGTTATCAAAATCAAGGAAAAACACATACCCAGGAAAAATAAAGTCTAAACTCTAAAATTTCCTTCTGAAGTCATAAACTTATGCAACTCATGAAAGCACATGCTATGCATGAAGGTCTGTTTCTGGTTTTTCAGACAAAGAGGGATCAGATCTATAGACTTCTGAGGTTGCAGAACTGTTTCTAATGCCTTAAGATTTTAGAAGGCTAGGAACAGGAGAGAAAGCTCAGCATTTAAGAGCACTGACTGACTGCTCTCGCAGGGGACCTAGGTTCGATTCTCAGTATGTACATGACTGCTAACAATAATCCATAACTCCAGTTCCAGGGAATCTAACACCCTCTTCTGACCTCCATGGGAGCTCTTACATGCATGCAGGCAATGAACTCATACACACAAAATAAAAATTAAAAAAACATTAGTAGTCTAATCTGTCACATACCTCATGGCTATCACCCGGTAAATGGGGCAGACACAGGTCGGTGCTCCTCTTCCTCCTTGTGATTAACCCTGTCCCCAGCCTGTGGGGAGGGGAGCTTGAGAGAGATTGGGCGGGTGGCTAGCCCCAACCCAGATCCCCAGCGTGACACAGCAGAGATCCTAAAGGCAAAACCTGGACCCCCATTGGGTCAAGAAGATTCTACAGATGGCTTCTTCTGGTGTTACAGCTCTTTATTGTGTTACAGCTCTTCTGCACAGCAGGGAAATTGCTTTACAGTGCTCAGGCATGCTCTTATATACAGTTCTCCAATCAGGCACACTTCCTATTTCTTAACAGCCTATCACATTGCGTTATTTTCAAGCCTTGTATTAGCATCATTGGCGGTTACATGGGAGGTTACATGGCAAGCAAACCTACCAATCACTACAGAGGTAAAAGGATGCCTTACTAGCATACAGGTTTCTTTTTCTTATGGCCCGACATAATCAACCTGATTTGTGCAGTTGCACACATTCCATTATTTTATACTGTATAAAATAATCAGATTCTTGAAGACTATCAGAACTAAATGAGGTATTACATTTTTCTCTGACCCAAACTCCTTTCCAGTTTTATGTGACTACCTTGGAATTAGATGGAGATTTACATCTATTTTCATAGATGTAAAGTTTTTATAGGAATATTATCTTTATAATTTGAGATGTCATGATCCCAAGACTAAGCATCATAGAGCAGTAGTCCCTTAAATAGAATTTCATAAATAATTTCATTTTGGTTTATGAAAAAAACTTTGAGGGACACAGTAAAACAATAAAGGTTTGGGTTTGGATTTTTACATTTTATTTTTTCTCATGCTCTCCAACTCTTTTGGATATTGACATTATAAACTGCATACAAGTTTCACTGTGATTGGCAGGTAAGGTGACATTCTTAGGTTGCTTGGAGTGCAGGTTACACAAAAGAATTAGACCTGATTCTCTAAGTTACACTTTGAAAACATTAAATTAGCTCTTCCTAAGTCTATGTTAACTAACTCTTATGTGTTATTTCACAATTTTAAATATTTATTTTTGAAATTTATGTTATATTTCAATTTGAGTTAGTGAGAAAATTTGAGATTTGAGATGAATCTATATTTCTTATACTATCAGTGAGATGTAAGATAGATTAGACTTGAATAACATAATGGAAATACAGAAAAGCCTCATTTTCATTTCTAAAAGCATTTTATTTATGAACTACATGGTTTTGGGTGACCTCTATAGTTTCTGAAGCTCCTGGATTCTAGTTGTATTGTTAGACATAAATCTTTGCATTTCTCACAAAAACAGTGAGAGGACTATGTAGTATTCAGCAAGGTTGGATCTTTCAAAACTGTAAGAAAGCAACAACAAAAGTAGTATGGTAGATGTCATGAGACAGAGAACCGACACTCATGATGCAATCGGTGTGTTTGTAGTTTTGTAATTATTTTTACATCTGAAAAGACTAGTTTTTCTTTCTCCATTGTCACTAGTATGTGACTGTATTAGCAAACATACCTTTCATGTAATTTGACTCCTTGTGAATTAACTAGGATAGGAATATACAAGAATATTTGTGGTTTTCCTCTCATCCAGTAAATTATCTTGAGGGATTAGGAAATTTGTATGAGGCAAACAACACATTGGCATTTAGACACTTTAAATATGCATATTGATATTATTAAAGATAAATGACAGAATTCTTAGACAACACAAAATAAAATGTCACTTGGGTTGATTTCCTTCAGGATAATAAAGAGTCCCGTGAGCTTCTGAGATTTTATGTAGAGATGGAGCATGCTGGTTCAGCTGCAGTGCAGGGACACTGAGATATACTAAGTATACTACAGATGTGGAAAGATTCAGGTTTGATTTAGTTTGTCTTCTTAGATATGAAAATAATTAAGTAAACCTAGGTTGACTATATACATGAAGGCATACTGCTTCATACTTTAAAGTCTTGCCATTTTTTGCATCAAGAAAAATGAAGCCTGGGAGATATATTTACATCAGCTTTATATGTTTTCAAATGGAAGAGATAAAGGAATCAGTCTTCAGTGTGCATTGTCTAAAGTGCACTATTTAAAGAGTTGCCCTTATCATTGCTTTTAATTATTCTTGACATTTTTCCCAGTATACCATGGGGTACTTCTAAGTACATAAATGACCACTTAGAAGTGATGGCAAGCTCATTATCTATATTATTTGAAAAATTGCGATACTATAGATGAAATACCAATTATCAAAACTGGTAATAATCATAAAAGTGAAAATATTTCTTATAAATGATTCTCAGAAACTCATACATCATTGTCATCACCTTTGGTATTGACTCTGTAATTATAAACAGCAGCAAGACAAACGGGCAAGGTGACACGTCTTTGATTTCAGCACTTGGGATGCAGAAGCAGGTAGATCTCTGTGAAATCAAGTCCAGTTTAGTCTACATAACAAGTTCTAGGCCAGATGGAACTACAAGAAGACCGTGCCTCAAAAAGACAAAAAATACAATAAAACAAAAAATACAGTACAAAGACAAATACAGAAAATGTGCTTTAAGTGAATTTCACGATAAGAAACTTACTTTATGAAATAGAAACACATTTTGCCAGAGGTAGTGGCACATGTCTGTAGTCAGTATACAAGAGGGAGAGTCAGGAGTATCCCAATTTCCAGGTAAGCCTGAAATACATAATGTGAAACTTTCTCAAAAATTCATGGCGAAGCATTTAGCTCAGCAGTAGAATATTGTCTAGCATGTGCAAAGCCTGAGTCTGAGCACCAGAACCAACTATAAAAATAAATTTAAAAAAATCCAACCAATCACTTTCAGAATCAGCACATATAATGGTTTTGAAATTTGACTTCTTATATGTAAAACAAATATGACAATTATCTTCTTTTTGTCAAAATTTGAGAACTATCATGATGATTGTTTATAGTTTGTTCATGTTAAAAATAAACATTGATTAATTTTAAGCAATGTTAAAAACAGAGCTGTAATTTTGACATTTTAAACATAAAATTTGATCATATTATTCCAGTGAATTTATATGTTACAAAGTCATTTGTACTTCAACTTTTCCGATTTCAGGCAGAGGTAAACTTGTGAAAATAACAATCCCAGTTTTAATACTGAAAATGAAATTGATATTTGTTCAAAATGTTGCAACAATGGGGTAAAAATATTTTCCTGATTTACTACCATATCTTTATTATTCAATAAGTTCCCTTAATTGGAAAATTATGCTAATGAATCTATGAAGTAGCTGATTTTTCATAACTTTATAGATTGAAGCAAATTATCAATTGAATCAACCAAAGTACTCCATTGACAAACTGTAACAATATGTGTGAAAATAGTTATGAGCTAATTACGCTGCTAGAATATCATATCTCCATCTTCCTTTCAGGATCTCTACATCTGTGCTACTTAGTGTGATGGTCAAACCTCATTCTCAACTTGACTAGAATTTGAGTCACCAGAGAAACATGATACTGAATGTGTATGAGACTTTCCAGAAAACTTTAAATGAAGATGTGTCGCCGTCCAGCGGGACAGAAGGAGCCGCACACTGGTTCAGTCTTCAAAAACAGGAACCTTTATTTCTTTTATGCACAGCCTTATATATTGTCCAGTTACCAATCATCGTTTGTTGCTCTCCAGAAGCACCCCTTATCCCTTCTCATTGGACAAATGGTCTCACATAAGCCTCATGCCATCATCATGCAATCATCACGCACTTAATTAGACTCATCCAGTCCTGCCTTTGGACGGCTGCCAGCCGCCATCTTAAGGCCGCAACTCCCAACAAAAATGGAATATTTTTCCTGAATGTAGTGGCATGGTCACATAATCACAATGTGTTATTGTCCTCAACTAAATAAAAAGGAGAAAGCAGGCTAAGCCTGAACATTCATCTCTCTCTGCTTCCAGACTGCGGAAGGATTGTGATACCTGCTTTAGACTTCTGCTGCCATTTCTCCATCAGGTTAGACTGTACCCTGGAGCTCTGAGCCAAAATAATTCCTTCTTCCTTAAGTGGCTTTCATCAAATATTTTGTCACAGCAGTGAAAAAAGTAACTAATACATTTAGCATCTCAACTAAGCCAAGGAATTAAATTGGGGCAAATACATATTAGGAGTGATTTTAGTTGGTTCAAAGGTATTTAATGGAAAAGTGATTTAATGTGAAGCACAGTCTTGGTTTTTGTGAGAGTAGGTACAATGTAAACTCTGCACCAAATATTGGTATATTGATATTAGAGTGTGCATGAGAAGAAAGCTTGCATACTAAGAACATTCTGTTCTTCAATCTAGTTTCATCCATATAAAATAATAATATAGATAAATGTGAATATATGAGTGATTCAGATAAAATGCATTGCTATAGCATATTTTTGAATTTACTGATAAATGTTTGCAATTAAATAATGTAATAATAGAATGTTTGAAAAACCCTGTTTCAGAAGACGATCTTCTGACTTATACACAATGATAGGAACAACTCTGGATTTTCAGTATAGCTAGGAAATGTCTTTGAATAGCTTTAGGATGAAGGAACCAATAAAGATTTGATACTTCAAATTTTGCCCAAATTTGTTTCTAGTGTTAAAGTCTCTCTTTCATGATTTCTTCAAGATAGTTGTATTAGTGAAGCCTTTGTCAGAAAAAATGTGGTGTGTGTGTGTGTGTTTGTGTGACAAATACACGAATATCTCTGTCCTTATTATAAAATAAATAAGAGAGAATGGAAAAGAGAGAGGGGGAAATAATGAAATGGGAGAGAGGGGGAGAGGAATGGAGAGGAGAGAGAACATGCAAATTGGTAGTACTGGTACTGAGATTTTCAGAGGAGTTAGTCAGTAGCTCAGTGCTGTCCTCTAAGTATAGCTGCTGTCCTTGCCTGTAATACCGATGTTTAAATCAGGCCGTTGGAAGTGAAGAGGGACTGTAAAGTGAAGGTGAACAAGGACAAGTTACAACTCACAAGTATAGTAGTCAGTTGTCACTGCCTTTAACCTCACTGATATGGGTGTCCAGGGAAGAAGCCAGTGTCCTCTGTTATCTTGCTAAACACAGAACTGATCTTGCCACCTAAGAAGCAAAAGGTTGAGCATTTGCAGGCCAACTGTGAGCTCTCATCATTGAGATGAGCCAGCAGATTAATCTGCCTGAACTATAAAATGACTACTGCTTCACTTCTGTAAATCGAGCATTGTGCAAAAATCTCTTTCATGGCCTATTCTAATCGGAAGTATACAGGATGCATAGTTCAATCCAGCCAGGATGACACAGTACAAAGCCTGTACAATAGTCACTATGAAGATGAACTATGATTCCCTCTCTGAGACATAAACAATTCATAGAATCTCTGCTCACAGAGCAGGGCCACATTCTGAACAGGTATGGACTGTATGATTTGTAGCAGACCCACAGCAGGTAAGATAAATACGGTCTGAGTGGTAAATGGTTACAGAACTCTAAGGCAAGTACAATTTCAGTTCTCAGATACACAATTAATATCTATTCAATTGATTTCTTAAGGAGTAAATTAATATAAGGCAATATGTTATTTAGATTCATTTAAAATGTAGTGGCTGAAGTAATCTCTTGACTACTTAAGCAATAGAACATGAAAAGCAATCCATAGCTCAGATTAATGCAGTCCCAGGTCTCCTGCAATCTCCAGCAAAATGATAGTAGCTATTTTTACTTTATGGTGTGCTATGTCTTATTATTGTTATGACATAATGCTTTTTTGTATTTATTTAGTTTGTGTGTCTATATGTTTGTGTATTTACACATGCCATAGTGTGCATGTAGTGATTAGAAGACCTCTTGGAAAAGCTAGTTCTCTTCTTCCTTTACCATGTGAGTTTGGGAATTGAACTCAGGTTGACAGGTGGGTGCCAAGTGCTTTTACCAGCTGAGTCATCTTGCTTACGTACAATGAGGATTTATTGTATTAATACTTGTGTTCTAGTCCTAAAACCAAATCTAATGCCAAAATCTATACTAATTGCACAGTTATACGGAGTACAAAATTATATTTTCAATTATACAATTCAAGATTTGTAAATAAAATTGTGTAATTTATTAAGAAAAGCCTAATTTCAAAGCTTGTAAATAATAAAAGTGATATATTAATCAGATATGTAACACTCACATATATAAAAATTTTCATAATTTTATTTGCAAAGGTAGATATACATTGCAATTACTTCTCTCATACAGAAATTGGAAGCATTTTATAAAAATGCACAAGAATGATGTACAGAAACTTGGAGAAATGTAACACAATGTATTTTTAAAATTTACTTCTAGTATCTTACCTACAATCTAGCTATGAAGGTTATCAAGCCATTCTGCCTCATGTACTTCTTTCTTTAATCATTCACCCATATTGACATTATAAATGAAAGGTATTTAGGATTGTGTTTTCAATGCTCAGCACGTCTGTAAGGAACATGTGCAGATATATTTCTTCTGCTCTGCTCTTCAGACTCTAGTACTTTACTTTCTTCTTTCAACTTTTAGTTGGTTTCAACACAGAATATTAATATTCAGATATCTGTCTTTATGTGCTAACGTACCTGGACTGCATTACAAAACCTGATCAATTCTAATTACATCTATTTTGCTTTAAATGAAATAATTTCATTTTCTTTATGCTGAATTTTACTCCATTGTGTACATATGAATCAACAGACAGAAAAATGAATGGAAGGCAGATAATGATTTTGTAATTCATTCATCTGTTCATGAGCATCCATGCTGAGTCTACATATTAGCTATTGCAAAAAAAAAGCTACAAAAAATGGAAATGCAAGCATCCCTTTTGTGTGGTGACTTTATTGTTTTCAAATATATATCCACAAGTGATGAAATTGCATAATACAATTGTATTTTGAATATTTGAGGAATGTTCTTTATTTTATTTATTATTTTTATGTGTATGAGTGTTGTGCCTACATGTATGTAAGTGCATCCATGTCTTGAAATGCCCAAAGAGTTCAGAGATGATGTTAAATTCTTTTGGAACTTGAGTTATGAGCAGATGTTACTTGCCATGTGAGTACTGGGAAATGAACCCAAGTCCTTTCCAAGAGCAGCCAATACTCTTAATGGCTTAGCCATCTCTCCAGCCCCTCAGGAATCTTCTTATAATCCAAGGTGGCTTTAGGAACTTACTTTCCCACCAATAATATATAATGGCTCTGTTTTTCCTACAACCATACCTTTTTTTGGTCGTTTGCTTTTTTATTAAAAAAAATTCACTTTTATTTATATAAGATAATATTTCCCTCTAGTTTAGATTTCTATTTTCCTCATATATTAAAGTTATTGAGCAATATTGATATAAGTATTGATCATTTGGATTTATTTTTGAAAGGTATGTATTTTGATCATTAATCAGTTTTGACTGAATTCTTTGATATTCTCCATGCTTGAGTTTATTTATTTATTTATTCATTTATTTATTTATTTTGCTATTTTTGAGACAGTGTCTCTCTGTAGTCAGATTTGGCCTACCACTCAATATGTAGACCAGACTGACCTGGATCTCACAGAGATACATCTGTTTCTGCCTCTGCAGTGTGGAGATTAATGACATGTACCACCACCATGCCTGGCTTCAGCTTAATTTCTTTACATATTTTGAATATAATCTTTCTTTTCAATGAATAAAAATCAAAGGCTTTCTCTCATTCACTAGACAGTGTGCATGCTAAATGTCCTTTAATATGCAGAAGGCTTTTAGTTTGATTTAATCAAATGTGTCCATTTTTGCATTTGTTTCCTGTGCTTTCCAGTTCTGCCCAGGCATTCATTGTCTGTATCAGTATCTGGGAGTCTTTATTTGTCCATTTAGTACTTGTAAAATTTTAAGACTATTATAAAATCTTTGTTCTATTTCCAGTTGGCTATTGTATAGAATGAAAGCTGGTGTTCAAATTTTTGTCTTCTACATCATATTTAGCTTTCTCAGAATCATTTGTTAAAACAGACAGACCATTCTTTCCCCAAGATATGCCTTTCAGTACTCTGAAAGACTCAGTTGGTTGATTTGTGGCTACATTTCTGAGTTTTCTAGTCTTCTCTGTTGTTTTACTTGTCTGTTTTAATTTCTATCCCAGTTGTGATTTTTCTGAGTATTCTTTGAAAATGGTTCTTGTGATATTTCTACTTTAAGTATATTTTTGCTCAAAGTTGTCTTGAATATTTGGGGTCTTTTTGGTGAAAAATGCCAATAGTATTGTAATAGGGATTACATTGAGTCTATAGATCACGTTGGGTATGAAGTGTATAAATTGTTCAATACAAAAACTTGGAAGGCCGTTTTTACCTTTCTTTTCTTATTAATTTCTTTTAGTGTTTCATAATTTTCAATGCAGAGATTTTTATAAATTTTGTTTTGATTTATTCCATTATTATAGTGTATAGCATCATTTCCATAGTTTTACTCATAGCAAATGTAACAGTGTTGTAGAAAAAAATAACTGATTTTAAATTCTGCTACGTTACTAAATTTGCTTTTAAGCTTACTTCATTTCTCAGTTTCCTAATACTTCATGGGGGAGGTCAAATGCAGACCCTCACTGTCACAAATTATGCAGTTCAGTTTCCTGCATTTGGCCAAATTCCAGGGGAGAACACATTCTGAGTACAATGAATAAGCTTCACCCTGGGGAAATCACCTTTGTGATTATGGTATTTTTCTGGCCATTTAAGTTGAAAATCTTCTCTTGATCCTAATTTTGATGGAATGCTTTCAGTTTCTCTCCATTTAGAATGATATTAGTTGGGATTTTTAGTATAATTTTCATTCTGATGAAGTATGTTTCCTTCACTCCAATTATCCAATTCACTCTAGGTCATAGGTCATATATGACCATCACTCCATCTCTAGAATACAGCTTACTTAATAATGGTGGATGATGTTTTTGATGTGTGTCTATATGAGTTTTGCCAGCATTTTGTTGAAAATCTTTGTGTCTATGTTCATGAAAGATGTGGTCCTTTAGTTTTCTATTTGTTTTGTCTTTTCCAGGTTTTGATTTTAGAGCGATATGTGCTTTATGGAAGAAATTTGGCAGTTCTTCCTTTATATATTTTTGAATAATTTAAGAAGCATTTGTTGTAGATCTTTATGTCTAATTGAATTCTGCTGTGAATAAATCTGGATTTGAACTTTTTTTTTAGTTGTAGGTTATTGTACTGTTATCTCAAATTCCTTATTTATTGTTCATCTGTTTAAGCTGTTGGTCTTGTTTTAAATTTTGTGGTTTCCTTGAATTTAGAATTTCATCCATTTCTCTTAGATTTTCATATTGAATAGAGTATAGGATTTTAAAGTGTTCCTTTATCATGTGCTTGAGTTTTTCTTTGGTGTTTGTTGTGATATTTCCTTTTTCATCTTTGATTTTCTTTCTTTGGTTTAACTGGCCTAAGGGTCTGTCTATCTTGTTTAATTTTTCAAAGTACAAGCTCTTAGATGCACTGATTATTTGAATTGTTTTCACTGATTCTATTTCATTAATTTATGCTATGATTTTTGTTATTTTTCTCATATGATAGGTTTGGTTTTGATTTGTTCATGAATTTCCTGAGTCTTGAGTTGTAGTGTTGTCATTTTAATGTACTCTTTCTGATTTTTTAAATGTAAGAAGTTAGAGCTATAAGCTTCCCTCCCAGGACTGCTTGTAATGTGTCCTAGAGGTTTTCTTGTATAATATTATAATTATAATTTTCATTTAGTTACAGAAATACTTTCATTTCTTTCTTAATTTCTTGTTTGACCCATTGTTGCTAAAATTCCTAATGGGAGAGGTCAACTAAGCTTAGTCGCTCCCTCTCCAGGTTCTACAACAAACACAAAAATTTCCCAACTCACATTTAGGCAAATTCTAATTTATTTGGTCTTACTAACAGAGCAGTGGGTGCCCTCCCTCCTCTCCATAAGGCACATCAATAAATCCACAACCATGTTTGGATCTTGGGACTTCCTGGTGGTGGATCCAAAGGGCCAAATGGGGACGCAAAAGGGCTGCCTCTTGGCACCCTTAGTTTAAATGCTTTTAGTGCCTCTCCTTATATCCAAGGCCCTTCCCTTCTCACATCTAATGGACTGGGGAGGGGCATACAACTTTCCCAGCTCCTCATCTTTCTGCAAAAGTTGATCCGGCATAAATACCACTCTACCTGGGAGGGATTTTTGCCCACAACTCACCAGGTTTGTCCCTTGGACAATCAATTTACCATAAACCCATTCATTATTGAGTAGTGTGTTGTTTAATCTTCATGAGTTCATGTCCTTGCTAGAATGTCTTTTGCTTTTGATTATAAGCTTTATTGCATATTGGTCTAACAGAATGAATGGAAGTATTCCAAATTTTTGTATACATTGTGGTTTATTTTGCTCCCCAGGATTTATTCCGTTTTAGGGAAACTTGCATGGGCTCCTGAGTAGTGTGTTCTTAGATGTTTGGGTGGAATATTTTGTAGATGTCTGTTAGTTCTATTTATTGTAAGTTGGCATTTAATTCAGATGTCTCTCTGTTTATTCTCAGTCCAGTTGACCTGTATAAAGGAGATCGTGGTATACTGAAGATATTACTACTGCTATTACTGAGTTGGGATCAATTTGTGTTTTATAGTCTTGTAGTGCTGTTTTTATGAAATTGGGTGAACCAGATGTTGGTGCATGTATGTTCTTGACTGTAGTATATTCTTGGTCAATTGTCCTTTGATCAGAGTGAAGTGACCCTCTGTATCTCTTATGATTAGTTTTAATTTGAAGTCTATTTTTTGATATTAGTATTATAACACCTGCTTGTTTCTGAGTCCCATTTCCTTGAAATATTTTTAACATTCTTTAATCCTAAGGTAATGACTATTCTTAAAGCTGAGATGAATTACTTGAAGAGAAGAAAAATCTGTCTTTTGTTTCTAATCCTTTGGCTACCCTGTGCATTGACAGAGGAGGTGAAGCCACTGATATTTAGAGTTATTATTGAAAGATGTGTATTGATTACTGACATTTTATTTTGCTTGTTTTCTTGATCCTACTTTGTGTTTTTGTAATTACAATCTTCCTTTGTATTCCTTCTGTAACCTCTTGAGCATAGTAATTTTTGTTTTCAGTCCGTGGTATTGCTTTGAGTATTCTTTGTAGGGCTGGTTTGGTGGAAATGAATTCTTTCATCCTGTATATGTCATAGAAAAATTTCTTTTCTCCATTGGCTATGATAATTTTCCTGGACAAAGTATTATTCTGGGTTAGAATCTGTTATAGAACTTGGAATTCTTTGAACTAGGTCTATGTGCTTTCATAGTTTGCACTGAAATTTTACCTCTAATTCTTATGGGTTAATTATTATGTTTCTCTAACAGCTTTCAGTATTCTCTCTTTGAACTTTCTGTTCTGGTCATGTCTAATTGGTATTGAATGTGCTTCTTATATCTGTATATGTATGCCTTTCCTTAATTTAGGGAAGTTTTCTTCTATAATTTTGTTGAAGATTTGGTCAATGTCATTCACCTGAGCCTCTTCTCATTTCTATATGCATATAATGCATAAATTTCATTTTTCATGGTGTCCTGTGTTTCCTGCATATGCCATTCCTGTTTTTCTCTTTAAATTCTTAATAGTCTTTACTTGAGGCATCTTCTTCAACCTTGTCCAGAGTTGATAGTCTGTATTCCATTCCATTCATCTTCTTATAAGGCTTTCTCCTGTCATTTCAGATAGGCTTTTTGAGTTTTTCAATTCCACCTTCATTTCTGCTGGGACTTATATATATATATATATATGTGTGTGTGTGTGTGTGTGTGTGTGTGTGTGTTTTGTGAGTCCACTTTTTAGTCATAAATTCTCTTTGTTCTTTCTCTCAGCCAAATATTTGTGCTTTCCTGAGCCTCAATCAAAACTTTATGCTTGTCCTTTTTTCTTTTTTTTAAGTTGTCTCTCTGTGTGTTTTTAAGTTCTTTGATCATTTTTATAACTGTTTTGCATTGGGAATTTCTTCAGGGTGATTCTCAATGTAGAATACTCTTGTAGGATTGGTGGGTTTGTTGAGAACATATTTTCTTGAGCTTTCATATAATTTGTCTTTTTGTGTTGCTGTTTGGGCATTTGGCTATCTTTTGTTGGTTGTGTTTCCAATAGAAAATTCTATTCTGACTTTGTTTAAGTAAAGTTTCTTTCTGTTTATATTGTTCTTTTTGCTTGGTTGCTTTGATGTTTTTTGTTTAGGTATGAAAAATTAGTTGGTGTGCGCTTCAGGTTCTCCCAGGGCAGCAAGGTGATCTAAGTAATAGGCAGGTCTTTGGCAATATGGTGGCCAAGGTCAAGTCAGGTTTGGTGACAGACTGTGGACAATTGAGCTGGACAATTGAGGTACTCTTGTGTGTACGGGATCAGGATAGAGTAGATTTGGGATAAGAGGGTAATACAGAGATCTGGGATTGAAGGAGCTGTAGCAGGTCTGGGACGATGGCTATAAGCCATATGGGAATCAATATACCACATGGGCAAGTTCTGACTTATCAGGGTAGCAGTCCAAAGGTGAGGAATCGTGCTGAGACAACCTGTGGACAATCTATCAAACCCGGCTAGGAAGTTGAACTTGCCTGATTACAAGAGATCTTGAAACAGTGAGCATGCCTGGCTTCAGATGGTAGTCCAGAGATCTGAAGCTAAAAATTTAGGAGCAGGCCTGTGCCCAGTGCTATAAGGGAGACCTGATGTGGGAGGGAGGGAGAAACTTCTCAGGATTCAGGTGAATCATGGCACAGTGGACAGGCTCTCACTTATCAGGGCAGTAAGCAGGTTTCTTGCAGGCAGATCAGAAGTCCAAGGGTCTTATCTGTGATTTTTAGATATAAATATTTTGGACATCTAATTTTAGGATTGTAATAGCCAATTGGTAGACTTGTATTAACTGAATTTGAAATTTCCCTCCTTAGTTCTTCTGAGTCATTTTGATTTGAAGACTTTTTTGTTAGACACAATAAAGCTACACCTGCTTTGTTTCTTATTTTCAGTTTTTGTAATGTCCCTTCTGCTCTTCCATAATAAGGTGTTATCTGCCTTTGACAGTGAGGCATGTTTCTTGGAGGCAGCAAAATATGAATTCTGTGTTCTAATCAACTTAGTCTGTTTGTTTTTAGTGTAACTGAGGCTTTTAAAATTCAGAATTAGTATAAAAATATGTGTATTCATTCTTGCCGTTTTGTTCATTTATTGTTTTCCCAACCTATTACCTAAACTGCTATTGTTTGATCTCTTAAATATTTTTATCTTTTTGTGCTGATGGAAGTATTCCTTCTAATACCCTCTGTAGATAAGACTAAGAGGTCTCATAAAGTACTTTTATTTCTTGAATGTTTTTAAATTTAGTCCAACTTTAATAGATAATTTTACCAGGTATAATACTCTGAGTTGACATTTGTATTCTTTTAGGACTTGGGGTATATCTTTCCAGGCTCTTCTTATTTAAAGCTGTAATTAATCAAATGCCATTTTAAAGGGCATTCCTTTATAAGTGACTTGAATTTTTCTCCTGTTTTCAATACCCTATATTTATTCTATGTATCAAATATTTTAACTATAATATGTAATGGAGAATTTCTATTCTGGTCCTGTCCATTTGGTGCTTTGTAGGATTCTGGTAACCGAATGGGCATCACTTTCTCTAGGCTTGGGAAATTTTGTTAGATTTTATTGAAGATAAATTTTTCTATGCCTTTGCTGTGGTGTCCATCTGCTTTTTCTATACTCATAATTCAAATATTAAGTATTTTTGTGGTTTTCAAACCTCTATCATGTCACTTTCATATTTAATGTTTTTCATTGAAATTTCCCGAGTAATCCAATTCCTCTACTTTTCCTTCCATCACTGACTATTTGTTTTAAACATGATTTGCTTTTTAAGTTTACCTTTCCAATGAAATTTTTTGGCATATTGAAGTTTAAATAACCAGCAACATTTCAGATTTCTTTGTTTCAGCATTTGAATTTTAAGACTTATATTGATTTCTTTATTCATTTCATGTCTATGTCTTTATTGTATTTCAGGTGTTTTACCATGCTTATAACTATTTCTTTGAATTCTTTATCTGACAGTTCTTCTTGGTCATTTTCATTAGGGGTTACTACTATGGGATTTATATTTTTAGTAAGATATATATATATATATATATATATATATATATATTAAGATGTTTCTTTTTTTTTTCCTTTGGGATTTGTACATTTGAAATTTGTCTGTGGTTGAATTTTTCTCCTTTCTTGCTCAAGTTGCCTTTTATCTTTGAGCAGGTTTGTAGGAGACTATTTCATAAGAGGCTTGGGATATGGATTTCCTTTGTTTAGAACTTGGAGCTACAGCTTCTATCCTAGGTCTCTGCCTGTGCACTACATTCTGGCTTCTGTAGTGTCATTATTTGGGTCTGGGAACAAGTTTTCCTTGGCAGTGTAGACTGATCCTGTGTCCCATACATAGATGGGACAAGTGGAAGGTCCCATTCAGACATCTTATAGGAATTTGGTGAGTCCTGAGTCTCCAAACACTTTGAAATGAATGGAGAGTTCCTAGTGGAAAGCATCTTGTGATGTAATATCCCCCAAGAGAGGACTGTAGCTTCATTTTGTCCATGAAAATTAGTTATCCATAGCCTTGTGTAGTACCTTGGTAAAATGCATGATTTCCTCCACTGGGGAGGGCAGTATAATGATTTGTAGCCTATTTCCAAAAATGAATATTCCAGGATCATTTTGTCTTTCAAAGATGTACTCCAAATCCTCTAATAGCAGCTATTTTACAATGCTAGTATTATGAATGATCTTATTACTGTCATAGCAGCTATAAGACTTCATCAGAAGGAGGTGGGCACTCACAAATGGAGGATATGATCTGAATATGATTAAGAAATCTTGTATGAAATGAACAAAATTTCAGTTAGAAATATATATGGTATGGCAAAAATCTATGTGATATTTGACATCTTTTGACTCTGCCTCTCAAACTGAACAACTTTGACATCATCATAGTTGACAATTTAAATTAGAAATTAAGGACAATTGTTTCAAGCCAAAGAGACTTTTATCAATCATTTTAAAAATTATTTTTACCTGCATATTTAAACAATTTTTATGATTCAAAAAAGATACTACTCTGAAAATAGTTATTCAACTTATTTTTATTATTAGCATTTGGAAGTATCTCCAGTAGAATTTGTGGTCTCATAAATACTTTGTTTCTGAATCAAGACAATGTAAATCATACAATGTCTTATCACATACTATGGATATTCATTGTTTATGAGACGGTCCACAAAACTCTCAGTTTCTATTACAACATGTATAAGACCCCTTAAGCTGTAATTTGTCAGTGTTTTCCCTGGGAATACTTTGGCATGTTTTGTCTCAATGGATTTTGGAATGCTTGTCATAGTTGATTTGAAGATTGTCATGGAAGATTGGCACTTAATAATTGAATAGACTTGAGTAAGGCCTTTTTATGGTTCATACGTGAACCACTGTTAAGTATTCTAGGACAGTGTTTAAATGAGCTAAGATTAATGAGTGCAAGTTTCATCCAATTCAAATTGAGTTTCATTTTCATATATGAGTGGCAAGGAGAAAAATGTTTAAAACCTTGTTATTTGGTAATTCACATTCAAAACCGATGGAAATATTTTACTTGAATGAGGAATTTATGGATGAGAGTGCAACATCATAATTCTTGTAATCTTTTCAGTTGAAGGAAAGGTTTCAGAGTTCTCAGCATAGAGACCTGCAATCTTGGGGTGATTCCATTGAACACCAAAAGAGAAAGACAACAATGAACCTTGATGACTTTTTAAAAAGCCCTCATGGTCACTTACATGAGAACTGTGCACTATGCAACACAGCATTTAAAAAAAATTATTTTGCTTTCTTTTGTTTTGTTTAAGACAGTGTCTCCCCATACAGACCAGGCTAACTTTAAACTTCTAGAGATTTTCCTGCCTCTGCCTCCCTTTGCTGTGAGTATGGCATATGCCACCATGGCCAGTAACAAAATAAGATGTATTATTTACCTAAAATTTTATCTAAAACAAGACTGAAATCCATTAATACTGATAGACGTTATTTGAGTTCAGTTGACATGCTATATAACACAAGTCAGGTTCTGGTGATTTCGTGCCCCAAAGTATCTGTATGGCTTTTTCTTCATATGTTTCATAGACTTTTAAAACTTACAATGCTAATTTAATTGACTAAGTTTTGTTGAAGTAAGTCATTTAAGAGCAAGGTGGCTGACTTTTTATAACATTGATTCTGAAAATGAAATTCAAATTGAAAAAAGGAGTTCAAGTTTAAATAATAATTAACAATTGTTTTACTTTCTCCAAAATTCTGTCTTTACCAATTATTAAGTAATTTAACTTCAAATTTCAAATAATTATATTTTTGTCATTTATATATGAGACTAATAGTGAGGAAAAATAAAATGGAGGTGAACTTTTCACTGGCTGGCATGATAGAATCATTTTTCCTGTCCACTTATTTATTGTAGATTGTGAAGTAATAAGATATTTGGTACCAGAATGATTACCATAAATTTACTATGCTGCTCAAACTCTGACTAGGTCATCTTTATGCATGTGTATGCTTTGTAAATCCTAGTCTCTTTAATTTTCATAAAAATCAATATTTATATTTTGTTAATTGCATAACAATGCCATGGTGACTTGTAAATAAATTAACTTTAATTTTCTTCTCCCCAATGTGCACAGAATGCCTCAGAGATCAGTTGGTTTGTATAGTTCACTTTAGTCATGTGTGAAGCTCTATCGCCCAGTGGCAGAAGGTTCAGGTCCACTGAAGCTCTTCATACACCAAACAAAAAAACCTAAAAATGAATGCTCTGAACCTCCTCTGTACATGCTATCGTTTTGAAAAAGAACTGATAGTACGTTAATAGCTGTAAAAATCAATTTATCATCTAACTATTTCTCCTAGTCCCGTTCATTCTCGAAAAACAAACAAACAAACAAACAAAAAACTATAAAAGTAAAATCAGCTAGCTCAAAAAAGATGCATAGGTAAATGCTAATATTTGTGAATTAAATTCATGAAAATTTCAAACTGGCTTTGAGATAACATTTCACATTTTTTTAAAAAGTTTGATCAATTTTTTTTACATTTTATATAATTTGGTTAAGTTCACTTTAGGATTTGCATTGTTTTTTAGCAATGGTTTTGTGTCTCAGTGTGTTTTCTAAGATATTCACTTAGTTCAAGAATTTTATGGGTTACGTATATGCATCTCATTCAAATCAACTAATAAACATTATTTATATTATTACCTTCAGTATTTAAAGGAAAATTATTTTATGCTAATTCATTGTTGCTTTCTTTTATGTGTTTTATGTTTTGTTTTATTTCAATGAAAAATGAAATTCTGTCAGCTTTAAACCTAAGATTTAGATGTTAAGTAGCACTTAACTAAGGAATCTAACAAGAGGGATTCATGGTATGTGTGTGTATTGCAATTATTGAATAGGTCGTATGCTTGGCAACTACTATCAGAGCATATACACTTCACAATGTGAGATTTCTGGTGAATGGTGTGTAGTGATTATTGTTAAGTACTTCGGTGCCACTTAAGTACTTAATAGAGACTTGGGATGCAGTGGCTGTGAAGTGTTTTAATGAATCATGAGAGTTTTAAAAGTAACATTGATGCCAGGTTTCATATCTGTGAAATGGTTTACATTATTTTTCAGATAAGAGGACTTGAACCCCAGAGCAGTTTTACGAAGCCTGAATGACTACTTCAAATTGAGAATCAAGAGTAAAATTTACCCCCTGATGTACTGTTTATATGCAGATGTTACTAAAAGAAGAGAATTACAAAAGGCAGCATCAACATGTTACTGTGTTCTGTGAGGTTTTATCACAACTGCTTTCTTTGAATAGTGATAAAGTAGTTTATTCTGGATGAACTAAGTCTGTTTCTTCTCTCTGGTTCTTAACAGATCCAGAACATTTCTTTCATGATAATTATGTATTGTTTCTCTCACCTACCTCTATACCAACATTGTTTGAGGACAAAGGCAATGGTTTGTTAATCTTTGTGTTCACATAAAGCATACATTCATAACAGGTAATTAACATTTACAAAATATAGAAATTAATATAATTTGATTTTCCAAAAGAAATGTCCCTCTGATTAAAAACATGCATTTCATGATCTAATTAGAAAATATCAGTAGTCTCAGAAAAGGGTATAAGTAATCCCTAGGATAGTGTTCAAATAACTTCTGAGATCCTAAGTTAAAATGATGACCTTATAGATGGGTCTATGCATACTTTGTCACTCATGGTCATAAACACAGTGGAAGGCTGAGTTGAGTCTTCACCACAAGATAAAGCATGGTCTCAACAGGCACCTGAGCCTGGAAGACACAGACAGCAATGTTTATTTCTTCCTTTCTCTGCTTGTTTCTGGGAATTTGTTTACCTGTTGTACCTTATCCTGTTAGCAGGTTGCTGTGAAATAACTCAATCTTGGAAAAAAATCTGAGTTAATACAGACTACAATTTTGTGTAGAATAATTACCGTTGTTCAAATCCCATTTTAGTGTACTTCACAAATACATATTGAAGATCAATAGTATTTGTTTAGATAGGTGCATAGTACAGATTATTAAAAGTCACTTGGATAATGTATTTATCATATTTCATCTTTTTTTTTTCCTTAGTGCAAGTGTGTGTGTGTGTGTGTGTGTATTTGTGTATGTGTCTGATTGGTCTCAGGCTTACCCTAAAATAAATGAGGCACATAATTTTTTATTACTGTTTCCCAACTGAGCCTGTGTTCCAAAATATTTCAAACACAGACACACACACACACACACGTGTGTATATTTATTATAATATATTGTTTGATTAATAATTGCTCAGTGCTGCTTACCAGGATTCCTAAGAAGTGAGCTTGCAAGAGGGTTTTGTATGAGCCTTTCTCTTTTTGTGGAAAATCCTTTATCTCTGCAGCAATTGCTTTTCAAATTGCCTGTAAACTTTCTGTGATTTGGAAATGCAAAAAAAAAAAAAAGAAGAGTATCAATGTATTCTGGATATTAAAGTATCTTAGTATCTTAGCCCAATGAACTGTTAATAATCCTGTTAGAATACATGTTTATATAATCACATGTTCAGAGCTGCTAGATTTTTCCTCACTTGGATACAGAGAATATACAAGCATAGGTGCTCCCTAGTCTTCAGGCTGTGTCCAAATAAATAAAGTATTGCAACTATAGTTAAGCAGAGAATTTATTAATATAATTTAATTTTATAATACCTTTTCATTCTATATAAGCATTATTTCCCCAGGAGTTACAATTCCACTTTCAACACCATCTAAAAAGACTCTGCAAAATAATAAATGATGTCCAATGAAATTGAATAGTTTGCTCAATGAAGGCTCATTTTTAAATCCAATTTATCTTTGAGTTTAAATTTTTTTCATCACTGATAAAACTAAGAATTTTTAAAGTAAATTCTGGAATGTTATATATCTTCAATTGACTAACTTTATTCTAATAATCTAAAATAATTGTTAAAACGATTAATACTTGTTCTGAGAGATACAGAATTTTCTACTGTCATTTTGTACACATTCCCCGACATACCAAATTTCAAAAAGAATCAGACCTTTAATTTTTTGTTATTTTCTTGCCCAATTGACATTGAAGTTCTATATTATTTTATATTATTTTGTCATTATGTACAATGTAAGGATTAACATTCACCTACATTTAAATAGGAAAATATTATTCAGTAATTCATAGTTAAATTTATATGGTTAGAGATAAAATGGTCTATCAATATAATGGAAAATATTTATGACATTTTAATTGAGAGAATCGGAATATAAAACCATATATAAATTTACAAAATACATATAAATATACACATATAAGTATGTGTCTCTACTTTGTAATCTCTGTATACAAAATAAAAGTGAAAGGAATGTATCATTATATGAAACAGATGTTGTCTATGGATAGTGAGTTTGTAAGACTACCATCCTTTGCACAACATATGACTACAGTTGCCAAGATCCTAAATATTTAGTCAATTCAGATTCAGGAAGAAGAATCATCTTCATATTGTCTCTGTGCTCCCATCTGCTCCACGGTTTCTAAAGAGAAAACGAGAAGACAGATGCCTGAGCAGGACTCAGCTTTAGGAACATAAAATATTTAACCGAAATGGAATACCAAGTAATTTATACAGAAATTTGCAGTTTACATAGCTTTAACTACTCTTTCTCATCTCTTTATTTGAGTTTTTTGTGGATAGATTTTTAAATCATATCCATGTGAATGAATTTCCTTGGCATTAAAGTTTGTCCTTAAGTAATATAACTTGTAAAGAAAGATAGTGAGGGTGTAAAAATGAAATTTTTAAAATTTACAAATATGATTTTTTCTCAAAGCAAAATTTGATGTTAATATGTTTTTATTCCAATGGAATACAAAATTTCCTTTTGAGACCTACTGAGGTATAAATAAGCTTCATCCCAGGAGAATTGTTGCTGTTTAATATGATGCTTACTCTTCTGACAACATAGTGTTAGCCATCTGCCCACTTCATATATTTTTTAAACATGTAAGTAGAAGGATATTGTATGTTCTTATGCTCTGAGCACTTCTGCCATAAGAAGTATGTTTATATTATTTATATTTCAGATTTATGCAGTGATTAAAGAAAAAGGCAGCGTCAGCTCCTATGCAGATCTTCAATTCAGTCTAAGAAATTTGTCAAGACTTGTGTCCAGGAGCAGAATGACACATCTGCTACAATTTTGTGTCTCATATCAACTGAGAAGAGACCAGATTCTTAGCCTTCAATTTTTTTCCTGCTAGTGGTGAATAGTTAGTTTTTAAATATTGGCGAGTATAAGTTAAAGCCTGTCTAGAAGTCTGTGTAAAAGAGTATTTTTTCATCAAATATAATTTTATATTGGGAATTAATATATATCAAGGAATCTAAATAATATATTGCATAACATTTAATCTTCATTATAAACTCAAATCAGATAGTCTGTAGTAATCTTTACAGTTATAACCCTGACATCATCTTTTTAATTAAAACATTTCCAATGTATTGGAAAGGCAGCATGACGATCTAATAGCATGAGTTACAGTTTGGTTATAAAAAACAAAATGACAACACAAAACGACTCATGCAGACATTAAGCATGTAATTTTCAGTGTATTTTTGAACTGTTATATTTCCTCTTTATTTTTTCACAAAACCTAAATATTATTTATCTCTCCCTACCTGTTTGTAGGCTACATAACAAGAAACACAGTGCTAGACAGAAGACTAGACAAGACCTTTGGGTAGTTTGTTAGAGTATCACAAGAGAGTATCCCCAAAACAAAGGCTATTGCCACAGCCCTTGATTGTCACCCATAACTTGAAGGTAAGAGCCAACTGCTGAAGACAGAACATACTTTGAACACAGGACTTGGAGAAATGGAGCAGGAACTGATGTGGGAGACTCCTCCTTGAAGATTAGCTCTCATAGTTTTAGAGAATGCTATACAAGTTGGCTGAGGGAGAAAATCAGTGGTCCAATCTCAGCTTGAAAGCCTAATAACCACAATGACCAGCACTACAACTTTCTATTGGTGCAGCAGAGGTACTTTTATTTTGGGAGTAATCTAATTGGACTTAAAGGCAGCTCAACAGGAGGCAACTCATGTGTGTCACTGTAAACATAGTGGAGAAGTCATAGATCCTAGAGAAAAACCTATGTCTGTCACATCCTGGGACAAATGTAATTTTTTACTATATGCTAAATATGGATTCTGTCAGCACTTATTAAATGAACTTTTTCCTACAACAGATGGAGACTTTTGCTGAATTCCACAACTGATAAAACAATAGAATAAGTTTCTGTGAGATGTCCAGCCCAAGTGCCACATCTACAATGCATCCTCATGCAACAGAAGGCAATCAACACAAAAATCACAACTGGCCAAAGTGTAGTGAAAAAGAGACAGCAAAGTGCATGTCCTGCACAGGACTTCTGTATTAAGCCTCACCCACCCAGAGCTCAGGGAGTATTGCTAAAAAGAGGCCAAAGCAATTTTAGGAACCAGATTTAGTGGATTATCACAAGGAAACATTTTACATATGAAGTTATAACAACGGTGACAGCATGCACAAGACCCATGCAGATTCAAAATCCAACATATTACTGAGGAAATGGGCAAGAAGTCCAAATGATAGTCAAGCAATTATTGGTACCTGATCACCATTGGTTGAGGGAGAGTTGGTATCCTTATGTAAGTGAAGCTAGATAGACTGCCCACTCCAGTGGATGATCTCACACCAATGGACATCTGAGGACACAAACTTGCCTGGATAGGCCTTAAAGCATTTGACAGATTCCAGTGGAGGCAGGATTTTTGGGGTGTGCAAATAGGGTCTGAATATGAGAATATAATTAAGATATATTGTATGAAAGGAATAAACATTCCTTAAAAATAGGTTGAAAAAAGAAAAAAAATGAGACTATGTTTAAGAAAGGAAATGCTATTATCATTGATTCTCACTTTCTAACATGGTCATATACAGGACATAGCAGTTATAAGGTAGGGTTTTCGAACATTTTAGTTACTGTACTTCTACTTACATTTTGCATTCGACACAGTCAACTGTTGGAAACCTTAATATGGGATTTTAAAATTCTTATACTGGATTGTTGCATGGATTAATTTAGAATGTCATAAGCAGTAATATAATTGGGTATTAATTTTAATATTTCTCTGTTGCATAATTTAAAGGATTGCTATAGGAAATAACAACAATAGAGGTAGCAGAGTCACTATGAGATGAAAGATGTTTTAAACTCTACTAGTTAATTTCATGGAAGATTGATCATATGTTATATTTCATATTTCATCACATGTAATAATGATAAGTATGTGTAGTGTAATATATATTAATAGATAGCTATATAATAGATTATAAATAGAGATAGGTAGATATTACTATTTAATCTGAAACATTAAGAAGAAATTAGGAATTTCTTATGATTTTATTGCATGTTTGATTCCAGAGATTAATGTACATAGATTCTAAAATAGTTCCCACTATCCTATTGTAGGTATGCAGTCCCATTATACAAATATGTTTTATTTTGTTATCCTTTTCACAACATTGTATGTGACTGACTAGAATTGAAAACAAAATAAACTGAAATGCAAAAAGGTAAAAATAAAACCATTTTAAAATACCAGAATAAAATTATTCTTTTTAAATGTTATTGGCCATAGATTATTTTGGCCAAAATAGCCTAAACATTAGATAATTGATTTAAATAGAAAGTACTCCATGTACAAGTCTTGATCTACCAAAGGGATTCTCATTCTGTCATCAATTTTACTTAAGCATTTTTTGAAGATAATAAGCAATACTGCTTAATGAAATAGTAAGTAATCATTAGAGGCCTAATTAAGATGCTAACTCTCTGAAGACAAGACTACAGAAACTATTTAAAGTGAAACTAATTTTAATGCCATTCAAGTGTAAGTAAATAGTCAGGAAATATAAATAAATTTGTTTTAGGTATCTTTGGAATGTCTGAAAATTATCAAATATTTTTAAAATATAAAAAATTTAAAGATAGCATAAATATATTGGTAGTAGCTAAAATGAAATTTCAGTACACATTAAAATTTATTCAAAGATCCACAAAATTTATGAGGGAATTAGTGCAAGTATTGACGACTTCTAGACTTTTTTGGTTTTCAAAATGAGGCTGGGCAAACACTTATTGAAGAGTACAGGGCATTTAAAATTGGTTGAATGATTCAGTGGCAGAACTGATTTTTTTTTTTGAGACAAGATTTTTGATACAGGATCTGGCCAGGAACTGGCTATATAGCTTAGGCTGGCCTCATTCAAGTTTTAAAGTGATGTCACCATACCTAGCCTAGAACTTGATGTTCTTAAAAGATAGTGTCATGCTATCTAGCCCTTCTTCCGATAGCAGTCCTCTATAACAACCCTCCAGTCTTCATAATGAATTATGCCTACATCAGGAAAACATAGCTCTAATTCTGTTCTTGTCTTTCCTACAGTGGAATCATATGTACAAATAATAATATTTGTGATATTTCTCCTATCTATTTAAAAAAGCTGAATTTACATAGTTACTATAATTATGTCAATAATCCTTCCCTTTCCTCCCAATTTCACATTTCACTGGTTCCCTGGTTATAGTAAAATGTGCAATCAAACACCCTCTTCAGTTTAAGAATTGGGCATTTTCTACTCATATCTTGGGCTCCTAGTCCATCATTGCTCGACCAACTGCAATTTGTTTATCATTTTTCTAAACTTAGGTTTACTAGATTTTTTCCTCATCCCTTAATATTAACCAAATTTAAAAGGATTCTTCAGTGCTTTCCAAGAGTGTTACTTTACAGGCAAGATTCTATAAACACTAGTCAAGAATGTTTTCAATCATAAAATACAGGCTCAACCTCATTCAAGTGCTTCTTTACAGTCTGTACATATATTCTCTTTAAGTCATTCAAGGATAGCAAATTTATTGATGTGTTTATTATCTTATTTTAATCTGAGGTTTTTGAGAGTGAAGAATTTGCACACTCTTTTTCATTTTTTTTTCAGCAGAAAGTCATGTTTACGTATTTGTTCTTAGCGAATATAACTGAATAATTAAACTGTTATCAATTTCAACTATTTTTATGCATGTTAATAATAGGATTTTGTGCCAGAAATTGTTATATGTGAAATAGTTTTAAGACTCTAACTTATAAGTCAAGTAGAAATATGATTTTTCAATTTTGTGTTTGAAGTCATAAGAAATGTGTTGAAAAGAAAGTATCATTACTTTTAAATTAATTTTATTATTTATTGTTTATCTCTCCTTTATTCATTCATTTATTTATTTATTTATTTATTTAGTTAGTTAGTTAGTTAGTTGAATCAGGGTCTCCCTATGACACCAATTGACCTGGAACTCACTATGTAGACCAGGCTGCCCTAGTTCTCATAGAGATTTACCTGCTTCTGCTTTGAGAGTTCTGGGATCATAAGCATACACTAGCCATGCTTGGCAATTCCTTTCAGCTTTAAACAAAATATGCCCTTTGAAACAAATTGTGTGCCTACCCAGAAAGAGAACACTTAGTACATGAAGATCTTTCAATAGTTTATAGCAGTAGTATATGCACTAAGAAGCAGTAGGAAAGAAATTTGGATATATACGAAAATTTCCTAACTAGTTTGCTCCAGAAAAGCTAAAATAATATGGTGACTATTGAATGTGATGAGTTTCATAGACTCAACCTCGACATTGACTGTACATTATTTCGTTTTTCTGGATACCTGTATAGCTCAATGACCCTTTTTTTATCTCAGATTATGGTATTCAAATTCAAAAGTGACAAGTAAGCATGATCAAACTTCAAGCAACTTGTAATTACGTATAGTACAATATCATATTATGTTCTATTGCATCGCAACACAACCTTTATCTTCATAACAAAATAAATTTTAACAGTTTAGGTTTGCATGAGCTGTTCAATAAATATACTAGGCTAGAATAAATAGCTATTTTATATATAGATAAATGCATATTTTTTTTACTTTAAACTGTACCAGGAAATTATTCTAAACCAATGTTTTCATAGAGTTTATAGTTCTCAGTCAGTTGAATAGAATTCTCTTGCACAACTGAGCGTATACTAGTATTGTGTCTTTAAAAATGAAAACTTATAATTTTCCATTTACTCTTAAAAATGCTACATGGAACATCTTTCTAAATGTCCATTTGAATGTGTGTGAATTACTTCTCATCTCTATATCAGGAAGTATAGCTCCTAAGATTTATAGTTACTTTAAGTTCTTAGTAAGACTCTCCCAATATTTTCAATTATGCTTTACTTTATTCTACATTGTGATTATCTATATATATATATATGAAATGTATGACTATTGCAGAGTAATTTCAAAATTAGCCATATTACTTAGGATGTTTGTATTCTTTTTAGCTTTAAATTATTCTATTGGGTTTTACATATGCAGTCAACAAATATGATCTGTATCATATTTTCTAATATGTTATTTTTGTTTAAAATTTCCTTATTTAATAGAACTACTTCATCTTTAAAATCAATGCAGTTTTTAGCTTTAAAATTAGAGAGCAACCCATTTGAAAAAAATACATACAAAAATTTGAAGAGTTAGCACTGTAAAGATTTTATATATTTTATTATATTTATTTTATGTGTATGAGTGGTTTGTATATGTCTATGTAAGTACATCTGTGTGTGTAATGCTCACAGAGGCCAGAAGAAGGCATCTGATTCCATGGAACTGGAGTTAGGACAGTTGTTTACTTCTATGTGGGTGCTAGGATCTGAACTTCAGTCTCTTGCAAGAGCAGCCAGTACTCCTTTCTGTTGAGCTATCTCTCCAGTCTCCTTTTATTATTTTTTTCATTCATTTACCTTTATTTTATGTGTGTGTTTTTTACCTGCATATGTTTAACTTCACCCTTGTCATTCAACACCCAAGTAGACAAGAAGAGGGCATTGGATCACCTAGAACTGGGGTTAAGGACAATTGATAGCTGCATTGTGGGTGCTAGAAATTGAACCAAGGTCATTTGCAAGTGTAGACATTACTCTTAACCTTAACTGTGAAGCCATCTCTCCAGAAAAAAAAAAAAAAAAAACCTCAGAAAATCCAAGAAAAATCTTAGAAAAAAAAATTCTGTTCTGAAGCTTGAAGCTGTAGAGAAAGGAATTATGTGGGCAGAGAATTACATTAGGGTTTTTATATTTAATGCTACAAATATGACATGACTTCAAAATAATATGTTACTTTTCGATGCATTACAGCTTTCTAGATTTCTAATTTCAAAAATATTTTTAAGAATGTGAGTTAGGAATTTGTGCATGTGCAATGTGTAGTACAATTTGCAGGGAGTGACTGAAGGTTATCTTTTCTATTCAGTGCTATGGAATATTAGAATTGTCTAAGTTATTGAAATTTTTGTTGTTTGAATCTCTGATACATTTCATCTGTAAAATCATTGTTGCAATATTATTTGTTGACTGAATATGAGAGGACTTGAAATTTCTTTTATTTCCTTGTTGGTTGATATTTTCTGGTTAATGTTATTGATTTGTAGTTTTATGCAAAAGTCACTGATAATATGTTATCAGTTTATTTTCACAAATAAAATATTCTGTAATAATTCCTTATTCTTTTGATTCTTTTTGCTTATTCATTTTGCCCTTCTTGTTTCTTTATGTCTTCCATTTATTTACTCTTTCTTTTCCCTTTTAGGCTGGTTAAGTGTTTTACAGTTTAACTCATGTTTAAAATAAAATGGCTTCTTTTTGTATATTAATGCATTAATACATAATACATTTAAAATCATAATCTCTTCTTTCCTTTGCTTGTTTCTCTGGTTCATTGTAAACAGGCACTCCCTTCTGTACATGCATGTGCATTCATGCACACACACATATATAGAACAATGTGTAAGAATGTATGTGAGAGTAATATGTTTGGGTAAGTTAAATAAAAATATAAAATGGTGTATGTAGCAACATCCAAGGCCTGGTTTCATTTCCTTACAAGTAGTAACTATCCAGATTTTTGCTTACCTTGCTTTCACGCATAGGTTTTATCCTTTTTGCATGTGTTCATTTGCTATACACTTTACATTTTTCTTTCATCATGTTTCAAATGTGGGTCAGTTATTCCATTATTTCTGTATGTTTTGTGCTTGTGCATGTGTGCGTGTGTGCATTTGCGTGTATGCATGTGTGCATGTGTAGGCAAGATGAAATCAACAGATATTATTTCTTTATTTTAATAATATTTTTATTTTATGTGTATGAGTGTATGTAAGTGCACACATGTCACACAATTTCCACAGAGGACCTCAAGGGGCATTATATTCCGTGGAACTGGGGACACAGATAGCTGTTAGTTTCATATGGGTGCTGGAATTTGACCCTAGCTCTTCTGCAAGAGCAGCCAGTGCTCTTAAGTACTGGGCCATCTCTCTAGTTCCAGATTTCATTTCTTAGGAACACCATCCTCCTTTTTTTTATTTTTGAGACAAATTCTCTCATTGATCTGAAGTTTACCCATTAAACTAGGCTAGTTCTTTTTCAATAAAAGAATTTGATTGTTTCTTTCTCCTCAGATTACAAGCATCAGGAACCAGGAGGAGCTTCTTTGATTTTTTAAAGTTACAAATGCATTTTTGTTACTGACTTTAATACATATACAATATAAAAAGAAAGAAAAAAATGTTGAATATGATAATATGGATTCTTTTATATTTACTAATATTCCTTCGACAATGGGTTTGGTCCTGAGCATGAATAAAAGCACATGAACAAATGAAAAACACATTCAAGACAGTCAGATCTTGGAAAACAGAATTCTCTCTCCGTAAGTAGTCCTTGCCATCTGTGGAGACATTATCCCACTAAAAAAATAAAAACAAAGCTGTCCTCCCAACACATAAAAATACAGAAACTATAATTACTAGACACAAGGTTTATTAATGCTTACTATAATTGAAAACCAGTAAACTATAAGAAATACATTTCTTATTCCTACAAAAATAGGCATTTCTTATTTTTTTATTTTTATAAAATTTATAATGCTTATAATTTATGTGTATGAATGTTATGTATTCCAGCATGCATATAAGTGTGACCATGTCGTTCAGTGCCCATGAAGGACAGAAATGGGCATCCGTTCTGCTGGAATTGGAGTTATAGATGGATGTTAGCTGTCATGTTAGTGCTGAGATTTTAGCCTGGGTCTTCTGAAAGAGCAGCCAGTGGTATTAACTGCTGGGCCATCACTCCACCCCAGTTGTCTTTTCTATGGAATGCCATCTTCCTTATTTTATTTTTGAGACAAGTTCTCTCATTGGCTTGTCTGTTCCCTAGGGGGAAAATGATAAATATATAAAAGTATACACAAAATTAAATATTTCTTGTAATATCATCAACAAATCAAAATCATGGATGACCTAGTAATATACTAGTCTCAGGTTCTGCAAATATCTGTTCACCAACCACTTCAAAATCACAGCATTGACTTATTGCTGTATATATTTTTTAATCAGGATAACAATGACTAATAAATAATAAGTATGGGTGGGGTTGTAAAGCATTTTGTTCCTTGATCTTTGAAACTAGAAGAATCATAGATGCTCATGTAATGCTATGGACTATGCCTATCACCATTTATGCATGATGAAACATTCATGGAAAACGTATGTGTTTTGCTTAAGCTCACAGTTGATAGAAACTGATCTAATTTCCAGGCCAGGGTTCCATCCACATAAAGACACAGTGAAGGAATCTCTCCAAGTGATAGAGTCATAATTATTATACAGTGGGACTGTTAATCACACTAGATTTGAGATCCAGACACAGCAACTAGGTGACATTTGGCAAGTATGTTGGTTCTTGGAAGGCAAGACACAAATCAAATGTCCGAATTAAAAAATATGGCCTGAGCCAAATATCAAAATATCACTGTTTGAGTCCCATATTTCAGGGAAAGGATGCATGACTAAGACAAGAGAGCTCATCTTAGTGACTGAAGCCAAAGAACCATGGAAGACAAAAGTGCCTACAAACTCCTGAGAAACAAAGAAAACCTTGGTTAAAATGCAAGAGATCCCTTATCCAGGCAACAGTTGTATATCCAGAGGACAAACTCTCATAGAGCCATTGCCCTTGGGGCCTCACCCATCTAAATGGTCCTTAGGATCTCATCACCCCCTTCAACAGTGTCTCCTCACGTATAAGGTCTTTATCCTTACTGAACAAAGTATGTCAAATAGAATGAATCTCTGTCAGCTAGCAAAAAATGCCAAGAAAACTTAGAGGTCATGATTCAAATTAATCTGGTCCATTAAATTCTCTAGAAGACATTTCTTCCCCCTTCCATGGACAGTTTGAGACTGATATTCTTTATTCCAACAGATTTTATTTCTGAATATAAACACCTAAAGCTAAGGTCACTGCTGCTTCACTGCTTCCTCAGAAGAATTGCCTTAGTATTTTTCTATTCTTAAGATGCTTCTCTGTGGATGAGTTTTCACCTGAAAAAGTGTGTCATTATTCAGTGCTTCCTGAATGGAGTAGAAAAAAAAACTCAAAAGTAGCATTCAAAGTTGTGCATTGTAAATACGTGCCTGGGTGGCAGCTCATTGGTCCCCAGTACATGGTAGATGTTTACACAAGTATAATTGTTTCAGTAGTAACAGGAATGCACTCTCACCTGTGGCATAAACTTTCCCTGGTAGTTTTGTTTTATGAGATCAATTTTAATGGTTGTCATGAGTTGCTTTAATTTTCTTTATTTATTCACATGTTTTATTTCTTCTTGTATCCTATTTTGTTGTACTGTCTCTTCAATATTTAGGCTGACAACGAAAGCTGAAAGTCAGGGTGCACCCCTGCTTGATCACTGTATATGGAACAACAACAACAAAAAACTCTCAAGTTCATTTTTTCAATACACTGTAGCACTTCATCTGGCCTGCTGATAAGCCTTGGGTTGTCTTTTGGCAAATCCACAGTGACCAGTGAAAGTAAGTTCAGCCTGGTTTCTGTGAAAGCTGTCCAGGAGGAAATCTTCTGCTGTCCTTTTGACTGTCTCTTAAGCTGACCAGGAGGAAAATTTTTATATACGGGTTCAAGAAATCAAACTGTCACGCATTCTTGCAAAGAAAGACCTTACCAACTAATCAAATGTTCTTTGCCATATTGGTTCTTTCCCAAAAAAACTAGTACTTGCTTGTAAGTGAATAGTTTTATTGGCCTGTTTCCTGATTTTTGTAATTTTCAAAGTCTAAGATCATTGTTTTGATTTCATCCTTTTTCTGACCCTTCCTGAAAAACAGACGACAGCATTTTCCTGATTTCACATTCCCACAATCCTGTGTCTCCTGTGTTAAGAGGAATTTCCTTGATTAGACAATTATCGCCTCCACAGAGCTTGTCAAAATAATTCTGTCTTTTGGCTTCTACTACAATGACAGAGATCTATGAGTCGCATGCTTACTCTCTTGAAAATCCCTTCTTGGGGCAGAATACCCTGAACTTTGTTTCTTCTGAGGCACTGAGAAATGCTGTTCAGCCACATCCCTGTTGTTCTGAGGCACAATTTTTAGCAGGAAATACCCCAACTGCTGACTTTTATAATCGGGATAGGCTAATATTTTCCCTGATCATCAAGAATTGACTTAGCTTTCTTGTTACTTCTTCTTTGCATTTTACCATTCTCAGTTTACTGCTAATAACAAAAAGAAATCAGAGCATAGTTTATAAAATTGGATGCCTCCTAACATATCCAAGTTCAATTCTTCTAAGATGTTTCTTTACATAAATATAGATTGCAATTTGACTACCATATAACAAGGATCCTCTTGGCTCGTATTTTACTAATGTTCTAATTTCTTTGTGTGCATTTATCAACATCATTTAAAATTGTGTGTGTGTGTGTGTGTGTGTGTGTGTGTGTGTTATTGTCAGTATATGCATGTTACAGTGAAGATGTGAAGATCAGAGGACAAGTCTCTGGAGTTAGTTCTACCCCTTCCTTTATATGGGTTCTAGAGAACAAACTGAGGTCATGAAGCTTGCACATCTACAGCTTTTAATTGATAATTGTATAGCTAGTGCCAGTATCATTTCCAGTAAGGGTTTAAGTATTGTTGAGATGGAAATTTTCTACATCGTATATGTCACTTCATTCTCACCCACAAATGATGATTCAGTATAAGATTTCTATCAAAACCCTGAGTTTGATCATTTAGATTTTTCAAGAGATAATGTACAATTTTTAGACCGTGTCTCTCACCTTTTCTGAGAACTCATCAATAAAGTGCTTAACTTTTCTCTTTCTATAACTATCTGTGCAAAACATGTTTATAAAATTCCTCCAGATCCTTTATAGTACTCAATTTCAACCCCTTGTACATGTATAGAGCTCTCTTACAGAAGCATTGCAACTCAGGTAATAGAAATCTATTTCATATTGATGCTATATTAAGTTATCACATAGATTGCTATCTTGTGATTCTGAAAGTGAAGCATCTACAGCAGAATCACAAACTTGTATTTCTTTCTTATGGGTGTTCTCTAGAGAACACATTTTCTCGCTTTTCCAGCTTTTAGTTGACACGGGTCCCCTTCTGTCATCAAAGACAGAGGAAAATATCTTCTTTTCTAGGCACCCTTCATCTTATTACTTCCTATTTGTTTTTGAACTTTGTTCGTCCTTTGCAAAATAAATCTTCCAATTAAATTAAGCTGAGATATTTAAATATTATTCCTTCAACCATATTTAAAAAATTGAACTGGAACTCAATGGCAAAGTACTTGGTTAGCAAAGATAAGAGTTAAAGTACTGATAATCAGTGAAGAAAAAAATACTCTTTTGGAGCTGGAAAGATGGATTGGTGGTTAAGAGCAGTGACTGCTCTTGAAAAGAACCTGGGTTCAATTTCCAACACCAAATGGGGACTAAAAACATATATAACTTCAGTTCCAGGGTATCCGATACCCTCTTCTGACCTCCATGGGCTTTGCATGACACTAGTGGACTTATACACATTTATATAAAACATATAACTGAAAATAAATGTTTTGTTTATAATGCATGATATCATACCCACAGATTCCCAGAATCACAACATAGACAATCATGAGAAAGAGTGATTCACTAGTTTATTATAATGAGATACCTGGGGAAGAAGGTAGGTTGGAAATCTGTGCAGTTTACTTTATATATTTGGGGGGTACACCACAAAAAAACAAATCACTTGGAGATTATGGAACTTGAAATGAATTCTTTGATTTCAATAAAACTTGAAGTTCTAAGTTTTTTGTTTGTTTTGAAGAATGACATTTATGAATTTTTTATGTACAATAAGGGGAAAATCCCTTGTTTACACAGAGAGAGTTGAGAGAGAGAGAGAGACAGAGAGATATTTTCAGACAAAGACTTTTCAGATGATTGAGAACTCTTCCTCATTCTGAACAGAATGTAAGATTAAGATTCCAAAAATGCTTTCCGGTGAGTATTTCACTTCTAGGCTTGTTAAATTATCTCAACCATCATTTCTTTCCAATTTCTCCTTAGGTGAGTGAATAGAAATATTAGGTGGAGAATTATGGTTTGTGATACACTGATAAAGAATCTGGCTACTTTTCGCCAGCAGGCTAAAAACTGCCTGAGAATAATTTTAAAAGTAATGACTAATTTTTGGATGGAGAAAATTTTGAGACAGCCTTCCATTGAATCTCTAGGTTGGTTATTACTGAGAAGTTTCATGTAGGCAGGTTTATAATGAATAAGAGCATGTAAGGCAGGAAGAATTTTAATGAGCAGTTTGGAAAGAAAGAAAGCAATTGGAAGCTTAATATTGAAGCAAAATTATGCCCTGGAAGAGAGGGTTTCATTTTTAAGAATAGAGCATTTGGAAGCAGTTTCCTTAATTACTCTTGAACAATGAAAATAGTTTCCTAGGGACAAAACCCACCCAGTTAAACTTCCAACTTGCAAAAGAAATGTTCTCCATAGTTTTCTACCCCTAATACACAACATACAAAAGCCAGCACCAATGTGGTCAAATGGGGCCAATGCTCTTCCCAGTTTGGAAGCAGAACTTGGCAGTACTATCTGTATTGTAGTGACTTTAGAGGCACAGAAAATACAAAAGCAGAGGTGCTGTCATTCTTCCTCCAAGGTTTCAGAGAACAGCCAAGGCCAGGCATCTGAGAGGTCAAGAAGCCCATTGTATGAAGGTAAAAACTAGGATGCAGGGAATCCCCAAAATGTTGGAGATACCAGAGCTGTGAGAAGACTGACTGTCAAGCAGAACTGCATACAAGGAGTAGAAGAGCCCAAGAGAGAGATGTATGTTGCATGCAGTAAGGGTGTAGGGGCTGAATCACCTAAGCACTTAGGAAGTAAAGTCCCATACACTGGACAAAGAGTCAGAGAATTGGGTGTTTGTTTTGCCAATTTTCAGTCTTGTTTTTGTCTGTCATTTCCTCATTGTGCCCTCATTATCTCCTTTTGTAATAGTGATATATATTCTGTGAAATTATATGTTAGAAATATATTATTTACTCTTTGGTTTTCTAGAGGGTTACAGTTGAGTGCCTTGAGCCTAGACTTTTTAGAAGTGCTAAAACTGTTACAGACTACGAAAGCATTGAAAGTGGGACTAAATGCATTTTGCATTATGATATGATTATGAGAGTATGAGAGTCAGGGAATAGAATGTGGTTACTTGAATGACAATGCTCCCCACAGGAACAAAAAATTTGAAAACCTGACATCAGTTTGTGTCATTGCTTGCAGCCATCAACGAAGCACAGCCTTTCTGAAGGATTCATAGAACTGTGGTGGATTTGAGAGGTCATAACCTTCCTCCACTTCCAGTTTTCCTTTTTTCTGCTTCCTGCATGTGGTTGAAGATCCGAGGTGTCAACTTTCAGCTCACACTGCCTCTATTGCAATGCCTTCACACCATGATGGACTTACCTTTCCAGAAACATAGTCCCTAGTAAACTCTTCCTTTTATAAGTTATCTTGGTCATGATATTTTATCACAACGGAGGGGTAACTAACACAAGCAGATAGTGAACATGCTGTTATATGGCCCACATACGGACTGCATGAAATGGCTTCATATTTTTAAATACTTTAAAATCCCCCAAAACATTATCATATTTACTTGTCATAAATGGCAAAATATTGGATTTGAATAATACATAACATTTTTTGAATCCTAAGTTATGTCCAATTTTCTAAGTAATATAGCCATAGCTGATATGATTTGAAATATATTTCGGTAAATCCAATTTTTAAATATTTTTTTTAATTTCCAGTATAACTGTAATGTAGAGTAATGAATAATTAGATTTCTTTCCTTTTAAGATAAAAGATTTAGTTGTGATATCATTTAATATATTTTCACTTTAGTAAATCTTTTGAAGAAGAAAAATTTGCTTGTTGACCTTCAAATGTTAAAACTATTTTAGATAAGAAGAAAATTTGACAACTACAATAATCATATATATATATATATATATATATATTCCTGAATCATGGGTCTGAATTATTGTAATATATGGAGAAAAATTCTTTCCAGCAAAAAAATAAAAATAATAAATTAATAGGATATTCTTGAAATAGTTTCAGATTCCATTAATCTCCTGCACACTTAAAATGTAGGCCAACACAATGTGACTTCAAAACCAAACCAGTTTTAAGTATCTGAATGACAGATATTTTGGATAAATCTTCTAGTATTTTCTAATCACACAAAATATAGCTATTATATTTATTTTTTGCATATTTAAAGCTTATGATTTATCATATCTGTTAATTTCTACTTATGTGCTACATGCATGAATCTAGGTGGTATGTGAGCAAGGGTAGTGGGTTTACATGCAAGTACATGCTCACATCTGTGAAGTCCAGTATATTGACACTGGATGTCTTCCTTAGTAACAGTAAAGTGAACATTCCTTCCATAATTTGGGGGACAGAGTCTGTCATGAACATGGGGCTCATCTATTCAGCAAAACTGGCCAAGGAGCAGAAGAGATCCTCTTATGTCCACTCTCCAAACCCAGTCCTGGGGTTACAAATAAGACTCACAATGAATTCCTTCACCTAGGTATTGGGAACTAACCTCAGGACCTTGTGCTTTCACAGCAAGTGTTATACCCACTGAATCATCCTTCCAGCCCACATAAATTTCATAATCAAAATTTATTAAAATTTATAATAGACTAATTCAGAATATTATTAATATATGAAAAGTATCACGGAATTTTAAATCTTGTGCTTAAAGAATAATTAGACGCCATGGAAAGTGTAAGATGAGGAATGTACATGTAAGATTAAGGAATTTAAGAAATTTCTCTACATAAAAGTTTAGTTTAGGGCTTTACAGTATGAATAAGATTTCTTAAAAATGAGCAGTGTTAAAGAACATTGTAAGGATTTGTGCAAGTAAAGTGTCATAAAAATCATATGGCATACCGATGGAATGGTCATCAATCTATTGTGAGTAAGGCATAGCAGTATTTTAATATGAAATGATAGTAGAGATGAACTATGATTATTATATAATTGCCATGATAAAGACAATAATTTCAACTGCTATTCTAATTTTTAAAATGATACAATACATTGATTTGTTTTCAAAGAAGACTAAAGAATGATTGTATTAAATATTCTCAATGACTGATAAAACAAATAGAAAATTAATAGAAAATATTCGAACTACAGATCACAGTTATTTAATGTACAGATTATCTTGGTGTTTTATGTACCTTTTACCACTCTCCCTTTCTTTAAGACTTTTTGGATCATTGAATCAAAACAAGCATAGATGTTGATATTATTAGACTATTGTTTTGTTACTGGCTCATCCTTTATATAAAATGAATAAAGTATGTACATAGGTATGGTAGAACACATCTGTATTGTCAGCAACTCTGGATTCTGAGGTGGGAGGATCACTTGAGGGGTAAGACTTCAAGACCAGCATCAGAGACAGAGACAGACAAAGACCGAAGAGAAGGAAAGAACGAGGAAGAGGGAGAGAGAGAGTCAGAGACAAAAAGAGATGCAGAGAGAGAGACATGGAGAGACAGAAACAAAGAGAGAAAGGAAAAGGTCAGTTAGAATAAAAAGGTAAATTTAAAATTTTTATTAAGAAGTCTGTTAAGATACAAGAGAGTATATAGTGGTCAGCCATAATGGGACATCCATATCACACCTTTCCCCACAAGTCCCAGAGATCTTAGAGGAAAAGAGATTGAAAAGATTTTAAGAGCCAGAGCTGGTGGAAAACTGCAAGGAAAGACTGTTTTCCAGACAGCATAGCAGTTATTCACCTAAAGTCATAGCAACTGTAATAGCATGCACCCGACCTGTTGAAACTCAAGCCAGGAGGGGAGAATTGGGCAGGAGCTGATACTCATAGCTAAGGAGCTATTGGATTTTATAGCTGCTGGCTGGATGGAAGTCAGTTTCTTTAAAGTGTGACTCTTTGTAGGTGGACCAACATCCTAGTCAGGATCCACACCTGAGGATTTATACAACAAAGATTGAACTCCATGGGAGAAAAATTTAAAAGAACAGTATAAAGTAGAAATAGGTATGGAGGTAGGTAGAACTGGAAGGAAGGAGGTAGGCGACAGGGGAAATGATCAGAATTAATTATGTGCAGTTCTTAAATGAATTGAAATGATCAGAATTAATTATGTGCAGTTCTTAAATGAATTGATAAGAATATTTTTTTAGAAAAACTAATGATAAGAAGGTTTCTAAAGGGCTGGAGAGATGGCTCAGTGGTTAAGAGCACTGGCTGCTCTTCAGAGGATCTGGGTTTGAGTCCCAGCACTCACATGGCAGCTAACAACCATCCATAACTCCGGTTCCAGGGGAATCTGATGCCTTCTTCTGGCCTCTCTTGGCTTTGCAGGTCACAGGTGCACTTACACACACGCTGGAAATATACTAATAAACATAAAATGAAAATTAAGAAAAAATTTAACATTATGAATCATCCAGTAGCTGATTTTGTCTGTCCCGATGCTATATTAAAAAGGTATCAGTTCTTTACAATGTCACATCCATCCAAATAACAAACACTAAGAAAAAGACCCAGCTCTTTATTTGGCCAAATATAGGAATCACAAAAAAAAAATTGGTACAGTAGAAATATAATACTGAGAGATCCTTTAAAATTGCATTTTATTTATTTATCTGTTTGATTAGTGTGTGCATGTGTGCATGCATGCACATGTGTGTTTATGTGCACATGCACGTGCATGCCTACTGATGTATGTCCCTAATCCAATGTAAGAGGGCAACTTTCTGGAGTCAGTACTTGCTATCCACCTTGTTGAAGATGTGACTCAAACCCAGGCTATCAATCTTCAGCAGCTGGCACATTCCCTCCTAAGCAATCCCACCAGCCCATCTGAAAGATCTTTAGCCTCAAAAAAGCATGAATCATATTTAGTTTATATTAGAACATAATTTCCAACATTCAAGAAGGCCAATCTAAACTCTCTAAATTTTCTACAAAACATATTTAATGAAATCCTAACAAAAGAAAACTTGTCTTAAGAATTAAGGCAAAAATATAACAATATTTTTGAATGTGTATCACTTATTCAGAATTAATGTCCATTTCCATTCATTTGAAGGGTGAAAAAAGAAGTCCAAAGTCACAACTGAGAGAAGGAGACACAGTCTTTCCTACTGTCTTTAAGTAATCTGCATCAATACTTATATCAAAGAATGAAGAAAAAGAAACCAAAAAAAAAGCCAAATAAAATGTTGAATAAATAAATAGCTAAAAAGGGAACACAAATTTACCCTTGGATGCCCGAATAGATCCTACTGAGGTGATCACTTTTCTTAAATGTTACCTACACATGCAAAAACCTACATTAATAAAGATAAGAAATTGAAAGTGTTAGTGAAGGATGTCAACTTCCGATGATTCTGAATAGGACACAGTAAAAGCATGTATTCCCTTGAAATGACTCCAAGAAATTTCTACATAAGTCAGCATTAATTCTGCAAAGTTATCATTTCCAACAATTTGTTTGAATTTCAATTGCTATTTTGTTTTTATTAGTTATTTGAGGGTCAAACAGTAATTCTCAACTCTGTGTTTGATTTTCTCTTAAATATTTTCCATTTTTGAAGAGTTTGCTTATAACTTTATAAGAAACATAAATATACAGTATTGTTACTTGCTTAAGATTTGAGACCAACTAAAATGTAGGAGAAAATTTTACACATTCATTCATGATAAAAATGTGTAATACTTAATCACTGGGAATTCTCTACGCATCTTAGTAAGCAAATATTCACTGAGTAGTGACTGTGTTATAGGCACAATTCTAAGGTCTTCATTTGCTTTTGACATATAAAATCTAGTTGGCTGGCTTTATTCTCAAAATTTACAGATTAGGAACATGGCCACTGTGAAAGAAGTCGACTACTAATCATACAGCTCAGTAGTAGAAATCAATACTTCATTCAAATATTTGTAATTCATGATTGTCATCCACAACTACCATTATTACGTGTAAAGGCAGTGTTAGGAATACCAGACACCCTAATTATTCAGATGCAATCTAATATTTTCATTTAAAAATCTTATTTAGACTCAAATGGATACTATTGAGTAATCAACTGCAAGACTAAAAGCCAATGGATTTTAAATTGGCATTTAATGTTGTTGTCTTTCATTATTTTAAAATTGACAACAAAAAAGCTAACTTTAGGGAGAAAACGTGAATATTCTCTTTGTGGGAGCTATTTCGGCAACCCATGAGGGTCATGCAATTCCTGACTTCTGAGGCTCCTTGTGTTTCAATGACCCTTTTTTCAGTTTATTTCACATACTTTCAAAGTGACATTTCAGAAAGCAACTACTCTCTTTTCCACTCTCCATTGACGTTTCTGTGACTTAGAGTGCAAGAAGCTGTTTGCCAAAAGAGTTGGGAAATTGATGTTGGAAAAAAAGGAAAAAAAAAAAAGTCTGCAAATAGCAGATGTTGCTTTTGTTTTTGTTTTGCCTATTACTTTGAAATAACAGACACTGCTTAAAAACATTTCAAATGTTCTATCTTTTTTTGTCAGCATGAATGATTGTGTTGCCCAAGAAGGAGAAGAGGAAGTATTATCTAAACAAGCAAATTGTAGTTGTAGAGTAATGTGTAAACCCTCAGTGATGGTTTGTTTCTGAAGCTCTAATTTCATCAAGTATAAAAAATTCTGTTGGTTAGCTAAATGAGTCCAAGAATTATCCATTTCATTTTGTAGGTATGGCTAATATTCTAAATAATTTTTCATTGGGTTTATTCTGATTATAGTCCTTCCTCTTTAATAAGAAACATAAAGTATTTCAGATGTCAAACAGGTGCTGCTTAGAGGATAGTTTTTGAGAAACTGTATGTATTCAAATGTATAGCTCAGTAACAAGGAGGGAGAGAACAACTAACTTAAAACAGATTTAGCTGGTCTTTGCTACCACAGGTGTATACTTGCACAAATTCTATAAAGGCACTCTTTACCTGATACAAGCTTATTAGAATAAATGGTTTCCTCTTTGTGAAGACAAATTATATGCAGGCATCTTTTTTTTTCCAGACTAAAGAAGAACTCTTTAACATGAGCAAACTAAAAGCTAGTACTTGGCACCTTCCTAGTATATTAGGGAAGGTCAAATATTGTAACAAAACCTGAAAACTTATGAATAGACAAGTCATCTACCCAGATATTTTCCACTTAACTTTTGATCTTTCATGTAATAAAATTTGATAGTGTTTGCATTCTATCTATTATCTTCACCTCTCCTTATTGCCCTGCCCACACTACTTAATGCACTCATATATATATATATATATATATATATATATATATATATATATTATAGGGCCTATAAAGTCTAATTCTTATCCTCAACTGTCCTTTAGTGTGAATCCCTCCACTGGATCCTAGTTAACCTACCAAGAGTATCATCCTTGTAAGACACTTTCTCTACCATTCCCAACAACCACGGATTGTCAAAAGTTCTTTAGCTTGGATTGGGTTTTCTTACCCACTTCCCCATGTCTATGCTATGATTTATTTTCTGGTTTTAGATTAGATGGAACTTGTCCATCTGTCACCATTGCTGTGAGATCATGTGAGTAACTACCCAGCAGTCTGGAAATCTCTGTTTCCTTGTGTCATCTACCACCTCTGTCCAGAAAGTTTTTGATTTTTTTTTATTTAATATTCCTGTTATATAAATATAACATCCATGTGCTGTCTGCTTCAAAATCTAACTAATGTTTTGAAGGAATTATGAATGTCAAAACTATTGACAGTTCAGAATGAACTCAAACAAATTTAAGAACGTTGTGACAGAAGCCATGACACATCTGCCAGGTGTCTTCCTTTGGATTCCCTAACTCTCACTCTTCCTAGATGACAGGGCCTGCTATTGAATCAGCCATGTTGCTTTAAGGATACTCTACAGCCTTACCGTTATAAGCTTTAGGGAAGGCTGTAGACTTCCTGTCAGTACTATTTGTTAAAAATAATGAAATATGGTAGCTAACAAAGAATGTTGTTGCTTTGTTTTGCATTGCCTTCTTTTCCACCTTGTTAGGGTTTTTATAATTAATTTTTTTGGAGCATATAACAGTATCATAGTATAATATTATGTTTAGTTTATTTAGAAATTAGAATTCATGCCAGTAAAATATAATAAGAAATATTAGAACATTGGATATCTCTACAAATATTTTACCCCTTTATAATAGAAATATTCTTTTGAGAAATGTTAGATATTTTAATTATTATTTTTCCATATGGTCCTTAAGAGCTTATGGGATATGGTATATAAAATCAGCAAACATTCTTGTATACAAAGTTAGTGAAGAGCAGACGTAGTGGGCCTTTCCACAAAGTCCAGTAACAGAAAGACCTAAAAATATAGGACAAATTTTGAGAAAAGGACAAATCTAAATTGGAGGCTTAATTCCGAAATCTTTTAAGTAATTTTAGCGAAGATCTATATATTATATATACCTAAATACTGGATTACTCTTCATCTTTTACCATCTTGATAGCAGTTGTAAGAGATGGCAGATAAGAAATGATGGAAATGGACTGCATAAACTAGGGATAAGAATAGCGGAGAGAAGCTGATTAGGCAGTTTAAGGTACAGCCAGAAATGTCAGATGCCAGGATTCTAGAGTGTTTTAGTCAGGAGTTTGGTTTTCACATGGCTATAGGACAAGGATATCAAAAATTCGGTTCCTTCTTTCTTTACCCCTGAAGCAATACTTATCCTTTTATTACGAATCATCTCTGAGAACATGCTGAAAGTGGATAAATTGAATGAGAACTTGATTTAGCAGCTAATCTCCACTCCATTCCCCCATTCCTTAAAGCTTTACTAACTCCAGTGAAGGTACTGTTAAAATGGAGTAACACTCTTGAGAATTTAAATCTCACCTGCTATGGTTTGTGAATTTCTTGGAGACTGTGAAGCAAGTATGCAAAGGGCACTGAATCAGTGTAAGTTTTGTGTGATATTCAGTTCCTGCAACTCTCCTGAATTAAAAGCCCACCAGCAAGCTGAGGAAACCTCTGTAACTCTCAAAAATATCTCATAAGTTTTTTCATAACACTAGAATTATTTTATAATAGTTTGGCTCAGGAAAAGGGACTAGTAATGCTCTGTGTCTAGTGGAAACAACATTGGCAAAACTGTGCTCGGTTAAGAGAATGACTATGGGATGGGAAATGAAATGCTAGAGTTAATTTTTCAGACAGCAAATGTTTGTCTTAGGGTTCAATAAATCCATCAGTTTTTTCAGTTGTTTTGACAGCAGAGTAGGGATAACCATGAATAGCAGACTTCCTGCTACAATATTACAATACAATAAAACATTCCAATACAATAGTATAAAAGTAATATCTTCTTTTTAAAATGTACCTACATTTGCCTTAGATAAATGTAACAAATTATAGGAGACCCATTAAACACTTATTATTAATTACTATGCTCTTTGATTTATCATGCTGTTTTAATATCACAAATAATTATGTTTTTTGTATAATATTAGTGTGTATTGAATGACTATGTAACACAACAAAAGCTATAAAATGAGATTTATATGTATACAGAACATTGTAATGAGATGCTACCCTGATTTTAAAAGATATTTGACTAATTACTTCCCATGTGTGTTCAGTTTTATTCCTTCACTGTCTTGTAAAAAATGAGAGATATAGTTGTTAGTTAATTTATTTTCAATAAGTTAAATATGAAGTGCTGAAACATCTGTGGTATTTTTTCTTACATTTCAGAAAGTAGTAGAGTATTATATTTACAGTTAAATAATTATAATTCAATCAGATTACAGATTTAAAGCTTAACAGACAGCAATATACTAGATACATTAAAATCATTTTTCTTGATATGTGTGATCCATTATCTTCTTTTTAGTGATTTTTTTTATTTTCTAAATGTACACACCTTGAATTGTTGAGGTTCAACCAATCAATTTGAATTTGTTAAGCTCTAAAAATAAATTAGTCTCTTGTATTTTGTATATTATTTAACAGTTGTAATGATTTTCAAGTCAGCAGTATAGTGCTATAATGTAAGTTAATCATCTTGAAATTTGTTAATTAAACAATTTATTGCAGTAATGTAGAAGTAAATTTAGATTGTTTGGGACAAACATACATTTTTAAAGAATTATGATATCCACCTTAGATATAAATTCACATTCTTTAAAAAAATCTTTAAAAATTGTTTTGAAACTTTTACTTTTATTTTATGTGTTTTGCTTACACAGTGTTCTATGTGCATGTGCATGTAATGCACAAAGAAACCATCAGATCCCCTGTAACTTGCATTAGAGTCCATTGTTAGATGTCATGTGGATCCTGGCGTTCAAAACAAGGGCTTATGTAAGACCAGCAGCCAGTGCTCTAAACCACTAAGTGACCTCTCCAGTCCAAGAAGTGTGTATGTTTTTAAACTACAACATTTAGTAGAAAAATATCCATTATATCATGTGTTCAACAATTTACAGTGAACACATCTAGCACATTCCCATTACCGTAACTCAGTGCCATGCTCAAGTTTCCAACTCATACTTCGTGCCAAACAATATGACAAGAATTTGCCATGCTCTAAAATGTACATATTTTTCATGATGTTTTCTAGATTGTTTTATTTCTACTGAACTTTTAGGGAAATTTTAGCAATTCATTTTATCCATACAATTCTACCATAATATTTTAATTTGTTTTGTTTTATTGTAACATTTCATTCAGTATTTCTTAAATGGTTATGCAGTCTTATTGAGTAGTTTTTTTTTCCAAATGTTGCGACATAAGCAATGTTATTTCCTCCCCACCTGTACTTTACAATACATCATGTGACATTTCTGTACATATTTTGTTGATTCATGTTTGATTTCTTGAGTATTTGCACTGACCAGAGTACTGTGGATGAAGTACTGGGGTCTAAAATGTGTAATTATTGCTATTAAATTTATGCAAACAATAAGTGATTTTTATTTCAAAATTTATATTATTGAGTAACCTTTAAATTGTGAAATAAAATCTGATTAAAGTCATAGCATTTTCACTAAAAATCTAAAGAAAAATTATTCCAAACTGAATTAATGGGTATAGATAAAATGAATTGCTAAAATTTCCCTAAAAAGTTCAGTAGAAATAAAAGAATCGAGAACACATCATGAAAAATATGGTCCAGACTGGTAGTATTGTTTGGCACAAAGTATGAGTTGGAAACTTTAGCATGGCACTGGGTTATGATAATGGGAATGTGCTAGATGTGTTCACTGTAACTATGAGTAAAACAAAATAATACAGATCTCACACCTTGTATAGATACATGTGTGTGAAGCCTAACTGTAACACTCATGGAAAACCTAAACTGAAATGATTATTTTAGTTGAAGAGCAAAGAAAAAAATCTTCCATGACATAAGTAGACTGGATAGATGTAAAAACAATAACAAAAAACCAAACCAAAACAAAACAAAAAAAGCCACTCAGAGAATTCTTGAAGGATGAAGGTAACTGTGGTAAGAAACAAAATCCAACATTCTGTTGTCTACAAAAAAAAAAAAAAATTACCTTTAAGGACAGACACTACTTTAAAGTGAAAAGATAGAAAAAAATATTCTAATAAATGGCATTAACAAATAAGCAGGAGTTTCCATTCTAATATCTGACAAAAGAGAATTCATACTGAAACTAATCAGAATAGAAAAAGATGGTCACTTCATTCTGATCAAAGGAAGAATTAACAAAGAAGACATAACAGACATGACCATATATGTACCAAACTCTCTAGCACCCACCTTCATAAAAATAGAACAGTAGGACAAAGATTAATCCCAACTCACTAATAGAAGGGAACTTCAGTACCCAAATATATCCAACAGGTATATTAACTGAACAGAGAATAAGGAGAGAGACATCTGAATTAAACAATACCACACATCAAATGGACCTACCAGACATCTAATGAATACTACACTCTTGCACTGAAAAATAAACATTCTATTCATCACACCATGGAACTTTCTCCTAAATCAATCACATACTGGGGCACAGAACAAAACTCAGCAAATTAAAAAAAAATTGAAATAATTCCAAGCATTCTAAGACAATAAAGTTTTCAATCAAGGCTGAAAGAAGCCCTTGTAAATTCATGAATTTATGGAGACTAAGCAACACATCCCTGACAGTTAAACAGGTTCTAGCTAGTTTACTTGGACTTACTAATAGAGCAATGGGTAAGGGGTTACTTACAGAACACAGGCTCCCACCCTCCCCACTTCAAGTTCCATTAGTAAGTCCACATGGCTGGGATCTTGCGACTTCCTGGTGAACAGATCCAAATGGCCCATGGAGGAGGGGAGAAAAGGGCCCGGCCTCCTGGCGCCCGCAGTTTAAATACCTTTAGCCCCTCGCCTTCTCCCATCCAAGGCCAATAGACCAGGCGGGTGGGGCATAGGATTTTCCCAGCTCCTCATCTTTCTGCTCAAGGTGGTCTTGGGTGATACCACTCTGAGAGGGGTGTTTGTCCTTTTCCCTCAGAGAAGCAATCCACTCTACACATACAAGCTCACAGCTCCAGAAACATAAAAATGATTACCAATGATGTGACACGTAATTAAAAATGTGAAATAAGGTAAGGCATTAAACTAGTAAGACAATAAAAATAAATAAATAAAATCATTTTTGACTCATTACTGATTATAGACTTCTATAAGGTACAAAGGATTATTAACTGAACATCCTACAATTGAGAAAGCAGCATAAAAGTAAACACCCAATAGTTTATACAGAGTCGTTTGAAGACCCTGCGTGACCCTTCCCCGTGGGCTTTCTTCTCTTTTAAATCGTATTTGGTGTCTGTTACCAGAAAATTATGGTGAAGCTGACATCTGGGTATTTTTTATCATAAAAGCAACCAGATACAGCTGAAATCTTTATCTGTCACTTTAGATATGATAACTGAGCATATCACACACTAGTATATCAGTAGATTGCTACTGATTTTTTAGTTGAATTCATTTCCTAAACTATGTCATATAAAGGTCTTAATTATGACTCTAAGATGGTTTCTACTTGTTACTTACTGTATCTAATTAACAGAATGTTCTCAATAAAAACTATATTGGCTATATTTTGAAAATAAGAAACATGATAAAAAGTCATATTAACTCAATATTAACATAGGGACATGGATCTTTAGAGTTGATATAGAAATACTTAACATCTGAAAACAAACAGTTTCTGCTGGGACTTATGGAGAAAAAATGATATTTTTCTATGTATACCAAGTCCTAAGAGGTTTGTTAGTTTGTTCATGTTGTAAAACCATGTCCAGCACTGCAGCTGCAGTAGAAGTCCACCTGTTTAAACTTGTGATGACCCACTCAATGCATTCTCCAAACCTTTGTGACTTCTACACAGGAGATACACTAGCTGGATGTGCACATAATACCAATCATTACATCTTTGTGCTTCAAATCTTTGATTGTGGCAATAATGTCTGTGATCCCTCCAGGAATGCACTATTCATTTTGGTTTGCTATTTTTCTAGGTTATAATGTTCTACTTCACCTTTTCAACCACAATACCCTTCTTTTCATAAGTCAGGGAGTCAATATGGGGATTTCAATAGCTAGTGAATGTCTGTTCCAATTATTCGTTCCAGAACTGAGGAAGTAACTGTAAAGACACACATGGCCAGTCTGGGATGAATATCATCAACAAATCCACTGATCTCTCGAACTCTGTAACTCCCTACTTTGGACTACCACTGGTGGGTCAAAGTAATGTTATAGTTTTGCTAGAACTGGTGCTGTGCTTAGAGAATAGCCTAGTTGTTCCTGAAAATTGTGATTATTTTCTTTTTCAGAATGCTGTTACTCTGAAAAAAGTTTGTATATCCTTGTTGTATTTGGAAAAAGATTAATGATATAATTTTTTTAATGTACCAAGGCCCTTTTCTAAGGGGACCGAGTCAGTCTCTCTTCATTCAAGGAGCATGAATCTGAAAATTAACATGTCTGTGATCTAACTGAGGGACTATGATGTGACATTCCAATAGTTTGAATTATAATTTTTCTACTTATATAGATAAAGATCTTAGAAAATCTTTAAGAAAGATCTTAGAAAGTTCTCTAGGAAAACATGCTCTCTTATGATTTAGTATATTATGATAGTTGCATTTATCTAGATTTTTGTTATGATGATCATGCCTGTCTTGACTTTCGGAATTAGTGATAAAAATTGGTCTCAGATACAGTATTTCATTGGTTCTCCTTGCAACTGAGTTTTCCATTTTCATAATGACATCACCCAATTTTTGATATTACTAGAGATGTACAGTCATCCTTGACTTTACAAATACTGTCAGGACTCACCCAATGTGGTGATAATAAAAATTAATTTAGCATGTGACTTTCTCTAGCTTTTGAATGCCTTCTACAACACTAAATGAAGATACATCCAGAATTTTCAATTAATTCTTGGTGGCCAACCTTTTGCTTGACCACTAAAACCACTGAACCACTGAAAGTGTAGTTTCCTTTTCTAAGCATTCCTGCAACTGTACCTCAAATACAAAATATATGTTTACCAAATGCATAGCAATACATTTTTCCTGATCCATCTGCATTTTCTCTGACCTTAGTAACCATTCCCAAACACATTGCTTGTATTAAAATTTTTTTTTCTTCTTCTTTTATTGAGACAAACTCTTGCTAAATAGCCCAGGTTGACCTCAAGCTCACCATTATTTTTACTGCCTTATCCAAAAAAGTTTTGACATCACAAGCCTGGGTATCATGTCCAGCCTGCCGTGAAGATTTTTGTCAATATAATTAAAAACCTAAAGTAGATATATAGAACATATCCTTTCAAGGGTCAAAGATTGAACTTCATGTTCATGGTCTTTATGACTTTATTTCTTATCATCAAGATAAAGAGGAAACATAAGAGAGTGTATCTTGAAAAAAAAATCATCCTTGTCTTATATTGCAGTTTCTGCAGGTAATACAGGGTTGTCTCAGATGTTGTCTAGAGAGAAAAAGGAATGAAGAGTATTCTAAACTCTCCTTTCTGGAATCCTGGCCTTGGATCTTTACTGAAGCAAAGATAAAACAAAAAAAGAGGATAAAAAAGATAGACAAAGAGTGAATATGTCTTTATAAAGGATAAGATGTCCTATGGCATGGCTTTGTAAGCTACAGATTCATGACAGCCAATGGTTAAGCAGCTCAATTCAAGTCAGAGAACCAAGAGCTGGAATATACAATGGTAATTGTTTCGGTGTTGGCCCAGCAGAAAGGTCAACATCCCAGCTCAGTTAGTCAGAGAGAAAGACAGGTGAAGTGTTCTTTCCTCTGACTTTGGTTCTATTCAGGCCCTCATTGGACTAGATGGTGTTCACTCATATTCTAAGAATCAAATGCTAATCACATCCAGAAATGTTCTATAAGCACACTCATAAATAATAACATTCATTCACATATATGGTCTGAACAAGTCTAACCATTCTAATGTATAAAAATATGGCATGTGACCAAATTCTGACCAATATGAAATAAAGGAGGTGAATGCTCTGAAAAAAATGAACATTTTTTTTTCCTGACAGGAAAATGCTCCTCTTCTGCATGTTTCTCTCCCCCCACCCCGCCTCACTCTCTCTGTCACTTACATTTGTTCATGGTTGCTCATTCTCCTTCCTCTGTGGTCTTGAGAAAGGATCTACAATAGCAACATTGTTGTCTTTGAATTAAGGAGTTTATTGAGTACAAAGCAAGCACAAAATAATAAATAGAAACTAACACATAGATAGCAAAACATCATTAAACCAAGTGCTCAAAACATCTAGCAAAAATCAACTAGGAAATCTCTTTAAAGCATCCCACAGGAATTTCCAATTGAGATGCTAACAATGGTTTGAGAAGAGTATCACTTCAGGTGAGATTTCCGAGTAAAAAACAAACAGCAGCAGATACAGGTAACATTATCCAATCAGGGGCCCACAACAGTCCTCAGAAACTTATTAGGGAAGTTAAAGCAGTTAGCTAGAATTCCTAGTTGAGCTTTCTCTCCATGGATAAGCTTCCCATGGCTGAAATTCCTGTTTTTCTTTCCCACTGAAGCCACTTGATATCATGTGATAAACAATAGGAGTTTTGGTAGGAAGTAGTTTAGCCTGTAGCTGTTCACAAAGGCACAATGCTTCTGCTCCTGTTAACATAGTTAAGGTGCCAGCCTATCTCCCAAGCAAGGGATTTGGAGCTAGTAAGACATTAACATAACCATGCTTGGGTTTGCAGTGGAGTGGGGTCAGGTGCAGTCCATTTTTAGAGACAGCTTCTCTGAGTTAAATCAGCACATGAAAATTTTCCAATATAAATTCCTTTTGAGTTTCTTCCCTCCCTCCCTCCTTCCCAACCTCTCTCTCTCCCTCTCTCCCTCCCTCTTGTCTCCTTCTTTTGCTACTCCTAATCTTTTTTTTGAAAAGAAAGAATGAACAACATAATAAAAGCTGCAATAGTTGTTTATCAAACATAAGCAAGTGCATCACCCACATGATCATGGTGTCTCCTAGAAAGACAGGAATATCTTCGGAAATCAGTGGTTTCTTTAAATCACACAATGAATATGTAGAACAGCAATTTTGGAAATGAACTAAACAATAAATGTTCTTAGGATTTAAGTCAAATTTTAATTATGTATTCCCTTATGTATAGACAAATGTTCCACATAGAATATAATAATAATGCTGGCATATTATTCAAAGCTTAAAATTTGTTTTTGGTATTTAAGAAAAATATCTTTAAAACAACCTGTCCTACATGCAGTGCTGTCAGGAAGATAACACAAAATTATTTAAAATAAATATATGAAACATATCTTAGGATAATTAAAAATCATTGACAAATTACACATTTAATAATAAATATTCATGAAGCCTCTATTTTGAGCTCAGCTGTGTTTTATTTACCGGACACAATGTACTGAACAAGAGAGAGGCAAAAACTGTGCTAAAAACATGTTTTTAAACCCATGCAGGGTGGTGCCTGCTGTATCTCCAGTACTTGTGTGGTAGAGGCAGGGGCATTACTCTGTACTACTCTGTAGTATTTTGAGGTCAACTACCTCTGCATAGTGATTTCCAGGACAGCCAATGATCACAGAAAGGTACCGTCTCAAAAGAAGGACAAGAAACACATGAGTTGTCACATTTTATACGGTGACACACTCTGTGTTTAACTGTACTTAAGTAAGATATACATTGATGGATGGAACAAATAAAGCCCAGAAGTAAAATTGACTTCATTTGAAAATTAAAAGAAGATAAAACCATGCCCTAAGCTTCTAGAAGACTTATCTGATTTTGGTGATCTAAATGATATTATAGCCGCTAATATAGTGAGCTTCATTTCATTACTAGTCTTGCATCTAAACTTTGATGGAGTGCTAATGCCATTGCAGATTGTGTGTCATTATGCAATTCAGTGTTGGAACACACAAAATGTCAACATGATACATATCTCTAAATAAACAAAACAACGAAACACTAATAGAATGAATGATTGGATTGAATTACATTATTCATAAGCATTTATTCAAATCTTTGCAAAAATATATGCTGTACAAAATGCACAGAAACACAGTGTTGATATATCAAAGTCCTGAGAATGATAAACATGGAGATAAAAATTGACATAAAAATATTAAGCTTAATAGCCAAAGAATGTATAATACCAAAGTCATTAATCTTTTTATTGGCTATAAAATATGAAAATATTAGCTGATTATTAGTGACATTCACTTTAGTAATTAATATCAATTTTCTAAAACAATAAACTACATCCCTAAAATAAACTGAAAATTTTAACCCTACAGAACTCATTCTATATGATATTTGGAATGGTAAAATGAGAAGAGAAAAATAATGTAATATATAATAATGCTAACATTTATTCTGTTTGAGAAGATAATTGAGATTGTTAACTGTTATATAGGAGTAATTAATTATTTTTTTCAATGCCAGTATAAGTTACCCAAAAATCAGAGAATATAATTTTCTGTGCCCGTTTTTATTTTTTGACAGGAGGTCCAAAGAGGGCCACTGTCAGGCCTTCTAATACAGAACCACAGACCAACTACTTCTGATGTTTCAGATGAAAATGTACTGTGCCAGTCAAGCCTATGGCTCATCCTAGACACACACTTACCTTTTGAATATATGTTTATGTATGCTTACTCTTGGGGAATTTCTCTCTTTCTCTTTCTTCTCTCTCTCCCTCCTTCCCTCTCTCCCTCCCTTCCTCTTTGTCACCCCCCTCAATACTTCCCTCCTTCCTCTTAGTGCTTCCGTTCCCCTCCCTGTCCATCTTTCTCTCCCAGGTGGTACTATTTTTTCCTCTTTACAAACTCATCTCCTAAACCATTTTTATACAGCTTTCATTAATCTGAACCAAATTTACTTTTCCCTTTCGTGTTTCTGGTCCTCTACTTAACATATTTTCAACACACTATATTTCCTCATCCACATTCTGCAGCATAATGTATTCCTTATTTATTTTCAATCCATGAATTTCTTTGCTCCAGAAAATATGTTACATGTTATATAAGTATTCTATGCTACCTGTTACCAGATGAAGTGTCCTACACATAATCATGGCTGTTTTAATTTCTGTGCCTTTGGTAACACTAATAATCTACCCTTTTTAACTCTACAAGTTCAGTTTGTCCTTTATTCATTTTGAAAAATTATTTATTAATTTGTTATTTATTTATCTATTTTATGTGTATGAATGTTTTGTCTGCATATATGTAAGTACACCAGTGCTATGTATGCTTTGGTGGTCAGAAGAGGGCATCAGATTCCCAGGACCAGACTTCCAGAAGGTTGTTAGCTGGAATGTGTGCTGGGAACTGGACCTAGGTCCTCTGTAAGAGCAGCCATTACCCTTAATTTATGTGACATCTCTCTAGCCCCAAGGTCAGTTGTTCTTATAATGAAAACATACCTCTTCTCTAATTCAGCCAGTCGCCATTCACCTCATATATTCAGTTAAATTGCTTGGAGTTCAAGACAGCCTTTCTTATCCCACTTTATTATTTTTACCTATCCATAATTTCTTCACACTTCTCAACAACCTGGATATGTTTATATGCTTCTGAGGGATCATTTCTTTAATGCCTTCTCTGCACAAATGTTAAAACTACCTGTCTACCATAATGTATAAAGGTCAAGCATAGTTCTTGATATGTAGAAGGTGCTCAATAGATATTGAAACAACGGATAAATTTTTATAATTTTCATTTATATTGATTCCATAATTTATTCCATCCTTTAGTCAGAGTTGATTAAATTATTAATCAGACCTTCCAGTGATTATATTAAATAGGTCTTCAAGTCATTAAGAAAAAAAATCATTTTTCACTAAAGACTGTCAGATGAGAATGTCATGGAATGAGTGTACTAAGATGAGGTGACAGGAATATTGTAAATCTTATACAAATATTAATGGTATTATAATTCCAATGATATTTCAAAGACCAGAAATTATAAATGTTTCTGTATTGGCTCCTTTGCTTTGTTTCTACAAATCATTATACTTTTAGTTATTTTCCATTGCTATTTGGAACTTCAGCCTTAATTGTAATAATTTATACTATTCTGATAGTATGAATAAAAGGTCATGCTAAAAGCTAGTCATTTCTAGTATCAGTCTCATATATTGCATTTTCAGATTGAAAGATAGGGAGAAGGATAATTAGAAGAAAGTATAATAACACAATGAAACTCATTACATTGTGTCATATACTTATCACTTATTTATCCTTATTTTATTACATGTATATGTGCCTGCTTGAGCTAATGTTCATCATGTGCATGAAAGTCTTCTGAGTTCAAGAGATGATGCTGGATCCCTTAGAACTAGTGTTATAGTCCACCATTAGCTGGCAAATGTGGGAGTTGGAACCTGACCTGTGGTCTCTGCAAGACAGTGCACATTGTTAACCACTGAACCATATTTCCAGTCCTAATATGCGCTCTTTAAAAAACGAAGTAACCAACAAATTAGCAGCATGGTCTTTTTCAAATTTTGATTTGATTTAATTTTGCTTTACTTTTTTATTATTTTATGTGAATGAGTGTATTGCCTGCACGTATGTAAGTGTACTCATGTCGTGTAATGCCCACAGAGGTCAGAAGAGGGCCTCAGATTCACTTGAATCCAGAGTAATGGGAGGTTGTGAGCTTCCATAATGGTGCTGGGAATTGAAGCCAAGTCCTCTGCAAGAGTAGTTAGTGCTCTACACTCTGCACTCTAGCCATCTCTTCAACCCTGCAGCATGGTCTTGTATTCCACTTTCAAATACAAATGAAATTTCAAACCTTAACTAATGATCTCGTGCATTTATTGCAGTTAATGCCAAAAAATTATATAGAATGAATTTTAGGAATATTTTTTCTAACCAACACTTTTTAATTTATCACTTTGAACTTGAAAAGAAATTATTGTATTGCTTAATAAAATGACTTAGTAAACAATCATGATACTAAGCAATAACTTTTACCTAATCTCTAATCTGTAGAAAACATTATATAAATGATGCATCATTGGGAAATAGGCCCTATTATGCAGGTACACACAATGATGGTATCATGCACACTGTCATTACACTTAGTAAAGATGTTTACTGTTTGAATTAGAAAAAATTGAATGTCAAAGTTTTCTTAGATATTTGTAAATCACTCAGAGAAAATATTTTGACAGTCAGGATTGAGATGTGCTAATTAAAATTGAGCAGTATTCAATGGAATAAATATTATTTTTATTCCTTTATTCTGTAGTTATTACTCATTACCTCAAATATTTTCCTCATTACAAGTTCAGGATGAGTCTACAGTATCATTCAGAAAGGTATTTTTTAAGTTTACAATTCAGTGTTCCCCAAGTGTGCATTAGTCAGGCAGAGTTAATGGAGCTATCTATCACTCCTAGTTCTCCTCTGTGGTCAAGGAGCAAGCAATGACCTAGCTGACTCAGTTTAGCTAGTTTGTTATCACAGGCTAACTGGAGTGCTGTTATTGTGGACTAAGGACGACAGATATCTAAAGCTTATTGGGAAGAGGTATTGAAACTACCATGTCAAGTCTGGAATTTACCCCTGCAGAGTAGGACTTCATTCAGATGACATTGTGGGGAAATATCTGAAGTGATGTGTTAAAGTATAAAATCAGATTTAATCATTGTTGTGTTGCTGCAAAGTAGGGAAAATTGGGAAAATAATGGCTGTTCCACTTCATCTCCGGCATACATAATCAATGAAATAATACAAACCCATAAAAACTTGTAGTTGTTGAGAAGATCGTTCTCTATATTACAAAAGCATGATTATAAAATAAATTCTACTAATTAAATTTTTATGAAAGGTATTTTGTTTTTCTAATGTGCTTACAAATTGATTATTTACTAAATATATGTTATACTTTTGAAATGATTCAATGGCTATAGAAAGTGTCAGAAATTCACATTGTACATACTTTTAATAGATTTTCAAATTTGAGAAGTTCAGTGAATATGAACAAAACTTAAGAACAAAATCAAAGAAATACAGTGATGTATATACCACTGTATTCTCATCACTCATGGTCATTCTAGACCCCTGTGAATAGTACCATTTTCCATTTCTGAAGCTGATAATTCTTGACTGTAGGACTTTCTGTCACTTCTGTTCCTTTCCCTAGATTCCATCATTTCTGAATAATGTAGAGATCTAGGCATGTCCCATCTTTGACATATCTGAATGGTTATTTCTAGGGAACTGTCAAGTTAGATCAACTTTCATCTCTATGTTAAAGCTTGAACTGGGGTGTTTAATTCAAGGACTGCCTTTCTGAATTTGACAGCATGACACTAAGAATCCAGTGATAGATGTGAAATAAATACACCTGGAATTTGAATGATTTACTGAATGTCTGGAATCTGAATGTAGATGCCAGTAAATGTACTAGCTATTATAATTCTTTAATATAAGCATTATTTTGTATGTAGGGATATTTGAAACTTTTAAGTTGTCATATATCTGAGACTATTCTGAATATATTTGTGAGAATATTCCCTTTGGCTAAGTTAAAAACAGCCTATGAATCTATATTGCACATTTTATGTTTATATTATTTATTATTTTAAAACAATATTTTAATAAATTAGGTCATTTAAGAACATAAAATGTTTACAAACTTTGGGTGTAATTTTCATAAATCTATTTGTTATTTTTAAGATACTGTATCCAAATCCAGGATATAATGTAAAAAAGTAATAAATAGGTCATATTCAAATCTAGATCAGCCTAAGAAGACTTGAGAAAATAAGAGTAAAGCACTAAATTTCCTGATTCTTGAGCAATTAGAAAAAAAGGGGGCTAGAGATAATATTAAGAACAAGCGGACTGCTGTGTGGAGATCCTCTGAAAAGTGTAAAATCACAGGGAGAAGGAGAATTCTATCTAGTAGGCAGCTTTGTAGATACTAGATGTGCTGCAGCCTTATGAAGAAAAATTTTAAGTAGGAAAAGAAGAGCATAAGCAAATGGTATTAAGTTAATATTTCGGTGACTGAATTATGATGTAGAGCAAAAGTTTACTGTCACCAAAATAAGGGAGAATGTTGAGAATATAGATGGACTCATGCAGAAAAGAGCACTATCTTTGTGGTGACTGCACCATGGTTCTAATCTTCACAACTTTATATTCGTGAACATCATGTTGTAGTAGGGAGATAAACATAAGATTTCCTGCAGCCCGCACTGACACAATGAGCACCAGTGTTTTTGATTATAAGCAATCCTTCAGTCTTCCTGGAGATCACTTCACATTGAGGAAATGTGTCAGAGACTGTACAGTTGCTGTGCTCTACATGGGAAAGCCAGGGATCATTGTTCCCTTCTCTATTGGGCACTATTTGGAGACCAACTCAAGCATTATGCACATTCTTCTGGTTAATAGAGAATTCAACTTCTGTAAGATTCATGAATTTCCAATTAGCACTTAGCTGCAAAGGTAACCTGTCATAGCTGCTATGCAAGTCACTGTAGCATCTGGGCTGTTTCAGTCGTTTAATCTTCATGCAGCCCTTATTCAGTAACAGTACATATTACTCTGGAAATTATAGTGCACTCTCAGGCGAACTGGAGTGACTCTGTCTTCGCACCACCCCCAGGTCCCTTGCTTCCACTGCAGCATGTACTTTGTTATAAATATTTATGTCTACTCATGTATCTAGTTTCATTGTTACATGTATCATGTCCAAAGTTATGATTACACTGTTGTTTGCAAGCAATCAATGCAGAATACAAGAGTCCATATCTAATGCACATCTTCAGATGGGAATCTTATAACATGAAAGCAAACATACAGAATTTGGAGAACATATTCATCAGATGTGAAAACACCAATACAAGGACATGATACATATAACAAAGTACGAATTCAAAGAAACAAAAGGTTTGATAACAATTGCTAAAGAAAATGACCTCAATAAAATGATTGTCTAATGAGGACAGGAAGCTACACTAATCTGAGTGTATAAGTATTTAGAAGGCAACTTAATTCTACATCCATTTAACAAAATAATAACAGGTTCTTTCCTAGAGTCTATGACTTGCAAAGTTATGGGTTCTTTAGCAGATTTGCAGTACTAGGCATGAATTTTGTCCTATGGAAGGTGCGTTCAATTCAATGAGAAAGTGATTGGTTAATCTCATAAATTTCATGCCACTGTTGCATGCAATGTACCAGTCTTAAAACAAGAATGAAAGTTGCGGAAGCCTAAGTGGAACATCTACAATGCCACCTCTACATCTAAGACTCACAGAATCTATAACAAGGGGTAAAAAGGCCACTAATGAATCTTTCAGGTCTCATTAATGAAGCTCCCTGTTGCAACAGAAGGCCAGGAATACAAAATATCACTTATGATCAAAGCATAAAGAGTAAGAGTCTGCAGAGTATAGATTCCCACACAGGACACTTGTATTAAACTTTACCCACCCAGGGTTCAGGAATCATTGTGGAAAGATTATAAGAGCTATGGAAGAGGTGCATGACCATTTGAAAATAAAATCCTACTGGTTCCTGGAACTTTGCTCATATAAACCTACAGAAATTGTGTCAGCATGCACAAGACCTATTCAGACTCAAGCAGGCAATTCCCAGCACAGAACTCTGAAAATGGGCAACAAGCCCCAATATTAAAGAATTATTGGCTACTGGTTACTGCTGGATGTGGAAGAGCTGATCTTCTTAAAGGAAAGGACTCCAACTAGGCTGACTAGACTCCAGTGGATGAGATCGAACGGAGGAACTTCTGGTGACACTAATTTGACATGATAGATTTTAACACAAAGGACATAATATATGAATTCCAGTGTGCAGGGGGCTATTGGAGTGTGCCAGTGGGGAAGGAGATATGAAGATGATTATGACTGATTGACAGTTCTATATGAAATACACAAAAATTCAATACAAATTTACCAATATTATAAAGTAGATGATCTAAGACTAAAGGGAGAAAAAAACCTAGATGAAAACAGGGTATAGTAAATATTATTCAGGGTGAAGAAATCTGCAAGTAGAAAGATTCAAATCTGATCAATACAGAAATCCACCAAATTGCAAGAACATAAAAGAGAAACAGAGTATTCATAAAGCTAGAATATGATGAAAAAATAAGAAGAAATTATATAAATGCCCAAAATAATTTTGAGTATAAATTGATTTAATTTATCAAATGAAATACCTAGATTACCTGAAGGGTAGTCTATATCCTTATCTGCATATTCATATGCATATATATATATATTATTGTTTTTATTTTTGAATGCTGTTTTCTCAGACTATGTGTATATATAACTCAGAGAATCACAACTCTTCAAAATGTGGAGAAAAACTGACTATAGAGAGACTATTCCCAAATGAGACATCTATAACACAATCTTATATGCAAGGTTAGAGGACATGGTGAAAGATGCGGAGGAATGATTATTAGAAACTTGTCGCATCTGTCTCGTCCAGTAAGGAAGACGCAACCCTGGACTCTTCTTAAAGCAGTTTATTCAGGAACCTTGAACAACCTTCTTGCCTTTTAACTTTCTAACGTCTCTCTTACTTTTCCTTACTTTTCCTGACTTACTTCTCCTCCTGACTTACTTTTCCTGACTTACTTTTCCTTACTACTTCTCCTGACTTACTTCTCCTTACTACTTTTCCTCCCGGGGAAAGCCCGCCATAGAGTTAAATCTCCTCCTGCCAGCCAACCCCAAACTACCACGTGGTGAAATCAGATAGGCGCACACAGGCAGAAGCAGGGCCAGATCTCAGCCACAGCCAATTATGGAGCTGTTTGCTCCAGAGAGCACTCACCTTCGGGATGGTGGAAGGTGGAAGCAGGCGCCATCTTTAAGACGGGGCAATCCTCAGCTCTCTACAGAAACTGAGGTCTGGGAGCAGATTATACCTGAGCTATAATTGGTGATGAATATGCATCATATTAGCCCTTCCTCCACTTAATACTTCCTATATTGCCCCAAATCCTCCTCTTGAACATGTCTGCTAATTCATATATATAACTGAGCCCAGTTACTGTTTTCTGTGTCCACAGTGTAGAACTTACCAGAAGTATGAGAGGGTTCCTCTCTAAAGAAAAATCACTCTCCCTCAGCAACCCTAGACTGTCTGTAGTTCCTTAATTAGAAGTGGGTTCTTGTGAATTATTCCATCATCCATGCTGGAATGACGACTGCTGTGTTTTTGTGCAGTTCTACAGGCAATCATATTATTGAGTGTTCATGAGCACAACATACCTGTCTTACCCAAAGACATTATTTCACAGCAGTGCTCGCAGACCTCAGTCTCTAGTAATCATTCCCCTCTCTTTCACCATGTTCTCTAACCTTGCATATAAGGTTGTGTATAGATGTCTCATTTGGGAATGGTCTCTCTATAGTCAGTTAGCCTCCACATTTTGATAAGTTGTGGTTCTCTGAGCTATCCTCTGTCTATTGCCAAAAGAAGCTTCATTGATGGGATATGAGAACTCCTCTGATCAGTCAGTATAAAGAAAAGTATTTAGAAGAGAGATGAATACTATGTCAATTTAACAACATTATATTACTATGTACTTATCTAGCATCTAGGACCTCTCCAGATACGGCTTCTTATCTAGATTTCCAGACATGGATTTCCTGCTCTTGAGAGTTTCTAAGTCCAACCAGAAAATTGTTGGTTACCTCCAAAAGAGTGTACCTGTAGTACTAAAAAGCATATTTCCTATGACCAACTCATTTCACTCTTAAAATAGAGACAAAAGTAGAGGAATGAAGAAAGATATACTCTATAAATGGAAATGAAAATTAAGCATCATATATTTATATAAGATAAGGCATATTTTAAGTAAAAGATGATAGCACTATAGTCATTACAGATAGTGCATGATCAAGTCAACAAGGGAACATATGTAGTGTAAACAAATACATTTATAGTCAATGTCAGAGAACCTAATTATATGAAGCAGACATAAAATCCAAAGGGAAAAATTTACAATACTGATATCTGGGGAACTCTATACTAGTCTTCCATTAATATATGGGTCATTCAGAAGAAAAATCAACAGAGAAGTAGAAGAGTGAAACTATCCCAATAAAATGGAGGCATATACCCTTTAATCACAGCCAGAGGCAGGAGGACCTCTGTGAGACCCAGGTCTGTTTGCTGTACATAACGAGTGGCAGGCCAATTGGGGCTACAGAGAGACAAGTGTACCTTCCATTAGTCATCAAAGAAACTTATTTTTGCAACAGATGGAAACTATTGCAGAGTTCCAGAACTGGTCAAATCTAGAGAATAATTGTTAATGAGACACTTAACCCTAAGTGACACGTTTTCAAAGCAACCACTACATACAGGATGAATGCATTTCTCAATTAAAAAAGTGAATAATTTGTAAATGTTTCATCCATTTGTTTTTTTATTATACTTTCACATATAAAAATCAGGACATTTATTGATCCTTAGTTGATTATTATATAGAAGTAGCAATAGATATTCTGATCCCCCTCAAGCCTTGAGCATATGTCTGCTGTGGCACTTAGCACCCCAGATATCTGGACTATTCTCTTGGTCCAGGACCACCGTAGACCACCTGAATTTTTTATTCTGGTTTGTTGCAGCCTTCACAGATTGTTCCCACCCCAAACTTCCATCTACCTGATGCTGTCCAGCCCTCTACGAAGGCTGCCCGCTCCTTGAGTCTGCCTTGAATTCCTGTGGGCAGCCTTCTTCAGCCAGGTAAGTGTGATACAGCCCACTGCCTGTTCACACCCCAGTCTCCAGAAACTCAGTTCTCCCCTGACCCACATTCTCTTCCCATTCTTGCACTGGGCACAGGCACAGTCCCATTGTTGCTCTTGTAATCCCAGACCTCTGGACTACTGTTTTTGGTCCAAGCCCACACACTGTGTCCTGGGCCCTTTTAACTCAAATTTTAGTCTGGCTTGTTGGAGCCTTCACAAGCTGTCTCCACCCCAGCTTGCCTTTGCAATCATATGCCCAACTTTCTATCCTGGCAGAGACCACCCCCAACTTCCTGTGGATCCCAAAGACCAGCCTTCTTTCCTGGTAAATCTGATCCTGTCAAGTTCATCACTACTCTCTTACCACCACAACAATGCCAAACTCCCATTCCTCACATCCTCTTCTCCTAGCATTGGGAACAAGCACAGTTTTCCATTTCCTCTTCTAGATATCTGGACTACTGTCTAATCTCTGCCTGGCTAAGAGCTTTCCATATCTCAGCATGCCATCCCCTTACATTGGAACCCTAGGCAGCCCCTAACACTCCTGCTACGGTTCTGTGCCCTTTTGTAGGGGCACACACCTTTACAGACCGACTGAGAACATCTGAATTCAACCTCTGCCAGGCAATCTCTCCAAAATGTGCAGTGCCTGCTGGATAGAGGGGCTCAGTCTTTAAGAGTGAGAGAGCCTGTTAGCTTCTGATATCACCTAACTTGTGCATCTGACGGAACTCCTGAGGATCTGCACTAGAGCTATTTGGGGCTATAAATATAGGACAAAACCTGAAACCTTAATCAACTAGCTTTTCATACCCAAGAAGAAAACAACCAAGTCACATCAAGTATATAAACAAACTCAGATTTCAACACAACAAAGGAAGGATTGAGTCTTACTTCAGAATCACAAGCAACAAAACATACCCACTTGCCAAGATCACAATGAAAATTTAATGATATGAAAAACTCAAAGATATGTCTCCACCAAATATCACCAGTCCTACAGAAGAAATTTGCAATGAGAACCCCATAGAGATCACCCAGGACACAGACTTCAAATGATAAAAGAATTTAATGAGTTTAAAGAACACATTACCCAAAAACAAAGAACTAAAAGAAGATAGGGATAACGTTCTTACTGAATTCACAAAAAAAGATATAAATATTGATGAAAACTCAGGCTGAAATGAAGAAGAAAGAAAAAAAGGACAATTTGTAAAAATAAGTAAAAAAAAAAGAAAAAGGACAAATTGAAATGTCAAGAGAAAGCCTAACCAAAAGAGTGAATGAAATAGAAAACAGAATATCAAGACTGGAAAATAAAGTTGAAGGACTGGAGTACTCAAGCAAATATTATGAAAAATTTAAAGCAACACAGGAATGGAATATGCAGGAAATGTGGGAATCCTGAAAACGAACAAGTTTATGCATTGTAGGCATAGAGGGAGGAGAAGAATCTCAAGACAGTGGTATTGATCAGATCTTCACACAGACCAAAGAAGAAAATTTCTGCAAAGTAAGGAAATACATGCCCACATAAATACAAGATACAAGAAGTACATAGAATACCAAACTGAAAGGAACAGAAATTACCCAGAGCATAATGTAATAAAAAAAAAGTGCACAGAACAAAGAGAGAATACTGAAAGCTGCAAAAGAAAACACATCACAATTACAGCTGATTTTCAATGTAAACTATGAAAGCCAGAGGAGCCTGAATCAAAGAATGCCTGTACTAAATTACCATATATGCCAACTTAGAATAATTTACCCAGAAAAAATGTCTGTTATTGAGACAGAAAGATCTTCCATGACTTGAGTACGTTGAAAGAATTCATGTCTAGAAAACCAGCCCTTCAGAGAATACTTGAAGCAATACAAAGAGCTAGAATAAAGAACAATGATATCTAAGGGGCCACACAAAGAAACAAAATGAAAGTATAACTGGGGAACAAGTAAGACTAAAAATGCATATAGAAATTGAAATGATAGGCACCAATACACATCTTTCAATAATAGCTTTAAATAAGAATGGACCAAACTCTCTCATTCAAAAGACAAAGGTTAATTGAATGGATCAAGAAAAATATCCCTCTTTTTGTGGTCTGTAAGAAAGCCATCTCACTTCAAGGACGCATACTACCTTACGGTGGAAGAAGGAGTAAAATATTCCAAGAGAATGACACTAAAGACTTCCAACTGAAACTGGTCATAAGAGATAAAGAGGGTCACTTCATTTTGATCAGAATAACCATTAACCAAGAAGACATTCCAGTCGTGAAGATAATATGCATCAAACTCTGGTCCACCCTACTTCCTAAAATCAGGAATATAGGATTTTAGACACAGATTAATCCCAAGTCAATAATATAATAATATTAGGGTTATTCAATACATCACTGGCTCCATTAGAAAGTTCAACTGGACAGGGAATAAACAGAGAAAAATCTGATTGTTTTTTAAAATATCATACAGCAAATGGACTTAACAAACTTCTGCCAATTATTCCATCAAAGCTCCAAAGAATATATATTCTATTCAGCACCCCATAGAACTTTCTCCAAAATGAAACACATACTGGGGCACAAAATAAACAGGAACAAATACAGAAAAAAACTGAAAAAGTTCCATGCATTTCCTCAGAAAACAAGGTAATAAAACTTAAAATCAACACTGCTTAGGGACGTCATGAAATCACAGAGACTAAACACACTCCTGAATGACGAATGGGTAAAATGAAAAATAATGAAATAAATAAAAGTATTCCTGGAAATAGAATAAAGGACACTATAGAACAACAAAACCTCTTGGACATGTTTACACTCCTAAGAGAGAAGATTACAGATTTAATTGACCACATTAAAAAGTCAGAAAGAGCACACCTGCATGCGCACATACACACACACACACACACACACACACACACACACATGACTGAACACTGCAACTCAAGAATCTTGAAATAAAACAAAAAAATTAAACTGAAATGCAGCAGAAAAAAGAAATAACAAAAATGAGAGAAGAAACTGATAAAGTAGAAACATAGAAAATAATACAAAGAATCAATAATTTCAAGAGCTGGTCCTTTGAAAGGATAAACAAAACAGGAAACCCTTAGTCCTCTTAACTTAAAGAAAGAACAATTCTAAATTTAAAACAATAATAATAATTATTAGAGATTAAAGGGAGACAACAAAAAGATTCAGAACATTATACGGGAATGCTTTAAAAACAATTATGATATTACATTTGAAAACCTTAAAGAAGTAGATGTATATCTAAAATCACCAAAGCTATACAAAGAAGAGATCAACAGCTTAAACTGCTCCATAACACGTAAGGAAATGGAAACAGCAACACAAAACCTCTTGACTTAAAAAAAATCCTAGATACAGATGGATTCATAGCAGAATTCTAACAGATATTCCAAGAAGACCTATACTCAGTACTATGTAAATTGTTCAAAAATAGATAGAAAGAGGAAAACTGACAAAGTCCTTCTAGGAAGCCAATATCACTCTAATACAAAAAATAGGCAAAGTCACAATTCAAAATGAAATGGATATACCCATGTCCTTAATGAACATAAATGCAAAATTTTTCAACAAAGTACATGGAAATAGTGTATAGACTCCCATCAAAAATGTCATCCTCCTTTGTCAAGTCAGATTTATTACAGAGACACAGGGGTGTTTCAATATATGTAAGTCAATAAATGACATCGAGCATATACAGGGACACAAAGACGAAAACATTCACATGTTCATCTCAGTAGATGGGGAAAAAGCCTTTGACAAAATTCAAGATGTGTTTATGTTAAAATCCTAGAGGTAATGGTACTTTAGCGAACATATATATGTATAATTAAAGCTACATACAACAAACACTCATCCAGCATCATTCTAAATGGAGAAAAACTAGAAGTACTCCCATTAAAAACAGGAACTAGACAATTCTGTCCACTATCTCCGCTTTTTTTTTTTTAAATATAGTGTTCAAACGATGTACTGGAGCAATATGACAAGAGAAGGAATATAAATGAATGCTCATTGGGAAAAAAAGTCAAATCACGCCGTTTGGAGATGACAGGAATTCCACCAGAAAAGATTAACACTTTCAGTTAAGTAGCAGTGTACAAAATTAATCTACAAAAATCTGTAGCCTTTCTATACATAAATAAAAAAATAAATGGAGTAAGAGTACAAAAGACACTCCCATTCACAAAGACCTCAAAAGATTTCTCAGAGTAAACCTCTAAAAGACATTAAAGATCTCTATAATAAAAATTTTAGATCTTTAATAAAAGGGATTGATGAGGACACCAGAAAATGAAAGGACCTCCCATGCTCATGGATTGGAAGAATTAACATTGTGAAAATAGCCACCCTACCAAAAGCAATTTAATAATGCAACCCCAATCAATATCCCCATGACATTCTTCACAGAATTGGAAAAAAGTCCTAAAATTCATATTAAAGCAAAAAAAGACCACAGATAGCCAGTTCAACACTAAGTACAAACAGCAAAGCAAGGGAGAGTACTATACCAGATTTCAAACTATATTGCAGAGCTAGAGTCATAAAAACAGCAAGGTACTGACACAAAAAGAGACCCAGAAACTATAATTAAATATATTTGGAATATAATTGAAGATTCAAAATAAGAAGACATGCAATTTCAGGCACATGAGATTTGAGAAAGGTGTCAAGAACGCTCACTGGAGAAAATGATAGCTTCTTTGGCAAGTGGTCCTGGCAAAACTGGATCTCCATCTGTAGAAGAATGAAATTAAATCCTTATCTTTCACCTTGCACAAAATTCAACTCCAAATGAATCGTGGACCTTAATTTGAAACCAGACACTCTGCTGGTGTTAGAAGAACACATTGGCAGTAACTTATAAGATTTAGGTGTAGGAAAGGACTTTCTAAATCAGACATCAGTTGCTCATGAATTAAGGTCAATAATCAACAATTGGGATCTCATTAAACTACAAAGCTTCTGTACATAAAAAGAAACAACCAGAGAAGGAAAGAGAAAAACCACAGAATATTAAAAAAAAACCCAAAACTTCACCTATGACACATCTGACAGAGGCTTAACATCCAGAATTTACAAAGAACTCAAAAAACAAATAAGAAAACAAGTGGCCCAATTAAAAAATGGGCTAAGAATCTGAGCAGATATTTCTAAAATAAAATTAAAACTGCTGAGAAACATCTTAAAAAGTGCTCAACATCATTAACTATTAAGGTAGCACAAATTTAAACCACTTTAAGAGTTCATCTTATCCCAGTCAGACTAGCAAGGCTCAAAAGAAAAAATGATTCCAAAAGCTGGAGAAGAGGTGGGTAAAGAAGAATGCTCATTTAATATTGGTTGGACTGTAAATTCATGCACCTCTTATGGAAAGCAGTGTGAAGAACTCTTAAAAAACTAAAAAAGAATCTACCATTTCATCTAATTATACCTCTCCTGGGCATATACCCAAAGAACCCATCTTACTGCAGAGATACTTGTTCATCCATTTTTTGTTGCTGCTCTTTTCACACTAAATTATGGACACAACATAAATGTCCCTAAACTAATGAATCTATTATGAAAATGTCACATATTTGCATAACGGAGTTCTACTCATCAGTAAAGAAACATAATTGTGACATTGTAGGCAAATGGATGACTCTAGGAACTGCTATGCTAACGTTGAATCAGAAATATACTGACATATGTTCATTGTCATTTGTAGATCCTAGCACCCAAATCTTATATGTGATTATGTAACCTGATGAAGCTGCAGGAACCAGGAAAAGGGAAACAGCGAACATAAGAGAGAAGAAAAGTAGCATACAGGTATTATCAATGGAAAAATTGATAAAAGGGGATATTTAAATGGGAAGCTTAGGAAGGGTTATACAAGAAACTATGGCAATAAAGGTTAAGAGGAAGTTCGAGAGGAGTGGGGCCACAGGAGACCTGTATCATTAAGTGAGAAATGGGGAAAATGGAGACACTTTAAATGGGGAAGTCATGGAGGGAAGGTCAGACAGGGAGACAGAGGGGGAAGAAAAATAATGACTACCTTGCGTAAAACACTAGAGGCAATCATATTATTCTAACAATGTAATTACAATTTATCATAGATTAAGGCTACATAACAAGAAACAGTGTGAGACAAGAGAAACTTTCCTTTGAGTGTTCAGCCATAGTGGTTCAAGAGCCTCCCACTATTATACAGGTTATTGTCTCAGCCCTGGATTGCCTCCCAGAACTTTAAGATAACTATTGCTGAAAACAGAAAATACTTCAGAGTCCAGATTTGGAGCAATGGAGCTGAAACTGACCTGGAATTCACGTCCTCTGAATGCTAGCTCTCACAGCTCTGGAGAGCACTATACAAGCAGCCAAGGAAGAACGTCAGTGAATGTCCCAACACCAGCTTCATGACCAAATAATCAAACAAATGACTGACACAGCATTAGACACTGATTCAGTAGTGACGCTTTCATTTGCAACCAATCAAAAGCTAACTCATTGGTCTTAGAGCCCACTCGATGGGAGGAAATTTCTATGTGGTACTATAATCATAGTCAAATACACATGACTGAAGAGGTCATGGATCTTAGAGAAATTCCCTAAATCATCACATCTCTATCCTAGGATTTTATCCTGTTTGCTTGAAGGGAGCTATAGTTATTTGGTGGGGATTGCATGAAATCTGTATTTAACTTAAGCTAATTTATTAGTTTCTCTTTTGATGTTGTGACAAGAATACCTGAAAAGGCATCTTAACGAAGAAAAGTTATACTGTGGTTCAAGGATTAGCAAGGGATATAGACCATTACAGCAACAAGGAATAGTAATAAGAACATGTGACAACTGGTCACATTGCATCTGCTAAAAGCCTACGTTTAAATTACATAGGTTTAAATAAATCTTGTTATTTGATGAAGCAGTTTTTACCTTATTTTAATCTAACAGATCTTTACATTTGAAGTTTCAATTATCCATATAAATTTTACAAATTAAAAATACTCTTTAATTCTAAACATAGGGGAAATATTATATTTTAGTTCTTACATACATTGCATTATTATAGTCACATAAATATCATATTAAGTATCTTAAACACGTATCATTTAATTGTTATGGAAACATGTAAACTCCTATTTTTCAATATTTTTAACTGTATTCTCTATGTAGTATTACACAGCACTAGAATTCTTTCATTTAATCCACTCATAATTTACTACTGACAATCTTTCTTCTGCCTCCCCACCAGCTCGCTTTAGTCTCTGGTAATCATGACTTTTTGGCAAGTTTTATTAATATGCTTTTTTAGATTTCACAGATATGTAAGATTACATGGTAGTTGCCATTTTATATGAGGTTTATTTTTCCTAACATAATGATCACCAGTTCCTTCCACTTTGTTATAACTGGCAGAATTCTATCTCTTTTCATGATTCAATATTATTCTAAATTGTACAGGTCCCAACTTTTGTTTTTCTAATTATTTCCTGAATAATATGTTATTATTTGATTGAAGTATACTTTAATCTTCCAATGTGAGAGATAATGTTGAACTTTTAAGTGTGTGTCTCCATTTACTGAGTGTGTTTTCACCAAATCATTCTAATTTCCTGCCATCTCTCCAGTGTAGAGTCTTAGGAATTACATGCAGAAAATAGTTATTCATTAAAACAGTATCTTGAAAGATGAAAAGTATTTTACAGTTGTAGCAAATGAGTATTATAACTCGAAACATTTCTGATTCTAATGAAAATATGAGAGGTTATTAAAAACTATAAACAAAGAATTAAATCTAATTTTGTCTTATGTAATTGTCCACTTACATTTCAAAATTACTTTTTTTCTGGTCTTTGAGGCTTTATTACTGTCATCAGTTACATGCCACAGTGTTCTTCTATGTGATATGCCTAATCAGGAGCCAATAACTTTCTTTACACTTTTTAATAACTGAAAGGTTTGGTAGTATCTTTTTCTTTTGAATCATAGTATGAAAAACTTTACAGATATTACTAGGTGAAGATGTTTCAAAAGAGGTCATTAAAGACAAGTAACAGAGGATGAGAGGAAAAGAGCAATGTAATCACTCAACGTACAAAGATAGAAATAATAAGACAATCTACAGCTAGAAAAAGGCTTATGTCAATAAAATGTTAACGATTAGATGCTCACAATTTTCAAATCACTGAAAAGAGGTAATCCTGCTGCAAAGAATTCAAATTCCCTACGTGTGCTATCCTGAGTTTTATTCTCTAAATGGTGCTGCTGTTAGATTTTTAAATATTTGTATAATTATTATTTTATTTCTAATACATATTTAAATTATCTGCCCTTAATTTTCATCATTTAACCTTTCTGGTAGTAATTTTTACTTTCCACAAAACAGATCTTTCTTTTAATGATGGGAATTGGCATAAAGCAGGATTTGATTAATAGAAATCCACCCTTCATTAAACAATCATGAAATGCTTCTAATCTGTTAATAGAGTTTGGAGTAAGCCACTTAGAAATATAACTATGTTGAATGTTTGTCATAAATTTCTATTTCCTGCATTTCCCAACCATTATAGAATAACTATAGTCAATTTACTTTAAAAATGTGAAAATAATCATTATGTTTCAAAAAGAATTATTACTGAACTTACGAACTATTGTAAATTCAAATGACTCAGTAAATGAACATGCCCTCTGGTCATCTCCTAACTCTCATCCACTTTCTGAGAGCATTAGATTTTGCTGTAATGAGAAAGATGCTCATGGTAAGCATTATTTCCAGGAAATAGCAGTGAAGTATCATCAAATGAATGAAAAATGTTTGCTCTGTCATATACTGGGCATTTTTGCATTAACTTCAGAATTATCAGGTTACTGGTTAAATGAATGCATTAGATATGTATCTTAAACTTCAAAATTAATTTAAAGGTAATTGTACCTCATTTCGATGCCTTTAACACTAGTTAATTACTATTGTAATTTGGAGTTAGAATTTCACTGCATTTTTAATAAGGGTCCAAAACCACCTTTGGAATTAGCCCCCTTGTGACTCTTCGGCAGATATTTAAATCATTTTCTAATAGCATGTATTAGAAGGGTTTTAGTCACTAAGGCAAAAATCATTAAACCTTCCATTTTCATTTATAGGGCTTCTCATTTTTAATCAGTACTTTCTTCCCATTCTGCTTAAACCATTTATTTTCTTTCCTTTGAATTTCACAAACCCTGGAATAAACCTTGAGAAAATACCTATGGCTAACATATTAGTCATTGTTTTATAGTCACTGAACTGCCTTTGCTCAAGGGTTTGTTTTAATAGAGATTAAACTGGTAGAAACCAAGCTTTCTCATTACTCACTGAAAGATATTCTATAAGGTCACCTGGGCTTTTCCTGTATCCATTGAATAAAATGCAGCCATGGGACAATCCAATGCTATCTCTGGTCTGTGATCTACATCAAGATTATATAATATTGTGAGAATTCTTTGAAATAAAAGAGAAGACAATATGTAAAATCACATTTGTTCAGTTCCAAGAGAATCCTGCAAAGAGATTACAAATTACTTTCAAACTTTAGTTTGGTATCTTTGTTGGGAATTTGCTATTGTGAGCAGTAGACACTTTTTGGTTTCCACATTGTTCTTTCTCTATGATACAAATGAACTTTCATAATACTAGTAAGTACAAGAATGGTATCTACATAAAATAATCTTTTGAGTCTGAATTTCATGATACTTCAAATTTTTTAAAGATCTAAATAATAGTCTTGTTTGTTTGGTTGGTTTGGGGATTAAGTTCTAGGAGCTCAATGAAAGGACACAGAGATATTTGTGCACAAAAAGATGGAATTGCAGAATACATTCACTAGCTTCTTTTGTTCTAATGTGGTGTTCTGTTCAGCTTAAGCACTTTTCATTATTTCTAAATATTTATAAGTAAAGATGGAGTGTACCCATAGTATATTCTGTGATGATTTCATACAGATTGATTTGTAACAGTTATCAGAATATGACTAATTAACAGACCAGGCCTGTTAACAACTGTGCTTTACATTCCCTGGAACTTCTTTATCTATAAGTGAAACTTTGCACTCTTCGACATTATTTCTCACTCCCCTCATCAACTCCCTGAGAACCACAATTATACATTGCACTTTGATGAATTTGACATTTTTAGACTCTAAATGTAAATGAGAACAAAAAATGATATTTCTTGCTTATTTCACTTACCATAATATCCTCTATATTTTTATATGTTGCATCAAATGACAGAATACTATTATTTATATGACTGAATAGTATACATGTACCACAATTTATTTATTCATTCATCCTTCAATAGGTGCTTATGTGTTTTTATCTTGGCTATTGTGAATAATGTTACATTAAATATGGAAGCTCTACAATACTCTCTTTGAAATAATGATTTCATTTAATTTGGCTCCATACAGGAATTAAATTACAGCTTCCTGTGGTGGCTCTATCTGTAATTACTTTAAGAATATCAATCTATTTTCCATAATGACCCCCACATGCTCATAACTGTTTTAACTCTTCCCATGAGTAAGCAGTGCCTTGACTTTTAAAATCATAGATTACCTTCATTCGTAAATATTTTGTTTGGGATTATAGACTCTGCATGTTACCACTTCTGGCTTCTTTCCTTTAATCTTATTTCAGTACTATTCATCAACTTTTTTCTGTAGTTATAAATTGTGCAAGTAAATTTTTATGCAGGGAATTATTAGCGTATAATACGCATTTATCCATTCTATTGTTCTTCAATATGTTCATGATTTCTACTTTGTAATTACTGTGAATACTATTTTGGTCAATTTTCTATTATCTATTAGATAGATAGATAGATAGATAGATAGATAGATAGATAGATAAATTTAATTTTGTTGTATAGCAGAAAATAAAATTAAATGTTCATAAAGTGCTTATAGTTCAATTGCAGCATTAGGTAAATAGACAGTTTTAAGCAAGTTTGGAGATCACTGAAGTTGGACTCTTCCTCTCATCAGTATCCCACCTGACACTTTCCTGATAACACTAATTTTGCAAAAGTGATGTGTGTCACAATTAAAAATATTCTGGGAGAGGTCGGAAGTTAGGGATATCAGAAATTTGTTGAGGACTCCTTAAGAGAAAGCTACATCCTGACTGAAAGAATAAAATACAAGTTCTATCTCTCACTCTGGATAGAGATGAGATATTCTAAACTGTCCAAAAGATAATATTTCTAAGATATCATTTTCACCTCCTTTGGGAGTTAGTTCAAATGAGCCTAACTGGGGCTAGCACAAAGGCTCAGCAATTAAGATCACATACTACTGTTACAAAGGACTAATGTTTGATTCCCAGCACCCAGGTCAAGTGGCTTATAATCAACTGTAATATGAGAATCAGGGGATCTGAAGATCTGAATCTGTCTTCAGGACTTCATGGGACCTGCACTCACATGTAAACATTCACTTCCTTTCCCTGTCCAACACACACACACACACACACACACACACACACACAAACACACACACACACACATTTTTAAAAATGAAATAAATCTTCTCAAATGAAACTGTCAAACCTGTCAAACACATGTTCAGGAGCCCACTCCTCATGAAAGCTGATATACATGAAAACACACTGAAAAGATGGGAGAAAAAAATTATCCTCTTAAAGAGACAGTGTACTTAGACACTAAAGAATCTCATCACATATATCAGTTGCTTATTGATTATACTGAGAAGTCTGTCTGCTTTTCTGTGTTCTAAATAAAGGAGAATAATATTCCCCCTCCCAGTTCTACCTCTTCTTAACCAGAGTCCTAAGCATGCTTTCCCTGATTCTCTGAATTCTCATAATGTCTGAAGACCCCCAACTGCCAGCCATTTAGCTACATCCAGAACTCCATTGCTGAGCCTGCCTGCTTTCTTAGACTTTAATTAACTCAAAAGGTATGACTCCACTTTCTATCTCTCTCCTTTCTAGTGGTAGCTCCCTGCCTTTTTGTTTTTTGTTTTTTGTTTTAAACACTATCTATAAGTAATGATTTACTTTTAGACTGGGGTTTCTGTAGCCCAGGCAAGCCTGGATGTCACTACGTAGTGAATGGTAGCCTTGAACTTCTGAACCTCCTATTTTACCTCTCAAGTGCAGATTGCAGGTACTGGCGTCCAATATACAATATTTTGATTTTTTCCTTAGTAAAAAAGTACCACTGTATACAAATCAAAGTTTTCATATGCAAGTTCAATTATAATTTAAAATAATTTTAAGATGTTACCATAATTTCTAAAGCTAATTCTTCTGTATTACAAAAATATGATTAATTTAAAAGTATATGAAATCACAGCACTAATAAAAAAATCAATGTAACCCAACCGTGTGATCTAAGTTCATAAATGTTTGGTATTGGTTTATGATTTATACATTATATATATATACATATATACTTTTAATACCATGGTTTCCTATATATGTTTTATACCTATTATAATACTATATTAATGTGTATATGACAAAATCTTCAAGTAAAAGAAAAGAATAAGATGTTTCATAATTATGACTGCTCTGGAAAACTCAAAATGGTACTAATTTCAAGTTCAAGAGAGCAGATTTAGCATATAAGTACTTCCTTATCTATACTCAGATTAATTTGTAATGACAACACAAATTTACACAGAGAATAAAAAATACACAAACGAAAAGATCATGAATTTGTAATGACATTTTCAGAAATCTCTGAAATAGGGTTTCCACAAGTCAAAGTTATCATGACCATGATAGATAGGAAGTAGTGCTTCCAGGGTATGTTGCAGGAGGGATCAGCAGTGAATGTCAGAGAGGAAAATTAAGGTAAAGTGGGGGTCTCTAAAATAAGGTTGGTAAATTCTGAGGGCTAGCATACTATGGTGAAAAAGTCTCAATCAATTCACTATTGCCTTGACTCTACAAACAATGACCCTTACAAAAGTAACTAAGAATCTGCCTTTCCTTTAAAGAAAAAAGGAGATTGCTTATTTTGTGTGTAAAGGAAATGTATATTTTTTATTTCAGTCACCAACTGATTCTATATGAAGTATCTGTGTAAGCCTGCATGTCTAACATTTGCATCCTCATCACCTGGCCCGTGCTTTCTGCAGTTGAACGTCTTCATCCATGTGCTCCACCTCTATCCCAGCTCATTCTCCCTACTAGACTTCTTTTGCCCACGATATGTAATAGAGAAACATATAGGAATATACACCAACAAAGAGAACCAAAACCCTTTACATCAAATAATATATACCAAAATTCTTTTGTTTTTAACTTAAATCCAAATGTAAATATTATTAAAGAGGGCATTGAGATAACTAAATGGTCCCCTTAAAATTAATTCTACATCTATTTCTCTCTTAGTAACACTTGTCTCCTACTATTCTTTTTTATCAGGTTCCTTCTTTCTCTTTACTTCCTTGATTCCTTTCCATTTTATTGGTTCCTGCAGTTACATCAGGATACATATTTATATATAAAGAATTGATGTTAGACTCCTCAAACGATATAGAAAATACATTGTTAGTTTTTCTGAGTCTGTGTTTACTTCACCGAGCATAACTCTGTCTATTTCTATCCACTTTCCTAAAAATTTCATAATTTTGTCTTTCTTTACCCTGTTGACAAGCTCCTGGGATCATGCTCATATGAACCTAGAGCAATGGCATCAGCATGTTCAAGACCCATGCAAAGTCAAGCAGACAAAAACTCAGCATGGGACTATGAAAAATAGCAGCAGATCCCAATTTTTGCTGCAGAATCATTATTGTTGGGTGAAGTAGAGCTAATCTTAGAACTAGGGACTCTGAATAGGCTAACTAGACCTCAGTGGATAAACTTACAATGAGGAACATCCTGGGACAGTAACTTGATATGATAGTTATTAACACAAATGACAGAATGCATGGATTCCAGTTGGGGGAGTGATGGAGTTGTGAGGGGAGAAAGGGGGTATAAAGATGAGTAAGATTGACTGCTATGTTCTGTATGAAATACACAACGGCTGAATAAAAACAACTAAAATAAAAGTTAAAAGTAAAATAAATAATCCTAAGCATGGGTAGAAAATTATCATTTTTAGATAAAAGAAATATGTTAATTACATTTTATTAAGAAAGATAAGAAAAAGTATTCAATAAAGGATCCTTTCCAGTGACAAATGTATTGAATAGACAAAAAAAAATACAAGAGTTGGATATGTAGCTAATGTGTTGGATCCAGATTATGACATAAATAGGATGTGGTGGTGGCATAAATGTAATTCCAGCCACTGAGAAGTGGAGGCAGGAGGATCAGGAATTCAAAGCTATCCTTACTTATAGGAAAATCAAGACCATCAGAGTCTATATCAGATGCCCCAAAGTCAGAAAAACAAGATATTGAGGTTGAAGGAGTATTTTACAGCATATATGTAGTGAGACTATGAGAGGCATAAGAACAAGGCACAGCTAAAGCACAATGTCCTTTTATCAATACCACAGTACTTCTAAAAGTACAAATAGCTAAAGAAAAACATTCAGCATAAAAAAAGTTGTCACATGGCAAATTTGTGAGCAATTGATGGAGAATCTGGAAAATAAATTGTACTTGACTTTGGTGCTAGAAATGTTATTCAAATTTCCAACTTACAACAGATACAAATTTAGACCTTTGCATATACAAAGGTCACTGAGAATAGGGTCAGTTCCACTTTGTTTTCAGTGAATTCTATGTGCCTAGAATAATCTCTTCCATATGACAAATCTGAAGAATGATTTATCAACTGAGAAAATGGCAGGAAGCCTAAGCACAGTGAATGACTCTATAATTAACAGAGTTGAAGAAGTTACACACAATAGAGAAGTGCATTTTGACTTTGTGGTAAAGACAGCTAATAAAATACTAATATCACAGTGTAATGATAATATTCTTGTCAGATCAAGAAGATCAAATAGATTCTTATTTGGCACAATTAGAAATTAGGTATTTTTCATTACTAAGCAGTAATAGTTGAATATAAAATTGTTGATATAATGGTTTGAGCTATTGCCTTATGGACCTCTAAATTTAAATACAATTTCTAAATAATTAATATATTTATACCAAGATGCGTGTAAAACTTTATGTGAAATGAATTTTTTCATTATAAACTCTCATTATTTGATGTTTGTAAACTATGTTCTTCTATTATTTTCTTGCTAAATATGATAAGGAAGAGGAAAAAGCAGGTACAGAAAGCCAATAAATTTTTTTAAATGATTAATATATTTTTTGGAGAATTTCATATATTATTTTTGTATTTCTGTCATTTTAACCCCTCGCAGAACTTCTCCAGTCCCTCCAATGAACATCTAGGCCCTCTCAATTTGATATCTTCTTTGATTTTATATATATATATATATATATACATACATATATATACATTAATAACTATACATATACACAAAGCACTGACTTCATTTAGTGATGTTCATGTGCTTGTGCTTAGGGCTGACCACTTGGGATTAGATAACTTAATAGTGAATTAGTTCCTAGAAAGAACTAATTAATTCTCCCTTGGTCAGAATCCATTGTCTGTAGCTCTTTTATCTAGAGGTGGGACCCCATGAAAATTTTCCTATCAGCATTTGCACATCAACTGGCTTTATCACTCTGCAGATCTTGTTAGGGTTCCATATTGTGTAAATTTCTTTTGTGCAACTTCAATGCAAGCTATACATCTAAGCCTCGGGGAACATTGTGAAAGAGGGAAAGAAAAGATTGCAAAACACACAGGAGCAAGATAACTGTTATTAGATTATATCCATGATAGGGAAGGTGCACCTATTGCTAGCATTTTAAATTGACTTTTATTTCTTGAATGTATATATGTGTGGGTATGTTGAAGTACAATTGAGTCCATTCCATAATGGTTGTCTTTCTGATTAGAATTGTTTTTTTTAAACTAAAATAATTCACAGAAATTATTAAAACCTATCCTTTTCATATTTAAGATTGTATTTTCAGTAAGTTAGCAGAAAGATTGTGAGAGTCAGAAGTCAGTGAAGACCAGAGTGAAATGGTTTCTTCCAAACAATTTCAATGTATTTAATACACCACAGAAGCTGTGGCTGCCTGGTCAAGGCTTACAAAAATCAAAGTAGTTAGTAGTCTAGCATGGATGAGGGAGAGGCACATGAACCCCTATCCATAGCTAAGGAATTTTTTGACAGAGCTGATGGCTTCTGGGAAGTATAGTCAGTTTTCTTGAAGGGTGTGATTCCCTGCTAACTTGAAGACACTCCAGTGGATGGAGTATATGGCTTCATGATGAGTATATTGGCATCACACACAGGCCTTGGTAGGTTAGAAAAAGAAGCAAGAAAAGAAAGAAGAGAAGTTGAGAGAGAATGAATAGTGGGAGTGCATCTGAGAGGAGTTAGGAGGAGGAATAGAGGACAATTCTTTAAATAAATGTGTGAAATCTTCAATGAATTGATAAAATATATTAAAAAGGGTTGGAATATTAATATTTTGGGAATATGATGTCACAATATTCCTATTTCTCCTTTATTCAGTTTCCTAAATTAAATAGTTGAGAACAAAGAAACAAATGTAATGAAATATTTTATTTGGCAATAACTGTATGAAGATACCGACACCAAATATTTCATTAAACTGTTTCCAGCGCTTTTAGCACTGAATACGATCTTGGACCCAAGAAACTACTTGGCTATGTAATTCTCTCTCCATGTTCTACCCTAGAAAGCTGACCCTAGATTTCCTATGAGAAAAGTGGCATAGACTAAGAAATAAAACTGACGCCATTCAGAGCACTGAGATGCTTATTTCAACATAGGCAGAAGCAAATGAATAGGACATGCACAGTGTAGACTGTTGAGAGAAGGCAGACTTTCTCATATTCTTATTTATTTTTATTTCTTTCTTTTTGTAGTGAAGTTTTGCCAGTTTTGTGCACTGAAATTGTATTTTATTGTATTTAGAACTCTCTGTCATCTATATACTGCTTCCTAACTTCCTCCTGATGTCAAGAGTAAAAATCTTAAAATAGCACAACTCTCTGACTCCCAAAAGCCACCAGTTGCCAATAGTTCCTCAGGTAAGTTCAATGCTCCTTAGTATTTTATCTGACTTGAGCTTATGTGTGACTTGTGCATGCTGGCACCACTGATGTGAGTTCATATGAGAAACTTCCCACCTGCCTGGAAAACTCTGTTTCCTTGTAGTCATCCACTGCCTCTAGCTCTTACACTCTTTCCAACCTCTATTCCACAATGATCCCTGAGACTGGGCAAGCAGAAGTCTGATACAGGTGTCCTCTTCAGGGATAAGCATGCTGCAGTCTCTTATCTTCTGTACATTGGCCAGTTGTGGGTTTTATGTGTTAATAACCATCTAATGTATAAGAAAGTTTCTCCCCTGAGAGGTGAGAGATGCATTAATCTATTGGAATAATAATCAGTCTTTAAGACTCTCTTAATACTATCATTATTTAACTGAATGGTAGTTTTAGGCTAGCCCCTATGGTCTATGACCTGTTTAGGCACAGGTTCCTAGGCCTGATATAAAATATCAAATATGGGCTCCATCTTATGAAACAGACCTTAAATCCAATTAGAAAGCGGATAATTACCCCTTTACCATTCATGCCACTGTTATTCCAGGGGGCATTTTTGCCAGTTCAGTTGTAGTTTGCAAGAGTCACAGGTGAGTAAAGTTGATGAATAATTTTCTCTTCTGATCATATACACTGCACCTTCCATACTATGAAAGCTGCATAGTAGAGATGAAGGTTGGAGTTCAGTAGCAGCATGATTTCTCCTTTTTTGTTCTACAGATCATGTATTTAGCATCTTTAGTAGTTGGATTTTATCATCAAGTTCTGGTAGGTAACCAAGAGCTTTGGCTTGATGGCCCATTGGGCCCCTTGTCAATAGCTTCAAAAAAGAGAATCCAACTCTGGCATTCAGGCTTTTACTTGGCTTGCCTATGGTGTGTAGTAGGAGTAATGCAGCCACTATTATAGGGTAACTTCTTTTCATCACTTTTTATATTAATGTGTGTATATTTAAGAAGATGCTATGGTGATAGGTTTTCACATATCTTTTTCTAAAGGCTTTAGTGATTTATTTATTTATATATAAATGTATTTTGCATTCATATAAGTGCAGCTGTGCAGGAAAGGACACTGGAGTTCAGACTAGGGTAACTGATTCCCAAGAACAGGAGCTCTGGATGATTGTTTACCACCATATGCTGGAAACTAAACCAAGGTTCTCTGGAAGAACAATCAGTGATCTGAGTCACTGAGACATCTATCTCTCCAGCACCCTTTCTCATGTTATTAACCATGGCTTATTAAAATATATCCACTTACAGAAAAATACAGCCTTGAAATAAAGAAACTTTTGTTCAGAATCAAATCTCCCAAACTGACATTAGAGACTTAGATCCCAAACTGACATTAGAGACTTAGATCCTCAACAGTTTGTGATGGCATATGCGGGAAAAACAGCAGTGGGAGATGGCGTGACCTCACCTCCACTATGGGGTTTACGGAATAAGAAAGAGAATTACCTGCCTGTATCCCCTAACTGAGGTCATTTTGGTGCCCAATGTTAAGATGATCCAAGGATTCTTTTTCTCTCTGGGGGTTAGACTACTACCTGTTCCCTCCTGCCTCCCGCAAAGCAAAAAAGTAGCTTTTAAAATAAAATCTTAAGAAATTATAGCTGACTTTGTTAGACAGGATCAACAAAACCTTGTGGAAGTGGTTCCTTAACTGGAACATTAAAAATAAATAAAATGTGAAAACAGTAACAAAGAAAACGTAGGCTCATAAAACTTTAATAATACTATGAGAAAGCACACAGAACAGTGGAGCAGCAGAGCACATTCAGGAGACGGTGGGCTCTCCGTAACTGCTTTTGGAAAGCAGGGGGATCTGAAATTGTGTGTGCAAAAACTGCGGGTTTTGAAGATGCAGTGAGTCCTGGCATGTAATACCCTATGGCTTCTTGTCTCCTCTGAGAGCCTTCATCTATGAGAATGAAAGTGTTCTGAGCATGTGTCTTTGTATAATCCTGCTATTACATTTTGTAGATTGATGTTAGTTTTAAAAACAGGTTCTTTGTGAAAAGGAAGAGCATTATGAACCTCAGTGTTAAACTCCTAGTGTTCCTTAGTGAAATTACAAAGGTTAATCCACAGTCTGCATTTTCTGTCTGTTAGCACTGAAGTGGATCAAGTCAAAAGGAAATTTGAGAATAATTGAGAACTTACTAAAAGTGCAATACTCTATTATTCTGTCATCATAGTCCTCCACATTAAGGAAAATAGATGTTTAAACATGTATGGAAAAAATCCTTTAAGACTCAGCAACTACTTACAAGAAGAAAGGAAGTGATTATAAGTTACTTGACCTGCCTGTACTCCAGGAAGTAAAGGCTGGGTTTCCAAGGTATCAACCAATTCCTTGTGATGCCTAGGTAGAGCAGGAAGAATTCAGCTGTCACAGTAACAACCTAGACCACAATTACATAGCAAACAGCAACTGGTGTATTTCTCCTAAAACTGAAAGGGAATCCTTATAATTAATTAAACCGAAATTCAAGAATGGAATATTTCTTGTCTGTAAGAAAACCTTAAAAATGATTTTCTTTCTAAATATTTTTCTGATGTATTAAAAAGATAATTCAGAAGCCAAAAAAAAATCTAAAAACTTTGATTCTATTTTTATTACATGTACTATTGGAAAGCAATAAAATTTAACCCTTTTATAGGCACTAATATGACAGTTAAAATGCTTTGAAAGTAAATGCTGAAAAAATTTAAATTTTGCTCAATCTCAGCAAACAATCAGTATCAGTATATCCTCTTATATAAAATATGATAGGTTACATAGATAACACAAATGATTTTGTGAATATTTAGGCTTAATTACTATTCTGAAACAGCAGTCTTTTCAAAGAATTGCATATATAACTTTTAAACTATATTCCATTTTTAAAAATTCTTATAAATGTGTTCTCATGATTCATATTCAGTGTAATTTGAGGGTGCTTAGATTCCTTCCTCTTTCTTCACCTCCCCTTATTGATCCCAACCAACTTAATGCAGTAATATATATATATATATATATATATATATATAATATATAATCATATATATATGGGTTATAGAATCTAATTTGTGTTCACAAATATCCTTCAGTGTGGATCCATCCACTGGAGCTTGTATAACCCATGAAGAGTAAGTCCTATTCTTAAAAGAGTCTGTCTCTGTCTCTCCCACTCCCACCAGCTATCAGTTGTTAGGCTCAGTTATGGTTCCTTACCCACATCCCCATGTCTATGCTGGGATTTATCTGTCTTGAGCTTAAGTGGGACTTGTGCATACTGTCACCATTGCTGGGAGTTCACATGATTAACTTCCCAGGTGTCTGGAAAACTGTTTCCTTGTGGTCATCCACTATCTCTGGCTCTTGCAATTGTTTTGCTACCTCTTCTGAAATGATTCCTAAGCCTTAGGAGGCAGAAGTTGATAAAGGTGTCCTAGTCAGGAAAAAGGGTTCCATAGCTTCTTCTCTGCATATTGGTCAGTGGTGGGTTTTAGTGTCAATGATTATCTGCTGCATAAGATAATTTGTATGGCGAGACATGAGAGATGCATTGATCTATGGGTATAACAAAAGTTACTAGGAGTCAGTTTAACACTTTAACTATTTAATGGAAAAGTGATATTAGGCTCTCCCCATGTCCTGTTATCTTTCTAACTTCAGGTCCCTAGGCCTGATGTCAGTGTCAGGTATGAGATGCATCCTATGAAGTAAAACTTATATCCAATTAGAGAGTGGTTAGTTATGTCCATAATATTTATGCTGCTGTTGTACCAGAGGCCATATCTTTCCAGGCAAGTTGTAGTAGTTAGGATTCATAGCTAGGTGAGACTGATTATTTTTTTTTTTCATTCCAGGAGCATGCATAGCATTTTCTAGCACTGTGAACACTAAGTAGTAGAGATGTTGCTCTGAACCCAGCTTGGTTTCTCTTTGTTCTGAAGATCACATATGTAGTGTCTCCAGCAATAGGGTCTTACCATCAAGTTCTGGTGGGTAATTGAGAGCAGTAGCAATCATCAGTGTTGTTAAAATATATTCTTAAGAGCAAATAGCCATTTATATTTCAATGAATTCTATTAGTAGAATATATATTCACATTTAAAGAGTTATAAATGAGAGTTCATTTTTTCATGTTTTGATAATAAAGAATCAGATGTACCACAGTCATATAAAGGTTTTATATACAGGTCATTTAATTAAATAGATTCCTAAGGGATATTATGATCCAAAGAGTAAGTAACTTGATGGGATTTTCATATTCAACACAATTATATATACTTTATTCAGAGAGGAAAATATTTTGTTATATTTTAATAATGAAGTATCTTTGCAAAGAGCAATAAAACAAGTGCATAATTATTTTAATATTGTGGAAACAGGAGTTTTATTAGGATTTGTAAATGAAATCAATAAAAAAACAATAAACCGTATGTATTTACTAGTACCTTTTATTTTTCATGAACTCTCATTTCATACTGAAAACAATAGTAAAAAACAAGATATAGTAATAATATTAACTCATTCTTTGGCATTGAACAGCAACTTCACTTACTATAACAGTTTTTTAATTCCATCCATTTACCTGCAAATTTTATGATTTCATTTTTCTTTATGAATAATTAGACTCCAATTATAGCAAATGTGTCACATTTTCAGTATCCACTGGTCAGTTGAGGGACAATCATGTTGTTTCCATTTGTTAGCTATTGTGAAAACAGCAACAACAGACATGGTTGTACAATATTTCTGCAGTAGTATGAATCCTCTGGGTATATGCCAAAGAGTGGTATAGCTGGATCATATGATAGAATAATTTTTAGCTTTCTTTTTATTTTTTGTTGGTTTATTTGTTTTTTAAATGGTTTTGAGGCAAGGTCTCCCTGTTGTTCCTGGTGGTCTGGAACCTCAATCTCACAGAGATACACCTGTATCTGCAAATATAGTTTGGGGTCTAGCTTGGTAATCAGTACAGCATTTCTCTTTGTACTCAGGATTGCTTTAGCTATCTGGGTTCTCTTATGAATACATTTGAATTTTAGGACTGTATTTTCCTATTTCAATGGGCAAGTTCATGGGAAGATTTATTGGAATTGTATGGAATTTATGAATTGCTGTTTGCTGGACGGTCATTTTTACAATACTAATTCAAGTAATCCGCAATAAAGGGAGACCTCTCCTTCTCCTTCTGTCTTCCACAATGTCTTTCTATAAAGACTTGGTGTTTTCAATGTAGAGATCTTTACTGTTCTTGTTTAAGTATATTCCTAGATACACTTTGAGCCTATTGTGAAAAAGAGTGTTCCCATGAACTCTTTCTTTGATTGATTTTTATTGTTATATAGAAAGGCTACCTATTTTTGTAAATTGATTTTGTTTCCTACCAGCTTGCTTAAAGTGTCAATCATTTCTGGAAGTTTACACTTCAGATTTTCAGAATTACTTATGTATAATATCATATCATCTCTAAATAGGGATAAGTTGGCCTCTTTTTTTCCAATAGCACCCTTTTAATTTCTTTCTCTTGTCTTATTGCTCTAGCTAGAGTTTAAAGCATTATGTTTAATAGGAATGGGGATAGTGGATGGCCATTTCTGGTTCCTGACTTTAATATGTATGCTTCCAGTTTTTCTCCTTTTGGAATGGTGTTAGCAATGTATTTGATGCTGTTTTTTGTTTCTTTGTTTGTTTTCTTATCTTTTGTTATTGTTTGTTTTTGTCTTTTTTGATATAGTCCAGCCATAGCCTCAGTCAAGCTGGAATTCACTATGTAGAACAGACTGGAATTATAGGTGTAACTTAACCAACACACTCAGCTTTCTGTATGTTTCTGAATTTTCCTTGGTGTGGAATATTTATTGCAACATTCATATCACACAGAAAAATGGTATCTATTTGAGAAGTCCTTATTGAATATTTATTTATTGAATTCATGAAAAACAGTTATTCTTTATTTGAGGCACTCTATGCCTTTCCAGTTCAAAAAATTTCTGATATATATATATATATATATATATATATATACATATATATATATATATTTTTTTTTTTTCCTGTGTACAGGTGTATTGCTTGCATGTAAGTACGTACACTCATGTCCTGCAATACCCATGGAGGACAGAAGAGGGCATCAGATCCCCTTGGAACTGGAGCTATAGATAGTTGTCAGCCACCATGTGGGTACTGGAAATCTAACCCTGGTCCTCTCCAAGAGCAGTCAGTGCTCTTAACTGCTGAATAATCTCTGCAGTCCCTTTTAAGTTATATTTTTAAGATGAGTGTTTTGGGGTACATAAGAAGTACCATGTATTTTCAAAATATTTTCATTTTCTGTGATGGTATTTTCCTTTCATGTTTACTGGGTAATAAAAGTGTATAATCACAACTAAAAGTGTCTTTGTTAAACTTAGACCATCCAAAATTGATTCATCTCTAATGCAAGCCCTTCACCTAAGGCTCAGGCAACATCATGGAGAGGGCATAAACATATTTAAGAGCCAGAGAACCAGTACACTAGATGAAACATAGAGTCTTCTAGATATAGCAGGAATGTTACAGCCAGGAAATAGCAACAGTATGGATTGCCTAAATAAAACATGCGTAATGACCACACCAGCTGATAGGTCAATATGGGTGGGGAAAATTTCCCAAGACTTTACCCATCGATAAAGAGCTACAGGCCATTCCTAGCACATGCACATATTATCTATACTGAATGGACTCATAAGAAAAGATTAGATAGATAGATGATAGATAGATAGATAGATAGATAGATAGATATCTTATATAGTACTATATTTTGGAAATTTATTTTCCTTTTAACTATAATACTAGAAAAATATATAAAGCTGTTTAAAAAGTATTATAATCAGTGATTGAAATTTTGCATTTGAACCTAGCTACAGTTATCCAAACTTGCTGAAATATTTTCTGTAAAGACTTTCTAGGGAAATACCTATTAATAATCATTGTGTCAGTTTTCAATAGCATCCCACTTTAAGTGACTTCATCTTCCAGTACAAGTAAATTGGTACTCTCAGCACATACAGGAAGACTTCAAATGTTGATGCGCTCCCACACAATGAATGCTATCTAATATGTTCCCCAAGTCTCTAATGAATTCAATTACCATGAGATACTAAACAAAATAAGTACAAAAGAAATTATTTCAGCATATAAATGCCTTCTTCAAATAAGTCTTTGTTCTTCTACAAGGCCATGGATTAATTATCATCCTTATTCTAAGCATCTGGTTCACTGCTTTGATTTAATGAAGGGTTAGTTTGACCCCACACTCAAACTGTCTTTATAAATGACTGGAAATAACAAATATTACCTGGAAATTATTTATCAAAAGCAAAATTTTTCAAGGATGCAGTGATCACTACTTATCAAATAATTGACCTTAACAATCTAGATTGTTGACATGAACCTTCATAATTGTGGAGATGTTAAAAATAATAAGCTTTCTATTAAAATTGATTGCTAAATTACCCAATAAAATATACATTATTACTGTAAAGTGCTTACATAATACCTTGCTAAAGTAAAAACTTGAGGATTCTGAATATGGCGTCTACTAGTTCTATATTTCCCTGGAGAAGTGTTTGTAAAGTAAGTGTCAAGTTGCTGCCTTTTTGATGTTGTTCTAATGCCTTAGGCATTTCTAAGTAACAGAAGTTTTGGGTAAGAGGTTGCCTAAAAATGAAAACAAGGAAAACTTCACGTTTAGCTTCAGTGTTGGTATGCACATAGATATTAAGCACATGGAGTGAGTACAAAGAAGAGTGAAAGATTTATGAAACAGAATTACATTGGGAGGGGAAAAATCAAATTTGCTTTGCCTGAGACCACTACCTGTAGCAGAGAAGATGACCATTTCCTCCATTGAACTACTAACTGAAAAGACACAGATCATATTCAGAAGCTACTGAAGACACATTCTACATCCCAGATGTTACAATCTGATCCCAATAGCCTGAAAAGGAGGGAGATGTCATAATTGGACTGGGCTTACATAAACCAGGGAGTGAGTGGATAATTCATCATCCTTTTCACTTATCATTTTTGCTTAGTCTTGAAAAAGAAAGATTGAGGGATCAGAACTTGGAGACAGAAGCCACAAGCAAGGTACTGTTCCTTCTATCTTGCCAGTGTAGGCAGAAGGTATTCTAAGATAAGGGTGTTAGCTAACGTGTTAGGATAATCATTAATTATGAGTTTTATGTATAGTAGAAGGACACAGAGTCCTCCCAAGCTCTTAAGTGCAGGAATTTTAAGCTTCCAAGTCCTGAATTATCAGAGGTTATCTATCAACAAAATTCTTAGCAGCTAAAGGAAGTCTTAGCATTCTAATCCCCAGTGTAAATACTGTAGCTATGGGATTGCTGTATCTGGTGTTCTTGTTCTAAATGATAGAAGGATGGCTAAAAATATAAAGACTGGAAATACCCCAGAGGTTGAGAATCTATTTGCTCATATTTTAGTAAATGTTTCAAAATCTGTTTTGAAATATGTTGCTCTAATGAGAAAGCTCTATTTCTGGTAACAATTAAGAACTTGTTTCCTAACTTGTATATTTATACTTTGCCACTAGCAGGATAATTTCTAAATGCAGTGACAGCCCAACATTCTCAAGACATCACTCGAAGGCAAAGCAGGATTAAAAGCTACCCAAGTGTCTGTCTATATCAAAACACGCATAGCTAGATTTAGTAGTAACAGAGTCCACAGATCACACTGAATGAATGCACACTGATGGCTGAATAAAGGTATCATTTGATAGTCAGTCATTCCTTCCTCAGGCAGTGTTGGAAGCTATTCAATATAACATACTATTGCAACCTACAAGGAATGCCTTCTAAACACAACTTAGGCAGAGATCATGCTTTACTGCTTCTTTCTCATCGTGATTATATCTCACAAAGAACATCAGAGGTGGACACAGGGAATAATTTTTAGCAAAGAAATACAAATTCTAATTAAAGGAAGCAAGAGTTACAGCAATTAAGCTACAATTTGAAAAATTTGACCCTAGTTTAAAAAGAAACAAAATAAATGATGAGGGTTAAGCTTGTAAAAGCATTCACAATGTTTTAAAATGACAAACAAAAATAGCAAACATCTATCTTAGCCTTTTTATAATCTTGTTTATAATATCAGAAGATCTAAGTCATTAGTGAGCATCTTAGTTTAATAATAAGAGTCAAATATTCCTAAATATATCAACAAAACTGTTACCAAGATAAGAAATTTCTTTTAGAATGGTCTGGCTAAAGAAACTTGCTCTTCATTCTTTCATAGTGCACTGATAAGAAGTTACCTAACTACTTATTAATCAAGTGCTGAACAATTTTACTCCATCTGCAGTCTCACATTACATAGAAAATAAATGTATGTATATGTGTATGGACAGCTATTGCTTATTGCCACTATATAACTCATTTTTTCAGCTAGCAAATCTCAGTCTAAAAAGTTTGGTTATTATTGGGCACTGTGCTATAATCTAGAAACAGAAACAAAGAAACTTTCATTGTCTTCAGGGATGAAAAAGTTAGTAACAGTTGTTAACTGAAATCTTGTATCAAAGAAAATCCGTCCTGTCTTCAGATATTTCCAAAGCTTGTTTCTCAGCATCATTCAAAGTGGTATCCCCATGTACATTTAATTTCAGTCTAAAATTACATGGAAAATTACCCTAATCAATATCTCTAATGGAAAGTTATGGTAGAAGTCCTAAAGCAGACCCTACCACGGATGTTTCTCTTCTCATGGAGTGTGCTATGATCTATGGTTGCACAGAATTTTTTCCCCATTGCAGGGGTTCCTATGTTGGAATCTTTGTCCCCTTGGTACTAGTATTAGGAGACGACAGAATCTTTGAATGAGGGCCAATTAAAAGAATTGCCAAAAGGAATGCTCTTCCTCTGGAGTTAGTTTTCATTAGAACAAGTTGTTATAAATCTAGAGTCTGGCTATTAAGTCATCCAGTGGCTTCCTGTTTCAAGATGTGATTGCTTGTTCCTCTATGTGCTTGCTATGACACCATGACCAAGGTAGAGTGAACTTCAGACCATATAACTGCAAGTAAACAACTCATTTAAGTGAAAATGTGGTATGGTCTACTAGAAAACAAACTTCAAAACAACTTCTACAGCTTCAAACTCTTTGTTTCCTTCCCTTAATATCTTAATATTTTTTCTTCTAGTCATTATCAGGGCTTGATAGTTACTTCTTCAGAAATGATGTGAATCCACAACGTTGTGGAAAATGTAGCTGTACAGTAACATGATGCTGTGGACAGAGCCCAGATTTCTGATAGATGCTTTCAATCTGCCATATTTCACCTGGGCTTATTGCAAAGCTTCTTTCCCAGTGATAGCAAAATACATTTATATCTTGTTAAACATACAAAGATTCATTTTATTCATTTTCTGTCTATTGTTTTTAACTTTTATGCTATCCTAACAGGTACTCATACCAAGGTGAGCTATGCTGGATTCGCTTCTATTTTCATAAGTGCTATTAATCTTCTGGTCTTTCACTGCCCTATTCAACTACCCTAGGACTGGTGAATTGCTTCCCCAAACACTTGTAACAATAGGACATTTTTCAAGCTCCTTTTTAGGATGAGTTTTATTATTTATTATAAGAGAATATATAACCCAAAAGGTATATAATTGTCATTACAGAGCTGGCTTCTTTCCCTACTACAGGTAAGTAACGATCACTGCTATAATGTCTAAAGAGAGATCTCACACAAACCCCCTGACTGATCATAAAGAGTTACTTCTGCTGAATGGCCTTATCAGAGGTCTGTTAGACCCTGTTTCGAAACTATGGCTCTAGAACAGGCCAGTCATAAAGTGATTCCTCTTCCTTAAACAAATCCTTCTCCCTCTAGGTCTTGTAAAAACACCAGGTTCCATGAACTTGAACTCCCCTTCCGCTTGAATCCATGCAGGTGCTGTGCTGATTCCCTCAGGTCAGCTCCCACCCCTTCTTGATAAATAAATGTCAGTTTTGATTCCTGAGGTTGGTTGCTATCTTTTTCTACCTGTGCCTCTTCACACCATTATTCCTAACATTTTGGTGCTGCAAATTGAATCTTCTGAATAAAATTCTTTTTGTAATAACTTTTTGTCTGCCCCATCCTCCTTCTCTCCCATTAAATTTTGATCACCTTTTAGACTATTTTAACTGAAAGGCAGTCAGAAAATGGGAAGCGACTCAGAGACCCCACTGGGGTTTATGGTCTTTTGAAGCCTCTTTGCTGTGTAGGCGGGGGAGGATTTTCTTTCAAAGGTCATATTAAATTGATTCGGGAACACGGGAAGGGAAATGTCTAAAGCTTCTTGTCTCCTCTCCACCACTAACCTCCAATGCAGAGTCCCGTCTCCATTTGCTGCCCGCCTATCCAATATCCATTCTGATGCAGAAGACAGCGAAGGAAAGGATCCAGACAGTCAGAGTTTGTGACCGTGCTGTCTTCCTTTTCATTTTAGTGTTCAGATTTGTGGACCTGATCTTTTCACAAAAATCTCTCCCTAGCCTCCCAGATCTTTGCTTCTGCAGGCTCACCGTGGTGCATTGCTATCAGGACCCATTCCATTCCTGACTTCACTGCGTTTTATGGGGTCCCAACTACCAATCCCAAAAGATATCCCATTGACCCATCTCAGAAAAAATCTTTCACAACCTGGATGTACTGAACTAAAACATATAGGCTGCTTATACACTCAAATTTAGTCTTATATATAGGAACTTCAGAACAGAAATACTTGAGCTGACTTGGGAACGTTCAATCTCGCCTTTATACCCAACTTAGATAACAGACTCTGGCGAAATGGCAAGGGGGTCTAAGCTCTTTGACTTTTTCTACTATTTCTACTTTTACTATTGAATATACTTCCCTCTCTGGATACCAAGTACTTCTAGAATATCTTTTGTAACTGCGTCTGTTCTACCCCTCACCTCCCAAGTAGCTCAGCAGGCACCTGGCCTCTTCTTTAGTCCAGGTTCCTTCTCTGACTTGTTGTGGATACCCATTGGGTATCACTTTTCAGGCCAGAGACTAATTTAAAAATCCTGTAGAGTCATTCATATTCTTGGAAGTGGGTCAGATGCAACATCAGACAATTTCTTCTGGGGTGCATCATAAGAGCTGACCCCAGATAGCTTAAGGTAGTCTTGTCTCCAAGAGAGGAGCCTGACAAAATGAGATAACTGTTTTTATAACTTTATACATATTTACCTAAAATCTTGTACCATTCCCTTTATTGCCATTTATAATGTCCCCAATTTTTGTATTGATAATTTAGAAAAGAAACGCTGCTTATCTCATATTAAACACGTATCCCCCTCAGTTATCTAGCTCTTCAAAAAAGGTGATACTGTCTTATGTTTAGAAGGTAAACTTCACCTCTTTTTCTTTTAGGCCACCAAGCATATCTCACATATTAAAGAGATAGAGGTGCAAGCTTCCTACCTTCCCACCTTCTGTGTGCACCTAGATTTCATGTAATTGTGTCTAAAATAACTGTTTTTATGTGTTATTTGTGTCAAAACCATTTTTTAATGAACTGAGGCCACTATGGTTTTCTTTTTAGTCTTGACATGTCCAACTGAAATGCAAATGTACAAATTTATAAATGTAATTTAATGATATTGAAAGACATGATAAATGCATATTGCCTTATAAACTTGAGTACTCAGAACATCGTAAAATCTGTTGAACAATAACTTTGAGTCTAGTAAGTGGTCCACAAAACATTTAAATGGTAATTCTTTATGCAAAACAATATTTACTAAAAACATAAGATATACATATATATGATTAACCTATAAAATTTAATATTATATGCATATATTTTAGTACAATTTCCTGAAATAAGTGTGCTTGGCCCCTTTATGAAATATCAGGTGGTTGAAATTGTATGTACTCAGGTTTAGGTCTTCAATTATATACCATTGATCTTTGGGCCTATTTTTGTGACTATAAAAAAGTTCTTATGACTATAGCTCTGTAATATTGTTTGAAATCTGGTATAGTAATCCCCCTTGCATTGTTCTTTGTGCTGAGGGTTGAATTGTTTATCTATGGTCTTTTGTGTTTCCATATGAATTTGGGGATTTTTTTTTCTCTAATTCTGTGAAGAATGTCATGGTGCTTTTGATTGGGATTGCATTGAATCTATATATTTCTTTTGGTAGAATGGTCATTTTCACACTATTAACTGTCCAAACCATAATCATGGGAAGTATTCCATCTTCTGGTGTTTTCCTCAATTTCTTTCTTTAAAGATATAAAATTTTCATTGTAGAAATTTAATGTCTTTGGTGATATTTATTCCAAGATATTTTATGTTTTTGAGAATATTATGAATGGGAAGGTTTCCTTATACCCTTTCTCCAACTGCTTGGTATTGGTATAAAGGGAAGCTACTGATTTTTTTTAGATTAATTTTGTAACCTGCCACTTTACTGAAAGTGTTAATCATCTCTCGGATTTTTCTGCTGGAATTTTTGGCATCTCTTCCAGATAATACCATGTCATCTGGAAATGTGTGTGTGGGGGAAATAATTTGACCTCCACTTTTCCAATTAGTACTCCTCAAATTCCTTCTCTTGTCTTCTTGCAAAAGCAAGAGATTTAAGCACTATATTAAGAAGGAGTGGGGATAGTGGACAGTCTTGTCTGGTTCCTGATTTTAATGGCAGTACTTCAAATTTTTCTCCATTTAGAATAATGTTGGCTGTGGGATTGTGGTATGTAGCTTTAATTTTGTTGAACTATGTTCCTTCCAGTTCAATTTCCTCTAGGACTTTTATGATAAATGCGTATTGAATTTTGTCAAAGACTTTGTCTGCATCTATTAAGACAAACATGTGAAGTTTGTCTTTGAGTTGCTTTGTATGATTTATGACATATATTAATGTGCATATATTGAAACATCCATGAATCTCTGGATTAAAGCCAATTTGATCATGGTAGATGATATTTTCAGTGTGTGTCTCTACAGTTTGCAAGTATTTTGTTAAGAAATTTTGCATCTATGTTCATTAAAGATATGGATCTATAGTTTTCTGTTTTGGTTTATCTTAACATATTTTCATATTATAGTGATCCTGGATTCATAGAAGGAATTTGGGGATTCTATGTTTTTATTTTTTTGAATAATTTTAATGTATAGGACACAAATATTCTTGGAATGTCTACTTAATACTGCTGTGAATCCATCTGGGCCTGAGCTCTTTTAAGTCCAAAGATTTTTGTATTAGTGTTTCAATTTTCTTATATGTTATGGATCTGTTTAAGCTGTTGATCTTTTCTTGGTTTAGTTTTGTTGATATCCGTGATTATTAAGACAAACATGTAAAGTTTGTCTTTGAGTTGATTTATATGGTTTATGACATATATTAACTTACATATATTGAAACATCCCTGAATCTCTAGATTAAAGCCAACTTGACCATGGTAGATGATATTTTAAATGTATGTCTCTACACGGTTTGCAAGTATTTTGTTGAGAAATTCTGCATTTATGTTCTGCATCCTATTTTTTTTCAAATTTAGTAGTGTATATGTTTTTAAATATTCCCTATAAAGTTCTAAATCTTTTTGTTGTCTGTTTGATGTTTCCCCTTTCATCTCTTATTTTGTTGGTTTTGAGTTGTTCTTTCTTTCTTTGGAATGATTGGCCTCCCCAATACATTCCTCTTTAGTTTCTGAAATAAAGGGTGATTACCCCCAAACCCCTTACCAGTCATAAACTGTCACTCATGCTGTTGGGTCTTATAGCATTGATAGATCCTCTTTGAAACCATAGCCCTGAAACATGCCACCCAGAGCCATAAAGTGATTCATGTTCTGTAAACAAATCTTTCTAGTTGTGTCAAGCCCTTTATAAACACCAGCCCCCATGTACTTAAACTCCCCTACTGCTGGAATTGATGTGATTGTTGTGCCAATTTCTGTTGGTGAGTTCCTACCTATCACTGACTAATAAAGGTGAATTTAGATTGTTGAATTCCATTGTTTTTTATTTCCAAACTGTACCTCTTTCCACTCCTATTCCAAATAATTTCAAAGTTTATGTGTCCACAAACATAATCTTTAAAATTTATGTTTTTATTTTTTTTTTGTATGTGTGCCTTTGTCTGTGAATGAATGTCAGATGTATGCAGGTTCTAATGGAGACCAGAAGAAGGTTTCAGATCCTGTGAGCTATAGTTACAGTTGGGTGTTAGCTGTCAGACTTGCGTGTTGGTAATTAAATCAGGTTTTCTAGAAAAGTGAGAATATTATTATCTACTGATCTATCTCTACAACCCCTAGTTTGTCATCTTCTCCCCTATAGTGATGATATCAATAAAAGGAGAATTCTTGGAGGATTATAACTTTTCTCACTTTACTGGGTGATTAATACCCTTACAAGAAGTGGTCTAGAGAACTACATTCTTTCAACTAAATAAAGACAAATGCAAAGTATTCTACCTATGAAGCAGAAAGCAGATTCTCCGCAGATACTACAACTTCTTAATAGTACATGGTCTTCCCAGACTCAAGTGTGTAGAAAAATGTTTATGTTGTTTATAAGTTATCCAGTCTATGTTATTTTATTAATGGTAACCTAATGAACTAATGACATCATTCATGATTTAAAAATGTGTTTTATTAATGTGTTAATTGACATTACTTATTAATATTAAATATCTCATATATCTTTAAGTAGTGGATACTTGTCCCTGGCTTATGTTGCTATTTGGAAGGTTCTGGAAACTTTAGGAAGTGGGGCCTAGTTGGAAGGATCATGGCCTAGGTGGCACACTTGTGTACGGACTATATCTGTTCTTTACTCCTTCCTTCCTTTGAACTTCATTCCCATTATGAAATAATATCCTGCCAATGTATGAGGCTAAGCAATCATGTGCTGGAACACTGTGAAGCCACAAGTCAAGATGAAGCTTTCCAGCTTTAGTTGTTCTATCAGATATTTTTGTTATAATGTTAAGAAAAGCTAACTAAGATGGCTTGATATACTTGAAAAGATTTTCACTCCAAAAAGTCCTTTGTTTTTTTCTCTCTAGATTAGGCTATTATGGAGCTGATACATAAATTTTTATTTAAATTCTTAAAATTTTCTTTGGTAATTTTTTTTTTCCATTTCTTGCTTGTATACTTAGCATACTACAAAGTAGTACTGCTATAAAAATAGCTCTCCTTATTAGGAAAACGAAAACATTTCCAAAGTGGACCTATGCTAATTTGCATTTCCACCAGCAGCTTCTTTGTACTCCATAGGTCTGCTTCTTAAGCAATTCTTTAGAAAGCAAACTAAGTGGTTTATATTTGTGATTGCTGTGTATTTTCTTAGTACTCACTGTGAAAAGAGTCCATGGTTGGTGTCTCAGTTGCACTCTAATATGCTACTTTGGGGATAGCCACAAAATATTCATGTTGATAGTTGCTCCTGACAAGTGTGACTTAAATAAAATTTAAAGAAAGGAATCATTAAAATTTGCAATTCAAAATAAACTATGTTGTTTTATTGCTGTTCAGAATATTTAATATTAAGACTGAAAACAAAGAAAATCTTAAGCTATTTAAATATCTAATATTTTAAAGAATGTATCTGTGATATAAACATATAACTATTCAATGCTCTTGTACTAGTTATGGAACTTTTGTCACTAAAAATCATGTTTCAGATAGTAAGAAAATAGATTTAGTCATTAGGATATTTCAATACATGGTCGAAAGCAAATATATTCTCAAAAACTACATTTCTAAATGAGCTCTGATCTGCAGTGACCTCAGCTGGCATGACTGGCCCCTGACAGCTTCCCAAGCTCTTCCTACGCTACTGAAACACTTGGTAACATGACATCACTGAGCCAATTTTCTTCTGAAAATTGTAACTTCATGTTATTGTGGCTAAAGCATGGCCTTTGGGGATGAATACAAGTGCTGTGCTCCTGGAATAAAAGTTGCTCTTAAGGATTGGAACACGTACTTAGGAAAAATAATTTTGAATAAAAGATGAAAGTAGCCACGGATTAACAACCAAATTTAGAAGGTTTACAGAGAAATACATATCAGCTTTAGTTTGAGAATTTAAAAGGAAAAGTAACCTGATCTTGAAGGGAACATTCCATGAATAATGAAACTTGAAGACAATGTGACTCTCGACACAAAGCTGAGTTACTACAGACAGTTACCACAAAGTCCATGAATGAGAACACATAAATAGCAAACAGAGCTCTCTCTTGTAGGGCAATATCAGTAGAAGGAGGAAATGCATGCGTCCCAAGAGGACTATAGAAAATAATCTGAGGTAGTTATCATGGCCCTTGGAAAGGGAGAGAGGAAATGCTGAAGAATTTACGACCCAGCAGAGAAAACAAACCTTCAAATAACTTAATACTTTTTTTGAATGCTTCATATTATTATAAGTAGTTCAATAAAAAGAAAGGGACACAAGAATCAGATGCAAAATAAGCCAGGATTGAATGCTGAGACTGCCACATTTATTTTCTGGTTCCTTACCTGTAAAATGGTAAGTGTTTAACTTATAGATAAAGGCAATAATAAATTTGTGTCTACGTATATAATTGTAATCAAATCTAGAGAGCCCTGTACCTATTCTGACTAACTTAATCATAAAATTTCTGTAAGGCAAGTATAGTTGTTCCTTATAAGGGTGGGAATGCAAGTGGATTTTAAGAAATTTGACTAAAATAAGGTTTTCAGCATATAAGATATATGAGACAGAGATTTAAAATACCTTGAAAGGAATAGAAAATTCTTAATTCTTCACAAAATGTTATCTGAATGATTTTCTTGATCATTTCCATCTTTAAAAAAAGGTGTATATTATGTAGTAATTTTTTTCTTTTAACTACTGACACAATTAGTGCTTAAAGCATGAGAAACTTAATTTATAGTTTTATTTGTCATGTTCTTAAGCACTTGCATAGCAATTACTGGTGTGACATTTTTGTCTGCACTATAAAGCATCATGCATCCTCCCCTTCATCATTTTAAAATTGAAGCCAAGAGGTTCATTCCTCCCCGGGAGTACCTGCCCTGATCTTTTCTGGTAGAATGAAAATATGATTGTCTTCCTGACACTATAAATTATGCTTTCCTGATTCTAGGGCCCTTCTGCAATAGAAATCTACGCTATTAATGTAACTCTTTTGCTCTATAGGAAATTGTTTTACATTTGCAATACTCAAATAGAAAATCTTTCTTCCATTTTTCTTCTTCTCAAATTATATGGCAATTGAGCATCACAAAGGAGTATTTCTTTAAAAATGCACGATGGAACATTTCTCCCTATTGTAATGACAAACATAAAGATCTGGTTCAGTGAGCAAATATCAGAACTAAGGTTGAATGGAACTCTTATCAATTGCTTCCTTTGAAACAAGTAGTTAAATGTGTCTCATGGGTGAACATTTCCTGTAACTTTTTCCCCAATTACAATGAGTTGGAACCACAAACAGCCATAAACTGTCACTGTCTTGAAAGTTAAAGTGAAATCCTTGTTTGTGTGGTCTCTGCAGACATGTTCATGGCAAAGGTTGTGCTTTATCCAAGGTTGTTGTCCTCAAATGCTTTTGGAAAAAACTCTGCTCTTGTATCTGGTTTTTCCTCTTAACTGATAGTATTCAAATTATTTTTATTATATTTTTTAAAAACTCTTCTTCCTGCCTTTCTATAATTTCAGTTGCATTTTTTCTCTAGTCATTAATTTTGGAACACAGAATTGGGTTAAAAACTCACATTTCTTATACACCTCAAAATACTTCTCCACCAAGCTGCTCTTGGAAAACCTATTTTCATGATACAATTGCAGAATAAACCTATGCTTAATACCTTATTTACACAAACTGAAGGCTGTTATATCTGTGTTTGGCGACCTTGAAACTGCATTGTGCTCAGTGCCCTTTTTATAACCTTAATTACCAGGGAATACAGAGCTTTAAAGAAAGACTAACATTTCACTTTAACATCCACAATAATCTATTATAAAGCCAGCTAAGCCAGTCCCAAAATACAGAGAAATGTTATTACATGCTCAGCTAGCTGTCAAGGGGCCATGAGTCAGTGGCTTACAGTTATCAAAAGTAACAAGGTTGTTCAGAATTTCCTCCAACAAAGCCAGCCAGCTTATGGAAGGATTAAGTTCTCTTTGATTAGCACAACTGGAACATGTCCTACCCCTTTAATTAGCATTCTCTTTTGCTTGGTGGAGGCTGGTAAATTGACACTCACATTAGGTATCTCACGGAAAGGTTTGGTACTTTGTCCCACTCCTAAGCATTCAAGCCATAGTACATACTTCTGCATCAACTAAAATTTGAGCTGCTAGAGGATTTATGTTCAAAACCCTGTAAAATCTCGAGGGTGCTGTGCCTCTAATAGACAAAATGTAATAGCCCTCCAATATAATAAGTGGCAGGAGACTCAGCTAGCCTTTAGGAACAGTTTATTACCCTAAGGCCCAGTCTTTGCTTTGTATCTTTGGTAACAAAAAGTTTTATGTCAGCTTTATTGATATTTTATACATTCACATTTTAATTGATACCTGAAGGCCATTTGGGCAGAAGACCTCTACTTATGTTGCTAAATTACTTAGCTGGTATGTAAATATAATTTTTCAGGGTCACAATAATCAATTTAGAGCAGGGACTTTGGGGGAGTGGGAGGAGGGGCAAGCGGCCATCCCTCGAGGAGCACATAATCCACTTGAGATCAAATTCAGGAAAAATCCCTCCTTTCCCCAATGTTCCTGGTATCTCACCTGAATCTGCGGGATTATTCACCCACTTTCAATCTTAGGTACATTTCCATTTTCCCCATATCTCAGGTCCTTATTCTCTGATTACTTTCTCCATTGAAATAGTGTTTTAATAGAAAATTTCCCATAGTATAAGCCAATATTTTCCCTTTTCAAGTTATATAAAATAAAAACTTTAAAAATAAGAAGCTATTTCTTGAAATGACAACCTTATTTCTTTATAGCTTTGAAAGGAGAAATGCAAGATTATAAAAGGAGTGAAACAACTTGCAACAGCTAAGTTGCTAAAAGTCAAAGCTAACTGAAATATTTTCCAAGTCTCTATTAGATGTTTTTTCAACACTAGAGTAAGTATTGCATTTCCCTTATTTATAAAGCAGCGGTTCATGTTTTACTTCTAAGCTATGTAATTCAGATTCTAATACCGTAGGTTTTTGGTTTTTTTTTTGGGGGGGGGGGTTTTTTTCCCTCTCGGTAACTGTGACACCATATGCGTTACTCAAGGAGCCTAGTGCGTTTTAGGGTATCACACATTTGTCTGCTTTGGCACTTCTACATATATGTTAAACTCTCAGACATTTATAATGAGCAGGACTGGTACTGCCTGTGCAAAGTACAAAAATTATTGGAGAAATCAATGAAATTCGCACCTCTCCACAGCGGACAGGTTTGATAATTGCAACATTTTAATGAATACCATCCTATTCAGTTCACAACTGAAAGAAAGAGGTTTGCTATTACTAATTTAATTACAAATCAGAGTGCTGCTTAATTTTCAGTTGCTTCTGTTTACTGGAGTTTGAGGTTGCTAGGAAAGTGTAGTTTGGGGGAGGTTGTCATGGACTTGGTATATTCTTCTAATTAAGATGAAAGAATTTGGATATTCTTGGCTGAGAATTTCTTTATTAAGTGGAAAATGAACTATAAGGTGGGTTTGGAAGTTTGCTGAGAGTCTAAGTAGTTAAAAATGACATTACGTAATTTATTTTCATTTATGTGTATGTGTGCTTACTTTTTTGTATGGTCATGTGCACAGAGGTGGCTCTGAAGCCAAGAAAAGGGTAGTAGCGTCCCTCGAGCTGGAGTTATGAACAGTTGTGAGCTTCCTGAAATGGGTGTGGGTAACCAAACTCTGGTGCTCTGGAAAGCAATAAGTGCTGAGAAATCTTCTCAGCTTCTCTGAGTCCCCCAAACATATTATAAACATAGAGAATATGGCTATGGAGGGAAAAATACATTACCAAGTTACCCTGTCCAGAAAAGGCTAGGTTTTGTGTTATGAAATTTTCCTCCTACAACTCTTCACATACCAGACACACACAAAGAAGACCTATGAAAGATGAGGTATCTTGTAGACTTATACTTGGAATTGATTAGGAAAGAAAAAAAAATCCCTTCAGAAAAATGCTAAGGATAAATTTGTTTTCCTATAATGAAGTGATATCAACAGTTATTTTCAAAAAAATAATATCGTCTTATTACAGGTATATCTGTGAACTATTTTTCATGTTTTTTCCCTTATTTTTGATTTAAGATTGACCTCTGAGGAACAAAAAAAGTCATTCCCTGAAGTCACAAGTGCAGATGTTTCCTTCCACATTTGTTTTATTTTAAATTCCCACTGCAAAAATGGTTCAAGTCACCTGCCAGCAACAGTTCTTCCAAACGTTATTATTTGGATTTAGAAGCACTAGGAGTGTGAAATCTGAAATCTTCTTTCAACTTCCCAGGCCACACATCTTTGAAGAATATACAATCTAAGTATTAACACATGGAGGCATTTTTCCTAAGCCAAAGGGGAAAAAAATGTGCGAGAGAAAATAAGGTTATTTGTTTTATACTCTTCTTCATTCAACATGTTAAGCTAATGGGACCAATGGGCCAGATTAGTCCTTCAGATTTGATTTGTCATTTAAAATGTTTTCAATTGGAAACGGTTCTCAGTGGGCACACGCTTTCCAGCTTACACATTCTCCAAGTCCTTTTATATTATTTTGCACTTCACAGCCACTTATTTATATCGCCTGCTTCCAGAGGCACTGGGACTCAAAATAGTGCTTAAGACCAAAGTCTACTCCAATAGCTGTTAATAATAGCTTGAATAACTTTGAGATAATAAAACGGCTTCAATTTAGGTAATTAGCAATATACAAAGGTTAATGAGTACTTACGGTTTATATATTTTTATCATTTAAATCATAGCATTTATTCAATAATGTGTCTTATTTTTTATAGATAAGAGCAGGAATGGACAAAAATCCCCCTTACTATATTCTTGTGTATGTGTAAGATTTCTGAGTGTATGAAAATCAACTAAAATGACCAGACAACTAGGGATGTCCCCAAGATTCTTTTCTTCTGCTTATTTCTGAAATTAAAGCAGTGAGATGTCTTTTGGCATTCAATGAAAAGTCACTTGCTTTCCAGTGTGGTTCCTAACTGATGAGGCTATAGCTTGATATCACCATCCTTTTACTTCAGGAGAATGATACTTAACAGAAAACTGGGTACTAAAAGTACAGCACAGTTTGACTAAATGCAGTTGGCTAGCTGTCTCCAATACCTCCCACCAACAAAGCAAGGGAGGCGCTAATGGTACAATTTTCCAACTGTCTTCTCTGGGTCTTGGCCAGCTGACCTGACAGATTCCACAGGAGGGCTATGGGATCCAACTCTTTAGTTCTAGTTTTCTTTCTGGTGAAGATAATTGTATTGAAAGAAGAACACATACATGGTGTTTGGGAAGATGTCTTTAGGACCTTAACAGTCAGGCTGGGTTCTCTATCTTGGAAATCTTCTCTTTCACAGATAATACTCGCTCATTCTCTTGAAATTCTGCTCTGTATACATCAGTCAGGAATCACCTTGACAATGAAGATGACTATGTGGAAAAATTTTCCTTGGATATTAAATCCCATCTTATGAGGCGTGTTGTATGCTTGGGGGGCACACAGAATTAGGATTTGCAAGCTGGTACATAATATTTTCCTCAGAATACCATATAATACCTATTTTATTCCATTTTTATAAGCAAACTGGTAAATTTAACTCAGAACATGTAATTAACACAGGTTATATACATAGAATTTGGATTTAAGCACATCAGGTCTAGCATTCATGATTTACCTTAAATTATACAATGCAACTTAGTTCATTACACAAGAAGTTTTGTATAATGCTTTAAAATCCCCCCTAAGCAGTAGTAATTAGAACAGTTTCTATAAATATTAAATACAGAATATGTAATAATAGTGTATTTTATGCTAAACTTAAAATACAGTTTTTGCTAAAACTATGTGACTTAAATTTTTATGTAATTTTCCAAAGTTATACTGCCATTAACTGAAAAAGGAATTTGATTCTATCCAAACTGAAAAATGTATCCCTAGTAGTTCAAGTGAAGTAGGATTAGATAATTATCATTTGATTATATTACCAGTGAAGAAAGTGGCCCTTTTGAATGAGTAACAACCCATTACTTCTCTGCTTGCCTTTTCTCATCTGTGGTATGTAGGGAATCCTGAAATACTGAAAGAATTTGATGTTATATAAACTAAAATTGGGATTTATTTGTTACCAAATCGTCTGCAGGCGTTATATGGCACATTTTTCACATAATGCCTCCTATTTTATATGTTTGTGCATCTGGATGCATGTGTATACACATGGCTGAACAGATGGAGGTCAGAGGTAAAGACCGTTTCTAATTGAACTGGAGATTGCTTAGTTAGCTAGACTGGATGGCCAACAAAGCTGAGGAATTCTATGATTAGAGATGTGTGCCGTTACATCTTCCTATTTATGTAGGTTCTGGATATCTAAACTCAGGTACTCATTATTGTATGGCCAAGCACTTTGCCAATTGGGTAAACTTACTATCTCACAATATGCATTACTTTTGTGAAATTTCTTTTATTTCCAGTGTTTAGTGGACTTTAAGTATTAGTAAATAGTTCAAGAAAATAACACAGCATGTCATTATATAAGGTATATGTTTTTTTTAATATTAAGCATTAGTTTATAAAGTATAAAATAATATTTGTTTAAATGAAAATCTGTTGAATAAATTCCAAAATCATGGTTCTAGTATCAATTACAGTTAGGTGACTCAAGATACAGAAAAAAAAAAACAAAAAACAAAAAAACTATAAACTCTCATAGTAATCTATCTCACGAAATATGTTAATTTTTAGTAATCTCAAATATAGGTAAGATGGCTTTTCTCATATATAAATCTTAATATGACTATTTGAAGAAGGTAATTCTCTCACTTTTCATTGCTGACATAATAGCACAACTCTCACCTCAAAGGGAATAAGCGTATATCCTGGAATAAAATAAGAGGGACCATAGCCCGATAATACAGTTTAGGTCTCTCTAAATTCCATGTTCCGACATGGAATCCATTCCATGAAGTTTTAATAGTAACCTAGCAAAGAAAGTCATAAATTAAGGCACTTTGTAAATATGTTGGTAGAAACATACATATTACTAATATAAACGTATATAAATAAATAAATGCAAGATTACTCAATGTACAGATATATTCATTTATCTTCAAGGTGGAATGTTCTGTACTCTGAATATATACGAAATCTTAAGAAGCAGCAAAAGGTACAAGTGAGTAGAAGGTGAAAAAGAACAGTTGCAGGAGATTTTACGGAAAGAACTTTGGGATGACTAACTATAATGTGCATAGACCATAAAATTGCATGTACTAAGGACATGCCTACATGAAAACATGCCACTGACACATAAATTTTAAGGTGATCTATGAATTTTAGGTTGTCTTCAGTCCTTTCCAGAGTCTGTTCAATAGAATCATGACGAGAGTAAGGACTACAGCATCAGCTGTAAAGCTATTGCTGTTTCATCTCATAACGGTCCACTCACTGAAACTGAAACTCTGTTGGTGTCCATAAAACCATGAGGAATTGACCGTAGCTTGGAAATGGGAGCTTTGTAGTGGCAAGTTGTCTTCTTTGAACACATCTGTCATAGTTGTAATGGCAAAATTACCCGTTTGGAATAAACATTTATTGAATATATAAAAACACCAGTATCTCTGACTAAATAGAAAGACACACATAAAATAGATTTCATATGAAATTTCTGTCTCTAATAAACTCCTTTCACAATTGAAAACATTTTTTTCTTTAAGAATATCTAACTTTCAATAATAATTATGTGCCTTTCGTTGTTCATACCGCGCCAGAAATCCACTAAGTATGGGAGATCCATAGAAACTATGACTGTATAACCAAAACAAGTAGATTCAGAGCAGAGTTTTGCAAAGACAAGACTTGAAAGCAAACAGAGACAGTATTGAACCAAGCACCCACTGCCAAAACTCTGTGGTTCTATCTTTCTGACACATTATTATGTTGCACCAAAAATTTTGAAACTGATGCAAATTTATTTCATCAAGCATCTCAAAAATAATTTCATTACTCCTTTGAATGGCAAGATAAAACCACACTTGTGCACTTCAGGCATTTTATATGTTAGAACAATGATAGCAGTGGTTTTAAAGAGTAGAAGTATTAATAAGAGAACCATCAAATATCATAGGAGTGCTTTGTCTATTTTTCCAAGTTCTCATCAATTCTTTGCTTAGGTAAACTTCCTAATTACCTTCCAATTAATTTACATTTGTTGGAGTTGGACTAAGTCAGTTTCTGTTGCTTGGCACTGGGAAATTTAAAATTACACAGGTAAGATGTGTACATATAATACTCAAAGATATCATTGTTCTTGTCTTAAGAGGACAATAATGCAATATTATTTTGGGATATAACATATATTACAAACATGTTTACTGATTTCAATCCTGACAGTTTGCTTTAATTGTGGATAGATGCTGATAAAGTCATACTTATTTTAAAACAATTTTCAATTTAGTTATTATTATTTTATATGTATAAGGATTTGTTCTGCATGCATGTAAATGGATTCATCCTGAAAAGGCAAAAAGTGGGTGCTGAGTCCCCTGGAACTACAGTTATGGGTCACTGTTAGCTGCTATGCTTGTACTGAAAACTGAATCTCAGCCACTGCAAGACAAGTCATTGTCCTTAACTGCAGATATTTCTCTAGTCCCTAAAGCCATGTGTTTTCCTTTTTGTTTGATTGTTTGTTTGTTTTTTAGTTCTATCTATGTTTCTGTTCTCTCTTAAAATCTGGGCTTTGCTAAATAGTCAACTACCTAACATATAAAAAGTAAAAATGAATACATTTTGATTCAGGGAAATTGAGTATTAGAAAGGAGACATGTAACTCATGTAAATTAGTAATTTCTTAATGATTCTTTTACACTCAACACCTTTCTAATCAGTGAGTGCTAATGTGATTGCAATATGCTATTTGCATGCAAAATGTAATAAAAAGAATAATTGCAGTTAAAGACAGGAAAACATATATCTATATGTGTCTCTGTATTCCCTGTGTATGTAATCAAAGAATTATAAAACACTAAAGAAAGATTCTCTGTTATCTTCTTAGGATCATGAATACAAAGGTTTTATGCAAGCTACAGAAGAGATGACCAGATAACTTGAAAATTGATACAAAATTAATTTGTTTTGAGCAAACATACTCTTGTTTTATAATTGAGCACATATCCTCAGAGTATTGCCTTTTTCTTCAAAATATTATAAAAAAGTCCTAGATACTCTGAAAACTGTCAAATGTTTTTCAAAACATCTAACTTAAGAGACTTCTTTAATCAACATCCAAATAGAATGATCTATTTACTAACTGGTACAAGAAACAGTTGTGGGATAAACAACCTTCAATAAATGAGAATATAGGAGGAATTCTGACCCATAGTTTGAAATCAATCATTACTTGGTTGGCATTAGTTAAAAAATCATTGGAAATACCTGTTATCAAGTGATAGAACAAAATTTAATTGATTCATAAATCCTACTTGCTTTAAAATGGCTATTAAACCATGTGACTAGAATGATAGACACTATTGGAAAAATATACCATGTAATAACTGCCTCTTAATATGTTAGGAAGTTTAAAATTACACAAATTATTTAACAAAACGTAATTTTGAAAACATTACATTTATTCTTGTAGCAGCAGTTCAAGCTAATGAACTATCAGATATAAAGTCCAATATGACTAGCTCTGAAATATAAGACAGATTTATAGCTCTATCAGAGGTCTTGTGTGAACTTTGAACCTTATTCAATAAATAGTGGGAAATTAAGAAATATAAGTAAGAATTTGGTCTCTGAATATTCCCAGTATACCCACCATACTGAGCTTTCCTTTCCAGTAGCAAAAGCCTTTTTTTCCTCTATTGAGTGATTCTTCTTTTGAAAACTATATAATTGCCATACCAACAGACACTCATATAATAAATTATTTCCAAATTTTCTCATATCCAAATTAATATCATTATATTTTTTATCTAGGTTTAAACTCAACCTAGATGGACTTCAGAGTTTCCTGAGGATGTTTATAATTTTCTGCTGCTTTGAGCAATAGAATCAGATTCTCTGAAGGTTGAGGCCAGACTGATTTTGAATTATAAAAGTTCCAAGTGGAGGCTTGCTCATGTAAATACTCTGATTTTACATTTTTAAACACACATACAACACATGAACTATTTTCTTATTTTTATATAGACTCTGGAGATATGACTATTTTATATCAGATATATTTAATGATATGGGCAATGTTGGCAATCAATGCCCAGAAGTGATCTTCACAGTTTCATTGTTTGGGGTCCTATTATGAATTTACTATGATCAGAATAGAATTGTTTAAGCATCAAATGCATAGGTAGTATCAAAATTGGGATTACTACTTTGCTCAGACATTATAGGTGGTAACAAATATTCATTACACATCTAAAACAAAAACAGATAAAAATCTATTCTAGGTGACACTGGCCACCAAAGGACTGAATGCAGAGTCCTGTGCTCCTACTTCAAGAAGTGACCATCGCATCTGTTGTGATCCCACCCTCATGTCTGCAGACTATATGGATCCCTGAATATATCTATTCCTGGTAACATCTCAAACTCCTGCTGACACCGCAGCATCTGCTACCTATAGCATGCTATATGTCTTCCACTGAATTCTGAGACTCTGCAGCAGAATTTGCTAGCTGTATCGGAGATTTGCCCCTAGCTGATCTAATACCACTTCTGGTAGTACACATCAACATTGAAAGACCAAAAGACTCAACTGCAAGCCTCATCATTGTTTCCAAAACCTGACTAAGTAGGGATAACAGCCAACAGAGATCAAATAACGACTGGAGAAAGATGAGATAACAACCAAACAAACAGAAAACAACAACAACAAAAAAACATTACCAAAGATTTTACTCCTCTAGTTGAGGTCACATGGCAAAATCACAAATGATAGGAATACCCGAGTCTATATGACCCCTCCAAAAATTAGTACTAGGGTGGTAATGTTCCTTGATATAACATAGGAGACAAACACTTCAAAATTGCAATTTTAAATATGGTCAAGGAAGTCAAAGAAAATATGAACAAATGCCAAAATGAAGACTATGAAAACACCAACAGTTGAAAAAAATAAGGAAATCAATTCAAGATATAATAGAATTCAGTAAAGTGATTTAACAATTTTTCAAGAAAATTTATAGTTAAATAAAACTTAAAATGTAAAATTCCATAAACTTAATTAAAAATTTAATGGAAAAAACTAACTAATAGAATGGATCAATTAGAAAGAGAATATCAGGCCTTGAATACAAATAGAAGAAAAGCAGCATGACATCATAAAGAAAATCGTGAATATTTTTCCATAGTTCATGTGTCACTCACTCAGACTAGTCTGATTTTTTCAAGGCAAGTACTTTGACATTTCCACTGAGAGTTAAACATTAAGAGCACATATTATCCATTTAGTATCATATTTTTTAATGATACACATATGAAAAAAATTGAGTAAGTTAGTGGTTAAGAACCATTGCTATATCTATCCCTCTACACTGATGTATATTATCTAGTATAAAATTGAATAATTCTAAGGGATTCAGCAAGATTAGTTGACAATAGAAGAAAAAAAAATACCGTGGTTTGCAGATACATTTGAAAGAGCTTCAAGTAGAATTTACACTGGTTCCATTCAAGAAAGCTCTAAAATAATAGACGGAAGGAACATTCTCATTTAAGTTTGGGGGAAGGAAAATTCCTATAGAAGACAAAAAATTCAGCAGTACTTCTGCTGCTGTTAGTTCCTTATAAGAAATATGAAGATACATGGATACACAGGTCAGCAGTAATTCATATGGAATGGGTAATGATTTATGCGTTATTTTCTTTTTTGTTGCTAAAACAAAATGCTAATGTAAAGGAGGCAGAATTTATTTTGACTCATGCTTTCCAAGATCCCAGTATGTAAGTTTTTTGTTCTATTGATTTTAGGCTGAAGGGCAACAAGAACATCTTGGTACAGATTCATGTGGAAGATCTTACCTCATGGCAGGTAAGAAGCTGTGGGAAAGTGATGGGCCCCAAACAAAATGCAGCCTAAAGGATAAATCTTCACTTACCAAGTTCCTTCAATGAAGTCCCTCACTGTGAAAAAAACAAAAAACAAAAATCAAAACAAAACAAAACAAAAAACTCTCAAAAATGTTGCTACCCTCTGGAGATCAAGTTTTCTACAATGAGTTGTTGGGAATATTTTGTATTTGAACTTCTAACAGTTTCAGTGTGTGGTCAAGGGTTAAACACAAGACCACTTAGGACAAATATTTGAAAGAGTTTAGCAAATGAAATTATAAGTATTTATCCAAGGTATATGAATAATTCACCTTAGATCCATTTTCACCTGGAAGACCTCAGTCATCTGCATAGAGTATTCCATGAACAAAGTAAATGATTCAGAATTCTGTGTAACCAGCCCAGGGCCTGTTCAATGAGATTTTGAGGAAAATAACTTAAAATGAGTATGAAGGCAGTTGTATAGCAAATGATCAAAATATGTGTTTTTTCCCAAGCTTTCATTGGTCTATGTTTGTAACCACTGAAGAAACTTCAACCTTTAAGCATTAAAATTTGTAGCTAAGTCACCAGAATCAGGGATTATATTCTGATGCATGTGTCAATCACTTGGCAAAAACACCAAGTAGAATTGTACTGGAATTTTCTATGATGCTATTTAGGTCTCAGCAATCACACATGCCAAGTTACGTAGAAAACGTTCACTATATCAATCCAATGGAATATCAATTTACATATAAAATAAGAAACTTCCATTACCCTTATCCTTCAGACTTCTTCCTTTTCCATTATGTGATCAAATAAGACATATTTCTGATAAAGCATATGTTTTAATAATTAGAAAGAGTAAGATAATGAAATTTGGTAGGCATATTAAAAAGACTATTCCTTACCTCTGTGATGAAATAGACCATAAACAGCTGAGTGATAGGCAAACAATGTATGCATGCTATTAGCTAAGGGACAGCATCTCACACAATTCTGGAATGACACAGCCTAACTAGCATTAAATACGTTAATACTAGCATGATTGCTATTTCCATCATGCACTGGTAAACCAAAGACTTGACACCGTAATTGGTTATCTCCTGGGGTTATATCTCTGTACTCCAGATTAATAACTTTGTTGCTGGAGATGTGAATTCACTGAAAAGTGACAATTCCATTATAGTTCCCAAATTGCTAATGTCAATGACCATACCAAAAGGGAAGTAACAGAGGATAACGTAAAATAAAACCAAGATTTGTACTTAGAGTCGTCTTGTTTATAACTTATCTTATGATGTGGTGTCCCAGTTTATTTTAATTTTTAAAATATGTTCATTAACTCCAGAATTAAAAACAATGGTACTTTTACCCTTTTCGGTTCCCCTCCCCTCTCTATAACTCCTATCCTTTACCCTCCCTTTACTTCATCTCCTACAATATTATCTCTCCTCTACTTGTTCTCTGTTTGTTTGTTTTGTTGTTTTATTTTTAAAGCCTATTGAATTCAATCTATACCTCCCAAGTGCTGCTGGATATGGGTACATCCCCGAAAGTCTGGTCAACCTACCAGGAGCTACACCCATAAGGAAAACTGATTCTCCCTCAGTCAGCATTCAGTTGCCAATAGATCCTCAGGTGGGGTTTTTGCATCATGCCCACATCCACCATGCATGCTGGATCCCTGTCTGTCTTCAGTCTGCATGGCTCATGAGCATGCTATCATAAGTACCGGGGGTTAGCTTGTGCAACTACTCTGTGGTGTACAGGTAACACACATGTTTTCTTATATTCACCTGCCACCTCATGGCCCTCCAATCTTTTACCCCACCCCTTCTGCAATGATGCTTGAACTTTTGCAAGAGATGGTGCAATAGAGATGTCTCATTTAAGGATTTGCAGTCTCATCTCTACACATTGACCATTTGTGGTCTCTGTGTAAACTGTCATCTGCTGTAAGAAGAACTTTCTTATGGTGAGAGTTGAGAGATGCACTAATCTATGTGTAGGATAGTGTCATTATGAGCCTGTTTTTTTTTTTTTTGCATATTTTGCAGAATGGTAGTAGTATGGATTTCTTCTGTGGCCTGTGACCTGTCTAACCACATGTTTTTAGCCCTGATAACAGTGTCACCTATGGATTCCCTATTGTGAAGCAGGTGTTCAATTCAATTGGATGGTAGTTGGTTACACCTATAATAATCATTCCACTACTGCACTGCTTGACATATTTTGCAAAACCAATTGTTATTGTAGCTTGTATAATGTTGTAGATATATAATGTTGATGATTACCTTTAAAGAAATATGTAAAACCTTCTAAAGTACTATGAAACCTAGTCAGAAGTTATGTAGCTTCAAGTTCAATATCAGATTGTGTTGATGCTCTCACATGATTAGTGCTGAGGAACTGGGGTTGAGACCAGTTGACTCCAGACTGTCCCACTGAGGAGAGTTTTTATGGCTTTCTAGGAAAGTTTTATTAGGAAGCTTAGTATTTGGAGTTCACACAAAGTTTACCTATAAATACTTAAGCGTTCCAAAATACACAGGAATTTCTTATGAATGTAGCAAGAAAAGCATGGTGTACTCAAGGCCATGGTGACAAGCCTCTTAAAAGTCCTCCCTTGATGCATGCACAAACAGGGTAAAGGTCATGGTAGCCTGTCCCCAGCATTCCAGAAGCAGGTGTCTCATCAACTCCTTCCCAGCATCCTGGAATAGGCATTCTTTCCCTTAATTCTCTATATCAGCAAATCTGAAAATATTTATTTACTCTTAGTGAGCCAATTTGCATAGCTTATAGCTCTTAAGGGACAGAAGAGGTGGCTACAAGCTTGATTTCTCCTTAGTTTTTCTGTAACGAGGGTCTTCAGAAAGAGGGTCTTACAATCAAGTTCTGGTGGTAACCAAGTGCAATGGCAATAGTATTATCTGAGCATCTATGGTATATCCATGATGAAGAATCAAAAGAAGGAGTCTATTCTCATTGGGTTTTTCATTTTCTAGTCTGTTGTGTCTATTAGGGCCATTGAATCCTTGATATACAGTAACCACATTTAAACCCTTTTTACATTGAATCTGTACATATTGAAAGCAGCTTCCATAGTATCTTTCCATATGACTCTTTTGAAATATCTATAGTATAGTCATCCATCCCCATACTCTGTCTTCTGTCCTGCTATGTCATTCTTCATTTAACCCATCCTATTTAACCCATCTTAACTTTTATTCATACACATCATTGCATTCTTTACACCCTTCCATGAAGCAATCAACCCATCCACTGGGAAGTTGTCTAACCTTTATGATTTTCCAATTGAAACACACCTAATTAAAGATTTAAAGCTAAAATCTTCTTCTGAAAGAGGATATGCAACATTTGTCTTCCTAGGTCTGGATTACCTCACTTAAAATTTTAATGGTTTTACATTGAATCTATAGATTTATTTTTACAGGATGGCCATTTTCATGATATGAATCCTCCTGATACGTGAGTATGAGAGGTCTTTTCATCTTCTGGTATCTTCTTAAAATTCTCTCTTTGGTGTCTTTGTTTTTATTATTCAAGTCCTTTACTTCCTTTGTCAGATTTATTTCAAGATATCTTTTGTTTCTTAGACTGTTGTGGGAATGGGATTTTTTTCCTTGATTTCTTTCTCAGTACGTTTGTTGTTGGTATATTAATTTTAAAACAGAATGAATGTTACTTCTATCTTGTAACCAGAAGCCAGTATTATTCAGCAGCCCCAAAGGCTGTCTTGTTTTAATATATTTTGAATTAGTTTCTTCCTTGTATTGAGTCAATTCTTGACCCAGATATTTTACAGTTCTGTTATTTTGTTTGTTTTCTGCAACCTGATTCCTTGCTATAACTTCAGGAACCACCTTAGACACATGTTTTCTTTCCTTCTGCTAATTTCATAGGATTCCCAGGCAACTGTTTGGGTGGATTTTATTTTATTTTATTTTATTATTTGAGGCAAAGCCTTACTTTGTAACCACATTTGACCTCACACCTGATATTTAGACAATCCCAGACTGACCTTGGTTTCACAAAAATCTGCATGCCTCTGCCTCCTGGTTGTTGGGATCAAAGATACATACCACCATTTGTAGCTTCCATCAACTTTCTCTTCCTATTTGCAATGATTCTCAGTAATGGCAAGTGTACTGCAGAGTTATGATGCTGAAACCAATTTTTGGCATAACTACACGTTTCTTTCATCCTGTACCACAAAGCACAGGTCCCTTCCTCATTTTGTGAGTCCAGACCTCTTGGTGGCTCTCTAGACTAAAATAGTTAAGAGCCAGGATCCCTTTATAATATACCCTGCTGTGCTCTGCAGCCCTTCATGTGAGCTGCCACCCCTTCAGGCAGCCATCTCAATAACAATCCAATCAAAAACAAAACAAAACCAAGCAAATAAAACAAAAGCAAGTATGAAAGAAGGCTTCGCACACTGCATACTCAGGGTAGTCAGGGTAAGGATACACCTCATTTCTGTCCCTCAAGTAACTTAAGAGGAATGGAAGTGCTAAAATGGGGCTTCCACTAGGATCCTGGTAGAATTTTTAAAAGTACAGTGATGACATATCTTGCTACTTTGTTTGAAAGAGTGATCACAGGGTAGGAATGAAACAAGAGAATTTGAATGCTGCACAACAATGCTATGTGCTATGTCTCTTTGCCCAGGACAGGATGTCAGTACTAGATGAATCCTTCCTGTATGTGTTTCCTTTTTGTTTGTTTTTTGTTTCTTCTTTCCACAGTTTCAACACCACCTGCCACTTCCAAACTCAAATGACTATCCTCAGAAAGCCATTTAATCCTAGTTTTTGCTAAATTGTTTCCTATGTATACAGTTTTCATAACCATGCCTTGTTAGATTACTGCTTTTATGAAACAAAAGATCTTCCATGAGAGAAATTTTCCTTTGCCCTTGGGACAACCAGCTCATAACACAGGTATTCTTAAAACAAACAAGTTTTCTTCTTGTCAAAGACTCTTTTCAAAACTCTGTACCTTCTGTCCATGGAGAAAAGCTGTCATCAACACTAAGGCGTGGCTTGCCAGATAAGATATTGCTAGGACAGGAACTCACCACAGTTGTGCCTGTCTTTCAGAGAAGCTGTGTGAATTATATGACAACTGTACGCAAGCTCTCTGTCACAAAACATGGCAACACTTTTTCTTCCTCCCCTCCCTTCCCTTACTCTCCATTTCAATTTCTTCGTTCTAACTCTCTCAACACATTTATTAGCTTCTGTGGCATGTTACAGTGCTATATATAAGGAATGAAGTTTAGCTTCTATGGTATGTAGTATATTAATATGTAACAGGTGACTTTTCAAAGACTGAAAAACGTGTTAGTACATTAGAAGTATGTTTCTATATATTAAAAGTGTTTCCTATATCTTCATTAATTTTTAAGAAAAAAAGTCCTTAAAAAATGTTTTCAGTACTCCCTAAAGACATTTGTTTCTCTGACTTATTTTTTTCTTGTTGTTCCTGGAGTGCTAACAGGCACTAGAAATATACTCCCAGTGTGGCTTATTAGGTAATGAAATTACTTCCTTAGATTAATATAATATGCAATGCCTCCGACAGGTGAGCAGCCTAATTGCTTTTTATCTCTGCTCTATACTGGTCTGGAAACAAAGGGTGGAAAACTTAACATAATATGTTTTCTTCTATTAATTATGTTTTTTTTCCACAATAAGTAATTCAAATGAATAACACATTCTGTTTTGTCTTATCCAGGTGGTCACAGTCATTAACACAGCAGCGGCTAGACATGATCGCTAACACTTTTTCTTCTGATCTACTCCCATATTTATTCAATATATGATAAGTTTTTTTTCATAAAGTGAAATAATTCCATATTCTACCACAGGGCACATGGGAACACATATGAGATTAGTTGATGTATGTCTACAACGTTGCTTGTAACTAGTTCTGGCAGCAACCCTCCAGTCTGTGTGAAGAGCAGCTGAAGTTGTATGCAGGATGTCTCCAGAGAACTTAAAAACAACAACAACAAACACCCTCCGGACAAGCCCTTCCAATTTTAGCTTTACAGAATTCTTTACTTTTTTCCTCCAGAGACAAAATCGCCAGTTCTATTCAAAGACTAAGCAAGCATATGTTAAACCTTCCTATACAACATGATATTGCTAGAAATACAAAAAAAAATCAAAATCATAATTACACTAAAACACCTGAAAGAGAAAAATTAGTACCTCATAAACTGTGAAGCATTTTTCAAACATAGAAAAATATAGATTGAATACAAAGGTCTATAATTTAAAGTATGTGCCAAACATTATGTCTGTCATTGGGTAGTTATAGAGAGATATGTCCAAAACATTGGGAAGGACAACAGAGTGAAAAGGGACCTTATACTGAGACTGTCCTTGAAAAGGAAGTCAGGAAATATCATTCCTATACATTGCTAAAATATGTAAGATATAATCCAGAAGCAATAATACATGATTTAAGGATTAAGTTGCAGAGCCAGGGCCATCCACGAGGCAGCTGGCAATACCCAGGAAGAAATAGGTACATACATTCAGAAGATTTGCATCCAAAGAAGTTTGCTATTACCTTTCCTCCTCTTCTTCTCCTCTGGAAATCAACTCACCAGAGAAAATAGCATCTTCTACTTGTGCTTTAACCTCCAACAGTCTGGAGTTACAAAAGGCAGTAAAAGAAAATTCTCACTTGGGAAAGTATTTACTCTTGATAGCTCACACTGAAGAATAACTCAGGCAGCAAACAGGCTAACACTTGAGGAATCAAAATTAACCAAGGACACATAAAAGATGATGATTTCCTATAATTAAAGTACTTTGAGAAATTAATGATATGAGTAATGTTCTAATTATAGAAGAAAAATCCTAGCTAGGAATTTGGAAAATCGGTATAAACAAGAAATCATAAAGTAAAACTCAATGACCACTTAGTTAATAAATACAGGAGAAAATTAATATAATCTATATGCATGTAGATGAACTTATATACTAAATTATTTATAAAGATTCAAAAATAAGCATTATAAATATTAAGATTTTGATAATTATATTTTAAATAATGTAATTTTCTTAGGAGGAAATTTCCAAGTTTAACTTGTTTCAATCATTTTAATTTATAAATGCATAGAAAGTCAAAGTCAAGAGAGAAATAGAAGGGGATGTCATCTACAAATATTGACTTTAAGACCACCTTTTTATGCAGCAAATCACTCCATTTAATGTCTTGATTATAATCCTATCAGGTGATATCAATTCAAGTTAAATCACTAAATGCTACTCCCAGCAGAGTAGACCTTTCCCAACATAAAAGCACTCCATCTCTTCTTCACCATTTCTTCTGTTCGCCTTTGGTCTAAGATCATCATGCACCATTAACTTGCTCATAGCAATCCAATAAAACCCCAAACTCATATATTATAACTTAAACTCTAATTCTTGTACTTCATTACTAACCCCAATCCAAACTAAATTTCTTTCATCTTTTCTCTGAAACTCAAAATAAATTGTCAACATGCTTCCTTTTCATCCCCATGATTTCTTTTCCTTCTTTAATTTACTGAAATCTAGTTCCTTGTGCTGTAGAGCTTCCCTTAAAACCATTTCAAGAGAGGATTTGCCTCTTTTAAATGCCTCATCTGGGATTTGGAGATTGGGTTGTTAATGTTCATGTACTTCTTTGTAGCATCTTGAATATTTCCTTCTATCTTCCTCACTACATTGCTTAGAGAATCTTCTAACTCAAATTTTCCTTCTTCAATTGCTTACACTGAAATTGCTGGTCTTGTTAATGGAGGGTTAATAGGTTACTTCTTATTTTTTGAAAATAATAGTTCAAGACTTATTATCATGATCATCTCCACTGATATCATCATAATTTTTGGTAATTTGCTTTTTATGATTTACGTTTTTTCTATGTTGAGAATTTTATACATGAGGACTTATATTTACATTATTTCTCTCACCCCAAATCCCCCTCTTTCTGGCACCAACTGCATTTCAATTTTGTGATTCTTCTTTAAGCATTAATGTTAATCTATCTATCATCTATCTATCTATCTATCTTTCTTTCTATCTACTCTATCTAGATATAGATAGATATAGATATATAACCTACAAATTCCATATAATTACGTAAATGTACATGTATTTAGGGCTGACCACTTATAATTAGATCATCTATCAAGAAATTGTTCCCTGAATAAAACTACTTCCCCCTCTCTCAGTACTCAGATTGACTGCAGCTCTTAATCTGGAGACGGGACCATGTGAAATTTCCCTAATTAACATTGTATGTATACTTTTTTTTAATTTTTATTTTTTGTTGTTGTTGTTTTATATGTATATGTGTTCTGCCTGCATGTATGTAAGTGCATCCATGGTGTGACATTCCTGTGGAGGTCGGAAGAAAGTGTAGGATACCCTGGAACTGCAGGAGTAACAGACATTTGTTTGCTACCATATGAATACAGGGAACACAATCCAGGTGGGTCCTTTGCAAGGGCAGTCAGTGCTCTTAATGAATAAGCCATCTCTCTTGCCTCTTACTAGTGTTGTTATTATGCATGTCTTCTCTACACATCTGTATCATTGAGATTTCATAGGTGCAGCTTCCCTGTCATGTCCAGAAGACATTATCTAACAGTAGGCATCCTGTCTCTGGCTATAACAGTATTTCTTCCCCCTATTTTGCAATGTCCTGAGTCATAGATTCAGGATTTGCATTGTAGACACATCAGTAAGGATGGGCACCCAAGCCACTTATTCTTTGCCTTTTGACCAGTTGTGAATCCCTATGACAATCTCCATCTGTTGCAAAAAACAAGTTTCTTTGAAGAGGGTGATGAGAGCTACACTTCTAAAGCTGTTGTACTTTTGATAATTACATCCATGCTACAGTCAACATATTGTCATCTTGGTTTCATAATCTTCTCTCATTCATGTCTTTTGATCTCCATTCTAAACCATTTTTTTCAGAAATCTTTCCTCTTACTTTATCATAATTATAAATTCATCTTATTAATAATTACAGTTTAAGAAATATAACATTCTATTTTCACTATCTTTCTGCCCTTTAGATTCATTTCTCAACTTCAATTATCAGTCAGTTGTCTTCAGTTCATTGCAGCTACTCTTAGTCTTCTCTTGGTCACACAGTTTCCTTCCTCACTTCACCCAATTTTAATCTTATGGTGAATCTATTTCCATACATGATCCCCTGATTTATATCTAAATCACATTATAGCAGTGCTTAGAGAAGGACATCCTGACACCTATCAAACTAATCTTATTAAATAATCTTCCCCTTTGGTCCCTTGGCATACAGTATCACAGACAATTTCTCTCATTTTTTGCATTGAGAAAAGCATGCTACTTTCAGCCCTTTGATGAGTAAAGCATTCATACATACATTCCTATACTGTTTTGGACAGAGGACAAGGAGGGGTCCAGAGGATTAAGGACTTATGCCTAGGTCACAGGAGGAACACATGACACAGTGAGCTTGTTTATATTATAAAAGGTAATTTTTATATTATATTTTTTATTTTATATTATAAAAGGTAAGTAAAGTCTTTAGTACAGATTATATTCATCTTGCAAGTGTCATTATTTCTGCACTCTATTCCCATTCATCACTCCATTCCCCTCTGTCTTTTATTATTTGATTGTTTTGAGATACAGTCTCATTCTATATTCTAGACTTCCATAGATCAAAATATGTAGCCCAGGCTGACCTTAAAATCCTGGTAATACTGTGGCTCCCTCCTCAATATTGAGATTCCAGGTATGAATCACCACACACTTCTTTTTATATTTTTTGTCAGTATTTGATGAAACAAATGTTCTGGTAAAATCTATTTTTCTTTACTATTCTATACTGAGGGTAGGTAGAAGAAAATCCAGTTATTTTGCTAAAATTCTTTTTACTGGAATTAGTTTGTTAATTTGCTTCTGCTGTTTATGTTAATACATACAACTATGTGCGACAATAAAATACCAGGGCCTGTGGAATTACTTTTTTGGAATATTTCATTTATTAGCTTTCTTTTATGTGTATGAGTATATTGCTTGCATGTATATAAGTACACAGGTTCTGTGCAATGCCTGCAGGGGTTGGAGGAAGGTCTCAGATCCTCTGAAACTGAAGTCACAGGAGGCTTGTTAGCTGCCATGTGGGTGCTGGGAATTGAACTGTGGTTTTCTGCAAGAGTGGTCTGTGCTCTTAATTTCTGAGCCATCTCTTTAGGCTGCCTGTGGAATTTATAAAGGACAATTTATTTAGTTCAGCATTCTGGAGGGTGGAAGACTGGCAGCCATATCTGTTGAGAGCCCGGTGCTTTCACAGAACAGTAGAAAACTGGAAGGGTAAATGAGTACAAGCAGAGAAAGTAGAGCTCTAAGCAGTAACTTCTTTCTCGAACAATTCACTATAAAGATAACTAAGCCACTCCTATCCAAGTCCCACTGGAAATGACTCACTCAGCTTCTTACTCCTGTTAACATTGTTCCTTTGGGTGTAAAATGTTTCTCTTGAGATTTGTCAGTAGCCTACCCTATTTGTCAACTTTCATTCTTTCCCCTCACCTCAATTTCACTATTTATGAATTTTGTTGTAGATTTTGTTATAGAAAATGGCTAGCTTTACATTTTATATTGAAGTACAAAATCACTTTTTAACTATTCTGCAAAGTTTGACTCTTGTTTTCAGACTCAGTTACTGTTATACAGATAACCAACTGTATCATCAGTTCTTGCACCAAAGTTTTGAATTATTTTATTTATTTTTAATCTAGTAATAATCTGACTTTTTAATAAAACTGCCATTCAAAGATCTAAAAGCAGACATGAAATTCTGAAAAAAAACAAACCAAAGCAACCAACAAACAACAAAAATTACCCCTTAAAAATCAACCCAAACTAAAAAACAAACAAACAAAAAAAAAACAATCCAAACCAAACTACATGGTACAGGCACAAAATGAATGGAGAAGAAATCCCACAATTCCCATCTATAGTCAAAGGCTAGTTCATCTGGGCATACAGAGAGAGGAGGTGCATTCAAGATGCACCAGTGCCAGCTACAGAGTGACAGAGTGAGACCTTGTTTCCAGAAAAGAAAAAAAAAATGAAAAAAAAAGAGGAAAGAAAAGAAAAGATGAGCCCATGGTAGGCAATACCTGTAATCCCAGTTCTCTGGAGGATCTGAAGAATTCAAGGTCAGCTTGATGGCTAGCTTGTAGGTAAGTGACTTTCTGGAAGCAGAAGGGGGAGCATTCAAATTGCAACTGCCAGTCTGGAGTCAATTTGGGGTCTATGCAGAGAGATGTAGAAATCAAGCAGCAGGGAGTGGAGCTAGCGAGGACTCTTCCCCTAGATTTAGAAACCTTGGGGCCTAGTTCATTGTCTGCTACACTGCCTTCATGCTGGTCTCCATCTTGTTCCTCATCTCTACCTCAGCCCTCAGTGCCATCTTGGTCTTTATCTTGATCTTCAGCTTTATCTTCTTCAGGTGTCAAGCCAAGATCTACAGTCTTGGCCGACCTAGTGGGAAGCTCAGAGAACCCCAGGGAGGACAGTGATTCCAGCTCTACAACTCGATCACCCTCTTTGTTTGGGTCCTCTGGATTACAAATTTTGCAACTGTGCACATGGCTGACTTGATAGACTTCAGATTTGCAGCAAGGATGCTGTTTAATTGGTAGAACAAGAGGGCGATCTGGGTGAGGAAGTACTGTTGGGCACAGTGGCTCCAGGAAAGCCAAGGCTCATTCATCTGGGCTGCAACTGGGTTACTGTATTTCAAGCTTTTATTTTTTTGATAGAATTTTCTTCCTTCTATTGTTAACGAGGTGTGCACTGTATATTTATATCTCTATATAATCTTCTTACTTTGCAGCTTTGATCAGTTCATTAGGAAACATCCATTGCTTGAAATTTTTGGAAGACACTGTAGAAAAATGGACTTAGTACTTCTAATAGTTGGGATTTCCACAGGAAAATCCCATAAATCTGGTGCTTTTTCTTCCACATGTTAAATAGATATAATAACTAATAATATAAATCTTTAAATACACTACTTCATTGACCCTAAGCTACTGAGAATAAAATTTCTCACAGCCTGCCACAATTACCCTTTCAAATGTACTTATGATTCATACATCCTTTATGAAGTGGCAGATTGTCTTTGTTTTTATTCTTTACTAGCATAACTAGAGCTCACTGTCACTATGACAAGAGTAAGCAGGGACACAGGAAGCACATGTAAATGTAATGAGTATTGTAGTCTTATCCTAATTCAAACACATGACATTTTGCTATTTCGGTTGCCTCTGCTCTTCATGACATCTACCTTTTTAATGTGAAGGAGGATATTCCAAGTCAAACATGTCAGCTACAACTCTCACTAACATCTGGTTATAGTGTGATTTCATGAAAAATGCCTTTCCAAATCACTTCGTTTCTGAAACTTCCAGGTTTGATCAAACTACTGATCTTTTTTCCAGTTCTTAGAATTCCATCTAGATTGTTAGAAATCAACAACTATGTATGTATGCTTATAAAAGATTTCTCTCCAGCCCCTGAAAGTCTCTCATATCCAAGCTGGTGGCATGTAGACATAGGCATTGATTTTTGTTGTCTTTGGATATGTCTTCTCTATGTTCATATTTTGATTATTTTTCTCTGAAGATGCCAAGGATCTCTAAGCCCAGAAAATCTGCAGGAGTGTGACAATTCTTTTTTGTTGGTGGTCTCCTAAGCCCCCACCTCTCTTGAGCTCCTTTCCCTTTATCTCCATAGTTCCTAGTATAACACTACACCCCCCACTCATAGTTAAATACAACCCTTTGTCTACTTCTCCCTTAATAACACCTGACTCCTACTATTCTTCTCTCTTAGGCTCCTTACTTCCCTTTACCTCCTTTGTTCCTTTCCATTTTCCTGGTTTCTGCAGTTACATCAGGATGTATTCTCACATATAAGGGTTTGGTGCTAGGATCCACAAATGAAATTGAACATACATCATTTGTTTTTCTGGTTCTATGTTACTTCACTTAGCTAAACAGTTTCTAGTTATATCCATTTACGTGCAAATGTTATGATCTCATCTTTCTTTACCACTGAGCAGCATCCATTGTGCAAACATATCTTACATTTTCATTATCCACTAGTCAGTTATGGAACACTTAGGTTGCTTTCATTCCTTAGCTACTGTAAAAAGAGCACCAACAAACATGGATGCCCAAGTATCCCTGCAAAAGGATCAGTTCTTTGTCAAGCAGAGGGTGTTGTATGAAGTTTTACCACTGATGGATGGTAAAGGAATGGATGGATGAGGAATACTTGGAACGCAGCACAAAGAGCTTGATTGACAAATGAAGAAGCTAATAGAGTTAGCTACCATTCCCAACCAACCAGTAACTTGAGTTTTATTTAGGGAGAGGGACTGAAATAGTTGCTGGGGAAGCTGGGCAAAGAGAAGTGAACAGCTGCTGAGCCCATTCTTCATCTTGGGGTGGTCTGCAGAGTTGGCAGTTCTGGAGAAAATGTAAAATTCTCTGCCCTGTCTCAGTAGGATTCTTCTCCCCCACCCCCTGATAATTGCTCTGTAAGCCCAATTAATCTCTGGTATCCAAAACTGCAATTTGGAGAAATCATACTTGTTCTTTGGTTTTTCTGAACCTAGGGAGGTGGGCGGAGCTGAGCACAGCTTGAACCTCGTTGAGAAAAATTCTATAGACACTGCATTAAAAGATAGATTTGTTTTTAGTTTCTTAAGAGTTCTCCACACTGCTTTGCATAGGGGTTGCACCAGTTTACAATCCCACCAGCAGTGAATGAGCATTCCTCTTTCTCCCATCCTCTCCAGGATTTGGTATTATTTATTCTCTTGCTCTTAGCTAGTCTGATTGGAGTAAGATGAAATCTTAAAGTGTTTTAAATTTGCATTTTCCTAATTATTAATGATCTTGAATGCTTTTTAAAATGTTTCTCGACCATCTTCATTTCTTCTTTTGAGAAATCTATGTTCAGATCCTTAGCCCACTTGTTTTCTTGATTCTTTGTTTTTTGAGTTCTTTATATATTCTGGATGTTAAAACTCTATCAGATTTGTCACTGCTGAAGATTTCTCCCATCCTATGAGTTTTCCCTTCACTTCCGTGGTTGTTTCTTTTGCTTCTTAATTTGATAATATCCCACTTGTTGATTATTGATCTTAATTCCTGAGCAACTGCTGTTTGTTTCAGAAAGGCCTTTCCTACATCTATGTCTAATAGGTTATTGCCAATGTTTTCTTCTAACTTCTTCAGATTTTCTGGTTTCATATTGAGGTCTTTGATCGATCCATTTGGAGTTGACTTTTTTTTTACAAGAAGAAAGATAAAGCATCTAGTTTAATTTTTCTACACATAGAGATTAGGTTTTTCCAGCACTATTTGCTGAGGATGCTATCCTTCCTCCAGTGAGTGTTCTTGGTCCCTTTATCAAATATCAGTTTGCTGAAATTGCATTTACTCATACTTGAGTGTTCTATTATGTTTCGTTGATCTATAGGTCTATTTTTGAGACAGTACCATGCCATTTCATGACTATTACTCTGTAATATAGTTTGAAATCCCCCTGAAATGATCTTTGTCCTCAGGATTGCTTTGGCTACCTGGGCTCTTTTTTGCTTCCATATCTATTTGCGGATTTTTTTCTAATTCTGTAAAGAATGTCATGAGAATTTTGGTTAGGTTTGTATTGAATCTATATATTGATTTTGGTAGGATGGTCATTTTCACAATATTAATTCTTCCATTCCATGAGCTTTAGAGGCCACTCCATCTTCTAATTACATATTTATCAGTGACTTTATTTTAGGCTTCTTAGAATTTCTGTTCTCTTTTGATTTTTGACTCTTTTTTTTTCATTTCAGTTTGATGATTTCTCTAATTGTAAGTGCCCGAATTTGTAAGCTGCTTTAATGCACTTGGATCATATCAGTCTTCATATGCTTGGTTCCTATGCAGACTTCTCTCAAAGACTTGCAGAATTTTTATCCTCAGTGCACAGTTATTTTTACTGGAAGTTTGTTGGCAGAATGTCTAGGTATGGGATTAGGGAATCATGAGTTAATCTTCTAATTTGAAACGAGACTTTTAGTGGACTTGCGCTTTACATCTGTGGTGTGAATTGGACAAAATACTCTTGTATAAGAGTTCTATTTGGAAAGGAGTGGATTCTAAGGAAGTAATATTGGAAACTGTTGTAGACTTTTAAGATGTAGATCTTGAATGTAGGTTTTTTTCTGACACTGAGTACAACAAAGGAATATCTGTGTCCCGACGCTCTGGTTTGATATATATATATATATATATATATATATATATATATATATATATATATATATATATAAATTTGATCTTACTCATTGTCCTGTCATGATGTGCCGTCACCAATACCAGATTCCAAGTAAATGAAGCTGTCCAAACTTATTTGTACATCTCCAAAATATGAGTTAAATAAATGCTTTTCTTACTTATAAGTTATTTGAACTTATTCTATTGTAGTGACATAAAGCTGACTAACACAGCTCTCGATTTGGTAGATAACTCCAGTGATGCATTTTCTCTCTCATAGCATGCCTTTCCATATCCTAATCTCTCTCATGGCTACAGTATTCTGTGTCTTTGAAACCTTGACCATTGTTGACTTCTCTTCCATTAGATGAGAAAAATAACAGTGATGTATATCTCTGATCCAGACAATAAAGTTCTGCAGTTTCTTTTCCTGTTCAGAGTAAACATTGGTTAGCAAGAAGGCCAGGGTCTGTTCCTCAATATTCTTTATCCCATCACCTGGTTAATATTACACATGAACCAGGAAGCCTAGATATAATGTTCATAAACCTGTGCCACAAGTAAAGATAGATGACACATGATGAAATCTCTTAAATTGTTTTCAACCACATTTGAAGTGCTCCTTATTAGTTTATAACTTCAGCAACTGCTATTCCAAGTAAGGAGGTTTTGATTGTTAATCTATGCACTTTCCTTTCTCTTCAAGTTTCAGGGTGTGCTTTGTAATCTCAATAAAAACTGGGTCAGAGAAAATTTATAGTATTTTTGTTATTAAGGATAGAAGTGAAAATCTCCCAACTCCTTTTGCACAATGGCTGAAAATGCAAACATTCTTTATTTTTCTATAGTCTCAAGGAAAAAAATATGTACCAAACATTCATTGTAATAATTGCTAAGGCATACCCTACAGGTTATGGTTTTAAGAGCCACTTAAGTTTTGTCATTATTCTTTAGGGAACATATATTTTCAGAACTGTTACATTATTTGATGTAATTAGTTTCTTTAAAGAATTCTACTAAGTGAACACATTCTATTAATAGTTACTATTAAAGTTATATTTGAATTTGTAATAGAGTTACAAGAAAAGCAGAAATAAGGAAATCCATCAAACTTTTCTTGAAAGAATAAATAATAGTTTTTCCTTTCATGAAGTTAAATTGGATGCAGAAATGAATTTTTCTCACTGCAGCTCTTCCATTGTAGAAAATATATTTAAATTTATGTAGGCACAGGATATATAAATTTAATTTTTAATGGAAACATTGGGTCAGAGCAACAAAAAAATACGGAAATTATTTGTGAGCTTTTCATCTTTGCCCTCTAAGTTTTGGTTGATATTTTCACCTCTCAGCCCTTGTGTTTAGATCAGAAGATTTATCTAGAACATCAAAGTCTTGAAAATATTTGATAGACATGATTATTCACTGTGTTTCACTCTCTTAAAATTCAGTTGACTATGTTTTGCTAATTTGATGTTTTCCTCAGATAGGATCCAAGTTCATGTATTCTCATTTGATCTCCATCTTGTCTTCATACAGAACATGTAGGCCAGCCAGATATGGTGTCACAACACTTTAAGTTCCAGGATTCTGGAGGCAGAGCCAGCCTGATCTAAAAGCATGTTTCAGGACATCTTGGGCTACAGGAAGATCCTGTCTCAAAACAAAACAAAACAAAAATGAAAACAAGAAAAACAAAAATGAACACATAGCCCAACTTTAGGTATCATTTATGAAGTCTGAGAACTAAGCTGGTCAAACAGTGCGTTCCTCTCATTTTTATTATTGAGACGTCAACGAGCAAGGAATCTTTACTAATTTGCTTAATGTCAAACTTGTAGAAAGTCATTAAACTAGAATTCCATTATGCTGCCATCAGAGAGCAATAGCCATATTCTTATAAGTCATCTGGAATTTTTCAGACTGCATTTTTCATGTATTAATGGTGTCAGTTCTCAGGAAATAAACAGAGAAAGAGTGATCTGCCTGAAACGTGATGAAATGCTGTTCTATTTTCAGAAGTTGATATCAGGTAGATGCAAATTAAAACACAAATTGCAATAGCATATGTTTTTCCTAACAAAGTTTTCAGAGCCAAGTGAAAAACAAGGAATTGATTGGATTTTCTTGTCAACCACATTTCATAAACAATCAAACAGCATAATTTTCAGTGGTTCCTTGAGCTCCATGTAAAAACAAAAAGAAAGACTTTGTATAATCTGATCTGATTGAATACTCACTTTTCACTCTGATAGTAATCAGAAACTTACATGCTGATATATTAAGGCTTACACTAGCAAAATATAAAAATATTGGCATAAAATATATTTTGAATCATATATTGATATTTTTAGAAAAGTATAATTAAGAATGCCTAAATATATAAAGTAATTTGATAAGAGACTGCATCTGGATACTGTAAACCAAAATTGCCAGGAAAAAAATGTACATCTCTAAACTGGGTTTTCTGATATACTTATGAAGGAATTAGAATGAATATCAATGGTTGTGGAGAGTTTGTAATGTTTCAGGTCCAGAGCCTAATTATAATTCAGTCCCCTAAACAGTGTTCCTTGCCTACCTCTGTGTCTGATCTAACATTTTGTGAATAACAGACAAAATCTTTCATAATGTATTTACTTTGCCAAACTCTGGCTTCCGCCAACCAAAATATATAGGATCTTCAGATGATATCTGAGGCATGTAGGAGAGATTTCTGTTTTGCTTAACTACCAGTTTTTATTTAATGTATTTACATGGAATACGTATGAATACATATGCTTATGCACATTCTTATATCTGATAGTGCACATGCATTTATTATATATGTGATTGTATTTGTACGTGTGTGTGAATGTGTATGTAGTTGTGTGTGTGTATGTGTTCATGTGGAAGCCCACATGTCTTCCTGGATCATTTGATCACTGGATCACTTTATGTATTTATTATTTCAGAGAGACTTTTGCCCTAGTCCGAGGGCAACAATTCCATCCAGTCTGGGTAGTCAGCTTGCTTTGGGGATCCCCTATGTCTGCCTTCTAAGGACTAGGATTATGGTCAGTTACTATGCTTGCATGGTTTTTTACATGAGTTCTTGAGGTCTCAAGTCTGGTCTTCATGCTTGCACAGCAAACACTGTGTTGTCTAAGGCATTTCTCCAACTCAGCATTGATCCTCTTATCCTTTCTTAATTGGGAGTAGTCTGTTCAGAAATATCAATCTGGCCAAATCTATTGTGAGTTCGAACATGCAGATTTAGAGTTACTTTAAGACTTTTCTTATAAATATATGATCTTCCATGACAGAGTGCTCACACTTGGGACTATGTGAAAGAGATAGCTACTAACATAATGTAGTGTTGTAGGACTGATAATGAAATCATCATTTGTTTTTTGGTCAGGTACAAGTTGATTTTTTTTTTACCAGACTTCAATTATCAAGCCCCAGTTTATTTTCATACAATGTCAACAGCCATAGCAGCAAGCATTAATTACAGAGATGATACAATGGCACTTCAAAGACCTGGAGCCTCAACTGAAACTCTGAGAGTAAAACTTTTCCCTCTAGGTGCCTTGTCTTTCTCTTCTCTTATTAAGATATGAATGTTTTAAATATTTATGCAGCTAAACACAATAGGTTCATTCCTTGGTAAAGAAAAATCTAATAAAAACACCAAGAGATAAAAGAGTAAAAATGTTTATTGTTTGCATAAGAAATAATATAAAGAATAACTCTCAAATCAGTACCTCTCTGTACACTTGCTTTGCATAGGAAACTTATTGGGAGAACTGGTCCTCATATGTGTACATAGGTGCATTACTTATCCAAATCAGTTAAAGATAGTTCTTCATATAACAAATGTTCAAGGAAACTCACAAGGACAATTTTAGTGTGGAGAATTTACTATTACAATGTGAATAGTATTGCTATACATCACTTAGAAGAGTGACTGCTTTGTCTGATTTTAATAGGTTCCTTAAGGATATCTTCAGAAAGTCTTATATGAACATCAATTTGAAGAAATGGAAGAGATGGACATCAGCACCATGTTCCCCACAAGCGCAAGTATTTAGCTCTATATGATCCTCCTTGGAACTAACATTTCTCTTACTCACTTTTAAGAACACATCAGATAGTAAAAAATTTTTCAGTTCCATTGTTAATCATAATCTACTTGACTCATTACTAAGAGAAATTTCTACTTTATCTCTGTTACTCTCCCTGTGTAGTTTCTTCTATACTAAAGTTTCATGGATCCTTTCTATTTTCCTAATATTCTCATATGGTAACCTCTTTTGCTATTATTTTAGGATATACTTTTTATTATTTTTATTTTATGTGTATTAGTATAATGCCTGCATATATGTAAGAGCATCCATGTCATGCAATGAATGTGGAGGTCAGAAAAGGGTATTTTATCTTTTGGAACTTGAGTTACAGACAGTTGCTTACTGTCATGTGGGGGCTGAGGGTTGAACCCAGGTTCCCTGAAAGAGCATCCAGTGTTCTTAACCTCTGAGTCATAAATTCAGCCCCATTTTTTAGGACATTTTATTCTTGATAAACTCCTTTTTTAAAATTCTTTTTTAAAGAACATCCTAACTTGTCAGGACAAGAATATGGTCAACTTTACAAAAATGTCGATGGGCTGCTGAGTAGAATGTGTATTCTTTGATGCTTGGGTGGAATATTTGGCAGATCACTATTAGGTCAATTTGATAATGATATCATTTGATTCAGATGTTTCTGTGTTTGTTTTATTTATCTAGTTGATCTGTCTATTGGAGAGAGTAGATTATTGAATATATCTACTATTATTGAGTAGAGGTAATCTGTGTTTTAAAATTGTATATTATTGCTTTTATAAAACCAAAGTTTTGCACATATATGTTCAAGATTGTAATGACTTCTTGGTCTATTGTTCCCATGATGAGAATGAAGTTACACTCAAACTCTTCTGATTACTTTAAATTTAAAGTCTATTTTGTCAGACACTAAAAGCAAAATGTCTGCTTTTTTTTTTGTGCCATTGGATTGGGATATTTTTCTGTCTTTTCGCCTAAAATATTGCCTATCTTTGAAGTTTAGATGAGTTTTTTCCAGAGAAAAAAAGACTGTTTTCTTTCTTATTTTATTTAACTAGTCAGTGTCTTTTGTTTTGGGAGTTGATGTCATTGTTATGTAAAGTTATTATTGAAAAATGTGTACTATCATTTTACTTTCAATCCTTTTCTTATGGTCTTATTGCCTGTTTTCATAATTATACCTCACTTATTATAGAAACATTTTCTTTCCCCTTTGAATTTGATAAACTGCTCTTTTGGATAAATTACTATAGGGTGGCATTTTTGTACATTTAGAATTTGGAATAATTTATTCCAGGCTCTTCTGACTTTTGTAGTTGGCATTGAAAATTCATTCATAATTTTAATGGATTTTCCTTTTTAAATAGCTTATTGTTTTCCTCTTGCAGCTTTCAGTATTTTCTCTTTGTTTTGTACATTCGTGGTTGTAGTATGATATGTTCTGTGTGCTTCTTGTATCTGTATGGGTATGTCTTTCCTTAATTTCGGAAATATTTTTTTCTAGTCTCCTGTTGAAATTCTGGTCAATGCCATTGACCTGATCTGCTGCTGCTTCTTTTATGCCTATGATGGGCAAATTTGGTCTTTCCATGGTGTCCCACATTTCTGCATATTCCATTCCTGGGTCTGTTTTCCAGTTGTTCGTATTCTGTGTTTGAGCAGTCCAAATCTTCAATTTTATCATCCAGTCATTGAATTGTTTTCCATTTCATTCATCTTGCAGTTTTTTTCCTCTCATTAAAGATTGACTTACTGAGTTTTTCATTTCCTCCTTCATTTCAGCCTGAAGTTTCCTCAAAATTTCTCTTTTTTTGTGAATTTCCTTTGAATTAACTTTCTAAATCTCTTTCCTCCCTGCATTCTGTTTCCTTCAGCTGTAGTCAGTTGTTTATTCCTATTCTCTTTGAGTTCTTCATAAGTTCCTTAAAGTCATTGAATTTTTTGGTCGTGTATCTGACTTTTTTCCTTAAATTCTGTGTCCTGATATTCCTGTACGTAGGTTTCATTGTAGAACACTTTTACAAGATGCATGGGGTTTGGTACAGCCTTTTTTTGTTTGTTTTTTTTCATATATTATTTTTTTCCATTGTGATCTGGTCATGTTAATTGCTTTTGTTTGTTTGTCTGATATGAAACTCAGGCCTCCCTTTGTTGCTATGAAGTTTAATTCTGTTTATATTTTTGCTGTAGCTTGGTTACTTTCTGTTCCTCTATGAATAGATAGCAGGTTGGTCTGTGTTTTAGGTTCAGTCTTTTTTTTTTTTTTTTTGGTGGAGTGTTATGCCCAGAGAACGGCTGCCCATGAACCACCACGGAGTCTGGAATGTATGCAAAAAAAGCAAAGAGCCTTTATTCAAGCTTAAGCTTGGTCCCCCAGACCTCACCAACACAGTGGATCCGTTCAGGGAGCCCTCAGGAGAGTGGAAAAGGGCTTTTTATAGATTTGAGCATATTTTAAATTGATTGGTTGCTATAAGCTGTATACTAAAATTAGTTAAAGATGGCTATGAAGCCTCTTATTGTTGGGTGCTGTTTCCAGGGCAAAGGAATATGCTGACCATTGCTTAAGTCTGTTGAAATGTGCTGACCATTGTCTAAGTCTGGTACTGTTATAATATTTGCAGAGACTTGCTAAATTTGCCTGGGCTTGTTCCCTTTTTCAGGTCCCATGCTCACTGAGGCTTGTTAGAAAGGACAAAATGGAGTTATCTCTGTTCAGTTTGATATTCTAAAGCCAAGCGTTTTACAGAAGCTAAGAGAGCAGTTAATATACAGATATTGGGTTGAGAAGGGGTTCCAGGGGTCCCACAGGAGGACCAGATGGATCCAGTCAGGCTTACTAAAAACTCTCCAGGAAGGTGAAAGAACCTTGGCCCAGGTTGGGGTCATGAGACTCAACTGGGCTGGCTCTAGCTAGCCAAGCAGAGATGTTGTGAGCCCTGGTGCTGAGCAAATGGAACTGGTTCCAAAGCAGGAAAATGGTGACCATGACCGGTGTGTGAAATCTCCCAGCTATTCACGTGCTCTTTGGCAGCTTCAGCAGGAAGAGGACAAAACCTGAGGATGGTCTCTTGTAATAGAATGGTCTGGTTCTTACCAACTAGCATAGATGGTATGAATCCTCAAGTGAAACGATTGTGGTTGCTCCCAGAACAGTGGTTGGGTGATATAGGATTTGGCAACACATGAGCATCTCTGTTAGACATTCTCTGGCAGACTATGCAGGAAGTGGCCGAGGCCCACAGTGAAACAATTTTTTAATAATTATAACATTTACCATTTGATAATTTTGCTCCTTTTTTTTCATTGTAATGTAATGGATTCATAAATTTTAACATTACATAAGTAGATTAAGGAATCCCCTCAAAAACTTGCCCAGTTCTAAACTTTGTACATTTCAATGATCTTCTTTCACTAGAATAGCTATACTGAAGCCATGAAACTTGGACTTGGGTTTTACATTAACCATAAACAATTTCATTTTTGGTACTGAGTCTTTCTATACTTGACCTTACATATACTTTATCTTATTTTTTGTGAAACTGGCAGTGAATTAAAGATGTACTCCCCTTGATTGCAGGGTGAGATAGAAGTCCACTTGCTACACCTGATCTCTGCAAACATTTAAGGTATGAATCTTAATTACTATAGAGTAGTATGAAAATTTTAGCTTTGCCTTAGGATTTTTCTGCAAGTCCCAGGGACATGAGTATTAAGAGGGACCCATCGCTACTCATGTGACCACTAGGGGCACCACATGAGGAAATGACATTCTCAATGGAGCTGCAAATCTAACTGCAATTGCCCTCCTCTAAAACCTCAGGAATAGATGTGGAAAGAGAATGCTTTGCTGGTGTAGGAATAGAAGTGGGCCGAATCTTGTACTGGGTAAAGGGTACTTCTTGCCATTTGGACAGGGTGAAAGCTTACTGGTTCTTCCCTCAGCTCTCTCAGATTCCACAGTGGCAGATGTTTTGACACCTGCTCACAGTCTGTCAATGTTGGGATTAAAGGCTTCCCACTAGGTGATTATGAAATAAAAAAGTGTGAAAATACTATTTTCCTAAGCTGTTGATAGAGGATGATGCATTCAGTATGCTGTCTTTTAAGCCTGCTCCTTTTCTGTGCTTTGGAAATATATATTTATGTGCTTCTTTTGTTAATTTTGAGTTTCAGACTTGCTCAGTATTCAAACCAGGAATATATAAATTAAAAAGAAAATCCTGGAGATTCATTACTGTTACATGCCTAATGTATTGAGATATCTAGCTGTTCTGCCACTTTGTCTACCTTCCAGACTACACTTCTGTCGGGCTTTCCAATAGGGCTTATCAAGAGGACTTTGAGTAATTTTCTTCTGTCAGTCCTCCTAGAAGCTGAATTAATTTACTTTTATCATTGTGCTATATAATATGTCAGTAAAACTTCAGGGAGATATATTAAATAAATATTAATACTATTTTGTTATTAATAATTACTGAAACCATATTTAAACAGATTCAATTTTATTCATATTCTTATTAGTTCACATAAGCTTTCCAGATGAAGAAAAAGAGACATAAATAAATTAAATTACATGTCCATAATTATATGGTCAATAAGTGTCACAAGATGAACTGGAAAGTTTGACTCAAGAATATTTCTCACAGAATCTCTATATAGCCTCTCTCAGAGGGAATGAATCACTACTGGGCTAAAATTGGTGATGCTCTTGCCTTGGAGTGATAACTGTTGCTTTAAAATTATAAATATTAAAATAAAGAAGAACAAGTACTGGGGGGAACTAAACGCATGGAGATTCTGCATCCAAATTTTATTTGTAATTGGTGCTATGATAGATCACAACTGCTTTGTGTGTAATCCATGACTCAACTATGGATTCATGCCAGTATAAATTTTCACTTTATCCACTTTATCGATAAATATAAGTATAACCCAATGCTTTAAAATCCTATGCCAAGATGTCTTGTGTAATTAAATTGTTTAAGATTAAATGTAACTGTATTCTACTCTTTTTCATTGGTTTTATTTTAAAAGCTGAAGGAAAATAGAGAAAAAAAATCTTTAAAAATTGGAAGATCCCTTTTTGTTTAACCAGCATGCTATTCTCTGTTACAACCATTTATAGACTCAGCTGATGTCATTACAACAGTATGTATTAGTCATCACATACTATTATTTATATCAAAAGCTACACAATAACTTTTTCAAATCAATGACACTTTTCTAATATATTTCTTTATTTATTCTAGTTATATTGCTTTATTTTATTTTAATTCTCTGTTACTTTTTGCTAATAAGTATAATTCTATTGGATGTACCATTTCTATACAGAACCCAAAATAACAATAACATTTATCATTAATTGAGAATCTACTATTCTCTGGCTGGGTTGAATTATACTGCAAAGGACAAGAAACTATATTTACATAGAATAAGTTGAATCAGCTTTCAGGTTTTTGTGTTACATATATAAACTGAAATAAATATTGGTGTGGTATTAGAGTGCTCTGAGGATATTATATATAAATAATAGATATCATATATGTAACAAGTGCATATGCATAACCATATGTGTATGCAAACACATTTGTAGTTTTCTTTTAATATACTTATGCACAATATATGCTCTATACTAATAGACATGTATATAGAGAAACTAGTACTATGGAAAATATAGTAAAAACAATTAGAATATTTTTAGTGAGTGTGCTAGTTAGATTTATCAACTTGACAAAACTAGAGTCACCTGGAGGAGGGAAACTCAACTGAGGAATTTCTTCCACCAGATTGGCTTCTGCCCATGTCTGTGATGCACTTTGTTAATTAATTTTTGATGTAGGAAGGCCTAGTTCTCTGGGTATGTTGCCATCCCTAGGCAGATGGGCCAGGGTAGTGTAAGAAAAATAGTTGATCAAATGAGGGCAGAGTAAGCAACATTCCTTCATGGTCTCTGCTTTTGTTCCTGTGTCTACGCACCTGCCTGAGTTCCTGCTCTGGCTTCCATTAATGATGAATTGGACATGTAAGATGAGATAAAATTTTTCCCCCTCATGCTACTTTTGGTCAGTGTTTTATAACAGCATTACAAAGAAAATTGAATAGTGAGTATGTATATTTGTTGTATGTGTGTATTTAGGAACATAAATATGCACACACACACACACACGTATATATATATATATATATATATATATATATATCATGTACATATGCTTTTAAACTCTGAAGTATACAAGCAATAATAACTTTCTATGAAGACATACGTAGAAATACATGCATCTCTGGATAAAACAGAAACAATTGGAGTTTCTTTTATACTATACATGTGCTTAAAACTAGATTTGAAGAAAATCACCTGATGCTTCTGAAGACTGTATGCACGGTAATGAACTTATAAAACATCTATTATGCAATACTTTAAAACTTTTCTCACACTGCTCAATTTTTGTTTACTTAGTTTTTTGTGTAGAATTGTGGAAGCTGAAAGCCCTGTGAGTTATATATGTGGATCCCTTCCTGTAAGAACTTTGAATGATCGTGCTGTTTAATTTTTTAATGAATTTTTAGAAATTGGATACAATATGTTTTGATAATACTCACCCTGAATTCTGCCTCCTCAATCCTCCCAGGTCCACCCCACTGCCCTATAACCCACTTTCTGTGTTTGTTATTTTTTAAATAACCAATCATTTCCAATTTGTGCTGTTCGTATACTCCTGGATGTGGCGTCATCCACTTGAACAGGGTCAATTGTCAGCCTTAAAAAAAACTGACTCCCTCGTGAAAGTCATTAACTAGTCTTAGATTCTCACTTAAGGATGTGTGCTCATGAATCCCTTCTCACTCCATGATAAAGTGCTGACTGGCTACATATTATACAGATATTCTGCTGGAAACCACAGGTGCTGTGAGCGTGTTAGTTATTATGGTCATGTCCAGAAGACAATATTTTGCTCTTCTTCTCTGACCTCTGAATCTTACAAAATTTCTACTGTCCTTTTCTACATGTTCCATAAGTCTTGAGGAGGTGTGTAAAATAGATGTTCCATTGGCATCTGCACATTCCACTGATGCATATTTTCTGTCATTTGACCAGTTTTAATTTTATTACATCAACAGCCATCTACTGTATGAAGAATCTTTATTGATACCATCTAAGAGGACAGTTTGATATCATTTCCTTTTATCAGAGTAATAGTATTATGTTCACACCCGGGGCCTGTGTGTTCCTAAATATGGGTTCCTGACCAGATTTGCAGTGCCAGGCATGTGTTTCCTCCTATGGAACAGCCCTAAAATCCAATAAGAAAGCAATTTGCTACCCCATAACACACATGTCAATATTGTACTCATGGGCATATCTTGCCACACAGGTCATTATTATAGTTCATAAGATCACTGCTAGATAAGACTGTTGACGGCTTTTAATATACCCCAGAAGACTGCATAGTACCTTCTAGAACTATGAAAACTAGGTAGCAGGGAACAAGCTTCCTAGTCAGTACTGACTTGAGAATCTCTCTCTCTCTCTTTTTTCTTTAATGTCGGTATCCTAACGTAGAAAAATGTGAGACTGCAGAAAACATGAAGTCTGTTTTATTTGAAAATAAAACAAATACACTTGTTAGTGAGGCATTGTATTGTTAACCTGTAATTCCTGCTTTCAAGAGGCTTGGGCAGGAGAATATTGAGGTTTAGGCCAGTGCTACCTCAGAGTTATACTGTGTTATATAGTGAAGCTATCACTAAACAGAAAGAAAAATTCCTATGCTTCTCATTTGCTTTCCCTTCCATCTAAGCCGAACATTTGGTTTTGTCTATTTACTTATGTTAGATGTATGTTTATATTTGTAAACATAAACAAAACTATATAAGACATTTTCACTGTAGATAAATAATCTGGAGGCAAGGTGTTTATTAGATATCAACAGAATTCATAGTATTATAAGTGGTTAAATGAATAGAATAGTGTTTATGTAACAAAGAAAGAGTTTGGAGGAAGGGAAAGAGGCACTAAAATGTTATTCAGCACATTGTTTCAAATGTTTCTGGGTAGATGTAAACAAATGACTACTCACCAAAGAAGGCAATCAATGACAGATCAAAGAAACAATTCCACCAGGTCTAGTTCAATGTACCAATGAGATATTTGGGACAGCTAAGAGACGTATAATTGAGACGTTACTTTCAGGAACATACACTATTCAATGACAACTACATCTATTAGTAAACACCAGCATAGGGGGTGACTCATGAAAGCTCCATGCCTAGGACTCTCTGAACAACCTGTAGACAACTTAGTGAGTAAGACTCTTCTATTCTCAGTAATCACCTGCTGCTTGTATAATCTTAGGGAGCATCTCCATGGATTCTGTAAGTTTCAGGAGCTGAGTACTATGAGGTTTATTAGCTTCCTGAGTCTTAAAAGTCTTAATGTGATTCTCAGGATCTAATGCTTCAATTCATAGGAACGTGCTCCACCACACACCTGTACAATGAATATTTATGACATTCTAAATATAATATGATTCAATATGTGAGTCACAAATACTCAAGCAGTAAATATTCAAAAGGTCTTATTAGTTACCCACTGGGTAATTTAAAAATTTTCATATATTTTCTGACAATGATAGCTATATATCCCTATCTGCCTGCCTGCCTATATCTATCTATCTATCTGTTTGTCTATCTATCTATCTATCTATCTATCTATCTATCTATCTATCTATCTATCTCACTTGGGTTTGCATTATAATATTTGCTTCAGTGCTATTTTGTCCAATTGTACATATTGCTGAATCTCTCTGATAAATTAAGAGCCTGTATCCTACGAGCCTCCTGCCTATTATCCTAGCTCTCAAATACCAGGTTTTGTCTTCATAAGGATGTCATCAGTATGAAAGAATGATATAGCAGAGACAGAGAAGGAGCATTTAGGAGTATTGTGTGCTCAGGACTCAGGGGATTAAGTCTTTCTAACTGATTTGCATGCTACCTTAAACATGTTAATTTATTTCATCACTGCCTTTTGGGTTTTTCTGTGTTTTCATTCTATTTTGGTACTATCTATGATATGTTTTAAAATTTGGTTTGTAAGCCCTCCTAACTACGGGTTATGAGGTAGTATAAGTGACAGGATATGCAGAGGTTACTGTGTGAAGATTATCTCAAATGCCAGTGCACCCAACCAGAGATGCCCCTGGGCCATCACTTGTGCCAGGGTATTTTGAGAAAGTAGAGCTGTAACTACAGAAAATTGTGTTCAATAATGATTAGTAATTCCTCAGAACATATTCCCCTGTAAGCCATTAGAGTGTCACAGAGTAAAAGTGAGTGAATAACGGGAAGAAAAAGTGTGAGCTTTCTGTTGGCAATGAGTTTTCATACTGCTGTAGAATTGTCATCTTATTATATTTGTTTAAGCAATTCTATTTAATTTCCCAAACATATGTGTGGGTGGGTCTCTATCTCCAGCACGGTTGTTGTGCTTCAGCTGTCCCAGAGAATGGAGGATGATCGAACAGCTCCTCCCGTGGCTCAGAGTTCGGTGGGAGAGAGTCCCAGAATACTGCGTCAGTGGGCAGTTCAGTTATTGAAACCAAGGCAGGGGTTTACATAGGGAGGCCCTTCTGGCCATTACAGAAGGAGGGAAAGTTAAAGGTGGGTTCTTTAGGTAAAGGTGAGGAGGTAGGGATGACGTGGAAATTAGAAACATGGAAAGGAAACCTCAAAACTTGGTTCTGGTCTGAGGTGATCTTTGTGGGTGGAAAAGATGAAGCAACTGCTGAGGCCTGCAGTGGCTTCCTGGGACCTAGGTTATTGCATCAGGCAGAGCAGGCCAGACTTCTTCAGGGTATCCCGGGTTGCTTGGCTTGTTCAATACCTTTTACAATAGACCCAGAACCCACATATATGAAAGAAACACTGATTATAAATATCTGGCTTTTGTAAATGAACAGGGAAACAAAATCATTGCTATGTAAAAACACTTTTAAGGATTATTTTTAATTATGTGTATGTGTGTGTTTGGGGGGTTGTAATGGACATGTGAATGAATAGTTCCATGGAGTCCAGAGGCAGCTCATCTCCTGGAGTTTGAGATACTTGTGTTTTCTGAGCTTTAAGAATCTTCTACCAGAGTGATGTGGGTGTTTAACCACTGAGCCATCTCTCTAACCCCAAAGCAAGGTGTTTTGTAGCTAGCTCCATTCTTTTCATTTTATGTGTATTTATTTTTCACTGAAAGTATTTGATTGATTTTGAATGACAATAGATGGTACAAAAAATGAGCTAGGCATATGTTTTATTTCTATTGTATATTGTTTCAATAATTTAGGAATATAAGAGAGAGTCATCTCATATATGCTTATTTGTGTATGAGTTTTGACTTTAAAACAGTTATCAAAGGGCTGGGAGATGAATCTGTGGTAAAGAACACTGCCTGATCTCTTCAGAGGAGAGATTCCCAGCACCCACATAGTGGCTAACAACCATCCACAGCTCTACTTCCTGGGGAATATGATGCCTTCTTCTGACCTCTGTCAGCATTGCATGATGACACGGGTGCATTTATACACATGCAGGCAATACACTCATACAAATAAAATAATAAATAAAAAAATACAGGAATCAAAACAGTCTATAGCTGACATACTTAACATGGAAAAAATACGCATGCACATTCTAGCCCTGCACCTGTCATATATTTGGAGTAAGTGAAAGTGTATTATTATTACTGATAGTGTTTTGTTTTGAATTAATAAATTTCAATGTGTGTGAAAACTGCCTTTTGGAAAAAAAATAAGAGTTTATTCTACATTAATGAGTTGTAAAACTCTTATTTCCCAACTCACTAAATATCTTTAAGGCACATTTAGTAACCATTTACTGAAATTCAGCTTAGCATTACTTCAACGTAAACTACCCTGGTGCCTTTAAAATACTAATAATTTGCAACATTGATGAACAAGAACTAGATAGTTGAGTAGTAAAATCATAGAAGGGGTATGTGGACATTTAGTAATTATGCTGAAGGATTAAGGCAATTATAGAAAAATTCAGGCTGCAACTGCTACTGAAGAGGAATTTTTAAACATTTATTATTCAGATGACTCATCTAAAATGAGTAACTGCTCTGACGGATTATTACTGAAGACTGTTTAATTTCTTTAAATGACTTAATCATGGAAAACATGTAGAAGTTTGGATTTCAGGTTATTATTAAAGGAAAAAAGAAAAGTTACTTGGCAGTAAAGTCTGAAATGAGAAAAAAAAGGAGAACAATATATACACCACGAAATTTCTCTCAAGGTTAATGATAATTCAACTTTAAGAAGTGTATATTCAGACATGGGTAGCTCTTTGTAATACCAGGAAAGTAAAGTTCTCCAGTGATGCATGCAGTAATTATGATTGTTCTTTATTTAAGTTTGAGGAAAGTCTCATATCTTCCCCATTATCCTTCTCCAATTTATGCTGGGCCAGGGAATTTCCACCATAATATTTCTGTACTAGTTGTATTTGGATCAATGTCTCATCAAAGTATATTTGCTTTGTAAACTAAAACTCTAATAGTGGAACAACAGTATTTTCCTTTTCTTTTATTTTGTTAAAAATTCATTTCATTTTTATTTATGTGTATGTATGAGTATCTATGCGAATGTTATCTGATGTGTGTACAGATACTTCTGGAAATTAGAAGAGGGAGTTGGATAACCTGGAACTGAAGTTAGAGGAAGTTGTGAAGTGCCCAACCTGGGTACTAGAAACTGAGTTCCAGTCCTCTGCAAGAGTACCATGTGTTCTTTTTAAAATGGTCTTTATTTTAATTTTTTATATATAGGAGAGTTTGCCTGCATGGAAATAAATACACCCATTTTTCTATTGCCTCTGAAGGTCAGAATAGGATGTTGGACCTGTGGAACTGGAGTTACAGATTGTTTTTAGCCAGAATGAGTGTGCTGAGAACTGAACACATATCCTCTGGAAGAGCAGCCAGGGCTTTTAGCCACTGGGCCATCACACTAGTCCCCAGAAGCACATGTTCTAGTGATCTAATCCAGTCATCTCTCTAGCCTCAAGTTTTTTCATCAGTTATATTTTAAGTTAAGGAAAAAACATTTTTCCATTCAAAATTTTTATTTCATTTTATTTTATATTTAGAAGAAGGAAGGTGGGGACTAATGGAAAAACAAAACAAAACATAATGCTAGGACTTTAAAATTAAAACTTTTCAGGAATGTTAACTATATATCCTAATCTGCCCAAAGGAGTCCTTATTACATCCATTGTTCTGACATAATTATTAACTGTGCCTTCTTTCACATCCCCGAAATGTTATGATTTGGATGATAAATCACATAGCCAACTAATTATAGAAACATATCTGCTTGTTCTGTGTTTAAAATAAGTGGATCACTCAGATTAAAAATTTAAACATAATCTCAAATATTTAGAAGCAGAATCTAAGTAAAATTCATATATTTTGGAGTATTTGAGAAATTTCCTTCTCCCTGATAGCTTACTCCCATGTAGAAAGACATCACTATAAAATAACTCTTATCATTTCTTATTCCACAAAAAGAACTGCATCATCCAATACTGTGTTTTCCTTTGTTTCCATTTAACTTAAAACCTTATGCACAACATTATATAGTATATACAATAAAACCTATAGGTATACTAACAAAATGAGCCTCCAGTTCTCAAGACTCTATCATAATAAATATTCATTTTCTACTGAAGAGAATTCTGAAGCAAGTTCAGAACACTTTAGGGAAACTCTTCAAATCTGGTAATTCAAGACTCTTGTATCTATTTTTATGCTTCACGGTCTTGCTGCGAATACCTCAAGGTTTCTCTGAGGGAGAAAGCACACATTACTGCATGGAGTTTTTTGTTGTTGTTGCTTCTACTCAGAAGTGACACTCGTCTCTTCTACCCATGACCTCCTTCTGTTCAGAGCTAGACACAATCACTCTCAAAAACAGTTCCTTTTCATCTTATTACTGTGACAGAAAACACTCGTTCCTTCCACTGTAACTAATTTAAAAGTCCATAGTCTCTGGTTACACACAGTGCTTTGTACAGTATTTTAGATGTGGCTCTACGAAGTTATCTGCAACAATTGTTCATTATAAATGGGGATATAAACATTTCAAGGAACCCCTTCACTCAGTAAGGTCAGGAAATACCCTAATCATTGATTCACCACAATTTTTTTTATTCTCATTGAAAAAAAATAAAACTAATGCTTCTAATTTAGGGATGACAAATGTACTTTGATCAATACCTGTTTCTGTCATCGGGGAGGCTGCCCTCACACACTTCTCATTGGGATATTTGGCAACAATCTCTAGGAGAATCTGTTTTCTGCTATCTCTTGTGATAACAAAGATGCATTTTTGAAAAAAAAAGTACTTATACAGGTTTTTGGACTTGTTCTTTATTGGTTTATATTTCTTCATTGGATGAAATTAATCATCTTAATGATATTAAGCAGTTGGAATAGAACAACAGGAAAGTGTTGTCTGTAATTTTAATTATGTGACTACTGAGAAATTTGAAGAAGTCTAAAGCTATACTTCTAAGTATCCTTAACATTACTAGCATTGCTTATTTTATTTATGTTCTATTTTACTGGTACTAAATTTTACTTATGGATGTAACACAGATGGTGGTGTTGGTCATGTCTCCTTCAGGTTGGTGTGGTCCACTGGAAAACTTGTCTCTTCTAATGGAAATCTTTTGACAGCTAGCCACTTTTAAGGCTATATGAGATTTCATCTCATTTCTTCCTTCACAAAGTTATTAGAAAAGATTTTCATACAAGTAATCATTTTTATAAATACTGTTATTTAATATGATCCTGTTCTCACCATGTTGTATGTAAGTTTTAGTGATGAAACTAAATGTCATAAAAGAAAACTTTAATAATGTTATATTTTTTTGTTGAGTTTTTCTAGTCTTGACTGATTTAAGTGAATTTCTGTTTTTTTTTTTTCTTTTTGGTTTCTTTTTATTATTTAACAATATTTTTTAAGTACATGCAGTCAATTACCAATATGCACAGGTTATATTTCTAGAAATGAAATAAGAATATTTTATTGTTTAACATTTAGATAATACTTTGTTTTTAAAGTCTTTTTTTTTACTGGTAATAGGACCCAGTGTTTAGCAATACATTTCTTAATAATTTTGATTTCTATATCATCATGTACTATTTTTGTGATTTACAAAATAAATAATTTGTGTTTTTTTAACGTTTTATTTTATGTGTATGAGTATATTACTTGCATGGATGTAAGTGCACCTGTATCATGAAATGCCCATAGAGTTCTGAAGAGATGACTGAATTCCCCTGGAACTGGCATTATAAATGATTGTTAGCTGCCATGTGGCTGTTGAGAGTTAAACCCAGGACCTCTGTAAAAGTAGACAGAACAATTTAACCGCTAAGCTATTTCTCCAGCTCTTGTTTCTTCTCTTTTGATTTTAGTTTTTGAAACAAGTTTTCTTGAAACCCAGGGTGGGCATGAGCTAACTCTGCAGCCACAGATGGCCTTGAATGACATCTTCTTAACTCTGCCAAGAGTTCAAATCACATGCCTTACCCAGCACCATGTAAGGATATAGGTTGTTTGGCAATGTGTTTATTGACCTTTAATAATTTTGTCTCAATTAAAGAATGGTTAATTTCAGAAAATTAAACTTAAAAAATCTTTATTTGAGTAGTTAACTTTTAATATAATGATTTATGCCTCAAAAAATTATTTTTCAAGAATGATTCCCTGGTATTTAATTTTTTTTTCTGTACAAAGTCATGTTATAAGAATTTATTACTAAATGGTTCCTACATCTAAGTCCAAATCTATGATTTTTATAATCATTAGCAAATATGTTTAAAACTGCAGTTCCTTTGATTTTCCATTTTAAGGCTTTTTTGTTTCATCTTAGTCTTTCTGAGACAGGGTCTCCCTGTAACCCCAGCTTGTCTGGAATTCACTAGGTAGACCATGCTGGCCTTATACTCACAGAGGGCCACCTGCCTCTGCCTCCTGAGTGCTGGCATTAAAAGAGTGTGCCACCACACCTGGCCCATTATACATATTTTAAGGATCTCTCCATACTAAAAGTGACAATTGTATAATTGGGTCTTCACAGTTGATACTAAGAGAATATATTTGCAGCAATAGCAGACTTGCATTTATTCAGTACTTTCTCTATATTGGTAACCGGGCTATTAGGATGAGACCTACAATGCACTATTACATTTAAACTTCACACCCACTCAAGAAATTAGATATTATATGTCCAATTTATACATAAAGTCTTAACCCTTAAGACATGTAGAATCAATAGAAATCAACTAAAATCATAGATATGATCCTAAAACAGTTTCCTCAACTTTAAACTCATTCTTCTTTATGTATAAGGAGTTTTGCATGGTAGATGCATTTGGCTAAGCACAGTTCTCTTGGAGATCTATGTAATCCATACAGATTATTTTAACCTGGAGTTTAGAAATATACTGATAATTTTTTTTCTTCTAGTTTCTATTAAAAACCAGTAAACAGTAATAGGTTTTTCAAAAGTGTTGAGATTGAAAAGAACTATGTAAATATGAGCTGATATTCTTGTGTTCTCTATAATACCTTTCTTGTTACATTCAAGGAAATAATTGCTTTTCAGAACTGCCTTTCTAATTTTTCCTCTACCTATAGACAGGCATCAACTGCTGATTGTCTGCAGGTATTTGCCTGGGGAAAGCTATTGAATGTCAATGCAAATCAGGGCAACTTCCTCAACTGTAGAAATTTACTGGCATGATCCACCCAGGCACAAATATATTTTAAGACAGGAAAGCCACATATTGTGTCAGTATGTTCATGCTACCAAGGAATGAGCTTTTGACCTTGATATAAGATGTTTTATAATTTCTTTATAATACAGGTTATATTAAATGACCTCAATAGAAAACTAAAAATTCTAGAGATTCTTATTATGATCTTTAAAATTTCTTCTTCTGATTTGAAAAAGCATAGAATTTCCCCTGCTGATAATGTATTTTTACCATGGTGAATACAGAGAACCTGAAAAAACTTGAAACAATACTCATAAAAATTACTACACATTGCTAAATATTTAACTGTCAAATTTTGACAGTCATTATTCACATTAAGTTTGATAAGTCCATTTTGTTGAAAAATGTTTTCAAAACTCCTGAAACATAATCCTAAACTGGCGTCACTTGCATTTTCTTCATCTGTTACTTTTTATTTTCCAAAGAAATGGCATAAATTTCTAATAACTTAGGACCCAGCCACCTGCCACTCTAATAAGTGTTTTCTTCTTCACAAGTTAAATGATGTGCTAATTAGCTGTTAAAATTTGGGGTAGGAGGTTGACAAGTAAAAATGATAATGTGTCTTGGTGAAAAAAGTAACATCATTTTTCTTGTTTATTTGCATTCATTTTGAGAATTCCTGGTGGAACAAAATTTGGTGAATTTGTTGTGTGAAGAAGAAATAATGTCACCTTTTAGATGACTGTTTGAATGAAGATCTATGAAACTGAGACAAAGCCTCCCTAGAACAGACTCTACTGTACTTGTAGAAAATCGGACTGCTACCAAATACATAGCATAACACTAGAGAATTTTATGCATTTTCTCCATTAGACACGGAAAATCATTTTGATTTAAAACTAAGATTTCAGTTTAATATACTATTTTATTAGCTCTCAGGACTGAGCTTTTCATGATAAATAGCTATCAATGTTTGGAGGAGTCTCCAGTTTCCTCTTCACCAGCAGCAGTATCAGAACTTATGGTCTTTAAGGAAATGGATTAAGACTGGACACAGTAGGAGAGTAAGCGTCAAGAATTTATCACAGCGAGCAAGGGCTACAATAATGCTTTCAAGCTGGACGGAACAGCGAGCATACTTAGTGTGGTTTGGGTGAGGTTTCTATTTCTCTGCCCCTGTACCCTGCTACATCTCCCTCCCTGCTTGGCAGTTCCAGGAAAGGAACATATTCTACCCTGAAGCCTCTTATCTAGAATTCAGTCTCTTACAAGAGGATGTGCACTATGTAAGACTATGTATAAGATCTTGCATGATGGCACACACTTTTAATCCTGGGAATAAGGAGGCAGAGACAGGGAGATCTTTGTGAGATCTAAGCTAGCCTACTCTACAGAGGGAGATAAGGCCCGCTAGAGCTGCAGGGTGCCCCTGTCTCAAGAAATAAAAAAGAATATGTTTAGGAGTTTAAGTTTATGTTTATGTTTAGGAGTTGATATGTTTGCTAAGAGGAAAGGAAAGCATTTGTACATGCACTCCTGAAAATTTCTGATGCTGTCCTGAACTGACTCAAAGATGAACCACTACCAGCTCTTTTTCTTTTTTTTCCCATCTTGTTTATGGGACCTAAGAATACCTAACTTCATGTCGTTCTCTAGGTCCTTTTTGAATCTGGGGCAAGGGCCTGTTCATCTGTCCCTCCATAGATAACGTACTGACTAACACAAGGAAAGATAACACATCTACTGTTTTACTTCCTAAAGACAAAGAAGGAAGTATAAAATAGAACTGATGTCTTGTTAATGAGACATATCAAATACATATAAATTACAAAAGATAAAATGATTCTTTGGAAGGAGAACCTTTCAGGAATGCTATGATTTTGCCCAAAGTGTCATGTGTTGAAGGCTTGGTTTACAGATAAGGACAGTGCAGGGAGGTGGGTGAAATCAAAGGTCTGGCCTGTTCGGAGGACATGTTTATAAACGGTGCTCTTTGAGGGCATAATAGGAGTCTGAGTCCTTCCCATCACAGTGTTCTTTTGCTGAACACCTTGGGGACAGTGGCTTTTCTCCATGTTTATACTATGTCATCGTCATGATGTCTGCATTAGCAGCAGTCTGTGAACATGACCCAGAGTGAAATTTCCCAAACATTGAGCCAAAATAAACATTTTATACTTTTTTCAAGCATTTTGTCACAACAATGTAAAACAAAGTGAAAGAAAAAAAGAAAGTATGTTTGAGTGTGTGTGTGCGTGAACACCCCTGTGTAGTGTCTGCACATATGTTCTTGTGGGTGCCTATGTGAGGAGGGTGGGCTAGAAGTCAGTCTTGGGTATCATTCCTCAGTGGTCATCTTTTTTTTTTTTTTTTCTGACATACAGCCTTTCATTGTTAAATAGCTACATTGGCTGGCTCTCAAGCTTCAGTAATTCTTTTGTCTCTATCTCCTCAACTCTGGGATAGCATATCACCAAACTAGCTTTTAATTTGGATTGGGAAGATCAAACTAAGATTCTAATAACTGACTGGTAAGTGTTAGGTTTCTATCAGATTCCTCAAATATTAGCACAGCTCCCAATATTTGAAACTGGCAGGTTAGGGCTTGGGACCCAGGCAAGCTCCTCTGCCTCATGGGAAATCAATCAGTCCCAAGGTAAATTGCCTCAGCCTAAGTAATGGAAATTTACCCAATCCCCTAATTGCCTATAAAAGTGGCCTGAATTCCACAGCTGTCTCTCTGATTCCAGGAGTCTGCCCAGCAGTGTGATCCCCCCAATAAACTGCTGTCCCCCATGGAACTGCTTTGATAGGTGGGCTTCACTCACAGCCCCCCCTTTCTGTTTCATTCAGTAAGTATTTTGCCAATTGAGCTATCTTCTTAGCCTCAAGTATACTTTCTAGGAAATGTACTTTGTTGTTGTTTTTTTTTTTTTTTTTTTTTTTCCTAAACAGCTAAACCAGATTTAAGAATATAGGTTAAAAGTTGGGTGTGGTAGCTCACACCTTTAATCCTAGCCCTCAGGAGGCAGTGTCAGATGCATCTTTGCGAGATCAAAGCCAGTCTGGTCTACTTAGTTAAGTCCTGGCCAGCTGGGGCTATAGGGAGACCTTGTCTTAAACAACAACAAACAACAAAAATAAACAAACAAAAAAAGAATACAGGATAAAATACATTTTATGAAAATCTTAAAGAAATAGTAAAATAATTTTTAAAAAAGAAATTCAGGGGAAGTACAGATGAAAAAGTAATAGGGGTGAGAATCATATATATTATTGTCAAAGAACATGTCACAGAGTTTGTCAAAGAATATATAAAGCTAGAATTAGGAGCATCTGGAGTTCAAGGCAAACTTTAGCTAGTTTAAGGCCAGTTGGCTGCACGACACCTGTCACCTCAAAAGAAAATTTTAAAAAACATAAGAAAAATTCTGGAGGGATTGGACCAAGTATGCACTGATGAATGATCTAAGTATAGGTATATTAATCATTTATATATCACTGTGATCATAATACCTGATAAAAACAACCTAAGGATGGAAAAGTTGTTTGGGGCTCAAGGATTCACAGGGTGTCAGTGTATCATTGGATGGAGAGACAGGATGGCACAGTTCACACACAGCACAATAGTGATCACACGGAGCTGAGATGTCTCACATTACAATGAACCTGGAAGTAAATAGCAAAGCAAGAACTAGGGGGCAGGACTGGGTATGACTTTAAAAGAGCTGGCCCTATTGAATGAGTTTCCCCCAGCCAGAACCTACCTCTTACTGTTTCAGAACATCCACAGTAATGCCACCAACTTAATTAGATAGCAAGCACTCAAAATACAATCTTCGAGAGACATTTAAATACAAATCATATCAATACTTACATAAAAAGGATTAAAACAGACTCCCTATGGGTAGTCAGTACCGCAGCCACCATCCATACCATTTCAGATGCCAATGATTATGTCAGGTTTTGTATCAAATTCCTTTAGAATGAGTAACAACAAAAATCCACATCTGCCACACACAGTGCTTCAGAGTAAAGATAACACCACAATGATCAATGAAAGCAGGGTGTTTGTTTGTGAAATGTACACAAATACCTGTGAAAATACAATGTGAGTTTGTAAAGTTCAAATCAATTTTTAGAATCTTTATAGTACTTATGTTTTCTAATCATTGACTAATATTATTAGAAAATGAAGAATAGATACATAAAATGAGTTTGAGAAATGAACTATATATGGAATTAAAACTATAAACAAGTCTAAAATATCCAATATACTATTATTAATTATGTTTCTATTTGTAATTATGTTAGTAATAATATAACAGGCAAAAACAAACAAAGTGTTTCTAAAGTAAAAATAAAGAAGAAAGGGACATCAAAATTATGAAAGTGATATGGTATGGTGATTATGGTGTGGTGAGGCAGAGGCAGGCTGTTCTTGTGAGATAGATATCAGCCTGGTCTACATAGTGGCCAAGTGTGAAGAAGGGAGATGTTGTCTCAAAAAGACCAAAAATTAATAATAATACTAGAGTAAAATTGATAACTATAGTAAAAAATAGTAATTGAATTTAAGTTTTCTACAAACTTTTTAAAGAAAAAAACTCAATACCTAAACTTTTAGTAGAGAATAGAAAAATTAACCTAGGTCAACTATTTGAATGGATTTATGGAGAACCAGGAATAGAAAATCAACAGAGTCTCATCCCCAGTCAATCACATGAAAATTATTCAATTCTGAACAGAAAGATTTCATTACTCAAATATGACACACACTTTAGGCTGAGAATATCTTGTCAAGATCACAATATGTTACAGGAGAAAAGCATTAACATTTAGGTAAAACCTATGATTTCATAATTTTATAATTATGCATGTTTAAATGAGTATTTAAATGTTATGTAATGAATTTCTAAGAGCTACAAGATGTCAAGAACTCTATTATAAGATTATTTTCCTGAAAAAGTCTTGTGATCTCACTTATAGTTTCAAAATAATAAAATCTCAACATAATTATTGGTATATTGCTTAAATCAAATAGTTAATGCTATAATACTAGGAATAATTTAATATAAACAGTTTTGAAAAGTAGAGAGGCATTGGGTCACATTAATTTCCTCTCTGTGGATGTGAGAGCATCATTTTAATATGCAGAGAATAAAATAATGTAAAAATGTTGTGCACTACTGAAAAAGTGCATATAAATTCTCAATGAGGAAGATAATACTTATTCTGAAATGATAGGGATATTGATTGTAAGTGAAAGGACATGATTCTGTCAAGTAAAAAAATTATAAAGTGATTAACAAAAAATTTAATAAATAATTTAATAAAATTTTCAGAGGCAGAGAAGTTTCAGATATTTTAGAAGTATATACTCTATTAACACAAGGTTTTGTCCTGTAGGAACAGAGGTCTCCCTCCTGCATTCATTTCAATGCAACAGAGTCAGCCAACCACTTCTCGACAGATTGCACCCTGAAGCAATCTGGGATGTTGCCCAGATGTCCTTAAAAAGCTTGAATTGAAGATTCTCTACAATTAACTCTGTCTTCTCGTGTACCCATTATAATTTGTGTATGGCATGGATGATTGGATTAGTATCTCATTTATTAATAAATACATTATAAGCAGGACAAATAGAATGACCTGTATGTGCTTGGTTCATAAAAACATGGTGTCTCTTTTTTTTCTATTTGGGAAAATTATGACAACTGTGAGGAAGTCCCGGTTGTAAGTAACTATCATTTCAACCAACAACCATAAAAGGTCTAAGAACAACATAATGAACTCCGAAGTAAATCTCCCTCCAGTTGAACCTTGCCATAATACAGCCATAGCTGACCTATCCTGAGAAACCCTCAACCATAGGGCTAGATAATCTGTTCTTAAATCCCCACACTAAGTAACAGTTAAATGATAAGCAAGTAAATATAGTCATATATATGGATTAATTTTTAGCCAGTAGATTCCTTTTGCATGACAGATAATGACTAGTCTTTCTTAGAAAATAGAAGTTTCATCTTTATTCAAGAGAACATTAACAAGAACAAAATGCCTGTTCTATAGATGCAATGACCCTCAAAGGAAAATAAAATCAAAAGATAAAAGAAAACTTCAAAACATATTCAATTTATATCCTTAGAGTGGTTAGATAGAAAAGCTTTGTAAGACTAACACGCATAAGATTATTATGGAGAGATGGCTCCAGAAATCTCTCACCAAAGGCAACATCAAGTAGCACAAAGCAAAGCAAAACAAAGCAAAATTGACAGATTTTTTCCAATGGGTTTATTCAATTGAAAACAATTTGTAAGGACTGTAGCAATAAACAGAAAGGGAAAGCAGGCCAAGAAACAAAACTTATACATCATAGGTGAGTCATAGAGAGCTGAATACTTAATTAAAATAAAATTAAAAACAATATTGATTGAATAAACCCTTAACAATGAATCAGAGGGGCTTGTAGAAGCATATGTGAGAATGGTGATTAAATATCTAAAACTGAAAATTTAGCAAAAAACAGCTGATTGACAAATATGGATGCATTTTCCTAAACAAACAGTAAGCATCATGTGTTTTGACTTCTGGAACATGAACTGAGGGTAGGACTGGCTAGCAGGACTTCTCTTTTCAGTTATACGTCATGCAGATCTAGTTCAAATATCATTTTAATAATAATGTTGAACAGAAATAGAAAGCAAATTGCTTCTCATTTATACAATGGTGATAATCTAGGTAGTATAACAACTCTAATTATGAAATAATTATTCATAATTTGCCTTAGCAATGAAAATATAAAATAAGTCAAATACACTCTTCAAGAAAAAGACAGAAAATATGAAAGAATGTTACATGAAAAAAAAAATCAAAAGAAAAGTTTTGTCTTGGCTTCTACCTGGATTTCCTTGTCCCTATGGGCTTTGATTGGCTGTTTTTCATAACTTGAGCCTTCTGTTAAAGTAGCATTTTCTCACTCCATATGAGTGCGTGATACTTATCCTCCATTCTGCTTTACTTTCTTCTTTAGAATTATCTGACACAGAATATTTTGTTTCACTTTCCTTGGGTTTTTGTGGTTAAACCTACATTATATCTATCCTGTCCAATAATAGATCATCAATAGTTATATTCATGATGAGGTAACACAACAGCCAAAAATCATTAAATAAAGCAAGAGACAAGAAGAAAAATGAAATGCTGTGAACATTTCAAAATAATTATAGATGAATCACAATATATCCTTATTTAGATACTAATTCTCAACTTCAGTTTAATCAATACATCCTGAGAAACAAACACACAGTGTCTGAACATTAGTGCATGCATATACCTGGGGGGTGTATGCCAAACGTTCCTTCAAGTGGATGGTCAGATTAGTCCACAAGACTCCCAAAATAACACAGGCTATTGTAAGAGTGCTTGCCTATCCCTCAGAACTCTAATGTAAGACCCTACTGCTGAAGACAGGACATAATTCAGACATAGGAATTGGAGCAATGGAGCAGGATCTGACCTGGAAGACTTCTTTGTGAAGAATAGCTCTCTAGTTCTAGAGGACACTATGAAAACTGCCAATGTAGAAAATCAATAAATGGTCCAACCCAATCTGCATCAGTTACCTCTTTGTTTCTATGATAGAAACACTGACCAAGGGAACTTATAAAAAGAAGAATTTTTTTAGCTCACAGTTTCAAAGGTGCCCCTTTGAATCCATCATGGCAGTATGACTGCAGAGGTGGCTAAGGAGACTCAGAAGCTAAGTGCTCAAATATTTAAGCAGGCACAGAAAGCAGAGGACAACTTTAGATCCAGTTGTTAACTGTAAGCCATAAGACCACTGTACGCCCTTCCCAGCATGGCAACACCTTCTAAAATCTATCAAAACAGTGTCACTGAAACGGGGTGAAATGAGAGCTTCCCCTAGAGGGTTCTTAGTCTCATTCAAAAAAGAATTTAAGAATGGACCCAATCAGAAGCTTTAAGACAATTTTATTGGAATTTGAAGAAAAATCCTCAAGACAGGCAAGCTGGGGATCTCAGCAGCTGCCTGGAGGAAGACGATGGAGGGAGAAGAAAAGAAGCCAAAAAGTCATGCAGGTTTAGAGCCTGCATGGGGTCAGACACGTGGTGGACTGGCAGCCACATGGCTGGGAGAAGGAGCTTTAGAGAAAAAGTAGAGAAATACAAGACGCTAGGGCAGCCCAAAGCCTTAGAGAAAGCATGTTTAGAAAAGGGATCTGAAGAAGAGAAGGAAAGATTATGCTTTTCTGAAGAATTCAGAAAAGCGGGCAGACTTACAGAGAGCTACATGTCTGTGGCCGGGTCCAGAAGAACTGCACGGGGAGGCGGAATCCAGGCAGGAAAAGTTCACTGCCTCATTAACACACTCTGTATTCCGCACATCTATTTGGCATAGCTTAAGTTGAACCCACCTTCCTAAGGGTGGTCCTGAGATCAGGTGATTGACCAGTGAAACTGGAAATGTGTGTCTTTCAACAGATAAACTAGAGAATTTATAGTCTATCCCAGCTAAATATGTATTTGCTCTCTAACATCACTAAGTGGGGAAAAATGGTCCCAATACTTAAGGGCTATGGGGAATATTCTCACTCAAACCACCACATTCCACTCTCTGGCCCTTATAGGCTCATGAGCATATAAAATGCATTTAGTCTAACCTCAAAAGTTCTTTACCACTTTCAATCAATACTTTTCAAAAGTCTCCAGTTCAAAGTTTTTCTGGGATTCAGGTAAATCTCTTAAATGTAAGCCCCTGTAAAATTAAAAGACCAATTACATAGCCTCAACATACAATAGAATCGAAGACATATTCCCATTCCAAAATGGAGGAATAGAGGCATAGTGAGGAAATAGCAAACTGAAACAAGACCAAAACCAGCAGGGCAAACAACAAATTCAGTAGTTCCATGTCCAATTTCTGGGACTTTACATGCAAGGGCTTAGATGGCTCTACTCCTCTAGCTTTGCTGCACGAAACATAAATCTCTCATTTGGGCTAGTGCATAACTTTCTTATGCAGTTCTGCTTGGCAAATGTCTCATAGCTCAAGCATCACAAATGTCTCCTTGAGGTCTCCACTACCAAACAGATTTCAATTTCACAGCTTCACAAGATAGCCCATCAGGACTTCTTTATGCAGGGACTCCTCTGCAGCACGCTGCCTGATCTCAATAACTCTGAACCAACGGTGGAAGAACTGATGAATCTTGCATCTTCCATCCCTCTAAAGCCAGAAGCAGGTGAAAGACCACTGTCAAGTTTGGCTGTGGATTTGGAATGAACCTTAGCCTACTTCATTCACTTTCAAAGCTTTTCTCTTCAGGGTTTTCCTAACAGAAAAACCCTGAAGCATTTCCCTCTCCCTAGTTGGAGGCTTAGCTGGGTGTAGTCTTGCCCTAGAGGCACTCTCTCTATTGCTTAAGTACAAATTTATAGGCCTCTTCTTAATAACTTTAATCTGCTTTTCAAAGGGATCCTCTTGTTCTGCATGTGTCTTGGCTCCAATATTGATCTTCCTCGTGTTCTTTTTCAATCCAAACTGCACATGCTGCATTTCTTTCTACCCCATTTGTTTTGTTTCTTTTTACTGTACAACTGCATAGTAGTCACCATTAATAGCCATGCCACTATGTCTGCATTAGGCTGACTTGAAATGCCATCTGCCAAAGAAATTAGTCCATTGCTTTTTAACTTATTCTCAGGCAAGCTTTTTGGTTGTTGAAAGACTTTAGTCAGACCCTGCCAAAGTACCCAATTATTGCTAAAGTCCATATTTTCCTCTGAAAGTGCAATATTCTCTCAGTACTAATTTCTTCCAGGCTTCTACCACAATGGCCCATTAAGCTCTAATTAGAGCAATCAACTTTCTTCCTAGTCCAATCTTCAAAGGTTTCCATATTCCTCCAAAGACTGCATGGTCAGGTTCTTCACAGCCAACAGCCCACTTTCTGGTACCAGTTTCTGTATCAATTATGTCTCTGTTGCTGTGATAGAAACATTGACGGAGGGAACTTATAAAGTAAGTGCATCATGGCTGCAGAGGTGGCTAGAGTAGTCTCAGAAGCCCAGAACTCACACCTTCAATCCAGTGCAGAAAGCACAGGGAGACTGCAGATTCACCAGGATTTAAGACTCTCTAAACATGTCCCAAGGGACATGCTTCCACTAGCATGAGCACACCCTCTAAAACCTCCCAAAACAGCGCCACTACCTGAGGACACGATGTCCCAATACTTGCAGCCTATGGGCGACATTCTCATTCGAGCCACCACACAGAACTAAAGTCTAATAACCATAATGACTAGCACAGCATGCTATCTGTTTTTGGCAGTATTGGCCTTATTATGTAGGGGATAATCAAAAGCTATCTAATTGGAATTGAAGCCCTCTCAGTGGGTATGAACTCACTGTAATTATAACCAAGTATACATGGCTTGAGAGGTCATAGATCCAAGGAAAACCCTATCTCTATCATATCTTTAGAAAATGAAATTTCTTACCATATTCTAAATATGGCTCCTTATATTGATAGACAAGTATACTGTATATCAGTCATCAAAGAAACTTCTTTCTTAGTCAGATGGTGGCTGCTACAGAGTTCCACAACTGGTCACACACAGAGCATGTATGTCTGAGAGATGTTCAGTCCTAGGTAACATATATGCAGTGGAACCTCTACATCTAAAGCTCATGGAAATTAGCAGAACAGGGAATGGGGAGGATACTAGTGCATCCCTCAGCTGTCACCAGTGAAACATTCTTCTATAACTGAGTGTGATGCACTGAAGTACACGAATAGCTTAGATTTAGAGAGTAAGAGAATACAGAGAATGTTTCCCAGCATAGGAATCCTATACTACACCTCACCCACAGCTCAGAGGACCATTGCAGAAGAGGAGGTAGAAAGATTGTAAGAGCCAGGGTTGGTCCCTGAACATAGGGAAACAGGTTTTCAGGCCACTGCAATCTTGTTCATGTCAACTTTCACTAATGGTGGCATTGTGCACAAGACCTACAAACAACTTAATTAGACAAGGACCCAGGGTGCAGCAAGTGAAATGGGCAGCTATGAACTGTGGGAGACTAATTACTGCTTGGTGAACAACAGTAGAAATTCTTTAAGACCTCTAGATAGGCTGACTAGACTCCAGTGGATGAACTTTTACCAAACAACATTTGAGTACAACTGTTTGACCAGATGGTATTTAACATATGTGGTGAAATACATGAGGTCCATAAAAGGATGGAATAGTGGGTATAAATTTGATTAGGAACTGTTGTATGAAATATATAAAAGACCAATAAAAATATTTTAAAACAATATACATACTATATATGTGTGTATGTGAATACAAAATGAAAATAGTGTAAATATATTAATTAGTTCAAAATAAATATATTTCATTTGAAAGAAGATAATGAAACTATTATAAACATATAAGTGAATATTTTTTGCCATACACACAGTTTGAATTGTGCTTTTAAAGAATTTAAAGTTGATAAATTAAATATTAAAATAACATTTCCATCAGTATCATCGATTGCCTAAGTTAGTAGTTACTCCTATCTCTGTTCTTTGATAATAATAAAAATTAGTTCAATGCATCTAAAGGGAAATTTGACCCTTTGGCAGTACTTTCACAAATAAAACTGAATAGTTAAATTCAACATTAATTAACAATATTAGTTCTAGATTAATATCCCACAATACATAAATCAATGGTTCAATATGTCATATAGCTCCGGATAAGTAAAATATAGAGCATTTTGGTTTTAATTGTATTACACTTGTTTATATATTGGTGGTATGTGTGTGTGTGTGTGTGTGTGTGTGTGTGTGTTTGTGTGTGCTTGTGAATTCTACGTTGGGTCCCTTCTTTTACTATGTGTGTTCTAAGAATTAAATTTGCATTTTCAGGCTTCATAGCAAGTTCCTTAACAGATTGAGCCAACTCACCAGTACTGGAACAGAATTTTTGTACCTTCTAAATAGCATGTGCTTAAAACATATCCAAATACATAGAGAAGCCCCAATGATATAATGCTAATTTACAGTGAATCAATGATATAAACTTAACTTTAAAATGACCCAATTTGTGTTTTCCCTTATTTATATAACAAATCATGTGTCTATTTTTAACTGAATGTATATCATATGAAGTACTAAAATAATTCACTCACATGTAAATACTTTTAAGAGACTACATCTGGTGTTCATAACATAGATTTCTTGATTTAAAGCACACATTTATTTACATTTTTCTTTTTTGTACAATGAAGATAAAACACTTAGAATTTTATGAAAAGTTTAAGTACTCATAGAAATTTCTTGAGAAACACTGAAATACAGCCACTAATCTCACAATTTAAATCCTGGCATTTTCATGACTGTGTCAAAGTGGAGAGTCAGAAAATAGAAGGCAGCCACTAAGGGCTGGATGTCATTGCCTCCTTCACTGAAAAGTTCTTCCTTTACAGATATTCACTATTTATAAATGACAGCTCCAAAGAATAATTGGGAACAGATCCCTGATTCAAAGTAAAAGTTACAGATTTCTGAAGTCTTCTATCAGAGAGTTATTTCTGGAAGTCTTCAGTGGGCAAAATTACCCATTATCAAGATGAACCACAACGTATATCTATGTCCGAGTTTTCCCAGAAAGAGGACAAAAACCATAATACAGCAACAACCGAACAACTGCATACAAGATGTAAATGTCTATAATGCAAACTGTTCAGAACTTCAAATGGTATAATTTATTATGAAAGAATGGAGAACTGTAAGCAATGATTTGACAAAAATGCCTCGAGACTTAAAGGCACAACACCTATAAAAATTCTGTGTGCACAATCTCTTTTTCCTTTTTGGTAACCTTTGTAATAATAGATTTATATCCCTTTTAAAGGTTTCCACATGTATATTTGAATATGATACTAGAGAAATTAAAATAGATAGGTGTGAAAGACAGAAATTTTCTAAAGCATTTACTGTAGTGCCAGCAGTAATGTATTTTTACATCTTTAACAGATTCACATATTTCACCTTCACTATAGTCCTATAATGTGGACATAGTTTTGTTCCTCAAATGTAACCCCAAGCACAGAGAAAGTATCTATGTTGCTCAGGTTAAACAGGTAGTAAATTAGGAGCTGAGATTTAGGTCAGGGTTTGAATCTTAAAGAATCTTAAATTCTTGAATATTCAAATATTAAGAACATTGTTCAATAATCGAATGAGCCTTTTAGAAAAAACTATCCCAAATGTGTGGTGTTTTCCTTTGGAAGGAGGGTAAATAGTTACTTTTAATATGTGAGTCAATTTTGAAGATGTTTTGTCTGGATGCAAAGAAAAAGAAAAGTGACTTGAAACAGAATGAGAAAGTGATGTTTTTTTCTTGAAATATTTTGAAAATGAAAGTTGGGAATTTTAGAGCACATTTTTGTTAGAATGAACTGAATCAAGTTATATAAAGTCAGTTGGAGCACCAATTTGCCTCTTTTCTTTGCTTTTCCAATTTTTTTTTTTTAATGATGCTTCTGCCAATTGCAATTTTGGCTGCATTTGTAATCGGTTGCTAGAAAGCAGAGATTCTGAGAGATTCTGGAAAGGTAACACACAACTACTTATTAAAACACACAAAAAAATCTGAGTTCTAGATTAGAACTGAGCAAGAACTGAACTAGCAAAAACTGAGATAAACTCTGACATTTTGGATGTAAGGGATCATTGTAGTTTAGATGAGGTCTGAGATAACTGTAGATCATAGGTTATGCAATCCACATTCTCCCCATTACTTCCTCTCTCCTTGCACACTGCAGGTCTGCCTTTGGCGAAATGCCTATGTGTAAAATCTGAGTTATTTATTATGATTTGATCTCTCTTGAAGCATTTGTGCTCCGTTTTCACACACCAAGTAAAATTTGGAAAGCTTATCACATCTTTGAGATATAGAGAACTACCCAGGCCTAGGTGCATTAATAGATGTTGCATTACTGTTTATGAAAAGATCAATCAAAGAAACTCCTAGAGGTGTGTCAGCAGGAGCTTTTCCATTTCTTCTAGGACACCTAAAGTTGATTTCCATGTTAATGATGGCTAACTGGTTATTGAGTTTGTAGAGAACTTTTCCTTAGGGCATCATTTATTAAATTGTTCATATATAAGCACATATGAGTGTATATTTTCAAGCCTGTACTGCAAGTGCTTCCTGGTACAATATAAACCTTTAGAATGCAGAAACAAATCTATGATAAACTGATTTTAATCTTCACCTGTTACCACAATTTTAACATCATTTTGTTGTGCAACCATATTACATGATTTCAGTCTGTTTTGAAGTTGATAATGAAAATACATTCAGAATTATTTAGCATGGTTGATATCCTCAGTTCTAATTAATCATGTATATTTTTATATAAACTACTAATAGTTTTAGGGGTGTTTTCTGATTTTGATATTATTAACATTTTCAGTGAAGTGGCAGTTTACAAAATTAATCTAAAAAATCAGTAGTCTTTGCTCATACCAATAACAAACAATTGGAGAAAGAGTACAAGGAAACCCTCCTATTTACAATAGACTCAAAAAACAAAATATCCCAGAATAAATGTGACCAAAGACATTAAACAGCTCCACAATGAAAACTAAAGATCTAAATCTTAAAGAAAGAGATTGATGAGAACACTAGAAGAGGGTTGAACTTATAAAATACTCAAGGATTGGAAGAATTAATATTGTGAAAACGACCATCCTACTAAAAGCAATATTTAGATTCAATGCGATCCCAGTGAAAAACCCCATAACATTCTTTACAGAATTAGGAAAAAACATCCTAAAATATATATAAAAGCACAAAAGATCCCAGCTAGCCAAAGCCTCACTGAGCAAAAGGAGTAATACAGGAGGATTATTATAACAGCTTTCAGACTATATTACAGAGTTATAGTCATAAATAGGATGATACTGGCACAAAAATAGAACTGTAGACCAATGGAATATAATTGAAGACTCAAATATGAATATGTGAAATTTAAGCCATGAGATGTTTGAGAAAAGGACCAAGCTCACTGGACAAAAGATAGAATCTTCAGCAAACGGTGCTGGTAAAACTGGATCTCTACTTGTAGAAGAATGAAACTAGAGTGTCTCACCTTGTACAAATCTCAATTTTAGATGCATCAGAATTCTAAATATGAAAGCTGAAACTCTGAAACAGTTAGAAGAAAATGTGTGCAGTAACCTACAAGATAATAGATGAAGGAATACACTTTATAAATCAGATACCAGTTGCTCAGGAATTAAGGTCAATAATCAATAAGTGAAATATCATTAAACTAAAAAGATTCTATACAGCAGAAGAAACAATCAAGGAAGTGAAGAGAAAACCCACCAAATGGGAGAAATCTTCACCAGTGACACATCTGACAGAGACTTCACATCCAGAATATGCAAAGAACTTAAAAAATAATCAAGAAAACAAGTGACCCAATTAAAAGATTGGAAGGATCCAAGCATAGAGTTCTCAAAAGAAGAAATAAAGATATCTGAGAAATATCTTAAAATGTGCCAACATCATTAATAATTAGGAAAATGCTAATTAAAATCACTTTAAGATTTCTTATTACAGCAGGCAGACTGGCTAAGATCAAGATCAAGAGAACAAATGATACCAAATGCTGGAGAGGATGTGGGGAAAGAGGATCACTCATTCACTGCTGATGAGATTGTAAACTCATGCAACCCCTATGCAAAGCAGTCTGAAGGACTCTTAAGAAACTAAAAATGAATCTACAATTTGCCCTGGTTATACCATGCCTTGCCATATATCCAAAGGACTCATCCTATGGCAGAGATGCTTGTATATCCATGTTTGTTGCTGTTCTTTTCACAATAGCTAAGGGATGGAAGCAACCTAAATGTTCTTCAATTGACTACAGGATAGTGAAAATGTGGTACATTTAAACAATGGGAATCTACTCAGGGGTGAAGCAAGATGAAATCATTGCATTTGCAACTAAATGGTTGGAACTAGAAACTGTTATACTAAGTGAGGTAATACAGAATCAGAAAAAAAAGAACATGTATTCTCTCATTTGTGCATCTTAGCACCAAACCCTCATATTCATGAGTCCTGAGTAACTGCAGGATTCCTGAAGAACCAGGGAAGGAACCAGGGAAGTAAAGATATAGAAGGAACCAAGAGAGAAAAATAATCAGAGTCAAGTGTTAGTAAGGGAAAAATAAATAAAAGGAGGGTATATAAATGGAACTGGGAAGGAAGGTTATAGAAGGAGCTTAATAGAGGTAGAGCCTTAGCATTATCAAGGGAGAAATGCAGGAAATAGAAACACTTTAAAGAGGGATGGCATGAAGGGAAGGTTATTAATGGAGCAAGAGACACACACGCACAGAAAGAGAGAGACACAGAGAGATAGAGAGAGAGAGAGAGAGAGAGAGAGAGAGAGAGAGAGAGAGAAAGTCATAAATAACGCTAATGGCTAGTGTGAAATAAGTACTGGAGAGAATCATATTAGCCTGAGAACCTCATGACAAATTCCACATACAATAATACAATATCTCTACAGGAGCCCATGTGCATAGCTGAAGAATACATAACAAGGAACAGTGCCAAACTGGAGAAACCTTCCCTTGAGTGGTTGGCCAGGGTGCTGCAACAGCCTCCCAAAATTACACAGGCTGTTGACACAGCTCTTGATCATCTCCCAGAACTTGAAGTAAGACCTCAATGCTGAAGACAGGGCATACTTCAGAGACCCGATATGGAGCAATGGAATAGGAACTTATTTGGAAGTCAGTTTCCCTGAACCCTAACACTAATAGCTCTGGAAAGCACTATGTAAGTAGCCGAGGGAGAACATCAATCAATGGCCAACATCAGCTTCATGAGGAAATAACCACATCGATGACTGGCACAGTATTCAACACTGGTGCTTTAGGTGATTTTATCTTGGAGCCAATTAACGGCTACTTAATTGGACTTAAAGCTCACTCAGTGGGAGAAAACTCATGTGTGGTACTGTAATCAAATATCCAAATACACATGACTGAAGAGGTCATAGATCTTAGAGAGATCTCCATGGTTGTCACATCCCTAAGCTAATGTTATTTCTAACTAAATGCACAATATATATCCTTATATTTACAGTCAAGTATCCCAGTCACCACTCATCAATGAAGCTTCTTTTGCACCAGAATGAGACTACTACAGAGTACCAGAGCTGGTCACACACAGACATTGTCTGAACTTCCCATACCTAAGCTGCACATTTACAATGTATCTTCTGCACCCAAGGCTCACACCATATAGAACAAGTGATAAAGAAGTCACTAATGAATCTCTTCAGCTCTCAATAGTGAAGCTCCTGCATACAATAAAGTGCCAGTAACACAAAAGTTCACAAATGGTTATATCATGGAGATTAAGAAACTGCAGAGTGTGGGTCCCTACAGGACTCTTTTATTAAACTTTGCTCACTAAATTCTCAGGTACTATTGTGCAAAAAGGGATCAGAAAGTTTGTAAGCCTCAGTCCTCACTGACCATATGAAAATAGAATCCTACAAGACCCTGGGACCCGGAGTTATATGAACCTGCAGCAGTCCTTTCGGCCTGCTCAAGATCCATGCAAACTCAGGCAGACAATAGCACTGCAGGGTACTGGGAAATGGATAGCAGACATCAAACTTTGCCTTAAGAAATATTGGCACTTTGTAACTATTGGGTGAGGATGAGCTTTGTCTTCCTAAAACTAGGGATTCTGGTTACGCTACTAGATTTCAGTGGAGGAACTTGCACTGAAGTCACTAGTGGACACTAACTTAACACATCAGATCTTAACACAGAGTAAAGAATGTGTGGATTCCAGTTGGGGGCCATAAGGGTTAGGGACATAAAGATGATTAAGGCTGATTGAAATGTTCTGTATGAAACACACAATGATTCAATTAAAAAAATGCTTTGAATCTCTGAATCCTTAGAATATTTGATGGTTGTTCCAGTTCTGTTGGTTTCTGAAGGATTTGTCTCCAATTGGAGATGTTCTAAGATCCTTACAATGTGAAATAGAGTTTGAGAAGCAGGCCAGTGGAGCATATACTTTGAGAGCTGGGAACATAGCGCATGGAGTTAGAGCAGCTGAAGTTTAGTTTACATCCCAATCATGATTTCCTTCCTCTCCCTTTAAAATCCTTGTGTTCAGTATGGAGTCACAGTGTTCAGGCCTCTGGATGAAGCTACTCATGTTGTTCTCAGTCTCCCTCGCTTTATTTTACTCTCCCTCGCATTCCTGACCCTACAGATATGTACCATCTGAAATACTTTCTAAGTGTGTATTTCCTACATTTTAAAATTTCCTAAATAGTTAAGTAGCTCCATTCCAACCCACTTTGACAAAATAATGTTCATAACCAAGTCTTATTTAGACAATGATGATTGGATCTAGTTAAAATTCACATGATCAGTAAAGCGCCTTAGGAAAGCTTAGCAAAAAATGCACAGAGGTTAAATGTTACATGACCTGTACTATGCAACAGCTGGGAATACACAATAAAACTTGATACTCTTGCGCACAATGCATTTGCACTAATGAATGGATATGAAGCTCTTCTCTGGCAAGGCTTGGCATTAAACACTCATTAAATTATATCACATATTCAGAGGCACCTCTGTGTTTGGCAAGTAATCTTATGTGTTTTCCACTTATAAAGACTATGAGCTAAAACTCTATAGTGTTTAGTGTAGATTTGATCCTCTTTCTGGGACAGATAATGAGGATATCAAAAACTTTTATTCATCAGCAATCTGTCTACTAAATATGATAACATCAATGATGCTGTCTAAGGATAATTGAGTAGCTAGGTTATATTCATAACAGAAATGTAGCTTAAACCCAAAATACTTTATTTTCCACACAATCATTTTATGTTACTAGCGGAATTTCATTCTAAATGATGTGATCTGTTTAGCAAAAGAAATAATTAGGTAGTAGAAAACAGAAAATATTTCTACTTACTGGACATTTAGAATTTTTTTTTCTGGGTCCATCATAGTAGCTGAGGGACAGAGGGGTTTCATTTGTTTAGTTAATTTGCATTTAATCTAAAGGTACTAAATATATCTTTCTATCTTATATTTTGAAACTTTTCATTAAATTATTCCCCATTGCTACTCCTTGGAATAAACAGTAATGAAAAAAATGTGAAAAATGCAAAGCTTAATTCAGGTTAAATATAAATTGTTTATTGTTCTGCTATTAGTATGAAGACCTATGTTTGGTGGTCTTTAATTCTGTACTAAGTGCAGAATATATTCATGACAATGTGTAAGTGATAGGAAAAAGACACGTCATCCTCTCTAAGAATTAGTAGTGGTATTCATGATAATTATTGCTTGCTATAAAAACCATCTTCTTTTAAGTAAGTTGCCATTAAAATGTTAACCATTGTATTAAAAGAAAGATTATAGAGAAATAACTTTGTTTCTATTTCTTATTAAAGTACAAAATTTTGCAGTCCATACTGATTGGTAAATTTGCTTTTTTACTAACAGTCTTTTTTTCCTACCTTTTCTGATCTTTTCATATTCATCTAAAACCACCTTGTTAGTTTAGACTGTATCACAGCCAAAGAATTTGTTCATAATTACTCATGATTGCAAACCACATTGTGAAAGTTCATTTCACTTGGAATGTCTAACATTCAATGCTTTATATTAGGGATCATTAAAAATTGATGTTACAGTAATTTTTGATATTGTGAGATTTTTAGAGATATATAATATAAAAATTAAGAAATGTTTTTAGAGTTTACCTTATATCAGATGAAACCATCAGAAAATTTTCAGCATAGGACTGATGCATGAATTTTATTTTTGTGTTCTTCAAATAATTTGCTAACAAGGTTGCTATATTGTAGCATTCACCGATGTATTAATATAAAATATTAAATTAGAATATATTATAGAAGATATAGATTAGTAAGAAATTAAGTTTAATTGGAAAAAACTAAATATTTCAATATCTCTGGAAATGGACAATAAAATGCCTCAACATACAGGAAAATAAAATTTAATTGTTTATAAATTTTTCTGGAAACTGAATCATCAGACTTAGTCTAACAGGTGAGAGGAGTTAACTATACAACACTAATAGTTCAATATAAGAGGTTCAAAAATTTGCTATGAATGTGGATCATTTATTTTTCCCCTCTGGTAAGTTCTAGAAGAATGAATAATTCAAGGGACCAAAAAAAAAAAGACATGAAATTCAGGCACTTGAGTGCTTTAAAATTTTCAGATGATAATATTTAAATGAAAGATCAGCACAGCAAACTATCACTATTGCTGAAGTAGTGGAGATTTTATCTTGCAATTATTCAACAACTATCAAATTTTTCCTCATTTCAAGGCAAATGTTTCAAGTATTTCTCCATTTATGACTATGTTTGCTCTGGGTTTGTTCTATGTAGCCTTAATTATGTTCATGTAAATTCCCTCCAGTTCAATTCCCTCTAGACATTTATCATAAAAACATGTTATAGTTTTGATATTAGAGTAATACTGCCTTCATAGAAACAGTGTGAGTTCTCCTGTTTCCATCATTTTGAAAATTTTTTCATGTTTTGCTATTTTTAATTTAAGTGTATGAGTGTTTTGTCTGCATGTATGGAAGTATACTAGTGTCATGTAATGCCCACAGAGGTCAGAAGACATTGTCAGATTCCATGGAACTGGAATTGCAAATGATTGCTAGTGGCCAGGTGGGTGCTGGAAACCAAACCTAGGTCCTCTGCATGCTCTTAACCGCTAAACCATTTCCCCATTCCCATTGAATAATTTGTGTATATATAGTTGTAGATCTTCTTTGAAGGTCTGGTAGAATTCTTTAGTGAATCCATCTGGGTCTGGGCTTTTTTTGGTCTGGAGGTTTGGTATTACTGTGTCAATATTCTTATTTGTATTGTTCTCTTCAAATTATTGATCTTTTCTTGGTTTAACTTTGGTGGTTCTATTAAATATAGAAATATGTCCATTTCTTTTAGATTTTGTCATTTAATACAGTATATGTTCTTAAAGTAGTCACTTATAATGTTCTGGAACTTTTTGGTGTCTGTTGTGATAGCTCCTCTTTTGTCTATGCTTTTGTTGATTTGGATTTGCTGTCTTTCTTTTGGTTAGCTAGGCTTGTTTACTTTTTCAACGAAACAAATCTTAGATTCGTTGATTCTTTGTCTTGTTTTGTTTCCATTTCACTGATGTATGCTCAGATTTTTATTTGCTGTATTATGTTCAGTTTGGATTTTGTTTGTTCTTGATTTTCCAGATTTTCAGTTGTACCATCATATCATTTATTTGTACTCTTTCTGTTTTTTTTTTCCACGTAGATGCTTAGAGGTATAAATTTATTTCTTAGAGCTTCTTTTAATGTGTACCAGTTTTGTTGTGTTGTATTGTCGTCTTCATTTAGTTTCAGGAATACTTTTATTTTTTTTTAGACACATGCAACATTCAGGTGTGCATCTGTGTGTGTGTGTGTGTGTGTGTGTGTGTGTTATTTAAACATATTTTACTAGCATTACTGTCTTTCAGAGGTAACATTATTACACTGAAATATTTTTTATAAGAGAGAATTTGGAAAGGTAATGAATGACTAATTCATAGAAACAATGACAACTTTCACATTATTGTTGGAGCTTCGGAGTACAGTTTTGTCAGTACACAATATTTAAAAATTAGACAAACAGAATTTCAAAATTATATTCTAAGACACTATTACTTATTTTTAGTTTGAGAATTATATGTTTAGTTATAACAATACTTTGTTTCTTTTTTTTTTAATTTCCCAGACTGTGATTTTTATGATTAGCAGTTCAATTAGGGCATAGATGAAGGAATGCCAGGGTTGTAGAAGAGTAACAGAAAAACAATGGAAAACTTCCGGTAATGGAAGAGGTCCAACATCAAGGTCTGCAGACCCAGAACCGTGTGTGGAATAAGGACCACAGCTGGGCAGCAGGGAGGCTGGGAGATCAGTTCTAGAGAATCAATCTTCTCAAGAACCGAATCTTCACATAACAGAAGCCTCCCTGTCTGGATCATCAGAAGGAAAACCTCTGTCATGCACAACCTGGGACCCTCAGAAGTGGCTGTATGAGAAACGTTGTCAGAGAAGACTAAAACTTCTGCCCAACATTAAGAGTTCTCTGTGATCTCCTCTGTTCCATTGTCAGCTTACTGACAGAGGAATGGGAATGTGGAACTGTGTCATTGTAGAGGTTCAAAGCTTCAGGTTCATATGAGGGTACCCTAACTCCAGGTTCAAGCAAGGGGAAAACAACCTCAGCTTACATGGGGAAACCACAGCACAGGTTCATGGGAGAGACCACTGCTGTAGGGCATGGGAGGGAAACATAACTCATTCTCATGGGAGGGCACTCCAATGCAATCTCACAGATTAACTCAGTTTCATGGGAGACGATCAGAGTTCTGGTTTCACAAGAGGGGACCCTGCCTTCAGGTACATTAGAGGGTAGCACAGCTACAGTCTTTAGTTGAGGGGGCCACAATTCTGCCTCATGGGAAGTGACCACAGCTACCTATTGCGGGACTAGACTCCAGTTACCTCTTACAGGGGTGGAACACATATCTAAGTTCTTGGGAGAGGACCACAATTAAGGCTCATGGGGGTGAGGGTACCATAACTCTAACTCAAAAGCGGGCACCCCAGCTCCAGATTCACTAGAGGGGATCACTGTTACAGTTCACAGGAGGTGATCACAACTCAGGCTCATGAGAGGGGATCAACCTTTCACTCAAAGGATGGGTCCTCAGTTACATGTTAGTGATAAGGGACCTGCTCTAGGTTTACAAGGGGGGATCAAGACCCTAGGGTCATGGGAGGGGAATCACAACTCTGGCTCACAGGAAAGGACCGTAACCACAGGTTCACAAGAAGAGGCCACAGCTCCAAATTGAACAGAGAGGCTTGAAATGGAACTCACAAGAGGGGACCAAAACTCTGTCTCCTTAGAGGGCACCACAGTTTCAGGTCCATGGGAGGTGATCACAGCTCAAAATTAATGGGTGGGGAGGCACAACTCTTCCCCCTGTGAAGGAGGGGACCTCGGCTATAGGTACATGAGAAAGGACTATTGTCCCAGATCACACAAAGGAACTCAAACTCCAAGTTCATGGGAGCTGACCTTTGCTGCATTTTCATGGGAGATAACATAGCTACATGTTGATGGGAAGAGATCACAGGGTTTACAGGAGAGGACCACAGATTGGTAACTGGAGGGGATCACAACTCTGGCTCACAGGAAGGGTTCACCACTGTAGCTCACAGGAGAGACCACAGCTCCAGGTTCATAGGAAAGAACCATCATTCCAGGTTCACACGTTGGGACCTTTAGTCTACATTCACTGGAGGGAACATAGTGATGAGACTGGGCTACAGCACCAACTCACAGGAAGGGACTGAGTGACGAGATGGAATCAGAACTCTGACTCGTAGAAAAGGACCACTGCTTAACTCACAGGGAGGGACCCCTGCTTCAGTCTCTCAGGAGAGGACCTCAGGTACAGTTTCAGAGGATGAGATCACAGTTTCAGGTTCAAGAAAGACAATGACAGTTCCAAGGTGGGCCGAAGGAGAGGGCAATGCAGAGGGGGAGATAGTCTTGGTTCAGAGAAAACAAGCAAAAGCTACAGTTCCTGGGATGGGAACTGAACTACAGAGTTATGGAAAAAAAGCATTATTCCAGGATCATGGTAGACCACTAGAGTTCTAGGCTGATAGGAGAAAACAGTACCATGCCAATGTGAAACAACATAGTTACATGCTTATAAGGTTAGGAAAACAGCTCCAGGCTATGGGAAAGCCCAGCTTCAGGTCCACGGGAGGGGAACACAGTTCCAGTCTCAAAGTAGGAAGCACTATGTCAGTTACTGGTTACTGATATTTTTCTAACTCCATTGCTGTGTCAACCAAATATGTTTGTTTTTAAGACAGAGTATTTTTGGCTTCTGTGAAGTAAACAAAGGCAACAGTTACCTGTTGGCTTGAATTTCTTGCTTAAGTGACATTGTTGGAGAAAACCACTTTTCATTTTTGCTCAAAGGCATAGATTGGAGAGTATTTTATTTCTGTTGTTCTTTCATAATAAGGGTTCTAGTTATCTTTTTAGGTAATTTCAGCCCTCACGTCTTTCTGACTGACCAGGGAGACCCTGGGATAATCCATCTTACTCAGAGTTGCACATCTTTGAGAGCCACCACTGCCATCATCCTGTCTCTTCAGTCATTTTTTTTTCCCTCAATTTCTAATTACTTTCTTGCCTGTGTTCAGACTGTCAGTTGGAGGTTGATAATGGCCAGTTGACCATGCGTATGGGGCACAATGTCCAAGCAAGAGAGATATACTGCTGGGGCTTGGCACATTGGTAGCATTTTTTACCATGACTGCTGTTTTGCAGAGAGCTGCAGCTTACGCCACCACAAACACAATATCGGCTCTTCAGACATTTATTTATTTTTCTTTTGGAAAAATTTATTTGCCAAGTGTGGAGGTGCACACCTTTAACTCCAGCACTTGGGACGAAGATGTAGGCGGATCTCTGTGAGTTCCAGGTCAGCCTCGAAGTTCCAGGTCAGTTGGGGCTACAGGGAGAACCTGTCTCAGAAAAAGACTAAAAATATTATTTATTATTTTTATTTTATGTTTATGAGTGCATTGTTTACTTGTATGTAAGTGAATCTATGTTGTGTAATGCCTGCAGAAATCAGAAGAGGGCTTTGGTTTCCCCTGGAACTGTAGTTATGGACGGTTGTTAGCTACCATGTGTATGCTGGGAATTGAACCTGGGTCCTCTGCATGAGCACTGGCTGTTCTTAATTGCTTAGTCATCTTTCCAGTCTCTGATGTTTTCTTTCTAAATTTCTAAGTCCTTTCTTCCTGCAGCAATTTTGTCACTTAGATGATGAGGGTGGTAAACTTCCTACACATGTAGAGCACAATGGCTCCTTCAGGTACACTCTCTAGCAAAAGAGTTGAACCTGCATGCAGCATGGAAGTATGTTCACAAGCACCTCTTAGTTGTAGCTGAAGTCAGTCTCCTGGACCCAAGCTAGGTGGCCAGGGTCCTGGCACTGCATGTCCACCCAACTGGGGGATCTGCATTGTGTATATTGCTTTATTTCCAGAAGTTAGTTCATATAGTTATTAGAGCTGTTAATCATAATCTTTATTGTTTAGTTTTATGATTGAATATATGGAGTCTTTTCAGATTTGATATTTATTGAGATTTCTTTTGTGTGCAATTTGTGATCTGTTTGAAAGAATCTTCTTGGGCTGCTATGTATCTTTGAATGTGTATTCTTTGATTCTTAAGTGATCTATTCTGTAGAATTCTTTTTTGATATTTGATGTTTCTTTGTTTATTCTGTTTATTAATTTTGATCTGTCTCTAGGGTACAGCAGGGTTTTGAAGTCACGTACTATTGTCAGTTGATGTATGTGTCAAGAAGTGTAGTTTTATTGTTTTTATAAAATTAAGTGCACCAGAGTTTGGTGCATATATATTCATGATTGTAATTTTTCTGGCCTAATTATTCCTAATATCAGAATGAAGTGATCTGCTTTTTAAATCTGATTTTAATTATTATTTTCATTTTATGTATATGAATGTATTTCCTGCATGTCTTTACATGCAGCTGTGTTGTGAAATGTCTGTGGAAGTCAGAAGAGGATGTTGGAATTCTCTGGAGCTGAAATTACACTCATTGTTGTTAGCCATTATGTAGGTGCTGGAAATTAAAACTGGGTCCTCTGCAAGAGCAGTCAGTGCTCTTAACCACTGAGACATCTTTCCAGCCACTGAAGTGACCTTATTTATCTTTTCTAGTTAGTTCTAATTTTATGTCTAATATGTCAGAAATTAGAATTACAATACCTTCTTGTTTATTACTGTCATTTTTTTGAAATAATTTTCTACCCTTTTACCCTAAAGTGTTACCTATTCTTTAAAGAAAGATTAGTTTCCTGCAGACAATAGAGAAGTAGATTTTGCATCTTAATACACTGAACTAATCTGTATCTCTTTACTGGGCACTTGAAGCCACTGATGTTTAAAGTTAATGTAAAAAGAAACATGACAATTGGTTACTGTCATTTTATTTTTTGTTGTGTGATTAGTTTTACTTTAAGTTTCTGTAATTATACCTTCAGGTGTTTTCTTTTTTTACCCTTTAGGATATGTTCATTTCATTCTTTGGTGCTTTTTATTGTTTCAAGACTCCCTGTAGGACTTATTTGGTGGATATGAATTCTTTCAGCCTATTTGTACAACGGAAGATTTTTTTTTTCCTTCGACTATGATATACAGCTTTGCTAGGTAGTCTGTGTTGGCATCTATGTTCATTTAGAACTTGTAGTACTTTGCTCCAGGCTCTTGTGTATTTATAGTTTGCATTGAAAAGTCAGCTTTAAATCTAATGATTTTTTCCTTTACATGTAATTTCTTTTTTTCTCTTGCAGCTTTCAGTATTCTCACTTTGTTCTTTATAGTTTATGTTTATACTATGATATGACATGAAATGTTTCTGTTTGGTGTTCTATGTGCTTCTTTTATCTGTATGGATATGTCTTTCCTTAATTAGGGAATTTTCTTTTATAATTCTGCTGTAGATCTAATCAGTGTCATTGATCTGATATTCCTTTCCTTTCTTTATCCCATAGATTTGGTCTTTTCATGGTTTCCTGCATTTCCTGTCTATTTCATTCATATATTTTTAATACCTTTTCATATTCTTTACTTAAATGTTTAAATTCTTCAATTTTACCATCCAGCTTTGACCTTCTGTTTTCCATTTAATTAATTCTGCCCATAAGTTTTTTTTTTCTGTTATCCCTTCAAATTGCCTTACTGAGTTTTTCAATCCTATCTTCATTTCAGATTCAATTTTTTCAATGTTTCTGTATCTTTCCCAAATTCACTTTTCATATCCTGAATTGATTTGTCATTTTATTTACTTGTACATTTATAGTTTCTTGAACTTCTGTCTGGATTTTATTCCAATATCTTTGAGTTCTTTGTGTATTCTTTAGGGCCATTTGATTCTTTGAAAATGCTTATAATTGTACTTTTAAATTCTGTTCCTGGGGGATCCTCTGGGTAATTTTCATTTTAGAATACTTCTATAGGACCAAGAGATTTGTTAGGGACAATGCATTTTGGTTTTTCATATTATTTGTGTTTTTGTACTATGTTCTGATCATATAAATTTCTTTTGTTGCTTATGTGTCTCTGGTAAGAAATTCTAGATTGTGTTTAGTGAATTGAAGTTTGTTTATCTTTTAATGTTGATGTAGCTTGGTTGCTTTCTGGTCTCGTATGAAGAGTTAGGTGGTCTGTTCTTCATGTATTCACATTTGATATTTCATTGAAGTGACCAGATTGTTCCAATCCAGCTACTTGAGAGTTCTCCAGTAGGGCAAAGAACCAATGGGGGCAAAAAGGGATGAATGTGACTAGCTAAGCAGAACAGATTTGAACCCTGGAGAAGCAAACTTAGGGCTGTTTCCAAAGGAGGAAGATTGTGACTTGTTGGGTGGAAGCTGCTTAACTCATGAAGGTAGTAGGGAGTATTTTGAGTTCTCTGTAGCAACAGGTAGAGGCTTAGGCCCAAGAAGAAACTATGGAGATAGGGTGGGATGGTTTTAATTAGCGAAGTACAGTAGATGTGATCCCTGGAGCAGCATGGATGTCCCCAAAGCTGCGACATGGTGGCCCAGTGGGCAGAATCTGATTTGCTACCCTGAATTGTCAGGCATACTTTTACAGTGACTCTGGGAAGGGGCCTAGGCTCCCAAAGGCTGATGTGGACAGGTTGGCCAATTTTAACTAGCTAAGCAGAGTAGATGTGAGCCCTGTTGTGGTGTCTTCATAAGATTATTTTATCCAAAGATATAAAATAACAATCATATAAAGTCTTTTAATGTATAGCTCCCTTTTATCTATTTCCTTTATTTTTAGAAAGTCAGCACATGAAAAATAGCAATTTACTCTGCGTTGCTTTTTAATCCAAACTTACCACATTGCATGAAATCCAAACCTGGACATGGATAACATACAGACTATCTATCTATCTATCTATGATCTGACTATCTATCTATCTATGATCTATCTATCTATCATCTACCTATATTTTATTATCTGTCATCAAAATATTATTAATCCATTTCTATCTATTATGGATTTTTTTGCACAAAATCCATTACATTGTTGACAAATGTCTGTATTTTTCTAAAATTATGGCCTTATGACAATTTTATAAGCTGTAGACTTTCAGGCTGGTGGTTGGAAATCTCAGGAAGCAAAGTGGAGGAGAAGGAAATGAACCAGAAGCAGTATCAGAAAAAATTTGCTGAGCTGATCTAACTCCATAACCAACAAATCTTATTTTTCAGCCTTCCTCGTCACCTTTGGAGTTCTATAAACTTCTGGTCTCTAGGCAGTTTATTCAGAGTTATTGGAGAGACATTCTCTGGCAGACCCTTCCTATATCATACTTCCATCTGTTAGAAATTTTCCTCAATGAGTCAAGTCTGTTAATGTTCTTCCAAAAGTTTCCCGCAAAGGGAATTAGCTCTATTCATGCTCTTTCATTCGTCTTTAAAACTGCTCTAGTGAAATCAAGTGCTACTTTTGAATTGGTGCTTCACCACATTTTAGTCACTATGAAAGGGGCCAGAGAATTTTAGGAGAAAAAATGACTTTCCAATGAATCATTTCCACATACATAAATATTTAATAATTGCAATCTATTTCTGAATATTCATGAATATATTGTGTTGGATTTTGAAATTTCATGTTAGTTTCAAAATATGGTGCAAGAAACCCAGGCAGTATGAAGCCAGATGTGTCTCCTTTTCTTCTAAAAATCTGATTGATCTATGTATTCAAGAACAGAGTTGAGAAGTTATCCCCAAGTGTTTGGCTAGAACATTTTTTTTGGCATAAAAATCTAAATTTGAGAAACACTATTTAAAATTAATGTGTGCCAAAATCATCTATTGAGTTACATTTAAATCAGTTTTAATTTGGATATGACATTGAATGCACTAGACTTGTGGGACATTATATTTCTCTCTTATGATCAGACTTTGTATGTGTATTTGTGTAGGTGTTTGCTTGTATGGTAACAATTGATTATTAATTATTTCTAGAACTATCTCAGATTCTTAGGCTTAACAAACAGCGGTAACAAAGTGGAATACAGAGAACACTAACTAGCCAGATCTTTGCAGATCTTAGGTGTCTGAATTCCTTGCTTAGAAAATGGACAATATATAAGTCTCCGAGCTTAAGTGGCCGACCCTACGCAAGCCAGTTATTTTGTGTGAGGTCTTACAGCTTGTCTAAGGTGGATGAGGATAGAAAAATAAGAGATCTATCTCCGTATTTCTTTGTTGAGTTTTATACACAAAGAACTTTGCCATTTCTCAGCATGAACAGATTCTTCATCCTTTTTATACATAAAATAAAATCACTTCTCTATTCCTCTTTTTCTCCATGGAATACTAGCATTATCTCTTCAAAGAAAGTTAGGAGAGCTGGAACTCTAAATTTTACCACAAACATTTCTCAAAATTTCCCAGTAAATTAAAAGGTATCAACTTTACACATGAATTTTGATAAACTGAATATGTGACCATTACTCCAATATTATAAAACTCCTCTAGGAATTAAAAAAAATCTTTCCATGAAACATATTTAATTTTGCTATGACACTACATGATATTTTGAATAATGAAAACTATATATATATATATATATATATATATATATATATATATATATATAATTTCTGCTTATAAGCCTGAAACTTTCATGGCTCTGCTGGCTTTCCAACCCAATGTATTGCATATCTGATATTGATTCTCACTGTAGTGGTCAGAATAGGTTAGTTGAAGTTGTGGTCTGATAAGCTTAAATCTCAAATGATTAACATAAAAAGTATACACTTGCCCTATGTCGATTTCTCATTATCAGAACTTTATAGATTCAGTGAATTTATGATTATGGGACCCATCACAATATGAACTTCAAGATAATGTTTAAAGGTGGGAGATCACTATGGACAGAAATTAAATAATATGAACTAGAAGTTACATGGTATCACTTACAACTTTCTTATCAAGTCATTTCTATCAAGAAAACAAACAATTTGTATTAATTCCAAGAAAACATTTTTTGGAATTTAAATAATAATAATAATAATATTAAGAACATTAAAATATGAACAGAATGAAAATTATCTCAATAGATAAAATAAAAATTAGATTAATTTCACTATCAATTCATCATTTTAAAATATAATAAAAATATAAGAGAATAAATAAAATTAAGGAAAATGTAGTAAGTGTAAAGTTATATACAAAGTATATGTTAAGCACAACATCATTAAAACCAGGGAACAGAGGGGTATATCTTTAAAAAATATATATAATTATTGAAAGATAAACATCGTGTAAGTGAAGAAAAGCATTGCATCCCTATATTAAAATAATTACATTTTAATATTTTTAATACTTTTAAATTGTTTAAATGCAATCTTATTAAGATAACCTATCATAAATAAAAATAGCAATTCAATATTATTGAGTAAAAGTCTGAAGCCGGGTATGGTGGCACATGCCTTTAATCCCAGTACACAGGAGGCCAGGTCAAGGCAGTCAGATCTCTGTGAGATGGAGGCTAACCTGGTCTATGGAGCCAGGCCCAGGCCACTGGGGTTACAGTGAAACACAGTCTCAAACAGAAAAAAAGAATAAAGAAACAACAATTAAAATAAAATCTGTATCATAGGAAAATTTATTTGCTGAGAATCAAAACTCATTCACAGATATGCAATGCTCTGACAGTTGGCATTGACATAGTACTAGTTAAACTGACCCAATACCCTACTACACAATAGAGAACCAGACCAGAACAGGCATGAGGATTGTTCACAATAGACTTGCACAGCATCAGGGCTTCACTACATTTTTATGAGGGCATTCACATGATGACAAGCACAACTCACTATGGAAAAATTCAATAGTATGTAACATAATTAAAAATTACTCACTAGATAATAAAATACCAAGTCTCAAGAATGTAATATGATTAAAAGCTATTAACTTGATAATAAAATATCTAAAAATACCTAAATAGTAGAGGTAAAAATTAAAGAATATGACATATAAAATGATGTTAGGAAAATAATTTTAAAAACGTACATAGGTTAATAATTCAAAATAAAGCCAGATAATTTTTTTGCTAAAATTCAGAACTTCTGCTCACCTACAAGAGAAAAATATAAAATCAGAGACAATCTTGGAGGTAATATTTTTGAAAATACATGATTAAAAATTATGTCCCTTTCATAAATTCATATGAGGGGAAAATTGAAAAGCAGAACTTAGATAGCAGAAATTTCACTGCAGAACCTGCATATGTTATGAATACATGTCTGGAAAAATGATAGGTTTGCTATTAATTAAAAATGCAATGAAATATAATGTACTATCATTGTCAAAAATTAAGATATGATTTTATATTACATAATATTGTGTTAGGATGTATCTCTAAAGAATCATCTTACACTGCTGCGTAAAAGATAAATAGAATAATTACTATGCAAGATAACTTTATATAGTTGACTTGTCACGTACCCAACATTATAGAAATTTACATATGCACTCGAAAAAATGTCCAATAACATTTATACCATCATTATTTTGATTGCAATTTTTTTTTAAAAAGTAAAATCTGGAGGCAACAACCAAATGCCTAAGAGTGAAGAATGAAAGGATGAAGTATGTAAATGAATAAAAAATATAGATTCAACACTACAGCATACTGCTTGAAAAGGACTGTCTGTATTAATATTTAGAACACTGATTTTTTTTTCCCTAAATCAAGTCAGGCTACATTAAGTTCATATTACATTCACATTGCTGTTATTACATTGGTATAACACTAAGGGTTTAAAAATTCCAGTCTTATTGAACACTTGCAAGACTGAAATCTGAAATGAGCTTCATTGGACTGGCAACCAGCATGTCCACTGGGCTGTATTCTCTGAAACCGCAGCTGAAAATTCATATTTTTGTCTTTTCTTCTTCTATGTCGTGTTAGGTTTCCCTGGTTCATGTGGTCTTTTCATTTTCAAGCAATCATATCACTTTGACTTCTACCTTTGTCATGTTTTCTCTGCCTGTCAGTAATTCTTCCCTTATGTTTAAAGACTTGTATTAATGGCTTTGGGCTCACCTGATACTTTACATTTCCTTATTATCATTCTTAATTTGATTTGCTAATTAATATCCTTTGACTTTGTAATATAACATATTCACAAATCCCAAGAGTTGCTACATGATATCTTGGGGAAGGTATTTTGCTCCTATAACACAGTTTTATAAAACTTCATAACAAAAAGATAGGAATATATATTTCACTAAAAGTACTTGTGCATAGCAAGTATTGGAAGAGAACGAGGGCATATTAGCCACCAACATGAGTGTCAGGGTTATATTTGTGGGTAAGGAAGAGTGAGTGGTATTGAAAGAATATTTAAGTGATTAATACGTAAATGATAAGCAGTTTCTTGTGTTGTGTGAGTGGTACATTAAGATTTAATTATTTAATAATGTAAAATATTGATCTATTTTCAAAAATACGTAGTTGGGGAAATATAAATATAAAACTACATACAAAAATTTTTTAATTAACTCATATATTATCTGAATCAAATGAAGAAAAAATCCTATTCAAAAGGCTTGAAAGTGAACCACAGTGCTCCACTATGGATCCTATTGCTCAGTAATCCCATTGCTCTACTATAAATGAAGTATATACATATACTAACTAGAAAAAATAAGTTTTAAATAAGTCAATAGTTAACCTTATTTCATTTTTGTTTAGTCCCTAAAGTGACTAATGGTTAATACGTTTGATGTTCAAGATAGTTGATATTTTTATTTTACAATTTCAGTGACAACATATCATCAGTTTATGTTGTTTTCTCCAATTACTCATCACAATTGTCTGTGGGAATATTATAAAATAATATTTAGACTTGAGGCTGGATGGGTTAGTAGTTAAGAGCATAGGCTACTTTTCCAGAGAACCTAGTTCAGTTCCCAGCACCCATATGGCAGATAACGACCTATTTATTCCTGGGGATATGAAGCCTTAGTCTGGCCTATGGAGGGATTGTATAACATGGGTGCATGTACATACATTCCAGCAAAACATTCAACACAAAAACAAATATAAGTAAATAATATCTGAGTTTATCTAATTAATTTTTATCATTTAAATCCAATACTGCTTTGTAATTGGACTTGTGTATTTGGAAACCAAGAAATATAAGTAGTTATAAAAAGTTTAATTGGGCCCTATAGCCTTTTTCTGTTTATACACTTGAAAGATGTTTCCCAAAAGTAGAATTAAAATTTCTTTTGCATATATTCTGTAGTTCTAAGCCAAGTGAATACCCAATAATAAAAATAAAGATTACATGCCAAATTAAAATTTTACCAGAGTATCTGAACATTTTAACAAACAAAATTCCTGGAATAAAAGTGAAACAACTCCCATTGCTTAGATTTTGAAGACAAATAAATAAAAGCACTGGATATTATTCCAGAACACCTGTTTTTGGAATTCCAACACCCACATGTGGCTGACACATGTCGGCAAATACAGTTCCAACGAATCTGACCACCCTCTTCTGTCCTCTATGGGCCCTCCTAAGTAACACAGATGTACTTCCACACATTCAGGCATAACACTTAAACACATAAAATAAAAATAAGTAGATTATAAGAAAAAAAGATGAGGTCAAGAATAAATAATGAATATGAGATTAAAATACATAAATACAAAATATATAAATATTAAATATCATTTAATACATATTTATATTGCATCTGGAGACCAAATCGACAACCTTGTTCATGTGAAGCAAATGCTCAACCACTGAGCCATATTCATAGTCAGGATTAATGTAGGGAAAGTTACATTCACATAGATGTAATATAATCCATATCATATTTTCATAGTAACTAATGTGTTTCTGCTCTAAGTAGTCTGTCATTCCTTTGCTCAGTTTAAACTATTTACTAAGAAAGCTTTAAACCTGTAACAAGTCTATTTGTTTACATAATTGGATTTTCAAAAAGTTGCAAGGATATATCATTTGGATATTTTTCTCTCTGTACATTCATTTGTGTCTCTATGTTAACATATCACATTAAGTTTATTATTTGAATTTACATATTGAATCCTTCAAGCAACTTGTAAAGTGTTAAAGACATGGAAATTCCCAGATATTTTCATTTTCATGCCTAGCATACTAAAATAATGTAAGATACTCAAGAAAAGTAAATTTTTTCTGAATGATTCACAATGGTAACTGTTACATAAATATAATGACATATATAATGAAAATATCATAATCATTATATATTTAGATATGAGTTATGGCCTATGAACATTATCCAGTAACCTCAGTTTTTCATAATAGTAGGGTCAAGTCCATGACATTTCATGACAATATATATTGTCACAGTAAATGAAGTATAAAAGCCTTTCTAGTGAAAGAATTATAGAATTGAAGGTTTTTCTTTACTGTTCTAACTTTAATATTCTCAGCTTAACTAAGCATAGAAATTAAAAACACAATGAGTTACATCATAACAAATATCAACATAATCACTCTAAGTATTGCTCCACTGATTTTTTGTTAGCGTTCTACAGTGCAAATACAAAATAGAATTAGGTTCAATAATCAATTATTTGCATAATATGATAATCAGTTTGAAGTTTTTGTTTAAAATGCAATTTGAATTTCATCTCCTCTCTAAAACATGCTCTTCTTGCATAAGTTAGTATTACTGGATTTTAAATTCCTTCACTAATATTTTACTATAAAGTTGGTGTACAGTTATCATAGAGTTTGTACTGTCCTGTCCATTGTTTGTGTAATTTGTTCAGTATTTTTTGTTTGTTTATAAATTATACCTAGATTTTTAAGTATCAAAAAAGTTATATTTTAAGAATTTGGGTGGTCTGTAGAGATAACTCAGCAGTTAGGAGCACTAGCTGCTCTTCCAGAGGATCCAGGTTTGACTCTCAGCAACCACATGATGGCTAGCAACCATCCATAACTCCAGTTTCAAGAGATCACATACCATCTTCTGGCATCTATGGTCTTTTCATGACAAGAGTGCACTTACAATTATGCAGGCTCAATAATCATACACATAAAATAAAAACAAATCAAAATATTAATTACAAATAAAATTTCAAAATGGACCATAGATCTGAACAAAGATATCTCAAAACCAGAAATTAATACTATAAAATAAAAATAAATAAAAATTATTTTACATTAGTTCACTAAAGGTAGTTCCTAGAATAGTACAAACATTTGTTTATCAGATGGATGCTGAATAACTGTTCAGCAATCTTAGAACATCTATTCTAGGAGATATCCACAAGTTACAGAAAATTTTCAGCTCTTCTAGTTGGTTCTAGAATTCTTTTGAATATCTAGAGAAATGCAAATGTGTGTCTATGAGACAGATTTTCAAATTGGAATTGATGCTTTGATCACTGCTGAAAAGGAATGATTATTGAACAAAATTCCCTTAGGAAATTAAAATTTAAATAGAGATTCCTAGTTTCTTGCTATGAAAGAGCATCTGCTACTGGAATTGCACTTTTGCTATAAACAACTACAAAAGTAGATAAAGTAAAGAAGCATTAATTGTTCAATGACAACAAAGGGCTATGAAAATACAACTGGAAAGCCTGAAGTGACTACCACATTCATACCAGGTTCTTCCAGAGGCCATTTTCCCAAACCTTCATAGACTAGTGCCTGCAAATAAAGAGTTATCTTGTGACTCAAAAAAAAAAAAAAAGTTTTGGCTTCAATCAAGATTAAAATTCAGGTTTGACAGGGTGCTGGAATTTTGCAGGAACAAGTGAAACTAGAGCAGCCAATGCACAGAGTGAGATTCTATTTGAAGTTATCTACTTAAGGGACAAGAGATGAGGCAGATTCCAAAAGTTCCATATTAGTGAACACCTCAGTTACTGAGGTATGTCCCAGTAAAGTCATATTTACATCTTGAACTAAGGAAAAAGAAATTCTGCTTCAACAAAAAAAAAAAAAGAAAGAAAGAAAGAAAGAAAGAAAAAGTCCCACATAGTAAATGGTTACCAGAATAAATCTCTAAGTACTTTAAACATAGGTGATTTCAGATCACTCTACAATGTTATTCTTACAAAATTCTTTCAAAAATTAAAATATTCATAAATAAATAGGTGAAAGACAACATTAAAGAATATCTTGCAATTAAAGGAAATTATTTTCTATAGTTAGTCTATACTATATTTATGGAAAAGGAATTTAAAATAGTTATTCCAGTTACATGAAATGATTTTGCTGAACCTGGAACAAACAGAGACATGGATAATCCTGGAAAAACTAAAACCTGAGAGCCAAGATGTATGTGTTAGCTATCAGTATTTAAAATGAGACATATATTGCTTTATAAACATGAAACAATGAATTATTTATACTTATCTGAAATTATAAAAATTTATTCACAAAAATAAATAAAATATAGCTAAAATAATCCTGTACTGACACTCTATCCCCCTTCTAGCCATGCTTGCTCCTGCACTTTCTGCCTCAGCTCTCTGAATTACCCTCTTAGTCCAAACCCTGTCTACTGTGTCTTGATCCCCAGGAACCAGACTAATTATATTCACCAGCTATAAGGACCAGATATACTCAGTTGCTTGGTTTGGTTGAACCTCCACAGGCTTTACCTACCCCTTCATGGTCCCTGGTGTCCTGAGACCTGCCCACTATTCTGGTAGGACAGTCCCCATTCATTGCCTTGATTCCCCTGTATTCTGAGAAGTTATCCACCCACTTTGCACTCTGTCCACCTTCAAGACTTGGGCCAAGGCCCACTCCTGCCCTACCCTCCACAAATCTCTGGACCAACCTCCTAACCTAGACCCTGTTCACCATGTCTGGATCCCCTGCACTCAAAATAAACACATTCAGGGCCCACATCCACCCTGCCTAGTTTGCTTGACCTTCTTCAGGGTCTTTCCTGCTAAAGACCAACCTATAAACCAGAGAGAACATGAAGCACTCATCAGCTATCTAATTGTACATGAGTAGAAAACAACCAAGTTACATCAATAATAGAGCGAAATTTCTGCTAAGCAAGGTGGAAGAGAATTTCCGATTGGACACACAACAAACAAAAGACATCCTAATGTACAAAAGGCAACACAAAAACACAGATGAACACTATGAAAAACAAAGTTGATATTTCTCTAACAAAACCCGTCAGTCCTACAGAAGTATATACAACAAGATTCAGCCTGAGGAACCTCATGATGCAGAATTTAAAAAAAAATTATACACATAATCAAACAGCTTAAAGAGCATACAGAAAAAGAACTCAAAAAGGATAGGTATAGTCTTGTGATGGAAGCTCAAGAAAATACAAATATACAGCTGAATAAAATAACAAAAATAATTCAGGCCTTGAAATGTGAATTTGCAAAAGAGATAGGAATATTGGAAAAATCCCTAACTGAAATGAAGATGGAATTGAAAATCTGATTAATTCAAATTGAAACAGGAGGAGAAAGGCTCACAAACAGAGTGAATGAAATGGAAACAGAATATCAAGACTAGATGATAAAACTGAAATATTGGACTCCCCGTGAAAAGAATAAGAAAAATTAAAAGAAAAACAGGAATAAAATATGCAGGAAATGTAGGGCACCATGAAAATACCAAATCTGTATATCACAGGCATACATGAAGGAGAATTTCAGTTGAATGGCATCGGCCAGATCTTCAACAGGATTGTAGACTAAAACTTGTCTAAATTAAGGAAGGACATACCTATACAGATGGAAGAAGCACATAAAATGCCTTCTTAAGCAAAACCAGAACAGAAACTCCCCATGGCATATCAAAGTAAAAATGCTAAATGTACAGAATAGGAGAGGGTGCTGAACGCTGCTGGAGAAAACGAGAAAGGAAAACCCATCAGGTTTACAACTGGCAGCACTACAAGACTAGAAAACACAGGCTAAACCTCACTTAGTAATAGCAAGTGACTTCAATTAAGCACAGGACAACAGGACAAAGAATAAACAGAGAGATATCTGAAGTAAATGATATTTTACATTAAATGAATCTAACAGGCATATACAGACTATTCCACCCAAGCACCAAAGAATACATTTTCTTCCAAATATATTCTTGCAAGTTTCTTTAAAATTGACTACATGCTAATGCACAGAGAAACCTCAACAAATATAAAAAATGAAATAATTTCATGCATTCTATCAAACCATAATGCAGTAAAGCTAATAATCAACAGCAAAAGAAGCTATAATAACTACATGAAGGCATGAAGATTAAACATTATGTTCCTGAATAACTAATGGGTCAAAGAAGAAATTAAGAAAGAAGTAAAATTATTCCTATAGCTATTTGTAAAGGATAATATAACATAACAAAATGTCAGAGACACTTTAAAAGCAGTTCTAAGAAGGAACTTCATAGCTCTAAGTGCCTATATAAAAATTAAAAAGAGCATATTGAAAGGACTTAGCAGTACAACTCAAAATCCCAGAAAGGCAAGAACAATCAAATTCAAATCAAGTAGATGAGAACAAATAATAACAACAACAACAACAAAAAAATCAGAGCAGAAATAAATGACATAGAAACAAAGAAAACCATATAAACAATCAGTGAGTCTATGAGCTGACTCTTTTAAAAGTTAATAAGATAGACACTTAGCCCAAATAACCAAAGGAAAGAAAGAGCAAATATAAATGAAATAAATTATAAATGAAAAGGAAAACATTATAGCAGACACCAAAATATTCCAAAACATTATAAGTAAATACTTTAAAAACCTATATTCTATTTATTTAAAATAATTAGATAAATTTCTAAATTTATGTGAACAACTAAAGTCAAGCCAAGAAGAGATCAACAGAATAAACAGATCCATAGCAAATAAGGAAGTTGAAACAGTGACACAAAAACTCCCAACTAAAATAATCCCAGGTCCAAATGGATTTGCAAAAGTATTCTATGAGACAGTCTAAGAAAATCTACAACAAATACTTCTGAAATTATTCAAAAAGAAATAGAGGGAGAAATCTGAATCTCCTTTTATAATCTCCTTTAATACCCAAACTATATAAGACATAGTGACAACAAAGAAAGATATAGGCCCATGTCTTTTTTCTTCTTTCTTTCTTTCTTTCATTTTTTTTGTCTTTTTGAGACAGGGTTTTCCTGTAGCCCCAGCTGGCCTTGAACTCAAAATGTAGACCAGCTGGCCTTGAACTCATAGTGATACAACTGCCTTTGATCTCCAGTGCCGGGATTAAAGGTGTGCACCACCATGCGAGGCTCAGGTCCATATCCATATTGAACATAGATGAAAACATTCTCATGCATACAAATACACATCAAAAAGATCAGGTATAAAGATGTATAATATTGATTGAAATATTCTGTGTGAAATATTCAATGATTCAATTTAAAAAATTGAAAACAATGGATCATCTACCTCTATAAAGTCACCTTTATACCAGAGACAAGGGGATGATTCAATATATGTAAGTCAATAAATGTAACAAATCACATAAATGAACTTGAAGAGAAAATCAAATGGTCATCTCATTAGATACAAAGAAGGCCTTTGACAAAATCCAACGTGCAATCATAGCGGGAATTGAACTGGAGTGAACATACCTCAACATAATTAAAGGAATATATAACGAAGGCACAGCTTAAATTTTTCAAAATGGAGAAAAACTGGAAGCATTCCAATTAAAATCAAGAAAATGGCAGGACTGTCCACTATCTCCTCTCCTCTTCAAGACAGTGCTTGAAACATGCTAGAGCAATAAAAAAGTATGAATTAAAGGAGTACTAACTGGAAAAGAAGAGGTCAATTTATCAGTATTTGTGAATGATATGATACATGAAAGAGATTTCAGAAATTCCAGCAGAACTTTTCCAGAAATGATTAATACATTTAGCAAAGTGGTAGGTTACAAAATCAATTTACAAAAATTAGAAACATTTTTATATACCAAGAACAAGGTATATCAAGAAGAAGGATTCATGAATACTTTCTAATTCACAAGTCTCTAAAATATTTAGAAATAAATCTAATTAAAGACATTAATGATCCCTACAATGAAAAATGTATATCCTTGAAGACAGAGTTAGAGGACTAAAGCAGGAGATGGAAGGAATTCCCATGCTCATGGGACTGGTAGAATTAATATTATGAAAATGACCATCCTACCAAAAGAAATCTATAGATTTAATTCAGTGTCAATCAAAATCCCCATTACATTCTTCACAGAACTAGAAAAAAATTCTAAAATTCATAAGGAATCGCAAATGATCTTAGAAAGCAAAAGCAATATTGACTAAATATAGCCCGACTAAGGGTTGGGGACAGGGTACCTTACCAGACCTCAAACAATTTTGCAGAGCTACAGTAATAAAAACAACATGGTACTGGCACAAAAACTTACACATAGATCAGTAGATCATAACAGAACACCAAAATATTAGTTCTTGCAATTTCAGCCACCTGATATTTGATAAAGTTGCAAACAACACACAATGGAAGAAAGCATCTTCAACAAAAGGTGCTGGCACAATGTATCTCCACTTGTGGAAGAATGAAATTAGACCCTTCCATTCACCCTTCTCAAAAGAACACTATAAATGGATCAAAGATCTCAATATAAAACCTGAAACTCTGAAACTGCTAGAAGAAAACATAGGCAGTTCCCTACAAGATACAGATGTAGCAAAGGTCTTTCTAAATTGGACACCAGTTACTCAGGCATTAAGGTTAATAATTGACTTCATTAAACTAAAAAAAAAAAATTTTAAAAAAAATTAAAAATACTTCTGTACCACAAAAGAAACCACCCAGAAAGTGAAGCAAAACTATCTATTGTGTAGCAATGGCAGTTCTGTCTAACCAGTAATCGACAGCTATCTAATTAGACTTAAAGCCAATGAAAGGAAACTCATGAGTGGTACTGCAACTACAGCCGAATACGTATGGCTAGAGGGATAGCAGATCCTGCAGATAACTTTATCTCTGAAATATCTGTAGACAAAGGAAATGTCTTACTGTATCCTATATATGGATCCTTTCATTTGCAAACAATAATACCATATACCACTCATCAAAGAAGCTTATATTTGCAATAAATAGAGGCTATTACAGAGCTCCACAACTAGTCACACACAGATTATATTTCTGAGAGATATCCAGTCCTTAATGAAACATTCATTCCTAAGGTTCATTAACATAGTGGAACAAGAGGGTAGAGAGAATACTAATACATCCCTCAACTATCACCAGTGAAACATGCTCATGCAACAGACTGTGCTGCACACAGAAAGGAACAATTAAAAATGTTTTAGAGAATAAAAGACTGTGTAGTTTGTGACCCTGGATAGGACGCCTTTATTAAACCTCACCTACCCATGGCTCAGGGATCATTATGGAAGAGAGCATGGAGAGATTCTGATAGCCATGGTTGGTGCATGAACATAAGGAAACTGAGACTTTCAAGCTTCTGGGAACTTGCTTATATGAACTTGCAACAATGTCGACAGCATGCACAGGAAGCATGATGATTGGATCAGACAAAATCCTATGCATTTAACAGGAGAAAAGCTAGCAGGCCACAGTCTCACTCAAGGAACTATTGGCAACTGGTTACTACAGGGTTAGGGAGACTTGATCTTATTTAAGGGAGAGATGCTAGATAGGCTGACTAGGTTCCAGTGGATGAACTTGCACTGAATGATGGATAGTAAAGCATGACCAATAGGAATTAACATATCTGACAGAATGTATGAAATGGGGGAGGGGATCATTATGGTAGATGGGGCAGGGTGGCAGAACTTGACTAAAATTTATTTTATGAAATGCACAAATCTCTAAAAAATATACATTAAAAATCTAATACTTTCAGGATTGTAACCTACACGATATAATATACAATATGTGAGATTAGGGTATATCACACATATTGGGGGAATACTAATTTTATATTTTCTATCATGTAGAATGATAAGACTAGTATAATTATACTATACATTTCCTCAAACATTTATTGTTACTTTATATGGAGTATGTTTAAATTCCTCTCTACTGTATTTTGAAATTTATACATTATTCTTCTCACTAATCACAAAATCTCTTGATTTTTCTTATTCCCTAATATTCCTATGTTCAGATACTAGTTTTTCTACTCTTCCTAAATCTTATATATGCCAGTCCCTAAAATCCCCAGATAATATAACACAAAAAAGTGTAAATAAATGTGAAGAAAGTATAAACTCTAAAATTGATTAAAAGACAAAATCAAATTAATGATGTAGTTTGGAAATCAGAGAAAAACATAAATGAAGAACAGAGAGAAAAATGGTGAACAAATTATATAATTATATCACAAATTATATTAAATATAAGTGCATCTAATAACAGAATCAAAAGACAGAGACTGAAAATAGTAAAGCAAAATATGTGAAAAAGTTCTTTATATATCCTCGTGTAAAACTTAAGAAGATCATCATATTCTAGATAACATATTAGGAAAAGGAAATACATACACATATTTATACCAAAAATAATTAAATTTGAAAAAATCATACTGCTGATAACAAAATTGTGATTGAATAAGTATAAATATGTAAATTCCCAGAAAGAAAAAACATAATTTAGAAAGATATTATCCAACAAAGTCACTTTTAAGTATATGTAGTAACAAATGTGCAAAATGTAAAAGTAGAATTGTAACATAAATATTTGCACATCTCCCCAATAAAATATAAGTGAACATATATTCTATTTTTCTGAAATATTTAATTTTTGGAAAAATATATTTAATTTGAATTTTGAGCAATATTTCAAGAGATTTTGCTTATAGTTATTTAGTATTCTGTTTAAAAGAATATACTCTTAAGTAGGCAATAATTACAATTCTACTAAAAGCCTCAACGTTTTAAACTTTATTCATAAATGTATTCCAAGAATGCCACTCTCTCCCAGATTGCACTTTTGATAGAATAGAGAAAAATTAATAACTTGCATGAGATCAGAGATCATTTATATCAGCTCATTATCATGAGTGTACTGTTGGTGGAACACGGCAAAAAAAAAAGCTCACCATTCATCAGAGAAGTTTCTTATGCAGGGAGTCTAGTACAGAGTACCACAACTGGTCACACACAGATGGTGCCTATGAATTGCCGGTCCCTAAGCAGCACATCTACAATGCAACTTCTACTCCTAAGGCTCATGCAACATAGAACAAGGGATAAAGAAGACATTGATGAATCTCTCAACTCTCATTAATGAAGTTTCCTCGTGCAATAGAGGGCCAGTAACACAAAATGTCACAAATGGCCAAAGCATGTAAATTAGAGGAGTCTTCAGAATGTGGGTCCCTTAACATGCCTCCTATATTAAGTTTTACTTACCCGGGGCTCTGGGACCATTGTAAAAGAGAGTCAATGAGATTGTAAGAGACACTGAGTGGTGCATGACCTTATGGAAATAGAATTGTACAAGCTCCTGAGATCCTGTTCATATGAGCCTACAGCAATGGTGTCAGCATGCTCATGACCCATGCAAACTCAAGCAGACAAAAACCTAGCATGGAACTGAGGAGATGGGTAGAGAATGGGTAGAAGACCCCAATTTTTGCTGAAGGAATCCTGGCAACTGATTTCTGTCATATGAGGATGAGGTAGTCTTCCTAAAATAAGGAACTCCAGATAGGCTGGCTAGGTTTCAGTGGATGAACTTGCACTGAGGAATGTTTGAGGATTCTGACTTAGCACAATAGACATTAACTCAGATGAAAGAATGTATGGATTCCAGTTGTTGGGCTATGAGAGGGCACCAGTGGGGAAGGGGTTATAAAGACAAATAACATCAATTGAGATGTCCCATATGAAATACATAACGATTCAATAAAAATAAATTTTAAAAATCATCAAAAAGTACTTGAATAGGTAAACAAATCTCTTAATCAATAAAGAGGTTTCATGAGCTTTTTAACATCTCAAGCAATCAGATCTTTTTAAAGTGTGTGAATGTAGCTATAAATACATAATATGCAAATATAACAAACTACAAGAATACAAATTATCCACTAAAAGCAATAGGCAAAAATGTTTATCTAGCCTGAAGTTATGCTCAAAGAGAAACTTAATAACCTGACAGGAAAATAGACTAGTTAATAGGAGTACATGTAAAACCAATGCTTAATTGAGTTATATTCCATAGAGAGTTACGTGCTTCCAAATTAGCTGTTGAAAAGATGAAGTGCTTACTATGCAATTATTATGCTGCTATTTACATCATGATACCTAAGTATGTGGCAGCATCAAAATAATATGCATGAATATATTATGTATATTAGTATAATTATAAATCTAACCAGTCATTTATGGAGAAATTCAGACAACACTGAACTATGACACTATTTAAAACATTCCAAGGTCAATGATGTCAAGAATATGTTTCTACTTAAGAGAATCTGAGCATTACAAAATTTGTTCAGTCTACAAATTTAGAATAAAGAATGTAAAGCATACCTATAATATAAATATATAATATGTTTTTATTCTTTTGTACTAAAGAATCCAGTTTCTCTCAATATTATTTTCTATGTTTGTTTGAAATTTTGTTAATTAAGCAGACCACTACCACCACCAACAGCAACAGCAGGAAAATTATAACTTTCTTCCTTGTATTATAAATTCTTGATTTCATAATAAGACAACAAAATTGTATTGAGGGGTTGCTGTATAATGGTTGGATATATCTTTTAAGATGTTGGTAAAGTTTGTGGAAAATAAATTTCTGGACTTGTTAGACAGCAGATGGAGAATTTCTTATCTGTGAAATAGAGATTAAATAATGTTCAGTGAACAGAATGCATCACACCCAGCAACTGAGACCTTTCCACAAAGTCATTTTAAGTAATTAATAACATATCCATTTCAAGAGAATGAACTTTGAAACCAGATTGCAATGTTTCATTTCCAGACTACTTCATTAATTATCTCTATGACCTTGGGCAATTCATACAAATTTAATATTAGTTGTACAACTTAAGAGTGTCAGTGTAACAATGCATATACATACCGTGTAATGATTAAATCAACATATTTCCATATCTTTAAACTTAAAGAATTGCTTAACAATTAATATTCGCACATATTTACAAAGTACAGTGTGATACTTCAATATGTCTACAATGTGCATTGATCAAATATGGGTGACCAACAATTCTATCTTCTTATCCCTATTTATCTTTTATCAACTTTGTGTTCAGTATCTTGAAGCTCTTTAATTCTGTTTATATATTGAATGGAATATGCTATTTTGAACTACAATCATTTTGTGTTTTTGAACACTAGAACTCATTGTTTCTTGGTGTTTCAGAATTCTAAATGATTTCACTTCCAAAATATTAAGTGATAATTACATTAAACTACTCCAAATAGTTGACATGCAAACTCAGATTATATAGTGAAAGATGCCTATGTTCATAACAAGTGGGATTAATAAAGATATGAGATACTATATATGGTACAAATAGGTTATACAGCAAAAATGTTCTGCTGAGCAAAAACAAAAAATCACTCTACATTTTCATGGTCCATGGTAATACAGAAAATGCATATGTATGTGAAAAGCTTATGAAGTACTATGCTTTATTGTCAACATTTTTAATAAATATGATAGTAGTGTATAATAGGCTTTTCTAATCATATCTGAAGTTTTGTGCATAGTAATAGAGGTCTCATTTACCATGAAGAAGGGAAAACTATAAAAACCACATATAATATTTGAAAACCAACTAGAGATTTTTTAATTTGTGTGTGTGGGGGGTGTAAATGTGCATATTTGTTTAAAATGACTGCGCCTATGTGTGTAGGTACAGAGGGCAGAAGATGACATTGTATATATACTCAAATCAATCCAACACTACTGTCATAATTTTTGACAGAGAGCAAGAGACCCTTACTGAAACTGGAGCTTGTCATTTATGTTAGACTTACTTGCCAGGAATCCCCAGGATCTACTTGTCTCTGTCTTCTCAAGCTTGGGTTACAGATGTATATTTGGGGTGCAGCCTCTTGGAAGCGTCATGATTCCACAGCTACTTTTACCCTAGGAATCATCTTCCCATCCCTAAGTAGAAAACTACTTTGCATTCCTTCATTCTACCTATCTTTGTAAATTAGGATGATTCATATTCATACTTCCACCTTGGAATCTAGTAAAACTGTAGTTTTACCAGGAAACTTGCTTGAAAACCTTTGTACACTGTTAACTCAGTGAATGACAGCTGTAAAACTAATGCACTTTTTATTGTACAGCAGCACTATAATTCAGAATTCCTTGGTCTTTTTCCTCTCTCATGGTTCTCTGCCTACTGCTTCACTTTCCTACATGCATGTGGCTTGAAAACTGTCTTTATTGTTTTCCTGCCTACTTCTATACTGTGCCATCCACTATATTTTATTTACTTGTTTATATTAAAATATTTTTATTGATTTTTAGAATATCATACCATGTAGTTTAATTATATTCACACTGTCCATATCCTCTCAGGGCTACCATATCCTTCCTGCCCCCATTTTGTGTATTTTTTATGTTTTAGTCCACGCAGTTCAGTTTGTGTTCCCCAAATAATCTTGAGGGCAGGGCTATCCAAAGGAACATTGTCAACTCATCTGGAGTCAAATCCTTAAAGAGAATGGATTCTCAGTCTCCTTGAAGCTAAGAATTGCTAAAATCTCCTCACCTAGGGGTGGAATATCGTGTCCACATTACTTCTCTCTGCTGGAATGTTGCATGTGTTACGCTTCTGTTTGTCTTATGCATGCTGTCACAACCACTATGAGTTCATATCTGCAACAGCCTTGTTGTATCCAGAAATTACTGTTTTGTGGTAGTCATTCTGTGTTCTCTTAGCAGAGTAATATAAAGAGGATCTACTACAGGTCATTGACCTGTCTTGTCAAAGGTTCTTGACCAGATAATGATGTCTTGTGAAACTGGTTTTAAATAAAATCTGAAAGATTTGGTTGTTCCCGTAAAATTTTTGGTATTTTTGCAACAGTGTATATAACTTGTGAGGCCATTCTTTACAGTAACTTTTCAGAGTTCACATTGGGTAAAACTCATTATGTTTCTACCCCAATAGTACAAAGACCATGGTCCAGCACTAAGAATGGTAATCAGTAGGGATGAAACTTCCAAATCAGTGTTGTCTTAACTTTTATATCCAACAAATCAAGTATACATCTTTTTCATAAATATGGTCCATTTTGTTTTAGACATGTCTCCCTGAAGCTCCAACAAACATGAAACTCATAATGTAGATCAAGTTGACCTGTCTCACAGAGATCCATCTGCCTGTGCCACTGTGTACTGTGATTAAACCCATATATCACCATGTTCAGCTGGCAATAGGGTTCTTAAAACCAATTTGAATTGGAGGCTGACCAAGAGTAATGGAAATATCCACTATTCTTTAAGAGTCTCTGGCCTACAACTCAAAAAGTGGTTGCCTATTACTGGCATTGAGCTTTTTATGTGTTAGCCTATGGGTGTCTGGTAGGGCCACAACCCTTCATTATAGGATAACTCCATTTAAAATATTCTTATATGCATACACACACAGACACACACACACATATATGTGTATATATATATATATATATATATGATTGTCAAAATAGTATGGTTCTATATGAGTTTTTTAAAGGACTTCCGGTGTTTGAAATCTATCCCGCACTGCCTCCTCTACCATGTCCTCCATCCCCACCACATTCAACCCTTCCTGTCTCACTATTCCCCCTGCACATTTTATATCCATGTCCTCCATCCCCACCACACTCAACCCTTCCTGTCTCACTATTCCCCCTGCACATTTTATATCCATGTCCTCCATGTCCACTTACTAGTTTTCTACATTTTAATTTCTAGATTGACAAATGTAAAGATTCTCTGTGTTCTTCTTTCCATCCTTTGACTTTCAACGATGCTTCTCATTTAGAACAGGGGGATAGTTCAATCAGGAGGATGCTAATGAGGGTACAGTCAGCATCATAGGTGAGCTATGTAGCTCTTAATTAATGTAATATATGTACCTTTGTGAGACTCTCACATCAATTGACCTACCTTCTTCCATCACTGATTGACTAGAAAAGAATATGATCATTGACTCGGTATTGGTTATTAGAAGCAAACTTAGCATGTTCCCCACTATGAATATTGTATGTATAATGTGTATTACGTAGCTTGTTTTTTTGAGCAATTATTGCTAAATTGTTTAACTGAAAATTTTTGTAAGTATATAATTAAAATACGAGCAGTCTAGTATTTGGAAAATATGCAGAGCATCTCAAATTAAGTGAATTATAATACTGACACCTAATTACGATTATTTTTCTTTTATTTTATTATGGTGTGGTAGATATATTAATGGCTTTTCAAAACTTAAGAAAGTGCTGCTTAGGAATAACCTCTACAGTTATTCTGCTATTTCAGGCTAGTATTGATTTATTGCAAAACTAAATACCTAAAACAATTATTTTGACCCTGCTGAGAATATTAAGATTCCTGAGAAATGTAAATGTTGAACCTCTAGCGAGATCTCTGTGGGAGAAATAAAGTGAATTTCCTTCAACAAAGTCAGGCACTGCTGGGAACTTATTTTCTGTCAACTTGACTAAATGCATTACTGAATAAGTTACAAAAACTAGCAGGTGGTTGAAAATTGAGTCAAATAATGAATTACATTTAATCTTGAAACATGTTAAAGTAATTAAGGTAAATTTTGTTAATATTTGTAATCATTCAAATATGAGAAGCTTGCCAAATCTGCTTTGCCCTCTCTACTACTGAAGACTACTCAGAAAATAAAGTGAAAAGATTTTAAAGAGCACTTAGATTCACACCAATTTTCTGTAGCATAGGATGATTATTTAAAAACTGAATATCCATTCAGTTTATCTTGAATTTCGGTGCTTAATTGTTTGAAACATGTTGGCAAATGTGGGGGTAACATGCTGACTATGATTTTTCTTACAGTTTCCCAAACAACTGTGAATGCTTTTCACTTGCTCTCAGATAAGATGATGTAAGTACACACATTAGCAGAAAAGCCAGTGTCCTGCCTTCTGAATTCTTCATGAAGAGCAGGTGTGCTGGTCGGTGCTTAAAAGCCTCAAACATTCAGCAATACTTTTACACTAGATTTGCATTTTAAATCATTCTTTCTATTTATTTTTCTCTTCTCCCCTCTTGAGACAAAGGATGAAGAACAAATGCACTTCCACAAATGGAATACAAATTTTTGTAAGAGCAAGACTTTTATTTGTGGAAGAATCATGATGCAAACCTGTCTTTAAATAGTGTAAGCTACTGTCGTACCTCATAGCAGCTTTTAGTTGGCCTCTCCTTGAAATGAATTTAAAGTTCAGTGGAGTTCATCTCAAAATCAAGTGTACCAATTGCTTTCATTTTCATTTTATCTCTCCTTTTATAAGGATATTAATTAAACTGTAATTAGATGATTTTCAGAAATCTGTAAAAGGATAATTCATGCTTCTTTTCTATGTAATTTTAATTATAAATCCAGAAATTTTATACTTTAAATCCTTGGGGGATATGTTGCAGGAAGAGCAGAATGGAACAGATTTAGGATCAATGAATATATGTACAAACTACAAGAAGGAAATGGACAATAATCTTCACAATAATGGAAAAGTTTCAATTATGCTAGAAAACATCATTATTATTAGCTTTGAAAAATAGAATTCTGCAAATATATGATGAGGAGAAAAATACTATACATGTATCAATTCTGTCATAAGCTTTCCAAATGACTTTATACTTTCACATATGTCTTAAGGAAAGGAGAGTATTGTCTTCATTTTGAGACACATGTACTCACAAGAACTTGATGAAACATGTAGTTAATATACATTAAATTAATTTGGGATTTATACAGGACTTTCACAACAAAATATTTATTAAAACACTTGTTAGGCATTTTATGAACCACTAGATATTGAATTTCTGTATTCTTTTATGGAAACAACTTAGCATCTCAAAGAACTTCAATCCTCTGTTCCTGAAAGTTTTGGAATCTGATTAAGATGTTAATATATTTATAAATCATTAAAGAATTATTCATGGTTCAAAGAGAATAATAGAGTTTGAAATTATGACTAAACACATAAAGTGGAAAAATACAGGCATTGGAAAGATTAATATAAATGGTATTGAGATGATTTCAATAGTTTTGGGAAAACTAAATTAAGTGCTCATTTATTTTCTGAACAAACTAATTCTAGAAATATTACATACTTTTTGGTTAAGTAACAAGTGTATTAAAATAGAAGATAATTTGTTAGAATATTTGCATGAAGAAAAATATCAACCTCAAAGATTTGCGAGTGTCAAGTATGCTCTATGGGGCAAATCACAACAGAAAGCATTAAAAATAAAAATGCAATAACACATTTCTTTCATACATTACTGTCATCCTTAAAATATGAAACTCAAAGAAAAAAAAGTAAATATCTGTAAGAGAGAGAGAAGAGAGACTGGAGACATATGAGAGGAAGGTTACGAGTGCAGACATTCTGTTATCACTAAAAATTATTAGCTAGGACATGTACATGAAATCTGTTGTTATAAATGCACACAATCATTGAAAAAATGTTAACTTTTTAAATGCTTATAAGATAAAAGGTCATGGACTACATAAAAAGTCAAAGGATAATTATAATTTGTATCTTTTTTCATTTTCTATTTCTATAAATTGACTTGGATTCTGAATTAAGGGAGATGAAAGGGTTAGATAAGATTTTATGTCTCTCTTGTTAAACTTTATATAGTAAGAAAATATAAAAGTAAATGCATATTTACAAATGTAAAATTATTCAATTTATATTATCATATGTCTTTCTAGATGTCATTAGATAAATTCTTGCTGAATTAAATGTTAGATTCTAGAGACAATGACGATTATTTATCTACTCTAACATTCTGTTTAAGCAACTGATGTGAAAATTCTCTTCTGTGCCAACTTAAGTAATTGTTTTCATTATTTTAATATTACTTTATATAAATGAAGCACATGCAAGTTATAAGCTATTCAAAATAAAAAGTACAGAATCTGCTTAATTGGAGAGATTACATTAATAGCTCGTTATTTCACTTCAGGATGCAATATTATGGAGGCCAATTCAAAATAAAGTAAGGATATGAAGTTAAGTTTTAGTAAACAAGATATTCTTCAGGTTATTTTTAAACTCAACATTCATTACATTGTTTTCCTGCAAGCATGACATTTTTAATGTTTCTTTTCTCTAACCAGTTCTTTTAAAACAAACTTGTTTCAACAATGTTAGCTAGATAATAGGTCCCTTAGCAAGCAAAACTAAGAGGTACAAATATTAAAAGCATTCTGTGCCCTTTGAAAATATTATGAAAGTTCCTGCACAGATGGGCTGAACGTTTAATTACCCCTAAAGAAGAGTGTCATAGTCATCTCTACACTTCACTCGCAACAACTGGAAATTTAGCAACCAAAATAACCATCAGGAAATTATTCAGAAACTATATATCAATACAGTGAAGAAACAGCTGCCATTCCATTTATGTCATCCAGACAGGAGCATTGCTTGCAACTGTATGATATAGAGATGTCACATCAGCTTTTTCTTAATTTGACATTCTCTAGGCATTTTGAAAATGCACTGCACTGAGAGAAGAGTATAAATCTAAGGAACATGAACCAAATAAAATACCTCAGTTTTATTTTCTTTTGTTGTGTAATACATAACAGTTTAAAGTGCAATAAAAAGATATAAAATTTCATTTTAGGACTATTTCTATTGTAGAGATGAAACAATTCCCTACATTTACGTTACAATTATACCACACATGTGAAAGTATCAATATTTTTCCACTGTAAATGTGATCTTTAAGATTTTTACATGTAATATTAAATAATACTGTATTTATACATATTATAAATGTGCCCATAAAACACTGCTCAGCCTCATAGCTGCTAGACATGATCTCAAAATGACATCTGCAAAATGCCCTTTCCTACATAGTAAAAATCCTGAACAAATTTTATTTAGAAGCAATGTATCCATGAATAATAAAGGGAATACATAAAAGGGCAACAGGTAACATTGTACGAAATGGGAAAATCTGAACATTTCCAAAGATCAGGACAAGAGAAAGATGCTCATGGTTTCAACCTTTACTCAATATAGATGGAATGACGTAGCCAGAGGAATTAGATTAGATAAACATACTTAGAGATTAAATTGTTTTAATATAGAAAGTCAAGGTATCTCTACTTAGAGATAAAATGAGGCTTTATATATAAGAAACAAAAAACTTCACAATAAATGGTTCAACAGAAAAAAATCGATCCAAGTTGGGAGATACAAAATCAGCCTATAAATACCAGTAGCATTTCTATATTCCAATATTCAATTATCTGAAATAGAAATTAATATATCAATATGATTTGTAATAGCTACAAAATAATAAAATGCATGGGAACAAATTTGAGCAAATTAAAATCTATAAAACAAAACGCTGATGAAAGAAGTTGAAGGGTACTCATTGACAAGCAACCCATCTTCCTGGATTGTAATCAAATGATATTGTTAAATGGCCACACAGGGCTGAGGAATTTGTTCAACAATTAAGACTGCTTTCTGTTATTCCAGAGGATATGAGTTCAATTCCAGATATCCACATCACGCAGTTCCCAACTGACTATAGCTCAGGCTTCAGGGAATCTGACATCCTCTTCTAGTATGTGGACACCAAGACACATGTGACACATGCAGACACACACACAAACATATTATTAAAAATAAGAGCTAGAGAGACAGCTTAACAGTTAAGAGTACTGACTGCTCTTGTGAAGGACCATAGGTTTGATTCCCAGTATCACATGGCAACTAAGAATTGTCCTTATCTCCAGGTCCAGGGTAATCCAAATCCCTCTCCTGGTCTCTGTGGCATTGAATGAAATGGGTGCATTTACATACATGCAGACAATACATTTATTCATATATAAAAATAGAATAAATATTAAAAAAACAAATAAAATTTTCAAAAATAAAATAAATCTGTTAAAAATGTCCATACTAATTGAAGCAATCTCTAACAAAATAACCAGGGCAGTATTCAAAGAAATATGAAAAAAATTCTAAAGTACATATTATTTGCATAAAAATTGATTACCTTTAACAATCTTTAGCAAAAAGAGCAGAGTAGGAGACATCACAATTAATTCAAAGCATACTTAAATACTATAGTAATTAAAAATGCATGGTCATGTAATTAAAAATTGACACAAGGTACAAAAAAAGAGTGTAGAACTTAGTAATGAATCCATAAATAAAGAGCCAACTGATATATTGCACAGGTCCTAAAAGTAAACATTTTTAAAACCACAATCTTTCCAACAGAGGTTCTGGAAATATTTGAAAATGCCCAAAATGAACATAGATCAGTTACATAAAACATTTAAAATGGATAAAAGACAAAGGATGAGACCACAAGTAGAAAGGAGGGAAGTTGTTCACAGCACGTTGATGCTGAGAAGACTCCACAGCTAACAAAAATTCTGCATAAGGAGAGAAAACAGAGATTTGTATATACAAAATAAAATTCATTTTCAGAATATGAAGAACTCCCAAAACTGAACAGAAAAAAACACAACCTAATTAGAAAATAGGCAATATGTCTAAACAGATATTTCCCAAGAGCAAGCATACAAGTTTCAAATAGATATGTGAAAAAATGTCAACCTTTCAGATCATCAGGGACATGCAAGTTAATATGCTACAGAGATGTTGATTTCTGTAGGACTGATTATCATCAAAACAATAAAAGACAAAATGTACCGTATGATGAAGAGCAAAGGACATCCTTGCACACTTCTGGAAAGAATGTAAATTATTATATCCATTATGTAAAACGGTATGGTAGTTTCTACAAAAACTTAAAAATAGCAGTGCCCAGAAATCCCACTCCCTGGTATAAATCCAAAGAAATGAAATCAGCTTGTTGGAGGGACATCTGCACTCATGTTTATTGAAGCACTAGTCACTAGCCAAGAAATAGATAAAAGCTGTCTAATAATTGAACAATGAATAAAGAAGATATGGCACATATACACAACACCATACTCAGTATTATCCAGCCATGCAAAGAATGAAATCTTGTCTTTTCTGACACTCTCCATGGAAATGAAGATGATAATGTTAAGTGAAGTTACCGGGCACAAAAAGACAAGTTAATCCAATAGAAGACAAGGGTAAAATGTTGTTTGCAAGAGACTCCGGCGAGTAGGGTGGGTGGAGAGGGAGGAAAGGCAGGAATGATGGTTGATAAATTATAGTTCAATATGAGTAAGAAATTTTAGTATATTATTGAAAAATACACCAACTATAAATAATGCTCTTGTTTTGTATATTTCAAATGCTGTAATGAAGGATTTCAAATATTTTATCATAAGGAAGTGATAGATTTTTAAGGAGACAGACATATTTTACGTTTGATGTGGAGCTTAAAATAAACTTAAATAATTTTAAATAAAAAGTGATCTCATGTACATTTTCCCATTTCATTATAAATGTATTTACATTGTTAATGAAATAAAGTAAATATAGAGAATACACATGTATGTAAAGAATTAAAAGAACTGCACCTTACTTCACTTAGTATAACTTTTTCTAGTTTAAAACATTTACTTTCAAATTTCATGATTTTTTCTTTCTTTATTACTGAGTAGAAATGCATTGTGTAAATGTATCACATTTTCATTATCCATTCATCAGTTGTGGAACATTTAGATTGTTTGCATTTCTTAGCTATTATGAAAAGAGCAGCAACAAACTTGGATATGCAAGTATCATTACAGTAGGATGAGTCCTTTGGGTATGTTCCAAGGAGTGGTATAAGCAGATTAATTTTTAGTTCTTTAGAGTCCTCCATACTGTTTTCCATAGTGATTGTATGAGTTTACCAGCAGTAAATGAGCATTCCCTTTAACCACATCCTCACCAGTATTTAGTATTATTATCAGCCAGTCTGACTGGGGTAAGGTGAAATATTAAAGTGATTTTGGCTTGCATTCCATAATTACTAAGGATGGCAAGTAGTTTTAAGGGTTTTTGTCATTTTGATTTCTTCATTTGAGAATTCTTTGTCCAAATCCATAACCAATCTTTTATTGGGTCATTTGTTATCTTGATTCTCTCTCATATGAAGTGGAGTAACACAGACTCAGAAGAACAGATGACATATGTTCTCTCTCATTTGTGGATTCTAGCATCAAATTCTTTTATGTGAGTATGTTTCATAGTGTAACTGCAAGGGCCTGAGAAATGGAAAGGAACCACGGAGGTAAAGGCAAGGAAATAGCCCAAGATAGGGAGATAGTCAGATGTTATCAAGGGGGAAATGGAGAAAATGGAGAACATTAACAAGAAGGGAGAAGTATATATAGGAAACCATGAGAATAAAGGGGAAGAAGGACCTCAAGAGAGATAGGATAATAGGAGATGAGGGATAATGGAAAAAGTGGAGTTACTTTGAAGGGGGAGGAAGGGTTAGACAGGGATACTGAGATGAGAGAAAATAAAGCAGCTTACATGATTTAAAAAAGATACTAAGGGGAAATGTATTAGTTCAAAAACCTACTGAAAAGTATACATACAATATCTGTTTATGAGTGCACACATATAATTGAAAGCTACATAACAAGATAAAAAAAAATGCCAGAAGGCAGAAACCTCTCTTTGAGTTGCTGATGAGTACTCAGTGGCACACATTGTCACGACCATTTATTATCTCCCAAAACCCGCAGGTAAGAACTTATTGCTGAGGATAAGTCATACTTCCAACACCGGACTTGGAACAGTGGTACTGGAATTCACTTGGAATCCTCTTCCCTGAAGAGTACCCCACATAATTTTTGGAGGATACTATGCATGCTGCTGAGGGAGAAAAATCCATCAATTGTCCAACTCCAACTTTAAAGCCTAATAACGATAGCAATGCCTGGCACAGAAAACTATATTGGTGTATTAATGGCACTTTTATCTTAGGGATAATCAATACCTATCTGGATTTAAAGCTTTTCAGTGGGAGGGACAGCATGTTTGGCACTGCAAATATACCAAGCATGATTAGAGCGATCCTAGAGGATATCCAACATGTATCACATCCTTAGACAGTCATATTTACTTATTTTACGCTAAATATGTGTCCTTATATTTTCAGACGAGGATACCAGTCACCACTCATGAAAGAAGCTTTTTTTTTTTTAACAACAGAAAGAAACTTTTACAAAGTTCTGTAACTGGACACACATAGAGAAATAGTGCCTGTTGGATTCCCAACCCTACATGATACAACCACGATGAAACCACTACACGTAAGGCTAATGGAACATAATGGAACAAGTTTTAGAGAGAGTGCTAATGCATTTCTCAGCTTTCATCGATGAAGATTCCTCATGCTACAGAGGGAAATTAACACAGCAGGTCACAACTGGCCAAAGTGTAGAGAATAGGAGATTCCAGAGTGTGTGTACTTGCTTAGGACACATAGTAAGCCTTACCCATCCAGGGCACAGGTACCAGTGCAGAATACGAGATGGAAGGGTTGTGAGAGCCTGGGGTGGCATTAAACATAAAGAAACACAGTCTTCCAGGCTTCTAGGAACTTGTTCATATTATCTTACAGCAATGGTGACAGCATGCATAAAACCCATGCAAACTAAATCAGGCAAAAAGCTTTCACAGTACTAGAGAAATAGGCAGGAGGTCCCAAACTTAGCTGAGGAACTATTGGCAGATGATCACTTCTGAATGGGAGAGAGTTGATATTCTTTAAGGGAGTGATTACAGATAGGTTGAACAGGCTGCATTGGGTGAATGCAGTGACATCTGTGTATACAAACTTGATTCTGTATGCCTTAACATAGATCAGAGAACACAAGTAATTTTGTGAGAGAGCTAGTATTTTGTGCAGACAGGAGAAGGTGTCTAAACCTGTTAAGGGTGTATTGTATAAAATATACAGATATTCAATGAAAATACATTGAAAAAGTAAAAAATAAATAAATAAATAAAAGAGTTGCACTTTGATTTATTAACCGCACTTGAGATTTCTACAAGTAAAGCAAAACAAAATCATCTTGTCTAGGATCCATGTAACTAACTTCTTTATTAATTTTTAAGAAGAAATTTATTGAATTTTTGCAATTTTCACACATTTTGATCACATTTAGATTCCTTCCCCTCCATATCTTCACTTATTATTCTTTGCCAAATTTAATGTACTCTATCACAATATACATATTGCCTTCAGAGTCTAATTTATGTCCCGAAATGTCCTTCATTGTGGGTCCATCCACTGTATCCTGATTTAGAACAACATTCTTGACAGAGAATGACTCTACTCCTCTCAGTAGCCCTTGATTTCCAATAGTTACTCAGGTAAGGCTGGATTATTTTTTTTACTCACTTTGACACGTCTATGCTGAGTTTTTGTCTTGTTTCAGCCTAAGTGGACTTGTACATGCTAGTAGGGTCTGGCCCCCTTGCATTCCCTTCTCTCTTAGTGCTAGGCTCTCCGCCAAGAGCTAGCCGGATCTTGTCAGTTGCAGTTCTGAAGTGAACAACTTGACCTTCATTGATTTGACTGCAGACTTCCTCAGTTTATAAAAGATGTGTGTCATGTGGCTCGATGTCTCCTGAGAACCTGAACTTTTAACCTCCTGCAAAGCCCCGTCTCAGGGTATATAAGGCTTGCTGCCTCTCAATAAAGTCAGTCATTCTCCTTTCCTCCTACCTAGTGTGTATGTCTGTGTCTCTGTCTTGTGTGTTTCATTCGATCCGCAGCCCTCCACCGATCCTGACTCGGTCAATGAACGTAGCCAGGCCTCTACACATGCTGTCACCATTGCTGTGAGTTCATATGAATAACTGTCCAGTTGTCTGGAAAATCCAATTCTCTTTTGATCATCTCCGCCCCCGCCCCGACTTTAACAATATTTCTGCATGCTCTGTTTCACAATGATAACTGAGTCTTGGGAGGGAAATGTTTGATATAGGTATGCTAATGAGAGATGAGCCCTCAGCATCCTCGTGCTCTCTGAATTTTCGCCAGTTTTGGGTTTTTGCATTTATCACGATCCACTGCATGAGAAAACTTCTCTGGTGAAAACTGAGAAATACATTAGTCTAAGGGTATAAAAATAAGTCATTATGAGTTTCTGTAATACTATAGCTGTTTAACAAAAAACTAGTACTAGGCTCTCTCATGCTCTGTGATGTCTCTGGAATTAGGACACTGGGCTTGATATCATTGTCAAGGGTGGGATTCATTCTATGAAACAGACATACATCCATTAGAAACTGCTTGGTTTCTCCTGAATATTCATGATGCTATTAAAACTGTGGGAATATCTTTTCAGGTTGGTAGTTGTAATTCACAGTATTCACAGTTAGATAAGACTGATTATTAATTTTCTCTTCAGATAGCATGCATAGCAAGTTCCAACAACATGAAAGCTAGCCAGAAGAGGTGAGACTCTGAATTCAGCACCAGCTCTATTTCATTGTGTTTGTTCTGCAGTGCATGTATGTAGCTTCTTCAGAAAATGGGTCCTACTCTGGACTTCTATTGAGTAGTCAAGGACAGGAGAATAGCCAGTATTTTTTTAAAAGTTTATGGAACCCCTTGTCCATATCTTCAAGAAGGGAGTTCATTCTTGACATTGGGTTTTTATTTTGTTTGCCAATGGTATCTAGTAGGGGAAATGTCCTCCTGATATAGGGTAACTCCTCTTAATCTCCTTTTACAGTGTATATATATATATATATATATATATACATACATATATATATATATATTTAAAGACACTTCTATGGTGGCAGGTTCCCATATGGCTTTTTCTAAAGGCCTTTAGTGATCATATCCTTCCCCATGCCCCCTTCTCTTCGCTGCACTCCCATTCCCCACCTCATTCAACCCTTCCTACTTTATCATTCCCCATTTTTCTCTCAATCACTTCATTCTACCTTCCTTACAGGAAGTCTCACTCCCAATCCATGGTCATTTAGTATTTTCATGACTTCTCTAGTTTTTCATATTTGAACATGCAAATACATTATTTCAAAGCTATTATCCAGCTATGAGAGAGAGCATGCAGCATTTCTTTTTCCAGGTGTGTGTTACCTCACTCAACTTCTTCTAAACAGACTGACTCTTTGCTCCAGGAACAGAATCATTGTATACATGCTGGGATTAGCTTCATATGTATGGTGTCTTTATGTTAACACAGTGTACCTTATGAGGTACGAGTCCCAAACAATGTCTCCTACACTACAAAACTGTGCCATAAATGGAGATAACAGTAATGTAATGTTGATGTATATATGAAATGATCATAGGCATTCTTAGAGGTAGCATCGCCTCACTAGAACTAGAAAGGGGATGCCATATACAGAAAGAAAGACTTCCCCAGGACCTAGAAATGGCTCTTATCCTGACTTTTGTTTGGCCCTCTTGTTTATTGGTAATTATTTATAGTTACCAATTTATATCCATTAAACAACAACAAAAAGTCCTTCAGAATATTATTCTGAGTCACAGTTTAAAAGAACTTTTAAATTACAAAATGATAAATTGTGAAATGTGGATGTTAACTTTTATCCTCACCAAGTACTCGTAGAGAATTTTCCTAATATTTATCATCCTAGGATTTTTTAGTTATAAAATTAAAAGAATGTTTCAAAGGTTTGAAATGACACCTTAATAAGTCAGTAGTACATAGGACACATGTGTCTCTAAGAAAACATAATGATCTATGCTGATATGTGCATATGCTTGACCCTTGCCTTCCATACTACATAAGAACAAAAGATACCATGACTTGCTTCTCATACTTGGAACTTTCTTTGTCACATTTAATGAATAGTCATTGTACTAATCTGAATCGTGTTTGAAATAGAGTGATGTGTACATGCTGTGATTTAATTTCTTCACAGTGACTTGGTGTTTCAGATCTTATGTTTATTAATCACCATCTCCGTATCTTGTAATGAGTCAGTTGTTTTCTATACACTATTTCACCAATCTTGGGGAAATTTTTACATATATTAGAGTTCTCACTTCATGGATGAGAAAGCATCCTCAAAGACAGGAGATAATGACAGAAAAGATTTTACACTGTCCATTTGTTTCTATCTTCAGTACCTGACATAATCTTTAAACCTACTAATTATGTTTACTATATTCTGTCACCAAGTTTTAAGAATTATTTATGAGTTGCATTTGTGTGTATATGTGCTGCATATGTTTTGTGCATATCTGACTACCTGTGTACATGTTCACGTATGTATCTGGTGTGTGTGTGTCCATGTGCATTTGCACATATTTGTGTGACAACATGTGTATGTTTCTGATGACCAGAGGTCAATATTGAGTGTTTTAGTCAACCATATCTCCAACTTATTTTTTGAGACAGGACTCACCAGTTTGGCTAGATTGGCTGGTCAGAAAGCCACATAGGCACTCTCAAACCTGGTTTTCATGTGATTACCGGATATCTGAGCCCAAGGCTTGATGCTTGTGCAGAATAAGCAGTTTACTAACTGAACCATCTCCTCAGACCATGAACTGTTATATCTAACTTAGCAGGAGTATATTCCTAGGAAAGCAGACACTGAAGGAAGACAGCTGAAGTGGTAAATCACTACAACAGGCTAAACTTTTAAAGGGCATGATTGATTCTAAGTTAGGGTTTAGGGAATATTTCAAAGTAAAGCAAAGCCCACAAATAACAAGCCTAGCAAGCATCAGTTAAACCTGAAAAGAAAATGTCAGTATCTCTCAATTTATAAGGGGAAAGAAGTCACTGAAGACATGTTCCTGTGAATAGAAAGATTGTGCTGCTTTGTGATATGAGAAATAGAGTTAAGTATATCGTATTTAATTACTTTTAAACATACTCAATCTATGTCTATAAATTCAAACAATTACACAAAAATTAAGAGTAGCTTTTGTTATTTTATTCCTGTTTCTGAAAAGTGACAATCTGCTATATCTTTAATATTTTAGAACTATATGCTTAGAACTATTAAAAGAAAGCCCTTGAAGATTTTAGAATATAAGTTTTCTCATTTACAAATGTTAAACTGTGCTGGTATAAATGGTATTTGTTGTTATTGTGCCTTCCATTGCGTTTGTGAGAACATGAACAATTTAAAGGTTTATATATGAAAAAATTTAGTTTTAAAGATCAGTTGTTAAAGTTGAGCCTCTCTAAAGTTCACCATAGTACTGTGTATTCTGCAGTCATGTAACAACTTAGACAGCAACTTTCCCCTTAAATATTGTCACTGAGAGGAACAAAAGAATGTCTTGAACAAATGTCTCTCCTCAAATGGGAGAAAGTGACATTGCCAGTGAATAGAGGTGCTGGCTCTTATCTGTGCTTAATAACCTCTCTCACTGGCACCCATTCACCTGCCACTTAGCACAAAGACAAGCCTGCATGTCATTTAACAAGTCTGCATTAATACACCTACCCAATCAATGGCTTCTACCCATTCCACAAGGACACCAGTCTGTAATCGTTGCTAGACATTGTCAACAGAAAATGACACTAGAGTCACAAAAGGCAAAATGATGTCAGTTTAATCAGAGAGCAGACAAAAAGGCAAACAATGCTACCCAGGAGAGAAGTGTAACAAGGAGACTCAGAGGTTGGCACAAGCCACTCTTGTCAGGTGTCTGTGAAGCCAGTTTGAAATTTAGTGATATAAAATCCAGTAGAACCACAGAGACAATCAGAACTGTTCACCATGCATTCAGTTAAAATTAGTGACTGCTATTGGCAGCAAGAAAATCTGTTTTTAAAATAGAAGAAATATCTGAAAAGAGTGTAACCTGAACAGGTTTCAAACTTGAACAGGAGGTCCAAAATATTTCCTATTCTAAGGAAAGCACTGTTAATCCAAATTATAACTTTTAGAAAATAATCAATTCCTTTTGGATTTTTCCAATGAAAAATTAAATAGACATTTAAAAAATAATATTATTAAGGCAATAGCTTTGGAAAGTAGGTGTACACACTGACAAGATAACTACTCACATTAAGTAGTGATAGTAATGATGTATGTGTACAATCATGGATATAGAATTGGCCTGTGAGATTGTCTGGCCCAACCTGCTCATTTAACAGATGAGAGAACTGAATATAAGAAAGAATGACTGAAATGCCCAGGAGCGTAATGGCAGTGCCAGGGTTTCTAGCTCTTCTTCCAAAACACTGCGTAAGATTCACAGTTTGCATAACATTGCAATTACTATCTAGAATAAAAATGGTGTATGATTCATTTTCGGTATACATGTAATGTGTTTAGAAATGATAGAATGGTGCGAATAGGATAATCTTAATTAAGGTTGTTCAAATAGCACATTCATCTAGTATGAAGCATCAGCTTCCTGGCCCTGTAACCCTTGAATGTCTTCTGTTCACTCTCCTAAAATAAGAGAGGATGTTATTGCCTTTCAAACACTTTGGAGATAAACATAAGTAGGCCAGATACTGAGCAGAGAGCAGCAAATATTTGGGCAGAATGTCGGGGTTCTGTATCTGAACCACTGTGCTAATCTTGGAAATCTGGCTAGCTTACTATGCATTTTTCACAGGGGTCAGAAGTCCAGTTTCATCTCTGACACTTTTTGTCTGGCAAACCTGGTTCATTCTGTCTTCCAATTTCATTTTCTCTGTTCAGTTACTGCTAAATTTTGTGGCACTGGGATGGATTACACATGTGGAGGGCCAGGTGGGAAGACATGTTCCCTGAAACACATTAGAGACACGTTCCAACACTGAGCTAACAGCTTTTCCTAGTAGCTAAAGTAGAAATTTTACTTCAAAGTTTACTGTACTTTCTAAGGAAATCTCTGACTACTCTTTAAAATTCCATGTGAAATAAATAAAGACTATTTCAAGAATCTGCCTATGACTTTGATGCTACTTCAAAAAATAATGAGTATTTTTACTTTGATTTGTTATTTCTACCTAAAAAGAATATTGGGCATTGAATCTGGATTTTTGTTATAGACATGTATATTCAAAAATACAAGATAACCAATATGTATGTTCAAGCTATGCTCAACTTTCCCTATAATGCTAACATAGGGTATCCTCACAGCTACTCCCCAAGACTCAACAGAACTCTTTAGAGAAAAGAAATAAGCACACAGTATTGAAAGTTCTTCCTCCTGCTGCTCTCTCTGTGTTTTATGTATTCAAGTCCAAATATTCCTACTACAAGGAATATCTATCACAGAAGTTCATCTGAATATTTCTCTCAGTTCCCCCATCAACACCCATCCTTTATATCTTTGCTCCAGGAATGCCCATTTAAATCAGAATCCTGTTTTATGATTAAACATACATGTACACATGTAGACAGTGAAAACAGAGGACCCCCACTATCATGATTTATCAAGTGTAGAAATAGCTCTGGTTATAATTTATGTATGGATATACATATATGCATATTTATATGAGTATGCATAAGTGTTTATATATACATTAATTTAATGTATAATTATTGAATTTTTGTATATTCCATACAGAACAACTTAATCATCTTTATACCCCCTTCCCATCAGCTCCTGCCATAGACCTCCCAACTCCCCACTGAATTTCATGCACTCTCTCATTTGTGTTAAGGCCTACAGAGTCAAGTGAGTGTCCCCTGATTTCCCTCAGTGCAAGTTCATACACTGAAGTCTAGTCAGCCTATCTAGAGTCACTCCCTTAAAGAAGATCAGCTCTTCCTTACCCAGTAGTTACCAGCTTCCGATTAATTCTTTGGCTAACACCGGGGCCTGGTACACAGGTTAAGCAAAATGCTATATATTAAGCATTAAAAAGAGTGTCTGGCTTTGGCAAAGGTTTAGCAAATAGGAGTATAATAGAGAAAGACACCTTTTTGCCTCCAAGAGCTCTTCTAATTTAGATCTTGTCTTCTTCTTTGCTCTTCACTACTGGTGCCGTTTCATGATAAAGGAGGCAGGTGGCCTTTCAATTTCTGATACACCGGAGGACACATGCTAGTCACTTGATTCTTTCACTGCTTGAAAGCAAAATTCTTTCAATCCCTACAGTCAGCTGTGAGTTTGAAATCAGTAACTCATTAGAATCTCAAAAGAAATATCCTTACTAGAGAGTGTGGAGTAAATTATTTCTATCGAGGCCTCATTAGTCATTTACATTTTCCAAGTTTGCTTCTGTCAGTTTTGCAGATTTCTGGATCATTCCCACTCAACTCATTTATTATTACAGATGTATCAAATACATATTCCAGGATTATCGAATTCCCAGTCAACACAGGATGACAATATTTTTCTCAAAACACAATATTTAATTTGTAAATACATTGGATTCATTCTGTAACAATGCATTTCAAAAAATAATGAAATTATGACTGACTAAGTTATCTTACTTATAGAGCAGAAAACAGTTTATTTCCTCTCGGGTCAGGCCCCAGCCTCCATTTGCAATAAGTCTTAGGAAGAAACTAATACCAGTTAGTGTCACCAAACTTTGCTCCACTATAGTGTCTGAAGAACATTTCTATGACATAAAATAAATGAACAGCTGGGGTTGAAGATATGGCCCAATGTTTAAGAGCACTGGATGCTCTTGCAGAGGCCCTAATTGGTCTCCAGCACCCTTATGGCATCTAAGTACTATCCTAACTCCAGTTCCAGGGGATGCAACATCATCTATAAATAAATACATTAAAAATAAACAAACATACAGTTTGAACATTTAGATCCTTAATTCTGAGTTTTATGATTAATGTTAAATTCTGGCTAGTGGTTATTTGACCCCCCAATAAATTCATTGTTTTATTTATGTGTTTATTGTATTTTTCCATTAGAGTTTTAGAATTCTTATTTTCATGATTTCTTCCTGTTTATCAATCTAGATTTTTTTTTCCAGGAACAAATAAGAAAAATATGGCACTACAAAAAAATATCTGTGGGTTTGAAACCAGTGCTAGTAAGCCTTGACTTTCTGTGACAAGATTTAAGATTTTAAAGTACAGCAAAGTTTGAAAAAAATACTTTTGGTTCTTCAAGTAGTTTACACGACAGTTCAGGAACAGGCAAACTGGCACTTCACTGCACAGGCTTTCCTTTAAATAGTACTGGTATAAAGGGTAGGGAAAATGCATGCAATATTAAAAATATGACAAGAGTGGCAAGGAAAAAGAAATGTCAAGTTGCAAAAATACATCTGAGTGGAAAGAAACATGTTCTTGGTGAGGGTACATCATGTTGGACTCATACTTGGCAAGAAATGAATAAGGGATGAGAAGAAAGATCCTGCTCATAATTAATTGAACTCATGAACCAATGTTTTCTTTTTCCTTATACTGCACATTGATACATTTTTTAAAATAAGAGTCCTGAAGGGGAGAACAAAATCATAGTCATAGCAATCATCATTCACTTGATCTGTGACTCTGAACTAAAAATAAGAGAGGGAGAGAAATGCCAAGTCAATTGCTCAGCATTCCGTTAGGTATGACAGAAGGAGGATTAAGTGACTTCCTCCCTTTTAAATATTTCACTGAGAAATAATTTTAGATTTTTCATATGGTAAGGATAGCACAAAAGTTCTTTTATGTAGTCAGTCACCTTCCCCAGAGTTAATCTCTGTCATAACCACAATATATTTATCAAAGCTAGCAAATTGACATTGGTAAACTAATGTGAACTAATCTACATAATGCATTTAACTTTCATTCATTTTAAAAATACTGTCCGTTTCACAATTCACTGTAGTATTCCATACTGTATTTGCTTATTATATTTCCTTAGTTTATGGGGTCTAAATGATTTCTAAGTATTTTTCTCTGTTTAATATCACTGAAGATTTTGAAAAATACTGATGGCATATTGTACAGAATTACCCTTTATTTTTTGGTCTCATCTTCTCTCTCTGATGTTATGGATTCTTTTTAAGAATGACTCAGAAGCAAAGCTGACTTTTTGCCTTATCATATCAGGTGGACTCCAGAACCTCACAGTTTATTACTGGTGACACTTAAACTCATCTCTTGGTTGAATGGTTTCTTCTTATTTCTCTAATAAGAGATTATTCTTTTTCTCCTAATTCTTTATTATTTACCTAAATGACTCATTGACTCTCAGCTATTCCTAAAGAAGGCAGTTAATTAACATTCACATTCTAGAAAAGGAATATTTTAACCAGCAAAAACGTAGATAGCTCCACAAAAGATGTCCAAATTCATATCTTCAAAACACTGAGTATGCTTTCTCACTATCTGCAAGATTCTTGTTACTTTAGTAGTTTGAATGTTTCTCAGCTTTTTGTATTTATACTTTGTTCTTTATTATTTTTTAATTAGAATACAAAGTCTGAGATTGCCTTACTCCTCCTTCAAATATGAATTGTTTTCATTGATACCCATCCTATATCTTCTGTTCCAATCTGCTTTATTCTATGAGCTTTAGATCAGGGTTTGATATTCTAAAGAATTTTTAGAAGTGTTATTTTTTAAAATATTTCCTTGGCTTTCTTGTCTTATTTCTTATTTTGGAGTTCCAATTATATGCATTTCAGGGCATTTAATATACGTTGACAGCTTGGTGCGCTGAAAAGTCTGTTTTATTATGTTCCATTAATTCTTCTGTGAAGTTCAGTCTGAGTAAAACACTGAGAACCCTTTCACACTTTTGCTTTTCTTTGCTGTGTCTAGTCTGCAGATAAGCCCCTCAAACCCATTTGTTACCTTTATTAGTATGTTTATGTTCCAGTCCAACTTTGTTTATTCTTCTCATGTCTTTTGAAATTATTCTCCTAGTTAACAATACAATTATATTTTCAATGAATATATCTATTAATTTTAGTCATTTTAATATATACATTTGAACGTTTGAAGATAAATATAAAAATTTGCATTTTATAAAAATTACATTTTCTGTTCGTGGAACTCCTTCATTTTCCAGATATTGTAATCTATGCTTGTGCTCTGCTTAGCGTGAAGATCTGCTTTGCTCCACAGAGAAGTTCCATGTCTGTGTGTTTCCCTTCTAACTGTATTCTGTTGTTATTATTACATTACAGATTTTAGCACAAACATGGAGTTGGAGTACATTTTTTGCCACATCAATTTTTAGGCAATCTTATTGAATGCAATTACTGTTCAACTTGAACCTGGTGCTGTATACATAAGAACTACCTTTCAGCCACTGGACGCTGTATCTTGTAGGTAGCACTGTCCCTTTCTCACAATAGCACGCTATCTTTCATTACCCCTCTCTTACAGAATTGATGAGTGTCAATCAGGACCTTCTGTTTTCATTTATTTCCTTCCCTGCCACAGGTTATCATTCTTGTCTTTAGGGCTTATAAAGAATGTGAATCTGGGTTTCTCTTCACTCCTGTAGATATAGATGATCCTAACAAAACATTCAGTCTACAGTTTTGATATTTATTCTAAGCTTTTGGGAGATTCATTTTGGTTTTGTTTTCTTCTTCTGAATTTTAAGGAACATATCCAGTCAACTTCTGTCCTGGCTGGCATTCCTCTCCCCTGCCTGCACCTTGTGAGAAACTTTCTGTGGATTTTGCCTGATTTTCTCAGCCTAGTACATGGAGAGATTCTATTACATTAAATTTTGAAAACTTCCACATTTATGCATCCTACATTAATTAAATAAGTATTCCATCTTGTCTCCTCTTGTGATACCTTCCCCAGAAATGTGACTAATTTTATGTGTAGCCTAAATTTTTTGCTTTCTCCACAAAACCATTTGTATGAACTTTGTCAAGAAATTTTTCATATTGTAAGATTGGGAGGCACATACTTCTCAGGACCTTGCCTCTGAGCTAGACTATAAAGAAGTTTAGCTTTTTTTTTTTTAAGAAACAAGTATGCATTAAATTGCAAGTGTTCTTTGATGCAGTTTGGTCACTGTAATAAACCTTGACAAATGGTGTAATTCTAAATGTCAGGCCTATATCACAAATCCTTCTTCTGAGTCCCTTTGCTCTAATCCCATGGAACACAAGGAAAAGAAGCTAACAATTTATTTCTGAAAAAATCAAAGGGGGCTGGGAGGGAAGATGATTTAAAGAGTAAATGTATAGGGCACATTCATGAAGATGTGAACTCAGATCACCAGCCCTGATATAAAACATCAAGTGTGGAGTCATGCCCTATACTTTTAGTAATGAGAAATTTGATAAAGGATAATCTCCCACTGGGGAGATGGAGAGACATAGATCCCTGAAGGTTCTGGGCTAGCCAGTCTAGCTAAATTGGTGAGTTCCAGATGCAGTGAGAAATCTTGTCTTAAAACGAAGCTGGAAATAGGTGATTCAAAGTTCAAGAGCATTTGTTCTTTCAGAAAACCCAGGGTTCTGTTACCAGCACCCTTATGGAGGCTAAAAAATATAATTCTAGCCCAAGGGGATAAGAAACCTTCTTCTGTCATGTGTGAGCACTGTATGAATGTGATGAATTTACACACATGCAGATTAAACAGTTGTACACATAGAACAAAAATTTTTTAAAAAAGGTTGAGAGCAAAGAAGGAAGATACTCAGTGTTGATCTCTAATCTCTCATACATGCATGCTCAGCTATATATCTGCAGACACACACACACACACACACACACACAAACACAAAGTACCTATGAAGTAAACACATATACAGCACACAAGAACAGATAAGGCAGTTAAGAACACTGCCTTCTCTAGCAGAAAACCCAGGTTCAATTCCCAGCACCCACATGGCAACTAACAACCATCCATAACTCCAGTTCCAGGAGATCTGACTCCCTCTTCTGACCTCCATGGGCATTGCCAGACAAGTGTGCACTTACCCACATGCAAGGAATACATTCATCCACACAAAATAAGGATGATATATAAAATATTTTAAAAAGTAAAATAAAAATGTAAAATGCATGCATTTGTCAAATGCTTTCAGTAAAATGTCTCCTTTAATCCTCTGGCACAAATTACTTTCTAGTTTTCATAAGTATGTTCAGTAAATTTAAAAGTATTTTAAATTTATAAAAGATATCTGGGAAGTTATTTGTAGTCTCACAATACTTTGAAAATCTACCCAGCACAGTGATTGGTATAAAAAGAATTACTGGCACTCCTCTTTGCACACTGTGAGTGTCAGTATCCATCCTGTTTTGACTAGTCTTCCTCCTGTTTCTGAACTTGAGAGCTTCTGAAGTCTAGGTGATCTATCGTATGCATCATAGCCATTCTTTGGATTGACTAAAGGTGGGGACTTTCCTACAAACTCAGTGGCCAGGTAATGTAGGCACTAATTACACTTGGAAGGTCTAAAGTGAATCTTAGGAATGGTGAAGTTCATTATGTGCTTTATGAGAAATATGTAGAAAAATATGAGAGTGATAATTAGGAAACAATTATTCTGACTCTCATTAAAGTATTTTATTCTTCCAACTGAACAATAACTTTAGATTGTGTGTGAATGCTATGGCATAATGTTGACAATGCACTGTGATGTAGGTTATAGTGACCATTTTCCTTCATATTTCTCAGTGCTCAGTTATACTATACTGTTTCTTTCCATGTTTTGATATTTTCAGTATGAGATGAAAAGATTGTTAGGAAGTACATAAATAAAGAATACCTTTATTTCAATTTCAAAAAAGTACAAATAAGGTTGTGTTTAATTCCTGATTACAAACCAATGCTGGGATAGTTTAAAAATAATTTTAAAGGCAATTATATTTTTTTATTTTTAAGGTGAAAAAGTATCTAGTACTATTTCTCTATCTACTACAGACTCCATAGTATATGTAGGTGCTTATTCAATGGTCAGTTTCTAATCACTCACAATTATAAACTATCTTTTTAGAATCATAACTTCATTTCAAAAGTTTCCTTCAAATATTACTTGAGATAGTTTGCCAGGACAAGATAAGTTAACTATACACTTTTTTGTTTTGTTTTGTTTTTAAGTAACTTTTTGTATTGAATTTTATGGTCACTTCAGATGTACTTTGGAGATGCCACATAGAAGTCGTCTCAGGAGAATTTTTCACCTGGTCTAGGCAACCTCTGTAGTTGGCTGTGCAATCTTCTATTACTTTAAGAGTGTAGCTTTTGACTCAGAGGTGCCTATGGCATGAAAAGCCTGGGTTGCCCTCCAGGGATTTGTCACACTTTATTTAGCTCAAACATGGACTCCGAAACCTGGAAAATGTACTTTACTTGGCAGTCTAGCACTGTTTTTATGCAAGTAGTAAAGTTCAAGCTATCAAAGAACTTTTCAGTGTGACGATTATATAACACAATATGTGACCTTTGCAACAAGATTTCGAATGGAAAATCTACGCTGAGGGGTTTCCCTCCTGCTGATATATACCATAAATGGTCTCTGCTTCCTTTTTAAGCATATAAAAACAACCTTGTTATATGTCAACCATACATTCTAAGTCATTGAAGATAGAATTTTCACATTACAAAGATAATAATATACGTGTCAACCTAATAAATTGGAAGGAGTGTAGTTTCCTTTTGGTATGCAAACATGACAGTAATTGAAGATAAACTCACAGCAAGGAAATTCCTCAAAAGATTAGATTGATAGCTGTTATCATTGGGCTATTACAGAGTCAGACTGCTGGGTTGAACTATAAGAGGCAAGAAGCTAAGATTCAATTTAGAGATAAAGCCTTTACTACAGGAGGAGGTGAGTTGACTCAGGAGATACATTCTAGATCAAGCAATGTTAGGCTAATTTAAATATATTAAATTTATTAGTTATAGTTCATGATTCTAAATCAAACCTATCAAATATGAAAAATATCCCATATACTGTCACCATTGTTGCAAGTTCACATGAAGTTCCCAGTGGCCTAAAAGCCTGTTTCCTTAAGTTTATGCACCAACTCTGACTCTTAAACCCTTTCTGTCCCCTCTTCCACAATGGTCCCCAAGCTATGGGTGGGTGAGGTTAAATACAAGAGTCTTGTCTAGGGACCTACACTCTGCAGTCTCTAATTATCTAAAACTTAACTAGTTATGAGCTTCTGTGTGCATCGCTGTTGTATGAGGAAGCTTTGCTTGTGAGAGTTGGGGATGTAGTAATATTCTATTCATTCTATCCCCTGTTCTGCTAAATTCCATAAGCCTTCAGTATAGAATTTCTACTCTAGAGTGTCACTTAGGGCTGAACATCTCTGTGTGTGACTAGCTGTAGAATTCTCTTATAGCCTTGATCTATTCCAAAAATAAGTTTCTTTGATGAATGGTGTATGGTATATCTGTCTATAAATATTAGCTCTTTTTAGGGGAGTGACACTAGATGGGCTGACTAGACTCCAGCTGATGCACTTGCACTGAGGGACATCTAGGTACAAATGCTTGACTGGACAGGAATTAACATATATGACAGAATGCATGAAAATCAGTGGAGGAGGTCTATATGGGCTGCAGATGGGGGAGTAGGGTCTAAATTTATTTAATATCCATTATAGGAAATGCACAAAACTCAATAAAATATTAATAAAGAAATAAAAATTCATATATATTAAAATATGTTGAACTGCATTTACTTTTTAGGCTTTATAAAATGTGTGTGTATCTGTGTCTATGCATCTGTGTCTGTGTGTCTCTATATGTGTCTGTCTAGGTGTGTGGGAGGAGGGTACACAAATGCCATGATGCACATATGGATGTCAGTTCTCACTAACCATGTCCCTACGTGTCTGAGATAAGGTCTCTCTTGTTCACTGCTACTCACACCAGGCAAGCTGGTCTGCAAGATTCCAGGAATGTTCTTGTCTCTGCCATCCATTTCCTCTAGGGGTACCTAGGATAGTAATTCTAATTATTACATGGGTTCTGGAGATCTTAATAATGTTGCTCAGCTTCCCTGACAAGTGCTTTTTCTATTGAGACATCTCCTCAGCCAAATTTGTGAGACATTTTTTTTAAACAAAAGTAAATTAATACAAAGCTAAGAATAAAAATCATTTGTAACTTTTAGTGTTTGGATGACTGAAGAATCATGTGTGCGTGTCTTCCTTTTATTATTTATTAAGAACTCCATTATTCAAGAATTATTTCTAAAGCCATAATATACTAATAGTGGGGAGAATTTAAAAATAACATTTTTTTTTCTTTTCTCTGGTGTTTTTCAGGTTGCATTATACAGCAATCTGTATCCACCATTTTATTGAAACTGTAGCTTAAAATTTTTACCAAAAAAAATCACATCAGAATCTTCAATTATGAGCAGAAGTGGTTAGAGGCAACAGAGAGGCCTTGTGCATTGACAGCAATGTAAAGAACGTTCTGTAGGATGCTTCTGGAGTTTTACTATTCAGTTAAGTCAAAAGCTACCCGGAGAGTGGAAAGGGAAAAGGTAAAGGCGGCTGCTTTCTGTTAAATAAGCCCAAGGGTCTGTAGTTCATTCCTACTACACTTTGAGGTCCATTTGTATTGCATACTGCAGCACTTTTCAGGACCAAGGGTTATAGCAGATTCGCTTCACGATGGAAAACACTAGTTTTGAAAAAGCACTTTTTTCTTCTTTTCTCATCGTTACTTTTTTGGCGCTGTCAATTTCCATAGCCTTTCTCCTGCAGTGACATTTGATGTTGTTATGGCATGAAATCCAACTAGAAAAAAAAAGAGATAAAAATAAAAATATAGCAAGACTGCTCTTAGGAATTATTTTAATAAATTGAATAGAGTTTCTATTCTAATTTTTGACATTATTATGTCATTAAAAATTAATGAGCCAAGAGGCACACTGAAGGTTTTGATATGACAGCCTATTTAGTTGAATAATTGTCCTGATATATTTTCATTCTATTCTTAATAAAATAAAGGCACTCATCCCTTTGTCAATTAACATGTGTCAACTATTCAGAATTTATATCTCTCACAATGAATCAATATTTCACAGAAAACCTTTTGTGACTTCAATATAAATATCTTTTCCCTCGATCAAATTTATAATTTGTGGTACTTCTTTATAGGGTAAAAAGCTTTTGGGTATGAAATTCATAATGAAATATTATTGAGTTTCCTCTTGAAAATAAAATCTGACGTCTTATAGGATCACGAAAAAGTTACACAATTATAAAATTAATGTAATAAAAGTAAATTGGGGGGAGGGGAGCAGTAAAAACACTGGCTGCTCTTGCAGGGGACCTGGATTCGAATCTCAGTACCCACATACTCATCATCTTAACTCCAGTTGCAGGGAATCTGATGCCCTCTTCTGACCTCCATAGGCACTGCACGGTATGGGTGCCCTTACATGCAGGCAATACACTCAAACACAGAAAATAAAAGAAAATATAAAACATGTTTTATAAAAATTAATTTAGCCTGGCAAGATGGCGAGGGGGTAAAGGTGTTTGCTGCCAATACACCCACTTTGATTCTGGGTCCCACGTGGTGGAAGAAAAGAGCCGACTCCTGTAAGTTTTCCTCTCACTTTTTCAAGTAAGCGTGGCAAGTGGATCCACACACATACCTACGTACATAGAAATTTTAAAGAAATATTAAATAAGAGCCAGAGTTTCAAGATATCTGCTACTGCTTAAGGCCTTCTAGACATGATAGGGAAACTACAGCTTACACAATATGGTAGTCTGAAAAGATCTGCATATAATAACAAAACCAATTCACATATCAGAGTGAATGGGGGATATTTTAAGGGGTGCCACAAGATAAAGAGATTCGGCAATCAATGGATGTTGAGGGAGGTAGAATCAGTTTTCTTCAGCGACTAGCTCCCTGAGAGTTTATCTAACTCTAAGCGGGCACCCTAAGCACAAGGTACATATAATCACCACTGAATGGAAGAGTGGACATAGTGTATTTCATACATTCATATATATATATATATATATATATATATATATACACATATATGTGTATATGAGTGTAAATGTAAAAATAAAAATCAAGGAAGGAGAGAGAAAATTTCGGGGTAGGGAGCATGGAAGGAGTTGGCAGGGGACTGAGAGGGCGTTGCATACACATGCTGAACTTATGTACATGTAGACAAAGTGTGCATACACACAAAAAAATTAAATGATGAGAATATGTTGAAGAATTTGTAAAGAGCCTCTTCATGATCAGTCTCACACCATCACGAACATATAGCAGCTATGACATTCAATACATATTTGTGATATAGATATGGCATTCTTCACATTTCAACTTTCATTACCATTCTGAAGATTATTATCAATACAGGTATTTTTCTAAAATTATGTGATAATATTATTATTGCCAGTGTTTTAAAACTAAGCTTGAATATCTACCAGACTTAAAAGGATAAACACAAATATGCTTCTTTGGTTTAAATTTTATACAAAATTAGAGTTCCAGACAGTTGCAGAAGATTTGGCGATTTAAAAACTGCTTCTTAAAAAATTAGGTGAATTCTGTGTTAAAAATAAAACTGAAATCCCATTCCCTTAAATATTTATGTTTATTTAGTAACGTGGAATGAAGCTGAGAATTTTTGCCTTTGTGAATAAGAAATGGCTATTCATAACTCACATCAATTAGAACATAATACATTAAATTATGATATTATGGAATCTCACCAATAAAGTTTGGGCATTCTCCTAAGAGTTTAAGAAAATAACTGATACTTTGTTGAAAAAGATATTAGATGATAATATTTATTTTCATTTTGTTCCATTAGGCCTTATTTTTGAGATCTCATGAGTTAAACTGTGAAGTCAGTTTGTGTTTTATTTCTCATCATTGGGAGAAAGTATCTAAGCACTGCATGAAGATAAATGCAATTTTATTCCTGAGCTCTAACATGTGCTATTTAAATAGTAGAAAAGTGTAATCAAATGATTTGCCTAACTAAAGACTATAGCGCAAATAGTAAAATAGTGTGTGTATGAATATACATATATACATATGTATATATAATTTTAATTATAGGTAAAATAGCCATTATTATATAACACAAGCCATACATATTTTCAAAATTGGAAATTTGATCAATAATACTTGATTCTTTATAACTTAAAGTGCAATGGAGAAAAATGCCTCTAACCCACTTTACATTGATACATTCAAAACAGAAAATGGTGGTTAACATTAAATTTCAAAGTGACAAACCAGTTAATATTTTTACTGATGTAGCATTATAGTGTGTGGCATAAACCCAGGAATATGGAGACATCAGATATTTGTGTGAATCTTCTTTGAAAAAATACCTGGATAGTGTGCTGTCTCTTGAGGATAGAATATCTTTCACTAAGATGTGAGATGATTTATTTTAGCACTATTTTGGACCAATTAGTTAATACTTCATTATTTTTCAAATATATGATAAGGTATACTACAAAAATTTCAACCTAACACAATTGCTTTAATGTACAGATATATCATGTAGTTTTAATTCTTAAATTTTACAGAAAATGAGTAGTTTCTGATGTTGAAAGTGAGGTCAAAAAGTAATGTTTTCAATCAAGTGAAGATAAATGTATTTATTATATTATTTGCCAAGGGAAGAGATACTTAACGCATTTTTAAAACATTACTTTATATGAATAAAAATTGATTGTTGCTCACTGGCAAGTGACTTCCAAAGAAGACTAAGATTTTCTTATTATCTGAAAAAATGTTGACATGTTGTGAACACTGTACCTCATCTACTAGATTTTCTGTTGATAATAAAGGATTTACTAATTATGTTCAGATTAAACAGTTTTATTTTTTGCAGTAAATCTGTAATATAAAACTCCAATAATGCAATCTGAAATAACAGGAAAAAACTCATTGACAGAATGAATAAAATGGAAAACAGAATATGAAGACTGTAAAGTTAAAAATTGGAGCACTCAAGAAAAGAATATGAAAAAATAATGAAAACACAGGAATGAAATATACAATAAGTGTGGAACACCATGAAAACACCAAATTTACAGTTCTCAAAAGAAAAAAATAAAAATGACTAATAATCACCTTAGAAATTGTTCAAGATCTTACTAATTAAGGAAATTCAAAATTAAAAACACTTTAAAATTTCATCTTACCCCAGTTAGACCAGCAAATCTCGAAAGAGCAAGTAAGCAAATTCCTGCAAAGATGTGAAAAGAAGTGTGTGCTCAGTCACTCTTGCTGGGCATGCAAACTCATGCAACTACTATGGCAAACAGTGTGGAGAATACTTATAAAGCTGAAATTGAATCTACCTTATGATCCGATGATACCGCTCCTTGGCATATACCCTATGGACTCATCCTACTGTGGAGATACTTGTACATCCGTTTTCATTGCTAATCTTATCACAGTAGCTAAGAAACAGAAATAACTGAAATGCCCTTCAACTGATGAATAGATAATGAAAATATGGCACATTTACACAATACAGCTCTAATAATTGGTAAACAGAAATGAAATCACGAAAGTTGCAGATGAATTGAAATAAAATTATTATACTAAGTCATGTAATATAGACACAGAAAAACACGGAACAAATATTCACTGTCACATGTGGATCTTAACTGTAAATCCCTAGATATGAGTATATATCCTGATGTAACCATAGCAGTGAGAAAAATGGAAAGGAAATATGGGGATAAAGAGGAAGAAATACATGAAAATAGGAGGATAGCTGTGGTAGTTTGAATGAGAATGTCCCCAAAGGCTCTAAGTATTTGGACATTTTTGTCCCCAGTTAGTAGCACTGTTTTAGAAGTCTTAGAAAGTATGGCCTGGATGGAGGAAGCATGTCTCTGGAAGCGGGCCAAATCTCCAGTTACTCTCTATTTCCTGTGCCGGCTTGAAGGTGTGATAGCTTAGTGTCTGCAGACCAACATAATTCCTCACTTCATTCTAAATATGCATTCTCCTATATACAGAAATGTGTACCTCTCAATCCTAATTAAAGAAGATTATTTTTGCAACAGATAGACAATATTACACAGTTTCAGAACCCGTGAAAGGCAGAAAAACACTTAATCCTAAATAAAACATCTTCAATCATACCTCTACACATACAATGAATGCATCTTTCAGCTATCACCAGACCAGGCTTCTTATGAGAAGGTGGTGATTAACACAGAAACTCACTAGTTTCCAATGTTTGGAGAAAAGTAAGCCACAGAATTCTTATCCCTGATTGGTAAATCTATTTTAATCCTCTGCCTCCCAAGACTCAGGAATCATCGGAGAAGAGGAGGTAGAAAGATTGTAAGAACCAGAAGGGAAGATAACCACAATACAACAGCTGATCAGTTACATAGATGAATTCACAGCAATTATGACAGTATGTATAAGTCCCATGCAAGATCAAACCAGATAAATTCCACTATTAGGCATGGGGAAATATATAAGAATACCCAAACCAAACTATAGAGTTTTGGTAATTGATGGCTGAAGGAGAGAGAAAGACAATGCCAAAGACAGGGATGAGTCTTCTGGAAGACCCAGTGGATGGAGTGACCATGAAGGACATTTGGGTACATAAACAAGACTGTATAAGCTTCTATTCCTATAGGCTTTGTCTAGAGGCCGGTGAAATTGTTTTGGAGGTTTATGTGTTACGAATCATTCTTTAAGTTTATGATTCATGTATTTCTTGAATCTAGTGTAACTGTTTTGTTCTTATCACTTTTTATATCTATATGAGTACTGAGCTGACAGCAAAATTGAGCAAGAAATACACAACGCTCCACTTAAAGTTACATACATTAGTTATCCATTCTATCAAAGCAATGTCCACAGTTTGTATTGGAGTTCATCTTGGAATCATATATTTCAGAAATCGTATCATATGTATCACAATAATCCTGTATTTCATAACCTTAGAATTGTTTCACTGTACTAAAGTGTTTGTGATCTGAAAATGCACTTGTTTTTCTGCCCAAGAACCCGTGGTAAACACGCTGGTTTTACTGCTTCCAAGGTTTTGCCTTTCCAGATTTCCACAGACTGGGAAGTAGACTTTATAGATTAGCTTCCTTCACTGTTAAATATGTTTTCGGATTTCCTTCTTGTCCCTGTGGGCTTGAGAGCTCAAGTCATTTAAGTAATGTAAACATCTGTGTATGACTAAGTATCAAACCACCTAGAAAAATTATATTGAATGGAAATAGGTATGTTTAGTTTCCTTGAAATGCTTAAACTATCTTTCAAAAGCATAACTTTGCATTTCCTTCAGTTAATGACAGTTCCGGAAGTTGCACATACCATACCAACAGACTTGCTGTGGATAATGCTGTAGACTGAGGGTATTTAAACCTCTGTGCGGGAGTATATTATTATTGTTCCAGCTTGAATTTGTTTATGATGTTTAGTGAAACATTTTTTCACTTAGATTTCCCAATTTATGCTCTTTGATAAGATCAAAATTCAGATCTTTTGCAAATTATTTGTCTTTCAATATTGTTGTATTTTATTAACATTTTGCATACAGTAAATAACAGTCTTGAAGGAAGCTATGCAAGACATGTTCAAATTCTGTAGCTTTGTTTATAGTATCTTTGACACAGAACTAGCAGAATTTATGAAATTTAGTTTCTCAATTGCTTCTTTGATGGATTATGCCTTTGATGATTTATATAAACAAATTGCCAAACTAAGTTCACTTATATTTTTACATGTGATTTTTTTCAAAATGTTGTATTTCTGCATTTGGCACATAGATCTACACCTTATGTTTTGAAGACTGTACATTTTGTGCTTACACTCTTTTTTATTTTCCTTTACTGAGTGGCTATCTACTTGTTCTTTTGCCATTTATCTGATGAATATCTTTTATTCAGCTTTCTACCTTTGTCACAACTCAGTAGACTCTGTGTGGGCATTGGGGATTATCATTGTTTGAATTTGATATTCCATTTATCATTTCTTCTACTACTGTGAATATTTTAAAAACCTTCCTTGGGCGGGGGGAAGCAGCATACAGCTTTAGTCCCAGAAATCAAGAGCCAGAGGCTGGAAGATCTCTGTGAGAAACAGGCCAGCTTCATCAACACAGTGAGTTCCAGGCCATCTGGTATGATAGAGAGACTCTGTCTCAAAAATAAAATGAACAAACAAATAAAAATTTAAAGAAGGCAGTTTTTTATTCTTCTACAATTTAATTGAATTTTTATAAATTTCATATCACAATTCTCCGTCAAAGTTAGACTTCCTCACCAATCCATGCTTCCTCAACCTTCCGTGAGACCTCAGGTGTCTGCATACATGATAAGTCCAGTCCAGTCAAGCATTTATTCCCAGATGTACTTTAGTGCAAATTCTTCCACTGGAATTAGGTCAGCCTATCTGGAGATCATAAGCAAGGCATACTCTCCCTCTCTCTCCTGTAAATATTCTCCAATCGTTCTCAGTCTGGTGTTGGCCCATCATCACAGCACAGTACCTCTACTGGTGCAGGAGTGCACTGTCATCTTGGCAGTAAACAACAGCTATCTAATCGGACTTAAAGTCCTCTAAATGGGAATGAACTCCTGGGTGGCATTGTAAACTCAGCCAAATACACATAGTTTGAGAGGACATAGATACTATAGAGAAAACCCTATATCTGTCATATGTCTACCCAAATTAAATGTCTTACCATAGGCTAAATATGGGTTCATGTATTTACAGGCAAGCATGCAGCACACTACTTATCAAAGAAGCTTCTTTTTGCAAAAGATGGATACTACAGCAAAATTCCACGACTGGTCAGACACAGAGAATTCATGTCCAACAGATCCTAGTCCTAGGTGACAAATCTGTATTGAAACTCTGCACCTAAGGCTCATGGAACATGATGGAGCAAAGCATAGAGAGAAAGCTAATGCATCCCTCACCTTTCACCTGTGAAGACTCCTTTTACAACAGAATGCAACATACACAGAAGACCACATATGGCCAAGTTATAGAGAATAAAAGACTGCTGAGTGTGAACCCGTGGATAGCACTCCTGTATTAAAACTCACTCATCCATGGCTCAGGGAACAATGTTGAAGAGGGGACAGAAAGATTGTAAGAGCCAGGGTTAGTTCATGAACTCAGAGAAACTAAATATTTTAGGCTCCTGGAAGATTGAACATGTGAACTTGTGGTAATGGTGGAAACAGGCAGTTTAGATTTGAAAAAAAAAAAAAAAGGTAAAGTAAATATAAGATTTCCCCCCTCAGGCTTATGACCCCTCCAGGTATGGCAGGCCTATAGGAACAGACATGGTTTCACTCCTATGAAGCAAGCCTCAGATTCAATCAGAAAGTACTTAGTTATCCTTCAAACTATCATGCCACTATTAGACCACTGGACCAATTTTGCCTGGCAATTCACTATTGCAGAATGCAGACATTGCTTACTTTTCCTACCCTGTAGCTGTATAATGCCTTTTAGCAGTATGAAAACTAGTCAAAAAGAAAGATATTCCAATTCAGTTTAAACACAATTTTACAGTGCCCTTAATCTAAGGTGTGTGTGGACTTTAGCAATACAGCCTTACAATCTAGTTTTAATAGATAAATACATGCAATGACAGTTGCCTTCTATGTTGTGTTTGAATCCTCTGGAATTTCTCTGAATAACAACTTAGAGAGTGGTATCTGGCACTGGGACTTGAGAGGAATAGTAAAAGACATGTAATATATTAGTATATGTGTATTGGGGAGATATAGAAGTGAAACAGTTTAAATGAGATGGAGTGGGGGTAAGAGAAAAGTGAGAGTTGTAGGAAAGGTCAATCAAAACAAAGTATACAATGAAAACTACTACTTTGTGATATAATTAAAATATAATTTAAAAAATGGGAGTTCACTAGGCCTTAACACAAATTACATGAAATCAAGTGGTGGGGCCCTTTGGAATATGCCAATGAGGAAGGGGGTATAAAGATGATTAAGATATTCTGTATGAGCGCTACATCCTGTCCTCCTTCTAGTCTTGGAAACAGGCCAACTCTTGCTCTCAGCACCCCAGATCTCTGGACTACCCTCTGAATGCTGACCCACCCAATGCATCTGACTCTCTTTGCTCACAAAAGCTCAATTTTTCAGTCCGGTTTGTTAGAGCCTTCACAGGCTGCTTCCAATCCTATCTTGCTTTTGCCTGCCTGAGTTCAATATCTGTCTAGAAATCTTCCCAAATTGTGCTGTGTCTGATGGCTAGAGAGGCCTAGATATTAAGAGACAGCCTGAGAGATCTCCCCAGACTTGTGACTCCAAGGTGATTCCTGAACAGCTGGACTTTAGCCATTTGGTCCCCCAATATAAATCAAAAGAGAGTACCTGAAGCCTTGACAAAGCGTATTTTTATACCCAATGAAAAAATAACCAAATCACATCAAGTATACAAACAGAACCAGACTTGAGCTCAACAACAGAATTTTTGAGTCTCACATCAGATTCACAAACAACAAAAGAATTACATAGGCTAAGATAACATTGAAAAAATCAATAATATGAAAAACCCAGATAAGATGTCCCCCATCAAATATCACCAGTCCTGTAGAAGAATTCTACAATGGGAACCCTATAGAGATAAACCAAGACACAGAGTTTAAAAGGAAATCATAAACACGATCAAAGAATTTGAATAATTTAAAGGACACACTAAAAACACATCAAAGAAGTAAAAAACGATGGGGTAAATTTCTGATTGAATTCACAAATGAGACAGAAATATTGAAGAAAACTATGGCTGAATTAAACAAAGCAGTGAAAAACTCAATAATCCAATTTGAAATGAAAGGTGAAAGCCTCACCTATAAAATGAATGAAATGAAAAACAGAATATCATGAATGGTAAATAAAGTCAAAGAATTGGAGTACGCAAACAAAGATTGTGATTTTTTTTTAATCACAGGAGTGGAATATGCAGGCAAGGTGGGACATCATGAAAATATAAAATTTAAATATCATAGGCATAGAGGAAGGAGAAGAATCTCAGGATAATGGTATTGGCCAGATCTTTAACTGGATTGTAAAAGAAAATTTCCCCTAATTAAGGAAATGCACGCCCATACAAATACAAGAAACACACAAAACACCAAATAGAGAGGACCAGAAAAGAAATTCCCCATAGCATGGTGTAGTAAAAACACTACACTTACAAAACAGGGTGAAAATATCAAAAGTTGCAAAAGAAAAGCAAATTACATTTAAAGGAAAACTCAGCAGAATTTCAGCTGACTTTTGAATGCAAACTGTAAAAGCCAGAAGAGCTTAGAAAAAAGTTTTCCCAGTTCAAAATGGCCATAGATGAGAACCCAAAACAGTATAATGAACAAAAGTATCTTTCATAGTTGAAGAAATAAGAAAAATCCTAAATGGCATGAATAGATTGAAAGAATTCATGTCTAGAAATCCACCCATTAGAGAATACTTGAAGCAATACAAAGAGCTGAAGAAAAGAACAACTATTCACAGGCAGCAACAGAAAGAAACTAAATGAAGGTATAACTGGGGAATCACAAAGTTAGACCAAGAATGCAAACATAAACTAAGATGATGTGAACCAATATCATCCTTCATTAACTTTATATATCAAGGGACCGAACTCCCCAGTCAAAAAGAAACAGGCTAGAAACAAAATTGATCTTTTGTTTTCTGAAAAAAAAAAAAAAAAAAAAAAACTACCTTCAAAGATAGGTGTTAAAGTAACGTCAAAGAATAGAAATAAATATTCCAAGCAAATGGCACTAAGAATCGAGCAGGAGTTGCCATCTAATATCTCTGACAAAATAGACTTTGACCTAAAACTAATCAAAAGAAATAAAAAAGGGTCATTTCATTCTGATAGAATGAACAATTAACCAAGAAGATATTACAATCATGAAAATATATGTACCAAAGTCTGGTGCACAGAACTTCATAAAAATAGTACCACAGGACTTTAAAACATAGATTAATCCCAGGTCAGTCATAGTAGGGACTTCAATACCCCATAGTCTCCATTAGGTAGGTCAAACAAAGAATAAACAGAGAGACAACTGAGCTAAACAATACTATGCATCAAATATACCTAACAAACATCTATGAATATGCACCCAAATACCAAAGAATATACATTCTATTCAGCACTCCATGTTGCTCCAAAATCAACTAAATACTGGGGTACAAAATAAACCTCACCCAAAACAAAAAATAAAGTAATTCCATGTACAGTGAAATAAAACTTAAAATCAACAACAGAAGAATCTCCAGTAACCTTCATGAATTCATGAGGTTAAACACACACCTGAATGATGAGTGTGTGAAAGGAGAAGTTAAGTAAGAAGTAAAAGCATTCTTGGAATTTACTAGAAGGGACAATACAGCAAAACAAAACATCTGGGACTCTTTAAAAGCCGTCCTAAAAGGAAAGTTTATAGTTCTAAGGTCTACATTAAAAAAAAAATCAGAAAGAACACAAATAAATGACTTAATATTGCAACTAAAGAATATTGAAAGGCAACAACAAATGATATCAAACACAGCAGACAAAAAGAAATAAAACAGAATCAGAGCAGAAATGAATGAAACAGAAACAAAGAAAACAAGGAAATCATTCCATTCACAATAGCCTCAAAAAAGAAAAATATCTTAGAAAAAAAACAAAAGACTTTAAAGATCTCTACAAAGAACATTTTAGATCTTTAAAGAAATTGATGAGGACACCAGAAGATGGACAGATATCCCATGGTCATGGATTAGATGAATTAATATTATGAAAATAATCTCCCAATTAAGATCTCCATGACATTCTTCACAGAATTAGAAAAAAAATCAACCCTAGAATTCATATAGAAGCACAAAAGACCCTGATAGAGCAACCCTAGGACAAAGAGCAGTGCAGGGGGATTAATATACCAGCTTTCAAACTGTATTACAGAGCTATAGTCATAAAAACAGCATGAACTGACAAAAATAGACCTGAAAACCAATGGAATATAATTAAGGATTCAAAAATAGAATACATGCAATTTCAGAAACCCGATATTTGACAAAGTGACCATAAACACTCACTGGAGGAAAGATAGCATCTTCAGCAAATGGTGTTGGCAAAACTAGGTTTCCACCAGTAGAAGAATGGAGCTAGATACCTATCCTTTAGCTTGCCCAAAAGTCAACTCCAAATGAATCAAAGACCTCAAGGTGAAACCTGAAAGAAAACCTTGGAAGTAATCTACAACATATAGGTGAAGGAAAGAACTTTCTAAATGAGACATCAGTTGCTCAGGACTTATGTCAATCTTCAACAAATGGGACCTTATTAAACTGAAAAGCTCTATATAGCTTTTCAAAGCTATATTCAAAGAAGAAATGAGAATATCCACAGAGTGGAAGAAAATCTTCATCAACAACACATCTGACAGAGGTTTAACATCCAGAAAACTAAAGAATCGAGAGACTAATTGACTCATTTATAAGATGGGCTAAAGATCTGCGCAAAGAGTTCTCAAAAGAAGAAATAAAGATGGATAAGAAAAATATTAAAAAGTGTTCATCGTTGTTAATAATTAATAATTACAACCATTTCAAAATTTCATCTTATTCTAGTTAGACTGTGTAAGATCAAAAGCATAACTGATACCAAATCCTGGAGAGGATGTGGGGAAAGAGATATGCTTATCCAGTACTGGTGGGATTATACATTCGTGGAACTCTTATGCAAAGCAGCCTGAAGAATACTTTGAAAACTAAAAAATGAGCAACCATTTGACAAGTTATACCAGTCTTTGGCACAGACACAAAGGACTCATCCAATTTCAGAGATATTGTAGATTCAAGATTGTTTCTGCTCTTTACACAATAGCTAAGGGTTGAAAGCAACCTAAGTGTTCCTCAAATGAGGAGTACATAATGAATATGTGGTATATTTACACAATGTAGTTCTACTCACCAATAAAGAAAGACAAAATCATGACTTTTGCAGGTAAAAGTGTATAACTAGAAATTGTTATTCTAAGTAACACAGACTCAGAAAAAAATAACTGTAGCGCCCTGGCTACATTCGTTGACTGAGTCTGGATCGGCGGAGGGCTGCGGATTTAATGAAACATAAGACAGAGACACAGACACACACACTAGGTAGGAGGAAAGGAGAATGACTGATTTTATTGAGAGGCAGCAAGCCTTATATACCCTGAGGAGGGGCTTTGCAGGAGTTTAAATTTCACGTTCTCAGGAAACATCCAGCCACATGACACATACCTGATGTAAACTGAGGAATTCTGCAGTCAAACCAATAAAGGTCAAGTTGTTTACTTCACAACTTCAACTGACAAGATCTGGCTAGCTCTTGGCCGAAAGCCTAGCACTAAAAGAGAAGGGAATGCAGGGAGGGCAGACCCTAAAATAACGATATATGTTCTCTCTCATTTGGGGATTCTAGAACCAAATCATTATAAGTGAGTATATATTCTAATGTAACTGCAAGAATCAAGAAAATGGAAAGGAAGCAGGGAGATAAAGGGAAAGATGAAACACAAAAGAAAAGAATTTTAGTAGACTACACAGATGTTACCAAGGGAGAACTAGAAAAAATATGGGTATCTGAATGAGGGGAAGGGAGGGATATACAAGCAACTGTGCTGATAAAGGAAAGAAGGAGCTTAAGGTAAGTGGGCCATAGGAGACTGATGTCATCAAAGGAGAATTGGGGAAAAATGGGGTACTTTAAAAGGGGGAGGCATGCAGGAGGGTTAGATAGGGAGAGCAAGAGAAAGAGAAAGAAAAGTAATGCCTAGCTAGTGTAAAACACCAAAAGTAATCATATTAGTCTAACAACCTCATGACGCATTACACATCGGTATCTCTATATAAGTCTATGTAAATTGTTGAATGCTACATAACAAGAAACAATGCCAGAGAGGAGAAAATTTTCTTTGATATTTTGGCAAGGGTGTTTCTTGAAACTTGAAAATTACACAGCCTATTGCCAAATCCCTTGATTGCATCCCAGAACTTAAAGTTAAGGCTCTATTACTGAAGATGGAATATGCTTCAGAGTTTTGATTTGAAGCAATGGATGTGGTACTAACAGGGACACCACTTCCCCTAAAGGTCAGCACTCATAGCTCTGGAAAGAACTATGCAAGTAGAAAGAGATAAAATAAGTTAATGGACTAACACAGGGTTCATGACCAAATAACCTCATCAATAATTGGCACAACATTCACACTGGTGGAAAACTTTTATTTTGGGACCAATCAAAAGCTATGTAATTGCTGTTAGAATCCACCCAATGGGAGCACACTCACGTGTGGTACTGTAATCATAACCAAATATAAATGGTTGATGTCATCATATTTCTTAGAGAAATCCCCAAAGCTTTTACACCACTAGGACAGAGTAACTTCTTACTAAATGAAAAATATCTATCCTTATATTTACAGTCAAATATCCCAGTCACCACTCATCAAAGAATTTTCTTTCTGCCAGACAGAGGCTACTACAGAGTGACCATGCCTAAGTGGCGCATTTCCAGTTCAGCCTTTACACCCAAGCTTGTGCAACATGGATCAAGGAGTAAATAAGACACTAATAAATCTCTAAATTCTCATTTATGTAACTCCCTCATACAAAGGACCAGTAACACTGCAGGTCACACATAGTCAAATCATGGAGATGAGGAATCTGCAAAGTATGGGCTCCTGGATAGGACTCCTACATTAAGTTTCACTCACCCCCGGGTCAGGGACCATTGTGGAAGAGGCATCAAAAAGACTGTAAGAACCAGTGAGGATATTCATGACCTTATGGAAACAGAATCCTGCAAGCATCTTGGACCCTGCATACATGGACCTATAGCAATGCTGTCAGCATGCGCAAGACCCAAGCATACTCAAACAGACAGAAACCCAGTATGGACCTGGGGAAATGGGCAGCAGGTTCCAGTCTTGGCTGAGGAAATATTGGCAGCCAATTCCTGATGGGTGAAGATGAACTAATCTTCATGAAGTGAGGGAGTCTGGATAGGCTGACTAGACCTCAGTGGATGAACTTATACTGAAAAATATTTTAGGACACTAACTTGACACAATCAGCCTTAACACAAATGAAAACTGTGTGGATTCCAGTTGGGAATCTATGGTGGGTGCCAGAGGGGAAGGGGGTGCAAAGATGGTCAAGATTGATTGATTGATTGATTAAGGTGTTATGTATGAAATAAAGAAAGATACAATAAAATTATCTTAAAATGTGTTCTATATGATATAAAAATTAAATAAAATAATTTACTAAAAAATGAACATTCAAAATTAATTTTCTATTGCTTATCTTGTCTGAAAGTGAAAGCATACCCCCCCAAATGGCTAAAGTTTGTGTTTCTTTCAGTTTTGTCTTAAAAGTGAGAATTTAGTACTTCATTTTTCACAAAATTCTGGCGGTCATGTGATACAGTTTGCACCTACCTCTCTAAGGAAAAAAAAAACATTTTTAACGTTAAAAAAGGGGATTGGAATAGAAATACCTGCATGAATGGACTAAACTGTTCCCATGAGTCAAAAGTTTTTTAAATAAAAACAACAGAGCTTAATTTTCAAATCATTCTGATTGTACTAAAAACTCACCGTCAGTTTAAAAAATAAGCTACTGATATCTCCCATTTGAATTGTGATTTAGGAAGACCATTCTCCTGACAATTCTTTATTATCATTTTTCTATTGTAGTAAGAAATGCTTCACCATCAGTGCTTTCTTACATCTGAGATGTATTTGCAATTGGATTATGTAGGAATTGTTATTATCCTGCAACTTAAAGGTTACTATCTTTGTACATGTTTCCCTCCTTTATTCCATTTATAAAAGGTCAAATTATACTCTGGATGTAGCTAAGTGTGAAACTATTTGCAGGAGTGAATGATGCCCTGGTACAATCAACTAAGCACGTTTACTCTACAATGACTATCCAACTACAGGAGAAGGGTGCAACTTAAATTTTGAATAATCTTGGAATTCTTCTGATTACTAATAATGTATCACTTAATGTGGACAATGAAGTCACTATATTATTCAATGCTCTCTGGAGGAATGGAAATGACAAACTATGTGTGTGTGTATATATATAAATAAGCTTTTTTTCAGAATTATAATAACAGCATAATTACATGTGAGAGAAACTGTTCTGTCAAAAGCCCTAATCTGATACTAAAATCCTGGAGGTTTCTTGAAATGCCACAGGTCCAGAGTCAGTGATAACAAAAGAATTGTCAACAGCAGCAGCAGAATAGATAAACTCATTGGCATGAGAGAAGGCTATACAACAAAAGACAAATACTTTTCCTTCTACTGTGACCTCTTTTACTTGTTCTGCTACAAGAAAGTGCCCGCCACATTTGGTTGGGTTTTCCCATATCAATTAAGGCATTTAGGACAGTTCCTCAGTTGAGACTACCTACTCAGATGATTCAAATTTGTGGAAAGTTACCATTAAATCCAACCATCACATTCCATGATCTTTAAAAAACAAATATTATGTGACTGAAATTCATCATGTTCCTAATGGTTCAATTCACATTCCTTTAATCCTCCTTATAATATGAGCTATCTATCTGTTGCTATGATAAAATACCCTGACAAAAAGCAAGTTGGTGAAGAAAGGGCTTAGTCTGGTTTAGGTACAGTCCATCACGGCAAGAAGACATGACAGTGTAGCTTGAGGTTTGGTTTGCCTGGTAGTCAAGAAGTTGACTGATTGTTATTCAGCTATAGACAGAAAGAACACAGAGAAAGAGAGATGAAAGAAGAGAGAGAGAGAGAGAGAGAGATCATCCAGAGTATGAAATGTCAAAAGCTGTCTCTATTAATGCACTTCCTTCAGGAGGACTACACTTATTATATTTTTTTAACCTTCCCAAGCATAACCGTGATCTGTAGACCAACTGTTTAAATACCTCAGCCTATGGGGGGCATTTCATATTCAAAACATCGCCTTCCCCCAACTTTGTACAAAAGTATCTTTGATCATAGTGTCATCTCCAGTGTTTGTCTCTCACTCCGATCTGCAACAAGATTTGCACAAATACCTATAGAGAACTGTAGCTCTGAATACGTTTTACTGAAAACCTCTTATCCACTATCTTTAATACAGTACTTCATATTTTAACATGACCAATAAGACTGGAATGCTAATAACTCCCAAGTTCATTTTAGGGCTCACATATTTTTAGCTCCAGCCATGCCTTTTGCTTTCCTTCAGTTCTCTCATGAGCTCATCACTAAAAGCTTTTGTGTGAATATTTACTACTGATTACAACACTGTCCTATTAATATTTGTCTATATATATAGCTCCTGTGAACACAAGCCTACAGACTCAATGATGCTCTGAGCAGCTTTCCCTAAAGGTTATTTTCTCCCCAGTATAAATTAGATCTCACTGTTAGAGTCACTTTCTTAGAGTTACCATACTCAGAGAGCAAAGAGTACATGTCCTCAATGCATAATTACACAAGTAACACTATACTATATTTAATGAATAAATACATGATGAATGAATGAATTTAATAATACTTTTGAATTCATATTGGAATTCATTATTTTCCTACTTTGCTATTTTAGGAGTTGTGTCATAAATCTAAGTATTAAAAAAGACATTAAAATTGCATTGCTACAAGCAATATTGATACATTGGTCCTCTACCAGCCTTACTTTTAAAGACCACTATGGCCTTCAGGCATTTAAGAGAGAAATTTATAGGGACTTTCAATCACTTCCTACTAGTCTTCTTGTCAGGCAAATATGAGCTTCTAGACTTGCTTTCCAGAGTGTCTTTACATCTGCTGAGTGCTGTGTGGGCAATAAACAGGAGACGTGGTGGTTGTAATCTTCTGGTGGAATTGCTGCCTTTCCACTGACTGTTGTAGAAGGGTCACTGCAAAATGTTCGAGTTGGGGGATTTTCCCTTCATAACACCTTTGGATACATAGGGTAAATATGAATGAAAGTAATAAATACATTGAGAACTTTTTAAGGAGATAGAGTAAGCAGGGTACTCCACTGATAGATGAGGCACACTAATTAATATTCCAAAAGATTCTGTCTGAGCAAAGGGAATTGTGTTAAATCTGCTAGGATTTCATAGAGCCCTTACTCTATCCTTTACACTCCCTATTCCTCATTGTCTTGTTCTTTCTACTTCTCTTCCATATTTCCATCATGTTGAGTATTTTTAAAAATCATTCCTCATTTGATTATTCCTGAGTTTAAAATGATTATTTTCTTAAATACCTCATACGCACACCACATATATTAGACAAATGATCAGGTTCACATTGATCTAAGCAAAGTAGAGACTAAGATTTCCTGTTACACTTCCCGTGTGTGTGTGTGTGTGTGTGTGTGTGTATGTGTATGTTTATATGTGTGTGTGTACTTTGTCTCAAATCTATCTGATTACAAGAAATATGTAGAGAAAAGTTTGAAATCAGTATCAAAGGTAAAAAAAAAATATTTGATTCTTTGATCCAACCCAAAATAGCAGTGGGACATAAATTCAGCTCACACATGTATAGCTTATGATATAATTTATGTATATTCTGTAGATTTTGGCAAAAGTATAAGTAAATTCTCCATCCTTTATTATCAGTCTTTTACTTACTTTTAAATGATGATTTAACCATACTAAATAACTTTATCTACTATCTATCCAATGCCATGAAACAATAGGGTTACAAGAGTCAAGACAGTTAATGAGATTTCCCAGAGTTGTGGGAAGATAAGACAAATAAGAAATACTTTGTTCACTACCACAAATTTAGCCAGGCAGGTACCTAGGCACAAGCTATCACACATGGGCTGCACACAGGCAGGCAAAGGCAGACACATAAACCAGCAATGGGCCACAAGGATGAACTGATATGGTCCTACAGGCAAATACACACAGGGAGGTTTGTGAAGACAGAGGCTGAGCCTCTGACCACAAGACCATATTTATACAGAATCATACAAAACTGTATTATGCCAAAACAGTAATATAGCATTTATATAGTATATTAATATATATATATATATATATATATATATATATATAGTAATACAACACTTTTTTATATTTGGGGTCTCTGGATATCCAGTGTCAGCCATCTTGTGTTGTCTCATAATTACTCACCTCTTCCACTTATACAATGTCAGCTACATTTTACTTGACTTGGAGTAGATAGCCATATCAGCATTATGGTGATTTGAATGAGAATGTCCCCATAGGCTCTAAGTATTTGGACATTTTGTCCCCAGTTGGTGGTACTGCTTTGGCAGATCTTAGAAGATGTGACCATGCTGGAGGAAGCATGTCATTGGGGGTGGGCTTATTAAGCCTTACTGGCTCTCCAGTCACTCTCTGCTTCCTGTGCCTGCTAGAAGATGTGTGTTATCATGCCTCCCTGCCATGATAGACTCTTGTTCCTTTGGTACTGTATGCTAAATAAACTCTTCCTTTTATAAATACCTTTAGTCAGTGTTTTTACCACATCAATAGAAAAGTGACTATTAGAAGCACCCAATTGTCAAAACAAAAACTAACCCTTATGGTCTTTTGTTTCCTGTAAAATCTTATTTTTTATATTAAAACAGAAATTGTTTTCCTTGCTACTAAACAACAAATAGCATGGATGTGGAAAAATTGCAGTCACTCAGGGGTGAGTGTTAAGACTTCGAAGAAAAACTTATGCCAACAATTGTAGGATGGTTGGTGACTAGACCAGACAAATCAGCACAGAATTATACACTGGGAAGATTTTTCAACCTCTTTTGAGAATCAACATTGAAAATTCTCAGATGGCGGCTGCTACAGAGTTACACAACTGGTCACAGAGAGAATCTATGTCTGAGAGATGTCCAGTCCTAGGTGACATATCTATATTGAAAACTCTAAACCTAAGGCTCATAGAACAGAGTGGAACAGGGAGTGGAGAAAATACTAGCAAATCTCTCAACACTAAGAGTGAAGCTTCCTTATACCATTGAGTGCTATGCACACAAAAGGTCACAACTGACCAAGTTTTAGAGACTAAGAGACTGTAAGTGTGTCCCATGTTAGGACTCCTATATTAAACTTCATTCATCCATGGCTAGGGCAGTGCAAAGATTGTGTTAGGGTTGGTTCGTGAACATAGGGAAAAAGAGGCTTTTAGGTCACACAAATCTTGTCAATATGGACTTCTGACAATGTCAGTAGGCACAAAATCTATGCCAACTCAATCAAACAAGGGCCCAGAGTTGAGTGAGGGAAATAGGCAGTGGGCTGACCCTAGCCTGGGAACTGTTAGATACGGATTACTGCTAGGTGAGGGATAGTAGACCTTACTTATGATCTCTTGATAGACTGAATAGACTCCAGTGAATTAACTTGAACCAAATGACATCTGGGTACAAATGCTTGACTAGATAGCACTTAACATGTATGGCAGAGAGTAAGAGGCCTGGCGGGGTATGGTGGGGATGGTCAGGGAAAGGTGTTAAATACGACTAAGAAGTACTGTATGAAATGTATAAAAGATCAATAATTATTTTATTAAAAGAAAATTCTGTGTTCATAACAGTCAGGTTGCTGCCACCAAGAACTGTGGACTTTTCTAGGACAATGTGAGCACAAGAAACAAAGTTGAAAAAGAGTGACAGGCTCTGCAAATACACCTGAAATCACAGGAAAATCTCCATGTGTACTTAATGTATAGGAACTGTAGGTAATTGATGGAATGTTTCTACTTCACCACACACACAAACACACACACACACATATACATACATACACACAAATAACAATCAAATACAATAGCATTGTCTTTGAATACACAGGGAAGATTATTCTTTATTTCCTTGGTACTTAGTGTGTGGTTATTCTTTCTCTGAAAAGCCTGGTTTAATGACTAGAAAACATGAAAGGCTAAATAATATAGTTTATTTTATCAACATGGATCTCTATTGCTGATTTTGACCTCTAATGAAGACATTTTAATATCATCTTTTTCAAAATGGTAATTCCCATTAGCATATAAGCCCTGCAACACATTATAAATACATAGATATAGCTTTGAAAAAGTAGGATGCTAAATCAAAATAATCTCTAGGGAATGCTTTTGATATGTAACCTATGTTATGTATCATCTTCTCTGTGAGTCTGAGAAAAACTAATTCAATTCTTGGAAGAATAGAGTGACTTAGATTGAATTCACATTCAGAGTGTCTCTCAAAAGAAGATAATCAAAATATCTATATAATATCTAAGCATTTTCAGTTTCTGAAAAATAAAAATAATTACATATTCTTAATAAGGTAGCACTTCCTATATTTTTGAACTACAAGGTGAAAATAAAGTTAAGAGAATCTATTCTGGGAATGTGATTATTCAGAAGATTATTTTAACTCACAGTCTATAGAAAATTTCCCTTGGGTACGCGTAATTTATGACACAGCTAGAAAGGGGCAATGAACATTTCCAACTTCAAAGTTTCTTGGGTCTCCATTACTGTGTAAGTGAATTAAAAACTTAACTGTTTTATTTTATATAAGAAAAACATACAGAACTGGAAATTCACCTTATTATCACCAGAAACCACGTATTATTCTTTTGGTTAGCCATAGAAACAGTAAAAAAAAAAAAAAAAAGAAACCACATAAATCAAATTGACCATATAAAGGTCCCAGGTTAGTAGCAGAACACTGATCTAAAAAGAAAATGAATACAGTGAATTAAGTAGTACTATCTTGTAGAAATATTCTGTTTCTAAGATCTCAGAAAATCACCAATTCTTCATGAGGATTAGAGAGAGATAGGAGTTTAATGAAAAACATTACAGTGAGGAGACAATATTAGATGCAATTCTGACAGATGAATCAGTTTTCATGGCTAGAATGGAGGCCAAATGGAATGGCATGGACAATTCAGACAACAGGGGTATGACTCAAAAATTACTCACATTGAATGTGTATATTTACTGGAGGGTAAAGCATAAGTCACAAGAAAGGATTTTGATAACAAGTATATTCTTGAAATGTGTGAAATGTGTTTGGAAATATATATTGCCCCCACAGGGTGGTAAAAATGTAAGTTTCTTTGTTCTTTAAATGTAGATACATCATAAATAAAGAAGACAGTACCAGCTTTCAAGTCTGGGGAGCTTCAGCTGACATAGAACATCAAGGAATTATGAGCTAAGTTGCATTTGACTTGAACCTAAACCTTTACTCCAGATTGGTGCATGAGTAATATAGCAATGGAAATTTTCATCCAGTAGGTTTAATCTGAACTGTAGATATTATTCATCCTAGACACGGAAATATCAAAAACAAGTAAAAAGTCCAAATAGGATGCAAACTTTGTTTTTTCCCATATGTTTTTTGATCTGTGCAACCACTTTTGTAGTTATGAAAAGACAGTCTTAAAGATTTGCTTACTTCAAATATCATTTTCTTTATACTGAAAGTGATCCATTTTAATTATCAATAATTTGAATTTTAGTATCAATACATATATTGACTTATTTTAAATAAAGTTTTTATAGTAAAAATATGGTAGAACATACAAGAAACTAAGAGTGAAAGTGTGAGTTTTAAAATTTGGTGGTAAGATATCCCTGCTTTTAAGTTCTGTCAGTCTAGGCATTTGTAGATACTTTAAAGGAACCTGTGAGCAGAACATATAATTATGCTAAGTTGCTATGTGCTTGATGCATTTTGTTTAAATCATTGAATATTAGTTTTGGAGGCAAAGAAGTAAAAAAGTGTATGAAATCATCATGGCAGACATATCTACAAATGACCTAGTAAATGCCCTTTATTGAAATGGTAAAGCTAGGTGAATGCTAATATGTTGGGAAGAAATACCTCAAGATTAGGCTCTTTGAATACACACTGTAGAGAAACATCATGGCATTAAGAAAATGTGGCTGTCCTGTGAAACATGACTTTACTAAGACTTCATAAGACAGAAGTGCTGTTGTAAGCAGGAGTTTCATTATGAAAATGATTTACATCTAAGGAGAAGTTTATTCTACACCCAAGACTGAGGTCACCAGAAGATCTTTGAAGGAAGCCAATCACATCTTAAGTTATTTTGCCTGTGTTAGTATTGTTTTTGAACATCTGACCCATTGTTTTGCTCACTTCACAGTATAAATAGGGGAGACTTAATAAAGGCAAGCTACTTCAGTGTGACTGACAGTCCTCCTGAGTCTGTCCTATTTTTTCTCTCTCTATCTCTACATTTTCTCATCCTGACTCCCCTCTTTGGGTGTGGTTCAATTTCTGCCGGAGGGCTCTGGCAATTCATCAAAGAGGCTTCTTTTGCAATAAGTAGAGACTATTACAGAATTCCACAACTGGTTATACACAGAGATTGTCTGTGAATTGACTAAGCCTAAGTGGCAGATATATAATGCAACCACTACACTTGAGTCCAGGAACATAGAAGAAGGAGCAAAGAGGAAACTATTGCATTTCTCAAGTCTCGTCAGTGAACCTCCCTCCTTCAACAGAAGGCCAGGAGCATAAAATATCGCAAAAGCCACAAACATAAAGAGTAAGATTCTGCAGATTTTGTGTTTGTGGACAAGACTCATATCAAACTTCAACCACCTAAGTCTAGAAACCATTGTGGAAGAGGGAGCAGAAGGATTGTAAGAGCTAGGGTAGAGGTACATGAACATAAGGAAATATAGTCCTACAGGCTACTGGGACCTTGCTCATATGAACCTACAGCAATGGTGACAGTGTATAGAAGACCCATGCAAACTCAAGCAAAAACCAGCATAGAATTGTGGGAATGACAGTAGACCCCGATCTTAGTTGAAGACTTATTGGCTGCTAATCACTGCTGGGTGAGAAAGAACTAATCTTGAAGAGAATGAATGAAGTAGTGCTAAGGGATGTCTGGGGAGAGTGACTTGACATGATATGCCTTAATACAAATGACAGAATATATGAATTCCAGTGTCAGGGCCTATGGGAGGGTACACATGATGAAGTGGTTACAAAGATGATTACAATTAATATGTTCTGTATGAAATATACAAATTTTCAATAAAAATTACAAAAAGAATAACTTTAATAATACAAAATAAAATTCATAATTTAGAATTTCACAGAATCCTTTGCTGAATTCAGAGCTTGCTAAAAGCTTCAAATACTCCCAACAACAAAATATTTTCCTGTTCTGTGCAAGAATATAGTTTATGTGTATATTTGAGTGTATGTGCACAGGTGAATGTGTGTATATGTTTACATTTGTATGTGAATCTAGAGTCCAAGATTTCCCACTTAGTGTCTTTCTCTATTACTATTTACATTATATGTTGAGAAAGGCCCTTTCATTAAAACTGGAGCTCACTGATTGCCTAGACTATTTCAAAGAATCTGCCTCCTCCACCCATCTCTCTTTGTCCTCTGTGCTCAGCTCCCACTCCCTTCCCTTCATTACCTCCCAGCTGTTTCTCAACAGTAGAATCACAGAGGCCTGCTTTAAAGTGGATGTTGATCTCAGTTAGATTTTCAGATGCCCCCCCTCAACTGTGTGAAGGCACTTTACTGACTGAGCCACCTCTCTTGTCCCTATGGGTTTTCATTAATGGAAAAAAAAATCTTGAATATGCATTATGTGTTTGTGAGTGGACCATGATGAAATAAGCAATGTAATTAAATGTTCATGGATGAATTTATGAAATCAATGATTCCTGCTCCTAAACAGTTCCAGTTAGGTGGATCTGGAAGGTATCTACACTATGATTCTGGAATTACAATGTTTAAAAGACCACAAAGGCTATTTCAACAGAATGCTATCTAGTGAGAAGAGATGTGGAGGTGGAAAATCAGAGAACTGAGGACACAGACCACTGTAGACCTAGGATAGATAAGGTGTATGTGTCTTTCTTTCTAGAAAAACAAGCTAAAATAGAGAAAAAAAAACACTTTTTTTAAAATACGGATAAGCACACAGAAATGGAAAATTAGTTTTTCATATTCTTGTACACTGCTTGTTTTACAAACTGATAATACAAAGGACTCAGAAATTTGAAAATTTAAGAAGTAAATGAAAGTCAGTATATAAGTAATACTGAGCAACAAAGCTCTTTTATCTCTTTTTTTTCTTTTTCAGAAATTACCAACTTATATTGTATTTATGCCATTTTATACCTTCTTTTGCATACTTTTCTTTTTTCTTTTAAATTTTTGAATTTTTATGTATTTCATACATTATATCCTAATCATATTCAGACCCACCTCTTCTATCTTCATAGTCCTATGTTGGGCCTCCAGCACTGCTGCGGCTCCGTCTGCACCAGCTGCAGCTAACAGTTTGGGGGTTGGTGGTGCGGCAGGCGCCGCCAACCATTGCCTCCTCCCAGGCAGCTGCTCTGGCCAACGCCCCCTCCCGGGCCGCTGCCCCGGGTGATCGGCTTCTCCTGGGCCGCCACGGACGAGCCTGTGGTGTGGTGCGGCCCCCAGGCAAAGTGGTGGCCGCTGTCCAGCACGCAGGCTGCGGCGTGGCTCGACAGTCCCAGGCAGGGTAGGATGCAAGCCGGCCCTGCTCCGGGTCTCTCGCAGGCTGCCGGGGGCCGGTGCTGGTGGCGCACACCAGTTGGACTTGCTGACGGAGGCAGATGCAGGAGGATCTGGAGTTCGAGGCCAGCCTGGGCTACACTGATCGGGTGTCTGCACACGATGCAGGCAGACACGAGATGATGGCAACCATCACCAACCATTTGGGATGCAGCTGTCAGAGCCTCACCCGAGTCTGACAGCCTATCAAAATGGACTTTGCCTGGCTGCAGTTTACGGGACAAAGATCAATTGGTCCTTCACTCCCTTTTAGCCCCGCCCATACCCTATATAAGTTATTTTGTAACTGTTAATAAACGAGATCCTGCTTGGACAAACTCCCAACTGGGTGTGATTTTTTTTTCTCCAGAGTGGAGAGGGTCTGGGTCGTGACACTCACCATCCCGCTCAGGCCCTGGAGGAGGCCAGCTGAACCAGCTTCTCCACCGCCCTACCTGCCAGTGGTCCTGGCAGCCCCATAGCTCACCCACCAAATTTCATGCATTTGGCCATATTATGTTAAAGCCTATAACATCAAGTTTGTGTACTGAGACACCAGTTCATCCACTGGAGCCTATTCAGTCTACCTAGTATCACTCCCTTAAAGAAGACCAGCTCTCCCTTAACTAGCAGTAACTGTATGACAATATTTCCTTTGCTAAGATTGTAGACTCCCACAACTTCCCAAGTTCTGTGCTGTGTTTTTGTCTGATTGAATATGCATGAGTTTTGAGCAGGCAGTAACCATCATGAAGTTCATATGAGCATCTTCCTAGAAGCCTGAAAAATAATGCTTGCTTCTGGTCAAGCACCACCCCTGGCTATTATGATCATTCTATCCCTTCTTCTGCAATGGTCTCTGAGTCCTGGGTGGGTGAAGTTTACAGGAGTCCTATCTAGGGATGCACACTCATCAGTATCTTATTCTCCATACTTTGGCTAGTTGTGGCTCTCTATGTTCATTGCCCTCTATTGCATGAGAAAACATGACTGGTGAGAGTTGAGAAATGCATTATTATTCTCTTTATGCCCCATTGTAGATGTGTCACCTAGGACTGGGCATCTCATAGACCCTTATTTTCTGTGTGTGACCAATTATGGATCTCTGTAGTCATCTCAAACTACTGCCTTATTGTTTTTTGTTTTGTTTTTTCTGAGTACAGTATGCCATGCTCATAGAAAGATCTAAGGATATATGTCATAGACCAAGTCCTTATGGTTTAGTAACATATGGCTATATGTATTTATAGTAAATAATATATAAAGAGAAGAAAAATTGAAATGATTTGAGTTACTTTATGTTTTTCAATTAAATTGCAGATGTTGCAAATATTTCTATGAACTCTGTAAATTAGAAATCATTATTTTATTATGTATACAATTACCAATTTATTCTGTATTATACACAAAGCAAAATTGAGGATTATATATTAATCATTTAACTATTAGAAAACTAATATTTCCATTTAAATAACTTTGATTTTGTTAACAAACACAATACAACTTTAAACATACATTACATACAAATCACTAGAGTATCTTTTAAAATGAATATATATGTATATATATATGTTATTAAGGATATATAAATATCTGTAAATTCTATCATAAGTGGGATCTTTTACTAAAATGAGCAATAATTTTTAGTTGCCTCTGATAACCTGTAAAAACAGCCAAATATGAAAATCAAATGTAGCTTTTTAGCTTATCTCAAATTTTCTCACTGTGGTAAATTTAAATTGTGGTCACTGATTTTCTGCTCCAGTTTCTTTATATATTTGTTCTATAATCAGAAGATATAGCAAACTAAATCAAAGGTTATTCTATTTTAGATCTGTATTTTAAGTCACCATATTGAATTTTACTTAATTTTATGTAGTGTTTCAAACCCTATCATTCAAAATTCTTAGTAATATGATAAACCTAAATCTATTACCTAAATAGAGTTTATATTTGAACTATGTCATTTCAAATATTATACATGAATGCAGCTCTCAAAAGTACATTAAAGAAAAGCAATTTACTTTAACCTTAGACCCATTTATTACTTGTAACCATTTTTGTTCGAATGAAAATTAAATTTTGTGTTAATAATGTCTTTGGAAACACACTACTTCACACAAATTAGCATGAAAGAGTATAAGTTGTGCTTATATATTAAAAAAATAAAATAATATACACAAATTTTGTATCTCTTAAAAATATATGGAAAGCAATATCTTACATGGGCACTAGCCAATCCATTGACAAATTATGTTGCCAATTCATTTATCCACACATATAGTCAATGTGTATTAATCCCAAATGAAATAAAAATATTTTTTTCTGTGAGTTCGTGAGTGCAAAGGCTTTATCATATCCAAAAGTCCTTATTTCTCAGCATTCCTCTCCCACCATTGTCTCTTACAATCTATGTGATCCTATTCTGCAATATTCTCTGAACTTGAGGGAAGGTGAGTGTGATATCAATGCCCCAAGGACTCCAAAGTCATTATTTTCTGCACTTTACTTTGCTAAAGACAATGTCAGTCAAAACATTTAAGCACTGATAGAGTAGGGACATTGACTTGTTGATAGGTATAAGGAGAGGGTGAATTAATATTTCTATCATGTGATCCATGGTAGACTGCCCAGGCTCCAGTGGATCCTATACACAAACACTAACTGTCCCATTAAAATAAATAAATAAAAAGTGAAGCAATCATGAAATTGGGTGGGGGATATGGGGAGAGTTATGAAAAGTCAGAGGAGAGAGTAGGTTTATATATGATAAAAATGCATATGTTCATGTATTATCAAAGATATAGATAGATAGATATAGAGATATGTAATATTTTTTTTCAAAACCAAAGCAATTATCAATAATCTTGTTAAAAATAACTTTCTGATGTACAAGATGTTCTATAAACATTTGTTATGCATATACAAATTTACATTCAAGCATCAATCAATGACTATTTAGAAATTTATAAATTTGTAGAATAATGTTAAAAAAAGAACAACATAATCTGCTTGGATGGGGTTAATAAACTGAAATTTTTTCTTCAAAAGAAATTATTTTAATATCAGTTCAAATATAAGTAAATATTTGATGTATTAGAAACTATTAAGTAAATATTTAGCCTAGGAATAATTATCATGGCTTCTCTTAGAAATTCTATCAAAAATTTTAGATGAAACATACAGTTGGTGGGTTTTTTAAACTTTTTTTTTATTTTAACATGTGTGAGTGTATTGTCTATTGCCAATATGTGTATAAGTACACTCATATTGTACAATGCCCATATAGGTCATAAGAGGGCTTCAGATCTCCTTGTCTGATTTACTGATGGTTGTTAGCCACCATGTGAGTACTGGCATCCTTTGCAAGAGCAGTCACTGCTTTTAACCACGGAGCCATCTCTCCAGTCCTGAAAAATATGCTTTCATAAGATGACATAGCTGATTTTTCTCTGATGAGAGCCCAAATAGCAGACAAAGGAGAAGGAAGGAAAAGTTGAAGTCAACAAGTGAGGATGGGACAGAGTAAAGCATCTATTATTTCTCTGCAAAAGTTTTTCAAGTTTCCTTTGAAGAATAATGAAAATTGATTTTTAATTTTACATGCTTATTTTAAATTAAAATTTATGCTATTTTTCTGTTGGTGTATATTTTAAGGCTTAGGATGTCTGCCCTGAGTTTTCTTTTTAAAGAAAAATATTGTTTTGAGAATTTCATATGTTAATATTGTCTTTGCATTAATTCGATCCCTAGCAGTCCCCAGTTCCTCACATGATCCTCTGACTCCCTCTAATTTTCTTGTCTTCAACTTCAGTTCTTCATGTTACATATTGATATTTACATTTAAGCCTGTAACTCTTCACCTTGAGATGAACCCCTGTGGTACAACAGTTTTAGTAGCGTGGAAAATGACCATAAGCCTCCTTTGCAATTATGGAAACTGACTCATTAGTTCAGAATGTTACAGGGAATACCAAATTGTTTTCTCGAACTTTCACAACCATTAACAGAGAAAACTACTTAGAGAAGAGATGACTTATCTTGCACTGAACTTTCCTTCTTTTTCTTATCTAATGGTACCAGCTTAAGCTTTTCATGTGTCCTTACTAGTGGATGTTGGATTGTGTGATATTAACATTCAGCTTGACCACCCACGGGTATAAATCTTAGACCAGATAAGCACTAGCTAATGTGACTTCCTCTACCTTCTACTGCTACCCTGAATTTATACCACTAAGTTCAAACGTAACATTTCACAGTGACTAATACTATGTCAGAATGATCTGAAATGTTTTATTCTTTCATTTCTGATTGTTCAGCCCCTGACATTCTGTGGAGAAGGTGACACAGAGATGTTTAAGCAGAGCATAAAAAAAGGAGAACTGCTACCTGAGCATTCACAGCGATCACAACAAATACAACATACTGCAAAAATAGATAAAGTGTTTAGTCTAATAGAAGCTCAGATCCTAATTCCCCAATGACCTTCTCAGTTGAAAAGGATTACCTTGGGAGTAAATGCTCTGAGACAACAGATTCTTATAGACAATGGATATTCAAAAGCAACCAAAATTTAGTTAATATTCTATTAAATAATGGATTTGATTTAAAACTAGAGGCTTATGAGTAAGTCAACAAAAAATAAATTCCTTTTAATTTACATGCTAAAATAACTCTTATTTATTCTTGTTATACTTCCTGTTCTAAAACAGAAAAGAGAACACCATAAATAGCTCACAAGCTTTTATTTAGATTCTCCCTAAAACATAAGTAAATGAGAAAAATAATGTACTTAGTACTTTAATTTTTAGAAACACTAAATATGCAGATTTGTTCACTGATTCACTATATTTTAAAATTAACAGTACATCAGTATATTTTAAATTAATAATATTATATATATATATATATATATATATATATAGACACTGAAGCAGGGACTCTCACTCAAATAAAGAAAATTGGTAAAGTGATAGAGACATCAGCTGAATGGACTTGGAGTCATTTCACAATATTATACATATTCTAAAACTTCAGGTATGTTTTAAAGAATAATGACTGCTGCTTGTTCATTTGACAATTAACTTATTAAATATTTTCTCTATGTGATATATTTCAGTATACTGTCTGTATCTAATAGCCTATGGAATATTCTAAAATATTAAATTATGCACCAACTACAAAAATGACTGATCTTCAGAAACTTTAAATTTACTGCAATAATTATTAAAATATTTTATTTTATTTTTAACTTTACATGTGTGTATGTGTTTGTGTCTGTGCATGGTGATGCAGTACTCAAGGAGGCCAGAAGATGGTGTCAGATATTCTGGATCTGAAGTTATTGGTGTTTCTGTGCCCGCTTATATGGATGATAAGATCTGAACTCAGGTCCCCTGGAAGACTAGAAAGTACTCCTAACCACTCAGCCAGCTCTCCAGTTCCCTATAAATATATTTTATACATGTAATACATAAGCCATTTACTAACAACTAACTTTGCAAACTATGAAGAAAGAAAATTTGTAGATTTTACATAATTTTTAGATATAAAACCCAGCATACAATACCTATTTGTTTCCTAACTTGCCTGCAGAGCATGTGATGTATTTTATCCAGTACTTAGATGACTATGAATAGTCACATACTTACATTCATTTCTCCCAGCATACTGCATGAACTTGTGGGGATACATGTATATGATATACCATCACTTGTATCTTTTTTAATGTGGAAGACTAAGTACAAAAACGGTTGGGAGATTATGGGCATAAAACTAGCACAGAACCAATGTGCCTTTATGTCTGGCCTTAAAGGTTACTAGAGTGGTTGAAGTATTCAAATTACTGTAGGAATTATTTTGACCTAATTACTATATTGTTTAGCTTCTGGGCCAAAGCCTTTTACTACTCTGATATTACTTCTTTTTGACTCACAATAGGAAATGTGTATACGGAGACAGAGAGTGATGAATCATAAACATATATAGCGATCAAGCTAATCAGTTGAATGGAAAATGGAAACTAATAATTATCTGAAAACTTGACACATTCTCTGCTCAGGTTATATGTATTTTTTCATGAAGAAAATGTCTGGGATATTTTGACACATGAGTATTTTGACAGTGTTAACTGAACACTTGCTATCATCCTAACTGTTTGGTAATTTTTTGCTTTGCTTTTGCCAAACTTGCAAAAAGCATTTCAGGTAATGGATGCCAGCTGAAAGTTCTGGTATCTTAACAATAATATTTATTTTGACTGCAGCTGGTAGAGTAACAGCACAATTTTGCAAGACTATTTATATGTGGAATAAGTGTAGCTTTCCCCTGGAGGATTTTGCAAAGATTCAGTGGATTTCTAGCACAGAAAATATGACATTGGGAGGTTATAAAATTATCATGGGTTATGGAGAATGAAAAGAATTCATCCTACAGTCAGGCACAGGCCTCTAGATGGTCAGCTCTTACTCAGACAGAGGAATGTGTGCCCCATGACTCACATGGGCTGGATAATTTCCAGGACATCCTAAGTAGCTCTCTCCTGCAAGTATAAATATTAAATTGCACTTTTACATCCCACCCAGAGCTGTGATAATACAGATACATTTGATACATTATAATATCTTTTTTCCATTTACTTTTGCATGCTTTTCTAATAACCATTCCGTTTTTTAAAATAAAAGCACTCAGATATCATTCAAAAACATTAGTGGTCTCCTTTTTTTTTTCTTTAGAAATGTGTCATTAAACAGATTTTAGAGTGAATAGCAGGCCTAAAATCACTTCAATTTTATAATTCTTACACATTGGTTGTCAGAAATACTAGGAAATGGAAACAGACACCTATTAAACGAAACATCACCGTGCTACACTGTGGTTTCATCTTTTAAAAGTTCCTACATCCATTGTAAAAGAAACTGGAGTGGTCAACATTGAGAATAAAAAACAGTAATATCTAGCTATCATTATCATTGTTTCATTTTACATTCTTATTTTTAATTAAAAGAACAAAGCATATTAGAATAGAAAAGCACAATATGTTTTACTAAGATGAGTTTCTAGGGTAAGAAATCATCATCATTGTTCTTGGCAGCTGTCTACAGAAAAAGGTAAAAGTGCACGATCAATCCACAGTGATTCATAAATTGCAGCATGCACGGAGAAATACAACTTGTCGATACAGAATTCTTTAAGGTGCTCTTTTAACCGATTTTTTTTTCCCTTTGGAGTTTGGAGTCTGATTATAATTGTAACATAAGAACCTCTCAAAAATTCAAAGTACTACCTGAACAGTTTCTGAAATGTTTCTGTATCTAAGAAACTTCAAAAGAACATGTAAACTCTCTTGTAAATTGAGAGCACTAGGCATTTTATATACATTCACTTGACCATAAACCAATTGCAGTTATTTCTATGACTCACTTCCTGTTCTCTTGTGCGTCATTCAGAGTGTATATCCTGTTAGCCTGTATCTGGTTTGTTTATTTAATTAATACACGCACACACATACACACACACAGACACACGCACACACACACACACACACACTTTGTGCATTTTTTTTTTAGCAGATTTGCTCTTCAAACACACTTTAGCTGTTCAGTCTTCATGTGAATACTATGGAAATATTTACTTCTTTCAAACTAGTAACAAAGGGTTTTCAGCAAACTCTGATTAATCACAAAGTCCCCCAAATTGTCTCTCCATGTTTTTACTTCTCATTACAAGAAAAGTGTTTAGTAATTGCACAATTGGCTATCCAAGTAAGTGGGTCTTGAAAAATATTGTTTATTTACTAAGTTTTATTCTATGTGTATGATTTTTTCTTTTGTTACCTTTTACACGATATTTTTCCATTTTCCTATTGAATTATTGTGATTTTGTATAGTGAGTTTGATCATATTTAGAATTTAGATACCCTCTCTTATCTGCTTCCTTCCCTTACAGTACCTTGCCCAATATAATGTCATATATATGTAGAGATAGATAGATAGATCCATACACATACTAAGAACTATAGAGTCTAATTTATGCTTCCAAATGCTCTTCCTGGTGAATCTATCAAGAGTCACACATTTAAAATAGACTAACTCTCCCCCTCCAAGCAGTCATAGGTTGATAGGTTGGTAGTTGTTCCTCAGGAGAGTTTGGGTTTTAAACTCACTTCACCACATATATTTATTTTGAATGTCGTCTGTTTTGAGACTAAGTGGTACTTTTGGAAGCAGATACCATTCTGAAAACTTTTTCCTTGTTATTATTCACTACCTCTGGGTTTTACAGATTTTCTGTCCCCTCTTCCATAATGATCCCTAAGCCTTGGGAGGCAGGATTTGATATAGGGATTGTATTCAGGGATAAGCAATATGCACGCTTTTATTCTCTGTATGTTGGTCAGTTGTGGGTCTCTGTGTTAATGCCCAACTACTTCAGAAGGAAGCTGCTCTGCTGAAAGATGAATATATCTATAGGTATAACAATAAATACATACTTTATAGTCAGTTTAATACTATACCTAACTAGCACAAAACTAGTATTAGTTTTTCTCGTATGCCCTCTTACCTGTCTAGCTTTAAGTTCCTAGGCCTAATATCATTAACAGGTTTGGATTCCAGCCTATGAAGAAGACTTTAAATCCAATTAGAAACTGATTATTTACTCCATAATATTCATGCCACTTTTTTACCAGCACATATTTTGCTTGACCAGTTGTAGCTTGCAAGGTTTGAAGCTGGGTAAGTTTGATGATTACTTTTCTCTTCAGATAGCAGGCAAAGCAGCTTCCAGCACATGAAAGCTAGTCAGTAGAAGTAAGGTTTTGAAATCATTTCTCTCTGCCCTACAGTTCATGTGTGTAGTGTCTTCAGCAACAGAGATTTACTGTGAAGATTTGTGGATAACCAAGAGCAAGGACAAATTGCCATTATTGTTTAAGGGTCTATGGGACCCATTGGTCAACAGCTTCAAAAGAGGAAGTCCATTCCTGGAATTGGACTTTTACTTTGCTAGCCTATAGTATCTAGTATTGGCAACGTACCCTTGTTACAAAGTAACATGTTTAATGCTTTTTATAATGTGAAACTATATACTTTAAGAAGCTTCTGTAGAGGTAGCTTTCCATATGACTTTTGATAAGGCCTTTAGTGTTGCTTACCACTCTCCATATGTCTTTCTCTGTCCTGTTTTCTAATTCCCAACCCGGTATACTCTTCCCACTCTATTCCTGTTTATATAACTACATTCAACCACTTCTTCCAGGAATTGCCCAATAGACATTTACTTTTTCCAAATGACACACATATACAGAAGATTGAAAAGCTAGGATTTCACTATGACAGGGAATTTATGATATTTGTCTTTCTGAATCTTGACTGCCACACTCAAGATGATTGTTTTCAATTCCATCCATTTACTCACTAATTTAATAATTTTGTTTTCTTTGTAACAAAGCTGTGTAATATTCCATTGTTTATATGTGCCACACCTTCATTCTAGATTCATCTTGTGATATACATCTAGATTGCTTGCATATTCTTACCATTGTGAAAGGGCAGTCAAAAAACTTTATGAACAGGTATTTCTTTAGTAGAGTATAAGTGTTTTGGGTATATGCCAGAAAATATCAGGCCTGAATCATATGGAAAATCAGTTTCTAGCTTTCCAAAATATTTCTCCATTGATTTCCTTGATGGCTGTGCCAGTTCGCACTCAGACCAACAGTAGATTTGTGTTCCCATTTCCCTATGTCCTTCACCTATATTTATTTCTGTTTGTCATTTTGATCATTGCCAATTATTAGTAGTGTAAGATGACATCTCAAATAGATTTAATTTGCATATCACTGATAACTAAAAATGCTGAACATTTTAAAATTGTTTCTCAGCCATTTGTCTTTCATCTTTAGAGAACTCTCTGTTCAGTTCTTTCCTCCGTTTTAAAATGTGTTGTCTTTTATGTTTAATTTTCTGAGTTCTTTTTATATTCTATATAGTAACCATCTCTAAGAAGCATAGGCTGGTAAATTTTTTTTCCTATTCTGTAGGCTGCTTCTTCAATTTAATGATGGTGTCCTTCACTGTACAGGAGCTTTGTAATTTTATGATGTCATATTGTATATTTTAATGCTTAGAGTATAGAATCCCTATTCAAAATGTCCATTCCTACTGACAAGTTCTAATGTTTGCCATACTTTCTCCTCTATCTGATTCTGGGTATCAGTTTTTATATTCATCCATTTGTAGTTGAGTTTTTTACTTTGTGAGAGATAGAGATCCATCTTATTCCTCTCCATGGCATTGTTTAGTTTGTCTAGAACCATATGAACATGCTGTCTTTTCCTCAGTGTGTATTTGTGACTTCTTTTTCAAAAATCAGGTGGCTGTACTTGTATTGATTAAAATCTAAGTCCTCAATTCTATTTCACTGATCAATGTGTCTGTTTATGCCACTTTCTATTATTATAGTTTTGTAGCATAATTTGAGATCCTCACAAACCAAAAGACCTGATATCTGAGATGGTGAGCCACCAGGAATCCTACGTGAATGTTTTGCATGCATATAATGCCTGTGGAGGTAGAAAGAGGTCTTTGGATCCATTGGAACTGGAGTTATAGACAGTTGCTGTCTACCATGTGGGTGCTGGGAAAAGAAACTTGTTCTCTATAAGAGCATTCAGAGCCATAAATCACTGAACCATTTCCCTAGCCCCTGATGTGATGTGTTTTATAGATGTACTTTGTTTCAGAGGTCCAAGCTTCCATAATTGTGTGATTCTTTGATATTATCTACATATTATAATTAAACTTCTATAATATTCATTGATTTATATCTTGAAAGAATTTTATTTAGACAGGGCCTCACTATGTACACCTGGATGGCCTGAAAATTACTCTGTAGATAGACCATGCTGACTTTGAACTCACAGAGAACTACCTGCCTCATCTGCATGATTGCTTGGATTAAAAGGTGATTGTTTGCCATTCACAGCTAAAGGAATTTTTAAAAACAAAAGTAGCATACTCAATGGGCATAGGATTATAAATTTAAGAAGAAAAACCATGGCTTGCCATTATTAATAGTAGTAGTAGTAGTATTAAGACAGTCTAATTACATTAGAACTTTCTTGACCTCATAGCTACATGTGCAATTCTTTTATTTTTATAGCTTTATTTCTTGCAGCAGTTTTGCAATTTTCATGCATTATAGTTTAAAGGTATTTAGAACCTCTTCATAAACATATATATATATATATATATATATATATATATATGTATATATAGCATATAGTCTAAGTTATGTCCCTAAATGTCCTTCAGTGTGGTCTAATCCATGTGCCTATACTGTAATTTTGCTAGGTTTTACCTTGCATAGGACTTGTAAATGCTGTCACCAAAGCTGTGACTTTATAGAAGAAACTGACCATGTTTACCTTTGTCATCCATCCTCTCTGGGTCTTACAATCTTTTTGTCTCCTCTTCCCCAATGAGCCTTGGGCAGCAGAGGTTTGAAATAGGTGTCCTCAGAAATAAGCTCCTTGTGTCCTCTTGTCCTCTGCAAACTGACCAATTTTGGGTTTCTGTGTTAATCAACATCTGCTGTAAAAGAAACTTCTCTGTTGAAAGTTGAGATACACATTATCCCACAGAATTTGAAGGTAAGTCCCTACTGATAAAGACAGGACATATTTTGGGCACAGACTTTAGAACAATGGTACTGACCTGAAAGTCTCTTCCCTAAAGACTAGCTATTAAGGTATCAGAGGATACTATACAAGCTGCTAAGGGAGAAAAAAAGCATCATTGGTCCTACCCATTTGTAAAATGTAATAAACAACAGTGACTGGTCTAGAAAAACATCACTGTTGTTGCATTAGCGATACTTTTGTCTTGGGGATATCAAGAGCTATCTAATAGTGGAACTGTAAACATAGTTAAATACACATGGCTGGGGTATCATAGATCCTTAAATAAAATGTACTTTTGTCCAATCACTAAACCATAAACCATCATAATTTTTTACTTATTCCAAAATTTGCAGACAAGCATACTTTTCACCCTGCATCAAAGAAGTTTCTTTTGATGGAGAGTATTACAGAGTTCCAGAACTGGTCAAATACATGTTTAATGCTAATATGAAAATCTATTATCTCAGCTTCTTTTTGACAAAGCATGCAGTACAATGAAGGAAAGCACAGGTTTATGGAAATGCCTCTCAAGTATACTGTGGTGTAGTGGAGAATTTTTTAACTGAACTAACAGAATTTAAACTGTGACATGTGCATCAGTCATATCATCTGAAAGTTAGCAAAGTGATAATGAGAGCTTTCCAGTACTAGTAACTAAGAAATTTGTGAATACTACTTAGAAGCTTACATTATATATATATATATATATATATATATTTATATTTATATTTATATTTATAAAAACCTAGTAATTTGTCTGTACTTTAGGGTATGAGACAAATTTTCTTTACAGACTTAAAGTAATGAAAACATTAAATAATTATGGTAATATTTACACAATAAAATATGAACTTTAGTTCCTCTTTAATACAGATGAAAATAGATACTACAATAGATATACACATATTTGGAAAAATTTGGGTGTTTTGGAATTTAAATTCTAAATAAATCTCAAAATATCAAATTGATAAATATCAATATTTTGGAAATGTTGAAAGTTATGCTATTCAAATGGAAACTTGACCTGGTGTAATAAGTCCAATGAATTGCAACTGCCACATACAATGACTATTTTAGTATAGTTGTACTCAGTGAATTTAGAAACTAGAAATCCCCTCTATTCCATATTTTTATACTGTTATATCCACTATTGATGCCTGAACCTCCTGCTTTTTGGATTTAAAAATGTATAGTTTACTTAAAGTTTCTCAGGACACTGAATTATAATCCTCAGTGAATGAACTCATTCATGTAGCTAATTATTGATTTAGATTTTTGATCTGTTCATATATGTGCAGAGAAATTTGACTGACACATCACTGCTGTTGTATGCATTACTGAAAACATGAAGTGGTCTGAAGTGGTACTAGGCCAGCTGCTTTCCAAATCCTTTATATCACATGTTCATTTTTGGTTTTGAAAATTTTTATGTTGCCTAATCATGGAACAAGGAATCTTGCCACAATGAAGAAAATGTAAATTGATTTGAAAACAATCTTTCCAAGAATGCTTGATGTTATTGAGCCAATTAATAAACAGGAAATTTCCATAATAGTAACAAATAATCAATCATAATATTTGATAATGTATTATTTGTAGTGAAAAACACAGTTGACATAAAAGGAAATTTTACCATATCTATTCTGTCATATAAATTATTTTAATTAACTTTTTATTGATTTCATATATCTTAATCTTATTTAGCCCCCACTTCTCTCTTTACTCCCTCATATCTTACCCAGTTCTTTATGTTGAAGCCTATCAAATCAAGTTAGTGTAGCCGTATATTCCTTGGTGTGAGTTCAACCTGTTCAGTCAGCCTAGCATCACTCTCTTTAATGAGATCAGCAAATCTCCCTATTTCTTAAATAAAGAAACCTTGATAATAGTTGAACTAATCCATAGCATTCTTGATTATCATTGTTTACAAGGGAACAGAGTTATATTACAAAGACTAAGATTTTATGATATAAACAAAACGTAATGACTTTAAATATCAATTATCAGCTCTTTCATCACTAAGGCTCAGAAGAATACCACAGAATAGGTGGTGGGAAGAATTAAAGAGCCAGAGCAAGGAGGGAGTGCTCTAAAATTCTGTTCTGGGAAGCAACATGGCTATCACACTCATGAACTTAGAGAAGCTGTGATTACCTGTACAAGGTCAAGCCAGCCTAAATTTTGGACATACAAGTGTACCAGTATTTATTTAATCATACACTCATTAAAGTCATAGGAATTCTCTCTCTCTCTGTCTCTCTGTCTCTCTGTCTCTCTCTCTCTCTCTCTCTCTCTCTCTCGCTCACACACACACACACACACACACACACACACATCCCTGTAGCCATAGGCAGCCTGGAACACACTATGCAGAACAGGCTGACCTTGAACTCATCACAGAGATCTGTTTGCCTCTGCCTCCCAAGTACTGGGATTAATGACCCCGATTTTTAAATGACTATATTGATTAGTATTACTTTATATCCTATAAACATTATATCTGTTTATATGTAAACATAAGTTCGAGCTTCGCTGGGATAAAAGTTGAGAAATCATCTATTGTACCAAAGAGAAATAGCACATACAAGAAAATTATACACATATTTTACAAAGTATCTATACATGGTTTTACTGCCATTAGCAAGGATGTGCTGATCTTTAACAGAATTTTAACCAAACTGACATTTGCATAGTGTTAGCTGATTCTGGGTTTAACCTGCATTTCTTTAGTGATAATTGATTCTCAACATCTTTTCATGTATTTGTTTGCCATCTGCTACATTCTTTCTTGAAATGCCTCTTCATAGCTTTCAACAATGTTTTAATATTTCTTAACTGGAAGATTTGAAAATTTCTTACATTTTATAGATATCTGTGCTTAATTTCTCCTCTTGATTTGTAAATATTTCCCCATCTGTAATGTGACCTTTTATTTACTTAATTTTTCCAAGAGAGATTTTTTTCATTTTAGATAAAATAAGGTAAATTGATATTTCATTGTATAGATTGTGCTTTTACTATGAGAACTTGACTTCGTATTGTTCTCAAGCATTTGAAATCATTATCTGGTTATCCTCTGTTCTTCTTCTTCAGTCTTTTTATTTTATATGTTTTCGAGGAATGCATAAATGTATATAATGTGCATTGATCAAATTTGGTTCCTTATTCTCTCCCTTCCAGTTCCTCATCTCTACCCACCACTACTTTTTCCTCTCAACTTCAGGTGTTCTCAGTCTCTCTCACTCTCTCTCTCTCTATGTCTCTGACTCTCTCTGTGTCTCTGTCTCTGTTTCTCCCTGTCTATCTATCTCTGTCTTTCTGTCTCTTTCTCTGTCTCTGTCTCTCTTTCTCCCCACTCAGTCTTCTTAGTATTTTCTATGGGCCTGGTGTATAAGGACATCTGGAACATCTACTGGAGTATGGATAGTTTTTCAGAGACTATATCCCTGAAGAAAACATTTTCCCTCTGCCAACAGATATCAATTGCCTATAATCTCTCACATAGAAGTAAAATTTCATAAGTCAGTCTCCTGTTCGTGCTGATATTTTGGATGGCTTGATCTCCGCAGGTCTTTTTTGTTTGTTCATATGTTTTGTTTTAATATATATATTTCTGTCCAGTTTTTGTGCATTTCATAGAATAAATATTAATCATATTTAGAGTTCCTTCTCCATTTACAATCACCATAGGCCCAATCATTTCATGCATTCTGTCATGTATGTTAAGGCCTATACATTTGAAATTTCGTACCCTAATATCCCTCAGTGCAAATTCAGCCACTATCTTAAGTGACTCCCTTAAAGAAGACCAAGTCTCCTTCACTCAGCAGTGATCCGCTGCCAATAGTTGCTTGGCTAAGTTGGGCCTGCTGCCCATTTCCAGTTCTATGCCAAAATTTTTGTCTGATTAAGTCATCATGGGTCTTGTGCATGCTGTCATCGTTACTGTAAGTTCAGCAGAGGTCTAAAAGCATGATTCTTTATGTTCATATACCAGCCCTGACTTTTACAATCTCTCTACCCCCAATTCTGCACTATTCCCTAAACCGATATTAGGTGAGGTTTAATATAGACCTATCCATGGAAGGAAACTGCAGTCTTTTATTCTCTACACCTTGGTAATTTATGGTCTTCTGTGTGAGTTGCACTCTGTAGCAGGAGGAAGATTCACAGTTAAGAGTTGAGGGATGCATTAGTATTCTCTCTACTACCTGTTCCACTGTGTTTCATGAAGCTTAGTATAGATTTTCCACTGTAAATATGTCACTTAGGGATCTGAAACTCTCAAGCACATATTATCATTGTGTGACCAGTTGTGGAACTCTGAAATTGCATCCATCTGTTGCAAAAAGAACCTTCTTTAATTACCACTGATCTATGGAGATAGGGAGTATAAGGACATTCCACAATCTCTAATTCTCTGCACTTTGACTGGTTGTAGCTCTCCGTAGTAATTATCATGAACTGGAAAAAGAAGTTTCCTTGATGAGTATTGTTTGATGCATCAGTCTTCAGATATATAGATAGGAATTTAGTGAGAAATTTCATACTATTGGCAATTAGAATAATAATATCAGGTTTTCCTGTAGTGCTTATGACCTAGCCAGCCAGTCATGGTTATTGTTGCCCTGTTAACTGTGTCAGGTTTGAGTTCCATTTTGTGGATCTGGTTTGAAATTCAAGCAGAACTTGATAACTCCCATAATACCAATGCCACAATTGCAGCAGTGGAAATATCTTTCTCTATCAATTGTTAGTAAGGTTATAAGGGTCCACAGCTAGACAAAATTTTTTAATACTTTTCTCCTCCAGTAGCATAAATAGAACATTCTGTCACTATGAAAGCTAGTCTGTAATGAAAAAGTTTCTATGTCAGTACCTGCTTGATTTCTCCATGTTCCATGACTCAACTATGTTATTTCTTCAGCAATACGGTTTTACCATCAAGTTCTTGATAGTAACCAAGAGCACTATATAACGTTTGAAGGAGATCTAAGGGATCTTACTGACAAACAACTCAGAGTTAATTCATACCTGACATCGATTTTGTTTTTGTTTTTGTGTGCTTTGATTTGATAACCCATGATGTCTGGGATAGGCGTTGTCACTTGTTATAAGATACACATACTTAAATACTTTTTATATATGTTTACGTATATGATTTGGGAAACTATTACAATATGGGCTTCAATATGCCATCATTTCCAAGCTCATTACTATTAATTCGACATCACTGAATTCCCTCTTCTACACTGTGCTCCACACCCCATTTAAACCTTCCTGATTCATTATCATCCCACTTCTCACTTCATACCATCTGTATTCTATCACCTTCCTCTTGAAATCTACACTTCCCATGGTTTCTTACTTGTTTCTTAACTTGTATGGATTCTCCAACATAAACATACACATCTAGTGGCAAAAGGATGGACTGGAAGAAAAGTGACCATCATGCATAAATTGTAGTGGTCAAATTGGACAGCCACATGTAGGTGAATGAAATTAGTTCCTTTCTCTGACTCTGCGCAAAACTCAACTGAAACTGGGTCAAGAACATCAACATAGAGCATGATACCCTGAATGTGATGGAAGAGAAAGTATGTAATATACTTCAACTTAAAAGCATTGTGAAAATGACTCTGAATAGGCCCATTCTAGCACAGGCTTTGAGAACAACCATTGACAAATGGGATAACATGAAACTGAAAAGCTTCTGTACAACAAATATCAGTAGCATCTGGGTGAAGAGACAGCCTACAGAATAGGATATCTTTACCTTCCATATATTTCGCAGAGGATTAGTATCTGTAAACCATAATGAACTGAAAAAAACCCTAAATACCAAGAAAATAAATAACTTAGTTAAAAAACGAGGCATCAAGCTGAACAGAAACATCTTGAATGAAGAAATACAAGTGTTTTAGAAATAGACTTAAAATAAGGTTCAACATTTATAGCTATCAGGGAAATGCAATCAAAACTACTTTGAGTTGTCATCTTACCCCAGTCAGAAAGGTAAAGATTAAAAATAAAATTACACACACACACACACACACACACACACACACACAAACACATCACACTTCTAATACCAACCCCACTGCCACCAACAATAAATTGACCACAGAGCTTGCCAAGGATGTAAAGAAAGGAGAACATTCATCGTTCACTGTTATTAGAGATACAAACTGGTACAGCCACTATGGAAATAAATGTGGAAGAGCCTCATAAAACTGAGACTAGATCTACCATATAACTGAGCTATGCCACTCCTGGACTCAATCCCAAAGGATTCTATATCTTGTGCTTGCTCTTCATGTTCGTTATTAATTTATTCCAATATTGAAGGTGTGAAGAAGTTGAAAGAGCATATATGTCCATCAATGGATAAATGGACAATAAAATGTGGAACATTTGTACAGTGGCATATTTTTCATCTTTAAAAAAAAATGAAGTTTTGAAATGCAGAATGACAAATTCCACATATTCTCTCCCCCTTTCAATCTTCTAAGGTGCGCGCGTGTGTGTGTATATATATATATGTATATATATATATATGCACATATATGTGACATACTATTGTAAATATTAGGAGGAATAGTACATAATGATGACTAGATGACCACCGCATATTTAGAGATACACATGTACAGTAATGCACACACACAAAAACAAACAAACTCTAACAAATAAAAACCTACCTGCAACATTATATAAAAAAATCTGTGACTCCCCACCATGCAGTCAGCTTTCTATCACTAGGCCACAAAAACAAAAAACATTCAATTTAATTGTTCATCATTTTAGAGTTTCAATAATGTGGCTCCATAGCTTCTGGACTTATTATGAAGAGGTACATCATTGTTTAAAATTTGTCATGAAATTCTAGCAAAATTCTAGGCAGACAGGATTCAGAGGGATAAAATGACAATTAATACCCTGGAAAGGCACACTCTCAGAGAACAACTTCCTCTTGTAGACTCCACATCCTACAGTTTCCAGTAACATCATTATGTGTGCAAAAAGTTTTCACCACGTGATCTTTTAGTGATTTCCACAATCCTAACTGTAGCAGTAATTAAGAAAGCGACATATATAGGATGCAGGTTAGTAATGTACACATTGCCCCTGTGTTCTGTCAAGTATGGCACATCAAAATTGATGTAAAAGTTTGTAAAGCAAAGTCAGAACTTTGAATGAGATTTTATCTTAGAAGAGTCCTATTCTTTTTACCTTTATTTTATCCTTTTGGTCTTTTCAAACAGGGTCACCCTATAGACACAGTTGCCTGGAACTCATGGAGACCAAGCTGGCCTCAACCTCACAGAGATCTCCCTGCCTCTGCTCCACCCCCCCCTCCCAGTGCTGGGATTGAAGGCATGCACCACTACAGCCAGTTAGAAGCGTATTAGTTCTACAGATCAAATTTCTGCCCCAATTTGTAGTAGTATATGCAGTGAGTCATTTTGTATCCAATAATATTAAGAAACAGCCTGTCCTTCATTTTGCGTGGTGACTTTTGATAAGATGTTTATGAACAAGATAATATTTGTTATTTACCTGATTTACTCAATTGCCTTGGCAAAGTGGATATTCATGTTTTAACACTTTTTTAGTGAGAAGGAAAATTCCATTGACTCCACTTATCAGCATCCTATTATGATAGTTGAAGTAACTGGTACAGCTAATGACCATGCTTCTGCATGTATCATTATTTGATGATGAAGCTGAATCAATGAACCCTTGGTAGGTATAGCTAACTAGTTACATGGTTAGTTCCTTCAAAGTCTAAAGACTTCTGTTACATTTAAATTACTATGTTATTTTTCTACATCTTTTATAAAGTAAGAAGAGTTTCTACCCCCAAACAAACAACAATGTTATACTTAAGAATATTCCCTTCATTTTTATAAAACAATTTCACTAATGTGTATTAGTTTGCATGAATGATATATATATATATATATATATATATATATATAATTTTTGGTGTATCTGTTGAACATATTATCTTTCATTCTCAAAAAATAGTTCTTATTTTCTCTCTGAAAGTTGAAACTTCTTGAGGAAAGACTACAAGCTTTGACTGTAGGTTGTACATGCCTCCTAGAGCCTGGAATCTTGGCCTTTGTTTAAATGTCTCATTTCTTTGCTCATTAAATATGTATGAAAGAAAAGTTTTGTTTTGATAAACTGGACTAAGAGTGTTAACATATAGATGACTCCTGTTTTATTCCTTAAATAACAGTTCATTAGCATGTGAAATGTAGTATCACCTTTGGTCATACTGTTTTAATCTATTTGGTTGCGTGCTTCCTGAAACAGTCTTGCATAGATTTACATATTAAGGATTATTTTATATTCATGAAAGAGACTAAAAAAATCATGTTTAAATGAAAAAATTTTAGAAAGACCAAGTGAAAAATGATAGGTATATTCAATAAACTTGAAATGACTTTTGGACATGAAATATGTTACTGCATTTGAAGGTTCTTATGTTTGATTATGTAGTACCTATCACCTGCTTCTTAATTGTCAGAGATCATCAGTAAAGTGATAGGGATTAAAAATTGATGTGTTAAAACTCAGGATTAGTAATATTTAACAACTTTTTCTCAGAAAAAGTCAAATCCAGCAGTATTGCTCATCGGCCTTCTTAAATCCTTTTTATGACTAAAACTTGTGCATATATCTTTTTATTATGAAAATTTAAACCTGCAAAAATGTACAATGGATGGCACAGAAAATTAAAATTCCTATTCATTGATAATAATAGCAAAAATCAGTTCATGAATAATTTTGTTCCGTTGATATCCTGCATATACTTCCTTTCTTCCTGAATTAATTTGAAGTGGATTCTCAATGTACAAGGGCACAAGTACACTGTTCATGCAATTTCTTTAAATCAGTGATTGAAGCAGGGTTAAAAATATGATTTTGAAAAATGGTATGCATCAAGAATTTGTAAAAGAAAACATACAAAGTATATTTATGTGAAGTGGTAAATATACACCCACAACGTACACAAATATATACTTGCCCTTTCTTAGACTTTTAATAGAAAATAATTAACCCATTATCAATCTATTAAACCTTTTATCATCTATAACCTTAGCTCAGCTACATACAAATACCTTTAGTTGGGAAATACATTGTAAGACAACTCTTGCTATCCTGGAATTTGCATTATAAAAAGCTAGAATATAAGGAGAGTAAGCATCAGTGATGATAAATCCTGTAACAAACAAATACAGAGGCATTTCTGTAGTTTAGAGTGTGAGGAATTATACATAATTCCCAAGTCCTCATATTCCTCATGTCTTCTTATTCCATTTTGGGTTGACTGCATGGAAATCACTTGCTCGTGATGAAGCAGCAAATGTTCATACCCATTTTGGGAGGTACTACACATGCACATAATTTAATGTAAGTTTTAAAGTGAGGTATTCCATCCATGAGCATAATTTTTAGTTATGAACTTTTTGCAGACATTTGCAGACTGACTACTTGAATGCTTTTTTATTTACAAATTATAAATTAACAAAGAAAATGCACAGGATATGTAAGTGAACGTGTTTCTGGGTTGATGGAACACAGGGCCGGCACCTTCTGTTTCTTAGATACTATTCATTTGTTGAAGCCAGTCGCATCTTATAAGGACTCTGAAAAAGCACGAAAGGTTGTCAGTGGAACCCAAGAACTACTCCTAGTTCACATAAGATAGAAGCTGACTTCATCCATCAATTCACCTGGTATGTGAAGGGGCCATCTCAGAAGTTCTTCATGCCGAGTGACCAGACTGTATTCCAATCTGGCCAAAACAGATATAAAATATCTTAAATTACAATTTCAGGGCTAAAATAATTCAGCTGCTATTTTAGCCACTATGGGTTAATTTAGAAAGCTCTAGGTAATTTTAAATAATGCATTTTCACAAAAATTACTTTAGCTGATTGCCATTTTTTTAGTGCTAGAGATAATTCTGATGTGTGCTCTAGTTTCTGACAATTATCCATGTCAATAGAGTATCAGTTTCTACTCCCTGATCAGTGATCTTGGTGTCCACACCTGTGCCACACACTACTCTTCAAAAACAGTTTCTCTTTATAACCTACCTTTTCCTAGTTTTTATTAACCTCAAGGTGTTACATATTTTACATATTTTCAGGCTTTTATGATCTGATGTCAAGCAATACTCTACACAGGATATAAAATCTCTGAAAATAAAAATCATGTTCTTAGTCCTTAAAGGATAATATTTGTCACATAATCAATGTTTATTCTTGAATGAATGAATGATTTAAGCACTTCCTTGCTTATGGGACTTGAGTGTTTATATCTATTTAGATATAGCATAGTGTCATCAGTTTAAGAACTCTAATCTGTCTTTTTGCAAATACATTTACTAGGAAATAGATCATAGTGAAAATTATTCATTCTTTGAAATAAGATACCAGTATGCTATCAGGAGAATACAGATTCTTTTCCTCAAGAAAATAATACAAATCAATCCTACAGTTAAGTATAAGAAGCTGAGGAGAGACACGAGACTCCAGTTTATCTCTCCACCGTCACCTACTTCACTGCCAAGAACTAGGAAGAAACAACTTCAAATAAGAAAGTATATCAGACAGATACTAGCTAAGAGACCAAAGGCAATTTTATTACTATTTGGCAAAGGAATATTTAACATAAATAATTGTTAATTCAGTGTAAGGGAATTGACAATCAAAAAGAAAGCTAAGGTAGCATCCACAAGTCATAGCTGCTTCCATTATGGTGATGAGAGGATCAAGTCATTGAATTTTACAACTTGGAAGGGCTCAAACTAGATTGATTTGGACTCACCAGGCTGCTCCAGCTTCTGCTGATAAAATTATAGGGCCTTATTCATACAGTGTAAAAAGAACTGAAACCAAATCCAAGTGCAGATGAAGTAACCAACTGTCACTGTCAGGAGGAAGCGTCTGTGGTTTCTCTGGCTCTTCTAGCTTTAACCCTTCTTCTAAAGTCCTCCATTAATTGAGTCCAAGAAGCTTTGTGGAAAATCATGAGGGTTTTTTTTTTTTTTTCCATACCCAATTTCCTCTTATCCAGCAGAATACAGGTTCGTTGTTTTCAAACTGAAAACAATAACTGGAAAATCAGTGTACATGGGTTAGCGTTGAAACAATGGTATGATTTTGATCACTTGATGCTACCGCAAATTAAAGCATTTATTTTAAATTTATGGTATTTAACATTTCTCTTCCAGAAAGTTATCCTCATTAAGGAAAATTATTCAATATTTATACATGCGTAAAGGGAGAAATCTATATGTCTACCACAGGTAAGGCAAGTTAATATGCTGATACTCTACTGGATGTAGCAGGACTGAGTAAATCAGTGAAAAATTGAAGGCAGAGTGAGACAGAATTATGCTTACAGGTGAATAGTACGTTTTTAAATCAATCTTTATTTGTAGCAGAGGTGAAAATTGAACAAATATTTTAAATTCAATGGTAAAGGGTGATCAAAGTAGTAAATCCTCTGCACAGGGTCAGATATGGTAAACAAATAAATTTTACATTGATGGTTAAGCTGAAGGGAAACAAAGAACATCAGTTTATACTTGGTCAGTATAGTATTAGGATAATGTAGAGTTATTATTATTGCTATTATTGTTATTATTACTATTATTATTTATATTTTTGAAACACGGTCTCCTATAGTTCCAGCTGGCCTGGAACTTACTATGTAAACCAGACTGGCCTCACTTTAACAGAAACCTTGTTGCCTCTGCCTCCTGAGTAGTAGGACTGAAGTCATGTACCACCACGTCAGACAAAGTACAATTCTTTTTAGGGACTGAGATACCAGGGGAAATTAGAGTAACATTAATTTCGTCAAAATGTTCTTTGCTGTTCTCATAGGCTCAAATAAAGCTAGGTTTGTATTTTAAGGATTATAGCTTTCCGTTCTTCAGTTTGTTAAGTAGGGACTCATCTCCAACAGTTTTCTTCATAGAAATAGTCACATTACTAGTTAGTAAGAGTTACATTTGTATAATCATTTCCGTTTCAGTCCTGTCTCACCACTCCGGGCCCGCCTGAGGAGTTGGGAGTGAGTAGACTCAGAATCAAGCCACAGACTCTGGCAGTTGGATGGGAAGCAGCCCAAGCGCCTGGCACTGCAAACTCATTGAATAGGTACACAAGCTCTTATAGGTATGACCCTATGGGGTGGGGTCTCAAATACAGCCAATGGTAAGTTTGTCTCCAGGTAGGTGGGTTCTTTCCAGGTGCTGGTCTCACAATTAGCCAGAGCAGAGTGCCACACCAACAGGAGCCATTACTCTATTCCTCCCAACGGGTTGCCTTAGGGTAGGCCCACCACACATTATGCCTAACACATTTGTTAAGCATACAGTTGTACTAAATATATGATTAACAGTACACTTGCAAATTCATGCAATTTTAAGATTCTTTTAATTTTAAAAGAATGGTGCTAAATATGGCTTAAGTTCTGCAAATGTGTTTGAAATGAGCAGTCCATTTTCTTATAGATAGTTTAATTGTCTACCTATCTATCTATTAATCATATATCTATCATATATCTCTCCACCATCTATTTACTTCTTCATCTAGCATTATCATATCATCTGTCATCAATCGATTATCTATATATTTATCTATTATCTATTTATCTATCTATCTATCTATCTATCATCTACTGATCAGCTGTCTGTCTCCAATATCATCATAAAGCATTTCTAGTTCTACCAATAATGTATGACCATCTATATTTTCATATACATTAAATTTATGTTAATAATCCATTATATATAAATTGAAAGATATTTTTGAAATTTCAGTAAACAGTCACAAACCCAAAAATTAATGCATTGTATTTCTTAGTTAATTTTGATATAAAGAGGTGACCATACGATAGAAGAACATAGTGCCCTCTGTTCATTTTATCCACAGTGGCTGGAAATAAGGGTTTTGACTAGCAGCTTGTGCTAAATCAAGTTGGGTTTAAAGTAGCATATGCACTGCTTTTCCAAATGCAGAGATAATACATTCATTTGCCTCACTGTTCCATCACCATCCATGATTACTGTTATTCAATAACATGTTTGTTACTCATCAATATTTTTCTGGACTTATATCAATAGTTTACCTTAATTTTTCTTTACAAAATTATTGAAAAAAGAAAAAAAAATCTGCAGTCAGCTTGATCCACACATTCTCTGAATGCTGCAGTTTGCCCTCAAAGTGTAAAAAATGCTCAGTCTCTCCTTACCACATCTATGATTTTGGTGTGTAGCATGACTTACATTGGTTTCAATTTGGTTACCCAGGTCCACTGACAGAGGATGGGTATACTTTTATACATTCAATTTGTATGATTTGCTATAAAAATACTCAGTTTGAAAACTCATGGTTTTGACTTTTGTTTTGTTTTGACAGTTTCTCCCTTTAGCCCCAACTAACTTGGAACTGTCTGTGTAGACCAGGCTGGGCCTGATTTCACAGAGATCTGCCTGTCTCTCTGCCTCCCAAGTGCTGAGACTAAGGGTGTGTACTGCCTCGCATGGCTAAATTTATTATTTTAATTTGGGATTAAAATAGGGATTTCTGTCCTGTTCAACAATGAAGCAGGAATCATAAGTTTAAGCAATTGATTTTGTGATTTTTGCATTTGAAACATAGGTAGAGTAAAAAGTACATATTTATATAGGGAGTGCCATTGTTTATCTTAAAAATATCTGGCAAATTTGATATATTTCAGAAATAGGAAATTTCAAAATATGAATAATTTAAAAATAAAAATAAAAGAGGAATATGAATGGCTTTTATTAAGATTAATGTGTGCTTGTGTGTGTTTGTGCGTGGGGGTTGCACTCGTGGGAGTGTATGTTCATATGAGTATGCATGTGTATGTCTGTGTATAGAGGCCTGAGATCAGCTGAGGTTATTTTTCCTCAGCAGTCATTCACCTTAATTTTTTTCAAAGGCTCACGCTGGTATGAACCCCACAGAGTAGGCTAGACTGATTCTCCAGAAAGCTTAGGAAGCCACATATAGAGCTCTACCTCCCCAGCTCTGGGATTGCAAGTGTGCAGCACGTTGCCTTGATGTTTTGTGTGAACTGTGCTCACATGAGAAATACTTTACCAACTCAGCTGTCTAAAATATCCCTCAAGGTTGTTCATCAATAGAGATAAAAATTACAGAGCTTATACAAATAAAGTTGACAGAAGACAGTAGAAATGGAGAAATAAGGAGACAAACAAAAGAAATGAAATCAAGACAATGAGGAGGGTGCAGAAGAAGGGGAAGAGAGTAGAGAACGAGAAGCCATCAAAAGGAATTTCAATAAACATATAGCTGAACAATGCTTGAGCTAATATAAGCATTAGTTCTGTAAAGAGACTCTAAAGATTTATACAAAACCCACTTTGTGGAGGTGATTTTTTTATAACTGAAGTTTATAATTATCTTAATCAGAGTATAATTTCTTGTGCATGAAGCCATTCTGATATTTTAAAGAGCTTTACATAAGTATTTCTATTTTCTCCAGATTCTAAAATTTCACAAAAGCCTAGATTTTGCCACTTTTAAAATACTCAACACATTGTAAATTAATGCACCATTTTCTTGTTAAAATCAGCCTTGCATAAAATGATCCTGAGCTGAACAGGAGCAACAGCAAAGGTGTGAACTACTCCAGGGAAGCGCTAACTTCAGAGCCCAAATGAGAGCATTTAAATGCTAAAATCTTCAGCAACAGCAAACAGATGTTTCTGTAAAATATCATTTTTTTTCTCCCTGTTTACTAAACTACTTTTTCTGTGCACATTTTCTTATTCATTCTTCAAACTTGGACTTTCCTGCCACCTTGCCAATTTTCAGTGCCCACTCATCCTTGAAATGTTTCATTTTTACTTCTCTATCAGTCCTCCTCTACAGTAATTGCAATGGAAGATGGGTATATGGTTCTTTTCTAAAAAATGAATTAATTATTTGTGACATGTTCCAGGATGAGACATGGCAAACTGAAGCCCTTTGTTCTAATCACAGAAACCCAGACACTAAACAGAATGCCTCAGAGTTGCTTCTATCCTGACAAGAGGAACAAATATTAACTCTTTGATTTGAAACATAATTCTTATTAATCTTTAAGATGACTTTATGATATAAGTTTTTGGTACAAAAGGCATATTGTATTGATGACACCAATCAAATAGCCATTAGGCACTATTGAATTTGGATGGCTCACCAAGGCAGACACCTGCCTACTAATTGTAAATTCCAATTAAATCGGTGATTGCATAGAAATTAACTCTCACAAAGAGGATAAACACATATTTCAAAGGCAACTTGTAATAGTTGTAATGCTTTCATTAGCAAATTCTGTATTCCATGGGACACATAAATTCCTAGTAATGTGTTTTGCTAAACACAAAACTGTCCTTCCCCGTCTATAAGAGTTTAATTGGTATATGGAATGTTCTAACTTCTGAGTAGGATCCCTAATGGCAGAAAAATTTCCTCAGTCCCCTAATATTTAATCATTGTTGTTTCAAGGAGGTATCCAACCCAAAAGTGTACAGGCCCAGGATTCCTAGTTGTAAGAATGACACACCTTCACAGTGAACTAAAAACACTGACCTTCTGTAATTTTCTGAATTTCTTAGGAAATTATGTTTGCCAAACATGAAGAGATAAATAAGAGGGCCTATTACAGAGACTGCTACGCTTAATATTTTCTGACTGAAATGACTAGGAGCTTTAGAATTTCAAGTAAAAACCAAATGAAAACCGAGAGAAATCTACAGAGTCTAAGTCAAGATCTGTTTAAAAGAATATGACCCCACCAGAAGAGTCGGAACTATGCTTTTTTTTTTTCATTTATTTTTAGTTTATATGGATGAATGTCATTCCTGCATGTCTGTAAGTGCACCAGTGTCATGAATGCCCATGGAGGACAGAAGAGCTTGTCAGATCCTCTAGAACTGAAGCTACAGAGGATTGTTAGCCTCCAATTTGGATGCCTGGATTCACATCCAGATCTGAAATAACAGCCAGCGCTCATAACCACGAAGCCATGTCTTGAGCCCCAGAACCATGCTTTCTTTATGTTGTCATTTGATATAGCTCTTAATCATGTAACATCCTAAAATATAACAAATCACAAAACTTCATGCCATATCTAAAGCTTAAATACTCCATATCTTAACATGTGTCATTGAGATTACTTTTCAAGAATAAATATCAGGACACATCCTATATTATGTCTGCCCATAGTAATACAGTAAGTTGGATTAGTTTACCTCAAAATCTACAAAGTAGTATCAAAACATTCACATGGAAGTTTAGACGTTTTTCTATAAGGAAGAGGATTAGAGAAAGAAAAAAAATATCCTGGCTGCTAACTTGTTCAGTGGCTAACTAGAATACCATGGGTTTGACAGATTAAATCTAAGGATTCAACTAATACAAACAAATGGAATTAAAAGGAAAAAGGTAATAAATAGCTACTTTCATCAGCTCTTTATCATGTACAGTAATCTCCAGAAAAAAACTATTTGCCTATTTTTTTGAGGTAGTGAGTTCTTCATTTCTGTAAATTTTAAGCAGAGTTTGAAATATCATCAGAAATTTTTATGGAAATGATCCTTACCCAAAATGAGCACCACATTTTATAAGAAAGTTTTCAATCTGGCTCAAGCTATTAATAACCCATTTAGAAATATGAAATGGTAATTATAAATTAGCATGAATGTCTTTAAATTCATACCATTTTATTTGCTTAAATCACATCCTACAGATGAATGCCATGTATATATATATGAAAACTTGACTTCATTCCTTCAGGAAGTTAAATTTAGTATAATTTGTGTGTTGTTCGGGAAAGCAATGACATTAAAAATAACACATTATAGATGATTCTTTGATAAGAGTTTGCTTGGATTGTAGCTATTAACACATATAAACAAATGATCATGTGCTGTTCATTTCATTTCACAGCTGAGAGAACTGAGCATTTGAACCTGTCCAAAATCACAACTTAGGGCATGGTTGCGACCATCTCTCCTGACTGGAACATTTGGCTTAAATTCTCAGCATTTCATCTTTATAAGATCAAGAATGTGTGATATTCACCAGTTTCAAGTAAAGATCTTTAACAATAGACAAAACGTGACACATCTACTTTCCTATACAAAGATACTGGAGTGGGTAAGTTATCCCTGGAATTCCTTCTGGCATTTCAATGGTGATGATAAACCAAAAGAATAAATTTCATCCAGTGAGGAAAAAGGTAGATAAAAGGTGCTGTAGTCATTTGTTAAAGAAGTCTGTGAAAAACAGAATTGATTTTTATCAATCTGATAGTGTTCGGAGGAAGTTCTCTTTGTTTAACACACACACACACACACACACACACACACACACACACACTCCCCCTGCCACACACACACGCACAAATGAACTACATTGTCTTTAAGTTGCCTTCATCTATATAAATATATTGAACAAATTTTAGCTACTGCTACTGAAAAAGATATGAATGGTGAACATTAAAAACTCATGATCTTTTTCAGAAATTTGAAAATTTTCTTAATCCTAGTTGTTCTGTCAATTTGCTAAAAACAAGAATTTTAAATTCAAAATCCAAGGAAATAATACAAAATCTAGCATTGCCATGCATATCTCAAGATGGTTTTGAGTTTATTTGATTGAGCACGTTAATTCTTTGAAATAGATAACAGCTTGTTGAGACATAACCTAATTTAAGAATCACTGCCATAAGAATAATTGTGTTCTCTCATTCATTAACACGACAGAATATTAAAGCAACATTCATCATGGATCCATGAGATATGCAGTTTAGTTATGATTGTATTGTGTTTAAATATTACAAACCACTAAACAACAACATTTATGAACAGAAATATTTACATTCACCGGGCTGAAGCACTCACATCAGAAATGATCAGTTTAGATTCTGTCTTACTAATAGTTACTTCCACAGTTTAAATGTTCTCTATTTGGTTGGTAGCTGTATATATCACAAATATATTTTGAAATTATATTAAATTAAATATATTTGAGCTTTTGTGGCTTATTAGAATAATTGGTTTAAAAAATAATAAACATCCTACCAAATCCAGTACTTATTATTCTTACGACTTACCTGATCAAAAGCCACACATAAGGTCTCTAATTCATCATCAGGAAATTTTAAATCTCTCTCTCTCTCTCTCTCTCTCTCTCTCTCTTTCTCGTGTGTGTGTGTGTGGGTGTGGGTGTGTGTGTTCCTTGTATATGCTACGCTATATGGAGGTCATAGGATCTCTTGCATGACTGTTCTTCTTGCATGACTGTTCTTGCCTTCTATATGTTTGAGATCCAGTCTCTTGTTCATTGCTGCATACACTGTGCAAGCTTCATCATGGCCTTCCCGTTAGCTATTTGAGCAGGGGATTATAGAAGAGTTCTACTCTCTTCAGCTTTCTGGGAATCTATATTCTTGTTCTCATGTTTGTGTGGTAAACACATGAGACACCGAGGTATCTCCCCAACCCAAGCCATATGAAAGTACGAATTTTTCATCAGCTTTCCTTTGGTTTAATGAAGAAAATCTAATAACAATTTTCAAATATAAATTCCAGGCATTGTAAAGCTCTGTAGTTTTTCTTGTCCTAGACTTTGTTCCAAAACACTCAGGACGGAAGCTTAATTTTCATTGATTTTAAAAAAATAATTATGTTAGTTTTCTCCATTTGAGTTATTGAGATGTCCTAAATCATGGTGAAGACTTTCAGAATACTTCTGAATTGAAGTTACTCAAGTAGCCCAAAGGCACACCTCTAAATGCTCCTTCAATGACGGTATTCTTTTCTTACCTCTCTGTACATCTCAGAACCAGTAAATTGGAGGAGTGGACATTTTAAGGAAAATATAATAAAATAATTACAATAAATATAACAAAATAAATCTTATATAATCAGCATAACGCTAAGGAAGATATGTAGGATTTCTCAAATTTTTAAAAGTGGGTATTTATGTAACACATCATTTCCTTCCAGCCTGCTGTGTCCATATTAAATAAGAAAAGAATATTCATCAAACTCTATGTTTCATCTGAGCAAATCATTTAAGTAAATATTTTTATATATTGGCAGACTTGAATATAATGTTTCAACATTTTCACTTAAATGTAAAAAAAGGTAAATGGACAAGATTAACTGGCAAATAAAATAAAACATGTAGACTTGTGGTGATAGGATTAGAATTCTCGAGAGGTAAGGTATTGGAAAGAATATGAGTTTGCTTTTGGAGAAAGTTTGGCAAAATTCTCTGAAGGGAAAAGCGAAGTTCAAGGTGACGCTATAATTTCTGGATGGCCTGAGTCACCTAATACAAAAACCATTCATTGCAGAGTAGACGACTGTTTGGAAGAAGGGAAAGTTGAAGCAGAGAAATTGAGTTTGCTGTCGGAGATATCATATTTAAAGACATTTTGGCAATTTTTTGCTCTTTTTCATTTATTCATTAAAGTGAGACCTGCTCTGATGATACAGATCTGAATGGCAAAATATTGTTCAAGAAAAAATAGGTCATCTTAGTTTCTTTGGGTTTCCATAGTAAATGTCTTTCTCCACACTCATTATATGAATGCTATTTAAACTGGATTTAGAGTCTACCCTGCCCCAGAACTATCTCGCATCAATTAGTTATAAGTGTTATTATATTATTCCAAATGCAGTTCCAGTCTGTGCTATGAGGTTCAAGACATCTATCTTATTTTTATGGGAGACCATAGTTCTATGTATCACTTATAAGGAGAGTAAACAGAGAAAGAAATATCAAGCTTATCAATAAACATAAAAGGGATTTCAGCACATGAGTTTTCTAGGCAAAGGTACTTATGAATTTTGCAGTGCTCATGAGGAACATGTCAGTCAGTGTTTCCACCACATCAAAAGAAGAAAGTGAAGCAAAAGCCTTCAGCACTACTGTGAGGGATAACATGAAAACACAAAGGGCCTTACAGGCAACATAATGGCTGAGGTTTATGGTACTCTTAGTCATTAATAAACTAATAATTTATGTCAAAACAAGAAAAGAAAAGTGAAGTGTCATTGAATTTCAGTGAAATTATTATTGATATTAATTTTGTTTAACTTAAGTGTTATTGTTCCCTGGAAACTCAATGATGTATTGCAGTCATTTTTCAAGATTAAAGAGATTCTCTGTAGCTAATTAGGCTTATATCATCTCTGAATGTTCTGTAGGCATTTGATAGAAAGGGGAAATTCATTCTCACCTAAGTCGCTGTGAGTCACTGTGAAAGAAAATTAACTTGGACATTGAGATTTTTTGAGACAGTGTCTTGGTAAATAGCTCATGCTACCCCTGAACTAACAATGCTCATGTCTCAGCCTCATGAATTCTGGGACTATAACATGCAACCAGGCCTAGCTTGGAATTTGACTTTACATTATAAACTAAATGCAATTACAGTGATGACATAAATGTGGAAAGTAACACAAGCAGAAATATGGGAACTAGAATGTATAGCACAGACACAGAATCAAGAAAGCAGAAGTATTTTGACCACATTGGAAAGTTCAAAACTACGGAATGTGTCTCTAAAATGTGACTCTATAAAATAGCATGATGTGACAAAATGTGTCACAAATTGGATAAAATTATATGACTCCCAAAATTTTAATGCTCAAGTTTATAATATACCACAGCCTCTTTTAAGCAACATTTTTACAGTGACAAAAATTGAGTAGATTGGGATATAACACAATATTATTTTTAAAAACTTACTGAAAATAATTCATTAGAATAACCCAAACCAAATATATATTTGTGTGTGTGTGCGTGTGTGTGTTTAAAAATATAATACCATTCAAATATGGCCACTAAATAATTATCTTAAGACAAATTGAAACTGTCTTATTGTCTCTTCACTAACTAATGTTTCTACTAGACCATTTTACTAGAGCTATTAATGTGTATGTGAGGGGTTTCAGCACACAATTTTCTTATAATAAAGTTGTTGATGGATATTGTGTGGTACTCCTGAGCTATATGTCAGCCAATTTGAATATAAACTAACAGGAATATGAAAGAATAACAACAAATGTTTTCTCAAAATAATAAAATGTGTGGATCTAGTTTTCTTGTTTTTTTTTTTTACATATCTGTAATCAAGTTCATCTTGGCAGAATTCTTTAATCTACTGAATATTTTTGATTTTCCCATTAAATTTAGAGATAGTTATTGAAACTATACAGTTTTCTCACAATCCTGATAGTCTTATGGTTAAAAAATACTTAAAAGCCAGAAATGGTGGCACATACCTGTGATTCCAGACTTCTAGGATGCTGAGAGAGGTGTTTCTCAGTTGTCATAAAAGCACACACAAAATACAACCTATATCAAATATGAATAAAGAAGTAATGATAAATGATAAAACTAGGAAAAATACAATCTTTATAAATGTAATAATTGACATAGTGAAGCAATAATTTATATATGAAGATTCTGTGTGTGTGTGTGTTTATGTGTGGGTGTGTGTTTCCCATCTTTGGTTTTTGAGTTCTCAAATATTTTGGCACCAGATAATTTTCATTCCTGAACTTCTTAAACTGCCTTATTGTTAATGAAAAGGGGTAATATTCAGGCTATTTAAAGACTTGCTAAATGAAGAAAACCAAAATAAATTATTACTTCATAAGTATGAATAAAGGAATAAAATAATTTATGTATTTTTAATTAGCATATGGATTTTCATATTATTAAAATAATATCAAGTCTGTTCTGATAGTACATAAGTAATATTCAATTCAGAAATGAACAGGTGTAATTCATTATGAGACAGTGCAATGTTCTGCTGAGCCCAGAGTTACAGCGATGTAATATATATGCCAGTGTTTAGGAGAGGAAAAGGTCAATTCTGTCCCATAAGCAAATTGGTAAATTCCCTTGCTCTGTAAAACTACCAAGTGAAGCACCATCATACTCACACATCACTGCTCCCTCTGTATTATATGCAATTAAATTTAGTAGAAAAATAATGAATGTTCAGGAAAATATGGCTCCACATTTATTCCATATAATTCAGAAAAAAAATCACAAATCTCTAGAACTGAAGAAGTTAAAAATTTTCTTCCATCATGTTCTTGTGCTCTCTGCATAAAGCTGGTTTGAAGGAGGAATTGCTCAGTTAATAGTTTCTATAGAAGCAGTTTAACCAGTTTCCTAGGGAGCATAGTTGCTTAGGAAACTCAAATATATTATGGTACAGAGGCTGTGACTAGACACCTGCTGACACACACAGCTTCAAGCCGCCATTTTTACCCACTTTCCCTCTCGCTTCTGGCTGTGCTTTCATATGGCAGAAGTACAGAGATTGAAAAGCAGTGTGGTTCTTGGCTTAGGGCAAAGGAAGTAAAATTGCTTATGGGTTTACCATAAAGACCACCTTTGGTAGATAAGGTGTTTTGGATGGCTGCTTGGACTCCACTTTCCTCTACTGTAAACACCCTCCATTCACCATTGGGATAATCTCTGATGATTTCACGTAATCATATTCTCTAGAAGCCCTGGCACATTAAAAAATCACTATTGAATTTCATGAAAGCTGTTTTCAAAATTTGTCCATTGTAGGGAAAAAAGGAAAAAAAAAAAAAAAAAACAAAAGATCAAGGGCATAAGTACACAGGCATACTATAACCATTAGGCTAGCTTCTTGAAGAAAAAAAATAGTGATGATGTATTTTCTTTGAAATGCATAATAATCCATAAAAATAGAATGCATGTTATAGAACCCCTTTGGGATTTTTTAACCAATGTATTATTTTGTGCTAATTAACTGATTTATTTTTTATATAAAATAGAGGTTGCATGAACATTAAATTGTGTGCATGTTTATCTACCTACTTACATATGTAAATGAGTTTTGTAATGTTTTTAGGAAGCTGACAACTCATTTTCAGCTGATATCCTTTTAAAATGTGAAATAATGGAGAGAAAGCAGGAGCGTGTGCTGAAAACGTGACTTCTGGTCTCAGCCCACCAGGTTGCCCCATTTAGCAGCTGTTCTGAAGACATGAGGCACTCAACAACAGAACCAAGCCAGCATACTGGGGATGCCTAGATGATACAGCATTATCCAAAAAGACAGGAAAAATACATTTTACAATTAACCAGCAGCAATCCCTCAGGTCTAAGGCTCAGCATTATTCCTGGCTCTTACATACTGTCTACAGAGCTTTTTAAGAGAAGAAATCACAACTTTTCTCATAAAAGTTCTAGTGTAGCACATTTAAGTTAACATACTCATATTTAAGCAGTTAACATTCCAGGCAGTCAAACACAAAGAGACACAGAAAGAGAGAGAGAGAGAGAGAGAGAGAGAGAGAGAGAGAGAGAGAGAGAGAGAGAGAGAAAGGGAGAGAAAGAGAGACTTATAAACTTAACTGTCAGCATTACTGAACTAAAATGATCATTAAATAATACTGAACTTTCCAATAAATTTTATTTGTTTGGTTACTGAAATATTGAGGCCCTATTGTTCCTACACTATCTACCTACTATCCCAGTGACTTTTAATTTATATCTTATTTTCATGCTGAAGTTTACTTGGAAATAATGCCCTGCTTGACCTTTAAGTCATACAAAGATTTTTATTGATTCTGTGTGTATTTTATACAGAATATTTCAATAAATCTTAATCATCTTTATACACCCTTTCCCATCATCACCCTCCCAAAGCCTCCAACCTGGAATCTAAACATTCGGTCACCTGTGTCAAGTTAGTGTCCCTAGATGTTCCTCAGTTCAAGTTCATCCAGTGAAGTGTGGTCAGCCTACATAGAGTCCCTTGGTTTAGGAAGATCAGTCCTTCCTCATTCAGCAATAATCAATTGCTAATATTTCTGCATTTAAGATGTGGGTCTTCTGTCCATTTTCTCAGTTCTGTGCTGGGGTTTTGTCTGCTTAGTTTCCATGGGTCCCACCCGTGCTCCCACCATTGCTGTGGGTTCATATGAGCAGAGCTCCAGGAACTTGTGGGACCCTATTTCCATATGGTCATACACATCCTCTCTAGCTCTTACAATCTTTCTGCCCTCTCCTCTGCAATGTTCCCTGAGTCCTGAGTGGGTGAAATTTAACATAGTAGTCCTGTCCATGACCAGCATTCTGCAGACTCTTAATGTCTATGCTTTGGCCATTTTTGACATTGTGTGTTCCTGCTCTGGGTGGCATGAGGGAACTTCATTAATCAGAATTGAGATAGAGAGAGAGGTGAAGCTAACAAAGACAAGTGTCCAGAAAACACCGGAAATCATGTTAATCCAAGAACCTAATGACAAATTACAAATACAATGTCTCTAGTGTCTGTGTGTATAGCTGAAGGCTACATAACAAGAAGCAGGGCCAGAAAAACAAAACAAAACAAAACAAAACAAAAACAAAAACAAAAGAACAAAAAAAAAAACTTCTAATTGAGTTATTGGCCAGGGTAATCCAAGAGACTCCCAAATTACACAGGCGTTTTCCATGGCCCTTTTAGCATTGAAGAACTTATTTGAACTAATTGAACCTATTACTTAAGATAGAGCATACTTTGGGCACAGGAACTGGAACTGACCTGGAAGCCAATTTCCCTGAAGACTATCTCTTATAACATTGGAGACCACCGTGTAAGCTGATCAGAGAGAACACCAATCTATTGTCCAACACCAACTTCAAGAACAAATGACCACATTAATGACTGGCATACCACATGACATTGATGCAGTAGTGGCAATGTAATCTTGGGGTAACCAACAGCTACCAAATTAAACATAAAGTCTACTCAATGGGAGGAAACTCATGTATGATACTGTAATCATAGCCAAATACACATTGGCTGGAGAGGCCATAGATTTTAGAGAAAGTCCCAAGACTGTCACATCCCTAGACTAATATAATTTCTTATTCTGTGAAAATCATGTATCCTTATAGTCACAGACAAATACCCCAGGCACCACTCATTGAAAAAGCTTCTTTTTCACCAGATTACTGACACACATAACATACACAGTTATTAGGTAGCTAATAACTAGATAGAATTAAATAAATCATTTAGCAAAGGCTTTGGCTTGATTAAATGCACCAGCCTAAATTTTTTGAAAAAAAAAGGAAGATAAATAAAATTGATCCTGAATCCCAGTCTGCCCCCAGATTAAAGCTTTCTATAAGCCAACTATAATACAGAGGTGATTCTAGAAAAATTATTTCCTGACTATAAGCATAAACATATCCTCTTAGTAAAATACACACCATAGGTGAATGAGGAGGCTTCACAAATATGTTCTTTCTTTTATTCAGTATGACACGTTCATGGCTCAGCAGATAGTATAAAATTAGCTGCATAGGTATTAGATAGAGAGGCTGAATGAAGTCTCAAAGGCTCCATTTGAAGCGTTACAACTAAGAGCAAAGTCATGTGTTCAGCAGGAGACATGTTTTTCTCTGAAAAGAAAAAAGGAACTTAACATGTGAATAATTCCTGAGTAGGGAAAAGCAAGAAACTAGAATATATGATTTTTTTTAGAAACTGCGTACACAAATTGTAGGGAATGACTAAGCTACCAGCATCTGGGTGTTTTATATTTATGAAAACATAAGAACTAATGGAGAATTAACTTACTGAGGAATAGAAATGAGATTGCCCAGAAACCATTCGAATTGATCCAGAGAACACATAAACAAGTGTCCTGGGCTATTTTACTGTTGTCTCTTCCTCTTCCTTTGGTTTCATGCCTGACAAAAACTCTGTATTTGAAGTTATTGTGATAAGTTAATGCAAACTGAAAACATGAATTCACTGTAAAACATAAAAATTGAGGTTTACTTAGTTTTTAAAAAAAATTTATTAAGAGTTTTTATTTAAAAAAAATACCACTGCATTGGTGGCTTAAAACAAACAAACAAAAAAAGGTATTCACTCAGATTTCTGCAAGGTGGACTTCTGAAATCAAGCTGAGAGTTTAACTGTGCTCCCTATGAAGTGTCTTGATAATGAGCCTTCCTTGCAATATCATAGCTTCTGGTGCTTCCCAGAATTCAGTAGCATTACTTAGTTCTGCACCTCTGTAATCTCTGCCAATGTAGTAACATTGGAGTTTGCTCTTCACACTCACTGGATTAGATTAAGATCCACAGTTTTCTAGGCCAACACTTTAGCATATAATAAAGGAGTTACACTAAAGGGCAGTTTGAGGAAGGGCTTCCAGGTGTCCAGAATTTGGAGGAGCAAATTTAGATTCCTGATATGAAAGAAGAACTGTCTGGAGGAGAAATACTTTGCCTGTAGCTCTTGATCTTAATGTGGGACTCCATTCCATGATATTCTCCCTATCAACCTTAGCATGTCAACTAAATTTGTCATTATTTAGATCTTGTTAGAGTATCATACTGTGGATATTTCATTGCTATTATCTTCCTTATCCTGTGTAGAAAGTATTAACTAGCCACAGATATTTTTGTACCCCTGGTTCTTATATTCTTTTTTTTTCCTTTTTTAAAAATATTTATTGAATTTTATACATTTCATACAACAGCTTTTAATCAAATTTAGATTACCACGCCCATCCACCTCCCCCAAATCACCCATCGGGCCTCATGTATTCCATTGTACAAGTTAAGTTCTATCCAGTCAAACATTATTACCCAGACTGGTGAAAATTCAAAATTCTTTTGGTGCAAATTCAACTTCTGGAGTCTGGTCCTGCTATCTAGAGATTGTAAGTAAGGCATACTCTCCCTCTACCAGTTGTAATCAGTCTTCAATAGTTCTCATTCTAGGTGTGTCTCACAACCAGTTTCTATAGATCCAATATGGGTCCTTGCTAATTTGAGTTTAGCATGGATCCTGTGCTCAATTTCTCCATTTCTCCATTTTCACCTGTGCCAGCTTCCAGTAGCCTGAAAGACTTTGCTTCCCTAAGTTCGTGAACCAGCCCTGGCTCTTATAATCTTTCCACCCCGTCTTCCACAATGATCCCTGGCTCTTACAATTTTTCAATCCCATCTTCTATGTTTTCTGAGCCTTGTGTACAGAGAATGCATAGTAGATGGGACATTTGTGGCTGGGCATCACACCATCACATGATCTCCACATTTGACCAGTTGTGGAACTTAGTACTACTTTTATCTTGAGTATAATCAATAATTGTATAGTTGAACTTAAAGCTTGCTCAATGGGAAGGAAACCATGGATGGTGGTTTAAATATAGCTAAGTACATATGGCTGGAAAGGTCCTGAATGCCAGAAAATCCCACTTCTGTGACTTCCCCAGACCAACATAATTTCTTACTGTATTCTAAATATGTGTCCTTATCTTTACAGAAAAGTGTACTTATCATCACGCATATAAGAATTTCCTTTTGGAAAGCTCCACAACTGTTTATTCTTTTTTTACACTTTATTTGTGTGTATGAATGTTATGTCAGTATGTATGTAAATGTGCCCATGCCATGCCTTGCAATGTCCAGAGAGACCAGAAGAGAATATCAGATTCCGCTGGAATAGGAGTTACGGATGGTTGTTAGCCACCATGTGAGTGCTGGGAATCAAACCTGGGTCCTCTGCAAGAGCAGTCAGTGCTCTCAACTTTTGTACGGTCTCTCCAGTCACGTTTGCTGATCTTTACGCCATTGTAAGTAGATGCAAGTTTAGCTCAGTGTTAGAATGCTAGCCTTGTGTGTGAAAGACTCTAGATTTAATCTTTCTAAGTAAAACTTAAGTGACTACAATTAATGACAGTAATGATGCATTCCTTTTCAAATGTATCTTTGACATGTTTAAATCAGAATGTAGTTTAACAATTTGGCTCAGTGTCTGAAGGTATTTGTCCTCAGCCCTAGGGGCCTGAGTTCTATCTGCATAACTAATGTGGTTGAAGGAGAGAAACAACTCTGTCCTCTGATCTCCACATGTGTCTTGACAAGTGTTCCAACTCACATATATATACACACATACATATTAAAAATAAACAACTTTAAAATCAAGATGTATCCTATAACATGAATTATTAAAATATAAACATATTTTCATCATTTTCTCTAATGAGTGCATCAATAATAATTAATTAGAACAAATTTACCCTTGTTTCATATTAAACTCACTTGAAAGATAAATATCCCTTAATGAATATCTATTGGAATCCACCTCTCTGTTGTTTTGAATGAATGGAGAGATAGAAAAATCTGGAAAGCAACATTCTGAGAGTATTTTTTAAAGCAACTTAAGAAAATCATATCATAATCCTGATTTCAGCCTATAGATATATCTTCATTCATTCGTTCATTCATCCAAATAACTAATATTTAACTACTTGCTATATTCTAGAAAGTTTTATAGATGCCAAGAATATAAAAGTCAACAATACCAAGCATATAATTCCTTGGAGTTTCAATACTATTTGGTCAACCAAATCAAATCACAAGAATGCTACAAGTCATGGAATTATGTGTACTAATAAAATGATGAAGACAACATGAAAAAGAGATAAATGAAAGTCAGGACTGACCTCTACATACAGGGCTGGATTTTCTCAACCAGGCAACATTACAGAAGTGCTCTGAGGAACATAAAGAGTGTTTATTTGTTTTTGTTTGTTTGTTTGTTTTTGTTTTTGTTTTTTTGGTATGGCCAAAGAAATAAGGCAATATATCTGAGATCTGAGGCAAAAGATTGCAAGAGAGGGCAGGGGAGAGTACCTACCAAGGAGTGCCAGGGTAAGGATGCCGAATTCTGTGAACAGTTTGGCAACTTGTCTTTTGTTGTTGTTTGATTTTGTAGGTCTTAAAAAAATATTGTTAGCATTGAGAGATTCATTAGTGACCTCTTTACCCCTGTTCTTTGTTCCGTGGGTCTTAGGTGTACAGCTTGTGTTAGAGATGTGTCACTTAGGCTTTCCCAAAATTTCCCAAACTGCTACTGACACACAGGGAGAGAGGGCAATAATATGTCTCATTTAGCCTTTAGTTCTAATGCAGGAGCTTTCTTGTTTTCTTTAAACTCATAGATATACAGGATTTATAGGTGGTGTATTCAAAGTAGTAGTGTGATTCATTCTCTGAAAGTTTTCTGGCTGAGTAAATATACATCTAGGCATAGGTGTACTTGAATCCATGAAAATAACCTGAGGAATCCTTGAGCTATGCAATTCTATCTTCTCCTATTAGATAAGTAAATGTTTTATATATATATATATATATATATATATGTGACTGTGTGTGTATACATATATATCATACTTCTTAAAAGAAAATCTTTTTGATATCTAAAGTCATAGGAGTTTTAGCTTAAGTTCACTAATTTCATGCACTTGATACCTTAAAACATAAAAAAAGACCCTTGATTTACTGTTTATTAAAACAAGACTAATAATTCACTTAATTCTCAGGTTTTGCACCCTTACTTAGCTGTCCCAACTGAGACTCACCTCCATGCTGCTACAGTGTGATCCTCAGAGTAGAAATAGGATGGACACACACACACACACACACACACACACACACACACCACATTGTTTAATTTTTTAAAAGAACGTTTTAAAAGAGTTATCCAGATAATATTCCAAGAATTAGAAAAATGTAGTATACATTTTCCAGGGTACAAACCTGGAGCAGAAGCTGAAGCACAGGAATGCTGGCTTTCTCCCTTGCCCTATGCTATGCCTGCTCTTTTATACAACACAGAACAATCTGGGTGGCACCACCCTGAGTGGCCTGGGCTCTCCCACATCACTCAACAGTCAAAAAAAATACCCCACAGACATGGTTACAGGTCAGTCCAATGGAGGAAATTCTCCAACTGAAGTTCCTTCAACCCAGATGTGTCAAATTGACAGCTAAGGCTGTCCAGAAGACTTGTGATTAGTGTATGCTGTAATTTCATATGAGTAACTTTCCAAGTGTCTGGGAAGCTATTTCTTTGTGGTCATTTACCACCTACAGCACTTAAAATCTTTCCATTCCCTCTTCCATAATGATCCCCAGTCCTAATGTGTAAAAGTCTGTTACAGGTGTCCTCTTCAGAGATAAGTATTCTGTAGCCTCTGTTTTCTGTACAAACTTACATTGGTAAGTTGTTGGGTTTTGTGTTAATCACCATGTGTTGCACAAGGAAACATTTCTGGTGAGTGAAGGGAGATGCATTAAACTATGGATAAGACAATAACTTGTTGATTCAGTTTAACATGGTAATTTTTTAGTAGAAATTATTATTGAGTTCTCCCCAATGGCCTTTGACCTGCTTATCCTCAGGTTGCTAAACTGATATCACTGTCAGGTATGGACTCCATCCTAGGAAGTAGACCTTAAATTAAATCAAAGGAGTGCTTGGTTACTCCCGTAATATTTGTGCCACTATTGAACCAGTGGGCATATATTACCACTCTTATCTATATCTGGTGGGAATGGAAACTGGTTCAACAACTTTGGAAAGGTGTGCGAAGATTCTTTAAAATGCTTGAAATTGTTCTACCATATGATCCAACCATACCACTCTTGGGAACATACCCAAAAGACTCTATAGACACTGTACTACAGAAATTTCTTCCATCTATGTTCACTTTTGCCCATTTCATAATAGGTAGAAATTGGAAACTACCTATATGGCCATCAACTGATGAAAAGATAATAAACATATACACAACAGAGTATTATTCAGCTGTTAAAAAAGTCATCAAATTATCAGGTAAATGGATGGAACTTCAAATAATTGCCCTGAGTGAGGTAACTCAGATTCAGAAAAATAAACATCACATATTCAATCTGATAGCTGAATTATAGCTTTAAATATTAGATATGTACATTTCAGAGAGGTAAATAAACTAATAAATGGTCATGGGAGGAGATTGGAAGCTCAGAGGGGAGTGGTAGAATTCAGTGATACTAAGGGGGAATGGTGATCATTAGACTAGGAAGAGTTAAACTGGGTGGGGAGTGGAAGGGCAAGAAAGAAGACTGAGTATGAGGAAGGTTTAAGTAACATAAAGATCTTTTTTAAAAGGTACATGGAAACCTACCACTATAGAAGCTTCTTGAAGTATATACATATACATCATTAAAAGGAGATTTACAGGATTTTCCTAAAACAGAATGACATTGCTCTGCCTAGATATCATAGACCAATAAAAAAAGAATTCAATGTCATAAATGGACTCTCTCCCTATAAGCTATTGGCCAGATGTCCCGCAGACCCTCAAACAATACTGGCTAGTGACCCTGCTCCTCATTCCATACCAGAAGTATATGGTATGGCAATATTGCTGAAGACAGTACATATATGGGCTGTAAAAGAAATAAGGAGAAATCAAGCTAGTACTTACTTCAGAGTCTCAACTGTACTGACTAGTGTTTGTAGTGCTGGAAGGCTATACAAGCTATTGGAAAGAAAAAATAATCATCTTTTCCCAGTGGTAAATTCTACGAACTACAATTACAACTTTTTGTAAGTCATAGATTGTTTCATTTTGCATGATTTTCTGATTGTCAGAATAAAAGGTACAACACATCCACATGAAACAACCCCCCCTTCATAATTTCAAAATACTTATCTAGTATACACCAAATTAAATATTTAAACAGAGCTATACCACATACATGGAAACATTGTTATAATATGTAACTACAAATGTTTGTGTCTCTTTGCCTTTCTAAAACTATGTTAGGCAAGATTCTAAGACAGATCACAGCACTTCCACATGCTGTTTGTGTCTTATGCAGTCCTTTCCCTGTAACTGGGCAATCAGCTTCTGTATATGATAGGGGATTGCTAACTAAGTAAAGGTTCATAACTGTTTGATTTTTAATTGTGCAAAAGTAATTTTACCATGTGGAGCTTTTATATCCAGGTAAGGCTTAAAATGATTAAATATATGGACTATTATGTCCTGCTTCCTACAGCAGATAGCCTCCATGAGTTCTATATTTGCAGGAAGTTAAATTCTTCTAAGATAAGTAACTTCGAATGAATGCACAGAGTATCAGATGGGCCCACAATCCTTGCTAATAGTTTGATACAGCCTATGGAACCTTTTTCAACCTTAAATATAGGATAATGGATATGATGAAAGCTTGCTGATTTGTGGAAATTCAAAGAATCAATCAAATTGAGAGTAGACTGAATGAGTTCACATTTGGGTAGAATTAAATTTGAACAACTTTTTAAATAATTTAAATTAACACAGTAACATATTAATAAGAGCAGTTATAATAAATGGAATGCCCTAGTGCTTTACACATTATTTTATTCATGTAATAGTTATAAAAACTCTAAGAGGAACTATTAGATATCTGAATTTATAAACAATAAAGAAGACTTAGGAGCTTAGGCATTTCATCAGTCGTGGCAGATATTCTTTATTCTTTGTCCAAAACACTAGAAAGGATGTGAAGGATTACTGAGACAAACTACCATCTCCTAGTCTGCGGAGGTTTACTCATCCACAGTGTGCTTAGACAGTTTATTAAATTTCATTATTTATAGAAACAATACACAAATAACCCCCACTGGTGTTATTTTGCTAAGATCAAAGGAGGATGCAAATGTTAAGAAGGACCTTAAACAAACAAACAAACAAACAAACAACAAAAAAAAACTAATGGAACACTCAGATAAGAACTTTTATCTTCCAGGGTCCAAAGAAATAAACACTGCTTTGGGTTGGATTTGGGAGAGTTACAGAAGTAAAACAGAAGTCAGGGCAACTGGGTTAAACAATATATATGCAGAAAAACTGGAGCAGCAATCATTTAGGGTTCAAAAAAATAGAATGCTGTATTTGAAATTGTGCATTTATAAAGTAGGTTACCAGAATGCTAAGTAGACAGACTAAAAGGGAGATAGAAATGTAGTTGACTTTTATTTCCTAGATGTATGATTTCTGGACTGTTTACATGTTCTCTGTATCTATATTACTGATTTATAATCTACTTCTATTTTCTCATAGTAACATGAAAATTTGTGGATTATATATTAGTAAGTGATTAGGTAGAAACTTTCCCTTTATATTTTCATTATAAGATTCAGTTAAGCATAGACAAATACAAATGTACACAGGCTTGCAGCATATTATTACTAGGTTCTTGGTTGATGCCTAAAATGTAAAAATTTTGATTTCACTTTTGTCTTTCACATTTCAAAGTAATCTTGCATATTTTTCCTGATTTCTGGCAGTATTTGGTATAATTCTAGAACTTAAGAACTGAGAAATAAACTAATTTGTCAAACAAATAATGTGAAATGTATTGATACTGTGAAAACTGAAGAACAATTATATCAAGATAAAATAGATGATGTGTCATATTAGTAAATCATAGATAGAACAAAATGTAATAATATGGTAGGAATGAGAAAAGCATGTATCTTAGAGAGAGGCATTCTAAAGTAGCATATATGAATGTGCACCGCATAATTTCTCTGATTCACTAATGCACATTCTAGAAAAGGCGGCATATGTCAACAAAGATGTTTTATTCAAATAATATAACTCTCAGTGAAAGAAAAACATTACAGGAAAGAATATTTTTTGCATATTAAGAGAAATAAACAAATCTAACACTTAGAAAAGAGGATCAAATGTTGTGTAGAAGTGCTGTTTTCAGCATTATGAAAAGAAAATATGCCAAAAATATGTGGTCATGTTTGGTTTTAACCAGAAGAGTGAAATTATTGAATTAATGTCCCTGTTGTACTCATATTATCAGAAAGAAACAACTAAATGTGAACTGGAAGCACCTATTTTTCCAAAATCATCATTCAGAAATTCTTAAAATACAAGCATTTTATGGAGGAGCTGTCATCTTCACACTCACTTTCATTTCACAATCTTGGCCATGTATCGTCTTTATGTTTTTCATTGTCCTCTTTAGAATAAAAATAATAAGAGTAAACAACCTCACAAAACAGTTTATCACTTTGCTTGTGGGAAATGTCAGATATTGTACTTCTTATGGCAAAGGAGAAGAATGAAGGTTAGGCTATTTCTGTGTTCACCAGAGAAATATAAATCTTTTGAATTTTTTCCATTTATCATTTCTTATATTCTATCTATTTGGTATATTAAATTCATATATAACAAAGTTGAACAGCAGTCTTTTTACATGAAACTAATTATGTTTGGTAGAGACCCAGAGGACAGATTCTCCCTGACACAGTGCTTTCAATACCATTTACTTGTAACTTGCTGTGCACAGTACAGTGTCTCAGTGGAAATCGATGGGTAGCTCTATCTTACATTTCCCAATTTACCAACATCTTTCTTTCTGTTATTACTGTTTATTTAATCTATGTTCCAGGATACATGAAAATTGCTTCCTAGTTTGTGTCAGTTAGAGGAAATTTAGATTTAAAATAGTAATTTATTTATACACAGAATAGTAAATGATTTTTATCAATTGTAGTTCATTAATTCAACTGATGAAACACAATAAAATAGAAATGCTAAAAATGATAACATGAGGAAAGAAGTGGGTAATTTCAATCATTATTTAATATAAATAAATAAGCAATTTACATAAAATGATAAATTTTCATTAAGGAACAATTAACTTTAAGATACTATTTAAAAAAAATTGTACTACATGTATTACATCAGAAAGGCAATTTTCTAAGAAATATAATTCTGGGACTGGCAAGATGGTTCAGCAGCTAAGTTCACTGTTTTTGCAGAGGACCTGGGTTTGGCTTTCTGCACACACACAGCATCTAACAATCATCTGTAACTCCAGTTTTAGAGGATCTCATGCTCTATTCTGGTCTCCATGAACATGCACATGGGTGTACTTGCATACATGCAGGCAAAACACTCATGCATATAAGATAGAAATATTTTTTAATATAGAATTTTGATTTAATTTCAAAGGTGTAAATTTCTTTGGTGGGGAATAAATATGACTTTAAAATATTTTATTACTTTAAAAAATAATTTCATACAGTGTATTTTTGTCATATTCAGACTGTCTCATCCTCACCTCAATTTAACAATCCCCCAACTTTATGTCCTCTATTATTACTATTTTGAGGCCTACAGAGCCTAGTTTATATTCCCAAATGTTCTTTTACGTGTTGGTTCATCCCCAGGGGCCTGGTCAACCTATCTAGAATCACAACTTTAAAATAAAACTGACTCTTCTGCCAGTATCTATCAGTTGCCAAAGTTTGTCATCTACAGTTGGGCTCCTTGTCCAACACACCCTGACACACTATTGTATGATTTTTCTCTCCATTTTGCATGGAAAGGTCTTGTGAATTTTTGTCACAATTGTTGTGAGTTCATTTGTGCATCTTCCTTGCTGTCTGGAAGACACTGTGTGTAGACGTCCAACACCTCTTTCTTCTCTCTCCTTCAGTGATGCTTGAGCCATAGGAAGAGAGATTGTGGCATTCATGTAGCAGATTAATTGTAGTAGGTTTTTTTCTTGTGGTCTGAGACCTAGTCCCTGGTTCTTGGTCCTGATTACAGTGCCAGGTACAGGCTCCATCTTGTGAAGTTGACATTAAATCCATTCAGAATCCATTCTTTTGCCTTACCATTCATGTCACTGTGACACCCATGGGCATATTTTGTCACAACATTTGTTATTGTAGATCCCAGGGTTTCTTGCTGGTATGGCTGATGATTATTTTTCTCTTCTGGTATCATGCCTAGAACCTTCCAACACTGAAAGTCAACCAGTAGGAACGCAACTTCGGTGTCAGCACCAGCTGCTTTCCCCTTCTTTGTTCTATGACTCATATATGAAGTATCTTCAGCAACAGGATCCTGCCATTAAATATAGTGAGTATCCAAGAATAATGGCAGTTACCAGTGCTGTTTGAGCATCTATGGGAACCCCCTTGTCAATAATTCCAAAAGAGATAGTCCATTTCTAGTGTTGCCTGTAAAACAATTATTTACATTGCTCATTTTGTCTTTTTATTAGTTTCTTGAAAATTTCATGAATAAGTACTATATGTATAACTTTCATACATCTCCTTCATCCCCCTCAAGCTCTTCCCATTCACCCTCCCCCACTCCCTTTCAAGCTAATGACTTCTTCAATAACTATTGCTGTTTTACAAACACACACACACACACACACACACACACACACACACACACACACACATACACACCCTCCTGAGACAATTTATGGCTGTTATTATGTGCTTGAGTTCAGTAGAGCTGACCATTAGGAATTAAATAACCTACCAAAGAGCTCATACCTGAAGAAAGATGATTGTCTCTCTCTCAGGAGTTACTTATTGTTGTAGATTTTCATCTAGGCATGGGGCATTGTTAATTTTCTGCTATCTGAGTTGGAATGTTGACTGATGTTGCTATTATGCAGGCCTAGAATAGGTAACCACATTGTTGAGATTATATATTTGTGGGTGAGCATAGGAACTGCCTTCCATGTTTTGCATTTAGTATATATTGTTTGTGCTTGATAGTGACAGAAAAAGCAGTGATGTTCAATCTCTTCTCAGCTGTTTGAAATAGCAATATTACTGTAGATTTTAATACTTAAAATATTTTAAATATTTTTCAATATAAGAATTTTTAATAATCATGACAATATTAATGGATGATACAATAGACTTTTCCAAAATTGAGTTCAGCAAATTTAAATAATGTTTGAAAAACATTAACCTTCATGTTTTTGAACAAAGAATTTTCATATATAAATACATACATAAGTTTCTATTATGATTTAAATAAAGGAAACATGTTATATTGTTTTGTATTTCATTGCTTTATTGTCATGTAACTTTTCAGTAATTTCAATGTAATGGCATGGATGCAATTAAATGGTTGTAGATATTATTTAATAAATATGTGTTGTCTGTCATTTTATATTTGTGTCTTGGCATATTATATTTTCTAAATTCATCTGTTAATTGCACATAGAGATAAATATAATGCTGTTTAAACAATGAAGAAAAAATAAGCATTCTCATTTCTCTCATCCTGGAAATAAAAATTCATAAATTATTTTTCAAATGTCACTAAAACCAAATTGCACATGGGAGCTAATCTAGAAAGTGGTTACATAAGCATTTCACTGCAATTAAAAATGTAATTTCTGACCCAGGCTTTTATTTTTTTCAAATGAATGTTTAAAGACATAAAATTAAATTAGTTTGAAGGCTAACTGTACTTAATATTGAACTCATGATACACAAACAAGGCTTAAAGATACAAGCTGTGCATTCTTTAGGATTAACATAGCATGATGAAAGGGGTGACAGATGTAGCACCTGAGCTACGTTCCTCGACTGAGTACGATCGTCGGAGGGCTGCGGATTGAATGATGCATAAGACAGAGACACAGACACAGACAGATAGACAGACACACACACACACACACACACACACACACACACACTAGGTAGGAGGAAAGGAAAATGACTGACTTTACTGAGAGGCAGCAAGCCTTGTATACCTCTCTCCTTCCCAAAAAGCTGGTACAATGCAAGCCTTGAGGATGAATCTGCCAGATTTAATACTATTCAAGCCCGCACTTAAGGAAATATCTGGAGAAAGAGAAGCAATTGGAAAATGTAGAAGTAAGACTGCTTAAACTATGGCTCAGTGCAGAAATATACCTTTCTTATCTTATTTCAGAAAAAAATGATTTCAAAGAATAAAGAAGACCTCTCCTTGCAGCTTATGAGATCATCCTATGCTTGAAGAAACCAAAGAGAACAACCCTTGGAAAAGAGAAACATGGATGGAAGAGAGTGTTCTTGAGTGAAGATGCATGGGGGAAGATTAAATTTCATCTTAACCCACTGAAGAGTACACAGTTCAGTGTTCTACTATTGAGACTAAATATTTCACAATGCTAGGATTTTGAAGTAAAAACAGAAGAAAAAGTACATTTAAAACACCATCTGAGTGCTTCATGAGTAAGTGTGTGGGAAAATAAGATTGCCTTGCTATGTTAATGTTATCTTTTCCTCTTTTGACATTATATGCTTTATTTTTTCACATTAGATTTATCTTAGATTTTTAACTTAAAATTTTCCAAGTGAAAATTATGACAGTCTGTGCATCTCAAAAAGAAATAAATTAATCTTAAACTGCAGCAGAATAGGTTGATTTTTAAAATATTCTAGAGACTGTCAATCAGGAAACACCTTCACCTTGTTGATAAGATGAATGCCTCACTAACTGTCATCAGGAAAACCACCAATTACTTTTCAAAAGCTTTAAAATTATTATCATTTAATAGATTGATTATGGTAGATGTAAATATTCTATCAGCTCCAATATTCATCACACTTGCCATCTGTAGCTTACAAGATATTCATGCATTAATTAAAAGCACAATTACAGACTCTGAAGCAAAGGCATGTTTTAGTTACTCTGTATTTACAAAGATTCACCACAACATTATATTCATGGGAATAGATTATGTCTTTCAAAGATGGTTCCCTTTTTAAAAGGCAAAGTCCATATGGGTAGTCAGTTGATTACTACCAATATTCATTTCCATTTCTTATGGAGGATGCTTGCTTCATTTCTGAAAGGAATGAGAGTGAGTCTTACTGTCAAAGGAAAGAATTTGTCACTTTGTTCTAAATTTAGTCCAAATACTTATTTTCGATGTAACAATAATCATTCAAACCATTCTAAACTGGATTGTTGTAAGGACTATTTGTGGTTTGTTTATTTATTTATTTATTTTTACTATTCATGTTTTATATGATGGCCATAGAAGTCAGAAGAGGGTGTTTAATACCCTGGAACTGGAGTTAACTGCACCTTGTGGGGGTGGGGCCAAATGCCATGTTCCATGTTGGGAGGAGAATTTTTAAGACAGCAACAAACCCCAACATAAATAAACTTATATACCATAAACCCACAGCCAACATCGTTCTATATGGAGACAACCTGGAAATATTACATTAAAATCAGGAATCAGATAAGGCTGTCCAGTATCTCCATTCCTTTTTAATACAGTGCTGGAATTTCTTGCTAGAGCAGAAAGACAAGAGAAAGAAGTTTAAAAAGTACGCATTGGAAATGAGGATGTCAAATTATCCATTTATGCAGATGAGATACTATTATACCTAAAAAATGCCAAACATTCTGTGATTAAAAACTCTCAGAAATTAACATATTTAGTAAAATGGCAGATTACAAAATTAATTTACAAAACTCACTAGCCTTTATATATACCAATATCAAACAACTGGACAAACTGTAAAAGGATGACCTCCCAGTTAAAATAGCTGCAAATAATTTCTTGAACAAAGACTTTAACGATCTTTACAGTGAAAATTTTAGATGTTTAAAGAGATTTATGAGACAACCAATAGATGGAAGGACCTGCCATGCTCATGGACTGGAAGAATCAATATTGTGAAAATGACCATCCTACCAAAAGCAATATATATATATATATATATATATATATGTATATGTATATGTATATGTATATATATATATATATATATGTATCTATATAGATATGTTCAGTCACTCCTAATCAAAATCTCATGACAGTCTTCATCAAATAAAAAAAAATCCTAAAATTTGTATAGGACCACAAAGGCCCTCAGATACACTAAACAACTCTGAGCACAAAGAGCAATGCAGGCACAGTTACTATACCAGATTTAAAACTGTATTATAGAGGTATAGTCATAAAAAACAGCATGGTACTGGACAAAGTAGACCCATAGACTAATGGAGTATAATTGAAGACTCAAGCATGAGTACATGTGATTTCTGCCATCTGATATTTGAAAAAGGGTCCAAGAACACTAACTGAAGGAAAGATATCATCTTCAGTAAATAGTGTAGGCAAAACTAGATCTCCACATGTAGGTCTGAACCTGATTGAGCTGACAGAGTGTGCTCTCCAATTAGAAGAATTAGAGTTTATTGGGTTTACGTAAAAAGGATTTATCATAGGGGAGAGAGGCAGCAATTTCATATGGGAAGGCCAGCAGTTTGATAAGTGGTGTGGCCCTCCTGTGCAGGTCACCAACAGGGCAACCCGCTGCCACCACCAACATGTGGACCAACCACTGGCTCCTCATTATGCAGCCACGCCTCCGTGCCACCACAGCCGCCACCACCACTCGGCCTCTGCCTCCCTCTCCCTCCACTGTGTGCCTCTGATGCTGCTGGCTTATTTTGCCATCCTCTCCAGGCACTTTCTTTCCCAGAGCTCCTAAATGTGCTCCCTAGCTTTTCCTGCTCCCTTCCCCCATTCCCTCCTCCTCAAGTCACTGATTGGTTAAACAATGGTGGATTCTAGAGGCTCCATTTCTGTCAGTGAAATCCTAGAGGCATGTCTTGCCACTGAGAGCACCTGGTGCTACATCTGGACCAAGGTGAGTTCAACTAGTTTCCAGCTACGGAGATAGAGAAAAATTCCAAGTATATTTACCGTTGTTTTCAGTCCAATTCCCCCTCGGACTTTTAGCATAAATGTATGTTAAATTTTGTCAAAGACCTTTTCTGCATCTATTGAGATGATCATGGCATTTTAGTTCATTTACAAGAATTATGACATTTATTGGCTTAGGTATATTGAACCAAACCTGGAATAAAGCTGCCTTAATCATGGTGGATGATCTTTTTGACGTCTGTCTGTATGGAGTTTGCAAGTATTTTGTTGAGAATTTTTGTATCTGTGTTCATTAAGGATTGAGTGCATAGTTTTCATTTTTTGGTTGAAGCTTTATGTGGTTTTGGTATTAGAGTGATGCTGGCTTCATAAAAGGAATTTGGGAGTTTTCCTTCTGTTTCTATCTTTTTGAATGATTTAAATAATATTTGATATAGATCTTCTTTAAATGTCTCATACAATTCTTTGAACCCATCTGGGCCTGGGCTTTTTTTTTTTTGTTTGGGAGGTTTTGTTGATCTCTTCTTGGTGTAGGTTTGGTGATTCCCATGAAATATCCATTTCTTTAAGGTTTTCAAATTCAATAGCCTTTAGGTTTCCAAAGTAATCTTTTATAATATTCCGGATCTTTTTGATGTCTGTTGTGATGTTTCTTTCCCCTTTCAATTCTGACTTTGTTGATTTGGAGTTGCACTTTCTTTCTTTTAAATAACTGTGCTAAGTGTCTATCTTGTTTATTCATTCAAAGAACCAATTCTTGGATTCCCTGATTCTTTATAAAGTTTTCTTTGTTTCTATTTCATTAATTTATCCTCTGCTTTTTTATTTCTTCTTGTCCACTGGGTTTCATATAGCCTCTTGTGTTTTGACTGGAGAGTTCAGTCCACTGATAATTTCTGTTTTTATTGTTAGTCTACCTTTGTGGTTCCCCAGTTATACTTTCATTTAGTTTATTTCTGTGCGGTGCTTGTTGTAGAACTATTCTATAATATTGATGATGTTTTCTAGGGACATATAATCTGTCCTTTTCATATTTATTTATTTTCATTGCTATCTTGTCATGTGAATTTCTTTTATTGATTATGATTTTGATGTGATACTCAAGTCTTCCTTTGTTGAGTTTAAGTCCGATTCTGCTTGTATACTTGAAGTGACTTGGTTGTTGTCTTATTGGGTATGAAAAACTTGTTGGTCAAGGCTTTAGGTTCTCTCTTTTGATTTTATATTGGTAGGACCAGGTGGCTCTAGTACAGCTGCTCAGGACTATCCTCAGAGGCACAAGTTAGTGAGTTCAGATGCTCTCAGGCTCTCTCTTAAGGTCTGGGTCCCTCTAGCCAGCAGGCACAGCTCAATTTGGGAAGATTGCTAGGCAAAGGCTAAATCCAGGGTTTTTCAGGCAGTCTTCAAAGCTCTAGGGCCCACCAAATGGCTCAGAAGCTTGGCACTGCTACAATGGGAGGGTCTGCCGAAAGTACCAGTGTAGTGAGATGCACAAGGTCCAATTTGGAGATATCATGTCCAGGCATAGGTAAGAGGGTAGTCCAGACATCTGGGGAACTAAAGGTCACAGTATGCCTGTGCCCAAGGCTGGAAAAAGAACAGAATGTAGGACAGGATAGTTTGATCCTGTTGTGATGGTATGGGTGTGGATATGCAGGATTAGATTTACTAGGGACTAAGGCTGGCCCCTCAGGCTTCCAAGGCAAGTTGGGAGTGGGTACTGCCAAGATAGAAATCTGTCCTCAACAATGCCAAGGAAGCTTGGGGTGTGGAGAGTCTGTAAAAGTTCCAAAAAAACAGACTGAATAAGTGACCTGGTCTGATTATCATGGATCAGGACGCAGCGGTTAGGCCTGGAACACGAGGGTAGTACAGAAATCTAGACTGGTAAGAGTAAGAGCAGAGCAGGCCTGCGTCCAAAGCTAGAAGGAGAATAGGATGTGGGGCAGGGAAAACTGGAGCCCTTCCGGAGGTAGGAAAGGCGGTGAGCAGGGTCAGACCCACCAGGGAAGAAAGCTGCCTGCAGGAATCCAAGGCAGGTTGCAGAAAAGGACAGCAGGGCTGATGGCTGCTATAGCATAGTTTTGTATTTATTAGCAGGTCTTAATAAGTCTTAATAAAAATTTATTTTTACTTCATTATTTTTAATATTGTTAACTCTTTTTACAAAGATAAAAATATTTTCCTTTTATTTACGAAAAGTCTGTTTTGTGTATTTATTCTACCAATGTACATTAGATATAAGTAGAAATTTCTGTATATGCTTTATAAAACTCTTTCGCTTTTCTCCTTTAATGTTAATAGAAACCTTTGTTTCTTGAAATTTTATATCTTTTTTTTTCAATGCCACCTGTTAAGATAATGTGCAATATGGTCTTACATAATAGCATATTTGACAATGGTTTTATTTTATTTTATGCATATCTTATTAGTTAATCAAAAGTAAATATTTTGTTTTGCTTTTAAATCTTTGAATATTTTGTAAATTTATATTTAACCAAGTTTCTAGAGTATTCATTCAGAAATATTCTGCATATTATTTTCAATATATTAACTTGTGTTTGATGAAAGAAACTGAAAGGAAAACTATTGGCATTCCTGCTGAAAAAATATGTCTTTGATCCCAGTACTCAGAAGGTAGATGGAAGGTCAAAGTGAATTACTACAAAAGCAATCATCTGAAAATAGGAGAATTATAACTAATAATTACATTGCATGATGATCTCCATCAGAGCATGTGGAACAAAAGAATTCAAGGAACAGTAAGGAGCCACACTTAACCCCAATAGTGCAACCTTAAGAACAAATTCAAAGAAGCAGGAGCAAACATAATAACAACAAAATGTCGCATTGATAGGATTGCTTGAGCTATTTTAAAAACAACTTTCTTCATCTTCCCATTCAGTTCTCCTTGGGCCTTGGCCTCATACAGCTGGACCCGCCTAGACCACCTGATCAACCAGGGTGATTAACCAAATGCAGCTATGCCTATTCCCCTATGTTTGGACCGTCAGCAGCTCCAGAACTCAGGTCTTCTCTGCTAGCTAGTAAAAATCAGCATGTTCTGCTCCCATTAGCTCTCTAGGCAGCCAAATAGCATCAGATAGCTGGGATGAGTTAAGCAAACCTGGCCGTGCCAATCCTCCCTGCTTTGGGATCACCTCCAATTCCACTGCTCCAGAGTTCAAGAATTTTCTACTAGCTAGTAAGAACCAGCACATCCTATTTGTATCCACTCACCTTGGACCTTGACCTTGTCCCTCTGGGGTTGCTGGAGAGTGCCTGAATATCTGGGAGACTTAACCAGATCCATTCCTACTGGAGTTCATTCCCCCTTCTTTGTGACCAGTCCTAGTCACTTGCTCCCAGACTCACACCTTCTTCCTTTAGCTAACAGAAGAAGCCCAGCTGATCCCCATTACCTATTCTTGGACCTAGGCTCAGGAGTTCCTGACTACTCATTCTAGATCCAACTACTCTCTCCAATAATAAAAAATAAAGATGATATAAAAATAACCTGAAATGCAGACCAACTACCTATAACTAATCAGAAAGCAACTAAGCTACATTAACAGTATAAACAGAATCAAATTTCAATTCAACAAAGGAAGGATTGTTTCATATTAGACACACAAGCAAGAAAAGAAATACACATGCCTGGAACACAATAAAAAATACTGATAATACAAAAATTTAGCCACCAAACCGCATTAGCATTACAGAAGTGCCTAAAATGAGAACTACCTAGAAGAACTCCAGGAACAGAATTTTAAAGAACAATTATAAACATGATCACAGAATTCAACAAATTTTAAGAACACATAAACAACTCAAAGAGGTAGGGATAAATTTTTGACAGACGTTAAAGAAAATGTAAATAGAAGGATAATGGAAACAAAAAAGACATTTAAAAAGTAAATTCATGAAAGATAGAAATATTAGAGAAATCTCAAACTGAAATGAAGATGGGATTGAAAAACTCAAAATTAAAATTTGAAATGATAGGAAATAGCCTCACAAACAGAATGAATGAAATAGATAACAGAATATCAAGGCTGGACCATAAATTTGAAGAAGTAGTTCACTCAAGAAAATAATTTGAAATTTTTGAAAATGGAATATGCAGAAAATGTAGGACATGATGAAAAGTCCAAATTTACAAATCATACTCATAGAGAAATTAGAAGACTCTCAGTTCAATGGCACTGACCAGCTCTTATAACAAGATCATAGAAAAAACATTCTCTCAATTAAAGAAAGGTATATAACACAGACACAGGAAGCATACAGAACAGCAAATTGTCTGGACCAGAATATAAAGTTCCCACAACATAACATAGTTAAAACACTAAATATCCAGAACAAAAAGAGAATATTGAAAGCTGCAAATGAAAAACAATAAGGTACATACAAAATAAGTTACATCAAAATTACAATTCACTTTCCAATGCAAATTGTAATAACTATAAGAACCTGCACAAATTACACAAAGCTCAAAAATTTTATAGGTGCCAAACCAGAATACATTACTCAGCGAAACTCTCTATCATAGCAGAAGGAAAAGAGAAATTTCCTATGACATGAGTAAAATGAAAGAATTCATGTCCACAAAACCAGTCCTATAGAGAATACTGAAAGTAATAAGGAATAAAGAAAGGAATGACCTCACCCAAGAGTCTACAAAAAGAAAATAAATGAAGGTATAATTATGGAAACACAAAGTAAGATCAAAACTACAGAAATTAGAGTGACAGTAACCAATGCACATCTTTCAATAACAACTTTAAATATTAATAGCTTTATATCCAAAGTCACAAGTCAGGAACTAGTATAATAGAGTAGTTAACAAATCCTTTGTTTCAAAACAACTCAAATTAACTTCATGGACAGGCACTAACAGGGTAAAGGACAGGGGAAAAAATATTCCAAAAAATGGCACTAAGTAAAATGCTTTGGTTGCATTTCTAATATCTGATAAAATAAACTTCAAATTAAAATTAACCCAAAGAGATAAAGGAGGTCACAACAAGGAGACAATAAACCAGGAAAACATTATAATCATGAACAGATATGTAACAAATTATGATACCACAAATTTCATGAAATAAGTACTACAGGACTTCAAGACGTAAATCACCCCAACTCATTAACAGTAGGTTATTTTACTATCCTACTGCCTCCAATAGACAGGTCAACTGGACAAAGAATAAACAGAGAAACATCTAAATTAAATTATATTATGCATCAAATGACTCTAATATACATCAACTGAATATTCCTACCAAACACCAAAGAATCAACTTTCTGCATAGCAGGGAATGGAAGTTTGTCTAAAATTGACCACATACCACATCACAAAACAAACCTCAGCAAATACAAAAAAATGTAAAATTATTCATGCATTCTACCAGAGCACAATGCAGAAAAGCATGAAATCAATACTGATATTAGGTCTAGTAACTACATGAAATCATAGAGATTAAACAATACAGTCCTGGATGATGAATGAATCAAAAAAGAAATCAAAGTGTTAGTATTCCTGGAACTAATTGAAAATATTACAGCACAATAAAACTTCTGATGTACATTTAGCAGTTCTGAAAGGGAAGTTCATAGCTCTAAGCATGTGCATTTAATAAAATCAAAAAGACTAAAAATAAATAGCTTAATGATATAACTCATGAATCTGGAAATGGAAGCACAAACCAAATTTAAATCCAGCAGGTGAGAAGAAATAGGAAAAAATAAAGCAGAAATTAATGACAGTGAAACAAAGCAAACAACACAAAGAATCAGCGAATCTGAGAGGTGGTTATTTGAAAAGATAAACAAAATACACATAGCCCAACTAATCAGAAGATCCAGGAAATTTTAACGGAATACCTTAAAATGTATAGTATATTAAATGTGGAAATATGGAAGAAATGGACAAATTTGTAAATTAATACAAATTGCAAACCACCAGAGATCAACAGCTTAAATAGACCCATAAAAAAAGCAAATTGAAAGAATAGCACAAAGCCTCCTCACTTAAAAAATCTGAGGCTCAGGTAGATTCACAACAGAATTTTACCAGTCTTTCAAAGAAGATCTACAACCAATACTACTTAAATCATCCAAAAATATAGAAGCATAAGGAGAACAACCAAACTCCTACTATGACAGTATCACTTGAGTATAAAAACCAGGAATAAACACACACAAAAAAAGAAAACTATAGACCTATAGCCCTAATGAACTACAATAACAATCAAAAAACACTTCATAGTCTTCACAGAAACAAAAAGGTCTGTCCTAAAATTCATATGGAAACACAAAGGATGCTAGATAATCAAATATTCCTGAATGCAGAGAACAATGCTGAGGAAAGATTACCATATCACATCTCAATGTGTAGTACAAAGATGTAGTGGCAAAATAAATGGTATTGGCACAAAAAAAGACTTGTAGATCAATGGAACAAAATAGTAGACCCAAACATGAGTGCACACAATTAAATCTTCCTGATATTTGAAAAAGATGCCAAAAACAATAACTGAACAAATGACAGCATACTTAACAATTGGCAGTTCCACAATTGGATCTTCACATGTAGAAGAATAATATTTAACTCAGACAGATCATCATGATAAGTCAACTCCAGCTGTATCAAAGACCTTGAAAGATTCTGAAATTACTGTAATCATACATAGACAGTATAAGATATAGGTGCAGTGAAGTACTTTCTAAATTGAATCACAGTTACTCGGGAATTAAGGTTAACAATTGACAAACAGGACGTCAACGAAAATACTTCTGTTTAACAAAGGAAAAAAACAATCAAGTGAAGAAGAAAAGTACAAAGTGGAAGAAAAACTTCACCAGCTGTTTGACCGAGCATTAATATTCAGAATACGTAGAGAACTCATAAAACAATGAAGCATGAAAACAAATGACCCAATTATAAAGTGGACTATGGATCTGAACACAGCGATCGCAAAAGAAAGATAACAATGTCTAACAAACACATTAAAAAGTGTTTAAAACCTTATTAATTAGTGGAATGCTTATCAAATCAACTTTATGATTCCATCTATCCCTAGTCAGAATGGCTAAGATTAAGAAAACAAATGAGAGCAAAGCCAGGTGTGAATGCAGGAAAAGGGGACCCAGTCCACTACTGGTGGAATTGCAAATCCTCATCCACTACTGGTGGGATTGCAAATGCACATCCACTATTGATGGGATTGCAAATCCTCATCCACTATTAGTAGGATTGCAAATTGGTGCACCTAGTGTTGAAATTAGTCTGCAGAACTCTTAAAAACTGAAAATAAATCTATTACATTATTAAGTTGTACCACTCTTTGGTATATACAGAAAGGATTTTTCCTACCACAGAGATAATAGTGAAGTCATGTTTGTTGCTGTTCTTTTCACAGTAGCTAATTAATTGAAACAGCCTAAATGTACCTCCACTCATCAAATTGGTACATTTACACAATTGAGTTCTACTCATCAGTAAAGAAAAACAAAATCATGGAATTTGCAATTAAATGGATGGAGCTAGCAACTGTCATACTAAGAAAAGGAAGCAACATATGTTTGCTCTAATTTGTGGATCTGGGCTCCAAATCCCTAGTTGTGAGTACATACCCTTGTATAATCACAGCAGATAGGGAAATGGGAAAAAAAACAACAACATGGGTATATATGAGCTACAGAGATATAGATAGTAGGAGACAGGTGTCACACATGGAACCTTGGAAAAAGCTGGGATTTTTAATTGGGGATGAGTTAGCAAGAGTTATAAAGGGGAAGTGAGAGGAGAGATCAATTATGCTTAAATGGTATGCAGAGACAAAAGCCAATGTAGTAGTTTAAATACTACTGAAAAATACACATGCAATAAGTATATATGAATGCACATGTATAACTGAAGGAAATATAATTTAAAAAAATCCAGTGCCATCCATGAGAAACTGCTCTTCAAGTTGTTGATCAGGATAACCCGAAACTCAAAAAATAGGACAGGCTATTGTCAAAGCACTTGATTGCCACCCTGAACTAGAAGATAAGTCTCTGTTGTTGAAGACCTGCCATACTTCTGACTCTGGTCTTGGAGCAATGGAGTTGGAACTGACATGGAGCCCTCCTCCCTAAAGACTAACTCTCATAGTATCATAGAATAGTACACTAGCTGCTAGGTGAGAAAACCAATCAATGGCCCTACCCTGGTATAAATTCTAAAGAACAACAATGAGTATCCCAGCAACCTATAGCTGCTTTGGAGGCAGTAGGGGAATTAATCAAACATGTCTCTTTGGATTGAGGCCTGTTCAATGGGAGGGACCTCACATGTGATACTGCAAACATAGTCAAATGCACATGGCTGAACAGGTCCTAGAAGAAAACTTGCTTTTGTCACACACCTAGACCAAAATAATTTCTTACTATTTTTCTAAAGAATGCATCCTCATATATACAAGCAAGTGTACCTCTCACCTCTCATATAGGAAGTTTCTTTTTGCAACACATGGAGATTACAGAGTTCAAAGACTGCTCAAATGCGCAGAATAAATATTTGTGAGACCCAGAATCCTAAGTGACACCTCTCCAGTGCAACCTCTACACATAGAATGAATGCATATCTCAACACTAATGAAAGGAATTTTCCTTATAAAGCAGATTTTGATTAACACAAAAATTCACACTTGGCCCACTTGCAGAGAATAAGTAATTACAGAAAGCTTATCCCTTATTAGGGCACCTATTTGAAACCTTTGCCTCCCAAGACTCAAGGAGCATTTCAGAAGAGGTTGCTAAGAGATTGTTATGGCCAATGGGGTTGGATAGCCCCACAGAAAGAGCCTTCCAGAGAGTTACTCATATGAACTCATAGCAACAGTAACAATATGTAAAGGTCCTGTGCAAGGTGAAACCAGACAAAATTCCAGAATAGTCAAGGGGAATTGGTTAAGAGATCCCAGCTCAATCTAAGGAAATTTTGGAAATTGATAGCTGCTGGGAGAAGAGAGAGTCATACAGAAGTGGAAGTTTTGGTGGGCCCAGTGTATTGACCTCACTGGGTCAATACACACCTATACTGAAGACTGAAGGATATTGGAACATATATATATATATATATATATATATATATATATATATATATATATATAAAATCCCGGTGGGGGTATTTGGGGTAGGTGCTCTAAATACCATCAAATTTTAGTATATTAAAATTATAAACAGTCAATAAAAATTTTAAATATAGAAAAGCAAAAACTAATTTAAAAATATTTTAAAAATCAACAACCACAAAATAAGTCTTCTGCATCACTGCCAAATGTAGCACCATCAAAGTTGCAAAAAAAATCATTTCCTATGGAAAGAATTAATGTTACAGATGATTATGCAGAAGTTGAGTAGATGGCATTGAAAACTAACCATAGTTGAGTCAGCAGTTAATAACTGAAAAACTGGAAAACCTTACTCTATTTACATAGGCAATGTTTAACAGAACAAAAGCAGGACTAGAAATTTAAAAATGAGTATTTTAGCTTGTGAACTCATTTATATAAATAGCCTTGAAAGCAATTTACCAAATTGTTTTAAGGAATTTATAAAATTATTTAAAATTAACCTCGCTTGTATAGTAACAGCTATCTGGCTGTTTGAATAAGAGGACCAGTATGACATTAGGAATATCTAAAGAAAATATTTGAGATACTGAATTAACAGATAATTATATTTGTCCCAAAGAAATAGATTTTCAGAGTTACGTGGTCTTGCTCTTAAGAACTTTATATTGTAAATAACAATGAGAAACTGTTGTACTGTTTTGAAAATATATCTATAAAAATTTGACAATCAGAAATGTATAAGCACTTTGGCAGTATAAAAGTTCTCACTCATTTTCTCAGAGCTCAGATTCTTTGACAAAACTTTGTTTCTAATTTGTGCTAAAAATATCAATTCAAGGAATTTTTTAAGTGAATTAAACTGGAGAGAATAAAAAAAATCACTGTAACCTTGAAGAAATGTATCAGTTTTGACATGATTAACCTTGAAAAGATCACATGAAAACACACAAAAACAAATATTAGATGATTTATACATAAATCCAGTGGACATTTTATGAAGTAGATAATGTTAGTGAAAAAGAACTGAAATTCTGACAAATATAATTCTGCAAAGATTTTTATGTCTTATTTCTTAAAATTGTCCTCAAGTCCTAAGATATCTAAGTAGGAGGTCATCAAATAAGAATAAATCTCTGACTCAAAACTAAAATGCACTTAGAATTTGATAACCTATAAGAAAAATAAATTTTGTTTCATACAACCAGTAAAACCTTCTAACAGACTTTATAGCTTTTATACTTCCTTTCACCACTTTGACTAACAACTTCTGGAGTTAAGAATATGCCTTAACTGCTGAATTGTATTCAACTGTGTAAATAAATATCATATTTTCATTACCCAGTTGATAAGAATCTAGGTTGTTTACATTGCCTGGCTGTTGTAAACAGAGCAGCAATGAACATGGATGAACATGTATCTCTGTCATAGAATATAGAGTCTTTTGAGTATATATTAGTCAACATGCTGAGAATAAGAGACTGGGGATTTCTCAGCTCTAAATAGTATACACAGTGTTCAGCTATAAATGGTATAAGACCTGTGTAAGTCCAAGTCAGAAAACAAAACCAGAAACAAAAACAACATTGGTGGGAGAGATGGACAAGAGACCAAAGGGTTAGTTGTGCTTCTACTGGCAACTGGTAGATGCTAGGCAAGGGAGATTTGTTTCTCTGATGCCTGCTACGTTGATCAGACACTAAAGGATGGGTCCACACCCAAGGATATTTGGGGGATACAAATTAAAATTGATAGGCCTTAAATAAAAGAAAAATAATGATAGGAGACAGGAAGTCAGTTCTTTTTTTGGTGTAGGGATCGAGATGGGAAATGGGTCTGAATATGATCAAAATATATTACATGAGAGCTGGGCATGGTGGCACATGCATTTAATCCAGGAGGCAGAAACCGGAATCTTTGTGAAATCAAAGACAGCTTGGTCTTCTTAGCTATTTCCAGGCCAATTGTCACTACAGGGATCCCCTGTCTAAAATAACAACAACAATACTAATACTACTACTACTAATAATAATAATAGCAACAACAACAAAATAATATTGCATGACATTCTCAAAGAATTTTCCTCATTAACTCATCAGAATTAAGAATACATTCATTATGAACTTTAAAAACCTTAATTTACCAACAAAATCTTATTTTAAGTGAAAATTAAGTAGGTTTTATTTTCTTCTCATCCATTGTTAGATTTATTGGAAAATACAGAATGAGCTGAGGAACTAAGACCAAGTATAACACAAAGATTATGAGAGAAAAATAATATGGAAGAACTAAAGTTAACTAAAGTTTTCATCCCATTATTTTGTCAAATATTGATGTTGCCAATGCCGATACCATCATTTAGACATCCTTAAATTAGCCAAAGAAAATTTTGCGTGAGTGCATGTACATTTAGAGAAAGGGCAAAGGGCTGAAGGAAACACAAGGTAGAGAGCTGTGAAAAGCACTGTGTGGGTTTCCAGGGCCAGTCCTTCTTTTGTAAAGGAATTCTACTTGCTTTTAAACAAAACTGTCAGATTGTAAAATCTAGCTAATAGCTGATGATACACTATTTTAGCGTGATGAGGAAAAAAAACTGGAAAAACACAACTTAAATTATTCTACCTGTCGCTAACAAATAAAAGAGCTAAGTAAGATTTAAGGAAATCTTTGTAAATATATTACAAAGTAAAGCATACATTTCAGAGGTGGTCTGTAATTCAAAACAGACTTGCTGTTTCTGTGAATATAATTTTATTGTGCCCTTGGAGTCATCTATTAAAGTTGCATGAAGAAAAAAAGAAGAAAAATAAATGCACTAATAGAAATAGAAAAAAATACAGTGTCACATTCCAAAGTTCTGTGTTATTACCAATTAATTTATTTAAGTATTTTAACTATTGACTTGTAATAGTCACATTATATTTCAAAGGAGATGGCTTAAACTTCAGTTACTTTCCTGACTTGTTCTTTTCCTAATTCTTTATACGTGTTTTGTTATTATCCTAAAATTCATCTACAATGTATGTGGCTGGTGTCGTTTTGACTTATTCCTTGTCAATATTAATAGGAAAATTCTTTACTGTATCTGTCCTCTGACTGTCCATGTGAAGTCTAGTTGGAATGTGGGACTCAAGCATTAACTATGAATTCTAGGCAACAAGAATAATTTAACTTCTTTGTGAGGCCTCATTGCCTTGACACAGGGAATGTCCTTGTCATAAGGAGCAGGTTAATAGTATGACATTTTAATATAATAAAATAAAATGATGTGTATATTGTTTAGGACATCTTAGGTTGCAAATGTCAGAAAATGAAACTCAACCCAGCTAAATCAAAAGTGATTATATTGGCTTAGAATATACCCCCAATTATTTAAATTAATATCCACACATATAAGTACATAAATATATTTAGATTTAACAATTATAAATATGAAGGGCAAAAAAAAAGTTGATTCAAAAGAACCACAATAGAATACTTAACTCTTTCTCATCAGGCTTCCTGCTGAATACTTGCTTCATTGTTTCATGATGCAGATTAGTTACAATTAAGTATACAGAGTCAAAGAATTCCTAAGTTCAAAACACTCAAAAAGATCAGGACTCTTGCTTCCTTCCTTCCTTTCTTCTTTTATCCCTCGCTCCCTCTTTCCCTCCCTCCATTCTTCCCCTCCTCCTTTCTCTCCTCCTTCTTCACTGGCTTTCTTTCTCCATCTCTATCCTTCTTTCATTTCTTTTAATCTTTGCTTCTTCAGCTCTCTGACTTTTTCCAAATACAACTCTCTCTTCAGTTTGCAACAAATACAGTGTATGTTTCCATTGCAGAAAAAAATATCCGCTCAAAGAATTGTACTATAATGTTCAGTTACACGTGAATAAAAAAACATTCCCCTCACAGTTTCAAAATGACATAGTAAAATAATTTTTCCAGAACACTATAAAGACTATTTATAGCAATCTTTACCATTCATTAAAATTTGGTCCTGGGTAAAATATAGGGATATATGTATTTAAACCAATGAGGAGAAAACTAAATAGTCATGTGTAGCATAATATCATTTGGTCAGTGAGGAACAAGGTAAATAGCCAGTCTCATACAGTAATATTTCCTAATGATGTCAAAGTCATCTCAGTTTGTTAAATATCCTCTATCTTATTCACAGAAGGCATTCCTAATAGCATGATTATCAGAATATAGTTCTTTAGGTAAAGAATACATCATTATACTTTAGCATAGACTTGGTTGTGGTTGTTGTTGTTTGAGACATAGTCTCATTATATAGTCCTGTCTGGCCTAGAATTTGATATATCAAATAGGATGGACTCAAACTGACAAAAGCCAGTCTGCTTGTGTCTCACAAAGACTGGAAGTATACAACACTGTACCTGGTTCAGGGTAGACATTTTAAGGTTGACATATTTATGGAGTGAATCAAATAGTTCTTGTTGACTTTGACATTTACAGAAAAATCAAAATCAATGTATTTATAGCAGAGACAAATTGAACAGAATTAGTTGCATGAGTAGCAAAGAAGCTAAGCATAAATTTAGGTCCATGTGATACTCCAGACATAGGCTGGGCACCTCTGATCCAAAACTGAGAAGCTCTTTAATACATATGTACTCACATGACATCACAAACATAAAATGCAACATCTAACTTTATGTGACAGATCACAATCAAAATACATCTAAATTATTCTCTAAAATAACTTTGGGTTATATACATAACCTATAAGTAAAATATAGATGAATTTCTGGTTTAGACATGATCCTTCACAATATCTAGTTTCATATATTCTATATTTCAAATTCCAAAACTGTTCTGGATCCTACAATTTGGAATTAGGAACCATGGAACTAATTGGACAGAATCAAAGGAGGGTGTTGGAGAAATGGCTCAGGGACTGAGGGTACTGGTTGCTCTTGCAGAGGACCAGGTTCAATTTATAGCATCTCCAGTTCCAATGAATGAGATACCCTCTTCTGACCTCCTGGAGCACTGCACGACATACGGGAATACACTCATACACATAAAATAAAAATAGTAAGTAAAATCTCAAAAAAGAAAAACAAAGGAAATAGATAATTTTACTAGTGCTAGGAACAAGTGTTTATCTAAAATAGCTAGATTCAGCTAGTCTTGTCTTGATGGAGTCAGAGCCATAGGAGGCAAAGTAGGCATCACTGGATTCATCACTCTGGGAGAATGACAGAAATGTAAGAAAAGAGAAGGAAAAAATCAGGCCTTCCTGTCTTTTATCAGTCTGTCAGACTAGGTAAATCCAGTCAAGGTCACTGACTTGAGAGCCTGGGAAATGAACTTGTAAGGTCAGAAACTATCTTATCTAAGAAAATTAAGCAAATAGAGAGGAGTGGATCCTAAATGAATGTTTGTTTGTTTGTCTGTTTGTTTGTTTCTGTTCTCCTCAGACAGAGAAGTTTGTGATAGAACAGACTTACTATTCCATTGAATTTTATTTTCCTGAGGTCTTTCAATGTAGCATGTTCCTAGGTTTATTTAAATAATATTTATTTCAGTCTGTCATGAAAATAAAATATTTCTTAAGGCTGTAAACCTGGAAATAGTCTAGTTACATACATACACTTTAAGTTTATCAATTTTTTTGCATCAAAATGTTAGTCAGGAAAACCAATCATTTTGCTTTGCTTTAGACTCTAAAAGCTCACAGTGGAAACAATAATAATAATTTAAAAAGTGAACAGACTGAGTACATACAAGACATAATAAAGTTCTGTATGGAAAGGCGACATACAAAGGAATGAGTATTGAAAACATGACAGTCCTTGAGGAGGAGAAAGACCTGAACAGTAATCTGTTGTACTTGATATTTGTTTCTTCTGCCTCCGGCTGAATAATTTTTCTACTGATGTGTTCAGTGAATAAAGATGACAATAATCCTTCCAGCATTCTTTTATTTATAATACACAATGTTTGCTTACCAGTTATTTCCTATCTAAATTGCTCTGATATGAGAAATGCAAGTCAGGACAATCATTTTCCCTTTAAACATAGGTCAATTTAATATGCTGTCCTCCTTTTCAACAAAATATTTTCTACTAACCTTGGCTGCTTAATGAGGCAAGGCTTGGTTTCTTTTCTTTCTTGTCTGAAATTCTTGTGCATATTTCTTTTTTATTTCATAGAGGATCAGTGAGCAGCATCAGTGAAAGCTTTATTCTTTTCCAAACTTTGAAAGATGCAAGCGTTTGTTGTTCAGAACTAAGATAGAGAAGAGTTGTTTCCACCAGTTTCCCTAATGCCTCAATTTCCTGCTGGTTTTCGTTAGATTTTCGAGAAGCTTTGATATGCTGGAGGTTACCTTTTAAAACTGGTTTCCACTTATTTCTTATGTCTTTGACGTGTTTTATTTCATTGTAGTACTTTGTTGTGTACATAGTTTTGTCTATTAGTTTTCATTTTTTCTATCCTCTCTCTTGGAATATGCTTTTCTTGAAAGTATCATTCTTTTGCAATGTCTGCAAAAAGGTTTGTCAAAATTAGGTGGTCTTTAAATATTTGAACACTGCTTGGTACCTGTTACAAGGTCTATATACTAATCTTTAAATCTTTTCACAGTCAGAAATCACATACTCCAATTGTATGGGAGCACCTTAACAATAAAGTATGTTTTGAATCAATTGCATAATATAAAGAGGACAGATTATAATGACTAAAGCTAAGGTCAGACATACTCATCAGGTATTTATTGAAGGAAAACAACATAAATGGGCAATAACTTTCTATGCCTCTTCCAAAAAATAATTCATTCATTGATTAGTACATTCAACATATATCTGAGTGTCAGTTTCATACTAGTAACTGCTTATACTCAAGTGTTTTGTCCATTAATAAAGCAAATAATCTGTTCCATATATCTTGTTGTTGTAAAACAAAAAGTAATTAGATAATTCCTTAATGATATAAATTGTCCTATGAATCAACTATTAAATGCCAGTAATTGCTGTGTGATTTAATATTGATTCATAGGAGGTATAGAAATTTAACACCTGTTTAATATCCCTGTCTTTGGGGCATTTTCCTACTTTGAATAGTGCTAGGAAGGTAAAGCATTGTTTTTCCCAAATTAGTGATCTTATTAGTAGGCGTAAATTCACTTTGTGCGATTTGACCATAAATTAGAAGACACAAGAAAATACTGGAATAAAGCGGAACAGAAGAGAAAATTGAAAATTCTCACACATTAGTTCCCTTGGACAAATCATGTCATAAATCTCATATTTAAACATAAAAAATACATGTATGGGCTCGTTAGGCAATAAATTGTACCCAGTAGAAAAAATTTAAATGCCAGGGGGAGAACTACCATAATGGGACTGAGATAACCTTTATTCTAAGGGTTAATAAGAAAAATTAGGTTAAGATCAGGAAGAAATTCCAAGTTTGGGGGTTCATGCCTGCTTGAGAAAGCCTTTCATCGACCTGCCACGTGTGAAATTAAATGTATGGGGGCGAGGGAGAAGTGATGAAGCAGTACCAGAAGTATCGATGCTACAAGGAAGTTGATACCTACATGTTTTCCACACTAGAAGCAGGGAATGACACAGCCAGGAGATACGTCTGGAGGAGAGTGGTGCTGACTTACAGAGAAGAAAAGAGAAGGTGGAAATATCCTTATAGGGTAAGGATTTTATCCTGAGGTAATGAAATCTATCTTCAGACAAAGTGAATCACCGTGTCCAATCATAAAAACAGAGAATATCTGATGGAAAAAATGGACAAGAAGAACGTTATGAGAGGAAGATGACCACAAGGAAACAGTTTCATACGCACTGGGTACTACTAGCTCAGTTGAACTTACAGCATAAGACCCATGCAACTCAAACCAAACAGAATTCCAACACAAAAGTGGAGTATGGACAACTTTGTCTAAGGAACTATTGGCAACTGATCAGTGTTGGATTAGGAAACATTGATCTTTCTTCAAGGAGTTATACACTGACTGGGCTCCAGCCAATGGATTTACAATGAGGAACATTTGAGGACACAAACTTAACTAGACAAATGTTAACAGATACGAAATAATGTATGAACTATGGCAATGGGGAGAAGGGCTATAGATGAGTCACACAGGGGTGGGGGTCTAAATATAAACAACATGCATTGTATGAAATACATAAATACTAAATAAAAGCTTTTAAATAGGAAAAAAGAAGAAGAGCAATGCCAAGGTCTAGTGTATTCATTCTCAGATGGGGATAAGGAAGTGCTGACGTTCTGGATGTACCTGATGATGGAATGGATGACACCTAGTACGTAACTATTCACGGTTAAGGGCTGATCTCAGCGTTCTGCATTTGCACCAAAGAACTCAATGTGTTTTTCACGTGGAATGGTTGTGGAATTCTGGAAGGGCATAGATGAGAAGCTAGCAATTCCTAAACTCTTTTCAGAGCGAATTCTCTGAAGTTGGGAAGGAAAACAGTGCTTGATCCCTCGTTTATTTCTGGTATCTTCACAGGAGATAATATATGCATAGGGTAGACATTAGTGTAATTATTAATGCTCTTTCTTAGTGCATTAGTTAGTTAGGTCAGTCACCTAACATCCAGATAAGATTGTTTGTTGTGAATGGTAGGCCCCTGATCAAGGGCTAGACAATAGCAGAGAAAACTTGTAAAAGAACAAGCCTTCAGTGCTGGCAAAAGTTAGAAAGGATGGTAATAGCAACAGCAGAGACAAAGAATTTTAATTGAAGAGAATTATCTCTTTTTCTTTTCAAAATGGTTTCAGACCCTTAAAGAAAAATATACAAAAATGATTTGTGTGGATAATTTCTTATACTTGGGGAATAAATGGCAATCCACATTTTTATAGCCATCTAAGCCCATCAACTTAGTTTCTTGTCTCCAATTTATTACTTTTCCACCTGGTTAGTTTGACATTGAAATAAAAATGTTTAATATTCTACACTTATCATCATTTCAAGAGTAAAAAAGAAATTTTCTGAAATATATTTTATCGTATCCTCTTTATTTTTTAAATTCACCAGAGAATACTGACAATCTTCTAAGTCACTCTGGTCTGCTATCAAAGACTATCAACTTTGCATAACTTATATATCAAAAAAGGGAAATGTATTTTCTACAGCTCTTGAAACTGCAAGTAGAAAATCGGGTGCCGATGTGATCTGGGCAGGTCCTAGAGAAGACCTTATCTCAGATTACAGACCTAGAAATAGTAATATAGATCAGGTTGGCTTCCATCTCACAGATAACCATGGCTTCTGCTTCCCAAGATATGGGATTAAAGACATGCATCAACAATCTAGGCTCAGCTACTTTTAAAGAAATATTTTTTTAAATTAGTTGAGAATGTGATACAATGATTATCAATTGTATCCTCCATCCTAAAGCTGCTCGGAGATAGACCACCACCTCTACCCAGCCCATATCTGCGGTGTCCTCCCTAACTCTTGCCCATGGATTCCAATTTGTGTTGCCTACATACTCTTGAGTGTATATCCTGCCCTGGAGCATGGTTAGTCTTCCAGGCATCACACTCTTAGAAAAGACTGACTATTCTCCCAGCAACTATCAAACACCAAACACTCCTTACTTAAAAGAGGACTTCATGTCCACATGTCCACTGACTCAAGCTTGACTATTTCTTGTCATGCTGTCACAACTGCTGTGAATTCTTAGGTGCAAATTTCTTGCTCTATATTTTCAAATGGAAAGAAATCAATAGTAGACAGCTATCTGTTATATAAAAATACTCATCTTGTCCAGGAGAATTCTTTATTTATATTCTCTAATGTTTAATTATATTCCCAAATAACTATTTTTAACACAAACAACACTAGGTTCAAGATTTCCTCATATGGATTCTAGGGGAGACAAATGTTTTAACCTACAACAATAAAGGCATTTTGAATTTTATATACAATATTCAGAAACATTTAGACTTATAAATGTTATAGCTATATTTTTAAGAATTTATAAAGTTTTTTCTATTGAAATTATTGTTCAGAAGTGAAGGAAAACCCAAAGGTCCTTAACTGTTTAGAGTGCATCAAAGGATACTAGTAAATATATGAAATTAAAATTCATCCTTGTTCATTTTTTCTCTGAGTAATTTTAGAATGGGCTAACCATTAAATCATCTTTCTAATTGCATGGCCCTGCCTAGAGGAGTAAATTGTTGTTAATAAATATCTGTTGAATGAAACAGTCTCACTAAGTTTAAATTTTTGAAGTTTTGAAGCAATAAAAATGAGAAAAATACTTTTGGAAATTTATCTTTAATAAATTAAACATGGCCTTCTTGCTTCAGTCTCTATAGACGTGACTCACTTATAGGCTGATTGATAGATGACAAGATTAGCCTCTGTTTCACAGGACAGTACTTGTTAAGTGTGGCTTTACACCATGCAAATGAGTTACCTTGACATTTTCTGGAAGTGTCTTCTTCTGAATCTATTTCATGTACTGCCAAAGGAAGTTGGATTCTATATCCAATTAGGCAAAGTTCACTACTGTTGTGATAAATTACATTAAAATAGTCCTTTATCTTTATCTGTAAACTAATAGACAGAAAAAAAGCTTCTATATTTTTAACATTTTAAGTTCAAAGTTAGTAAAGCACTTTAAATGTTACTTTTCTTATTATATAAGAATAATCTTCAAAAGTTGAGTTTTTTAGCTCTTACTACTTTTCTAATGTTTAATATACACATTTAATTTTTTCTTTACAAAATCTCCATTCCTATTTGAATTCTGCTAAGGTCATCAACTTAAAATGTATTGATTTAGCATGTTATAAGTGTATTTATTTTCATTGTGTAAAAAATATTAAATATTTTAAGTCATCTGAAACATGAAAGTTTCTATTTGATAAAGATATTTCTAAGATCAAAATTGAAGTCATTTATTCACTTTATTACACAAAAAACAGCACAAATTTGTTGTTTCCTAATATACAATTGTCTCAAAAGAACATAATTATGATGAATTAAGATGCATCAATGTAGCTACATCATATCTCTAAATTCTAGATGAGGTCTGGATGGAGTATCGTCTTTGAAATAACACCGTAGTAATCTACAATACCACTACATTTTTGTATCTTATACTGTCACCAACTGCTGAATTTTAAAGATATTTTTTCAAGTAGTGAGACCACTAAACTCATGTAAAACGTTCTCATTTCAAATAAATACCGTAAAAATATCGTTTAGGTTTTTTTTAATGTTTTTTCTTCCCCCAATGATATCCGATTCAAGAACAAAGAAACATGGCCCCATGATGTTCCACACAGAACAACCTGGGGAAAATAGAAATTAAACCATTCACCATGTTTATCCGTTGACAATGTTAAGTTAGGTTATATCTTGTAGGAAGTCACATGTTTTCTATATTTTTCAAACATGTGGGAAATATTGCTAATACATAGAATATATATATAGATATCATTCTTTACTATAGTAAAATTTTTCATTTATATGATACAATATATAATTTTAAGTCTAAATACTTTTGATCTTTATTAATCCAGATTGTAATTAAAATTATAAACACAAAAGCAAAGAAATTATTTTCAATGAAAAAAAAAAAAAGCTACAGCATTCCTATAGGGCATCTCTTTAAAATAGCTGTAGCTGCAGTGGTGACTGTGATACCTGCAGATTAGTTTTGATTGAAGACGCTTTAAAATTAAATGATCTTTTACATGCCATTGTGATGTGTCTGCATAAACAGTCTGTCTGTAACTGCATTTGTTTTCTCTAGTATATTTAACTCCTGACAGCATTTCTGCCAGTATACTTGTGTGCTCTCTACTTCAAGTTCTAATGACAGTTTTAATCCTATTCTAATCCTCTTCTGCTTTTGTTATAGCATCTCTCCACATAAGTAAATGAACAAGCATTATCTCCTGAATATGAATGGGAAATGCTAATGATGTCACTTTTATTGTTTGGTTATTTCATGCTAAAAATAATTTATGAGAATTTTATGGGAACTGCATGGAAACTGTAAAACAAGTCAACAGTGGGATCATTTAATGTATCACGGTAACTTGAAAGTAAAGAAAATTTGGATCTTCACTGTTTGGAGCTTAAAGTAACACATACATCAGAATCATAAATGTATTAGTGACTAGTAAGTATGTTTTATTAATATCAGGTGTCTTACAGTGGTTTTCCAAAATTCATGATGATGTTCCGAATATTTTTCCATGCCATAAGGAAAAATTAGAAGAATATGTGTGGTTTTAAGATGTTTTGTCTTATGCTAAATATTTTCACACTGTATTTGCCTATTAAAAATTTCTGAATAATTAGCCAGTGTCAGATAATACAAAAACTACAAAAGAACTTGTAAGTTCAAGATAATTGTTTTTCAGTTTTCTCATGTATTAATACTTCTCTATTTTAATCAAGCTTAAAGAAATATATATTCAACTAGATATCTGATTCATTAATGAGGAGTATTATACAAAGCTTAAAGCTATATAGTTGTTTACTAATTAAAGTGCTCATTCTCGTCAATGTCGATTTTAGTGGATATCATGAGCTGGTGCATACTCAGCAGCACAAACTCCTGGAATGGAGCCAACCCAACAGCAGCGAAGTTATACTTGCTCCAGTGCAGCTCCACTGGACTGCACAAGTGTGAAAAATGGATGATGGCAGGACACCTGGCCAGCTGTTCTATGCTGAGATGACACGGGGAGATCTCAAATGGGGCAAGCTGAAGGAACATGCTGCAAACATATTAAAGAACAATTTCAAGTAATGAAGCATGGCTGCAAAATACCAGGGCATAACACCAGAGGAAAGAACAATTCAGTGTGGAGAAATTGGAGTAGCAAAGGTGTGCAGCCAGGTGATGCAGTGGCATTCAAGACTACAGCAAAATCTGTAAAGAGCAGTCACTTTCCCAAGCAAACGATAGTGATCCACTTGTATTCTTAAGCATAACTAACTTCTATATTTTCCAGTAGTATCAAAAATGTTTCCAAATACATTTGTATAAGGATCCTAACAAATACCATATTTCTGATTATGCAGTATTTTAATTCCAAACGTTCCCACATAATAACTAATAACTTATACAAACATGTAAAATGATAACCTACATGTTGAAGCAGTCATGACAGAACAAAAATGACAAACATGTGACAGAGCTTTCATATATTGGACATATTTGCCCTGGTGGTTTTAAGAAAGGCCGTTTTGTTCTGTGTTAGTCAAGAGACAGTGAAATTGTTAAGAGCAGTCTTATATATCAACCCATTATAGGGTTAAAATCATTTTAACTCTCGACAGGTTAAAAAGGTACTTTCTCTACAGTTACTATCTCTGTATACACTTGCACTCATCTTACTACCTGAAGCACAGTGATCAAAAACCATTCACCACAGTGCCTAGTAGTATACTTGTTACCAATATAAGTTTTCATTTTATTTTTCTGAATGGTCTATACAAAAATCAATAGAAATTCACTACTTCTCATGCACAATGTTGATGCCTGAGGATATGAGGAGACTATATGTAAAATCTAATGTAGTTTGGTGCTCAGCATCACCTCTGTTTATAACATGGAAATAAAATTTAAAATGTCAATGAACGCAGATCTCAGCAATTGCACATCGATGAGAATGGGATATAAAGAATGCTTAGCTGTGTGAAAAACCAGAGGGAAATATATTAATTCAGAAGAGTACTGAAAAACAGACATACAGTACTGTGTACATGAGTGAATGTGTATAGCTGCAGGCTATGTAACAAGAAACAGTGCCAGATAGAAGAAACCTCCCTTTGAGTTGTTGGTCAGGGCAATTCAAGAGACACTCAAAGTTCTACAGTCTACTGCTACAGTCCTTGATTATCTCTCAGAACTTGAAGATCCTACTGCTAAAAACAGGGCATAGTTTTGACACAGGATCTGAGAAATGGAACTTGAAATAACCTGGACATCTTCTACATGATGTTTAGCTCTCACAATTGTGGAGGAGACTATGCAGCTGCTAAGGGAAATGATCAATCAATCGTTCAGTCCCAGATGTAAACCTAAAAATAAAAACAATGACAAGAACAGCAAACTCTATGCAGTAGTGGCATTTTGGGGGTAATCAACAGCTACCTGATTGAATTAAAGCCCAGTCAGCAGGAGTGAACTTACATAGAGAACTATAAACACAGCCAAATACATGTGACTGGAGAGGTAATAGATCTCAGAGAAAGCCCTCAGACTGTCACATAATTAGACAAACATTTTTTTTCTTACTATATGCTAAATATGGAACTTTTTATTTACAGTCAAGCATGCCAGTCACCACTCATCAAAGAAGCTTCTTTTGCAACAGATGGAGACTATTTCAGAGTTTTACAACTAGTCACACACAGAGAATATGAGTCTGTGAGACGCTCAGCCCTAAGTGACTCTAACAGGGGAAATGGGCAAGATGCCACATTCTGAGCATGGAACTATTGGCAGCTGATCACTGTTGGGAGAAGGAGATCTTTAAGAGAGTGACTCTAGACAGGCCGAACAGGTTCTAGTGTGTGAACTAACACAGAGGGACACTTGGGTAAACAAACTTGACTAGATAGGCCTTAAAATATATGACAAAATTCATTAAGTCCTGTGGGCAAGACATAGAGGGATGTGGTGAGGGAAGTGGGGTCTAACATAAGATGCACTGTACCAAATCCACGAAAATTCAATCATTGAATAATATACTTAAAAAGCAAATGACAGTTAAAAAATCAAGTGAAATACTGAAAGAAGTTGAATGAAATTTGCTTGGAATTGTATTTGAAGATATTTTCCAATTGAACTCTCTGTAGTGCTTGTGTTTTCCATATTTTTTTTATTTCTTGATCTGCATAATATCTGTGAAAATTACCAACCAAAGTAATTATGACAGAATGCATGAACACAGAACATGTAAAAAATAACTATCATTTCCTTGATTTAAATACTAATACACACTATTTAGCTTTAACATACTTTGGAAAGAGATTTCATTTTTGCATATATCAGAAGATGTCCTGTTGTTTCTTTCTAATTTATTTATTTTCATTTTATTTGTATGAGTGTTATGCTTGCATGTGTGAATGTGCACCCATTACATGCAGTCCTGGCAAAGGACAGAACAGTGTGGATACTTAGAACTGGAGTTACAGATAATTGTTAACCACAATGTGGGTGCTGGGAATTGAACCAGGGACTTCTGCAAACACAGTCAGTGCTGTTAAACATTAAACCCTATCTCTAGCCCCCAGATGTATTATTGTTAAAAAGAATAAATATTATCTTTTGCCTTAAAGTAGCTTAGCCTTTTTCTTAACAGAATATCTGAAGCACAGTACTATTTAAATAATATTTTTGTGTATTTCTATTAAATTATTTCATACACAACATTTTAATTATAATTATAACCCCTTCCTGATCTGCACTGCACAATAGCTCCCCACACTGGATTTCATGCATTCTGTCATTTATGTTAAGGCCTATCAAGATAAGTCAGTGACTCTGACATCTCTCAGTGCAAGTGAGGTCTAGTCAGCCTATGTACAGTCACTCATTTAAAGAAGATCAGCTCTTCTTCACTCAGCAGTAATCAGCTTTCCAATAATTCTTTGGCTAAGATTGGGGTCTGCTACCCATTTCCAAAGTTCTATGCTGAGATTTTGTCTGTTTGAGTTTGCATGGGTTTTGTGCATACTGTCACCATTGCTGTAGGTTCATATGTGCAAGGTCCCAGAAGCCTCTAAGACTGTATGTTTATTCACCTCTTACAATGACATTTGTAATTGTCCTGCCACCTCTTCCAGAATGGTCCCTGAACCTTGGGTTCATTACCCTCTGTTCTATGAGGGAACTTCGATATTAAGAGTAAAGATACTTTAGTATTCACTCGACCCCTTGTTTCACTATGTTCCTTGAAACTTTGGTGTAGAGATTCCATTGCAAATGGGTCACTTAAGGTTGGGTAATTCAGAGACAATCACTCTGTGACCAGTTGTGGAAATCTGTAATATTCTCCATTTATTACAAACGATGAGTCATGTCTGGCATTCTTGTCTGTAAACATAAGGATTCATAGTTGGCACTTAGTAAGAAATTATATTTGTCTAGGGATGTTCAGCCTTATGGTTTTTCTCTGAGAAAATAACCTATTCAGCCATGTGTATTTGTTATGTTTAAAGTACCACACATGAGTTATCTCTTCTGAGTGGGCTTTAAGTCCAATTAGGTAACTGTCGATTACTCCTAATATAAAAGTGCCACTACTAATCAAATATAGTTTGTTGTGTTAATCATTTTTGTGGTTATTAGGCTTTAAAACTGGGGTTGGAACATCAATTGATACTCTCCCTTCACAGCTTGCATAGTGCTCTCCAAACTATGAAAGGTAGACTCCAGGGAGGTGGCTTCTGTGTCAGTTATAGCTCTGTTGTTCCATTCCTGCATCCAAAGTATATCCTGGCTTTAGCAATATAATTGTATATAGAAAAAGTTCTGGGAGGAAATAAAGGCCTGTGGCAATTTCTTGTGTAATTTGGGGAGTTTCTTGAACTAATCTGGCTAACAGCTCAATGAGAGGTTTCTAGTGTCTGGCACTGTTTCTTGTTACATAGCCTTCACGTATTCAGATGGGCTCATGTAGAGAAGATGTGTGTGTAATTTTTCAGTAGGTTTTTGAAGCAATACATTTTCCTCTAGTTTTCTACATCAGTGAGGCATTATTCATCTCGTCTCTTTCTTTCTTCTTGATTATCTCTTTCCTGCTCCCCAGTTAATTTACCCCCAGTTTCCCTGTTTCACTCTTGATAATACCTGTTTCTTATGGTTCTCTCTCTAGAACTCCTTCTTCCTCTTTACACCCATAGTTCTTTGTATAACCACCTTTCTCCCCTTCCCATGTAAATACCTCCATTTCACCCATTTGTCCCTTAGTACCACATGTCTTCTATTGTTCTTCTCTCTCAGGCTCCTTCTTTCCCTTTACCTTCTTGGTTCCTTACCATGCTCCTGGCTCCTGCAATTACATCAGAATATATACTCACATATAAGGTTTGTTCTAGGATTCACAAATGAGGGAGAACATAAGTGTCTGGTTTTCTGAATGTATGTTACTTCATCTCAGATTTTGTTGATATAGACTTGATTTTTCTTTCTTTTAGTTAACTGGGTTAAGGGTCTGTCTATCTTGCTTATCTTTTCAATGAATCTCCTCTAACATTCATAGATTTTTTGTAGTGTTTTCCTTGTTTCTTATTCATGAACTTATGCTAACATTTTTGTTATTATTTCTTGTCTGTTAGGTTTTGGTTTCGTTTGTTTTTGTCATTCCAGAATCTTGAGATGCGATGTTAAGTAATTCATTTGTGCTCCTTGTGTTTCTTTAATGTAGACATTTAGAACTATAAACTTCCTTCCTAGGAAAGATTTCAGATTGTTCTAACTGTTTAGTTTTGTTTTATTAAAATTTTAATTTAGTTCCAGGAACTAAGCTAATTTAGTTTAATTTTGTCTCTTTCTTAATTTATTATTTGACCCCTTTATCAATCAAGAGTGTGTTGTTTAATCTTCATGTTTTTATTAGAGCTTCTTTGGGTGTTGATCTTAAGCATTATTGCATTGTAGTCTGATAAGATGTATGGAATTATTTCAGTTGTGTAATATTCTTTGAGGTTTGTTTTGCGTACCAGTATGTAGTTAATTTTAGTAAAACTTGCATGGCCTGCTGAATAGACTACATTTTCCGGTGTTTGGGTGGAATATTTGGTATATATCTGTAAGATCCATTTGATATATGATATCATTTAATTCATATATCTCTCTGTATATTTTTTGCCCAGGTTACCTATAAATTGGAGATAATGAGGTATTATAGTTTCTTACTGTTATTACTTGGGGCTAATCTGTGGCTTAAAGTCCTATAGCACTATTTTTATGAATTTGATGCATCAAAGTTTGGTGCACATATGTTTATGATTTTAATACCTTCTTTGTCAATTGTTCCTTTGATCAGAATGAAGTGAATTTATCTCCTCTGATTAGTTTTAGTGAAGACTGTTTTGTCAGATATTATAATTAAACCGCTGCTTGTTTCTTAATGCCATTGGCCTACAATATGTTTTTCATTTCTTTCACCTTAAGGTAGTGCCTATCCTTGAAGGTGAAATGAGTATTTGAATGGACATAGTAGTAAGCTAATTACTAATGACTTATTATTATAAACATAGATTAGTGCATCTCTCAAGAGTCTTCAGAGAAGCTTCTTTTAGAAGGAGATGACAACACAGAGACATTCAACTGGTCAGTGGGTAGAGAAAGAGAAATTGTAGTGACCATCTTGACTCTTAAGGATAATTACAGTCTGCCTACTAGTAGCTAACATGCTCCTGGCACTTGACTCACAAAGAATTAACAGACTTGTTCTGACTTTGTTGGTGTGGAGGTTTAAGTAGGTGGTAGTCTTCTTCAAGGGTTAACAGTTGTCTCTGGAATGCTGGTGCAGGTTTCTGTATCTATCAAAGGAGGTCTGTTACTGGGTCAGTTGCCAATGCCTTGGGTGTGCTGTCCTGTTTTCTTACTATTATGATGAGAAAATTCCTTTGCACTAATTCAGCACTTAAAGTATGTAAATGTCAAATGTCAAATGCTGAGCTTCTAATAAAAAATTTCAGGAGGAAAATGAAATCTCTCTTAAGCTGGCACAAGCTAAGGGTGGCCTGGTCTGATTTCAGTTCAGAAACAGACATTTTGGTGGGCATTTACTAGTGACTCCTGACCAAGGACATATCATCCAACAAATAAAATTGAGCATAAAATTCACTATATGTGTATTCATTTCTAAATTAAATACTCAAACTTTTACTTCAATTTTATAAAAAGATTTTACCTCCTTGGTATTTATAATCTTTCTTTTTCCTAAAATAAAGACATTATTATATATTTGTTTTTCAAAAATAAAACACAAATAAGTAATTTAAAATATTCAAAGTTAAAAAAAATCCTTCCACTTTGATTACATATACTAATAAGCCTTGCCTATAGTTATACTATATATATATATATATATATATATATATATATATATGATATGTATTTCTAGGGTACCAAGCTAAAAACAGGTTAAAATGGCATTACTGTTCTCTTTACCTCTTGTCCTATGTTCTCTGAGCCTTATGTGTAGAGGTTGCATCATAGATCTGCCACTTAGGCTTGGACAATTCACAATCTTTGTGTATGCACAGTTGTGGAATCCTATGATAATCTCCAAAGAAAAAGAAGATTCTTTGACTACCAGTGACTGGGATACTTGTATGTAGTATAAGGATCTATTTTTTTTAATATAAAGAAAAATTACATTTGTCCAGGAATGTGACAGCCTTGGGGTTTTCTCTAAGATCTATGACCTCTCCAACCATATATGTTTGGCTATGTTCACTTCCACCTTGCAGACATGCAGAGTTCTTTCATTTTCTGATTAATTTCTGTTAATGCCTATACATTGAGATTAACTGCCTTGCAGAAGCTACAGGCCAGTTGTTAAACTTCTTTCTATAACCTCACTACTAAACCTGGAACAGGTAAAATAAAAGACAACATACTCACGACTTGACTGGGAATTTAAGAGAGACAAGTGGTCATCACAGTTGATGGAGGAGAACCAAAAAATCCTGATGAGTGGGAGTAAAGAAGGATAACAGGGAGGATCCCGCTAATGGAGTATATGTCATAGAAACTGGCAGGCAAAGCTTTTAAAAAGAGAATCATAACATAAAAAAGACCCATCTAACAGGGAATCTCTTCTCAGTGTGTAAAGAGATATTGTGTCCAATACAACAATTAAAAACAAAGAAGAAACAATACAATCAATGCATAAACATCTTCATTAAATGACAAAAGAAACTGATAACACTTGCTCTGCAAGAAACCCAACCTGATCATGACTAGTAGCCTCATCTCCAGTAACATTAGAATATTTGTAATATCTTATAGATAAGTCCATGAGGTTATTACTTGATATACTGTGTTCCTTTCTGGCACAAAGAATGCCAGTTTGAACCCAGATATTTTGCTAATCCATAGATCCTGTGGACCTATATAGAGACTTATATTTAAGGTAGCACTGGAATAGATGTTATGTATATCTGTTCTTTAGATATGAGCCATTATTGATTTTCTTTACATTTAGGCTGTGAACAATTCCTGGAATGTATTGCTTCAATATCACTGACAATTCCAATATTTTTCAACAGAAGATAGACCAAATAAAACAGGAAACTGATGAGATTCACGAAGGCAAAAACTGGGTCTGTCCTGACAGGTCTTCTTAGATCCACCCATTCCTGGAACTAGTCATAACTGTTCTCTCATTATTATTCATCATCCCTTTTGCCTATTACAAAGTTTTTAATGTATGTATTCCATATTACTAATATGTTTGAAGCATATTTTCTATAAATCCACTCACAGAGAAAGGAGAACATTCAGTAGTGATCCCCACAAGGCCTTAAGGCAAATAGTGCTTTGCTCCTAACAGTTAATACACTCCTGGCACTTGACTCATTAAGAGTTAACAGACTTCATCCAACTTTGTTGATATGGAAGCTTTAGGAAGGGTCTGCTTGCAGTGGGCTGGGAACAGATCAAATAGACAGCTGTCACTGGATTGCCAGGACAGATGGGATTCTGCATACATCAAAGGAAGTCTGCTACTGGGTCAGTCACCATGGCTTTGAGAACTTACACCGTTTTCTTACTATTATGATAGGAAAATTCCTGTTTGCACTGCTTGAGCACTTATCAAAGGAAAACTCTTTGTACTTCAAACACTGAACTTCCAGTAAAGACTCTCAGGAGTGCAATGAAAGTGCACTTGAGCTGACACCCTGCCGTGATTTCAGTTTTAGGGGAATGGATGATGTGGTGGTCACCTATATGAGAATACCAAGTTTTTAGCCTTAAATGGAACATCTATTTCATACCTCTTCCAACAAGGCTCAGCTATAATTGCAGATGAGGGAGAAGAAAAATCATGAACCAGAGGTAGTGGTTGACTGTAAAGAAAAAGTGTTTTCTTGTCAAGATATTGCAGTTGTACACATGAATTGGGAGCAGTTGCGATAACATGTACAAAATTTGTGAAAGTTTAAGTCAGACAAAAGTCCAAGCTTGTAAGGTGGAAGTGGGCAAGATGTCCCAGTTTAGCTGAGGAGTTGTTGACAGTTGACAGTTGGTGGAAAAGGTAGAATTTTCTTTAATGATGTGACTTCTGGTAGACCCACTATACTCCAGGAGATGGCTCCACATCCAAGAGTATTTGGGAAACACAAATCAGATTTAATGGGCTTTAAAGTTTGCTTTTAAAAAGGATCACAAAGTTGAGTGGATTGGGTGGTAGAGGGAGGTTAATGTTGGAGGAATTGATGCAGAAGGTATCTGATTATGATCAAAATATATAGTGTTCTCAAAGATCAAATAACAAATTTACGCTCTTTTCTTTTCCTATATATTTTTATATCATTATCAACTTAAAAATATCTGGCTGTTCTAAATATACTGAATTATTACATAGTCCATATCAATATGATTTAATTTGAAACTCCCAAATATATCCTTCTACCACAGAATGTAGAATAACTCTCTCTCTCCATTTTCATGTCGTTTTTCTATAAAATAAAATAAAAATAAAAAAAGTAAAATGTTTTGATACTAATTTTTTATATTTATTTCTTTATATACTTTAAATTTGTATGAAAATGTGCAATCTTACAAATTCTTTTAATATCATAGGTACTAAATCAATACAATTCTTACACAATAAATTTATAAATTAATATTACTTTATTTGGATTTTATACAGTAAAAAAGGACAGAAAATTATTTTTTTCTGTGTGACAAAAATTTGATCATTTCAACTTATGATTTTTATTACTTCTCATTATGAGAGCTGAAGGTTCGCATTACTCTCCTGTAGTTCTTTGTAAGTCTCACAATAAGTTGTTAGAAGCTATCTTCTCCCTACCATATTATAGGAAATGGAAACTTAGTTCCAGTCTATATTTGCTAGTTTTTAAAAGGATCCTAGATATAAAAGTAACTAAATTGTTGTATTATTTCTTGTACCTGTTTTTTTTTTCATCCATAAGGCTTTCAGAAACCATTGTGATCATTCACATTTTTGTATAAATACTTGTCATTATATCATGTTAGGTAGCAACAAATCTGTGTATTTATAAGTATAATAAAATTTCACTTTACTCTTTGTATCTAAAGTTGTATACAAGTTAAACTCCACATGAGATAATATAATAAAATCAAAATTTTTGTGACCAAAGACATTCTAACATACCACTTCTGTTCAGTTGTTGTCAGCTATGCATGCTACTCATTTTCAATGCAATCAGCAGTCAATCTTTTTTTCTATTTATTCCTACTATGAGACACACTAATTAAATTCCCCCTTGCCTGATTCTTTTCATATACCACATGAATAGCAGGTAAAGTCAATTTGTGAACTTATTGTCCTTGACATACTTAGAAAAGTTTCCAGCTGGAACTGATTATGTTTAATCTTCTGTGTTACCCAGTAAAAAAAATAATCTAGAAAGATAACAATAAATAATTGCAGCCCTAACTTTATTTAAATTCATTCTAATACAGTTACGGAACAATGCAGGCAAATAGCAAAGCCTCTTTCACATTGTCCCTAGAACGTTTCCACAGCTATGTTTATTTTTTTGCATGAGACAGCAGCAGGTAAATGATAATTGATTTCAAATTAGGAGAAAACTGAATTGAGTCACTCATTATCATTTGAGGAAATAGATTCAAGACTGGGTTGTACAAACTTTTCTCTCCTAGCAAAGCATGAGTGCCAATTTGGAAGGTAAGATTGCATGGCTATCTGAAATGTATTTGGGCCTTTTGCTATAATAGACCCCACAAATGTGATATTTTACTTTTGTTACAGTGATTTTTTTTAATTCAGAAAAAAAAAACTGGTTTGAAAATATGATGCAATCTTCATGAACTTCTTTTTGGAAAAGTGAAAGTAAATATATGTGTGTTATATGAATATTATTAAAATAATTATTAATATTTAGTATATAGAAGCATATTTATTTACATATGTATACTTTATGATTTTAAGTACCTTTAAAAGACCTAATAAAATTATTTTCAAACATCAAATTTTGTAAAGTTATTTTCATTCTTTTTAAATTTATATATGTATGGAATGTATTAAATTATAACCCCTCCCACTTCCTCCGTACGCTTCCTCTAAGGCACCCCATCACTTTGTAAAATACTTGTTTTTACTAGTTTTTTAAATTATGTACATGTATGTGTGTCTGTGTGGAAGTAAGTATACATAGGTGCACTTCCCAGTGGAGACCAAAGGAGGGCTCAGAATCCCTGGGGCAGTAATTACTGCAATTGGGATTCACCTCTCCTGCGTGCTGGGACTCAGTCATCTCTCTCCAAACTCCACAGCCCTCCTTAGTTTTTAAGAAAAATGAAAGCTCCATTTACGTGATAGTTGTTATGTCAGATAAAAGCATCAAATCTCTCACAATCACTTTCCTTTATGAAGACAGAACAAAGTTTTCTGTGCTTCAGATATTTATATAGGTTGTAAATTTTAATCAAAGAGAAGCAAAATAATCTTAAATAACCGGTTGCACAGATACTAAGTGATACTAATTAGAAATATATTTATTATAATTTGAATTGAATACAAATTCTTTGACAAGTAACTTTTACTGAGTGTTAATCATTCCATAGGAAATACATCACAACTAGAAAGTTGTATCTTTAAACATTCATTAAGAAAAAAAATTTGCTAACAATTAATTATTCCCATCTTGGCAAAGAACACCTTTATTTCTCTTCATCATCATCTATTTTAGTGAAAATATGGTTCTGGATTGGGAATTTAATTTCAGTACTTTTAATGGTATCAGTCTCTTGTCTTCTGACAAGATTCCTTTCTTGTTTTGTAATGTCTTTTTCTCAGAATAACTTCAAACTTTGCATTTTGCCTGTGGTTTATAATGGAGTGAATACTGTGTGCCTTTATAGGACTGTTTATTCTTTGACCCCCTTCCATCTGTACGTCAGTCTCTCATTGAGTTTTTTTCCATTAAATTCTCATAATTTTTTAAAAAAATATTTACTTTGGACCATTCATTGTCTTTATTTCTAGAAATACTATTTTGGTTCAATACTCCTTTTCTCCTCTATTGGAGGCCAGAATCACAGATATGAAACATTACTTTTCTTGAACTACAAACACAAATTTATGTTGTGACACAATCTGTGCTGTAATTTGCTATGGGTTTAGATTCAAGTTCGATATATTTTTCTCTCACTTATACCAAGTGTACTGCAGTGTATAAAGTGTTTCTTATTTCTATTACCATGGTCTTCGTTGCTAGTTTTGCTACTTGATTCCTTCTTATGGCTTTCAGTTCTCTACTAAAGTAACCTATTTGATATGCATATTGCCCTTCATTAGAGTTTTAAATATATTAACAATATTGACTTTAATTTTCTGAGAGTATATATTTAAGGTCCTGTCTTTGGCATCATTGGATTCTTTTCATTTTGTCAATGATTCCACATTATTTTATTGCTATTTTTACAGCTCATAAATTGCATTTGAAACTGAACATCTATAGAATATTAGACACTGAATAAATAGGTTGTATGTTTCTAAGTGAGTGGTTATCCTTTTGCTACTCCTGGGCTTTGAATCAATCGACATAGTCGTGAGGTTTGGGATTTGTTCATACCAAAGTTGATTTTAATATCAGACTTCAAATGCATCTACTAATATCTTGTATTGAAGCAGGGCATTAGAAATAAAGAGGGTTTTTCTGTTCTAATCTCAAATTCAGGAACTCCCTTAGAATTATATTTCATAGATCTCTCCACATGACGATTTTTATCTCTCAACTCATTATTTAATAAAGTCAATTTTATTCTTTCTATTTGGACTTAATATGCATTTCCTGAAATCTCTATATAAACTACCAGAGAAAGATACTGTGTGAAATTATAGAATGTCTCCAAATAATAGCATTAAAAAGTAAAATCATAAAATATGAAACATAATGTATATTGATCAAGCTTTGCATATCAAAATGTAGTGCATTAATGCTGCAATTGTTCTGACAAAGTAAATGTAAAAATATTCTAAATATACAGAATGGGAAAAGTCCATTCTTTTTTTAAAAACATTTTATTTTGGGTTTTTTTTGGTCTTATTCAGACCCCCCAGTGACACCCCCTCCTCACTGTGCCCCTCACTCCATGCCCTCTGTTATTGCTTAATGACGATCAATCCTAATTTGTGTTCCCCAAATGTTTCGGGGTTTGGATTAATCTTCCCTGGAGATTGGTCAACCTGTTTGGCATTACACCTTTAATGAAAGCTGAGTCTCCTCCCATCTGCTAGCAGTTGCGGGTGGCTCCTCAGCCAGGGCTGGGATTCATGCCCACCTTCCTGCTATAAGCTGAGTTGTGATATTTTTTTTCTCATTTGGAATTGTTCAGGTATTATACATGCTGTCACGAGTGTGACGTGTTCTTATGTGCAGCTGCCCTGTTGTGTACAGACAGCATGGTTTCCTTGTACTTATCCACCACCTCTATTTCATACAATCTTTCTGTCCTCTGTCCACTATTTTCCAATAATCCCTGAGCCATTAGAGGAAAGGGTATGATATAGGTGTCCTATTTAGAGTCAAACACTCTGTAGTCTCTTATTCTCTGCAGGTCCAACAGTTGGGAGAGTCTCTGTGTTAATTCCCACGTGCTACAAAAAAAATTCTCTGGTATGAGTTGAGAGATCCCCTAACATATGGGTATGCCAATGTCATTAAGAGTCAGTTTAATATTATGCCCATTTAGCAGAATAATAGCAGTAGGACCTCCCTTGTGACCTCTGTTCTTGTCTAGATACAGGTTGTTGTCCCTAGTAACAGTACCAGGTATGGGCTTCATCTTCTGAAGCAGGTCTTAAATTTAATCTAGAAATTGTTAATTACTCCCATAACATTAATTCCACAATTGCACAAGTGGTCCTATCTTGTCAGGCCAGTCTTTTTGTGTGTGATCAAAGCTGTCTAAAGCTGATAGCTTTTCTTTCTGGTAGCATACACACCAGCTTCCAGATATGAAACACGGCCTGTTAAAATGAAGCTTCCGGGTCAGTACCACCTTGATTTATGTTTGTTCTGTGACTGACAAATTTTGAGTCTTCAAAAATTGTGTCTTCTTGTCAAATTCTGGAGGGAAACCAAGAGCAATGGCAATAGTAAGTATTGTTTGAAATTCTGCTGAACTTCCTTGATAAACAATTCCAAAAAATGGAGCCCTTTCATGGCATAGGAATTTTTATTTAATGACTTGTGGAGTCTGTAGAGGCACCCCCCCCTTTATTTTGTAATTTAAACTCTCTATCTATCTATCTATCTATCTATCTATCTATCTATCTATCTATCTATCTATCTATCTATCATCTATCTGTGTGTGTGTGTGTGTTTGTGTGTAACTCTAAGAAGCTTCAAGTTAAAGTTTCCATATGATTTTTTCAGAAAGTACGTACTGTGTATTGTTAATTGTCTTTCCCCACCATGGCCTTTCATTCACCATCTAATTCAACCCTTCCTATCCCACTGTTCCCCTCTCTCCCTTTAGGTCACTGCATTCTATCTACTATCCATGGAAGTCCTCATTTGATTGGCTCCTAACTAACTTCCTGACCTTTATGGATTTTCTAATTGGTATATGCATACCCAAGAATTCAAAGCTAGTATCCATATACAAGAGAGAACATGTGATGCTTGTTTTTATAAATCTGGGTTACCTCGTTCAGGATGATTGTTTCCAGTTCCATCTACTTAGCTTTTCTGAGGAACTGAATTCTAGTCCATTGTGTAAATATACCACATTTCATTACCCTCTCTTCAATTGCTGTGTATCTAGGGTGTTTCAATTTTCAGGCTATTATGAATTGTATAGCAATGACTATGGAAAAGCAAGTATTTTTGTTTTAGGGTATAAAGTTCTTGGATATATGCTTAAAAGTGGTATATGTGGATTAGGCATTGGTCTTTTTTTGAGATTTTTGAGTAAACATCACCTGGATTTCCATAGTGGCTGCACAGGTTAGCACCTGCACCAGCACCAGCATTGAATGTTGTGGTCCTGTTTCCTGTGTCCTCACCAGTATTTGTCGTAGGATTTTTTTTGTGTTATTTTAATCATACTGACAGGGGTAAGATGAAATCTCCAGTAGTTTTAATTTGAATTTCCTCAATGGCTAAAGATGTTGAACTTTAAAGTTAAATATTTAACTTTAAATAGACGTGTAGTGGCACAGGTCTTTAATTCCAGCATATGGGAGGCAGAGGAAGGTGGATCTCTGTGAGTTCAAAGCCAGCCTGGTCTATATAGCAAGTTCCAGGCCAGCTGGAGCAACAGGAAGACTTTGTCTCAAAAAGCTCAAAATAATAAAAATGATGATATAAAACAAAATCAATATTTCTCAGCCATTTGTATATCATCCTTTGAGAACATCTTATTTTTTTTTTGCCCCAAGAGATTAGTTTATGTATTTTTTTGGTCTTACTCTTGCTCAATATGCATCTAAGCTATTCATATTTACTAATAGAACTTTATAAAGACTTGCATTTCTAGTTTTTCTCTGACATGCATAATATCAGAAATTGTTCTTCACCACTTACAGAGGGAGTGAATATGACATTGGTATCCCAATCTATAAGTAAATGTATGTGAAAAGAGATTAGGGATTTGTCACATATCATAGGAGGACTATGGATCATAGTTATGAAAAAGTCACATCTTAGGCCTTCTGAGCAAACTTCTCAATTTATTTTTGTCAGCATTTTTGTGAATAATTCAGATTTTAGAATCTCATTAAAATAGGCATTACTGATAATCCTAGATATGAAAAGTACAATTCAAATTAAATCACAGATTGTATCAATTCTGTTAAGGGATGATTTTAACTAATGGAAAATTTAATTCACTTAGATTTATGGAAATTGGTGATCAGTGTGAACTTCTATTGTCTTGTTGCTTTAATTTTAGTTATTTTGTAGAAGCTTTTAAAAAAATTTCTCCCTATTTTATGATCATTATAATAGATATGAATATATGCATATGTATTAAAAAATAGATGTATTCTATCTCCTAAATATGCATGAATAATTTATAATACTACTAATTTAATTTAAGCATTAATAAATATAAAAAAAAGAAATTACAAAATGAAGTGTACTGTATTTTTAGAAGGAAATAAAGACAGCAGTTTTCAATGAAACCAAATATATATGATGGTTTGACATTAGATAGTTAAATTTCACCTTTTATGTAAAGAATCTTAGGGATTTTTCAGTACCTGTTAAAAGCAGATATTCAATAAATTCTCTAAACTATAATAGCTAATCTCCCCAGCAATACACTTTGCCTATACAAATTGCATTCTACTTCTCTGGTTAAAATAATAAATGGCTTTGCAATATGTTTATGATGAAATCTAAAGTTCTTTATCTGGATATAATTTTCAAACTTTTTACAAATTGTGTATTCTAATACATTTATCAGCAATTACTGAAAAGCAATGCTAATTTCACTTTTTATTGTCACATGTTACATTTTCAATTTTCCTCCACTCTAAAATTTAGTTTCTTTAATTTTTTATAGAAAACAGCCTAATGTTTATCCACTCTCCCCCATATACACCTTCCAGTCTCCCCCACACTGTATTTCATTCATCCTGTTATCTATGGTAAGATCTTTTGGGTCAAGTTAGCATATGCAGAAGTCCCACAGTACAAGTTCATACAAATATGCAAACATGAGTGCATGTATAGAGCTGAAGGCTATTTAACAAGAAACGCAGTGACAGACAGGTGAAGCCTCCCTTCAGGTTGTTGATCAGGGTAGTCCAAGAAACTCCCAAAATAACACAGGCTATTGCCACAGTGCTTGATTACCTCACAGAACTGGAAGGAAAGATCTATTGCTGAAGAGAGGATATACTTTGGACACAAACCTTGAGCAATGGAGCTCAAAAACTTCATGTATTTTGATGTGTTGATATTTGTTAGACTGTCACATTTAAAAACAAAAATGAACCTGTAAACTACTATACTCTTTAAGTGTGCCTAGAGATATATGTGATACTTTATGCTGTGAACTTAAAGAAACAATAGAAAGGAAGGATTGACAATTACACAATGTTCCTACAGCTTTTCCAGAAACAAGTGATTCTGGCATTATAGGATTTCTTTTAAGAAGCAAAGTCTCTGGAAATAATCCAAAATTCATTTTGATTATAAGTAAAATATTGTGCTTCTTCTACTTAGCCTTTTCTTTCCCTGGTAAAGGCAGAATTTCATTCACAGAATTTAGGTAGTGTTTTGGCCCTTTATAAATGTGATGGAAGGTATATTATGTGTGATTGCCTTCTCTTCTAAATATTTAGCTTGACCTCACCTACTATAAATTGGTCTCCTTCTTTGCACATCCAACAATATTTTATTATTCCATGTTGCAACACTTCAAAAAGTAAATATATCTTAATTAAATAATTTGCTGTGGTATTAACTATCCCATAATTTGTAGATCCCATTTCTTTCTGAGATATGCCAGTAGAGACATCGCCAGTAGAGACATAGCCGTCTCATTATTCATCTCTCTGACTCAAGTTTTGACAGGGCACACAATAAAAAGAGATGATGTAATTTTCAGTACTAGAACAATAATTATGCAACTATGTAAAGCATGCTCATTGTTGATTATGATATGTCCAATAACCCTTTACGTAATATTACAGCTGAGTTTTCCATCACTTTTGCTTGTGCTTGTCCTAAGAATGAAATGAAGCAAGTCTGGTGGAAGGTTTTACTAAAACTTTAAAATATTGCAAAACTGTACATTAGTATAAATTATGAAGCCAATTTATGCAGTTTTTAATCATTAAAATATCTTCAATTCTATTTTTATGTATTAGTAGCAATCAAAATAACATTCATTTTACAGATGTAACTTGTTGAATGTATTAGCTTCCACATATATCAGACTTCTTAGGTACCTGTACATATGTATTTAAGATCTTAATTTATTAAAGATTAAATATCTAAGTGTACTTAAAAATTGTAAATCTAGAGTTTAAGAAAACAATCATTCCTAAAGTTTGTGGGTTTATTATTCTAATCTGAAATGACTGATTTACCTTTATTTCAATTAATTAATGATTCATGACATATTCATCTTAAAATAGTATATTAGTGTTTATGCCTTGAGGTAGAGGACATAGTGAACTGTAAACACATATATTTCTCTATAAAGGAAAGTACATGATTGGAAAGCGGTGAATCAAGCCTGCTTTAAGATGGAAATGAGCACCTACAGGCTTGGCTTATGTTCTAGCATTAGAATCTTACTGATAGTGGATTCTAGTAACCAAGGATTAAACAAGTTTTCATCAACTGTTCTAAATGGATGTACTCTAGAGTCAAGGTTCAAATGACACTTTTAAGGTATCTTCTAAACTGTCACGTGCACTATACACATGCATGGAGACAATCTGCTCTTTCCATTATTGTCACTATTTTCAGGGAAACAAGAATCACATCATCCAGATATATTGAGTATTATTCTGAAACTTGTAAATATTGAGTAGACCAGTAATAAATAGTTCAATACAATGTCAAAAACTAATACAATCATCTTTTTCTCGGGATCTGTCGATTTGATCTTCTCTTCTACCACATAGTAAAGAAAAAACGTAAATATGACTATTTAAATCATGTTTCCACATTTAAATATTAAAGAGAGCTTTTATTATTGTGTCCATTTCCCTTTATATTTCAAGCCTCTTAGGCACACTTTATGGGACATGGCCAATACAATATCCCCTCTTCAAACAAACTTTGGAGTGTAGTTAAGATTATAATACAGTCTAGGTATAAATGATAAACCTCAGAAATCAAACTTTCTTTGGCCTTCTCTGAGCTAAAGCATGGTTATCTACAATTTTTATGTATGAAGGTTGATGGAGCTGAAGCATGTTAATGATATTAACAGTTTACTGTATTTCCGCTAGGAAAAATCCTTTATTGTAATGCTTATGAAATAGTTGTAGAAAATTGGACATATATGGCCTTTGAAAAAAAGCACTGATTCATACTAAGTACGCTGTAACTAATATATGATGAAGTAGACTTATTTGAATAACTTTTACTTTGTCTAAATGTCAACTGTATGTCATGAGTACTTAATTGTTATATAGCTTCTTTCTGTGAATTGAGCATTGTTTCCTTGACATCAGGTAATCTTAACATTTCAAAAGCTAACAGAACTTATGGGGGTTTCAACAGTTCAGAATGTATAAAACTCTCAAGGCCTCTAAACAAGAATGTAAGAAAATGTAATAAATTAGGGAGAGAGGTGTAGCTGCCTGAAAGTTGTTCAGTGAGCTCTAGAGGTCCAGCTTCTGTAAATTGTCACCATTGCTGAGGTGGGCTTTTCTGAGATGCAGCTGTGTTCTGTCACTCATATTTCTGTGAGTGACTCTTGGTTCATGATCCAAACTCATTGATTCTCCCAATTGGGCATGTATGGAAATTTTGATCTCTCATTGATGTCCAGTCTAGGATAATTAGATAATTGTGTATGTCCAGGGAAAATCACACAATTATCACATATTATTGATAATTTTATAAAACTCATAATGGATTCATATTTAATGGATAAAAATATTTTGTAAAATGATTTAAAATTTACTATATTGCAATCTATTCATTTGTCACAGTATAATCTAGAGTTTCAGAATAAAGCTTCCTTAATAGTTTCAACAGTTTTTAGAAAATAAAATTCATATATGTATCCACATAAAACATGTACATAACCATGACTCTATATTCTCAAAGAAATGGTTACAATTTTTAACTTATATTATTCAATATAATGGATATAAATCTTTTTTCTCTAAAGTCCCATCACTTGCATATTTCACACTCTATGTGAATGTATGTGTGTTTGTATGTGTTTGATTTGGTTCTTTACAAAGACTTGCTTTCTTCGGTGGTTATATAAAACAAATTTTCTTTTCTTTGTGTATTTATGTACTCAGAAACAAAACAAAACAAAAAACATCTTTGGTTACTATAAATTCTCATGTGTGTTTGGTGGATCAACTTTCTAGTTGAAATACTATTTTAAAATGTCAAAGAATCATTTACATATTTGATATTGACCTGGCTTACAATACTCTCAACTAAAGGAAGATAGAGTATAAGAAAAGAAAACAATGGGAGGAGACTCAAAGTGGCCAAATGAGTGAACAGCCAGGTCGGAAGAACTTGGCCGTTTTGTTTTTTGAAGTATAAGACAGGGCGTTAAAGCACAAAACTGGCAGTAGAACATACTTGAAACACGATTTATGTGTGACTATCACTGGGTTCAGCCTATACTGTGAGACATTTCATTCCTATTGTTCTTCTTCTTTAGTCAAAAACAGCAACCTTTTTTATTCTTTTACACAATTTAGAATCTTCCTTCTTGGCAGTTGTTTTTTATTCTTGAATACTCTTGCAAATATTTGCATTTTAAACTAGCTCAGATGTATAATCCTAAATTTTGAAGTAATCTTAAATTTACACTCTGATATATATGTCTATCCTGTAGTCTTGATATAGCATGCTGTTTCCCTAAGTACCAATACAATTATGTGCAAGATTCATTTCTCAATGTAGAGAAAATTTTATGACTTCGTAAATTTGGTCCAAGCATTTCAGCTGATATGACCATCTTGAAATTTGAGTTTTTATTCTTCAACATTACATTTTCTAAAAAAAAAAAAACTCTACTTGCTTCAGAAATCATATAATCCTTATCATCAATATATGTTCCCTATAATTTGTTGGCTTAGATTAGCTATTTCTTGGAGACAAGTTTCATTATATAACTCTTCTGACCTAAAATCTATTTTTGCAAGTAAGTGAAGGAAGTTATGCAAATGGCTCATTACACTGTCTTCCTGTTTAAGTATATTTCCCTTAGAGGGCATGAAGTACCCCACAGAAATGAAAACACACATTTGTTCAGAATGATGAAAATAAGAAAACCAGAATTATTCTTAAAATATTATAATGGCATGCATATATTGTGGTGCAGAACTGTCTCAAAGCCTTATTTCTATTAATATATTACCATTATTTTAGGTACTAGAAAGTCATAATGTTGAAAAAAAATGGAAGTTCTCTAGTAGATATTAACAACTAATATGAACTAGATAGACATAAACTGAAGTGGTTAAGGTTACTGTTCATTAATGCTCAATAGTATTCTTTTAAAAGGTATGTAAACTCTAGCCTGCATGAATAGTTCTAAACAGCATTTTAAGCTATATTCTCCACATGTTATTTGAGATATCTTGTCCATTTAAGGAGAAAATGAATCAAGTGAGAAATTATGTTAAATTTATCAGTCAGTTAAATAACTTTGAGAAATATAATTGTGATGGTTTGATAGCAATTATACTCTCAGTCAAGCTTTTAATTTGATAATTTTAAGGTTGCAAACATGATTTAATTCATCATAATGCATCTTTTAAAGTATCTGCAAGTAAAAGGAAGTTGTATTCATAGTTAAACTTAAAATATAACTCCTGTTATTTCATATCATTCTCTGAATGTCTGTAGTCACTTTGGAGGGAGTAGTTTTTAATGAAGACTATTGTACTTATTCTGAGGAAATGTCACTCTCTGTCTAACTAGAACTGAGATGGTTCTTGACAGGGGGTTTTGTCATTGATTAAATTGTCATACTCTATTTGAGACCTAAATGTTGCCTTCGGTCATTGTTCTTTTCCTCCTTAGAAAGTGACCTTTGTGAATAATTGTCTGCCCTAAATGTGTCAAAACAAAGAGAAAGCAGCTTTACTATGAACATTTTATAAACTATTTGTCCCTACTGTCTTGAACAACTTTGAAAAAATGAAATATTTCAAAATTACAATGCAGTCAATGTCATTTTAAGGTGCAAAATTAATTCACAGTAGAGCTATGATATATATTGATATCCTTAATCTCCTCCCCAATACTGCTTTATGGAAATATACCTACCAGAAATGAAAATTATTTTTAAGTTAATGCATATATTTAGTTGTTACATATATGCCATGTATGCATATTTATCTGTTCATCAATATCATGACTATAACATTTTAATAGACTTAACCATTATTTACCTTTATGTAAATATTTTCCATTCAAATAAAAACATAAACAGTATCAAACAATATTACTCAAGATACAAAATAGAAGGGATCGTGAACTATAAAACAGAGGAAGCTCTATACGTTTTAAAATCTTAATTAAGGAACAAATTGGAGTATAGCTCTCCTTCTAGCGGATAAAGATGAAAACATACAAATTTAATGTTAAAGAGCAAGCACAGAAATGAGACAGAAGAGAAAGTGAATATGCTCCACTGTGAGAAAATGATTCAACTATAAAACAAGGGATTGTTCTAAGATTAATTTTTAAAGATTTAAATTCATGCAGATGAAATATCACAGCTGGAGAAGTAGTTTTCATAACAAATGTAACTGCTCAACTCATGATTGTGAGTAAATTCATGGAGTTAGTAATGTGGGAAGATAAGCATAAAAGGATATATGGCTAAGAGATAAGTTCCTATCAATAAATCTACCCGAAGAGAAGCATAGTTCTAGGAAGTAACTGGAATTGAAATTTTGAAGAAGTGCAGATGCTTGGTAAAGTCACACACAGTGATTTCTGTATCTTAAAATATTTAGAAGTATTCAAATACATAACAGATTTTAGTAGCCTTATTACAGTCCAACTCAGAATATACAACCACAATTCTTAAGTGACTAGATATACCTAAAATAACCCAATTACAGTAATTACATATACAATTAAAGAAAAATTATATTCAAACTATGATTATGCAGAAACAATTTGGGTCCACGAGCATGCTGAAGTTCGGTCAAACTCCTCTTCCTTGCCATCTACAGTATGCGACATTATTGCTTAATATTCAAACTCATGAGATTTGTACATTAGACATTATGGAAAAATAAGTTGAACTGGTAAAGCAAGGATAATATTCTTGTGATTACAATTTTTCAAGAGTCAACAGGTAAAGCAATAAATAATATTATTAGAGCCTGTGATAAAAATGATGAAAGGATAAACAATGCTGGAAAAAAATCTTCATATCCAGATGAAGGATGGTCTGCATCAAGATAAAGGATTTTGCCCATAGTGCTGAAATTACTTTTATATTTCTATTTAAGGACAAAGTAACTCATTGGTTATATAAAGAAAGCTTCAATATGTCTCTTATGTAGAGAAGCAACTAAATGCAAGTATTAAAGCACGGAGATCAGTCAGTAACCGCTCCTAGGAGTTCTTAAAGTTGCTTGATTGAATTAGTGTCAAAGAAAAGACAAAGAGATTTTAAGGTCAAATGTGTATTTAGGATCATTTGGGACCAAATAATAAAAATGATGAAAACATAAAGAGTTATATTTTATTAGGTATAATGCAAAATAAAAGAAACATGGAAGGCTGGCATGTCCACATATTCACTCAATCTACTCCTTAGGAATTTTGAACTAGCAAACACAAATAGAAACCTATTCAGTGGGCACACGCCCAGTATAGCAAAAGGTAAGAATCATTTCCCAGGCACAGTTCACTAAATCCTGGCTCAAGAGCACAAAATCTTGAATAACAATGTCCAATCTTTAGTGAAGGAGAAGCTTAGACATCTCAGGCATTCATGATTTCCCAGGAGTGTGGCCGAGTAGCTGGGTCCCATCTTACCTGTATGTCTGAATAGAAGGAGAAGGTTGATTTTTGTGGGTAGGTGATAGCAAGTATAGCAGCTCACTTGGTGGATATCTCAGACTTGTAAAAGTGGATTACCATTTGCTTTCCCAGGAATTCCTATCAGTGAAAGCAGCACCAGAAACCTTCCCTTTATAGCTGATGCTATGAGCTATGCCTTTCTGGTTTATTTCTCTTTAAAACCCTCGCAAATATCATAGACCTCAATAGCATTAACAATTATAAATATAGTACAGTCTCTTTATTTGGAGTGGTTGTGATTTATGTTTGGATTTTACTTATTCCAATGTCTGACATACATTTGAAAATCAATCAAATTACAATATTAAGACAAACTCTCTTCTATACCATTCCACCTGTACTGGATTTTCCCTTAGGAGAAAGAGCTGGCAATTACTCTGTAAGTAGTATATATTCTTGTTGTTATGATTATCGTATATCCCTTATCTTTAAGTTTGGTTTTAAATTTCAAGAGGACAGTTCTTTGAAATAATCATAGTTTTTGCTCCTTCTTCTAACTGTAACTGTCAATGGGAGTACAAGTAATGCTCCAACAAAATTGTTCAACCATAAAAATATGCTCATTTGATGGAAAATTTCTGACATATTTACTATAAAAGTTAGACTCCAAGTTTGTAGTGTATTCCTTTAGTGAACATATATAATGAAATTGAACTATACACTCAAAAATGATTAGCTCCAAGATAGAAGTACAAAAGCCACAATTCACTCAGTTAAAAAGTCTTTCATATCACACGTCAGTATGCATTTTATGGGAATCTCAATCTTATCTCAAGTCTAATCAGGTAGCTTTCAATGTAGCTCTAAATGCTCAATAATAACATTTCTTCTGCTGAGTTAAAAAAAGCTCTCCATATAAATTCCAAACTGAAAGATTCTGAAAAATTTAGAGGCTTATGCCAGATAAACTGATCATTTAGATTAACTGAAAAAGGCAGTCAAGTAGTAAAATTTTCTTGAGTTATCAGAGAATGCTAGCAAAAGGTCACTCAGTCTAATTCTACTATGATCTACATAATCTAATTATGCTCATTTCTAATGTAAACGTATAATTTGCACTGCATTGGTATGCAGATTACAAAGTGTTATTATAGGATTATAAATGGAATGCTGGTTTGCACTTTGTATGAAAAAGACCTGTAAATATTCTTTAGCTTCACTTTTATGAAGCTAGGATTTAGTGCACACTAAAATGCTTAGCCAGTACAAAGTTGGAGCTGTAGGTAGAGAAGTCAGTTAACTGAGTACAGATGCTAAATAACACCAGGTAAGTGTAGCTTTAGGCTCATATTTTCATTTATCACATTTTCTTTCATCCATCAGACCTGCAAAGTTCATAATTTGTCTGGAAATTTAGAGCACCTTTTGTTTTAGCTATCACACAGAATTGCTTTTTGTGAATCTTCAATTGTTAACTTCAGTTCAACGATTTAGCACATACACTATCATAAGGTATTAATTCAAAAAGCTAGGAGTCAATGCCTTTGCTTATGTTTCTTAAGGAACTGTGTAAAAATCATTTAGGGAACTCTGGCAGGTTTAATAATATTTGTCTCTACATTTAGTACTATTGAGGTTTAACAGTGCATTAGCAATGATGCTTTCAAATGATTTTCAAGTAATTCATTACTTCCTTTTCTTGTGCATTAAATTTAATATAGCTTGCAGGTTGCAATTCATCTTCATGCATAGTAATAAATTGTGTACCATACATAAATTCTGCATTAGTTTTAAAGCAATTTTACTTCATCTATATATCAAATATGAAGTTACTAGTTGGTTTGTGGCTAGATGTGAAGTTCAGAATCTTATCTGTTTTGTTCCATGATCAATGACTATAATAACCATCTTTGTGAAGATGGCATATTCCTTTTAATATTTTGAAAAGACCTTTATTTTACTTTCTTAGTGGTAAAACTCCTCAGGACACTTCTCTGGAATATGAATGAACCCAATGAAAGCATCTTAAAATTCGTGCCATCCCACAATGATTTTCTCCTTTTATATGTGAGCTTTATGACTAGAACTGCAGAGGAAAAGAAAATTGCCTGTCCTCTCTCCTTCGATACCTCTCTCAGTTGGTTTACTGCTGACAATCTGTGCAAGTACTAAGTGACAGTCTCCTAAGCAATTTCCAGAAATGACAAAATAAAATCACAAAGGACACAGACCTGGGTCAGTGAATGAAAATATATAAATGAATATAATAATGATATGCTAATATAATGCTTTATTATATAAGACAACTTTCATATATAAGATTTCATCTGAATTATTGTCACACTTTAATACAAGTAGATTGGATCATAGGCTCAATTTTATAAATGAGAAAATCAAAATTGAGTTTTATACCTAAAATTATTTTTCTATTTACTAAAAAGTCAGTATTGGAAATTATATTCAAATTTAATTTATGTGGTTTCATTTTTTTTTCTTTTTTATTCAATTTTTGTGTTTGATACATAACAAATCAATTAATCTTATTCTTATATCCCCTTCCTCATTGGCACCCTCCCACAGTGCCCCCCACTGGAATTCATACACACAGCCATTTGTGTTAAGGCATACTGTGTCAAGTTAGTGTCTCTGGACATTCCTCAGTGCAAGACCTTAGTGAAGTCTAGTCACCCTATCCAGAGTACCTTGCTTTAAAAAGATCAGCTATTCCTCATTAAGCAGTAATCAACTGCCATTTTCTTCAGCACAGACTGGGCCTGCTACCCATTCCTCCAGTTCTACGCTGGGTTAAGCAATCAGTATGTAATTTTTATCCACATACTTATACTTCATCCTATGCATGTGGGTATTTATTCTAGATAGAATAACAATGTAACAAATTTCAACACTTATTTGTTATGTGCATAAGGACAAATATTTTAGTCATGGGTTTTTTTAACAAGAAAATTAGGAGAGAGGCTCTTTTGCAAGCATCTTACTCAATGTGTAGAGCGAATCAGCACTAACATCACCTTAACCAAATTTACAAGGCTATACCACAGACTTAAAATGTCCAAATTACTATCTCAGTAAGGTCCCATTCATTTGTAAATTGCTTTAAATAGTAGAAATAAATTTAATGAAACACACAAAACCTACTAATATTGAAAAACAATTATCTTCATTACAAAGGAACAAAAGTGACACATGAATGTGTGTGACACACACACACACATACACACACACACACACACACACACAATCTCCACAGCTCAATAGAATGAAAAAACTAAGGTTAAAAGATCCATTTAATTGATATAAGTAGACATTTTTCAAAAGAAGCATAAAAGTTGTTAAGCGTATGATGAAATGCAGGATGGGCCCTAGCCAGGCTGCCTGCCAAGGTGAATAAGACATGGCTTCCTGCCGTGAGGAATAAGGAAATGGCTTCCGTGGACACGGCATTCCACTCTGGTCAGATGTGACACCAGCTTCTGGACGGGGCATCTGGAGAGAACCTGCTCCGAGATGATCTACCCTGAGACAGATTACTATTGGCTGCAGTCGCGAAACACCCCATAGGGCGATTGACCAACTTAACCCGTAAAACCCTCTGTACTTCCTTGGATAAATTAGTTTGTAGCAGCGGCTCACCCTCCACATGCTTCCACCCAGCTCCAGGTGTCTGTGGTCTGACTCCATACCTCTCACGGCCTACTTGATGGAGACCCTGCATATCCCTCGGGGTGGCCCGGAGCACAGGGATGGCAACAATGCACCATACAGTTAGGAAACAGATCACACAGCATCACTGATAATCAGTGGAATGCAAATCGAAACTGTGTGGGATAGCTTTAGTTGTCAACTGGACACACCTGGATAGAGTGCGTCTCAGTTGAGGAATTACTTCCAGTGGACTAGTCTTTGGCCATATCTGTGGGGCATTATCTTGATTGTTGTGTTGTATGGGAGGACCAGTCCACTGTAGGCAATGCCACCCCTAGGCAGATAGTCCTCTATTGTATAAAACAGCAGACTTAGCTTGGGTCAAGGGAGCAAGCCAATAAGCAACATTTCTCCATGGCTTGTGCTACAGGTTCTTGCACTGAGATCCTTCCTTGGGCTTCCTCATTAAGGAACTGTGCTCCAGGAGATAGAAGATATAACAAAACCTTTTCTCCTCAAGTTGGTTTTGGTCAGTTATTTTAATCACAACATTTGAAAAGAATCTAAAATAAAACCAGGTGAAAATATCTCCAAGATAAAAACAAGTTTTACACAGTACACACATGTAATAACACTGAAAAGAATGTAGAAAAAAGAACTTTTGCATATTGTTGGGAAAATGTAAATTAGTATAAAACATAGCTTTAATTTGTCTTTTGTCTCAATATATATTTTTATTGAATTTTCATACATTTCATATATTGTTATGATATTTAGACCACCTCCTACATCTGAACACCCCAGCCCACCCTCGCCTGATTTCATGTCTGTCATATATATTAAGGCCTCTAAATCAAGCTTTATATCAGATGTCCCAAGTGCAGTTTCATTCACCGAAGTTTAGTCAGTCTATCTATATTCACTCCCTTAAAGAAGATGACCTGTCTTAATCCAGAAGTAATAGGTTGCCACTTGTTCCTCAGCTAAGGGTGGGGCCTGCTTCACATTTCCCAGTTCTATGCTTGGATTTTTCAGCTTAAGTTTGCATGGATCTTATGCATGATGCGTCAAGTTTATATGAGCAAATTCCCAGAGACCTTGAAGACTCTGTATCCTTATGATCATGTGCCAACCCTGACTCTGACAATCCTACTGTTCTGTCCCCCGCTTGCACAAAGGTCTCTGAGTCATGGGTAAGTGAGATTTAATATAGGGGTCCTATCAATGGACAAACAATCTCTTATTGTATACTCGTTGGCCAGTTTTGGCCTTCTGTGTACATTGCATTCTTTTTCATGAGGAGGCTTTTCTGGTGGGAGTTGAAGGATGCATTAAAATATTAAATATAGCGTTACCAGATAATCTATCCGTACCACCCTTGGATTTATACTCCCAAAAGAATTAATGTCCAGAGACTTTGGTTGCAGCTAATTGTCGGTCAGCTATTTGCCATGCAAAAATGGTGTGAATTTAATGCTAAGTACTGCAATAAAAATAATAAATAAAATAAAGTTTAATATAATTTCAATATTAGAAATAAGATTTAACTAACCAAGATTGAATTTACATAAAAACGAAGAAATAAAAGTACATCAAGCAAGTATATCCATTTTCATGTACAATGAAGAATTATTCACTGTAGCTCTAAGAGGAAACCAACATAAGAAATCACCACTGATGAAAGATAAAGAAAATGTGACATGTATCTTTGTAGAAATGTTATTCAATAAATACTATTATTATTATTCAATAAAGAAAAATGAAATTATCGTATTTTCTACAGAGCGTATGGAACTGGATGTTATTATGCCAAGTGGCTAAGTCAGGCATAGAATAAAATGTACCATGGATTATACTGGGTCTTAAAAATGATTAAGGTATTTCATATGAAATGCAAAAAATATCAATAAAAATAAAAAATAAAAAATCACAAAAATTAAAGAAAGATTGTGGGTTATCACCCAGAATCAAGGAAGAGACAAGAATAGATTTTTCTAGGTCTTTGCAGAAGTAATTCTCCACCAACACCTTTACTTCAGTTGTCTGACACAACATCTGAAAGATAATAAATTTCTTTTGCCTTAAGTCTGTAATATGTGTTAAGGTAGCCCTAGGAAACCAATAAACTGCTTAGACCTTAATCTTGCATTACTACCTCTGATGTGCCTGGAATACGAGGCCACTGATTTGACCTCCTCATTCTTCTATTCTTCAGCCTTGCCTCAGACTCCCAGCTTGGTACCTATACAAGTTCTGTTCTAATTGTGACATTTTATTCTTAATTGACTATCTCTAGGTCTCTGTGATTTTAGTGAATCACCTCATTAGCCTTCCTCTACTTGTGAACTCTGACCACACAGTCTCCTTTTTGATTGTGTCTTGCCTTAGAGAAAACTTTCTCTTTGAGCTGCACTTCAAAGTATTTTGGATTTTCCTTGACACTGGTTAAGTGGAACAAATACCAAACTCATTATGTCAAACAATCCATCCTAACAAACTCATATTACATGTCCTAAGGATTATATAAGATTACGGTGTGAAAAAGTGTTCTCCTTGTTTATATACATGAACAACTTGACACAAAATTTCATTTCCTAACCAAAAAATCATACTACTGCATTTTCACAATTACTTTTTAAATAATTTCACTAATAAATATCCATTATCATATGGAGATCAAAATGAGCATTATATGATAAGAGTTCATATTTTTCAACTATGTATAACAGACCCACATGAACATGCTTATAATTCAAAACAATGACCACTTCTGAATTATCTTGATTGTGGATAAATATCTTTTTAATTCTTTCAAAAGTAAGTAGAAATATGGAAAATATTTCTCTTTAGCTTCATGAGCAAATGAACATTACTTTAAATCATGTACTCTTCTATATAATCATAGACATTGTAATAAAATTCAGGAAACCACAACAAAGTAACTTGTAGAAATGCAGAGACCTTTAACTGAAGTAATGTTTGTGGAATTCACTATAACCTGAAAAGAGTGGAAGCTCAATTTTATAAAATATTAATGTGTGTTTGTGAAAACATAATTTTATCAAATGATGTCACATATAGACACAGCTAATAATTGCACTCTGTGCTAGACTAACAGGCTTTTTCCTTAGCAGACATTGGATGGATTTGCTGTATTGAAGTAATATTTGACAACTGAACTTCTGGCTCTTTTAAGTTCTTTTGAGTTCTTTTCCTTTCTAATGGAATTAAATATAATTTTATTAATTATAGAAGAAATCTAAAGGAGATAGAAAATTAAGTGACAAAGTTAAATTTGTATTTTTAAAAATTTATAAATATCTGCTCCTCTATTTGAGAGATGCTCTTTCAACTAATAAAATTTTCAAAAGGAGAAATGAAAGATGCTCTGACAAAAAGCTATCAAGTTTCCAAAAAATTTAAGGAGAAATTATACTGTTTCAAATACATGAGTATTTCTGCAAAATAAGGGTGGCTGATTTAGATTTCTGGAGGAGGACACCTCATTTAGCCTCAGCATCACCATTGTTCATGGTATCTCAAAAGCCATGAATTTCAAAACCAAATTCAGATTCCATTAGCTTCTAACCTGTTTAATAGATCTTGTTTACTGTGAAATCACTCTCAGTGATCATTGTGACTGTAGCTAAATTTTCATTCTTCCAAGATAAAGATAAAAAGAATAATGAAATTTGGATCTGACATTTTTTAGCGTTATTCTTGCATTACAAGCTATGGTGACTTTGAAAATCAGTGTGTTGTCTCTATTATGATCAAATCAACAGATGTAATTCAGTGGATCCCAGAGTTTCATATGTTGTTGATAAAACAAGTGCTAGTTTAAGATATTTTCACTGTACATTTTTATCATACATAAGTGTGTATATAGGTAGGTAGATGGATAGATAGATAGACAGACAGATAGACGTGTATGAGGTGATTTATTGCATGCTGCCCCTTTTTGTTTATACTTATTTGATAAAAATCTTACACCCATATGAATTTCAGTCTTTTATGGAGTCTTTAATTATACATTTCAAAAATTTTAAAGGTTTCTTTGTATAAACATAAAGGCGGAATGGGGAGATTATTGGGAATAAAGGGGTTACTGGAGCTGAGAGAAAGAGAATGGAAGTGAATTAGACTCCACTGTATTGTACACAAGGATCAAATTGTCCAAATGAAAAAAAAAATAGAGGTTGGAGAGACGGCTCACAGGTTACAAGCACTGACTGCGCTTGCAGAAAACCACGGTTTCAGTTCCCAGCACCCACATGGTGTCTAACAACCATTTATAACTCCAGGTCTGTGAGATCTGAAACCTTTTCCTAACTCAGAGGTCATTATACACATGCTGTACACTTGTATCCTTGCACATAAAACACTCATACACATAAAAACAAAAATAAATTTAAAAATCGGAAAAGTAAAATAAAATAAAAATCTGTGTAGTTTTGAAATATTCATAAGCAATGGAAAATACATTTATTTGATTTTCAGAGAGCTTGGTAATTTTATTGTTATTATCACTGAAAACCTCAAGCAGTTATTCATATAGGCACTTTAGATACTTTAAATATGGACTTGCATAATTTGGAAATTCAGGTACAAAGATTATACTATGAAATATGGAGTAATTAAGAATATTATATTTTAAAAAATATTTCCCATATCTCAATTATTTCCTGTATACAAGTAGAAATTTATGTAGAAGTATTCATATAGTTGGATACTTAAATATTAATATGATACCATATCAAAATTTTAACACTATGAAGCAAGTATCTGATTCACTCTAGAAAATAAAAGATCCTTATATGTGGTTTACATTTTTAAGTGTAAGTAAAGAATATCTTCCTAGAGAAGGAGAGGTAAGTTTCTTTGAGAGTCAGAACCTTGTTAGACTAACCAGGCCCTAGTGGATGGACCCATACACAAGGGCATTTGGGCATACAAATTTGACACTAAAGGCCTTTATACAAATGTATAATAGAGTATAGTATAACATAACATAGTATAGTATAATAATCGAGTCCATGAAATTGTTGGGAGGTAGCAGAGGAAGTCAAGAAAAGGAAGGGGGTCTAAAGAGGCTCAAAATATATTCTATGGAATTGCAAAAATTCAATTGAAAAGGAGTAAAAAGAAGAACAAAAGTAATAACTACTTTAAACCAAGGTCTTTGGGGACTGAATAAAGTTTCTTTGTTTTATTTTCCTATTAAAAATGCTTCAGAATATAAAATTTTAGGAAAGGGCATTTTGAAACATGCTTCAAATATGGAAATATTCCTGTCACCTCTTTGCCTGCTAAAGATAAATGTTACTCTGAGAGGCTGTCTGAAGATTGAATTATCCACTGTGCAGTTTTCAAGGTTCATAATGCTTATTTCAGCATCCTTCTTTTTGAAATTCTGCCTGGGCAAAGGGTCAAGTTCAATAGGGCCAAGAAAGTCCAAGAGATGGTCAGATCAAATCTGATCAAGCTGCTGGTGAATATATGAGACAACTCTGTTTTGAACGACTTTCATAATTATAATAGAACATTTTCCTATGTTATAAATAATGTTGAAATGGCACTTTCTGAATCTGATTATACAGCTCAGGGTTTGGTCATATGGTTAACAGGGGAGAAGCCCTGGGTTCTAACCACCACCAACACAACAACAACAGTAATTTCTGTCCATACAAACATATTTTTTTGAGCTTTAATGTGCTAACAAATTCCTGTTCTTAGTTTCTTTCATTTGTTTAAGAAAAAAAGGCACATGGTTCAATGATGTTCATAATCAATTTGGAGACTGCTGGAATTAAAAAAAAAAAAAGATTTCAAATTGGGTAGTGAGTCCTACCAAAGAACTAGTCACCAATCTATCATTGGAATTCCTGAAATTTCTTCTGTAGTCTACTTAAATTAAGTATATCTCAATCCATTCATCCCTATAATACAGTTATAATGTGTCTTCATCAGACTTGGCCAGGCAAATAGAATTTGATTGTGAAGAAAGAATTCATGCTCTGAAGACAATGAGCAAAGGACACAAGTAGTGAAAACGAAGAGTCCTATCGTCCTGTCAATGCCAGAACTGATTTACAAATATGGATCAAAATTGCCAAAGAAGAAAACAACCTGAAAATCATATGAGGGAAGCCTGGGATAGTGGCACTTTCTCATAATCTTTGCCCTCAAGAGGTAGAGGCAGATGATTAAGAATTTCAAGGTCATTTTCAGCTTAACAACTACTAAGTAGCCAAATCAAGCTACATGAAACGCTGCCTCAAAACAAAGCTATAAATAATAACAATAATGAACGGTGAATAAAATAAATAAGAAAAAAAAATTAGAGTCAAATGTAGTGGTGGATGCCTTTAATCTTAGCCGTCTGGAGGCAGGCGCTGGCAATCACTATGATTTGCAAGCCGGCCTGTTCTACATAATAAGTTCCAAGCCAGGATGTGCCCGATAGTAAATGTATGTCTCAGCTCTCCCCTGAAAAAAAAAATTAATAAAACAAAAAACGAAAGATAAATACAAATGTTCCGGATGGTAATCATAGAAGTTTACCTTCTCTAACATTCTTCAAATATATATGCATATCAAATAAATATTCATTTGTCTTTTCATACCTTCAGATTAAATTTTCTTAATTTCACTTTTTCTTTTCATTTCAAATGTTACAGGAATGACATTCATAACATGTACAGAATCTGTACTGATGACTTTTAATGTTATAACCAAAATCCTCCTTCACTGATCATGTGTTCTTGTGATTTAGGCACCTGATCATGATTCTTCACAACCTCAGTTTATTACTGCACACAAAGATAATAAATGAATGTGAGTATGCTTGAGCATCAGGATACCAAGATACGACAACATGTGCACCTTCATTGGAAACAATGGACTGAGAAAGAATGCTTGACATTATATGTATGAGGTGCTCTAGGTCTAAGGATTAAACTAGGCCTAGGCATGAAAAGGTAAAATTGTCTGATAACGGTGAATCTGAATGTGGAGTTCCCCAGTTAAACCTGGAGAAATGATTTTGAATGTAATTATGGGTGAAGTAGGCCTAGATCAAAGACACAGATCCAGGGCACAATACCAAGAGACATCTGGGGGAACAGATGTATTCTCCTCATTCAGGCCCACTCTTAAATACTATAGTTACTAGTTACCCTGTTTTATTCAGGTATTTCTGTAATGTAACAAGGTAATGCTGAAAAAATGGTTCATAACATATCTTCAAATAAATATCTAATTTAACCATAATTTAAATGTCTTCTCCCCATATATATAACATGACATTTTAGTGGCATCATAAATCCATGTGTAATATTACTATCTTGTATTTTAAGTACATATTCTTGTAAAACTTTATTAACTAATTTGTATTGTTATTCTACTAGAAATACATATTTTGTATAATTTCTACTAACCTCTGTTTTCATTTCATCTTTCATTGTTTAACCTCACTTTGTTCCAAATGTCTATTTCTTTCTGGTAAATAAACTTGAACAGAGGACACTTATTCCATCCCTGTGGGCTGGAAAGTTTTAGTTGTCAACTTGACACACCTGGGTTGAGGGAATGTCAAGGGAGTATTGGCTCCATTTGACTGTCCTGTGGCCGTATCTGTGAGGTATTTTATTCATTTTTAATGATATGGAAGGGCCCATCCCACTGTGCGTGGTGCAACCCCTAGGCAGTTGGTTTGGTATTGAAGCAGTATTCTTGAAAGGCCTGTGCTTCACCTCCTGCCTCAGGTCCATTTCCCTAATGAATACAGATGCAGAGATACAGCAAAATATTTTCAACCCACATTTAAAAATTTTAAAAGTTATATTTCAGGTGGAAGTTGAATGAAGTCTAAGAAGAAGTAAAATAAATTTTGATTGTTTGAAAGTGTGTTTTGTGTTATATACTGATTTAGAAGTGATGGGAATATAAATATTAAGGGGGTGGAAGTTACTGGTCAGTTGAGAGTTCTGCAAAATGTCCATGGAAGTTAGAGCTTATGTTCCTGACTTAGCTTTACCTGAGGATATGAGCCAAACATGTGGTCATGAATGATCTCACTGTTGCCATTTTGTCGTATTTTGTATGCTGCTAGATCCATGGGCATCATTTTTCCAAAATATTTGCATCATTAAACTCCATTTCCTTCGTTTCTATGTATGTTTATTTTCCACTGTTAGATAACCATTTTCCTCAGTCTATGGCTGCATTTTTAAAAAGTCTCTGCTCCATAAAGTTTGGAGAACATTCTCTAGTGGCAGATTTCATGAAGAAAGGAAAATGTGTTTTAATTTTTTTAATTTAATCATTGTGTGTTTTATATAGAACATCTCAATCAATCTTAATCTTCTTTATACCCGCTTCCTCACTGTCACCCCTCCCCCATAGCCCGGAACCTGGAATTCATACAAACTTTCATATGTGTTAAGGTCTATTGTGTCCTTAGTGTCCCCAAGTGACCTCGGAACAGGGTAATCTACTGAGGTCTAATCAGCCTACCCAGAATCCCTTACTTTAGGAAGACTAGCTCATCCTCACCTAACAGCAATCAGTTGCCAATATGTTTTCAGCAAAGGTTGGGAGGGGTCTGATACACATTTGTGCTTTTAAGAATGTGCTGTTTCTTCTTTCTACAGTATTGCTCCTGCCACTGATATGGATTGATGACTATTTGGATTTTGGTCAAATTATTTCTTATTCAGAAATATTTTAAATATTCTAAAAATAATAAATTTGTCTTTTACTTATTAATTTTTTCTGTTTCCATTTTGTTTCTTGAACAAAAGTTTTAACAACTTAAAGTTATTTTTAATCTATCAATGTCTTTCTTTAGAATGTAAATTCGATAAGTTCAAGTATTGTGTTTGATTGTTAATATTGAATTTTATATGGTACTCTTATTCTTTAAGAACATGAAATATATGCAAATTTTCAGACAAGAATTCAGCAAGTTGATTAATTTGCAATTTTAAAGAATGGGTGGGCTCTTTTATCACTTTTTCTCCTAGAATGTAACTTTAAATTAGTTTTTACATTTTCTATTTCAAAAAACAAACAAAAATTAAAATATGATCATTTAGATATGAATGGTGAAACATATATTCAACTTGATAAAACATTAAAAACTTCTTCATAGATTAAATTTAAGTGTACAAATATTTTTATAGTAATATTTGTGGTAAAAAAAAATCTCTGAAATGTTTATCATAAAATGACTAAATGCCCCAGTATTTTATAGATATAAACAGATGAAAAAGAGACAACGTGTCAGTAGAGATAAGATGCAGTCATTTCAGAAAAGACACTTTCCTTTCCTGAAATAGGATTTGAGGTAAGAGAAATGACATGAGGCATAAGTCATCTTAAGAGAGGGCTGTAATAGATTACAACTTGTCAGTTTCAGTACAAACAGAAACTTTTGAAAATCACATTTTATTCTTTGAAAGTGCCATCACAAAAATAGCCTAAGCCTTCTGTACCCATGAGGAATGCACTTGTTTCATTGTGGAAAACACATTTTGCAATGAACATGTACAAACATTTAAATTTCAGAGGTAATAGCAATGGGCTCCATGATACTCAGAAGAATTAGAGAAGGGAGTTGACATTGGAGGTATATTAAAATGCAATATAGACTTTGGATGTATGTAATATTGTTTTATAGAATACAACTTTGACTTATTCTGCACAGATGCAGAATTCTTAACTAGAATAAACAATTGAGTGTGTATAAGAAATCGCTTTCCAGAGAGATAACAAACATAATGATGCAATTTCTGCCAGTGAGAAACACTGAACAATAACATGTACTAACTCATAATGGCAAAAAGAGCCTTTGGGTTTCAAATAAATGAAAATTAACCACTTCTCAAATATTACTTACTATTATCTTGTCACAAAGAAAAGGTTATTTACTTTTTTTTTTCATATTTACAATGGTTTACTAACACAAAACCTTAAAAGTTACCTTGCCAATCAACAATATTTATTGCACTAAGTGGCAAAATATCTTTCTTTGTCAACTTTTGAGAATTTTAAGGTCTTCTGTCTGGTATTTGACAAAATATTCACCAACAAAGCATTTGAGATATTGCAGTATCTCAAAGGTTGTGTGATTACAAGATGCAAACAAAATTAGTAGTGTTTGAGTTTTAGGCAGAAAAAGTACTCGGCAAAATAGTGTGGCAAAACTGTATTAACCAGAATTTTAAATATATATATATATATATATATATATATATATATATATATATATATATTAGCAAGAAAATTGAAAGTACATGCACTTCAAATTTATGATTTGGCTGTCCAAGAACAGCCAAAATTCTTGTGATATTTTGGCAAAGAAAATAATACCCCCCCAAAAAAAAACCCTGGCATTCTTTACAATTATTTTGTGAATGAATCACCATGTAATATGTTATTGTGAAATGTTGACAAAAAATGTAAAGTCATACAAACCCACAAGAGACCTTAAGGGAATATACAAGTAGACAAAGAATTCATAGAATAATAACTGTATTGAAATAAGGTAAGTGGAACTGAAACATTTTATTACTTTAGAAACATTTTCAAGATACAACATAGTCACTTCCTTTAAAAATAATTCCGTGAAACCTGATCCCAACTCTCAAGAGACAGAAACAGGCAGATATCTGTGAGTCCTAGACTTGCTTTATCTACACAGTCAGATTCCAGGAGAGCTGGGACTACAGGGAGGTCCTGTATAAAAACACCAAATAATAATGATAATAATAACAATAATAATAATGATTCCATGAAGTATAATTCAGTCTTTAAGTGGTATTACTATTGAAATACTTTGTTTTGTAGAACAAATCGTGTTTATCATGATCAACTTTTGCATGTTCTTTAGCAAGTTTTGTATAATGGCATTTTGATTTGTGTTTTTTTAATTATTGAATTTTTGAATATTTTGTTTTAATAATTTTTTGTGTGTATGAGTGTATTGCCTGCAGGTTTATAAGTTCAACCATGTCATGCAAAGCCTCAGTGGTATCAGATTCCCTGGAACTGGAGTTAACTGAGTGTTGTTAGCTGCCATAGGATTGCTGGGAGTTGAATCTGGGTCCTCCATAAGAGCAGCCAGTGCTCTTAACACTGAGTCATCTCCCCAGCCCCAATTAGTGCTATTTTAATTGATAAATGTGAAAACTTATGGATTCATAGTCAACTGTTCTAACAGAGATTCACTTATACTCTTAAAGTCTAGCATAATGAAATTATAACTAATTTTAATCACTTAGACACATAGGTCATGCATGTTTCTTTAAAAGTATAAAAACAAAACCCAATAAACTGAAAATTGCATGCTTTTACCCAGCAAATGCTCACTTTTCTTTGAAAACTTAAGCAAGTCAGTGTTTTCCAAAAATACTTTTGAGAATTTTATCATATATAGAGGAAGAATAAATTGGCAAAATAGCCTGTCTATAAACAGTCAAAATAAGAGTCTGCAAAGCTTATATATAATAGTTTATAGGACAAAAATACAATTAACACTAAATCTATGGGTTTGAAAAGATAACTTTCTGCATTTATTAGGATTTGTGCATCCATAGCATAACAGGCTGTTAAATTGCTCAGTCTCAGAGACAGTATCTACCATTTGTTCAGATGAGGTAGCTAGACAGAATATTCTAATCTGCATGCTAAAAAGTGAACCATGTCTCTGCTTTAATCTTCTGTATTGGAGGTCTAAACCTCAGCAATAGGCAGCTACTTCAAAAATAAAGATTTCCAATAAAATTTGCTAGGAGTTTCTGAATGAATAACATAAATTCATTGGTATAACATTAAGTTTTATGTTTTATTATATAACATTTTTTCTTTTTTTCCTCCATATTCTTGTAAGGGTACAAAATTTTTATTCTTCCAAAGTTCATTGTTGAAGCATTAATGATGAGATAATTCACAGAGGGAAAGTGTATAATCTTTTGTCATAGTATATTTATTATCAATTAAAATTTTAATGGAGTGGAAATTCCCCCAGATATTATTTTTAAAATTTTGTTAACTTGTTAAGTAGAAGAATATTAACAAAAAAAATTCACTTTAAAGCTGGTGTAGGCATCTTCTTCTGCATATTTTGACAATACTTTAAGTACGCCCTCAAATGTAAATACAGGAAATGTAATTGTAGCATCTTAGAGCATACTGTGTTGTCTCCTATGTGTTACACATGAGTTTTATATTCCATCTTGTAAATTGTTGTGAGCTTCATTCTACAAGTATAAAAGCTAAACCAGTCAAGTAAGCGTCCTGCCTAATTATTTGTAGCTAGTAAGAGGTAGTTTCAATATTTTTAACATGGCACTAAATTTGACTCAGAAGTTTACAAGTACACCCAGCAATTTGTTCTCTGTTTCTGTACATCACAGCGCATTTTTGAAGTGTATTCAAACATACGTTTTTATGGCATTTTAATTGGTCATTCCGTAGATAGAACATAGGATGTTGAACTTTCTAAGCAAGTGGATTTGCCTTATTCAACGGCTATTTATCCACCGTTTTTTTTTTGTTTTGTTTTTGTTTTTTTTGAGAAAAGGTTATGAGGCTAGTCTTGAACCCAATCTCTAGTCTAGAATGTCATTTAACTTAAGACCTTCCAGCCTCAACCTCCCAAGGGAGTGGAGTAAAAAGCTTGCTTGGTGTATGAGTTACTTTCTGTTGCTGTGATCAACACAATGAACAAGGGATCTTATAAAATGAAAAGTTTATTTACCTTACAGTTCAAAAGGGGCAAGAGTCCATCCATGAGGGGGAAGTATGGTGGCAGAGATGGCTAGAGGATTCTCAGAAGCAGAGTACTCACATCTTCAATCAGGCACAGGAAGCAATGAGTAATTGGAGATCTGGCAAGGCTTAAAAATTCTCTAAGGCCACTCCCAGTGACTTGCTTCCTCAGGCGTGGCCACACCTTCCAAGAACTCCCAAAATAGTGCCACCAACTAGGAACAAAATGTCCAAATATTTAGAGCATATGGGGGCGTTCTCATTCAAACCACCACAGTGTTTGAAGTATCGCTGAAGTAACCGTTCTCATCATTTCATAGATATTTAAAAGCTGATAATTTTCCACTGTAAGAACTGAACAAATTTTTAATATTTTCTCACTGTAACACACACGCACACAGACACACACATACACACACACACACTTAGAGTCATATTAACATTGTAAAATCTTCTACTTAACCTACTACCTCATTTGTAAGTGAGGGATATTAATTCCTTAATATTATAAAGAATTGTGGTAACCGTCATAACTACTGACAGCTAAAATTTTATTAATCACCCAAACAGAAACAATTTCCACTGAGCCATAACTCCCTGTTCCTCATTATCATATACCATGATAGTTTGTGATTTTGCTGTACCTATGACTCTATCTTTTCTGCATATTTTATATGAATCAATTTTAATAATGTTTATTTTTTTCATATATTTTAATTTGGCCACATGGAGTTTTCACAATTCATCACGAATATAACAAACACCAGAAATCCATGTACTTCGTGTATCTAAAGTATTTCCTTGTATGTGAAAGCATAATTTATTCCTCTATTAATCTATTTATCAATAAGCCATGTTGGTTTTCCTTTTGGATGTTGTGACTAGTGACAACAGATACTGGCATAAAAGTAGCTGAGTATCTTTTCCTAATTTTTGGTCTGTATAATCTAGTACCTGTGATAAGTTTATCACTTGCTTTTTATTGCAAAATACTGTGAGAAATCCCCCACAAGTTGGTTTTTGATCATGCAGTCTCCAGCTGGTGAAACTAACTGAAGCTTAGGGAACATTTAGAAGGTGGTGTCTGGCTGTGGAAACAAGGTCATCAGGTGGAGGTGGCTGGGCTCTGAAGTTTATACCCAGACAGTTTTCTGATCTGCATTCCACGCTAACCAGGTCCATCATCACCTGAGGAAATTCTTCTGCATGGTCCACTTCAATGTGCTAAGCTGCTCTTATTATGCTTGCCCCACCACAATGGAGTAAAATCTCCCTGAAACAAGAGACAAAGTAAGTTGGTTTTGGGTCATCGTGCAAAAGGTTTGGCATAGCAGCCCAAGCATTCAGTATTTATGCTACTATTAGTGATGTATGAGTGTTCTTCCTTGTATCTTTGCCAATATCCTTTTGGTTTGTTTTTCTTTTTATATCCCTATTGAAGTCCAAACATGACTAATGACATCACATTTTGGTTTTGAATTATATTTTGATGGCTAGTGTCTCCTTCCAGAATATTTGTTTGCCACTTACATAGCTTCTGTGTTGAAATGTCTTTTCCAGTATTTTACCATTTTTAAAACTAGTTATGACTCTTTCAGGTTATTGTGTTACAAAAAGTTTTTTTTTATGTTCTAAATATTAAATGCTTATAAGAGTTGTGCTCTACATTTATTTTCTATCGATGTATAATTTGTGTTCTCATTTAATTGATGATATCCATTACACAAAATTTTTTGGAATGGAGCATATTTTATCTGATGTACTTTGATGGCTAAAAGATCTTTTTGCAACTGAGTACATTTTATCTACATTTTTCTCATGTTACTCATGTTTTTTTCTGAACATATCTTAGGATTCATTGTCATATTCAAAGTCATAAAAATTATTAAGGTTTCTGTGTAGAGTTTCATGTTTTGGGTTATATAGCATTAGTGTTGCTTATTCATTTTTAATATTTTTTTCATTTTTATTTTCGTATTCACCTGCATATGTGTGCATATGTGTGGCATTCATGACTTGGGAGAGTACATGTACTTGTGTGCACATGTAGAGGCTAGAGTGCAATGTCAAGTTCCTGTATCAGTCTCCATCTTATTTCCTGATACAGGGTTTCTCACTAAATCAGGAGATCACAGACTATACTATACTACACTACACTGTCTGATCAGCAAGATCTAGGGATAGTTTTATCTCTCTCTCCAGAAGTAGATCACAAATCATAATGATTTCTTTTGAAAAAAAAAATCTTGCTTTCTTGGATAAGTTAATTCCTATTTTATTATGCTGATTTTGGTGGAGATTTTAATTTTATTTCTTCCCCAGATGGCTTATTATTATTATCAAGAAACATTACTGGTTTATTTTATTAGTTTTCTGTTACTGTGATAAAACATCAAGACCAAGGCAACTTCCAGAAGGAAGATTTTATTGAACTTAACTATTCCAGGGGGATGAGTTCATCCTGAGCAGGGAGGTATGGCAGGGGAGGCTGGAGCAGGAACAAGGTGGCAAAGTTGGCAAGAGGAGAATAAACACGTTTTCAAGCCGTTTCAGGAAGTAAAGATACAAACTGGAAATGGGAAAGGCTATGAATTTTAAAGCCTACCTCCAATGATGTGGTTCTCCCAACAAGGCCATATCTCCCAAACCTCCCAAAACAATGCCACCAGTTAAGGCTGAAGTATTGTAGTACTCAGAGCCTATTGGCCAATTTCTTCATTCAAACCTCTATATTTATGTATATTATTTTTGTCACCTTAATAGTTTTATTGGTGTAAATAAATATATTATATTTATGTGGTAATATTTATTTATATTTTAAAATTTATTTTAAATATACATTCTCCTTATAAGATCTTTATATATGTATATATAATACATTTTGAATATATTTAACATGTCTATTGCTCGTTATATATGCTTTCTCATTTATTCTTTAGGGTATTCAAAATGAAGAAAAATATAAAATAACCACATATTTCTTCCGTTTTTGGCAGATCAGACCTTTTCAGGATCGCTCATTATACTCTTAGCCAAACTTGTATTAAGCCTAGAAGTCAGCCCCAGGTGAAATCTCTTAGGCATGCAGCTTGCCTTGGGCTTGCACATGGCCTTCTAAATTCCACACGTGGATAGGGAAACATTTAAGGGTCCTAATTTCCCAAATAAACTTGCACCAGGTTTTTTTGCTTGGCCCTAGGTATTTACTGTAAACTTCCTTTATTCTTTTTGTTCTAAGTAACTTCCAATCATGAGTTGTTTGCGTTCAAAAATTTTCCTGAATTGCCATATTCAACTTGTCATAATCTCTATAGGATAGGGGTGCACAGCTGCCCATTCTGTTATTGTGTAGACACCATCAATTGCCTTTGGCTGGTTGGTGGTGGTGATGATTAATCTTTTGAGAAGGGAAGATTCCTATGGAATGCGGGTGTATCCATTCATCTGAAAAGTAAAAACAAGAAAGCCAAATAAATGTTTATAGTCATGTTTCTGCTTCCTGGTCAGCAAATATGTGAGGAGTCCTGGTCACATAGTTCTGCTGCCCAGAGCTCTGTCACGCCATCCAGTTATGATGAGCACTGCCTTGTCAATCAAGGAGCCAAAATAAATCCTCTCCACAAGAAATTGCTTCTTATGAGACATTTGGTTTCAGAGAGAAGAATGTAATTGATATAACTTAGTTGGTTTATTTCTTTCCTGGAAATAAGTTGTCATGTATGTGGAAACTCCTAGAGAAGAGATTTGACATGATTACCTATAAGTAAATGTAATATATATTAAAAATGAAAATGGTAATATGGAAGGATGTTGATGATGAGCTTTTACCTGGATGTTAAATCATATATTTTTAAACACATTACAAGGTTTATAAAGATAAGTGAGATTTAATATTTTTTGTTTAATCAAATGAAGAATCTAAAGCAATTATTTCATTATTTCCTCATGGTAGAATTCAGGATAGAATTAAAATTAAATTTCTGCAAAATAAAGTTTTGTAAAAACTCATAAAAAGGTGAAGTGCCATAGTGCCATACCACTCCATTAAAAAGAAATTTGAATATATATATATATATATATATATATATATATATATATATCTCCTTTGTTATAGCCTACAGTGATAGTAAAGATGAGTATGTTATTTACTTACTTTATGATAAGCACCACAGAAAGAAGAATGTCATCAATTCATCACCAACAATTTATTGTGTGGGGAATTAGTTTAATCTGTGGTAAAATGAGGCAAACTATCCTAAGGAAAGCTGAGAGATGACTGCATTCACGTTTTCTCTCATACATGGGTGCTGGCTTGAAACTGTGTGTTATGCCCAAAGGTACATGCAAAAATCAGGAAACCAGTAACAGACCAGTGAGTGGAGGTTGCATTTGGGATCAGGGGTAGTAAATTATACATGAGTTGAATGTACAGAACGTACATACTGAGGCAGAAAGCGGGTAGTGGAGTGATGAGGACACAGAAATGAGGGGCAGAGTGAGGGTAACCAAAATAAAGTGTGTATGAAGAAACCACGTGTGCACCTGTGATCTTGCAAGCATATAATAAAAGGGGTTTACAGAGTGCATGTGATAAGATAGAATGGGGGAGGGGTGCTGTAAGGTTAAGGTTTAAACTGAATGTAAACACTGGTGAGGGATAAGAGGGTAAGGAATGAGTTAATCTTAACTAAGGATGTGTAAAACAGCCTTATAAATCCCCACTAGTTGATTTCATGATTTGTGAAGTTTCTATCACAACTACTAATTCTGTATTCCTATAATTTTTTAATAACACAGCTATAGCAAATATATAGGTAATGGTTGTGGCTATGATCCAACACATATTTTTATTTACAAGTATGTCAATACTCAATCTTTATGGCAATCTTGGAGAGCAGATTTAAATATGCTGCTGAGATGTAGGATGTGTAGGACCTCAGAGATGACTAAGTCAGCAAAATAAATGTCAATCAAATGAGAACTTTAATTCAGGTATAAAAACTCTATGTGATAGGAACTGGAGACATGGTTCAGTGGTTAAGAGCACGTCCTGAGTTCAGTTTCCTGCACCTACATGGTAACAATCATCAGTAACTCTAATTCAGGAGATCTGATGCCCTCTTCTGACTTCCATGGGCACTTCATGACATGGATGCGCTTACAAAGATGCAGACAGTATATTCACACATATAAATTAATATAAAAATAAAAATAAATACATAGATAAATAATCTCAGTGTGATTGATGGCTTATTATTTACATAACACTGAAGGGTCAGAGACAACTATGGAGCACATTGATCAACCAGTCTAGCCTAATCAGTGAGTTTCAGGTTTACTGAGTGACTCTGCCTCAAAAGAAAAGGTAAATTTTCATTCAGTAACCCATGTCTTCTTGGAACAGTGTTATTTGCCCATGTAGGATACATCTGTTCAAACTTTTTTTTTTTTAAATTATGCTTTAATGACTAGAGAAATGACTCAGTCTAAGAACATTGGCTGCGTTTGCAGACGACCAAGGTTCAATTCACATCACCCATATGACAGGTCACAACCTTCTATAAATACAGTTTCAAGCCTCAATCCTCTACAGTCATTGCATGCATTGGGGCATATATATATTGTGTGTATGCAGGCAGGATATATATATATATATATATATATATATATATATATATATATAATCTACACACACAATCAAAACATTCATGCACGTAAAAATACATTAATTGAAAATAAAATTATGCTTTAATTAGTTTGCAATCTGTTATAATAATGGCAAGTCTGTTTATAAGGGTAACCATTTGGATTTGTGGCCTGCTCCCCTGGAGAAAATTTGTGCAAACATAATCAACACCAGGTATGGAAGTCATAACCTCTGGAGGAGAATCTATTGATGCTGCTTGCCTTCTAAATATTTATGTTTATTTCTGTCCTAGTTACTTTTCATTACTATAATAAAAAAAACAATAACCAGAACCAAACTGAGAGGGGATGGGTTTTATTTTATCTTTCATCTCCTAGGTCACAATTCATCACAGATGGAAATCAGGGTAGGAATTCAGGGCAGGAACTTGGAGGGGGGATCTGTAGCACAGACCATGAAAGAATGCTCTTTACTGACTTGCTCCCCTAGTCTGCTCAGCCTGCTTTTTTATACAATACAGGGACACCTGCTCAGGGTAGGCAATACCCACAATGGGCTGAACCCTTCCAGATCAATCAACATTGAAGAAAATGCCCCACAGACATGGCCCTAATCTAATCCAATGGAAGAATTCCTTAATTGAGGGTCCCTCTACACAAGTTGACAACTGAAACTATCCAGTACAATATCTATAGACTTGCAAGGCTTGCAACCTTGGTTGGAGAAACTTCTTATTTCAGTGTGTAGTTGTTAATGCAGTGAGTTTTTTCTGTTCAAAATGCTGAGAATCAATAACCATGAGTGTTCAACCATAGATGGAACATGAACATGGACACACACCTCAGGACTCAGGAAACACCACAGATGAGGCAGAAGTAATGTTAGAATCAGGAAGAGGAGTATTGTGAAAGTCTGTCTCTAAACGTGACAGTACTGTTGACATGACCTCATAGCAGCTGTGATTATCTGCACAAGACAAATGAGTTTAAGGTCAGCAAAAATCCAGCAATGAGAGAAAAAGGATCCCCAACATCCTCTCCATACTTGAAGAGCTAATGACAGTGGATGGCTGCTAAGACAGGAGAGAAACTCCTTTGGGTGTGGGCATTGACAGGTTTCCCATCATCTTTACACAGGAGCATATAGGAATAACTCTCTGGATTTAAGCAGCACCATCTGAATTTAGTGGGTTATAAACAAAAAACAGAGACATGGAGGGACATGAAGTAGGGAAGGAGATGGGAGACAGCAATGTGAGCTGGAAGGAAGGAGAAGGGCGTGGATGCTAACAGGATATATTGTATGTATGTATGAAATTTTCAAAATATAATCAAAAAGAGATGGAGTTCTATGTATAGGCCTCACACACATAATTACTTTTTTAGAAACTAAATGTTTGCTTTGGAAAATAATCCATTTTCAAAATCCAGGGATATATTAATGAGTGGATTCTACAAAGTTGAGGAATGAAGTTTTTATCTTTTTCTCTTTCTTTCTTTCTTTCTTTCTTTCTTTCTTTCTTTCTTTCTTTCTTCTTCTTCTTTCTCTTTTCTTGATAGTGTCTACCTAGTTCCAGCCTGCCAGAAAGTCACTATGTGGCCCTCAAAATTACAGAGATCTGACTTCCTCTATATTTCAGGGCTGGGATTAAATGGCAGATATCACCAAAACTGATGTAGGAATGAAATTTTAATATTCACTGCATTGTAAGAAAGACAATGTGAAGATCCATGCTAAGAAAATTACTTTCTAAATGGAGCTAAAGGGATGGCCAGTAGTTAATAGCGCTTGCTGCTCAATTATCAAGACTGGAGTTCAGATCCCAATAACCATGTAACCATTCTAATATCCTGAAAATGCCTGTAACTCTAGTTCTGTGAGATTGATGTCCTCTTCTGGGTTCCTAGATATAGGCTGTCACTGGTACACACATGAACATAAATCATACAGATACACCCAGCACACCAGTGTTTTCCTTCTTAGAAATACACATTGAAGTGACCAACATGAGGTTTTATGTAAATCCATTCTTTCTTAGACCACAGAAAAGTCATCAGGTGGCTTCTTCTTTTGTAGGTAGTGCTCCTGCTGCTGAGGATGCCAAATTTAAATATTTTAATAGCAAATGAAAAGAGAAAGGGAGTAAGTTGGTAACAATAAACAATGTAATAAGATAAAAGCTGACAGTATGTTTTTACATGAAAAAGTTGTTTTCTGATTTCTTTTTTTTTCCTGTTTTTGTTTTTTGAAATTCAGATGTGCATGTTTTTTTTTTCTACTAGTTCAACCTTTTCTTTATTTATGTGATATGGAATAAGCTGTTCATAAGTTTAAATCAGCTTCAGAAAATCCTTGTTATTGGAATTTCCTTAAAATTAATGTAAATTTAGGATTGAGTATAAATAGATGTAATTGCTTCTCTTGCAGCCATACAGCTGCTGGGCTTCTCAGTGTTCCTTTAGTTTCTTATATTATTCCTGCAATATGTGATGTTCAACAACTCTCTTACATGAGCCAATAATTATGTAAATAAAAAATTAGGTATTTCCAACACTTCAGAAAAGCACTGCCACTTTAATTACTGCATGATATCACAGCCTCTCTGTCTATCCCAGAATAGTTCAGCATCTGTGAACAAATGGAGTAGAGATGCTGAATTTATTGCAAATCTACAGTTACATTGTGACTTGGCAGGTGGTATTTTTAATGGCCTCGAGAGTTAGAGTGAAAAATTAGATGGACCCAGTATTCGATGGCCAGCACATTTACTACTGCAATATGAATAGAGGACAAAAGTTTCTCTAGCTCCAAAGAGTTAATGAGCATCTATATGTGCAAGACACTGTAAAGAGGGCAGATCATTTTATTTCCTTGGAGCTTAGTTTGGTGCCAGAAAAGGAACTTTATGTGCTGAGTTGACTAGTACAATCTTTTAGGTAGGGTACTTTCTGCATACTGTAGAAAAACATCAGACAATTTATTTTCAGGAAGACTTCCAAATACTGCAGCATTAGCAAAGATTGAACAAGAGCTAGTGTGATCTTAAGCAAACCTCCTGTCTTTCTAAAGATGTTTGTGTTGAGAGAAATGATCTTTGAAAGTATTTGCTTAGAAATGTCATGAGCACAGACACAATTACCAGGCATGGTGGTGTTGCCTTGGTAAAACAGCAAATTGCAAGTGAGCAAACCGAGAAAGAGAGATGAGTATGCTGCTTAACTGCCAAAAGAGGACTGCTGAGCTCACATAAGTGGGGGCACTGTGATTTGAACTGAAAGTATACCTTTATGACATTGCCTGTCATAAAACAGAAGCACTAGGTGATGAAAAAGAGAGAACTGAAGGAGATACTTTATAAAGGATCTCATTTGAAATAATCAGAAAGTATATTAATCCCTCAAGTATTTTTTCCTCAAAATTAGCCAGTGAAATATAATCTTAAATGATCTAAAAGTGTGTTTAAGTAAACAAATGGAAAACATCTGCTATAGAATTGCAAAACATAGAATTTACTTTATAATATTTTAGTAGGAGGTTTATGTGTGTCTTTTATTCGGATTTCAAATTTAACTTAGATCTTTGGAACTCATGACATATTTTAATTGGTTATTCTCCTAAAAGAGGATAATAACTAACAAAAAAAGAGCAGAAGTCTTTCCTAGTTAGTGTAAGTTCCCTGATGACAATACAGTCTATTTATACTAGCTGGTTCCTTTTTTATCGAACTTACATTAAATGTGGGAAAACAAACACTGTGTAAGTCAGAACCTATTCAGTAGAGGGTTATTTTTCATCTTGTCACTTTATCAAGAATATTTTAATTTGACTTTTAATTATAATTCCCAAGTTATCCTTTGAGAAAAGAATTAAGACAAGAATAAGTCAGAATGCTTAGAGAAGGTCAATCAGTAAAATGGTGAATGACAGAGCTTACAATAAGAACAAGCAATCCTGACTTACAGGGAGCATTTCATTTTTAAATATCCAGAACAAAACCATTAATCATTATTACACATATTATTTTCCAGTTTCTATATAAAAGTTTTCACTGAGCAGAAGCATTTTATTATTATGAACCTGGCACAGTTACTATTTTAGAAAATTGCAACGCTGTTTTTCTTGTTCTAATTAATGTTCTGTATAAGTCATTCAGCAAAAAAAAAATTAATAATCCATTCTCTGAATACTTCAACATAGTTATTCACAAAATGGAAACTATCATTAAAGCACAATTAGTGAAGGAGAATCAGCTTTAGTGAAACCGTTGTCTGGAATAACCGGTTGAGTAGCTTTTCTTTAGACAGGAATATGTATGTGATTAGCAAAATACTATTAAAGAAGCAATACTGGTATTATAAGAGCTCTGTGCCATCAGGACAGTGAAGATCGGCTTCTTACAGGAGGGAATTAGTACACTAATCCAGATATTTGCTTAGAAATGGAGGAAAACAATTTTCATGACAGGAGTATATTTGTTGTCTTTTTATTTTTGATTATGTGTATAGGTGTATGTCTATGTGGGTATGTGCATTTGGTGTGCCCACAAAGGACAGAAGATGGTTTAGGATCACAAAGAGTTGGAATTCAGGGTACTGTAAACCTTCAGACATGGATGCTGAGAATGGACTTCTCTCTAGCTCCATATACTGTCATTTAAAGGAACATTGTTTAAACAAAATATTTTATCACAAAACAAACACAATCTCTAGAAAATGGATCAAAATATACCACTTAATTCCTTCATTTATTTCTTAGCATTTTCTTTTGAGGGACAGTCCTCACTCTCCCTACAAGGTGTCTTCAATGCTAGTGAAAGATAGAGGAAGTGGTGATTATTGTCCTCAGCTGAATAAGCATATTACCTCTTAATTGCTTTATTCTTTTAGCAAATAATTAAGTTTCAGAGGTGATTAAGATGGTTTAATGGAAGAATATTAATTATTGACCATCTATACCCATTAAATGCCTATTTGAATTAGGTCTCTCTACTAAATGCAAGTCTCAAATTCTTTTTCAAATGAAGTTCTCTTAAAAAACAATGAAAGTGGGTTTTGATATAATAAAATATGCAAATGTTAAATTATATTGTATTAGTTCTTTTTATGTTGCTGTGATAACACACCATGATCAAGGCTGGGTACAGGAGGAAACGTTTATTTAATTTACATTTCCAAAACAACAATAGTCCATCATAGTGAGGAGGCAAAATGGCAGGAGGTTTCCAAAGGAGGAGGGGAACACTCACATTTTCGAAGCAGAGAGTGATTGTAAATCTGACAAGGCATAAGAACTCTCTAAGCCCACACCCAGTGGCGTGTTCCTCCAGCAAGCACATAATTTAGAAGGCAACATCTTCTAAAACCTCCCAAACCAGTGCCACCAACTTGGGACAAAATGTCCAAATATTTGGAGCCCTTGAAGAACATTCTCATTCAAGCACATTCCATTCCTTGGCCCCATAGGCTCATGACCATCTCAAATGAAGAATGCGTTTAGTCTACTTTCAAAAGTACCAATAGTCTTTACCAGTCTCAATACTATTCAAAGGTCCAGAGCCCAAATTTCCTTTTGAGACTAAAGACAATATCTTAAATGTAACCACTTGTAACTTTAAAAGACAAATTGCATGCTTACAACATACAATGGAATTGAATATACATTCTTGTTCTAGATAGATTTAGTTGTCAATTTGAAACACCTGGGTAAAGGGACTCTTAACTGAAGTATTTCCTCTACTGAATTGGCCTTTGGCCATGACTGTGGAGCATTTTCTTAATTGTTGGCTGATGGAGGGTCCATCATGGTGGGCAGTGCCATCCAAGCTGGTATTGTACTGTACAAGAAAACAAGATGAGCACAGGCCAAGTGAGCAAGTCAGCAAGTGGCTATCCTCCACGGTCTATGCTCCAGATTCCTGTCTTGAAATCCTGCCTTGGCTTGCCTTGATGATGCTCATCAACCAAATAAACCCTTTCCTTCCCAAGCTGGTTTTTGTCAGTGTTTTTCTAACAGCAATTAAAAGATAGTAGAACATTCTAAAAGGGAGGAATAGGGAGCATACTAAGGAAATACCGGACAAAAATGATGACCAAAAACCAACAGGGCAAACACCAAATTAAATAGTTTCGTATCATTCTTCTGGACTTTACTTCCAAAAGGCTCAGATGGCTCCAAACTGCATATAACATACATCTCTTTCTTGGGCTGGTACCACTCCCTGTATGCTGATATTCTTAGCAGAGATCTCATGACACTAGTGTCTTCAATGTCTTCTTGGAGTTTCTACTGAAACCAGGATTCTCCTTCACAGCTTCACAAAATGGACTGCCAGGGCCTTTTTTAGGAAGAGATATCTCTGTTGTGCACAGCCTGTCTTCACAGCTCTCTGAAACTATGGAGTAAGAAATAGTAGTCCCTTCACTTTTGCATCTGTCATATCTCTAAATCCAGCACTTCATGAATGACAAGGCCAAGTTTGGCTGCTATTTTGGACTAGACCCTGAAGCTACTGAGTCTTCCCATTGCTTAAGTGCAGATCTTTAGGCCTCTCCTTATTCACAGTAGTCTTCTTATCAAGAAGAACCTCTCTTTCAGCACTTGCCTTGGCTCCAACTTTAATATTCGTGACATTCTTTTTCAATCCAAACTGAGTAGTATTCATTTCTTCTGTTCCATTTTTTTCCTCTTTCACTCTAGATCTGCATAATATTCAACAATAATAGCCACACCACCATTTCCACATTAAGGTGTCTTGAAATTTCCCCCCAAAGTAATTAGTTCATTAATGTTCAACTTAGCCTCAGAAAAGCTCTTAGGCTATGAACAGACTCTTTGCCAAAATATTTCAGTTGCTGCTTAAATCCTTATTTCATTCTGGAACACTGCTGTCAGCACTGCTCTGTTCTAGGCTTCCACTAGAACGGCCCATTAATCTCTGCTTGAAGCACTCAACCACTTTTCTATTTCACACTTCCAAAGTCTTCCACATTCCTCCAAAAAAACCACATGATCAGGTCTGTCATCCTCACACCTCATTCCAGATATCAATTTCTGCAGTTACTTTTCTGTTGCTGTGATAAGACATCATGACCAAGGCAACTTATAGAAGGAAGTGATTATTTAGTTTACAATTCCAAAGGGTAAAGAGTTCATCATTTGCGGAGGGGTCATGGTGGCAGGAAGTGGCTAGAAGAGGATGGTGAGCACTTGATGGACATCTTGAAGCAGAAAGCCATTGGAAATCTGGCAAGGCTTAGTAACTCTCTAAACCTACCTTAGTGATGTGCTTACTCCAGCAAGGCCACACATTATAAGACCTTCCAAAATAGTGCCACCAACTGGGAAGCAAATGTCCAAATAATTAGTCTATGGGGGACATTATCATTCAAATCACTACAGATATCTCTACTAAGATTATGAAGAATGGTTACTTTTCAATTTACTTAAGAACATTTGATGTTTGATGTCTGTATTCATAATTATTAATGTATATTAATGTATGAAAGAGGATTACGTGCTACTAGGCCACCATCCTTGTATTCCACTCTATAATGTCAAAGGAGAATTCAGATAAATTAATTAAAATGTTTAATTTACACTGTTTATGTCTGGAATGTAGTCATCATAGGGACACTAATAAATTTGGCAGGATGACTTGAAAATTAATTATTCAATGAAACAGCATAGTTGGGGATGGAGATAAGTTACACAGGAAGCCTGGAATGAAATTAATATCTGCAACTAACATCTTGAAATTTTGCAACAGTCTCATAGACATAGAAATATTTTCCAAGAGACCACTTTAGGAGTAATGTAAGGTTTTTGTGGGAAATCTCTATTTTTTTTTCCATTTTATTGAAAGGATGTCAAAAATACTGTCAAACAGTGGGATTTTCATGACAAATATAGAGATGTTTGCCCTTACTTTCTTTACCTTAAATCCTACTTTCTTTTTTTTGGAATTTGTTTAAGTGTGTGTGTAGGTAGGGCCATGTGAGTTCCATGTATAAATGTGGAAGTCATAGGAGAGCTTAAGAAGCTAGTTCTTGCTTTCCACAAAGCACGGTCTGAGATGAAACTCATGTCATGACTTGGTAGCAAGGGTCCTTTACCCACTGAACCATCTTGCTGACCTTTATGCCCTAGTTATTTTTTAGTAGTAAGTTGTAATCTGTTTGTGGTGTGTGTGTTATGTGTTCACATCACATGCAGGTACATGGGGAAGCAAGAGGTTAATGTACCTAAGGAGTCCTCTCCAATAGACAAGGTCTCTCATTGGCCAGAGACTCACTGATTCTGCCGTCCTAGCTGGCTAGCAAGCTCCAGGGACGTGGTGATGGCATTAAAGAGGTACACCACAATACCTGCTATTTTTGCATAGGTTCCGGGATATCCAAACTGGAGTCTTCACTAGTGCCACAGGCAATTTAGTCACTGAGCCTTCTCTCAGTCCCACTTTTAGCGTATTTTAAAGGGAAAGGAAGTTCTCTTATCTTAAAAATGAGTAAAAAAAAATGGATATACTGAGGAACAGAAGCTAGGATCAAATTACTCTATCAGAACCCATTTCACTCCAAAGTCACAATCATTTAAAGAGATTGTATCTTTAGTGATGATGCCAACTAGATTGTTTTGTTTTCTCAGGCAATTTCTTGGTCACATAAGGAATAATGACAGGAGAGCCAGGCACGGTGGCGCACATGCTTAATTCCAGCACTCAGGAAGCAGAAGCAGAAGCAGGCAGATCTCTGTGAAATAAAGACAAGTCTAATCTGTATAGTGAGTTCCAGATTGCTACAAGGAGAATCTGTTTCAAAAATAAAATAAAATAAAATATGTATATTTTAAATTACAATATGAGAAATTTGTAGTTTCTGCATACAGCCAAGGTTTATTGAAGTAAAAGTAACACTCCACAGAGCAAAGAGACAGATTTCTCGCATGTGGAGGACGTCCACAGCTGGTACACAGTCTACCCACTAGGAGAATCTGGCTCTTACCTTTTACAGGGTAAATGTTGAATCCATGTTCCTGGTTGGTTTACTCATGAAAAAAGGAACCTGATAGCTTAAAGCAAGGGAAGGACGTTTAAAAGTCCCACCAGAAGGAACTCAGAGTGAAATTCACAAACCACAGAAGGTAAATTTTAGAACTAATTATTTGCTAAAGGATGGTTAAGACACAGACAGATTTCAGAGCTCCTTCACAGCATGAGTGTTCCCTGGGAGTGAGAATCCATCAAGCCTCATTGTTTGAGTTTTAATTGGGCTTTACTGAAGAAGAGGGAGAAATAAACTGGTCTGTGCAGTTCCCATTCCAGTAGGCCAGGTTCTGGTCTGCAGCATGGCCTCAAGGTACAGGATATGCCTTTAGCAAAAAGACATAAGGTAAAACAAGACAAAAGAAAGAAACAAATAAACAACAACAACAACAATAAAACAGATCCTCTTCCTGCTACCCTAGCTGGCTATGGTGGAGTCAGAAACACTTGTGGCTTAGATAGTTCTGGAATCTTTGGACTCAGGCAAGGACAAATGTACTGGCAGGTAGACAGGCCATCTCCAGCTCTCAGCCAAGAAAGAAACTGGTCACTTTTCCTTCAGAGTCTTTTTACCCTAACCTGACTAAGCAATTTCTAACTCCTGTTCTCATCAATTTTATATTATTAATTTGTTTGCTACCTCATAAAAAATTTAAAAATAATTTTAGTTCTGTTTTTATTTACCTTGCTTTATTTTCAATGGCTCCTTACACTTAAGAGATAAAAATATTCTTTCTCTTTGAAAACATCTTTCATTCTGGCCTTGGTAATTTTATCCCACCTTTTTTTTCTACCTCGTTTACTATGTCCAGCTGAATGCTGTGTGTCTTAAAAGGACCATACATTTATAATTACATCTTACATTTCCTTGTTTGCTTTTCTTCTGTGTTCTGAGAAATATTTATTCTCTGTATTATAAGACACATTGTTGCTCTTAGACATTACATGGTTTCACATGTTTTTTAAGTCTGATGTTGCTTGTTGATTTGGTATATTGCCTTTTGTTCTTCATTTTTCTCATTTTTCCCAGTAGGGATTAATTTTATTCTTTGTTTTTAAATTTTTTTATTGATCTTTTATATATTTCATACAACAGTCCTTAATCAAATTTACATCCCCTCCCTCATCCATGCCCAGACTGCCACAGATCTTATGTATTATGCCATACAAGGTAAGTCCTATCCAATCAAGTATAAATTCATCCACTGGAGTCTGGTCAGCTTATGTAGAGATTGCAAGTCATACTTCCCCTCTTCCAGTAGTAATCAGTCTCCAATAGTTCTCACTATAGGGACAGCCAGCCACCAATTTCTTTTGCTCCACTCTGGTCCCTTATGTAATTGAGCTGCCATCATTGCCACAAGTTCACCTATGCAAGCTTCCAGTGACATGAAAGCCTCTGCTTCCCTGAGTTAATGAACCAGTTCTGGTTCTTACAATCTTTCCACCCCCTGTTCCACAATGGTCCTTGACCTATATGAGTGGGTGAGGTTTAATAATAGGAGTCCAAACCAGGAATAATATTCTGAATTCTATTATTTGTTAAAACGTGGCAAGTTGTAGCCTTCCGGATAAGGAAGTTTCACTGCTGAGAGTTGAGGGATGTATTGTTTCCTCTCTACCCTTGTTCCACTATGTTCCCTGAGACTTAAGTGTAGAGATTCAACCGTAGGTATGTCACCTAGGACTGGGCATCTCTCAGATAAATATTCTCTGTGTATGACCAATTGTGGGACTATACAGTAGTCTCTATCTGTTGCAAAAGAAGCTTCTTTGATGAGTGGTATACTGTATGCTAGTCTATAAATAAAAGGACCCATATTTAGCATATGCTAAATAATTTTATTTGTCTAGAGATATACCAGAGATAGGGTTTTTTCTAAGACCTATGTCTTTCCAACCACGTGTATTTGCCTGAGGTTACAGTGCCACCCATGAGTTCACTCCATTGAGAAGGCTGTAAGTCCAGTTACAGAGATGTTGATTGCCCCCAGATGACAGTGCCAATATTGTATCAATAGAGGTAGTGTGTTGTCATGGTTTTCAGGCTTGAGGACTAGGTTGAACCATTGATTGATTTTCCTCCTTTAGCAGTTTACATATTTTTGTCTAGGATGATGGGAGTCCAGTTTAGTTTTCTTACAGGAGTTTCCTTCCTATGCATATCTTAAGTTGTTCATTGCTGCTTTTGATAGAAACTTGATTGCATTTCTTCATTGTATTAGTGGGTCTTAATTCCAGTTAGCATTTTAACAAAATAAGAAAGAAGGCTGAGTTTTGTATGCATTTGGCACATCTGGATTACTATTATAAGATCAAGATCCCTGAGAAGGACCATTCAGTCTTCAGATGTTCCAAATCAGCCAAATTTATTAACTGGCCAGTGACTGCACTCTCTAGGTTGGGGTCTAAGAGCACAGTGCTGACTCAGAGGAGAACAAGGCTTATAAAGCATCCTTATAGACCTGGAGATTATACAAGACTACACAGGCATGATATATTTGTTCAACAGTAGGCATGATGTATTTGTTCCCGAAGCAGACAGGCAAGTAGCTACAAGCATTTAGCAAGTAAATATTAAACAAGTGGTTACAAAAGCTATAAGACATTAACTGAGACCTTCCAGATACTGTGAAGGTATTTTTCTGTGGTTAATTCTATCTGGAACAGCCTTGTGGTTAAACTTTTCATAAAACTGCCTGCAAGAATCAGGGAGAACTCATCAAGTTAGTGTTCTTATACAGAATGGAAGAACTCAGGAAGAAACTGATCGATTTCTCATTTAGAGCAAGAGAGTTTTTCTCCAAAAACAGACATGTGAAACTCTTTTCACAATTTAGAATAAGGAAGTTACTATTTTAGGGAAAATGTGTTTCAAAATAGTTACTGCTTACATCTGTAATCCCAGCACTAGGGATATCTCACCAAAGGGATCCCAGAGTTCAAAGCCACTCTGAGCTACCCAGCAAGACTCTTGTCAAAAATCAAAAACAAAACAAAAAGTCATTTACTTGTTTTTCGCAAAGATATTCATTTAAGTTTAGTGATCATTCTTGAAATCATTTTTGGTGTAAATGCTTAAATTAGATATTTAATAATTGCCTTATTTTCTGGACCACCGTTTTTATGCCATTACTCTAAGTATAATACATACAGAGACCACTGCTTTCTGATATTTTCATCAAGTATTTCATTAATTATCATACAGAGATTAGGCTGAAGGGAGTGGACTTTAAAGATATTAAGTAAATCTTCCATATCTCCTCACTCAGATGGCTCAGCATGTGATAGAACTTGCCACACAAGCCTGAGGGCCTGATTCTAGTTCACAGTGCTCACAATGGAGAGACAGCTGTATGCTGACCTTCATGCATGCATTGGCCTTGCAGCACCTGAACCCTGAACCTGCACTGGGCACCGCCTCCCCCCCATAGTACACACACACACACACACACACACACACACACACACACACACTTTACTCAAAATAATTTTTTTTTATAAAAAAATTCACCAGATTCCCTTCTTCACTCTGGAAGCAGGGGGTGGTAGATCTCTGTGACATTAAGGCCAACCTGGTCTACATACAGAGTAAGTTCCAGGTCAGCTGAGACTCCAGGGAGACCCTGTCTCAAAACATAAGCCAAACAAAATAATTTTCCTAGAACCTCAAAAATTGGTTTTGAACAGGAGAGTAAAGAACAAGGGTCCAAAACTGAACTTTTTTTTTAATTTATTTTTTTTTCTTAGCATTGCTTTCTTTATCAAAATAACATTACACTGACAAACTTTGAATAGGTTGGACAGTTTGGAAAGGGAGTCAAGGACAAACACACATTAGAGCGACAATGACAAATTTCACATTATTGTTAAAACTTGGTAGTACAATTTTGTCAGTAAATAATATTTAAAAATTATACATAAAAAATTGCAAAATTAAATTCTAAAATACAATTACATACTATTATTTTAATCTAAAATACAATTACATACTATTATTTTGAAAAATATATCAATTTAGTTACAGTACTTTATATTACTTATTTTTTCTTACTTCACAGACTGAGATTTTTATTTCGAGACATTTAATTAATATTCAGAAATACCACTCCCTGGGAACTGGAGCAATAGCCCTCACCGCCAGCTCTTCCCCATGAGCTGGGTCTCAGGCCCCTCAGGTGAACTGGAGGTGTGATCCCTTCCCATACTGTAGTCTCTGTGGAACTGTGTTCTCATTCTGGGAGCCAAATCAGTGATCCTCTGGCTGGAGCCAATGGTGTGGTTTCCTCCTCGTAACTGAAGGTATGCTCTCCTCCTGTGATCTGGGACTGTGGACACTTCCTGTGAACTGAAGCCAAGGTACTCTACCATGAATAAACATTTTCTCACCAGTTTATCTCATCATCTATCCACCTTGGAAACTCTTCTGAACCCACTTTTCTTTAATGGTTTGCACACTTATTTATGCATTATGTTCTTCATTCAAACTTCTTTCTTAATATATTAGTGTGAAGATTTTATTTTTGAGTTCATTAGAAGAAAAGATTTTATTTAAAAAATAAAAAAAAGTAACCAGACCCTTTTTTGAAAATAACAGCTTATGTGAGAAATTTGGTAAGATTTTATTTCACTTGACAATTATTGTTTTTCTGCTGAGACAAAATATTACCATAAGAATTTTGTTTCAAATGTTTTAAACAATAAAAATCCTTGATGGTTTAGGGTCCTGGTCAGGAGTATTTACTCTAAATGTAATATCCTACATTTATATGAAGAAATTTCCTGATTAAAATCTGATTGGAGATCATGTCATCATTATACACGGTATCCCACTCTAAGTCTTTCTTAGTAGCCTCCATTTTTTCAAGATTGTTTCACTTTATAGAACTGACATATCCATTCAGGAATATGAGTCAGGTTTCAGCCAACAAAGAGTAGTGAAGAACAACACTCCAGGCATTAGCCACAGGGGATAATTTCAATCTTACAACTGTTCAATGTTTATCAAAAGCTCAGTTCAAAGAAACAATATTTGTGGGGTATTGCCTGAAGGATGTAAAAATTCACTTCCTCCTCTGATTTCTGTGAAATATACCTCTAGTTTTTCCTGAAATTTCAATATGTTACATATGATTATTTGTGTGGTGGATATCCTCTGACCAAGTAAAATTTTCATGACAAATCATCAGTCTATTTGGAGAAACATTCTAACAATTAGTTTAGAGAAGACTGTCCTATTTTCCATAAAGATTAGGTTTGTTTCATTATTAGCTGCCCAATTTCAGTTTATGGAACCAGAAATATGACTCAGCATTTAAGAGCACTGCTGCCCTTGTAGAGGACCGAGGTTTGATTCCAGCACCCACACAGCTGCTGACAATGCTCTCCAGTGCTAGTTCCAGGGAGTCCGACGTCCTCTTCTGACTTCTGTATTACATGACTTACATACACTGCAGGTAATACACTCACACATAAAATAAAGGTAGTAGATAAAATATTTTTAAAAACTACAGTTCACATTTTGCTTTACTTTTTCAAGGCCATGAATAATTATCTGCTTTTTACAATGCAATAGTAATAAGTTGGGTATCCAACGAAGAAAGTTAGGTATTTTAGTATGCTAATGTCAACCTTGCTATTATTTTAAAATTTTTTGGAGTAGTCATTTATATTATCTTGATCTAACTTGTAAGGTCTGATATGATATCTGTTCTGAAACAATTTCCTCTGAGAGTAAACCTGAGATCCTTGAGGGAAGCTCATTAAGACAAGATGTTCTTACACTTCCCTATCTGGGGTGAGTAGATATTTGCTCATGACTCCCCAGGAATACGGTCCCACAAAACATCTTTAAAAGTTCTAAGACAGGCTGAGGATCATGGTGCATATCTTCAAGCCCCAGCATTCCAGAGGCAAAGGCAGACAGATTTCTGTGAGATGGAGAATATTCTTAAACACATTGTATATTTTTTATTATTTATTTTCTGTGTATGAGTGTTTTGCCTTCATGTGTATGTGACTACCTATATCATGCAGTGACCCTGGAGTCCAGAAAGGGCTCCTACATTCCCTTCCCTGAAACTTAAATTACTAACTGTTGTTAGCAAAAATGTGGTTGCAGGCAACAGAATGTGGGTCCTTGCAAGGGCAGACAGTGCTTGTAACTGAGCTATTTGAGAGAATTTTGAAACCACGCATTTACACTGATTAAGAGAATATCAGATAGGCAGGATTTATGAAGATCGCCTTCTAAAGTAAGTTGCAGTGGGACTATGGGAAAAACCACATGTGCATTTCTTTAAAACTCTCATGTATTTGTTGATATCAAATTACTTACATTATTTCAATAATACTACTACTATGAAAAAAATTTTGTTCAGCAGATAGTCTTGCAAACGAGCTTATTATGTTCATTAAATTAATTAGACTAAAATAATACATATGATCCAGGTATAGCTTAACTTTCTGCTACGTATATTATGAGTAAATTCATTTTTACTCTTTACTATTTAAGTAGACTTTAAAATAAATTCATAATATTAAATGGGTTTGATTTTTAAGACAATAAGAGATATCGCAACACTGTTCAAGGTTATAACTAATATATGCATATATAATGTACTAGCTGTCCATTTATATTCTTAGCAGATTTATTTCTCACTTTCCTAGAATGAATAAAGCAATACATCCAAACTCTTATCTTCCTGCTGAATTCTCTAACCACAGAGCAAGAGAAAGTAGAAAATAAGCCACATTCCAAAACTGGGGCCTTAATATATCTTCCTCAAATTTAGAAAACTAGTCTTTTGTGAATAATTCAATTTTAATATAATTTTATGTATATTTGCTAAACATGCTTAATATTAAAGCCACTTATTGAATACTGTTCACATTCACTGATGTATATGATTTTATTAAGCATTACACACATTTTTCTAGTACTGTTTAGATGTGGAAAATCTGCATCTTGAATCTGACAGTAAGGCAAAGAAAGGAAAAAGAGCCAAGAATTCTACTCTCATATATTCAGATTATATGCTTTAAAGAATTGAAGAAACATGCCAACTGACTTTTTTAGCTTTGCTTTGAATATATGACTTTATTAATATTTATAAGCTGGATTAGTTCTCTTTTTCTAATAAAAATGTGAAACAACTCTGAAAACCCACATTGAACCAAACCTTCCACAATATTTCTTTCTATGACTGAGAAAATGTTGAAATGTAATGGCTTGGAACATAAACATGTATATGAATTGTATACATTTTCTCTTCATATTATTATTGAATTAAGTAAAATTATGCAGAAAACAATGTAGATATATGTAGAATCTCACATCGACTAAATTCTTAACTGTTTATAAACCCTGTTGCTTTTCTTCTTTGAAGATATGTAATATATTTTGACAACACAAGTTCTTAAATCATTATAATCATAGGAAGAAGTAAGCAGTACACAAATATTCAGTGAGATGTGTAAAATCAAAGATCACTCTAAATAAAAATAAGGACTACATATACTCTATAATCACACTCTGTATCTGTGATGCACGCTGTTATAATAATTTAAATTGTATCTAAATTGTACATAAAGATAGAGTGTGATATTTGAGAATCACTTCACCAATCAATATTTTTTTAATGTCACAATGTTACAAACATCTACAGGCAGGGTGCAAGAGCCTTATACTAAAGATACAAACTGTATTATACAAATTGCATCATTGTAAATTGACACTGGCGTCAAAAGACACTGCACTATCTCTACATATGTGTCTTGGAATTGAGACATCTTCATATTTATAAAGAATAACATTTCATTTTTTTATTCAACTTACTTTGTTAGAACAACAATAAAAAAGAAATCTATATAGTATAATAAAATCCTAAAATTCAGTCAGAAAAATGAGCCAGAAACAATAGTTAGAATAAGATGTTGGAGAAGCAGTAACACTTTGAAATGGATTAAAATATTTTGGAGAAAATGACATTAATATTATTGAATGCTTTTTATTAATGTTCCTGATACTATCTCTAATTCAGAACTACCAGTGGACTGAATTAAAATTGGAATTCTCCCTCATCTACAATTGAAAACAGATTCAAAAAATTTAGATTACATTTATCTAACATACACTGCAATTTGACATGTCCTTGATTAATTTTTATTCTCTAATCATCAGAGAAGTTAATGGAAGGAATTCTGCCAAAAGTGAATGCTCCTAATACAAAAATCACTAAATTATGGCATTCTGATTGAGATAATATGAAGCATATTGGATATTAATCAAGTATAAATGATTTTACCTTTTTATTGAATTTTTAAGTTCACAAGAACGCTTCAAATAACTCATTTCTTTTCTTTCACTAGGAAAATAACATTTTAAAGAATGTTAATGAAATTGGCAACTTATGCTGTCATATTTAATATTTTGGATAATTTTGAACCTGCTTAGTAACCTCTTATTTCTGACAAAATTGCTGGATCAGTTGCCAGCGTACTTCATAAAATAATAAAATATAGATGGGGTAATATTTAAGTATCTGTGTCTATTACAGAGAATTGCCTTCTGGAGTCATGCATTATTAAAAGTTTCTAACAAGTTATAATGGATGTAAGATAATAGAATATCATGTATAATGAGTGATTTAAAAGATCATCTAACTCTACTTGTCACTGGTTTAAAATGAAGATAATAGCAAAGTACAAAAATATTAGGTTTAAAGTTTCGTATATACCATGGCTGTTAAAAGTTTTCTTTAAGTGTTTTATTCAGGTGTATGAAATGAATGGCTTTCTAAAAATAATTTCAGGCACACAATATGCCTTAATATTACTCAGGAATCAGCTTAGTATATTTACTTTAATATATGGATATAATAAAGTCTGTTCTACTTCATAAGTGTATGACAGTGATTTTTTTTTAGGTTTGAACTATTTCAAAAAAAACTCTCCTGAAGTAAAATAATCCGATTGTCTTCAATTCTGATTACTGAAAGGAACTATGAATATTATTGGCATATAATAAAATAACATAGCATCTCAGTATAGCACAAAACTTCATATTCACTTAAGACTTTTATAAAAGAAAACCCAAGAGAATAGAAGAAATGTAGTATATTATGCTTAAGAGATATGTCTACAGTTATGTATTTTAACAGGTTTAACAGAAGTATAATTAATAGCAATGTGTACTTGCTCAAATTTGATGAATTTGAACATAGACATATATCCATAAAAGAGTTGTTACATTCAAAGTACTTGAAATTCATATGTCCAAATGTTCTTCGTCCCTTTTCTGTATGAATGTTAAGGCTACTTAATGTGATATCTATCTCAAGTTTTTTAAGTGTTTAATACAGAATTGTTAACTACAGGGACTATGGAGTGTTTGAAATAAAATTAATTCGTATTACATAAATGTAACTTCATACTCAATTACACAAGTCTGTTTTTTCTCTATGATGGCCCTTAGCAACCCCAGCTCCTTTCTAGGGCTTGGTGAATTTATCTATTTAAAGTACTTCTTATCTCTTATTGGGTGTCTTACTGAGCTATTTGAACTGTTATTGTTTTGATACCTCTCCAGTTTATTTAATTTTAAGGTTTTCTTTTGCTTCTTGCCCATTAAACTAAATCAACATCATGTGTTCATAAATATATAAAAATAACGGTGCCCTTGTAGAAATGTAAAATAGTGTCTTTTCTGGAAAATGGGGAGGAATTTGCAAAAAAAAAATTATAGTTAAAAAGGAGAACTACCATGTAACCCAATTCACTCATTCTAGCTTATATGCACAAAAATTAGCTTCAAAATCACAGAGACATCTGCACTCCCCTCTTATGATAACACTGTTCCTATGGTCCAGATACATAACCCACTGGAGCACTAAAATTGCCTACTGGCATATGAACATATAAAGTAGTACAGATACTTAGTGGAATATTATCCAGCACTGAAAAGAAGAAAACCTTGCCTCTTAGGATCAAGAAGATAAATAAAAATCATTTTGGCATCATAAATTAAAAATTATGTTAAAATGTCCATGTGTCTGAATCAAGTGCTTGATTTACATAAGAATAAGAATACATTCTATTGTTCAGAGACACTGTGAACTGCCTTTCATTTATGTTGACTGCTTTTAAAGTAATTTTATAAAATCACTTGAATTGAGCTTATTTCTTCTAAAAATCTCAAACTGTAGACTGATGTCAGAAAATGCCTAAAGGTCCAAAAAAGTCAAATATTAGATATGAACAATCAGAATCTGCATTTTTACAGGATTGCAAGATGACTCCTAGAACCATTAAAATCAGAGAAGCACTGGTATTGAGAAACTTAAAAGAAAAATTGATTAAAATAGGTATCTTCTCCCCCAACCTAGTATTGCACAGTTTCCACATATTTTTATGTCCCAAAGTCACGTTATATATGTAAGTTCCAATGTTAATCTCGGAATGCTGAATAAAAGAGAGCATTATTTCTTGGCATTAATTCCTATATCAATAAGATAAGATGCTGAGTCTTATTTTCTGTCTGCAGTAGGTACTGAATTTTTTTTCATGTAAAAAATTTCTACAGGTTCTATGCTGGCCTTCATAGGCAAATCTTATTTATTTCCAAAATCTGTAAGATATTTGGAATCAACTGCATTTTATTTCATAGCAGACATGGAGGGTACTTGTTAACAATTCCAATGATGCCATATTAAGATATAGATTATCCTCAAGGATGGTCTGAGCAGTACAGAGCAAACCTTTGTGGTCAGTTCCTGACCACAAAGTTACGTGCTTGTATTCATTTGGAGGAATGCCTATGAGGGGGTCTTTCATAGGAAAGAGAAATATGTTGGTCTAGATGTACTTACCACATAACCAGACTATTCCTTTATTAACAAAAAGTTAAAATATTAAATAAAAATGTTGTTTTGGTTAAATATAGATGAGGAACTAGGAATAGATTCATGCATTCACATGTTTTAAAAATATTTTATTGAAATTTTGTGCATTTTATACAATACATGTTAAGAAAATTTATATGCCCTCTCTTATCTGTACTTCCCTATGCCCCCATACACCAGATTTCATTCATTCTGTCATATATGTTAAGTCTTTTCTGGTCAAGCATTTGTACCAAGATGGTCTTTGATAAAAATTCATTCACTGGAACCTAGACAGCCTAGATTTCCCTTAAAGAATATCTACTCTCCTTTATCCAGCAGTAATAACTTGCCAATGGTTTCTAGGTTAGAGTTGGGGCCTACTGCCCATTTCCCTAATCCTATGCTGAGTTTTGACTGATTGAGTCAACTTGGGTCCTGTGCAAGCTGTCACCATCATTGCAAGTTCATTTGAACAAGTTCTCAGTGGCCTGAAAGTCTCTATCTCCTTATGTTTATATACCAACCCTAGGTCTTACAATCTTTCCACTTCCCCCTCTGAAATGATCTCTGAACATTATAAAGTTTAATATAGGACTGCTATCCAGAGACACACACTTTCCACACTCTTGTACTCTAAAATTTAGCAAGTTGTGGCCTTCTGTGTGTAATGCACTGTGTTGTTTGAGGAAGCTTTGCTGGTGAGAGTTGAGGGATGTATTAGTGTTCTCCCCACCCCTGTTCTGCTAAATTCTATGAACATTAGGTGTAGAGGTTCCACTGCAGATGTGTCATTTAGGGATGGGCATCCCTCAGATACATTCTCTGTGTGTGATTAGTTGTGAAACTCTGAAGTAGCCTACACTTGTTGCAAAAAGAAATTTATTTGATTAATAGTGTACAGCATTGTACTTGTTGGAGAATATAAGCATCCATTCAGTAAGAAATTTCATTTGTCTAGAGATATGACAAAGATAGGGCTTTCTCTATGATCTATGACCTCTCCAGCCAGGTGTACACGGCTGTATTTACAGTGTCACCCTTGATTTCCTTTTGTTGAGAGTGCTTTAAGTCTAATAGTTGCTGATTTTGCCATTGATAAAAGTACCACTGCTACATCAATAGAGATAGTTTGCAGTGCCAGTCATTGTAGTTATTAAGCTTTAGAGCTGAGTTGAACCATTGATTGATTTTCTCCTTTAGCAATTTACAAAGTATCCTACAGAACTAAGAGAGCTAGTCTCCATAGGTAAGGCTGCCAGATTGGTTCCAGCTCCCTTGTTCTAAGTCTTGTGTCCAGAATATTTTTCAACAATATTGTCTCACATTCTAGTTCTGGGAGGGAATCAAAGGGTATGACCAACAGCCTGTGTTATTTTGGGAATCTGTTCCACTACCCTGACCAACAACTTGAGGGGAAGCTTCTCCTGTATGGCACTGTGTTTCTTGTAATATAGCCTTCATGTATACACATGCACTTGTGTTCAGATATTGCATGTGTATTTTTCACGAGGTTTTATTAGTTAATACATTTCCTTCTGGCTTTTTACACCATGTAAGCTTTATTTATCCCTCTGTCTCTCTGTCCCTGTCTAACCACATTCCTCCTTCCTCAGTTTAACTGTCTCCATTTCCCTTTGGTAAGACCTGTCTCCCATTATACCTGCTCTCATGAGTTCCTTCTTCCCCTTTACACGTTACATCTAAGATTCACAGAACATAGTGGAGCAAGGGGTAGAGAGAAACTATGTATCTCTCAAGTCTCATCAAAGAAAGTTCCCTCATACATCAGAGGGCAATGAACCTGGGTCCCAGGGACCATTGTGTAAAAGAGGGTGGAATGCTTGTTACAGCCAGGGAAGAAGGTGCATGACCAAATAAAGTCTTAGAGGCTCACGGAATCTTGCTCATGGGAACAATGGTGACAGCATGCACAAGACCCATTGAAACTTAGTCAGACAAAACCCCAGCATAGAAGTATGGATATAGACAGCAGTCTCCAGTCTTAGACCAAAATCTATTGGGAAACTGATTACTGTTGGATGAAGAGCAGCTAATCTTCTTTAAGGGAGTGACTCTAGTTAGAATTACTAGATCCCAGTGGATAAACTTACACTGAGGAACGTCAGGAGACGCTAACACAGTTCAATTTGTCTTAACATAAATGAAATAACTCATGAATTCCTTTGGGTTTGCTATAAGATGGTGTCAATGGGGGAAAGGTTGTAAAGATGATTAAGATGCTTTGAAATACACAAAAATTCAATAAAAATATTCAAAAAGGACACATATTATAAACATGCATTAACAAGTAAAGACTATGTTTAGAAACAGACAAGGTAGAAACATGTGACTGGTTTTCTGGGTAATAATGTTAATAATGCCAAATGTATAAACAATGTACACTGTTTTTAAAATAAAAAGTACAAAGGTACATAAAAAGAGCAGGAACTAACATAGATATACATGTATCTCTATAGTAGTATCTCTATGCCACAGAGAGTTAAATCAGGATCATATGGTAGAAGAATGAAATTGAATCCTTTCCTTCACCCTGCACAAAAGTCAACTCCATATGGATGAAAGACCTCAACATCAAACCTGAAACTCTGAAACATCTAGAAAAAAAAAAAACAGAGGTGGTGACATATAAGATACAGGTGAAGGGAAAGACTCTAAATCAGACAACAATTGCTCAGAAATTACAGTCAACAATGAATAAGTGGGATCTCATTAATCAACATAACTTCTGTACAGTAAAAGAAATAACCAAGGAAGAGTAGGGGAAACCCATTGAGTGGGAGAAAATCTTCACCTGATACACATCTCAGAGAGGATTAATACCAAAAATATATAAAGGACTCATTAAAACAAAGAAGCACAAAAATAAATGAACCAATAAGAAAATGGGCTAAGGTCTTGAACAGAGTTCTCAAATGAAGAAATAAAAAATGGGTAAGAAACACCGGTAAAAAGTGCTCAACACCCTTTGCTAATTAAAGAAATGCAGATCAAAACCAGTTTAAGATTGTGTCTTACCCCAGTCCCAGTTGGACTGGCTCAAATGAAGAGAACAAAAGAAACAAAATGTTGGTGAGGATGTGGAGAAAGGGGAACCCTCATTTACTGCGTGAGGAATGCAAACTTGTGGAGCCACTATGAAAGCAATGTGGAGAACTCCTTAAGAACTAAAAACGGATTCACTATAAAATGCAAAATTTTAAGCAGTCACAAACACCTTGCTCATGTGTATATAAGAATATCAATGATAAATGGATATATATACATTATAAACATATTATACACACACACACACACACACACACACACACACACAAAACTCTGGGAGGAGACAGAAATGCAGAAATGGATGCCAAGTTTTGTTTGTTTGTTTTCCATATCATATTCCCCTTGAAAGTAATTCTGATACCCAATCATGGAGTCTACAGACTTGTTTTTCTGCTGCAAATGCTATTACTTTTCCTCTAAAACTAGAATTCTTTATTGCTTCCTTCAATATAGACATTTTCAGTGACCTGCCAACTGATTTTGTAATCAAACTCAGTTAGGTGCTTTTCATGAATAGTGGCAGTAATAATGGCAATGAGTTAACATTTATGGAGAACTAATATTGTGTGCCAGCAAATGTGCTATGAATTAATACATATAAATCTCTTACAATTCTGCCAAACACATGGTTAGCTGTTAGTTAGTTTTAGCTGCTACTATTGCTATTACTGTTTATTCTTCTACTCTTATTGCTATTATTTGTTCTTCAGTATAACTCTGTGAAATAGATGTTATCTTGTCAGTATTTTAAGTATAAAATAACCAAGATTCTGAAAAGTTTAAAAAAAAAAGATCACACAAGAGCAAAATTTTCCTGCTGGATTTTCATCCTCCAGAGACCAAATTTTTAAATATGCATTACATTGTATGAAAACCTAATGCTAATATTTTCTCTAATGAAGTTCACATCTGAGTCAATGAAAATGTTGAACTCAAATTATAAAAGTAGTCATATAAGTTCTGAAGGAGTTTTTATCTTCTTCTGTCACTAAGAACTGTCATTTGTCCAGATCAAATGGATTCCTTTGGCATTAAAAAATCAATACAATCTTCATAAAAGCAAAGCTCTCTTTTAAGTAATGACTACAGTGTAATATCAAAGGCTTAAATTGCAGTATTTCTCTTACCCCGCATGATAGCGTTTCTACCAAAAATATTACCCACATTCTTTCATCTTCTATTGTTCAGAATAACCTAATGTCATTAACGAAGTTTCTTTAGTATTTATAGATGAATAGCAGAAATATATATTTGCATTTATATATATGCATATAAGTGCAACTTTGTCCATGAGTTTTTAACAATATCAAGAGACATCAGTACAGGAAGCTACAGATCCATATTTGCCACTGATAAATAAAATGAAGTAACAAGGGAAATGAACCAATTACTTTGAATGAAATGTAGAGACCCGTTAAAATGTTTCTGCAGTGCAGGCAAGGTAAGATTCATATCAAGACTGAAAGGAATTTTTTTTTTTGAAATTTGTTTATTAAACTACCTTCTTCTTCAGAGTATTGTCCCATTAGAGGAAATGTATGGAGAGAGAACAGTTGAACAAACCTCAAACCTTGTTGCTTTTTTCATGGTTCCCTGGAGGACAGATTTTTGTCCTGGCAGAATCTAAATGCTGACAGACTGACCACCAAGGTTTTGCAATACCAAACACAGACACTAGGTGGATGTCCTGAGTAGAAACAAGTATGTCTCAACTATAAGACCCTCATGCAGAAGACTCCCTAAAAACACTTCCTAAGATGTTTCCAGAGTCTCTAGCCAGGTTGATTAGGACATAGTTCAAATGTATGCTGTCAGGCAATAAAAACTAAGAAAACATTTATTTTGTTTAACAATGCATAAATACAAATAAAAGATCATAAATCTTCTAAGAAACAAATCAAATGATTATACCCACTCTTCAGATACCTGCTGTAGAATAATTGGCATGTACATTGCCTGAGAAATAATTGATTACCACTAGTACTTCTCAGTGAGCGTGTTAAGTGAAGATATACTAGATTGTAAGACAAAACAAAAAAAACATAATATAACACTTTGTTAAGGTAAACATATAGATAATAGAGAATACTATAAACCTGCATAAATCACATTGATTGATTGATGGATTGATTGACTTACTGATTGATTGATTGATTGATTGGGAGACAGGACCACACACAGTGAACAATGAATCGTGCTATGTAGTACAAGCTGGCCTCAAACCTCTTGTCCTTTCTGTGCTAAGCCTCCCAAGTATAGAACTCATAAGTCTATGACACCATTCAAAGTCATCCATAAATTATTTTAAAATGGATACACATTTTAAAATGAGACAGTATAAACTCTAGCTGCAAATCTGTGATAAAATGAAATAATTAAAAGACATACTTTGTATGATCAATATCATAAAAGGGGCATACATACACAGAACTAGAATTTTTCTTTATGATTCAAGTAAAGTAACTGTATTTTAAGATAATTACAATAAATTGAAAACATGTTACATATAGTGGTAACCACAAAGAAATTATACACACAATTCTCACAAAAGGAAATAAAAATGGAATAAAAACGTATCCTCTCCAAAGATCCAATACAACACCAAGGAAGCAAGTAAGACATATATAAATGATGAAGCTGTTAGACATAAAGGAAATAAGAAATGATACTTGTCCTTTCTTACAGTGATTAATATATAGTGCCTAATTTAAAGATAGACTATTGAATCAAAGATAAATAAAGCACATTCAGAGAGCCAGATGGGCTTCCTGTGCTTTTTATCAACACACACACACACACACACACAAAAACAAAAACAAAAACAAAAACAACAATGTCACTTGCAAGGGAAAATCACCTCTTCCAAGATGACCCCTTCCCTCCTTTGGGATTTTCCAGTTCCTAGTCCAGTTCTTACCAGGGAATATTGCTACTATCAGAAGAGCCTGATCTTTACATCCGTTAAGGGAAAGACCTACCAGCTACCTGACTGAGACATTCTAGGATAGAAGCATTCAAGAGTTGGAGGGTGGGCCTGCAAGGACAGGTAATCAAGAGATCCAAGAAAACATTGCAAAATCATCTAAATGGAGAGACATTAATATGTATGATCAAATAGTCTTTGACAAAAGATGCCAAGACTATCTTATGGGAGCCCCACAAACAACAATATTTCAACAAGAAATGTTTAGAATATTGGATATCTTTAGGCCATAGAGAGGTCTGTCCCTTACCTGATCCTATAAAAATCACTAATGACTGGAGATGAATGTACATGCTATGCAAGCCCAATGACCTGAGACTGATCAATCCCACAATGAAAGGAGTTGTCCTCTGACTTCCACACATGTTGTGTCACATTCACACACTCCCACATACAATACAAATTTGAATAAATAAAAATAGTAACAACCAAAAATCGGGGTACTGACAAAAGTACCAAGAGATGAGGCTCTAAGTTATAGGAGAAAATATTAAAATTCACAAGAGTATGAGGTTGCAGTGATGATTTCTTGACTATAGTATTAGAAGTAGTACTAACTAAATAAAAATAGACAAATTGGACTCTATCGAAGCTTAAAATTAGTTCACTGCACAACAACAATAGAACATACTATGTGAAAATGGACTAAGAACTCGAATAAGTGCTCTCCAGAAAATGCATATGTGGTGATGCTCAGCATTTGTAATATAAATGTAAGTAAAAACCACAGCGAGATATCACCTCACAACCATTAACAAGGTCATAATTAGAGGAAAAAATGTTTTGTGACTTTGGAGCAATTGAAATCATATGATCTTGATAAGTTATGTACAGTACCATAGACATTGTGGTGATACATTATATACAAATTCCTTAAAATTAAATAAGCATTCACCTTATCCAATTATCCTACTTAAAATACATATTTATTATCTTTAGTTTTTTGTGTATGAATATATTGCCTGCACATAAGTGCACCTATGTTTGTAATGATGATGAAGTCAGAATTGGAGTTGCAGATGATTGTTAGCCACCATGTGGGTGCTGGAAACCAAACCCTTGTACTCTGCAAGAATAGCCAGTACTCTTAACTGCTGAGTCATCTCTCCAGCCCCCAGCTATCCTGCTTTAGGATATGATTATGTTAATTAATTGTAAAGAATGAGGAGTAGAAACTCAACAAGGTATGTACACCCTTATGTTTATTGTATCTTTACTTGCAATAATCCAAAAGTGTAAGTCACAATAATTTCAATTACTGGATAAAGAAAATGTAATAAAGATGGATAGTAACATAGTACAAAACTTAGAAAATAATATCACCATATGCTATATGATGTTTGGACCGCTAGAACATTTATGGTAACTGTAGTTAACCTGTCAAAAATGAACAATTACCTTCCTATTGAAGTCAATGAAGTGTTGAAATAGACAAAATTGAAGAAAAAATTAAGAAAATTGATGACAAGGACTGAATTGAAAAGAGGAAATCTGGACTGGAGAGAGGACTCAGTGGTTAAGATCACTTGCTGTCCTTAACCCACATAGCAGTTAAAAACCATCTGTAACTGCAATTCCAGGGGATCACATGCCCTCTTCTGATGTCCGCAGACATTGCCTGACATAGATGCCCTAACGTATATGCAGGCAATACACTCAAAAACATAAAATAAAAATAATAAATAAAATACTTTTTTAAAGTAAATAAATAAAAGAGGGGAAATTTTGACTGAATGATTACACTTATTTTTTTTTGGAAGGTGAAAAAAATCCTAACAACAGAAGAATATGACATTTATTAAGACTGCTCAAAAATGCATTTACATCATGATAATAAGTTTAGTGACGTGTTTTAAATTATTGTAATTGAAAAATTATTCCTTTAATATCTATGAACATCACAAGTTTCTTTATAGTTTTTTGGTGGTTCTGGCGGGTGGTGTGTATGTGTGTGTGTGTGTGTGTAGCAAATACAGAGCCTCTTGTGTATATTGGATAAGGACTTTAGTTCTGAACTGTATCCAGAGTCCTTGTTTTTTTTTTACCATTTACTTTGATATAGGGCCTCACAACATTGTTCATGTTGGTCACTAAGTCTGTAGTCTAGGCTCTGCTTGACTGTTCAGTATTCCAATTCTGAATTGGGAATAGTTGAGATGAAATTAAAAGCTTCCACTACAGCATACAGTTTAACATTTCTAAACTTGTCTACTTCATGGTGATTGGTAGTGAGAATTTAAAATATCTGTCATATGAAAAAGACAAGGATTGCTTTTGTTTATTTCAATGAACAGCAATGAATGTCAGCTCAAACTGCTGTATTTCTGTGGAATTTATTGTATGTGCAGAAAAGATATCTAAGGACAATAAATACAAATTCATAGCTTTATTTAGCTTTCACATAAATGGCATTGTAGGTGTTGGGATTTTGTTAATTATAAATAAGCTATATGTTCATTTGATGTGGGTTTTTGTAGTATTCAATTGAGAAAATATATCATAGTAACAAACATTTCCTACATTATAATAATTTGTTTGTTTGTACATATCATATTCATATATATGTATGTGTATATATAGCTTCGTTTCTTTTTACAGTTTTCTCTGTTTTGAGAATTTCGTACATGAGTATTGTCTTTGCTTTATTTTCATCACTTTCAGTCCTCCACCAAATTCTTCCATATATTCTGATGTAGGGTCTGGCCCCCCTGCATGCCCTTCTCTCTTAGTGCTAGGCTCTTCGCCAAGAGCTAGCAGGATCTTGTCAGTTGCAGTTCTGAAGTAAACAACTTGACCTTTATTGATTTGACCTCAGACTTCCTCAGTTTACATCAGGTGTGTGTCATGTAGCTGGATGTCTCCTGAGAACCTGAACTTTTAACCCTCCTGCAAAGCCCCACCTCAGGGTATATAAGGTTAGGTTTGCTGCCTCTCAATAAAGTCAGTCAGTCATTCTCCTTTCCTCCTACCTAGTGTGTATGTCTGTGTCTCTGTCTTATATGTGCATCATTCAATCCGCAGCCTTCTGTCGATCCGGACTCGGTCAATGAACGTAGCCAGGGTGCTACATTCTGACTTCTTGTCAACTCCTCATCCTCTTCTTTTATTATGATTACGTGTATTCATATGTTTATATATATATATGTGTGTGTGTGTGTGTGTGTGTGTGTGTGTATGTGCAATTATATATAAAAATCTCAATCACAGGAATCCCATTTAGTGGTTATCCTGTGTGCCTGTGTTTGGGGCTTTCCATTGGGATTATATAACTTCTCAGAGAGCTAGTCCCTGGAGAAAACCGAAACTTTATCCCTCAGAATCATTGATTTCTTGACATTCTTTATTTCAGTCCAATATATTGAGGAATAGGGAAATGTATGAAACAATTAGATATCTGAGTTCTTCCAGTTCTGATTTGTCATAATCGCCTCTAATCAGCACACGAGAAGACACAATCATTGAGTATGTATATAAAGATGTGTGTCAACATTTGCTCTAGCAGCCCAAATAGAGGTATGCATATATGCCCACAGAATGCTGGCTGTGTAAATTCTCCTAAGACATGGCACACCCCCTGGGTAGATTACAGGTCAAGATAAAATTTTGGTTTTTTGCAACATACCCTTTCATTGGAGCAAGTACAACCCCTTCCTGTTTGAACTCCTCATTTGATCCTGCAAAAAGGTAACACATTGTTCTTAAATAAATGGCAGAAAACATTAGAGATGAAGAGAATATTTCCTAATTATGGGAAGGGACGCTGCCCATTTTCATGCTTATAATTTTTCTTTTTGCAAAGAGGAATGCACTGCAGTTAATTTAACCAAATTGGTATCATGCTGTTACAATGTGTGTGTCTTAAACAAAGAATCTAGAATTAGAAACACTGTGTATCTCTATAAGAGACCAGAACTATTGGCAGATCATAAGTGGGAAACCAGAAAGAAATCTGTCTTAATGTGTCTTTGACATAGCTCTACATTCAAGTTTCACTCTCCTTTCTCATGATCATACAAACATCTATGTTTACCAGACAATGTTTCAAGTGGAATTGACATCTTATATTGTATATCTAAATTTTCAGAGACGGGAGTGATGGCTTTGCAGTTAAGTGCACTGGATGTTGTTGAAGTTCACCTGGGTTGAGGTGCCAGAACTTACATGGCAGATAGCAACCATCTGTAACACCAGTTCTGGGTGATCCAACACCCTCTTCTGACTTCTGTGGGCAGTGAACAAGCAGGTGCACTTACATACATGCAAGGAAAACACGCATTTATGTAAAATAAAAATAAGGAGTATACAAAATTCCTCATAAGACCTTTTGGTTGGTCAATATTTTGTAAATATCTGTCTGTTGAACTAATAATATCAAGACATTTGACTATATAGTTCTTGCCTTGAGCAGGATCAAACTTACTTCAACTCTTCTCTTATAAATTGGAGTGGGAAGTAAATGGTGAGAAATCACTCACCCATTGGAATGATGACCTTCTAGAATGATACTATGCTGAAATCATTGTGTAATATGGCATAACGAGTCACTTCTCAAACTTCAGACTGCCACAGACTAGCCCAAAGGAAATTTTAATAAACAGATTGCTGGGCCACACTCCCAGAATTTCTGATTCAGTATGTCTGGGACAAGATCCAAAATGTGCATTTCTAACAAGCTGCCAGATTATTTTCATGGTGTTATTTGAATTCCACACTTATAAAATTCAAGGGTATTTGAGTTCCCTACTTATGAAAACAAGATTATGATGTAATACATTCACAGACTTACATCACCTCTAAGTCCTGCTTCCTACAATGTAAGAGTAAATTGTATTGTGGGATCTAAAACTAAATAAGTCAATTATTTTCAAGTTTTTCATCAGAAACATACAAGTTCCATGGATAGTCTGATTTCTTTTACCTCTAGAATTTGTAACCTGTGGAGGATTGTGTATGATACTTACCTCGAGGCTCAAAATTAAACTTTGCAAAGGTGCCTTGCTTTCTCTATAGTTTTTAGCCATTAGGACAGTATAAACTTTCTGTTGCACCAAGGTGCCCCCCCCCCTGCACCTTGGCGGGTGGGTTTTGGTCCCTCCCTAAGGTACCAATCCAGTAGAATAAAATGAGAATATCACTATAATTTGAGGACTTAATATATTTGGAGTCGACTTACAAGAACATCCTTACATGGAGGGGCAGGGAAAATGCCTCAGCATTGTGAGAAGGCGCCAACCGGCTCCTGGTTTGGCACTCCGAAGCAAAATGACTTCTACCTTTAATAAGCGTACAAGTTCCATTCCTAGGCCCCTTCTGACTTTGTATGTGCTGCCTGCTGTGTTAAGAGGCAGCCACTGCTGACTCCCTGCTGGTTCCCCATGCGTGGGGCCACATCACTTTCCATCTTCTTTTCTCATGTGCTACAGCGTAGTTTTCCTGGCATGGCTTACATTAAGGTTGTGGGAGCCTTCTCTGCACTGCCACCATCTTCCTGCTGTCTGCCCACCTTCTCCCTCCTTTATTGGTTGGAGGGCAGGACTTGTCACTGAATGAGCCAATAGCAAAAAATACAGAGAGAAATTCCAGCTAAATTTAGTCTACACTTTCCTTTTAGGTTTTTCTGTCTTTTGTGTACTTATTATGTTTTTCTTCTTTTCCAATTAATACTTGAGAATTTCATACATGTATTTTGAGCATATTCATCCCAAGACCCACTTCTTATGGGTCTCATGAGATCCACTCATGCTTCCTATTCCCCATACTTTGTGTCATTTTTGAAAGCTAATCCAACAACCACAGTTTGTACCGTGCACTTCTGGGCCTGTCCATAAGAGCAGGGTCTACCTACCAGATTCTTGGCAACTGTATCTTCCTCTTCCACGTGCTGTTATCTGTCCAGAGTTCCTCAGTTGGAACTGAGGGGTTCCTGAAGCCATTCACACTCGGTACTATGTTGACTAGTTTCATCTTATACAGGTATTCTGCGGGCAACACAGCTGATAGGAGTTCACAACTAAGCAATCCTGTGAACTACAGAAGACCTTCTTTCAGTCTTTTCCCCTCCCCCTTCTGTCTCTTACAATCTTTCTGTCCTTTCTTGGATGGTGGTCCTTGAGCCTTGTTACAGGGATGTTGTAGATGCTCCATCTATGACTGAGCACTGCACGGTCACATATTATCTGCACTTTGACCATTGATGGGTTTTTGCATCAACCACCACCCCATCCTTTAATGAAATTTCTCTGATGAGGATTGAGAATTACACTAATCTACAGGTAGACAACTTCTAGTATTAGTTCTGATATGTAGTGTTTAGATGCCAACAATTCCACCTTAACTATAATGAGTTGAAGCTTTTAATAATTATTAATATATATATATGTGAAAAATAAAGTCACAAAGAACATTATTTTCCCAAAATTCAAAAGGAAAGGTAAACGCACATTCAAATGCAATATCTTACCTGAAGCAAACTCTGCAGGAGCCCTAGCTAGTAGGCTTATCTGAACTATGATTTTGAGAAATTCAGTAAGCTGAGTGTGCACATGTAGCAGAGTTACAAACTTCTGAGACCGCATCATGGGTCTACAGCATTTGTGAGTTTATAGAAAACAATATCAAGATACAAATAGTCACATATAGGTAGTTGAAATATTAAATAGAGAAGAAAAAGGAGAATTTTTTATATATGAAAGACATCAGAGGAAGATCTAAGAAATTCAGAAAATAATAAGCAATACATTTTAAGTGCATATATTATTCACACTTCAGAAATCAACTACGAAGAGAAAAATCTTAGAAGGAAAGTTGCCATGACGTATTAACACAAATATGATGGGGATTATAGTGGCACTCATCTCAGTCAAAATTAAAAACTCTAGAGTGTTATAGTGATGTTTTCCTTCAAAAATTAGGTCAAAACAAATATTGTGTTTTTTTTTTTGAGAAAATGTGTCTCATTTCCAGAATTATCTTGCAACAGATAGCAAAATTTCTTCAAGTAGAATAAATAAAAGGAATCTAAACTTATAAAAGAAATTCTCAAAGAAAGACAATGCTGTAAAAGCAAAATAACTGAAGATAAGATAAATTTGAAGATTTACTATAAAATAAATGTAGTTACACTTTACCCATGGTCCCCGTGAGCTCACAACCATCTAATAATGCAAAATACATTCTTTCCAACTTAAAAAACCTACAGGTTTAACAGTTTTTAACACTATTCAAAATTCTAGTCTCCTCTGAGATTCAAGGCAATGTCTTAGTTTTAAGCCCCTGTTATTCTAACACAAAATGGCACAATTTAAACATTCCCATTTCAAAAGATAGCACTAGAAACTTAAAAAAAAAAAAGTGATAGGACCTGGAAAATCCTTTCATAGGCAGTTGTTTACAAGCAAGGATCTTCTCAGCAACATTTGTGTAGCAGGGATTGTACTCCAACAGACTTACCCTAACACTAAGAAAGATCTCAATGCTTAATGTACTTACAGAATTTGGAAGCAAGCCTATTCACCACTTTAGTGTGTTATTCTGGAGAATTTACCGAGCAACTTGACAGGCTGCTGGCTTTGAGCAGGTGAGATGGTTAAGTTTCATTGTCAACTTCAATAGATTTGAAATCTCTTAGAAGCGTTTCCAGAGAGATTTAACTAAGAAGGGAAGATTGATCCTGAATGTTGGCATCTCATGGACCAAGTGTCCAGGATTACTAAAAATCCAGAGAAGGTAGGAGGAACACCTCCCACCAGCATCCATCTTTTTCTGGTTTCTAACTATGGATACAGTGTGACTAGTTGCCTCAAGCATCTGCTGGCACAGCTACTGCTCCTCTCACAAACCTCTTTCCTTGTCATGATGAACTGAATTCCTTTTCAATCCATGACTCAACATTAATAATTTCCTTAAGTTGCTTCTCTCAGGTATTGTGTCAAAGAACTTTCAACATAACCAATATACTGAGACCAAGAGAAAAGAGAATCTAAATAATTCTCAAGCTGCTCTACTAGCTGTAGTACTAAGTGACAGATTGTGGTGTTATAGGGTCCTTAGCGTTATACAATAGAAAAACCGAAATACACTTCCATAAAATCTGAATGCCATAAAATCTGAAAATAACTTTCTTCTTTCGAGATAAAAGTCTTACTTTTCTAGTACGTCTTCATAGAAACTGAATAGTTGGCTAGTGGACACCATCTTACTATGGAAAGTAGGTGTGAATGCCAAAACGGTGTAATATAATAAATAAATATGTTTCATAAATTTTTGTGTGTTTGTGTGTGTGTGTGTGTGTGTGTGTGTGTGTGTGTATTCCTGAGTCACCTTGTAGGCATATGTAAAGTATATGCTAAACTGTCTTAAATATCTATGATTCCACTTTCAACTATATTGCTTTCTCTGTCTCTGCATGCTTTTATGGTTAATTTGAAATTCTATGTAACAATGAGGCAGAGAAAGAGAAGGTTAAGGCCTGGTTTTCATTTGTTTAGAACAATATCTAGGAACCACTCATAAATGAAGTGCTAAGGCCTCATGGTCATCTTTTCTCTAGGACATTCCTGGTGACAGTGATGAAGAGAATTTATTTTTTCCTGAGGGCAGAATATAAGCAATAAATTTGGTTTTGTACCTTTCTAAGGAAGAATTGCCAAACGTGAGATTCCATTACTATTCTTGGTCAAGAAATTGGAAGGAATCTGTTCATTTGGAGACAGGTTTGGAGATGAACTATTTTGTCCTCTGAAATGCACATTAAATAGTGATCTTAGCATAATAAGATTTAAAAATCAAGTAAATGTGATGATTTGTATTATAGGGATCAAATGAGTTTCACAATGTGAATAAAGTGAGCAAGATTTCCGGGATGGTCATTATTCATAGGATTAGCAATACGGGCATCCCCTCTCCCAGCAATGATTTAGGAATGAACACTTTGTATACACAATTTGTGAGAGGCTGGACTTGAAGTCCACTATGGCACACCTGTCCAGAGTGATTAGGGTGTCATCTATTTTAACAGGTAGGTTTTTTTTTTAATCTTTATGAAAATAGTAACATTTTATCTTACAAATCTAAATATCTACTGTAGATACAGATTTCTTCTGCATGCAGTGTTTCTGCCTAAAATATTATCATGGGTTAAAAAAATACTTTCATTATTATCTTTATATTCCACACAGTGATACTTATGGCAATAAAATTCTCTATAGAGCAAAAGAAGTGTGGACACAGCCTTATCTGCATGGATTTCCTTATGCAATGGTGTTCCTCATTGTCCTGAAGCAGTTGGTTTACCAGAATAGTGAAATAACCTTTGAAAGTCTCAGTTACTCTGTAGTCTAAGCCTCATCCTTTTGTCACTGCCTGCTTTAAAACTTTCAGTATCTGCCCATTATTCTTCGCAAAAGATAAAAGCCACTTTCCCTAGCAGTTATCAGTTATCTGAGAAACTCATTTTTTTTTCTATTTATTCATGTCTTTCAACTTATCACATCACCTTTGGCATGCAGGCAAAAATTCTTAACACTGAGCCATATCTTCTGCCAACAGTTTCCTTTTACAACATGAAACTAGGGAAGGGATATATGTTCAATTATACGTGAACATATAAGTTTAAATAGATTAGACATATTTTCAGGGATTTTTTTTTTTGGAGAAAAAGGCTGTACTTTGTTACATAAAATCATGAATTTTACATGAAAATAATTTAAAATACTACAATTGTGACCAGAGGCAGATTTCTAGTTGGCTATATATGCTGAGAGAAAAGTGACAGATTTTTTTTTTTAATGCTGAACTATTACCGAAAGAAATATGTAATGGAAGAGGCTGGATGGAAATGTCAATCCTATCCCTGGGGATGGGTCAGAGTGCTGTGGAGACATCTGTTAAGGAGATTTGAAGAAGAAATTAGAATGATTATTTCAGGGCAACACGGTTGTTATGGTATGGCACTGGTTTCTTCTTCCAGGTTCCTTTAATATTACTTTTCCAGGGTAGACAAGTTTAATACCTCAAGAAATACTGCAGGGAAATAGTCAAAAATAGCATAGGAAGTGAACTTTGTTATAATCCTGGACCTACATGCCAGCAATGAGGTCTTTAGACTTCTAGCTTTGTTTGCTCTTGATGGCACCTTGGGACATATTTAAACTTAGGTAGTTGTGCACCCTTATACAACAGCACGGAAGGGTATGAATACATGAGAATTTTCTCATTAGTTTAGGGTTGAAATGAAAGAAAAGACAAAAGGGCTCTCTGCTTTCATCATTGCTAGAACTTGGACTTAGTGGCTGCCGCACCAGGAAGGGATGTATTTTGAGTTGCAGCCCTTACCTACCATTTCAGTGGCACGGTTCCCTTCTGCTGACTAGAATTTTATAAATGTCTAGTTTTTACGCTGGTCCTTATTTCACTCCTATATGCAGTCATCAACTATCTTCTTTATATTTGAAATCTGATCCTCTCTCACTTCCCACATCTGACTTGTCTTACTTGCTTTATTCTCAGTCATCGGCCACATGCTTTAAAACTATTTTCCTGAAAGTAAGAGTCCCCCTTCCATTTTTCTTACAACCACAAAGTTAGGCATGCAAGGCGAAAACCCTAATACTGACCGATGTCTTCAGGCAGTAGTTTTCCTTTACAACATGAAAATGGGTAAAGATTTCTGTCACAAATTTCTGAACGTAAATATCAATTTGTTCATTAGTTTTTCTATAGATTAGTTGATTTATTTCAATTTTCAGAAGAATAATTATCAAGTGTCAACCAGTGTAATTTATCACTAATCTGGTAATGTTCATTACAATGTTTCTATGAAGCAGTTATAAATTGTCTTTTAATGAGTAGATGGTTGAAGGGATCCAAGTAATTACACTAGTAGCTCAGTTAAAATTGAACAGTAACAAATAGACCTGACATAACTCTGTTCTTTCTAAACATCCACTGCCATCTAATGTTCTCCCTGTTTTTTAATCCTGGTTTCATAATATATAATATACCTGTTTCTTTTAAATAGAAAATTTGGAGCTCCAAAATGAATTTTTAAGCAATGACATGTTTAGGGAGATGTTAATGAAACGATCCAGGAATGATAAAATTTCAATGAAACTCATATTAAATTTAAATGAATTTGTCCTATTACTGTATAATATAATGTTCCTTGTGTATGTGTGGATATAAGTTTAGCAATGGTTTATGTTTTATATTATCAGAATATTTGTTTATATGTTTTTACAGTTCCACACAGTTGTACTTTTATATATAATTATTTTTCTTGTTTTACAATAAGTGCTTTTATTGATATTTTAATTAGATAATATAATCAATCTGTAAAAGAATTTGAAATAATTTAAGGTAATCAGAACTTCCTTTAATCAAAAAAATTACATATTAATTTAATGCAAATGTGGGACTAACCTTTTTTTTGTTTTGTTTTGTTTTTATTTTTACCATGTGTAGCCTTCAGCATATCTTTATCAATAACTAAGCTTTAACATCTAGGGAGGTAAATGGAAGTTAGCATTTAAAAGATATTATGATCTGTCCTTCCTCTTGCCCTTTATAAATTACTGTATGTTCCAATTTTATATGAATAGTATTCAAACAATCTGTAGCTCTTGGTCAAGTGTAAGAGTATGTAGTTTCATTGGCTTTTGAATTTAAAGTACAGCTCAGCCTTTTCAGATAATGAGGAAACAACTTGGTGTTGCATTTGTGGATCATCAGAGCCTTCATTACTAATTAGACAGACACACACAGGTACACAGAGACCACAGAACACACATTATCATGTATTTACCATGAGAACATTGTGAATATATTAATAATAATAGTAAATATTTAATAAAATAATTACATATTTGTTAATGTGCAAAACCTGGATTATTTATTTAAATTTAATTCTTACCTTTTTATATTATTATGGTATTATTGAATATAAGAAATATTACACTTCTTTTCTTTGTGCATTTCATGAATCACAACTTCATCATATTTCAAAACCCTTTCTATCTGCACCCTTCCCATAGCCTCACAGCATATTTCATACATTCTGTCATATTTGTTAATGCCATTAAGTCAAGTTCTCAGAAACTTGGAAGAAGTTCATATAAAGAAATTCCCAGAACTGTTTTCTTGTGCTGAACCATCACCCCTGACTTTTAAACACTTTAAAACCACCACCTGGCTGTTTTATTTCTATCACTTAAACTTCAATAGGATATTTTTTGTTCATAACTTTTAGTACAAAATGAAAGTTGAAGAATTAAAAATGAATAGAAAAAATATAATTAAGAAAATTAAATAATTAATTTAATTTTTTCTATATTTTCAGAAACCATTTAACATTTATTTGAATGGTAATGATTATTTATCAGACATTTAAGGAAGTAACATAACATGTAACTAATAACAGAAAATTAATTCAGGAATTTGGGACTGAAGTAAAAAATAAACTGTAAAAACCTTAAAAAATGTACAACTATATAGTTTCATCAGTGGAGCAGGTCGGATATAGGATGACTGTTTTTGCAAGTGTTGCTATCAAAATCTGTAGTGAGAAGCAAAACCTCGAGAGGAACAAATATGATATAAGAGACTTTGGCAACTATTTCTGCTGTTTGCAAGTTAATTTAACTGAGCACAGCAAAACTAATTCAGGGATCAGCTTAGAATCTGAACCAGCTGTCCTCATAACTGGATAGGATTAAACAAATTATTTATTACCCAGCAAACCTCTCTGCTGTTCTTTCAGCAGACATATGGATGTCTTCCAGTTCTCTTAATTTTCAATTCTGCCGGGACACAATCACTGAAGGTGACATGTGGCATGTGTCACAATCACACTCCTGGGAACAAGCAGATGTTTCTAGAGAAATTGTACATACACACATACCTAAACTCCATTCTCTATGTAAAGGTATCCGAAATGTGCACATTAAAGCCTATATAAATAAGAGGACAACTAAAATTTTGCCAACAATTCATTAGTCTCAATTAGAAGTTAAATTATATTTCCTCAGTTCTTTTATTGGGGGTTATTGTGCCTAACTAACTAAACTTACAGAAGGACTCACCCCTACTAGTAATAAAAACCTTGAAACATTGAGGTGCCTTATAAATCATGAGGTGATTTATTCATTTGTCAAAATATTGTATTTATTTGCAAGTAAAATGAAGTCATTAAATCTGTATAGGTGCCCATAGGTTGAACTTTGTCCCTGTTTGTACTTGGAAGGTTCTATTTTGAGTCCAACAGTAGTCAGTTTTAACAAAAATTATGATGTTTTTTAAAGTTATATTCACATAAGTCCTGTAAGATTTCTCCACCTTTTGTGGCAATTTATTTAGTTATTTTGGTCTTTTCATCAGATTTCCATTAGTCATCAATAGACAGCTATCTCATTAATATTTCCCACACTTAAATTTACTAGAAAGGCATACATGAAATCATGCATCATTTTAAGCAATCACCTACCTTTCCATGTAGAGCACAGCTATCATTCTATATTTTCTACTCATGCATCTCAGAAAGTATGAGTTTATATTAGAAATAAACCGTTATTTAGATTTTCTGAAGGACAATAAATTTCTTGGACTAGTATAGTGACATAAAAAATTAGAAAGCACAAATTTATGAGGTATCTACTTAAAGGTTTTGGATTCTAAAAATTGAACAGTTAGATAATATGTTCTGTAAAATTAGAAAACAAGAAAGTCTTAAGAAAACAAATAGAGCCAAAATAGAATCTTAGTAGGAAATATGATGAGTGTATAGGCAAGTGTCTATGTAATCATCCTCAAAATTCTTTATCAATATAGGAATTCAACTGGGTTTGCTTTTAAATGTCATTAGAAAAATTTATTATACAGAGGAGAAAATATTCTCCCTTATAATATGAAGATCTTTGTAACTTTGTACAGTCGATGTGTATGAACTGTACAAATATATACCAGGTTATAATTTACCAAATTAAACTAACCCAGTTCACGAAACAATAATGGTTTCTGAAAGGTCTTTCACAACTAAAGTACAAGGAAACTTACAAACCAGATCTCCACTTTCTAAAAGAGCTTTACTCAACCTTAGAAAACTACAAGCTAGCAAATATACAGAGAACTGATTGACTTTAACAGTCACATAGTTCAGAGAATGTCTTTTCAAGGGCATATTAAAAAGTCAGTTTCCATGGCAGAGCCTGTCTCTTGCTACTTTCAAACCCAAAGCCCAATAAAAGTTCTGATCATTTCCCAGGTCACAAGTGCTTTTTGGGCTTTATGTACATTTACACATGTATTTTCTAGATAAAACTCTTGTAAAATTTCTAGTACTACCTTGCTTAAAAATCTTAAGTGTTCCTACTGAGCTGAAAAAAAAAAGTCACTGATAACAACCTTCAAGTGTAACACCGAAAATTCCATTGCAAACAAGGTCTACTGCAGAAAAGAGTTCTTTGAAATACAGATTTTCCGTAAAGGAACTAATACAAAATTTAGGTAAAATGCCTGGAAGAAATTGTAACCACTCTCAGACTTCACATTCTAGCAAATAATGTAATGGTTTACTTGGATTCATGGTCCATTAAATCACTGAAAGGCACTGTCAGACTATAACACTGCCACTTAAAAAATATTATCCTCATATCTTCACAGGTGTGACATGGTTTGAATCCCATGATCTATACCCCATAAGAGAACACACAAAGTAAAATCACATGTTCTATACCCCAGAAGAGAGCACACAAAGTAAAATCACATTTATCTATTCATTATGAGATGAACTATCTATAGACTATATCTCAACCTGATAGTCATCATAAGGGCCATTTTGTAAGTAATTGTGTCACCAAAGGAATCCTCTGTACAAGTTCTGCTGGCTTCCATTTGCATGCTGTTGGTGTGGTTCTGAGGGTGCCTCCTGCTGGTGACATTGCAAACAGCACATTGACAGAATCAACTCCAACTCACTCAGGACAACACAGAGTTTCTGTTTACCTGGAAGAAGGGCAAACAACTCCTATGTGCTCAAGTTTAGCTTCATGGCCGCTTGTACATCTGGAAGCTAAGTAGTGTTTCTTATATTCATCCAGGAGCATTTTCAGGTTCTAGTTAGAGATCCGTGCTGTCTCTGGCTCAGGATTCCGTAGGTGTGGAAAGACTTGCATTTAAAGGGTACTGTAGGTCTATTTGTCCATTTCTCTGATCTGCTGGGTGTGAAAACATGTGCGCATGGGGCAGCTACCTCAAAAGAAGGCTGAGGAGGTAAAGAGGGTGTGAGTGACAGGCAGTTCTTACTTTGGTTTTAATTTTGTTGTTGTTGTTGTTGTTTGTTTGTTTTCTGTAGAAGGAACAAATATTCAGGTAGAAGGCAGCAGGAGCTAGAAAGAGAGAAATAGATGATGGTCTGGTCACATCAGGGGAGCCTCCTCAGTCTCTCCCATCTCCAGCTTAGTTATCTGGGAAGATCCCAAGAAATAAAGCTCCATGTCCTTAGGGCAAAGTTCAAGAAAATGTGTAACTTTGTGGATGGAAAAAAAAAAAATGAGCCACAAGTATATCCATTCATGATGTATTGTTTCATTTTTCATGAAATTTATTTTAAACAGGGAACAACAGCAGATGTTTAACAACCAAACCAGGAATTCATTGCTTCTTATCTACGCAAGACACTCATGTAATGTAAACTTGATTGAATTAGTGAATGCCTAAGCTGTCAATGAAGCACACCGTACAGCATGCCTGCTAGGTTGTTTTCAGAGACTAACTAAGGGAAGAAGATCTACCCTGTGTGAATATGGGTAGAGACAGGACATGGACCAGGGTCCCAGACTGAATCATAATGGAAAACGGAGGCCAGCTGCACTCCCGGCACTCCCCTTTGTCAGCCTCCTGGTGCCCTGGAATGTCAGCAGTCAACTGCCGCTGAGCTACCACCAACCTGACAAGCCACCACTGTCAGGTGTATCCCATCATTGAGCCAAAAGGAAATCTTCCTTGTTTAAGCTTCTTCTTGGAAAATAGTTGATCAAAGCAAGGAGAAAATGTGTCTTATCTTCTCATTAAGTTTGAACCAGACAATATCTGAAGCATATTAACATATTTTACATTTGAAAATACCATATTTTATTACCAAATGGAAGGCTATGTTTATACATGTTACACACAGTTATAACATAAACAAATCATTAATAGTAAAAGTACATCAGACATATCACATACATTTGAATTAAATGATTGCACTATTTTACCTCAGTAAAACAGAAATCATTGCCTCCCTCATATAAGATTTAAAGAAAGTACATCAAAAATCTCCCAAGGTCACATGGATAATATAATTTTCAAAAGTAAAATAAGCAACCACTTGTTTTGGTTTCTGCTCCAGTGACCAAATTTATGGTATTATAAAGTATAAGTGATGAAAAATCATCAATTCTCTACAATGGCACAACAAAGCAGAAAAAAAAGAGGCGCTTACATTCACGTAGAATCTGAAAGTTCCAAACTCATTGCAGAAATAAAAGTGCATCTTAGGTATCCATTCTTTTCTACTCTGAGTGATTTCCACTACTGTATAATCATGTTTTCTAAAGGAAGTACGCTGTGGAAAAGCATTAAGACTCAAAACCAAGCAATGAGCGTCACTGAGTCTGTGGTTAACATAAAATAGCTCATGTAAAGTATGAGATTTTGGTGCCCAGAGGCAAGGTCACATCTACTGTAGTACACTTAACTGAAGAAGTTCTCAGCTGGCAGCTTGCACGCTGCGACTGCCTCTCTGTTGGATTCTCACTGGACCCCAACATTCATGCTGACAGATTTGTCTGGAAGATGACCTCTGGTTATTATGGAATGTTGTTTTCAGAGCAGATAACAGTGTGTGCTCATTTTAGATTTTCTGCTATAGGGATGCATTAGATGAAAATGATCATATGCTGACTCCTAATCAAAGCTCACAAACACTCTCATGAGACCTGCTGTTTGGTACAATGTACAGATTTTTGAATACCTAAGAGAAATTGAAGAAAGAACTGTGGCAACTTGAAAGGATATTCTGAATCAATTTTTTCTTACTTTTATTATATATAACTTAAAATCTTAGAATATATGATGCTCCTGTATTTGTATAAATCAAACAATGATGGTTTGTATTTTGATATGTATGAGCTTGATCTCTTTTGTAAGCATTACACATATATGTTGAATAGAACTATAAACTGTTTGTGATCAGTTCTATCAAGTTATGTTAGGTTTTAATACAGACAACATGCATTTTACAAATCTTGAAATAAAACTGTAACTAGAACAAATTTATACTAACTCTCTTTACTATTCAATTGTTACATTTTTTTCTGAAATAATACTGTGTAAATGAAAACCTGTAGAACAAATTGCCTCACATGCATAGCAATGAAATGAATGTAATATGTGAAATATCTACTGGTGATTCATAAAAACCTGTAGAACAAATTGCCTCACATGCATAGCAATGAAATGAATGTAATATGTGAAATATCTACTGGTGATTCATACTACATAGGATGGACCTGCAGCCTTAACATGAGTTTAAAACCTGCTGTTGGCCTGATGCTAAAACACAGGTATTTGTTTTCCTACCATTTTAATGGTGCCAGTCTAATATACCTAAATCCTAAATTAAACCAATCACCCTGTAGTCAGCTATTTGAAAGAATAAAGAACAAGGCCTCACAAGAAAACCTTGTGATTGGTCTCTATGCCTCGACTTCCGCCTTTCTTATTTCATCTAGTTTTTTCCTTTATGATTATTGAACATTCAAAGCAATCCTCAAAGATTAAAAGTTTTTCTTTAACTCATAATGGAATACTCTATTGCCACAAATTTAATTTTTTCCATCATATTTTTATTTGCTCAAATGAAATTTTCTCTATGGGTTTTGTGCTGATCTTACATAAAATTCCTAAATGACCTTTCATTCATAAGCATACACTTAGCCCAAATACCATAACCATTCCATTCAATTCCTCCACTACAGTCAGCTTTTATAAGAATGTTTTTATCATCTGTCTTCAAGTAGAATAACATTTATTGTCATTTATAACATTTTAATAATCACAGTAACTAATAATAAATTTCATTTACTACTCTGATATTAGTTATATATTATTTTGTGGAATTTATGTTTGTGTGCACACATACAAACACCTACACTATGCATGTAATTTGCAAAAGATTGTCTTATGAACATAGAGCTCTTTATGCCACTGAAACTTTATGTATGGTTTCCTACCCTTCTTGTATTGTGACGTGTTTTCAGCTGTATATAGCTTCTGAGGAATACTGTGCAGAACCATGATAGAGACCCCTTCCTGTAAGGAAGCATGTGAAGATGGGTGAACATGCACTCTTATATTCAGCTTGTGCCTACCTGTCTCCTACTTGAAATCTTTCTGTGCAGAGACTTTGTAAATTATTAGTGTGTATGTTTGTGACACTTTCTCATATAAATGAGCAGTGCACATCATATCAATACTTATGATAAACTTGGTTTGATCTATGTTATAATAGTGTAAAGAAACTTTCATTTTATATATATATATATATATGCATATATATATATGTGTGTGTGTGTGTTGTAATTGGAAAATGTCACAACCTGATTATTAAGAACAATTTAAATTCATCTTGAAGTACTGATATTTTCAGTTATAATACTAATATGAAATGTGTATTGTTAATACTTTTCTCTATCCCAGAGATAAATATTAATGAACATAAATAATTCTCAGACATGTTTATGAATGACATCATGGATAGGACACTTTTAAATGCCCTTTGAAAGAAATTACTTACATTTATTAATATAATTGAATTCATCATACAAGGTTAATATTTGCAAACATTTATGAAACTTCACACAGTGAATGAGACTGAGAGACAGGACTTTCTTCTCTTCTTCTGTGGCACCGTGAAGTAAAAGTATCATTATTTTGGATGAAAATTTTATTTTTCTTGTTAGTAAAATTTGAGCATTCATGTTCAGATATTTGGATGCCATCTTTAATTATTTTAACTAAACTTGAATTTGAAATATCAGTTAAATCAAGAGAATGGTGGCTTCAGAATAATAGGGCCTGATTACTGAAAATGCTTTCTTTGCTCTATATTGTATATAATGTCTCTCAGGAACTGTAGACAGACATTAGTAGGCTTTTTGTAAGATATAGGGATGAAAATTAAGATGATGGCTTTATATCATTAAATACAGAAAATTGTATATTACTGTCAAATATATGAATAAATTATTTTCTAGTAATATACAACAGGATTTTATTTGGCTTTAGTTTAGTTTTTGGACGGAATGGTGCAGATCGATTCCAGGGCCTCTCATATGCCAATCATGGTTTTTTTTTAGGGAACAAATCTCCATGCATACCCATACCTATTCTTATTGATGTTACCATTCACTATTGCCAGGATATGGAATCAGCCAAGGTCACTAATTCAGTAAGAGATGATAAACAATGAAAATTGGATCTATCATCTATCTCTCTATCTATCTATCTATCTATCTGAATGCTTACATGAGTAGTTTTCAGTTGTCAAAAAAAAATCCTGTTGTAGGGAAGATGGATGGGAGTATAGACCATTATGTTGACCAAAATAAGTCATGTTCCCAAAGAGAAATATACTTTCTCTCATATACAAAATTATACTTTAAAAATGCTTCAAATTGGAGGAAGTATTGAGGAAAGGAAGAAGATGATTGGGATTAGAGGGAGTGAATAGGAGAGAAAAGAGGCTTCAATAAAATCTAAGATAAAAATTCATGAAATACATGCACGAGAATGTATTTTATACAATAAAATAAACATATGTTAATGAAGAATAATTTATACACAAAATAAAATCTTGTAAATTACATTTTTAAACTTCAATGTTGTATGCAAATGTAAGAATATAAAATTCCCCAAAGATTTATTCACCTAACTAATGACTAATTCTATAAAAGCTGCAAATTTTTAAAAATAAATTATATTTAGTAATGCTGTATCCTTGAAAGAGGAATAGTTCCTCTAGGGTCAATGCAGCAGTAACATAGCAAGTTCAGTTCAAGATTTTTCTTGTGGTCTTCCTCTTTCTTTTTCTTTCTTTATCTTGTCTTTTGATTCCTTTAAATTTTATCTATCACTGAAAATGCAGGTAATCTTTAAAAGTGATTTTTGCAAATATCAAAATCTAAAAATATATATTGAAAAGATGTTTAGTTCAAGAGAAAAATCATAAACTATACTTATTAATATAATCACTTCTTTGAAATGTGTATTCTTGTCTTACTTTCATAAATCCACAAATTACAGTACTTTGTATCATTATTTAACATACATATAACTTTTAAATTATTTTCTCGTACCTTCCTATTCAATCCTAGCATTCATATTCAGTTTCCTTATAAAAATAGTTAAATAAATGGCTTATGATTTTTGATCTTTGGTACAAGGTCAGAATTACATTTGACATTGTATTTATAATTCTTATAATTCTTTTGCTTTTTCTTTCTTGTATTATGATAATATAAATATTTTGCTCCACATATTATATGCTAAGAAGTTTGATTATCAAGATCCAAATAATCTGTTTTGCTCATGTGAGAGGACAGCTGACCAAGGAGAATTTAGAAGAGCAAGGAAAATGTGGGCTACCGACCTGGCCTTAAAGAAGAATAAGGAATGCTCTCCTGAAATTACATTTCAATTGTGAAAGACCAAGGCTTAAAAATGGAGCAATTTATCCAATTTAACACACATCTAAGTTTGAAATTTAAAAGAAATGCATTTTATTTATTGTCTTCATTTTATGTGTTTGAGTGTATTGCCTACATGTATGTAAGTGCACCTGTGTTGTGCAATGCTCATAGAGGTCAGTTGAAGTGAGAGAGGGTGTTCGATCCCCTGGAACTGGAGTTACTGATGCTTGTTTACAGCCATGTTGGTTCTGGGAACTGAACCCAGGTCCTCTACAAGAGCAATCAGTTCTCTTGATGCTGAGCCATCTCTCCAATTCCTTAAGTATTTATTAATGAGTGTTCCTTTTTAAGATTAGAAAGTATGACTTCACACAACACTTTGAACATATTAAATAATGCCTAACTGTCCATTTTGAAGTGCCTAAGATGATCTATTTTATGTTAAGTATAATTTCACCACAATAAAAGTAGAAGAACCTGAGTCTATTTAATTTGGAAAAAAAATCACAAGTTTGCAGAAATCAGTCTTGATGTGGCTATTTAAAGACAAATCACACATAGTACTACACTCTAAGGGCTAGAGTTTCCAGCAGTGGACAGAAATGTATGTCGGAGGGGCAAGTAAAGCTGTCATTTGTGTCTGTGAAGAGCTCAGTCCACACCATCTTGGACTCTAAGGATAGTCATGGAATTTGAATGCATGGCGTACATGGAGGTTTGTAGAGAAAGGAATTGCTCTTTCTAGGGCTATTCTTCATGTTTTGAAAAAGGCAAGTAATGGAAAAATGACATAACATTTATAAGAATTCTTAGGCATCAGTTCATTGCTAAACTAAGGAGTGTGCCAGCCAAGCAAACTCTCATATGGAAAAGCTACTTACTTTGATGCTCACCTATAATCAGTACTACATTGCCCTTGCAGGCATCGGTACATTCACTGGTGTGAATGTTTAGAGAAGGAATAGCTTATGTTTGGGAAACTGTTATACTGATTGCTGGTTGAAGGAGATGAGGTACGGAAATCAGTTAAGAAACTACAGGAACTCTTGACATGAAGAAAAGGAAAGATGTAAAATCTTAAGCCCTGTGCACCCCAGAGACTTCAGTACGTTGCTTCTCAGATGTCAACAGGGAGCATTGTTGTCGGTTTGGAATTGTTCTTCTCAAGTAGAGGAGGTGGAAACATCGGCAGACAAGCAGTGCCATGAAGTCATCTGAGTGACTGTACCACCAGACCAAGAGAAGAAAACCAGCTGCAGTTTGAAACCCTGTGGAGAACTGAAAGGCTGCTGCATGAGGCAGCTGAGGCAGATGAGCAGAGCTGTGTTCTGAGCATTGTTCTTTCTGCATTCCCAGGTGTTGTGATCATTCGTGCCTGGCTTTAATCACGAGGCTCCTAATACTTTTTCTCTCTTTTTTGTTAACTTTTATTAAAATTTTCTGTATGCAATGTCTTAATCTTTATATGCCTTCCCCATTGACACCCACCCATAACATGCCCCCCCCGCCCACTGGATTTTATGCATTCTGTCATTTATGTTAAGGCCTATCGAGTAAAGTTAGTGTTACCAGATGTTCTTCAGTTCAAGTTCATACATTGGGGTCTAGTCTGTTTATCTAGAGTTATTCCTTTTAAAAAGATAAGCTCTTTCTCACCCAGCAAGAGTCAGGTGTCTAATAGTTCTTTGGAAAAGACTGAGGACTGATGCCTATTTCCACAATTTTATGCTGGGTTTTTGTCTGTTCGAGTTTACATGGGCTTTGTCCAAGCGGTCACCATTGTTGTAAGTTAATATAAGATATGTCCTAAAAGCCTTTAAGACTCATTTCCATATGGTTATGCACCCCCTACGCTGACTCTTACAATCTTTCTACCTCTTCTTCCACAATGCTCCATCATCCCAGAGTGGGTGAAGTTTAATATAGGCATCCTGTCTAAGGATGCACATGATACAGATTCTTATTCTATATGCTTTGGCCATTTGTGGCCTTTTGTTTTCATTGCCTTCTGTTGCATGAGGGAGCTTCCTTGCATAACTCTTCCTTCCCCATGTTAATTAAATATGCCCAGTTTACTCATTTCCTCCTTGGTAACAACTGTCTACTACTGTTCTCTCACAGGTTTTTTTTTTTTGTTTTTTTTTTCCTTTACCTCCCTAGATCTTTTCTGTTTTCCTGGCTTCTGCAATTACACCAGAATATATACTCAAGTATACAAAGTTGGTGCTATGATCCACAAATGAGGGAAAACATTAGTTTGTGATTCTTATGTTTTTGCCTTTTAAAAAATAGTTTCAATTACTTCTTCAAAATATTTATGAAGGAGGTCTTAATAATACATTGACAAATAAAAAGGTCTTTACATTGAATATGTGAATGTTGCAATTTAATTAAGTTATTATAGGTTTCCTTAATTTTACTAATGCTAACTTACAGAAGAATAAAATGAATGATGTACTACATCCATCTGGAGTTTCAGAGAAAATAAATAAACAAAGTTTGATTTTATTGGCACATATTTTTCTTCATTTTACCAGTCAATCCACTATTAACATAAATAATCCCATAGTCATCAAAACTCCACCAAACAGAAGGTGTATGAAATGATTAAATTATTCATTACTTCATTAAACCACTCGTTTTACAAAAGGAGAAATTAAAACATTAAAATGATCCATTTACTTTTGAAGTATGTATAGTTGCAATTAATATTATTAATATTTATAAAAATGTGTAGAAATATTTATAGAAACCAAGCAGAAAACAGAGTTATTATACAGTAACAAACACAGGAAATCAGAGATCTTCAGCACTGAGGTGTTCTCAGTGTTCCAGTAGCCCTCCATATATCTCCTTCAGTCCCTAAGTCAGTCCAGGAATTGATCTAAACCATCCAAACATATATTATTTCTTTGGTGTACCCAACTATCATGTGACAGGATTCCTTCCCCTTGGGCGCTCCATATCCTCATGTAATTAAAACTAAGTTTTGATCTCCAGTACTTGATGGTAAGGAACATGGAGAAAAATATATTTCAAGAGAGAATGCATTAATCTCTTTGAAACAATTCCCTATGAAAGCAAACCTAAACCTAATCAAGTTAAAAATAAAACCAAAATGAAGTAAAAAAAAATCAAAATATTATATTGATATATGTATTGGCTTTTAATACCTTAGTGATTTCATTGTATTTTAATATCTTCTAATTCAAGAAACTTAGAGCATCAGTTTTAGGATCAGAAATTATGTGGGTACTCATGATCTCAATGTGATATTTAAGCAGCTATACTTGAATTGTACAGCTGGTAAGTGCAAGAACAAGGTATTGAGTTTAATCGTCAAAATCTAAGTAAAAATGCTTGGTATACTGGCACATGCTGGTAATCCCAGTGCTGAGGACATGGAGACAAAAAGATCACAGGTGCACAATGGCAAACTCATTTAGAATACATGGTAAATTCCATGCCAATAAGAAAATCTGTCTGGAAAAATTAAGGGAATGACTAAGTAAGTTGACTAGGCTCCAGTGGATTGAATCACATGAGGGACATTTAAGGACACAAACAGCTCAATAAACCTTAACATATATGACAGGTTGCATGAAATCCAATGTGTGTGGGTTTGGGGATAGTAACATACAGGAGAGGGGGGTCTAAATATGATCAAAATGAATTGTAAAATTGTTGTAAAATATCAAGTTGGCCAAAATTTGTGGAATGGAGTATAAATCTTCCCTCTAATATCCTTCATGAACCTGAACATGTGTACACACACAGAGGAATTGAAAGATATGTTAGAGGGGGCTGGAGAGATTGCTTGATGGTTAAGAGACTTGGCTCATTTTTCAGAGATCCCAGGTTCTGTTTCCAGCACCCGCATGGCAGCTAACAACCATCTTTCACTCTAGTTTCAAGGAATCCGAACTCCTCTTCTGACCTCCACCGGCACGATTACACATGTGCACCTACCTACATATAGGACTCATACACATGAAATAAAAACGATAAAAAAGTTAAAATAAATAACCTGCCAGAGGTCAGCTGTGGTGGCACATATCTTTAGTTCTAGCTCCAAGGAAGCAAAGACAGGCAGATCTCTAATAGTTCAAGGCCAGCCTGGTCTACACAGTGAGTTCCAGGCCTGCTGGGGCTACAGAGAGACCCTGCCTCAAAAAGACCAAAAAAATGTTAGAAACAAAAAGGAGTAGATTGTTAAATGTAGACTACAATGATGGTATAATAACTCAAATAATGTCATAAAAGTCAAATATGATTATTTTTGGACTAAAGCATTTCTTTTTAGCAAATTTCCATTTATAACACAATTTATAGCATTAAACTATGTAGATATAGAAGAAATGAGTGATCAACAAAATGTATTTTTCTATTCTCTAAATATTTAAATATTCTATCCCATCTGTGTTGGGTCATTTCTTTGTAAGTTACATGATAGTATTTTATGTTTTATTCAGCATTTCACATGGAAATTCTTTGCTTTTAGTTAAAAACCCAGGACAGAGATAAATGAAACAAAGCCTAAAACTCTGTTTTTTTTCACTATACTCGTTAACTATGCATTTCAATATTTCCACTTAACACTATGCTTCAACTTTTTAACATGTTCACTGTATTTGCATTTGAGAACATCATATTCCTTCAAAACATTGTATGTAAATGAAAAGTAACAATCTTACTCAGAAGTTCTGAATACTTTAATTCATCAAAGCTGATAGTATACTGATATATGTGCCAATAATGCCATCCAATATATATTATTCTTAATGGAAATGACCAATTGCAAATAATCAATTTGAGAAGGTAAAGTTTTGGCATATGGGTATTTCCTGGAAAAAGATAAAATATAATTTTCATAAATTTTCAGACTAAGTTATATTAAGCAAGTATTAACCATCAGTTAATTTTCTGCTTAGTATAACACTCTCCACTGCCATCATGTGAGTAAAAATCTACTACATTTTCTTGTGAGTTCTCTTTGCCTTCAAAAATCAATTCCTTACTAAAAGCCTCTAAAACATTCATTACATAGTTCTCTCTGAATATAGTGAGAGAAAATACAGGTAATGAGTAAAAAGAAAAGAGAGTTCTCCCTAATGCACAGGCAGGAAGACTGTCCTTTATTCCATTTTGTCTATCAGCGTGACTTACTTCCACCTTTTCCTTCAGCTCATTGAGCTAAATTTACTCATAAAACATTTTTTAAGAAGCCAGCAAATAGTCCCTTGGTTTCCAGCAATGAGAAATGCTACTTTAGTCCTCCGAAATGGAAAATAATTCTTGAATGTGTCATGAAATTACAGATTCACCTATCTCACAGGGCAGTGGGAACCTCATTATGGTCCTCTCTTCAATTCAAGAGCCAGGATGTTAAAACACTGCAGAATCATTTCTTAGGCATTACTTCCCATTTGTTTTAGTGTAGATTAAAGAGAAGCAAATGATTGCACTGGAGCAGGAAATTGGAAAACCATCCATTTTAGCTTGAGAGAGAATGAGAGTGAGGGAGAAACAGAAGCAAAGAACAATGTAGAAAAACAGAAAGAAAAGCACTATAGGGGATTTTTGAAAAGGAAGATGGGAAATCAAGTCAGTAAATTGGTTTCGAGACCAATAAAGAAAGATGCTAATCCTGCTAACAGTTTAGGAATAATTTAACATAAAATCATGTGTTAGTTTAGGGTGCATTTCTTAAAGAGGCATTATCATTTGTGGCCAATGAATACTTAACCCCTACTTTTTCAAAATGGAATTAAGTGCAGTTTTTCTTGCTTTCATTTCACAAGTGTTTTCAGTGTTGTGCTGTGGTTGATACTTCTTTATTACTCATTATAATATTAAAGGAAGAGAAAAGCACATAGAATTGACTGAACACTGAATATCATTCATCAGATCACTGTTCTGTCAACTGCTATTTTTTAGATTTATCTTTGTTTAGTATTTGAGATTGCATCTAGAGTTCTGAAAATAAGGGCAAGGACTATGCCCCTGAGCTGTAATCCCAAGCCTCAATAATCTTAAATGCAATTATGGAAAAATAATTCAAAGACGTTCAGTGAATTTTATTCAAAGGAAACATTTATTTTTCTTCCTCCAGAGGAACAAATAATTTCACTTCATTGTGAGTAATGTGGATAGACTGATAATTAGCTAGCTGCACAGTTCACTCTGCTAATTCTTGTAATTAAAAGTTCATCTTTACAAACATGCTTGCTATTGGAGGAGAATGCAAGGTTAGAATGCAGAACAAAGAAAATGGACTTCAGCATTAAATAATGATCAAAGATATTGCTTTAACGTGTCATGAAATTTTCAAGGACATCTTAAACTACAAGGATCAAGATAAATATTTGTTACTTTCACAATGAAGTTACAAATTTTAAGGCTTTATTTGGAAAATACACTTTTTTTTTTCTTGGTGTTCTATTATTGACCAGAGGAAAAGATCACAAACTAAAACTGTTACTCTAGATCAGTGTTTATGTAAATGATTTCTACATATTTTTCATAGAAAGGCATAGTAATGTATATCTGCATTAGAAAATGAGTTTTATAGCGCATTTGAATAAAACCAAGCAGTGTAATTAGTGTAATAGTCCCATAGACTTAGGAACATCAATATAAATTGAATACGGTTAGGAAATGTATCTATCTGCACAAATTATATTACTACCATACTTCATATAGAACATGTCTTGAATTCAGATTCTAGGCTTCTTATTAATGTACCTGAAAAATTCTATTATTGCTTCTTGGACATATCTTATATAAACAGTATAGGCAGTTCCCATACTATCTATTCATTAACTATAATATTTTCCATAAGTTACTTGAATATTTTGAACCTTATTCTTTAAGTATATATTTGGGACAAAATTTATATGCATCCTGTATGTTGCATTTAAATACACACACACACACACACACACACACACACATATATATGTATATACACGCACACACACGCATATATGTATACACACACACATATATATACACACATGCACAAACACACACACACACACACACATATATATATATATATATATATATATATATATATTACTGAACCAGACTCACAATGTTGAGCTAATAATGAATGCTATTTTTAATGTTTTAATAACGTTAATTTTAACAGTCAAATACAAAAAATAAGCAAGACACAAGGCTGAACAAATAAATAAATGTCTAAAACCAAGTTCAATGTCTTTTTCTTAGGCTTGGTGAGTGAATCTAAACATCAAATTGCTCTAAGAAATATTCCTCATTGATTACTATGTGCCTGAATCACTGTTTTTGTAAATTTCATAGTATAGACTTCTTAGTATTTGTGTAAAGAAAATACATAGGTAAAATACACATAAAACAAAAAGTTTGAGAGCTCTGTAAAAGATTGTGTTCATTTCATTATACTCTTTGAAAGTTGCATTTACCTTTTTTCCTTTCTCTGAAATGGCAATGGATTATGTGAAACTTATAAATGAAGCAAGAACACAAGTAGAAAAATTATCTAAGTTTTCAGGTACAAAAGTCAATATATAGATTGACCCCCTCTGAAATTCTAGTAATGAGGCTTTTATAATTTAAATTCTGTCTTCTGGTGAGAAAAAAGTAACAGCAAATGTTCTTGGTTGCTCTAATGAGTTTTTAGCCCTGTGAAACTAGCTATTCCTTATAAGACATTTGACATTTTACCTATAATCTAAGAAAAGGAACAAACTTTAGTTTTGAAAGCTGGACCTTACAACAATATAAGAGAAGTGATTGTATTAGAAAATGGGTAAGATTTGATTTTATTAAATACTTTTGATTTCATTAAATACATTTGCCAGAAATTTTTAAAATAAGTTTTGCACAGAGAAACCTCCTCTGGCAAATGTGAGAAAGCTCTAAAAGGATCATTGTATAGCCATTTCTTACTTAGTGTTATTGCTTTGTTTGTTTATGAAGAATATTTCACATCACTCAAATATAGCTTCTTAAAGTACCAGAATATTGAATGCTTTAACCAGTGACCTACAAGCTATGTGGGTGTTTTTAGAGCATGCTATTTAAACATTTTAATTTGTTGTTATTTTATCACAGCACTTTGTTAATTTAGTATACTACTTTGGCAGATAAAATATAGAAAAATTGCATTTGTTTAAATTCATCATATTCTTAAAGAATTCTAGTTAGGAATCTTAATTAGGAATCATGACAATTTGGCAAAGATTTATAAACTTAGTATTCATCTGTAATCTATAAAGTGCATACTTTTTAACAGCCTGGGCGTCTGTTCCTTGGCGCCTTGTTTACATGAGTTTCAGCATAGTTTTTTAATGAAGAGTAATAATTTTAAATTATACTATTACTAAATTAATTGTCCACAACAAAAATGTCTTTTCTTTCTCAATGATTGCTATTTTGGTAGACTCAGAGCCTCAGTTTACCCCTGTTTTAAACTTACTTGACTTGTCTAATTCACATAAGAGAAAAAAATAATGTTCTGTTAACCCAAATGCTGGCAGGCCAGCTGTCATTTGCACAGTGAGCAACTGGCTAAGTACCTGAGTGCCTGATTATGAAGAGTTTCACTGCTATTTCTCAAGCCCCACTGAGCCCAATAATATATATTGACCAAGGATAAATGTATTTAATCTCCCTGGGCCACCTTTCAGCAGATTTTTAAATTTATTTTTCATTGTTCTCACCTCAAACAGACAAAATAGATTGTGATCCACACAGCAGGGGGAGCTACCAGAGGTCTCTAATCTGTATGGGATATTAATGTTAATTGTAATCTAAGTTACCTACAACGACCACTTAATGGTTTTTCTTCAGCATTTTGACACAGTGACCTTTCCTATTAAGCCAGAGCCCACCTAAATAAACAACCGTATTATTTAAAAGAAGAAAAACAGAGCTTGAGAATTATGTTTCACTTCATGGTAAAAGGAAACAAAAAGCTAACAGTTCTGTGTAATTTTTGATGTTTTCTTATAGCTATTTCTACAAAACTCTGTTAATAAGAGGTTTAAATGAAAATTTGAGGAGAAATCAGGTTTCTTATAAAAGCTGTGGAATCTGTGTCTCTCTGTCACAGACATTCAGATACAACTATCATCTACTTCTCGATCATATATTTATATCCATCATCTATCGATTAACATCTATTATTGAATCAGTTAGAATATAAGTATTTCTCTGTGTAGATCTATAGATTTTTACATATTAATATGACTAATTAATCATATATTTAATATATATTCCACACAAATTTTAATCTACTTTAGCAAATAATTTCTCAAATCATATACTTTCTAAACAATATTTTTACCTAATATCTACCATGTTACATCAGCTTATAAAACACCCATTATTTTTCCTTTTTATCTATGAATTTTTTTATTTATGTGTATGAATGTATTGTCTTTATATATGTAAGTGCACTCACGTCATGCAATGCATATGGAAGTGCTAAGAGAGAATTGAATTCCCCTGAAATTATAGTGATGGACTGTTCTTAGCTGCCATGTGGGTAGGAATTGAACTCAGGTCCTCTGCCAAAGCAGTCAGTGCTCTTAACTGCTGAACCATCACAAAATATTCTTTAACATGAAAGCAGTCTGAAGATAATAAGAAAAAAATCTGCAATTATTCATTTCTGAAAAATTAATAACAATAGCAGAAATATCTGACTTCATTTAAAAATGTACTCCCTACCATGAATTTCAAATTTATTTAGTAGATTACCAATGTATTTTTCCTTTACGTCTCCTTGTAAATAGTGTTTCATCATTGTATCACAAAACATTTACATAATTCAAAATAGGGAATGATGTATATCTAAAGAGGAATGAAATTATTCAAAGACTAACAACTAATTTGATATTTAAATTTTGAATATATTAATCTTCATGCAAATTAAGGTGAAAATCATAAATACCATATATAACATTTTCATAAATGGAAAGAATATGCCTTTGTTGACATAGTTTAAAAACCTATAATGTAAATTCCTCTTAATAAAATATTGCAGGAAACAGTGGTCAGCAAAGATCAGAGCTAAACAGAAGAGTGCCTATTGGACATAAAAGGACCACTGTACATATAAACTCACAAGAGTTGTAAGTTGCTTGCTCATGGCCCATAGAAATCAATATAATCAACCTTCCACCATTTAGTTGATAAGGGTTCATGAGACTCCATCCCTAGTAGAGTGGATATTGACCATTGTTGATTTTTGAAAGCAACATAGTCATTTTTATTTAAGGGTATGGTCCTTGGTAATTTGACCTTGCTCTAGTTGATGGTCCCACTCCCACACAAAGAGGAATAAATGAGTTATAAAAAGAAAGAGGATAAAAATTTGAGAGAGTGGGAGGTAGATCTTGGAGGAGTTAAAAATGGAATAGGGAGGGAATATCATTAAAATACCTTATACACATGGATGAATCCCTCAAAATAATAATAGAAACATTATGGTAAAAGCATGATCTCTACTGATAGGTGTGTCGAGGCAAAGTAGTAATTACAACACATAATAGTGGAAGGCAGGAAGCCAATTAGTTCTATGCCAGCCCAGGGTTCATAGTAAGACCCATTCCCCAAAGAGCAATAAAAATAATGTATATGAAACAAATGAAATCCCTGATGTTCAAATCTGTTTGCTTCCAAGTCTCACTGAATGTTTCATGAATATATAGATTTATGGTACCTATTTTAGACATTCTAAATTAAAGATACCCATGAAGGGTAACTTCAATAAATACTTCCGTTTTTGTTACTCAGAACATAGACTCATCTTTTTATTTCTTTTAAGAATTGATGAACACTATTGAATCAGCTGATAAATTTGGAAAAAGATGAAGTACTTACCTTGGAGAGGTCTTAGCTTATTCATAAGGTGAAGAAATACGTGCCACCTTCAAGAAGTACAGTCAAATTCTCCTTAACTTGCATGTGCTAATGTTATTCTAAATATGCTTTAAGTATATACCATAAAGCACAAATGTACAAACATTAATGTCTATATATATATTCCACAGAGATCAAGATATAGATGTTTGTATTTAGGTATAAAATTAAAAATTACATAGATCAAAACACATTGTACGCATGTTTAAAATTCTCAAATGCAATGTATATGTAGATAACAAGGTATAGTCTAAAATTACATTTTTTATTTGTTTATTTTTTAATTTACATCTATTTTATTCTTTTATAAATTTTATCCTCAAACTTTTGTTTTGGGGAATACGTACCTACCTTGATGGTTCTGCATTGCATAAATAGATAATATTCTTATTAGCTATTAATGGAAATCACATTACATTCAGCACTTTGACCTCATAAAAATTTTGATGAAGAGTTATCTTAAGACACTATGTTAATTTGTTTTTGTAAAGTATCTGTTTATTCCATTGCTTGCATATTGAGTATTATTGAGTGCTTTGGTTTTATTAATGGGCTTTTTTCTGTCCTCAATTATTTTTTCTATTTTTTAGTTCTATAATAGCTGTGAAAGCTTTTGCCAAAATTTATTATTATTCCACATTCTTTTGTTCCATTTATCTAACTATTAGAGAATGGAGTTTTGATACTATTTTTATTCATATTTCTGTAAATGTTCTTGAATTGATAATAGTATTTGATTTTTATGTGAATCACCAACAGTTATTATTCTGACCAATAATATTATATTTGTACTCCAATTTTGAGCTACATTAAATTATTGCCAATATGATACTACATGCAGTAGGTTTAATCTTTGGTCTTTGATTGTGTTTTTCAAATTGCCCCAGTTCCTTATTGACGTTATAATCTTTATAATCAGCTGGTTTAGTTTCCTCAAAATTCTTCCTACAATTCTGACATCGAGTTAATTGCTTTTATTGATTGCTTTAGTAAAATCTGGAACATTTATAACATTTAATCATCTTTGAACAGTGCATGTTTTCTCTGGCATACTGGTACATATTCATTACATTTTTATATTGTATTGTATTTTATATACATGAAATATTAAAAGACAATGTTGCAAGTTATAAGATTGTCTATATATCACTGTGGTATTTTAAAAATGTATTTGTGTGTGTGTGTGTGTGTATCTGTGTGTGTGTGTATGCAAACATGCATGTGACCTTGCATATATGTGATGGTCAGAAGATAACTTTTGGGAGTTGGGTTTGACCTCAGGTCACCATGCTAGCTTAGTAAGTTTATTACCCACTGAACCATCTCAGCTCTCTTCTACTGTGGTAAGTTTGATAGATTATTTTATTAATCTATTAATCTTTCTTATTCTCTGTTTTATTAGTATCCAGCACCAGAGATAAGCCTTAACCACTGACCAATTTTTATTGTTCTTTATTATGAAATTCTAATAACTTGTTTTCACATTGTGATACTTTCTTCATAAGGGTCTGGAGCTTCTGGAAGACTTTAAAACCTGAGGAACAGTTCACAGAAGGTATAGAAAAGATACAAAGTATTCTGGGGGTGGATAATAACCCTTCCCCTTACTAAAAAGAGTGCATTGCTCTCCTGCAGAAAGTTATTTGAGGGTTGATGACGGTTTGCCCATCCAGGTTCTCTCCCAGCAGCCAGGTATGCATCAATGGAAAGACAATAGGTATGGCTTGAGTCAGGCATCAGACAGACCCTGTGAAACAACAAATGCAACAGGGGCAAGGGGGCCTTATTCCCCCTTGGTCCTGTGTAGGGCCAGAAAGCATGAGCCAGCCCCAGTCAGTTTATCAATGATAAAGAAACCTAGGGGGGAGCCATGTTAAAACTCCAGGACACTAAATGGATTCAAGAAATAACTGAAGATACTAAAGAACTAAATAAATTAATGCCCATTGTGCATGCTATTGTACCCAACATGCTATGTTAGACCATTTTTCTGTTTGACTTGATATAGAATGTTAACTTCTGAGTGTTTTACAGATGTGAAACCCATTTGAAAGACATCAAATATATCTGAAACAATAAGGGTGGAATATAAATTCACACAGGATACAAGGGCCACATATAGTTGTAAATTTATGCTTTATGATCAGGTAAGACACAAGAGATATCCACCATAATGATCGAGAAGAGTATATTGCAAACTGAGCCTATAGATGCCAAAGAGTAAAAAGATATTTTATACAATTGTTAGCTAAAAATCCCAATACCAGGAATGCATTCCCCCCACCCCTGAGCTGTTGGCCAGGGAAGCCTTTGAGACCTTCTCCACATCAAAGGCCTTTACCACTAATGTTGATTGCACATCAGAAGCATGTGGTAATCCCCTATTGCTAAAGACATGGCATGATGTGAACATGGGCTGGACCCCACTCTCACCACACAGAAAGAAATTCTTAAGACAAATGTCTTTAACTTTCAATGACAATGGATATTTGAACATCATTTATACAAAGATATTATTTATTATATGCTTATAAATCTATTTTATCTGTGTATGTGCATGAGGTATGTATGTTTTTGTATTTGTGGGTGCTCAACTTCATGTGGGTATACATACATATATGTGCACATACATACAAGTGTGTAAGGTGGGCAGAAGTTTACATCAGTGTCTTCCTCCATCACTCATCACCTTCTATTTTGAGATAAGATTTCTCCATGAACCCTGAGCTCACAGTCATGGCAAAGCTTACAGGAACTCTAGGTACCACCTGTTTCTACCTGTCCAGTGCTGGAATTGTAGATATGTGCTGGCCTACTCGGCTTATTTATGTTGTTTCTAACGATTGAACTAGGGTCCTCATACTTACATAGCAAACACTTTTTGACTGAGCCCTCATCCCAGCTTCTCAAAGATCATCTGAGAGTAACTATTCACAGTGATTAGCTAAAATTAATAAATCTGTACAATATTTATTTTAAATACTCCATAATTATATTAGTTGCTTTTATTAAATATAATGAGCAAGGTAACTGGGACAAAAAAAACCAGCTCTCACCTCAAGGGAATAAAAGAGATGGTTTATTCTAGAGCCATATCTGAGTAAACAGTCTGATTTCTCCAAATACAATGTTCCAGTGAAGTATCAACTCCATGAACTGTTTGTAGTAAGAGAACAAAGAAAGCCATACATCAACATAGTATTTAAATGCATAGGTGGGTACACTCTGTAATTAAGTCATAGGAAAGCAGGCAGAAATCTCCTATAGTTCTTACCTGCTCTCTGATGACATTCTTAGTCATTTGGTTGGTGGGAAGTTTCTTTTTTAAGTTAATACATTCTTAAAGGCTGTTTTATTTCCTTATCTGTAAATCACAGGATATTAAATGAGAAACAGAGTTGGGCAAAGAGTGGCTATTTATTGGCGAAAACTGGCCCAAGATAAATTGTAAATAGATTCCATTCCAGATCTGCAACATTACAACATTTCCACAGTCAATGATGCACTAATCAGTTGGTCAGTGTTGCAGGAATTTCAGTTGAAAAAGCAGGATTATTCTGGGAACTTTCATTGATACAAGTTTTGGAAGAAAATGTTAATTTTAGTTTAAAAGTCCAAAGGGATAACTGAGCAACATGACAGAGAAGCATTGCAGCAAACTAAACAACAGACATGGAAACAGAAGCCAAAGCCTTAGAGCACAGTCCAAGAGCAAACAGGAAGCACAGAGTAACTGAAAGTAGACCAAAGCTATAAAATCAAAATGCCTGCCTTGAGTGACATACTTTCTGCATCAAGACAGTATTTCTTACACCTCTGCAAACAGCCCAGCTGGGGACCAAGACTTCAAATGCATGAGTCTATGTTGGACATTTCTCATTCTAACTACCACTTTCCAGTCCCTGGCCTCCATAAATTCATGACTATTTCATAATGGGAAAAATGCATTTAGTCCTACTCTGAAGCTCCCCGTACTGTTTAACAGTCTCAACATTGTTCAGATTTCCAAAATTGAAGTGAGATTGAGAATCAAAGCAATCTGTTAGCTGTACCCCCCTCACATAAAATAAAAAGCAAATTACATATTTCCAATATATGATAATCCAGAATATACATTCCCATTCCAAACAGGGAATAGGAACATAGAGAGGAATTCTGAGACCAAAGCGAGACCACAACCCAGAAGGGAAAACACTAAGTCTTAAAGCATCATATTCAATGTCTGGAACTTTCTCACCAAAGAAAATAGAGAGTTCTGCCACTCCATGTCTGCTACCTGCAGCATACCTCTTTCTCTTGGGCAGATTCCACACCTTGTATGCAGTTTCCTTGGCAGATATCTTACAGTTTTGCATCTCCAACACCTTGAGGTTTCTATGCAACTCAGACTTTCAAACGTTCGGGTTCTTTAAACAAGAAATTTCCTACTAACTATTTGGTGTACTCACTGGCTGTCTGAAACTGTGAAGGAAGAATGGCTAGCCACCTTACTTTTGTGTCTTTCAGATCTCTAAGACCAGTACAAACTGGATCATCCTGCCAAGTTCAGCAGCCAGATTGATGGGCCTTGTGGCCCTTCAACACACTAGCAACAGCTGTTGTATGTTAGAGCAATTGCTTTTGAGGATCATAAAACCCCATAGGCTCTTTTTAAAACTGCAAGCCTATCTGGGTGGTGTTACTCTTTCCATTGTTCCAGTGCCTGGCAGGAGGCTTCTCCTTAGTGGCCCTAATCACCTTATCATTTTAGGCCTCTCCCAGCACATTTCATTTGTTCAACATTAGGCTTCGTAGTACTCTTTCTCTTGCCAAACTGAGCATTGTAAAATTTCTTTTTTTTCACCCTCAATTGTTATTTTTCAGTATAAATCTTCGTAAGTACCACCATTAATAATCACTAAAGTAGACTCATTCTTAGGTTGGTTGGAAATTATTTCTATCAGGAAATTTCCCATTCATTTAAATATTTGCCCTCTGTCAACTTCTTAGGATACTGCTAGAAGGGAGCTTAATTCTATGTCAAAATAGCACACAAATGGCCACTAGGCCAGTTGCTATTTAAATACTTTCTTCCCTCATCTTTGAAAATCCTTGAAGTAGGAATCGACTCTGCTCAAATTATTCAACCACTTTTCTAGTGCAAATTGTCAAACTCTTTTACTTTCCTCAAAAGTAACATGTCAGATTCTTCCTAGTAACACCCCATTTCTGGGACCAACTGCAGTGTTAGTTACTTTTCTGTTACTGTGATTAGATACTGTGTTCAGAGTAACTTAGGGTCAAGTTTATAGAAAGACACTGAAGGCTGAGAGTTTACATTTCCAAGACACAATCAAAAAGCAGAGAGAGCTAATTGGAAGTGGGAAGAAGTTGTGAACTCTCAAAGCCTGCCTTCAGTAACATGCTGGAAAACAAAGAAAATCTTAATTTACTCTTTAATACATTCCCAATTTTCTACTTACATACTTAAAATTGGTATTTAAATATGTTAACATCTTCACAAAAATGAAGTAATATTAACTTTTTATTGGTATTTAAATATCATAAATTCATACTTCATTTCTGTTCATAGGTATACCTGCTCAAAATTAATAATTGATTGCAGTGACTAGCATTAATTTTAGTCATAGGTTCACTTACCTTATAAAATGAGAATCGGGAATAATTTGTATTTTCAGTCTTCTCTTGGTATAGCCACATCCATTCATTAAAGTAAACTTGGAATGGGCTATGAGAGAAAATACTGAGCCAAAGCACTGACATAGTTCTTAATAATAATTTTAAAACTATTTTTTAAATTTTTTTTTATTTGAATGAGTGCATTGCCTGTGTGTATATAAGTGTATTCGTGTCATTCAATGGCTGAGGAAGATAGACTAGGGTGTTGGAGTCCCTGGAACTGGAGTTACAGGCCATTATTAGCTACCATATGGGTCCTGGGAATAGACTTCAGGTCCTCTGCAAGAGCAGTCAGTGCTCTTAACCACTCTGTCCTCCAGCCCATTAATAAAAAATTTGAAAGAAAACATGTATCACTAAAGTGTTTAAATGATAAACTCTTCACTAAGTTAGAATTCATGATTTCAAACAGTGTGATCAAACTCTAAGTATGAAAGAAGATTTTGACGAACTGGGCATTTCTTCACCATTTTATAGAATTTTTTTTTTTTTTTTAGTACTTAGAAGAGTCTTTTCAATGGCTTAGGCTATCAACATCCATCTACAGGGGCATTTAAGGATGATGTTCTCTCTTATGCTTAAAACATCCTTATTTATTAAACTTGTATACTTACATACAGAGAGATATTAATTTAATCCCTAAACTGTGATTTTTATATCTGCAATTTTTGGTGTTATAATATTAATGGACCTTTTAATAAAAATTTAAACGTTTAATTTATCAATTTCCACCAAGTATTAGAATGTAACAAAATTACTCAGTTTCACTCTGTTTTCCAGAGCAGTATTTTAAAAATAAGAGCAGCAATTTAAGGACAAAATGATAATAGATTTATACAACAAATATATACTAATTTTAATATAATTATAATTATGATATTTTAACCTTATTTTAGTTTGAAATTTTATCACCAGGGCTATGAAGAAAAAATAATGAGTAAACTTGTTAATATTATCTCTAGGTAACTGAGATATTTATAAACTTCAGCATTGTCAATATACATTTAATTAGATTTTTGATAACATTTATATACAATATTTAAATGGAAAGGCAAAAGATGCAGCTGAATAAATGTGCAAGTAAATGTGCAAATTAAAAATATTTACTAATTTCTTTTAAATATATGCAATTTTAGCTCTCAATGTATTTTGCCCTTTTATTTAATAACATAACAAGATATTATGTTAAAGAGTCACGTAATATATGCAATAATGATAAGTCTAAATTAATAGAGACATTTAATTCTTAGAACTCTAATAAATGACATAATAGGATATAATTATTTTTCCCATTAACCATTGTATCTTTGGTTCCTAGATATTTCACGAGTGCCCTCTTCTTTTTCAAGTAACTTTGGCTAATACACACACACACACACACACACACACACACACACATATATATATGTATATATGAAATCTATTCTGCAGAAAATTGTGTAGAAACTAAACTGATTAATTTTAAGTAAGGTCATAAGATATATTAGCCAGCTATTCAAGTGGTGAGTACAAATTTGTGGGTTATTCCAAATAGAGAAATAGAGAAAAAATTTTCTCTACTATTATCTGCCTAGTTTTTAATATGGTCTTAATTTACTGAGTAGACTTACTGCAATTTGGTAGCTAATGTAAATCTCATATATATGAGGCACTGTAGGAGAGGAAGTAAAATCAATCAAACCTTAATAAAATCTCTGGTAGCACAGATCTTTTTACAGAATTGTAGAATTGCTGTAAGAGCATGAAAGTGCAAGTGAGAGTGAAAGAGATATGAAAATCAAAGATAATTAGAAGAAAACTTTTTTTTATTTTTATAGTTATTTATTTTTCTATTCCTTAGTTTTCATGCAAGTAAAACATCAGTATTATAACTCCTGATTATTTGTGATACTGAACTGAGATAAAATATTGAAGTTATTCGCAATAGAACCTCTCAATTTTTTGCTAAAAAGGCACAGACACAGAAAGGATGCACCCTTTTCAGGACTATAAATTTTTGAAAAGTAAATTATTACCTATTAAGCTCTTGGTGATAGAAGGGCAACACAATGCTGTTGGGGTGGCAATATTGGAGAATATTTCCGAAAACCGAGATCAGCTGAGATGGAGAGCATGATGTGTACGGAAAACTTGCATAGACCGTAATATGTTACTAAAGATTCCTCATCATTCTAGGAGAGGAAACTTTACATAATGACTGACCCAGGAGCTCAGAATTCAGAATGCTTGCCTGATGTCAATTTTCATATAAATTGACCCATTAAATATGGACAGTTTGGCAGTTGTCCAGTCCACTCAATTTATTGATTTTGAGATATGTGTATGTTATTATGTAAAGCACCATAAGCATTTTTTAATTTGTTCTGCAATGTAGCATGGTACAAATATTACATATTTATTTATTTCTGATGATGAGAAGTATTGCCATGATCAGTATTTATGAAAAGATTTTGGTATGAATTATTTGGCTGGAAGGTGTTCTTAATTCACTTGAGACTTGACACCTATAAATATGTAACTAAAGACAAAAGACACAGGATTTGATTAGTTTCACTACTTATCATCATACAGGTTTTCAAAATGGTAATATGATCATACACTACTGCTAGATATGTATTGAAATTAAGCATGTCTCCCAACATTATGATGGGTGTGTAGATAAAACTTACTTGTAATTGTATCTCTTGGATCCCCTTCAAAGAAAAATAGGCCCAAGGACTATATGGTGAATAGCAATCAGAAAATTTTCCTATTATTTTCCTTAGATTCTGAAGTGTGACCATGTACCTTTCAGGCTGTATACAACCAAAGACTTCCCATCAGCAAAAAGTCTCCAATTTCTGTCCAGTGCAAACATTTTCTGCAGACAATGGCATGGAGCCTATTTCTTGCCTTGGTGAAAACATTTGCTAGACAGCAGATTATCCTGAGGTTCCTCCAAGCAACACCTCCATTTCAACAACCTCTGAACATAGACCTGCATTGCCTCCTGTGGATTTTAATGCTTATTTATGCTTGTTGATTGTTTGCAATTAAAACGTAAATAATCATATATGAGAATTTCTTGTCAGACATCTGTTTCCCAGGGGATCCAATCAACAGAGTTGTGTTAGCTTATTAATGTTATGATAACCATTTATGTAATGAATAATGATTTAGATCAACCCGTCATCTACCTACTATATTATTTTTTTATGTTAGTGCAAGATTTTGCTATTTCATTCAGCTTTTTTTCTTTTCCCAAGAAGATGTTCTCTATATGATTTGAAAAAGTCATTTTTAGTAAAATTTAAAATATATTGTACTAGTACGTGAAATATTGAATCACAGTTTGATATTTTGGATGAGTAGAATTTCTAATTTTAATGTGCTTCTTAATGTATTTTTATGTTAAATATAACTTTGCCATTTAAAAATATTTTTACTTATTATTATTAGTGCTCTTAACTGCTGACTCATCTTTCCAGCTCAATTTTTTCTCTTTTAATAAAAGCATTTCTTTAATAATACTTTACTTCAATATTCTGGTTCTTTTACATTTCCATATAAATTTACTACAGCAACAAAATAAAGAAAAAAGAAAATATGAATGAAAGAGAAGAAAATCATGATCATTGCGTTTTAGTACAAAAAGCACTGAGAAAAATTTCAACATTGATTATATTAAAAATACTTTCAGAAAAAATACATCTTAGTTATCATAGAGTTTCTATTAAAATTCAAAGCATATATTACCTATGTGCTTCAAGGTCTCTATTTTCAATTTAAAATGACATAAGGTTATCTACCATCAGCAAGAAATGCCTTAAGAAAAATACCTGCTGCTTACCAAAGAGAAATGAAAATTATGATTTGTCATATTTCATGATTATACCTATAAGGAAAACAGTCCAGAAACCATGAACAGAGAATAGGATTTTTAAAAAATTAAGTATATTGCCAGAGGCAAAGTAAATACATAAAAATCAATATTTTGATATTAGCAATGAGCCATCAAAAATATGAAATTAACAGTACTGCCAAAATGGTAACTAGAATACAACACACTGACAATTTTAATAGTTTGAAAAAGAGTGCCCAAGTGGGGCCACCCGGGGTTGAACTTGGGGTGTCCTAAATGCAGTAAGAGGTGGAAAAGGCAATTTATTTATGGCAACTCTTGTGCCATTAGCTAATTCCTTAGGGATTTCCTAATTTTAAGAATTTATCTATTGGTCCTCAATACTAATTCAAACTGAATTTTCAAAATGAACCAAAAAAATAAAAACAAATTAATTAAAGAGGTTAATGATCTTTCAAGGCTACTACAACTCTGAATTTCTGAAATAAACTTGTTTTGACATGATTTTTTAAAAATTTATTTGTATGTAAGTAACTTCAATTTGAAAGTTTATGAAGGTTTGGATGGATAGTCACATGACAAGTCCATTTTGATTTTTGTCCTGCAACATCTGTTTCATATACTGACATAAAAGTTAGATTAAGTTTTTGAAAATATTTTAATTTTTGAAATATTTTTCTTTGTTACTTTTTAATATAATCTTTGTGTATTTCATACTGAACATCTCAATCTATCTTAATCATCTTTAGATCCCCTTCTCCACGACATATGCCCATAGCCCCCCAACTGGAATCCATACATTCTGTCACCTGTGTTAAGACTTATTTCATCAAGTTAGTGTCCCCAGATGTTCCTCAGTAAAAGTTTATTCTCTAGGATCTAGTCAGCCTACCCAGCATCCCTCACTTTAAGATTAGCTCTTCCTCACCTTGCAATAATCAGATGCCACTCTTTCTTCAGCAAAGTTTGGGATCTGCTAGCTATTTTCCCAGTTTTATTCTGGAATTTGACTGCTTGAGTTTGCATAGGTCTTGGGCATAACAACACCATTGCTGTAGGTTCATATGTACAAGGTTCCAGGGGCTTGTAGGATTCTATTTCCATATTGTCTCATGCATCTTGTTCCTGACTCTTACCACCCCAATTTCTATAATTGTCCATGAGCCCTGGGAGAATGAAGCTTAACTTAGGAATCCTGTTCTGGAATCCACACCCTGCAGATGCCTAATCTTCGTATTTCAGCCATTTGTAACCTTTTGTATTACCGACCCTCTGTTGCACGAGAGAACTTCATTAATGGAATTGAGAGATTCATTAGTGTCCTTTTTATGCCTTGTTTTATGTTGTGTGAGGCTTAGGTGTAGTGGTTGCATGTAAATGTGTTTTCTAGGCTTTGGTCAATTTATAGACAATGTCTGTGTGTGACCAGTTGTGGTATTCTGTAGTAATTCCTGGTGAAAAAAAATTATTTGATGAGTAGTGACTGAGATACATGAATGTAAATATAAGAATACGTACTTTGCATTTAGTAAGAAGTTACATTAGTCTAAGGATCTGGCAGCCTTGGACATTTCTCTAAGATCTAAGACCCCTTCAACTATGTGTGCTTATCCATGTTTACAGTACCACACATGTGATTTTTATTCCACTGAACGGGCTTGAATTCCAATTATATCACCATTGATTGGCTCCAAGATGGTGGACACTGCTGTACCATCGTCATATGCTGTACCAGTCATCGATGCAGATATTTGGTCATGAAGCTGCTGTTGGGCCATCGATTGATTTGATCCCTTAGCAGCGTGCATAGTGCTCTACAGAACTACGAGAGATAGCCTTCAGTGTAAGTTTCTTTCAGGTCAGTTCCAGCTTCTTGGTTCCAAATCCTATGTCTAAAGTATGTCCTCTTTTCAGCAACATAGTCTTACATTCAATTTCTGAGATACAGTCAAGGGCTGTGACAATAGCCCATGAAGTTTTGTCAGATTATACTTTACTTCTATACAATTATATTTCCACTTATACAATTGTATTACTTTTAAGGCTTACATGAATTTTTCCAAAATCATTTGGTTTTAGACTATTTTGTCTGTAATTATTAATTGTATGAGTCAAATTATTTCAAATATTCATTTTATTAACTTGAAAGTTTCCTTTTTAAAATATTTGCTGCTCATTCTAGTGAGTTATTAATTTTATTTTCATCTCATGCACTTTCTGAGTATTTTTCCTCTCACTGATCTGACTTTGGCACTGCTTGAAAAATTTAAAGTACTTTAGTATGTTTGTGTATTTTTTCTCATTTGTGTCTAGTAATGGATGACATGATATGTAAATTTCCTTATTTTGTAAAAGCAGAAAAAAGACAGTTTCATTTATATCAGAATTGCTTCTTACATTATTGTTTGGATTTAAGGCAGAGCATTTTAAATAATTCTACTACATAATCACATAATTATTTTAATTTTTAAACTTTCAGCAAATAATTTCCATAATACTATTTTATTAGTATATGAATTGATCTCTTAATATTGAGTTATTCTTATGGTTTTTGAACAATATGTTATCAGAGTAAGTTTTTTTTTTAAATTTTGTTTATTCTTTGGAGACAGGATTTGCCCATAGTCAATACTAGCCTGGAACTTGCTACATACCGACAATGCTGAATTCTGTCTCACAGAGATTCACTTTCCTCTGCTTCTTGACTGTTGGAATCAAAGGCATATGCCACCACCTCTGGCCCGTTTTTACTTTTGGACAGGCTGTAGCTAGGTAGCACTTGCTGGGCTGAAACTCACAAAGTAAACAAGTCTTTTCTCAAACTTAAAAAAAAAAAAAAACACCTGCCTCTGCCTCCTGAGAGTTGAAATTAAAGGCATAGGCCACCATATCCAGCTCTGGATTATTATTTTATCAATACTGCACTTTCTTAGAGTACACTGAACAAATTAGATTTATTTTTAATTGGCAAATTGTATATATCTATAAGGTAAAATTTGAGGCATTGATTCTTGTATGCATCGTAGCTACTTAATTTTACATTTTAAAAGCAATTTATATTCTTGGAATAATAATATCAAAAATCTATTCTTGGCTGCGTGTGGTGGTGACCATCTTTAATCACAGCACTTGGGAGGCAGAGGCAGACAGATCTCTTTGCAATCGAGTCCAGTCTGTTTTACCTAGTGAGTTCCAGACCAGCTGGAGTTACACAGCGAACCTGTCACAAAACAAACAAACAAAAGAGAGAAAGAAAGAAAGAAAGAAAGAAAGAAAGAAAGAAAGAAAGAAAAACTAATATTTATAGAATATTGAAATATATACTACCTGATTATTAACTTTGGTAAGTTTGTAATGTTACATGTCTTTCTAATGTATTTATCCTGTACCTTAATTACAAATGAAACTTTCATTACTTAATATCTCTTGTTTTCCATCTTTCTCCACCTTTGGTGATCACTTCTCTACTGCTTCTATGAGACAGACTTACATGGATTTTATATGCTTGTGAGATCATTTTGGTATTTGTCTTTCTGGGCGTGCTGTGTTTCATAGAACGCATTATTTTTCAGGTCCATATATGAAGTTTTAATGACAGTTTTACAATCTGTGTAGTGTATCATTCTGTCTGTCTCTGTCTATCTCTGTCTCTCTGTCTCTCTGTCTATCTGGCTGTCTGTTTCTCTGTCTCTCTCTCTCTTTCTCTGTTGTGTGTGTGTGTGTGTGTGTGTGTGTGTGTGTGTGTGTGTGTACTACAGGGAGTTATCACTGTTCTCTGATTGGTTTTAAGACTTCTTCCACAGCAGGAATGCTCAGTCATAAGTGGGACATTGAGATCATATATAATCCACTGCAAAGGCTCAGGTAATATCACAGAAGAGGGGGTGGAAAGACTGTAAGAACAGAGGTTGGACAAATCCAGAGCCAAATAGTCTCTTCTGGACATAACAAGACTGTTACATTCATGAACTCATATCACTTGTGGTTGCCTGCACAAGAAAGAATTGCACAAGATAAAGTTAATCAACATTCTAACATGGGAAAGGGGTGTTCATAAGTCAACACTCTAAACAGAGGAGTGAATGGCTTCCAGGGGTGAGAGAGTAAGTTTACTTCAAGTATGTGGCTACTAGACAGGTTCACCACATTCTAGTCAATGAGTATATGGTGAGCACAAATTTTACTACTGGAATATTAAAAATAGTGGATGGAAAACTGGGTGGAGGGGAAAGGAGGTAGGGATGGAGATGGACAGAGTTAAGGGCAGAAGTGGAGGATGAGTATGATCATAATACATTATATGAAATTATTGAATAGTTACTAAAATAGTTTTTGAAATATAAGAATACAGGATATATAACTCATTGGCAGAGTATCAACCATACCTGAGAACCTAGGTAGAAACCCCAGTACAGGAACACACCCAGACACCCAAAAGAGAATGTGAAAGGACTTTCCTTTGCAATGGGAATCTTCTCAAAATTGTGGCTTTTCTAAAGAATGAAGGAATTTTAACTTAGTTGACTTCTGTGTTCTATTTTCTTCTCAATTGTTCTTGCACTCACTGCGGTTTGGTCAAACCCAGTGTCTCTCCACATTTTTGCCTCTTACTCCCTGGTTGAAATCCAGCAGAACTGTTGATCAGACCACGCTAAAAACACAAAATTCAATCAAAGCTTAAGTAAAAAGCCTCCTTAATTCCAACCTGAAAAAGAACTTTAAATATTTGCCCCTTTAAAATGTTTGTTCCTAAAAGGAAACAGATTTCAATTTAAATGGCACTAAGAATACTCCAGCTGACAGAAGAGCTGCCCTTAGAAGTGCAATTAAGCCATGTTAGTGGAGAGTTTGCATCAGAAATCACAGAAATTAAACATTTATAACACTGGATCAGAAACAGTTTCTGCATCATGCAGATGATCCTCCATTTATACAATTATCCAATCCTCAGATTGCTTGAGTCTCAAAACATAGAAACCATTAATAGTGCAAAAATAAGTATGAAATGAGCATGAGATGCAGTTTCTAATGAAAAATGTATTAGTCCATGCTAATGCAAGCAAATAGAAGTTAAAAAGATCAGGGTAAGCACAATCAGCTGCATCAGAGCATAATCATTCTTGATGTTCCAAGCAGGAGGAAAATCAATGTTTTCAAAGGCCTAGACGATGCCAAGTCCTTTGTTTGCGATGGACCATCCTTTCCTGTTTCCAACAACTCATCTTAATGGGAATGTAAATATATTAGTGCATAAATGTCAAGTAAATAAGTGTGTTTAGGTGTCTCTTACATGGTATGCTACATTCTGGGTATTAAACCAATAAAAGTACATTTATTTTTCTATGATTTCAGTCTCTGGTAAAATGAGGGAAACAACATGACCAAACTGCCACAAACATTACAAATCGTTAGTGTGTGTACATATTGTTTCCTAGGATATAGGCAAGAGGTTATTAAATATATGGGTGGCTGACTGTGAAAGAATAAAGCATTAGATTAAGAGCCTGTATTAAGATGATATAATAGTTTTCTTTAAGTGGCAAAGTGACCACTGGAACCACAAGCCTACCCTATAGGGGTTTACTCAAAAATATGATAGTCTGATAAAAAAAATAAATGAAAAAACAACTTGAAAAAGGGTGGGGAGATGGTTTGACAGGTAAAATATAGCACTTGCTACAGAGGCGTAAAATCTGGAGTTTGAGTTCCTAGAACTCATATAAAAGACAAGTTGCTGATGCTCCCTCTGTGACCTCCTGTATAACACTGTGTGAGAGACAAAGAGGGAGTCCTCCTCCAGAGCAAGGAGTTTTTCCAGAAAGCCAGAACCATGAGCCCTAACTGGATGTTTAATTTCTGTGATTCTCCTTACCTCAAATTTTAAGGTAGAGAGCCATTGTGGAATATCCTTGGTGTCAACTTCAGGCCTCTGTCTGCCCCCTTTGCAGTCAGGAATATACACACATCTGCATATTTATCCACAAACATATGAGCATACACTCCCCCCCCAACACTATATATACATGCCAACGAAAAGCATTTAACCTTTGGATTTTAAAATTATAATTGCATAATTAATTATAATTATAAATTTTATGATTACAAATTATAGAAGATTGTAAGCATTCTAATGCTTGGTTCAGTGATTACATGACTAAAGATAACTTCTTTGTTATGCACAGAAGAGGTCACCAGGTGTTTCTATTATGTCTCACTGAGATAAAATGAATTGAACTTGCCTTTTTCCCATTTTATATATTTTGACATTCCATCAATACACAGCAAATTATATGCTAATTTGAACCACATTCTAGGGATGTCATTTAATATTAAATTGTTTCCCCTTTCTTGTCTATATTGTTTTATGGGAAGATTTTTGTATTAATGACAGCTTTATTTTGTCAATATGTAAAGAATTTGGTAGAAAGCATTCCTACTAATGATTTCCTTTTTAATTGCAAGTTTCATTTTGTGATCATATGATTTTCCTTAAAGTCTCAGTTTAAATAGATGTAATAGGGTTTTTCTAAGTTAGTTTGGACAACTATGGCAAATGTATTTTAGATTGAATGTCTCAACCAATAGACATTTTTTTCTCCCTGTTCAACAGACTGGGAGGTGAAAGACCTAATCCATTAAGGTTCTGAGAAGGAACTTGCCATGGTTTCAAGCAGTAGCCTTGATGTTGTGTTCTCACAGGAAAGGCTAGACAGTTCCCTATGGTTCTTTGGTAAATAGGGCAGTAATATTACCTATTCAGAATTACAGTCTGCTTCCAAGGTCAAATAATCTCTCAAAGGTTCCAATCTAATACTGACACATTTGAGATTTATGTGTTCAAAATACTATTGGGAAGGACAGACAATGTATTGATAATAATAAGTGATCAGATACAGATAATATAAATGTGAAGGTTCAACAAAATGCGTTAATTTTTATAAAGTCAATGCATCTTGATCATCAAAACCTTATATATGTATGTAATTTTAGAAAGACTGAAAATATTGGTCTTGTTCTCCCTGCTTCTGTGTTTGTCCCTAAGACCTTGTCAAGATAATTATCCTTTTAGATCCATAATAAAAATCTCAGTTTTGCTTCATCAACATCTATTTGACAGTTATCAGTGAAATTCTTATCACTAGGGCAAATACCTGAGGACAATAATTTAAACAGAATAAAGCTTTATGTTTTTCTAAGATTGAGAGTGTCAGTCTGTGGTTGACTAGTCCATTACTTTGAGTCTCGGGGAGGATGAGTGTTGGGGGTCCCAGCACTCAGAGCCAGCCTGAGGGGGACTGAAGGATCTCCACTATCGGGGAGGGGGCAAGTAGGAGCAGAGTCAACACACAGACTCTGGGAGTTGAGCGGAAAGCCAGCAATGCTAGCCTGCTGCAAACTCGTTTATTCAAGAAAGAGCAGAGTGTATTATAGGTCTTGTCAGCCAATAGCCTTATGGGTGGGTCCTGACTACAGCCAATTGCAATTTGTTCCAGATGGATTAGGTTCTCTCCAGGTGCTGGGCAGAAACTAGCTTCACAACCAACCTGTGCGAAGCACCATATCCAAGAGAGCCATTCTTCCATTTCTCCTGGCAGGTGGCCTAGCTAGGCCCACCCTGCATTATGCCCAACAGATGAGTACCATTATATCACTGGTATGCTGAGGAGGAGGCCACTAACTGCAAGGAGGAGGAGGCAAGGCAAAAAACTGGAAAACCAGGGTTCAGAAAGCCTTCAAAGGCAGACTCCTTCAACATACAGGGAGCAGTAATTTTCCTCTGTGATCAGGAATTAAATAGGAATGTACTAGATAAATGAGAGCTAATAGTGAACTACTTTCTTCAGCTATGCCACACCTCCTAAAGTTTTAACAACACTCAAAATAGTACCATAAACTGGAGACCCACCATCAACATATGAGCATATGGGAGATATTCATATTCATAGCAGTAATATTTAGGTATATATAAACTATTCTGATTTACAGAATTAAAATCATAATTCACATAGAATAAAATTCAGTAAATTTGGATTCAGTTAACAAAGGTTCTTTTAAGTTCAAATTAAACTTTATGAAATCAATGTAAAGCCACAAGATAAACATACACATAAGTTCTAAAATTTGGAGGACAAAAATGAAAGAAAAAGGAAATTGATATGTATGTATATATGTAAATATATATATATGTGTATATATATATATATATATATATAAAGTACTGTGTATAGCTACTTATAAATATATATTAGACTTACAGTAACTGAAGCATCCAAAAAGCGAAAGTACACATCATTCTCTATTTTTCCAAGAGCATTCAGTAAGCAAAGAAAGGCAAAATGAGAAATTTCTTAATTTTTAATTCTGCCCATCATCCCCACGTCCACACAGAGACTATACAGAAAATGCTGTGAGAATGTGATAGAAAGGAGAAGGAAAATTAATCAAAGAGAAATTCTGAATTTTCCTATACTACTTTGGAGTGAAGCAGATGTTGAAGTTAAAGAGGCATTTGGGGAATTGATACAGTAATCTAAAGCATATAAGAGCAGAGGCTACTCCTAGAGCTTGCAGCTCTCTCTGAAAGGAAAGAAAAACCAGTGTGCTAAGCATTTTGTGTGTGTGCCTACTGGGAGGATAACTGGAGAGTGAAGACAAAATTATCATAATCACCCAGAGTTAATTATCTCCTTCAGTAAACAGGAATTTAGCAGAAAAGAAGTTAAATGAGAAAATAGATAAGGCAAAATACTCTGGAGGAGTGGAAGGGCCCTGGAAATAAAGCATTCAGAGAACTCACTTGAAGCCTTCTCCAACAGCTGGACACTAGCAATGTCAGGGACCCAAAATAGAATGAGAATGGAAGAGAGAGGGAAAGGGATAGGGAGGGGGTAAGAGAAGGCGAGGGGTGATTGAATAAAGTGCTTTAGTATAAATCTGCACAACTGAAAAAATCTTTAGGTGACCCTCAAAAAGAAAAATGTTACAAACCTGACCTGTATGTTCCATATAAAGTCAAGAATAATTTTACTCTCCCCTAGAAGGAGTGAAGAATTAGATAAGAATATTTACCATTTGTCAAGAAATTCATTATTCATTGAGCACCAAGCACGATTATAAGTTTTGGAATAATTAAAATGCATTAGAGTACTGAAGTCTAGAGAAAAAAACTGTACATACATTTGCAGCCTGGACTGTGGAGCAGAGAGTTTCTGCTATGAAGTTTTCTATTGTGTTTGGGGGAAACGGCAGGAGAGGTGACAAAGAACAGACTTCATTTTCTATTTCAGTAATGTTTCCATAAAAGTGAGAATTTCAGTTATGTCATGAAGTTATAAAGAAATGCCATTTAAGGCATTAGCTTTCATTTATTTGCATTAAACTTACAGAAAAAAAAACTTCTTAACTATCAGATATACTTTGAATGTTTTCTTTCTAAAAAACAAATAACTTTTAGAATTAATGATCATATGATTTTTTAAAAAACATTAAAATTCCCATAACCTAGGAACAAAATTAGATAAAAATATGCTGTTTTACATTATTCTTTTATTAATATTTTATATAAAGGAACTATAAAATATACTTTTTGTCGTAATCAAAATATTGCTTGTAATAGTACTAGCAGTATTCTTACTGTATGGACTATTTATATGCTACACACTCAATATGTTAAATATATATATATGCATATATATATCTTTATCATTATAATTTTGATTTTATAATTCTGATGCTTTCTTGGACCAAATAAATTCAAAATGGAAAACCTTCTTTAGAAAGTTTCAATTCCTTTAAAACAGCATTTTCTTAAGATCATTTTATAAATTAATATAAATTACATACTCACACATGAATAAACCCCAAGAAAAAGAGCACACAGATGTTCGAGTTGAAGTACACATCTGTTGGCAAGGAAAGACATTTTCTGAGTGTTAAATTGCATCTGCCCCTCACTTTTCTCTATACATTATTGCTAAAATGGTGTTTTAGCAATTAAAATAATTATAATCAGGAATTGAATCTTGTAATTGTGAAACCCCAAATGTTGTACTTGTTCAATGTTTTTTTTTTAATTTTGTGACTAACAAGTGGGATTTACCTATAAAGTCATGTTTGTAATGATTAATTAATTATATACTATTAACATTATTAGAGGAATTGTGTTGAGATTCAATATGTCATCAACTGACTAGGTTTTATTGTTATTTGGAAGCAAGATAGTAATTAGAATCACTTTCTAATTACATATCTGCATACTTTTATATTGATATAAATAGCTGCATTGTTTTCTTGACACTATAAAGAATAAAAAGAGAACAATGATTTATTGCCAGCTATGTCAACCTGTGAAAAATCAGTTAAATGAAATTGAATTAACAAACTCCAAACAATAGTGCACAAATTTAAAGAGATATAGGAATCTAAAGGATTAAGTGGGTGCTGTAAATATATTTATGCAAGCAACCTTTTTACATTTGCATATTATCTGCTTCAGAAACTACCCCAATATATATTTAAGTTTAAAGAATATATGCATGTGGTTGTTTGCGAATTTCAGTATTTGATGCAGAAGTGCAACTCTTTTCAATTCTCCACTGCACAGACCCAAAGCATCTCACTATTCATTCACCCATGGGAAAGCCTACTCTTTTAATGGAAGAAGTAAATGTCATTGAATATTGCAGCTGATACTTATTTATTTATTGTCTGAGACAGGGTCTCCCTGTAGTCCCAGCTGTCCTGGAACTCACGATGTAGACAAGACTGGCCTTGAACTCACACAATCCACCTGCTTCTGACTCCCTAGTGCTGGCATTAAAGGGGAACTGACTTTTAAATAAGTCCGAATTTTTGCATAAATAATGTACTCTCCATATTTTTATATGAAGATTCTTTAAATTTTTGACATAGTAATTGATATAGTATCCAAGTTTAAAAATCATATTGCACTATTCAAATTCAGTATATATGCAGACAGATCTTTCCAATTTCCCTCAATATACATATCCTTATTAGAAGTTACCACATAGATCAAGTTTTAAATAAAGGCATCTTAAAATCTCCACTACAGATTTCTAAATTATATATAATTTCATCATTATAATAATATTTAGTCAGAGTTTCAAAACAAGTTTTGATTACTTTGATTGTTCCCAGTTACTTTTTTGCTCATTTATTCTATCAACACATTTTTAAACTTTTTATTTATTTTTGCTAATTTCTTACAATATATTTTGATTTTTTTAGATCCCCTCCCTTATTTGCATCACATCTTCCTATAGGCCTTTACCCAATTTCACATAAATATAGAACAACTGACCAATTCTATGGAAAACTCTGCTTCCTTTTGGTCATCTCTGGCTCTTCCCATCTTTCTGCCCATGTCTTCCACAATGATCCTGAGCCTTGGGAGGTAAAATTTGATATAGGTGTCCTATTGAGGAATAGCCACTCGGCAGCCTCTTAGTCTCTGAATGTTGGCCACTTGTGATTTTCTTTGCTAATCATGATCTACTACACAGGAAACTTCTCTTTTGAAAGTTGAAAGATACATTAATCTGTTAATGGAGGGGCTTCAAGAACTAGCCTGGCAGCTTAGGAATCTGTGGGTAGATATGCCACAGGCTATAGGGGAGAGTCCATTTCTATTATTATGCTAAATAGGTATAGGTTAATCTCATTGCTAATCCTTTATTATCATAACATTCTTTAAGAAAAGGTATTTTAAAAATTATACAGCATTAAAAATAGGTTAAAAATTATTAAAATATTTCCATTATATTCAATACAGATCAAGCATTTATTGGGGACCATAGAAGCATAAATAAAAACATTTTATGATGTTATATTTGATATGCTGAAAATGAATTGTACAAATGATTCTCTTTCTAAAGTTCTTTATAACTATATCTGTTATTTTAAGTTATATTCCAATATTTGAAAAGGATTTTATCTCCAAGTATTCTTACTACCTGTATTTTGCACTTTATACAAGAAAATGATTCTCTTTCCCTGTAGAAATCATTAAATGATATACTTTAAAATTGAGGAGTATATTCTGTACCATTCCTTTTAACATATGTAGCTTTGCAGATGAAAATCTTTCCATCAGAATCTTTATTCATAAATGATCCTCAGCTATATATTTCATCATCTCAAATATGTGTACTTATTTTACCTTATTTTTGATATTTTTTACTTTGACTTTTATGTGTATGAGTGTTTTGCCTGCTTCTAGAGATCATTACTTGTTTGCATTGCCTATAACAGCCAAAAGAGGGCATCAGGTTCCCTAGGACTGAAGCAACAGATGGTTGTTAACTACTATACTTGTGCTGTGAAGAAAATCCTGGATCTGAGTGTTCAGCCATTATGTGCATTTTCTATCATGACTTCAAAAAAACCCTAAATTCTATATGGAAGGAATTTTATATTTTATTAAAAATATACAGGTGTGTGTGTGCTTGTGTCTGTATGTGTGTGTGTGTGTGGTGACCATTTAGTCAAATAAAGGGTAGAAATATGATTTTTTGCAAAACATATCCATTGACCACATTTATAAGCAATATACTTTTGTTTGAGTTTTATTAATATGCAGTAATTGTTGCAAATATTGGCCATCTTTGTTTTCCCTATTACATATACTTATCCCCTTTTCGCACATCCTCCCACAAATGATTCTCTCTGTTATACTCAAGGCCCAGTTTTAGTTCCCATAGTCTCCATTGTCATTATTCAATGTCTTCATCCTTTCTTTTATTTTCTTTATTCCCTTTTTCCTCTTCTTCCTCCTCCACCTTTTTTTTTTTTTTTTTTTTTTTGTTTGTGAGTGTGGTATTTTTATGACAGGGTTTCCTTGTCGCACCAACTGTCCTGGATCTTGAGATGTAGGCCAGGCTGGCCTTGACTTCATAGGTATCCATGTGCCTCTGCCTCCTGAGTGCTAAAAATTAAAGATGTGTGCCACCAAATCCTGTTCTTTTGGCTTCTTATTTATTTTTTGATTTCACATATGAGAACAAAATGTGATACTTCTCTTTCTGAGCTGAACTTATTTTGCTCAATGTAACCATTGTTATTCAAATCAAATCTCTAAAACTGACAGAATTGCATTTTTCCTAATGAATGAAAACTACTCCATTGTGTATATATGATACATTCACTTATCTGTGGCTATCTATTGTGATTCCTTGCTGTTGTACTGTAAACACACACACACACACACACACACACACACATTTCTTTCCACTTTCAAGTCAAGTCTGCCTCTATGTGTATAGCATCTGAATCATCTACTAGAATATGGGCAACCTACCAGTTACAATATTAGCCCTCGGTTTCCTCTTGTGGAGTGGCCTTTAAATCCAATCAGAAAGTATTGGATATCACATACCATTCATGTTACTATTGTACTATAATAATAATACTATTATTGTATAATAATATATATATTAATATATATTAATACTATAATGTATTAATATGTATTTTCACACAGGTTGTTAATGATTGTACTTTGCCAGGATCACATACTGTTGATAAACTTTCTCCTTTAGCAGTCTGCATAGCACCTTCTAACTCTATAAAAAAAAATCAGCCAGCAAAGAGAAAGATTTCATATCAATAATAGCTTGATTTCTTCACATTCTATGGCCAAAGTTTGTAGCGTCTTCAACAATAAAATTTAGGTAAGCAAACAAGAATAATAGCAGTAGCCTGTATTTTGGGGTCAGATTTGTGATCTCAAGTGACCAACAATTTGAAGTTGGTATCCCACACCAGGAACTGCGTTTTGGGTTTGATGACCAGTGACTTCTAGAGAGAGGATGTTGGAAAAAGGGAACATTTATTTTGCAGAACAATTTGCAGAGCTAATTGGTGTAGCCACTATGGAAGTGAGTGTGTCTCTTATCAAATAGCTAGTAATATACAGCTCTATCATATGACTTAACAGCATAACTCCTGGGCATCTACCCAAAGGACTCTGTATCATACTACAGAGATAATCGCTCATTCATGTTTATGGCAGCCTTATTCATAGTAACAAAGAAAATTAAACAGCATAAATGTCTATCAACTGATAAATGAAATTATCAACTCACAATAAAAAGGTGGTATACATATGCAATGTAATTTTATTCAACTGTTTAAAACATGAAGTAATAAAGTTTGGATGTAAATTAATGGAACCAGAAGAAATCATGCTAAGTGAGGTCACACAGGCTCATGAAGACTAGAGATTTATTTTCTCCCTTATGCTGGGATCCGAGCTTCAAATCTCTATATTTCTGTTTTTGGGGACTAATGCAAGGTAGGCCTAGCCAGGCCACCTGCCAGGAGATAAAGAGGAATAGCTCTCATGGTTGTGACCCTCTGCTCTGACTAGACCAGCATCTGGAAAGAACCTGCCTACCTGGGGACAGACTTACTACTGGCTGTATTCAGAACCCCACAAGGCCATTGACTGGCCAGACTTATAAGACCTTTTGTATTTGCTTGAATACGAGCTTGTAGTGCCACCTGCGTGCTTCTCACTCAGCTCCCAGAGTTTATGTTTTAACTCTGGGCTTACTCGCCCCCCTTCCCACCTCAGAGACCCTTTGGTCCTCTCAGGCTGGCCAATAGTGCTGGAACCCCCAACACTGTTTATCATGAAGTACATATCAAAACAGGAAACTAGAAACAGGTACATTTCGGGGGAGAGAGTAAGATTTTAAAGGAGGGTGATATTACAATACAAGTGGTATAAGGAAATGTGCCCCTGCCAGCAGGGCAGCAACAGGAGCACCAGTCCTCAGAAACCTGGAATGAAACGGACAAGAGGCACAAGGAGGGACAGCAAGACAGTGTTCTGATCAAGCTGACAAATTTTATTTTTTACCAAACTCTTTTATACTACTGCATCAAGGGGCGAGGCGGGGCATAAAGGCAGAATGTTTCAGCAGATAAAGTCATGTAAAGGGCAGATACAGGTGGGGGAACTTGTTTGTCTAGACATTAAAGAACTCTAAAACAATTTGCATCAACAAGTCTCAGGATGTTACATTTGCAGAAGGGGCAAGGCAGTCTCAGGATGTTTAGTACATTTGCAAGAGGGTAAGGCAAAGGTCACTGCAAATAGTAAATTTCAGGTTGGCTCCTGGCAGAAATGGACACTATTGTAGCACATTTTAGGTGAGGAGGAGATGGCAGAGGAATTGGTGTGGAAGAGATAACTAACACTAAGAAGATTTGAAAAAGCCATACAGAAAGTCACTCTTGTATAACCTTCTTCAAAAATATATGTACAAAAATATATAGAAAATATTTAAATGATTAACATTTTCATGCTATTAGCAGCAATTTGTATTTCACCATTAAAAACCTTTCTATTTATTCTCATTCATTTATTGATGCTTTGGTTTTGCCTTGTGATTTTTTTTATTGTTTGTGTTTCTTATATATATACTGTATATTAATATCTGTCAGATGAATAGGTATTAAAGTTTTTTCCCCATCATGCTGGTTTTCTTTACACTGTGTGTCCTTTGCCATAGAAAGTCTTTAATTTTAAAGCAATTTTATTTGTAAATTATTGTTATTATTCCCTGAGCCATCAGTGCTTTGTTTAGAAAGTTTTTATCTTCATGTGTTTCCCTAATATTCCCACAACAGTTGCAAAGATTCATGTCTTATGTTGCTGTGTTTGATCTGGTTATCGTATATTTCTCTATAGGATGCTGTTGTGGATATTGTTTTCCTGACAGACTTGTTAAGAGAGTTTTTTTCCTAATGTATGTTTTCCACATAGCTGTAGCTGTTTGAATTAATTACACAAACCTCTGCTTTATTCTATAGGTTTACAGAACTTTTATGGCACTTCCAAATTTTTATCCTAATGAATATATTTTATCAAGATTTTTTGCATTTCATCTAGAAGCTCATAATCAAATTTAGACCCTCCCATCTGCAGCCCTATAGTCCTCTGTCCACTGGATTTTATGCATTTTCTCATATATGTGAAGAACTATCTAGCCACACATTTGTATTTAGAGGTCCTTTGGTGAAAGTTATTCCATGGAGTCTAATCAGCTAAGTCACTCCTTTGAGGAAGATCTACTTACTCTCCCTTACTTTACAGTAATCAGTTGCAATAGTTCCTTGGCTAAGTTTGAGGCCTACTACACATGTCCTCAGTTCTAGGTTATGGTTCTGTCTGATTGAATCAGAATAGGTCTTGTCTATTCTGTTACTAATGTTTGTTTTATGTTACTAATGTTTGTTACTAATGTATGTTTTATGAACAATTCTAATTCTCGTGTTATTGTAACTCCAATAATACTTATTTACTTAAGCGCTTAATAGAATTTATGTGATACAGTATAATTGGTTCTAAAGGGGAAGTTTATAGCTATGTAGCTATAAATGCTTACCTTAAAATATCATTGGCAGAGTCTGGAGAGATGACTTAAAGTTTAAGAGCAATTGTTTCTCTTGCAGAGAACCTGAGTTGGTTCCCAGTCCCCACATGGTGGTAACAGCCATCTGAAACTCCAGGTCAAGAGGATCCAATGCCCTCTTCTGACCTCCCAAATAAATGCATCCCCATGGTACACAACATACCTGTAGGCAAAACTCATACACTAAAAATAAATAAATTAATTAAAAAATACACCACAGGAGTTTCAAATTAATATATAAATACATATTTGTAAGTTGAGGAAGCCAACTTGAAAAGGTTTGATTTTCCATGTTTATATTCCAAAATTCAACATTATGGGCACAGTATAATGATCTGTTGTTTTCAGGGGTGGGGAAGTAAGAATTGATGAATAAGGAAATCGTAATGAATTTGAAAGCTTAAAGTCAGGGGAGTCTAATGTTGGATTAACGCCCTTATACATGTTTCCATATACATCTCTGATAGAGAGTGTACTACTATAAATGTCATTTAAACTATAGATTATCAGTGATAATGAAATGCCATTATTGTTTCAGCAATGTTAACAACAACAGCAAAAACCCACATTAATAGCAAAGTTGTTCTCAGAATGCTTTACACTTGTGGAAGTAAAGAGAGTGCAAAAATCCCTGCAACTTTTGCCTTTACTGCCAAACTACACCTGCTATAAATGAAGAATTAGAGTAAAGCACACTCAGTGAAATTCTTTAAAAGTCTTGTCTCATTTGTTTAATTTTTATATCATTTGACCCACATCATCTTGATGATTCTGCTCTATTTGCCTACATGGATGCTCATGTTCAAGTCTGTGTGTGTGTCCCCAATGAAATTTCAATTATATGGTATTAGTCTTTTATCATTAGTGAAATTAATTTCATTTGCTTTCATACTTAACCTCATATATTTCCATATAGTTCCTCTATTGTTTTACTAGTATGTCAAGAGACAAGAGATGATATATATGGGAGTAGCGTGGTTCCAAGGAAGATGATGTATTTGCCCATCTGTGATTTGTTGTTACTAATACATCTAGATATTTAATTAGCTGGATAATAATTGGTAGACCCAAATATCAACAGGAAGTAAGAAGAGAATCACAAGATAATGTGATAAGCCAAGCCATAAATTATTACTTATTAGAGGATATTTATGGCAGGATCAAGAGCATAGAGTTTAGTATAGATTATATAATAGAAAGTTTTGGGTTAGCAAATTAAAATTCTAACAATGATAAAGAGAAGTATTAAAAGGCATGTGCAGATGATTATAAAACATAGATATTGACCACTAAGAAAGCAGCTATAACATGGAACATTGAAAAATGTAATAATATAAACATATCAAACTGAGAAAGTTTGACATAATAAATTATTTTCTTTTTTAATGATAAAGGTATTTTTTGTTTAAAAGTAATTTTTATTATTTAGAATCCCAATATCATAATAAGTAAAAAAAAACAGCAATTTCTCCATAAGTATTTACGGACAAAATCTAAATATACTGCATCAAATTTGAGCCTAATTTCCTTGATAAATGTAGCATCTATGCTATATATTATTTGAAAATATTTTCAAATACAAAATGAATAACTCTTGTATATAATACAATGTATTACATAAGAAATATTGTTGAATCATTAAGTTTAAAATTCAGAAACATAGCTATGTTGAAAAAATGTATAACCACCGTCTATGTGAAGATCGTAGAAAGAATTATTCAACTCATCTCCTAATTTGAAAATTCATTTATAAATCTCTCAGTGAACCACATTAAAGATCAGGCAATTATCAGAATCTCTAGGTATTTTAATTTTCTTAAGGCACTGCTGTTACTAATAAACCAACATTCATGATTGTTTTAAATACAAATTAAAATGATATAATTGCATATATGATTATTAAATTGTACTTTAAAATATGCATGTAGTGTATTAATTTAAATAGTTTAAGTAACATCAAGAGATTTTTCTTTTAAACTGATGAAAGATCAGATTAAAATTCAGGAGTTGAGATTTATGTTTGCCTCTGTATCTGATGCTACTGTTAAAGGCTGTTAAGGCTTTCTTATGTCTGTACTTGTCACAAGTCACTTGTGTCATATCAGTTGGCATATTGATTTTTCTTAACTTTCTGTCATCTCCTAAAATGAAGACATCATGGAGAATGATTGATTCTTTTACATTAATTTAATATAATGACATTAAAGTTAAATAAGCAGCCAACATTTAAAGGGATAAGTTCTAATGTTTTTTATTAGCATCAAGTCTATGATTTTCCTCTGTAATCATTAAATGGGAGACTGAAGATAACAATAAATATTTCCTTTTCTCCAAACAGAGGATAGAACTTAACAAGTAATATTAAAACATAAAAGCTAGCAGCATATATGTCATAGAAAAATAAAAAAGAGAAACATGGGAAGGCTTTAAAGTTTAATTTTAGGTGCTATGAATAAACCATATGTTCTCATCACCAGCATCTGCTAGTCATGGTGATCAGGTTAAGTATTTCTTCAGTAAAGGAAAATATTTTGAATTGCTGATTTTTCAAGTAGGTGGAGGCCATGCAATAAACAAACTAGAATGTGTTTTGTTTTGCTTTGTACATCTTGGTTTAGGGATTCCTGAAGTTTTCTAGAAATATGTAGCTCATGCTTGTTAGACATTAATCTTACATATGAAGTTTACATTTCTCAAAACTTATCCACATGCTAAGAAGTTAATATTTGTGTCTAAACCTAGAGAAGCAAAATGGCAAATAGCAAATGATCCTACTCATGCATGGAATAAAAACTATTTTGCTTCATAAGTGAAGTGGAAAGATTGAAGCTTAAAAGAAGTAAAGGAGAATAGTGAAAGTTTGATCGATGTTTATTAAGTTGAAATAAAATAAGGGCAAGATTTTCTGGTATGCTACTTCACAGTACAGGAAGAATAGATAAAAACTACCTATATATATATATTGAACTGTGTATTTCTAAATGCTAGAAGAAAAGATTTTTAAAGTTTTATCATGAAGGAATGAGAAGTATTGAAAGATTTATTTATGCTTTACATCATTTAAATATTATACAACATATACATATATTCACAAATTCCACTGAAATGTACAAATGTTTTCCATCTTATAAATTACTAAGATACTTTGGTTTAAAAATATGTTTTAAGGGTCAAGAAAGGTTGCCCAGTGGTTAAGAACACTGACTGCTCTTACAGAGGATCAAGGATCAGATCTCAGTACCCACATAAAAGCTAACAACCCTCCCTAACTCAAGTTTAAGATATATGACATCTTCTTCTAGCCTCCACAGGCACTGTACACATGTGAAACTGTTATATTCATCAAGGCAAAACTCTCATGCACATCAATCAATAAAATTAAAATATATATACTAAAATTAAAAACTTCAAAGTATTTATTGACACTATCCAAATACTGTGAACCAAGAACTCGTGATAGACTGTTATTTTGATGCTTTTTAATTTCTGAATAAAGATGTAGACTTGTACATTGATGAGAATATAGCACTTGGAAACATGCTCAACATCATTAACCATCAAGGAAATGCTAAATAAAAAGCACAGTATCATCTTGCTATCTCTAGTATGGCTATCACATTGAATAATAATAGCAGGAAATGGTAGTGAGAAGATAGAGAGGGACTCAGTCCCACATATATAGCCAGTGATTAAATAAAATGGACAGCCAGTCTGTAAAAGAGTTTGGCCATTTCCCTTTAAACTGATATGCTACTATCATATGACCCAGGATTTAAGACATTATTTCTGAGTAGAATAAAGAAGGAACACTATACAAATGTTTATAGCAGCTTCATTTGTAACAGCCTTACAACCCCAGAGCAAAAATCATTCAGATATCAATTTATTACATTGAAATGTGTACCGCAAGTTTCCTGTGTTGGAAAATTACTTCCAATGCAAGCCTGTTAAGAAGTGTGATGTTTCTTTGGTGTCTAGTACTCTGCCTTTACAAATGATTCATGGAATTACTCTGAGTGTGGGTATGTTATAAAATGACATTTTGAGCCCGTTATCCTCTCTGTCTTGTTCACATCACACTGGTCATGATAGGATGATAAAACTTGAGTATCTTGTCACATCAAATTCTTCTATCTCACATCATCTATAACTGTGGGAAACATATTGCTGTTGGTCTATGAAAATAAATATGTGAAAAGTAAAGTAATCTGGATTCTTTCATTATGAGCAGTCAGGTTTCAAAATAAGACATTATTTTAAGGTTATAATTGTCAATATAATTTGGCATTTGATAATTGATATTTCACACGGGCCACTAAAATTTCTAAATGTTAGTGTGGGATTCACTCATTGTGTAACTAAGGAAGTGTATTTCTTCCCTAGAGAGTCTAACTTTTTATAAACCATGAAGTGAACCCATGCAAGACTACATTGATTGCAAAATAATTACCGAGATGAATTGGCAAATATCTCAAACCAAGAAGCTGAGGATGGTGGCCACATTTCTAAGCTCAGGACTTGGGAGGTTAAAGTGGAAGGATTGCTAAAAATTTGAGAGCAGCCTTAGCTCCATAGTGAATTTAAGGGAAACCAGAGCTATTATAGCAAGACCCTGTACCAAAAATGACAAACAGTACTTTTTTTAAAAAACTGAGCAATATTTTCTAACTTCAAAGTACACTGTAGTATCTGTATAGATTTCTTAGATTATGAGCTAGTTGTATGTAATGATTTTTGGTGTTTGAAGAAGTCTTGTTTTTGCAGATAGCATTCATGATTAAGTATGTTTATTTTCTTATTTTATCTATTCTTAGATATTCTAAAACTAACTGCATAGAACTAAATCAATTTTGGATTGGATAGTTTATTGCGCCTCAAAGTTGTTATTTTAAAAGTATGCAATATGCCACACATATGCATGGCAAAACCAACTCTATATTAAACTATACTTACAGGGAAACAAAGATAAAAATGTTGTGTGTTAGTTTGGAGAGTAGTTACTTTAAAAACTAATTGTGGGAACTAGGAGATGGAGCAGCAGTTAAGAGGTCACATTACTCTTCTAGAGGACCCAAGTTTGGTTGTTCGCATTCATGTCAGTCAGCAGACTACTTCCTGTAAATCCAGCTACAGGAGATCTGACATTCTTGCCTGGTACCCATCAGCGCATATCCTCAACACAGACACACACTTACATATAACTAAAATTCTAAAAAAAATAGCTAAGGTTATTTTGTTGTATAATTTGTATAAAAGAATATAGACAACTGCAACAATATCATGCTAGGTTTATTTTAATTACTTTAATCAGTGAAAAACAGTATAAACTCAATGTTCTTCTTCTGAGAATTTCATACATAAGTAATGTATTTACATCATTTCTTCTTTGCCTTCTTCCTCCTTGATCCCTCCTCTGGCTTTTCCCATACCCCCCATTACCTCTCAATTTGGGGACCTCTTGAAATTTTTATTGTTTTACATGCACACACAGACACACACACACACACACACACACATACACAAGCAACCTATTCAATTTAGTGGTGCTTGTGTGTACACGTTTTTAGTGCTGATCACTTGCTATTGATTAACCTACAAGGGAAATCAGTCATGGAAAAGTTGATTCTCCTTCTCTCAGCCGCCATTGATTGCACCACTTGATCTAAAGGTGAGACCTTGTGAAATTACCCCATCCATTTTCCTGTCAACTGATATTATTATGAAGGTATTTTTTATTCTTTCATATTATTGAGATTTCATGGACATAGTTTTTCTGTAATTCTAGAATACAATATCTAGGAGGAAACCTGTTGGTCCTCTGGCTTTTATAATCTACCTTCCCACTATTCTATAGTGTTTCCTGAGTCTTGTATAAGGGTTGCCTCATAGACATATCTATTCAGACTAAGAATTCCATGGTCTCTTACTCTCTTTATTTTGATGTCAACTTGTGGAACTTTGTAATAATATGTGTAAGTTGCAAAAAGAAATTTTTTTAATAAGTGTGAAAGCTGCACCTAAGAGTGAATGTAATGATAAGTGTTTAAAATATAGTAAGAAGTTACTTTGGGTTAGGAAACTTGCAGTAGTCAGTTCTCCTTTAGGGCATATGTGTACTACAGTCATGGATTTTGGCTAGGTTTACCGGACATGATTTGACTCCTACTGGGTGATTCTTGTCTAATTAGATAGATTCAGTTACCCACAATAGAAGTGTCGCTATGCTACCAAGAATGATAGTTTTCTCAGTCAAGCATAGTTGCAAATGATAGGCTTTACAACTGTGTGGGATCATAGAGTGGTTTTCTCCCTTGGCAGCTAGAATAGTATCTTCTGCTATCTTCTGATACAATAAGAGATAATTTTCAGGAAGGAGGCTTCCAAGTCAGTTTCAGCTCAATTTCTCCTAGTTCTGTGTTAAAAGCATGTTGTGTATCCCTCAGTAAGGTCTTTCAGTCACGTTCTAGGAGGTAATCAAGAGCTGAAGCAATAGGCTATATTGTTTTGTGAATCTCTTGGACTGGAAGAAAAGTTACCCTTGCCTGGGATTTTTTTTTTAGACAACCTTCATCTATACATATTTCACTTACATGTGAACAAACACACACACACACACACACACACAAACACACCCTCACATATATACTTCTTTCTCTTTCTCTCTCTATACAAATATATATAGGTAAAAATGTATAATACACATATATGTATACAGAAATATATATGTATACATATATACATTTGCATAAGTCTAATGGTAAAACTATATTTCTCTCCTCCAAGTACTAGACATGGGCAGATGCATTACTGCTTATCTTCCTGAATGAGTTTAGGGGTGGTATTCAGTAATAGGGGGAAACAAAAAACCCTCTGTTTCCCCTAAATTCATGTATCACCCTTCTATATAAGTAACAGGTGCTAATGGATTGGACCACTACAACAATAAGCACATTTGCTTTTTGTGTTAAAATTCAGGTAATTTCTAACAGCAAAAGTCTTTTGTGCAAAGATTTTATGCTTTATTCTAATTTCATAACCATATACTTCAGTGTCTTCCTTACTATGGCATTGAAACCACACACACACACACACACACACACACACACACACACACAAACACACACACAATTTCAATCTCTAATGGTGACATTTATATTAATTTTTCTTGTAAGTAAGGCTATATTACATGTTTATTGGAAATTATTAAAATGACAAAGAAATATACGAGACCTAGTAATTTAGCACATTACAATATATTTGCAAAGATCATATCATAGGTCTTACAGGACAGTGTGGAATACAAACTTTCTCCCAAAACTATTATTCAAATAAATTGTCCTTGTCAAGATTGTCAAGGGGAAATTCCCCAAGGAAATGAATGACGAGGTGAGAATATTAAATGAGGAAAGCGACTGCGTGAACTGGACAAGTTCTTGATGGGTTGGAGGAAAGAAAACATGCTCCTAACAAAGGATCGACATGAGGAACAGCTGCAATGAGCTGCAACCTTAGTCCAGGATGGGTTAACCAAGTCCTGACATGACACGGCATGATCAAAGTGAGGCTAGAGAGATGAATCGTTGATAAAGAGCACGCTGCACAAGCATAAAGACCTGAGTTTGATCACCAGCCCTGAAATAAAGGCCAGGTACCATGACTCACAGGAAACTCCAGTATATAGGGGGTGCATAAAAGGAGGATTCCTGGGGTTCATTGGTCAAAATATTGAGGAGAGTATCAAGTTCAGAGTGAGAACATGTCTTAAAAATCAGGTGGCTAGAAATACCAGAATACCGAAATCCATATCTGACAGTAAAACATGCAGGCATGGATGAGTGGAAACACAAAACACACACACAGACACACGCAGACAAAGCGCATACGTACACAGACACACGCATACCACACACACACCACACAGATACATACACACCACACACACACAGATACCCCCATGCCACACACCATGCACACACATATCCACACACACCACACCCCACACAGATACACACACATCACACACACCACACATATGCCACATACCATGCACATACACCACACACACAAACACACACCACACACAATATACAAACACAGACACACATGCACACACAGACACACACCATACACACACCATACACACACAGACACACATAGCACATAAAAACACAGCACACACAGACACACACAGACACACACACATCACACAGACAAACCATAGCACATGCATACACCACAGACAAACCACACACACAGATACACACCACACACAGACACACACACAAACACATATAGCACATATACACAGCACACAGACACATACACACAGCACACAGACACATACACCACACACAGACACACATGGCACATACACACACCACACACACTTGCACATACACCACACATACCACACACACAGACGCACACAGCATACACACAGAGAATACACACTCATAAACACAAACATATACCACACATACAGTCACACATATACAACACACACAGACACACAGACACCACCCACCCACACAGATACACATACATCACACACAGACACGCACACACACAGATGCACATAAACACACCATACACACAGACACACACACCACACACACAGATACACACCACACACACATGCACACACAGACACAGACACACACAAAAAAACACACAGACACACCACACACAAAAACACCACACACACCATAGACACATGCACAGACACACGCAGTTCACAGACATACAGAAACACATAGCACACACACACCACACACACACAGACACACATACGCATCACACACAGACAGACCACACATAGCACACACCACACACATACCACACACAGACATACCACACACACACACTGGCACACACAGACACACAAGCACCAAACACACACTATACACACCACACACATACCACATACATACACACAGTCACACACACACAACACACCCCCCCCACACATACACACAGAAACATACAGACAGACACATACCACACACAGACACACACACTACACACAGACACACATGGCACATACACACACCACACACACACACTCTTGCACACATCACACATACCACACACACACCACACACACACAGATACACACCACACACACACCATACATACACATGCACACACACACACAACACACAAAACACACACAGACACACATAGCACAACACACACCACACCCATGCACATACACATCACAATCAGACACACATAGCACATGCACATCACACACACACACCACACACACACTGGCACACACACAGACACACACACACACCCCACACAGCACACACACACTCACAGTCATATGCACACACAAAAACACACACAAAAGGAAATTTGAATTGTCAAAGTTGGAAGGGGGCACGGTCTCATGCTCTCTTAGGCAGTCTTATTAATCTGAACTACCTTCATTCTCACTTGTTCCATTGTACTGCTGCTGTATTTCCACTGTTGTTAAGGTCTCATCCAGCGGGCTTCATTATCTAAAGGTGAAGTGCCTGTCAACCTCTCTCCTTTTAGTGAGTATCTTGTGCTTTTGGCTTATGTTCTAATTTATGTATATGGAAAATACAAGTTTGTGTTTATGTGTATGATGGTGTTTTCTGTTGCTTTTGCAGTTCATTCTAAGTCTTTGTAACAGGAATCAAATTTATGTCTGAGAAAATATAATAAACATTACAATATGAAGTTTTGATTTGTTAAAATTGAAAATTAAAGTATTCTTCTGATTCTATTTAAATTACATGAAATCAAACATTGTCAAGTAATATTTTTTTCACCTAAGTAGAAAACATGAATTTCTGTGATAAATGGAAAGGATGCGAATATGAACATAAATAAGATTAACTTTTCAACTGATTAACAGCACCACTCTGCTAAGCAGGAACTTAAGGTTTTTATATTGTGAGTTTCTACTTGTTTTCTAAATTCTTTGCTCATATCAGCTGACATTGGAGCTCCGAGTGCACGTTTGGTGGAGTTCCAGCTACTTGTGTGCCTGAACAAATAATTGAGCACAGATACACAATGGGAGCAGGTACAGTTGTTTGAGAAGACATACTTTCAATAGTGGAAGGGGTCTGGAACAAAAAATAGACTTCAGAAAAAAAAATCCCCCACTGCACAGAGACTGTGAATTATAATTTACTTTTGTAAGGAAATAGAAAGCAGGAAGGAGACAAAGGAAACCATCCTCTACAGAGCAAACAGATTTGTTTGAGAATGAACATGTGGGCACAACCTCCCTTCCCAGAGGAGGTGGGCACCAACTCACAGCCTGGGATCTGGAGGTGCTCTCTCACAGACTCAAGTTTTTTGTATTTTTCTCATTTGAGGGAAAGCAAGGGATTTTGGGAAGTGAGTTGCATTTGAACCATTTAGGGAAGGAAATTGCAGGTGGGTTATAGTCAAGGGAGACGCTGGGCTCCAGAAAGCTGTCAGAGTTTACCATGCAAAAGGCATCCAGGACTTAATATTTCTCCATCATTCCTGACTCTAAAGGGATTTAAATGAGAATGGGGACATTGCCATCATATCTATCATATCTGATGGCTTCCCAGTTGAATAGGAAGAGAGGGTAATGGGTCATACATAAATATATGTGAATATATTTTAATTTATATTTAAGCTAATCAATTTAAATTAATTATATATAATTTAATCTGAATATCTGTTTTAAAAAGGATGCTCTTTATATGTTTGCAAGGAGTGGATACATGATCATCATGTGTTCCTAAGTGGTGACTTAAGAAACTGCTTTGTTTTAGTTAATCAAGAATTTCTTGAATAAACTCAAAAACATGTCCAAAGTGTAACACAGAAGTTACAATTAGGGTTTTGTGAATAGGTAGGAGTCAAACGGGCAGGTGAGATGAAAATACCTTGTAAACTGTCTCTTATTCTGAAGTTGCTTAGTCTTTAAGATTTGTTATTCCCTCCCAGATCCCAGTCGATCTGTTGCCATAAAGCAGCAATCTCTTCCTAAAAAGAGAGACAAATCTCAATCCTCCATGATCAGAAGATCTAAGCCACATCTGTTTTGAAGTCTCATGGCAGCCAAAGAGTTTATTTGGTCTTGAATTGCAGTGAGCTGGAGTATCAGGTCTTCTAGAGAGTTCTTAAGAGCTCTGGATAATTGCTGAAATTTGTGGTTACCCATTCATAGGACCTAAAGGAAATGACTAAGATGGCCATGGTTACAGGCTGAAAGAAGACTGAGGAATCAGACTGAATGGGATTTTCAAATCTATTGGCCAGCTAACAGAGGAAGAGCTGTGTGCTGGTCATTTCAGGATGTGTGTGCAGAGGGTTGAAGAAGCACATAATGGCTGTTGCTGTAATCAGAGATAGGTGTCATGCCAAATAGTGAGAGTGAAAACAAGAGGGATGTGTCCCTGGCAGAAAGCTGAGGTCATGCTACTGGAGGTAGGCCAGGTGAGAGCAGGAAGTAAGGTGTGTCCCAGGAGCACAAAGAAAAGGTAGAAGGAAAAGATGGAATCTGCATGGGAGTGAGGTTTTGGATGGTCCTTGAAAAGCAAATTTCCTCCATAAACAGTTTATCAGTGGAAAGAAGGTTCCTCAGAGAGAAAAACCGGGTAATGTCTATATGGGGAATGAAGATGGTTAGGCTACCCCTAATCTATGTAGGTGATTCCATCCCAGAGGTGGAGAGGGGGAGAGGTAGACACTGAAAAGTAGGTAGACCACAGTTATATAACAAAATGTGCAGAAAACTGGGGAAGTTTGTTCGGGGGTTACTATGCTGCCTCTGATCCTCATCATGGCACCCAAGGTCTGGAGAAGAGGGCTGGCAAATTCGTTTAAGAGAGAGAGACTAGTCCCACTATAAGCAGGACATCCAGACACTGTCCTAATAATCCTGGGTTCCAGGGACTCGCCCTTGGGGCAGGGACTGAAAAACCTAGGCCTCCATATTCCAGTTGTAAGGGAGAAATCCTCTTGTGTGAGAGAGAGAGAAGGACTAAACTGAGTGGGGTGGATATCTCCCTTGAGGGCAACCCCTTTTCAAATCTCCCCGCTGAGGACAATGGGAGAAAGGCTTGGTGGAAGTCTTAGGGTGAGGGCATGTAGCTTAGTTTTTCACTTGACTCGATTTGCCTGAGGTTGCAAAGCACAGAGGAGCCTAATAGTAGATGCTCAACTTGGAGTTGTCCTGTTTCTACGTTTTCTTCTCTGCCTCCTCTTCTTGGATTTTCAGTACTTTGATGGCCAAGTTCAAGAGCCCTCATTCTGGGGTTTGGTATACAGGGTTGAATTTTTTGGAATTATTTTCTCTTAGAACTCCCTTACTGACTAGCTAATGAACTGAATTTGGGTGGACAATTGTCTTCTGAAGTGTTGAGATCCAGCCTAATAAATTTAGTAATAGCCTCACAGATGGAGCACCCCACAACTTAGTTGTGTTGAGGGTATGGGGCCAGTTTCAATTAGCAAAGTTTCAGGTCACTGAAGTTATAAGTAAACTTAAGGAACTTATGAATAAGAAAAGTCAGGTAAACAAAGATAATGATACATATTGAGTAATACAGTTAATGTACCTGCAGCAGCAAGGAGAGAAAAATCTGAAATTTTGCACTCCAACATTTGATGCTTGGCTTGTTGCTACCACAAAAGTTGGCTTTGTAACTTTAAATATCCAATGAAGCATTGTAAAAAAGGATCAAAACTCAATAAAACAATTATTTAAACTTTTCCAATCATGTTCAAATTCATTATATAGAACACATAAAACTAAAATTTGGTAACATTAAAATGGCATTGTAATCTATGCGGCAATCTCAAATCCTGTACTTTCTAACTTATCCAGAAAACGGAGGCTTCCGTTTTCTAATGGTTGAATCTCTCACCAAATATGTTTGAATGGTTTGATATAAAGTGTGAAGACATTGCTGCTGCAGGTATGAAACTATCTACCAAAACAAGGAACAGAACTTTTTAGGATTAAGAGATTTATGTTATCCCCTTCCCAATGAGGTCAATTTATACACTGTTGCAGTTTACAATTTGTATAAGTTATGTAATAAAATAGTTCTGTTTTGTTATGGGTAATGATAGTAATACTGTATAAAATAGCATAAGGGGTTAATATAGATGCCTTTAACTGAAATTTCTTCATAATATTAATATATATATATATTAATTCTGTTATATGAAAATATTTTCACATGTGAATGTAACTCTTGACTAATTCTAATTTCCAGATAGATTAATCATTGGGGATTCACAAAGCTAAAATTCTTCTTTTACCAATCGTCTGTTGTCCTCTTTTCTGTCACAGTATCAGGGGGCCAGTGTAGCTCAAGAGAGGGATTTGGAGAACTCTTTGAGATGAATGTGCTGGAGTATGAAGTGTGAGGGTCCATCCCATCTCCAGAGCCAGCTTTTCAGTGAGTTCAGATAGCACATGAAAAATTATTTAAAGGAGGCTACCAGGAGGATTAAGGGAGAACAGCTCTTACAAAGCACATTATATAAAATCATCCAACTAAATATACCACTAAATTAAAATTCACACTAATTTATATTCCAGATCTCTCTGATTCATGATACAGGAAAAGTTTCAGTGTGAATCCACTTTAAATTCCAGGATTTTTTTATAAACCTTTGTTTCTATCTTATTCAGAGATTTCAAAATGTCATAGAGTCTATTTATATTTTTATCAACAATTATCTCTTTCTTCTAAATACTACTTAATTCTCAGAAAAGAAAAGCTCTGCTCCTCTGGTGTCATTTTGTTTTAATGGGAGAGATACATAAGTTGGCTTTGCTACACAGTAAAAAGGCTTTATTTTTTCTGCTTAAAACAAGTTCCAAACTCCGTGGAGCAGAAACTTGAACAGCGTAGTAAGATTCTTTTATCAGAGTTTTCAGAAAACTTCAATCAAGGCATCTTCTGAGGCTGTGATCTCATGTGAGATTTAGAATCCTCTATGAAGTTCTTTACTTGTTGATAGTTAGTTGATGCCCTTGGACTGAAGACATCAGCTTCTGAAGATCATTTCTTATCATATGGTATCCTCACAACATGGCTTACTGACAGTCATGGAAACTGGCTACTATCACTTCTGTTCATATGCTTTTGTCTGTCTTTTACAGTATTCTTTTATGTAGGTATGATCTATCTCCCTGTCAATTAACTCAGACCATTAATGAGACACCTCAACTGCATTTTCAAATCCATGTGTCTCTGCTACACAATTTAATATTATTTTCTTAATATGTCTTCCCAGGTAGAATATATAAAAGGAACTTACAACATGGAACTCTAATTTAATTTAATAATAATCAAAGTATTTATATTCCAAGATATTTACAGGACACATCTACATAGATTGGAGGGGAATTACAACAGGAAATATTAAACCTATGAACATCTTTGAATTCTGTTTTCTATGGGATTGTAAAATATGTTAAAGAAAATCATTACGATAACTGTTGTAAGAAGGGAAGTGTACAAACAAGTGTGTCCTTTATGAATGATGCTGTACAGATTGTAATATCTAGAAGTCATTTAGTCATTTTCTATTTTTCTCATTGCTCTGTTATGTATGTCACTAAAGGGCAACAGAATTCACAGTGTTGTTGGAGAAAACAGAACACTAAATCAAATCTATTCCTTCACAACTTTCAGCCCTGTGACAACTTTGATATGAATTTTAAAGCTTCTGTAAGAGGAGGAGTCAATCACTGAATACAGTTAATATTAAATGCAATTGGGAACAATGTAATTTATAATGTTATCAAATTTTCTTACATTAAATAAATACTATGAAATCAAAGAATCCTGGTAAATGATTCACTTGCTAGTCTTTAAACAATGGCAAAGGAACAGCATTTACTCTCTTTCTCATTACTTGCTTCTAACTAGTCAAAAATAATATGCCCCATCATCCTTTGATTCACTATTGTTACTCCCTAATTAATGTTTCATTGCTTAAGAGTAATTGTGTAAATTTGATGACAAAATTAGGATATAGTTCTGTGACCTGTGACAAGATTCATTAGAAGAGATCATATATAAAATATTTCATGAAGGCCAAATTGTACTCCAAAAATGAGAAAAAATATTCTTAAAATTTAGAAAGTTTGTTTTGGGTGAATCAGAGCATCATTGCTTATTTTCTTAATATGTCTTCCCAGGTAGAATATATAAAAGGAACTTACAACATGGAACTCTAATACTACTCACTTCCTTTTAAGAGTTCATCTTGAGAAACTGTTTCTCATTAAGTACATTAAGCATTTCAAGGCATTGCTATAATTTTATGTTTCTTAATGTTAAATTTATTAAATCTGATTTTCAGTTAGCTAAATGGAATTCTGTCTACAGATATTTAACATGCATAAGGTACATGCTACTGGTCAAAACATAAATCCTTCAGTTTTACTTTTCAACCCAGTTTAATACATATATTTGATTTTAAACTTCAGGGATGGTCTGTGGTACATGCTTTGAATGAAAAAAAAAGCAAGAAAACAACAGTCTCTACTCTTAGAAAATGATTTTGTTATGGTCTTAACACCAGAACTGATCCATCTACTCTCAATTTCTTGCTCTTTCCAATTCACTGGAATATATGTATGTGTTCTGTTGATTCATATTGTGACATCTGCACTGAGTTTTGCTTAGCTCTCAGACACAGTGAGAGATGCTGTCAGTTTTTCATATATTTCTTCACACAGACAGTAAACAAAGATACTTGGGAATGCTACTATTGAATTTCTAAAAAACTTCCTACAACTGTGTATTAAATTAAAAAAAAGATTTAAAACTAAAAAAGGCTGCTTAAAATGTAGTATTACCTTAGAATTAAATAAACATTTTGAATTGTGCCATTAAGTTAAATGTTCAACATCACTTGTCTTTTAATGATTTTACTTGTTTTTTTCAGTACTGCACACTATGATGTACCAGTTGCCAAAATGTGTAAGAATATTATTCAAACAATTCTGAGTCTTTATTTAATCTAACTCTCTGTGAACTCTCTAAATTCATAGTTAAAAGCATATGAAAGATCAGTGTAAGGGTCCCAAACTTTTTATTCATTCTTATCTGCAAAAATAATGGTATATATATGATCCTTTAAAATATAGAATGATGTTCTCTAGCACCATCTAGCTTACATTTTGAGCAAAGCATGACAGAAATAAAATTTGTCTTTTTGTGCTAATGAGATAATTTGGTAGTGTAGTTATGAAGGACTATGAAAATAGTTCAGATTGTCAAAATATATGACTGGTATTAAAAAATTCACAATTGTAGGATGATTCAGGCCAGGCTAGGCAGGCTTCTGGCCTGCTGGCCTAAACTGGCTGGAACCCGTATTGAGCATGCATGCACAGTGAACACTTCCTAGGACCTAATCTGGGGCAGCTCTCAGGCCCTATCAGCCATCTATGACCGATGGGAGTGATGAATATCAGATCATCAGAGGCGTTCAGTACCTACCAGAATGAAGCATGGCAGATGACCAGATAAAAACCTCCCCTAAGTCTGGCAAAAGCATAAAAGCCTAGTCCCTTCTTAAAATAAAGGAGATTGCTGGTTCCACTTTCTCCCGGTATCTGTGTCATTGACTCTGTGACTCCTAAGCCCTGTCTGCAAAGGTACTTGCCAATGACCATCAACACACAATAACATTGTTTGTTTTCATATCATTAATGTTTGCCATTTATTCCCATCACTATGTGTTTATAAATAATTTTTGTATTGCTAACCTCCAGAAAAAAAACTTCATTTAAAACAGAAGGAATATTCAACTTAATTTAAAAAATATCATTAAATAGGCAGGTGGATCTCTGTGAGTTCAAGGCCAGACTGGTCTACATAGCAATTCCAAGCCATCTGGGGTTACAGGGATACTAAATCAAAAAGACAAAAAAAATAGATTTTTTGTAATTTTTATAAAACATAATTTGATAGTAGATCCCTCCATTCACACTTTCTGTTAGTCCCACCTGCACAATTTGATATACTCACTCAATATGTGTATACACACACACACACACAGACATTTATATATAATATATGCACACACAGAGAAAAACAGAGAGTCTAATTTGTGTCCCTTAATCTTCTTCATTATGGGTCCATGCACTGGAAGAAGGTAAGGTTAAGCAGGGAGACTTTTTAAAAGACCATATGGAAACCTACCACTATAGAAGCAAATTAAAGTGTATACAGACACAATGCGAAAAGAGGTTAAAAGGAATCACCTTATAAAGGGGAACATAGCCCCTACTACACACTATAGCTTAGCAAAATACAATCCCTATGCCAGAATGAACTCCCTATGTTGAAGTGTGTGATCCATAGACCCTCAAATACTATTGGTCATTGGCTGTGTTCTTTGTTACCCACCAGAACTTCATGGCAAGATACTACTGATGATGAAGCCGCATACATGAGCTGTAGAACAGACAAGAACTCAAGCTGATGCTGAATTCAAAACCTCATCCCTACTGGCTAGCTTTCATATTGCTGGAAGGTGATATGCATGTTACCTGAAGGAAAAAGTATCCAACAACCTTAATTTTTGATAATATTTAGAACAAAGTATTTTTAACAAAAAAGATTAAGAATACTCTAAAACACAATTCATTTAACTCACAATATCTACATCCTAGAATTTATATATACCACTGACATTGACCTGACAGATGGGAAAAGTCATATAGAGAATGTAAATCTAAGCTTAGTTGATTCACACAACCAATACTGAAAAAGAAAAGCTAGAAGAAGGACTTGTATCAATTTCTGACTGTGATATACTAGGTCATTCTGATATTTTCTTGTAGTTTTCCTCTTTATATTTACATGTAAATTGCTAGTTGCCATTCTTGATTTTAGTTCATTGTAGCTGAATGATGCGGTTTAACCTGTGTGTTTCTAACACTGCTATCCTGTTTAAAAGACTGTAGAAGTCTAAGAAATTCACTTTATACATGGATGCTTTGAAAAATTATGCATGATTACTGCTAATGAATCAAGTACTGGGATTTTAAAATCAACTAAGGTTTTAAGAGTTGTTATACTTCTGTTGTATGATGTCCCATGCACAGGTACTTGTGCTTGAAAATGTGATCAGCAGGTGGTGCACTATTTAGAAATAATGAAAATTTTGGAACAGTAATCTCACTGGCAGGAATACAACATTCATGGTTGATTAGTCTTGAACATGACATCATACCCTGGTTATGATCCTAGCTCTCTGTTTTCTGAGTTAAGATGTGAGGACCTTCTGCCATACTCTTGTGCCATACTCCATCCACACCTTGCTCCCCTAATGTTATCCTCTTAAATGGTATTTTGGTGAACGAAATTTAATCCTTCCTAAGAAGGAAGGATTAATTTGTGTCTGTCAGATGTTTCTTGACAGTGACAACACAAATAAATATATTAGTTTCTCTTCTGACGCTGTGATAAAATACTCCTACACAAATAACTTTAAGGTAAAAGGGTTTATTTTGACTTATAGTTCCAGAGGGATAAAGTCCATTATAGTTGGGAAGACATGGCAACAAGCAAGGAAGGAATGGAAGCCGAAATATGAATCTCACTGATCATACTGCATCCAAACCCAGGAAGTAGAGAGGGGACAGGTGATGAACCTTCACAGCCTGCTTCCAGTGAAATACTTTCTCCAGCAAGCATTGACCTACTAAGGATTAACCAACCTTCCTAAACAGTATCACTAGATGGGGACCAAGTGTTCAAGGAGGATAGGGGAGATCATTTTATACTGAAACCACAATAATAGTTAACATGGATAATCAATACCAAAAAACGGGGTTTGAGGCTGTGACAAAACTGATGATGCTGTTTTCTTAAACCTTCAGAAATTCTTTGGAGGACAACTGTCAAAAGTGTTTGCAGCTGTAGGTTAGGGAAACCCTTGAATATTTGAAGCAGTGCTTATATTCTGGTGGAATTTTTTAACCAGGCTATCAATATTAATATGAATGGTGAGTGTGCTTTTCAGATTTCAATTGGGAATAAGGACTCTCTCTAGAATCAGGGTAATGTCCATTTATGTTGTAGTCTGCTAAATCATCTAACCATTTTCTGCCTGAGTCCTGAAAATCTGAGTAAGTCAGATTTCAAAAGAATGAACTAATTTGACAGAGGAAATTTCATGACAGCAGAGCATTCAAACTGTGACATCATTGATACTTTTTCCTACAATTTATAAACAAAATCCAGATGAAAATATGAAAGAGAAAGATGTGCAATATAAAAGCAGTTTAGTTAGGGAAGGAGCATCTAAATTTCACTCAAGGCAAGCACAGACAGAAAGATAATAGCTGTGAAAGACAGTAGTACCATTAAAGAGAAAATTCATCATATTTTACAGGGCAAGAAATCTTGAGGGCAGGACTTCACCTACTGAAAGCTTCAAGGTATAAAAATGCAAATTCATTTGAAAGATTCTCATTATAAAAGCAAATTTCAGAAAACAAACAAACAATACCTAGAGGGTGCCATTGTATCAACTTCCTACTGGAACAGGTTGTCTAAGAGAGTGCTTTACCAAGTCCATTCAGGCAAACATTCCAAGGCGGCTGCAGCTGTGGTGAAAGGGAGGATCAATATGTCTCCTGCTGGTAGCAAAATCTAGTATCACTAAGGATGTTCTGATTTTTGAAGCAATTAGAGTCTATAAATTATGAGGTCATGGATACTTTGGATAAATTTCCAGGATAAAAAATAAAATGCTAATGAGACCAGGTCATATGTAGAAAGACTGAAATTCCTTACACCAAGGCTCTGAATGGAAATGTCTGAAGCAGTGTGAATGAAGCCCAAGTTGTAGTGGAAATCCCAGGATACTAGAAATATGGAGAAGGTAGAAGGCCTGTCTGCTTAGAAAAGCACCAAGTGGTGCAGCCACTAAGTGGATCCCACCCAAGAGAGAGGCCATGTATATTATGAAGCAAGTCTACAGGCATGAAGCTACATAAGCCCAATGAGACTCTAAAGAGATCCTCGTGATTCAAAGACATTGAATATGGAGTGAGAAAATTTAGTGTTTTCCTTATGGGATTTTGGTATTGCTTTCTTCTGATCTGTATTTGTTGCTTTTTAATTCCTTAACTTTACCTAGAAATTTTTGCTTTCTGCCATTATATAATAGAACTATGTAATATGTTTTTGAAATTGTACTAAGTTCATTTTGAATTATGTGATGAACAAATGCCTAGAGGACCCTGAAGTTACCAGATTTATTTTGAGATGTGAATTATTAAGATTGAAATTAATTACTAGCTAAAATCGTTGTTACATTTAGGTGAATAGATTTTTGCATTGACTTCTCTTGGAGAGGTTTCAACACATGCCCATTAACACTAAACAGAGTACAAAAAATGATTCCAACAAAGTCCAGTTTGTTGATTCAATGATTTTTCTGGGCTTTCTGTGCTCATTTGAGGATTACCTACTTACATGAGTATGGTTGACTCTAAAAAAGTTACAAACACTGCAAAGTCTTATCCTTTCATAAACAATCCATGAATATTTTGGAAGCTCCATCATGAAGTCTCCATTTTAAATAACCTTATAAATCTTTTGATTGTAGCACTTAGGGCTGGAGGAGTTCAGGAGAAAGCAATGGTTGGAAAAATCTTGCTCCTACTATAGAGTATCAAGAACTCCATCACCATTAACTTAGACCTAACAACCTCTGTGCTGTTCTATTCCATTTGTTGCTATGGTTAAGTAGCCGCAGTAACATGTTTTTCAGATGGGGATCTTATGCCTGGAGAAAAAATTACCAAGACAATATAGATGAATCCCAGTAAATGACATTTCAGGTTTCAACTCAAAACAGACATATCTGAAATAATTCTCCCCCAAATAATTTAGTAAATGATTATAAATAGTGGTACTAAATATTAAGGTTCAGATATGAAATGTTCACAGGGAAGGTGGCCCTGAATTGGGAGGTTGTGGAGTCTTTGAACTATGACTTAGTTAGTAAAGCTAGATCATGGGGGATGGAACTTGAAGGTAATATATACTTGTGGTTCTTGCTCTAGGCTTCCTACTTCCTAAGACAAGATATAATAATCTTCCACCACAGTATACACAGTATATTTATCACAATTTCCTCAGCTTAATGAACTAACATCCAATTGACCAGAAGCCAAAATAAAACCTTCCTCCCTTATGTTATGTCTGACAGGTATTTTGTCAGGTTGATTACAAAAATGATAAATACAAGTGATAATAGTGCAGATGCAATTAAGTATTGAAATTCTGAATACAAATGACAATACATGGTTTTGTTTTCCATATACATAGTCACACAAAACTGGAATCTAAAATATTTACAATAATATTTTGTCTGTACTTAAAATACACAAAATGTTCTTATCCAAAAATAATGTAGTGTAACAATGTTTTTTATGTAACATTACTAATGTATTATGAGTAATTTAAATATAATTTAAGGTATATAGTAAACCAAATCCCTTTCAAATAAGGGGTTTGAAAACTGATTATAGTTCTTGTTGGGTTCCCAATATCCATCTTCTGTATACAACAAATTTTGCATGTTATATATTGATGAAAATATGATATTTTTACCTTAATTGAAATGAATGCAACAAAATAAATTATTACTTATTATAAAATAAGTAACTCATAGTTATTATGAGCTACATAATATTTTGTTAAAATTAATGTCCTTTCAATTTTAAACAAATTATATATTATTTTTACTTCATGTGCATGAGTATCTTGCATGCATGTGTGTAAGTGCACCCATGTTGTTCAATGCCTGGAGAAGTCAGAAGAGAGTTTCAGATCCCTTTGAACTGGAGTTACAGACAGTTGTTAGCTGCCAAGTGGCTGCTGGGAACCAAATCCAATTCCTCTACATGAATAGCCATCCCTCTTAGCCACTGAGTAATCTTTCCAGCCCCATCTTTTCAACTTTTAGAACATAAGCAAATTCCATGTTTGTTTAGCATTTGGGTATTTACCCATTTTCTAACACATTTAAATATAAAAATTATTTTTGACTTTAATCTTTCACACATAAAATAAATAACAAATGAACATTGTTCTCTAGTCCGTGACTCACATATTCATGTACTTGGTTGTTGGATGCAATTACAGTTATCAATACAATGACATCTTAAAGAGTTTATTGGTCACAGGGATTTTGAATGTGTATGTATTTCCTGTGTCAGGGCATAATACATTCTATATAGAGAATATGCTAAGGGATGTGATAGTCCTTACTTTTATCTTCATTAAATGGATACAGAGAATACCATTAAAGAAGAATATTCACAGTTATGAAATTAACCAAAGAAGTAAGGTGAAGTGTATTTCAGGAAATCAGTTATGTATTTTAAAGATGTTTCAATAAATAAGAATTTTTCATATTTGAACTCTTAAGTTTACGGTGCATGTTCAATAAACCAAGGAGATGAAACTATTGCAATATATTGTTGTGGACAGATCGTATAAAGTGTGCATAAGAAGAGGTAAGAATTTTACACCTTCCTTCTTCCTTTCCTACCTCCATCTCTGCATCCCTCCCTCCTCTTTTGTTCCTTTTCTTCCTTCTTTCCCTCCCTCCCTCCATTAATCTGTCTCTCCTTTCTGCTTTCCTTTCTTATGTACCTTCCTTCCTTCCTTCATCCCTCTGTTCGTTTTCATGCTTTCCTTTCTCCCTCTCTCATTTATTCTGCCTTCTGGAAATAAACAACAATAACTTTTCTTGGGGTGATACTAAGACTAACATGAGTATATAGACAGAATACACAGATTTGGAGGTAGTAAAATGCTATTATCTGATTAAATAACTTTTGAATTTTTGTGAAAAGGCAACACTATTATTATATTGTTCTGTAACTGAGTGTTAGTGTTTTCTTTAAGAATTTTGTTTGTTACATTTTCAAATCAGAGAGATCAGTGGACTTGCAGTAAAGTGAGAAGGGAATCAAGAATTCTGTCTTGGTTTTATCAGTACTGTTATTTACTTTATGGAGTCATTAAGCAAATACTAATTAATGCCACTGTAATAGTTAGCATTTGGAATTATCTGCTTATTGTTGGGATTTATTCACTAAAAAGAGTCTATAAATCAGATACAATAATTTCAAACATTTGTTTTATTTAAACTTGAAAAGGAAAACATATTTTTCTATTTCAGAAACAAACACTACAGGAAATATAAAACAAAGAAGAAAAATAAAAACGTTCTAATATGAATGAGGAATTTATGTTTTAGTGGACTTACAGATATTCTATAAAGAAAAAATATAAAGGTGTTGATATTCACTGGATAACACAATTGCCGCTAAAATATCAAAAGCATTTTGTCTTGTTATTTGAGGAATGTAGTTCTTCCTGAAAATCACACTACTTCTGTGAAAGAATATTCTTACTCTAGTCATCTTTTCAAAATCCCTTTTCCCCATGCCATTGACTTAACAGGAACTCAGACACAATAACCTACTACAAAATATAAGCATAAGTCTGATGGGTCTGCAAAGGAATATATGTTTCTGGAAAAACTGCATAGTTAAAAAAAAGCATACAGAGCAAAATATCCAATTTGCAACCCCTTCTAAAGATTTAGCATTTTCTTTCCCAGACGAGTTAGCTCTTAACCTTAATTTAATTTACAATATTTTGCTGATAGGCAGGCCTCTACGTCTCACTTCATATTAACATCTGCCCTTTCATCCTTGGATCATTGCCTATAAGATTTAAAAACCTTAATTCTGGAGCACAGCCTTATTTTTTAGCCCATGTTCTGCCAACATAGAAACAACTCCAGAGTCTTAGTTCATATTTATACAGAATGCCAAATCTTGTTCCCCTAATTGTCTCAGCTGGGGAGCCAAGAGTGCATAAAACAGTTGGTGGTGAGTAAGTATATAGCAAATAGGCAGAACAGACTCTGCTACTGCAAAATGCATTGCTGTACTGAAAAAAAAATTCAGTTAGAGGTTCTTGCTCCAGAGGAAACCAGAACAATTGTTACTGTTAAAATTCATTTACTATACACAACCACCTTCCAGATGGTAGCCTCTGACTCTAGAGAGTGCCTCAGGCATCGTTGTGGCTGTAAAGATGTGCATGTGAATGTGATAAGGTGAGGAATATTTTTTTTAAATAAGCAACTTGAAATTCATTTAGGAAATAGAGACTTTGTAAATCAGCTTTTCAGTCTCAGTAACAATATTGTGCCTTAGCAGTTTAGCACACCAGCTGAGTTGTTATTTTGTGCATTCATATACTCGCTAATGACGGATGTTGTATCATTATTTTTATTTTGAATGTATAATATGATATTGAAGACAAAATGATATGAAAAGTTTTACACGTTTTTACACAATCTTTTCTTTAGTGGAAAAATATTTTTAAAGCCATGAATACAGAAAGTTAATAGTGTCTATTTTGGTTTGTTTAGTATTACTGTCTTTCAGTTATATAAATGAAAATCAAAATTACCTCAAGCACATACAGTCAAATAATTTTCAATAAGCAATGAGGATATAGATATTTGCATTAATTTTTGAAAATTACACATCTATATGCAAATGTTTCAAAATGAAGCTTAACTTTATCATATACAAACTTCAATTCCAAATGAATTAAAGATTTAAATTTAAGAACTAAAATTATGAACCTGTGAATTAAAGCTCCCTAGCACTGGCCTTGCAGATGTTTTTCTGGATATAATGCCAAGATACTTAGACAATAACAGCAAAAACTCAAAACTGAGACTATGTAAAACTCAGTATCACTTATAGAGCAAAATAGTCAACAAAAATGTAAAATTGATTTGCACCCCAAAGAGGAAATATTTAAAAATGACACATCTGATAAGGATTACTGTCCAAAATATATGATTCAGCTCAAACAAACAAACAAATAAGCAAAAAAATAGAAAGGAAAGGAAGTAGAAAAAATAACAAGAAAACTAAAATAAATAAACTAAAGAGGTGTTTTTCCAACATAAAAATTACCAACATATATTGCAAAGATATTTCACCTCAAGAAGCATTAAGGAAATGACAACAAAAGTCATTATGTGATATCATCGCACTCTGGTAAGAATTGCTATCATCAAGGAGACAAAGAACAATAAATGCGGTTGTGGAAAAAGGTAACTCTTACACTGTTGCTGGAAAACTAAATTGAAAAAGTTATTATGAGAAGCCATATGCAGGGACCTGAGAAAATTAAATAAAATTATAATATATAAAGCACTTTGTTATATAATGCATATAACAAAGAAAATGAATTTAGCAGTGTGGAGTGTTACCTGTATTCTCTTCTTCATTGTTACATTGTTCACAAGAGCCAAAATACGGAAACAATTTAAGTATCCATCTGTACATAAGTGTAAAAATAAATTGTGGTAATCATATGTGTGTGTGTGTGTGTATGTGTGTATGTGTGTGTGTATCCGGGGGCAGTGCATGCAATTCAATGTTATTCATTCATAAAAGGTGGTATTTTTATTAACAATAGCATGGATGAACATGGAAAACATTGTGCTATGTTAATTAAATCATGCACACAATAAAACTGCATGATTTCAGTTATATACAGAATTTATAAAGGAAACTGAACACAAAGAAACAGAATAAAAAGGTGGTTGCCAGGGTAAGAAAAAGAAAGAAATGAGCACATTTTGTACAAAGGGAACAATCTAGTATCATAAGATAAATTTGCAACTAGAAATGTAATGCACAAAATTACAGTACTGAATAACAATGAGTTTTATATTAAAGTTTAGCTTAAAACAATGCACTTTAAATGTTTTTCCAAGAGATGATGAAATAATAAAGATAAGTTAGGAATGTGATGAATGTCAAATTGTGGGGGTCTTCTTTCTTTGTTTGTCTTTGTTTGTCTGTTTTTGGCTTTGTTGTTTTGAGACAAAATCTCTCTGTAGCCCTAGCTGACTTGGAAATCACTAAACACACACACACACACACACACACACACACACACACACACACACACGCACATATATATATCTCAGGATGGCCTTAGTCTCACAGAAACTTGACTGACTCTACCTCCTGAGTGCTGGAATTAAAGTTGTTAGCCACCCCAAGTGAACGTTAACTTTATTTTGTTGTAATGATTTCACAATGTATATTGAAGCATCATGTTTCACACCTTACAGATATATAATAAAATTATGTAAGATGTCATATGCCTTCTGTTATAGAGCTAGACTATTTTGTTAATATACCTACATTTTACCAATGTATATTTTATATTGATCTAAAAATTAGACTTTATAAAGCAGCATAAGTTATATGTGCATATCTTGGGACAGTGTTAAAGTGAGTACGTTAGCACTACATTATATATTTGTAAAGACTGTGACATTAATAATCACATTTATTAACTGATTTTCTTGATTTGGATAATATTTGATAATGTTATTGTGAATTATAACTGAATTTTAAGGAAAATGTTTCAGAATGATAATTCATATGTAAAATACTACAATTATGTTGAATTTTAAAGAGTGTGCCATAATCTAGAAGATAATTGTGTAAAATTAAGCAGAATGAAAACAACTGATAAATAAAATAAATGATAGCTTGAATTTTCATGTACAATATCAAATCTTTGATATTACGGCTTTAAGGTTTTTGAGAAAGGACGATTTAGTGTATTTTTAATTAGCTAAAGTTAATACAGTATCACTTGTTTATTCCTTATCTGTACTGATAGCCTTCTGTATATCAGGCACTGCTAAACTGCAAGGACAGACTGTTAGACCAATAAGCAAACAGGATAAAATGAATTTTTAGCCTATACTGCACACATGAAAAGATAAATAAAATATATACAGTACAATATACAGTACAAATATATACAGTAAAAATGACAATGGTTGCTCTCCTCATAATAAGGTAGAAAGACATGCAACTCCATTAGGATTTCACTAAGACTCTGACTTTCAGGAAGACCTAATATTTTATCAATATAGAAAAATGCAAAGAGAAAAAATGTCTATAGCCCAGTTCTTCCAATGAGCAGAGGCAAATTCATTTGCTTTGAAATGCATAAAAGTGCATATCCATCAATTTGCTTTTATTCAGAGACACTTGTGAAGACAATATTGCTAGAGTGTTGTTCTGGAAATTAGATTTCAGACTTGCCCATGCAGCATGCCATTCTTAGAACTTATTTTAAAAAGAATGCCTTTGGGATGTTAAAGAAATGCCCAGCATATACAAACAAAATTTATCTTTAAATCAAATGACAAGAGCCTTCTTCATGTATATTTTATGTCCTCACTTACTAATGAAATGATTTATATTTTCCCAATATGTCTCTATTATATCAGTCAACAGTTATTTTTCCTCATATACCATAAACCCATTTTATATATTCTACACTGGAGAAAAAGTGAAAAAATATATAAGCTTATATAACCTTTGAGACAGCGTCTATCTAAATGACTTAATCATATTGTTCCTTCTTGTACATTTAGAGAAAAGCAGTAGATTTTTGAACTTACTTTTTTTTCTGGTATGTAACATGCATTTAATAATGAATAATAACATCATGGAATAAATGTCATCTGTACAAAATAAAGCACATGTGTGCTTATAGATAATATTCTTTCTCTTATCAACCTAAATACCAATTCAATACCAGATTGGGTTTGGCAAGGGAGCCACAGTTTTGGATTGATTGGCTCTTAGGTTCTCAGTTTTTTCAGGGTATTTTCAATTTTGGACTATCAGTTTATGTCATGCAAATCAATCTAATAACATCTCTTTGGGTATATATTCGATCTGTTTTTTCTCTTCTTATAGTGAACTCTAATACAAATATAAATAATGATTAATTATTGAATAAATTGGCCTTAATACTATACAAATACATATACAGCATTCTTATAATATTCTGAGTTTTGTTTAGCGTTACAAGATATTTTGTTGATTCTACAAACTACTTTATTTACTTTGAATATTTTTATGATTCTCCTTAATATCCCTTAGCAAATTGATGTAACTGATAAATTTTGCAGTAGTGCAAGTTTGAAAGCCAATATGAGAAGCAAACACACTCCTTGTATAATCAACAGCATCATTTCCACATTTAAACTACAAATCGTCACGTGTTATATGAATGACCCTCATTTTATTTACAGTAAATATCTGAGTTCAAATTCAGCAATATTATAATAATAAATAAGACAATAACTCACCCAAACAAGTTAGCTAATTTTTTTTCTACTGCTGAAAGTTATTATAGAGTAAAACTCTCAAAAATGCAGGATATATATATATATATATATATATATATGAAAGACAGAGAGATAGAGAGTTAAAGAACTATTATATATTGTTTCCTTAACCATGGAAACACATAGTCAAAGCTACATGACCAATGTTGTACTGCAATCCAATAACTGAGAAACTGAGGCAAGAGAAGAAAAAGCCCAAGATTATCCCAGGCTACAGTGTGAGATCCTTTCTCAAAAAAAGTGAGGACATCATAAACAATTGAAATGAAAATTGATCACAAAATAAGTTTATTATTTTCTGAATAATACTTAGACAAACCTCACAAAGTACTGAAACCTATTCTAATATGATAGAAGCATAAAATTAAGCCCAGAGGACAGCATTATGAGGATGTGCAATGGCAGACAAGCTATCATAACTGCGAGGCTAGAAGAAGTAAAGACCAGCTAGGGTTGATGAAAAATACAGAGAGCACAGGACTGTGATTTAGCATACAAACATGGAGGCCTTTAAGGAACTTTAAGGAACGTTTTTAAGCTAACAAATCTAGCTGTGCATCCTCCTCCAATAAATATTTATGGAGCCCTTTTATTCGGTTTGTGTTGGCTGCCATTGCCCGGTCCCTCGGTGGTGGCAAGGAGGCACAGAGTCAAAGACGCAGATCCCGCAGGGAGAAAATGGAACCAACAATCTCCTTTAATTTTAGAAGAGAACAGGCTTTATACTTTTGCCAGGCTTAGGGGAGGTCTTTATCTAGTCATTTAACGTTCTTCATTCTGGTAGGTCCTGAACACCTGATGATCTGAAGTTCATCATTCCCATTGGTCCTGGGTGGCTGCTAGGGCCTGAGAACTGCCCAGGTTAGGTCCCAGGAAGTGTTCACTGTGCACGCATGTTCAATATCCGTTCTAGCCAGTTTAGGTCAGCAGGCCCAGAGCCTGCCAGACCTGGCCTGAATCATTCTACAGGTTTGTATTAATGCAATGCACAAAGATTAATGCAGTGTTTTGGAACTATCTTCTGAAATTCCCAAACTGATTCTATTTTATTCTTGATGACTTCAGTTTCAGTCTATTTCTGCCTAGCCTTTTCCCAACCTAATAGCTGTACCCAGACAGACGAGTAGCCGCAAGAAGGCTCCACCTGCGGTTTCAAGGGGTACCTTCTATAGTATTAGGAAACCGACAGTTAGGCAGGTAGAAAGTTCTCTTCCCGCTATAACCTGCAGCTTCAGGGCGTCAATTGTTTCTCTAATTCTGAGAAACTTGTTTTTCCTATTCAAAACAGAAACATTTGTTAACTGAAATCTTCTTTGTTAACTGACCTGCCCTTGGTAAGGTGAAAACATAGTTATTAGCTTTGCCCTTGGCATTGTGTAATAGATGTTTTAATCTCTAAAATCATGTTGAGAGGTCTTTGAGGCATGAGTTGTTTTCAAATGTCAGCAAATTAAAAGACTCTTAATTCAATCACCACAATGTGGAGTTCCACTGTGCCTTGTATTGCATTTGCACCCCCACCCCACCTCCCTGCTCCATAAAAGCACCACTAAAGGGGCTCAGTTTCACTCTGGATCTCCCCAACTCAGTATGTTGTTACAGGGAGGGCAACTGTTCCCCAGCCCCCAGTCAAACCAGATCCTGGTTACTCTCACACCAGGGCAAGAGAGTCCCATCGAGATTGCTGCTTGTCCCTGAAACCAAAACTGATCCAGTTTTTCTGATCAATTTAAGAGATAAGTTGTGGTAATACCAGTCTGGAGTTCTGTTCTATCCTATCCTGTTCTGTTCTGTCCTGTCCTGGTCTGGTCTGTTTTTGTCTTTAATAATGGGAGTGTGATCCTCACCAGCCCATTTGACGGAGATGATTCTGATAAGACACTTGTGCACCCTTGGAAATCAGCTATTTTATGCCATGTTTATGTTTATTCTGTGTGTGTTAATGTCTGTATGACTGGATGACTTAGTGGGCATTGGTGCAAGTAAGTGCTGTGCCAGACAACAGCTGTCCAGGAGGTCCTGTCTTTAGTTTTTGTCTGTCCTGGGATGAAGGAATGTCTTCGTCTGTTTCAACAGCTGCCCTGTAACTTTCCTTTTTTCCTTCCCTGATTCTCATTAGGGACCAGGGAGCTAGCCTGTCCTCTGAGACTGGAAAGAGTGTTAAAGCCCATCTCTCTATCACTCTCTGTTGCTTTAAAGCAGCTCTCAGTTCTGACAGACTTGCAGCTGCTTTATATCATCTCTCTAATGTCTCTGTTCTTTTGCTCCTTGTCACAGATACTGACAAGCACACTACTCAGTACCCTCCTCCCATGCCTAGACCACTGGCTTTCCCCTTGCCTGGGTCTGTCCCCTAGGGCCTATCCTCTCTCACTCTGTCCTGAGCCAAGATCCATAGACCCCTACTAGTGCTCTGCCCTCACCCACCATTCACGACTTAGCTCCTTCCCATTTTCCCCAGGGCTCTCTTCATTCCTGTCTTCCTTTCTTTCTACACTCTTTCCCTTATTATACATCAAAATAACAGGGGCATTTCTCTATGTGCATGCCTGTGTGCAACTGTATAAACATATATAAAGAGATATGTATGGAAAAGGAGGAGGGGAAGGATTGCATCTCAGGGCTTGCAGACATGACACTGCCCTTTGGAGCTTGATATCTGTCCCTTCTAGGTTGATGAAATGAAGTGAAAAATTGGAGTGTTACCATCAGGATCACTTGCCCTAGTCTGAGATTCATTCTTCTCCCCTTTGAAGATAATGTTCCTAGATGTTAACAGGTGATGCACTCTATGACTATCATTCTTGAACCCCTTTCCACCCTTCTTGGGGGATGGGATAGAAGTTATCTCTATGTGAGTGCTCCTAAAGAGATGCTGTTTTACTCTGCTTTATTAGAGGAAGTCTACTCATGTATTATCAGTTCAGAATTCTCTATTAATCCTCCCCTCCATCTTTACACACACTCTTCAGGAGTTCTGGAGAGATGGAGATAGTAAGGACGCTATCTTTAAGACCAGCATGTAGACAGATGGAATATGGTACGGAGAAAGGCCTCAAATTTTCCATCTTCATCCTCCTGATTAGAAGGTGAGGCATGGAATATCGTTGTTCCTCACTTTTTGATTCATCTCATCCTCTCTTAGGGGCTGAACTTTTCTTTCATAGAAATTCTCACTTAGTGATCATACTGGCCTGATTAGAATTGACTGTGTAGGCTAATGAGAAACCATGAAATGGAAGTGACAGGACAGACCTCAGTATCAACTTCTTACTCTTCCATTCCATTATCTTTCTATTGCAATACAGCTTGAAAACGATTTTCACTGAGTTTTTCTCTTCCTCCCAACCCTCTCGAAAACTGAGGGCTTCCCTGACTATACTAGCATTGCATAAAATCAATAGTCAAAGCATCCAGGACCTGAGCTCCAGGGTTCTGAATCTGATTTCAGGGAAAATCCCTGAAGCCCATCTTTTCTTCTCTTCTTTCATCCTCTCCTCGGCTGGTAAATATTCTCCTATCCCCATTCCTTAACCTCCTCAGGTCCTGATTGCTTCTGAGTACTGGACACTTTTCACTTGAACCTTCCAGCAGTAATCATAGTGATAGATCCAAAGCCCACAAATGTATCCCAAGTCATCAAAGTTCTTCAGGGAACTTTTGATCCTTTGGTCACAGAGAACACCTAAGCCAAAAGTTGGCTATTGTTACCCAGACAAAATTTTGTTCAAAAACCACTTCAAAAGGATTTGACAAGCTTCAGGACTTCTCATACTGAATTAAAACTGTTCCAATATGTGTATGAACTCCTGTTAGCTGTTGCTCACTCAGCCAACTGCCTGTGAGACCCACGAGATCTGTTCTTGCTGCTTCAGGCTCTAGGGTGCTGTTTTTCTGTGAAAAAACACAACTTTGCTATGTGGAGGTACCATACTTAGGTACAAACCCCTAAGCAGTAGACATTCTCCTCCAGAGAGCAAATGGCCCATGGATTAACCAGTGCCTACTCCTTGATCAGCCCAGTATCACCTTCTCAGCTCTTCAGAACTTCAGCCTGGTGACAATAACCCAGAAGTGTCCCTACATGACTGTGAAAATCTATCGAACATCTTCAAAGTTAGTTTCATAGACCTCTGAAACACCTTTACTTGAGTCACAGACTGAGTTCATCATGAATGGAAGTAGTTTTATTACAGAGGAAGACCTAGAAGGAAGGAATCACAGAAACAACCCTACAGGATATCATCTGTGCCCAAGCCTCATCCTAGGATACCTTGGCTGTACATTGGGGAAAAAATAAACTTAAAAAGGTTTATGAATACCTTCACAGACAGCACATTGGCCTTTGCTACCCTTTCATGTTCAGGAAACGATCAACAAGCAGAGAGAACACTGACACTCATGGCAGATGGCCAAGAGGACAATCTTCCTGCTGCTAGACTCCAGAACCACCCTTCCTACAGTCTTCAAGTGCCTCCTTGTGGACCAGCTTCATCAGAATCCCCATTTGGGTGCCATAAAACTGACTAAACTATTTTTCTGGTGGTATTTATGGACCCATTCCCTGGAATGGGTCCCAGTTACATCTACAGCTTCAGAAAGCCCATTGTTTCTGCAATTTGAAGAAACTAATTTCTCCTAAACAAAACTTAGAAACTTTTTGTTAACTGAAAACTTCTTTGTTAACTGAACTGCCCCTGGTATAGTATACCCTTGTTACTAGCTTTGTCTCTGGCATGATGTAATTGTGGTTTTAATCTCTAAAAAACATGCTCTGCTCTACTTAGGTTCCAGAGTTCTTTTGGGCATGAGCTGCTCTTGACCATAATCTAATTAAAAGACTCTTAATTGGACTATCACTGTATGGCATTCCTCTATGCCTTACGTTGGGTACAACACTACTAGAGTAGAATTGTATTTAGATGAAGTTATATTTTAAAATACAGATCTAAAACTTTCCTGTTTTAAAGTATTCAATAATCTATAATTTCCTTTCAAATAAATCCCAAAATAAATTATAAATGCAATTTTGTCATCATGTTTTAATTCATTTTCCATTCTTATCCACTTACAATTTTTAGATTTTCAAGTTTGCTACATAGAGTACCTGCCATTAGCAATTAACCTTTCAGACCTTGTATATAATTTTGATATGTCCAAAATTTGCATTTCTACCTATCCAAAATTCTTTCTTGAAATCCAATCCAAAGTCAGAATCTGAAATTTGAAAGACTCAGGAACCTGTTTAAATTTTTTTTCCATATTGTGAAGTTCAAAAACACTGAAATCTGAGAGCAGTCACTATAAATATTTAGTGTCTCTGTGGAATGCTATGGCTTAGTTCTCAGTTAATATCATTTATATAAAACCACACCATTTTTTGAAATTTGATATCAAACCTACTAGATTTTCAATAATTGTTTGGAAAGTTTATGTTAATATGAATTTGTGTATTTAAACATGAAATCAAATCATGATGATAGTACATCACACAAAATTAAATGTTATACTCTGTATTTCCATTTTTATGGACCAATGTCATAAAATACTTGAGTGGCCCTATTTGCATTTCTAATGTCTAATAATGCATATTTTATCATTCTCTGCTATCAACTTTCACAGAAGTGGCTGCTCCAAACAGAGAGGCAAACATCTTCACGGTCTCCTGCTGACTTAGCAAATAGTGTAAATACTTTCAAATAGGTTAGTGGGTACTTAAATCTTATTTGTGATCAATGATGATTAAATCGGCAAACATTTGTTAAAATGTGGATAAACCTAACCTTTAATAGGATAATGACATCTTACTTTCAGAGTGTGGGTTCATCATATTTTTCTGTATTTTAAGAATGTATAACCAATTAGTTCCAAAATAAACTTGGTTAATTAGAAAATCATTCTATGATTCTTAACAACACTCATTAAAAAAATTATTAACTTCCACATAATCATTAGCTCTAGAATATTTTCTGAGAACTTCCAATCACTTTGGAAACAAATATTTAATTTGATAGGTTTAAACAAAAGAGAACACAAAGTCGGGTCTGGTAGAGAGATGGATGTGATCTGAGAGGAGGTTAGAGAGAGGGATTGAATATGATTAAAATATATTGCATGGGATTCTCAAAGAATCAATAAAATATTATTTTAAAAAATATACCTGATATTAGTATGTCAGATGTTATAAATTTAAAAATTGAAAGATCTTAGGAGACAGGTGACATAGTTTGAATCTGAAATGTCCCCAAAGGCTCATGTCTTAAAGCCTTGGTTGAGACCCAAATGGCACAGTTTAGATATATTTGGGTCACGACAACTTTACATCAGTATATCCATAGTCATAATTTCATGGCGTTATTTTGAAATAGTTGAGATTTAAAAGGTATGGTTTGTTTGAGGAGGCAAATAAGTAGGACCATGGCTTTGAAAGTTAAATAATGACCCTGGACCTTTCAGTCACTCTGGTTCCTGACAATCCTGAGTGAACATCTGCCACAAGATCCTATCATTATGCTTTTCCCTTTCTTTTGATACACAGCATTAGAGCCAGCTGACCTGGTATTGAAATCTCTGAAAGCAATAACTAAAATGAGTCTTTTTTCTTTAAGTTGTTTTACTTAAGCATTTACATAGGTGTACAAGACTGACTAACAAACTGCCATTGCAAAACAGGAATGAATGTTTGCCTTCTATGGTAAATGTCTGACTTTGTTCAAGGAACTTGAAGAATTCCACAGTATATAAAGTGCATAAACTTCAGAGGAAGCAGAGGAGACATCTACTGAGATGGAGAAATAGAAGATGGCATCAGAGGATCTGTACTTTAAGAATAAGCACAATTATTTTGGAAAATTATTAAACTATGACAGATAAATTTGAAGTTATCATGGTTAGAGATACTGGATAATTTCTCTGTGAAGAGAAATTAGAATTCAGACTTGGTAACTAAAATTGGAGAAAGAAAGTCATTCAGGATATTTCAAGTAGAGACAAGAGAGACAGTTCAATGGTTAAGTGCACCTCTTGATCTTCTAGAGGAAGAGTTCAGTTCCCAGTATCTGTTACAAGTGACTCACAACCACTTCTTACTCCAGCTCCAGGGTACCTGAGAATCACTTCAAGCCTCTTCTGGCATCCACATGCATGTGTGCATTTCAAGATTACAAACACACACACACATACACACACATTCAAATATGCATATATAATAAAATATTATTAAAATGATTTCAGGTAATATTAAATAACAGAGTTTATGCAAGAATTGTGGCAAAGTCACATTATAGAATAGTGGAATTATAACGATAGCTGCCACAGAAATGAATAAACAGGATTATGTCAAACATTAATCCCCCACTTGTAGGAAGAGCTAACTAGTTAGATTAAACTAAATGTGTTGAAATTGGGATACATAGAAAGATTGAATTGCATTGCTCTAATTTTTGAGAGTTTTGGAGAAAAGTGAGGATGAAAGGAATTATTAATCACAAAGTTTAATATATTAGACTTCATAGTTATTTGGGAAACTGATTTTGTGAAATGTGAACAGATATTTTTAAATATATGACTATAAATATATTGAACCATACTTAAAATATATCTAAGAAGACAAGAGTTCAAAGGAATATTCCCTAAGAAATCTGGTATTGATGTGAATGCTGAATAGCTAAAGCTCTGTAGAGAACTGTAAAGAAATGTATAGATTACATGTAAAAGATTTAAAAACAAACACTCATTCAGGTTGACGTTTCTTTGATGTGGAACTTACTGAATATACATAGTAAAATTTTCAATATTAAGATTATTGATTTGATTGCTAATTTTCCATGAAAATACTTCTATAATTATTTTGCATTTATAAGACCCCAAATTAAAACTAAGGAGTGTTTGAAATATTAGTGAGTTACATTGCATCGATAGATTTTAAAATGAAATGCTTAGAGTAAAATAAAACATATATGTGTTTTCTTATAAGATGAAATTGATCTAAAGCATTAAAAGGACCTGTTTATATTTAATCAACCTTTACAGAGTATGTAAGGAATAAGCTCACGAAAAGGAAATATATATGGATTTTGAAAGGAAGTCTATTAAATAAGCAATTCTATTCAATAAATTGTGTTGCCATTTGATGATAATGTTTACAGATAATTAATTTAAAACTTGATAATGGCATGGCATGGTTTAGAGTATGTATACTCCTGGAATTAGTGAATGTACAAAATAGGGGTTATTAAGGATACAATCTTGTGTGACACCCAGAACAAAAGAAATATTCTTTTATCACAACCATTCAGTGTCTTGGTTTGACTGCATCTTTATTTTATAGCAATTACTTAAATCAAAGCAAAATTAATCCTCATTTCATCTGTAGTTATAAAACACCTGTGCAGCTTTAATCAATTCAAAGATAGAGATGTGTAGGATCCTTTTTCCTCCCTGTTCCATTATTGCAGGATTCCCTAGAAAAGCTCTGTTCTTACAAAAGCAGCTGCTAGTATTTAGTGATAATCCTCTGTACTATTAGCTTTGTCTTTTGGGATAGGAAATTGATTACCTGACCTAAACATGGAGGTTTAGGTGTGCCTTCCTGTCTTCCTCAGCCGATAAATCAGTTATGTAAATATTGGAAATTAATTAAGAGCACAGTGATGTTGTCGTATGATTAGGAAAGCTGATAGAAAATTGAGGCTTTGTATAACTTTATTTTTATGCTTCCCAGTATGTTTCCAATTAAATAGCTGCTGCACTTAAAATTTATTTTTTTTGTAAATTTGGATAGTTTTGCAGACATGTATATACTTTTCACACACACACACACACACACACATATAATTTCTGTGTATTTCGTGCAATATATCATAGTCATATGAAGACACCTTCCCCTCTCTGCAGTCTCCCATAGATCCCCCACTTGATTTCATGCATTCGGAAATATATATATATCAGGGCCTAGCTTGTCAAGTTTGTGTCCCCAGCTATTCCTTTGTGTTTGTTCATCAACTGGAGCCTGATCACTCCCTTCAAGAAGATCAATGTTTCCTCACCCAACAGTGCTCTTCGGTTGGTTGTCCCTCTGCAACCGTTGGAGTTTCTTGCCAATCTCCATAGTTCTTTGGTGGGTTTTTGTCCGATTGAGTTTGTATGGGTCTTATGAAAGTTGACACCATTGCTATAAGTAAACATTTGTGTAAGAAGCTTGGAAATTTCTGCTTCCTTGTGGTTATCCATCACCCATGGCTCTTTCTACCCCCTCTTCTGACATGGTGCCTGAGCCCTGTGTGGTTGAAGTTTTGTATAGGAGTTCCACCCAGGGATACATACATACTCTGCAGTCGCTAAGTCTCAACATTTTGACCAGTTGTGGCTTTCTCTTTATGTTGCATAAGAAAGCTTCTCTGATGAGCATTGAGAAATTCATTAATATTCATCTTTAGAGAGAAACTCACATTGGTAGACTTATGTCAGCATTGCTGCTCTATGGAAATAGTACTTTGCAGTTCACTAAAATCACAGGTGTAAGCATTTTCTATCCAGAACCCGAATGAAGCAGACCAGTAGAAAATAACTGAAGTTTTATCTTGATCATACCTTATTAAAAATTTTCACCAATAATATAGCAATAAGAATGTAAAATTTATTTCAATGCCAAAGTCACAAATACATTTTGTCTGCATTGTGCTCTATTTGCAATGCAAAATTAATATCACCCTAAATATGTATACAATATTCTGTCATAACCACAATTTTTGTTCCTAATCTTTATAATGAATTATCGGTGTCACAGAGGTCTATCAGTGTAATGTCACAGAAACAGGAAGAGAAAGATCACACCACACCAGAAAAGACAGATATTTTCTTCGATTAAATGTCCCGAATCAACTTGGACAATTTTATTTCCTGGATCATGAATAAAATGAAAGTACTAAAACAAGCACTTCCTGAGAGCGTGATTGTGAATGTGAATTCTCAGTAGTATGTGGAAAATAGACACTGAGTCCATTGTAATGACATATACTGTATAAGCAGATGCAATGCAAAATTATTTTATCCAAGTTTGAATGAAAACCTGGGCCTTTCCTAAGAGTCTTCAGATTTTTCTTGCAATCACAGTCTGCCCTCTTTAGCTGGTATAGCTTCATTTAAATAAATGGACAGAGGTTTTAGCATCTATAAATATAGAAATCCCCCAGAGGGCTGTTAATCTGTTAGGGTAGCATTTATTTTGAGTATTCATAGATCCCTGTTTCTAATTTTTTTTCCTGATACACACTTTCTGATCTGTTTACATGAGATGAATCCTTGGAAGGCTTTCCTTGAGTAACTTTGTAACTGAAGTCAATCTTATGGTTTGAGATACTTTAACATTATGTATGCACTTTCCTTTCCTACCTTATGCTATAACTTTTTAAAACTAGAGAGTCTTCAGGAAAACAATGTAAATGATCTTTCCAGGCTTTAGAATCTTCTTCTATTCATTTTTTTCAAGCAAAGCTAAACACTGAGCTTTAATATTAGATTATAGTTCCTGTTTATCCTTCATGAACCTCAATAATATGTGTGTGTATGTGTGTGTGTGTGTGTGTGTGTGTGTGTGTTGTTAAAATGTAAGTGCTGAAAGCTGATGCTGGAAGCAATGAATTATTCACAGTTTATCCATGACAGGTGTGATTAAAATGATGGCATCTATTTGTGGATTGATATGATGTTCTACATCAGTAGTAATCAGAAAAGACAAATTCATCCTTGATAAGACAGAGTTCCTCATTTTGTTTCTCAGGTCATACTGGAGGTGGTATTTAAATGAACACAGAGCAAGTCCTTTCTTCCAAGTGACTGTTCTGAGAGCAATTAGAGGGAACAGTTCTGAGAAGAGATCAAGCTTACTCTGGCATTAGATGACTCAGAGTCAGGCTCTTTGTTCAGAACACCCTGCACTATGGCATCTGCCAGATTTTCCATCATTTAACATTTGTGTTATACAGTGTTACATGTACTGCTTCTCACACATGAGTTTACCAACCTGCAGCATGTTGCATTGTTTAAAGCAGAAACGAAATGATAATTATTGAGAGTCTCTTGAGTTTTTAAAGATCACTTTAGCACAACATAATTAAATAATTATGCATAATCATATTACATAGAAACATATAAATATAAATATATATATATATAAATATATGTATTATACACATACATATTTATGATTTTTAGTTTATAATTTAAGAAAATCAAAATAAAATTGCTCACACTACTTCAAAGTTTTTATTATCTTCATTCAGTTGCTTTGTGCATATATATGCATGTTATGTGTGTGTACTTGCATGTGAGTGTGCACACTGGGGTTCACATGGGAATGCATACTGGAACAATGAGGTCATCAAAGCACACTTTGCATCAATTGTTTTGTCTTTTACCATGAAGGTGGCTGGGATCAAACTCAGGTAGTCAGAGTTGCCTTATCAGGTGCATCATTTCCATGCCTCCAAATCAAGCAATTTTATCATATGAAACCCAATTATGACTAAACATTTTATCTCATATATTTAGCAAGGTAAATCAGACAATCACTTTATTCTTTACATTTCATTTTCACTAATTAATTTTACTGATATTAAATTGCATATAGGATTTTTGGTATATTTCATTTAAAATTTAGTGAAATAAATAAAATTCGATTTTATAGGAAAATTGATACCAAATTGAATTCATCTATACCTATATATGTTCACTTAATTTCTAAACTTGCATGAAAATTATGAGCTACATCTTTTGTTTAAAGGTGTGACTAAAAGAGTATCAGTTTCACTGTAGGATGGCTAACCAAAGTGGTTACAAAAGCAAAAATAAAAATAAAATATAGGTATCAAAAATAATAAAAGTTAACATGTCATGTAAGAGTTTTCTCATTATTTCTGCCCTGCTGAGAGTGAAACACAGAACTGCTCAATAGCTATATACAAGCTCTATCAGTGAACAATTCTCCTTATTTATTTATGATGTTTAGGACAATATGTCTGAGAGTATTATAAATTTTTCTAAATTCATTTTCACTCTACCTTTTATTACAGACTAATATAAACTAAAATCTATCTATTAGTCAACAAATAATAGATAAGTCAAGTTCCATTCATTTACCTACAAATTCATGTTTTTGTCTTTCCTTACATCTGAGTAGAACTCCATTGTGTAAATGTACCACATTTTCATTATCCACTCATTTGTTGAGGGGTATTTAGCTTGTTTCCATTTCATAGCTATTATGAAAACAGCATCAACAAACATGGATGTACAGGTATATTTACAGTAGGATGTATCACTTCAGTATATTTCAAGGAGTTATATAACTCAATCCTATGGTAGTTGCATTTTAAGGTTTTTAAGATTTCTCCACAATACTTGCCTTGTGGCTGCATGAGTTTATATTTTCACTAGTAGGGAATGATTTTCTTTCTTAAACAACCTTGGGAACATTTCCTTTCTTTTGTTCTCTTGACCTTAGTCAGTTGGGCTTGGGTAAAATGAAAGCTTAAAATGATTTTGATTTGTATTTCTCTAATTACTAACAATTTGAATACTTTTTAAGATGTTTTTCTCTGTAATTTTTATTTCTTAGTTTGAGAACTCTGTGTTCATATTCTTAGCCAATCTTTTAATTGGGTCACTTGTTTTCTTTATCTCTGTTTTTTTTTTTTGCATTGTTTACATATTCTGGATGTTAAAGCTCTGACACATGAGTCACTGGAGAATATTTTCTGCTGTACAGAAGCTTTATAGTTTAATGAAGTTCCACTTGTTGATTCTTGATCTTAATTGATATCTGATTTAGAAAGTCTTTTCCTACACCTGTGTTTTGTAGGTTACTGCAAATGTTTTCTTCTAACATTATCAGTTTTAGGTTTCAGACTGAGGTATTTGATTCATTTGACATTGACTTTTGTACAAGGTGAAATTTAAGTGTTCAATTTCATTCTTTTATAGGTGGGATATTGAATTTTGCTAGCATCATTTGTTTAAGATGCTGTCTTTCCCCTCTTCTGTGTTCTTGACAACTTTGTCAAATATCAGGTTGCTTAAATTGCATATTTGTGTCTTTTACTGTGTTCCATTGTTCTGTATGTCTGCTTTTCTTGTCGGTACCATGCTGTTTTTATGGCTATCTCTCTGAAGTATAGTTTGTGGTCTGGTATGGTGATCCCCCCAGCATTGCTCTATTTGCTAAGATTGCTTTGGTGTTAAGCTTTTTTGTGATGCCATGTGAATTTTTGGACAGGTTTTTCTGTGAAGAATATCATGGAGATTTAGTTTGACATTACATTGAATGCATAGATTGCTTTTGGTAGATGGTCATTTTCACAATATTAATTCTATCAATCCATGAACATGATAGATCCTTTCATATCCTGGTTTCTTTCTCTATCTCAGTCTTTATGTTTTAAAATTTTCCCTGTAGAATTCGTTAACATTTTTGACTAGTTTTATTAAGTATAATTATTGAGCTGCCATATCCCCTAACTAAATATTACTTTTTAATTAAATATTTTCCAGTACACTTGAAAAACACCACAGATTATGTATACCTATGAAAGAAAATTTGATATAATTATTTTTCCTATAAAAAGCTATGCTTTTATTTTTTTTTAAAAAAAAGCATTAATGTAGGGGCTGGAGAGTTGACTCAGCAATTAAGAGTACTAGCTGCCGTTGCAAAGGACCTGAGTTTGCTTCCCAACACTCACCTGGCAACTAACAACCATTTGTAACTCTACTTACAGGGAATCTGAATGCAGGCAATACACTCATACATATAAAGAAGAAATAATAAATAAAATAAACATCACTGTAATTATGAGTGATTTAAAATCAATTTATTAGATACATTATATAAGAATAGAGAATTGAACACAAGAGGAAATATTATCATAATGATATTTAGTGGTTAGATATTATCAACAGATAAGTTAGAAACATTTTTTTGTATCTCCACTTCTGATTGCAAAAAGTTTATTAGCAAGGTTGACTTTGAGGAAGTATAAAAATAAACATCATTTGACTGCAATATCCATAATTCAGCACCATACATACATACATATCTCAATTCTCAGCATAAAACTGTATAGATACTAATTTTTTCTAATATTTACGAAAAGACTTGATGAATTTTGTACTGAAAACTAAAGGACTTATTATTATGTTATTAGAAATAAACTTATTCCTGTATACACACTGGCCATCCCAGTTGCCTAAATTTGTCTAACTAAAAAAGTGAGTGTTCATTAGTTTTTAGCAGAGGCTATAATGGTCCATAGAACATTATCATTTGCTCATTAATTTACAGCACTCTAACTGCTGAAATAATTTTAATAATATTTTCAGTATAACTATTAAATTCAGTACATATAGTATTTTAATCAAATGACTTTTACTTTTTGTCATTGTTATTTTGTTTGAAGGGGGAGGAAGCTATGATGATTTAAACCTGGGCCTTGGACCTGATAGAAAATACTTTTCTATTGAGCTTTAATCCCAGTCCTCCTTTTTCTATTTTTAAAGATAGAGTCTCACTTTGGAGCCTTGATCTCAATCTCTGTATGTAGACTGGGTAGGCCTTGAACTCACTGTGATCTGCTTGCCTCTATCTTTTGAGTGCTGGGATTAAAGGAATGCACACCAAAGTTCTGCAAGAGATTTGCATGTGCACAATTACCAAGCACACAATACACACACACACACACACACACACACACACACACATACACACAGATATACGAACACCAGGGAACATGTTTATGACTATTACCTTTATGATGCAAAATTCTTGTAATACTAAGATAGCATATAATTATATTAAATTTCATGTGTAACAATTTTTATTTTCCACATTTTCACCTTGTTTTTTATGAAAGCATATACAATTTCATATATGTCTCTCTCTCTCTCTCTCTCTCTCTCTCTATATATATATATATATATATATACATAAGCACAAAAAATACATATGTATGCATACATATTGATCTTCCTGTCCACATTTGATCTTCACAGGCATGGCTTAAACATTTAATTTCTTATCCCTTTACAAAATCTGTTGTGTGTTTATTTTTCTATTTGTAGTTTATCTGGGGAGAAACAGATAACATTCATGATCTTTACTTGCTCATATGAGAATTGCTGCTGTTAAAACACCCTGAAAGAAAGCATTTTAAATTAAGCTAAAAATGATTTGCCCCATGCTGTTATCATCTTGTGTGAGACTTAAACAAGAAAGAACTGTGAAATAAAAACTACCAGTACTGCCCAGAAAACTGGAGTGAAACATAAAGAAAGTCAACCATGACTGAATAGAACATTTTCTTTCCCCATTCTTCTCCTAAATGTAAAAAGATGATAATGTGTGACAAAACAGACAGATTTAAGTTCTAAATATAGTATGAGATGAGAATGGCTGGTTTATCTAGTATTTTGGTTTTTATATAACTGGGCAATGAAGCAACAATGTTTATTACTTTGTATCCAATGAATGTGTCATTAATTAGTCTTTAACTTTACAATAAGTATTGTATGAAAAATAGAATTTTTATAAAATTATAATCAATAGTAGTCAAATTAATTCATTTTTTCTATGATTTTTTTACACATGTATTACTAGATCAAGGAACCTGCCTTTCAGAATGTTATTTTTCCAAATTTCTTCTACAGTAGCCGTTCTCCTGACAAGCTTTGCTCCATTTTCCATTTTTAAAATTCTAGCCTGTGGGATAATATTAATGCAGCAACTGATGGAATAGCAACAACTGAATGATTCTCAAATCCACTGCTTCAGTTCAGAGTTTTCTTAAGTTGTGCAAAACAGTAGGACAATCAACTTACATAAAATAATCAGGATAATTTCCAGCACAATCTGATTCAGTAACATCAAGAAAATTTACAATTGAACTGATACCACTAAATATGACATTATTTGTAAACCTGATTGTTTTCTCTTGAAAAAGGTAAAAGATGTACTATATTTGTTCCCATGTCTGATCTTCTATGTGGGCAACTGGGACAATGAAATCATATTTGAAGCCATGTTTTTATGCAGGATTCATACAAATGATAGTCACATGCTATAAAGGTATTTCAGTTTAGTTCTATAAAATTGATTTTAGTGAAATTATCATTCAATATACACTTATTGAATTTCATCAAAGGTCACTTTAGGAAATCTAGGAGAAGTGATACTTTATCCAACGAAAATTATGACAAGTATGCATCTTAATTTACTACCAAAAGCTCTTTATTGTGTGAACTCTGGGCTTTTATATCAGTACCCCCAATATGGAACATTCTAGTGCGGACTGACAATGAAGTATACTTTGTCTTGTTCATGTTTAGACATTGTTGGTATATGATTAAATTCCATTTAATTTCATAAAGAGTTACTGTGATCTGGAATATAAAATATGTCTTATTACATTGTAGGATGCCGTTCACTGTCTTTTTTCAATTTTATGCAACATATTCAAAGAATGAGGTTCTCATGATTACTGTATTAAATAAATTACACTTGATTAAAGGGGAAGCATAAGAGGGAATTTGTCCGTGATCTGACTGTTAAGTCAGAATTTTATTAGAGTTGTATTGCCTGGCTCCATATTTGATAGGTGAGTAGTTTCTAAGGTTAATGCTATGAAAAGCTCTAACATTTATTGAAGTGTGTATCGGTAGGATGATATGTAAAGCACTTCATATGAGACACAATCTAACTGAAGGCTAATAAAGGGTAATGTGAAATATCTACCTATTACACAGGACACAACAGGCTCAAAATCATTAAGCAATCTTTAAGTTTCCTGCTTATTCATATGTAAGATTTCCATTTTGTTCCAACATTATAATAGAACTTTCTTTCTGAATATTCATTAAATAATCATTAGAAATTAACAAATTAATAATTTTAACATATTTATACACTAAAGCTACATGAGGCTATATAGTTATTTCTAGACCAATAACAGTATTATTGTGTTTTCAATTTTGTGGCGGTTCACAGAAGGAAAGTTTCTATACTTAGTTTTCCTTTGATGTCGCTTGAGAGCCTCTGAAACCTGTAACAGACACTTCTGAAGACAGATTCTCTAAAGAATAGTGGGTGTTAAGATAAAGAAAATAAATGAAAGACAATTAATCATGATGTCTTCTTTTACTAAACCTGAAGAAGACCTTAAAATGCACTCAACAAGTGCTCTGGGCAGTATATGTCAATTGATTAGAGTTGGCACGAAAGTTGAGAATCTATTTACCATCCTTGCCCTCAATTCCATCCTCAACACTGCTGCCAGTCTTGCCTTTCTAACATTCTGTTTCCCTACTAACATCCTTCAGTGAGTTGACAGTGCCTTGAGGATAAAGTATAAACCTTGAATATGTCATAGAATGCCAAGCTATTTTTGTCCATCTCTTCAGACACTCCCGTCTGTCCTCCTATGCTTGCACATATTAAAAAAATGCACACCTAAGCACGCACGTGCACACAAGCACACACACTATATTTAAGGCTATGCATACATATCACACCTTACTAACAATATTATAACAGCAGTAATGGCTAGCAAAACGTCTTTCGTATAGCAATGCATTGCTTTTCATTCTACCATCATCCTCTTCTCTTTTCAAATTATATTAATACTGTTCCATCTTGAACAATCAATCCCATAGCACTTTTGTTCAATGAGGTGACATTTTGTATTGCTACTTTTAAACTGCTAGCATTTGATGGTATAATATTTGCTAGACTGTAATTTTAGCATTGTTTTGATTATCTGTCTCACTATATAGACTGGGTATACTTGATTTCAGTATATACATTTTGAATATACAGAATGCTTATCACAGATAGTAGTTAATAAATCATTTGTTTCATGAAATTAAATATATTTTACTTTTATATGCAGTAGTATATACATCTTATATGTGCACTAATTATATTTTCATCCAGTGACTGTTTTAGCTTTGACCGACTTATTCATTTAATGATTAACATATAGTTTTACAGGTGAGGTAACTAGATGTATTTGGCGTAATCTGTATTCTACTCATGTTGGCAAAACAGTGGTTTTGCAAACTGTGCCTTACTGTGCAAAACTCCATTTTACAAGCAGCTTTTGAATCCATTTTTCAGGTAGAGGATGCCTCTGTATCTGTGTATATATATGAACAGTGTCATCTGTCAAGTACTCCCAATGTAGTACAGACTGGAAATGACTCCTGGAATTAGAAAGGCTGCTGCCCTCTAAATTTACTATGGCACTTCAGATTTTAGGGGCCCTCAGGCATATTAAAGTAATATCTGGAAAACTAATCTTGAGAAATTATAAGACATAGCACATGAAGAAAAGTGTACAACAATCTCACACAAATCATGTAAAGAAGAGAAAACAGCAGCCTCACTGGGACTGTATAAAGAGTAAATACAGTACTGTCATAGTGACAGCTTTCACTAACCTGTCAACTAAACAGTGTACATGTTAAAGACCAATAGGCAAAGAATTTCTGACTGTCCGAGAGGCTTCAGTTCATCTCAGTCCCACTGTTGATATGATCTACTCAAATTGTGGTCCATTATACTGTTCATCCATCAGGATCTGCTATCCATCTGTCTGCCTATTCCTTCTTATATACCTGAATCTAGTCTTTAATTTCCACATTGGATTCTGCTCATTCATTTTCAGACCTGTGGCCCACAGTTGTCTGACTCACCTTCACATTTTTAACAGCTTTTGCTCCAGATCCTTTGAGTTCATTATTCATAAATGCAGAGACTCTTCCATCATGTCAGTTTCCCATACTTGGCTTCTCAGGTCTCTATGAAATTCCTTGTCTCTTTAATCCTTAACAGTCTACATACATACATACATACATACATGTGTACAGATATATTTGCTGTGTAATGTGTAGTCTTTGATGGAGTTAATGTTAGTAATTAAGATAGTAAAGATAATTTTGGTCCACTAATGCTGTTTATTAAGGAAAGCAGGAGTAACTGATAATAGCTACAATGTCTTATGAATTTAATGTTATTCAATTATTTTGACATTGAAAGACAGACATTTTATTGTTGTTACTGGACAAAAAACATGATCATAGCATATAAAATGTTCCTCTAATGATTTTAGTAAGAAATAGAGGAACCAGAGGAACTAGACTAGAACATGCAAAATACACACACATGCCCATCCTATGCAAAGTTATAATTTCTAATTTAATGCAAAATGTTTTCAGAGGAAATTATGCCTTATATTTTATCCTGAAGTTAATTGAGCCCAACTTTGACACTCTTACACCACTTAGTATTTAAGTAAACCTGTTAAAGCCTGAAGGTATATTATGAAACATCTACATGTTGAGAAAAATCCTTCAGTTACAAATGAATACCCTCTGAATATAGTCACTCATCCAGCATTTTGAAGCAAAAAAAAAAAGTAGGGATTTAATCAACAACAGTAGTTAAATGGATCTAAATCTAAAAAAAAAATCTAGTTGAGTGCAGTCTAACTTGAATGAGGATGCATAACTTTTCAAAATTTCCCCAAGCAGATGGTGGCATTGGTTTTGAAACCTGTGCATCCTGTTCTTAGTTCTGTGCTCCCTGCTTCAGTATAGTACTGCTAACTTTCTTCATACCATTTTGCAACTTTAGTTCAACACAGGCTCTAAACAGAGGCTAAACTCTCTGTAAGGGTACATGTTGGTTATATAGCTATTTGTTCCGAAGTGAAATATTCTCTCTTTGAAGGAGGAAAAATAATCAGAACTCAAGAAACTAGTAGAACGTATTAGACTTAGGAAGCTTAGAAAAATTTAACTTTTGAGATTGTGCACCTGTAAGTAAGCCCAGTCACCTCACTGATTCACTAACCCAGTCTAGGATGGAATTGTTGGGTCTGTCATTGTTGACAAGTGAGATGAACTGACTTTGATTCACATATCCCCAGGAAAATCCATAAAACAACTTGCCACAGTCAAAAAACTGGTTTAGAAATCTGAACTTTGAAATTTATACTTTCTTTTATTTATTTTATTTACTTGTATTTCTTTTTATGTATAATGAAGAGACTATTGAAAAGTGTTAGGCTATGGGATCAGATAATGTGATGTTTTATCTTGGTTGTAAAATAGATGGAATTTAGAGTCATCATAGAAACAAGATTCTGGATATATCTAGAAGAGATTTTTAGATTAGTTTAATTAAATTGGGTAGATCATTTCTAAAAGTAAGCAGCACATTTCCAAGGACTAGGAGCCCTGAGTGAATAAAAGAGGTCAAAAGGTGATAAACACAAATATTCTTTGCTTTCTACCTGACTATGAATTGAATGTGACCAGCTGCCTTATATTCCTGGGAATGTCTTCCCTGTCATGATGGAATATACCCTCAAGCTGACCCCAAACCGAGTCTTCCTCATTTTCACTATATTTCTTAGGTGTTTTGCCACAGTAACGATAGGACAAAGTAATAAAGACAACTTTAGATCATATCCTTCATTACTTCTTTCTATTCTAGTTTATCAAGAGAAACAAATTTAACAAGATTTACATAGACGTAGAGAGAAATTAAGGATGTGGTTCATGCAATTATTGAAGGTGACAAGTAGAAAGTTAGCAGCATACGCCAATGGGATGCTTGGAAAAGATACTGTGTTTGTTATGTCATAAAATATCTGACAAAAGCAACTTTCTGTAAGGCATAATCACAATCCCTCAAGGTGAGTAAATCATCTTTGCTATTGATGAGGTATTTGGTCATTGTATTCCCAGTCAGGAAGCAAAAAGAGATGAATGTGGATGATCAAATTGATTTCTCCTTCAAATTTATATTGGAACCTCAGTTCAAGTTATTGTATAAGCATCATTAAATTTGAGTATTGCCTCCTCAGTTATATCATTCTAGAAACACTCTCATAGATGCACAAAGATCCATGGCGATTTTAAATCTGATCACAATGCTAGTGTGCATCAACCATAACAATGCTGACTCTGCATTTTATAGTTGAATTCTACTTCCTGGTGGCATCCCCTCTTTGTCATAGAAGGTCGGTCTTTCGTTCTATTTAAGTCTTCCTCTAACTAGAGGAGGGCCATGCCATTTAGGTAGCGAAGATTTTTAAATTAAAATTGACATATTTACTTGATAATATATGAATACATTTTTTAAAACCTCTTAATGTGTTTATCTGAGCCCAGACATAATGCTATGTGAGATTAACCAAAACACATTTTGTCTATCTTGAAAAGTTTATTATTTGTAATAACAACATTATTAGCCAAGAAAAAAGTGGTAGAGAATATATAAGGTACCCGAAGAATAACTGGTCTTTTTATTAAGCTGTTTATTTTAGCTTGTTAGAAAGAGGAGAAAGAAATATAAAATTGAAGATCGTAGAAACAGTGATAGCGTGAAAGAAAGACTTACCAGAAATGACTCATTGAAAGCAATCTAGCTTTCATGACTTTCCTTACTGTCTTAGAGCACTAAAGTAAAATGTAATCAATTGTTGCTTTCAATTTGGTAGATTATTTTTATTTTATTTTATTTTGATGCTTAGTGACTCCAAACTACTAAAACTGAGACAACATACATGTTTTACTTTATTGTGTGATGCTATCTTACATAGATCGGACAGTTCAGAAATATTTGTTAATAATCTCCTGGAGCTGCCGAGTTCTGTGCTTAAGTGCACTGTCTGCTCAGAGAGGATCTAGGTTGGGTTCCCTACACCCAATTGGCAACTAACTATGGTCTATAACTCTATTTCCAGGGCATTTGCAGCCCTATTAAATCCTCCATGGGCATTTCATGATACAAGTACACTTATGTACATGCAGGCAAAACACTCATATACACAAAATAATAAAATTATTTTAAAGAAAATATTTCATGAGGCTGGAGAATAGTCTCTGCAGTTAAGAGCACTGGCTGTTTTAGCACAGTGTCTGTGTTCAGTTCTCAGCACCCACATGGAACCTAGCAACCAGTTCCAGGGCATCAGACATCCTCTTCTGACCTGCATGGGAAATGCATGACACATGTGCAATTATCTACATGTAAGCAATACACTCATACACATAAAATAAAAATAATTTATAATATATTATATAAAAGAAAATACTCCATACAGTAATATAATTAAATTTTAAAAGAAAAGATAAAAGAGTCTTAAAATATTCAGAATAAAAATACCAACTTGTGTACAACTCCATACTCATAAGAATAGCATCAAATTCCACAGGATGAACTCCAAAATTCAGAAAAGTGTGGAAAGATTTATGCCAAAATCTGAAAGCAAATAATTGCCAGTGATTTCATTATACATAGCAAAATTATGTTTTTCAAAGTCCAAGGAAAAATTATTTCCATAAATAAGATAACCTTATGACCACAAATTAAGAATAGCAAAAGATACTGAAGATACTGACAGGAATATTTTATATATGTATATATGAAAGGAGAAGAAAAGTAAGTCAGAAATGAAAACTCAGAAAATAGTAAAGTCAACAAGAGAAATAGATGAGAAATTTATAGTAAAAATCAAAACATCATCATATGAGTAACACAGCTAGCTCACAAGATGAACAGAAGAGGAAAAATAAATGTTCAAAACTCCAATGCAAATAAATATAGGAACCCTCAACTAAGACCCAATAAATGTCAATAGTCTCAGCTCTCAAAATTAAATGCCCCAGGCCACATTTAAGTCCTCAGAAACCTGGAATGAAAGGGACAAGAGGCACACGGAGGGCTAACAAGACAGTTTCTCTGATCAAGTCAACAAATTTTTATTTTTTACAGAGCTCTTATATACTGCTGCTGCAAGGGGCTAGGTGGGGCGTAGTGGCCTAAGGTTGTTTACATTCCGCAGGATGTTCCAGTAGCCAAGAGCATGTGTAGGGCAGATACAGGTGGGGGAACTTGCTTGTAAAGACATTAAGAAACTCTAAGTTGAAACAATTGGCATCAACAAGTCTCAGGATGTTACATTTGCAGGAAGGCAAGACAGAGGTCACTTGGCTCCTGGCAATTAAAGATACAGATTTGATGAGTGAATCAAACACAAGGTCCATATTTTTTGCTTTGTTTTCTATAAGACATTGTTGAAGACACAGAAAAAAATAAAGGTAAAAAGATAAATCTCTATAACAAGCAATTAGATCCTTGAAAATAATGGAAGCAGCCATTCTTTTATCTGACAAAGCAGACTTCAAGTAAGAAATAATCAGAAGCTGAGAAACTATTAACAACGTATTAACAAACAAAGTAGTTAACAAAAATATAAAATAAAAGCAACTATTTATATAACAAGGTTTGGCTGTGATAATTTCATTAAAAATCAGTAATGTGTGTTCAGATACAGATCTAGTTACAATACTGGTCAGTGAAAGTAAATCCACATTCCCAGCAAAACAAAGATAAAACATCTAGACAAAAGAGAAATCATCAAAGGAACTTATGATTCAAAGTCTGCAATCAGCCAGACATGGTGGTAACCACCTTAAATCCCAGCACTCAGGAGGCAGAGGCAGGCAGGCAAATTTCTGAGGTTATGGCCAATCTGGTTCAGAATATCTGTCCCAGCCAGAATTTCACAGTCAAACTTTGTTTAAAAACGAAACAAGGTACTGGAGAAAAGTCTCAGCCATTAGGAACTCTGCTTGTTCTTGCAGAAGATTCTGACACCCACTTGACATCTAACAACTGTCCTCAGCTCCAGTTCCAGGGGATCAGATGCCCTCGTCTGTCCTCCTGGAGCACTGCATGACACAATAGCGCAAACATGTAAGCAGAAGACATATAAGAAAAATAAAATTAAAACAAATAAAAAGAAAAGCAAACAAAAACCAAAAGGAAAAATAAACAAAAGATTACAGAAAATCAGACTTAACTTCTTACAGAATAGTATATGAAACTGAAGAATGAACACTCTTCTCAGAATTACACCTGAACTTTCTTCAAAATAAAATACATTTTAGCAAGTAAAACAAGTCAGCAAATACAGACGAATGGAAATTTTTTAAATCGATAGTAAAAGTAAATACAAAATTAATAAAACACTTCAAGATTTAACAATAAACTCTGAAATGGTATATGGGTCATTAAAGAAATCAAGTATGAAATGTAAAAGGTTCTGTAGACAAATGAGAAAAAAATTAAAGATAGCCTACCAAACACTTCGGCATAGTTAGTTCCTTTTATTTTATTTTATTATTTTTATTATATGTGTATGAATGTACTGCCTGCATGCATATAAGTGCACCACTATCTTGCAATGCCCACAGAGTCAGAAGAGGGTGTCAGACCCCCTGGAACTGGATTTATGGATGATTGTTTGCCTCCATGTGGGCCCTTAGAATTGAATTCAAGTCCTCTGTAAAAGCAGCCAGTGCTTTTAACCGCTGAGCTGTTGTTCTAGTCCCTGGCATAGTTAGTTCTAAAATGAAAGATTATACCTAGGAGCACATCTATGAAAACTCATAATGCAAGTAAATGAAAAAAAAGTGGACCTCAAAGTTTCAAAAAACAAGAACAAACAACACCAAATGAGTGCAAGAAGAGAAATAACAAAGATCAGGTAATTAATTAATGAAGCAGAAACTAAAAGAAAAACACAAATAAGCAAAGAAATAATGTTTGTTTTTTCAAAATTAGAGTCAAGCTCCTAGCCGTTTCAGCTAAAAGAGACAGAAGATTCAAATAATAAAGTCAGAAATGGATAATGGATATCATCACAGATATTAATGAAATTCAGCAAATCATTATGAAATAATTTAAGAACATACCAAAAATTGGAAAATCTAGGAGAAATGGATAAATTTCTAAACATTTTGACCCACCAAAATTAATTTATAGAGACCTAAACAATTTAACATGTACCAGGACAATTAAAGTAAATGAATATAAACGCTCTGCCTGATGAAAAGTGTTTGCAGGAAGAATGGGTCACAGATGAATTCTCCCAGACACTGAAAAACATAACATCGGTGTTCCCCAAATGATTCCACAAAACAGAAAGAGATACAGTCAGTATATTCAATGAAGTCAATGTTAGTATGATACCAAAGCTAGGCAGAACGTAGCTGAAAAAGGAACAGAAAAGAAAGAGGAAATCAAAGAAAACAAGTGTAAAAGCTTTTGGCAGCAGATCACTCCTGAGCAAGAGAGACTTGATCTTCATTAAGGGAGTGACTCCTGATAGGCTTGACCAGGTCCAGTGGATGAACTTATGAACTTACACTGAAGGACATCTGTGGACACAAACTTAGCTTGATAGGCATTAACTTATATTGGGACACTATGAAGAGCTACAGATAGGAAAAGGGATCTAAACATGATTAAGATGTATGAAATACAAAAAATATTCAATGAAATATATATTAAAAATGAAATGATCAACTTAAACTACAAATAAATGCACTCAGAAGTGAGACATGTATAAAGTGATTAGGCAAAGAAATGGAAGCCCCCATGCATGAAATTCTTCATAAATAGAGACAAAGGTATGACTACCTATCCCCTCTACTTTCACCTGTGGGAAGATACAATATAAACATGACTTTCTGAAAATGAGGAATAGTGCCCATTCAAAACTCTGAACAGCATTGCCTTGAACTTAGAATTTGCATTGCTTAATATACCTAGTGCATGGATGTCTAACACCCAAAGGTAAAAAGAAAAGGACAATCAGAGTAAATTCCAAGAATCAAAAGATGACGAATAATAATCTTAAAACTCCCTACCCCATCACAGAAAATCCAGGCCCACACAGAACCAGAAAAGTCAACTTTTTATTAGAGTATTCCATCAAATTTATATGAATGAAACAGCACCTATAATTTGCTAACATATCTGAAAAAGCAAAGTAGACAGAATCACTTCCCAACTCATTTTCAAATTAATATCACCATCATAAAAAACAGACACACATACAGACATGCATGCAAAAAACCCTAAAATTTTGATCTAGATGTATAAAAATATATTAACCATAATCATTTATTTTAATATGTTTACAGCTTATTCAAATTATTTTAAATGTATTTAGAGTTGAGACTATCAATAACACTGGGTGGTAAATAAATACTTAAGTAAGAAGCATAATTGATGTTTTCATCAACTTTTTGTTGGGGTTATAATTATATTCTCTGCACAAATTAAAAACTTAAGGAAAACATTTTAGTCATATCTTTAAAATATTTTTTATTATTTGAAAATTTTATACAGTATATTTTTAACTTGTTTACCCTCAACTCCGCTTAAATCTCTTGTCATTCCTCACAGCTTTCTAACTTTCTATCCTCTTTTATTATTTTTAATATTATTATTTTTAATATTATTTTTAATAACCCATGGATTTCAAACTTAGTGATGCTCATATACTCATGAATGTAGGGCTATCCAGCAGAGCTCGGTCAACCTTCCAGACCTGCACCCTAAATGAAAACGTATTCCCCCTTCCCTCAGAGCCACTGATAACTCCTCCATTCAGGGTTCTTTAACTCATTCCTGTCCATGCTAGAATATTGACCAGCTTGATTTTTTGCTGTTTCAGTTTTGGTCACCACAGTGCCATGTTCTTGAGTGCAGTGGGCATGTCACAGGGTGAAGACTGTTTTGGTCCTATCCCCTTCACCTCTGGCTCTTACAATATTTTTTCCCCTCTTCTGAGATTAATCCTGACCTCAGAGAGGGCTATGATACATAGGTTTCATAGAGACTGAACATTCCACAAACATTTGTTCCCTGAGCCTTGTCCAGTTGTTAGTTTCTAACTGTACCACCGTCCACTATACAAGGAAACTTCTCTAATGATTTCTGAGAACTGTACTAATCTATGGAAAGGGTGTTTGGAATTTAAAGGGCAGTTTGATATTTTGTTCATCTGGCTAAATAGTATAATCTACAGAGAATACACAAACTCAAGGAAATAAACTTTAGTCTTATTTTTAACAAAAAGCAAAATCTAATTTAAATGGCATATCTCACCTATTAATATTAATTAAACCTGCTCAATTCACAGTTTTCAATAAAATTTCATGGTTGTTAACTTAAGTATTATATTACTGTATTGAATTTTTCAAAGAGTCTGTTACTCAAAGCACACCCTATTAAGAATAATTCCTGGTAATTGGACTGTCTTTCATATGATAGAGTTCATTCACCATACAAAAGAGTAATTGATCACTTTGCACATGTTAAGCATTGTGCTACATTCTGCCAGCTGCAAGAAAAGAAAAAGCCACCAACTTGAAGTAAAGAACATTGCAGTGCAAGAGTCCTTCACTTTAAGGCCTCTGTTTCTTTGGACGAACACAAAGGATTTTGTTCTAATTTTGTATGATGATTACAATTTTGACTGACAGTTTCAAGAAGGTGCCAGGAACATAATGAAATGTTTTTTTAACTTTATTCAGTTATCAGAAGCTAGATATTACACTGAATATTATCTTTCATCGTGACAAACAGTGCTCATAAAAACAGCATGAAATAAATGCTACTTTTAAACACTTTTTAAATTATAGTGATGTCATATACTGATATTTAAATTGGCCGGTGACTCTGGGTTCAAGATCAAAATCAATATGATTAGAAATTCAAACATCTAAAATACTAGGCCACAGCAGTAGTTTCTCCCTCCTCTAGTCTCCTTGCCCATGTAACTAGTTTATTTAATTCAAATGTTTATATATCACATTTGTTCAGTTTTAAGACCACACATTCATAATTAAAATAAAATAATTAATTTTTGGAATTGGAAGTCAAGCAACAAATTTGCCCCCTATCTTCTCCTTTCTTTTCTACTCCTTCACTTTCTGATCTCCTGTCTTTCTCTTCCTTTTTTGACACATTTTGTCCTAAATATTCTAGCATATATTTACTTTAAAACTGCATAAAATTCATGTTTTAATCATTTCATCTTACTTACTCTTGAGTACTAATGTGATTGTGGATTATTATCTACTTTATTTCTCCACACTTAAGTTATACTGGTTAGAGTATGCAGGCACACACAGAAGCACACAATCACATGCAGACAACACACACATTTTCAATGAGGTTAACCTAATTACACTTTCTTTAATACTGCATTATTATTCATAAGTCTTTATCATCATTTTACCATAAAAACCTAATTAATATTTTCAAGTAGGAATCTCTTTTGTTAGGTAGTCAGATATCAGCAATCATGAAGGTTATTGAAAATAGATACTTCTGGAAAATCAGCATCTAAAACCTAGGAACTGAAACTTCAGGACCTTTATTAATAATTGTAAAATGGGATTTGAGTCATACCTCTAACACTGGATGTAAAGACATTTTAAGCTTCCTAAAGTTCTTAACATTCTTATATAGCAGGAGGTTTTGTGATAATTACAAATCATACAGTAGTATACCCTCTCCCTAAGAGCTTAATCCAAATGACTATTGATCATCTGGATAGAAAAGTGTCCCTCAAGAAAGATCATTTCTCCAGAAAATTTAAGAACTAGTTAAAATCTCGCCTAAATATGTTGACCTCTACAATGATCTCTCTGGCCATTGTCCATTCTAGTAGGGCAAAAGTCTTTGGCAATGATTCCTGTTGTTATTGTCTACTATCAGAGTGAGAGCATTTTCTCTGCAATGATAGCTTTAGCCACCGTCTTTTCTCCCGTGTAACAGGGCATCATGTCACTCCCTTATAAACTTTGCCTATGCCTCTCTTCCATGTTCTGCTCTGTGTCTCATCTGGATTCATTTAACATATGTTCTCCTAGATTGTAAAGCTTGAGTTTTCTACTGAAAGGAAACACTTTGCAAAAGATAAAACATATATAGCACATAAGATCTGGACTCCGAAGCATACTTATTAAGATAAATATTCAATTTAAACAGCAACTTGCCATTTACAGCAGTATACGACAGTACTCTCTTTAAGAAATGGAATAAACATGTAGATTTGAAATGTATGAAAATAACTTTGCTGTATCTCTGTTTTCATTTTTATAATTTATACTAGATGGTGCTATAATCTTACAAAAATTATTCTTCCACCAAGATTCTGCCTCATCTTTTAATTGTGATACATTTGGTTATTTAATATAGTATCAGAGAAAGACCTAGTTTATAAAAGAAGTAGATAGAAACTAAAAATTATATACTTTGGGTTGTGTAAATAAATCTTTTTAAGTATTAAAAAAAAACCAGAAAGTTGCTGATATTTTGTACTAATTATCAGGACTGCTGGTTGAAAGTCTCTCTAAAAATATAGGGCACCAAAACCTGCATCTTTTCATGGTAGTTGGCAAAGTAAATGGATAACTGCAAAGAACAGAAGCAGAGAAAGATAGGAAAGAAAATGCAAAGGCCAGCAAGTGAAACAGAACAATTGGAAAGGATGTGCAAATCTAGTTTAAAGGAAGGTGAGGAAAAATAATAAAGGGAGAGAAAATCTTGAGACATTGTCAGTACAGAAGCAAAGAAAGATGTGAGAAAAACCAGAGGATAAAAAACACTGTGCTAATAATTTAAAAGATATGCAAGATTAAAATTTAATGTGTATATCTTAAAACATGAGAAGACTGAATATAAAATAACACTTGGAAAATGACAGTTATATAACCTTAAAAAATATTTAACAATATATTTTGAATAAAGACTGAATATAGAAAAATACTTTTCATTAGGTAACTTAAAATACCTTAAGTCATTAAGATTTTCAAATGGAAATTCTAATATAATTCTGTGTGATCTAATGAAATTTAGCACTTCATATTTTATTATCAGTTAATGGCATTTTTCTAAATGATCACATGAAAAACAGGGCTGAAAATTTTCCTTTTCAAAGAATTCATGTGATTCAATAGTAATTTTTCTAAATGTCAATTTTGTTAATCATTTTCAGGAATCATTTGTCTTACTAAAGAAAATGTGTTAGCTCCTACAGGAAATAAGAATCAAATATTATTTTTATGATTTTTAGGACTACCTATAACAGCAAAAATGGATTACAGAAAATAATTACTGTTCTACCTCCTCCTCTTCCTTTATCTCTTTTTCCCATTCTCCTTCTCCCTCCCTGCATTCTTTATTTTCTTTTCACTGTCTTTGTCTCTCTGCCTCTCTGTTTGTCTCTCTCTCTCTGGTATGTGTACATGTTTCTGTGGCTGTGTGCAAGTGCAAGTGCTTGTGGAGAACAAAATTTGACATCTAGTGTCTAACTCTTATTCTTTGTCTGCTTTTTGATACAGAGTCTCTCAATGAGCACAGAGCTCAATGATTTACTGGCCAATGACCTTTCAGTTATCCAGATGTTTCTACTCTCCGTTCCCTCACTCCCGGTTCTAGGTTACAGAAGTGCTGCAACATGGTTGCTGGAAATCCAGACTCAGGTCCTCATGCTAACTGGGCAAACCCTTTCCAAGCTCAGTCATCTTTCTAGCATAGTTATTGCTCCTTGACCTTTATTTTGGCTTGATAGACTTCTCATTTATCCAAATATCCTAAAACTTCAAAGAATATACTGTTTTTTAAAAATATTTATTTGTTATTTCTTTTTTATGTGTATGAGTATATTGCCTACATGTATGTAAATGCACCTATGCTATGCAATGCCCATGGATTTCAGAAGAGGACATCAGATCCCTGAAACAGGAATCATAGACGGTTGTTACCTGTCATGTGAGTGCTGGGGGATAAAACCCAGATCTACAAGAGCAGTCAGTGCTTTTAATGGCTGAGCCATCTTTCCAGCCCCTGGACACATTATATTCTTTGTCTAAGATAGTTGAGAGATTGTCTAAGCAATCAAATGACAATTTCCTCATGGCAAACATAAGAAGTAAAGACAAGTTAATAGAAAAAAATAATGTTTCTTGAATCTGCAATGGAATCAGGATCACGCAGAGCATCAATTTGTAAAATGCATATTTTATTTGTGTGTCAGTTGTTAAAAATAATTTTACATCTTTTTAACCACTCAAATAATATAATGCTCTTATAAGAAATCACAAAATATTAGAAATGAAAGTTAGTTGGAGTGTGAAATTTCATGATATCTCCCAGCAGGCAGATAGTTGAGGTTTGATGGATCCTCATTCACTTCTGAGTCTATTGGGATTACCATTAATGTCAGAATATGGAACTATACATTATTTTAGGTGTTATATATGTAAAATGTTAAAAACACAAAAATGTTTTAACATTTATATATATATATATGTTTTTAATTTTTCTATTGAATCATTGATTATTTAATACAGAATATTTCAATTAATCTTAATTATCGCTCTTTCCCACTGGGAATCCCAGGTCAGACCCCAACTGGAATCCATACATTCTGTCATCTGTATTAAGGCCTATTGTGTCAGGTTAGTGTCCCCAGATGCTCCTCAGTGCAATTTCATCCACTGATGTCCATTCGGTCAATCAAGAGTCCCTCACTTTAGGAAGATCAGCTCTTCCTCATCCAGCAGTAACCAGTTGCCAATATTTCTTCATCCAAGTTTGGGGTCTACTATCCATTTCCATAGCTCTATGCTGGGTTTTTGTTTGCTTGAGTTTGAGTGGATTCTGTGTATGCTGCCACTATTGCTGTAGATTTGCATGAGCAGGGATCCAAGAGCTTGTAAGACTATTTACATATGGTCATGCACATCATCTCTGGCTCTTTTGATCTTTCCACTCCCTCATCCCTGAGTAGGTGAAGTTTAAATATAGAAGTCCTTTCCAAGAATGAGCATTCTACAGACTCTTCACCTCTATTCTTGGCCATTTTCTGTTTCTGGCCCTCTGTTGCATGAGGGAACTTCATTAATGAGAAATGAGAGGCTCATTAGGGACCTCTTTGCTCAATTTTTAATGTTCCCTAGGTATTAGTGGTAGAGCTTGAATTGTAGATGTGTCATTTAGGCTTGGTATGTGTGTGTGACCATCCTGGTACTCTGTAGTAGTCTTTTAATGGTGCAAAGAAGCTTCCTTGATGAGTAGTTACTGGGATATTTATAAATATAAGGACACCTATTTTCCACATAGTAAAAAACTGCATTAGTCTAGGAATGTGACAGTATTGCTCTCTTCTCTAAGATCATCCCCTCACCAGTCACGTGTATTTGGCTATACTTTCAGTACCACTCGTAAGTTTCCTCCCATTGAGTGGGTTTTTACTCCAATTAGATAGCTGCTGATGGCACCAAGATTAAAGTGTCACTTCTGCATGAATGTCAGGTCCTGTATGTCATTTTATCTTAAAGCTGGTGTTGGACCAATTATTGTTGTTATCACTTTACACAGTATCGCTCTACAATACTGTGACTTCCCTTCTGGGAAAGTGAGTTCCAGGTCAGCTCCAACTCCCTCTCTCTAATTCTTGTGTCTGAAGCATTTCTATCTTCAGCAATAGCAACTTACCCTGAAGTTATGGGAGGCAGTAAAGGACTATGGCAAAAGCCTATATAATGTTGGGAATCTCTTGGACTACTCTGACCAACAACTCAAAGGAAAGATTTCCTTGTGTGGCACTGTTTCTTGTTATATAGCCTTTACTTATATAAAATGGACACCTGTAGAGGTATTGTATGTGTGATCTGTCATTATTTTATTGGTCTAATAAGAATCCCTCTGTTTTTTAAATAATGTTGTTTAATTATTTATTTTGATTCTTTGTTTCTCCTCTCTCCATCCCAGACCAACCCTTCCTCCGTACCTTTCACATACGAAGTGTCCTGATTTTCCCCATTTTTTCTTTGATAATACCAGTCTCCTATGGTCCCTCCTCTCTTGAGCACAGTCTTTCCCTTTATTCACAAAGATTATTTGGTAGTCCTCCCTCCCCAATAGCATCTAAATACCCACTTAGTAATCCCTGTCTCCTACTGTTCTCTCTTCAGTTCCTTTTTTTCCATTTACCTCCCTGGTTTCCTGGATTCTGTAGATAGGTCAGAATACATACTCGTATGTAAGGGTTTGGTGCTAGAATCCAAACATGAGAGGCAACATACATCGTTTATTTTCTGAATCTGTGTTACTTCACTTAGCATAAATTTCTAGTTCAGTCCATTTACCTGAAAATGTTATGATTTTTATCTTTCTTTACTGCTGAGTTGAACTCCATTGTGTAAATACACCACATACAAATTATTCCCTTGTTAGTTAAGGGACATTTAGGTTGCTTCCATCTCTTAGCTATTGTGAAAAGAGCATCTACAAACATAGATGTACAAGTATCTCTGAAATAGGTTAAGTCCTCTAGGTATATGTCAAGGAGTGATATAACCAGATCCAATAGTAGGCTCATTTTTAGTTTTGTAAGAGTCTCCAAAACTGACTTCCATAGAGGTTCAATTTATTTGCTCTTCCACCAGCAGTGAATGAGCATTTCTCCTTCTCCACATCTTCTCCAGCATTTGGTATAATTTGTTCTCTATCTTAGCCCCCAATACTGCATGGAAACTTATATTAGCAAACGAAATATGACAACAATTATTAGAGTTTCACTTTATTTTCCATGTCAAATCCCCCCAAAAATACAGTCTAAAAGGAAATAAACCATGTCACTATCATTATGGATCCACGCTAATAGGTTTACTATATGAACGAACAATCTTATTCACTGGTGTTTAATCTAAGGAAATGACAAGGTACGATCACACAAATATTTGTACACATGTGTATTGCAACTCCATCCTATTCATAATTTTAAAAAATACCCTGAAATTTGCCAAGTGTGTTCGGTGAGAAAAAATTTTGGGTGAGTCTTCCATTGGGATTTCTCTAAAAACATAATGAAGTGAACTGCAAATGAATGCAAATATGCAGATTATTTTAAATACATGAATAAAGAAAATCAGTTTCAAAATTGTATTTTTTAAAATTCCTTTTACATAAAATTCACAGAAAGATCAAACTACCATTAGAGTAAATAGATCATTTATTAAGTAGTTACTAAGATTTGTGAATCAAGGTAATTAAAAAATAGAATGAGATAGCTTGGGGTGGCCTGGTGAGATAACTCAGTAGTTAAGGGTACTTTCACCTCTTCTAGAGGATCCAAGTTCTGCTCCCAGCCACCATTAGAGAAGACTCAGAGTCACCTAAAACTTTAGCTCCAAAGGATTATGATGCCCTTTTCTGGCCTCCACAGGCAATTGATCTCATGTAGAATGTACGCAGACAGATGCACACAAATGCATATAAATGAAAATATTAAAATAGATATCTTAGTGACTGATGAGATGCTTGACCACTTAAGAGTACTGGTTGCTCTTGCAGAGGTCTGAGGTTCAATTACCAGCATCCACAGTTGGCTAACGGCTGTCCATAACTCCAGTTTCAAGAGATCCTACATGCTCTTATGACCTCCATGTTCATGGCGCCCCAGTTTTGATAATATACAATTAATGAAAATTGTGGAAATATGAACTGGAAATTCCATCTCTTAAGGGATTTATTTTAACAAAAAGGAGCAATTATTGCACCTGGCCCTACAGTTATATAAGAAAACTTGTAAGTCTTTATTTCTAGAGAAAATATTTAGCACACAGTTAAGCAATTTTCATGCATTTACAAAGTGATAAGCAAAAGTTATAATTTCCAACTTTACCTATTATAGTACTTTAAATCAGGTATATAATATAATAGTAAAACAATGATTACATTTCAACTAAATGCTGAGAAATGTAAGATATAAGTTATTGTTTAGTGTTTGAGGGATGAGATAACTGTAGAACTTAGGTAAATTCACAAGGAAATAATTAAAATGTAGACACCTACTCTTGCAGAACAAGCTCATGTGGACCATACTTTAAACATTAAAAATGACAGAAGAAAAAGGGATACATTAGTATTATTGTTATGGGGTCTTGCAGATATAGGAGAACCTGAGCAGGGAAAAGCAAGGATTTATATACTCGGAACTGCCTTTAATTTACTAAATATTTTTTCACAATGACAAAGACCTAGATTTGGAACATGCAGCAGTAATCTATGGAAATCTAATGCATGCAGGTAAAAACATACGTGAGCAACTGTTACAATGTTGAAGTTTTGGTTGCATATAGATAATACACATAACATCCTTCTCCACTATTATGTGGAGTGTCGTCCTTACTCTAATTCTAATGATGAATGCATTTATTAGCTTTTGAGGTGTGTGTGTGTGTGTGTGTGTGTGTGTGTGTGTGTGTGTAATACATTTCTGTGATATGGGTATTAAAATAATTTGACATGTTAGAATAAACAAATAATTTTTTTTCTGTTTTCTGAAAATGTTTTTCAAATATTTACCCTTCATGTCTTAAATATTTAAGAGTTTCTACATTAGAGCAGTAAAACATTATTCTTCTAATTTTTATTTTAGGATAGCTCTTAACTAAAAGTTTAATTACTAGCCATTCAAGAATAAAGTAGATTAAACAGTTATTCTTGATGTGGTTTTGATAGTTTGTAATTTTCATGAAAAGTGCATCCCTTTTATAGAAGTACAGCATATAGACATATTTCTAATATGCATGGTTTCTTAATACTTGTGGGATCAATACTTACATTTGTAAATCTAGTATTTGACTTTTATCTTTTGTATTTGGCCTAGTGATTTATTACTGACATTTAACATTACATTAGAAAATGATTGTGTCTTTTCAGGCACTATGCTAATTTTAAGTTATATAATAAAACTTACGCTTTATATTTCTTTGATAGTATTAAAATCTGTCAATAATTTTATAGTGTCTTATCTGTATGGGCATATAAGTATAAATGAGTAGATGTATTAATGATTATTATTGCCTGCTCTAGTGACAGTTCTGTATTGTCTTCTCTGAAGTTTAATACATATCAATATATCCACCTTAATGTGATATATGGCTAAAGTGTCTCTATGACAGTATAGGCAAACAAATCAATTTTTCTACATATAATATTGTAAATTGTAGAAATATCTTAGAATAAGTGATTTGCAGGAAATTTCTTCTGGATCACTAACTGCACTAAAGGGGCTCCGTAGCTTGAACCATGAAAAGTAAATGCCACTCATTTGATATTTACAGGTTAAATTTCTACAGTATTTTATTTCTTCCTGTGAAATACTGCTTTATAACAATGTCACGAATTTTCACCTTTGATCTAATTTCCTGAGAACTTGGTCTGTGTAAGATTCTTGTCTCCTTTTTAACATGTGTCTATTCATATCCTAGTGGGAACCCCCTTAGGCAAATTTCTACCCTTTGAAATTGCATGCTAATGTAAATCATACAAATCAACTGGTATTGTTCCTTCCGTGACTTCACTTGTATTTTCAGATCATACCTTCACTACCAAACTTTAATTATCAATTTGATAATTATATATTTGATAATTTATAAGGCCTTTTACCTCTGTGTTTTATGTATAGATCGATTGCCAAGGAGATGAATGCCAAAAAGCCAATGTAACTTGTGTTTATAAAAGACTCTTACTTAGTTTTAAGACCATATTTTTTAGTGGCATTCACAAACAAGGAATCTTACAGTAAATAGAAATCACTGTGCCCTTTCAGTAGTTTTGATTTTGAATTTTATGACTGAAATTAAGATAGAGATGAATATATTTAATTTCTAATACCTACTCCTCTATCCTTACCCTCTGCTAAAATATATTTTTCCTAATTTTAATAAATCATGGAGAATATGTGATGATGATGAATAGACTCACATTTATTTTTTCATAATTTCAAATCAAATCTATCCCTCTTTGAATAATTTTAGATATTTTGTTGATATATTTTAACATATAAATAATAAAGAATAATTATAAATCTGTTGTCCATAAATTCATTTTATCCAAACAAACATCTATTATTATACTTTTTAGATCTACTTAAGTGATTACTGGTTATAGTAAAACATGGCTCAGTAAAAGGTAAAATTTTAAGTATTTATTTTAGCTTTTTTGCAATGCTGGACACTTAAATGAGGGTCTCAGACAAAAATGACAATTACATTACAACTTAGATACATTCCCAGAACAAAACTTTTCAGTATCTTTAAAACTCTCAATTCTAAAAGTCATATGATGATATGAATTTTCATTCTTACTTACTCAGCTATTTGTATTAATTTCTTGCAGAAAAGGAGTCAGCTTTCATGAAGGTATTACTGTCCTACATTATTAGCAGAAAAAAAATCATAATAAATATTTAAATCATACAAATAAAAGTACAAAAACATTAATATGATTTCACCGGCCATATATTGGGATTACCTTATCTTTTCTTGATTCTTGATTGAAGGTCACTCCCCATGGATTTACAGGAGAGGTGGTGCATGACAGTACGCAAATCAGTGCCAAATGGAATTTTCCAATTGGATCATCTTCTTCTGGACAATATCCTTGCCTTCCTTCCCTTGTTCAGTGAGCTAAGAGAGAGCTTGATCCTTCTGTGTTGTAAATTTATGACGAAAGGGCGGGGAAGTAGACACTTTCAAATGGAAGTTCTTTTTCTATCTGATATCCATATCTAGACCTAGGTATGTCTTTTAGTTGATTCCATATCAATTCAATTAGATCATCAATATTTACCATTTCAGGGATGAAGACGCTAAGAACATATAGTGCTCTTATAGAGGACCTAAGTTTTGTTCCTAGCACACACATGTAATGGCTCACAACTGCCTGCAACTCCAGCTCTAAGGGATCCAGTGCTCTCTTCTGTCCTCCATAGGTCCCAGCTCTCACATATATATATACCAATACAGAGATACACAGTTACACATAATTAAATTCTAGTAACCAATTAATTTAAAATATTGTAAAAATGAAAACCTCAGTCAGTATTTTAATTCCATTAATTTGTGAATGAGAGAAACTATGATGTATCAATCATATTTATAAAATATTATATATATATATATATATGCTTTCATTATTTTTATGAATACCCAGAGGAATTTTTTCCTGGGTTAATGTGTGTAGTTTATCTTCTGTTGCAAACAAATTTTGCCAGCATTTACAAATGGCTGTATTATGATATTCTTTTACCAATACGAAAGCTATCTCTCTATATATAGCCAAGCCAATTTACCTGGGTCTTTCCAATTTATTACATCTCCAATTGGTAAGACACACATTTTTGTTAACCAGAATTAGTAAAAACAAGTATTTCTATAGTAACGGAATACAGGAATTCACCCCTTCTTTTCTATATTGATCCATATATAAATCATATGATATGCATTTTTTTATCTAGATCACATGATATATAATTTGCCCTACCCCTAATTTTGGAATAGAGCATAAATCCATGTTGACATTTTAAGCATATGTAAAGCAGGTTATAACAATGTTGAAAAGTCTGTCATTTCCATTTTCCAACAAAGATCATGAATAGTTCATGGGAAACAAAGATATAAAATAAAATTATTTTCCATGGTTGTCATTACTCCATCTTTATAAGCAGCCCAAACCAGAACAGAAACACTTCCTAAAATAATAAAACTTGTTTTACAGACTTAGGGCGGTTATGAGAAAAGGTCAGCTACTTTTCTAATGCAGACTGTAGTAGCTTGAATTACATAAAATGCATTTTTATGACCCAGACATATGGCATAGATTAGACAATGGGTAGGGATGAGTTCTGATTTGCAAGCTAATATTCTAATGAGGTAGATTAATCAATGTAAACCACATAGCTTCGTTAAATGGCCTTTCTAAATTGCCAATTTCATTTTCTTCCAGCAGAGAAAATGCCAATCTTATCCTATGTAGTAAAATCTTCTTGTTATAACAACTAAGCAACTCTAGAGTTACTGTTATTGTGGAACATCTGGTAACTACAAGATGTGGCTCCTCAGAGATCGCCACATTGCTTGAAAATAAGAATGTCCTCAACTCAGTTGTATTTCATGTTTTGTTATACTCTGGAGTAAGTTTGCCTCAAAATGCAATAATCACTTTCTTCGGCACCATAAATGAAAGTACAGATGCTACAATTTGCTGTAATTTGAGAAGCTTAGCATAAATTAATAATCAAAATAACAACATATGCACTAGCTATATACATATTATAACATTTGGTCTCACAACATTACAAAATAGTGACTAAATCAATGAGAACACACCTGTACCTTCATTCTTTTAGAAACAAGGAGAATATTAGCTGGGTTCTTCTGAGTTCATCATCTTTCTAAATTGTTTAATTGATGAAACATTCACTTCAGCAAGGAAATTCCAAAGCCCTGGAAAAGAGCAAATGATTTTTCAACCACAATCGATTGGCTTACTCACACATGGACTTCAACACAGTCTAATGATCTGCCATACTTCTACTTCAGTAAAAAGAAACTCATTGGCCTTCTCATCATTTTCTTACTCTCTTAAATATTAACCTTTATATCATGCTTCTAAAATTTGATCATAACGTATTTTGTACCAACCAACATTTATATAGAAATAATATTATTTTTGTAATTTGTGAAAAAATATTGTACAACGTAAAACATATTTTTTTCAATGATTCATTGACTTTTGTACAAAACTCGTCTGCTGTTTTGTTGTGTGTGAATGGGATATTATAACATTAAGCACTTCAAATCCTATATATATGTGTCAATATTTAACTAATTAACAGTGTTCTTTAGAAAAACTCTTTGAGAGTAGGCAGGTATTGTTTATAGAATAAATACCTTTTACAATTTGTATAGATAATAACTGAATTATTCTTATCCATTAGAATTTTTTAATTTAGTTCCATCTTAAAATTAAAATCAAAAGAATACATGTCAAGTTTTCTAAAGTGTATTTAAACAGTAATAATCTGCTTTTCATTATATTCAGATTTATTATACTCCTTACTGGGAGGTATGAACATACTCAGTACCGTCTCTAAAGAAAAATCATGTGAGTACTAAGTAGTAATAAACTGGAAATATTTTTTCTCCAAATTTCCATTTTTGAAATTTAAAAATTGGGTTTGCTCATGAAAATACAAGTTACTGTATATATATATATATATATATATATATATATATATATATATATAGTGCATATACTCTGAAAAGTTTTGGAATCAATAATCATTTTTCAAATTTCTTCCCTTTGTATTTATACTTCAAATCTGCGTGTTGTTTGATTGGAATTGTTTTTCCTTTGTCTTTTCTTTTCTTTACTTTTCCCTTTAAACTAAATGCTTTGGATGATCCAAGTTTTAAAGAGTTCTAAGGCTTATTGTAAATAAGATCCCAAATCTGTCAAAATGCTGAGAACCAGTGTGAATACAACATAGCTCATTTAATTTTTCCTGTGGTCTCTCCTGATTTGCAACCTTGGCAGCATGGCTGTATGTTTGTAGAAATCATAGTTGAGAAGTAAATATAAACAGCTTTAAATTTTAGAAAATCACCATGTGCTAATTTTATATTTTCCACATGTTGACTCAGTCAGATTTCCCAGATGGAGTACACCCCTGTAACCTTTTAATTTATTTCTCATTCCAAATGTTCTATATGCCAATAGATAAATGACCAATTGCCTACTGGATGTGCTCCCAACAACATTTTTATCTCTGTGATATCTATTTATTCTGTGATGAGTAGCAACAGGGTATGCATTTAACATATTTCCGCTTTCGACTTTGCAATAAGTAAGTAACATGGATTACCTTTAAAAATATTTTGTAAAGAAAGTTGATTAAATCTTTGCATTCTCCTGTAAAATCTGGAATGCATTGATTTACATAACGATTATAGTTTTCTAATAACATTTGTTTTCTTTTTGCATTCTTACAATGGTGTGTAATATTATTAAGTCAAAATTAGATTTTAAAAAACCCTAAGTATCTGGGAAATTCAACATCCTGCCTAGTTCAGTTCCAATTAAAATGGCGGTGTCTTTTTGCATGGAGGGGAACAGTGTATTAATTTTAGTTACCTATTAGGATTTGTTCTGTGTTATTAAAACTCCTTCAAAGCGAGCATTGTAATTCTTTCAATGGAAGAAGCAGATGCTGCATTTAAAAAATGTGAAATCTGCCATCATTTTATTGATTTAGAGCTCATGAAGATTCAGTGAGTTATTACAGTGCTCACAAATTTCTTCCACAGTTATAATAGATATAAATTAGCAAAGCCAGGACAAAGTAGAGCAAGTCAGGATCATTTTAAATTAATACATCTTAAGTACTTCTTCAGTAAAATATTCCAAGTACAAGCCAGAAGTACAAATTTTAAGGCTATAAACTGACATCACATTGTGCTAAGAATATGGATTATGTGTTATGTAGTCTCCAGGGCTCAATCTACCTTTTCTACAATCTGATTTGTATAGACAGGTATTCAAAGAGGTGAAAAACGCATAGTGAACTTTATTTTAGATTTAATGAAATAATTTGCCCCTCCTAGCATTTTTCAATCATGTTAGCAGTGCTTCTTCATAATCCATGAATATTAAATTTGTCTAATATAGTACAAAATTATCTTATTAAGAAATCACATGCTGTAATATTGGAAAAGAGAACTAATGTGATATAGCATTAATTCAATTTGATGAAAGTTACTGACACAGAAAAGCTGCTAATTTTCTTACAAGGATGTTAAAAATATTTATCATGTTTCGCTGCAAAGATTTTCTCCTTTAAATCTAGAAATGTTATTCATAGCTATTTTCATGATAGATTGAGCATTTAGAGAGAATAAATGAAGACACAAGAGAATATACTTGACTCTGATAGAGAGGATAGCTTTTAGGTTATGATTTTAGAAATTTATTAAAGAGGACAAATTTAAATAATTTAAGGTAATATAAAATAATTAATGAAAGTTCAAATTGAGTATGAGTAATTAATAGAATTAGAAAATGTGGTGTATCAAAGACCTAGAGAACGTCAATGACAGATTACCTTTAATTATTAGTGTAGTGGTCAAGGGAATCAACATATCTGTACTGACGAAGGGAGTCTTTTCTCTACTATTTCCTATATTGCTCGTTTCTAATTATGCAGGTACTTGGATTTGGTTTCTGTGAAGAACTCCTTGCATGCCCTTTGTTGTTGACCTTTTATTTTATCTAAAACAGCAAAGATACTCACACTAAATAAAAAAGGTCTTATTTATCTGCTCACCAAACTAAATGTCACTTCTTCAAAGTTCTGGTGAAAATTTTATCCCTGTCTGAAATGAGAATATTTATTGCTAGTTTTTTTTTTCCCTTTGTCACTTTGTGGTCTTTTCTGAGTTTATGTGTATTTCATTAAATTCCTCTTAATATATACCCCTTCCCCACTGGCACCCTCCCATAACCCCCTCCTCACTGGATTTCATGTATTTTGTCATTTATGTTATGACCTACTGAGTCAACTTAGTGTCCTCCTGATGTCCCTCAGTGCGAGTTCATCCACTGGGGTTTAGTCAGCCTATCGAGTTTTAAGCAATGGAGTCAGTAGCTTCTATATTTCTAAGGCTTTATGTTAGAAAAAAAGAAAAAACACCTCAGTATGAATGAATCCTGAAAATATCTGTAATTGCAACAAACAAACAAAAAAAAACAACTTTCATAAATAATGATATAAAGCACAAAGCATATACATACACACACATATATACGGAGGATATAAATTTCATTAATTTCAACTACTATGATTCTGAACCTATTATATACTTTTGTTTTGTCTTTATTGTACTTTCAGAGGTTCGTCACCTCCAGTTACCAGGCTTTGCTTCAAGTCCCAATTTATTCCTAAAGACCAAGATTAAGCATAAATGTCATCATATGATTCTGAGAGTCTAAATTAGGAATACATTATCAATTTACAAAACACTCTGTTGAGGCTTTTCAATGAAATTATTGTTATCTGAGTTAAAACACTTTTGTCTTTCTCTAACCAAAAGTATCACCCAGAATATCTGATACATACTATATATTAAACATTACTTTCATCACATTTTAATTGTCTACAGAGTCTTGATGTGGAAAAGAGTAAAACCTATTGCATCCTTTCTGTTTCATAAATTCATGTATTACTGAAATAAAGCAGAAGGATTTTCTTTTTTTAATCCTTCTCTATATTGCATATGATACTTTCCTATCAGTTCATACTTGCATTTCTTAAAATGTGACTCAGGGTTAGATTGTACTGAAACTTCCACTTTTTTCAGTTTTAAATCACAATGCATCTTACAAAAGGACCAGTAAAATGTTTATGTGATGGTAACAAATAACTGCTTATTTAGTAAAGAAACTTCCTGGTTTAACCATGACATTTGCACTATAGATAATTAAAGGAAAACAATGCCATGACAACTGGCATTTTAGCTATGTAGATATTCATATTATGTGTAAGAAGATATCCATTATTTGATAATTACAGTGATAAACCAAAGATCACAGGTTAGCTAAGGATAAAGATGATTAAACTTTATTTAGACTTTAGCATAGAAGTATCCTCACAAAATATTTAAGTGCCAGACATAGTGGCATACACCTATAATCTCAACATTTGGTAGACAAGAAAATTAGGAATTCAATGACATACAGCTACATAAAAAGCTCTAGGATATCTTAATCAACATGAAACTGTTTCAATTAAACAAACATAAACATGTCTTATGATTCGCCATTGATCTAATATTGATATTTATATTTATATTTGTTTCATTTTATAAATTGATTATGTCATTTTAGTGAGGAAATATCAGTGGTTTAAATTAGAGAAATGACATTAATTGAATATTTCATGCAAGAAATTATTCTGCAAATATCTCCTGTGAAAAAGGAATGTAGCATAAAGAGAAACGTGGCCAAGGAGAGAGCTCAGTTAGCAAAATGCTTTCCTTACTAACATTAGGACAAGAGGTTGATCCTTAGAACCCATGTAAAAATTCCTAGTGTGGTGGCATATGCTTGTAAACACAGAGATGGAAAGTGGATTCTCGGGGTTTGCTGGGGTAAGCCTCTCCTTACTGGAAGCCTCCAGCCCAATGACACACCGTTTCAAATGATTGATGGCTCTTGAGGACTGTCTTTTGGGGTTATCTTCTGCATATGTACCTTCACACAATTAGATCTACACACACACACACACACACACACACACACACACACACACCATAAATAGAAGTGTTAGTAAATGTGTGAGCAAGTTTCTATTTTAAGAAAAACTGCCTCTCTTTCATTCTTAACATGAAATATCTTTTAAATCACATTCTTTTTTCTTAACTTGACCACATTTATTCAATTATTTCAACAAGAAATCAGAATAAAATACTTACTGTCATTAAGCATAATCTAAAGACAAATGATTGATTTCACACAGGTTACTCTGAAAAAATCTAAAATATATCCATTTCCACTGTGTCAGGAGAAAACAAGATGAGGACAAGGTGATTTCTGTTCCGAATGTTTCAAAAGCAGTAGAATTTTCTTTTAAATTTGATAATATTCATGACTGGTTTCAGATTATTTTTTAATGTGGGTTAAATAGAAAATGCTAAAACATAATATGCAAGTAATGCTGCTTGAAAGATTACAAGTTTATTTTCCTTTGGAATATCTAGGCTTTATGTCATTTAAATACAACAATATTCCATTGTAAATCAGAAATAACTCATAGCTGGAAATCCCATGTCACAACCCCAAAGACAGTTTCTTGGGGAATATTTTCACTGGGCATTGTATTTTCTCTTCTTCCTGAGTGGCCACATAAATAAATCTAAGTTTTTTGCTTTTCATTATTACTTAATTTTAATTGGCTCTCTGGGTAGGTACCCACCCCTAGCTTGTTAGTGTTTCCAGAGGCCAGGCTCTGACCATACATAAGAATTGCAGAATTTTCCAAAGATTGCTAATTCTGTACCCATAAAACTCCTTTCTATTTTCTTTTTTTTTTTTTAATTATTGGGGCTATTGTCAGTACGTCAATCCAGGTAACTAGAGTCCTACCTTCCTGAGTTTGCCAAACTGAAATAGGTTGCTTTAATTTTTCATCAATATTTCTCTTTAATATTCTAATTATTCAAGTTGAAATGCTGGATATTTTTGTTGTATTTCTCAACAGTCAAGTGTTCTGGCTTGGGGATATGGAAAAATCTCTGTATTGAAGCATAATCTTACAAAGTTTATTATTTTGTACCACTTGAAAGTTTGGATTGCATAATTTTTGTGTTGATTATGATGGACATTATTCCTTTATTTGGTTATTATGGAAAATTTTAAATGTGCATTTACTGCTTTTCTTCCTGATCAATGTGTAGAATTTACCACTGTTAATCTTATTAGGCTGTGCTAACTTGTTTTCTAAATTAGTATCAATTTACATGCCCATTTAGAGTATATATTATACAAATAAAACATTTATTTGTAAGCCAAATAAATGTTTTAATGTATCTTAGAGATTACAGATAAAATATTAAACATTAATATCCATTTAGTTATTTTTGTATTAAATATATTTATTCATTGACAATGACATACATGCATATAATAAATTTTGATTACTCTTACCCCTGCCCTCATTTATCTTTCCCTCTTACCAATTACCCCTACTTATCCCTGTAGTTCCCCCACATGTGATCAGGTCTTTCTGTTTTATTTTGTGGCCCACTAAGATTTAAAAAGAAAAATTTAGTGAATATCATACATGAGGATAATCTTTGCATTTCCATCTCTCTTAGTACCTCTCCAACTCCTCCTGAATTGTTCCACACCTTCTCAATTTCCTGTTCCCTGCCTTGCTTATTGTTACATACACACATGCACACACATGTGTGTACGTGTGTGCATGTGTTTGTGCATGTAGACTGATTCCATTCTGCTGTGCTCTTCTGTGATCCAATGAATTTAACCAGAGCCATCAGTGTGACCTTGGGTGCAGAACAATCTACTGGAATCCAGTGGGCTACATAAATAAAGACATCAGTATTTCTCATTACTAAGATTCATCAATAGCCGATAGTTCTTCAGGTAAGGCCCAATGAGACTCTTCTCCAGTGACTAACTATTGACTGGATTAGTCTTGTGTATGATAAATTTAGATAATCACAAATGCTAATTTCTTACAGTGTTATTTCTAGGTATCTAGTTAGACATTAGCATGCCTGGAGGTTAATGGGGATGGAATCTTCCTTCATAAGCAGCAGGCTGTAAAACTAAGAACTAAAACTGGAAGTCTTTTATTACTGATCAAAATCATGGGACCTGAATCCTATGTCTGGCTTTGGGAGAAGACATGATAATCTACACTGCTAGGAAGATTATTAAGTAGCTACCTAAACTACACAAAAGTAAAACATATCTGAGATTTTTCTGAAAAGAACCAAAATACGTTATATTACCCTTAAAAAGGGTCAACTCAAGTGATCTGTGCAAATAATTGCAGAATAAAACATTGCTTAGGAAAATCTGTGTAGTCTAGCAGCTTAATACACAATACAAAGTAGAGGTGGAGAGATGGCTCAGTGTTTAGGATCATTTCTTTTTCTTGCAGACAACTGAGGTTCAGTGTTCAGCAATTACAGAGCAGCTCACAACCTCCTAAAATTCCATTGTGAGGAAATCCTCTGCCATTATATGGCTTTCTCAAGCACCAAACACAGACCTTGAAGAAATCACACATAACCATAAAAGAAATTAAAAAAAAATCATTTGAGGATACAGTGGTCCTTTTAGCCATTTACCATGTATTACTGTGCCTTGATGATGAGCTGCCATTAACTTTGCAATAAATTTATCTGTTTTGTATTCTATATTCTCTGTATATCATCTGAATTTTGTTGATGCAGAGCACAAGGACTGGAGAACCTAGCCAAGCCCAAGGCAAAAATAGCAATGCTGTTTTCTTAAAGATTTTATACTCATCAAGGATTTCCACTCAATTGGGGAAAAGGACACTCTAGATATTTCAACAATGAATAGATTTAATATAGGGAATTGGGTACTTGCACAATTGTATGATGGGCTACATGAGTATAATTAATAAAGGTCCTCAGCGCAACTGTGGCTAACGATATCAGGGAATATCTGCTTCTACTGTAAGAGAAAATTGTACTGGCAATTAAATGGGAAAGAAAAAACATATCAAAATTACCAAACATAAGGAAGAGACATTGAATTCACTGCCTCTCAGACAAAAGACAGGATGATTTTTAAATTCTTTGATAAGTGTGTCATAAATACTAGAGCACTATGAAGGAAGTTGCTTCATGCAACTACGACAACTGTGCTGATGGTCTCTATCCAAAGTAAATCTCATACCCTCCAAATGCGAGCTAGGAGTGATAAATTTCATGATGATTAATTTTTTTAAAAATATTGTATTTTGAGCTGGTGAGATTCTGTCTGAGTGGCTTAGAGCACTGGCTGATCTTACAGAAAACTTGAGTTCAATTCACAACATGAACATGGTTAACAACCGACCTGACTTTAGTTTCAGGGGATTCAATGCCCTCTTCTGAACTCCACAAGCACTGCGCGGCACCACCGCACTTACATACCGGCACACAGTACCTTCATACACAGAAATAGAAACAATAAAATAAATAAACAGATTTTGTTTCATTAACAACTTCATACAGCATATTTTGAATATATCCCTTCATACCTCAGATTCACGCCCAAGTATGGACACATCAGGCTTTATGTTATTCCCACCCCAATATGAATTGTCCAAATATTCTATTTTGTGGAATCTTCCCTGAACTGCATTCCAATTTGGCAAGGTCACACCCAAACTTAAAGTAGACAAACACTTCTTCTTATAACAGGTATGAAATAATAATATGTTCTCTGATATGGGTGTGATTCCACAGCCAATTCCTCCTTTCCATGATGTTTGTCTGTCTTGAGCTCGAGTGGATCTTGTGCCTGTTGTTACATTGCTGTGAATTCAAATGTTTAATTTATTTAGTGGTCTCTGATAGTAAACAGTGTTTCCTTGCAGTGTTCACCACCTCTGGCTCTTACAGTTCTTCAAAACCCTCTACATTAAGATCACTGAGCTTTGGGAGGAGGAGTGTGATATAGAGATCCCATTTATGGCTGAGCCTTGCACATCCTCTTAGTGTCTTTGCACGTTGCACATTGAGCAGTTGTATCTGTGTTAAAACCTGCTACTGCAAGAAGAAGCAACTCTGATGAGAGCTGAGAAATGCACTATCTCTGGGTACAGTAAGAAGTTATTAGGAATCATTCTAATAATATTTCCATTAGCAGAAAACTGGCATGAGGTTTTCCCTTGAGATTTATCTAGCTACAACCTCTTGAACTGATAACAGTACCAGATATACTTTACATGCTTTTTACAAGCCCTAAATTCAATCAGAGGGTGGCCTCTTATCCCCATAATATTCCTACCCCTATTGTGCTACTTGTATATTTTCCATTCAAGGGTTCATGTAGCTTGTAGAGTCCACACCTGGGAAAGACTGATGATTGCATTTCTTCTCTGATCACATGCATAGCAAGTTTTAGCCTTTGTGAAAGCTATCCAAAAGAACTGGGACTTCCAGATGAGTAACAACTTGGTTTGTCCAAGTTTTATTACTCAAGTATGTGTTTTCTTCAACAATGGGGTCTTACCATCAAGTTCTACCTAGCCAGCAAGCAAGAGCAATGACAATCGGAATACCTTGTAATGTTTGAGGTGTCTACGGAATCCCCCTGGCCAATAAAGCAAAGAGAAAAATTTTTGTTACTGTAGTTTTTATTAGACACCAACTTGAGGTGTCTAATTGGGGTGCTGTCCCCTTGTTATAGAGTAACTCTATTAAATTATTTTATACATGTATCTGAACATATGCTAGAAAAATTCTATACTGGTATATACTTGTTCCCTACCAATGCATTGCCCACTACATTTGATCCTTCCTGTCCCATTATTCCTCATTTTCCATTTAGATCACTGTATTTATATGACTTCCCTTTAAATATCATTTCTTTTTCCCATGGCTTATTACTATCTTCCTAACCTTTAAGAGCATTTCCAAATCAAACACATATCTAAAGATTAAAATCTAATATCTGCATGCTAGAAAATATTATGAACTTTTGTCATTCTAGATTTTATTTACCTCTAGAATGATTATGTGAATGATTGTGTATAGTTACATAATTCCATTCTCTTATTTTTGGAAATTTCATTACTTTTCTTAATACCTGAATGATAACCTGCTATGAAGATATACCATATATTTACTATCTATTCATCAGTTAATGGACATTTAGAGGATTTCCATTTCCTTGATACTGTGAATAGAAAATAATGCACATGGATGAGCAAATATCATTTCACTATGACAGAAGCCTTTGGGTATATGTGCAACAGTGGTATAGCTGAATCTTATGGTATATCTATTTCCAACTTCTGTGAGAGCCTCAGTACTGATTTCCACAGTGAGTGTATCAATTTGCTCTAGCCCCTGCTGTAAATAAGTGTTCCAATTCATCTACATACCCATCAGTATTTTTCAACATTTATTTTTTATCCTAGCCATTCTGAACATGTCAGGGGAAATCTCAACAGTTTCTCTTTGCATTTTCTAGAAGCTAAAATGTTAAACATTAAAAAAAAACTATTTTTCATTGTGGATGGGTAACCTAGGATTTGGCATCTCACATGCAATTTCAGTGTTTGATCAGTTGTGAATTTCTTAATAGTGTGAACTACTGCAAGATACATTTCGTTAATGAGATATGACTGGCATACTTGTCTGTAAATATAAGGATCCATATTTAGCACGTAGTATGAAATTACATTTATTTAGGAATATGACATCGTTGGGGTTTTCTCTAAGATCTATGAACTCTCCAGCCAACTGTATTTGGCTTTGTTTAGAGGAATGCATGTGAGTTCCCTCTTATTGAGTGAGTTTTAAATATAAATAGGTAGCTGTTTATTACCCCCAAGATAAAAGTGACACTATTTCTCCAATATAGTTTCTGTGCCCATCATTGTTATTGCTTATTAGGCCTTAAATCTGGGCTTGTGTTATTGATTGATGTTCTTCTCTATCACCTTGCATCATGTCTTCCAAAACTATGACGGCTAGCCATTAGGGAGGTGGTTCCAGGCCAGTTACAGCTCCAAATCCTATGTCTGAGATATACCCTGTTTTCAGTAGTAGGGACATACATTCAAGTTCTGGGAGATAATCAAAGGCAGTGGCAATAGGTTGTATACTTTTTGGAATCTATTGAACTGCCTTGATCAACAACTCAAAGGGACATTTCTCCACTCTTGCACAGTTTCTTCTTTTATAGCCTTTAGCTGTACATATGGACTCATGTAGGGATATGTCCCCAGCATTCCTTGGTTCTCCAGGAGTTATGTCATTAAGAAAGTTTAGGTTTTGTCAAATGTTTTCCTTCATTTAAAAAGATAATCATGGGTTTTCTTTCCTTGTATCTGTAGTGGATTACATTTATTGGTTAATGTATACAGAACCATGTACTAATGTTCACACAAAGTTTGTGTATTTCTGAGGGGGTTGGAAGCACGTATTTTATTGAGAAATTTTCTGTGTACATTCTTCAGAAAGATTGGCCTATTTTTTTATCTTTTTATAGTTTTCATATTAGGATAAAAGTGCCTTCATGTACAGAATTTAGTAATGTCCTCTTCTTTTTTATTGTGGAATAATTTGCGGAGAATTGGTGTAAGCTGTCTTAAGGGCTGGTATAATTATGCACTTTATCTATCTGGTTCTGGGAAGTATTTATTTGGGTGATTTTTAATTACTTCTTCTATCTCTTTGTTGCTTTGGTTTTATTTAAAATATTTACTTGATCTTCATTTAATTTTGGCAGCTTACATATCTATAATTACTGTTGTTTCATTGCTGTGATATTGTTTTCTTAGACATTTTTGTTTAAATTTTATGGAATTACTTACTCCTTGTGCTTACTTGTCTGTGTTTAATCTCTTAATACAGAAGTATGTCTTCTAGCGCTCTCTGTAGTGCTGACCTAATGGACACAAATTCCTTAAATCTGTTTTAATGATGCAAAATTTTCCAATTCTCCGTTAATTACAGCCAAGAGCTTTGCTAGGTATAGTAGTCTTGATTGACATATGTGTTCTTTCACGATTGTTAATGTTCTTTCTCAGTAAAGCATTCTGCTTTTACCATGAATTAATATTTCTATGTATAAAGAATACAATATAGATTTTTCTTTCATGAAAATTTGTTCTTTTATTTTTGGTGTCCAAAATTGATATAATATCAATTTACTCTATATGAAATTATATTTTTTCTTTCACTTATATTCACCATCTTTAGAAATAATTAATATTTGATAGACTTCCATTATCACTAATTGAAATGAGCTTTCATTCCAATTATTGCTTTACTATTCTGATCTTTTATTTGACCTCAAGCTATTCTAATTTTCTGTATTATCTGGATGACTGAATCTTTAAGTGTCATATCCAAAGGAGCAGGAGCAGCAGCATCACTTTGTAGGAAATATAGTCATTCATATTACTTTGTGTGGATGTTTTTATATTCTTGTGCTTTGTGTATCTGTAGTTTGATGACTTTCATTAATATTCTGGATACAAGATGTTCACTTAGTTTTGTCCCACCCCTCTTTTTCTTTCCCTTCTGGCCTTTGGATAAAATTTCTACTGTTTCCCTTTAAAGCAAGTATTTTTACCCTGAATTTGCCCACATACCCACAGTCAATGGATGATTAGGATTCTAATGAGATATTTCAAATTTTATATAGTTGAATTGTGTATGTCAATATTATTACTCCAATTTCAATATCTTATACAACAAAATAGGAAATATTGATAATGAAATATTTTTAGTTTTAGAAATGATAGATGGACAACTCAAAAATAATGACACAATTAGTATTTTAATTTGAATTTATATAAGGATTTTCAGAATTCTTTTAGTAAAAATGTAAGTTGAAAAGAGGTTTTTGAAGTTACTCTGTTGGATTTTGATAGCTCTCTGGTTAAGAGCATTGAGAACACAGCTTCAATTCTCAGCACACAACTTGCTGCTAAGAACTGTCCATAACTCCATTTCCAGAGGATCCAGTGCTCTCTTCTGACCTCTGCAAGCATTGCACACCACGGGGATACTTATATATGTGCAGGCAGTACACATACACAAACATATATATATATATATATATATATATATATATATATATATATATATATATATGTAAAATTACTGTGATAACAATGATAAGAGAAATAGAAAACAGCTTCAAGTAGTGTTGTTGGTGTAGAATGCCCAGATAGTGACATGTATCAGAGAGAATCTTGGGTTTCACCATACCCAAATTAATCTTCAATTATACAATTTATTTTTTCTTTTACTTAGAAAATCATTACACTGAAATTTTATTTCCAGATAAGTTAGCTATTTTACTCTCTGAGTTTATCAAACCTGAATTTAATATGGGAAACCACTACATCAGGAATATTTAAAAGGAAAAAATAAAATGCAAATAATGATAATAATGAACATCATGTATTATTCCAACATATTGTGGAAATAAATCATGTCATGACTTTAAAATTTTCCCTGTATTGATGTTTCTAAGTTAAATTAATTGGAGTCATAAAATTCTAAAGAGACATTAACGCAGACAGAGTTCACTTCAGGAGAAGCAGAATAACTCTTAAAAACAAAACAAAACAAAAACAGGCTTCACATAGATGTACACATGTATATTCACTGCACTCAGGAGTCTAAGACAAAGATTGCTAGTTCATGGCTAACAAAATGAGTCCCTTTCTCAAAAGGAGAGAGAGAGAGAAAGAATATGAATATGAATAAAAAAGGAAATGTATGTTTTGAAATTCTTCATTTAACATTAAAAAATACCTCATTTCATTGACCCCAGCTCCCAAGAACTATTGCATTTAAGCCTAAAATATCTTGAGAAGAGACATATCTCCATTCATTCAGATAAATCGTAATTTCAAAAACCTGAGGCGACTCCTTGCCTTCATTTAGACTGGAAGTGATGAGGGACAGTGGAGATGATACTCCAGAAACAGAAAGATCAGAGAAGACTTCAGAAAAAGGATGGCATCAGAAAATCATATGATATATTTTTAGATGTTACATCCTCAGGTGCTAAAATCTATAGTAAGAAGTCTGAGATGGAGAAATCCATTTTATTGAAAAAAATATAAATAAAACATTTTCCTTACATTTTTAAAAATAAATCTCTACTATTTCAATAATGGGGAGCTAACTGAATAATTTATGCTATAAATTTCAGTAATTACAATTTTGGATTCCTTAAAGGAGATGAAAATGATAAATATTTAAATATATTTAATTTAAAGATATTGAGAAATTAAAAGACTTTCTCATTGACGTTTAGCTTGATATTTTCACCTCTGATAAAAGGCAATGTACAATGAGAGCAAATCTGTCATCTATATAAAGCAAGTGCTATTCCTCATAACAATTATTGGTAATAACATGAAGACATCAAGATAGTGAAAGATTATTTATTTCTCACTAATTCTTATCATATTCATGTTTAAATCTGTTCCCAGGATAACATGAAAAAGGTAAAATTTATTATCCTCCTATTATGATTTAAAGTTATGGAAAAGATGATAATATACAAAAGTATAATTTTAAGTATTTTAATTGATCATTTGTTGTTATTAAAAGGTCATGAACTGTGCCTGCTAAAATAAGAGAGAGTATAGAAAGTCACTAAAGAAATAAAACAGCAGGGCTGGAAACATGACTCAGTAATTAAGAGCATATACTGTTGTTACCAAGGATCTAAGTATGTCTCCCAGCACCCATGTTGGGCGGCACACTACGTTCTGTAACTCCAACTCCAGGGTATCTGATACCCTCTTCCCGCTTCCATTGGCACCTGAACTTGCGTAAATAAATATAATATATATGCATATATAAAATAATATATAAATATATTGAATATGATATATATATCATAAATAGGCACATACATTAATTAAAAATAAAACAAATATTTTTGAAAAATACAATGGCAAAATAGTTATTAATTAGGAGAAATTAATGTTCAAACACTAAGTTGAGCAGAGCAAAGAATATCATAATATAATTTGATAATTATTACAAGTTCTATCACGTGTTTCAGATTGAAATCTCAAAATAAATAATTTTAGATTAATAAAGTGCCCTTGGTATAAAACAGATGTAGAATTTTGTACTTCTCACAGAAGCTGCTGTAGTAAAGTGACCACAATGTTCTTTTAAAATACGTTAATGTACAACAGGAGTAATTTCTACTATTTGTAAATGTTAAATAAATGGTAATTTTTATACAATATAAAGTATTCATATGTAGAATACATTATACCAAATAACCAATTAATATGCACTTTGTATCAAACATTCAGCTACTCAGAAATAATATATTCATAATTGATGGGATCTATACGTGTTAAAAGGGCATGAACACATACCCTTGGTTCCAAGAAATATGTGACACCTAAGTCTAGAGATGACCATATAAAAGCACCAGTGTCCAAAGCAGAAGGAAAAACTATATCCCACACTCTGTGCTGTCACCATGAAAATCATAGTCCTTAATATCCATAGCCTCTCATATAGTAACAGTAACAAGCATGGATTTTAGTGTTATTCATTTTCTTAAATTCATATTCTTATCATTAACTAAGGATCAAGATCCAGCTTTGTAAAATAAAGTAGAAAGTAATATGACAAAAGTCACATTACATAGAAATTCTACTTATTCTAAAACAAGAACTAACATCTGTCAAAACAAATTTAAAACATGTTAATGGAATGATAGAGAATATTTACTGGTACAATGAGTTCTCAAATTTCAGAATTTAGAAAAAACTTTGGCTAATAAAGAAATAATGGAACTTTGCACACATCATAACCTGAAGTGAGTAGATTCTGTCTAAGTGTGAATTCTATAAAGTCAAAAAATCTTGACTCCATGGAAACATCATCTTGGTTCTGGGGTTCTGATTTTGCAATTTTAGAAAAGTTAATAGCTGGATTTTAGTCAACCCAGACATAGTGAGTACATCTGTATCATACAGGCCTCACATCACAGGAGAGTGTTTGTTTGGTGTGAGACTGATAGATCTAAGGAAGACACACCATAACAGACCATATTGGAATTACCAAAGTCATTTACATGGATAACCTCAAACCTATGAGCTGGTAAGGGTCTAGTCAGCACCACAGGGATTTGACTAGCCAATAACTTTATGTATTTATATAATATATATGTAAATATACATTTATACATAATACACATGTATCATTAAATTGTTTATTTTTGTTTAAAATTTTAGTTTTTAAAATGAAACAGTGTCTGTGATGGTGCATACCTTTTTTTCCCAGGCAGGAGCAAGCATATATATCTCTGTGAGTTGGAAACCAGCCTGGTCTACAGAGTGAGTTCCAAGCCAGCTGGAGATATAGGAATAGCTTCTCTCAAAATGAGAAAACAACCCCCCAAACTCAATATGTAAATATCAATGGTCCTGACACAGGTTACCCAGAATTCTCAACAACAGTGGAGTTTAAACAGCCATGGGATATCTTAGGTGTCTGTCTACTAGTCTTGAAATAGACGATGAAATGCATATGACCTAATCTTTTGAACAACATTAAAGCTGACTTGTATGATTTTGACATTGCTTGGAAGGTGTCATTTTTTAATTTTTACTTTAAAATAGTTAAATTTTCTATTTAGTTAAATTTTCTAAACAGTTAAAATTTTCTAAATAGTTAAATTTATATAATGAAAATTTATAGGTAAATAGAATGACAAAAAATTAATATATAACCTGAAAATTAACCTTTATATGTGTTTGGTTGATTCCTTTTGTTAAATTTCATCCTAGGGTATTTGAAAACAGCAAGTTTCCATAGTTCTGTGCTGGGTTTTTGTCTGATTGAGTCTGAATGGGCTTTGTGCATACTGTCATCATTACTCTTAGTTCATATAAGCAAGTTCCCAGAGGCCTGGAAGACTCTGTTTCCTGATGATCATACACCAACCCTCCTTCTTACTATTTTTCCACCACCTCTTCCACAATGGTCCCTGAGCCATGGGGTGGTGAGGCAACTGATTATGGCTAGATGAGGAAGAGCTGACCTTGTTCAAGGGAGTGACTCTAGAGAGACTAACTAGATTTCAGTGGATGAACTTGCACCAAGGGACAACTGGGTACACAAAGTTTATTTGAGAGATCTTAACATATATGACAGAATGGATAAAATCTGGTCGGGGTGTCTGTGGAAGGTGTAGATGGGAAAGCATTGTAAATATGACTAAAATGTATTGTTTGTAATGCACAAAAATTCAGTTAAAATATACACTGAGAAAAGAAAAAGAAAGCAGAATGTTCATAGATGTGACTTTCTGTTCCCAATAGGAGCTTGTGAACAGTGACAGAGTCATACATTTACAGAATGCTTCCTTACTGGGTATTCCTCATTTTACTACTCTCCATTGCTATGTCTATGAGGAAATTATTTGATGGCAGGTATGACTATAAAATGTAGAAGACAGTTGAAAGTAAATTTCATAAAATTTATCATTCATTAGAGCAGATGCTTAGAACACTAAAATTAAAAATACATGACATGACTTTTGTACTCCTGAGCTTACAGCAGGTGGAATCGTTTGCACAAGACCTTCTCAATGTCAGTTCAGTTAACATTGCCCCATGGATGGCAAGGGCCTAGGAGACCACATTTCTACCTTAAGGGCTACTGTTAGTTGATGGCTATAGTGGGTGGGAGAGTTGGTTTCTTCAGATGTGTGCCCCTGGTAGGTTGGTCATGTTCCAGTATATTCGCCCTACCCTTTTCATATGGCAGCAGTAATTGGACTAGGAAGTTATATTTTCAGAAAAGAATGTGAGGGTAAGAGAGGGACTTGGAATAGATCTAGGGGGAACTGGAAAGGGATAGGTAATGAAGAGTGAATGTGATAAAATTATATTGTGTACATGTACAAAGTTCTTAATAAATAAAAATATATATTTCAAAAACATATACTTCTGTAAATAGTAATTAAGGTGTACTAAACTGATAATTATAAGTGATCTTACATAGGAATTTACAAAATATTAAGGGAATTATAAAAAGATGTTTCTAGGAAACAATGCTATAAGTTTTCCTATTGTTTTATATAGATTTAAAGCACTTGACAACTCAAATATTTGTGGAAATCTTTATATGTTTTTATATATATTAACATTGATAATTAGTAATATAATAGCAAAGCTTTGAAAAGTATCAGCAGTTAAAAACCTACTTATAATGCAAGGATGGAGGGGAAGATAGTAGAACAAGTAGAGTTGACACACAGATGACTTTATGAAAGATAAAAATGGGACTAAAGAACTGACTCACTGTTAAAGAGCACTGAACGCTCTTTATATAGGACCTGGGTTCATTTACCACATGGTGGCTAACGGTTGTCCAAAATTGAATCTCCAGTTTCAGGAGATATTATGCCCTCTTCTGGTCCTTGTGAGTGTATGACATATGTGGTTATCTTACATACATTCATAAAAATATTAATACACATAAAATAAAAAAACAAGAAAAAATGAGATAAACTTTTAAAACAATAAACACCCTAAAATGTCCTCTAAATTCAGTGTAGTTCAGTCACATACTCATGTGCATAACAACAAAATTTTGTCTCCATCTTATACTATACAATAAATTAAAAAGTTATGACACTGAGACAAATGAATGTGGTTGGAGGGTCATGAGTTCTGGGACTTTCTAGACTCTACTTTGGCTGGAGATATATAATTCTATAGTAAATCACTTGCTTTCCATATACAAAACCTAAATTTGAGCCTCAACACAGCAATAAAAGTCTAATATATGACGTTATTAATAATGCAAGCATAATTATAAAAACACAAAATTAATGACTACATAATATATTTAATGTGTTATTATCTTTTAGAGTACAGAATTCTTAAAATAAAAATACTCTGTGTAAATGAAAATCTTGATTGATTGGGCTGAGAACACTTTGTTTTCCTAATTCAAGACTGAATATAGAACTGTATAATTCTATATTCAAATGATGAGGACTAGTATCATAATGATATATGCAAAAATTTTTAGAATACAGTGCAGTAATAAAATAAAAAACAAAGGCAAGTAACTTGACTACATATTTAACAAAATATTGTCAAATAACCAATAAGCATGCAACATTATTCTCAACTTTAACAGTGCACAAGAAAACCAAAATCCAAGAATTAGTCTTAAATGAATACACCTACAGTTATAATATCAATGTGCACCAGGAACAAAATCACAATGAAACCCAAAAAGTAATGAAAATAAGTAAAACAAAAATAAAGATAGAATTCAACATAATATTTGAGTAAAATAGGAAACATTTTATGATTCCACCTATACACATTACAGAACCACTAATCCGATACATATGGATAGGTTCTTATTGGGACAAAGTCCAAAATTATTATGTAACTATGATTAAAAAAACAGAATGTAAAGTATCTTTCTGGTGAATCTAAGTCCTACTGGACCTAGATTGTTTTGAAACACTATCAGTTTTGATAGCGATTAGAGTTTATAAAATGATTAAAACTTAAAACTATATTGCTCAACTCTAAAATAATTTATGATTTTTAAAAGATGTACTTCTGTGACATAAGGAAACATTTGAATTCAGAAAAATACTCGTACCTAGCAAATCACAGGTACATATTTAGAATACAGTTTGTTGTAATTCTAGATCTCCTTTGGAAGAACATGTATACACTAAAATAGTATGGCTGCAATAATTTTCAGTGTTCTGATTGCACTCTTTATGATCTGCCTTTACGATTCAGAGGGCAGACTTTTTATCTACCATGTTAACTGCTTTGTCTTCAGTAATCCAGGTGTTTTGTTTATGTAACTTATTCCTTCCTATTGACATTTTAGTAATAATATTAATCTGTCTGATTTTCCTATTTCTAGTTAGATATTGTACACTTTTAATTTTTTAAAAATAGAGTGAAAAGCTCAATTTGCTAGGATTTTTTTCTTCTTCAAATAAAGGTCTGGATATTGTTAAATGATTTTTTACTGTATCCTCACCTTAAAATTTTAAAACAAAAATGTTAAAAAAACAAACAATTTTAATACTGCAAACTATTGATATTCTACATGTGATTAAATAATGACACAAAACCATATCATATCTTAATGCTTGGCATTTCATTGTAAATATAGGATAATATAAACTTGTTTTTATTCTCACAGTATTGTACTTTTAACATTCCCATCTTTTGCTTATATGAGATTATGAAATACCACTTAGATTATAGGTGAGCGAAATAGTTTAGATTTTAAACATATACTGATATGTAATATTATTTACTTTAGTTTCAGTTTTCACTGTATATATTAGTGATAGAGTATTTCAAGGAATTTTCTAATCTATGTTTGTTAATGGGCCTATCCACTATGTGATTATATTCAACAACCAAAATTATTTGAGCTAGAGTGTGTTCTTTTGAAAAATATTAAATTTATTTTGATTTAATTTATATGACTATTTTGGTTGCCTGTATGCACGTGCATGACATTTATGTAATGGCCATTAAGGCCAGAAGACGGGGTAAAATCCACTATAACTGAAATAACAGGTTGTCTGTATTATTTCTTATACATTACATTTTATATGCTACATTCTTATATTATTAAATATATAATGCTCTCTATAATTGAGATCTCCAGAGAGTCAGTGCCAATATGATTTGGTCAGAGAGTGCAGATAGCATATTTATGATTTATAATTTGTTAATGTAACAATGGAGATTCACAAGTCTCAAGATGTATAATTATCAAGTGAGAGACCTAGAAAAAGTTATATCAGTCAGTCAAAAACTGAGAAAAAAATGGATGGTTTGTGTAAAGACAGTCAAGCTCAGGAATTACCTCTTAACTTGGAGAGAACGAGATTTTACTGCTCATTTATTTAAGAAATGGAGAAACACTCACTTGAGGGAGAACAAGCAAGGAACACAATTGACTCTGCTCATTTCAATGCTAAACTTATTAAAAACATCTACAGAAATTCCAGAATATATGTATATATTTGATTCAGTCAACTGAAACAATAAAAATAAAGTTATGCTCCCTAAACTGTATTATTCTACAATTAGAATGTAATCTTTTGTTCCACAAAGCCCTCTACTATCCCTAACTTCTTCCAACTCTCCCTATGTCTCACCCAACCTCCTGAAGAGGAAAAGAAATATACCCATATGTTTAATGTTATATTTGTATGTACCTGAGTTCATTTTATGACTGGTTATATATTTTAGGACATAACACTGAGTATATATATAAATTGAAGGGAAGGAAAAATCAAAAGTAAAATGGAGAACACAAATACCTTCAATGCTATACTAAGAAATGATACTGCAGATATTTAGTAGAACTGTTTACAATTACCTTGTTTCCTAGAGTGCCTACAGTAAATTCTGGTGTTAAAGAATGTCTTGACTCCTACTCTCAGTATCTGCTTCTCAAAAGTACATAACCACTTCACCACTGAATTTTAACTCAGTTTTCTTAGGATGAGTATGTATACAGGTAATGTACATGAGTGTAAAATAAATTCTTCAGTGTTGAGACAAGTAAGACATAATATGGTGAAACCTCTAAAAACTATATGACACTATAGGTTGGATTCGCAGAACTTCAGAGTACTAGTTCATGTGGGTCTCCCAACATCAACACAGAACTTTTGTTCATGTGAGTCCTTTGTGTGTCTTCACTGTTCATGGTTGGTCTCCATACCTTCATTTCCCAAAAAGTACACACTTTCTCCCTTCTCTCTAAAACATATGAAGACTAAGTTTAATTTATCTTCTAATTTTATATTTCAATTATACTTTCATAGAAGAAGACATCCCTTGATAAAACTTTGACATGTCTGTGTAACCGTAACTTGTGTATGAGTGACTGAACAATATTTAAATAAAGTACTGAAATGTTTATTGTAAACATGTAACTTGCTAAGTAATAAGCCTGCTTTTTTCAAATACTAATTGTGTATGTGGCTATGATGACTATTAGATGTCATTAACAAATATAATAATTTAAATAAAGTCACCCCCTCTATAAGATGGGCAGACCTCATCCAGTCAATGATTGACCTCAGAACAAAAACAAGTTTTCCTAATGAAGAGCCATGTCTCAAAACCACAAGAGAAACCCACCTAGTCTTCCTCGTTTGTGGACTGTTCTCCTCACAGTTTATATGCTATTCGACTCAAGACTTCAGTGTTAACTGAGCTAATAATGGCCTTGAAATAGATTTAAAATGTTCAGTTACAATGTTTTTCAAAATTAAGTAAAGCAATCCCTAAAGCTTTACCTCTTCCCTTTTTGTGCAGTTCTCATGCTCACTGCAGACAGAAGGAAAACCTTCAAGTTCTACCTTGGATAGCCTATTTCCCTACAGAAAGTTTTAAAACAGTAAAATATATACAAGTATTTGAAAAAAAGAAAAACACTAGGCCAAAACTTTTTCTTGAAACATCAAGAAAATATTATATTTCAATATAAAACAAAGTTGGATCAATGTGTTTAATAACAGGAAATGGATTTTCCATAGTAATTTCTTCAATAGCAAACCTGCATGTTTATAATATTTTCTCAAATTTTGCAGTTATTTGAAATTTGTATTAACTGAATTATATTGCTGATGGTATACATCTGACTTCCAAAGAAAACAATGAAGTTTTAAATTAATAGATAAAATTAAATTATATATAGAAATATCAATGTTACAAATACTAACATAAATCTTCTTTTGAAAACATAAATTGTTTTACAGCATGATGATATAATGTATTACCTGAATGAAATTTCTAAAAATAATGTCAACACACATTAAGAAAGACAAAATTTTAAGGAAATAGTATGTGTGTAAAAGTTTGGCAAAATATTTGTAATAACTATTTTTCAAAGGCTGTTTTCTAAGTGAGAAATAAGTAAAAGAGAATCTCAGTGAAGTAATCTTAAAATGATTTTACAATCAATGTAGTAAAATATACCATGTAACTATATTAATGACAGCAATTATTTGAGGAACCTGAACCACAGCAGTTTGAATAGAGATAGAATTGTAGAACATTGAGACTCTCCATTGGAACCTTTAAACCACCATGCCATAGATAGTAGACATTTATCCAAAATGTACTCCACAGTTGGTCATTTTGGTTCCAGAGTAGATCAATATAATTCATCACACTATCTTCCTAGAAAAACTATATGAATGGCATGTAGGTGGAGAGTAAGTCACAAAGGCTATACAATCTCATAAACAAGGCATGGTAGTAAATAAAAATCAACGTTTTACACAAGAAAATATAAAATAAATTGTCTTAAAATCCCACAAAATTTTTAATAACATGGACTTTGAAAATTCAGAAAATCAGTAAATAGAAATCAGAGTGGTTGCTAGCACGAGAGAACTGAAATATACAAAACAACTACAAATACACAATGTGAAAACAGAAAGTATACTGCCCCAAAAGAAATAACCTTGTCTAAATTTGGCAGTCATAGAAAAGAAGCTATAAATAAGCACACAGGTAAAAAAGCATCTGTGTAGAAACACCTGTACAATTAGAAGAAAGTAGATGTGGGGTGGAGATATTAAGAGTGAAAAATATTGTCTATTACTTAGTAAAGTTTCAGAAGGAAAGAATTGATCCAGAAAGAGACAATGAGAGAGAAAAAAACAGAGAAGTCAGAATTTCAAAGAGGTGTACAAATAACAAATACAAATACGATGCAATGATAGGCATGGAGAAATGATTTCTAAGAAAAAGACAAAAACTTCTACAACCCCTTAAAATAAGAAAAATATAAAATTTAAAAGATATATCAGAAATGTTGAAACCAGATGTTAATAGTGGAAATATTGGGGCTGGAGAAATGGTTCAGTGGTTAACAGAACTGGGTGCTCTTGCAGAGCACCTGGATTAAATTTCCAGAACCTACATGGTTTCTAACAACTGTACATCACTGCAGTTCTAGGGTAATCTGAAACCCTTCTCTGAACTCCATGGGCATTGCATGACACAGGTAACTTACATACAAACATGCTGACAATAGACTCATACACAGAAAGATAACAAACTAAATATTAAAAAAGGAAAATTTTTACTTTGAAGAATTAGATGTCTCAAATCAGAATTATGTACCAAGCAAAAATATCCTTCAAAATATTTTCATCTTTTGTCAAATACATTCTGAAAGGTAGAAGACCTATAGAAAAGAAAAATGTGAAAAATATCCTTGAAGGAGAAAGAAAATTCATTCCAAAACAAGTAATTGCAGGAAGTAAGTATTGTGTTCAAAAATAATAATATTGATTATGTAATTTTGAATATGATAAAATGCAATTTAAATAATGGTTAGAATGGAATAAATATTATACCATTAGACTATAACAAACTATATGACAAATAAAAATAGTAAAATAATGGAATAATTTGAATAAGAGCAAGAATGTCAAAATTATGTGTTTCTCAGTTATCAATAATTTCAAAATTATTGAAGTATATGCATAAATTCTTCATAATTACTAATGGTAATGTCTTTAGCAAACTTCAGAGATATTAGGTTTTTATTCAAGATTAATGAAATTTTTCTGAATTCATTTCTTAGTCATTCTTAAACATTTGTGTGACAATCATATTTTCTTATGCATTACATTAAAAACTTTTGCCACTTGAAGTCTATTTTAATCATCAAAATTATCTTTTTATCCATTGAGTTCCATTTTTATAACTTTTAAACTACAATGTTATCTTTATTAGAATGAATAGCTAAAACGGATGCTATTATGCCAAGTTTTCAGAAAATCTGACAGCTAATAACTTGAAAAAGATTATATTAATTTACTTGCCATAGGTTTTTGACATAATTATTTCTTTAGCATTTTACCTATTATCAAAGTTAGGAAAGGCAAAGTTGAATAATGGAGCTTTCATTGATTTTTTTCTACAAGACCAATGATAAACTCTTGTAACAATTTCTCTAAAGTTTAGAGTTTATAGACTTCTGATTCCCCCCCCAGGATTATTATAACTGTATAAAGAGGAATTGCAATGTTACTATACAGTAATGATAATGGATTAGTTTGTCAGATTACCTGTCTAGAGAAGCAAAACTGTTTTTTCAACATAATTCTAACATTTTTATTTTTCTATATTTTAAAGTTTTTATTTAAAGCAATTTCATGCAAGTATATATTTTGTGTTGAGCACTTTGCTCCCTCATCGCAGACCCTTCACATTCTTATCTCTAGCGTCTCCAGTTTGCTCCTCCATCATGCCCATAGATAATTCCACATTCATGTCACATGCAAAAAAAAAAATTCTAAGAAGGAAAAGTAATGAAAACTTGATATTTGTCTTTCTGAGATGGGCTTAATTCAAGTAATTTGATTATCCACAATTTTATCCATTCTCTTTTTTGTTTCTTTGGGTTTTTGTTATTGCTGTTTTATTTTTGTTCTGAGATAACATCTTCCTGTGATCCCGATGTTCTGGAAATTGCTAAGTAGACCAGGCTGGCCTTTATATGTTACTCAGAGATTACTTTGTTGGTTTAAATGTTTTGGGCACAAAAAGTTTTGAATTCATGAATGTGTAACCTGCAGTAAGAATAGCTCGCTATAGTTTCAGGACAGTGGCTGTTAGCTTGGTTAATTTAATTTGGTCTAGGTTTGTGATTGTGTTTTGCTTTATAGCACAGTCAAATTCAAAAGTCAGTATCATCTGACCTCAGATTCCACAGTATTAGGACTACACATGTATTTTTATTACAGATTATTTTTTAATTTTTATTAATTTTTTGTCAGTTTCTTACAATACATGTTGGGTGCATTTAGTCCCCCTCCCCTATCTTCACCCCTTCTATACCCCCTGCCCATTTTCATATGTAATGTTCAGCTCCAAATGTCTTTGGTATATGTCCATCTACTTGAGATTTTAATCTATCTAGTGTCACACTCTTAAAAGGTACCAACTCTCTCAGACAAACAAAAACCTAGCATGGAGGGGTAGTTAAAACGAAGTTCTATTCCTAGATGAGATAAGGAACTATGAGCAGTTAATAGCTGCTAGAAAAGGGAGAGTCTGTATTCCATTGAGTGTTAAGTTCGGTAAGTTGACCAGGCTCCAGAAGATGGATCCATACAAAAGAATAATCTGGGAACAAAAATTAGACTCAAGAGGCAGTAAAAATAATCGAGAAGAGTGAAAAAGAGATAGTGCTGGATCTGAGAGGATATAAAGGAGGGATCTGAATACGCTCAAAAGACATTGTATCACATTTTCACATAATCAGTAAAATATTTTTTCAACAGCCATGCAATATGCAAATGCACTCTTAAAGAAAGATCTATATTTCTAGAAGAAATGACCCTGAAATTCCCAGAAGTTTAAGTCTACATTTACTAAAAAATAGTATCTGCTTGAGAACAAGGTCATAAAACACAGAAAAATCTAACAAAAATTTTAACAAAAATGAAGGAAACTTATGGAGAAAAATAATAGGAAATAGGTGTTACTAAGGGAGAAATAAATGAAAGGGGGTATTTAATGGGAGGGGGAGAAAGGGAGATAAAGAGAAAGAAGGCGCTCAAGAAAGGTGGGGCCTTGCGAGACTTGTTTTATCAAGGGAGAAAGAGGAAAATGGGGACACTTTAAATGGGGAAGGCATGGAACAAAGGTTAGACAGGGAAGGTGAGAAAGAGGAGAGATTAATAATACCTAGCTGCTCTAAAATTCAAAGGATCCTATTTGTATAACTATCTAATGACAAATTCCACATACAATATCTGTACATGAGACCATGTGTATAGCTGAAGTCTTCATAACAATAAAGAATGTCAGACAGGAGAAACTGAGCTGTGGACCAGTGTGGTCCAAGAAACTCCAAAAATTACACAGACTATTGCCACAGCAATTGATTGTCTTCCAGAACTTGAAGGTAGGACCCTATTGCTGAAAACAGGACAAACTTTGGAGACGAGTTTTGGAGTAGCTGAGCTGGAATTGATGTGCAAGCCACTTTCCCTGATGGCTAGCACTTGTCGCCCTGGAGAGTACTATATAAACAACCAAGGGAAAACATAGATAAATGACCCAGCACTAGCTTCATGACCAAATAACCACATCCATGCCTGGAACAGCTTAGGACACATAGGCAGTAGTGACACTTTTATCTTGGGGGGATCATAAACTACCTAATTGAGCTTAAAGCCCACTCATGAGAGAAAAGTCATGTGTAGTACTGTAATCATAGACAAATACACACGGCTGAAGAGGTCACAGATTTTAGAGAAACTCCTAAGGCTGTCAGATGCCTAAACTAACGTAACTTCTTACTAAATACAAAATATGCATCCTTATATTTAAGGATATTTAAAGGATATTAAGTATATTTATATACTGGGAGTCAAGATTCCCAGTAACCACTTACCAAAGAAGCTTCTTTTACCCCAGATGGAGACTACTACAGAGTACCACAACTGGTCAAAGAAAGACATTGTCTGTGAATCATCCATAACTAAGTGGCACATCTACAATGCAGTGTAACACCCAAGGCTCATGTAATATAGAATAATGGGTCAAGAAGACACTAAAGAATCTCTCAATTCTCATTAATGAAATTCCTCATGCAACAGAGGGCCAGTTACACAAAAGGTTATAAAATGACTAAATCATGCAGTTTAGGTATCTACAGAGTATGAGTCCCCAGACAGGACTCCTGTATTAAGTTTCACTTAGCCAGGACTCAGGTACTATTGCAGAAAAGAGGGCAGAAAAAATTAAGAGCCGGTGAGTATATGTATGTCAATATGGAAATAGAATCCTATTAGCTCCACAACCCAGCTCAAATGTTTAGGCATGCTGATGATCATGTAGAGGTAAGCAGACAAAAACCTAGCGTGGAACTGGAGAAATGGCAAATAGATCCACATTTGCTTAAGAAATATTGGCAACTGATTACTGTTGGGTGATGATTTTCATTAAGTGAGGGACTCATTTTAAGCTTCAGCACGTTTTCATAGTAAAATCAGAAAAGAATATAATTTAAAAAGTTAATTGCAGGCCATTTTCCATGACAATAGCTTCACAGAATTTATGTATAAAACTACCATTAGTTTTATATCACAAGACTCCAACCACAGAAATACAGGTAGTTTGAAGTAGAAGTTTTTGTTAGTTTACCATAGTGACAAGGATGAAGATCAATGTAAAATTCAAATAAGCAAAACCATCCAGAATACATTTTCTGACAGACAATATGAATTCACAATAAATTCAAAGTAAAATATAGAACAAAATTTACATGTAAATATTAATTGAATAAAAGTCACATATGGATTAAAAATAAGAGAGCCTATGGTTGATATATGAGATATTGTTATAAATTTGATCATTTAAAATTATATGAATATATGGAAAGAATAGAGAAAGATCAAAAGGTATTTATACAACTATCACAGAAGTTTAAATTCAAGCCAAACATTAAATTAAATACAGAAGAATGACAAAGTAGAAATTAAAGATGATTTGATTTTGTGAGTATATTAATGCTAAGTTATATATTTTTATTTAAAAATAAAGACTACAGGCTATTTTAATATGAATATGACACCTATATCAAACTTCTGCATCAAAGGCTCAAGAATCTGGTCAGAAAAGGAGGGCAGAAAGACTGAAAGAATCAGAAAAGGAAACAAAGTTTTGCAGACAGCTGGAAAGTTACTCATATGAACTTACAGCAATGGTGACAATATTCACATGTCCCAAATAAGCTCAAGCAAGATAAAATTTCAGCAAGAAACCCAAATCCTACCTGAGCAACTATTTACAATCAGTGGTGGCTGGGAAAGGGAGAGCCAGTCTTCTTTAAGTGTAAGAATATATGTTTTTTAATGACCAAGCTTCAGCAGAAGAACCCACACTGGAAAGCAACTGGGGACATAAAATATACTATCTAGGAGTTAATATATAATGAATACATATCAGGTGGAGGACAGTAAAGAAAAAAACAGATAGGGGAGAGGATCAAAATATAAAAAATCACCATAATACCATTTAAGAAATAAAAACTTGAAGACTAAATAAAAAAGTAAAAAGCAAATACTGACCATGAATAAGCAAGCATCAAAACAGTCTGCAAATTAATTCTCTATTGACAACACTTATGTTAACATAATGTTTTTCTTTTTAAATTGATTTTTTGTGATTTTCATATATGCATATTCAGAAACTCATATCTTCACTCCTCTATAGGCTTTCCCACATATTTCATGTACTCTACTCTATGTATCAAGGTGTATAGAATCAAGTTTGTGTACCAAATGTCCTTAGGTATGCATTCATCCACTGGAGCCTAATTAACCTATCTAGACTCACACTCTCTCCTGGTAGTTAACAGTTCTTACTCATTTTTCCACTTCTATTTAGGGATTGTGTCTGGCTTAAACTTTCATGGGTTTTATGCATGCTCTTACTATTGCCCTAAGTTTGTATAAGAAATTTTCCAGCTGTCTGGAAACTTGGTAACCATGTGATCATCAATCATATGTGTCTCTTACACGCTTTGCACTCTCTCTTCTTCAGTGGTCCCCAAGCCTAAGGTGGCAGAGGTTTGATATAGGTGTCCTTCTCAAGAACAAATATTCTTTAGTCTATTATTCTCTGCACTTTGGCCTTTTGTGGCTTTCTGGGTTAATTACCATCTGTAGTATCAGGAAGCTTCACTACTAAGATTTGAGAGATGCATTAATATTATTTCTGTCTCTTGTTCTATATTTTCACTGAGCCTTAGGTGTAGAAGTATCACTGTAGATATTTCACTTTCATGTTTGCACCTCACAGACAGGTTTTCTTGCATTCGAACAGTTTCAAAACTGCAACAAACTCCATTTGTTGCAAAAAGAAACTTTTTTGATGAGTGATAGATATACACTTATCCAAAAGCATAAGGTAATATATTTACAACACAGTAAGGAATTACATTGTTTCATGGATATAACAAAAGCATTTTTTTTCTCTAGAAGCGATTACCTCTCCAAGCCATGTGTATTGTGCTAAATTTACAGTAGCACACATGAGTTCCCTCCCCCTGAGTCAAACTTATATCCAATTAGACAGCTGTTAATTACCCCAGGATCAGAGTGCCACTAATGTATCAACAGAGATAGTTGGTTGGGACAGTCATTGTTGTGCTTATTATGCTTTACAGATGGGTAGAACCATTGATTTTCCCTCTTGGCAGTCTTAATAACATTATCTGATACTATGAAAGCTCATATTCAGAGAGCAGGCTTTCCTGTCATTTCCAGGAAGAATGCTTTAAATCCTGTGTCTGAGGCATACCCTGTCTTCAGCAATAGGGTGTTCACTTCCAGTTATGCAAGGCACTCAAGGGATGTGGCGATACCTGTGTAATTTGGGGGCTCTCTTGTACCTAGCTGATCAATAACTCCAATGGAGGTTTCATCTGCCTGGCAGTATTTGTTGTTTTACAACCTTCAGTAATAAACATTTACCCATTTATGTATTATATGTATATTCTTCAGTAGATTTTGAACCTAATATATCTCCCTCCAGATTTTCATACCACGTAAGTATTATTTATCTTCCCCTCAAGCTCTGAAAACTGTTTCTCCTCCTTAGAAACAGTTAACACCTGTTTCTTACTATTTTGCACTCCTGAACTGCTTTATTCACATTTTCACCATGGTTCCTTTCCATTATGTAGATTCTGTGGTTACATCAGGATATATACTCATATTTAAGGATTAGGAGCTAAGATTCATATATGAGAAAGAACATACATCGTGTGTTTTTCTGAGTATAGTCGTGTAAGTTACCGTCGTATCTCACCACTCAGGGCCAGCCTTTTAGAGAAAGTGTGGTAATAAAGCCATCTACTATTACCAAGTTGGGGTTAATCTGTGTTTTGAAATTCAATGTAGTCTTTTTATAACATTTTGTGTGTCAGAGCTTGTTGCATATATCTTCATGATTGTAATTTCTTATTCAATGATTATGTTCTTGATCAGATTGAAGTGACCTTCTTTATTTCTTACATTTGATTTTAGTTTGAATTCTATTTCGTTAGATATTAGAATTGCAACTACTTCATAGTTCTTAGTGCATTGTTTGGAATTTTTTTCCCATCCTTTCTTATTAAAGTCTTACCTATCCTTGAAAGTAAGATGAGTTTCTTATAGACACAGAAAGATGTTTCTTGTTTTTTTGTTTCCTGACATTTTGTTAACATTAACTTTTAATACCTCTGTTATCTTTCCTGCCTAGATTTTGTTTCTAATTCAGTGTGAATTGACATTTCCCAGAAACAGGAATATTTTAAACAACTGGGTGTGTTCTGACTATCTAAGCAGTATAAATGTGAGGCATGGAGCAGTGCAAAAGGAGCTAGTCCCAAAGTGAGAATTGGTGACCAAGTACATGGTGAGGTCTTACTAATTTGCCAGGCTAGTCAATAGCTTTCTGTTAGTATCAATGGGCCTAATCCAAAAGCAGGAACATCTGTAAAAATATGAAATGGTTGTGTTACTTTAAAAATTTGAATTAATTTTTAAAATATTTTTGTATAAATATGTGTGCATGTGTTTGTCTGTGTGTGTGTGTGTGTGTGTGTGTGTCTTAACACATGTAGGAGCATACATTTGTGTGTATTCTGAGAGGCCAGGAAAAGATGTCAGCTCCACTGAAACTAAGTTCCTGGTGGTTGTAGACCACCTGATATGGATGTTGGGAACCTAACTCAGGTTCTCTGTATGATCAACATGTACTTTTAACCACCAAATGATTCTTCTAGTTTCACCTTTTTTATTATGATATAAAGGAGTGAAACACAAAAAAATACATGATGAATCATTTTAAAACTTGTATGTACAGAGAAAATTAAGAAAAAACAAATATCATAAAGCTAAAACTACTTATAGTATGAAAACTGGAACACTCATTTTCTCTTTGCATTATTACCAGAATCTTGAATTTCAATAAAAATTATTTTAGACAATAGATATGTTTACACAAATATAAAGATATATCTATATAGACTCTATTCATTCTCAACAAGAGAAAAGAATTTTGGAGTTTACATTAGCAGTTTTGTAATTTCTTAAGCACAGTGATTTAATTTTACTGATTCACATAAAATCTATATCTTATCTCTCTAAAAGACAATCAGTTCATACAGGCTACTGCCACGGCACTTGATTGTCTCCAAAAATTTGAAGGTAAGACCCTATTGCTGAAGACAGGACATACTTTGAACACAGAACTTGGAACAATGATGCTGGAGCTGACCTGGAACCCACTTCCCTGAAGACTAGCTCTTGCAGATCCGGAGAGCACTATGCAAGCAACTAAGGGAGAATATCAGTTCATAATCCAGTAACAGCTTAATGACCAAATAACCATATTAATGACTGGAGCAGCATACAACAATGATGCAATAGTAGATTTTTTATCTTGGGGGAAATCCACAGCTACCTAATTGGACTTAAAGCCTACTCACTGGGAGGAAAATCATGTGTGATACTGTAATCATAGCCAAACACACATGTCTGAAGAGATCATCCATCTTAGAGAAACCCCCAAGGTTGCCACATCTCACATCTGTAATCTAATGCAATACTTTTCTAAGGGCAAATATATATATTATATTTACAATCAACTATCCCAATAACCATTCATCAAAGAAGCTTCTTTTGCACTTTTCAGAGACCACTTCTGCATACCACAGCTGCTCATAGACAGACATTGTCTGGTAATTGCCCAAGACTAAGCTGCACATCTACAATTCAACCTCTACACCTAATGCTCATGCAACAAAGAACAATAGTTAAAGAGGATTAATGAATTTCTCACCTTTCATTAATGAAGCTCCCTCATACAACAGAGGCCCAGTAACACAAAAGGACACAAATGGCTTAAGCATGGAGATTAGGAGTCTGCAAAATTCGGGATTCAAGACAAGATTCCAATATTAAGCTTTACTAACCCTGGGATCAAGAAACATTGCCAAACAGTTGTCAGTCACAAAGATTGTAAGAGCTAGGGAGGAGGTACATGACCAAGGGAAATAGAATCTTACAAGCTCCTGGGTCCCTGCTCATATGAACCTACAGCTAATTTTCTTGACATTCTTAAGACCATGCAAACTAAAGGAAACTAAAACCCAGCACAGAACTGGGAAAATGGACAGCAGACTCCTATCTTAACTGAAAAAAATAATGGTGGCTGATTGCAATTTGGTGAGAAGAGATAATCTTCTTAAAGAGAGGGTAACTACATAGGCAGATTCGATGTCAATGGATGAACTTTCACTGAGGATTGTCCTAGAACATTAACTTAACACAAAAGGCTTTAACAGAAGTGTCAGAGTATATGAATTCCAGTGTGGAGGGCTGTGGGAGGATGCCAAAGAGAAAGGGAATGAGTATAAAAGTCATTAATACTAGTTGAAGTGTTCTGTATGAAATATACAAAAAATCAATAAAATATTCTATAATAATAAAAAAGAAAAAATGCTTCAACCATTAAAATAAATATATAGTACATGAGAAAATATAGAGAAATTTTAAGTACTGTTACATATTATAAATAGCATAATTTTTTTATAAAAAACTTAATTGTAAGGAACATGGTTTTTCAAGAAATCATATTTTGTCAAATATATTTAAAAATTGGACTTTGGCTACTTATATTTTCCATTAAAATATTTCACTGTTGTATTTTAAATATGCATATGAAACAATTACATAAAAATGTTTGGAATGCATGTGTACATGCTGTCTTAGCTTGACTTCAATTGCTGTGAGAAAAACATTGCATTCCAATTTGGGAAAGAAATGCTTTATTTTGTTTTACAGCTTCTAAATCTCAGTTCATCACTGAGGGAAGTTAGGGTTAAAACTCCACTCTGGAACCTGGAGGCAGGGGTTTGAACCACAGACCATAAAGGAATGCTGCTTATTGGCTGGCTCCCCTGGCTGGTGCTCAGACTAGGTTCTTACACAGCACAGAACCACTGGGGTAGGGTCCAGGGATGGTACCACTCATAGGGGCTCAGTCCTCTCACATCACTCAACAATGAAGAAAATGCCCCACAGACATGACCATAAGAACAATCCTGTAGAAGAAATCCCCCAGTTAAAGTTCCCTCTTCCCAGGTGTGTTAAGTTGACAAATAAAACTATCCAGCAAACACACACACACACACACACACACACACACACACACACACACATGCATACACACACACAGGCACACACTGGAGAGGTTGCTCAGTGGGTAACTTCTGTAAGAAAAGAATCCACATAAAAAACTGGGTTCAGGAACATTCATCTCTAATCCTCGTGCTCCTACTGTGGAATGGGTGGTGGGGACAGGAGTATCTCCAGGAGCTTAGGGGCAGGTAGCCTGGCAGAGGAATTGTCAGAAAACACAGAGCCTGTCTCAAAGATGGTGAAGAGTGATGACCAACACATAACACTGTCCCCTTAACTCCCCTTACTTATACACACCTGAGTGTCATCCTGCTTGCTGTCTGCATGAGACACAGAGAGAGAGGGAGGGAGAGAGGAAGAGAGAGAGAGAGAGAGAGAGAGAGAGAGAGAGAGAGAGAGAGAGAGAGAGAGGAGAAAAGAGAGAACCATTTTCTGTTATCTTTCTTTCAGGACACTAGATATCCCTAATATGATGTCTCTGAAAATACATGCTTTGGTTATATATAATCAGACATCCATTTCTGTATAAAAAGACTCTTGTTTCACATTACCTAAGAATGGAAACAACCTAAGTGCCCCTTACATGGTGAATGAATAATGAACATGTGGTCATTTACATAGTGGAATTCTACTAAGCAGTAAAGGAAGATGAAATTACTGGTAAATTAATGGAACTAGAATTGCTATACTAAGGAAAGTAACACAGATTCAAGGTATTGAGCTATGTATGTTCAGTTTTATTTGTGGATCTACCTCCACATTTCCAGATGTGAGTATATATCCTAATGTAACTGTAGAAGCAAGGAAAATGGAAAGGAATCATGAGGATAAAAGGGAAGAAGGAGATTAGAGCAGGGGGATATGAGATAGGTGATGTTAATTGGGAAGTGGAGAATAAGGGAACACTTTAACTGGAAGGGACTAGGCGTGGTTATACAGGGGAGTTAGAGGAGAGAAAAAATACACACCAATCTTTCTTAAAAGACTTCAGAGTAGTAATACTTTTAACCCAGAGTCTCCTTTGCACTGTGGATTCTTTATTCACACAATCATTTAACACACATCTATTTGTTAAGGCCTTATTATGCATTATGGAGTCTGAAGATGTAAATCCCTCACCACAGGAAATGAACCTAAAAACTTGGCTTCTTAAGTGCAATTCTGTAATTAGCTGGACTGTTCCAGATATATTCATGAATATAATGTACATGCATCTGTACCCTGAAATCACCCACAGAGGTACCTATTCATTTATAATTCATGTATTCAAATACAAATTCACTGTTAGTAAATATACATCATGCTATTAAATATATCCCATGAAAGAAATTTCTCAGCTAACATCCATCCCAGACAGCACTCAGCCTCTACAATTTCTGGGTCCATTACTAATTTACGTAATAAGTAGTTTCAGGATATACATTGCCTGGCCAACTCAGAATATGTTGAGACCACAGCACTTAGTATCCATAGTCAAGAAATTCAACTGAGACAAAATCCTCCATGGAGCTGAACACTATTTTCATCAGTCAGTGCAGAACTTTAAACCACAAATCCTCTACCCCACACTTTCACTTTATGTTTAATAAGTGTTTTGGGATCCTAGACATATCATTGTCTTCTGAACTCAAGTCAATTGAATTTGTCCTCACAATTAGTCCAGTTTCTCCTATCCCAAAGTTCTCTGAACATCCCCTTTGCCAAATTGCACTCTGAAATCTGACTCACTCTTGATGGTGTTGTTGCTCATATGATGTTCCCACACACCTTTCTTAACTGTTTTCTTTAGGGAATCCTACTTTACTGAAGTCTAAACAATTGTGACAATTAGGGCCTAACTCCTCACTGTTTTGTTTACTTCTTTCCCTTACTTGACATCCTTATAAGCTATGTTCTTGTAGCAATCCAGCAACTGTTCATAGTCCTTTTTCATTATCCATCCATCCATGCACATTTTTTCAGAGCAATTTCAAAATGCATTCAGACTATCTCTGAAGTATCTAATACTAATTATTTTTTTCTTTCAAAGAACTAACCTCACTGCAGCTCATCATTTTACAACCTACTAGAAGGGGTAGCAGGAAATTCTGATGCAGGCAACTTGCTTTTAGAAATGATTTTATGTTTTCACTAACTACAAACTGTTACATACCTAATATAACAATAGAGATGCTAGGGAAATACAGCTCATGGACAGACAGCAGGATTCCTAATGATCTTATGACAGGAATTCCAATAGTATAAAGAATAAGGCAAGATTTCATACAAAAGTGGTTCAAACCATAGGAGATTATGAAGTAGAATTAAATACAAACACAATGAATGCATAGGCATGTCTTGGTCCTTTTGATCAGAGCAGTTAAAAATTGATTCAAACAAAACTAAAAACATTAGGCAGACTCTCACTGGTTGATTCAGAAATAACAATAAGCTAAGAGATGTTGCAAACACTAAAGAAAGGACAGTACATAAGTCATACAATATACTTTACTTCATGTAGCTTTAATTTAAGTAGGTAAAACATGATAAAACCAAAATGAAACCAATCAAGTATATTGTGAGGATAGTACAATGAAAGGAATTCAAACAGTGTGATTAGAAGAAGGTCAATCCTTGGGCAAAGGAAGCATTAAGTCGAGTTTAAACCAAAGGAACAAAAAGTCAGGACCATCATAAAAGTATAGAACAGTGAGTTTCTGTAAGAGGTCTTTTAGGCACAAATTCTCTAAATATGTACAAATTTGTTAGAGCAATACACATTTTGTGATTCGAAAGCATGCTGGGTAGGCTGAAGAGCTAGAGGCAAAGCATGCATGGTTTTGAAGAGTGAAGTGGGGAAGGTAAGACAAGATAATTGTCTTTTTGAGGCCAGCCTCAAATAAACAAAATAAATTGTAAAAGGGAGAAATGGTATGAATGAAAATGTCAGAATTTATGCCATGTTAAAATTATTTAAAAATGTTTAAAGTTGAAATGATATAACTGCTTTACTTTAAAAGAACAACCATGTTTAAAGTTTCACAAAAGCAGATGGCAAAAGTGGAGTTCACCCTTTTTCTCTTTGAGATACTGACGAAAAATGAAAATGTAAATGTGAAGGCCAATATTTATAGCATATTTATTCATAAGAACTCTGAACTGGATTCAACCCAAATGTCTATGAGCAAGTGAATTGACACACAAATTATATTTTATTCATACAATAAAATACTACTCAGCAATAAAAGAAGTTATGGATTATTGATATACAAAGCAGAATGACTGAATCTCAGAAGTACAATAAATGAAAGAAGTCAGATTTAAAAGAACGCTTACTGCATTTTTCAATTTAATTTAAAAACTTAAAATATGAATCTTTGTTATAATAACAGAAAGAAGATCTTAAGTTCCCTAAATTTATAGGTAAGCATACAAAGAGAGTACAGAACTCTGAAGGCACAAGAATATTCTGTGTTTTGATTACCGCAGCTACTAGACAGAGGTGAGCTTCCTGTCAAAGATCCTTTAAATTTCAGCCTTTAAAAACTTATGCTACATTGTTGAAAAAAAATAGATCTTATTAAAGAACTGTCAGGTGGGATTTTTGTTTGTTTTAAAGGAGAATAATCAAGTGAGTTCATAATGTTTTGAAGTCCTTAAGAGTCCTTTATTAACATCTTATTTCACTTAGATGAAACATGGTAAATTTTTAATACGGAGAACAATCCTCTGAATAATGTGTTTCATGCATAACTCTCCAGCCAAAATTAACTTACTCAAATTATCTTTTCAACCCTAGGGCTTTTGTTCATGTTGTTCTCTCCAGAAGGAACTTTGTCTAAATCCCTTCTCATCTAGTTAATTCCTACTCTTTTTTTACATTTTGTATCAGTCTTCGCTGCTTCCAGAGACCAGGTCCAACTTGTAAAGTTCCCTAACTACATTTTCTTACCATCTACTGATATAAATCCTTGATTAAGGAAACTTTCTATTAATAGATCATAAACTCTAAAGCTGTTCATTTTATATTCTTAACATATCACCATCAAATAACAGGATTTAAAATATAAAGCCAGCGAATGTCAGTACAACTGATACATAGATTTTTACATCAAAGCACACTACTTGATACTTGGGCAATTGCTTAAATTATTTATCAGTCCTAACATATATTGGCATAGAAACATTGACATGGATTTTAAATATCTCAATAAAATGAGATGTGGGTCAATTGATTGATGAATAGGGACTTAAGCAAAGGAAAAGCTAAATGGAAGTGAGCAGATGGATAATTAGCTGAGAATGATAGCAGTTATATGCATTGATGAATTAAGGACATGAGAGAACAGTATTAGGATATGATTTAACACTATTATAGATTTCACAGAGTAAGATATTTCCACTTTGGAATCACTGAAGAAAAGCTATTTGAATCTATCATAATCTCAAAGACATTCTCTATAAGACATTTGAGAGTTGTAAATATCTGAAAATAAAGTTATTACTGAACAGATGGCAGTATTCAGAGAAAGTTTCAAGACCGTGTCCAAAATCAAAATTGAAATGCAAAAGAAGCAAATAGCAGTCTTTATGTACCGTCAAGAAGAGGAAATTTCAAATTACAGGATACACTGGAAATCTGGAAAGGCTTTCTAAATCTCTTACTGGACACAATATTGTAGTTCACTAGTGGTAATGGATGGATGAAAAAAAATCCAGAAAAAGAATTTTCTGTATCCATGGAAACCTTTTTATGATGATGGTTGAGATAAATATGGCTGTCTGTACCTTGGTGGAGGATGAACATTGCTACCTATAAAAGCAATATTAAAAATCCCCTAGGGAGAGATAAACAGAAAGAGTGATTTTATTTTGTGTGGTAAGATTATAGACATAAGTCTTTTAACTGAAAATAACCATATCTTACAGGGAAGCTGGAAGATGCACACTGAAGAACTCTGTAGTTTACAAGAATTACATAAACATTTGAAGGCCATTTTGTGCACCTGATGCTCCTTCCCAAGTGAAGTCTGTTTTTCTCATTTTGTTATGTTTTTCTTTTCTTAAGTACTTTCTTGGCAATTTTCAGTCTCTTTACATTTTATATAACTTACACATTCTATTCACTAAATATCAGTTTGTGCCACACAGTTATATGTAAAAAAAATAAATGGAGAATTTTATTTATAGAAAATCCTTGGAATTAAAGTAAAAATTTTCATAATGGAGTTTTAGTTTAGTTTTCCGTGTGTGTGTGTGTGTGTGTGTGTCTGTGTGTGTGTGTGTGTATGTGTTTATGTGTGTAAGCACAATTTTTAGACATTTATTCAACTCCCTCTTTTCCTTCCAAATGTTATTATTTCAACCTCCCAAACTTCTCTTGGTTGACACACCTCATTTAAATATTATGATTACATACATACACATAACAACTTATTGAGTCCATTAGTTGGCCTTGTGTGTACATATGCTTAGGGATGAGATTTGGGATTGAATAACATATCTGGATCTCTTCTCTGGAGAAAGCTGATTATCCCAATCTCAGAAGGAATTGAACATTAATTATCTATAGCTCTTCATCTACATTTTGGACCTTGGGATATTTCTCCCCTCCACGTAGGCATGTCCATAGGTGATGTAATTATGCAACTCAGAACCAGACATGGTAAAACCTCCTTTGGCCTGCTGCCCAGGATAACCCAAGAGACTCCCCAAACAGTATAAACTAGTGGTGTAGCCTTTTGGTTGACTCTCAAAACTTGAATGTAATACCTTATTGATGAATACACACATATTGGACATAGAATTTGAAGAAATGTGCCTCCTCCCCACAGTCTCTCATAGCATCATAATATGCAAGCTGCCAAGGGGAAAAACCAATCAATAGTCCTACCCAGCTCTAAAACCTACAAATCACAATAGTGACCAGCTCAGCAAAATATCCTTAATACTGCAATAAATGACACTTCTATCTTGGGGGCAATGAAGTGGTGTCTAATTGATGATATTGGGCTTAAGCCCCACTCAGTGGGAAGGGATTCATGCCTGGAACTACAAATTCTGTTCAAATAGTGTTGTCTGAAAATGCCATAGATCCTAAAGGAGAAGCTATTATTGCCACTTTCCTAAACCAATATAATTTTATACTGTATCCTAAATGCTAAACTTCATACCCAAAGATAAGTGTAGCTCTCATAATTCATTAAAGAAGCTTCTTTATGCAGCACATATAGGCTTACACAGATCCACAACTGGTCAAATATCAGAGAATAAGTGATGATGTTGTGCGCAGCATGAATTGATACATAAAATGCAACACCTACACCAACGGCTCAGGAAGATCACTGAAGAATAGTGAAAAGACTGTGAGAGTCAAAGGACCAGGTCACCAGCTGCTAGATAGCCTTCTAGATATCACAGGAAAGTTTACCCATGGAATCTCAACAGTATGTTTTCCTAGAGTGAGGATATTTTTAGCATATATTCCTATTGGGACACACATTAGGAAAATCTATATTTCAAAAATAGAATGATAACACTAAAATGAACGTTTAAAAATAAATTTCTATAGATTCTTATTATGTATATTCTAAAGCACTGATTTAGCAAATAGTAAACACTGTTCCTGGGGGAAGGATATATGGTCCATTCAATGTTAAATCCTAAATATATAAATTGGTAAACTATATCATTTTCTTTCTTTTTGATATTTATAAAAGAGAAAATAAGTTGGATAATTTTAAGAGACTGCTTATACTAGACCAAAAGGGCTGAAATTAGACTTCAAACACTGCTCAGTTGAACGTGGCAGTAGAGCTTCATACAGCATGCTATGCACCCTCTAACCTCTGATCATTTATCTATGCAATTAAACATAACTGACTGACACGTATTCTGAAATCTTATCTGTATGTAGGAACTCAAATTTTTTATTACTAAGTTATTTATTTTAGGTGATATAAATACAGTTTAGCCCTTGGGGAAATTTGAAAATACAGAATCTTGGAATGATGATTAACAACATAGTATCTATAGTATAGTTTATATTCAATTCTCCCTGAAATGTTCTATTCATATCTGCAAAAAATTATTTTCTTTAGATGATGATGATAGATTCCATATTTGCTGATTGATACATTATCTAAATGTTCCTGTATCTTTTATTATTTAGACTGAGATTGGTGAAATTTATTGATGTCAACAATACGAGTTTGGGACCAATATTTTATCTTGCAAAAAATTTTAGGTAAATATCTAGTCAATTTAATTAAATAACAGCATACTGGGCGTGTGTAGGTTAGCCTTTGCTATGCACCTGTCCCCTACTGACTGTATGCTATACACTCTCCTGTTACCTCACGGGTCCCCAGACTCAGCTGTCTGCTTACCAGGAACTCTACAGTGCCCAATATTTCCTAAGGATCCAGACTTCTGAAGATTGGCACTCCACAGAAGGACTGGATTGTTTCTATGCTCCACAGTTTACATATCCCCAGTTGTAGGGAGAACACATCTGAAATCTCATCCACTCATCAACACAGAATTGCAATCTGATTGAAAACTAACCACAATTCAGTTGGTCCACATCTTAATAACAAAAAAAGATCTGAACTTCTGCTGACCAAGGGAGAGACAAGCTATTCTTATCACGAAATAGCATGAATGACCTAATTTCAGATGACGAGATCCAATGGCAAAACCATAAGCAAAATGAATAATCAAATATTATGACTCCAGAATTCAGTAGACCCACTGCAATGCCACTAGAGAAGAACAACTTAGTTGACAAAAGAGATAATGATTTCAAAACAATGATTATAAATATGTTCAATGAATTCAAACAAGACATATGTGGATTCTGTAATGAAAACTGTGAAGGCACAAACAGCTGAATAAAATAAAGAAAATCCAAGATAAGGGAATATATAAGACTCTTAAAATACTTATATAAGAAAAATAATATCCAAGCAGTACACAGAAAATGCTTCAATTTTTGCAGACTAGAAGATTGAAGTAGATTAGAGTTGAATTTTCCTAATAATAAAGTTTAGAGTTTGAGTACAAATTCATCCCAATCATTTCAAATTTAATTATTTAATATGATATCAAAGTGTTTTTCAACACAGGTTTTCCAGAAAAATTTAAAAATAATAGAATCAGAATAATATTAGAATTGTTACTTTGATAATTAAATACCATAAATTTTGAGTGATTTAGGTATTATAAACAGAAAGGGATGGATTTTAAATATGTATATATCAGTTTGTCAAAGGATTAACATGTTTGTAACTTAAATTGTTTTAAGGTTCACACATGTTACTGACAAAGTACTATCAATGCATTTATGTATTTATTTCTGAATAATTTAGTTTTGATAATACATATTAATTTATTTAAATTCATCAATCTTCTCTTTCCAATCCATTTGTTGTTATGAAATCCAGTATAATTCTCTACAAACTTTTTAAATCAAGTTTTTTTTTCTGCCCCTCTCCAACATTTGAATTTTCTTCTGGTCTCCTCACACAGACTTAAGTTTTTGATGGTTGATGAGATATTTCCTGATTTATTTAAGTCTATTAAACTTTTTTGTTTGTATTACTGGGACATTAAGATATAGTAGTCTAGGTTTGTTTCACTCCCTGGAATGTTTTATGTATGTTCCATGAGGTAGTTTACTGAAAAGTTAAGCTTTGCTCTGTTGAGGTGTAGTTTAGTCCTTTGTCAGTGCTGATCCTATTATGTGTCCCTGTAATCTAAGTGGTGACTCAGAGCATCCACAAAGACCCTAAAATTGCTGTCAAGCCCTCTTAGTTCGGTGATACTAAAACTTCAAAGAGTTTTTCTCTGACAGTGACAACCAGTTCAGTTGCATCTGTGCTCTCACATCTCCTAACTTTGATTCTGCTCTGGGATACTTCATTTCAAGATCAGAGATGAATAAAAGAGAGAATTTTCATATCACATTTCGTATTTCCTCTTTTACGGTTTCCTATGTCACTTTTACTTTCACACAGCTCATTTGACACCAAAGTCTATCTTCTGACACTCATACTACTAAGGCTGCAGTTTTACACTTAATCTCTACTTTTTTAATAAGGTGGAATGTCTTTACAATTATTTGTTTTATATATAAATATGTGTGTGTGTGTGTGTGTGTGTGTGTGTGTGTGTGTGTGTAAGGAACAAATCATCATTGTCCATTTACAATATGAAGTACATCTAGAGCTCATCTAAGGATCCCAGATAAGCAGGCAGTACTAGGAAACTGGTGCTGCTCTCTAGGCGCTCTCAGTTTATCCTAGGGTTGAAGAGGAATGGGCAGTCTGCTAACTGACTGAGCTGGTGACAGCAGCAGAATGAAACTTTTAATTCTGAATTAATTGAATGGAGACCTGATCAACTGTAGACACAAAAATATTGTGACTTTCTAAATAATTGAGCCAACGACAAAGAAAAAGAAACAAGGTAGTGTGAATGGGAGTGTAAAATACACTGTGTTTTTCCTAATTGGTGTGATAGGCATGGTTGCCTGTTTCCAGGCTGACACACAGCTTCAGGCACATATAGAGATCAGAGGATACCTTGCATGAGTCAGTTCTCTTATTCCACCACATTTGTCCTCTTGACCAAATTAAAATATCTTCAGGCTTGGTGGCAGCTACCTTTACACAAAAGAACTATCTAATCAATCCATTATCTCATTTTTTTTTGTTCCAGATCATGGTTTATACAATAATCTCATGAAAATAGCCAAATAGTTTAGATTTGATTTTTTTATGTTTATTGACAGAAGTTAAAATAAAAGGTATTTTTAGGGTATTACACTTCAAGAAAAATATGATTCAAAATTCAGATTCATTTTCTTTTCCACTCCTCACTTCACTGATCCAGACTCACGTAAGTATAAGATTGTTTTGTTGATAAATTTATCAAAGTAGGGCTCAACATGATTACAACATCAAGGACATACATGAACATAAAAAGATTCTATGAGTTAAGAATCAGTTTTCAGTTTTAAAAATGTTCAAAAGTAAGGAAAGAGTGTTTGTACAATCTAGAAACTGTAATTTTTATCAATTGTATAATCATAAAACAAAATATTAAACCTAACTTTTAAATATTATTTTACAATAAGAAGTGATCTAATGCCACAGGAAAAAATGTTATTCTTATACAGGTGACCATGCATGATACTTCAGTGATACTGTGAAGTAACATAATTGCATTATTGTCAACAGAAATAGATAATGGGTTGTCTTGCAGACTTAGCAGTTTGACTGTCTTCCTGCACTCCATCCCCCTTCTTGCCTTGGTCCCAGCCTCTTCCTGTTCTTTCCGCCTTAGATCTCTGGACTACTCTCTTAGTTCAGGCGCTTCCACTGCTTCTTTACCCCTGTACTCAGACCAGCTCAGTTCTCCAGTTTAGTGAGTTAGATACTCCATGTTACCCCATGTTACCCCAGCCTCCTGATCTGCCTGCTGAAAACTGCTTACTACCTTGCTAAGTCAGATTCCACGGTCTTTATTCCCCTGCACCATGAGCAGCATCACTCTTTCTCCGGCTCTGACCCCATTCTAGTCTTGGGACCAAGCCTAGTCCCGCACTTCTACCTTAGATCTCTGAATTCTCTTCCTAACACAGAGTAGCTTAATATTCTAGTGTAGTTTGTTAATCCTCCTCATACTGTCGTATAGCTGGCTTGCCCTTGCCTGTCTCTAGGTGGTCTATCGCAGAGGAGAATACTACACAGACAAGCCTACTACCCTGAAAGAACCTGAAGCATACACCAACTAATTTTTCATGTCTGATCAAAAAACAACCAAGCTACATCAACAAATACACATAACTAAATGCCAACTAAACAAAGGCAGAACAGAATTTCCTATTGGACACAGAACCAACAAAAGACATCCATATACTAAATGACAGTGCAAATCTATAAATAATATGAAATATCAAGAGGATATGTCCCCAATAAATACCACTAGTCCTACCGAAGTGTACTGCAATGAGAATCACTCTGAGGAAATACATGGCATGAAATTTAAAAGAACAATCATAAAAATGATCAAAGATCTTACAAACCATACAAACAAAGAACAAAAAGCAGGTAGGTATACCATGTTATGGGATCTGAAGGAAATACAAATATGCTGTTGAATTACATAACACAAATAATTTAGTACTTGAAAAGTGAATTCACAAAAGAGAGGTATTAAAGAAAACTTAAGCGGAAATGTGATGCAATTTCAGCCCACAGATATTTGACAAAGGTGCCGAGAATAGACAATGGAAGAAACAAAACATCTTTAGCTAATGGTGCTGGCCAAACTGGATCTCCAAATATAGATGAAAGAAAATGGTCACATTTTTTCACCCTGCACAAAAGCCAAGTTCAAATGCATAAAATACATCGATATTAAGCTTGAAACTCTGAACCTTATAGATGAAAGCATAGGCAGTACACCACAGGGTATAGGGATAGGAAAGGAATTTCTAAATTGGACAACTGTTGCTCACTCATTAAGGTCAACAATAAAGAAGTAGAACCTCATTAAACTAAAATACTTCTGACCAACAAAAGAAATAACCAATGAAGTGAAAAGAATCCAACTGGGTTGGAGAAAATCTCAATGTGCTACACATCCTACATAGGAAATATATTTAGAATATCCAAGAACTCAAAAATAACAAACATATCCAAGAACACAAAAATAACAAACAATAAAGTACTTAATAACAAGATGAGCTATAAACATGAGCAGAGTGTCTTCAAATTAAGAAATAAAAATGGCTAAGAAACACCTTAAATAGTACTCAACACTCTTGGTATTTAAAGAAATGCCAATCTAAGATTCCATTTTACCCATTAGACTGGCTAAGATTAAGAGAACCAAAGAGAGACTGAATTCTGGTGCGGATGTGGGGAGAGGAGAATTATAATGCACTGCTGGGGGAATGTAAACTTGGGCAGTCATTATGAAAGCAGTGTGGAGAACTCTTAAAAAATTAAAGAAATAAACATACCATATGATCTGTCTATACCACTCCTTAGAATACACCTGATGGACTCACCCTTCTACAGAAAGACCTATACATTTATGTTTGTTGCTGGTCTTTTCACAATACCTAAGAATTGGAAACAACCTAAAATTCCCTCAACCTACAAATGGATGATGAAAATGTGTTAAATTTACACAATGGCTTTCTACTCAGTTGTAAAGAAAGATAAAATGATGAAATTTGCAGGTAAATTAATGTAAACAGAAACTGCTAAAAACAAATGGAGTAACATAGAATCAGACGTGCAAGCAACTTATGTTCTCCCTCATTTGTAGAGGAGAACATCATTAGCCCCAGTCCTGTGTATGTGAGTGAATATCCTGAGCCAGGAAATTGGAAAGGAAACACTAATGTAATGGGAAAGAAAGAACCTAAGGGAGTGGATTAAGGCATAGATGTTACCAAAGAGGAAACTGGGAAAATGAGGATACACAACTGGGAAGGGAAGAGAGAAAGACATAAAGGAACTGTGCGGGTAAAGGAGCTGAAGGAAATCAAGATAGTGGGGGTATTTGGAGACAAGTATTATCAAGGGAAAAATGGCAAAAACTAGGAAACAAACTGGGGAGGGAGGAGGGAATTTAGACAGGGAAAGATAAATAAAGCTACGTGGTATAAAAAGCCAGAGGAATAAGTATTAACTCAAAAACCTTCTGAAAAATACACATACAATATCTGAACATGTGTGCATGTACATAACTGAATGCTATATAGCAAGGAACACGGTGCCACACAGGTGAAAAATACCTTTAAGTTGTTGGTCAGAACAGTTGAAGAGATTACAAAAATAACAGAGTCTATGGCCACATCCCTTTATTACCTCATAGAACTTTAACGTAAGGTTCAATTGCCGATGACAATAAATATTTTGGACACAGGACACGGAAAAATGGAGCTGGAATTAACTTGGAAGCCTTGTTCCTGAAGATTAGCTCTCTTAGTTCCAGAGGAAACTCTGCAAGCTACTAAAAGAGAAAAAGTAATCAATAGTTCAAACCAGCCCTTCAAGCCTCGTCACCACAGTGGCCAGCACAACCACTATTGCTATCACTGAAGTTGTGGCAGGCACTATTATCTAGAAGAAATAGACATTCATGTAATTGGACTTAAAATCCACTCAATGGGAGGGAACTCATGGTTGGCACTGTAAATAAAGCCAAAGACACTTGACTTGAGAGGTCATAGATCCCAGAGAAAACCACTTCTATGACATAACTCTAGATAAATGAAATTTTTACTGTACGTTACATATGCATACTTATATTTACAGACCAGTATAATAAAGAGCACTTATCAAAGAAGTGTCTTTTTACAAGAGATGGTTGCTATTACAGAGTTACACAACTGGTCACGCTTAGAGACTATATGTGTGACAGATTCCCAGCCTTAAGTGGTCCATAAGCAGTGGAACCTTTCTATACCTAAGATTAATGGAATGTATCAGAACAGGGGATAGAGAGAATATTAATACATCCCTCAACTCCAAGCAGTGAAGCTTCCTCATACTTCCCAGTGCAATGTGCACAGAAGGCCAAATTGGCTAAGTTTTGGAAAATAAGAGACTGCAGAGAACATGCCCCTGGATAAGACTCCTATATTAAAACTCACCCACCGATAGTTCAGGGACCATTGCACAAGAGGGGTAGAAAGATTGTAAGACCCAAAATGGTGTGTGGCCATAAAGAAACAGAAGCTTTTACAAAACTAGGAACCTGCACTCATAGACTTGCAGCAGTGCTGACAGCATGCACAAAACTCATGCCAACGCAATCATACAAAAATTCAGCATACCACGTGGGAATGAGCAGCTGGCCTCAACCCTAGCGGAACTATTGGCAAGTGATTACTGCTGGTTACTGACACTAGATTTTCTTTAAATGAGTGACTCTAGATTAGATGACTATAGTCCAGTAGGTGAAATTGAATGGAGAGACATTTGGGTACAAATGTTTGACAGAATAGGACTTAACATACATGACAGAATATATGAAATCTGGTGGGGGTATTTATGGGAGAGGGGCAGATGGGAGTTCTAGATTTAATTAAGATCTTATATGAGATCCTTTTCCTGATCTGCACCTCCATCTCCCATCCCCAGTGGATTACATACATCTTGTAATATATAATAAGATCAATAGAGTCAACTTTGTTGTCCAGAGGAGCCTCAATCAATCTAGAGTCACTTCAGTAAAGACCATCTATTCCATCCAGCATTAATCGTTGTCAGTACTTCTTCAGCTAAGTTTGGGACTTCTTACCCATTTCCCCACTTGTATGCTGCTTTTCCTTTGGTTTGAATTTGTATGCTCACCATTGCTGTTTACCAGTTTATATGAGCAATTTCCTAGCCACCGGGAAAGTTCTGCTTCCTTGTGATCATCTAAAAATCATGGGCTGGAATGTTTGCTGTCTGACATTTGCTCTTACCATCAAAACGAAATTGCAAAAAACCAACAAAATTCTAAATTCATGGCTTTACAATAAGGGATAATAAGGAAAACGCTCAGAAGTTTATGAAAAGACTGTGCCACATACTGCTATATAGAGCATAGAGTATTTTAGATGTCTATGAGAATAAACTATTTTTGACTAATAATTATACTGTAAAGAATATAACAATAAAAATGAAAGTCTACACGATATTGATTATCTTTATCTTTATGAACTGTGCACAACATAGGTTTCCCTGGGTAGTGGTATCTGTGGATTTTTAAGGTACTGAAGTAAATCATTTTAAGTTCTGTGATCAGGAGAATAAGTTTTTTGGGTGGATCGAAACACAGAAAATTCCTTTGCCATAGACACAGTAGCTTCTGAGGTAAAGTGCTAAGTATTATTCATAATAATTCATATGTATGTATACATATGCATATGGAATCATATATATTTCATATATTCTTATCCACAAGTTTTTATTCTCTAAACTTCATGATTGCTATCAGATCAAAGAATTCAGAATCATCTTATATGGTCTCTCCATCAGCTTCAGCATTCTTAACATCATTGATACCTTGTTAGCCTCATAGTTCTTAATTTCATTTCCCTTCATTATTTCCAAATACGACACAATATTTTACCTTGGGCCTAGAAGCAAAGTAATAAAATAATACAATTTTTTCCTAACATTATAAAACAAAATTCTCTGGCTAAGGACTAATTTAGAAAATAGTCATCAAGAACAAATTTGAATATATCAATTTAAAAATTAAATCACAATAAAATTTCTCTGCTCTCATCACAATTTATGGGTAATGAGAGTCCCAGTTACTTTATTGAGACATAGTTTTATGAAAGATATTATCCTTTTGGGAGAGCTTCAAATTTGATTGGAATACTTTATGTATAACTTAATGGTAGAAAAAGAGTATAATAATCACATTAGTCTATAAATCCTTTAATCTGTAACTTTCCCCAATTTATATGATATGTAAGTAATTCCATGCATCATATAAACAGGAACTCGTATTTCCAGATTAAGATACAGCAAAGAATTGGCACACAGGAAAATAAAACAAAATGTTATCAGCTATATTTTCATCAAGCAAAGATATGAAGAAAATTAAAACATGTATGCAAAATTATACTCAAGTAAAGATGTTATGTGGTTAATTTGCAGTTAATTTGTTCCATGAGTTCTGGGTGTAGAGGCTCCACTGCAGATGTGTCACTCAGGAATGGGCATGTCACAGACATGTATTCTCTCTATCTAAACAGTCATGGCACTCTGAGCAACCTCTATCTGCTGCAAAAATAAGCTTCTTTGATGAGTGCAGTATACTTTTGTGTAAAAATAAGATCTATATATAGTTTAGAGTAAGAAATTTCATTCGTCTAAATATATGCCGGAGAAAGGGTTTGCTCTAGCATCTATGACTTCTCCTGTCATGTGTATTTGTCTATATTCACAGTACCACCCATGTGTTCCCTTCCATTAGGAGGGCTTTATCCAGTTAGATAACAGTTGATCACCCCCTAGATAAAAGTATCACTGTGTGTATGTTGTCTATAGGAAAATGAAAATGTAAAGTCATTTAAACACTCAAGGCATTGACCTTAGACATATGACATTAATCTCATCAGGTGGCAATTAAGTAATTATAATACATTTGCATTGTGAAGATATGGCAGTTCAGATAGGACAAATGTATAATAAATTGATGAATCAATACTGAAGATTTATGTGCTAAAAATAACAGAAGCAAGAAAAAAATGTTAATACAATGACCAGTCTCAAAATTTGCATTTGTCTTGGCATATTTTTTAAACCTTCCACGTAAATACAGGCCTTTGCTGTCACAAACTGTCTATTTTTGCAGCAATTTGAATGTTATGTTACTGGAAAATGGAATAATGTCTAATAGAGAGGAATATTCAGATATTTTAGCAACTACTACATTGGGGACATAAATAAAATAACAAAATCTTCATAAGAGCACTTTGCAACATAAACATTGTTAAAGGCAGCAGGAGGAGGACTGAAGAGATTGCTCTGTGGTTAAGAACACCGGCTCCCCTAGTGGAGGACCCAGGTTTGGTTCTCAGCACTCACATGGTGTGCTAACAATGGTCCATAACTCAAATTCCAGGGTAAACTTGCATACATGCAGGCCTTACACTCATACACATAAAGTAAAAATTATAAAATATTTTAAAATAGTAGTATTAATATTACAATTGAGATTTTACAAATAGAAAGTTGATACTTATAAAACTGTGCAGCTCTTAACTGAAAAATATAGCTTTATTTTGTTTTGGGTTTAGTTTTGGTTTCTCACAACCTTATTAACTCACTATGTAGACCAGGCTGGCTTATATCTCATAGAGATTAGCCTATCTCTGCATCCCCAGGGCTGAACTTAAAGTCATCTATCCAAATTTAGTTTTTGAATCCAGAAAGTTTGGTCATAGTTTCAATGTCCACTAAATAGTTTATCATAATAAAAAAAATTAAATATATGTTGATTTTTATATCAGTTTATGACATCTATCCATAATCTGGTGGCTAAGAGTAAGCAATAGCCTTCGTAATTTATTTGTTCTCTTTGGTATTTGTTTTAAAATGCAGCATCTGTTCATTGAATACAGAGTGTGAACGTTTGTTTTAAAATGCAGCATCTGTTCATTGAATACAGAGTGTGAACATTGGACAATGCTCTTGTCTGCCATTATTTCTTTTATAAGCACTTTATCCTTCATGTAGTATATTTCACTGTCATCCTCAATGCTTTCACATGAAAATACTTTTCATTTAAGACATAAAACAATAACTATGTACATATAATGATGTTTCCTCAAAATATTAAATATTAAGTACTATAAATTATGTTGAACTTTATAGCAAGAAATTCTGTTTCTAGTAGGGTCTGGAGGTCAACTGATATTTTATTGTCTTCCTTGAACTATATGGACAAGAACCAAAGATTAGAAAAACACAGAAGGCTGCCTACCTCGTCTAGTCCTCCATTACAATTTATCTTTGCTCTATGCTATCTCCTACATATTTTTACTTTTCTTAGCTACATTAGCAAATGACATGTTCAGAGTGAGCCATGTGCATAAATCTATTCAATTTAAAATGTTCACATATTAATAAAAATATGCTTATGATTGTAGTTCATTAATTATAATGTTATAATTGGTTAAATTCAACTTAATATTCTCCTATCTTCTGTCACTTTAGTTCTCAATAATTTATGACTGCATTTCATTCCCATGAGTTATAGTATTGTTACCTAATCATACATGAATATATGTGCACAACAAATAAGAAAAAATAGTTATTTAAAATATTTGTTTTGCTTTGCAGTTAATCAATATTAATGTGGAAAAATATGCTTAGAGTTAGTTACATCTTTATTCTTCTTATAGTCAACAGCAACATATATGTAACTCTTTCAACCAGGAAAGGAGAAAAGGAAGAATTAGTTAAGCGTTGCTATACTATTCTGCCTTGTCCTGAAGTTTTAAAATGAATAATTGGAATTCGAAGACCAAAGCTTTGAGTAATATGTTTCTGGCTGGTTAGTCTGGAAATATTTTCTATTATTCCTATGAAATTTTTATTATGTTCTTGATATATTAATAATTCATAGGATATGAAAGTCTGAGTGATACAAATAATATAGGTATTTTCATTTAAAGGACCAAAGAGATGTATAAGATGCCTGAGTTTTTCTTATTATAAACAGCTCTCGGAAAGACCAGAGGAAATCAAGTTTCATTTTACCTGAGGGTTTCTCACTATATTTATATTACTACAGTGACAATATTATTCATATAAACATGCACAGATATATACATACATTTCTAGATAAATCTACAAAGCATGGGAGTCTATAATGAATTCTGGCCATGTTGTTATACGTGTTTATAAAACAAACGTTTTTCTTCCCAAAGAAGCAGAGGATTATTTAAATTATTGGTATTTATATTGATTCATTTGTGTTCATAAATGTATATAGATTCAAATACATGCATTATTTTCATATTACAAACACTGAAAAATATTGATTCCAAAGTTGAGAATAAAATTTTCTCATTTTTTCCTTAAGTGTATAATGTTAATATATATATATATATATATATATATATACACTCTTAAAAAGTCACAGTTTAAATTAGTAACTTGTTAAAATTATCTACTGGAATATGCATAACACATAGAACTTTTAATAAAGACTATACATATAATGTTAATGTTAAGGTACACAAAAAGACACTATTAGCAATTTCTTGCTCAAACATTTACTGGAAAACTGTCTTCCCTGAATTTTACTACTTTAGTTTTTTTAAGTGTGAAAATACAACAAGGAATAATGCAGTCACACAGCAGAAAATCCTCAATGGAATTTATGGTTTGGTTCTATGTTCTTGGGCTTTTAAAATCCATTTTTTGATAATAGTATTATATAAATAAACACATAAATATATACACATAAGGATACATGTCTAAGTACCTGTGTGCATATATCAGTAACCAGATATATACATGAACCACCTTATATAACCTCTCCATAATTGTATGTATCTTTAGCTCTTCTACTGAATTAGATGTCATATAGTATCTTGGTATAATTACATTAAAGTGGTTTTAAATCAAGTTTGCATATGCTTATATAAAATTATAAATATATTTGGTGTGATTAGAAATCATATTTCAATATTTTCTATTGATTATGTCAGAATAAATGTATTCCTGATTAATATGGTAACCTAGAAACTGTGACTGCATGAGAAAATTGTGACTGTTGTATAAGGAAAATATCAGAAGGAAAGAATAAAGTATAAATCATAAAGAAAAAGGAAAAAAAATCAGTAATCAAAGAATTGGGATTAAAAAGCAGAAAAGTGTAAGGAAAAAAAAATATCAAGCAATCCTCCCAAAGACCCAAGTCAACTAAACATCAATGCTCTTTAGCTAGGGAAGTAAACATAGAAACTTCACCCAAGATTTAAGTCAGGTTGACTTGGTGAATACAGTCTGGCATTCCTACACTCAGGACAAACCCATATTCACAGCCCTAACAAATGTATTTTAAGTGCTTTCTGCAGTTTTGAAAAAATCTTACTGTGTGTGTGTGTGTGTGTGTGTGTGTGTGTGTGTGTGTGTTTGTATTTCATGTAGGTGTTTGGGCATATCTCAGGGTGCACATGTGAAAGTCACAGAACAAGATTAAGTGTCAATCCATACCTTCTAGCTTGTTTGAGACAGAATATCTTATCATTTAAGGCTATATGGCATTAGAACTTTCTGGCATTCTAGTGTATCTGCCTCCAGTCTTGCCATAGAGAACTGAGATTACAGATACCCACATTACTCTATCTTGCTTCATTTGCTTCTTGAGCTCAAACTCAGTTTCTCCAGCTCACACAGCAATAGGCATTTTACTTACTGAGCAATCTCCCAAGCATATTTCAGTATCTTATGAAGTTTGATGCTGTTATAACAGGTTGTTTTCTCTTGTATGAATAGGACTGGGATTGAACCATCAATAGTTGTTTGTTTAATAAGATGAACCCTAAATAAACATGAGTAGAAAATCCAAAGCAATACAAGCACAACCCACAATTGGTTTGTAAAACCAAAACATGAAAAAGTAGGGAGCGTAACATCTCCAAAGCTCATTACTTCACAACTACTTAAGTCAAAGATCCTGAAATAGGTCCAATGATGGATGAAAATTCCCAAGAGTCCCTAGAAAAGAAAACTAATAACCTCAAAACTTATACAAACAAGCACATGCATTCAAGACAGACAGAGGAGACTCAGGGGAAAAAAAAGAGATAAAAGCCAGAAAAATGAGTGAAAAAAATATAAAAAAAGAGTTGAAAAGTCTAACAACATTGAGTAAAATTTCAGCAAAGGATAAGTATAAAGATATACAAGTTGAGTGGCCTAGAAAAATGGCTCAGCAGTTAACAGCAATAACACTGGCTGTTCTTGCAGAAGACCCAGTACTCATATTGCAGCTAACAACTAACTGTAATCCAATGCCTTCTTCCCTCCTCCTCAGGCACTATATAACATGATTGCCTTACACACATACAGGCATAACACTCATACACACAAAATAAAAGTTAGTAAATCAAAATAAGTTTAAAATCATAGCAGTTGGAATAGAAAAATGAAATAAATCAAATAAGAAAGCACAATATAAAGCATCATCAATACAATGGGCCAAGATCAAGAAAGAATATTATGGATAGGTGATGTGTCAGTTTCTCACTACTGTGAGAAATTAATTGAGTAAATATCCTTAAGTGTACAAGGGTTTATCTCAGCTATGTTAACCCTTTCCCTGCTGCTTCCTAAGTTGTTGGTCAGTCTGGGTGCTCAGTCGATATTTGTGGTGGGGCTTTCCTTCTCAGTTAAGCTTACTTGAAAATGCTCTTATACACTGAGGTTTCTCCTAGGTGATTTTAAAAGCCAGTCAATTTGAAAATGAAGATTAATAATGTCAAAACATGATGTTGGAGAGTGACTGAATTCACTATTCCTCATGGTGCTAAGAAATGAAAGCAACCTAAGTGTTCCTTAACTGATGTGTGGAAAATGAAAATGTGGTACACTGATACACTGGAGCTCTACTCAGGTTAAAGATAGACGAAATCATGACATTTTCATGGAACTGGAAATTGTTATGTTAAGTAAAGTAACACAGACTCAGAAACACACAGTCTCCCTCATCTGAGGATCCTAGTACTAAATTCTTACATGGGAGTATGACTCCTGATATAACTGCAGGAAACAGGAAAATGGAAAAAAACCAGGGAAGTAAAAGGAAATAAGGAACCTGAGAGAAAAGAATTGCAGGAAATAGGTGTTACTAAGGGAGAAATAGATAAAATGCTGATAGTTAAATGGAAGGTGGGATGGAGGGTTATAGAAGGAAATAGGGGGTTAAAAGAAAAGAAGGAACTGAAGACAGGAGGTTATAGGAGACTGGTATTATCAAGGAAGAAGTGGAGAAAATAGGCATATTTTAAATGGGGAAGGCATGGAGGGAGGGTTAGACAGTGTGAGAGATGGGGAGAGATAATGTCTTGCTAGTGTAAATAAACAGAGGGAATCATATTATTCTAACAACCTAATGATAAATTCAACATATGATATGTCTGCGTCAATCCATGTGCACAGCTGAAGGCTACATAATAAGAAACAGTGCCAGACAGGAGAAATATTCCTTTGATTCATTGGCCAGAGTAGTCTAAGAGATTCCCAAAATTACATAGGAAATTACCACAGCCATTGATTGTCTCCCTGAACTTGAAGGTCACACCCTATTGCTAAAGATAGGACATGCTTAGGAAACCAGGTTTGGAGCAATGGACCTGGAAGTGAACTTGAAACCACTTCCATCAGGGTTAGCTTTCGTAGTCCGAGAGAGTTTTATATAAGAGTCTAAGGGAGAACATAGTTAAAAGTCCAACACCAGATTTATGACATGATAACTACATCAGTGAGGGTCACAGCATACATCACTGGTTCAGGAATGACACTTTTAACTTGGCTGTGATCAATTGCTACTTAATTGGACCTAAAATCCACTTAATGGGAGGAAACTCATGTGTGGTACTGTAAACATATCCAAATACACATGGCTGAAGAAATCATAGATCTTTAAAAAAAGTCCAAGGCTGTCACATACCTAGACTAATGTAACGCCTTACTAAGTGCAAAATATGTATTATATTTAGAGGTAAGTATCCTAGTCACCACTTATCAAAGAAGCTTCTTTTTCACCAAAGTGAGACTACTACAGATTATCACAACTATCACACACAGATATTGTCTGTGAATTTCCCAACCTAAGATGCACATCTACAATGCAACCTCTGCAACTAAGGCTCACCCAACGTAGAACAAATGGAAGGGAGGACATTAATGGATTTCCCAATTCTCATTAAAGAACCTCCCTTCCTCATGTAACAGATGAACAGGAACACAAAAGGTCACAATGGCTAAAGCATGAAGATTACTCTGTAGCATGTGGGTTCCTGAACAGGACTCCTATATTAAGCTTCACTCACCCAGGGCTCACGGACCATTTTGGAAGAGGGGGTGGAAAGATTGTAAGAGACTGGGAGGAGGTACATGACTCTACAGAAATAGAATCTTACATAATCTTGGGACCCGGCTCATATGAACCTACAACCATGGTGTCAGCATGCGTAAGACCCATACAAACTCAAGAAGACAAAAACCCAATATGGAACTGAGGAAATGGGCAGCAGCCCCCAATCTTTGCTGAAGAAATATTGGCAGCTGAATACTGGTGGGTGAGGAAGTGTTGATCTTCTTAAAGCATGAAACTCTGGGTGACTGAATATTCCTCAGTGGATGAACATGCATTGAGAAATGTCTGAGGACACTAACTTGACATGAGACTTTAACACAAATGACAGAGTGTATGAATTCCAGTTGAGGGGGGTGGCTGTGGGGGTGTGCCAGTAGAGAAAGGGTATAAACATAATCAAAATTGATTGAGATGTTCTGTATGAAATACATGAAAAGTGACTAAAAAGTGAAGAAATAAAATAATTCAAAGGACCAGATCCAATAATAAAGCACATCGTGCAACAGTAAAGAAAAAAAAACAAACTAATGTCCATGAACTTTAGGCTATACTCAAAAGACTATGTCTATGAAGTGATGGGAAAGAAGAAATTAACAAAATAATAACTAAAGGCTCAGCAAATCTGCTCATTGAAATTATACTAGAAAATTCTAAGAAATAAAATAAATCAATGCAAGGCTCACTTAGAAGTCCATATAGACATGACCAGGGAATAAACACTCCATGTCCTATTATAATCATTATGATAAGAAAATAGAAAAAAGAACAAAAATCAGAAAAAATAATGAAAAAAAGAAAAAAAGTGGTGGAAAACCAGTAATATGGAGCAAAAAGATTGAGAAAAAAATGTTGGAACTGAGTGATTCAATTAATCAAATAAAAAAAATATTTTGAAAGGCATCATCAACTCAGTTCAACAATATGACAAAAGAAATACAAATAGTTACATTATTAAAATTTAGAAAAATAAGCAACAACTTACCATAAAAGTAAACAAATAACAATGATAAATCTTTTCTCAGAAACTCCCAAAACAAAGAAAGCAGGAAATGGTATATTTCAATACTGGAAAGTAAATAACAACCAACAAGATGGCTGCATCTAAGAAATATTTTAATTGATATAGAAATAATGTTATTTCCAGATAAGATCAGATTAATTCAATTCCTGATGGAGGCAGCGGCAGGTAAGGCTTGAGAAAATACTATATAAAAAAGAAGAAGAAAGGCAATCTCAAATATAATCAATAGTGAGAAGAACTAGAGAGCGGTTAGAGATGAGCAATATAATATGGAATGAGTGTTTCCTGACTAAGTCACAGAGGAAACTAGCAGTTGTTTCAAATTTTATAATGAAATGAAAATGAAAATATTGATGGATATAATAATCTGAATTTAATGCCACTGTCTTCCAGAACTCATCATGTTGTTACTTACATTCTTTTAGAGTTTCTGTTGAAATATTTTCTGTTATTTTGAAGGGTTTTCCTTTATGTGTGAATTTGTGTGTTCCTCTTAGAGCTTTCATTGCTCTTCTCTGTTCTGTATACTTACTAATCTGGCATGGGAAAGTTCTGGTCATGTCTGTTCAGTCTTCTAAGTGCCTTCTCAATCTGTATGTTGATGTCTTTCCCTGTGTCTCATATTTTTTTCCAAGATTTTATCAGATAGATGTTTCCGAACTTTCTTAGTTTCTTTCATATTACTCTGATAAAACACTCCACACAAAGCAACTCCATAAAGCAAGACTTTTTTTTTTTTTTTTTTTTTTTGGTTTACAGTTGCATAGGCATAAGGCCAAGTGTGTCAGTAGACAGGAAAGGCACACTGGGGGAAGGAGGCTAGTTGTTCATACTGCAGTCATATTCTCGAAGCAAACAGCTGAGAATGCCTATGGTGTACAGATACTTTCTCAACTTACTTCAGAATCTTATCCAAGGAATAGTTCACTTACAGTAGCAGAGTCTTGAAAACACAAACAAAATAATACCAATTTGGAACATCCCGAGACCCATTTCTCATATGATTCCAGATTCTGTAAAGTTCACAGTTAATATCAACCATAATATTTCCTGTGTCTTACATATTTTTCCTCCCTCTTATAGCCTCACGGTTCATAGATTTGGTCTTTCATGGCATCTCACAGACCTTGCATGTTCTCTTTATATATTGCCCCTTTCATTTTCTAACTGTTTTTATTCATCACCCTTGTTTTCAAACTTTGCAATTCTGTCTCCCAATTGGACTATTGTACTGGTGTGGCTTTCCACTGAGTTTGGTTTTATTTTTTCACTTATTAATGTTTTCTTTTGCAAAATCTCAGTGTACATGTTTTCAGAATTTGCAACCCTTTATTGAGTTATACTTTTTTATCTGGCATTGTTGTTGAAATGGGAAAGACCCCATATGCACATGTGTTTGAACACTTGACTCCAAGCTGGTGATTATGTTTGAAGTTTGTGGAGTCTTTGGCAGATGGAAGCTCAATGGAGGATGCATGTCACTGTGAACATCTGCTTTCTGACTGTGAATGCACTGTGCCAGGCCGTGGCACACTCCTATTGTCACGCCTTCAAGTACGTGATGAACTTAATCCTCTCATACTGTAAGCCAAATTATACCCTTCCTTTTTTACATTGCCCCTTTTTAAAAATTGGTCACAACAACAAGCAACATAATAAAGACAATGGCTAAGAGTTTATTATTTCTATGAAAAACCAGGTCATGTGGTTTATAGACTCTTTGAACTATTTTGAATAAGAATGTGAAAGAATATGTGGCTATCAGGAAAAGGGATTACTGATTCTGGATAGATGGCTCAGTAGTTTGGAGTACTGTTTGCTCTTGCAGAGGACCCAGGTTCTATTCTCAGTACCCACATGAAAGCTAACAACCTTTGGTAATACCAGTCCCAGAGGAATCTGATACTGTCTTCTAACCTTTGTGGGCAGCACATGATATGGGTGTACTTACACATACATATATGCAGGCAATATATTCATTCACATAAAATAAAAATAATAAATGAAAATTTATGAAAAAGAAAATTCCTAGTATTGTAAATAGAGCTTAAGTAACCATTCTTGTGGGAGATTGGAAGATTACAATGATAACATAAATATGGAGGATAGAGACCCATCTCATGAGATTTCAAAGAGAAACAACAGTTTCATTGGAAATTGGACCAGAAGCCAGTCATATTATAGTCTGGCACATAAATTTAGCTAGATTCTGCTCATGTTCTGAGAATCTGAAACATACTGGGTTCAAAAGTAATGAACTGACCAGGTTAGCCAAGGAATTGTCAAGAGAGGATAGTAGCAAGTTTGTGTCATCTTAGTGTCCACATCTTTCTCTGTAAAAGAGCATAAATGGAGCAAAAAGTTAGAAAAAATATACTGTTTGTTGAGGAAAGAGATGACCTTAAAATTATAAATAACGCAAGTGAGAAAGCAGTAGAAAGTGATACAGAGACTAGCACCACTGAAGGGACTCTTGAAGTTTCCCCCTGAGACCATAAGGACAAAACGTCATTAATGTCTCCAACTAGTGAATATATAAATTCATTTGGAAGGAGAAAATCTGAACAGAGAATGTTAATGATGAGGTTCCTTGTTTAATTCAACCAACTAGGAAAGTGTTGTCTCAGATTCAGCCACCAAAACATAGAGAGGTCACTACAGCTGTGATTTAACAGAAAAGTCATACTACATCTCAACTTGGTATCAGAGCTTAACACCATCACCTTGTTTAAATGGCTTGCAAGCATGAAAGACACAGGGTGAAGTGAGTAATGGAGGCTTGTACTAAAGTTTAGGAAAGACCCTACCTCAGACAGTGTTTGGAGTATCTAACTCCCAGCAAGGAGGACATCAGAAATCATTGTGTGAAGCTCACAAGGGAAGGCCTAATTTCAATGGAGAATCTAGGATGTTGGAGAAGCCAGCAACATCTGCTAAGGAAAATTGCAGGCACATAATATAATTAATTCAAAATAAATGCCATTTTTATTATATGTGGCAGAGGTAAAGGGTCAGGGATGCCCGGAGATTTTCAAGATGATTATATCACAAGCCCAAGATGTGAACATGCAGCATTTACAATTTGCCTTATTGGATTTCAGTCTTCCTTTGTTCTAATCTACCCTTGCTCTGGCAAGGGAATGTGGATGTTTACTCAGTGCCAGTATAAACTGAAAGTGTGAAACACTTAAAAAATAAGGACTGAAAGCTAAGAAATTGCCTGACATCTCAGAAGTAAACATTGAACTTTGAAGTACTGGTACTTCTAAGGATTATGAGTACTTATCAAGTAGGAATAAATAGATTTCACATTATTATATTACTATTAATCTATGTAGGACAGGTGCAGGTGTGATTTGAATGGGAAATAGTTCCCAGCAGCTCATGTGTTTACAGAGGTAGTTCACAGCTGGAGACACTATTTTGGAAGGTTGCAGTACATCCAGTTATGTCAGACCCCTGTCACCACACCTCCTTTCCCTTGATGAACAGTATCTATCTCTGCAAAATCTCAAACTGCCGTTCTTGAAAATTGCTTCTGTCAGATATTTGATCATAGAATAAGAAAACCAACTACTATTTCCTGTAGTAATTTTTCATTCATTCAACTGCTTTGTATATATTTACTTTGATTTTTTTAGTTTATTCATGTTCTCTTTGATCCCTGGAACATTCTTATAATCATTTTTAAATATTAAATTGTACCTAATGACTTTCATTGGAATTCATTATAATTGGTGATTTCTGGAAAAGTCAAATTGCCTTGACTTTTATGTCTATTGTATTCTTATGAATCTAAGATTAGAATTAGTGTTAGAATTCTTTGATCATTTATAGTCTCACTTTCTAAATTTCAGGTTGGGCTATATTCTAGAAAGATTAAGTTGTCAGTCCTCCTCTACTGGAGAGAGGCTTTGCTCTGTAGTTTAACTATAAGGCCACATGTGCAGGTCACTGGGCACATTCTCTAGCATTACTCAAAAAGTAGGATACTATCTGGACATAACCACAACTGATTCACAAACCTGCAATTCGCTTGTTAAACTTTAAGGGAATGAAGAAACTAGGCTAGCATGGTGGGCAATAAGATACTAGTTAATAAGAGAAGGAATGGAAAGATGATAAGTTTACTATTGATTAGCATTAGGAACATAGAAGAGGGGAGATAAACAGGGAGGAAAACAATAAAGAAAGAAACACAAAAAATAAAGAATTGAAGAAACATAAATTAAAATAACTCCAAGTCTTAGGAGACCAAATGAGGGAGATGTCCACCCCAAGGTGTCCTGCAGAAGAGCAAACATGAAACTAAAGACAATAGAGGACAGTGACAGGAAAGACAGTGCACGGAATTACAAACAGGTAGAGTTTCTTTCTCTGTGAAGTCCATTGTCTGAGTGCTGGTGAGAACGTACTATGTGGCTAGGCATAGGAGGGAAGGTGTAGCCTATCCCTATGCAGTGACTGAGGCATGTACAAGTGTCTGCCAACACTGTGGTCATTCACATGTTAAACGTAGACTCTGTTTGAGAGTTCACTGACATGAGTAAAGGTGCACACTGTACATGTAGTCACTCACTTGAGCACAGATGAAGAATCTATGTCGTCACCTCTGCATGAATAGGTGTACCTAGAGTATGATTATTCACATGCACACAAGTACAGATTGCACTATGTAATACCATGCCTGAGCACAAGTGTAGTGTCTCTTTGCCATCACATTCCTCAGTGTTGGTATGGAGCTTACCTCTCTACCAGCTTGTTTGCCTTCTATGGCTAATTGTATATCTACTGAAAAGAGTAAAATATTTGTAATATTGTAAGATTAAGCTTTTTGTGTTGATTTTCTGTTGTTTTCCCTGTAACCAGTGTATATGAGTTTCACTGGACAGGTCATATATATATATATATATATATATATATATATATATATATATATGAGTCTTTCTTTCAGTCTATAAACTTGGCATACTTTTCACTGGCATGTACACAATTCATCCTATGGATCAAAACAGATTGCAATTTGTGGAACACTATATGCTTATGACCTGTGAGTACTGTGCCTTTAGGTAAAGTAATTTAAATGCCAGGACTCAGAAAATTGTCATCTGACACTTGCTCTATGTCCTTAGAGAGCTGGAGGTACAATTGCCCCAGAGCCATTTAGGTGCCAAGTCAGCAGAGACTTTTTTAAAAGGCTTCTCTCTATTGCTATTGTAAAATGTCAAATTAAGAGACTATTCCTAGAATCTGTATCATATGCAGACATTAAAAGTCCTGACCATTTGAACTGAAAATCTGCTCATTGATAGATTCCCTATTGGTTATGCTTTTGAAGCTCTACTTACTCCCACCTCTTTCTCTCTGCAGGTTCCCATTGCACATTCTCTCCCCTCATCTTCTCTCTTCCTTCTCTGTAGATTGTCTAGTACCAAGATTGCATATTCTCTGACACTTTCTTTTTGCTGAAAGCTAAATTCTAACCTTCTGTAGTGACTCTTTCTAAACTTCGGGATTACGGTGTCTCTCACAATATGTTTGATACTAAAATCTCTTGAATGGACTCTAAAAACTTTTATATTCCAAGTATCAAAACCCCATCCTTCTTGGCACTTAAATATGTTTGGCTATTATCATCCAACTCATGGGATAGATGTTTTCCTTGCTTTCCAGTATATCCCCAGGGATTCTAGCAATGTTGGAGGTTACTGATTATGTTCTGTAGGTCAATAAATGTCATAAAGCACATAAATGGACTCAAAAACAAAAGTCACATGATCATCACAATAGATGCAGAAAGACATTTGACAAAATTCCACTGGCATTTATCTTAAAAGTTCTAGAGGAATTCAACTGGAGGGAACATACCTCAACATAATTAAAGCAATATACCAAAAACCCACAGCCAACATCATTCTAAACGGAGAAAATCTTGAATCGTTCCAATTAAATTCAGGAAGCAGACAAAGCTGCCCACTCTCTCCATTCATCTTTTAAAATACTGTTTGAAACTCTTGTTAGGGCAATAAGACATGAGAAGCAAGTTAAAGGAATACTCATGGGAAAAAAACAAATTATCCCCTTTTGCAGATATCTTATAGATGCCAAAAAATTCACAAAGTATCTTAGGAACGATTAACACTTTCAGTAAAGTGGCAGGTTACAAAATTACAAAATCAGTAGCCTTTTAATATACCAATAACAATCAATTGGAGAAAGAATTCATGGAAACCCTCCCATTCACAATAGCCTCAAAAAAAAAAATCTCAGAATAAACCTGATCAAATATTTTAAAGATCTCTACAATGAAAATTTTAGATCTTTAAAGAAAAAAGATTGATGAGGACACCATAAGATGGAAGGACCTCCCATGGTCATACATAGAAAGAATTGTTGTTGTAAAAATGACCACCCTGTGAAATGCAATCTATAGATTCAATGCAATCACAATCAAAATCCCCATGTCATTCATTATAGCATTAGAAAAAAATCATAAAATTCATATAGAAGCACAAATCTCCCCAGATAAACAAATCAACTCTGAGCTCAAAGAGCAATGCAGGAGTGGGTGGATTACTACACTAGATTCAAACAATAGTAATAATAATTGAATGGTACTAACACAAAAATAGATCCATAGGTCAAAGTAACATAATTGAAAACTCAAACATGAGTACATGCAATTTCAGCCCCCTGATATCTGACAAAGGGTCAAAGAACACTCACAAGAGGAAAGATAACATTTTCAGGAAATTGTGCTGGTAAAACTGGCTCTTCACCTGTAGAAGAATGAAACTAGACTCTTATTTTTTACCTTGCACTAAAGTCATATCTGACAGAGGTTTACATCCAGAATATATTATAAAGAAAACCTCAAAAGACAAGTGACCCAATTAAAAGATGGACAAAGGTCCTGCGCAGAGAGTTCCCAAAAGAAGAAATAAAGATGGCTAAGAAAGATCGTAAAAGATATTCAACATCATTAAGAATTAGGGAAATGCAAATTACAACCATTTTAATATTTCATCTTTCCCCAGTCTGACTGCCTAAGATCAAGAGAAAAGATGTTACCAAATGTTGAAGATGACAGAGAGAAAGAGGATCACTCATTGACTGCTAGTGGGACTGTAAACTCATGCAACTCCTATGGAAAACAATGTGGAAAACTCTTATAAAAATAAAAATGACTAGCTACTGTGAAACTCCAGAGGGAATAATATTCATCTAACAACATAATGACAAATTACACATATATAACTGTAGGATTTTCCATGTCCATAGCTGAAGGCTACAGAACAAGAAACAGTGCCAGACAGAATAAACCTCCCTTTGAGTTGCTGGCCAGGGTAGTCCAGGAGACCCTCAAAATTACCAGGTTATTACCAGAGCCTTTGACTGCCTCCAAGATTTGAAGTTAGACCCTAGTCTCAGAGACAGGATGTGAAGCCACTCTCCCTGAGGGCTAGCTCTCCTGTCAATAGAGAGCACTATGTAATGAAGAACATCAATTGATGACCCAACACCAGCTCCATAACTGATAAGCACATCAAAGACTGGCACAACATATGACACTGGTGCAATTTTGGTGCTTTTACCTTGGGGGCAATCAAGAGTTACCTAGTTCATCTTAAACTTACTGAATGGGAGGAAATTCATGTGTTGTATTGTAATCATAGCCAAGTATACATGACTAATGTGGCCATAGTTCTTTGAGAAATTACTAAGGTTGTCATCTCCATAGTCTAATGCAACTTTTTACTAAGTGCAAAATATATATCCTTATATTTACAGTCAAGTATCCTAGCCATCACTCATCAAAGTAGCTTCTTTTGTACCAGATGGAGAGTACTACAGAAACCCACACACACAGACATTATCTTACACACAGACATTATCTGTGAATTGCCCCTGCCTAAATGGCACATATGCAGTGCAACCTCTACACCTAAGGCTCACACAACATGGAACAAGGAATAAAGAGGACACTAACAAATCTCTTAACTCTAGTAGTGAAGGTACATTATAAACAGAGGGCCAGTAACACAGAAGGTCACAAATGACCACAGCTTGGAGATTAGGAATCTTCAAATAGTGGACCCCTGGACAGTACTCCTATATAATGTTTCATTCACCCCAGGCTCAGGGACCAATGCCAAAGGTGGGGCAGAAACATTGTAAGAGCCAGTTTGGATGTGTGTGACCATATGACAATGGAATCCTACAAGCTCCTGGGACCCTGAACATATGCACCTATAGCAATTATGTTAACATGCTCAAGACCCCTGCAAGATCAAGCAGACAAAAACCTAGCAGAGAACTGGGGATTAGGATGCACATGCCAATCTTTAGTGAAGAAATATTGGCAGCTATTGCTGTTGGGTGAGGATGAGCTAATCTTCTTAAAGCATGGGACTCTGCATAGGCTGACTAGATCTCAGTGGATGAACCTGCACCAAGGAACATTTGTGAACACGAACCTGACACAATAGACCTTAAAACAGATGAAATGATTTTTGTAACCAGCTGGGAGACTTAGGGGTGTGCCAGCAATGTAGGGAGTATAAACATGATTAAGATTGATTGAGATGGTCTGTATGAAATACACAAGGATTAAATAAAAAATAAAGTGAACTCACTAATCTCCCCTAATTACACACTTCCTCTAGCAAGCAGCTCCACCTCCAAAAGCCTCCTTCAGAATGTTGCAGCTGGCCCTAAAATGTCCAAATACCTACGCGGGACATTCTCATTCAAACCAACGCCTTCTAGTCTTGGGTCGATATAAACTTATGACTATCATATACAATGCACTCTGTTCATTTTCAAAAGTTCCTATAGTCTTAACAGTCTTAATACTATTAAAATTCTAGACTCTAAAGACTGTTCTGAGACCCAGGATAGTCTATTCTCTAGGACCCTGTAAAATCAAGAGACTAATTACATACTTCCAACATACAGTGGAATCAAATACAGATTTCCATTCCAAAGGGTAGTAATGGGAGAATACTGAGGCTATACCAGACCAAAACAAGACAAAAATCCGGGGAAAACACCAAATCCATCAACACATTCTGTATTTTTGGCTGCCTCATTTGATATTTTTTCACTGTAGATCTGAAAACTATTCATCATTAGTACCCACACCACCATTTCTATGTTAAGGTACCTTGAAATTTTCTCTGCCAGAGCAATTAATCCATCACTTTTCAACATAGCCTCAGGCAAGCTCTTATTCTTTGGTCAGATTCCAACCAACAGATTCCAACTCCTTGCCAGTACATTCCAGTTGCTGCTTAAATCCTTATTTCGGTTTGCAAGTACATTATTCTCCGTACTACTTTCTTTCAGGCTCCTACCAGAATGGCACATCAAAGTCTGCTTATAGAAATCAGACCATGTTGCTCTGATAAAACACCCTGATCAAGGGAACTTATAAAAGGAAGAGATTATCTGAGCTTTCTATTCCAGAAGAATCAGAGTTCCTCATGGCAAGGTGGTATGGTGTCAAGAGGAGGGGAGCTCATATCATCAAGCAGGTACAGGAAGCAGAACATGATTGGAAATCTCCAGAAAGTCTTAAGAGCTCTCTAAACTTGCCTCCAGTGACACAATTCTTCCAGCAAGGCCACTAATCCTAAAACTTCCAAAATAGAGCCACCCAACACTGACAAAATGTTCAAATGCTTGGAGCCTATGGGGACATTTCATTAAAACCACTATGATTGATCTAGGCTACATTATTTTGTAAAAACTGATAAATACAAAAATAAATCTAAAGGTTACATACATCTTAGCATTTAGACAATGCAATCTTTGGCAATGCAGATGTATATTTTTAATTTTATGAAGCCCTAATATTTGAAAATATGTCATTTTGATATTCAATGTAAATATACTAGGAGTACATAGAAATACTTTTGATAAGATAATGTCCAACCCATGTTTAGCAACAAGAAAATTACTTGGATTACTGGACCACCTTGTAGTTAAACTATTTAAATTAATTCAATAGAGATTAGACATGGAAATGTTTTCAAGAACATATACACAGAAGCCTCCTAATTTAGCATATATCCAAGTCATTACTGTAATCAATGCAAGACAAAAAACCTAGGAAAGAAATAGCAAAACTTGTAAAAATCTTCTTGGAAGGTCTGTATTGGAACTACAGAAGTTAGCTAAATGTGCTCTTTTTAATCAAGGGTAATTCCTTGTTTATACTGTTAACTATAAAACAATGCTAATGTCAATTGGAGCTTTAAATTTAAGGCATTCTTGTTCTTTCTAAATATTTACATTTACCAGTAGTATGAAACTCTTGAATATACATACTTCCCAATGCTTGCAACTTGCAAAAATATCAAGCGACAAATTTTTTTATACTGAGATGAAAAAGAAAATTCCTGCATTAGAACTTATGTCTTAATGGAACCTCCATGAAGTTCATTGGTTCATTTTCATCTGTCAACTTACTATATTCAATCATTTTCATAAAAATTACCAAAAATATATGTGTTATTACTACTGTAAGGAAAAAATAAGTTTAACAGGAATAGAGTAGAAATTCATTATTTTTATATTTTATGAAAAATTTCCTTTCTAAGTAGCAAGTTAAGCACCACAACCAGTCAAGGGTTTTAGAAAGATGTTAATTTTTTAATAAAAATATCCATCTATAACTACTATCTTTAAAAATACATTTGAATTCAAGTATCAGTGTGAAGATTTTCAGCAGAAATTAGGAAATTTTCATTTCACAAAGCATGAGAAATGATTTTTATGAATATGTGTGACAAACAATATAAATAACAGAGTCCAGTAGCCTTTAAGTAATTTATCTTTGATTTTCAGCTCATCTATTATACACACCATACATTCATATACTTCAAGAAAGAATTTTGTGGTTTAATAAGTTTCAAAATTGTGCTTCTAGATCCTAAGGTGTGTGAAAATCTAATACAACTGCATAGTCAAATAAGTCATCATTTGCAGAGGGAGTTAGTCTTTTGAGAAACACAGAAATCTATTTAAAATAGAAAATTAGGGCAATGTCAGTAGAAAGTCATCTTTTGATATTGAAAATAATAACATTTAGCATATAGGAAATTCATTGACAATGTATATACATCTTTTTTTAAGAAAATGTTTTTTTGCATTTTCTGAGTCTTTTGTAAAACCTAAATCCATTAGAACAACTTGATTTTATCAATTGCTGTATAACTAAAGAAAATGTTTGACTAACCAGTTTTATTATAATCATGCTTTCTGAAGCAACGCTGAGAATTATCCCCATGAATATGAATTTCAAGAATAGAGAAAAGGAAGAATAGAGAAAGTTTAAAAGATTTACAAAGGGTCTCACTTTCTTTATAACCAAAGGAAAGTAAAAAAGAAGAAATTGATTAAAAACTTCTGTTTCCTTTTGAAAAATAATTAAATAATCATGTTTTTATTTGCTATTCTTTACTACCTATTATTTGCTAAACAAAGATTTTCACATCAATAATGTGATTCCTAAGTATAGACTTTACAAAATATAATATATATTAACCTCAATCTTTTTTTCTCTTATACATAGTTACTTTCCTGTGTTATAGGTTTGCTCACTTGTTTTGTTTTATTTGCAACTTATTTCCCATTTTCTATCAAGAAAATTGAAGTTATTTTTAATTCACGTATCTATGTGTGAATACATTCATTATTAAATTTAAGTATTCATTAGTAGAATTTGATTATTTAGTCACCATAAAATGATACTCAGCAGGAAAACTATAAACCAGGAAAGCCATTAACATTAAAACATTATCTTAAAAATATTTTCAATAATATTTTTTGAATATTTTTTAAATTATGTGAATTTTTATCATTTAAATGGACAGATATGTTGGCATCATGAAAACCATAGTATTTATTTTTTTTCAAAATTATAAAGGAACATCATAAACCAGGAATCCTCCATCTGAACATACATCTAGATGTATATCTAGATTTCCAAAACTACATATACATATTACACAAAGTAAATGTGTTTGCTGCTTAGATACCTTTAATCATTTCATCATTATTTTCAAAAGTCAATATGGAACCCTCCTAAATGTCCATTAATAAATGAATGAATAATGGCAACGAATAACTGAACAGTACAGTTTCATTCAGACAGAGGAAGAGGTCACTCATTTTTCTTGATGATTACTTCACATCTATGATATTTGGTAGTTTAAATGTATAAAGATCATTTTATTTTTATGATATTGTTAACTTATAATTGGTTTGTCATCATATACCAGTGTCATGAGTCAAAGAACCCCTATATATATGTGTGTATATATATATATATATATATATATATATATATATATATATGTGTGTGTATGTATGTGTGCTCATTTCTATCTATATACATGGACAGACAAATAACATATAAATGACAAATGTTTACCAATAGACCTATATTTTTCATGCATCAAAATATAAATGTTGTATAAGTTAAATTTTGTATTAGTAATTTGCTTCAATATTTTGCATAATTTTGTATTAAAACTGTACTATTTATCTGCAAATCAAAATGAATAGCATGTTCTTTCTGTACATAAAATCACATATAACTTCTGTCTATAAATCAGTAATAGAATTTGGCACTTCCTTTAATGAAAATATTAAAATCAACCTGATTTGAATAAAGTGACTGATTATAATGGAAAAAAAAACTACACTTCAAGTCAGTTGTAGAGGTGTGTGTATACATGTGTGTGTTTAACACAGTCTACCTTTTCAAAATTGATTTTTGCTTTCAATGTTATTTAGACTAAAGAAAATATTAGAAGGGATATTTGTTCTTTAAATAATATCAATTTTGGAATTAACAAATTCAGTATAAAATAAATTTACTCAAATACTGAAATAGTAAATTTATTAAATGTACATGTCTTAAAATATTTCAAATGTATATGTTGATTATGAATAAAGAAGAAATTGCTGACAGAGAATATTGTCCTGACAGGAGCTTAATAAGGATAATGTGAGCTACAGAGTATTCATATGAGAAGAGACGTTGGAATTCTCATTAAGCTGCAGAAATTCTACTTTGTAATTTTGATAGCTAAGTTATAAATATGACCAAAGTTACAGTACGATTTCTATCTGTATGTTCAATGTTATAAATTGAAAACAGAATACAGAGAAATCAAGGTCATGATAAACTCTTGTTGAAAACTTGGAAACATAGAAGTACATTAAAAGATGTCTCTCTGACATTTATATATGGTAAGAAGTAGTGTAAAATTAATCTGAAGAGAGAATGCTCAGTTACCAAAGGAAGAAAATGTGAGAAAGAATACAGTTGTGAAAGAAAAATCGCTAGTTTTGGATTATTAATGACATAGGCAAAGGTACTAAGTAAGTAAAAGTTGTATTTTACATAGAAGTACAATTTCCTGGGATAAAATTTGAAAATGTAGAGATTTTTAGCAAAGTATTGTATAACTAAAATTAATGATCAAGACAGCTTATGGATGAATAAAGTAGAAGTTAGTGATAGATAATGGCATAAGGGCACATAATATTTTCACTTGAAGAACGTCATCCCAGGCTGACAGTATCTACATACTGTCAGAAAGGAGTGCCAAAGCAGAGGTGTGTTTCATTTACTATAGTCATAGAGAATTTTAATATTTTTTTGGATAGCAAGGAGTTAATGAAAGATTTTATTTGCTTTGCAGTTATAGAGTGATTGATATTACATAAATTTCGTGTGTAGTTGGAATGTGTCTTACACTCATTAAAAATAAATCATGGATCTTCTGAAATGACCATCTGAACTTTGGAAAGAACTGGAATTGATTTAAGCCAGATTGGAAAATCTATGCAAGAAATCATTAAAAATAAAAGTAAGAGTAGATATCTGACTTACCAGGCATTTACAAAAAAAGAAAAAAATCAAATAACTTTATCAGACAGAAGGTCAATATAAATTACTAGTATAGAATTGATAAAAGTAAAATGTCCAGAAAGATTGAATATATCAATACATTATGCCTCAGTGGATTTTATTTGAAATCCATTTGTTTTCAACTCTGAGTTTACATTTTTTTGTGCAGCATTATATTTGAAGTGCAAGTCAAAAATATATAATTAGTACCTATGATGAATTTTTTATGGAGTTGCTGATAGGTCATGAAAGTCATGGAGAATCTAAGGATACAGAGGACATGTCTCACCATAATACATGCAAATATGCCACAAACCCAAGAAAACATTGTTATACTGAATGGAGAAAAAGTAGAAGCATTTCCACTAAAATGAAGAACAAGACAAGGATATATACATTCTTCATTCCTGTTATGTAGTTTATTTAAGCTAGAGCAATAAAATAAGAGAAACAGATAAAGGGGATACTAATGGAATGGAAGAAACCAACATATCCCTATTTGCAGATGGTATACTATTATACATAACAGACCATAAACATTCTACCAAGAAACTTCTAGAGCTGCGAAACACATTCAGCAAAGCATATGGATAAAAAAATTAGCAAGCAAAAATAAGTAGCCTTCATATATAACAACAACACACATTCTGAGAAAGAAACCAGGAAATTAATCATATTCATGATGGTATCAAAAGCCATACATGGCTTGGAATGAATCTAATGAAGTAAGGGAAAGATTTGTATAATATTTATTTAAGAAACTGAAGAAAGAAATTGCATAACAGAAATTTGCTCCTATGCTAATGGGAGCTCTTTCATAGGATGGCCATATTGTGAATATGGTCATCCTATGAAAAACAATCTGCATCTTCAATAATATACTAATTAAAATTTCAACACAATTTTTCCCAGAGATTAAAATATTCTCAAACTTCATATTCTCAAACAACAACCAAAAAACCCCAAGAAAATCAAATAAATTCTGATCAATAAACAAACTGCTCATGGCAATATCATTCCAAATCTCAGATTATACTACTAAGCTATAGTAATAAAAATAGCCATAGAAGCCAAAACATTGATCACTGGAATAGAATTTAGGACCCAAATTGAAGTCCATGCATCCATAGCACCCATTTTTCAAGAAAGTAGCCAAAAATAAACTTAGGAAGAAAAATAGCATGTTAATCAAATGGTGATGGTCAAAGTGGGTAGCTACATAGAGAAAAATAAAAATAGACTCCTAATTCTTACCATGCACAAAACACAACTCCAAATGGATCAAGGACCTTAACATAAGAGCTAATACTCTGAATCTGATAAAGAAGAAAGTAGTGAATACTCTGGAACTTGGAGGCAAAAAAAAAATACCTTTCTAATCAGGGCTCTGATAACATAGAAATTAATTCCAATAATTGTTCAATAGTGTCATAAAACCAAACAGTTTCCGTATATCAAAGGACATCATCATTCAGGTGAAGAGGTAACATACAAAAACATAATTACCGACTATCCAAATGACAATGAGTGAGGTTTTTAAGTAGAATATACAATAACACAAAAAAGTCAACCTCCAAAACAAACAAACAAATACCTACCCACTCCCCTGCCTAAAATGGAGCAATTACATGAAGTAGGAGTTCTTAAAAGATGAATTGTAAACGGCTGAGGAATATTTTTTTAATGTTCAACAAATTTAGCAATTAACAATAGGAAAATTAAAACTACTTAGAGTTTTAATCCTATCCTAACGAAAAGGCTAAGATCTTAACAGAAATGACAAATCCTGGTAAGGGTGTGAGGAAAGAGGATAATTGTTAGCTGCCATGTGGTTACTGAGACTTGAACCTGTGTTCTCTGCAAGAGCAGTCAGTGCTCTTAACCACTGATCCTTCTCTCCAGCCCTGAGTCTTGTGCTTTTGAACCCTTCCAATGTAAAACAAAAGCTTTTCAAACATCAGTTTTCCTGATGACAGTGAGTCTGATAACCAAGATGGCTACTATTTGACCAGTACTTAGTACCCACATAGTGCTGATACACCAGACTGTGATGTCACATTCTTAGTGGATAATAAGATGCTTAATAGGATAGCAAAATATTTTTATCACAATACTCTAAGTTATTTGAAGCTTATTAATTTATATTTCTGATTTTCTGTGAATACTTTCAACCTCCTTTCAACACAGTTCACCTAGACCATAAAAAGGGAAACAAAGGACAAGAAGAAGAGACAACTATATATAATAAACTTTTTCCATTGCAGTCTTTATATCTCCTAATGTTTGTTAGTTGGCCCAACATCATAAAATTAATGTAGCCTTATTATCTTGCTTTCAAATCCTTACTTAGTGTATTTTTAACTAAATTACATTTTAACCAAATTAATCCCAGAATACGTTTTGAACCAATGCTATGTAAATGTTAATTCCATAATTCTGTGCAAAATTATCTTCATTCTTCTGATTTATTTCATTTGGTTTGACTAGAATGTAAACTTAAAAACATCTAGAAACAAAATCAATTCAAACTTGGCATGAACATACACGATAACAATGTCTTAAATTTTTATTTTTACTATCAATCTGTTTTCACTTATGTTTTCATTTGTTATTTAAAACCTGTTTCAGAATCCCATATTTATTATCAGTTTGTTATTAGACATCGTTTTCTATCAGAGATGATAATGTCACTAATTGAGATGGAGTTCAAGTGCTCTTTGTTGCACAGTTGAATTCCGTGAACCTAGGTTCTTGCTTGCCTTGAACTCTAATAATTGCTTTTAATGTTGGAACATCTATTTGAACTTTTTCTCAACTAGATCAATTATAAATCTTCTTTGCCTTGTAAATTCTTTAGATTTGAGCACTCTTTGTCATATCATTTCTTTAATTATTGCTATTTTCTAGTGAAATACTAAGTATTATCCAGCATTCTTGTGACAAATCATTTTTGTGGCTAATTTTCTTCTCACATTTAAAATGAAAGTACAAGGTCTTCAGATTTTTATAATACTCTGATGTGAGCAAATTATATGTATTGCATCTTCACCTTTCCACCCTTTCTTTTTGCCCCCAGATTGTTCTAAAATGCCACAAAGAAACAGTGCACTTAACATAATTACAGTTTTACTTCACTCATGAAACTGAAGGTGAATACCTTCATTTTATTCCTTTGTAAGAAATGAGTTTCTTAAGTAAATTAGTAATTGCCATAGGAACAATACTAATATTGCTAATACAAAAACTGTCAAGTCTTAAGACCACAAAATGCATAATTTAATCATGTTTATTTATATAGTAATTAAAATATTTGTGTGTAGTACTATATATTTTAAATAGGATATGATTGTCACTCCGATATACCTTAAACTTGTGATGTAGTTGAAGCAGACTTTTAACTCCCAATCCTCCTTCCTCCATCACCCACGTCAAGGATCATAAGCGTGCACCACAATGTTCAGTTTACAATTACATTTAAATAAAGTATTCATCCTGTTTCATTCATAGTCTTGTCATATAATTTTACTATGCATTTAAGTAAGACCCTTAGCATTTTAGAGTATATATTTATATTATTGTTCAAGTCAAAAAGATTCAGCATTTTTTAATATAGTAAGATTCAGAGTAGGTCTTTTATTCTCCAAACCTTTAATTTTTATCAATGTCTTTTATCATGGTTTTCTAATTCAGTGTACATAAATTGAAAAGAAAATGAGTATGAGCTGAAGATGTCAAATGCAAGGCTGACACAGAGAGGAAAACTTTGAATTTTGTAATTTAATTAAATTTTCATTTAGCACAATACTGATGATAGCGTGTTTATGGCTTAGTCTGTGTCCTGCTGTGCAATGAGAAGCAAGAGACAGTAAATATGGAATTAAATGCCAATAGGTTGTAACTTGGTAAAAACATAAAATGCAAAATAGCATAAAAGCCCTTGAATCCTGCTGATTCCTAATTGTCATTTGGAGCCTGCTTTATTTTTACACTACTTTAGCAAAGTTGATATTACATTATACCCTAAAGTACTCTGTAAGAAAAATTTCAAGTTACGATTCTTGAATTTGTATGTTTATTTATAACATCTGTTACTTCCATGTTTATAAATTATAATTTCCTACATACTTTTTAAAAACCTTATCTGAAATTCTGAAAAACATATTTTTGATTCTTTTTTATTTATTTTGTGATAAACCAAAATTTTAAAATTTTTCTCCTGTAAACTGCAAACATTTGGGGCCCATTTATACATTGTTTCTCATGGTAAGGATGTTGCGAGTTGTCTGAAAATATCAAATTCGAAGGTCTCTTCAACTTTTGGATTGAAGCGACAATATTTTGGATATTTCAGTTTAGATTTTCATTTGATTCTCCCTCATTTCTCTTGAGATTAAGTTTTCTATTCCAGTAAATGTTACCCATGAGTTCATCAATAAGCATTCTTCTTCATCAATGAGTTTTCCAGTTCTCAGTCAGACACCTAGAAACAGAACAGAGGCAGAATTATCAGATGGATAGTGTTGGGAACCCTCAAAATTTTAAACTCTGTGTCAAGCTCTGTTCTTTAATTTACTGTTTCCTCTTTAAAAATAAATTTGTTGTAATATTTTCACAGAACATGAAGCTTCCCATCAAAATTATGCAAGTCTGTCCTTTATAGTATGTTAATAAAGGTGTACAACCACAACCATATTAAAAGATAGTATGGACCTAGAATTTTATCTCATGTCAAAGATGTCCTCTTGAAACTGCTGTTGCAGTTTTATGCAACTTTGCTTATAAAGCCTTCCAAATTAAATGGAAGCAGACATAACAAAAATTTTGGATGTAAGTAACAGATCCTTTATTAAAGACAATTTTCCTTTTGTTTGTGAGCTGGCTTGTTCTAACATGAACTGATTTTATTTTTAACTAACCTTTTTAAAGTAGGCCATTAACAGATAAAGGGCTACAAAAATGTAGTACATATACACAAATGATTTTTATTTCCCATAAGGAAGAATTAAATTATATTTTCTGGAAAATGGTTGAAACTGAATGTCACTAGAGACCATCACAGTTAGCAAAATAGATAAAACTCAAAAGGTCAAATACCATGTTTTCTCCCATTCGTTCTAGTAGACTTTTGATAGATATATAAAGCCATTTCTTTATTTATGATGTGAAAGCAGAACAGAGACTAGAACAAAGATAGAGACTAGTGCGATAGGGAAGTAAGGTGGAAAGAAGAGACTGTGGGGGTGTGTAGTTCAAAATACTTGGCTGCATTTGTCAGAATTCCATAGAGGAATATTATCAATAGAATGAATACATATTACAATGAGGGTTTGTTAGACTGGCTTATACTATGATGAGTGGATAGGCCAACAGTGGTTATCTGCATGCCAGAAGGGCTGTGAACCCAGTAGCTCTTCAGCTCATGAGGCTGGATGCCTGAAGAATTCCAGTCTGTACTGAAGGCCTTGAGAATTCCAGCCAGAGTTACTGTTCTTCTGTCCACTTTAGAAGAAGCATGGTTTTGACTGCAGCAGAGGATAGATGAAGAACCAACATTAGGACACTGACCTGCATTTGTCAGAATTCCCTAGAAGACTATAATCAATAGAATGAATACATATTACAATGGGGGTTTGTCAATGACTTGAGATGAAGTAAAGAAAGGGAGCAACAGTACTGCTTTCCTTTGCATCTCCTTTTAACAAGCCTGCTCTGGGAAAGTCTTGCCATTATAGGGGAAGGTTTGGCTCCTTCGGCTAATTTTCATTGGCAATACCCTCACAAGCCTGCCTACAGTGAGTCTCTTAGTTGAATTCATATCCTATCCACTTGATAATCAAGATAAAACAAATTTATATGTACTTGATAAATGATATGTGTATACAAGCACTATAAATAATAGATATATAAATATAAAGACAAAATATTTAGTAAACTGTTACAGGTTGAATCCATCCCATTATTTTTGCTGTACCTTCAATAATGGCTATACTGTTCACAGAGATGAAGATCTGGTACAGACTTTAATTATCTTGCTACCTTAAAACAAATTTACTCCTGTGGCTTCCCAGCTATCCTGAGTGAAAAAGGATAGTACTTACATGCTTTACAATATCATTAGTAAGGTGGTTCTGTACTTTTCATGAAGTATTGTGTCAGTTTTTATAAAAAAGACTCAGACATTCAATATATGTCATTGTATGTAGTGTAGACTAAAATTCTGAGCTGGATGTAATGCTGTAAACCTTTAAAAATCAGAATTTTGAGGCAGAGACATGAAGATCTCTGTGAGATAAAGGACAGCCTGGTATACACAGGAGTTCCAGGCCATCTGAAGGCTGTGGGGAAACCCTATCAAAAGAAGGAAGGAAAGAAAGAAAGAAAGAAAGAAAGAAAGAAAGAAAGAAAGAAAGAAAGAAAGGTAAAATAACAATTATATAGAATCTTTTGTATCAATATCATTTGGAATAACATTATGTGATTTTCTTATCTTTCAAGAACTAAATCCATAGGCTATTACTTAGATATGCATCTGAGGAAATGAGGAAATCTGGGGACACAAACTTGACTTGATAATCCTTAACATATATGACAGAATGCATGAAATCCACTGGTGAGATTTATGGGTAGGTTCAGATAGGAGAGGTTTTCTAGATATGATTAAGATGTATTGTTAAGAATGCAGAATAACTCAATGAATATATATATTGAAATATATTTTATACTATAATATAAGAATAAAATATAGTTCTAATAACTGCCTCAAAAATGCCAACAAAATGAGGGGTTTATGAAATTCTTTCTGAAGTGATTAAGGACACCTTGAAAATAAGAAAAACGAAAACTTAGAACACATTAGATTCTAAAGACAGAATGAGGAAAACTAAACAATATTTACCCATGTGGTTAAGAAAAACATCACTTTCTTCCTGAAGAAATTATTTATTACAGTCTCACTACTCCTGTGAAGAACTGGATGCTTGACATTGTTATAGAAAATCAATTGGATTCAATCTGAGAAAGTTGTGTTATATGCATTGAAACCTGACAGTGGCATAAATCAGTATTTTTGTGGAAAAAAGTCAAAGCAAAATGAAATTCATTTGTTTGCTTTTTTAAACCAGATGTGATTGCTACTTTATTTTCCCTTAGAAGGGATTACATTTCAGATTCACTTTGAATTGTCTGACAAATTTGAGCAGTGGAGAATGTTTCCATAAAAAACTGATTTTACAATATGTCTTAAACTCATTTGCATCTTTTTTGTAGAAAAAAAGGCAGCAATATTGTGTGATGCCCCTCACAAAAGAGATATTTAAGATGGAATAGTCATATATGTAAGGAAGAATTATATGCATCTGTTAGTAGTATATAGCTTCAGTAAATAAACATTTTTATTACCCCATTCACTATAATAATAACATATGTTGAGATTATTAAATATTGTTTAATGAATTTCAAACATCATAGCCAAACTTCAATTACTAGAGCACCCTTGACATTTGTACATGTGCATATTGAAAAGTTACATTTAGGTATTCCTGACCATCCTGCAGCAGTTCAATCACAATGTGATTGGAAATCTCTTTTCTTAATATTTCTTCTACAACCTGTGGCCCAAAATCAACCTATGAAGATTAGAAAGATCCTCCCCCTTTTGAAACTGTTGACCAGAGCTCCCATAGACTCTCAAACAATCCAGGCCATTTTCCCTGCTCTTGAGTATCCACCAGAACTTGATTGTAAGACCTTATTGCTGAAGGCACTATCAGCAAGAGCTGTAAAAAAAGAAGCAATCATGACAGTGCTGACTTCAAAGCCTCATCTCTATTTGCTAGTATTTACAGTGCAAGAAGGTGCTATGCATGATATAGGAAGAGAAAAGTAACCACCAAACTTAGCCAGCTGTTGTAAATTCTGAGATCCGACAAGATATGCCTGCTGATGCAATAGTAGCAAGAATATTGTAGGAATAAAGAACCACTTTCTAGTTGAATTTAAGGTTCACTAATTAAGACAAATGATAATTTAAAAATTCTTATAAAATAAAAGATAAATAGGATCCAGCTGTTTCAATGTGTTTTGTTTATCCTGCCTGCTTATTTACTGGTACCTGGTCATGGTATTCTTAATGACTGTGTACCTCATATATTCTTCAGGAGAAACTGTAATTATTAATTCCACACATATTTACGTTTGCAAGTATCAGGCAACAATATGCTATGCATAATTTCTTAACTTTCAAACTCTATGGCCTGTATTGCCTTAAAATATTTTTTTAAATGAAATGACTTATTATTTTCAAAGCACATGTATTAAAATAAGATCAAGAGTAAAATTTAACACATATAATATTACATATACACCCACAAAATCTTTACCATAACCAAGAGTGAATATATATATATATATATATATATATATATATATATATATATATAAAACAACAAAACTTTTCAACTTTTTGTCTGTAACTTTGTTTTCTTCTGCTTTCCCCAAATATGGACAAGATAATTTTAATTAGCTTAGTAGGCTAATTTGTGGCTTTTCCTATATTGTAAATCCTAGTCTAGCTTCTGTGCTTCTGAGCTATATGAGTGCATGAACAGTAAGAAAATCTGTAATCTTTAATTTTCAACAGTATATTTCCATAGACTTTTACAGTAACTTATACATACTACATTCTCAGTATGGAGAACAAATATATAAAAGCATGGTTACAAAAAACAAATTAAAGAAAGAAACAAAATTTATAAATATCACATTTAGTAGAAAAGCATACATTTTGGATATTTGATTTCTTTTTGTCTAGAGTACAAATAAAATAAAGACAGGCTAGGAGATCATTAATGAAGAAATCATTATGATCAATATTATTAAAGATATTAATGAGAAAAATTGAAGTGATAATTTATGGTGTACTAAGAGTGAAATCTAGTTGTAATCTAAACTTCTGTCAGACTTTGAAATTTTCATAAGCTCTTTTGTATTATCTTGACCAATATTATAACTTATTTTAATTTTATTAGGAAATAGCTAATAAGATAAATGGAATAATGTGAGAACAAAAAAAAAATCACCTTGTAATAACACAGTAGAACTAGAGGTAACTGTACTCATTGAAATAAATCAGATATTGAATGACAAAGTCTACATGAGTCTACTCCTGTGCATAATCTAAAAACAACTGGTAGAGCAAGAACTAGTGGCATTCCTGCAATCCCAGTACTCTCCTGAATCTCAGACAGAAGGATTGTGTATTCTCCCTCCTCCCCTCTCTCCTCTCTCCTCTCTCCTCTCTCTCTCTGTATGTTTCTCTCTCTCTCTCTATCTCTCTCTCTCTCTCTCACACACACACACACTATAAAAGTAAAGTTAAGTTCTTAGGATTTGAGAGTAGAATGCAGGATATCAGATATCAAGAAAGTCAAAAGTAGTGAGGAATAATAATAGTACGTGGTTGACCACTGGATTTTAAGCTGCTGAAGTTCATAGTTTCCTAATGTGCTGTCACACACCATGATGATGACACAATATGACTGCATACTGTAGATATCAAGATCAGGACTAAAATATTATTAATTTTTAATTAAAAAATTGATATTGTGGGAGATACCTTTATACTGACTGGAACACCACAAAATATATTCATGAATCAAGACATCACATAGTACCCCACAATATGAACTGTTTTAGTTTTATACCATTAAATAATAAAATGCTAAGAACTGTATGGTTCAACTTCTACAATATATTTCAACACAAGATAGCAATACTACATGATATAATATTGGTAATATTGACATATTAGCAATATAATTAATTATTTCAAGATAATGCAGTCTTGGTATAGCTAACTTGATAGAGTGATGTTACCTTGGACCTTGGTGCATGCCTTTAATGCCAGCCTTGGGGAGACAGAGACAGGCAGATCTCTGTGAATTCAAGTCCACCCTGGTCTACAGAAGGAGTTCCAGGCCAGCTGAGGTTACAGGGAGACACTGTCTCAATAATTAAAAAAATAAAAAAGAAATCCAAACAAACAAATAAACAAACAAAAAAATGTTACCTTGAACAGAAATAATTCAAGAAATCATGCCATTGTCTAAATTTTTAATATTAGTGTACAATGAAAAATGTGTATCAAACTCAAAATTATTTCACCAAACTTTCTGTTTTCAATGTAATTAAGATATGCTTTAAAATTTTATAAATATGGGTTACATTTGAATTATGCTATAATCATAATTAGAAATTATATAACATACATTATTAAAATAAATATCAAGGCATTTACATAATATTTCTAAATTTATTTTGTAAAATTATAGTTAATGCTACATAAAAATTAAATAGAAGCACTTATGTTTTTTGGAAATAATCTCTTTTCCTGCTAAACATTTTAGAAAATGTTTAAATAATTGGCATTTTGTCAGTAAACTTTTCTCTTTTCCTCCTTATTAGGATGGCTAGAGACACAGACAGGATGTTTCAAATAGGAGCCTGGTCACTATGCAAGTATCTTTGTATGTGTTGTGTGTATGCATGTGATAGTATCATTATCTATAAAATTATTAAATACATTTTAATTTCTCTTCAGTTGTAAAATATTAAATGATAGTACACACGAAGAAGTTAGAATAATAGAATAAAATCAAATAACTCACACTTATCAGTAGTAAGCAGAAAAAAATGTAACTTGAATAAGACTTGGCCACAGTTAATATCGAAAAGGTGATGCTAACTAGTGTTTTAATATTTGTTTAGAGAACATAATTCAGTAAAAGCTGCAATTTTTATTTTATTTTACTTGGGTCTGTGGGTGGGTATGCTATGTGTGTGCAAGTGCACTTAAAGACTACATAAGCTTGTCAGGTTTCCTGGAACTGGAGTTACAGGCAGTTTGAACTTTTTGACTTGTTTGCTTAGAATCAAACTTTAGTGGTTTAGAAGAGCAGCAAGAAGTCATAATTGCTAATCTGTCTCTTCAGCACCCAAAACTGGAAACTTTAGAAGCAGTATGAAATACTGAGACCAATTACTCTTAATTTACTTTTATATATCACTTATTTAAGTAAAAATAGCAACACAATGAAGAAAATACAATTTTTAATTAACAAAGATGTCACAAAGATGTGTATCTGTTCAAATTCATCTTATTTTTGTTTGGCTGCTTGTGTCATATGGATTAATCACATGGCTAGAAGCATTGTATGGGTGGTAAATAAAATTTGATTTGAAAAATTTTGCTGACATCACTGCCATTATTGTTTTCATTAATCACTTACTGAAATTTACCAAATACTAATTCTCCAAGAGTATATGGTACCCTTAAAAGAAGATGTCTGAAATGGTGCATGGTGCTGTTAACCTCTCCATGATATGAATAATAAAATTCAGAAAGTGGAAGAAGTTGGGGCTCGAAAGATGGCTCAAGTGTTTAGCTCTTGCTGTTTGTAGTGTTAACCATAGTTCATAATAATTACTTTACTAAAATAACCCGAGTTTTTAAGAATGGGCCCAAACTTGGACAACAACCATCCATACAAGTCTCTTGGAACTGTGTCATGGAACTCTGTCTCAAACTGTGTCCCTGAGTTACAGTTCACTTATAGTTTTATTCAAAATCATTTCTACAGTTGGAATTGGAGAAGTACAAGCTTGGATCTACCCTTTTTGAACAATCTTGCCTTGGATTCCTTGACCTAAAACATCTCACACACTGGGTCAAGCAATACTTCTCCCTCTACCTTGTTTTCAGTGAAAATGCATGCACTGCCTTCACACTTTGATAAGCTAATTTTCAAGTATATTCACATTCATTATTTGAGGGAGCAGGATAGCAAACTGAGGTTCCCAGGAAACTGTATCAGGTGCCCAGGCCACAAGAAAATATAATTCAGTGAGTTTGTCAAGGTTAATTAAAAGTAATTGTCCAGATTATGTCCATCTTGTAAAATTTATTCCTACAGCTGCTCTTCCAGAAGTCCATTTCTGAAGGATCCCGACATTCACATCAGACAATTCAAAACTGTAAGAAACTATAAATCCAGAGGATCTGGTGCCATCTTCATGGCTTTATAGGCATAAGCACACAGTTGCCCATGCACATTGGTAGACACATACACGTAAATAAAATTTTAATTTAAAAGTTTTAGAGAAATTGGAAATAATCTCTCTAATATGCTAATGTCTGAGACAACTGTGAAATTGGGCTCTAAGTTCAAAGATCTCTCTACTTGTAAAAATTCGTTTAGCAACTGAAAGAAAGATTTGGTGTGTATTTTATCAATAATTTATTTAATGTAGCATTACTGACAAAATATTTTTATATTTGTACCAATAAAAGACTATTGTGATAAAAGACCATATATAACATTTGCAAATATATTTTAGTGTATGAACAAACTGAACCAGATGTACTGCTTTTTCTACTTCTATAACATTAGTTACTGTGTTGGATATCATTACTTATCAATTTGACATTGTCTGGGTAGAGGAAGCCTCAGCTGGGGAATTGCTTCCATTGGCCTGCCCTGTGGTCATGTCTGGAGGGCATTTTCTGGAGTGTTGAGTGATGTATGAGGGTGCTGCCCACTGTGGGCAATTCCACCTTTGGGAAGGTTGCTCTGCATTGTGTAAGAAAGCAAGTTGAACATGAGTCAGAGGATCAAGCCAGTGAGAAGTGTTCCTTCATGGCCTGTCCTTCAGTCTTTGCCTCCAGGTTCATGCCCTGAGTTCCAGCTTTGGGCTTCCTAGGTGATGAACTGTAACCTTGGAGGTGTAAGCCAAATAAACCGTCTCCTTTCCAAATTGATTTTGTTCAGAGAGTTTTGTCAAAGCTATTGAAAGCAAACTAGAACAGTTACCATTTTGCTGGTATAGAATAAGGCTCAGAATGGAAAATTTTAACACTGCGAGAAAATTTAAATATCATATTTTTCTCCTTATCCAGAAAATGAGACCAAGTAATTTTCTCTAATACATTTTCAATAATATAAAATAGAAACTCTCCAATATTAACACAAAGTCAGCTTCTCCTTCAAAAAATAGTTTCCAGAAGATCTTAAGTTACTGTATCGTTTTGAAAAGCAAAGAGTCCCAGTGAAGTGCACTTCAGCTCTCATACAAGTTAAGATCCCAGAACCCATTTCAGATAGTGTGAAAATTATATTATGTTCAAAAAGACATACTTATAATCTTTGCTATGTTTTAACCCACAAAATCTTTCAACTCATACTTACAGGTTAAAGAATAAAATTCATATATAGCAGCTTCAGAAATTATTAAAAATTATCTTTCAATAGATGATACCATTATTTCATTGCATTTAAAACTGTGCAATATAATGGCTTGAGGTAGAAAATAGTAAACTTCTTTTAAAAACTGTCAAAAATCAATGTGCCTATATTTATATTGTTTTCAATGGAGAACAGAAAAGATCTGCGTCTTTGTGAAAGCAAGGTCAACTACAAAATGGACAAAGACACTTTTTTATCCTTTAGGCATAACAAAATGAAATTTTATTTCTTTAACGCGAGTCAAAAGATGCCATGACTCTAGGAAACTTCCTGCAAAGCATCAGTTCATCAATCATTAGCCTCTCTGACTTTCTGCACTGTTACTCTACAGGCCTGCAGTTTCGTGTGTCATAAAGGTTAATAGTGGATCCTTAGGTAAAATTTGAAAATTTTCTTGATCTTTGAAAGCCATGGGGAAACTAATAAAGTTCCAGCATGGAGCTTTTGACTCAGTCCCACCTTATGATAAGTGGGCTGATGTTGAGAGGTCTAGTGAAATACAGCTAATGAGCTCATCTCATATTGAGGGGAAATATACGATAGGTAGCAATTATAATGTATCTAACAGAATTATGCAGGTTCTTTACTTACATTTTCTGTCTCTCTGTCTCTGTCTCTCTCTGTCTCTCTCTCTCTCTCTCTCTCTCTCTCTCTCTCTCACACACACACACACACACACACACACACACACACACATTCAATCATATACACAGTTTCACAAATCTACTGAAAACTAAGAAAACATAGGTATCTTGGGCTCACATAACCACTGACATTTCTATCAACTTAAAGTGAAAGATAGTAAATGAAATATCTTTCTAATTCAGTTTATCAGTTAAAGCACTATTTTGTTTGAGTAACTATGGTTACATATTTAAAGCAGAAAAAAAAAAGTAAAAATAAACACACAGACTTGTGGGTGTGGATCTCTATCTCCAGCACTGCCATTGTGCTCCAGCCATCCCACAAAACGGAGAGCAGACAAACAGGTCCTCAGCTGGCACAGAGTGCAACAGGAAAGAACTCCTAGGAGACTGTGACAGTGGACAGTTCATTTATTGAAATAAAGGCAGGGGTTTATATAGGGAGGCCTTACTGAAAGTGGGAAAGTTAAAGGTGTGGATCTTTTAGGAGCATGGAAGTTTGTCTTGAGATTTCTCTTCTTGCAGTGAGACCTGGCATTCAGACCCAACCCCCTCCCCCACCCGCCCCTGCCCTCACCAGGTTTGAACCTATTGAGCAAATGGAGAATGTTCTCCAATTAGAAAAAAACAGTTTTATGATATGATGGGTGCATTACAAAGGATTCATCCTCAGGGAGAGAGACAGAATTTTCATATGGGGGAGACAGGATTTTAATCGGAAGTCCAGTGGACCTCCGGCACACATACTCAAGATGGAGACCCACGGTACCCTGCCCTTGTCTCCTACCCAGCTTTTTCTGCCTTCCCACTAGACCCTCTCCCTTAAGTCACTGGTTAGATGGAGAGTAGTTGACTCTATTGGCTTCATCTGTGTCAATCACATTCTTGGAGGTAGGGGAAGAATCACATTCTGTCACTTGAGGCAGGGGAAAACTCTGTAAATTCACCCCTGCAAGGTTCTAGGGCTGATGTGGAATTAAAGAATGAGGAAATAAAACCCAATGCTTGACTTGGTTCTGGGGTGATCTTTGTGGGGGAAAAAGAAGATTAAGAAACTGCTGAGGAACTAAGATGTTGTATCTGCAGTGGCTTCCTGGGACCTAGGCTATAGCTTCAGAAAGAGCAGGCCAGGACATTTCCTGTCCCTTCAGTGTCTCTGGGGTCACACTGCCTGCTCAATGCCTTTACACAAGAGGCTCAGGTCCCACATCTTTATATAGATATGATATATAATGATATATAATGGGAGGAGGTATATAAGGACCCCGGTAAAGGGAGGAGCAAGCCATGAGGGGATTGGCAAACCAGGGGGGATAATGTGCTTTAAGTTCATTCTTGAATTTATGAAAGGTCTTTCAAAAGATAAACAAAGAATTTATAGTCTTTCTCAGTTAGATATTTGTGTTTTCTAACATTTCCCATTTGAAGAAGTAACAATAAAATATTTTAAGACTTAGATAAGAGCTCCCAAATACTTTGGACATATTTGGCCTTTGGTATACTGTAGGCTGCTCAAAGGCACGAAGACAGTTTTTGGTTTTTAGTCAAAAAAGAAACTGGCTACTTTTCTTTGGGGTCTTTTTACCCTAAACTGTCTAGCCAATTTATACCTCCTATTCTTATCACCCCATCCTATGAAGAGGTCGCCCTAATTGCCAATAAGGAATTGGGGCACTGACCTCTCTGGCTTCTTAGAGGCTGAATAGGGATATAGGCTGTAGCAACTGGAGTTTCCCTTCATTGAGCCTATCTAAAAACCTTTGAATTGCATAAATATTAGCTGTAAGGAGAAAATAAATACCTTGACTGGTGCCTGGAAGCTGAAAAATTTAAATGTCCAATTCAAAGTCCATTAGAACTTCTTGCTTAGGTCTTTCAAGAACATCCATCTATTGGGTTCCTCTTTGCTTTTCATTTTAACTGCCAATGCTGGACTTTAGAATCTTGAAGTCAGGATTTGTTTTTAGGCACTTGGATAGCTTGTTGGGGTGGCTAGAATCAGTATAAGCTCCCTAACAAATGGCTTCTAGACAGGGAGAGAAAAGAAATTATTTGATGATTTAATTTTTAGATTAGAACAATGGTGGGCTTACCTTTCCTGGCAGCATGTATGCACTGTAGTGTTGAAGTAGGCTAACAATTGAAGTCTTTCATGTGAATGGCATTTTTTGTTACGAACAAAATTGCTAGTGAGAAATTGTGTAAGTAACAATTTATATGAACTTAAACATAATGTCTGCATACCAATCATTCAAAATTGTGATGATACGTTCCTTTTGGGTGTTTAAGATCATACAATCGGCCCAAGTAAACCAACTTATTTTTACTCTTAAAGTCAGTTGAACACCTGTTCCTCAGGAGAATCACATAGGCTTGAGAGGACCCCCTAGCCTCCTGGGCCTTTGTTTTACCAGTTCCACCTGTGTGAAGATAAGTCAGAAATTTTTGATACATTGTGGCTTTACTTGGAAGTAATCACACAAACATTTTCCTGTGTTGACCCTCTTCTTTGTGGACTGGACACTGGTTTGAGTCCTTCTAGTAGGGTCTCCACGACCTCCCTGAACAGGAGGACAGGTGATGCATCAGAGTTGCAGGACATTTGGAGAGATGCCCTATAGTCCCCTGGAACATAGCTGACCTTGGAGGTCAAGAGAAAAAAATTGTCCCTTAAAGTCCCTCTGACCAGATTAGTATAGGCCTCTAAATATGATTGTTAAACATCCAAGGTTAGTTACTTATAATTACTGTATTTTATAATGCTAAAACATGGGCAAAAACCAAACATTCTTGACTAGACATATATTTTAGTCCTTAAAATAAATGACTGAACTACTAATTTTGAAACTTTAAGACCATGTATACATTATCTCATATTTCATATATCATGATATATCAACTCAGACCTTTAATCACTTATATAGAATTTCTGATTTTTCTTTTCTATTTTGGAAATATCCAGTCATCATAATCTTATACATAAATATTTCTTAATAAAATATTTTTTTTTCTTTTTGCCTTCTCATTTTCTTTCTTAAAATCATGAGAAACAATAATATTAAAAAGCAAATTTCCCTTCTATTTAGAAAATTCTCTTCCTGGGGCTACTAAGCATTATTCATTTCCGTTTTAAAGTTATAGTGTTAAACTAATGTTTGATCACATGAAAGTTCACATATGTGCGTGTGTGTGTGTGTGTGTGTGTATGTGTATGTGATCTGAGAGTAGTTGCATTGCAAAGTCTTTATCCAATATAGATGTTTTTCCATAACTTCGTGGGTTAAGTCTTCTCTTTTATCCTTCTCAGATTTCCTCCCCAACTGTATGAGACCATTTGTAATTAGGGAAAAATTACATGAAATTTTCTGGAAGGAGATGCTGTATGCTCAGTTGAGGGTCCAGTGACCCTTCTTACTCCTCCTTTAGTGAAAGAATACAACAATTAACAAACCCACCTGTGATGAACTTTTTTCAAGTAGTCACAACTAAAGTCATGAAAAAGGCAATTACATGGCTCAGAAGAGTGCTGGGCAGTATCATCTTACTAAAAGAACATGGACTGTAATTACACACACACTATAATGTTATATTTAATATTAATAAAATTAATATTATACAATTTTATGAGCTACTTTTTTATAGACATTCGATACCCTAAGATGAATAATAATAACCTCTGTTGAAATTAGTTTATCCTTTAGTTGTTTTTAATAGTGCAATGTCTTTACTCTGAGGCTATTTGTTCTCCTTTATCTTGTCACAGGGATAAGGGAGCAACTTAAACCTGGACAAAAGTCTTGAAGAACATCGTGAGATAACAGGCTTGAGTCTGAAATGGGAGGACCAATCCCATCTCCCAAGTCAGCTTCTCAGTGAGCTCAAACAGCACATGACAATTTACCAATATTATTTACAAAAAAGGCATTTGTTTCTCTTTAGAATTTAACTCATCTGTTTCCATTGCACAGGAGAACCGTTCAGTTTAGTCACTCCTAGCAGGAATGAGAACATCTGCATACATTGGTCTAGGAAGGTGAATCTTCTCACTTGCTGGGTCCTCTATCCAGAATAGAGGTTGACTAATTAAAACAGACCATTTACTATTAAGAGATTATTTTACTTAATTTTTTTTTAACTTTATGAAGCCATGGGTACTTGGTGAGCACCCAAGATCAAGCAGGACTAGGGTGAGAGTTGTTTTTTGCCTTTACATTATAAAGCCTGAGATCCTATCTGGCTATACCTGAAGTGAGTAGAAGCATGAAAGCTTAAACCCATAATTAATTACTTTGTCTATGTTAACTGTGGGGCCCTTAGAAATCCCATCTCTGTTCCCAGTGTCCTTAGATTAACTGCTATTTTCGCTTCTGTAAAATGCTTGGCTTCGGGATATCACATGAAGCTAAGAGATGGCTTTATCTTGTCCTTCTAATAAGCCCCTGGCCACAAGCCTAAGAGAACAAAGAAACAAACCTAAGCCAGTATAGCCAGGGAGTGACCGACACTTTATGATAAGCTTAGAAAAACAAGGGTCAGGGCCGGACTTGGGTAATGGTCAATACATTTCAATAGGCTTAAGTAATGCATTCCATCCTCTTGCTCCAAAGATGGAACCCACCAATAGGAAGCCTTACAGCTCTTTTTAACCAATTTTGGTATATAACCCATAGTATCCAGTTCATACCAAATCATTTCAAAGTATGTTTGGATCACACGGGCTTTCCTAACCAATGCTGATGTTATGTGGCAAATCTCCACCTCCCTTTGTCACTAACCTATAAAAAGCTCTTACTCCCTCCTCTCAGGGCTCTCAGTGTAGATCCACTGCATTGATGAGGTCTGAGAGTACTGGCTTAAGCTGGAATAAAGGCTCTTTGTTCTTGCTTACACTCCGGATTCCATGGTGGTTCTTGGGGAGCCATTCTCTGGGCATAACGTCAACAACAACCTGAAGATTTAAAGTACTCTTTTTGCTATATTCTTTATAATTCAGATGAGGGCTAATAATTATATAAAAAGGAAGGAATTAAAACCAGTGAAGGCCACATCTTATACTTTCCACTCAAGCTTGCTATTTCTCTTCCTCTCATTGTTGTAGCTATGTCCTTATAGCAGTTTGTCTCTTGTAAAGTTTGGCACTGGAGTACTGCAAATTCACATGAGCTTCCTAGGTTTAGCCATCACAAAATGTCAGTTAACTTTGTACCTAGCTAGTCTTGGAGGCCTATTGCTAGAAAAATTTTTAAGTTCCCTTTAGAAATTGACAAATATATTATGGTAAACAGAATAAGATTTTAAAATAGTCACTTTTAGAAATCAGTAAATATAACATATGAAGTTAAAATCCTGATATTGCTTCCCTAGTTTGAGTTAAAATTGTATTGACCTTGTTACAAAAGATTGTGTGAGAATCTCTTGTTTTTCTATGATCCTATCAAGAATATAAGATGAAAACCAGAGCAAAAAAATAAATTGCAAAAGGATTAGAAAACATAATTATATGCCTGTGTTCTAGAGAATTCCTGGATTATCATGATCTCTTGGAGTTCTGTAGAACCAGTAAATTCCTGGGTGTTGCCATTTTGGACTATATCATGTGGTTGGGTTAAGATGGTGGCAGGATCAAACAGGTCAATGCCAAAAAGTTTGTCCAAGATAGCAGCCAAGTCATGTGACTGTCGCCATACTGATGATGTCATCACCCAAGATGGAGATTAGACCACATGGTTGCCTCTCTCCTAATAAGGTCACCAGCTTTGATGGTGACGAAACACATGTTAAAATGAGCCCCAGAATAAAATTGGGCCCATCCCTCACTAGTATATAAATCCTGTAGGATTCACATATCTCACAGATTAAATGTGAAAAGAAACCTCTTTTTAATTTTAAATTCACCAATTAAATGTTGTGTACATACATAACAATAGAAAAAGAATGCATGGTCTCCACCAGGGAGCAGAGTTCATGCATCTTACCACAGTACAGGTGTCCTTGGTTTCTTTTTTCCCTCATTGATGAAGAGAACCATGGCAGAAAGACTAAGGAAAGAAATGGCTTTTAAACTTTTTTTTTTCTTTACTCTTAGAGGCAAGGTATTTACAGCCTCAATATGCCCTGAGGCCATAACAAGCTACTAACATAGCTCACTCCCTCACCTGCCTAAGCAATTTTTTGGGAGGGCCAGGAAGTCCAAAATCTAAGGGTCCCTCTGTTGAGCAGGTGCATTACCCGTGATAGAAAAGGAAAAGAGGAGAAAAATGTGTAATACAGGATGAATGTTCCTGGGTCCATGGAAGGTATCTGGGGGATTCAATCCAGTATGTATACACAAGTCTGTCTGCAAATTTAAGAGACTGGGGACCACTCTAAGAGCTTTTAACAAGTCCTTGTGTTACCAGTTTTTTATTAGAGACAGTAATAAAGAAGTTTGTTGCTAGCACCCAGTTGGGCAGTTGGGGTCTGGCCTTCGGCTAACACCATAGAGTAGCCATGGTCAGAAAGCCTCGATTACCCCTCTAATGTAACCAATCCCTCATGAAGGCACAGATCGAAGGAAAAGGAAGGAAGTTAGGAAGAAACCATGCCAGTCCTCAGAGTGGGATGGTGGGGCAAAAGTCGATGTCTCTAATGGTGAGCACTCACCTTCTTCATTGTGTAATGGAGTGTCCATTGCTCAACCGCCATTTGTGGGCGGGTCTCTATCTCCAGCATGGCCATTGTACTGCAGCCATCCCAGAAAAGGAGAGAAAATGAACAGGTCCTCAGGTGGCCCAGAATGTGACGGGAAAGATCTCCCAGGAGATTGTGTCAGTGGACAGTTCTTTATTGAAATCAAGGCAGGGGTATATATAGGGAGGCCTAACTGAAGGTGAGAAAGTTAAAGGTGGGAGTCTTTTAGGGGCAGGGAGGTTCTAGGCTGATGTGGAATTAAGGAATGAGGAAACAAAACCCAAAACCCTGACTTTGGTCTCGGGTGATCTTCATGGGGGTAATAATATTAAGCAACTGCTGAGGAATGAGGGTGTCATACCTGCAGTGGATCCCTGGTACCTAAGTTATAGCTTCAGGCAGAATAAGTGAGGACACCTGCCATCCCTCAGGGTCTCCGGGGTCGCACTACATGGTCAATGTCTTTATGCAATAGACCCAGGGCCCACAGAGAAATGTGATAGATTAAACTTTATTTTTTTCCATAAATCCTTATACTTATTTTGTATTATTTTGTAATACATTTTCTTAAAATAAAAGTAATGAAAATACTGATATCCAAGTAATTAAGCATTTACTCATTCGACACTGTCTTTTGCACTTGATTTTTCTGCTGCCATATTCTACAACATAATGCCTGAAAATGTGAGATATATTTTCATAGTTTTGTTCTTTCAAATCTTTTCTAAAATATTTTTGAATCATTTATATATTGATTGCAACAAGCTCATATTAACTTTAACTCTGAAAGTTAGGGCATGTAAAATGGTATATTGTGCATTATCATCTGGAAGACCCACCAGGTAGCTGAAATTATCAGACAAGACTGGGTGGAAATGTAATTCAACTTTCTCCTCAAGTGTGTAATGTGCATAGAGATTCAAAAGAAACGATACAGTATAAGTAAACAGTGACCAACACAGAGAACACTGAAAATGCAAAAGAAATTATACTTTTTATCTCATTGCAGCACAACAGCAGTATTGTAAAACTCACAGGTAAACCACTGAGAAACAGCATATCTTCTGGAGCTCATACAGAGACATTTTATCTATATCACTAGTATCGAAAAGCATTGCTTTCAAGCATAAACTCCCACCAAAACTATAATTAATACTCAGAATATAATTTGTTATTCAGTTGCTTTTTTTCATATGTTTAAGTGTCCAACTTTATGAGACGTTGTGAAAAAGATTTCCTTGGCACTTTTAAATTATTTAGCTAATCATATATTTAATGTTTTTGTATATAATATATTCTTATAATTATTAAAATTCTTGTGAAAGGGAAACTATCACATTCTTAAAGCAGGTTAATTTAAAATACATTATATCCACCTAATAGCTTGAAATTATTTGTTTTAATTTCCATACAGACCTAATTTTATTTTAACAATATTATGAGGGATTATTTTCCACTTAGAGGAAAAATCTTAAAAATCTTGTTGTGCATAATCATCAGCTATGCTTGGTCTTGGTGTGTGATTTTTCCTGGTGTGGGGGACACATAAAGAAACATTGAATCACAACCATAGACAGTGACACTCCAAAGAAAATGAAACGTGGTGAATCAATTTTTATTGTAGTCATATGCAGGAGCATCTGTAGTTCAAAGGTAGTAATGCCACCAGGAAGTCCATTTCCCAATTAGGTCCAACTCACAGGTAGCTGCATACTGTCCTTAATGATGTATATACTCTAATGCCCTCCAAAGCCATGTGAAGCTAAGGCAGGTAGTAGTGTTAGCCATCTCATTACCATTAGCATACACCTGGCTATCAGTGCATTGTTCTTCTTTATATTACTGTTTTTATATTGAGTTTTTGTATATTTCATATAATATATCTTTATCAATTTTAGACCCCCTTCCCATCTACCAACTCCTAGAGCCTCTCTACCAGATTTCATGTATTCTGTCTTGTATATTAAATCCCATCAAGTCAAGCATTTGTATCCAGATATCCGTTGGTGCAAGTTCATCCACTGGAATCTAATAAGCCTATATAGAGTTTTGCCCTTAAAAAAGGTGTTCTCTCACCTCACAATAATCATTTCCTAATAGTTCCTGGGCTAGGATTAGGGCCTATTGTCCTTTTCTCTTTTTCTAAGCTGAATTTTTGTATGACTGAGTAGGCATGGGTGTGTCTCTGGTATGTGAACTAGGCTGAACTTGTTCTCACAGAGATCCACTTGTCTCTGCCTCTTGAGTGCTGGGCATGTGCCACCATGCCCTCTACTTGATGATCATAATTTTAACATGCTTACTTTAGAAAATTTATGGAATTCAATTGGTACTAAAATTTTGTTCACAGAGCCACTGTGATGCAAATGCCTTAATATTTAAAACCTGCAAATCCATCACCTGTTAAATTTTATATCAGGATTTTAGTAGCTTTCACTGAAAGTTTTTATGGTTTTCAACAGTTTTAGCAGTTATTCTTTCTTGCATTTCTAGTTAGCTCACCTACAGTTCAAGAAATCTGTGATGATCTGTATAGCTAGTTATTAATCAAGGTTTATCTCTCTACCTATATGTATATCATCTATCTATCTATCTATCTATCATCTATTTATCTACCTATACACATATATATTTTCTAACCAGTTCACTTCCTTCATTCTTTCATTGTATTTATGAATTACATATGTTTTCTACAAATTTATATTTTCCAGAGATTAAATAAAAAGTGCAGTGAGATCCCGTAATGCATTCTTTGCTAAATGCAGTCTTCTGCTTTGTAGTTTAAGTTAAATGTTTTATTCAATTTTTCTTCTCTACATGAATCCAAGCGTGGTTTCCCTATACATAGAATGCCCTAGATATATTTTTTTAATGTATGGAATTTTAATTAATGAACATATAAACTTGCCTTCATCTGGGCATCTATTGCTTGATTAAGAACAGTATGTAATGCTTAACTCAGTTTTTGTTTAAAATAAAATCTTTCCTACAAATAGTGAAGTCCAGATAAAACTTCCTTTTTATTATATCAACGACAATTATTAAAAGATTCACTCTTTAGTACAATGAGAAAATAACGAAACTCAATAAAAGATAACACTAGAAAAAGAGAACTGACATCATGGCTCCAGAGTGAAAAAAATCACCAACAATAAAACAAAGGTCAGGAGTTATCAAATTGCTCAATAGCATAACATATAACATATAATAACATAACATAATAAAATACAAGGAAATAATATTTGTATCATTTTACAATGTTTTTTATCCTAAATTCAGTTATAAAATCATTAGTTTTCCTGTTTTTCTCTATCTCTTTTTCAGTATGCGTTGCCTGGCACTTTGAGCTTCCCTGACACTTTGGGCTTCCATCTTTCTCTAAAGCTCTCCTCCTTGCAGTGGTGTCTCCATGCTAACTTAACTCATATTTTTTAAATAAATAGGTGGGTGATCCACATTTAATCTTTTAGATGTAAGGATCCCACAGGGACTCTTGTCATGTTGGAGATGTGTCCATTTCATAATGGAGCTGAGCACTCCACAAAAATTAATCTTGTGATTTTTGTTGTCATCTAGTGATGTCATCAGTATAATAGCAATCATATAGAATAAATAAAACTGATTTCACTGAATAAACTCACTTTCTACGACCACTGAGCCTTGATGGAATTTTAGATGTCATCCACATTCAGTCACAAAGAACAATCCCCATCACCTTTTTTTTTTCTTCTTTATTTTTACATTACTAGATTTCTTAATAGGATAATGAAAACTGGGGGTTCATAAGAGAATCCAATAAAGGATCTATTGTCATGTGATATCAATACATTTCCTAATTCAGATTAAAAGGGCAATACAAGACTATTCAAGTATATTCTTTGTGTTTTAACATATTTTTATGTTATAATTTTACTGACTTCTAGAGAGAAGTTAAAGTTTACTTAGCCACGTGCCTTCAACTCTGGTCAGCTACCAAAAAGAGCTAAGTCTTTAAGATGGCTACACCTGGGAAGCTCATGTAAGCTTGCATGTGCCCAGAATTGAGTTTTAGGAAACACAGATCCCAACAGAAACCTGTATGATAGATTTTCAGGTGCTAGACAAGTCACTGCAAATGGCCAACTGCTAAGGCAAGATAAGGCTACAACACTGCCAAGAAGCTGAACATGTGACCTTCCCTGTGTCTTATTGCCTGCTCTTTCTGCCTTATTTGTCTATGGGTATTTTTTTCTAGTTGAGATACAAGCAATATCCTTTCCCCAAGTGGAAACTCCTTTGCTACTTATTTGTCTGTTTTGTTTCTGCCCACTGGATACCCTTGATTCTGTTTTCTCTTTCCAATTGCTGCAACATTGACAGGGTAAAGAAAAGTAAAATTCTGATCCCAACATTCTATGAATTATTATAGATGCTTTCAGGCTGTGTGTGTGTGTGTGTGTGTGTGTGTGTCCGTGCGTGCATGATTGTGTTATTTTCTAGATAATGGATTATAGAAGTTTGATCCCTGGTTACATGTGGAAAATTACACGCACAAAATCTTAATCCACACTGTCCAATGGAGAACCATCTTTAAATGAAAATTCTTCCTGAACATTTCATATTACTTCATATATACACTGATGAATTTGATAGAGACTGGTAAATGAAGAATTTGAGAAAACTATTTAAAGGGAATATTTAAAGAAAATATTAGAAGATCAACCCACAAATGAGCTGAGAACCTCCAAAACTTGTCATTGTTAGAAACTGTCTAACTTCACTGATACATGAGGGTCAATATTTACTGTAGATGTTCTTTGAGATAGTGAGTCCTACAAAGTTTGACTAAGATTAGCCAAGCATAATGCAGAAATAAATCATCAATATCAGAAGATATTAGAGTCATGTTACTTCAAGTAAATAAGAGGAAAGATGGATGTAAGTGCAACAGATGGAAAAAGTACAGTTTTGTAACTGGACTAGTACAGATAATAAATGCCTAAGAGATGCTTAGACCTAAAAATGACATATCTTCAATGCAGTCTCCACAAATTAGGTGAATGTATTTCTCCTTCCTCACCAGAGAAGCTTCCTTCTGTCAGAGATGCTGATTAACACAGAATCTTACAACTGGTTAATGTGCAGAGAGCAAGAGGTTACAGATTGCTCATCCCTGAATAGGACACCTATTCCAAACCTCTAACTCCCAAGGCTTAGAAATCATTGTGGAAGAGGGGGCAGAAAGATTATCAGACCGAGTAATGTGGATAAGCACAAGGAAACAAAGCTTTGCAAACAGGTGTTCAGACAGATATGAACTCACACCAATGGCAACAGCATGCAAAAATCCCAAGAAAGGTCAAGCGACAAAAAAATGACAGGATAGAAATGTGGAACTGGGTAGGAAATCCAAACCCATCCTAAGGAGCTTTCATTCACTGTTGGCTGCTAGGAAGAAAATAGTCTCTAATAGGGACTGGACTCTTGGTGGATAAACCAGACTCCAGTGGATGGACTCATGTTGAATGACATGTGAAGATACAAATCAGACTCTGAAGGTCATACTGTTGATGGAGTACATTCTATATGCATTTGAAGTATATTGTATAGTAGAGTACATTGAATTTGGCAGAAGGCAGCAGGGTATTGAATGGAGAGGTGATATAAATGGTGTCAAATTATATCAAAATTCCAAAATTCAATAAAAATTAGAAAAAAAGGGAAAGTAGTTTGAAAGTTCAGTTCTTTTATTGCAGTCCTTCATTAGGAGTTAAAGAAATAAAAGATAATCTCAAGAAGATGCTCATGAAAAGGAATGGGGAAGATAAAGGAAATATTGAAGACTTTTAGTATATTTCAGTTTGTCATTGAGAGGTCAAGGCACACCTAGACCGAATCAGTTTGACCCACACCTTAAATAAAAAACGTGTGATTTTTTTTTCTGGATTTAACCCTGTGCTACATTTAGAATAGAGGATAAAATGTGGATTTTAGCGAGAAATATTAGCCATTGTCTCCATTATCTTATTCCCTCCACCTCTTTTCTTTCTTTCTTTCTTTCTTTCTTTCTTTTTTTGTTGAGACAGAGTTTCTCTGAAGTTCCACCTGGCTTGGATCTTGCTCTGTAAACAATATTAGGCTTGGTCTTACAAAGATCTGCCTGCTTCTGCTTCCTGAATGATGAAATTAATGTTATACACTGACCTGCTCATTAATAATATTATTCTTTTGCAGGAGGAACTGCACTGATTAAGTTTTTCAGGTTGTGTACCTTTCTGATAGATATATGTTATTAATAGATGCAAGCTTTCAGGAACTTACCAGAAAGACATTGGTAAAGATAGACACTTCTACCAATTAGAGCCTCCTTGATCCTGAGTATTCTTGACTATGCACCCATGACTTGATGAAGCTTAAAGACATCAGCAGGTGACCCTTAAAAATCAAGTGCTCTCTCTCTAATAACATTCTAAATACAAAAAAAATATTTTCTGCTGCTGACAGTTCCCACTAACACAGTATATGATAAAGAGTTATCTGGACAAATGTATATAGGTTACAAAAAGAGCGATTTCTTTAGGCCTTTAATCTCTGAAATCAACAGCAAGTCTCCTATCTAGCATACCACTAGTTTCTTCTGTATTACTCTGATTTTTTTTTAATCGCTATTTTCTTCAGTTTTACAGAAGAACAAATGCCTTTTGAGTTAACCCACCAGCCACTCAGTAAAATGCCCTGGTATGCGCTCAATGACAAAATTGTTAAATTAAGGAATGGGATCTGCCTTTGTGGAAACATGCCACTATGTCCTTTCCAAAGAGTTAATCCAGTAAGACAGGTCCATTACCCAAATAAGGAATCAACTTTCGAAAGATTCCTCTACTTTAAGCCTTGCTGAATAAATGGAAAGAACATTTAGTCCTTTAATGAGATAATGTACATTTCCTTCTCGGAATTCAGAATTCTCATATTCTAGCCCAGACTCTTACAGGGTCATAGACATGCAGTTTCATAAATCTGTTCACCTTTCTGAATTACTGAGAAAATTATAACTTCCTTTTTCTTCTGTTTCTTTTCTAAGCATATTTTCCCTAACAATTTGGGTTTCATGATCTCTCTAAATATTTCTTCTCTAGCATGTGGCTGCTTGTTGACCATGTCACTGATATTCTGGCTGGCTTAACTCAAACAGCGTTGCTTCTTTACTTCTCTTCTCCATTTTCCTCCTCTAGGCATCTGCCAAGCTTGATAGCTTGCCTGTCCTGAGGCTTTTCTTTTAAATTCTATTAATTTTTTTCATTGAATCTTCATTTGAGTCCATTCTTAAATTATTTTACAGTTGAAGTACCCTGATTTCCTCACTGGCACTAATAAAAGAGACAGATAAAAACTGTTCCTGTATTTACCTTGTCTATAACTGCCTGCCAAGACTGGCTGGAAAGGCAGTCCTCAGCTAAAGTATACAAGCATTCCCCCAAGCAGTCTAGTTAGTGAACAGATTATTTCTTGCATTACTTTGGGTTCTAAAATCTATAATTTTATCTCTGTAATTTCTAAAGCTGTGATAAAAAGGTAAAGACCTATAAAAATTACTTCACTATCTCAAGAAAGAATAAAGATGAGCATTGCTCTAAATATTTCAATGTATTTCCAGACATTTTAAGCAACAGTAATAAACACAAGTTGTCATAGCTGGAATATCATATAGTAGATGCTGTATTAAAGGGGAAAAAGAAGTCATGGGGATGAGACAAGGATATAAAATAGGCCACAGTGGTGGTATTGGGTGAAAAATAAGCATTCAAGAAATAGGAAATACTGGTATGTATGTATTAACCTTATCAGAAAGAATGATCAGAAATATTTAAATCAAAGAAAGAGGTAGAATTATTCAATATTTCTTCAATAAGAAAAATGGAAATGTTTGGTAAAATGTCCCCAAATTATAATATTAACAGGAAATAAACTGAAATTAGAGATGATCATGACAGTTGATTTTGACCAATAGTGTTTAGTTTCTTTTCAGACAACTACACATAATGTTTTCTAGAAATATAGACTAGAAGTAGAGAAATATATGTAGAAAATAGATCAGAATGATTCATGAGTGTAATATTAATTACATGGAAGACCTCCAGGATTTTCCAAACTTTCTTTGACATTGGAATCCATGATCTAGTAAAAGGATAGAAAACAAGAAGGAAAGGTTAAAGAAAGGCTAAGTGGTAGAAAGTAAAATGTAAGATAAAACCTAACTGACTAATACCCCACAGCAGATTCAATTCAGGATCTGATTAACATGCTGTGCTATTTTTGTCTCAAAGACTGCCCTCATGTACCATCAGTTTTGGGGAATTAATACTGAATAAAGTGGTTTTAGGATTAATCTCTATTTACTGTGTAAAACTGACTACCCAGAATAAGCTTCATCTAATACATTCTTTACATTCAAAGATTTAACGTAGAGGTTGAGAAAAAAATGATATGTTTCCAGGTTTACATTTAATAAATTTGTGAAAATGAGTTTATCCTATTTGATTACTGACAGCTTTTATTTGCATGCTTGACTTTTTCATTTATTTGGGTTTCATAGTGATGGTTTTTTGTTTGGGAAGTGTAGTTAGAGGAACAAGAGGGAGATAGAATTGAGAAGAAGGGTTTCCTGTTTTTAAGTGATCTTTTATTCCAAACTAAAGCTTGGGAGATTTTAATAAATTTAGTTTACATACTGCCTTAATTTGAGCTATTGAGAAATTAAAGAATGTGAGATATGAAGGCTAGGTAGACAGATAGATAGATATTAGAGGAACAGATATATGTATTATAGGTAATCAACATATAATTATAGATGATTACATGGATAGATAGATGGTAGGTAACTGATATGTAGATGATAGTGATTAGACAGATTTAGGAGTGTCTTTTGAAATATAAACATAATCTGTACTAACAACTTTTATGTAATCTTGAAAAAAAAGTTACTGTTTATACTGTAAACAATTTCATAAAGCCTTGTGACTTGGGCCTATGACTTTTATTATTAAGTAGTCTGTTTGTAATTGTGAGATATTCTATTCTTCGCAATCAACTGACAAGATTTTCTGATAATATAGACATCTTATTACTAGTTCATCATTACACAAACTTTTATAATCTTTAGTTATTTCATGTCTTCTTCCTCTAGTTTCCTTTTAATAAATCATTACAGATTCACTGGCTTTTAAAATACAACTCAAAGGAATAAGAAGATTTTTCTAATTATCTCTGGAGTGCAAGTTATGCATCCTGATTGTTTATATTTATCTCAATATGAGCCAAGTGCTTTGTTATCTTCTGTTTGTCAATAAGTAATTCAACAAGGTCTTCCTCACTTCCAAGTTATCCACTGTTCTTGCATTTTTCATGTTAATGACAGATATTTTAAATGAGTTGAGGATTTAAACCTTTTTCTGAGTCATTAATTTCACACATCGCATGATTTATTAAGTACTCTATATTCCTTGGTAATAATACTGATTCTACAAGTTAGGATAAAACCGGTCTTGCTAGTCTTTGCCCTGTAAACTTAACCAATGCTATATTTTACTTTGATTTTTTTTCTTTATGTGAGACTGTTGTAATTCATTTCTTTAATAATACTCAAGCTGTTTGAAAGTTAAGCATATTTTTAGTGCATACATTTTTAATTTAAATGAACTTTTTAGTTTAGAGTAGTTGAAGTTTTTTTTAACCAAAACACATAAATCTTTAAGTTTGGATATTGAAAGATATTTCATCACCTTCTGATTTACTTATTTTAAAAATTCTTTTCTTTCACATCTAAAGAATAGAAAACTGTAACTTGTAAAATATAATGATGACTCACATTTAATGTATTAATTTATTAAATATTTAATATGCTCAGATACACTTCACTTCTACAATCACACAGGATATTATTAATCATTTTTCTAAAAGCAGAAACTGAGACAGATTTGAAGTGTCACATGCACATGGAAAAAATTGCACTACATGTACTTTATTAAACAAAATATACTAAGGAATCCAGATATATAAAATGCATTTGAAATAACTATTTTATGAAAACACAGTATGTATACTGAAAAGTTTTCTGCTGAATTGTTATGGATATGATTGAAAAAAGTTCCTTATTTTTCATAAGATTATGAAGTATAACCAAAACTCCCCTGCTCTTTTCTTTAATTATAATAAATAATGGTTTGCCAGGTTTGACTTGGTAACAAAAATATTGATTTTAGAACTTAAGCATCTTTAGTAGAAAATATTTTAAATATTTATCATTATAAGTGTAGGTGATATCGATGCAAAAGCAATTATCATAGACAAACATTGTACAGTTACATGAAATCTAGCTACATCCAGAGTAAGGAAAGGTAGGAAGCTTATATTTCTAGATCTTCATGTTGTAAGAAAGGCTTTTGACTTCAAAGAGCAAAAGGTGAAGTTTGCCATCCAGATTTATGGTAATAACTATTTACCATTTCAAGAGGTAAGTAACTGAAGAGAAGATGCCTGTACATATGAAATTATCAGAGTTCCCTTTGTCTAAGATATCAGCATTGCACAAATCAGAGATGGCGAATGGACAGAAAAACTGTAAAGGAAACATTTTAAAACATCAGGTTAAGAATAAAAGTATCAAAGCAGTTATTCCAAACATGTTGCAGTTATTTCATCTTAGGTCATTCTCTTGGAGGCAAGAGACTGGCTTAGAACATCTTGGGGATGTTCTATCCTCTTATGATGTAGCCCTGAAAAAATTCACATACTGTTGCATCTAACCCAGGTACCAGAGCATGGATGATTCTAGGAGATTTTTAAATGGATTTCTGGCCAGAAAATCCGAAGCACAGGAACCCAAAGTAATATTAATCGTGCCTTAACTGTTAACACAAAAACAACTCTCACCTCAAGGAGATAAGAAACAATTTATTCTGGATTCAAATATAAGTGTCCATAGGCCATGAACACACATTAAGATTACCTCAAATTCCATGTTCTATCATGGAAGCAGTTTCATGACATTTTTACCGTAACAGAACAAATAAAAGACATAAATTAAGACACTTTTCAAATACATTGCTGGAAACATTAAGTAGGTTGTTAGAGCAAAAGAGAAATCTCAGTTATACGTCTCTGCTATTATCTAATGACATTCAGCATTTTGATTGGTGGATGTTAGTGGTTTGCTAAGGTAATACATTCCAAAATGTTTTTATCTGTTAGTCACAGGATGTTAAGTCAGAAACAAGGTAGGCAAGGAGTGGCTATTTAGAGGACTGAAGATGGCCCAAGATAAATGGTAATTAGGTTCTGAACATGCACCATTCAACACTTTCCACAGTCACTGACGTTCTAATCAGTTGATCAGCCTTTCTATAATGTTCAGTTTTAAGATGCATTTTTACTGTGAACTTTCATTCACAGAGAAAATTAATCCAGAAAAATGGAAAACCAGTATCTTTAATTTTTTACACTTATATAATACATTTTGAGCATAATTAAAACACTTAATCTCTCTGTAACCCTCTTAGAGCATCCCCTGCAAGCTTCTGTGTAATATATCATAAATATTAAGTCTTATTCAGTCAAATGTGTGTTCTGCAGTGTCCTTGGGTGTAGAGCAATCCACTTCAGTCTTCTCAACCTATCTAGCATCACAGCCTTAAAATGATTCTTCATCTCCCAGGAGTTATGACTTGCCAATTGTTCCTCAGCAAAGGGAAAGACAAAGTTTTGAAAAAAAATAAGATTAGGAAAATGGACATACTATTTATCTTTGTATACTTTCTAAAATATTGACACTAATCTTATCTTAATTCTCTGAAGACATGAGTTGTTTCCGTTTTCATGAATTTAGTTAGAAGCCTGGAAATACTCTATAGAAAACTGAATTTCCAGAAATTGTAAGAAATGTGTAGTAGTGGCACTTTTATCTTGAGAGCAATCATTGGCTACCTAATTGGATTTAAACTCCATTCAAAGAGAGAAAACTTGTTTGTGGTACTGTAAACATAGCCAAATACACATGGCTGAAGAGGTCATAGATCTTAGGGAAATCCTCAAGCCTATCACATCCCTAGGCTAATGTAACTTCTTACTAAGTACAAAGATACTATATGTATACTTATATTTGCAATCAAATATCCTAGTCATCATTCATCAAAGAAACTTCTTTGGTACCATATAGAGATTACTACAGAGTATAACAACTGATCATACACACATTGTCCAAGCCTAAGAGGCATCTATAATGCAGGCTCTACATCTAAGGCTCACACAACATAGAACAAAGGGTTAAGAGAACACTAAAACATCTCTCAGCTCTCATTGATGAAGCCCCCTCATGCAACAAAGAGGACAGTACCACAAAGGGTTACAATTGGCAAAGCATGGAGATTTGGAGTCTGCAGTGTGTAGAACCCTTAACATGATTACTATATTAAGCTTCACTCACCCTGGACTCTGGGACCACTGAGAAGGAGTGGGCAGAAAGATTGTAAGACCCAGAGAGGAGGTTCATGACCATGTGGAAATGTGACAGGCTCCTGGGATCCTGCCAATATGAACACACAGCAATGATGTAAACTGGTCAAGACCATGCAAACTCAAGCAGAAAAGAAACTCAACATGGAACTCGGGAAATAGGCAACAGACCCCAATTTCTGCTGAAGAACTATTGGTAGCTGAATATTATTGTGTAAGGAAGAGAAAATCTGCTTAAGATGAAGACTTTGGATAGGATGACTAGACCTCAGTAAATTAAATTGCACTGAGGATTGCCCTGGAACCCTAACTTGACACAGTAGGCCTTAACACTAGGAAAGTGTATGAATTCCAGTGGTGGTAGTGAGGGAGCTGTGGGAGGATGTCAATGAAGAAGGGGTCTAAATGATTAAGATTGATTGAGATAGTCCGTATGAAATACACAAAAATTCAATTTTTAACTGCTTTAAACATTGTAATTATAATTAATTTAAGATTTTGATCTTATTTTAAATTAGTATTTTAACAGTATTTACTTTTTATTGTTTGAGAAATTTATACATACATACAATGCATTTTAATCAAATCCACCCCCATTTGCTCTCCTCCCACATACCTCTAATAGACTACCCACCACTAATCTTTCCCAGTGTCATGTACTCTGAGTGATTCCACTTGGTGATACCTACATTTACACTAGTTTAGGGAAATTTATGGTAGAATGGGTAACCTCTCAGATGCCACATTTCTGACAAAATCTGTCTCTCTCTTCACCAACAAACATCAGTTTTCAATAGTTCCAAAGCTAGTGAAAGAACTTCATGATCATATTCTCCCATGGAATTTTGTCTAGCTTCAACTTGTAAAGATCTTGGGCTTCATCACATGTCTGCCCTAGGCCTAATGCAAAAGGTATAGAGCAAGTAGCATGACCACAATACCCTGAAGGGACGTAAGAGTCTGACCTGCTGTGCCTGAAGGTATGGCCTAGGTCCTAGGGAGCTGCTGCATGCACAGAATAAAGTTTCATTTCCTTGTTCCTCAGTGCTTGCTTAATATGTAAAATCACCTGACCCCTATAGGTCACATCAGCCCTAGAACCTTCCTGCCTTTACTTAAAAAATCCTGTCTTGAACTTTCCTGCCTTTAGTAACTGGCAGACAGGCCTCAGTATAAAACCCCCTGCCTTAATTTCAATAAACAAGCTGTCCATTGACAGTCTCCCAGGTTTTCTCTCCCGTCATATTTGCCACCACCTGAGAACCCGGTCCGTGCTGGCCTTCTCCCCAATAAGATAAATCAAAAACTGAATGGAAAGCCTCACCAAGAGAATTTAGCAAGCGAAAATGAGACTATCAGGACATGAGAGGAAATAGAACACTGAGTCAAATAATGATAAATCTAATAAAAAATACAAGTGAAAGGAACATTCAGGAATTATGGAACACTATACAAAGGCCAAACATATAAATAAGGAGCTGAAGAAGAAGAAACCCAAGTAAAGGGTTCGGAAATATTTTCAACTAAATACCAAAAAGAAAATGTCCAAATATCCATGCAAAAACATGTGTATCAAGGTTCATTAATCATACAGAACACCAAAGAACACAAGCAGGAAGAACACAGGCAGAAAATAAACTCCACACATCATAGAATAGTCAAAACACTAAATGTACAGAAGAAAGTATATTGCAGGATACAAGAAAGAACAAAAAAGTTCATATCCAGGTAGGGCGATAGAATAAGAGCTGATCATTCAATGACAACTTTGAAAGAGAGAATGAATTGTTTAGAATGATATTCTCCAACTCACAGGAGAAGGTAGAGAGAGGGGCGTAGAGCTCCAACTCACATCACTGATATCATTTTAATGTGCACATATGGACCACAGATTCAATTTACCTCCTCCCAAAAAGCTTATAGGGTGAATATCTTTCTATTCTAGAAATAGGTTATTCTTCAGTATGTTTGATGAATGGTGTCTGACAGATGGAGAAGATTCTCCGTTCACCCAGGAGCTGAAGTAATCCTAGTTTCTCAAAATGCAGTAAACAAATAGAAAAAAAAAAAACTACTTGCAAAATGGAGTCTCCTAGGATAATGCACAGGCTGAAAACTCACTTCTATACAATGCACAGTAATTTAGAGTAGGACATAGCAAGATCTCAACAGCAATAATCATGGTGAAAATAGAGATGGCTTTGTAACTTTCTGAAAACTTAATTATCAGATCTCTTTAAAATAGATAAAGCTGGTATTATTTTCTCAAGTCATTAATGGAGTAGTTCGTGTGGATTTTAAGATACTTCTATTACATGCCTGTTATCTAACTGAAACATGCCTTGAATCTCTACATGAGAGCCCGTTAATGTTCATGTTCAATATTCTCATCTTTTAGGTACTTATGTATATCTCTGATTTTAAATTGAGAAGTTTTATATTTCAAAACAAAATGCAACTATAAAATTTAACTTTAAATCATGGGAAAGAATGGTAATGAAAAGTGAAAAATCTATGGGTATGTTTGTTGTGATATTAATACCAAGGGTCTCCAAACTCACACAATTATGAACAGTGCTATTTTTTAGAAAGAAAATATAGTTTGTGGAAGATAACTTATTCATAGATGTACTGAAGTTTCAAAATACTCTGAATGACAATAGTGAAAATTTGAAAGCAAATTTCCCAGTCTTGATTTATTAAAGTAGGCAACTGCAGAAAACACCTAATCTCTTTTTTTAAACAGGAAGTTTGGCAGGAGTTTCCTTACCAGCAACAAATTTGTCTCCTGGCAGTCCTGATTTGTAGCAGCTGCTACAAATCAGTAATAATTTGGGATCATTCCACTGTACAGGTGTGTAAAGCCTGGAATTTAAGAGCTTTGCAAACTTTGCAACGCATTTAATAATAATGAACAACTTGAACAACCGTTGTGTTGTTGTTTTATGTAGGATTTATTGTTATTTCCAAATCCAGAAGTCACCTTTTTGATAGAATCAAAATGATTGGTTAAAAAAAAAAAAGACTGTAGATTATAAATAGTGGTCTCATTTCCCCCTGGGGTGGAAAAAGAAGTGAGAATTAAGATCTAATTCTGTACACCAAACTTTCATAAATCTTTAAAAACTTTGGGAAATTGAGTAAAGTCCCTTGTGCTCACAGCTAACACCCTGCATATGCCCTTCCTTTGGGGTTGCTGGATTTTGCACTGTTTCTCACCATTGCATCATTATAAAGACTAGAGACGGTGAACTTTTTCCTTTACATTAATGTGCTTCCTTGGGAATATATAGATTAAATGGCCACCCTGTTTTAGCATATTAATACTGTAGACGATAAGCTTAATATTAGATTTTCACTCATGTGCCATTGGTCCACTTGCCTCTGATATTATACATAATTTCAAAGAATTTCATAGTTATACATAACATATTCTCTTAATCAGCTGGTATGTTGTTATAGTTATGACATCTGCCTTTGAAAATTCATAGCACTAGAAATAATATGTTACCAACAGCCCAACCATTTTCTAGGTAATACTGTCTGAAGGAGTCACTCAGAAATTTATTTATTCATCAATTAATTTCTTTACCCTTTTGAAATTTGAGTGAACGCTCCATATATTTGCTATTGCAAAATAAAACACAGACAATAATGAAACTTTTAGTTTTCTCTATTAATTTTTTTTATTTCTTTGTGTGTGAGCATGTGTTTGTGTAACTGTGTATGATGGTTTTCATGTACTATGTGTGCATGCATGTGAAATCCAGAGGATATACTTGGGAAACCTTAGATTTATTGTTCAGACACTATCACTTTTTTATTTGGGGATGGAGAACATTTCTTTCTAAAAATGAGCATTAATTTGTTACATCACTGGAAAAACATTTTTCTGGGTATATTTTGCATTGTTCAAGCATTGCAAAAGCAATTAGAATGTAAAAACTAACATTTATTAAATATTTATTATATTTTTACAATTTAATAAACATGATTTTATTTAATGAATAAAAAAATACACCTTGTTTGCTCCTAAGCTAAGAATCGAATCTATGCTATCTAAGATGAGGACTTTTAAGCCTCTATATTTCATGTTACTTTGTACGAGTTAACTTTTTTAATATATATGAACATTACATTTTATATCACTATCTGATGTAATTAAATATATTCCTAAATTATGTGGATATGTAGCATTAAATTAATAGTGTTGTGAAGATAGTCTAAATATAATCAACAGTGTAATATACAATTATTTGAATGTATACACATATTCATTATTTCTATAAAACTGAGTAATTTAACCATCACAGAGCAAAGATTTTATTTCCAATATTTCTAAAATGTTAAATGTAAACAAGTTGAAACAATACTAATTCTTTGAAGATCTGCTAATGATGTTTATATTGAGAAGACCTGGACAGCTCAGAGTTTGGTCTAGATTTGTGATGCAGCCAGCAATAGCTGCTCAGAGAAAATGCAATTAACTACTTGGCCACATACAGGCAGCAGGTGATATTTATGACCATTTTATATCTTGATATGGTCCTGCTGTGAATTGTTCCCCATGTGTTGTTTATGTTATGTACCCCCTTATAGCCATCAAAACTTTTCTCACATTTTGACTCTACAATGCTCTCTTGTTGTTATTGGCAAAAACAGAGGACAGCCTCAATTTCTGGATGATCCAATCTAGTGGATTTCACAGTCAAACACAATGTATATTGAAAATAAAAATCCAAAGCTGATGCAAGGACTCATATTTCAACTAATACATTTTTATTAAATGACAGTAAAAAGCTTTGAATAAATTTTACGTGTACATAAATACAATCACAAAACAATCAATTATGAGAAATTCATGTATTTAATCCTTTATTGTAAATTTAGAGACCCAATTTTAAATAAGTATTAATTACATTTGAAACTGATTTTTCCATTTAGAATATGAAGTTGAATTAAATTAATGCATTTCAGCCAAAAATGTTTCTCTAAAAAGAAATTCTAATTATTTACTCACTATCTTAAAGTTATTTTTAAAAAATAACAGTATATTTATTTACAATATAAATTTATTGAATTTCTATGCATTTCATACAGCTTAATCATTCTTGGACCCTATGTGCTCTCTGCTACCCCTATAGCCCCACATCAGATTTCATGCATTCTGTCATTACTATACAGAAGTCAAGCTTCTGTACCCAGATGTCCCTTGGGTTTTTTAACTTTTATTGAATTTTTGTGATTTTCATACAATATATTTTTAGTTCATCATATTTAGTTCCTCTTCCTTTCTGCACCTCTCTTTACTGACCCCCACTCAATTTAATGCATTATGATATATGTGTGTCTCTGTGTGTGTATGTAAATGTAGAATAAGTATGATAGAGTCTGATTTGTGTTCCCAAATATCCTTCATTATAAGTCTGTCTCCTGGATCCTGGTTAACCTATCAAAAGTCACAACCTGAAAAAATCTAACTCCCTCTCACAGCTCCATCAGTTGCTAACAGTTCCTCAGGTGGGTTGGAGTTTCTTACCCACTTTCCCACATCTATGCTAAATTTTGTCTGGTTTGAGCTTTCATGGGTCTTGTACATGTTGTCACATTTGCTGTGACTTCATATGAGTAACTGACCTTCTGAAAATTACTTAATTCCTTGTGATCATCCAACATCTCTTCTTCTAAAATCTTTATGTCTTTGTCTTTCACAGTGATTCCCGAGCCTTGGGAGCCAGAAGTTTGATACAAGTGTCACTTCAGGTATAAGCACTTTGCAGGCTCTTGTTCTCTGTATAAAAGTATTTTTTTAATGGAATAAAACCAAATTACAAGGCAGAAAACTAAAGATTAAATATCAGCTCCTAAATTGCAGTGATTGGGTGATCTTAAGCCACAAAAATTATACATATCTGCATTCTGGGAATCTGAGGATCATCAAATGTGATGCTCTATTTGAAAAACCGTTTCACAGAAACCTGACTTGTCAAAACATCCATAAAATTTGAAAACATTATAGCAGATTTCCAACTCATTACATGAGGTTATATCAAGCAAACAGTGTTTTCATTAGAATTAAATAAACAAAAAGGCAATTCTGATGATCTTTGAAACATTCTTCTTTACCATAAATCAGGTTGGTTAGTAGAGTATCATTAGAATTTAGCCAATAGAGCCCAGATTGTTTCTGAGTACCAAAATATATATTCATCAAAATAATTCCGCGGGACAGCGTAAATGGCTTTTTTGGTTAAGAGCAATGGTTGACCTTGCAGAGGACTGGTGTTCCATTCTCAGCACCTACATGGCGGCAAACAACTGTCTCTAATTCTAGTTCCAGGAGATCCTACACCCTCTTCTGAACTCCCTGGGAAATGCATGACTTTAGAAATGCACTAACATACATAAAGGCAATATACTCATAAAAGTAAAATAAAATATATGGAAAGGACTCTGAGAAAGCAAATTACCTACCTCCAACACTGCTATTTGTTTAAGCTTAAATGAGCTTCTTGTATTGTGAATGTATAGTTTATATCAAGTTTAGAATCTAGTCACAATAGTTTCTTCAAAATATTTCATGTTCTTTTTCGCTTTGAAAAATTTAACTTAATTTTTTATTAAAACCTCTAAAATCATTATAGTGCTCATTTAAATCATTATTATTCTCTTTTTATTGACCATATTTTAGTATGATTATATAGCTAAAACTTGAAATTCAGATATTTTCTTTACCATATATAATATATAGAGAATTGCACCTTCTTTTTCTTAATGCCACACATTTGATTTTCATCCCTATAATTGGTCTGGTTCTTTAAAAATAATTATTTAGAAATAATTTATTTTCAACTCATAAGAAGATAAAAACTACTTCAACATCCTTATAAATTATAGTATCTTGATTGTTTTCATGAATCTGCTTAACATATATTTGATTTCATGTATGTTGTTGTGAATTTTTAATTAATTGTGTAAAGATGCAGCATATAATTTTAGGAATGAGATTGTGCTTATCAGTTCTGAAAACACAAATAAGGAATATTGTAGATTCACCTCAATACGGATTTTGTAAAATATATTCTAGTTACTTAGGAATACTTGATAACACACTATATATAATATTTATGGTTAAGATGAAGAATACTTGATAAAAATTATATATAATATTTATGGCTAAGATGATTTTGACCCATAGCTGTTATGACACAGTAACTTCAGGTTTAATAATACTGAATTAAGATCCTAAAAGAGATCTTCAAATACTTGATCTGAGTAGTTTCTGAAGTTTGACGGGAAAAAAAAAAAAAACTATTGAAGGCTGCTGACATCTTTACACTAAGAAATAATATTCTAGAAATCTGTTTAAATGGAAATAAATGAGATGATGTAGGCTGACAACAATAGATGAAATGAATCTTTAAAGAGGGATTCAGGACTCCCAGAAGAACCCCACTTATTGTGAAAATTATTCTGTTTGTTAAGACTGAAATAGTTTAACTGAAATCCAGATGGAAGGACTGAATTTATAAGAAATTCACGTCAGTAAGAGTTCATTTCCTTTGGTTTGGGCATAAGTAATTCTTGTGTGTCAGTACTTATTGCTATGATAAAATACTCAACATGGGAGAAATAGTTTATTTTGGCTAAAAACATCATCAATCACACCAAGGAAGTTAAAGCAAATAAACACAGTGTGTGCACAGTCTAGAAGCACAGGGCACTTAATGCACGCTTCCTGTTAAGTAATTCATTTTCTCCATTTATAGAACCCAGGACACAGGGAATGGTTTCACCTATAGTGATCATGCTTTGTACTTCACAGGACAGTTCCTCATAGGTCTATCCAGTGGGCAATTGTCCTATGCAATTCTAGACTTTGTCAAGTGGACCGCTAAGACTAACTATTATACTTCCACCCCTTGCCATCTTCATAAACAAATACACCAATTTTAACACCAGATCTGCCATTTTCCGTATAGACTCATGACAATATAATAATGTGGAATTCATCCAGTTCAGTGTGAAATATCCCTATAGTTTAACAAGTATAGCACATTAAAAATTGAGTGTTTTACCTCTGAACATCTATACAATTGAAAGCCAGTTATGGACCCAGTAGTCGGACACAGTGGTGTATGCCTTTAATCTGGCACTCTGGGAGACAGAGTCAGGCAGATGTCTGTGAGATCAATGTCTGGCCTTCATAGTGAGTTCCAGGCCAGCTGGGAATCAAAAGAATGCCTCCTTCATTAAAAAAAATAATCTACCTATTTCCAATATATAATGGAAAAGATTATAAACATTATTATTCTAAAGAGAAGACATAAGCAAGAATCATCAGACCAAAACCAAGACCCAAATCCAGCAAGACAAATATCAAATTGTGTGACTCCATGTGTAATATCTGGAGCTGTAAATGTAAAAAATTGGCTTCAAAAAGTGCTTGGGTGGGCACATTCCTTCAACTCTGATATCTGCAGGATAAATTTATGTGTATATCTCCTGGGCTGGTTCTGTTCCGTGCCTGTAGTTCTTCCTGAGTTCTGATCGTTCCCTGACCTAGGCACCTTCAATATCCTGGGGTTTTCACTTCAGCTTTGCAGTTACCATCACATTTTCACAGAATGACATCTCAGTGCCATTTTGTGGAGACTATTACCCTTTCATACGTTGCCTGGCCTCAACTTCTCTCTAAATCTTTCAGCAAATCTCTATGACTCTCTTATGCCTGTTTTTTACATTCCTTCAAAACCATCACCATGTGTGTAAAAATGTCAAGTTTCTACTCTCAGCTTGGGGGTGGAGCCCCAAAATGCTAAGGTTTTATCCCCAGGATACCATTCCTATTTCCCAGTGTACTGCTGTGAGCCTTGCTTCTGTGGTTCTGATTTCTTTAATAGTTATATCTGCTTTCTCTGCCCCGGACACTCCACTGTCCTGGAATCTTCTCTACCAAACAAATGAATCCATTACTTTTAAATTGGACTCAACTTCTTGGGGCACAGAGTAAAGCCAAAATCTTGATGAAAATGTCATGGAATGTCCCCTAATGCAGAACCCAAGAGAGAATTTTGCCTTCTGAAGGCCCTGAGTCAGGATACCCTTTCTTTGCTTCCTTCAGCATTCATGTATTTCAAGCTCTCTTGGGAATGGCCCGTTAAACATGCCTTCCAACATTTTAGGAGCTTTGTAATCCAATGTTCAAAACTCTTTGACATTCCACCCACAAACAGCTCAAATAGCCTAAGAACCACACTCAGGTTTATTAAACCAATACTCCCGTTATTAACACTTTTGTCTGAATCAGTAGTTTTGTTTCAGTGATATAGTACCATCTAAATACCATCTATAACCCAAGTTCCAGAAGAACCTGGCAACCTATTCTGACCTCCACCAGGCATTTTATGGCAAGGGTACACTTATACACATTTAGGGACTATTCTCATACTCATAAAATAAAATAATATTATTTAATTAAAATAACTATCATTTTAAAAGAGAAAAAGAAGCATAAGGGAGAACAGGCTTTACTAAATTAAATTTTATCACTATTAGTGATATGAAATGAGGGCATATCGTTTCAGAATTTTCAATTTTTATATCAATTTATTGAAAATTATTTATAAAACTTCACTTTGATCATTAAGTAATTTCCTTATCTATTAAAAATGGAAAACTGGAGGCTGGAGTGGTGGTTCAACATTTAAGAGCACTGCCTGCTCGTGCAGAGGACTCAGGTTTGATTCCTGGCGTCCACATGGAGGCCAACAGCTGTCCATAACTCCTGTTATAGGGGACACCAATGCCTTCTTCTGACTTCTGTGAGCATTGCACAATATGTATGTACTTATACACATGCAGGTAATATACTTATATACTAAAATAATAATGATAAAAAGTTTAAAAAATAGAAAACTTTATTATCAATCAAATTCAAAAATGAACAAATACATTTAGAAATGCGGACAATGTTGTTCCCAATTCCAGATTGGTTATTGAAGGATTAATGTAAGGCCCATGATTTCCTTGCATGCTGCAACAAAAGCAGGGCTCCTTGCAAAGGGACAACTACCTCCATTCAGTTGTATTTCAAAGTCTATTTCACTCATGGAAATCTAGGACAGAAGCTGATGAGAAAAGGTGAAGGCAGCCAAAGGCTAGGCCAGAGAAATGATGGTTAGAATGAATCTATTATATAAATCCTCTGGGTGACAACACTGGCGATCTCATGGGTTGTGGATCCTGCATATAGAACATCACCATATCAGACAGCCAGAGAAAGAAAAAAGGTATTAGTGAAAGATGATAGTCATGAGACTCCTTCCCCACTAGCTCAGGAGTCTCACTTGAAGCTTCTAATCCTCTTTTGAGTGTCCTCGGAGTTCTGGAAGTTGGTAAATCTGATGAAGGAGCAGTAGATTGTGACCCTACCATATCACTCCATTTAAGAATGAAACCCTCATGCTGAAGTTCATTCCCAGTAGAGACATGTAACTTGGCATGTGGCTGTCCACTACCAGACTATAATTGCTCAATGAGCAGTTTATACTGCAGAATTTTGTTTAGCCTCTCTGGGTCTAGCATGTTAGTCTTGGACAAAGCAAATTCAATATTCTTACTTTAAATTAATATTAAATATAGGTAAGTAACTATAACATGGCTAAATTCAAATACCTTTCACATGGCAGAACTCACAGATAATCAGTAATCCCAAATTCAATTATTCTTTTTCCATATAAAATATATCCACTATATAGAATAATTTGTTGTTTATTTGTTTTTTGAGGCAGTATGTAGCTCTGATCAGCCTGGAACTCCCTAGTAATGCAGGGTTGCCTTCAACTCAGAGATCCACTTGACTTTGCCTCCCCATTTCTGGGATTAAAGGTGTATATCATCCCCAAAATGCCAGGGATTTTTCAGAGCAGATGTAAAAAGATTCTAAGAGCCAGAAGTGATGAATGAGTACAAATAAATCATATTTTCCAGACAGTAGGGCAGTTTCCTATATGAACTAACAGTAATTTTGACAGCAGTGCATAAGAAGGGCTCAAGCTTAAGCTGAACACAATTCTAGTATAGAAGCAGAGGTGAATACAATGTCCCACCCATACCTGAGAAACTATTGACATCTGCAGCTTCTAGTAGAGTCAGTCTTATAGGTTAATATTGACACATTCAAGAGTATTAGGACAACACAAGTTGGACTTGATAGGGAACAAAAAAAAAAACAACTAACTTCAGTTGGTAGGGAGGTGAAGATGGATGCAGGAGAAATATGAGGAGATGGAATATGATAAAAATATATTCATGAAATTCTGAAAGAATTAACAAGAATATGTGTAAAATAGATAAAATAGTGTTCCAGTCTGCTTCTCCATTGCTGTAATAAAACACACTGTCCAGTACAAACCTGGGGAAGAAATAGCTTATTCAGCTTTTATTTTCTGTCATCCATCACTACGGAAGCCAAGGTAGGAACTCAGCAGGAGCCTGGAGACAAGAGCTGAAGCATGGACCATGGAGGAATGCTGTTTACTGGCTTGCTTCCAGGGTCCATGCTCAGTCTGCTTTCTTATACAATAGACATCAACCTGCCCAGGGTTGGCACCACCCACAGTGGGCTGGGCAATCCCACCATACTCAACCATGAAGAAAATACCCCACAGACATGGCCAAAGGTCAGTTCAATGGAGAAAATTTCCCAATTGAGGCTCCCTAAACACAGGTGTGTCAAGTTGACACTAAAGCTGCTATCCAGCACAAATAGTATAAAGATAATTTCATAAGTTGAATATTATAAAGAAATGTTGACTGCTAATTTAAAGTCATAAATAGGTAGTATCTCTATTCCCACATTAAAACAAAGAAATACACTGCTAATTACTCAGACATTAAGTCTTTTGCAATGTTGTAAACCTTCAATATTCTGCTCTATGTTTTGGCTTTATAAGTCACAGATAAATATCACTTTATAAACATACACTGTTGTATAAAGAGACAAATAAAACATAATAATATTCATTTCAATGTCATTCTATAAATTTTGGTAATGGAAAAATTTGATGTTTTTAGTAAAAATAAATATATATTAAGTTCAGTCTGCTTAAGATCTTCTTGGGTGTCTGTTTTCTGATAAATTGCACAGTTCTTAGGATGATTGTCAGGACACCATTTCAATGCAATGAATCTTAATGACTATACCATTGATTAATTGCTTGCCTAATTGTGAAAACTGAATTAAATAAATTAGGAGCAAGAAAAATCAATTTGTCAGCATCAAAGCCCAATTAAGTTATAAAGTTGACAAATACAGCTTCCAAGTTCAGAAAAAGAATCTCAGAACGTCTCTTGGTAAGCTTCAACTTTTATTTAATTAGGAAGCAAGTTAAATTTTCTTCAGTAAGTAGCAGTTACCATAAAAATATTCTGCTTGATTTTTCCTTTTTAGCCTCAAAATCAATCTCTCAAGTGGTTTCTCAGATATAATCTTTTTAAAGTGCTTTTCCATTCCTATTCAGTTTTACTGTTCTCCTTTTCCTGTCCCTTAATCTGACTATAACATTTCTACCCATCATGCACACTAAGGCTAATTAGCCATTCACATTCTGAGCAGCTCTCTTCGGCCTTTCATTATATGTTCTGCAGCAAAGTCTTCTCTCTCTAACCAGGAGAGCTAAATTTCCTCCTTGATCAAATACCACAGTTATACTGTTGATGCTCTTTACACAATGACATCACTCAACTATCATAAGTAACATGTTCATAAAGATTCTCTTTACTCACCTCAATGACTATTCAAAATGACTTTATAGCAACTAATCATTTTGTGTACGCTATGGGAAATCAAAATCCAGGACTTCACTCTTGCTATGAAATTGTACTTCCACTGAGCTAGAATCTACAATCTTATTACAGCTAACTTTTAAATACATTTGCACTATTCCAGATATTTTCCAGGAACTTTATATGTTATCTCTTTGAAAAAGCTTTATAAAATGGATGCACTTTTATTTTCATAATTGCATTATGGGAATCATAAAATGTGAAAAGCTTATGTTTTACATCTTTATTGGATTAAATCAGGATTAGAATTCTACCAGCAGAGCCATGAATGACTGTGATAGGCCTTAGGCTTTTTGTTTTTATAGGTCCTTGTTTTGTAAAAGAATTCCAAGTTTTCTAAGCCACATTATGATGATGCATATTAAAGAAACTGCCTAACACTAAACATTTTTAAGCCCATGTTTGGTACTGAACTGTGTAACACTTGTTCCTTCAGATGTCTTTCAGAACTGGGTTCCCCTGAAAGGGCCAAGCTCTTCTTTATTGAAATAATATCTCCAGTATGAAATAAGATGTGAAAATCAGGAAAGATCCTTAACGTACCAGAAAATCTTTGCCTTTCATCCCTGGACCCAGAATATCACAGAACAGCAGACAGAGTTCTCTTTTCATTTGCAATGAGGAAAAAGCTTTTCAGCACTTTGGTATGCAGAGTATTCAGACACACTTTCATATAATCTTTTGGGTGGAGGGCAAAGTGGGATCTTGAGCATTCTCAGTGGCCTTGTTTAATTATATACAGTAACTTTTTGCTTTCAGTATAGGTAAATGTTTTATTCCACTCTATGTCCACATTTGAAATCATTACTATTTTTTATATAAAAAAGTTTTCTTTTTGTAAATGTTTGTATCTAAACTTTAAAGAAATTATAATAATTTTGGTGACCTGTAAAACTTGTATGCACTATGAAGCCTGTGTTGTTTTGCCTACTATAGCACCTGGTTCTGCTTTTCTGGTTGATGTCTGTCTAGACTCTAAATTTATGTGTAATCCAATTCCTAAGTCCTTTGGAACAGAAAAATTGTTCCTATTTGAAAACTTGTGTGTAGTTGTATGTGTGTGTGTATAATGCTATATTTGTTTCCATAGTAACCTGTACATAACATCTTAATAAAGACTCCTTAAAGAAAAAAGTTGATTTACTACATTTATTGTTATAAAGCTTGAAAGTTACATATCATGTACATTGTATTTTAATAAATTTATTTTCTGTATTATCAACAAAGTAGCAAATACCAAGATTTATAAAGTACTATCAATAAATTTAATGCTATATAGTTTAGCAAATATAACTCAAATATTTCATATATTTTTAAGTAAATGTTCATGAAGGAAATATCCAGAAGTGATTTTGTTATTGTCTTCAGTTTATACCTTTTCTTTATTCTATTTTACTACTGTTTATAAATTATACTAATTTTGACTTTCAGGAATTCACAAATTTCTACTACTCTACATGTATTTATTTCAAAGGACTTTTGCTTTAAATTTTAAATTATTGTGTTTTTGAAGTGTGGTGTATGATTTACAGACTTTAGGAAAACAGCACTAACTTTGCATGTAGTGTCATAATCATAATCACATATTGTTAAATTGTATTTTCCTGAGTTCTTTTGAATTTTAAATTTAAAACATTCTTGATTTCACAAAGCAGTGTACCAAAGTCCCATTCCTTTAATTTCTAAAGCCTGTGTACATTTGCTACTAAAAATACAACTGTGTGTGTTGTATCTTATGGGGTTACTCCTGTGTGAAAATTCACTCTCTGTGCATTCAAATGTGGAGGCCACAGGTTGACCTGTTAGTTTTCCTCTGTCATTTGTCACATTATTTTTGGGACAAGATCTATCACTGAACTTGGAGCTTACTGTTTTGGATATAGTGATTGGCCAGAAAGACGTCAGGATTCCTTGGTCTCTGCACCCCAGGTGCTGGGGTGACAGTTCACATATCTACGACCACTTATTTAACAGAACTTGTGAATCTGAAATGAGGTCGTCATGCTTGTGAAGCAAGAATTTACCCACTGAACCATCTTATCATCCCAACGTACAACTCTCTGTCTCTCTGTTTCTCTCTCTCTCTCTCTCTCTCTCTATATATATATACTCTCTCTCTCTCTCTCTCTCTATATATATATATATATATGTATATATGTTAGAATTCACTAGATGAACAAAAATGGTATAATGAATACATATTAAAAGATAATTTATTAGAGTGGATTACAAGAAGTGCCTGTTTAGTTAAATAATGACTTTCTCACACTGGAGACACTGAGACCCTTGTAGTTGCCTAGACCACTAGGTTGGGTGCCGTGGAAGTCACAAATTAGCACTGAAGGCACGGAAGATTGTTAAATAACTGGTAGTTTTCAATTCATATGAGAAGTCACAAACATTTGAGCTTTTATATTAGTGAAGGAATGCTGTGGCTGTCACATCAGCAGCAACAGAAAAGAGGAAGTTGTCAGCAAAACTGAAGGCAAGCAGACTAGAGCAAAGATGCTTTTTCCTACTTTCCTTTCTTTGGGCTGCAAATGGAACATGCCACCCATATTTAGGGTGGGTCTTACCACATTGAAATAACCTGATCAAGGCAATCCCTCACAGGAATCCACATTGGCTGGCCTTTCAGTTGATTCCAGATGTAATTTTTTGACCACCCAGTTTAATCATCATAAACTTTTCATTCTCAGTCCAACTTCTGAGAGTCACCCCCCTCTCTGCTGTTCTTAAACTCAATCCTAAAAAATAATTACTGAAACATTGTTAAAGGAATTTCCTTTCTCAGAAATATATTTGTAGAAAGTAATTTCATAACACCAAAACTTCTCAAAATCTTTGATTACTTTTAAGAGGATTAATAATTTTTTATACTTGAAAATGTAGGTGTCATTTGGCATCTTGGTTTACTTAATGCATTTGTAACCTTTGCCACACTGGGAGTCAAAAACAATATTTTTGTTTGTAATAGTCCAAGCAAATATTGTTTCTCGTATCAGAAAGAATAAAGTTTAAAATCAAGTTTCTAGCATTATAATGAGCATATCACTTAATTGGCAAATTTTTGCTTCAGTGAAGATGTGACAATTAAAATTTTATTGTACTTTTTAAAATATGCACACTCAGCTCATATCTCAAATTCAATAAGCCACTCATGAAATACAAGAATTTTCAGACTCAATTAAGTCTTTTTTTGCTTCATTAAGTATAAATACATTACCCAATTCTTGTTAACTTTTATGGATATATTTAAATGGCTTAAGCTTTGTTAGTTGGATACAGAATGGTCATGTTGTCAGTATTATGAAATATGAAGTACGGACATTTCTAGTAATGGCAAGTCTTTAAAATTTCATCTTAATATATAAATTGAAAAGAGTATCTCTTAATGAACATTTATTCTAGGATTTATGTTATATCTACATCCCAAATGTACAATAAGTACTGCATGGTCCATGAAGTGTTCATTCTTATTTTGTGACATTGATTTGCCCTATTACAATGTTTAATCTTCAGATGAATCTATTTTTCTAACAGAATGAGCTCTCATATATTGAAACAATGGAGGACTGCTCAATAATGCTGTTTAGTAACCATTTAAATGTGATACTGTAACATTACAATACATCTTGTTTTAACATGATCTAAAGAAATGTTCTTGACCTTGACCAGTCCTGATAATTATTCAGGAAACTGTTGGAAGTACCAACTTATTCTAAATAAATTAATCTATAAGAACTCAATTATAGGGAATATTTTTAAACATTAAAATGGTTTTACTGAGATTAGCTCAAAAGAATATAATTTCAGGAACTGCAGAGACAGTTTATTTTAAGTAAGCTTGTTCTGGTCACCAGCACTCACATAATAAGCAGTGCAGAGGGTTAAAACTGTAATCACAATGCAGGGGAGGCAGAGACAAAGAGATCCCCAAATTTGGAAGCCAGTCATTTTAACTTAATTGTTGAGCACCAAGAAAAATGAGTAACTGTATTTCAGAAAATAAGATGCTGAGGAGTTAAGGATAATTCCTGACATGGAATTCTGGCCTCCTAAACACAGTCACCTACACTTATGTTGTGCATAACTCAAGGTGGGCCTAGCCAGGCTACCTGCTAGGAGGAATAGAGGCATGGCTCCTGTGGGTGTGGCATTCTGCTCTGGCTAGTTGTGAGACTAGCTCCTGAAAGAACCTGCCTACCTGCGGAGAAACTTACTATTGGCTGTATTTGGGACCCCACCCCATAAGGTCATTGGCTATCCAAGCCTATAAGGGCTTCTGCACATATTCAATAAACAAGTTGGCAGTGCCACGCACTTGGCCTGCTTCCCATCCATCTCCCTGAGTCTGTGGTTTGACTCTGTGTCTACTCACCCTGGTCCCTACTCGGGCTGGCCCCTGTAGTCCCCTCGGGCTGGCCCTGAGTGCTGTGACCTCCAATATATATATATATATATATATATAGTCACCAAGACAAACATACAGGACACACACAATATATTTTTTGGGTTCAAGAGCTGAAGGTACTTAATTTTAATACATATAAATGATATCTTATCTGGAACTCTTGGGGACAGACATGTTTTGGTATTCAAATTTTGGGCTTATATAGAATTTCAATATCCATAGTGAGTTATATTAGGATAGAAACAAGTCTAAACACAATAATTACTGGTATTTTACATAGATCTTCCCATAGATCTGGCCAAGCTTTTTGTGCAACAACAGTTTGCCTGAAGACTGTCACATGAGTTCTGGGGTGATGTTTTCCAGCTGTAACATAATTTTTTCTCCCAGAAAGTTTCAGATTTAGGACAGTTTGGATTTCAGATGTTCAAATATAAATTTCACCTATAAAAATATATTGTTGAAATTTTTATTTTCTGATAGATTATTTAAAATGTTTGGGAAGGGAAGTAGGATATTACTATGACTAAGGACAAAGGATAAAGAGATTTATGGAGGAGACATTTCAGCAAAGTCACAGGATTTTGCACAGAAATAGCTTTATAATACCTTAAACATAGTAGCTCTATAGAACATTTAAACACAAAATCGTGAAAGTTCTAAAGGATTTTGGAATCGCATTACATTTGAATAATGTTTTACCAGAGTTACTCTTTCTCTGTTTATTTTTAAAATATCTAAGAATAAGTCAAAGCCTGTAACTGAAGTTGAGGCTTGTGTTGTCCTAAGGGGACCTAAGATGAATAGGATGAGGTATTTTTCTTTCTAAAGCACAAGCTTTCAATATCCAGTGTTAACCTTAAAATACAGCATGGTTTTAGATATTTTCTAAGTGGAATTCAGAATTGCATGTGGTTTCAAATTGCCTATATTATATTTTACTATAGGCAGTAATGATGAATAATCTACAATTAGAACTACACATAATTCTCTGAAGAATTTGCTCTTTAAAATCAGTATATATAGCCACAAATTATTGTGGTATACTACCACAAATAAGATGTTATTAATAGTATAATAAGATTGGATAGAATAAAAATCTTGTTAAAAATGAGAATTTAATATAATTATGACTTCTTTTCAAAGATCTTTATTACATATATATTTTGTAAATATGACATGAGCCATGTTGAAATCTGCTTCAGAACTTCATATAATGAAACAAAATCAGGCCAGCAAAGACTAGTTAATAGATTCACCATTAAAACCACATATTTAAGTCAATCCTTTGTCATATCAGAGATGTATTAACAACTTTTTCCAAGGCAAACACTTACCAAATGTGTTTTCAAAGCTAATGTGGATACAGAACCTACCCAGGCAAGACACACAATACTGCACATTCATGTGCGAGCATATACATACTGGCACACACACACACACACAAATAATCGGCATAATTTAGAATGTAATTTCAGGCTAGACAATTATTGGGGCCATAGTTTCCCTTAGAAACTAGACAGAGCATGTGGAGGTTGACTGAGCACCAGATGTCTGATATATGCTTTAATGTTATATGGTAGATTGGTGAAAACTGGGGTGAGAAATGAACTTAAACAGTAAAAAAGGAGGTGCTTATGTCAGTTGATTTCCCCAGAGCTGATTTGTATGGCATAACACTGTGTGGGCCTTAGCCAGGCCACCTGCTTTGAGGAATAAAGGAGTGGCTCCTGTGGATGTGGTGCTTGGCTCTGACTAGGGGTGACACCAACTTCTGCCCAGCATCTGGTGACAACTTGCACCTAGATGATCTACCTGGGGACAGATTACTATTGGCTGCAGTTGGGGACTACCCATAGGGCAACTGGCTAACCAAACTCACACATCCCCTTGCATTTCTGTGAATTAATGAGTTTGCTGTGGCTCGCCCTCTGTATGCTTCTCACCCAGCTCCCGGTGTATGTTTGTTGACTCCGTGCCTCTCACCCGCTCACGGCAGAGACCCTTCATCCCCCTCGGGCTGGCCCCAAACACAGGGATCCCAACACTGATTGAAGCTGGTTCTATGAAATATCTGTGCCCATTTCTATCCCCAGATGATGTCTAAGGTGTGGTTCACAATTTCTATTCATTTTCATATATGAAATATCCTCTCAGTTTAAAACAAGCAGATAAATAGTTAATATTTGATTTTAGATATGCATTATATATATATATGTATGTATCACAGCTACGTAAAAATAGAGAAATCAATTTTTATTTGAAATTAAAGATTCTCCTTTCTCCTAATTCCATTAAAGCCAAATGCTTGTGAGTAGCCAGAAGCTCTATGCTGGTTTTCTGTTCCCCCACCCAGATCAGTCAACAGTGTATTCATGGTTCCTGATATGTGTAAGTGGGAAAGAATGAGATAAAAAGAAAAAAAAAATCTCTCTTCTAAGACAATCTGGTATTTGCTTATTCAGACCATGAGAATATTTAAAACAGAGATTTCTCTGAAATATTATAGAACAAAAGCCCTCTTCACTACTTTGAACATCCAGTTTTAACACTGTCTTCTTCTGGTCTTTGATAAGCATGACAAGGTTTAAGCCAGTATAAATCCTCCAGGTGGATGTCGACTGTCAGAACCTCCGTTACTTCCTTTCCTTCTTTCCCTCTGTTTCTTTCCTCCCTAACTGTCAGCTTTTCTTCTTTGTGTTTATTTTGTTCATAAAGCTGCCTTGGGTGTCCCATCTTTTCTATTTCTATATGAAGTCTTTTTACTAGTCATGTAGCTACCTTGGACCTTCTGATTCCCTGGCCTCAAATTCCCTTGTACTCTTCAGGCTTTTGCAAGGATAGGATCAGCCTGAGGGTGCAAAAATGTAACTTTCCCCCTTGTTTTCTAGTCTTGGATTTAGTGTTGCACAGTTCCTTATGCATTGATTCCAGTTTTTAGTTTTAGCTTCAATAAAATTTAAAGAGAATTAATATAGATTAAATAAACTGACTTAAATCCAAAATCACACACACACACACACACACACACACACACACACACACACACATCATAAACTTTGACAAATTCAAAAGGGACATTTATAGAAAGCATGATATTTTTTTTCTTAGGTAGTTATGTTTGAAATGATAAATGTTGAAAATTCACACATTGGTGTGCTCATAATAAATTATTTTTCCATGAAGGATAAAGCATTGAACATTCCTACAGAATGATGTTCTTAGGGGAAGGGGGGAGACATTTTGTTTCAATCAATTTCCATTTATAATAGAAAATTATTGATTCTACACAGGCTTTCTATGGCTTGAATATTTTAATATAACACTTTTTTTCTTTTCTTAAACTTTACAGGGCATGAGTATGAAATATGTTAGATAATAATTTTTTTCCAAGAAATTTTCCTTCCCCTTTCAGTAGTAGAAGGCCCTACAGCAAAGGAAGGGGATTCCTGCAGGAAATGGAATCTATATTCAAGAGCAGTGAAAACAGCAAACAGACTTATGTTTTCTCTCAATGCTTGTCTTTTTATATGGAAAGTAACACAAAGCACATACATTGCTGAATACAGGAGATATTTCCGATTTGTTTCAGGACTTCTCAAAAAACAACGATAATCTTTGGTCATATAGGAATAGAAATGTGGATTGTTTTAAGGAAACTACTTCTACAGTCAATATACTCATAATAGTATTGCTAATTAAAAGACACTCACAGACTATTGGACACCTATTTTCCTTTATCAGTAAGGAGAGATTAGGTAGTTTCTCTTATGAGAAATATGCTCAGTTCTGCTGAGATGTCTCAGCAGGTTAAAATACTTAATGTGCAAGACTGATGACCTGACTTTGATCCCTGAACCATGGTAGAATGAGAGAATGACTTTTGAATATTGTCCTCAGACACACACACACACACACACACACACACACACAAACACACACACAAATAAAACAAAAAATTAAAACAGAAACTATACTCAGTGTAGTTACCACTGAAGACTTTTTGTGTTTTTCCTGTATGATTACATTAAAGACACTAATGTCTCTGACAAGTACATGAGGTATGGAGTTAGTTGTCTATGTATTAAAGATCTTTATATTTTCAACAATGGACTTAACCTCATCTTTGCCTGATTCCCTTGGGGGAAGAGCTTGATAACACAGAAATTTCACTAATCGGCTGACTAGAGGCCCTGAACTTGGGCTCCCATAAATGATATCTTTAAAAACGCATCAACCATTTTTCTTCATGTGGAATTTAAAAATAGGGGAGTACGTGCTCATAAGTTTCTAGGTGTCGACAACATTGTTTACTTGTTAGGTGACTTTGACTGTGTTGCTAGCAAAGAGCTGCTTGACTCGCTTCCACATACAAAACTCATAAAAAATTGAAAGGCTCCAATAAGTTTAAATCATTCTGTATTGCTCATGGAGATTTAAATTTCAGTGCTAATTTTTTATTAGCACTTTAATTTGGAAGGCACCAGGTTTCTACAAGATTTAAAATTATTGGAGCATTTCAAAATTTTATAAGCTATCCAGTAAGGTTGTGGCTGTGATTCCAAGCTTATAAAGTAAAGTGCAATTTAAAGTTAATTTAAATAATTTAAGTGCTGCAGACTTTTGGGGGAGTTGTTTATCTTTCAAACTGGAATTCAAAAAAGGAGATTAAAATAATGTTACAAAGAGGAATTGTTTTTAACAAAGAAATAGTGATTCAAGTTTGCATCAAAATTCAAGTATTTGTAGTTAGCATTTCAATTTCACTGTTAAATTGTTTTGTATCAACATTTGCAGAATTTTATTTGAACAGTATTTCTCAATAATTATCATCAAACTATATTTGAAGCTATCCAATTTATGTGCCTGGTTAAATCCTTTTAAACAATTCAGATGCCACTGGCTAATGATGGGGTTAATTCCCTAAAATCCCTCTTAAGTTGGAAGCACAGTAAGGTGAATACATATTTAATGTCCTCAACTACTGAGCATCGTGTATCAGAATTATAGGACCCTATAGACTATTGAGTGTTTTTCCTCCTAGTCCCACAGCTGAATGAAAGCTAGTTTCTTCTGTCGACATTCACTTTGACAGCAAGATACACTTTACCCTATCCTTGAGCAAGACCAAAATTCAAGATGTGAAATACGGTTTTGACTGAATGTGTATCAGTTTCACATTTGCCTGCTAATAAAGAAACAATGCTTAAATCCAACTATTTTAAGAGAGGAATCATCTGTATAACAATAATTTTGTTGATAATCTTGCAAAGTGTCTTACACGATGAGAAAAAAAAAAAAGATCAGTGGTGACCTGACTACATAAAAATATCAACTGTCTCTATCCGTACAGTTGTGGCACTTTTTATCTAGCATGTAATCAACAGTTACCTAATAGGACTTAAAGTCCATTTAACTAGAAGAAATTCATGTGTGGCACTGTAAATGCAAAAATATGCACATGGTTGGAAAGGTCACAGATCCTAGAGGCAACCCTATCTCTCTCATATCTCCAGACAAATGAAATTTCTCACTGAATGATAAGTATGGATCCTTAAATTTTCAGACAACTATAATGTATACCACTCATCAAAGAAACATTTTTTTGCAGGAGATGGAGGCTATTACAAAATTCCATAACTGGTCACACACAAAGAATATATACCTGAGAGATGCCCGACAGCGGCACCTCTACACTTAAGGCTCAGGGAACAGAGAGTGGAGAGAATACTAACACATCCCTCAACTCTCACCAACAAAATTCCCTCATACCACAAAGTGTAATATACACAGAATGCCTCAATTGGCTAACTTTTAGAGAATAAGAAACTGCAGAGTATATGTCCCTGTATAGGACACCTATATTAAGCCTCATCCCACCCACGGCTCAGGAAACATTGTGAAATGGGGAAGTCAAAAGATTGTAAGAGCCGGGTTTGGTGCATGACTATAAGGAAACAAAGACTTTCAGGCCTCTGGGAACTTGTTCACATGAACTTTCAACAGTAATGGCATTATGCACAAGACCCATTCTGAATCACTCAAACAAAAACCCAACAAAGAATGAGGGAAATGTGCAGCAGGCCCCAAATGCTAGCCTAGGGACTATTAGCAACTTATTACTACTAGAGAGGGAGAATAGAAGTTCTTTAAGGGATTGACTGTAGACAGGCTGACTAGAATCCAGTGGATGAACCTGTAGTAAAGGACACTGGGTACAAATGCTTGACTAGAAACGACTAAACATGTAGAATAGAATGCATGAAATCGGTGGGATGGTGAATATGGGAGAAATAGTTGAGGAACTGGTCTAAATTTGATTAACATATAATGTATGAAATGCACAAAACCTACATAAAAATTATTTTTAAAATATCACAATTCAGGAAATCTTTGTGGAAAAACTCATGTCTAAGAAAATATACCTAAAATAGATGTCAAATCATTTAGTTGAAAATTCATCAACCTGATTTAAAATTGAAGAAGTATGTCAATGAAAAGGAAAAAACATTCAAATATTTTAGAGTAAACATAACATGGATAATAAAGAAAACAATAAAATCACTAGATGCAATTATAGGTCACACCAATATATGAGTATTTATGTGAATTAACAAACCAGAAATTCTTCTATAGTGTGTGCATCAGACAGTAAATACGAAATATTTTCTCATTTTTCAAATGCTTTTGTACATTATTTAAATATCTCAATTGTACTTAGAATGTATAATTAAATGGTGATAAAATTAGAGAAATCTGAAGAGTTTGGGAAATGTTTACACTAAGAAAATTTCCCAAAGAGCTATAAATGAGTTAATTACACTCTTTACAGTTTTTACTTTATGTAAATGAGTGTCTTACTTGCTATGTATGTAAGTGCATCACATGTGCACCTTCTGGTGATGCCAGAAGAGGGCACTGGATCCCATGGAACTGGAGCTAGGGGTGGTTGTCAGCGGCCCTGTGCATCATAGGAGCCAAACTTTGGTCCTCTGAGCCATCTCTAGGCCCTAATATCACTCTTATGATTGGATTTGAGACTTGATCTACAGTAGTGAATTCTTGCCTATACTATAAACACAGTATAAAATCTCATGGTTAGGCAAGACATAGAGGTAATGGAAGAACCTACTGACAGTGCTTTGATAAATACTCATGTTGCCAGTTTGTGTCCTGAATATTTACATTCATATCATAGATTTGTGTGTCTATCAACAACTTATTGCAATGGATAGTTACTAAGGCACAGACTCACAAATAAGTGCTGAGAATAGGAGAGAACTCCACCAGAGATGGAAATCTATATTAACCTCCCAGCTCTCTCTTATGGCCTATGGCCTATGTAGGGCTATGTCCCACATCTATTTCTATATGTATTCCTATATCTATCTTTCTTTCTTTTAATCTATCTATCCATATGTAGTAGGGTGCATGAAATTGGGCGGGGGACAGTAAGGGAGTGAAAACAGAGGAGGGAATCAAAATAAACAAAAGGTATTGTATGAAATTTGTAAAAAGTTCAATATGAAAACGGAAAAATTAGATTCCAGCTTGGACCAGAAGGGGACTCTAAAGACTCTACCTGAAGCTTAGCAAATGCTGGAAACTGATGGCTGTTGAATGAAGGACAGTCAGTTTCATTTGGATGGTGGCTGCTGATAGGCTGTCCATGCCCCAGTGGGTGATCATTTACCTTTGATCATAGGGCCAGTGCTAATTTCTCTAGTGGGTTATAAAAGATAATTTAAAGCTGGACATAGTGGTATATGTCTTTAATCCCAGGACTAGAGAGGCAGAGGCAAGTGGGTCTCTTTGATGTCCATGCCAAGCTGGTCTACATAGCAAGTTCCAGGACAGTTGGCCTCCAGGGAGAACTGTCTCAAAAACAAGCAAAAGAAAAAAAAAAGGAAAAAAGAAAGAATCAAACAAACAAAAAGAAAACAAACACACAAAAAATAAAAGAGGTTATCACATGTAAATAGTTCTTTGGTTACTTCTGTGTCTGCTTTTAGAACACTTTTGACTTGAACCAAGGAAAACGGGGAAATGGCGAGGGTAACTATACTGAAGACTAGTATGGAAATAAGAACAGTTTAAACTGAATGATATTTGTTGGATTAACTTCTCTTCCAGAAGAAACTGCCCACAAATTACATAGTCATTTCTAAGGAATGTGTTATTTAAATGCTGACCAGGGAAACAGGTAATAGAATCCTCAGCATCTTTTCACAACTGAAGCCTAATTCTCATTCATGTAATACAGCACATTAGTGTTGCTAGTTTGGTAACATTTGTTATTGAGGTGACAATTTCCCTTTCAGTTCATACAAAATCATCTCCCTTCGTGCATGCATATAGACATGATTAAAAAACGCAAGAGGCCGATTGACACATAATCTCTCTATGTGATTAGTCTCGGCTTCTTCATGCAACGCACTTCACACAGTAGTCAAAATGCCTCACATATCACTTGCTTCTCCCAGAGAGTATGTTAAAAATGTTTGCAAAATACCTGTTCTATAAACAATATAAATGCAAAAAAAGTCACTTCTCCTACCTTCTGTTAATCAAGCCTGTCACTGTGCCTGAAACTTTATGCAAAAAAGGGGAAGTAGTCCTGAGTTCTCAGTAGGATGAATTCCAAAGAATTTGGTCCCCCCAGATACCATGGAGAAAAGGAAATAAACAATGGAATGGCACATTTCTTCAGTTAGTTTGACTTTGGAAATAGCAGTTCTCACTTTGACACCCATCAATCATAGTTCAGAATTCAACCAACTAACAGTAAGTCTATATACATTGCTATAAGAGAGGCTAGAAAATCTGAATATAGCTGGAGCTGTGGACTTGAAGGAAATGCAAACACTACCTGAATGGAATAAGTTTTCTTTCATGTTTCCAAATGCAAAATTTTGACCATGCTCTTACAATATCACAATCCTGTTGAATGAGCCATACATAGTCAGAAGAATAGAAGTTAGACAAACCAGGAAAGGCTCATCAGTGCAAGCAAAATGAATCAGAATGGCAGAAACCACAATCATTTTAGTTCTCAAAAGTAATATCCCATATGACTATGTAAAATTCCACTCATTGGAAATGAGTGACTACAATGACTTCTTGGTTGTTGTTTACATCATCAAGACCCATACTATATCAAGGCATGAATAGGAGCAGCTTTCAGAATGATCTATTTTTAAGCTATTTACTAGGAACAGAGAAACCCCATAGGTCTGTAAAATGTATTATCCATTTACATTTTATGGTGAAACAGATTTGTAGATTTCTTCAAAATGCCATTCTGGACATTGTTACATTTTACTCCTAGCACTATTTGTACCTGACTCTCCATATCATTTAATTTTATCTGTTTATTCAGTAAAAGTCTGATGTTTGAAGATAGTACTAAAATAATTGAATCACCTTCATTGGCTCATGGATATTCCAGTTCACAAGCCTTTTCTATTGTTTTTAAGATTATGATCCTTGGTGAAGGATCATTTTTGTTGTTCTGTTGATATTTAGTAGGTACATGCCAATCTGGGAGCACTTCATTCATTTCCTGTCCATCGAATCTGTTTAAAATGCATTGAATTTCAATGAAAAGTACAGATGAGACTTGTCAAGGTCTGGGAACCATTTCCTAAAGACATACATTTTGGTAATTATTAATGTTTATCAGTGATTCCCAAATATAGCTTTGATATGAGTGCCACAAATGCTTTGCTAAGTATCAGAATGTCCCTTTTATACACCTTGCTAAATTGTGTGCCTTTTAATTGATAAGAATTGGAACTTTTAATTATGTGTCTCAATAGATTTTTTATTTGGCAGCTCAAAGACATTAATATTAGTAGTTATATGGCTTTTGCTAATATTTTAAGCAAGATTATTTTTCCTCTCCCATTCAAGTAGGATTGGGTTAAATTTTAACAGAGGAAAGGATATAGATGTGATCCTTGTTGTTTTTCATTTTTTCTGATACTGTTTCTTCTGTAATTTATTTAACTCTCTAGAGACTTAAAAATAAGTATGCTTATTTCAAACCTTGGCTGCCACCTCTCTGTTGGTCATTATAGACACCCATCTCTGTGATAGAAAGGGATTTCCTTACTGCTCTGTCAGTGTGGAGTAGATATAAGGCAAATGGTCATTGTCCTAGATGATAAGTGAGAACTCTATGAAAAACTCAATTAAATATGAAATAGATGATTGAAATTAACAGTCTGAAATCATAGTTATAATCCTATTCATATTTAAAGAGAATGTGATTAATTAGATGTGATATTATTTAAATTTTATTACCAGAAACTCCAAATAATTATCAGACATTAGAGGTTCAAACATTTATCGAAATAGAGTCAGCTCTATAGGAACTATAACTTCTATACTATATAAATTATTTTGGGGGAGTGCTGAACTGAATTTTCTGAAAAGAGCTTATAAAAGAAACTAAATATGAAGAACTAAATTTTTAGAGAAAAATTCTATTTTGATTCCTATTCCATGATATAAGTAAGAGTTTGTTAAAAGATTGAATTTAACACAATACTTTATAATTAAGTTTAATTTAGTGTATATTTAGAGTCACCTAGCCAGTTTCAGAACCTTCTTAAATGTCATTCTTTTATGATAAATCAGTAAACTTGTGACTAGTACAGAATTTGACAAAGTGATAATAAAGTTTTATAGGAAGAATAACAACTATTTGAATGTATAAAAGAATAGAAACAAAACTTATTTATAAGGAAAAATTATTAAAATTATGTTATGCATAACAAACTGCCATGAATTTAGTGGCTTAAAACCATGCACATGTATAATATCTCATAGTTTCTATTCATCTTGAGTCCGAATATAGCTTAGCTGGATCTTATGCAAGACAGTAAGTAAGGCTTAACTTTCATCTGAGGACTCTCTAGGCTAGGAACTTCTACCAAGTTCATGTTCTTTGAATATTTCCCTTCTTTGCAGAATGTTGGACAGAGGACCTAGTTGTTTATGTGAAACTGCACAGATTTATACTTTTTGTTCCTGGACAAGAGCAGCAAAGTGTTTCTCTTTCTGGAAAATAATACTGCAATAATAAAAATAATAAGACCAAATTAACATTTTAGGGTTTTTCTCAAGGTTACCTCATAGAAAACTATATGTGCAGATGTTTAAATGATGACTGAGATCCAGTGGCAATCCAGTAAATGTTAGAATTTGTTACCTGTATTGTTCTTCAATGTAATGGAGTAACAATTTGATCTATAATTCTCACCTGTTAATGTTCTTACCAACCTTTGTCAGCTCATTAGGAGGACAATTCTTATTCAGTTAAGCATAAAAGGAAGACCAAGAATTATAGGTTTTAAAATGAATATTCATGTATTTTTGTAATATAATGGGTTCATATCATGACAAGTGCAACACCAAAATAAGAGTGAAAAACCAAGAATAAAATAAACAAATACATAAATAAATAGTGAATTGACCTGCAGGAAAAAAGGTTATTTCTAAAACAATGGCCCTCTGGGAGGACTGAAAATGGAGAATTTAATTAGGGGCCAAGACATTTCCCTGGCATGCTCAGTTTAAGGCATGGAACACATACACATGTTTAAATTTTGAAGTGTGGACAAGTATGTTTCTTGCACCCTGAAGTTGCACATTTTCAAAGTGAATTAACAACTAGCCTTACCAGGAGTTACCTGACTTTGTGGCTAACAGACGACAAGTCATTAGAAAACAGGCTTGGGATTCTCTGGTAAAGTATTTTATTTACACAGTGTTGGCGTGCCCTTGAATTTCTGAGTTTTGTTTCGTTTTTCTATGCATTCATTGTTCAGGTTCTTGGTAAAAATACAGAATACCAAATTTTGAAGAGACAGTCTGCTTTTTCAGAGCAAAAGCAGATAGCATATAGTCATGGAGCTGAGGAATAGCTTTGATTTTTGGCAAAACTTGGGAATCCATAGCTTTCTGATGAACCTTGCCCAGCTCTATATTTTAGGGTTTCTTTGTCTCCTTGTGGAGGATCTTACCTTCCTGGTGTCTAGCCTCAGCAAGCTGTTTAGAAATTTTTATGTTCTTGAGTCAAGCTTTCTGGAGGTTCATTGGCTAATTTCTTGTATGTTCTGTGAAGAAGTACTAGGGTTTGTGAAAAATAGTTCATTGCAGTTGCATGATGCTTCAGGAAAATCACACTTTTACCCCAGTGGGAACAAGTAAGAATGATGAACATGGTCCTGGGCTTGATGCTGGGTTACAGGTTACATCTGTCTGATGGACTCAGGAGTTTAATGACATGGGGCGTGTCTTCTAACGGATATTCCATAAGCAAAGGTCAACCACCCCTTACCATCGTCTTTTTAATTTTTAAAATTAAAAGTAATTGGAGTATATTCATTATATATAATCATGGGATTTTAGGTATTATAGTACTTTGATCCTTTTGGACCATTTTATCCTTGGTGCCATTCTTTCCATTAAGCTCCCTACCAAAATGATTTATGTGATTTAATGCTACATAAAGTCCAGAATGCACAAATGAGAGAAAACAAATAGTATCTGATTGAGTCTAATGTATTTTGCTTAACATGGTGATCACCGAGGTGGTAATGACTCACAGATGCTGTACTCTATCAAATAAGCACAGTGAAAGCTCTAGCTTGCCCCATTCTACTTTGTACCAACAGTCTTGTCCTCACTTACTGACATTATGCCCGTGGCAAAACCCACTAAATTTTCCATTTACTTTTCCACTTTGGATTTAGTATCTGAGTACTTCCTTTTAGGAAGGACCTTTGGAATACATCACAGATCAGGCATACCTGCAAGTTTCTCTACCAGCCCTGGATTTCCATTGAGGCGTCCTGTTTTATTTTGGTAGTTACCTTTTGTAGTTGTGACTGTACTGGCACCATCAGCCTTTAAAACTTCAGGTTTCTTCTTTGTGCCTTGCAAATATAAAAGAAAAAAATAATTTTAATTAGAAATTGAATATATTTAATACAACAGTGGGAAAATGACAGTGATGTTTTTGTATTTTTCATGCCTAAAATAGTAATATTTATATATTTAAAATATTATTTGAAATCCTGATTTTACCCAAGAAAATATGTTGATATTGTCAGTATAAATTCTGCACAATATGGGATATTTGTGTCATGTTAGATGAACAGTTTATAGATTCATGCTGAGAAAGATGTATCAAGTAAAAGTCTATGTTTTCATTTCAAATATGAGAAAAATCTAGTGACATTGAAGTAAATTATCTTTCTCAGAGTGATATAGATTGTTATTTAAATAATATATATCCTGTGTTTAAGAAATACAAAATATAACATAGGAAAATTAGTCAATAATCTAAATATTGACTGCCATAAAAAGAGCTAAAATACATTAAAAATGAAAGTGTAAAATGTGACTAAAATACCTACAAGTCTTATTCCACACATTGTACCAAGTTTATTTTGGGCGGAGGATGGGAGGTAGGAGATGGAAAATTATATTGCTCTAATGACCACTAATGTTGCCAAAAGCTTTTGTAATCAGTGTTAACTAAGTCAAAAGAGACTTGAATTTGTCCCAACTAGAAAATGACTGGGTATGCTTTAGGCTCTTTAGCTGTTAATTCCACTTATTCTACATAAAAGAGGAATCGTTTATGTATTGCAGGCTGTTACATTTTTTTTCTTCTGCAGGATTAATAATCAAACCTTCTGAAATCACAAATTTGAAACAATTCTGATTAATTTGGACAGATGGCATTTTCCTGCTGTGACGCAGACAGGTGACCCTCATGAGCAATCCCATCTGGAAATTACCTGCCCCCAAAAAAAACCTACATTGTAATACTTTCACAAGTAACAAGTTTACTGTCAGAAAGGTCCTGAGGAAATCAGTGTCTGAAAAAGGCATCAGAACTGGTAGTGCTTTCTGAATCCATGGAAGTCAGTTTCAGAGAAAACCAACTATTTGTAAGGAAAAAAAAAAAATAAACAATCTCAGATGTTGCTTCTCCATCTCTTGAAAGACTCAAACACCAACTGAGGCATGTACCTCATTTTCTTTCTATTTAGCAAGTGCCGGCCTTAGGAAATAAATCTTTAAAAAAGCTTTAAAAAATTGGTACTAACCAATTTGATAAATTTAATCTAAAGTAGTATCCTCAACCAAAGCTCAGGATAATTCTAAGGAAGAGAGTTTTCCACTATCTGATTCCTCAAGACAGTCCTAATGATGCAGATTACTCTCAATGAAGAGCAATGTCATTACAACGACATTGTTGTCACCTGGCAGGTCAATCACACCTGTGGATATCTAGCATTTCCAGCTCTGACTTAAAGATTTTTGATGGTCAGCAGGATTATGAGCTTGAGCATTCAACACATTAACTGAGAATGTTACTGCACACACACACACACACAGACACACAAATACATGGCAAGTTCAGACTCAAAAGAGCAGGGGACTTGGGTAGGAACTGGAGATCTAATTAGGGTCAGGAGTTATATTCAAGGTCAGTCATCTTTCTGAAGGGCTTGTGCAGGCATCTTCATTGTACTTTGACATTACTTATTTGCAAGCTCATTAGAAACAGTTCATCCTATAATGCTGACTTATCATCCTCTTCTCAGAGAATTTATACTATGAACATGGAATTACAATTTCTAAATGATTAACAAAAATGTTATTTGTATGGATTTGGAGCTAATATTTACATTATGCTCTAAGTAGAAAGTTGTACTGTAGCCTGACTACTGTAGATCTACAGATTAACTGATTTTTTATCCCAGAAGCCATCAGTTGCCAATAGTTTCTCAGTTAATGCAGGAAATCCATGAGTCTCTGTGTCTATTTAAGCAGAAAAACAGTTAGTTTTTCCCTAGGGCATATAAACTAGCCAGATACAGGGTTTTGGCGGCCCACTTGACTTTATCAGGCATGATTTCCTTCTTGTGGATCTGGTTTTAAATCAAATTAGGAGCATTTAGTTACTCTTATGTCATTAGTGCCTCTATTGCATCCCTGGTCCTATCTTGTACTGAAGGTTGAAGTTTCCAAGGTGGTACCAGCTTGATTTCTCCATTTCTTAAGAAAAAAGTATGTTGTGTCCTCCACGGTAGGTTATTGTCATTATGTTATGGAGCAAAGGCAACAGCCTATAATGTTTGAGAGGGTGGTCCATGGAATGATATTAACCAACAGAGGAAATGCAATAACACATACCTAGCAGTAAGCTTTTTATTTGATAGCCTGTCTCTCTGGGATAGCATTGTCCATTCATTAAACAATAACTCCATTCAGAAAAGCTAATGAAACAGTAGGTTCCTCTAAGGCTTTGTCAAAGATCTTTAGTGCTAGTTATCCCTTCCCAGACTTCCTCCTCGATCCTACCAAGATATTCCATTTACCCATCCTGTTGCATTATTCCACTATTTCCCCTTTATTCTGTGTGCATTCTATTCCCCTTTCCTTGAAATCTGACACACATGCAGACACAGAGAAATAGAGACACAGACACACACACACACATACACAGCCACACCCACACACAAACATTCTAGAAGCACCTTAATAGTTTCCTGCCTTCTCTGGATACTCTAATTTAAGCATATATATTTAAAAATTCAAAGCTACTAGCAACAAATGACAGAGCACATGAAGCTTCTTTTTCTTCTGACCAAGATTACCTTGCTTAGAATGATCATTTTCAACTCCATCAATTTACATGTGAATTTCATTTTTCGTTAGAGTTGAATAATTTGTCTTTGTGTATATGCACCTAGTGCAGCAATGAACATGGATGGGCAAACATCTCTGTAGTACAACATAGAACCTTTTGATAATATTCCCTGCAGTGGTAATACTGGATCATATGATGCATTTATTTCTAACATTTTGAGGAAGTGCCACACTTCCCATAGCGGCTGCATCCAGTTTGTACTCACACCAACAATAAAAAGAAATGCTCGTGTTTCCCCACAACCATGCCAGCAATTGTCATTTTTTTTTTAATCTTAGCCATTCTGCCTAGGGTAAGATGAAATCTTAAAGCAGTTTTAATTTGCATTTTTGCGTCAACACATGATTTTGAACATTTAAAAGATATTTCGGTCATTTGTATCTCCTCTTTTGAGTACTTTATTTTTAAATTCCATGGCCCAGATTTTAATTAGGTTGCTTGATTTCTTTGTTTTTAGATTTTTTTAGTTATTTGAATATTTGAGATACCAACCCTCTACTACATGCATACCTGCCAAAGAATGTTTCCTGTTCTGTAGGCTACCCTCTCCATTTGAAAATGAAGATATCCTCTGCTATACAGAAACATTTATTTTAATTAGGTTTGTCAGTTGTCGGTCTTAATGACTGTATTACTAGGGTCTAGTCATAAAGTATTTTAGCGTGTCTGTAAATTCAAAACTTATTCCCTACTTTCTCCTTTATCAGATTAAAGATATTGGGTCTTGTACTGAAGTTTAATCTATTTGGAGTTGAGTTTTGTGTGTGTGATGAAGACCTAGTTCCATTCATCTCCATGTAGCGATCCATTTTCAGTAGCACCATTTCCTGAGGATTCTGTCCTTTCTCCGTCATCCATTTTGGAGCCTTTTGTCAAAAAAAAAGTGTTGTAGTACTGAAGGCTTATACCTGTATCCTCAGTTATGCCATGTATACTTATGCCTGTTATTATGCAAGTATCATTCTGTTTATAATACTATAGCACTGTAGTTTAATTTGAAATTAGTGAAGACAATACCTATACCTTTGCTTCTATTGATCAGTATTGTTTTGGCTGTAGCAGATATTTGTGGTTCCATATAAATTTTAAGATTTTATTTCAATAATTTCAAATAATTGCACTGGAATTTTAGTAAGGATTCCATTGAACTTGTACATGCTTTTGAAAGGTTGGAGATTTTCAAATTTTAATTCCCCCCTCAATGAACATAGAGAACATTCCACTTCCTAGTGTCTTCTTCAGTTTCTTCCTTTGGTGTATTATACTTGTCACTAGATATCTTTCATTTCCATGATCATATCTGTTCCAAGATATTTTTGGAGGCAACTGTGAATGACATTGCTTCCCTGATTTCTTTCTCAGTATGCTTTTGTTGTTATTGAGGTTGGTTACTTACTTTTGAGCACTAATTTTATATCCTTCTACACTGCTAAATGTGTTTACTAACTCTAGGAGTTTTCTGGTAGAGCCTATAGGGTCTTTTATAGAGAGAATTATGTCATCTTATGACTATTATCTCCTCTTGTGTTATTGTTCTGACAAAGACTTCAGGCATTATTTTGAACAGGAGTGGGGAGAGAGACATTTCTTGTCTTGATCCTTATTTTAATGAAAATGCTTTGAGTTTTCCTGTGTTTAGTATGATGTTGGCTATGAGCTTGTGAATATGTTATTTAACATATATAATATATAAATTCATATATATTAATATGTATACCATCTATCATTAGATTTTCCAAGTCATTTAACATGAAGGATTTTGTTCAAAGGCCCTTCTGTTATTAATAAGAAGATCATTTGGTTTATGCCCTTTTAATCTATTTACATGGTGAATTACATATATTGACTTACTTATATTCAACCATACCTATATCTCTGGGATGAAGCCAAGCTAACCAAGATGGATGTAATCTTTCTGATGTGATCTTGAATTCTGTTTGCGAGTGTTTTATTGAGAATTTTTATGACTATAAAAGTCTCAAGAATTGGTTTATGATTCTCTTTTGGCGATTACTAGTCTGTCTTTCATCGGAATGAAACTTGCTTCATAAAAGGAATTTGGGAAATTCTTTCTTTTTCTGTTTTACAGAATAATCCAAGAAGGATTGGTTAGTTCTTTGAAGGTGTGGTAGAAGTCTGTGTTGAATTGTTCTGGCTCTGGCCTTTTAATGGGGGAGGTTTTTAATTACTTTTCTATAACGATGGTTGCTGTGGATATGTTCAGATTATTCACCATATCTTTGTAGGTCATGTTCACCTAAAAATTCATCTATGTATTTTAGATTTTCCAGGTGAGTGAATAATCAAGTGTATAACGTCTTTATGAGCCTGTGAATTTCCTCAGTGTCCTTCTATTCCCCTTTTCCTATACATATGTGTGTTAGCATAATTTTGTGGTATGCTATGTTTTCAATCATGAGATTAAATGTTTTTTCTTAACATATAACAATAGCAAGCAATTTTATAAACAGTATGTGGATATCTTCCCATTCACAATATTCTCAAAAAATACATCTGGGAGTAAATCCAACCAAAGATATTAAAGACATCACACTGAAAAATTTTAATCTGTAAGCCAAAAAATTGAGAAAGACAGCAGAAGATGGAAGAACTTCCCATGCTTATGGTTCAGAAGAATTAATATTGTGAAAATGAGAGTCCTTTCAAAAGCCATTTCTAGATTCAATGCAATGCCAATCAAACTCCATATGACATTCTTCACATAATTAGAAAAAAATCATAATATTCACTTGGAAGGATAAAACAACCTGCTCAGCCAAAGCAAACCTAAGCAGAAAAGGCAATGCCAGGAGAATTGCTATAATAGATTTCAAACGATATTACAGAGGTATAATTATAAAAACAGCATGATAATGGCACAAAATAGACTGGAACATAACTAAAGACCCAAACATGAGTACATGCAACTTCAGCTTCCTGATATTTGACACAGAGGCCAAGAACACTCACTAGAGGAAAAAGAGCATCTTTAGCAAGTAGTGCTGACAAAACTGGATCACCACCTGTAAAATAATGAAACTAGACTTATCTTTCAACATGTACAAAAGGCAACTCCAAATGGATCAAAGACCTCAATGTAAAATCTGAGACTTTGTAACTGTAAAAAGAAAACATTGGCAGTAACTTCCAAGACAGAAATGTAGGAAAGAACTTTCTAAATTGGACATTAGTTGCTCCAGAATTAAAGTCAAGGAGGAACAGGTGAGTATATTACCACATGGAACTGCAGGAAACAGGATAATGGAAGGGAACCAGGAAGATAAAGGGAGAGAAACAACCAGATAAGGAACAGTCGGAGTCATGTGTTAAATAGGGGGAAATTGATAAAATGAGGTTATTCCATGGGATATTTGAGTGGAGAGGACTCTACAAGAAACTTTGGGAATAAAAGGAAAAAGGAGCTCAAGAGAGGGTTGATAGGGGATTGATATTAGCAATGATGACATGGAGAAAATATGCCCACTTCAAATGGGGAAAGCATGGAGGAATGGTTAGACTAGGAGAGAACGTCTAAAAAAGCAGAGAGAATCATATTAGTCCATAACCTATTTACAATTTAAACATGCAGAATCTGTACCTGAGTCTATGTGTATAACAACAAATAGTGTCATACCTTCCTTTGAGTTATTGTCAAGGGTAGTACAAGAGACTACCAAAATTTACAGATCACTGCCACAGCCCTTGCGTACCTCACAGAACTTATGGTAAGACCTTATTTCTGAAGACAGAACATACTTTAGACACAGGATTCCAATCAATGGAGCTGAGACTGACCTGGATCCACGACCCCTAAAGGCGAGCTGTCATAGTTTTGCAGAACACTACACAGGCTGCTAAGTGAGAACGTCAATCAATGGGCCAACACCATCTTCATGACCAAATAACCACATCTATGACCGGCCAAGCACATGATATTGTGCAGTACTGGCACTTTTATCTTGGAGGCAGTCAAGAGCTAATTAATTTGTCTTAAAGCCCACTCAGTGGGAGTAACCTCATACGTGGTACTGTAAACATATCCAAATATGCATGGCTGGAGAGAGACAACCCCAAGACTCTCACATCCTAGACTAATGTAATTTCTTACCATGTGCAAAATATGTATACTTATATTTACAGACAAGTGTCCTAGTTAAAACTCATCAGAGAAGCTTCTTCTGCACCAGACAGACCAGACCAGACAGAGGCTACTGCAGAGTACCACAATAAGACACACACACACACACACACACACACACACACACACACACACACATCTCTGAATTGCCCAAGCTTAAATGGCATATCTACAATGCAACCTCTACACCTAAGGCTCATGGAATATAAATCAACCAGTAAAGAAGACACCAGTCAATCTTTCAATTCTCATTGATGAAACTCTTACATGCAACAGAGGGCCAGAGACACAAAAGGTCAAAAACAACTAAAACATAGAGATTAAGAGTTTGCAGAATGCTGATCCTTGGACTGGACTCTTATATTAAGTTTTGCCAATCCAAGGCTCATGGCACACTGCTGAAGAGGTGCCCGAAAGATTATAAGAGCCAGTGAGGTGTTGTATGACCATATGGAAATAGGGTCCTACAAGCTCCTTGGACCTTGCACATATGAACCTACAGTGTACATAAGGCCCATGCATATTCTAGCAGAGAATAACCCAGAATAGAACTGGGGAAATAGGCAGCAGACTCCAATCATATTTGAAGAAATATCAGCAACTGATTACTGCTGGATGAAAAAGAGCCAATCTTCATAAAGCAAGGGAATACAGGTAGGCTGACTAGACTTCAGTGGATCAACCTGCACTGAGGAACCTATGGTGACACTAACTCATCCTTATTGGCCTTATTCACATATGACAGAATGCATGATTTCAAGTGGAAGTGCTATGGGAGGGTGCCAGTGGGGAAGCAGATATAAAGAATATTAAGATTGATTGAAATGTTCTGTATGAAACACAAAAATTCATTACTTTTTTTAAATAAAAAAAGATAATTGAACATTTTTTCAAAAGAAATAAGGTACATGAATATTCATGAATCAGGTGTGCTTTCAAGTTCCCATTGCTCCAGAAAAATCTATATACAATTAAGTAAAAATCAATCTACTACTCATACAGACAACAATAATTGTTTTAATACATTTTGACAACATTTGCTATATAGCAAACTTATTGTTTTAGTATAAGAAAATCTCAACAGAAAATATTTATTACAGTGAATCAGTGACTCTATTTTTCATTTAGCCATTTATAATATTCCAAAGTGTTTCTGTGTTTGTTTGTCAAATAAAAAGAAAATTAACTCAACAGTAAAAAATACTTTAAAATATTAGTTATTAAATTAGTTGGAGGTTTTGTGTAAAAAACTGAGAAAAATATTGTGGAATTGGAACTTCAAATGCCAAATGTAAAATTTTTAATGCAATAACTTTTTTTACAAAATAATGGGAGATCACTCCATTCTCTATAAATTCACGTAATAGAGAAAAATATAAATAACTTTACTCAAGAAGTTACATTAAATGAGAAAATCTCAATAAAGATACAAATCAAATTGCAAAAATTTCTAAAGATAGATGCATGTATATATATATATATATATATATATGTGTGTGTGTGTGTGTGTGTGTGTGTGTTAGTCTTATAAAGTTGCATAATTCCTATGTCAATTAAATATAAATATAGGTTTATTACTTTTTTCATGAAGAAAATTGAGAACACAGATAAGAACAATGGTGAACTTTGTCAATCTCATAGAAACAAATAGCCAGTTAAATACTATTCTTTTTAAATAAAATTCAAGTAAAGAGAACTTTCACATTATGCATTATTTCATTATACAACCTAGAGAAGAATATATTTTAAAAGGTTGCTCTACTATGATATTTTTAATGAAGATAAATGAAAATAATTTGCTCATGAAAAAAAAAATAGCAAGTTGCAACTCATGGTATATAAAAGTTTAGAAATACACAAGGATATACCTTGTGATTCAACTGGGCTTTAGACAAGATATATAAAGTTGTTTTAACTTTAGTAAATCAATCACAATAATATACAATATAATTTTTTAAAACATCTGAACATATCACCAAATGCAAAGCAACATTTTCAAAACTAAAAAGATCACAGGTTTTGTTTCCTTCGGGTACCACTGGCTTCACAATATGGTTATATGGTATATTTGTTTTATGCTGTATCTAGCTTGGAAAGCACACAACCAGTTTAAAACTACTTTGATACTTTACAAGTAACTTAATTAACAGCATTTACATTAAAAATCATATATTTGATGTCTACTCAGACACTAAATTATGAAACATTTCTTAATTTGGCATACTAGTCTCTTATAACTATTAGACCTACTACAAAATAAGGCAAGGATATCATTCCAATTATAGAATTTCTTGCCTTGACCATAATCGCAATGGCCTGCTTGGCTCATTGTCCTGAAATGGTTCAGATAGGTATAGAGTGTATGTTTATCACTGAGTTTAGGGTGTGAAGTATCTGGAGATAATGAGAGAGCATTATATAGAAAAGAAAGAAGCTAGGGTCATTATAGCTAACACATAAAATTAGAGCAAAACTTCTGTTCATTAGCTTTAGAAGTAAATTTTGAGGAGTTAATAATAAACGTGAAGATGCAAATTAAGACAATCACTTAAGTATGTGAATGAGAGAGATTATATAGGAAAGAAAGAAGTTAGGGTCATCATAGCTAACACATCAAATTAGAGCAAAACTTCTATTCATTAGCTTTAGAAATACATTTTGAGGAGTTAATAAATGTGAAGATGCAGATTAAGACAATCACTTAAGTATGTGCATTTCAAAATTTTGTTCAATAGTCCTATAAAATAACTTCAAACTGAAATGAGAAAACAAGAGAAAATTCTGGTACATTAAGAGACACAAAAGTCAGATTGAAGAGTCCCCCACTGGTTGACAGAAGCATCAAAATGAATAATTGCAACAGGTAGTATAAGCTATGAAACAATTGGTGAGAATGAACCCATTCAATACTAAAGTTTAAAGTTTGTTGGTAAATAAGATTTCCAGACAATATGAAAATGTCTCCATGCAATGTGCCTGTGGATTACAATGGCTAAAAGACTAGACATTCATTGTAAACCTGGATAAAAGTAAAATTAAGTAGTTAGATTAGACACCGTCAATAGTGCAAACCTAATTTAAGCACCACCTGTTGAGATACCATGAAAAGAAAACAATTTCATTGTAACATACTGAAAAATCTAATAATAAAGATACACCAGTCAAACCCCAACCAGGGTACAAATCAACTACCTGCCCCCTGCCAGCCTGGGAAAACACCCATAAAATAGTTGAATATTAGTGCGTGTGCACATACCTGAAAGCTATGACAAGGAACATAGTGCCAGACAGAAGAAACCTCCTTTTGAGTTGTTGGTCAGAGTAGTTCTAGAGACTCCCAACATAGCACAGGCTATTGCCACAGCCCCAGATTGCCTGAAAGATCATCTTTGATAAAATTAGCGCCAGTTTACTACACTGAGAAAAAGAAACAGGTGATTAAAAACAGAACTTCTTATGTGTTGATACAAGTAAACTTCTCACTGCTTATCAAAGAAGCATCTTTGTGCAACAGATGACGAATATTATAAAGTTCTAAAACTGTCCAAATGAAGAGAATAAGTGACTGTGTGATGCCCAGCCCTAAGTGATACAAGTGGACTGAAACCACCAGACCTAAGGGCTTGGAAAGAATGTGACCACCAGAAGGATAACACACAGGCTGCTAGTTAATTCTATCTTGCCATAATAAGGATGATACAGCAATGAAATCTCAATAGTATGGTTTTCTAACAAGATATGCAAAATGACAAATCTAGTTGATATGCCAAGGTGGAAAGGGGAAATTTGAGGACTCCTACCTCAAGAAGAGCTACAGAGGGAGAAGAAATTCTTAGGGAAGGATAATTGTCTTTTTTTTTCTCCAGAAACTGACTCCTTTAGAGGTTTTCTAATATCAGGTGGGAATCTGTAAATGGGTGTATCTACAAATACAACTAAATGTCTTCAGTGACATTTATATGGGTCTGTGTCTGTTTGTCTGTGTGTGCCTGTGTGTCTATGTTATGTGTGTATTTTGTAAATATGCATGTATATATAACAATAGCAATCAACAAAGAGGACAGGATGCAACAATAAGAATTCCAGCAAAATATCCTTTATTAGTGAAGTAGTAACACTCGTTTTGGGGGTATTCAACAACTAAGGGATATGTGATAATGTAAATATAGCCAAATACACAGGACTGGAGATGGCATACACCATAATGAAAAAATCTACTTTTGTCATATATCTACAGACCAATCTAATTTTTTATTATACTCTAAATATGTACCTTTATATTTATAGCCAAGTACACCTCTCAATAGTGATGAGAGAAGCTTCTTTTTTGCAACAGACAATTACAATATTCCACAGTAGATCAAAAGCAAAGAATAATTGTTTCTGAGCTGCCCAGTACTTAAGTGACACATCTATAATGCAGCCTCTCTAACTGTTTCAAGAAAAAGAGCAAAATGGGGGGGGAGGCAATATTAAAACATCTCTCAATTCTCACCAGTATAGATTACTCATGTAATATGTAGTATTTAACCCAAAAAACAACAACTGGTCAAAGTTCAGAGTAAAAGAAACTGCAGAGAACTTACCCCTGAATAGGGTAGCTATCTAAACTATGCAAACCAAGGCTCAGGAACCATTACAGAATAGGAGGTGGAAGGGTTGCACTGTGGCAGAGGTGGTGCATGACCCAAAGGAAACAACTGAGAAATTACACATATGAACTCGTAGCATTGATAAGAGCATGCCCAAGACCAAAGCAAGCTCAAGCCAGACAAAAGCGCAGCACAGAACTGGGGTGGTGGGGAAGAAGCCCCTACCTTAATTTTGGAACTACTGATAAACAATAACTGCTTGGAGAGGGAGAGTGCTTTTCTTTAAGGTTATGAAGCTAAATAAGGTAATCAGGCTCGAATGCATGGACCCTCCCCTAAGGAAACTGAGGAATACAGATTTGACTTGATAGGCTTAAATGCGTATGAGAGAGTACAGGAAATCTGGTGGGGGCTACAAGAGGGGTGCGGATGGTGGGGTGGGTCTAAACATGATCGCAATATACTGAATGAAATTCGTGACAATTCAATTCAATTTCACATTTTATCTATTTTATGTATCTGAGTGTCTTGCCTGCATGTGTGCAAGTACACTCATGTTGTGCAGTGCTTGCAGCGGTCAGAAGAGGGTGTCAGATCCCCTAGAACTGGGGTTAAGGACAGGTGTTATCCACCAACCCTGTCCTTTGCATGAGCAGTCATGAGCTCTTAACTGCTGAGCCATCTTTGCAGCCCCTCAATTAAAGTTTCTGAAAAGAACAAAAGGAAGACAAGAGATTGAGGAGTGGTAAGGGGATATGGGAGGGGTTAGAGTGGGATTGGGAGGAATGAAAATAATGCAAATACACTATTTATGTATGAATTATAAAAAGACTAATTAAAAATGAAAGCAAATATTTAACGTATAATGAAGCACATAGATTTGGAGGCGACATTTCCTAATATTGTGTCCCAAATCATACCTGATTTTCTTTTTAGTATGCAGTTTCAATTTTTTTCTTCTTAAATACAGAACATGATAGACTTCATAAATATTTATTAAATGAATGAAAATGACATAGTGGTCTCATGAAACACCACTTGCGAATCTTTGTGTATTCACAATTCAATCTTTCAATGTTTGTGAGTTTAATTAGAACACACAAATATGTGCAGCAAATATGAAAATTAGCATTTTGAACTATAAATAAAATGGAAATTGCTATAACACTGATTAGTTCTGGAAATCAAGACTATATGATACTTCTGTATAAATCATGACACTCAGTTCCCAAATTTATATATTACATGTGCCTTAACTGAACAATTAACCTAAACTTTTATAAACAATATCATGTTATAATATAACTACTTGATAATGAAAATATTTTCTATTATTTGGATTTTCTCAATTTTTAAATATAAATACAAATAAAATATATTTTAAATTTATAATTTTTCAATTAAATTGTAAAACTTTTTACTGAGAAATATGTTTTTCATGTATTCATAGTATGGCTATTTTACGAAAAATGAATAGCTTTTGATCCAATGCATTTGTGTTTTTAAGAGGCTGTGTCAAATTTATGTTATAACTATTGCACAGGTTTGTCTTTCTGTTTTCAATTTGTTTCAGGTATATTTACTTTTTTTTAAGGTACAAAACTAGAATGTTGGGGTGGGATGCATCGGTGGGCACATGCCTTTAATCCTAGTACTCATGAGGCAGACACAGGTAGATCTCTGTGAGTTCAAGGGCAGCCCGCTCTACATTGTGAGTCACAGGCCAGCTGGGGCTCCAGGGAGACCATGTCTCTAAAAGAACTACAAGAACAATAAGATATGAAACTAGAACCTGCAAACAAAACTGTCTTGAAAATTCAAAAATCACCCATCAAAATTTAGGCTTTAACTTCGTCTCATACTACTAAATCAGTATTTCTCTCCACGTTTCTCATTCTCCTCTTCCTTACTACTGCTTTTAGGAAGTTGCAAATTGCACTTAGAGCCCCACACATGCTAAACTGGTGTCTTACTCCACCAATGAGCTGTATTTCTACCTATTTTCTGCTAAAGTGTGAATATATAAGAACGAGGCAGAAACAGTTCCATATTATTTAATGTTAGAAAGATTTACATTGCTATTTAAATTCCTTTGAGCATATTTCTTTGTTTTAAAATATATTGTTGGCTTTAGAAAAGTTAATGTTCATTTTTCAGTTAGAATTTTCTTCTTTGCAATACAATTATTTTAGTTCCAAAGTTAGTGTCACATCATAATCATAAGTATGGTGTGACAATATTTTCTCAAATTTTATACATCTCTTTGCTCTACTGCTCTATTGATAGTTGTCTATGTTGTGATAAATCATGTCAATGTAACAGCATTCCATGTATGTACACTGCTTTTGTAGCCACATCTCTAATAACTCATTGTCCAGAACTATATCATGGATATCTTCTCCTAGAATTTCTTGTAGTATTTATAATTCAAAGATTTTCTTTATTATTTTAATTCATATATAAACATATATATATAAATTTGCAATTTGTGTGAAGTAAGTTTTACTTTCCTGCATTACTTTGTTATGCAGGTACCCATGTGTCAAAACATTTTTATTGAGATAATGCTTTCATCATCGTGTATTCATAGAAACTTTGCACAAAATATTTCAACAGATACTGTTTTCTTATAAGTTTCATTGATCTTTATTATGCTAACATTATGCTTTGATTTCAAGACAATAGTTGTTGTTGAAATTAGAATACCGTAGCCTATAACCTATAGTATTAGAGTTCATATCTTGCCTTGCCTCCTATTAAATTTTTCTTTATTCATTTTGATATTTCCATGTTGGATATACACATACCTACAATTATTATATCTTCTTGAAGATTTGATCCATTTAACATTACAGTGACCTTTTCTTTGTGTGTGTGTGTGTGTAAGTGCAGCAATGCATATCTGTTTCTCACTTCCTGGATTTTTTGTTTCCTTTAATTTTGTTCTGTGTGTTTCTATGAATGAAGTGAAATTTTAAAGTACATTGTTGGGCTTTATATTTTGTCCATTCAGACACACTTTATTTTGAATGAATGATTTGTATTCATTTTAGTTTTGGACATTTTAAAAAATTCTAGTGACATTTTGTTATTTTTATCCTGGTTGTTGTATGAAATATTTTTTTTTAATTTCATGCTTCATATCTGATCTTCTTTTTCAACTGAAAGCATTCCCTTTATCATCTCCACTAAGTCAGATACGGTGTCTACAAACTCCTTGAGATTTTGTTGGAGAAATTTTTCATCTGTCCTTTATTTCTAAAGGACTTCTTTGCTGGGTTCTGTATTATTACTTGGCATTGGGTGTTCAATACTTAAACAAAGCATCCTATTGTCTTTTTGTCTTGTAAGGTTTTAGCTGAGAGTGCCACTCCTAGACTTGCTGGCTCTCCTACGTTTCCTTCAGATTTTCTTTGTATTTTTAACAGTTTGAATACAATATATCTTAATGAGATATTTTAAAAATATTTTACATATTTAAATTTTACGTGTATGATTGTGTTGTTTGCATGTGTGTAAGTGCATTTGTGTCCTACAATGCCTGTGAAGGTAAGAAGACGTTCTATGTCCTGGAACTGAAGTTAGGGATAATTATTAGCTGCCATGTGTGTGCTGGGGACGGAGCCCAGGTCCTCTGTAAGAGCAACCAATGTTTTTAATGGCAGAGTCATCTCTCCAGACCTTAATCGTATTTTGTGTTAATAAATTCATGTACATGTTCATTATTTCACTCTGATATATCTGCTATGTGCTATATTTTTACTTCAAGATCTTCTATAATTGTCAATTTTACTCACTGATATATCTCTACCATCTGAACATTGAAATTCCAGACCAGTAGTTGCACGCACACGTATTTACAAGAATGAGGATGAATCGAACTCCAGTTCTTTCTTGCAGAAAAAGTGCTTTAGCCATTGATCTATCTCCAGATCCTCTCTTAAACTTTTCATGATGGAGCTTTAGCAAAAAAGGCTATCAATGTTTTCCACCTTGAACACAGAAATGCCATCTCCTAACCTTCTTCAGTGACATGGTGATCAAGCAAATCCTTCCTATAATAACACCAGAATCCTCATACAAACTTAAGTCCATGAAGGCAAATGCATCTATATGTTTAGCACACCATGACTCAAAAAAAACTTACTGTCTCCCCTAAACACTATAAATACATAATGACGGAGAGCAAACTTGTAACTGTGATAAACTTGCCTGCTGAAAATGGACAATCTGAAACACTTCCAGGCCTACATTTCAAATCTTGATTGATAAGAATTACAAAAACTAGCTGCTACAGCAGTGGAGTTATTTTCTTAGTTCTGTCCCCTGCAATGATCTCTCCTGTCTATTATCCTTCAGGGTTCCAACTGAGCCTGACCTTTTTTAGGGATTCATAACTTTCACAGTTCATTTTCTGCTGCTGAAAATTCATGGGTCCAAGAAATGATGGAGAAGTCATGGAAAATGTCTAGCCGGCATTGCTTTGTACCTGTTCGCTTGTTTGATTTGGTTGTTTATTTTTGTCTCTGACCAATTCTTCACAGTCATAGCCAATGTATTTTTTTAAGACAGAGCTAGTTGGATGCCTGGATTTTCTTTTGTTTATTTCTGATTTAGTTTTATAATTTTACATATCATCTTTGGAATCTTTGTTCTATTAGTTTAGCTTAATGGCCACTGCTTCAACATATTTCAAAACAAGTCTTTATGTCAAGGAAATACAATTCAAATCTTAAAGTTGTATTTTCTGGGAAAAATATTTATAACTAGATACTTAAAATCATAATACTAGATTTTATTTTCGTTGAAATTTTTTTCTTTGTTCAGCTTGGTTTATAAAACGAATTTTTCAACCACTCAAATTCTCTAATTTTGATACCTCTTTGAGGTTATCAGAAGAAGCTCTGTTTTGGGAAACTTCATTTCATTTACACCAGGCCAGCATTAAAATCATGTTATTACAAGCTCACTTAGCCTATAATCTGATACACAACACAGCTGCAATAGTTTAAGAAATATTTGTCAGCATATTAAAAGAGATACAAATTTCACTGAAGATAACCTACTTCATTTAATAACATTGATCTATCATATAGATTCCATAATGTCTTTAGCATAGGTTTATAGTCTTTGCTCAGGTCAATTATGAAATTGTGTCTTAAGGTTCTTGCCAGTAAAATTTGAGAGGAATACAAATATCCACAGAATAATATTTTGTAAAATAAATTATTTTAGCTATATATTACATTAAGATGAACATGGGCAGAAACATTTTTGTATTTAGAAATATAGTTTTCAACCTCTTTAATGTATGCAAAAAATCAAATAGGTTAAATCAGTTCTGGAAATAGAGAGGTAGATCACCCATTAAAAGAGCATATTTCCTTTCCAGGAGACCTGAGTTCAAGCCTCAGCAACCCCATCAGGTGGATCAGAAGTTCTTGTAACTTTGGCTTCTAGGTGATCCCCTAGATTCTGCAGTCACCTGCATTCATATACACTTGTAGACACACATATATGCTCAATTAAAAATAAACAAATTGAAAAAAAATGTTAGAAAGTAATTTATTGATTTGAAACACTGAGATTATATCTCAAAAAGTCATAAAATTATTAAAACAAGCACATAATTAAGGTATGTATTAGACATTTTTAGAAACCTGCACTATAGTTGTTATCCATACTTACAAGTGGCTATGCTTTTAATGTGTTTTATTTACATGTCTCTAAATGTAATAGTCTTGCAAGTTCCTCAGGCTATACAATTAAATGCTATTCACAAAGATTCTCTCATTTACAGACGCAAGCATTATCAGGGAATCCATGTGGAAGTGATGTCAAAAACTGACATTTGACATTTAACAATTTAATTTTATTTTAACAATTGTGAAACAATAAAACACGAATCATATTTTGAACTATACAGGGAGGTCTAATTGTAAACTAGTGAATGACCAATGCTTAACAAACCCAGTTAAGAAACAAAAATTAAAATATATTCCATTCTTCCCAGCCATCTTCAGAACAGAATAAAAGAGGAAAGATTTTATAAAAAGATTTAGCAATATCAGTTCATTTTCCTGGACTGTTGGTTACTATAAACAGACCAATATTGATAATGCATTTTGAGATCTCAGTATTTGGATACATAGCTTCAATTCTTTGTGAGATTTTAAAACAATTCAAATTTGAGACCTAACCAACAAAAGTTTGAATAAGAGCACATAGTATAAGGTTATCTAACATTACCTTAAATAAACAAAGTTCTTTGGGACAAGGCTTTTCATTTGTATTCTATGCAACAATAAATCAAATTAAAGACTGATAAAACAATTTGTTCTGTAATATTTGGTTAAATATTTTCTTAAAATTCATAATCTGGGAGTCAGTGTTAATGTATTTGCAATGTGCTGGTATCAAGTTATTCTTCCTTTTGAACAGTTTGAATACATTAGAGGCAAAGAATACACAGATAGCACACAGAAATTTAAAGAAAATGAGAAAATACACTTAATTCTAAAATATAATTTATAGTCTTCCTGGAAAGTTACTGGATTTTATTCTAGTTTTAATTCCATTGCAGTGATAAAACATCTGGCCACAAGAAACTTTGGGCAGGAAAGTATTTATTTGTCTTACAATAACAATAGGTCACAGCCCATCATTTTGGAAGTTAGGACAGAGACTTAGGTAAGCACTGAAAGCATAAACCAAAGAGGGTCTACTTGCTGGCTCTCTGTTTGACAAAGTCAGTCATTTCCTCACTCAGTCATGTTTGGCCAGCTTTCTTCTGTAATTGAAGACCATTTGCCACTTGTCACCCAGAGTAGGCCTGGACTTCTTACCTCAACTAACATTCATGTTAATTCCCCCACAGATTGATCTTATCTAAGGAATTCCTCAATCAAGACTTTCCACAGGATTGCTCCAGTCTGTACCAAGGTGATAATTAAAGCTAACCAGGACAAATATCTGGAAAATGCTTGTTTCAAATGTATTTTAATTCTCAAAAAATACCATATCTACAAGATGACATTACTCTTAAGTTGTTTCAGAAGTACAGTTACCATTTAACTGTGATCATAATGCTACAATAGATGTATGGCACCTTAAATGAAAATAATATATGTCTCTAACAAGACTTTATTATTAGAAACATATATGGATCTCATTTCTGTATGTAGTATGCCTATAAAGAACAGAATTTTATTTTCATATGTTTTATGCTACAATGAAGCATTCATCTATATATCATATATATGACACACTCTATTTTAATAAATATTTTGATTACCTGCATGTATTAATTAATGCAGTCATAATACTGCCAATATTTAAGCTGCCATATCATCATGTAATGGTATAAATTAAAAATTTCCTTCATCGGGATCATTAGATTTATTTGGCCAGAAATAACTATGAAATTGCTTTCTATAGAAAATATTGTATATTTGGATCTTGTACCATTGTCCAAACCAGAAGAACTGTTTGGAATTCCAATATTTTGTGTTTTATAGCAATACAAATGTAAATTTTAATTCATAATGTGTATGTCTGGTTTAATATAAAATATATAATTTAATAACAAGTTATCACCATAGGAAATTTCTCTCTGTGTTCCTATGGTCAATCATGGAGAAATAATTTATTGATCCTTTTCTGCTTCTTCTTCTTTAAATTTTAAAATGTCATTTCTAAAGCCAGTTGTGTTCGTACATTCCCTTTATCCCAGCACTCTGGAGGATGGCAGAGTCAAGGAGATCACTGTTAATCAAAAGATGTAATATTATGAATAAGGGACCCCCAAAATTCCACTAGAAAACTAGAAATGATAAACATTTTCAGCAAAATGGCAAGTAACACAATCTACAAAAATCAGTAGCCTTTCTATATACAAATAAAAAGCAATCAGAGAAAGACTTTAGGGGACACTTTAATTCCCAATAGCCTCAAAAAACACTGGTGGATAAATACAACCAAAGAGATTAAAGACTTATTCAATGCAAACTTTAAATCTTTGAACAAAGATGAAAAGATTCCCTGTGATAATGAATTGGTAGAATCAATATAGTGAAAATGAACATCCTACACAAAGCAATTTACGGATTCAATGTAATCCCTATTAAATTCCCTATGATATTTTTCAAAGAAATATAAAAATCCATTTTAAAATTCATATAGAAACACAAAAGGCTCCATACAGCCAAAGCAGCCTTAAACACACAAAAAAATGCTGGGTTACTATCATACCAGACCTGAATCAATATTACAGAGTTATAATCATAAAAACAGCATGGTAGTAGCACAAGACAGACTTGTGGATCACTAGAAAAAAGTAGATGACCCAAACATGAATGCACACAATCACAGCCACCAGATATTTGACAAAGGGGCCTAGAAAACACACTGGAAGAAAGACAACATGTTTAACACATGGTGCTGATATAAGGGAACCTCCACGCATAGAAGACTGAGATCAGACCCAACATGTAACACTGCACAAAAGTCAACTCCAAATGGACAAAGAATTCAATGTTAAGCCTGAAATGCTCAAACTGTTAGACGAATATATAGAGAGTATTCTACAAGATATAGGTACAGGTAAGGAGTTGAACATTGAAGGACTTAAACTGAACATCAGGCACTTAGTCAACAAATGTCAGCTGGAACCTCCTTAAATAAAACATTCTGTAGAACAAAGGAAACACTCTTGTAAAGAAGAAGCAGTAGAGTGGGAGAAAACCTTCACCAAAGTATTACTCCAGCAGAGTATTAATATGCAGAATGTACAAAGAATTTTAAAAAAGAAGCAAGAAGAAAATGATCCAAGTAAACAATGTGCTAGAATCTAAACATAGATTTATCAAAAGATGAAATAACAATGGCTGAGAAACTCCAAAAACTGTGTTCCTTGTCCTTAATAATTAGGGAAAGGAAAATAAACATTACTTTAAAATTTCATCTAACCTCAGTCAGAATGCTTAAGTTTAAAGGAACAGATGACACCAAATGCTGGCAATGATACAGGGTCACCTATTTTATTCTATTGATCTACAGGTCTGTTTTGTTCCAATATCATGCTTTCTAATCTTAGAGGGATTGCAGACTGGTGCAACCGCTATGGAAATCAGTATTGAGCTCTTAAAAAACTAAAAGTAAATTTGCCATATGCCTTATTCATACATCTCCTTGACATATGCCCAAGAGACTCATACTACTACGGAGATATGTGCACAGCCATGTTTGCTGCTGATTTTCTCACAGTAGCTGAGAAATGGAAACACCCTCTATGTATTTCAACTGATGAGTGGATATTGAAAATGAGATTCACTTAAACAACTGAGTTCTACTCAGTGATAAAGAAAATCAAAATATCTCTCTCTCTCTCTCTCTCTCTCTCTCTCTCTCTCTCTCTCTCTCTCTCTGTCTATATATCTAGCTCTAACTTTCTATTTGTCTACCATTCTCCCCGCTTCCCTACCTAAACCTACCTCTTAGGAACATGAAATACAGACTATTCTTCATATTCCTTCCTGAAGAATCTTGCTACGGTCAGATTACACAGTGGACTCTTTCAGAAACTCAGTGGTAAAGCTTAGCCTATTAAATATAAATATTACTTCTGTGTTGTTTTTTCGGCTTATCACCAACACATGATAGAATTGATCATCCTTCCTTTTGAAAATATTTTACTTTGTTTCAAATGACCATACAGAACTTTCCTGTGACTCTTAGATATTGACAAACATTTTCCAATCTCTACTTTTTACTTATCTTCTTTTAATGCCTACCTGTCCATGATAAGATGCACACACACATTCAAAAATAGAATTCTCATTATTCTATGAGGTTTTCTTTTGTTCTATCTGCTCAGTCTTAGCATATGATACTCAGAATATGTTGTACAGTGGTTCCCTGGCAAAACATCTCAACTTTCTGCTTTCTGCTCTTATGTTCTGCTCCTCCAATTGTCATTTCAGTAGTCCTTCGTGTCTTCAACCTGATCTAAATTTGCTCAGTTCTCTCAATTCCATTATCCACTCCTAGTATTATTTTTCCCTTCTTTCTCTTTAATACATGAAGATAATATTTGGATCTTAAATTTGTCATATTTAAGGGAAAAATAGCATGTCTTATGTAATGCCTCTTTTCTCTGACTTCCTTTTTCATACCAAGTTCCAGTCTCATTATTTGTGATGCTTTGGTTAACTGTTACTTAGAACCTATGTTCTAAACTTGGCTATTATCTCTATAAAACTTGATGCAGTACAATGATTCTATCATCCCTTCTTGAGTACAAAATACACATACATTAATACATATATTTTATAAATGAGATATTTCTTTGCCACATTGATTTTTCTATTCATCACTTGCTTATGTTGTTTCTGTTAACTGTGGTTAGTGGCTACAGTTAGTAGTATTGCAATGAACAAGGAAGTGCTGGTGCTTCTTTAAATACTGACTGCATTGTATTTGGGTATATAATTAGTTGTTAAGCTTGCTATGGCATACTGCAGTGTTAGCCTTAATTTATTTTTTTTAATTTATTATATATCTGTAATTTTCATTTTATCAAATACATTTTAAAGGTATTTAGATTCCTTCCCCTATCCCAATCTCCCATTATTGCCCAACTCACTTTAATGTAATCCATTATTTATAATATATAATATATACTTATATATTATACATAATATAATAGAGTTGTAAGATCTTTTTTGTAGTTCTTAGAGAGGGACAGATTATTTATATTTTTGACACTTTCTATAAAATGAATTTGTTCTGAAGGACCTTGATTCACCCTGGATTGCTTTCAATTCTAGAAGATAATATAAAGTTTAGAAGAAAATTAGGTGCTGGACATGATTCATGGGGTAAGAGCAGTTTCTGAATAAGCACGTGGAGCTGATTTCAGATCCTTAGTACCTACATGAAAAGCAGACATGTCCTCGTGTTCCTGTAATGTCAGAGTGGAACTGGGGATTGGGAAAGGGGCAGGACACTGAGGTTTGCCTGTCTGAAGACAATGAGGTGGAGAGAAATAGAACAGAACACACATGGTCTCTTCTCATTTCTCCACATGTGTGCATAGGCACCTATACACACCTGCACATGCCACACACACATACACACACAAACAAAAAACACACGAGAAGGTACTTTGTTCCACATTATACCCACTAAAAATAATGAACACTCTAATCATAAAAGTCTTGTCACCATGTATTGCATTCCTATTATTTTATAGGCATGCAGTGCATTTCAGTGTTAAGATTTCATGTTATCTAACTGTTCCTATACCACACACATTAAAACTCTGATATATTGAGTATTTTTTGGAAGTTTCTGTTCAGTGATATGTACAGAATATTTAACCCTTCCCTTGAGTAATTGTATTAAAATAACTTCTGATATAAAATGAAGGTCATTTAGCTCCCAGATATTTTGTATTTTGTCCAAAGTGCTATTCCTGAATAAACAAATCTATAACATGCCTGACAGGTGCTGTTTACAAAGTATTTATGCATTGTGTAGTCTAAATTTAAGGTAACCAGATGACACTTGAATAACCTATTCAAATACATTTTCATTTGTAGAATGCTATACTTGGTTCCACTGCTGCCGTGAAACTCCTTATTCCGTTATTTCCTGGAACTCGCAGAAACCAGTGCTATCACTTGCAGAAATATTCAGAGGAATTGTGAGGTATATCTTTTGTCCAGTACAATGTGGAACTGCATCACAGCAGCGAATTGCCATATTCATTTCTATCTTATCTTTGGGCATGCTGGTGCCAGAAATGTAATAGAAGTTCAATAATTAGCAGTTTAATTAATGTATCATTAGACATTAAATGCTGTGATTGTGGTATTTCTCATACATATTAATGAATTCATTTGCTTAGGTGGACATATTGCTCCATAAAATTTTCTGAAGCAATATTCCTTCATAAGCATTTAAAAATGCCAGTGGTAAAAGGGAGTAGACTCAAGGAATAAATCCCTGATATTTATAAGGACATTTATTTGCTTAATAAGAAGCTGACATTAAGGTCTGACATTTTTAGTTTCCTAAATTAAGACTTTTCATATTTTGCTTATGTCTTATTTAAACATTTCTAATTTTATATGTAGTCTTTCTCCTCATTTTATTCCTTAGTTATTATGAAGATATAAACATTGGCTAATAACAATAATAGCAATAGAATATAGCCTTTGTAAGGTGCTAATTACCACCACATTTTAAGTAATTTATTCTTAATAATTACACATCTTTCTCTACTCTGTGCATATGTGTGTGTATATATGACATAAACAGGAGGAGTAGCTTTCCCTGTATGAATATGTTAATAACTATCATAGCCAATGGAATGACTTTATGTTCAATTTATTAAAACAACCACTTTATCTTTGCCTAACTGCTACTGTTTTTTTGATACCAGTATAATTCATTATTTAAGCAAGTTAAGTAGATTTATGACCCAGAACAAATTAATACAAAAATTCAGTTTATTCTTAATGCTCTGCCAACCATATATTAGCTAACATTTAAATATTATTGTGGGTATACAATCAGGAAAAAGTTAATAAGTCCTTGATATCTGGTTTGAAATAAGTTCTTCATTCTAATTTCACTGTTTTTAATAAATATCAAACTTTCTATATTTGTTAGTATGAAGTTAATATTCATTACCAACTTGACTTGATCTAGAATTAACATTACTCTGGAGACTAATCTCTGAACAAGTCAATAATGGATATTCTAGATTAGGTTAACTAAGGTACAAAGAACCATCCAAATTCCATGGGGTTAAGAACTGAATAAAAACAAAAAAGGTATCTAAGCAGGAGCATTCATCACAACCTGCTTACTGACTGTGGGTACACTCTAACCTGCCGTCTCAGGCTCCTGACCCCATATATTGCCTATCATGATAAACTACACCCTCACACTGGAAGCATAAATAGACATGTCGTCCCTTAAGTTGAACCTGAGAGGGCGTTTTATCACAGAAATGAGGAAAGAAACAAATACACAATAGAGAATGAGTCCATTATTTTTGTTTTATATGTGTTTCTTTCATTTCTTGTTTTATTTGTCCATTGACAGTTATTTTAATAGTAATAATTAATATTAGAGCCATTTAAATTGGGAAGCTATATTTAATTAACCATGAGAGATCTCCCAAGCTAAGAAATATTCATTCAGAAATATTAGCTTTACTTTATTAGGTCTATGTTACTCATATTTTCCAAAATAATGTTCATTTTTCCATAAATGTTCCAGAAAGTTTAAAATTTCATTTATGAATTGGCATTTGTCTGTTACTACCCAGGATAAAAATATTTGCTGACTATAAAACAATGGAAACAACCTAGTTGTCCTCCATCAAGTGATGAATAGATAGTAGAAATGTGGTAGATTTACACAATGGAATATTTTTCAACTCTTAAGAAAAGAAAACTCATGAAATTCAGAGTTAAATAGATGATACTGCAAACAATCATCATGACTGAAATAATGCAGACTCAGAAAGGCAATATTAATAATTTCTCTCATAAAATGGATACTAGCCTTGAAACTTTAGATATGCTGGTGTCTTCTAGAAAACCTATAGACAACAGAAAATTATTAAGAGGTTGATGGGCATTGTCAAGGGCGAAAATATAGAATATAATGTTTTGGTGAAAGAGGAGAGATTAACAGGAAGATAAACAGGAAGGGTTAAATGGGCTGCAGGATGGGAGGGAAGTGTAGAGGAGGGAGTCAAGGATGGAAACTAAGAGTAAAGACTTTTTGAAAAAGTTACATGGAAACCTACTGTTGTAGAAATTTCTTAAACTATATACATATATATTTATAGAGGTTTAATTTAGTTACTCTGTAATTGGGAACTATGCCCTTACTAGACCACATAGGTTAGCAGATAAAACGAAAACTGCCAGGAATAGTTTAGCTATTTGAGGGCTTTTGGCCAGAGAGGTCCCATAAACCCCCAAATATTACTGGCTATTTTCATTGCTCTTTGTCATCCTCCAAAACTTGACAGGGAGTCTCTATTGCTGAAGACAGTACATATCTGAGTCATAGAATATAAATAAATAAAGTTAGTAGTAATTTAGAAGACTTGTCCTTCTAAAAGGATAAGGTGAAAGGTGTTATGTATGCTACTGGAAGAGAAAATAAATTATACACCTTTCAAAAAATATTTTGAGACAGGCTCAAAATAAATATTTTGAGACAGCACTTGCTGGCCTGCAAATTGCTATATAGACCAAGGTATCATCAAACTCACAGAGATCTGCCTGCCTCTGTCTCTCAAATTCTGGGATTAAAGATATATAGCACTGTACCCATTCACACATCTCCTTTTCTGTATTTATCCATTTTACCTAGCTGTAAATTTTGGAGCTACAATAATAACTGGCCTAATAAGATATGCCTACTGATTCAATAATGGTAATATTGTTGTGAAAGTAATAAAAAATATTCTGATTGGATTTAAGGCATTCTTCACAAAATGGAACCCACACATGGCAAGGGTCAAGAACCTATGGCTAAATTTTTAATAGACCCTAGGGAAGAACATACTTCTATCATTCTGCTAAATGGACACAGTATTAAACTAACTCTTAATGATGTATTTTTGTACCCATAAATACGTGCATGTTACACCCGTCATCAGAGAAGCTTCCTTGTGCAGTGTTGGGCCTCATGGGCCCAGGCATGTGGCTTGGTGTAACTTTCTGAGCCTCATTCAAGTTTTGCGGCCTGTCTCTGACACTCCACTCCTGCATAGGAGTGACTCAGCAAAGCATAACAAAAATGGCCTCTACCTGGCTAGAGCCTACGTGTTGAAAAATGTTTGGTCCTTCACTTCCCACGTTTTTAGCCCAACCCCTTACCTCTACCCTATATAAGACTGTGCTTGATGCAATAAACTGCTTCAACAGTTCTCCTGGCTCAGTGTGGTGTTTCTTCGGAGTGGAGAGGCCAGCCACACTCACCATCCTGCTCAGCCCCTGGAGGAGGCTGGCTGGACCAGCTTCTCCACCACCGTATCTGCCGGTGAACCCGGCAGTGCAGTTGATTGTGATTGATACAGAGACCCATAATTGGTTAACATTCAGAAAATAAAAGACGGTATAGTGCTCAGTCATATCTGTAATACCAATATCACAAACCTCCAGTCCTTAGGGATCTACGTGGATGTGCCATTGGATGCTGGAAAACTGGAGGTAGTGTATGAGTACAATGAAACAGTATCATCTTGATACAGTACAGAAGTTGCACGGAAAACATCAGAGAGTATCAAAAAGGATGACAGGAATTTGAATGAGTAGGGAGTTAAGGGTGGAGATTGCAGAGCTGAGATTAATATGATCAATATTCTTTATACAAAATTCTCATAGAATCAATAAACATTTTATTTACAAAACCCTAATTTTATTTAAAACTCACTATATAGTTAACTGAAAAATATGTAATCAATAATAGGGTGAAGGACAACAGAGAAAAGAAGATAGTAACAGATTAAAAGTCAGCACTGTTTTCTCTGAAGATCAGGACAACACCTCACATTTAGTTCTGCTATGATTTCTAAGAGCTGTTATGTTTTAAGTTCCAAATCGTTCCGTGGTTTAACTTTTTTTTTCATGTATTAATAGGTAAAAATTCAAATATCATATGTAGAGCTATGTGTCTGAGAAAAAAGTTGCTGAGATGGAGGCTCAAGTGCACTCACATTAATAAGAGTGTGTGAGTGGAACAAACTGATAGGGAGAAGAGTAAGGGGGGGGGGGGAGTGAAGAGGGCAAGTACACACGGAATTCCAGTTAGAATGTCAATAGAACCCCCAACAGGGATTCCAGAGCCTAAGGATACCTAGAGTTTCTTTTTCCTGGTCACAGGTGTAGACAGATAATTTGAGATACGTTGACAGACATAGTTCCTCCTATTAGAGGCTCACAAATTAGAATCCTTGGTCAGAGTCAAGCTTTTTAGATACACGAACTGAGAAATCCCAAACAGTTCCACATTATGTCTATGAGGCATGCATTTTGGCTCAAAACAAATTATAAAATCTCTATCTCAGAGTTGCTTTTCCTACTTAGATTATTTAAATTACAAAACATCTCATTTTAGACTGTAGAGCATGAGTAGATTTTGGAGCATTAGGAAATTAATGCTTTGTTGGATATAGATTTATTTACCATTAAATCCTCTTTAGCTAACTGTGTTTTTTTAATCCTTGAAAGTATTATTAGCTTGTTTTATTGGATAAGCAGTCGCCATGGAAGGTAGGTTGCATCACCTTCATTCTTATGCTTATCTCAGGAGAATCCCTCCAGGGAATGACTCATAAACAAACTATTTTAACTCTTTCTAAGAAGGTGTTCTAAATAGTGAAAAGAGATGTGAAGGTAACTGTAGAGTCCTGGTCTACGTTCTTTGTCCGAGTCCCAATCAGTGGAGGGCTGCGGATTGATTGACACACACATAAAACACAGAGAGAGAGAGACACACACACACTAGGTAGGAGGAAAGGAGAATGACTGACTTTATTGGGAGGCAGCAAGCCTTATATACTCTGAGGGCGGGGCTTTACAGGAGGTTAAAAGTTCAGGTTCTCAGGGGACATCTAGCCACATGACACAGACCTGATGTAAACTGAGGAAGTCTGTAAAGGTCAAGTTGTTTACTTAGGAACTGCAACTGACAACATCCTGCTAGCTCTTGGCCTAGAGCCTAGCACTAAGAGAGAAGGGCTGCAGGGGGGCCAGACCCTACAGGTAACATTGTGAATGAATGTGGCATAACATTTCCTAACTGAGCCTAGTCTACAATCCAGACTCTTTTTATTTACAAAATTAAAATAATTAGTTAATATCACTTTGTGTGTACAAATGTATGTGTATGTGTGTGGTGTATGTGTATGATGTGGGGAAGGTTATGACTGTCAAGTCAGTGTGTGGAGGTTAAAGAACAACTCTGTGGAGTCACTTCTTTCTTTTCATTAAATACGTTCAAGGAACTGAATTCAGGACCCTCGGATTCCTAAACAAGTAGCTTTACCTGCTGAGCTATCTTGCAGGCTAACAGTCCTTTCTTAAAGGTCTTGATCTATCCATTATATTTGGACTCTGGAAAAACAGTTGAATTTCTTTAAATAACTTATATTGTTACCATGAATGATTTTTTTCTAAATGTCATTATATGAGAGAACTTCATATTTTTACAGAAAATACATTAGGGATTCTCAAAGCCTTCAGAAGCCAGAGGGCAGAGCCATTATTAAATCAATTAATACTTCATAAAAACTTATAAAAATCCATTAAATTATATATTCAATTTATTATATTTTATTGAAATTTGTATTTTTAATACAGTAGTTTGATGGCATTTGGATCAACTTCATCACAGTATTTCCTCTAACTACCCCCAACCAATTTAATGAACTCTCATCTAGATAATATGTCCTATAATGCATGACTCCCCCAGTGTCCATCAGTATGGATCCTTCCACAGGGCCCACCAAGAGTCTCTACCCAGTAAGATACTGTCATTCTTCCTCCCAATAGCCATCAATTGCCAAAAGTAACTTAGATTGAGTTGGGTTTTCTTACCTACTTCCTTTTATCCATACTGGGATGTTGTATGCTATGAACATGCATAGGACTTTGCTGTCACAATTGTTGTGAGTTCATATGTGTAATCGATCACCTGTCTGGAAGACACTGTTAGCTTGTGGTCACCCTATCTTCTCGTTATTACAGTCTTTGTGCATTGTTTTCCACAACGATCCCTGGTCAGAAGTGTGAAATTTCAGTCCTATGAAGGGATAAGTCCTCTATGGACTCTTGTTATCTGCACATTGTTTAATTTTGGGTGTCTATATTATCTATCATGCACTGCCTAAGGAAACTTTTCTTGTGACAGTTAAGAGATACATTCTTTCTAAGTTGTCCAGGTTGCATTGAAGATGTGTTCCCTTAGAGTTATGTGTACCAGATACTTATTCTCTGCATTTCACTAGTTCTAGAATTCTGTAATAGTCTCCATCTGTTGCAGAAAGAAGCATCTTTGGTGAAGGTTTAAAGGCACACTTGTCTGTAAATATGAGGATGCATATTTTGAATGCAGTAAGAAATTAGATTGGTGTAGGGATGTTGTAAAAATAAGTTTTTTCTCTAGGATCTGTTACATCTCCATCCATGTGTATTTGACTATGTTTACAGTATCACGCATGAGTTCCTTACCATTGAATAGACCTTAATTCCGATTAGACAGCTGATGATAACCCCCAGAAAGAAAAGCCACTACTGCACAAATAACTTTGGTTTTCTGGGCTAGTCATTGTTTTTTATTAAGCTTCATGATTCTGTAAGACCATTGATTGGTTTTCTCCCTTGGCAGGCTTCCTGATTCTTTCTATCTCTACTAATCCAAGTCCTGATTATGAACTGTGGCCTCTTTACATTAACAGGCCCTTAAATTCAAGTTCAGGGAGGCAATAAAAGGCTTTGGCAACAGCCTATTATTTATGGATCTCATGGACTACTCTGAGCAACAGTTGGAAGGGAGATTTCTCCTGCTCAGCAGTGTGTTTTTTGCTATATGACGTCCAAAGGTACACATGCATTTGTAGTCTTTCAGCAGGGCTTGAAAACATAGGCTGTACCATTCAAGGTATAGGTAAAGGAAGTAACTTTCTAAATTGAATATCAGTCACTTAGGAATTAAGAACAACAATTGACAAATGGGACCCCATTAAACTAAAAAGGTTTTGTACAGCAAAGGAAATAATCAATCCAGTGCAGAAAAATCTTCTCCATATACCCAGTCAACAGAGGATTAATACACAGAATATAAAAAAGAATTTTAAAAACAAGCAAGAAAACAAATGGCCCAATTTTAAAAATGGGCTATGAATCTTAACAGAGCTCTTAAAATAAGAAATAACAATAATTAAGGAACACCAAAAAGTGTCCAATAATCTTAGGAATTAAGAAAATGTAAATCAAAATTACTTTAAGATTTCAACTAATCCCAGTAAGAATGGCCAAGATTAAGAGAATAAATAATCCCAAATGCTGGAATGGATAGGAATAACGGGGAACCCTCATTCACTGTTGGTGGGATTGAAAACTAGGGCATTCACTGTGGAAATCAGTATTGAGAACTCTTAAAAAATTGAAATAAATTCCATGTAACCTGGTCATACAACTACTTGAAATATACCCAACAGACTCATTCTACTATAGAAATACTTGCAAAGCCAACTTTATTGATGCTATTTTCACAATAAAATGTGACAAATGGAAACAACCTATATGTCTCCTAACTGATGAATAGATAATAAAAATATGGTACATTTACACAATTGAATTCTACACAGTGGTAAAGAAAGACGAAATCATGAACTTTGTATGAAAATGAATGGAACTAGAGACTGCAGTGTTAAGTGAAGTAACACAGACTCAGAAATACAAATGACATATGCTCTCTAATTCGTGGCTCTTAGCTCTAATTCAAGTACCCATCCTGGTGTAACCTCAGGATTCAGGAAAATGGAAATGTGCTTAAGGATATGTGCAAAGAAGGAGTTTAAATGTGGGAGACAGCAGATGACAGAAGTGGGGAAAGTGGGTAGTTTTACTTGGGAAAGATAATGTATGGTTTCTGGAGGAGAGGAGAAATAAATAATGCTGATGGTATGAAAAATGTAAATTATTTTCTTCTTAAACGAATTTTTGTTTTAAATCACAATACAGTAATATAATTGAACAAAATTTAAAATCTAGTTTCTTTTGTCACGATTATACAATTTTCCATATGGTAAACATGTAAATATTTCAGAATAATTCAATATACATATCTCTATATCTCTGTCTACCTATCATTTCTCCAAAGAGACATATACTGAGCAGATAGCTCCATTGCTAAAGTGCTACCACACACAAGCATCAAGATCTGAGTTGTTTGCTGTTCCAGAACTCAAATAACATAACCAGTAATGGCAAACATGTTTGTAATCCTTACTCTGGTAAAGCACAGACATGCATTTTCTTGAATTTGTTGGCTTATAGCTTACCCTACTTAGTATCTGCACACCAATTACAGACACAGTATAAACAAATCAAGGTGAGCATGTCTTATAACCCCTGAAATGGCCCTCTGCTCTCTCTAGATGTATGTGCATGTGCACTGCAAACTCATGAACATACACACACACACACACACACACACACACACACACACACAAACACAAGAGTGGTACATAGTTTTGTATCTATTAAGCTTTTTCAAAAGTATTTTAACCCAGTGAGGCAATGTCCAGTTTCTCTAATAGATTTCCACTTAATTGTATCTTCTCAGTATTTGATGGTTTTTTAATCTTTAAATATGTCATTGATGTATATGAAATATTAATAAAAGAATTATCAATACTTTAAAAATATTTATTTTTCTATGCTAGTTATGTTTTATTTTATAAATTTTTATTCGGTCTTTGAGAATTGCACACAGTGTATTTTGATTATACTCAGTACTCCTCTTGAAGAGTAAAATAAAAGTCTGGAAGGCTAACTGTAAAAATAGGACCATTATTAGTTGCCCTCTTAAAAAGCCAGCTCAGGAAGTGTTTTGCTCCGGAATTGTTTTGCCCAAGCAGTGAAATTCACAAGGTGCACCCCGTGACCACAGAATGTACAAAAACATGTTTACAAGACCTTGCTTTTGCATCTGGCATTGGTCTTCTTGGCCCTGCCTTTGGGTTCAAGTCCAAGAGCAGGCGGCCATTGAGGGTTCGAGTCCCGAAGCCCGGGTGCCATTGGGTTCGAGTCCCAGGGCAAGACGTCGGGTTGAAGTGACGGGTTTCAAGTCCCAAGGAACTCAATATTTTGGGGGCTCGTCTGGGATTCCCACCTGCCTTGCCCAGCACCTGAAGACGCCAGGAGGTAAGATTTTGCTGCCTGTTTTTATTTTCTTTATTCTGTTCTTTTTGGTGGCCACCTTCGTTCAGTAGGGACAAGCGGTAGGGACTGACGAGTCCGCCCGCTGTCCCGTAATCCTGGGAGACACCCCACGGATTTGGTCATGAGAGGGAGGGCGAAGAAGTGACGGGGATTTGAGTCCCCTGGTGCCTTTGGGTTCGAGTCCCAGGGCAAGTGACGGGGGTTCGAATCCCCTGGTGCCTTTGGGTTCAAGTCCCAGGGCAAGTGACGGGGGTTCGAGTCCCGCGGCACTCACAAAACATTTTCGTCCTCCTATCAGAGTTTCGGAATTTTTTCTTGGTCGCGACCTTTCCGTTCCGTATAAGTGTAAAGTCTTTTTAGTTGTCTTTTCTGTCCGCTCCTGTGTGTGAAGTCTTTTTGGTTGTCTCTTCTTTCTCTTTCTTACTCTCTTAATAATTCTTGACATGGGGCATTCTCCATCTACGCCCCTGTCCCTAACCTTGGATCATCGGAGGGAGGTCCGTCACCGACCGGGACAGCGCTCCTTAGAAGTAAAAAGGGGTAAGTGGCAGACATTCTGCCAGTTGGAATGGCCCACTTTTCAAGTTGGATGGCCTCCGGAAGGTTCTTTCAATCTGTCCATCATTTCTCAGGTAAAATCTAAGGTATTTGGCCACGGAACAGCAGTCCACCCCGACCAGGTGCCCTACATTGTCATCTGGGAAGACCTGGCAGAGGACCCCCCCTCCTGGATGCCGGCCGCCTCGGTGGCCCGGAACCCGATTTTTACTCCCCTCCAGCCTTCTCCTACTCCTCAGAGCTCCCTCTATCCAGTACTCATTACTGAGACGAAACCCAGGAGGCCCAAGCCGGTCCTGGACGAGGCTCAGCCCCTAATAGATTTTCTTGCTGAACCTCCCCCTTACCGCCCGTCCGGACACCCGCCCCAAGCTCCTGCCCTTTCCGCGCCTGTGCCCCCCCTAGCGGCTTCCCTGGACTCCACCTCCGCTGATCATGGAGGTCCTGTCTCAAGCCCTGTGGCAAGCCACTTGCGTGGGAGACGCCGGGAGGTTTCACTTTTTCCCTTACGAGCCATAGATGGTCCTGACCATATGGTCATGCAGTACTGGCCCTTTTCCACCTCGGACCTGTATAATTGGAAAACCCATAACCCCCCTTTCTCACAAGACCCAGTGGCCCTCACTGGGTTAATAGAATCCATCTTGCTGACCCACCAACCCACTTGGGATGATTGCCAGCAGCTTTTGCAGATCCTCCTGACTTCTGAGGAGAGACAGCGGGTCCTCACGGAATCCAGGCAGAATGTTCCTGGAGCCGACGGGTCCCCAACCATCCTGCCCAATGAGATTGATGCTGCTTTCTCCTTGGACTGCCCCGACTGGGACTACAACACGCATGCTGTTAGGGAACGACTTCGTCTCTATCGCCAGGTACTCCTAGCCGGTCTCAAAGCTGTGGGCTGACACCCGACGAATTTGGCCCAGGTAAGAGCAGTAATCCAGGGTAGGGAGGAAAGTCCTGTGAGCTTCCTAGAGAGACTTATGGAGGCATACCATCGGTATACCCCATTTAACCCTGAGAGTCCCGTACACCAGGGAAATGTGGCCATGGCCTTCATTGGTCAGTCTGCCCCCGACATCTGTAGCAAACTCCAGAGATTGGAAAGGCTGTAGAATTTCAGTCTGCAGGACTTACTCAGAGAGGCAGAAAAAGGTGTTCAATAAGAGAGAAACTAGAGAAGAGAGGGAAGATAGAATTTGCAAAGAACAAGAAGATAGAGAATCAGCCAGGGATAAAAAGAGAAACAAAGAAATTAGCAAGATCCTGGCCACTGGAGTAGTAGGCAAAAAAACACAGGGAGATAGAAAAAGGAACGGGAGGCAATGGGAGACCACAACCCAAGCTGGAGCAGGATCAATGTGCCTATTGTAAGGAAAAAGGACACTGGGTCCGAGACTGCCCCAAGAATCCTAAGGGGCCAATGAAGGGATAGGAAACCACCTAACATCTTGCAGTTGGAAGAGGAGGACTAGGGGCGTCAGGGCCAGGTGCTCCCCCCTGAGCCCAGGATAACTCTGCAAGTAGGGGAGCAACCTGTAACATTCATGGTAGACACCGGGGCTCAGCATTCTGTACTCACCCAGGCAAAGGGACCCCTAAGCAAGAAAAAGATTTGGGTCCAAGGGGCGACGGGTGTAAAACCCTACCGCTGGACTACTGAACTGAGGGTCCAGCTAGCCACCGGCACTGTAACCCATACCTTCCTCCATGTGCCTGATTGCCCACACCCCCTCCTGGGAAGAGACCTGCTAACTGAAATGGGCGCCCAGATTCAATTTCATAAAAAAGGAGCTAAAGTAATGGACAGCCAAGACCAGCCACTCCAAGTCCTCACCCTAAAATTACAAGATGAACATCGATTGCATGAATGCCAGAAAGTAAACCAGGGGGCAAGGGAAAAATGGTTACAGGCAGTTCCCAAGGCCTGGGCAGAGACAGGAGGAATGGGAATGGCTGAAGGGCAGCCTCCCATTTTTGTGACTTTGAAGCCCGGTGTGGTCCCTGTTTCCATCAAGCAATACCCCATGCCTAAGGAAGCAAGAGAGGGCATCAAGCCCCACATCCAAAGGCTACTGCAGCTAGGAATACTGAAACCCTGCAAATCCCCATGGAACACTCCCTTACTCCCTGTAAGAAACCTGGGACTGGAGATTATTGCCCGGTCCAAGACCTCAGGGAGGTGAACAAAAGGGTGGAAGACCTACACCCTACAGTGCCCAACCCCTATAACTTGCTGAGCACTTTGCCTCCGAGCCATACTTGGTATACTGTGTTAGATCTGAAAGATGCTTTCTTTAGCCTCCGGCTGGCACCGAAGAGCCAGCCGCTTTTCGCCTTCGAATGGAGGGACCCTGAAGGCGGAATGTCGGGTCAACTCACCTGGACGAGACTGCCACAAGGATTCAAGAACAGTCCAACCCTCTTTGATGAGGCACTGCATCGGGATTTGGCCTCCTTCCGGGTGAGTCACCCCCAAGTCAGCTTGCTACAATATGTTGATGACCTATTGTTGGCAGCCCCCTCCCAGGAAGCCTGTACAGAAGCAACTCTTCAGCTACTCCATACACTGGGAGACCTGGGGTATTGGGCATCGGCAAAGAAAGCCCAGATCTGTCTGCGAGAGGTCACCTATCTGGGATACATCCTGAGAGAAGGCAAAAGATGGCTATCGGAAGCGCGTAAAGAGACTGTGGCCTCCATCCCGACTCCCCAGAACGCCAAACAGGTGAGAGAATTCCTGGGCACCGCTGGCTTCTGTTAGCTGTGGATTCCTGGCTTTGTGGAGTTAGCTGCTCCTCTATACCCGCTAACCAAGAGTGGGGCTCCATTTGTGTGGGGGAAAGAACAGGACAGCGCTTTTAGCCAAATCAAGACTGCTCTTCTCTCAGCCCCGGCCCTGGGCCTCCCTGATATGGCTAAGCCCTTTGAACTGTTTGTAGATGAAAAAGGAGGAATAGCCAAGGGAGTACTAACACAAAAAATTGGACCTTGGAAAAGACCCGTAGCCTATTTGTCTTAAAATGGTCGCAGCTATTGCAGTACTACTTAAGGACTCTAAAAAGCTAACTTTAGGACAGCCCACCATTATCATAGTGCCCCATGCCATCGAAACCATAGTCCAGCAGCCTCCAGATCGATGGATATCGAATGCGCGCCTCACCCACTATCAATCCCTCCGAAGGTACGGTTCGGGGCCCCTCATCAGCTTAAGCCAGCCACTCTTCTTCCTGAAGCAAAGATGGACGGTCACCATGACTGTCAACAGATTCTAGTAGAGACTCAGGGGACCCGACCAGACCTGCAGGACCGGCCCATGCCTGGGGCCGAGGTAAATTGGTTTACTGACGGTAGTAGTATGGTAGCAAATGGCCAACGAATAGCTGGGGCGGCTGTGGTGGACCAAGAAGGAGAAACTGTTTGGGCCGAGTCATTAGCTCCCGGAACTTCTGCCCAGAAGGCAGAACTGACAGCTATGATCCAGGCCCTTAAGTTGGCGACAAGACGGCTAACATATACACTGACAGCCGATACGCCTTCACCACAGCCCACATTCATGGTGAGATCTATAAAAGGAGAGGACTTTTAACTTCAGAAGGAAAGGACATTAAAAACAAACCTGAGATCTTGCAGCTACTGGAGGCCCTTTTCCTGCCAAAGAGACTTAGTATCATCCATTGTCCTGGACACCAGTGGGGAAACTCCCTAGTAGCCAGGGGAAACAGAAAAGCTGATGAGACTGCTCGGGAAATGGCTTTAAGAGGTGCGGGGCTCCTGCCTGCGCTAGTGGTGCAGGAACGGAATTGGCCCAAGTACATTTATAGCCAAGAAGATAAAGAAAGGGCCAGGGGGATGGGAGCCAAGTACAACTCTAGTCAAGACACTTGGGAACTAGACGGCAAGCCCTTGCTCCCTCTGGACAAGGCGATAGAATTATTGACAACTGTCCATCGGTTAACCCATTTGGGCCCGCGAAAGATGCGTCAGCTGTTTGATGACCACAAGCTTGACTATGTGATACCCCAGAAGTCAGAGCTCATCCGAAAAGTCACCAGCGAGTGTGCCCCTTGCGCCCAGTTGAATGCCTCGCACCACCCCAACCTCACCGGGGTGCAGGCCAGAGGGCACCAACCGGGGGTCCACTGGGAAGTAGACTTCACGGAGGTAAGGCCAGGCCTCTATGGCTATAAATACCTCCTAGTGTTTGTAGACACCTTTTCAGGATGGGTCGAAGCCTACCCAACCAAAAAGGAGACGGCCCAGGTAGTCGCCAAGAAACTCCTGGAAGAGATTCTTCCCTGTTTCGGGCTACCCCAGGTAATTGGGTCAGACAATGGACCTGCGTTTGCCTCCCAGGTAAGTCAGGTAGTGGCCAGGGCGTTGGGGATTAATTGGAAATTACATTGTATTTATCGCCCCCAAAGTTCAGGCCAGGTAGAAAAAATGAATAGAACAATTAAAGAGACCCTAACCAAATTAAAATTGGAGACTGGCTCTAGAGACTGGGTCCTCCTGCTTCCCCTAGTCCTGTATAGGGCCCGTAACACCCCTGGGCTCCATGGATTAACACCGTTTGAGATTTTATATGGGGGACCTCCACCTCTTATTGCCCCCCCCCAATATTGAGGTCCCTCCGCAGGCTTCCCCTTCTTTATTGATGCACTTACAAGCCCTTAAGCTTATCCAGCAGGAAATTTGGAAACCACTGGCTGATGCTTACCAGACTCCCAGCCTGAGCGTGATTCCTCACCAGTACCAACCTGGGGACCAAGTGTGGGTGTGGAGACACCGAGCAGAGAACCTGGAACCTCAGTGGAAGGGACCCTACATGGTGCTCCTCACGACTCCCATGGTGGTGAAGGTTGACGGAATCGCTACCTGTATCCACTCATCTCATGTGAAACCGGCCAACAAGGAAGAGACTTCGGGACCCGCAGCAAAAGAATGGAAACTGCAACGCACCCAAAATCCTCTCAAGATAAGACTGTTAAAATGCTAATTCTTTTATGCTTCAATTTCTTTTTTATTGGCCGAGCAGCTGCAGGGGCCTCCCCCGACCAGGTTATGAACCTAACCTGGCAAGTGCTCACTGCCCGGGGAGAGGTTGCTTGGGCTATCAGTGGTAATCATACGCTTAATACCTGGTGGCCTAGCCTCTACCCCGACCTCTGTCGGCTGGCAGTTGGAGCCACCTCGGATGTACAGGGATTGGAAATGAACAGCCCTGTTCCTCAGGCAGAAACAGGACCTGTCAGCACAACTGACGTGGGATGCCATGGGCGCTTCACTAGGTCCAAATTAGCTTTTTATGATTTCTATGTTTGCCCAGGATTTCATCGGCCTCATCACATAGCTCCTAAGTGCGGGGGCATGGGGGACTTTTACTGCGCAACCACGGGGGAGGCATACTGGAATCCCAGTTCCAGTTGGGATTACATCACAGTAAAGGCCAATTACTCCAGGCCTGATTGGGGGGCAGTTAAAATAACAGCAGATGAAGGACAGAGATATACCCGGACAGAATGTGGAAACAAAACTCATGGGGCCTGGTGTAACCCCCTCAACATTAGTTTTACCGCCCAAGGAAAAGCTAAAACTGACTGGGTGGGAGGAAATCAGTGGGGATTAAGAATATATAAACAAAATTATGATATAGGCCTTATTTTTAAAATTAAAAGTACAGCCCTTGCCGACTGAGGCTGTAGGACCTAACCTAATGTACACCCAGAGCAATTCCTCCACGGAGGACCGACTTCTACAGTTAGTGCAAGGGGCCTTCTTGGCTCTAAATGAAACCCAGCCCAATAGAACCCAGTCTTGCTGGCTTTGCCTCAACTCACGTCCTCCATTTTATGAGGCAATTGCTCTCTTAGGTAATTTTACTAATACCACTGCTCCCCCTCTGGCCTGTGCCTCTACAGCCCCCCACAAGATAACCTTCCCTCAGGAGGGTTGGGCTTCTGCGTGGGAAACATTCCCCCACCCATAAGTCCCTTTGTAATCGGACTCAAGGCATCATTACGGGAAATTACTATCTACTTCCCCCCAATAATACCTGGTGGGCGTGTAGCACAGGTCTAACCTCATGCATACATGGCACCACCTTTAATCAAAATAAGGACTATTGTGTCCTCATTCAGCTGGTACCCCGGATCAGATACTATGATGACAGTAACATGATGGCCAAACTGGGTCCCCTGGTCCGAGAGGTGAGAGAGCCTATTACTGCCTTAACTGTCGGGCTATTACTGGCCACCAGCATTGGGGTCTCAGGGCTGGCCGTCGGGTCCTCCAGTTACATCCAGACGCAGGGAATGTACCAGCTCCAGGTGGCCATGAATGAAGACTTACAAGTATTAGAAAAATCCATCTCTCTTCTTGAGCAATCTCTAACTTCCCTCTCTGAGGTTGTCCTACAGAATAGACGGGGACTAGACCTCATTCTTTTAAAGCAAGGTGGGCTTTGTGCCGCCTTAGGGGAAGATTGCTGTTTTTACACAGACCATTCTGGGGTCATTAAGGACTCCATGGCCAAACTTAGGGAACGCCTCAATAAAAGACAAAAAGAATTTGAAAGTCAACAGGGTTGGTTTGAAGGGTGGTTCACTAAGTCCCCCTGGCTCAGGACCCTGATATCCACCTTAATAGGACCCCTCCTTATACTTTTACTGCTAATAACACTTGGGCCCTGTATAATTAACAGACTCTTGCAGTTCCTGAGAGAAAGGCTCTCAATTATCCAAACCCTTGTTCTAACCCAAGGCTATAGACCCCTCGAACAAGAAGCAGAGTCTAGTTGCTGAGTATTAAGATTAATACTGGGACAATAAAACAGGGGGGAATGAAGAGTAAAATAAAAGTCTGGAAGGCTAACTGTAAAAATAGGGCCATTAGTTGCCCTCGTAAAAAGCTAGCTCAGGAAGTGTTTTGCTCCAGAATTGTATTGCCCAAGCAGTGGAATTCACAAGGTGCACCCAGTGACCACAGAATGTACAAAAACATGTTTACGAGACCTTGTGACCATCCTGTTTCCTGTTATTGTAATGGTACCACCTGTTCCTTGTTTTCATCTCTGTAAAACCTTATGACCACTCTGTTCCTTATTATTGTAAAACGGTTACCATTTGTTCCTTGTTTTTCTTTATAACTCTGTAAGTTGTAACAGGATCTGGCAAGTTCCTGAGATGGGTTGACGGAACTCCGCCCCCGCCTATGTTTTTGAGATATAAAAGAGGCAGGCTACTGCAAGCTCACACGTTTTTCTTTTTCCTGCGTCCCGGAGCAGGGCGCCCACTTGTACAAGTGTTCAATAAACCTCTTGTTTTTGCATCTGGCGTTGGTCTTCTTGGCCCTGCCTTTGGGTTCAAGTCCCAGAACAGGCGGCCATTGAGGGTTCGAGTCCTGAAGCCCAGGTGCCATTGGGTTCAAGTCCCAGGGCAAGGCGTCGGGTTGAAGTGACGGGGGTTCAAGTCCCGCGGAACTCAACACTCTCACAACACCCTGAGAATCTACACCCTTTCCTTACCCACCAAAATTTGTGTCCTCTTTTTTTTTTTAAACCTCAAGTCCATTTTACGCTCCCTACATATGCTTGTATATGAAGCCATCTACTGACAGTAATTGACCAATCAGGAGACAGACCTTCAAATAGTCTCCCTTTCCTAGCAGCTATCAATCTCCAATATCTCGTGCATTAGTGGTGGCACATCATGCTCTCATTCCCTCTCTATGTTGGAATTTTGTCTGATCTGGTGAGAACTATTGCTACTGCAGCTGCCAGTATTCAAAGTTGGCAAGGCTGATGATCACCCCTCCCTTTTGATAACATTCTTTGCACCTTCCAGCACTTCAAAAACTATTCAGTGGAGATGAAGCCTTGAAACCAGTACCAGCTTGATTTCTCCTTCATTGTTCTGCAATTCATGTATGCAATGTCTTCAGGAATAGGATTCTACGACCATAAAGTTCTGGTTGGTAACTAAGACCAGAGGCAATGGCCAATATTGTTTGAGGGACCATGTAATTTCATATTAACAGTTCCAATAGGGAGCCAGTTTCTACCAGTGGGTACTTTCTTTGCTGGTCTAAAATGTCTGATAGAGGGGATGTTCCCTTTAGCCCACAGTTCATTTTATATCCTTCCTTACTCCCTTCCCAGTTGAATACTGTCATTTTCTGCATATTCCCTTTCGATATACTGTCTCCTACTCTATCCCTCTTGAGATTCTTCTTCCTCTGTAACCCCATGTTTCCTTACAATTTTCCTAGCTCCTGCAGTTGAATCAGGATACATGCTCAGATATAAGAACTCCGAGCTAAGATCCAAGAAGTTTCTTTCTGCAACAGGTGAAGACTATTTCAATGTTCCACAACTGGTCAAACACTGAGAATAAATATCTGTATAATGCCCATCCCTTAGTGGCACTTCTGTAATACAACCTCTACATCCACAGCTCAGCAAACATAGCAGAACAGAGGGCAGAGAGGATATCTCTGCATCTCTCAACTCTCATTAGCAAAATTTCCTCAAGCAATAGATGTTGCTTAACCGAGAAAGCAACAACTGGCCAAAATGTACAGAATAAGAAACTTCACAGTGTGTGCCTCTGGAAAGGATTCCTATATTAAACTTCCATGACTCAGGGCTTAGGAATCATTGTGGAAGAGGGGTCAAAAAGATTATTATAGCCAGTATTGGTGGATGTCCACAAGAAAACAGAGTTTTCCAGGTGGCTGGGTGTTGCGTATAATTCCGGGGTGGCCTGCTAGGCCACCTGCCAAGAGGAATGGAGGCAGGGCTGTCGTGGGTGTGGTGCTCCACACAGGTTTGTTGTGAAGCCAGTTTCTGCCCAGCACCTGGAGGGAGCCTGATTCACCTGGGAACATTTTATAAAATTATTAAATTGAAGTTTACAATCTTTAGCATAATCACTGAGGAATTTTAGGCAGAGGTTGCTATCTATGTTCTCCAAGAACTGTGAATTGTACTAGAGACTTTCTTGTTGGTGTGACCATAAGATGAATAATAAGCTCTGCTGAAATTAGTTTATCCCTTAGTTATTCTCAACAGCACAATGTCCTTACTCTGAGGCTGTTTTTTTCTCCTTTTTTCCTGTCACAGAGTCAGGTGGCCAGCATCTTATTTTCCATCTTATTCTCAGTTTTAAAAGTTTATACTTTTAAATATGGTCTTAGGGTTGAGGATTGAAAAATGGCTCACTGATTAAGAAGACTAATTGCTCTTCTGGAGAGCCCAGCTTCCTTTCCCAGTGCCCACATGGCAGCTAACAGCTATACATAACTCCAATTTCATGGAATCTGAAGGCCTGTTTTGGTCTCCAAAGGCTTTGCATCCACAAGCGTACTTGCATATGTGCATGCAAAACACCCATATAAAATGAAATACATAAATATCTAAATCAATCAAAAAATAAATTTAATATTAATACACAGTTCAGGCTTCCTAAAATTTACCAGAGTCCTAGTTTGCCTAAAGCTGCAAATCTCTCTGCCTCAACATTCCATGTCAGATTACAGTTATGAAACATCTTGTCTGGACTAATAATTTTTAAATAATAGTTCAGATATAGAAAAACTGTGTCTTTGAAAGAGGAAATTATCAGCTTCATTCTGAGGAATTGGTGACATATTCATATATTATATGCGTATACGTTTGTATTCTCATTCAAATGATCTGTAATGATTACTGAATAATTCCAGTATGTTTGTTGTCATTAGCCTACATTCATAGAGTACCAAAGAGCCCAGTGTCTGAGTCATCTGACACACACTTTCATATGTGTCATACAAATTTGCTTCACCACTCATACTGTAAATATCTTCTTTGTTCTGTGTACTATCAGGTTTGTGTACTTCTGTTATTAAAATTTCTCTTTGGGAGAGGCAGACCAAATTAACCTGCCTCTCTCTCCCTGTCTTGCAACCCAAAAAAGTCTCAAGAAACATAAATTTCTCCACTCACAGTTAGACAGATTCTAGGTAGTTTACTTGGGCTTACTAACAGAGCAGTGGGTAAGGGGTTACTTACAGACCACGGGCACCCACCCTCCCCTCCAAAAGTTACATTAGTAAATCTACATGGCTAGGATCTTGTAACTTCCTGGTGAACAGATCCAAAAGGCCCATGGGGGAGGGGAGAAAAGGGCCAGCTTCTTGGACCCCCAGTTTAAATACTTTTAGCCCCTCCTCTTCTCACATCCAAGGCCAATAGACAGGGTGGGTGGGGCATAGGACTTTCCCAGCTCCTCATCTTTCTGCTCAAAGTGGTCCTGGGTGATACCACTCTTGGAGGGGTGTTTGTCCACCATTTCCCTCAGAGAATCAATCCACTCTACAACTTCTTAGATGTTACTCTTGCATTTTAATGCATTTTGCTAACATGTTTTATGTTTTCCAATTACAACAACAATAATATCAATAGCATAATTACCTCTTTTCCGTGATCAAGTCTAACAAGCTCTTAATTTTTTAAATATCAAGATATGTTTGCCTTAGTAAAATTATGAAAAGTATATATATAATTTTGATTATATGAGGCATCTATATTCAGGAAATTATAAAATTTATAATTATGGTATAAAATTTATACCTTAATTTACTTTCCATAATCTATAAAAACATTCGTGTTTGCACAATATGTATGTAAAATGTTATTTTGTAGTAAAAGATGTATAATAATGTAATTGCCTTAGATTTCTCCAAATATACTTAATAACTGTGCTAATAGAAGTCATTGATGATTTTGATGCTCAAATTGTCCCTAAACTGGCCAGTATAAGCTGTTGGAATTTAAACTCTATGTCCATGTAACATGTCTGAATAGTACGTAGAGAACTTATATTCAGGGATAATAACCCTTCTTTGAGTTATCTTTAAATCCTACTCTATAATCAATAATTTCTCATAGGATCCCGTGTTTCTTCTGGGAGGAGTATTCTTAGACAAAAAATAGATTTATTCCTTGCTATTGGAGAACTATTCTTATTGGTAATTTTTGAAGATACTGCTGAAATATATATCTATGTTCATATATAACTATATATTCATTCCTATAGAGATTCAGACATGAAAAGACTTATACTGTAGATCATTATTATTCGTAGATTATATGCTTACAAGTCTGTGTTCTCATTCAAATATATCTATAACACATAATGAATATTGCAGTACATTTGTGGTCCTTTGCCAACATTCATAGAGCAACAGAGAGTCCAATCTTTGAGTCATCTGACACATGCTCTCATATGCAGCATACAAATTTGCCTCACTTCTCATACTGTAAATATCTTTTATGTTCTTTGTATTGTCAGGTTTGTGTACATGATACTTTTGCATTTTAATACATTTTGCTATTTGAGCTCATAGTGAAAAGCACCTATAGATAGTATGTTGAGTGCTGTCTTGTGCTCGAAAACAGAAAGTAATTGCTTAAGGCAACAGTTAAAAGTCTGTGAAGTCAATGTTAACAAGACAATTTTCAATAAAATATGCTTAGAGAAAAACACACAAAAACTATGATGTTCATGGAAATGTTGTGTAACTAGAGGTTTGTAGAAACATAGCCTTGGTTTTCCTCTAGGCAATTGCATAATTTAGTGTTCCTGAGAAGTATATACAAAATAAGTACTATGACTATTGAAAACTAATTATGTGAGGGAAGAATGAATAGATGCATATTTTAACAATCTGAAATTCAGTGAAATATTTCCTATTGTAATTCAATATCTCCTGCCCTCCTGTATTGGTAAATTTCTTATACCAAACTGATTGCCCTACCTCCCTACAATATAAACCCAGGTATTAATTCACCCAGTCTTTTCAAACTGCATACATGCAGCTGGACAGATAGCTTAGCAGTTACGAGCCCTGGCTGCTCTAGCAGAGGACTCATGTTTGAATATCAGCTCCCACAAGGCAACTAAGAACAGTCTGTAACTGTTGGGACTCCAGGGCCGCCACAGTTCCAGCCCACCCTTTAAGGGCGAGTTTGCAGTTCCCCATGGGGCCCACTGCACCTGCTGTGGCTGTCAGTTTGGGAGATGGAGGCGTAGCAGGCGCCGCCAATGATTGCCTCCTCCCAGGCTGCTGCCCTGGCCAACGTCCTCTCCCGGGGTGCTGCCCCTGGTGATCCACCCCCCTCCTGAGCCCCTGAGGCTGGCCCCCTCCCGGAACATTGCCCCTGGCGATCCCCCTCCTCCTGAGGATAGTCCCCTCCCGGGCGCTGACCTCCGCACCAGGCCGGCCTCCCACCCCACAGGGCCAACCGCCCCTGCCGCGGGCTGCCCCTGCCTTCCCCCACTGAGCCCCCGGAGGATCATCCCCTCCTGGGCCGGCGCTGCCGAGTCTGTGGTGCGCGGCCCCCAGGCAAAAATGGCGGCTGCTTTCCAGCACCCAGGTGGCAGCATGGTTTGGCAGCTCCAGGCAGGGCAGGACGCAGGCCAGCCCCCACTCCAGGCCTCTCGCAGGCTGCTGGGGCATGGTGATGGTGTCGTACACCAGTAGCTGATGGAGGCAGAGGCAGGAGGATCTGTGAGTTCGAGGCCAGACTGCGCGACACTGATCAGGTGTCCTCACACGATGCACTGGGAGCTGCAGATTGACGTGGACGATCATGACTTAGCCTTAGTGCAGGCTTGCCACGGCCAGACTTCTAATGGTTTTCAACTGTCACAGCCAATCATCACCAACCTTTAGAATGCAGCTGTCAGAGCCTCACCCGAGTCTGACAGCCTATCAGAATTGACTTTGCCTGGCTGCAGATTATGTGACAGAGTTCGATTGGTCCTTCACTCCCTTTTAGCCCCGCCCCTACCCTATATAAGTACTTTGTAACATCCTGCTAGACAGACTCCCGACTCTGTGTGTTTTTTTTTTTTTTCCTCTGGAGTGGAGAGGGGCCAGGTCGCTACACTCACCATCCTGCTCAGCCCCTGGAGGAGGCTGGCTGGACCAGCTTCGCCACCGCCCTACCTGCCGGCGATCCCTGCATGTAACTTTATTTCCAGGGATCTGACAACCTCTTCTGACCTCCACAGCCATTGCATGACACTGGTGCACTTACATACATGCAGGTAATACATACGTACACATAAAAGTAATAAATATATTTTAAAAATTGTAAATGTAAAATAATTTCAAATATAAACTATAAACAAACTTATTAAAGAAGAGTACCGTAATTATTAGTAATTTTCAATGATTTCATTCTACCTGAGACTGAGGAATATATTATTTGTGATTATAAGTACTTGGGTTAATTATATTTAAATTTTATTTCATCATTTTATTTCATCATTCTTTTATTTGTAGTCATTTCAAAAAAATAAATCTTTTGTCTAATGTATTCATATCTTTATATGTTTTCTTTTATTTCACCATTTTATTTTATTTAGGCCAATCATAATGTGTTTCCAAAAGTCAATATTATCCAAAATTTGTTCTTAGGGGTTCTTAATTTTCTTTATACCCCTTCTCTTGATCTAGAATCATTTGTAGTAAACCAACTAATTGGTTCTTGGCTTATTCCTACTCTTTTCCTAAGAGGTAATGTTGCATTTGTTTTAGAAATTATAACTTTTCTGATCCCTTTAAACACATAATTCTTCCATATAAATATTAAAGTATTTACAGAAAATGAATGAATAGACATAATTAAAATCTAATATGATAATATTTAATTTATAAAAATAACAAATGGATTTCATTTGGTCTGTAAGCCATGGTTCACAAATCTTCAGATTAATATATGTACAGTCTCAATCAAACATATGGATTTGTAGATATTGGATTTAAAGTTCTTTCTCAACTGTTCTCATACTGCAGCATATACTAAAGTTAGTTATTTATGGCAAGTATTCTTTGCTTAACTCTAGGGGTCTTATGTCTAAGAATGATAACAATTATTACTGTACATGGATCCAATATAACATTGGTCCACTATTTTATTTCCATTCAAAATCATATTCACAGAATATTAACTGTCTTTAATTTCCACAGTAATTCTCTTAAACAACACTTATATGGAATTTACTGAGTAATATTTATTCAAGGAAATAAGTATAACTATCAAATGTTTTAAAAGTTTTCTGCCCTTAACTGCTTTCGTACTGGAGGCCAAAATGATAGTAAAATATACATGGCCAAAACATTAGCACAAATCAGCTGTTTGGCCTAGCACTGCTGAGAACATTAAGACAAAGCCAGATTGTTTCACCTTTTTTCCACTCAACCATAAGAGAAATTATTTAATTAGCATGCTATTTATACTCCTTACAGTGTCTGAACAGTCACTGGCCATTCTGTTCACATCTACAGAACAACATGGTGAGGCTGAAGTTTTCTGCAGGGGATAGAGTATTACAGCCTCGTTAGTGCCCCTTTATGAAACGTAATTATGATGGATATTTTACCTAAATAAGATGGATTAATTGAGTACATGTAATAGAGCATGGAATATTAGGAGTGCAGATATAGGAAGGCATCTATATGTAATCAAAATGTAATATATGAAAGCAACAGAAATTCAATAAAAAATGACAAAAAAGTCTGTTTTATGTACAGTGCACCAGATTAAAATATTGGAAGACAGATTCTTTCTTCATGAAGACCAAAAATCGAAAATAATATGAGCAATTACACGGAAGAACACGACAGACAGAAAATAGGAACATTACATAGCACAAATATATCAGTATGCATGAGTTGGTCACTCACTATTGAGTACCAGCATGCACATTAAATGCAGCTTCACAGATTAACAAGAGACAATTCTGCAGAGGTGCCCCTATGAAAGAAGATGGTCTATGAGTGCTATATGTTAATACATGGTGTGTCACTCTGTATGAATGAACAGCCTTGCCATACCAGCTCACACTATGATACAGAACATTTTCATTCTTCAGGAAACCTGAAATAATATTGTCTTTCTAGTACAATTCACTATCTTCTGCCTTGGCATCAACATGTAATTTTTTTTTCTTTCCCTTTAGTTTTTCAGTTTGTAAAATAGAGATAATATTAACATGCCTTTTCTGGTTGCTGAGAAGGTGGATTTATATATTTGTAAAGCACTTCCAAAGTGAAAATCACATGTGCTTATCATAAACTCTAATCTCTTCACTCCCAAATCATTTGTACAAAGACATTTGCCACTGTTCTGCAGTAAAATTACTAAAGACAGGAGCTGATAAATAATGAGGCATATTCAGGAAAGAAGTCACCTTTTTTCATATCTATATCATCAGTCAATGTGCTTTGAAATGCTGGTATTTTTTTTTTCTTTCCTCATAACAAGGTTTCCTACAGTAAACATATATCAGATAAAAAGTTTCATTTTTCTAGATCAGGGAGAATCATTATTTTCAGCTATGATGCTTCCAGGGTATCTAGTTTTAAATATCATGTTGAGTTATTACTGAAAAGAGATATTTAAATTTCTCTTGTATGTTGTTACAAAGGAGTTACATCTAATTTAATTGGCATCAAATATATTTTTAATTTTGTTGATTTATTTGGATATGTAATAATTATAAAAAGAAATAATTATTTCTTAAGTTTGACAGCAAATAGAACTGAAAACATCAACTAACATATTGGAAAAGATCTGAGTAGTTTTACCTTATGAATTGAATAAAATGGACACTGTTCGGGTTTATTTATAACAATATTATAAATTATCTATAATATTTATTATTATATTATATTTATATAGTAAATACAAATATATAAAATCTAAATAATATCTATTAGATAAATATATAAAAGGATATATTTAATCTATGTTATTAATTTTAAGATATAATTATTCATTAATGATTATTAAAGTTATATAATAATATAAAATAAGTGATAATGACTCACTGTGTTATTTTTCCAAAGATTTTAAAGATAATATAAATTTCTTGGCAAAGTATGATAATGCTAATTTTCATGCATTGGTTAGAATGTGGTTAAAATGTAAAAAGGTATTATTACTCACATTCTGATTGCCTTTGGATTTGACTTGGTTTATGATCAGAATGAAGTTGCTCAGGGCAGACAAAGAAAAATACAAGTTTACAAGATTTTTGACTGTTGTATGCACTCTAGAATAAATGGAGATTTGATTACCTAAGTAATTATATGCTTGTTAAAATCATGTTTAGTCATATTTTTAAAATCATTAAAGTAAATCTTGAAAAATCTTATTTCTGTGTTTTATTTTTTTCTACCATAACAAATATTGTGTTGAAAAATCTTTTCCCACTGGTTTTTTAATTAATATTTTATTGATGACCAGTGAAAGCAAAAGTTCATTACATGGTAGCATCTGAGAAACTTTTAGTTTGGAACATAAAGAACCCTGTGAATATAAATTATATGTCCTCATTGATCTTGCTGATTGTAATTAACTTTTACTTAATGTTGACTCTAAAATGTAGAGATTGGTGGAGAATAAAAAATGAAAAGTTAGATAAATATAAGATATATATCTGTAATAATCAATACACCAGTACAATAGTTTAAGATCCAGCTTGAGAAATAAATGTAAATCTGAAACTTCTTAAAAGAGACTTTAAAGAGAAAGTCTACAATGAAATCTCTAATAATATTAACTCATATGAACAATGTAAGTATGGATTAATATTTTGAGACTATCATAATTTCATAGAATTGAAATGGTTCATATTCATTAATTTTTTTCAATTTCAATGCTTGAAATGAACAGGCCCCTACATTAAAAAAAAAACTTTACATAGTTAAATGTTTCATCATTTAATAAAGGTGATAAACAATTTTGACACATTAAAATTTAATACATTTCACAGTGTTGCCATTACAGGTAAATGGAAATGAAAAATGATAAAGGAAGGAATATAGGAAAAAAAAGAAGGAACGAAGGAAGGGAGGGAGGGAGACAGGTAGGTAAGGAGGAAAAGAGGAAAGGGAGGTGAGAAGTGTGAGAAAGGGAAAGGAAGGAGGAGAGATGAAGCATGCATGCAGGGCTGGAAAAGAATAAAGAATGATAAAGAAAGAAAGGAAAAGATAGGAAGAAAGGAAGGAAGGAAGAAAGAAAGAGATAATGAAGTGAGGGAGGGAGGGAGGGAGGGAGGGAGGGAGGGAGGGAGGGAGGGAGAAAGAGAATAAAAATACCAAATCCCTGATGCCTCAGCATGCTTGCCCCATTGTCAAAAAGCTTATGAAAAATCTACAAAGAATGAATTTGCACTTTTAAACTCTAAGAAGAAAAATGCAGCTGAGTGTCGTGAATGGAATCCTGGACTGTGTAAAAACACATGGTGTTGATAAAACTGGAAAACCTGAAAGAAATTATTAGCTAGTTATAACATTGCAGCAATGTATTATTGTTGTTGTTGTGATTAAATAATATGACAGTCTAAAATCTAGACCTTGGAGGAAATGAGAAAAGAGTAAGCAGACACTCACTATACAATTTTCGTAATATTCTGTAACTAAAATTAAATAAGTTATTGGAAAATATTAGTAAAGTTAGTGAAACAAGGAAATAATGAGAGGAGTTGGAAAACTATGGGCTATGAGACAAAGGGGACCACACTCCACGGAAAGTGTTAAATGGCAATATTACCTAAGTAATGATTTCTTGAAGATATTGAGTTTTATATATGAACACTGGTAGAAATTCATATCTTCTTCAATCCCAATGGCTTAATGTTTACTATGGTCAATTATATCTTCTGTCCATTTATTTTTTGTTTCTATATTACACCATTCCAGCCTGGATAAATGGCTTAGCAATATAAGCAGTTAACTCCTTGAAAAGTAGATTTAATTGTATAAAATAATATATCTATTCTTGTAAACGCACAAAAAAATAAAGAAGTTCTTCTACTTGAGAGCATGAAAACAGAAATGCCAGGGAAATGAGGGGATGGGTGCCCAACTGCATCCCTAGTTAAATTTCACAGCCTGAAGCCAAAAACATTTTTACCAAATACTGGTGGTTCCAAAACCAGATGAGACTCAAGCACTGAATGAGAACAACAAATTAGCTGAAAGAAATTCCCAGTACATTTCCATACACAATGAGACCATAAGTGGAAACTGAGTACAGAGTGGAATCTGTAATCAGAAACTGAGTCACAGGAAAATGATAATCACATGCAGACAATTATTGTGTTTATTGCTTCCATATTTCTGGTACTCTAATCTCAATGCATAACAACGACTCTGGCTATAATTCTGGGAGGTATTATGAGTTTTCCGATTATTGCTATGCAATGAAAGTGCTCTACAATAATTACTATGTCCAGATCAGTGAAATAAATCAAAGCATGCACACGTGCGCACACACGCGCGCGCGCACACACACACACACACATTTTTATTAGGCAATAAATCTCCTTCCCACTGTTTCACTGTATGTTAGTTGCCAGCAGTCACGGAGTGGCAGGGGCAGTTGTTCTGCCGTCTCTTTCTTGCTTGGTGGTTATACTCTAGATCCTTCATTGTTCTGGAGATTTCTAGAATTTGATTGAAGGAGTAGCAGACGTAGAATTGCCAACTAAGTAGGAACAACCTTTTTTTCTTTCAGTAAGAAGAAAATGTATAAGGTAGTAAAAGCGGAAGCCTAAGTACAGGGCTCTGATTGGTGACCCCTCATCTTAATGGCTTGTTGAGGGAGAGGCAATTGTGATAGTGGGTTTGCCGCACCAAGTGAGGTTCCAGAGCAATGATTCAGCGTTGTGGGTTGGAATGCAGTAGCAAGGAATTTTGCATGGAACATTCTAAATATCCAGTGGGAGATGACACTTTTTCTATATATTGCTCATATCTACCCTGAAATTCTCCTTGGCGTGTTCACACTGAATACCGTGTGTGTCCAGGAAGTTCTGCTAATTTGCTTAAAACTAACACTGTTCAACACTGAGGCAGAAAATTCATATAAATCAGTCTTGAAGAACATGGGAGCTATAACGAACTCCTTCCCAAGCTTTTAAGTTTTTTTTTCTCTAAATCTAAGGTTTTTATAGCTTTTTTCTCAAAAGTGAAATATTATCTTCTGGAGAAAGGTTCTCTAAGTCTTACCAAGTGAGCAACATTCACAAGTTACAAGAAGCTCCCTAAATTACAAGATTCACAAAATCCTTACTGAAGGAAAGCAGTAATAATTGCTATGGAGAGGAAAATCAGCATCTAACTGCCTTCAAGTTATGCAGGGAGATCCAGGAGGCAGCTTCCTTCATTCATCAAACATGCCTATGTGGATTTTACAAGTGATGTAGCTTTTCTTGATTCTGTAAATTACCCCAGTAAACTCACTGGATTATTAAGATCCACTTGATGGACTCATTTATTTGCTCCAGCTACAGTACATTATCTGGAGTGAAGAAATAAAGTCATATAAGTCTTATAAAGTATGTGATTTTTAAAATTTAATTACTGAATTCAGAGTTTCCTAGATTAGTGGTGTGCATTACATTTGTCTGTAATTAACAGATCTATATTTAGCACACAGTAAGAAATTTTGTCCAGAGGTATGACAGAGGTAGGGTTTTCTCTAGAATCTAAGACCTATTCAGCCACATGTATTTTGTTATAGTTAAAGTGCCACCACCCATGGGTTCACTCCCACTAAGAGGGCTTTAATTTCTATTAGATTACTGTTGAGTATCCCCTAGATAAAATTGTCATGTCTGCACAAATAGAAACAGCTTGTTTTGTCAGTCATTGTGGATATAGGGTTTTACAGCTGTGTTAGACAGTTGATTGATTTTCTCCCTTAGTAGCTTGCATAGTTTCCTTTAGAAATATGAGACGTAGTCTTCAGAGAGAAGGCTTCCAGTACAGTTCCAGCTCCATTGCTCCAAGTCCTGTGTCCAAATCCATCAGATGGAGACTATTACAGAATTCCACAACTAGTCATATACAGAGAAAATATGTCTGAAAAATGCCTAGACTTAGTGACACTGGAACCTCTACACTTAAGGCTCATGGAACACAGCAGAAGAGGGGTGGAGCAAATGCTAATACATCCCTCAAGTCTCACCTGCCAAGTCTCTTCTTACAACAAAGTATCATGCACACAGTAAGCTTCAACTGGCCATCTTTTAGAGAACCAGGGACAGTAGAGTGTGTCCCTGAATAGGGCTCTTAATTAAAGCTCACCCATCCATAATTCGGGGACTTTTGGGAAGAGGGGGCAGGAAGATTGTAAGAGCTAGGGTTGGTGCATGAACATAAGGAAACAGAGGTTGTCAAGCCTCTGAGAACTTGTTCATCTGAACTTACAGCAATGGTGAGAACATGCACAAGACTCATACTGACTCAATCAGATTTAAAAAACCCAGCACAGAACTAAAGAACTAGAGAAATGGGCAGCAGGCACCAACCTTAGCCATAGACCTATTGGCAATTGATTTGGCGAGGAGGGGCCGAGGGATAGTATATATTCTTTAAGGGAGTGAATCTAAATAGGCTGATTAGACTCCAGTGGATGAACTTTCAGTGAGGGACATCTGGGTATAAATGGATAGGCCTTAACTTATATGACAGAATGCATGAAATCTGGTGGGGGCAGTTATAAGGGATGTGGATGCAGGAAGGAGTCTAAATTTGATTAAGGTTTAAACTCAATAAAATATACATTAAATAGTTTCCCAGTGTACTTTAAATTCTGTCAACAACTTTAAGTGACTACAGAACTGTGTTCAATAATTGAATATTATTATTAATATGTGATAAATGAAAATTTACATTTTGAGAGATCAACAATCATAAATAAACAATTTTGTTACACAGAATGTATAGTTGAGTGAAGAACAGGGAATAGCAGGGTGAAGAGCTAAAGTGGACTATTAAGTTGCCAATAAAAGATATTAAGTAGAAAAACTGCAATAGAATGCATGGGTAAATGTTGAAGCATGACTTTGAATTATCATACGGTTTTGGCCAAAAAGTCCCTTACTCCAGAGAGGACATATACAATATAAGAAAGGCCAAGTATTGAGTGGAAGAGTTTAAACCTTGAGAAAGACAGAGATAGAGATAGAGATAGAGATAGAGATAGAGATGAGAGAAAGAGAGAGAGAGAGAGAGAGAGAGAGAGAGAGAGAGAGAGAGAGAGAGAGATCTTCATTCAAAGTTCAGTTAATTCAGGTTGAACCCTAATACTAAAATTTGGGAAACTAGAAATTGGACAGCAATAAGGATTATTTCATTAAAACACATACATTAAAAAGTTTATTGAAAGATTACAATTTTCTATTGTTAGTGACACTATTAAAACTAAAATGAGATTTAAATATTACCATTTATAAATGATTGAAAGCAGTGGCTATTAAACTGTTTGAGTAAAATGTAATAGTATCACAGTGTTCAAAAGATTTTCCATAAGAATAATGAATATTTCTTTTTTGATATTTAAAAATTTTTATTGAATCATTGTGTGCTTTATGCAGAACATTTCAATCAGTCTTAATAATCTTTATATCTCTGCTGTCAGACCTTTATCTTTGTTTGGCATATATTTTTTCATGTCTGAAATGTGATGTACCACTATTATGCAAACCAGGCCGTTGTGGTTATCAGATGTGTAAACAGCTAAGAATTCCCTTTTTTCTACAATCATATTAAAAAATAGTAAAGCATGCCAGGCCAGGCATGGTGGCACATGCCTTTAATACCAACACTCTGGAGGCACTGACAAGTCTAATTCTGTCAGATGGAGCCTGGGGCTACAGGGAGATCATATCTTCAAAAAAACAAACAAACAAGCAACAACAAGAAGAAAGCAAAACAACAACAAAAAAGAAACCATTGAAAATAAGCCTATTCATACTTAAATTTGCATTAATGCCATTCTTGCAAGAAAGGTTCAAGGAAGAAAATCAAGTCTTATTTGAATTCCTTTTATTTATTAATTGTCCATTTAAAGAAAATGACACAACGCTGCTCTAAGAAAACTTAATTGCATCAAAGAAACTATAGACAAACTTAAATTCTAATTTAAATACAAATTTGTGGAGTTGGAGAGATGACTCAGTAGTTAAGAGCACTGACTGCTCTTACAGAGAACCCACGTTTGAATCCCAGTATCTACATGGAGGCTGACAATCACCAATAACTTCAATTCTAGGGGAATCCAACACCCTCATCTGACCTCCATGGGCATTGCACAACAAGGTTGCACTTACATACTTACAGGCAATATAGCACAACTATGTTCACTATACTTGGTCTTACCTCCTTTATATCTGATTGTCCTTTAAGAATAAAGAATGAATTTCTTCAAAGTTGAAATTTCATAGTTAGGTGATCACATAGTGAGTATTAATTCTAGTATACCATGGTGGTATCAAAAATTTGGCACATGTATCATAACGGTAATCATACCAGGTATTCTATTCTCTGACCCATCATGTTTTATTCATGTAGTTTTCATCTTCATGTGCCCACAGTTGATTAATTACTCCACAGCTCTTGATCCTTTATCCCTTAAAATCTTTACATTTGAACTGGAGAGAGGGCTCAGCAGTTAAGAGTACTGACTTCTCTTGCAGAGGACCACGATTCCATTCACAGCACCCATATGGTGGCTAGCAACTGTCTGTAACTCCAGTTCCAGGATATTCAATGCCTTCTTCTGACCTCTGTGGGCATCGCCAGACATGGATGCACTTACACACGTGACGGCAATGCAAAAAAATACATACACATAAAATAAAAGTAGAAAGTAAAATATTTTCTTGTAATGTTCACATTTGAATTCCCCTCTTCTATGTGTACACTTCACTGTCAGGAATTGCAATCACTGTAGCCCATTACATGTGGCTAACACTTCTGCTAACCTACCAATGCTGTACTACTCAATAAAGTCAAAGGGATGACTTGATTTGTCACATCATCTGTACTGAATTTCTTCAGCTACATATGTATGAGGAAGAATGTAACTTTGCTGCTAATATTAATCATATTTGAAACTCAACATTTTTTAATCCACATTCTAATAGCTCAAAATATAACAAAATTGCATCATAGTCATGGGGAAGTGGTTAATGAATGTCAATGCAACCTCACAAAAGTTTGGCAATTGATGTGTCTTACAGGCTTGGGAATATTAATGAGAACAGCAGATGAAATGAAACTGAAAGACATTTGGGAACAAAACTTAGACCCTACATGCTTATAGATAGATAGATAGATAGATAGATAGATAGATAGATAGATAGATGATAGATAGATGAGTGTGTGTGTGTGTGTGTGTGTGTGTACATTAAATTGAGCAGGGGACATGGAGAGAGGTGTGGATAGGAAAGATGAATCTGAACACCATCAAATTACATTGTATGAAAATCACAAAAATTCATTTATGTAGTTCTTAGTTACCTCCAAAACAAAAATGCCACTACTGCCCTAATATAGTTTGCTGTGCCTCACATTGTTGTGAGGCCTTAAAGTGCGGTTTGACCATCTATTGATATTCTCTTTTAGAAACATGTACAGTTCTATCCAAAGCTGTGAGAGGTAGGCTTCAGGGGAAATGGCTTCCAGGTCAGTTCCAGTACCACTGTTCTAAATCTTGTGTCCATAGTATGTCCTGTCTTCAACAATAGGGTCTTGCCTTCAAGCTCTGGAGATAATCACAGGCTATGGCAATGATCTGTGTAATTTGGAGAGTCTCTTGGATAACTCAAAGGGGGTTCCTCCTGTCTGACACCGTTTCTTGTTATGTAGCCTTCAGCTATGCACATGGACTCATGTAGAGATGTTGTGATTTTTCAGTAGGTTTCTGGACTAAGATGATTCCCTCTGGATTTGTGCACTAACTAGGCGAGCTGTGTGAGGGTACCAATGGGGAAGGGTGTATAAAGATGATTAAAATGTTCTTCTGTATGAAATACACAAAAATTCAATTAAAAAGTATTTACAAAATGTTCCTCTTCCCTGAACCACCCAATACCACCAATACCACGTCATTTGTTTTATAATCGCAGGTGCAAAATTTGTGTCAAATTTAACTGTGAAAATTGATATAATTTAAGGAAATCTAGAAATCACCAGTATTCTACTCAACCCACTTGTTGATACTTACATTCCTGCTCTGAATCTTCCCTCCTACTTTACAGACAACTTCTTCTGTTATTCACAAATCATCCTCTCTCCTTACTCAGTAGTTTGCTTCCATCTTTTCTATGTATTCAGTCATTTAACTAAGAATAAACATATTTCAGTGGTTTCTTTACCTGAAATTTTTGGTCTTAAAACTTTTCTCTCTTACCTAATATCTCTTGTGTTGGCTCTTCCTTATTGCCAACACATCAAACTTACCATTATTCATTATCTATTTTGTACTTAAAATCTACAAGTTTGAAATTATTTCATTAAATTTACTTTCTATAAACCATACTTTCTTGTATATTTCCATTTACAAGACTCAGCACATCAGATTTGTTGATCACATTATCTTCTTTGGAACATCTAACATACATTCTGTTTTGGTTTTCAGAACATCCAAAGCTGTTTCTTTGTTAATTTACTGACCAATCATTCTCAATCTTTACCAATGCTTCTTTTTTTGTTCTCTAATCTCATCAATTTATGATATCCTAAGGCCCAGGCTGTGATTTTCTTCAATAACTTTAATAGTTTTCCTTTCATTTTGTCTGTTCTCTTGCCCTTTTATCTGTTATAGTTTGTAGCACACAAATCTCTCCTGGGCTCTAGATGCATTGATATCAGTCCTGTTTGAAACTTCCAACTGGATGTCTAACATGTACTTAACCTTTACAAGTCAAAAATAGGATTTTTCATCACCTGCAGCAAACTTCCCTCTTCCCAGCTGTTCTGCATGAAAATGTCACCAGTTATTTGATGGAGGAAATTTCATTGCTCAGTCTTGTTGTCCCTCTTTCCCTTGACCCAATTCATTAAAACTAATTTTAAAATCTTCAAAATATTGTAAGAATCTGAGAAATTATTATTCTATATTCTCCATCTCTGGAGCCTTAATCACCCATATCCCAGGTTAGAGCAAAACTTTCCTATCAAGTATATTTAATTAACCTTTTATACTCCCGTCTATTCTTTGTATAGCAGGCAATAGAGTTTAATGATAACTTTATTTATCCTGGTTTGATGACATATGAGTCTACTTAGTAGAATGAGTGCCAGGCTAGTTTGGTCTACATAGTCACACTCTTCCTCATCGCACAAAAATAAAACCCAAAATTCAGATTGTGTCACTACACTGTTCAATTCTTGGCTCCTTTTATTTATTTATTTATTTTCAATTCAGAAAGGCAAGATGCCACCACATTTGATTTCCTCAAGTCATGTATTTCCCTCAATTTTCTAGTGTTTACTATTCTACTAAAAATATTCCAAATATCTCTACAGCCCTAAACAAAGCCACCATATTCTACCACAAAGTATCGTTATAAATGTTTCCTTCTGTCACAAATGCTTTTCCCTTGAACGTTTCCATGACTCATGTGTGAACATTGCCGTATAGTCCCCTTGGCACATCACTGGATTTAAATTTGCAACTTGTGCCATATCTGATCTTCTCTAGGAACCATGCCCATGACTACTGAGAGATCTCATGATTTTATTAAATATTTTTGCTTTTACATGACATTTTTTATTTATGCTTTTACTGATATACATTAACAAACAAGCAAGAATGTTTGGTTTAATAATTATGACATATATGCATGAAAATTACTGATGGAGTAAAAGACTCTTACCTCATGTACCTTTTGGTTGGCCCCTAAAAATGCACATTCATTTCCTACCAATTTTTTATTTCCTTTTGTTTTTCTTTTGTAAAAGTGTTCTTGTTGATTCATGACTAATTCGTGTAATGTATTTTGATCATATTTAGACCCTTTCCTGCATCTCAGCCTCCACATTACCACCCCTCCAAACTTCAAGTCCTCTTTTATTTTTTTAAGTCTTATAAAGTATAATTTGTGTTCGCCAAATGCACTTGGATGTGGGACTATCTTCTGGAGACTGGTGAGCATACCTGATGTCAAATCTTTAAACAAAACTGACAGTCTGGGTGTTTTATCTGTCTTGGAATTGCACGCGTTTTCTGCGTGACGTCACAAGTGAATATAGGCTCACGTGTGCAATTGATTTGTTGTTCCCAAAAAATAGTTTTACTTGTATTCATCCACCACCTCTGGATTTTACAGCTTTTCTGATCCCTTTTCAGCAAGGATATCTAAGCCTTGTGCCTAGAGAGTGTGATAGTGATATAGGTGTTCCTTTTAGGACAGAGCACTCACTGTCTTTAATTTTTTGATCAGTTGTTGGTCTCTGTTAATCAGGATCATCTGCAAATCTGCAAGGAAATGTTTCTCTGATGAGAGTAGCAAGATTCAATAATCTATGGGTATAATTGAGTCATAAGTCCATTCAATACTATGTCTATTTAGCAGAATGATAATAGTAGATTCCCCGCTTCTGGAGAAATAATGATTTAATTTTTGATTTATCAGGCTTGGCAGAACATTAAATAATATTAAAACAAAATAAGTAGAGATAGATTCACAATTTTAAAAAAATTTAAAACTACCTTCACATTAAAACATTAGATCTAAATGTTATTAGTTTTTACAAATGATTCATATGTGTCCTGTACTTAAACAAACTGGTGAAAAAATTTATCAGATATGCTTTATTCAGAAAAAAAATGTACTTTTAAGACAAGGTGCTAGGGGGTAGAGAGATAACTCAATGGTTAAAAGCAGTGACTGCTTTTGCAAGAGACTCAGGTTTGATTCTAACACTCACACAGTAGATCCATCTTCTGAACTCCAAGGGCGTTAAATGACATGAGTGTACTTACATACATGCAGGCAACACACACACACATAAAAATAAAATAAAAGGTTAGGGTACTAAAACATAAAAATGTTTATACTTTTATGTGCATTTTTATTTAAGATTAAATACTTGTTCCAGTTTCTCTGTTTCTGTGATGAAACATTGATCATAAGTAAATAAGGGGGGACGTTTGTTTCAGCTTGTAGGTTACTGTCAATCACAGAAGGCAAGGCAGGAGCTCAAGCAAGAACCTAGAGGGAAGAATCGAAGGAAAGACCATGGAGGAATGGGAGGAATATGCTTAAGTGCTGACTTCTCTGGTTGCTCAGTTACTCACCTTACAGACTCAGGTCCATCTACCCTTGGATGGCACAACCAGTGAAGACAGTCCCTCAAAGAAATGTCCAGAAGCCAGTTTTAATGAGGAAATTCCTTAACTGGGGTTTCCTCTTCCCAGGTGTCTCTAGTTTGTGTTGAGTTGACAAAAATTAACAAGAGAAGACCAAATACAGTTTACAATTTCATTAGAGTTCTTGTAATCTATCAGAAGGCATTATGAGAATGAAAATCTAAGACTGGGTATTAGATCCTATGTCTACTGATTTTTTTGTGTTCAAACACTAAAACTCTGCAACTTCAGATTTCCTGTTATCAAGGGTGTTACAGTCATCCAAACTTTGAGATTTACTCAGGAATTTACTTGATGCTTTGTCCTATGGCTTATTTCCCTAAGTCTTTGAAAAGGGAAATGGCCATTCTTTATTCCTCAATACAAAGTTTTGCAGACACAGAATCATATTTGCAAAATGTCAACATAACTGAAATTAAGTTCAATAAATCTCACTTTTAAATTTAATATTTAAATAATTCAATATCTTTTAATATATCAATGGATAAATAATTGATATACCTTTATGACTAAAATAAAATCTATTTCTTATTTAGCAGTAATTTATTTTGCTACTGCAGATATTGTTAATTTTTACCTACTGAATAATTTTGTGATATTCTTATAAATTCTGTGTGAAGGGAAGTATCATATAACTAATATATCATGATTGAATGTTTTGTTATCCTTTTATATAAAATATATCAGATACATTATGAAACATATTTATATATGTATATATATTTGTTTACCATTCGAATATTTATTTTATGAGTAAAGGTATGTGCTAGACAGTGGAAGCCAGTACAGACAAAATGGACTGTGTGAAACTGAAACGTTTCCACAATGCAAAATTAATAAGCATTATTTGTATGACTTTCATTGCAAAACAGATTACTATTCAAAGCACCCAAGCAACTCAAATTATTCACTAATACAAAAACAGTTATTCCCATTACAATTGTGTAAAGGCCCTTGATGGCCATTTCTCTAAAAGGATAGCATTGCCTAATGAAATATATATATTAAAATGTCCTCAGCATTCATAAACACCAGAGAATGTAAATTAAATCACCTGACTACTTGTTAGACTGACTAGGGTTAAAAAAAGGCATATGATTATAAATTAGTGCAACAATTTAGAAAAAAAATATAAAGGACAACTATGTCATCTATGCCATTCATCTATTTCATTCTTAATATGTTTAATGTATTTAATTTATTTGAAATCAGTAATAAAATTATATGTCCATTCCCATGGACAACAGTATTTGTGAACATAGATAGATTTAAGATATAAAATTCTCACCATGTCCCAGATAGAAATATGTGGGATTTAAAGTTAGTATATGTAAACATTTTTTAAAGAGAAAGAATACTCTTCAGACTTTCAAAAGCAGGAATATTTGTAATTTATTTGTGAAATAAATGGACATGTAAGACATTGTGTACAGTGGCATAAGCCATTCACAAACACACAATTACTGTAAAATCAAAGTCATCTAAGAAAAATGGTCTTTTAGAAATAGAGGTTAAAGTGAGGGCTACAGGAGTCTGTGGGAAAAGAGGGACAGAAAACGAGAAATGGTAGGAAGTGAGGCAGGAAGAATAGATCATATCAACCTAGTATTCAGAATGCAGTAAATGAAAATATAATCTGCACTTCAATATATAAGCAAGAATAGATTACAATATTCTAATAATAAAGAAAGAACAAAAATTTGAAGTGAGTTGTTAGTTCTACAGATTATATCACTCCCAAAGACATACAGATATGAAAATATCACAGCAGGCTTCAAATATATACTGAAAGATTTGCAGTTGAAAATAAAAGTTTTGGGGGCTGGGAAGATGGGTAAGTGATTAAGAGCACTTATCTGAGTTCGATTTCCAGCACCCACATTACCACTAAGCACCATCTATTTTCCCAGTTCTAGGGGAATCTGACGCCATCTTCTGGCAACCACAGGCATTGCATGGCATGAGTGCACTTACAGACATGCAGGCAATACTCTCATACATGCACACACACACACGCATGAAAATAAAAATAAATAGAATTATTTTGAAAAGCAAAAAGAAATTACAAAATTTTAGTTGGGAGTAGTAGCACACATGCATTTAATTCCAGCACTCATGAGGCCCAGGCAGGCAGATCTCTGTGAGATGGAGGCCAGACTGGGATACATAGTGAGTTCCAGGCCAGCTAGAGCAACAGGCAGACCATTTCTCAAAGCAAAAAAATAGGAAAATAATTAAATAGGCTTTTTTCAGAATGCAAAAGATGTGAGCATCAGAACATCTGGTTTGTTTTTGAAATGAAATATGTTATTTCACATTTTATAAGAAATATATATGTGGTTTTGTAGTGCTATGAGGGAGCACATTTATTTTAAATATTTAGTGTTACCCCAACTTACATACCTGTCTTCAAAGTGTACATTTGTTGTACTATTGAAATAATGGGATTTTTGGTCATCAGTTGCCACAGTTAGTTCATATATATAAAATTTTCACTTGAAATCTCATCTAACCTATACAATAATCCTTGCTATACACACTATATTGTTGATTAAACATATCTTTGATTAAAATTTTAAATAATTTAATTAGGTCCAGGAGTGCTATTTCATATTTGTGTGTGTATTTTTGTATGTTTTAAGATTATAATCTAATAATAATATAAATAAACAGAATAGTAAGATTTTAACATCCTTATTTCAAAATAAGTCTAAAATAATAAACTAGTTTATAAATAGGAAACTTAGATCAGGCATGTAGGTGGAGTGCAGCTTATATAACTCTGTATCAGGGATAGGATTTGAAAATGATGAGATTTCTGTGTGCAAGCACACAGGGAGAGAGCTTCACGCAGTGTTGCTGAGCAGATGAAGGAAGGATGCTGGCATAAATTTCCCCCTGATGTGCCTGTTGTTTATATTTCTGGAAATCTCTGAGGCATTGCAACTGTAGGGATGAGAAAAGGAGTAACATTGTAACTTTAAAAAAAGTGGAAAAAATAGGTTTCATATATGTTCAAATAACACAATGAATAGTGTGTAAACTAATTTATAGAGTATCATAATTTTAAAGAGTTGAACTCTTTATACTTATTTTCTTGCATTTGACAAAATGACTGAGTGAGACTATTCTATTTACCTCTGTACAGTTAAGTGGCTTCCAGTGATTCAAATTTACATAATATTGTGAACTTCTCCTTACTTCTTATGAGGAAATGCTATTGCCCCAATGATAATCACTTTCATAGGTTAAAATAGAGACATGTTAGAATCTGGGGATATGGTTCATGAGTTAAATGTATTGGCTGTCCTTGCAGAAGACCCAGATTAAATTCCCAACACCCACATGACAACTATCAACCATTAACAACTCAGGTTCCAGAAGAATCAAGTGCCTTCTTCTGACTCAGGCATTGCATGACATGGGTGTGCTTCACACATACAGGTAATACACTCATACACATAAAATTTTAAAATAAAATAATAAGATAAAATTGAAATATAGACATTTTAATCATTATTTAAGGATCATAAACATTTTTCATACTGTAATATTAATTTAAAATATGTTCATATGATTTAATATTTTGATGGTCCTTTCCATTTGAGTATTGAATATCATTCCAGTATTTGGATATAACACAGTTTAGTTTTCCTTTCATTTACTGAAAGACAACATGATGTGTTGAATTTTTTATAATTTTGAATAAAGCTTCAGTTAACATGTAGTAATAGATTTTTGTATGGACATATGTTTTCCTATTCCCTAATAAAACAGTAAGAATCAGGGTTTCTGCAACACATTGTTAACATAAATTTGGGTAAGGAAGAAATTGATAAACCATTTCCAAAGGAATGGGACCACCCTATATTCCAATGATGAATGAGACTACTCATTCTATGCTGAGTAGTTCTACAATACTGTATCAATATAATTGTGTTCAGAATAAAATGAGTGGCTTAAGAATGACACACACAAAAATGTACTAGAATTGAAGTCTGGAAAATTATTCATGGCAAGAAGAGGAGATACAAATAGTCCTATGTGTGCACTCTGGGTGGAAATCACTGACCATTACAAATGAATTGAAATATACCTGTAAATTCTAAGAACAGGGAACAGAACACAAATAACAAATGTTAACCAAGTATGTGTTTTAATCAATTTTCTTTCTTTTGGGTTAAAAACATGTGTTTTCATTTTTCTTGTGTTTGTGTACTGTTTTTTTTTATTATTTACTTGCCATTTATAGTTAATCATTTGGGAAAAGTTGAAAGTCTGGTATGATACAAGCTATGAGGATTTGTGAATGCTGTCTTTTTCCATTTATGTTTTCCTCTGAAGTTTAATAATGGAAAGGATTTGAATTTTTGTCCCTACATGCCTCTCACTGAGGGTCCATTCACTGGAGAATGATCAATCTACCAAGAGTCCCATTCTTTTAAGGGACATGCCAAAAGTTCCTTAGGATAGTTTGAAATTTCTTACTATTTCCCAGTGTCTACGCTGGAATTTTGTTTTTTTGATCTTGCTCTGGACTTTTGTATATTGTCATCATTGCTGTTAGCTCATATATGTAACTGATCAACTATCCCGAAAACTTTGTTTCTTGTGGTCATCCACCACCTCTGGATCTTATAATCTTTGCCTCATACTTCTGCAATGATCCCTGAACCTTAGGAAGTGTAATAGGTGTCCTATTCATGGATGAGCACATTGTAGCTTCTTGTTCTCTGCACATTGGCCAGTTTGGGGATTTTGCATAAGGAAAACTCCTTGGTAAGAGTTGAAAGATTCATTCGTCTTATGTGTAGAGGTTGAGATTGCCATGTGTTCTTATCCAGTTGTTCTATTTAAAGAAAGTTAGAATTTTTTACGATTCAGAATATATTGAAATTATCCCATATAAATTTCAATGACTGGCATGCTTGAATGAAAGCAATCATCTGGTTAGGTTAACAAACTGTTTCTATTATAAACATGTATATCTAAGTTATTATATATACTGATTTATTAGACAAATATTAATTCAATGTTAGTACAAGCATTATTAAAATATAAACCAATCATGTGCTTTCAAATAAAAATATACTTTTAACTATATAGCATTTCAAGTCTTAATCTGATATTCAAAAAGTATTCTTAATGATACTGTGAATATTTTCTAGTCGTGTATTCTCAAAATATCCAATAACATGGGATTAATAATGTGTATTGAAAATTAATATAAGAATACTATTACAATGGACGCCAGAAAAGCATGTTATATAGTTCTATGATTCTGTAACCTAAAAAAATCATGATCCAAGGAACTGTCCATAGGAATGTTTCCAGAGATCTTTAATTTATGTGCCCTTCCCCATACTCCCTTATATGGAAATCTGCTATTGAAGTTTCTTAAAGTATATACATGTACAACATAAAAAGACATTTAAATGAGTTATAGTATAATAGAGAGACACAGCCCCTACTAGACACCATGGGCTAGCAAAGACATTGTCCAGTTCTAGGAATGAACTCCCTCTTTTGAAACTATTGACCAATTGTCCAACGGACCCTTAAACTATACTAGTCATTGTCCCTGCTCTTGCTTACCCACCAGAACTGGAGAGTATGACCTTATTTCTGAAAACACTACAGATATGAGCTTTGGAACAATCAAGGAGAAATCAAACGGTAATAACTTCAAAGTATCATCTCTACTGACAACTTTCATAGTACCGGGAGGTGCTATTCATGGTACTGGAATTGGAGGTGAACATCGATCTTTCCTAGTTGTGAATCATGCAAGTGACGCCAAGAAATAACTTGCAAGATATAACCACTGGGGCAATAGTGACATAAATGCTATGGAATAACAAACCTCTTTATTATTGTCTTTGAAATTCAATTCACAAGATGGAGCCCATACCTGACACTGATATCATGCCTGGAATCGTGTGGCTAGGCAGGCCACAGGCAATGTGAGAGCCTAATGCTATTATTCTGCTCAATAGAAATAGTATTATTGTTACTTCTAATAATGTATTGTTACTAGTATAACTCTCAGCTTTCACCAGAGAAGCTTCCTTTTACAGTAGCTCTGATTAACACAGAGCATAGGAACTGATCAACTCACAGAGAATAAGAGACTGCATAGTTCTTTCCATTGAATAGAAGAGCTATATCAAATTTCTGCTTCTTGAGGCTCAGGGATCATTGTAGAAGAGCAGAAATATTGTAAAAGCTAGAGGCAGTAGATGACCACAAAGATTCGGTTCTCCAGACAGCTGGACTGTTACTCATAATGAATTCTCCACTGTAGTAGCAGCATACACAAGTCCCACATAAGCTCAAGGCAGACAAAATCACAGCATAAAAGTGGGGAGGTGGGGAAGAAGACTTGACTTCCCTAATCTGAGGAACAATTGGCAACTGATAGTTATCAGGAGGGTGAAAGTCAGTCTTTATTAAGGCAGGGGTTCTAAATATGATAAAAATATATTGTATAAAATACATAAAACTCAATGAAAATTATTGAAAAAAAGAATATTTGGTATATAAGAGTATGCTAGTACTAAAGTCTGGAAATTAATTCATTTGGAAATTAATCTGGAAATTGGAAGTATTCAAGACACTGGATTATGAGCAAAGCCTCTGCAGATGGAAAAAAAAAACATTATTATAAGAGAAGCAAAAGACCATGCACCCCCAAGAACAATGAATGGAAATGAGTGACAATAACACATAAATTTGATTAAGAAACAAGGAAATTTTAGTTTCTAGATGATATTATTTCAGTTTGGTTATGTTTGTGGCTTAGACAGAAACAATAAACATCTTAAATGTGTTTAGATCAAATCACTGCATTTTATACTATTCAATCTGTACAAAATTCAGTTATTTGATATATATATATATATATATATATATAATTTTAAATCCCATGTATTTTCCTTCCATGTCAGATGTATATTATTGCATATAGATTTTTTCCCTTTTTTTCCTCCATACCCTAAATCAATTAAACAACTTTAAGTGTCAAGTTTACCAGCCTATTTCATTAATTTTTCTTGTAATGAAACTCAGAAAAAGGTAAAACTAATATCTGAATTATTATAAGGTAATTGGAAATCTAGACATGTTCAGTGATTGAAGGGACTTAAAGATAATTTCATCAGCAGAATGGTATAATTGAACACATTGTGAATATCTCACAAAACAGACATTCTTCCAGAGCATCAAGTTTCACTCATTACTGGAAGTTTTAAACAGTTTAGGATTACAGCAAAGCATAGATGATGAGATATGTGAAGTATTCTCCAAGGGTTTTTTTTAATCTTTCTTTTCACTTTGACAGTCTCGGAGTTAAGAGTGAACAGTGCCTTTGTATACTAAGATCCAAGTTTTTGAAAGGTTTGAAAGAACTTCGTGTCATAATCTGTGTGGAGTATCACATATAAATCAAATGACATCCAGATCATATACAAGAGGTCGATAAGTACCCTGTGTTGTTGTAAATTTAATATCCATAATGCTTCCCTTTATTAATTTCAGTCATTGCAATTTTAAAATAGTTTCTGTATCTCTCACTGAGTATTAAAACAGTACCAAACCAAATTAGTGTATAGAATCACAATAATAAGCCCTTTTCTATTTATCCCATTTCATCAAAAACTAAATTTTGATTTGCTATCACTTTCCATCATGCTGTGGTGATGCAGTGTTCCTCATAAAGAACTATTAAAAATCACTGTTATCATCAGAAATCACTGTTATTATCAGAAATCTTTACTTCCTCAACCTGATTCTCCAGCACCAGATTTCCTATAAAGTCAGTCCAGAAGATCAAGTAACATCATCCTCATAGTTTAATGCTGTTCAAATGTGCTCACCAGTTCCCTCAGAAGTCAGAATTATGACCACAGTCATGTTTGTGGGTGTGACAGTCTCTCTTTCTCTCCCTTAGTCTGTCACACACAGGAATTACCATCGTAGTATGCTTGTAGTCCAGCTAACTTCATATTTCCACAAATGAAAATATTTTGTGAGAAATGTCAGATAAGATGAAACTAAACAGTTATGTAAGTAATATAACAGATTCTTGAGTTAATTTGTTAGAGTTGATATTAAATTCCAATTTTATGTCGATTGGTAAACTGAGGAATTGGAGAAATAAACTTCACATTGAAAATCACTGGGCATTGATATATATACAGGGCATTGTTCTAGGGGCTGTGAATGGATCAAACAAAAAAAGACCCTTAATGTCAGTGTCATGCCTGGAAAATGACTATTGTAACATGGTTAAGGTTTGAGTGTGACATTATTTTAAAAATTTGAATTTTTGTATATTTCATATAAAACATTTAAATCATCTTTATAACCTCTAACCCATCCACACCATTTCATAGATCCCAAGTCAATATTCATGCATTCTGTTATTTATGTTAAGGCCTATCAAGTCAAGTTAATATACCCAGATGTCCCTGAGTGCAAGTTCATCCACTGGTGTACACTCAGCCTATCTAGAATCACTTCTTTAAAGAAGATCAGGAATCAGCTGCCAATAGTTCTTCAGCTAAGATTGGAGCCTGCTGCCCATTTTCCCAGTTCTATGCTGAGTTTTTGACTGCTTGAGTTCGCATGAACTTGTGCATGCTGATGCAATTGCTGTAGGTTCATATAATCATTACCCCGAGAGCATGTAAGTCTCTGTTTCCATATGGTCATGCACCTCCTTCGCTAGACCTCACATTCTTTCTACCCCTTTTCAGCATCGCCCCTGAGTCCTGGATAGGTGGAGTTAAATAAGGACCCGCACTCTGCAGACTCTTGTTTTCTGTGCTTTGTCCATTTGTGACCTTTTGTGTTCATTGTAAGGGGAGATGGATAAAATGGGGGTAATTAAAAAGGAGGAAAACAAGGAAGGGGAGAAGACTACACAAGGAACCATGGGGTAGAGGAACTCAGGACAGGAAGGACAGCATGAGACTTATTAAACGGGGAAAACGTGAGTACTTAGGGAAGTAAGTACTTTAGGTTGGGGAGCATGCTTGCTGGTGTGAAAAACCAGAGGGAACTGTATTTGTTTAAAAATCATCATTATCTCTACATTTATCCACAGATGTAGCTGAAGGCTATATAACAAGAAACAGTGCCATACAGAGGAAACCCCCCTTCAAGTTTTTGGCCAAGATAGTCCCAAAATTACACAGGCTATTGCCACAGCTTCGATTGCCTCCCAGAACTTGAGGGTGATGTTTTCGTGCATTAAGAAATTTCTTTTCCAAGGATTTGGTATTTTATTTGACTCCACTAATTTGCTTTCCATGCGGAAGTCTCTAGTTTTATAAATGAAATAACAATTTACAGATTTGGGTAGCCTATCAAATAAAACTATAGTTCTTGAGGTTTGCATGACTCTAAGATCCATGTGCTTTCTAGTATACAATCTACCATTCCTGAGGTACTCTGCCCTAAGTAATTTCATAAAATAATGTGTCCAGATTTGTTTCATATAGTCTATTTTACAAAATGTGGTCTTTCTATAAATTTCTAATGGTTAAACTTAAGATCACTATAGAATCAGACTAGATCACATGGCCCTGTATGATGTTTCATAGATCACTGTAGAATCAGACTAGATCACATGGCCCTATACAAGATTTCATGCATCATCTTATTTTTGGGAACTTTCTTAAAAATAGAACCTCTCATATTTTCCAAGGTACATTTGTCCTTTCTGAGACATTCTGAACAAATTCAACATACTTGATGATTCAGTCCCACTAAGCAGGGAAGCTTTTGTATCCAGGGAAACCAGACAGGGTTGCCAGGACCTGAAGATAAGACAAGAGGAGCCCTACAGTCTGGACTGTCAAGAAGAAATCTGCCTCCTCTCCCTTTCAGTCAGCTCTTTTTTGTGCCTATGATGCCTCCCAACTAATCTGGAAAAACACCTGTGTCCCAAGCTTGTCTGTTATCTGCTGCCTCACCATCCATCCCATCAATGCCCCCTTGGAGATGATGGTAACTATCAAGTGCAAACTTTTCAGATCTTTGCGGGTGGCTGTGGCCCCACATGCAAGCAAGGAAAGAACAGCAGGAGCAGCAGTTTTCTTTTGTGCCTCACAGTGAGAAATGTCTATGATCTTCATTTAGCAGCTGCTTTCTTAGAGTCACTGAGCCAGAAACCACTGGCCTCTGTTCAACATAGTAAAGAATTTGAGTTCTAGAATCAGAACAGCCAAGCTTTAAAGGCAGACTTTGCCTTTTACACCATGTCAGACCTTAGTGAATGATTTAATATTCAAAAGCTCTTCTTTTTCTTGCAAGAAATTATCTTATACCTTGGAGTCTAATTTGGAGACATGTTAAGTGGATTAAGTTGATATATCTAATTTATTTTGGTAGAGAAATGAAATAGGGAGTATTTATAATTTTATTTGCTAATATTTATACAACTCCCTTCTGCTTTTGAATATACAGATTAAAGAGTCAAGCATATCAGATAATGTGATTTAAGATGTATCACCTTATACTCTTGTGACTGTGGAAATCTCAGAGTAAATCTGTATCTTTAGCTGTGTAAACTTAAAAAGACAGTGAAACATTTGGGTTCATAGTATAAGACTGAATCTTTGCTTATGAACATAGGATAAAGCAATCAGACTAACTCTTCTATTCAAATCATTTCATGGAGAGGGGAACAGATGAACTCTGGGAGAAAAGGGAGAGACTGGAAGGAAGACAAAGGAGGAGAGAGGGGAGGGGAATCCATTCTTCTGCTTGCTAGACTTTTTTAGACTTGATTGTTTAGTTCATGCTTTGGATGTCACTCTCTGTTTTTGGCTTCTTTGTGACAGAAGGAGGAACAGAGAGTTTAAGACTTGTTTGGGATCCTTATTTTTATTAATCCACAAATATAGAACAGCAAAAAGCATTAGGAAAAAACCTGAAATACTATAGTTTAAATAATTCTAAATTTTCAATAATTTCTAAAAATCTGAGCTTTTTTGTTTTAATAAATAATATAGTGCCAATAAATTTTGGACTCAAATTGTACACTCTTTTAAAAGCTTTTTTTTTCCACAGAGTCATACATTAGATCAGTAGACAAATAACATAGATAAGACAAGAGGAGCCCTACAGTCTGGACTGTCAAGAAGAAATCTGCCTTCTCTCCCTTTCAGTCAGCTCTTTTTTTGTGCCTATGATGCCTAGGCACATACATTAGATCAGTAGACAAATAATGACAATTATTACCTGGTATTCTATTTATGACATTGAAATTAATTACCTGATTGAGAGTCCTGTACCCTTTCATATTTCACAGAATAGAATACAAAAAGAGAGAGTATGTAGAATTCAGCTCCTTCCACCAGAGAATCCAGTGCCTTCCTCCACAGAATCCAGTGCCTTCCTTCATAGAATCCAGTGCCTCCCTCCATTTTCTGTGAAGCCTTCTAGAACTGATGGAACACAGACCAACAAAGTGGTCCTGGAAAGGTTTTATTACCTGATAAAATCAGAACATTCCAGCCATGCAATAAATGTCATTCAATATGAATTGTGTCCTTAGTTCACATTCTATTGAGAGTTCTAAGTAAAAATATGCCAATTTAAATATGACTCAGTATTAACTAATTAAAATAATGAAATACTAGGTTTCTTTTAGAATGTAACAGCATGAAAAATTGCACATCAAACAAACAAGGTTTAGAGCAGAGCTGATGGTATAGATCATTGCTTGTGCATGAATACTAATTAGTGATATTTACCTTTATCCTTCTGATTATACGGGGACCAATTGAGCACCTTCTAAATATCAACAATTGTGGTGTATCATGCAGAATGGATAGCAACTTATCCAGTTCTATTATCAGATTTTTTTTTCTGGAGCATTCTCAACTACACACTATCAGGAATGTGCAGTTAATGACATTAGTCATCATTCATGCAGTATGAGGACAAGTTAAATTAAATAACGAGGTCAAATAGACAACGTACAGGTTTTTAAAAGATATATCTTTTTTATTTTTTCAGTAAAAATGTTTTTGAATGTCATGACCTGGGACACAGTGCTCTGATCGTAAAAGAACCGTTCCTTCTGTTACAATGCTAGCGACCACAGCTTCGTTCTGCAATTTTGTCAGCAATTATTTTGTGACTGATTATTTAAATATTCCCTTCATCTCCGACTTGTGTTTACAAAATTTGAAACTTAAGTGCTCAGGAATTTCTATGAAATTACACTGCATGGCATTGTTGAATATCATTAACAGATAATTTTATGTGTGTTTCTCCACAAATGAAGGTAAGTATGGAAAGCAATTGGTTGATTAGCTCAATCTACCCCTTAATCTATGTCTATATTTCTGAAAATATTTTATGTGATATAAAATATATATACATGTTTGTGAGCCGATAATAAATATTTAAGGAAGTTATTTTAACATAATAAAATAACTATCCTTGTGTGTGGCACGACAAGGGCATGGAAATGTTCGGTGACTGCTTGCCTTAAACCTGCCTTCGCATGCTGTATATAAAGTTATTTCCTGATTTTCTTGATGGAGATTCAGAATAGAACATTCTAAAAATATTTTTTATTGATTTCAGATTTTCATACAATTTATTCTTATCACATTCACATCTCCTTTCCACACTCCTGTTTCTCCTCACCCCCCAAGACCTCCATTATTATCAATCTTTTATTTTCTTTACTTATTTAATTATTTATTTACTTCTATTTTACAAAACAACTTCCTAGTAAAATATCCTGCCTTCAATTTTCTACAAAACACATTTTCCAAGACCTCTCCAGGACTGCACACATTCAGGGCACAGTACTAAGTTGAGTGGAATCTTAGGGAAGAAAGAAGACTACACAGTTCTTCATGGACTCAGGTCATGACTTAAAAGAGATAGAGGAAGTAAGCCATCTTATAAATATCTTATTTTTCTCATTTGTTTCATCTCATTCAAGAAATCTGGATTTTTAAGAGAAAAAAAACAACTTTTCAACACTCTAATGAATGCCTATGTTTATTTATGTTTAAATGATTTTGTAGGAGGTTAAAAAATTTTAAGTTATAAAATTAATATTTAATTGAAAAATATTTCGTGCACCTGCATGACGCTTAACAACTATCCATAACTCCAGTTACAGGGGGATCTGAAGCCCGATTCTGACTTCTGTGTGTATTGCATGACCTAGGTACACTCATATACATGCAGGTAATGCATTAATACTGTAAAATTAAAAGGGTGAATAAAATATTCTAAAAATAAAAGGAAAAAAATTTAAGTAATATTTAAAATGCCTATAATTATAACAACAGAAAGTCCATTTCAATCATTTAAAATATTATTATTGTATCAAAATGTAGGGTCATTAAATAAATATTGCCTCTGACATGTACAGTTTATTTTATTTTTGTTCATCTTGTTAGTCATTTAAAATATTTGATCAATTTTTTGAACCAAATATCCTAAAGTGTAATAGGACATTAGACAGTTTTCCTTATATCCAACTATACAGCTCTACCCATTGATAATCAATTTACTGGCCATCTCTCTCAAGCACTTTTCCTAGGATCTGGTATGCAAAGCCTATATCCTACTTCTTTTAGATGACTTCTAGCCTCTGTATATAAGTGAGAAAGTATGGTATTTGACCTTCTGTCCTCACTTGTATCCTCTAGTTCCATCCATGCTGCTGCAAAAGACAAGTTATCATTTTTATGAATGTTTATCATGGGCCTATATATCATGATTTCTCCACTTATCCATTTACAAAACCTAGGCTGATTCCATAGCTTGGTATTTATGAACATTGTGCTGTAAACATGCAGGTATAATTATCTCTTTGACATACACGATACCTTTGCATATAAACTGGAGTTATGGAGAATTTTAGCTGTCATGTGCGTGCTGGGAATCAAACCTGGGTCCTCAGCTGGCACTTTTAACCACTGACCCATCTCTCTAGCCCCTTATTCAAGTATTTCTAAAGATTTATGTATTTTTATTTGGGTGCATATGAGTGTTTTACTTGCTTGTATGTAAAGTGTACCACATGATTGCATTGCTTGTTAGAGGCCAGAATAGCGCATCAGATATCCCGGAAATGGAGTTACAAATGGTTGTTATCTACCATGTCTGTGGAGCTGCTCCAGCCCTTACATAAACAATTTTGGCCTATGATTCATTTAATTCATAAATATGTAACTCACAACAAGTCAATTTTATATTATTTCAATTACAGAAAATACTGAAAAAAATTTAGAAAAATTATTTTTAGTTATAATCAATATAACACCACTACCTGTTTTATATATATTCTGATTTTTCACTCCAAAAATGTTTTAGATAATTTTGTACATAATTATTATATACTAATTTCTAGAATATTTTAAAATAAGTAAAGCCACAAAATTTATGAGTAAATGTACCTTTTAAACTTACTATTATAACACTGACATTTTCAAAATGAAAAAGGTTTAATTTATCATCATAACATCATGATGATAAAGTAATATTTGTGCATTTTCCATTTTTTCCTAAATTTCATTCTCTATGTAAATGTTTTCTATATCTTTATGTGACTGAAAAGAGCTTTTAATATATCTCACATTTATGTGCTCAGGCCAGTTTAAGAGAATTTTCAGCAATAATCATATCTTTTGATTTGTAGAGATCATACCCTTATAGTGAAACTTAAAGTTTTATATTTTCATAGTTATTTCTAATAGTGGGCCAAAAGAACATTTATTTCTTCATAAAATCAACATTATTGTTTAGAATTGATCAAATACATAAAATTTGTATTTTTATAATACCTGATTTTCTCACTCATGGTGTCAGGACTCTATAATAAAATGATTTTTTCTGAGAAAAGAAGAAATCCTTTATCATATTAAAGTTTATTCAGTTTTGTATACACACACACACACACATCACACATACAGGAAAATATAATCCATCACTTGTAAGCAAGTAAGAATCCCATATCAAACTAAAAATTCAGAAGGATATTCTCCTAAATACAATATTAAGAAACGTGAGTGTTCTGTTTCTTGGAAGATAAACTACCTGGAAAATAATAAAATTATCTGCTAATATCCTGCAGATAACTATAAACTCAGGAGATAAAGCTGCGCTAATCAGAAAAGCACATATACTTTCGAATTAGCCACACTGAGATTTGCAGAACAAATGTAAAGAGCTCAGTATTTGGTTATCTCAGGTCAGTTCATGTACAAATGTAAATAAGAATATACTATAAGGAAAAATAAGACAAGAGATTAAGACTAGTTATACTGAATATTAAACATTACACTATGAAATAGATTAAAAATTAAGTTTTTCTTTAAGAAAAACTGCAAATAATGAGAAAGAATAGAATATATTTGATATATTTGTTTGTATTGAAGAATTACATAATTTTACAGATCATTTAAGAGTATATGCTGGAAAATGGGTATATTCTTCAGATGAATATGTAAATGAGCAGAAAAATGTGAGCATTCATCTAGATACATAGATAATACATAGACAGAAATTATAATAGAAGTTGTTCTGTTAATGTGGCTAGTCATGCTAAACACTACCATTCTTAAAATCATCTCTTAAAATACACACCTATTCAGCTTGGGTTTGTACAAATCTTGTACATTCCATCATATCTGCTGTGAGTTCATATGTGTAAGTACCCTGTATTGTCAGCAGTTTCTTGCATTCATCTACCACCTCCAGTTCTTAAAATATTTTTAAGCTCATTTGGGTGTGATATATGTGTCCTATTTAGTGTTAAGCATCCCGCAGTCTATTCTCTGCCCATTGAACAGCTATGGTCTCTGTGTTAATCATCATTTGCTACAAAAAGAACATTTTCTGGTGAGAGTTGAGAGATGCACTAATATGTGGGCAAGACTGTAAGTCATTATGAGGTCAATTCAAAACTATGCCTATTTAGCAGAATCATATTAGCAGATTTTTGCACTGTTTCTTGGCCCATCTTGTTTTGCAGTTTCTTGGCTCCAAGTGGGATATGAATCAAATCAAAAAGTGGTTGTTTGCTCCCATAACAGCGTTCACTATTGTACAAGTAAACATATTTCACCAAATGGGTTGTAGGTCTTAGCATTCACAACTGCAAAACACTGATAACTACTTTTCTCTACCAGCAACTTACAAAGTGCCTTCCTTCTATTACTATGAAAGCTAGCCAGTAGAAATCAAGCTTTCAGTATGGGAGTGGTGGGTTGGAAGCCCCAGCCTTAGCTGAAAATATATTGACAATTGATAGGGAGAGGGAAGAGTCTATCATCCTTTTGGTGTGATGCCTGGTAGGTTGAGCAGACTTCAGAAGATAATTCCACAACCAAGTGCATTTAGGAAGAACAGGTCAGACTCCATAGGAGTTTTCAAAAGGCAAATAATAGTAGAGGAGATGAATTTGGGGTCAGGGTAATAATGTAGGAATGAAGAGGAGGACAGATTATAAGTATGAATAAAATGAATTACATGAAATTCTTGAATGAATAATTTTTAATCAAAACAACCTTGAATAATAATTAAAATTTCTGGGACAACATAACAATATCAGAAAAATGACAAAATAGGAAACTCTAAAGAATCTGTTGCTCTCACAGTTAGCTTGACAAATTAACAAAACACAGAAAAGCTGCCTTTCCAAGGTACTAAATATCAGTTCAAAAATTTTGTATTTTAGGGAAGTATGAAACATTTCACACCAAAACTGCTACGGTACTCTAATACCATCTTTCATCTAGTACAGTGGTCATACAAGTATAAGGACAAATCAATAGCCTAGGCTCCTTCTGGTAAATGAAAGAATACAGTGGGCCACATGTGCTATGGTCTGAATTTTCTGCAAAAATCAATGGTTACTGACTGCATGTCTTGTAGTACTGTAGATACCTAGAGAACACATTGTAAAAAATTGCAAAAGCTAGGGATTAGGAAAATTAACATGAACCCAAAGAAATCCACAAAGATATATTATCATCAAATTGTCAAGATTAAAGACAAACAGGATTTTGAAAGCATCAATAAGCATGGCATTGAGAAAAAAAGAATCAATAAATTTCTCAGGAAGAAAAATACACAGCAGAAAGAGTTTGGGATTATATATTCAAAGCACACTGAAGAATAACTATAAAAAGCTTTAATAAAATTATGATTATTTAACAAAATGAAGGAGAATTAATGACTTTCCCCAATAAACAAAAGCTAAGCAGTTTCATTAAAACTTGCTTATTAATGAACTACAAAATACTATGAGAATTAAGAGTTTGTCAATATCAGTTTAATTCTGTTGGAGGAATTTAAAGATCACTGGTATCCATAGAAACGTAAAAAACAACCTGAAGATATATTAACATATTAATGTTATAGCCGCCATTATCTAAACAAAAAAAACAGAAAAAACAGAATATAGCTACTGACTTGGATCTGGAAAAAATGGAAATGTGCTCTGTTATGTCACAATGGTATAATCATTAAGGAAAATGTTATGGAGTTCTTTAATGAAGCTGAAAAGAGAGAGTCCATATAATCTAAAAACTGTGTTTGCGAAAAATAGTTAAATTTATTGTCTGAAGGATACATTTGCCGTCGGATTCATTTCATTATTACTTACAATTGTCTACTGGTACATCTGACCTAAGTGTCAAAGGATGGATACTAGGTAATGAAAATATGGTTTATACTACTGTTCAGTCATATTAAAACATATTATATAAGTTACAACAAACTAGAACTTTATCAATGTATAAAGTAAGACTGGCATGGAAAGAGAAACTGAAATCTTATAATCAGAAATTAGATTAATGACATATGGGCATTCAGAACAATCAGGAAGTTTCAATATGCCTAATGTTACAGTCACGATGAAAAGGTTCTAATAATCTCTACATTATATTAAATTTATAGTTACAAATACTGTAATCTAATTTTTGCAGTGATATATCTCATATTTTAAATTTTTACAAGTAGAAAAAAGTTAGAACTGCATTTTTAAAGAAATACAAATATTTCAAATGTCACTAAAATATTTGATTATACTTAAACATAAAATAGTTAAATGATAAAGTAAAAGAAAATAATTTGGAAAACTGAAAACACTTAGAAACCATACAGAATAAATAATAACCTTAACACGTGAAGAATTCAAGTAAATAAACGTAATGGACAATGAAGTATTCAACTGTAGAGCAAGCAAATACATAAGAGAAAATGAGCAGACTTAACAACTGAGTAAGCAAATATAAAATCATGCTAAAAGTCTAATGATTATAAAATTCTACTTGTTTATTAATATTGTAGGTACATTGAAAATTGTGTATAAAATATCTCCATTTATCACTAATAGGTCACTCAGTTGCCCACAGTCATTGGAAAAGCTCTGACCTTTATAGGAGTCATAGGCACAGGCATTACTAGAACATAGAAATAAAAGTGTATACAAAGCCACACACAGTGCAGAAGCAAAATGTGTCCTCCAAACTTGTGAGTGATGAACACTTCCATAATGATTGGACTGAGTAGTGCTTCTGGACTAACAGCATAAACAATGTTTGCATTACTAAGATCCCCTTGGCTAAAAGAATGATCAAACAGAACTGGCAGGATGGTTCCATGGTTAAAGGTGCCTTCCAAGGACCCTGACCACAGAAGTTTGATATCTGGGGCCTATATGCTCAAAGGAGAGAAACAATTCACATAATTTCTTCTCTGACCTCCATATGTGCCATGGCATCCACAAACCAACTCCCACATACAAACATGCACACATATAAAATAAATAAATAAATTGTAATAATAGTAATTAAAATATGAAACAGCCCACAGTGACTTAAGTGCAATATATTAATTTAAATATAGATTATTGCAAATACAGTGGAGTATATTATAAAATTCATGAAAGCAATGAAAATAATCTTAACAGTTATGAAAATAAAATTATAACTATTTAAATAATTCCTTTAGTAAATTTGTCTTCCACACCACAAACTCTGGATATAAATTATACTATAAACCCTAAATAATGCACTGAATATCAGTGAAATAAAATTAAATTTTCTATGCTATAAATTGGCTTAGAAACATTCTTAGTCCAATTTGCTTTACTATAATGAAATACCTGTGCTTTACTACCTCATAAAAATATAAGTTCAGAGCCCAGAGAGATGACTTAATAGTTAAAATGCTGACTCTTCTCCCAAAGACCTGAATTTGCTTCTCAGTACTCAAAACCAGTTTACATCTATCCATAACTTTACTTCAGGAGATCTAATGCCCTCTTCTTACCTCCATGGTCATTGTTCACAGGAAAACCTTTACACACATGCAGACAAAACATTTATGCACATAAAAATTAAGATAAGTAAATATATAAATAAAACAGACTCATTTAGCTTACATTTCTGAAGATTCAAGACATGGTAACATAGCACTGGAATCACTTGACTGGCAAAAGACTCATGTGGAAGACATGATGAAAGCAGAGACTTATATTAGAGGGAAGAAAACTTGCCAGGACAAGAAGATAAAGAAATTAACTTAGAGATCTAGGTTAGTGTTTTGAAACAACTTTCCCAAGAAAGCTGTCTTCATCCTTCCCAAGGATATTTATGTTGAACAACTATCACTTGTTTCGTATGATATAATTTCAATAACCTGCCATATTGCCACACTGAGACCAGGCATCCAATATCCTACTCTTTCCGAAGAACAAAACAAAACAGCAAAACAAAACTTCCTGACTACAGAAGAAACCTGTGAATTCACTCAAGTCATTGCATAAAAAAAATCAACAAGCAAAATATGCATTAAATATATGTTGCAATTTCATATTTTAAGAAGGAAGAAGGGAATAACTTATTTTACTTCTATTAGTTCTCTTGCTGTCGCTGTAATGAAACATGAACAAAGCCGTATTTGGAAATAAATGTTTTATTTTAACTTGCAGGTTATGTCCATCATCAAGGAGGATCAAGGCAGGGACTGAAGGCAGAGACTGAAGCAGAAACCATGGAGGGGCAATGCTTACAGGCTTGCTTCCTCTTGCTTGCTTGGTTACCTCTCTTATGCAGCCTGGCCTACCTAGAGATAGCACTGCCCACAGTGGGCTGGGTCCTCCTACATCAATTACATGCCTCACAGGCCCTGAAGTCACTCTGATGAAAGAGATTCCTCAGTTGTGTTTCCCTCTTCTCAGGTGTGTCTAAGTTTGAGACAAGTTGACAAAAAAAACTGTGAGAATCCTCCAAATTTAAAAAAAAATGCAGGACTAAGAAGATGGCTCAGTAGATAAAGCATTTGTAGCATAAGCAGGAGCAGTTCAGATCTCCAGAATCCATGTGAATTTGGGTAAGTTTGGCAGCTTGCTTGTAATCCTATCACTCAGGTGACACATTAACACCTGATCACTAGAGAAATTTGGCTAGTCTAGCCATATCCGTATCGACCTTTCTGGGTTCAACTGAGAGATTTTGTTTGAATAAAAAAGGGAGAAATAAAGTAAGATTCTTGATGCCAACTTCAGATACCTTCACATGAACTCCTGCAAATGTGAGCCTATATATACACATCCATATATACTACACCCATAGGGAAAAAATCAGGTATCTTAACATGACACATTGGTTGTCTAAACCGGTAGAGCATTGAATGCTTTTTAAATTTATTTTTAAATTATTTTTATTTTATGTTTACGAGGGTATTGCCTGTATGTCTATAAGTGCACTGTATAGTACAATATTGGTAGGGGAAAGAATAAGGTCTTGAATTCCCTTAGAAGGAGAGTTATGGACTGTTATTAGTCACATGCAGGTGCTATGGATTGAAACTGGGTCCTCTGCAAGATCAGCCAGTGTACTTAATGGCTGAGCCATCACTTCAGACCCTTGAATATTTCTTGAAGAAAATACTGTGTGATAACAAAGGGCTATCAAGCTTATTTTCTTTCTCCAAAAAAAGTGATCCAAAAAAAGTAGGAATCCAGTCCAGGTTGGAAAGATGACTCAGGGAATAAAATGCAGTTTGGATTCTTAGAATCCATGTAAAGCCTGACACAATGGAATGTGTCTGTGATCCCAGTGTCTTCAGACCACCCACACGTGTCTTGACATGTAGAGCAGTAGAGCAGAGTCCAGGTTGGAGAGTTGGTTCAGTGGATAAAATGCAACTGAAGTTCTGATATCCAGAATCCATGCCCACCTGACACAGTGGTATGAATCTGTAATCCCAGTGGCTTCTGAACACACACATATCTTGACACGCAAACTTCATAAACAGACACATTCACAGCACACACAGCCACACACATACATGCAGATAGATAGATATAGAGAGAAAGAGAGAGAGAGAGAGAGAGAGAGAGAGGAAGAGAGAGAGATTATAAAGAACAGAACAAAGAAAGCAGAGCACAATCCTTACTGTATATGTTACAATGAAAAGCCTTAGAGTTCCTGTATTTGTATGGAAATGACTGACAATCCTTACAGTCAAAGTTTGAGTTATGATGAGAAACTCTTAAATCAAGTAAGTTTTACTAAGTTAGAAAGTCACTGTATTGGAAAGTATTTAAGGAGGTAGAACGTCTCAGTGGAAATTAATTAATAAATACTCTGCTTAAAGTTTACCAAGTAATTGACTTAAAAGAGTTTGGGAATAACTCACAAACAATAGTAATAAGCCCTTTAAAATTGCAAAATTAAGTAGCATGAAACACAAAGGATATATGGAAGAAAAAACCCTTAGAAAATAGAAACTATTCTTTTGGGCTCACATGTAAATATTTCCAAACATTACAGTGAATAAAAATGGAAACTATCAAAAGACAACCATCTAATCGTAAAATTCATTTTATTTTGATGCAATTATGATTTATAATAAAATAAATTTGTTCAATCTCCTCAGAGAGAGTTGCATATTCCCCACCAAAGCATCATTTTGCTATTATTTAATGATCAATACTTTCAGAAAAACCATGCTGGATTACATAGATATTATTTAACTGATATGATACACTGTTCATTGCATAAAATGGGAAGTAGATAATATTTTATATAATTCAAATTTAGTAAATTAGCTTTCTGAACTTACTAAAAGAATTTAAAAAGTAAGCACTGACCTTTGAATTGTGAATTTACATGCTTCATATTAAATAATTTCACATTCTTCTTACCTTTCTATTGCTGTGAAAAAATACTGACCAAAACTAAACCGGGGAGGAAAGGATTTATAACATCTTACATCTCCCAGGTCACAGTTCATAGATGATGGAAATCAGACAGGAACTCAGGTCAGGAACCTGGAGGCAGGACCAGGTACAGGCCATGGAGGAGCGCTGCTCACTGACTTGCTCTTCTAGCCCATGCTCAGTTTGTTTCCTTATTCAATTCAGGACCACCTTCATAGGAGTGGTACTGCCCAAACTGTGCTGAGCCCTTCGACATTACTGATCAAAATCAAGAAGATGTCCACAGACAGGGCCACAGGTCAATCAATGGACAAAATGCCTCAAATGATGTTCTGTCTCCCAAGGTGTGTCAAGTTGACAATGGAAGCTCTCCAGAACAATTGAGCCCTCATTAACTTGACACACAATCACATAACTATTAAACAACAACTCTTCCTTTTCATATACCCAAAATCTCATGTTAATATTATTACAACATAAGATAGCATAATTTTAAAAGTCCCACAGTTCTTAAAAATTCAAACAGTTTTAAAGCACAATTTCTTTTTAAAATAATCCTACATCTCTCAAGTATGGGCTCCTGTAAAATGCAAAATAAGTTGCATATTGTCTTATTTCAAAAGGGAAGAACTGGGCACACTTAAGTAAAACCAAACCCTAGCAATGTAGCTCAGTATAGGACATCCAGGATTCACTCACAGTCTTCTGGGCACAAAGGGTTTTGGAAGCCCAACTTCTTTGGCTCTGTCATCTAAAACACATGAAACTTGTCTCATAGGGCCAGGCTGCTTCCACGGCACATTTGCTGCTGCCTTTGGTGGTCATCATGTGGTCCTGGCATTCCAGTAACTTGGGGTTACCATCACAACTGAGGGTGCACCATCACCAATGACATCTGACTTTTCAGTGTGCCAAGCCTCAGATTCTCTCCATCACTCCTTTGATAATGGAGGTCTTCTATACAACTGAATCCAGGTTTTCACCAACGGCCTTTCTTGACCAATCACAATGCCAAGCTTCAGCTACTTTCCAGGACACCTTCCTGCCATCAAAACTAATACTATGCAGACTCACTTATGCATTACCAAGTTCTGCTTCCACCTCTAAATGAAGACTCACTTTCCCTCTTGACAAAAGCTTTCATGGGCTGACCTTAAGGAAATACTAACAGATATCATCTCCATGAGGCTAGTCTCTTGTTACTTACAGATGATTATCAGCCCCAGCTAGGGAGCATTAATTGCCCCACTAAAGGAGAAAATTTTTCATTTCTAAAAATTCTTGGACAAAATCATTCCTGATTTTCTTTGCTTCCCTTTAAACTTTCACAAGATAAGCCTTCTTCACTACACCTCCTTCAGCATTAGCTTTTAAATTCCCAATGAACAATTCACTGGGCTTTTCTTTTCCAAAGCTTACACAATCCTGAAAATATACAAATCAGGTCCATTACAGCATTACCCCACAATTCTGGTACCAACTTTTGTATTACCTACTTTTCTGTTGCTGTGTAAGACACCAGTACATATTTATCAAATATTTATGTGTAAAAGTATAATACTTTCAAATAGTAAAGGATAAAATAATAGGTGAAAAACATGTAGTTTTATGTTTAAAATACATAGTAAGGCTATTGGTAGTTTTTTTTTTTTATTTTAAATAATAGTTTTGATTTTACTTTTTTTTCTGTTACCTGTGGATTGAAAATGTACTTGTAAAAGTGAAAAATCAAATTTTCAGGACCAGCAAGATGACTCAGTGGATAAAGATGCTTACTGCACAAGCCTATTGATCTGTATTTGATCTCTAGAACATATGCCTGCTCTTTCTCTCTCCCTCTCTCTCTCTCTCTCTCTGACACATACACAACAAAATTCCAAAACCATCAAATCTACATGTTCTTTAAAACAATTCAAAATTTCAGTGAAATAAGGTTTATGTCTTCCCTTTTACTAAGTATCGATGATTCGCTTTTAGCAATGGAAATTGTACTGTGTGACTGTTGAACATAGTTGCCCCCATTGTTAGGGCAGCTGCCATTTTTTTTATATCTGACCACTCTAGACTTCCATGAGGGAAATAATACAGGCCAACAGACCCAAGCTTACATTTAGCATTGTAGATTGTTACTACGCCTTTATGAATGAATGAGCATTTGTACATTTGCTGCCATAATCAGGATCCATTTCATCATTATTGGATATTCACAAGCTAGTACATTTACATTGACAATAACATTTTGGATCCAAATATAGAGCAAAGACAGGATTACAACATCAAAAGAGAGTGATGAGGTATTAAATAGATGAAATTTAACACAATTTACTTCACACAGAGTAGTTGTACATATTTTCATACACAGTTCTAGAAATTTAAACTTGTATTAAATGTATGGATTCCAGTTGAAGAGTTATAGTGGAGATGCTGGTGGGTAAGGGATATTCTATATGAAATGCACAATGATTCAATAAAACAATTTTAAAAATGTAAATGAAATCATTATTTTTAAAAAAAGCAATCACCAGGTCTTAGAGAAAAGGTTCAGTGGTTAAAAACACTTGCATACATTCAGGCAAATGTTCATACACATAAAAAAAAAGATAAATAAAATATAAACAAGGAATCACCAACCACCATGTGATTCATGTATTTTAAAAATTTGCTTACAAAATCCTTGCTTATCTAGAATTTTGTTTATTACTTTGGGATACTGTTAAACTTTTGTCAGAGAACCGATTTCATATGTGCAAACTATTGATGCAAGGAATTATATTTTTGTTGAAATAGTTGGACCTAGACAATCCTGGAAATCCCTATGGAGTCCAGTTTATCCTTAACTTCCAGGTGATCTTGTTGCCTCAATCTGCAACGTGTTGGGATTACAGGATGAGTCACTAAGCCTGGTTTTGAGAATACATACATATTTTTAAAATGGTATCCCTGTACCCCCAGGTTGTCTGGAACTCCCTATATAGACCATGTTGGCCTTGATCTCACATAGATATGTTTGATTCTACACCTCAAGTGTTGGGATTAAAGTTACCTATTACCATGCCTGGTACAACAATAATTTTAAAATGTAAATATAGAACTTAGTGGTGCAAGTACACCAAATAACGCATTCAATAAATTGTGATTATTGATAGTGTAAGTAATAATAAAATTATACCTATTATAAAACTCATGAATACTAATCATGAAAAATGTGTACTACTGATTAGAGTGTATAATATATTTATTATAATTTATGTAATTTTGTGATATTTGTGAAATGCTATATTGAATGTGCATATGTCATCTAGTAGTAATATTCAAAATAGGGTAACAATTGTTATTTTTCTCCTATTTGTGAAAATTTTATCATGGTAAGATCAAATGGATCAATGTATTCCTAACATTTTCTTCTTGACCAATTTCAAACAGGCCTCCTACATTCGATAGGCCCCCAGCATTCTTCTTTCATAACACAGTCACAGAATCCAGATGGCCTAAACAAAAAGAATCTTGGCCTCCCTTTCCTTCGAAAATTTACTTTAGAAATCGTTGCAATGCCAAATCGTTCCTCTACTCTTTTCAGATTCAAATCTTTTAACGTAGTTTTTTGAATATTTTGCAACTCAGTAATTTAATATCTTTCTAAAAGATTGGGAACCATCATTTTGACATATAATTATCAGGGGAGATAGGCTTCCATTCTGTGGGAGGTTGGGTGTCTGACTTCAGGAAGCTTCTTACAAATTATTAAAATGCTTCCCTCGTGAAATTATGAATGTTTGGCTCACAGTTGGTTCAGAACAATTAGGTGTTCATAATTCTCTCCTTCTAGCTTTTCAACACTCAGTCCTTGCCTTTAAATCATTTTTTTTTTTTAGTGAATGAAAGAAAATCTATGTCATTCATTCTAAGGAATCTTTGAAACTAAAAAAAAATGTGGTACTTTGAATGAGAATGTCTCCATAGGCTGTATGTATTCAACAATTTTTTATTTTCCTCAATTCATAGCACTATTCTGGCAGGTCTTAGAAGGTGTGGCCATGCTGGAGGAAGCACTTCACTTGGGTTAGGCTTAGAGAGTTCTTAAGCCTCACCAGATCTCAGGTCATGTCTGCTCCCTGTGCCTTCTTGAAGGTATGAGCACTTATTTGCTTAGCATTGGCTCCTGCTCCAGCCACCTCTGCAGCCATGCCACTCCACCATGATTGACTCTTGCTCCTTTGGAACCAAAAGCTAAGTAAGCTCTTCCTTTTATGAGTTACCTTGGTCAGTGTTTTTACCACAATAACAGAAAAGCAAATTAATTCACTATTCAAATCTTATAATTATTTGACTTGCAAATATATAATTGAGTACAAATATTTTTTTCTTATACAATCTCTGTAAAATTTTTACTAAGAAGCCACAATAAAATTATGTTAATTTATAAATTCTGCCATCTGTGTAAATTGGAATTAACAATGGCCATGTCTGAATAGTTACCTAAAAGCTTTGCCAAGGATCCTAAGAACTTTCTCCATATGAATGTTTCTTTATATATTTATCTTGTTATTTGTTACCCATTACTCTCATTTTCATATATTTTCTTGGAGGATTATTGTATTTTTGTTGACCATGCCAGTTCATTAACACAGATCTAAATTTTGAATTGACTAAAACACTGATTCATCCCTTGTGCCTGAAGATGCCTAATTTAGTTCTCAAGACAGCATAAAGTTTTCCATCTCTACCTTTGTAATGTTTATCTCTTGTTTATTTAAATTATGGACCAGGTTTCTACCCCACTATGCACTTAACTCATGTATTAAGCTAACACTTTTCCTCTAGCAGCATTACCACTCTACTTGCTGATGGAATCTTCAGGTGACAGTTGACCAAATCTGTTCTGTTGACAGTGACAGATTTAAGATTGTAGTTTGAATTCTAATCTCACTTCCTGGGTCAGACCTAGAAAAAATGTTAAGCATTAATTAATACATAATTAATGAAGTAATAAATCTGAAAGTGATCAATAATCAAGTATGTAAAATTATTTTTTCTCTACAACTTTACTACTTCCTTTAGCCCCTTTTAACTTTTCTTTATCTTTAAGTAGGTTGTACTTCCTTTCAAGTCTGAAAGAGTGCAAAGAAAATTCCTAATCTTCACTCAATTTACCTTCAAAGAGGGCCTACTTTTTGAAACAGTTCCAAAGGAAAATCTGATTTATTTACTGTGTGTCAGTATTCATTAATGGACTGGGTCCATTTCACATCAAGCATGTGAAATGGTGTGTCACCAACCTAAGAGCAATCTGTACTCACAGATTGGAAAGTTTTCAGTAATCTTTTATAATATATTCAATAATAAAGGGTTATAGATATTTTATTGAAGCAATGTGGGTACAAGATGAAGTATATTGATGATAACATTAAATTGGACATGTCAAATAATGTAACACTTTGGTGAAGCATTTTTTTCAATTTTTAGTAGAATGCATTAATTATATATAATGCATTTGTTATGGCATTGAGATATATGCACATACTGTGTTTCATTTATATTCACACACAATTATTTTCTCTTATCTCTTTCCAGTGGCCCACTGTGTTCAGTTAGGGTTGATTGCACAATCATGGGCAAGGAGTTATTTATTAAAGCAAATGCAACTTACCTGTGGCTGTACCACTGAGGAATATGTTTGCTTTTTTCCCAGTAGCCATTAACTGCTGCAAGCTCCTCAGCACTGTGTAGGTATTTATGAACCACTCCACTATCTACGATGGAAAGCTGTGCCCTCAGTAGCTTCTGGAACTTGTATCCATGAGCACATCACAGTCGTGGCTATTCCTGTAAGACTTGGCCCATGTATTTTTGGTCATGGTGAACTCACTAACCTAGGTTCTATGGTTACCCTTCTAGAATGATGAGTCTATTCTAATGTTTTAGTTCAGACTTTAAGAAACTGGAATGTTGCATTTTTGTAGGTTCCTGTTCTTAAGACCCACCTGTAGAGGAGAAGGCATGATTCCATGAAAAACCCCATGTGAAGAAAATCAGGCAACCAACAATGACTTGACATCTGTTAGTGAGACAGCAAAGAAATGGAATTTTCTACCTATGTGGAGCTGCTACAATTATCACTCAGGGGAGAAATGAGGAACCACCCTGGTCAGAATTATGCAAAGAACAGATTTCTAAGCACAATAAACATTGCTAAATACAAGAAAGAATTAGTCATTTGTTGCACAGCAATTCATAAACAATATAAACAGAAATTGCAATTTCTAAGCTCAATTATAAACAACGTGCATCTACCTTACAATTTACACTGATTTCAACTTGTGCAATTAAGCATTTAATCAGTTCAGTTTTATATTAGTATAATTTCTCATTTAATCTTTATTGTTTATAGGAGAAGAAAAATTAGATCTTTTCACAGACTTCTCGAAATCTGAATGAAAGAGAGAGAACTTGATCCACTGTGTTGCTTTTATGCACAATAGTTAGATAAAGTGCTTAACTAATTTACGTTATCAAATGATTTTCATAATTTCAGTTGAAGTTCTTTTTATTTGTAACATTTAATTTTAATTATGTGTTTTTGTGTATGTCAGAACTCAGACCCTTTGTAAGAGCAGTACAGAATCTTAAATCCTGAGCCATACTCCAGACTATAATACGGTACTTTTAGTTATAATTTTATCATAATTCTGGGAAAAATTCTTCGGGACGTATTGGTTGACAGGCTGAATAATTTTTCCATATCTTGTACAGTTGTCACTTGCAACCCAGACAATGTACAGTCAGTGACACTTTAGTCAACAAAATAAAATTTAAAAGAAATTATTCCTAGTTTAATAAATGTAAGGAAGAAATATTAGGTAATAATAATTAAGAATTGTGCCCTGGAAACAGTGGGTATTTTGTGTACTAAATTGCTGGAATACAGGAGAACACAAAGAAGAAATTATCTATCAACACAGAACAGATGAAGAACAAATCTCTATTTCTACAAGATGACCAACAATTACAGCATTTGTTTTAGTTCCAAACATATTACACTATTCAATGTATGATTATGACTTATAGGTCGGTGTGGTGATACGTGTCTTTAATCTCAGTATTGAGGAAACAGAGGCAGGTGGATCTTTCTTTTTTTAAGGCCAACCTAGTCTACATTACAGGCCAGATAGGCTACAGAGTAAAGACATGTCAAAATAAGTAAAAAATTAAAGAAGGCTGAAGCCATCCAGGTGGCTTCAGATCACTCAAGATCCTCAATACAGTTGCAGACCCAGGAGATGGACAAGCCCTGAACCAGGATAAGGCCTGTTGGTGCTTATGAATTTCTCAACTTGCACTGACGTCAAAGAAAGTTCGGTAGCAAGGGCGAGGTCAGATTTAACTCCAAATGAGGCTTACAGGTATACCTGAATTTTCACAGCTCCTTTGAGTTCCAGTGGAACATCTGGACCCAAGAGCTCCAGCTTAGGGTTAAAGGTGTGCAGAGAATTTCAAATCTCATAGGCAAAGCAGCAGACACTGGAAGAAGGCCATAGTTGACACTGCATAATATCTGATCCTCAGACAAAACTTGCAATAGACCCCCTATCCTTAAATACCAGTCCCACAGAGAGAAAAGGTACCTCAATACTACTAAGTTTTAGTCCTGAACTGAACACTCCAAAACCCTTGACTTGACAAAAAGGGCACCAGGCTTCAAAATGCATAAGTAATGTAACAAATACTCAACAAATGAAGTAACTAGATATTCAAGTCCCAGGGCAGGAGAAAATAAACATGAAAAACTAAGATATATTTCCTCTAAAAAATCAATAATGCTACATCTAATGAATATGACTTGGAAGAACTACTGGATAAAGAATTCAAAGAAGTGATATTCAAAAAGTACAGTAGATCAAATCAAAGTGATTAATAATAAAATAAGAGAGTCAATTCAAGTGAGGAAATTATAAATAGAATGCCAAAGAGAATTCAAACTGAAATGATATTGAAGATGAAAAGAACAGTATTGTTCTTGTGGAAAGTGTCAACAATAAAATGGACCAAACAAATACCCACTTAAGCTCACGGCAGACAAAATTCCCAGCACAGAAATGGGGAAGAACTACTGGCAATCAAAGCTGCTCATTAGATGTAGGAAAGGCCTTTGACAAAAACAAAATTGTTTCATGATAAAAGTCATGATGAATCTAGGGATACCGGGAACCTATATGATAAAGATAATGTAAAATACACCCACAGGAAGCATCATGTTAAGTGAAGAAAACTGAAAAATTTTCTACTAAAATGGGGAATAAGAGAAGATGTGTACTCTCTCCACTTGTGTTCAACTAAGCACTTGAAATTTTAGCTATAGCAATGGAGAGAACCACATTCAAATAGAAAATGAAGAAAGAAAATTATCCTTATTTGTAGGTGATGTGATTCTATACACAAAACTCTGATTACTGACCTTGAAATATCCTAAAGCTGATAAACACATTCAACAAAATAGCAGGATACAAAATTAATAACCCCTGCACTCCTATAGCAGTAGCTTTCCTTTATACCAACAAAAATGCATACCAAGAAAGAAAAATCAGATTATCAATTCCCTTCACAATTTCTTCGAATCTCAAATATCTTGGAATAAACAGAATGAAGAAAGGGAAAGACTTGTACAATGAAAACTTTAAAACAAAGAACAAGACATAAGAAAATGGAAAGACCTCACATGACCAAGTACTGGTAGGACTAATATTGTGAAATTAGCCTTTCTCCCAGAAGTATCCGAAAGCAGGACCTGATATACTGAATGTGTTAAATAAGAATTGAGGGAATACTCTTCAGCTATATGTACATGCAAAGAATTTCTGAACAAGATTCTGGCTGTAGAGCACTATGACCAAAAATTGATAAATGGGACCTCATGAAACAAAAATTATTCCAAACAATTCAAAAGAAGAGGCAGTCTACAGAATGGGAAAAAGTCTTTACCAGCTACAAAATTAACTGAAAGATGATGTTGAGAGAAACTATTGACAACTGATTACTTCTTGGTGAGGTACAGGTGATTGACTTGAAGGGAGAGACTCTAAGTAGACTGACTAGACTCTAGTGAATGAACTTGCACTTAAGGACATCTGGTTACACAAACTTGACTCAGTAGCCCTTAATGTATAAGACAGAATGTATGAAATCGGGTGTATTTATGGGGGGGGGGATGAATGGCATAATGCAGTGTGGGTCTTAGCCAGGTCCCCTGCTAAGAGGATTAAAGGAGTGGCTTCTCTGGGTCTGGCACTCCACTCTGGCTAGGCATGACACCAACTTCGGCCCAGCATCTAGAGAGAACTTGAATGCAGATGATCTACCTGGGGACAGATTATTATTGGCTGCAGTTGGGGACCACGCCATAGGGCGACTGGCTAAACAAACTCATATGACCTCTTGCACTCCCTTTAATAAACGAGTTGGCTGTGGCTGTCCCCCCGCATGCTTCCACCCAGCTCCCCAGGGTCTGTGTGTTGACTCCATGACTCTCACCCTCTCTTGGTGAAGACCCTGTGTCGCCCTCGGGCTGGTCCTGAGCAGAGGGACCCCAACAGGGAGGGAGTATGATGTGATATGGATGGGGGAGATGATATGAAGATGATTAGATATTTTATATTAAATTTAAAAATTCAATAAAATATTTAAAAGAAAATATACAAAAATTCAAAACAATAAACACGAAGAAATAGAAAAAGCCTAATTAAAAATTAGGGCATGGAACTGCACAGAGATTTTTCAAACAGATACAAATACTGATGTGGATGTGGGGAAATGGGAAATCTATTCACTGTTGGTAAGGTGCAATGACTTTTTTTTGTGTGTAGTCACTATGGAAACCAGAATGACAATCAGTCAGAAACCTAGGCACATAAATATCATCTGATCCAATTATATCACTCCTGGGCATGTTCCCAAAGGAGTCCATATTCTACTTCGTAGATTCCTACTCACTCATCTTCATTGTTCTGTTCACAATAGCCAGCAATAGGAACTGGCCTAGATGTCCATCAACAGATAAGTGGATAAGGAAAATGTGTTTCAAGCATACAATGAAATATTATTCAGCTCTAAAGAACAATGTAGTTATAATATTCATACGTAAGTGAACGGAACTGTGTTGGGCATAATACAAATTGGGCCTAGCTAGGCCACCTGCCAGGAGGAATGGAGGAATGGCTCTCATGGGTGTGGTCACTGTTCCGGTGCCAATATGTTGGAGGTCCCAGCACACAGCACCAGCCTGAGGGGGGCCGAAGGATCTCCACCATGGGTAAGGGGCCAAGAAGGCGCAGAGTCAAAACACCAACATCAACTCCGGGAGTTGAACGTAAAGCCAGCAATGGTGGTCTGCTGCAAATTCTTTTATTCAAGAAAGAGCAGAGAGTCTTACAGGACTTGTTAGCCAATAGCCTATGGGATGGGGTCCTGACTACAGCCAATTGCAGTTTTTTCCAAGGTGGATCAGGTTCCTTCCAGGTGCTTGGCAGAAACTGGCTTCACAATCAACCAGTGTGGAGCACCACATCCACAAGAGCCATTCCTCCATTATTCCTGGCAGGTGGCCTAGCTAGGCCCAACCTGCATTATGCCCAACAGAACTGTATGCAAGCTTTCTGACTGAGATAACCAAGAACAAGAACGGCAAAAACTATATGTTCTTTCTTGTATGTCAATGCTAACTTTACTTTTCAGAGGTATGTTTAATTTAGAGCACACATAGAGGGCAGGAAACTACTACCGGGGCAAGGGGGTGGGATTCAACGAAAGGGTAATAATAAACAGGTGGCAAAAAGGCTTAAAATGCAATAATAGTAAATGAAGTGACAAATGGGTAGAGGAAGCAAGTGTGGGCTAGTGGAGGGTGTCTGAGAGATGATAACTAACATTAAAGACCTTTGAAGATCTTGTGTGAATATCTACTAATATAGAAGCCTCTTAAAAGATGTAAATATACATATATAAATGAAGTTTCAATGCAGTTACCATAAAATGAGTAAAGTAACAATATCTTCCCCAGTCAAAATTCATCTATAAATTGATAACCCCACTTCTAGTTATTGGTTACTTTTTTAGGAATTATCGGTTAGTGGCATCTGTAGACCCCACCTCCAAATTTTATAGGTTATTATAATTGGTCTTGGTTACCCTACAGAACTAAATAATAACACATTTCCTGAAGATATCACAGCCCTGAGTGGTAGGATACAAAGAAACCAGGGGATGCTACTGAGGGAGAAAATTTACTATTAATCTTCCTCTGTTGCTATCCCTATGAGCAACAATGGTGACTGACTTGGCAAGATATGCTCATTGGTAGAATACTGGCAGGAATATTATGGGAGGAATCAACTATATTCTGATTAGGTTTATAACCTACTCCAGAATATAGAGCTCTATGCCTGGTAACATCAATTTGGTAAACATCTTTAGCTTCCTTGGTCATAGCCTTTAGGAGAGAACCTAGTACTACTATTGTGGTAATTAGATATAGTAATATCTTTATACATGGAATTAATGCATCCGTCAACCCTCATCAAAGAAATGTCATTTAGCAACAAATGGTGATTAACAAACTGAACAAAAACTGTTCAATGTGTAGAGAAGAAGAGACAGATTTTTCACAGCTGTAACTGTGACAAATGTGTACTCCCCACCGCCCAAAGATAAGAAATTATCACAAAAGAGAGGTAGGAAAGATTGTAAAAGTCAGAGGGAGTGGATATCTGGAGCAAAACAGTATTTGCTGCCAGGCATGATAGTGCAGGAACACACCTGAATTCATAGTGGGTGGGAATGCATGTTCAAGGCTGCAAGAGCAAGTCAGCCAAAACTCCAGCATGGATTGAGAAGGAGATCACAAGGTTCCACCATTATCTGAGGACCTATTCTGAGATGGTGACAACTGGATGAAAAATTATCATGTTTCTTCATGTATGTGGGCTCCAGTTCACAGTCCATTCCACACTCATGCACATGATGGCAATACTAAATTGATTGAGTGGGTATTAAATTTAAAAAAGAAAGAGAACACATGAAGTTGAGAAACAAAAGTGGGAGAATAGGGGAGAAATTCGAGGGGAGTGAAATGGGGAATAAATGGGATCAAAGCATATTATATACATGTATAAATAAAACATTTTATTGATGAATATACATGGTATTCACTACAGAGATGAAATAGTTATAAATGTACTTTTAGAATATTTGATACAAAGTTCACATCAAGAGAAACCGATTAATTTGTTATTTTATAACATATGTGTCCACATATACCTGCTTAAAAAATTGAGTATAATTTAGATGGACATGAATATTTCCTAGATTTTCCATTTTTAATTGAATCTTTCTCTGTTTCATACAGAACATCTCAATCAATCTTAATCTTCTCTATAACTCATTCCCCACATTAAATCCCCCCAATAGACACCAACTGGAATCCAGAAATTCCTCAGGGCAGGTTCATCCACTGAGTTCCAGTCACCTTATGCATAGTCCCTCACATTGGGAAGATCAGCTCATCCTCATCCAGCAGTGATCAGTTGCCAGTATTTCTTCATCTGAGATTGGAGTCTGCTGTCCATCACCCCAGATGTATGCTGGGTTTTTGTCTGCTTGAGTTTGCATGGGTCCTGCCATGCTGCCCACATTGCTGTAGGTTCATATGAGCAGGGTTCTGGGAGCTTGTAGGGTCCTCGTCCACAAGGTCATGCAACTCCTCCCTGTCTCTTACATACTTTCTGCCACTGTCTTTCACAATGCTCTCTGAGCTGTAGATGGGCAAAGTTTAATTTAGGCATCCTGTCCAAGGAACAGCATTCTGCAGAGTCTTAGTTTGTATGCTTTGGCCATTTTTGACCTTTTGTGTTCCTGACCCTCTATTTCATGAAGGAGCTTCATTAATGAAAATTGAGAGATCTATTAGTGACTTTACCCCTTGTTCTATGTTCCCTGGGCTTGAGGTAAAGAGGGTGTCCTGTAGATGTGTCACTTAGGCTTGGGAAATTCACAGACACTGTGTAAGACTAGTTGTGGTACTCTGCATTAGTTCCTGTCTGGTGCAAAAAAGCTTCTTTGATGAATTGTGACTGGGATATTTGTATGTAAATATAAACATGTATATTTTGCACATAACAAGAAACTACATTCGTCTAGGGATGTGACAGTCTTGGGGTTTCCTCTAAGGTCTATGACCTGTCCAGCCATGCGTATTTGCCAATGTCCACAATACCACACATGAGCCTCCTCCCACTGATTTTGGTCTTAGAGCAATTAGGTAGTCCTTTACTGCCCCCAAGACAAAAGCGCCACCAAAGCCACCAGAGACAGCCTTCAGGGGAAATGATTTCCAGTTCAGTTCCAGCTCCATTGATCCAAATCCTGTGTCCAAAATATGTTCTATCTTCAGCAATAGGGACTTACCTTCAACTTCTGGGAAGCAATTAAGAGCCATGGCAGTAGCCTCTGTAATTTTGGGAGTCTCTTGGACCACACAGGCTAACAGCTCAAAAGAAGGTTTCTCCAACCTTGCAGTTTCCTGCTATGTAATCTTCAGATATGCACATGAACTCCTGTAGAGATAATGTGTGTGTAATTTGTCATTAGGTTTTTGGACTAATATAATTCCCTTTGTTTTCCCGCACTAGCTAGGCATCATCTGTTTCTCCTCATTCTACCCCATTCCAACTCTTCCTCCATGTCCTCCTCACCTACTGCATCTCCTTTATCCCTATCTCTTCCTGAACAGTACATACACCTGATTGAAAAATCTGGGTGTAATTTAGATGGGAATGAATATTTGCTAGATTTTCAAGCTTCTGTCAGTAGATGCCTTATAAAGAGAATGCACCAAATGAACAATTAATGTGAAAGTGGACTCTGCTTCCTAAGCATAAACATAGAAAACATAACAAAGAGTCAAAGAAGCAACAATCAAAATCAATTTACAATTTTTCAATCAATTACAATTTTTTCCAATTCAGAATTGAAGAGAATATAGGAAAAATAAAAGTTTTCACTTTGATAGATATAAATGTAGTCCTTTCTACAAATAGAAATGTCTATTCTTTGAAGGTCAACTATGTATAATCCAATCAGAATTGAGTAAGATACAAGTATTCTATGTGGGAACAAAGGAGTCAAATTTCCATGTAGAAAATAAATATTATAAAAATAGATTGTGGCATAATTTAAAACTATATGATAAATACAGAGGGAAATATTAAATTTAAAATTTTATCCTAGAGCACAGGAACTGAAGAAGAGGAGAATCTGAATGCAGGAAGAGAACACCACCAAGGAATACGAAATTAATGAAAGACCATTGTCTAATTCATTCCTGAATATTTAGGAGTTCGTTTTTAAATTCACTACAGGTTTTATGTGTTTATGACTGCAAAGAAGACAAAGACACCTTATGGAAGTAAGATGAGTTTTGAAGACTTTCACTTAGAAATACTTTAAATATTATTTCTGAAAAATGTGGGTTTGTATAATTTACTTCTTTTTGTTAGTAGAACGTTTAAGTTGCATTTCTCTCCAGTAATGCATGATACATAAATATGTTTGTGGTATCATTGTGAATATAAATTTATTTCAAGTATACCATGACCATATGAAAATAATTTTGCCAAACTCTCTGCTACTGTCATAATTTTGTACTGAATTAACATTATTTAATAGATAAATATTACTTTCACTTGAATTAGATATATTCATTTATTTTCCTCTTTTTTAAAAAAGATCATTTATTGTTTTATTTTTATTATTGTGTGTGTATGAAATTTACTTGGAAATCAGAGGGCGACTTTGTCTTCTCATTCAACTTTATGTGAATTCTGAAGATCAAACTCAGGATGCCAGACTTATAGCTGAAGTACTTTTACATTTCAAGCTATCTCATTGGCTCCACCATTTTTAAATTAATGTTAATCCCTAAGAAATTGAAGTCTAATTAAGACATAAGACATTTTAAGAAATGATTTACAAAGAACTAAAAGCAATGTGATTTTTGTATAATTATTAAATTAATTTTATTTATATTTGAACTTCATACAATATATTTTGGTGACATTAAGACCCATTCTCCAGGTCCTGCCATATCCTCTTATCAGATTTCTTGTTTTCCATTATCAATCTTCCTATCTATCTATCTATCTATCTATCTATCTATCTATCTATCTATCATCTATCTATTCATTTATCTATGTTTTTTTGATTATATAACATTAATATTTGAACATTTTCATACAGAAATTAACTTAATACCACGGATTTGTACAAAAGGATTATGAAAAACTGCTATTGTACAGAAAAAAATTAATTGAAAGTTAAAAAAGACAAGACATACTAATACATACTCTGTGATGTTCAATTTGTTGATCTATAAAGTCCTCCACTTGTTCTAGATGTAGATTCATTATACAGAGAAAATATTAATGAAAAGTTAAAAAAGAAGACACTTTATAAATACTAGAAAATACTTTGCAATGTTTAATTTATTGTTTTTGAAAGGCTTACACATGCTCTAGGTGTGGGTTCAATACTTGCTCTAAGTGAGAATTCATACCTGGAGTCTGGTCAAATTATCAGGTGTTTCAGCAGCAAGACAAAGTTTCTCACCATCTACTAGCATCCATCATATGCCAATAGAATCTCAGCTAGACGTGAGGCTTCCTGCCTCACTGCTCCATCAGTGATGGACCTTGTCTGCCTTGGGATTGCATCAATCTCATGTACACTGTCATATGTGTTGTGAGTTCATATAACTAGCCTTGGTTTCTCTATATATTCATATACAATCTGACTCTTGTCCTCCTCTTCTGCAATGATCTCTGAGTGTTGGAATGCAGAAATACAATACAGGTGTCTATTTTAATTCTGAGCACTCTGCAGTCCCTTCCTTTCTGCACATTGACTTTTTGTAGGTGTCTGTGTAAATTGCCATATGCTGCAAGAAGAACCATCTCTAGTGAGAGTAAAGATATGTACTAATCTGTGGATATAACAGTAAGTCATTGTGGGTCAATTTAATTTTGTCTATTTAGCAGAATTATAGCAATATGGCACTAGTCTTACCCCTTTGTCCTGTGATTTATCTAGGAACAGGTTTCTACCCTAATAACAATGTCAGATTGGACTTCCTGTTGTCAAGCTTGCCTTAAATTCAATTAGAATATTCTTGGTTACTCCCATAGTAATTGTCACTCTATTGTCTCAATGGGTATATTTTTCCAGGCTAGTTGCTACTGTAGCTCACATAGTTCACAGCTGAGCCAGTAACATGCATGGTACCTTCGAGTACAATGAAAGCTATTCAGAGGAGATATGTAACTTCAAGGTAAGTATTAGCTTGATTTCTCCTTATTACTTTGCAATTCAGGTATGTAGTTCCTTCAACAATAAGGTCTCACCATTCATTTTGGTGTGTAACTAAATTCAGTACTGTTTGAGGATTTATGGAATCTCTTTGGTCACCAACTCGAAAAGAGGGAGTATATTATATTCCTGGTATTGTATTTTTCATTTCCTAGTCTATGAAGGTCATTGAACCCAGTTACTGGGTAATGATCTTTTTAAAAATTATGTTGTATATGTATATACTGAGAAAAGCGTCCATCATAGACTTCCAAGTGACTCTTTCAAAAAGTCTTTCATGTTAGTTATCCCTCCGCTTATTTCATCTTCTGCCCTGCCCTCCCAATTCTCCACCCCATCAAACCCTACTGTCTATTACTTCACTTTTCCCTCCTGTGAACCATGTCACTTGGTACCTTATAAGTTTATTTTAAAAATGTGAGCAAACTGTCGTTTTAAAATTTTATTTATTTTAAATTGGACACTAGAGTATAAAGTGTATCAAGAATGTCAAAACATGATTTTAATATTGTATTTCACCACATATGTTTAATTGTCCTGTATTATACATGAGAAAATAATCTCCAAAGTAGGTTTGAATATTCTTTCTTAATAAAAGAACAATACAATGGATATTTGATAGAATTGAAAAAAAGAGGAAGTCCTAGGGAAGATGCACAGAATTCTCATTTTATATAAATCATTTTATGTTATATTATGAAATATTTGGAAGAAGATATAAAAGGAAAAATTTTTATGTTCATAATACCACAAAGCTAGCTGTGATTTTAGTAAAGAATTAATATTTGTTCTGACAGAGAATGACACCTTAGTGAAACATACTGTCTCTCAAAAGAATCATTTCAAATTCTTACCATAATGATTTCAGTTATAAAGTTTTCAAACAAATTCCTTGGTGTTAGTATATATTCCTCAGGATAAAACAAATATAACCATGATGATTAAAACATTTGGGGCAATTCTTCAAGTTGACCTGGAGATTTTGAATTTCATGTACAATTTTGTACATTGAAAGCATTTCATTTTGCAGTAACTTCACAATTTATCTTGAGAAACTCCTCTTTTAATGTTTAGAATATCACATTTCAAATTTACAATACCTGTTACTTTTGATGAAAACTGGACTTCATATTTATATTGAGATATTTATTTAGGCATGATATCTTTGCAGTTCAGATTCCCATTTTCAGGATTACAGGTGAATGTCAATACCTCCTCCAGTTAAATTTTCAGTCTTTTCTCAGACTAGTGATATGGAGTACATAATGGTACTCAGCAAAAGCACCAAATCACAAGTCCACATGACCATGATGGAAAGCAGCCATAGTAGTACTACATATTATGTTATGTAGTACTGTATAGTGACAATGCATGAGAAAATTACTGCTTCAGTATTATTTAATTTTATGATCTATGAGTTAATCCAAAGTTGACCACCTTTACGGTAGACTACCCTGAAAAATGATACTAAGGATATTAGACATACTATAAGCATTTCTATTAGAATATTTTTCTACTTAAAAAGTAGTTTATCAGGAGTATATCCTGTTGCAAATTGAAAACCATAGGTGCATTAACAATATTATGAAATAATCGTATAGCTTTTTATCTTTAAAATATAAAAGCTAAAATAGATCTAAATTCTTTAAAATTTCTACAATTTTAAAAATTTGTTTTTCCATTCCTCCAGCCCTGATAAACACAATTCTGTTTATAAAAATTGTATTCTTAGATACCAGACTTAACATTATTCTATATCCTTGTTGTAGAGAAACATAATATTTTTTACATATACACAATCAGAAAACCTTCACCCAAAAACTAATCCAAATGTTAATTATAAAATTAACCACATAAAGCACTGCTTTGAGAAACTATTATTGTGTTAAAAAGACAAAAACAAGTAATTATCTCATTTTCGTTTTTCATTCGTAATTTTTAAAATTTATTTTATTTTTATTTTATATGGATAGTATTTTGTCTGAATGTAAGTGCACCCATTTTATGCAATGCCCATGGAGCCCAGAAAAGAATGTCAGATCCCCTGGAAGTGAAGTTATCCACATGGATGCTAGGAACTTGACCAACATCATCTACAAGTGCAGCCAGTGCTCTTAATCACTGAGCGACCTCTTCAGCACTTTGTTCATTTTTTTTTAATGAACAGTTTCTAAGTATATTTTTCAATACAAAAATAAAGATAACCATGCAAGATTATGATTTTACTGAAATCAGAGTGCTATGGAAAGAATCCTGGAAAGAATCATTGTTCTTAGTTTGGGAAAGGACCTTGGTAATCCACAAGAACATAGCCCAGTTAATTAAATTAAAATAATTTTTATTTGTCAAATGAATGGATATATATGTGAACAATATTTCAAAACATTAAAAATAACTAAACCTTTAAAATGCTTATCAGATTTATTAGTTTGCTACAATTCAAGATTTTTCATTTAATGAATAGTATAGAAGGGATTCCAATTCATACATAAAGTTAGATCAGTTGTCTAATTTGGAGCTGAGGTTACAGATGAGTAGTGCAAAATTTGCTGGATGTTCATGAATCCCTAATTTCAATGTATAGTGTCAACATAAAACTCGATTAACTAAACAAACAAAATTCTCCTTGTCTCTCTCTGGTTTTTGTGATGCAAGAATCTCAATCTAAAAACAATACCACAAGCAGAGTACACTTTGTATGATTTAATTCTAAAAATAATTTGCTAATTTTTCTTTGCAAATTTAAGGACTATATAAATTTGATATACATTAATTTATTATCATTAGTGACATGATTTTTATTAATAATTAAGAGAATATATGCATCATTTTAATCTTCAGATGCTTAACTGTGAATTACTTACAGCTACTACTTGGAAGAACTTCCAGACCTGCTCCCAATGGGATTAGCCAACACTTAAGTCTGCTGCTACCAGAATTTATTTTTCTTTTCCTAATATATTAGAATCAGTGGAATTTATTGGTGATAAAATGTTTCCTGAAGAGTTGTAGTTTTGTGAATAAATTAGTTTTGCAAAGTGCTAATTATACAACTCTTTCTAAAGACTGAAGATAATATAGCCATTTGCCCTGTGTTTGCTTTCCAGTAATGCATCTGTGTGTAGTCTTCTGCTTTTCTTTATTCTTGCTCTTCAATGAAACTTAGCAAATTTTCTAAGTCTGAGAAATCTACTATTTTTCTTCCAACCATAATCTTTACAGTGATATAATAATTTTAAAACATCATAAAATTCAAAGGTTTAGCAAAATTCTGTCCTGATAGCTTTCTCTTTCATAAACCGCTGCTGTCTTTTATATATTTTTCAAGTTTTGTGTTGTTGCTGATCAAACTTACCCCCTTATGCATGCCAGGCACATACTCTACTGCTGAGCTACACCGATACTCTGTGCATACAGTTTAAGTAAAATGCCAAACATGACTTCGAAATTACATTAATCATCTCAAGTTCTTGGGAGAAAAGAGGCATATCCAGTTTGCACAAAGAATAAGCAAAACATGTAAAATAATTTAAATTCTAGAACTCGGGTTTTTGACAGGTAGAACTTTTGTTTTTGCTCTGAAGGCCTTGACTTTGTTTTGTCTTTAGTGTACATATTATGATATACATCAGTGAGGGAAAATGCATGTATGTTTTTGTTTTGATTTCTTTCAGTTTCTGTGCCCTTGAACAATGTGTGATAAAGCAAAATGTCATGGTAACACTGCAGCGAACAGATAAACTGACAGAGGAATACTAGGAAACAAGAGTACGCCTGTACTTGGCAGTGCTCTGTGAACATTCCCCACACAACTAACAAAATCTAAAGCCTTTTATTTGGTGGAGTGCAGAACAAGAAACTGATTTGACTCTGTACAAAATGTTCAGTGTTCTTGGAATTGTTGTTTAGATCTCAATTACATTCAATACGGGAAAACGAATTTGGTTATTATTTTAACTGACATAAAAGGATAGAATTGAAGAGTTCCATCTTTCCCTAGCTCCTATGGCCAAGTGAAATGTGAAAATGAATGGCTAGAATTTACAACTTCTCACTTGTAACAGGCTCTGACTGCTGCAAGGACAGAGCAGTAATCAGCTTGTTCTGCTGATACCAGGGCCATCTAATCCCCTCCATTGATGGGAAGGACATTTTAAGAAACTAGGGAGCTTTATTCACATTTAAAAAGATTGGCTATCTTCAAAGTGAACTTGCTGCAAATCACAGGTTCAAAGGCTGTTAAAGTGATTAACACTTCATTCCATGTATGAATACCATGTAAGAAAGATAAATTGGAAATCATGTATCAGGGTAAAATATCAGTGTTGATAAGGTGAGAATTACTGGTTTTATTTTTTTCTTTTGGTCTTTTTGAAACATGGTCTCCCCACAGCCACAGCTGGCTTGGAATTCACTATGGAGACCAGGCTGCCCTAGATTTCACAGAGATATCCCCATATCTGCCTTCCAAGTTCAGCCAGCAAAGATATCTGCCATCACACACAGATAAGATGGGAATTCTTAAAGATAAAGACTCCTCATGTTGATCACAAAACATACTGCATGCTTTTGTCCACATTCCAAGAAATAATAAAATAAACACTTCACACCTTTGACCAAGATTGTCTCTTTCATATTTTCAGCAACAATATTAAAATATTTTTTATAACTTTGAAGTGTCTATAGGAAACTAAAATGAAATACTAAATTCTTGATAACATGTAAGTCACTCAGTTACAACTGTTTCTCACCTACACCATAAAGACTGCTTAAATATAATTTTCTCATTATAATTTTTTTGCATTCCATTTCAATAAGAATGGTAAAGCATTTATTATTAATAAAATAATGTTTTCTTTTATTACATAACTGAATTTTACAGTTAGAATAATGTACTCCTGTACTCCTAAAGTAATACAAATAGTTTCATTAAATAATTGTCATATATATAACTGATTAATTGATTTTGATAAATGTATAAAATAATTTATTACTTCACATAATCTATAACTTTTTCATTTTAAAAGAGAGGAATAGGAGTTTGGCTTTTTATAAACTTAATCGTAAGCTATACAGCATGCCTGTTAAAGAATTTGTCCAATGACAATAACATAACAGAGTGCAAAGTCTAAAACAGAACCTAGTCTGTTGTCCCAGATTCCGATCTTGTTGCTCCAAATGTTCTAATTAGCAGTTTAGCATTATCACAATGTTCTGGGGCAGCTGGTCTTAGATTCCATTCCTTTTACAATATTTAGCATTCCTTTATTTCATTAAGAAAACATTTTCAGTTGTGCTCATGGAATACATTTACCAAATAAAACATATGCAACCTTCGTAATGTAAAATCCATAGTCTGCTCTTTAAAATGTATTTTAATAACTTTTTTGCTAGCATCAGAACACTTTGACCTCAACATGCAATTTAATTCAGGCAGGGGCATTGTTGTTCTAAGCATCCTAACTTGCTTTGGAATCATTTACCAGTCTTCAGACCACTCCAGGAGAGGCAGAGTATTTTTTAATATGTGTGTTCTTTGGCAATTTCATACACATATATAATATATTCTGGTCACATTCATCACCCTAGTCCAGTTTTCATTCCCACTAACCACTCCCCCTCCTCACGCTAAGACCTTGCTTTATTTTCTTGCCTTTTTGTTATATTTTATTTTCTCTTGTAACCCACTAGGTTTAACCAGGGCAACCTTACTAGGTATGGGTATAGATTTGTCCAGTGGAGAATGAATGACTCATTAGTGAAACATCACAGAAGACAATGACTTCCAGTCTCTTTTCGTATCTCCTTCAACTCCTGAGTTTTAGTTATGGTAAATACAAATCTCTCTTTGATCACGAATCTTTCAGAGCAAAATTCTAATCCTAAGTGAAATTGATTTTCACTAAATGCAGAATACCAAAAACATTGAAAGTATTATCATAGGCATATGCAGAATAACCTAGAGTTGCTTTGATGACTCTTGTTCTATTTGAATCAGTTTTCCTATTGTTAAAGTGAATTCAGCAATTGTGGGAAATACCTATGATAAGCTGAATTGACAAGTCTCCTGTTTTTATATCCAGTGACTATCACATTCTTAATTCTGAAAACCTTAGGCCTGATATCAAAGAATCCAATTTGGGTATCAGGATATTTCAACATACACTGTCTCAATTTGGACTCCAGGAAGGTGTCAACTATATCTACATTGTTTTATTCAGAAGAAATGAAGAAATATTTCTGTTCTGTAGATCATTAGGGGGTGGCAGTGATATGACAAGAATTTGATTCTGAGACTTCTCTCTGATAGTTAAAAAAATAGAGTTACAAAACTAAAGGTCAAACATTTCTAGTTTTTAGATTTAGATTTAACACTAATTATGTTTACATCTTCATTGATTTTTAAAACAATATTTTGACATTATCAATGTTCAAAAATTTCACCAATGTTCAAAGATATATAATAGAGCCATGAATAGTTGAAGACTTTTGGCTGGGCAAGGGAGAGTCTTTATTTATTTATTTATTTATTTTAGGATGTGGCTCTTTGTAAAAATTAATCATGCTACAGTGAATTTTCTTACACTCAACAGTATGTGGGCAGTACAGATTGGACATGAGGAGTTATTTAAAAAAGAAAAAGGAAAAGAGGACAGGAAGTTTGGGGGAGGATCATGAGATTAGGCAGTTCTGGAAGGATGTAAGGTGCTTCAATATTATCAAAATATATGGCTTGAACCTCTCACCAATAAGAAAAATAGTATACTAAAATGTTATGTACTGCATGTATATAAAATGAAGCAAGTGGGATAATGAAATTTGGGGATAAAAATACATAATATACATTATTTCCAAAATATTTATTTTGGGGTCATTTAGAGGGAGCAGGTTTTCTGTATCTCTATCATTATCTTTTTTAATCCAGTTCTTGAAATTGACAAGTGTTTGGTGAATATATCTTATAAACAAGAATAAGGTTATTATGGCACATAAAATAGATAAAATTATCTATTATTAATTTAAAAGAAAATTGCAAAATTGATTTATTCTGTGATACGGATAGGTTAAAAAATCTTTTCAGCCTTTTACCCTGAAGCAAAACCCCACATTAAATATTTATTTAATGTCAATATGAAGTAAATAATATAATAAAGAACTTGAGGTGTATGTGCACAGCACATGGTAGAAATGAAACCAGAGATCAGATGGTGAAAATGAGCTAAAATCGCTTACTCTGATGAGAATGCTTATTTTTCTTATATAATGCCTATACTTATACAAGGTGGATTTTTCACAATACCTGCTTGTGAAGAGATAGTAGAAAGAGATAGTAGAAACTACATGATGAGAAAAAAATCATCAACTCTTAATAAATAATAATAAAAATTGTTAAAGCAGTTATGACATATTAATAAAATTATTTAAAATAGTTGTTAACAATACAGATTTGACTAATATCTAGAATATTCAATTGGATATAGATGAGATTCCTAGTGAGAGAGAAAAAAATAACTAGACATGAAAAAAACAATATAAAAAACTTGTTAATTTTATTATAAAGCACAAGAATATCAAACATGATGAGATAGTATTTTGAGGCATATTCTAATTCATTTCTTATAAAATTTCAAGTTACAAGAAATAGAAATCTGCTTAGATTTACTGTACTAATTATACTTTTGTTTATTTTATACGAGAGTATGAAATACAAGTGGGCCTTCAACAGCATGATCATCCCTAGAGTGAAATTGCCCAGGGCACCTTAGAATTCCTTTCTGATCTAAGAATGAGGACAGCAGCTTCCATGACTGCTTTACTACCACCTGCGGTGGAGTGCAGCCTGGCAATGCTCTGCTTCACATTCTAGTACATAAGAACCCTCAGTTAACAAATCACATACTATACAGTCAAAATACAGTTACTTTCTTATCTGAATAATCAATAATTTTACTTGATTTTTCTAGTACTCAATGGTCACCCATTGAGTAGATTAGAATTACACCACCTGACCTGAGTTTCAATGAAATGAATGAGCCTTAGTCGGACCATCATAATTGTGACTTGGCTTTTATGTTAGTTCCTCTTGCTGGTTCTTCCTTTAAAGGAATTCTCAATTTTTTCTTCCTCCAAACATTCTGGGGCTCATCATGTATGTTTTTAAAATGTTTACCCATTCATTTTAAAATGTCAACATAAATTTAAAATGTGCAAGAAATTAGGATAAATATGAGTAAAATAAATATATTTAAGAGATTTTCAGATCTGAGTCTTCCATTTGTACTGTTTCCAAAGTTACTCATTCAGAAATTCTCTGATAGAACTTAATCAAAATCATTTTACTACTATTTGAGAATCAATAGGAAAAACTAACTATAAACCTTGATTGAAGGGACTTGCTGAGAACCCAAGGTCAAATTCCAGCACCCAGAAGGTGGCTAACAAAAATCCATAACTGCAGTTATAGGGGACCCAATGCCCTGTTTTGACCTCCATGGGCACTGCATAGCATGGGTGCCCTTACATACATGCAGGCAATACCCTCATACACATTAAATTAAATAATAATAACAACAAATGAAATATTCAAAGCCAAAGTAAGCAGAGACCATTAAAAAATCTATGATGATTCACAATTCCATACTAAGATCTAGAATTAAAATACCGAAAGCCATAATCTATCTAATACAATATATTCATTTTCAGAAATGATAATTTTATTCTTATGTAGGAAGAAATATAAGGAGTACAGAAAGAACATTTAAGACATTGAATATAATTAAACATATCAATATTTATAATTCTATACACTTAAATACACAAGCACAAGGGTATGGCATGACGAAAAAAATTAAATTAGCACAAATTTGTTTAATGTCTTTTAATATGCATTTGTATAAAAATACATTTGTTTGCATAAATATATAATCTGATATATCAATATATTTATACCATATTAATAGTGAGACAGACAATCATTAAATCATTAAATAGGTCATAGATAATATGTCAAATAGAAAGAATGAACTAGAGAAGTTTGGTAGCTAAAGAAACTAAGAAAGTACACACAGAGATGCAGAATATTTGATACAGAAATGTTTAAAAATAAAATTTAAAATAACTGTAAAAGAAATATAAACATTCAGTTTACATATTTATAGAATAATCTACATTCTGCTGGAAATCGACTAAACTGCACATTGAGATTTTAAATATGAATAATACATAGGAAAGTGTAAACATAAGTCTCCTTATGGCATCAAATCAAACTAAGTAATATAAGTAAAAAGAAAATCATGTAGGCAAAGATTTCTCCACAGACCCATATTTACTCAAGTCTCTACTCTTCCAAAATATTATAGTTTCCAAAAAAACTCATAACCATAACAAGCTATCTATGGAAAACAAGCAAACATACATTTGTATAATAATAGAACTCTCAAATACATTTTTCAGATTTTAAAGGAGCAATTATTTTCAGCTGTTCTTCAGTAGTCCTTATTAGTGAAAGCTGATTGTGTTAAATGACCTACAGTGTTTCAAACAGCTACCACTTTAGTTCTGGTGTATTTGTGATATATGCTTGTCATAATTTCGCCATATGCAGACATCTACATATACACACCAGGTCCACAAAAATTAGAAATTAAGGCACAGTATGATTTTTAATTCAATGTGAATTTTTCAACAAAATACATTCTATCATTCCTCAATGTGTGTATTGATAATATTTATCTTAATAGTGGAAGTTATAATTTCTACAGATAAAATAACTTTGAGGTCAGTTTGTTAGATGAATCAGCTTTGGCTAAAACAAGAAATGAACAGCATAGCTACTCTGTTACCTCACAAGAGGGGAGAGATGGAGGGCAGTTTGTCCAGAACAGTGAAAGCGTTCTAATTCTACCAGATTTTCAAGCGACCTCCTCAGCTGGTCAAGTCCCTTAGATGTGAGCAGGAGTTTCAAGACTCCTGTGTCAGAGATAAAGAGAATTTACAATTCACAACAATACTGTAGGGATACTGCCAGCATTTTGTTTATTCTTTATAGCCAATCCCCCTGCTATGTGATAGGAAAGTGTACAATGATCCCTTCATAGGGCTGGTTTTGTAAGGGAGAAGAATCCTCAGCTTTACCATAGGCAATTCTATGAAGTGGTCCTGCCTTGACATATAGGGAAGAATTCAACCTAATTTTCTTCCTTAAAAGAAAATCTCCTCTGACTTTCAAAGCTGCTCATTCTCTAAATATTTATAAAAGATAATGTCAAGAAAAGCACTCAGATTATTCACAAGACAGAGACCCATGGAGGACCGTTTTCTCTTAATATTCAATACAGTTATTGAGCATATCTAAACATTTGATTCTTATCAAAAATGGATAATATTAATTTTGTGACAGCTAGATTTTTAGTTTTAAATAGTAGTCCATATGACAAGTATACTTCTTTTTATACCTGGCAAAGTTTTATGTGTTTATTTATTCACAGAATTTTAGTTGACTGAAATGAACTTTACAAACTTGAACAGAATTTCCTTTTCAAAAAATTTTGGTTTTAAACAACATGTAAAAAATTTGAAAATTTGTATTTGTCTTATGGTCTGATAATAAGAATAAGCCCTTTTAAAAGCAATGATCTTTTAAATATTTTATTTGTTATTATTCTGTGTTTGAATGTATGGCCTGAATGTATGTAAATGCACCCATGTAATGCAGTGCTCACAATGTCATCAGAAGGTGTTAAATCCCAGACACTTGGGTTATGAAAGGTTGTTAGCCACCATGTGGGTACTGGGAACTGAACCCAGGTCCTCTGCAAGACCAGCTCGTGCTAAGAACCACTGAGACATCTCTCAAGTCCCCAAATCTCTTGTTCCCAAGTATTTAATGTTACAAATAATTGGAAAACTACAATCATAAAAATAGGAACATTTAACATACATGCAGGCAAAATACTAATACATATAAAATTAAAATAATAAATAAAATATTTTTTAAAATATTCAGAAAAGTCCTTTTTTCTAATTATCTCAAAAGACCGATATTATTCTTCATCTATTAGAATTGCTTCATCAAACTAATTTGTCAGCAAAATTTTAAAAGTAATCTGAATTCTTTTGGGTTCTTTTCTTTGTTTTTTATTGAGTTTTATTCACTTCATACAACAGTTCTTAATCAAATTTAGATCCCTCCAATCTCCAAGGGACATCATGTATTCCATCGTACATGTTAAGTCCTATTTAGTCAAACATTAGTGTTCAGACGTCGTTTAGTGCAAATTCATCCACTGGAGTCTTGTCAGGCTATCAAGAAATCATTAGTAGTGAAATTTGCAAGTAAATGTATGGAACTGGACGGTGCTATATTAAGTGAAGTAACATAAAAACAGAAAAGTACACAATGTATTTTCTCCCTCATTTATGGATTGTTGCAACAATCCATGAGTAGAGATCCTGATGTAACACCAGGATACTGGAAAAGAAAAAGGATATACGTAAGTAAAGAAAAAACGAACTTGAAAAAGGGTGATAGTAGGAAACAGATGTTACCAGGCCGGAGATGGGAAAAATGGGAATTTTCAGCAGGGAGGAGAGGACTGAGGGACGATCAGGGTGGAGGGGTCAGGAGAGAGGGGGAGAAGGGAGACGGGTATTAATGGGGAGGTAATGCAGGTGCTGGACGAGGAAGGAAGGAAGGATGTCTGAAAGGAGGAGATAAATGAATTTTGGAGGGCTAGAGAACTCAGAGGGAAATGTGATGTCACCAAAGCCCACTGAGAAATGCATAATTTGTAAACATTAGTACATTTATATACTCAGGGGATGTTTGGCAAAGAACACACTTCCAGACCGAAGGTACCGTACCTCCTTTGTGTGACTGATGACTGTGGTCCAAGAGACTTCCCAAATAATACAGGTTATTGCCAAAGTTCCTGGTTATCCCCCAGAACTAGAAGATAATATCATGCTGAAAAAGACAGGACATACTTTGAATACAAGACTCAGAGCAATGGAGAAGGAACTGACCTGGAAGCCTTCTACCTCAACTTTAGCTCCCATAATGCCAGATGATAACATGCAAACTGCTAAGGGAGAAAATCAATCAATGGTCCAACCCAACCCAAAATTCTAATAACCATAACAACTAGCACAGAGGACTACCTCTATTTGTGTGGTAGCCAACATCTATCTAATTGGACTGAAAACCTCCATTGGGAGTGAGCTCACTGTAGATTCAGGGGGTTTGAGGGAACATAGGGCCTAGGGAGAAACCTATTTCTGTCTTATCTCTAGAGAAATGAAATTTCTTAGCATATATTAAATATGTGTTATTATATTTACAGACAAGCATATACCACTCATCAAAGAAGCTTCTTTTTGCAGCAGATGGAGGCTACAGCAGAACTTCACAATTGATCGGACACAGAGAATGTATGAGAGATGCCAAGTCCTAGGTGACATATCTACAGTTGATCCTCTACATCTAAGGCTAATGGAAGACAGTAGAGCCAGGGATAGAGAGAGATAGAGAGAAAACTAAAGTTTCCCTCAACTCTCACCAGAGATGCTTCCTCAGACCACACAGTGCTATCCACAACTTGTCAAGTTTTGTAGAATAAAGACTGCAGAATGTGTATCCCTGGATAGGACTCCTATATTGAACCTCAATCAGCTATGGCTCAGGGTCACTGCAGAAGAGGATGTAGAAATATTGTAAGAGATAGGGCAGGTGTATGGACTTAGGGATGCAGAGGTTTTCAGGCTACTGGAAGTGTGCATATGTGAAATTGTGGCAGTGATGACATTGAGCACAGGACCCACACCAGCTCAAACTGAACAACAGCCCAGAGTGGAGGGACAGAACTGTAGGGCCAGACCTAGACTGAGAACTGTTGTAGACTGAGTACTACTGGGAGAGGGAGAGTATGGAACTTTTATAAAAGCAGAGTGTGTGACATTTGTTTTTTCTACTTATTATTTGGTACTTCTTTGTAGCTCTAAAATGTAGTAAAATAACAATAGTAATTATCCAGTGTTGTGTGATAAATAATTCATAGCTGTTATTATTAATTGTAAATCAGATAAGCATCATTAATACAATAGCTAATATTTATATAACCAGTTTATGCTACATCGCAGAGACATAAATAATGAAATTACAAATACGGCCAAATAAACTTAAAAATTATTGAAATTATTTTGACTTCTATAAATTATACATTGAAAAATGACTTGTTTCATTGACTTTAAGATTATGCATAGGAACTAGTACAGATATATCCTTAGTAATATTCAAATCCAAAGAAATATTTCTCACTGCAATTTCTGAATAAATATTAGTGTTATTATCTAAGGAATAATTAGAAAAAATGTAAAACCATCCATAATTAGTCAGCAGAAAATCACTGGGGATAAAGATAATTTGCATCATTCTTAAATTCCTAACTCTAAGGTAATGAGAAAGGCCTGGAGAGCTGGCGCAGCCCTTAAAGAGTCGGGCTCAGCCATAATGTACTAAAAAAGCTTGTATATGAAAGCATCCTAAAATGGTGGATTATGTTGTTTGTGAAATTTAGTTGGTGAATTAGAAATGGATGTCTGTTTCATTATCCTATCAACTTTTTATAATTTTAAAATTAGTGATTATCATAGACAGAGACAGATTTTTAAAAAAAAAATGGGTTGGAATTTAGGAAACAGCTACCAAGGATGTGTGTGTCTCTGTGTGTTGCATCCAAATGTAAAGGCCAGAGCAAAAATTAAGAGTTCTTCCTTTGTCTATTTTGTTCTCTGCTTTATTGCCTTGAAAAAGGGTTTCTTACTAAACAGTAAGCTTGTCCTTTCAACTAGTCTCACTGGATATTGAACTTTAAAAATCTTGTCTGTGCTCTGAATTACTGAGGCTACAGCCCATGCACCATCCTTGATATGTTATGTAGATGTTGGGAAATTAAATTCAAGTCTTTATGCCTGCAGAGAAAGCACTCATACAAACTGAGCCACTTCTATAGACTCACTTATAAGGGTATTTCTAAAGTAAGATTAGACACAGCTGAGAAAAGTGAATATGATTTACTTTCACCTTAAACTTTTTATGATTTTTGAGCTCCAGAGATGGATCAGTAGTTAAGAACACTGGCTCCTATTTTAGAGAATCTGTTTGATTTCCAGGACCCATATAGTGGTGAATGTCCTTAACTCCAGATGAAGTTGAAGTGAATAAGATACCCTGTATTGGTCCCACATGCTTTTCACAGACAGGTATTCTTACAAATGCAGCCAAACAATCATAAACATATAAAACTAATAAATTTCTCTTTTAAATTTTATTATTTTATAAATATGATTGAAATACAGTTTTCAGAAACACTGTAGGAATCCTTTTCCTTTTTTAAAATTTGATTTATTAATTTTAATTTTATATGTATGAGTGTTATACCTGCATGAGTGTAAGTCTGACCATGTCTTGCCATGCCTGTGAAAGACAGAAGAGAACATTGGATCATCTGGAACAAGAGTTAGCCACCATGTGGGTGCTGGGATTCGAGCCCAGATCTTCTGCAGGAACAGCTAGTGTTTTTAATTACTGAGTCATCTCCCCTGACCTGAGTTTGATATCCAGCAAATACATGGCAGCTAACACTCATCAGTAACTCCAGGTCCAGGGCATCCAATACCCTCTTCTGACCTCCACAGTTGTTGCACAACATTTGTGCACTTACATACATGCAGGAAATAACTCATAAACAATAAATAATAAAGTATTAAATTCTTTGCGGGGGGGGGTATGTTTTGCTGTTGTTGTATGATTGTTTTGTTTGAGACAGTGGTTCAAATTGCCCAGACTGGTCCTCAAATCACAGTGTAGTCCAAACTGTCCTTGATCTCTGGATGTTCCTGACTCTCAGCCCACCTACCTCTCCCCAGTCAGAACAATGTTCATTGATAAAAAAGTAAATCTCAGTATATGTTAAGTATGCTATATTGAAAACCTAAGCATCGTGATTAATTAGATTAATCAGTGATCATGAAAAAATTAGATTCTTGATTACCTTCTGTTCAGAATGTCTGTTTAAGGGCTGGAGAGGTTACTCAGCTGTTAAGAGAGTTGCTACTCTTGCAGAGGATCCAGGTTCGATTCCCAGCACCCATCTGGTTGCTAAAAACCACCCATAACTCCAGTTCCAAGGTAGTTGATGCACTCTTCTGTCCTCCACAGGCATTGCGTGACATGGGTGCACTTATACCCATATACAGGCAATACGCTCATACACATAAAATTAAAATAATATGCAAAATATTTTCTAAATTTCTTTTTAAAATTATTTCTTGCCATGTTTCCTCTTCTAATAGTAACTCTGCTAATGTGAAGTCTATTATGGCATATTTCTATGCATTTAAATACTTTCATTGTGTTTAACTTTAATTTTAATGTTTCAGTTTTCATCAGTTTTTGTTACACAAATTTAAATCTTTGATTAAAATATAATACATAAGTGGTTGGAGAGATAGCTCAGCTCTTAGGATTACTGACTTCTGTTGCAGAGGACCTGGATTTGGTTCCCATTGCCCACATGGTAGCTAATAACTAATTGTAACTCCAATTCCAAGGAATCCAATGCTTTCTTCTGGCCCCTGCCAGCATAAAACTTATGTGAAGCAGGAGAACACTCATATACATACAATAGAAATAATTAAGTCAAAAAATTAAAAATATATGACATGAAAAATGAAATGGTTAGAAGCAAAAATATACTTAAGCTCAAAAATTTTTGGCAATATAAAAGTTAATTTTCTTTCCTTTTAAAAAAAGATGTACTTTAAAGAACAAATATTTTGGTAGGTAAAACTAATATTTTTTCAGATTTACGAATGAAATGATTTTATAAATATTCAATGCTACAATTATTCTTACAAATTATTAAATAGAACTTTCTTATGCTGATAAATTATATTAAGTGTCTTTGGAAAGATAGATGAACTAGAAGAGAATATAATGACACATGATTATAATTACGGCATGATGAATCTCATTATTCTTTACACAATTAATTTAAACAAAAGGAATAAACCAAATGCTAAGACAAAGCCAAAAGGGAACACTATTGCTGGGAATGCAAACTAGTTCAGAAATAATGGAAATCAATATGGAGCTTCCATACAAATCTAAGAGCAGGCTTATCAGATGGCTCAGTTATACTACTCCTGTGTATGAACCCAAAGGACTCCAAGTCAATATACCACAGAAAGCACATTGTAGTAAACATTGCACATCAATGTTTAGTGTAGCATTATTGACGGAAGCTAAGTTATTGATCTGATCTAAGTGTCCATCAAGCAAAAATGAATAGGTAAAGAATATTTGTTATATATACACAATTTTTTTTTAATCATAAAGAAGAATGAAGTCTTGCCATTGTCAGGAAAATAGATGCAAATTGAGATGATGATATTAGGAGAATTAAATCACTGTTAGAAAAATGAATATTTGATGTTTTTGTCATTTGGGGGACCCAGCTTTAATATGGATAAAGGAAATTGTGTTTGTACATAAAATAAAGTTAGCAGCAATGCTGCCTAGTGGATAAAGGAGACTAAGGAAAAGTGGAAGTGTGAGTCACATGTAGTTAGCAGTAGGGGGCGCAAATGGCTCAAAGTGCATTAGGAAACAATTCAAACCTAGCAACATTCTAGCCTCTTGACTATCGGCTAGGGCCTTGGTACCCTTTGAAATCTTTAGCAATATTTGGTACATTCCACCACTCATACATCTTCCTTCTAGGTTTTTATTTCACACATAAAGTACCTGATACCTTGCGAACTGAAGGTGTACAGGACATTTGTTCCCGTTAGAACTCTGATTTTATTTACCCGACTGTTTCAGACAAAGTTACATGCTATTAGATCTATTTTAGATCTTACAAAATAGTTTATTTGGTTTTGCTTTTTCAGCTGATGATGGTCACCCATGATTGATCCCAGCCCTGGTAAGGCTGAGTCAAGTGTGTTCTTGTCAATTCTAGTACAGCCTGGACTTCAATGTGAGGCCCTATCTCAGAAAAAAAAAAAAAAAAAAATATATATATATATATATATATATATATATATATATATATGGCAAAAGAACACACGATGGAACAAATCCAGTGATAACTGTGGGATTTCTTAAAAATTTTAACTGAATTTTTGCCATTTTCGTAAAAAAATGATTGATGGTATTAAGTACTATTTCCCCATCCCCACATTCCATAATGACCCCAACAAGTTTATTGCACCTTATTATATGTATCATATGGCCTATAGAGTCTGATTGGTATGCCTAAATGTCATTCATTGTGCCTTCAGCCACTGGAAGTTGGATAACAAGCCAAGGGTCCCACATTGTAAGAGACAATTTTGCACTCTCCCAGTAGCCATCAGTTCCCAAAAGTTCCTTAGATTTATCTTATCCTTAGATAAGAAATGGATTTCTTATCCATTTCCCCATGTCTATTCTGGGCTTTTGCCTAGTTTGAGTTTGTATGGGACTTGTGCATGCTGTAACCATTGCTGTGAATTTATGTTTGTATCTGTCCAGCTGTCTGGAAAACTCTTGGTCTTTGAGGTCATCACCACATCTGGTTTATACAATCTTTCCACCCCCTATTCTGCAATGATTCTAGAGCATTAGAGGCAGAAGTATAAAATGGGTGTTGTATTCAGGGATGAACACTCATTAGCCTCTTGTTCTCTACACATTGGCCAGTTGATGGTTTCTTTCTTAATTATCCACCAGAGAAGGAAACTTCTCTGGTGAGAGTTGACAGATGTGCTCATCTTATGTGTACAGTTTTACTGAAAATCTGTCACGTAGTGCTAAGTGCTTCGCAGACACTTATTCACTGTTTTTGACCAGTTGTAGAAATCTTTATCCATCTCCATCTATTGGAAAAAGAAGTTTATTTGATGAGTAGTGAGAGGCACACTTATCTAAAGTAGATATTTCTCTAGGATCTATGATCTCTCCAGCCATGTGTTTACATGTATCATACATAAGTTTCTTCTCATTCAGTAGGCCTTAATTCTATTAGACAGGTGTTGATTACCCCCAAGGGGAAAAAATAAACTATTACACCAATAGCAATATTTTGCTGAGCCAGTCATTGTTTTACAGGCTTACAGGTCGAAAGGACCATAGATTGGTTTTCTCCCTTGGCAGTTTGAAAAGAATCCTCTGATATCATGGGTTTCATTCTTCAGGGAAGTAGGTTCCAGATCAGTTCCATCTCAATTCCTTTCAGTCCTGTGTTCAAACTATGACCTGCCTTCAGAAACAGGTCTTTCCCTTTAAATTCTGGGATGCAATCAAGAACTGTCTTAATTGCCTGTGTAATTTTGAGTTTCTTTTGGACTACCTTCACCAACAACTCAAAGGAAATTTTCTCTGTGTTTTTTGTTGTGTAGACTTTCACTGTAGACATGTTCTCCTACACATAGTTTATATTCATTTTTCAATTATACTTTGAACTAATTAATTTTCCCCTGTTTCTTCACAGCATAGAAGAGTAACTTATCTCTCTTCTCATTACTCCCTGAGTAACTTTTCCAACTCTTTTCCCAGTTAAATACTCCCGCTTTCTGTAATTCCCCTTTTCTAACACATCTCCTAGTATTTTACTCTACCCATCTCCATTTTACCCTTTAAACTCTTCAAGCTTCCTTTTGATTTTCCTGGCTCCTGTAGTTACATCAGAATAAATACTCATTTCTAAATAAATTGAATTAAGATTTCTGCAGTAGGATAAGTTGTTTGGGTATATGTCAAGGAGTGGTATAGCCTGATCATATTGCAGATTAATTTGTTGCTTTTTAAGAACTCTTCATCTTAATTTTCATAGTGGTTTACTCTTGTGTAACCTGAACATCAGTGGATGAGGGATCCCCTTTCCTCACATCCATAACAGCATTTGACATATATTCTCATTTATTCATTACCTATTTGTATTGATTTTGGAATTTTCACACAATGTAATTTGATGGTATTTAGATGCCCTCCCATATCTGCACCTCCCCACCCCCCCCAATTCAATGTACTCTACTAAATAATTGTACAATATTCCTTATAGAGTCTGATTTGTGTCCCCATATATTCCTCAACATGGTCTTATCCACTGGAGTCTGGTTAACCTACCAAAAGAGTTCCATTCTTCTAAAAAAATTGTCTTTCCCCCTCACAGCAGGGATCATTTGCCAAAAAGTTCCTTAGATGGGTAGGGATTGCTTCCTCGTGTCTATGCTTTGATTTTTGTCTGATTTCAACATGCGTATGAACTGTGCATGCTGTCATCACTGCTGGGAGTTCATATGCATAAATGACAAACTATCTGGAAAACTCTCTTTCCTTGTGGTTATCCTCCACTTCTGGCTCTTACAGTCTTTCCTCTCCCTTTTCACAATGATCCACGAGTCTTGGGAGACAGAATTTTGAAAATAGTTGTCATATTGGGATGAGCACTATGTAGTCTCTTGTTCTTTGTGCATTGATCAGTCATAGAATTCTTTGTTAACCACCCTCTGTTGGATAAGTAAACCTCTCTTATGAGAGTTGAAAGATTCAAGAATCTTATGTATAGAGGTTGTACTGAAAATGTATCACTTAAAGCTAAGAATGTGACAGGCAATTATTTTTTGCTTTTGATCAGATATGGAACTCTGTGTTTGTCCTCACCTGTTGCAAATAGAAGCATAATGAGTGGTGAGAGGTACATATTGGTCTAGAGAGGTAGAAAAAGTTGGTTTTCCCCTAGGATCTATGACCTCTTCAGCCACTGAAATTTGATGATGTTTTCAGTATCACAACTAATTTACATCCAATTGAGCCATCTTTAATTGCAGTTTGCTGCAGATTACCCCCAAAATAAAGGTGCCACTACTGCACCAATAGGAATAGTATTCTGGGTCATTCATTATTATTGCTCAAGGTATACAACAGGGTAGGACCATTGATTCTTTTTGTCTTTTCCCCTTGACAGACTGCATAGTATCTTCTGAAAACATGAAAGTCAGTTGTTAGGGAGTAGAGAGGAGGATTTCAGTTCAATTCCAGGTCAATTGCTCCAAATCCTTGGTCCAAAGCACTGCCTGTCTTCAGCAAAACGGTCTTACCTTCAATTTCAAGGTGGTAATAGCCTGTTACCTTGGGTGTCTCTTGGACTAAAATTCAAAGGTAGGTTTCTCCTTCCTGTCTTTGTTACTTCTTTCTTTCATATATTTGCATTTTTTAACTGTCAGTTTACTTCTTTGAGCTCTTTAAGTTGTCTGTGTGTTCTTTAAATCCACTGATTTTTTTATCGTGTTTATAATCATACTTTTAAATTATGTGTCCTGGAATTCATCTGTGTAGCTCTCAATATAGAATATTTCTATAGGAATTGTAGGGTTTGATGGAGACATTATTTTGTGCGGTTTTTATTATTGTTGTTGTTGTTGTTGTTGTTGTTGTATTTTTCATCATGGTCTTGCAAATGATTTTCTTTTGGATATGTGTGTACCTGATATGATACTCAGCTTTCCTTTGTTGAGTTTGACACTCTTTGTGTTGGTGATGAAGCTTGGTTGCCCTATGGTTGGCTGTGGATAGTTAGTTGGTCTGTGATTCAGGTTCTCTCTTTTGATTTTTTTTTTCTTGGAGTGATCAGATAGATCCAGGCAGACTAGTCAGGAGTGCTCCAGGAGAGCAAAGAAGCCTAGAAGATGGGTATCAGCTAGAGCAATTCAAATTAGATAATAAGAGAAGATGTGCACCCTGCATAACAGGAGCTTTTCCTAAAGCAGGGGAATGGTGACTGGCATGGTGGGATCGGTCTCACTAATCCAGGTGCCCTCTGACTGCCTCAATAGGAAAATGCTAAGGCCCAAGGACAACCTATTGGAATAGGATTACCCGGTTCTTACTAGTTAGCACATAAGAACCTGTTATCTGCAGCAGCAGAACTGGAGCTGGCCCCAAGGCAGAAGGATAGCCATGGTAAACCTGGCTAACCCACCCAGCTACTCAGCTCCTCCCCTGCAGCTTTGGCAGGAAGAACAGATGGCAATAGAATGGGTTGGCTCTTACTACCTAGCACAGAATTTCTGAGATTTGTAGTAGTGAGCTTGCACTCAAAGCAGAGGTATGAATATGACAGGATCTATCTAGCTCACTCCAGATATTCAGGTACTCTCTGGAAGCCTCAGTGGAGACTGACCAAGGCCCAAGTAGGGTATATGGAACAGGCTGAAGTGGTTCTTACTATCAGGCAAAGAAGGTATGAGTTCCTGAGCAGGAGGCATGGAGGTGGACTCAACAAGATCTCACAAAAAAGATTAAAGTTTCATAACATTTGATTGTGCTAAGAATTCTCTTTGACACCTGCACATTCTCTTATAGATAGCATTGTTTTCTGTTTGGGTGTTCACAAAGTCAAGCTTTAAGTTTTATAACTTGAGTGAGATCTTAAGAGTTGGAAATAATTTAAATTCTTTCTAATGGGCATGAGTGTGAGCTATAGAGGTACAGCTCTATTCACATGTGTGCTAATGCAGACCCTCAGCTTTCACAGTTACTATGATGCTACCCAGTGGCACATTCTAAAGTACATGAAGTAAACTCAGGAAATCTAAAAATACATAATCTCCTTCCTTCCTTGAGACAAAAAAAGACACAATATCTAATTTCTTCACTCTGTCAATCTTCTATCACTCTATTAATGACTTCAACAAATGTTCTACTTACACAGATTCTGAGTCTCACTTTATGGAGGCTTTTTTTTTTATTTTCCTTAAAAATCATTTGTTTTGCTACATGTCCAGAAGTTTTCCAATATAATTTCCCGTTTCTTCAGCCATTTTCCTGATAGCCACCTTGGTAGTTAATATTTCATTTGAATGTCAGCATTAAGCATTTTTGCTGAGTTCTCACGAAGTTTTGGGAACTCTCTGTTAGATCAGCAGCCTGTTTCCTCATTGGATCATGTATTTTGGTCATATGTTTTCTTGATTCTTTTTTGAGTTCCTTGTATATTTTGTAAATTAATGGCCTATAAGATGTTTACTTAGTGATCTGAATAATGACAAAATCAAATGACATGACAAGTTGGAAGTAGGAAGTTTTACAGGCTCCTACTTCAAGATGAATAACTTCATGGAATCAATGAATGCTGAGTGGACAAGAATCAGTTTTCTCCAGGGACTAGCTCTTTGAGATGTTATCTGATCTGAAGTGGGCAATCCTAAACACTGGAACACACGAGCACTGCTAAATGCTCTCAGCACAATATATAAATATGTATATATATATATATATATACACACACATATATACATATATATATATTATTCTTATACAGTTCTGTAAAATAATGATTGACTACAAAGAAAGAAAAGAACAGAAGAACAGCAACACCATAAGAAGCTTTAATCTTTTAGGTCACAACCATGTGTGTGTGTGCGTGTGTGTGTGTGTGTGAACTGATAAATGTAGGTATGTGCATGTAGCAATAATAATCACAGAAGAGGAAAATAAATTAAGATGGAAAGATTAAGTGTGAGTAGGACATTGGAAGGGGGCCCGGGCAGGAAAAGAAATAATGCAAATACAATGCCCATCTATGAAATTCTCAAAAATAAAATAAATATCGAAAAACATATATTCTCTCTCAATAATATTGCTAAGACAAACTAAAATGTCTAAAGCTCAGTTGAGATATGACATAATGTTCTACAATAATTTTATAATTTAAATTCAGAAATGTGTACTCATAACTTTGGAGTTTATTTCTTCATTCTGTGATTTGCATAAATCACTTTGCAGTATTCTCTTTGAAGTAATAACTTTTGTTTTCTGTGTGTTTCTAGCCTGTGTCCTGTATTTGAGAATTTTTGAGTTTCATTCCCCCAAAGGGAAAAAGAATAAATACTCAATTTTATTTATGACATCTAGCATACAAACAATTGTAAATTTAAATTCAAGAATCGATTCAGCCCCCATAGATACTTGCCTGTTTCTTTTTTACTTGAAAAAACTCATAATACAGAGTATTATTCATCTTCCAAGGTTTTCATTTCTTTTTGATTTCTAAATTTTCATCCCAGGAACTCTTGGTTGAAAGAGGCATAAATTTTTATGTGTTAACCTTAGTCCTCCTTTCAAATTGTCATTTCCTGCTAAATAGTTCTCAAGCAGTAAAGTTAGACCCCAATTTAAAAAAAAAAAGTGAATTGGCTGCAAGGTCACCTTCTCACAGATACACAAATTGTCGAAAATATCAAAATACTAAATAAATCTTTAGTTCTCAATGAATGAGAAACATTTTAATTTAAATATATAATTCAATTCTCTTATCATTTTTCAAAAAAGAGTCATGGAAGCATACAAAAATGAACACTTGATGTAACACAGTACTTTGTATTATTTATAGATTATCATGTATTTTTGTTGTAGTTGTTTTAAGTCAGGGTCTCTCTGCAGTTCTAGCTGGCCTGGAACTAACTCTCTGTAAACCAGGCTGGCCTCAGTCTCACAGGAAATTGAGTTTGCTTCCTCAGAGCTGGGATTAAAGGCCTGCCTACCCATACCCTGCTTTAAACTGCTGTTTTAATGACTTAAACTATTCTCTTTGGAGAACACACTTTGGTAAATTTTTTTAAATATTAAATTAACGATGGAGCTTAGAGTGAAAATATCAGGTAAGAGGCTCCCATTACATAATGGTGTATTTCTAAACTTGTGCTCTGATTATTCTGATAAGAATTTCCTGAAAGCTCTGAATCTGAACTTAATGAAAATTCAGGGCTCAATAAGGTCAAGGTCCTAATTTGTGGGGAAAGATGAGCTGTGGTTAAAAATATAATATACTATCGAATTTCTCAAAGAATCGTGTCTCTCCATCTTAGCCTCACTGTTCTTAAGAGAAGATCACCGAAGTTGTTAAAAAGAGGAAGCCAGCAACCATATATTTGGATAAGTATGCCCAACCTGGAATTATCTGCAACACTGTCCTGCAGTCTTCACCGTACAGTTCTTCTAAAGCCCTACATAGACACAAAACGCCAGGGCCAGTGTCCGTTTGAGCCTAGGAAGATAACAGTAGTTTACAGACCATAATGCTGTCTCTTCTAATAACAAAATGCTATTATCTGGTTTTACCACACTTTATTCCATTGCTTATTAAGCTGTTTTTGCCAAGGTTTATCTGCTCTTATCTTCTTCTTTGAATGCTGTCTTACAAGGGACATTGTTTCTCTGCTTTGCCACGGGAACAGTATTGATAAGGCAAAGAGCGAATGGGTAAGCTGAGAAAACTGCAAGTGCAAAGGAGTTAAACTTGACTATTGCTGTTTAGTAGGGAATTGATTCTGTTTAAAACAAAATATCTTCAAATATATTACTTTGTAATTAAAACACATTTCAAAGAGAATATAGTTGCAAATATGATTCAGAAGTTATATTTAATCAAATATTTCTCAGTATTGCAACATCTTATGCTTAAATATCCCTGCAACAAAAATCTGTTTTAAAGTACTATACCTAAAACTCCCTCTTGACTACTTATCTCCAAGTTAAATGAGATTTCAAGAACGTAAATATGGAAACAAGAAATTATTTCATTATTTGGCCTTGTTTACAGGACAGAAACTGAGATCTCTCTTAATAAATATAAATTAATCCCAGAGTACTATTTCCTTGCGGGCATTTTGAGTTTGCTAACAATGTCTAAACTGTAAATTCTGAATTCATTTAAAAGCCATAATCAATGTGTTACGCTGGCTTACTCACAAGTTGAAGGTGTGAATGTGTGCTTCTGGTTGAAAGGTCCTCTGACACAGCTCATGCTGCAAATGTTCAGTTTATCACTCTTGCCAGTGGCTGTGCATGCAAGAAACTAATTTCTCTAATTTATTTCTAAATCCACATTAGAGACATTATCTCACTAAGCTTCCCCAAATCCCTATTATATTTATATTACTGATGAGGTAAGAACACAGAGCACACTGAAGGACTTTCCAAGGTTACAGCCATGAAAATGGTACAGACACCAGCCCACACAGCATCAGAGGCCTGGCTTAACAATGCTATCTCTTTGCTTTAGTTATTTTGCCCAGAGGAAAAAGTGTCCTTTATAACAGACACCTAAACATTTCCCAGGAGGTAAAACAGTTTAACAGCCTCATTAAAAAAAAAAAAATGCTTGTGCTTTCAGACCCAAACTTCTCCATATCCTAGAGGAGAATGAATTATCATATGTCTAATCTGTCTCTCTTGCCATCAGTCACTGATCTGACCCTCAGCTTTTGATCCCATTTGAAACAATGCAATGATCTAGTGTAAACAAAATAACTACCAAACTTCTCCTTGATGCAGTTGCCCTGTGCATATTGTCCACTTTCCCTGTGTCCCTTTCATAATTGAAGTTAATGCTTGGTTTATAAACACATGCATTTACTGCTCTCCTACCCCTTGTCATATACGTGCATTAACATTGTCCCCTAGTTGATTTTTAGATTTTTCAAATGGAAGCTACTGACCCCTTAATCACTATTGTCAATAGTTTTTAACATTTCCACCTTCCGGTATCTTATCTTCTTTTATTTCTCTCCTTTATAGCCTCACTTTCTCATCTGTCTACATTTTACTTTTTCTTTAGTAACTTTCTTGAAAATTGAGAAACATTTATAAAAATGTATCTAAAAATATTAACTGAACTCACTGGACTCCACCTTTTAAAGAAGTACTCACCTCATTAAGCCGGAGACCAAGCTTTTATTATAAGTCTTAGGAGAAAGCTAATGGTGATCTCATCAGATCAGTGTTATCTTAAAGCAATAAATCTGATGACCTGATTACCCTCCAGTGCCCCAACTCAAAGGATCAACCACCTGCCAACAACAGCACATTAGATACTCTTCCAGAAAATGCATCTTTTAGGGACACACAGGAATCATAAAGAAACCATACCAGGATATTAAAATATATGGTCACTAATGAAGAAAATATTCTAATCAATGCATACATGACATTACAACTGAAACTTAACAAAGTAGTAGTTTCTGGGTTGAAAAGATTGAAAATAAAATTTCTGTAGATCATGACAGACAAAGTGGTCTCCAAATTTTTTCTGATTTTTAACCTTCAGGAGTCCTACCAGATTTTTATAACAAAGACTGCAGAAACACTTCTTCCTGCTTAAAGCAAGTATTTGAGAACATCAACTATTTTGAAATGCACCCAGAGCATTCTGTCCATAACAAGACTTGCCCTCAAGATAAACTATTTTACCAGAGACTCTGGAAAAATGAAAAATCTATATTTCCCCAAAGAAGCCTATTCTTAACCTCATAATGCACTTAATATGAAACAACACTTGTGCACGTGAAAGCCCATGGTGCTAATTCCTTAAGTCTTGGAACAAATCAGAGAACCAAAGAACATTTCTTCCCCTAAACATTACCAACACCTCATGGACTCCATATCATAATATACTAATATTCTCAAACTCACATTTTCTATAAAAAATAAATCATTAACTACAAAGAAAAGAAAGAACAGATGAACAGTAATACCATAAAAAAAGTTAGCTTTTTAGGACACAACTGTAAAGTATACTATATACAATCCAGCTCCTATTCAGGTAACTATAATAGCTCATTCTGGAGGCCTATTACCTCAGTTTCCTTAACTTGGAATATTACCTAGCTTTCAACAACAACATAAAAAGTTAATATTAATAATAAAGACCCAAAATAGAACAAACCAATAAACAAAAAAAAACACAGTTTTAAGATAAGATCAGAAAGATAAGGAATTATGTCCAGTAATGTTAGAGATGATAGAATAAAACTGAAGATTCTTTTCAGTACCTTTTTAAAAAATGAGGAAATAGACCAATTTGAAGACACTACACTCCTGAACAGGAACCCTAAAGCTTTAACAGCTAAAGCATTATGGTAAATGAGTATTTGTGGAGCTGATATTTGAAGTAACATCTAAAATGGTAGCTAGTGAAATTTCACGCAGAAAACTAAGGACACTGTCATTGTAAAGGAACATTTTAAAGATCTGTGATAATGATCAAACTGAATTTGAAAAGTAATCTGCCCAAACACGTGAATATGATATAGTAACCCATAAAGGACTTCCCTTTCCCTTAATCTGTAGAATAAAAGATTATCATATGGCTAACAAGTGTTACAAATATAAGTACAATACCCCCATTGAATGTGAAATGCCCTCCAAGGCCCATGTGTTAAGGGCTTAACCTCCAGCTTGATGTTATTGTAGATGTTAGAAGCTTAAAGAGTAGACTACAATGGGTAAGTTTTCCAGTCACTAAAGTATATCATTGAAAGTGATATTAAGAACTAAGTTTCCTCCTCCTCCTCCTCCTCCTCCTCCTCCTGCTCCTCCTCCTCCTCCTCCTCCTCCTCCTCCTGCTCCTCCTCCTCCTGCTCCTCCTCCTCCTGCTCTTCCTCCTCCTCCTCCTCCTCCTCTTCCTCCTCCTCCTCCTCCCCCCCCCCCTCGTCCTGCTGCAGCCACAAGTTCAGATATGTTAAAGCTTTCCCAGATATTTTTAAATAGTTCCATGTTTTTGAATATTTCCATCTTTAAGTCATGTTTTATCTCTTGAAGCTCAATATAAGCAGATACAGGTAGAGTGCAGTGATACAAAGAGGAAATGGGAAAAGATAAATGAGAAATGGTTAAAATGGTTGGAGAAGGGGACGGCAGGGAGGAGGAGTATGGAAAGGGCTAACCAAAACCAAAATGGCTTCAGAAAAAGCCCTATGGTAAATTACTCCTAGGAAGCTTCTTACAGTATATACATAAACATTATTTTTAAATTATTTAAAAGGATTACCTTATAACAGGGAAACATTACCTCTACTAAACAACGTAGGCTAACAAAATAAAACCCCAGGGCCAGAAATGCACTCCCTCACTTGAAGTTGTATCAAACTTCTGCATTCTAAGGCTCAAAATCATAGTGGGAAGGAGGCCAGAATGACTGAAAGAGTCAAAGGAAATGGATAACCTCAAGGAAGGAAGCAGAGCTTTTCATGCAGCTTGTTAGTTACTCATATGAACTCAAAGCAATGGTAACAGCATGACCAATTTGGACAAATAGCTCAGAATAGATGAACGGAAACAAATAACAAACATCAACCCTTACTTGAGGATCTATTGGCAACTGATTGCTGCTTGGAGGAAGACAGTCTGTTTTAAGAATGTGTCTCTTGGTAATGATAATGTCGAATGTGACTCAGGCTTAAGGACATATGGTGACACAAATTAGACACTAGAAGCATATATATGTTACATGGAAAATCCATGATCAAAGGACTAAGGCATAGGATGTCCTTTGATAAAACAAATTATATAACATAGAGCACACTTGGTGGCAGTAAGAGAAGTGGAGGTAACACTGAGTCTAAATACCATCAATACACATTGTATGAACTTTTTCAAAATTTATTTTAAAGTAGCTATACAGTCACTTGAATATCTCAGTAGTTTACTTTAGATTCTTTTTATGCCAGTAATTAAGTTCATCACTCTTAAGTTACACTTAAACAAAGGTCTCATGTGTGCACCAAATTCAGTCATAATAGTCATCAGTTTGTTATTAGTAAGAAATATTCCCCAGTTTCAATTACATCCTCCTCAATCCTCCTCTGAGACATCAAGAGAAAGACTTTTATTGTCCACATTTAATGAGTATTATGGTTAGAGACACATAATTTCAAAAACTATTTCATAAATTATTCAGAATGTTTTTATTCAGAGTACCACCCTCAAACTTGATGCTCTAACCATAATGATTTATGAATTTTTTTCCCTACAACTTCTTCCAACATCTAAGTACTAATAGTTTCAGTACTTTCACAATTTCATGTACCCACTCTGGGTACTAACTCTCTGTCTCATTCTATGTTTAACACATGTTGGTCATTTACAAAATAAAGACCTGTATGCAAGCACATCTGGGTTACATAAGAAGTGTGGTATCTCCTGGATCTGGAATTACAGATGGTTATTAACTACCATGTGGAAGCTGAGAATTCAACCACATCCTCAAGAAAAACAGCCAACATTCTTAACGGCTAAGCCATCTCTCTAGCATAAGATATTTATCTTTTACAGTAGTTACATGGAAAAATCCATGATCAAAGGACTAAGGCATAGGATGTCCTTTGATGAAACAAATTATTATTGCTACCCCATCTACAGCTTCCTCTCTGGATAAGACCAGTGACATATATTGGGATACTCCTTCATGCCCCCATTTAATATTAAATATTTCATACAGGCAACACCTCCAAAAGAAAATATTTGGTACATATAATGATTCCACAACGATGCAAAAAGAAAAATTTAATTGCATGATGATGTTTACTAGCACCTGTATGAATAAAATCTTATATTTATAAAAGAGTGACAGTGTCAAAAGAAATCTATAACTAGTTTCATTTTCATGCTGAAAAATCAAACATCTTATAGTCACACTGAAAAATATTATTAAGAATATGCAAAAGCAGTTAATATTCTGTATGGTCTGGTATTTTGTGCTTCAACTGATGGATTTGAAACATATGTATAAGATAATTAGGAAGTAGTTTGAAATGAATAATCATAAAAGTTTTAGACAAACCAGGCATGGTGGTGCACATCCTTAATCCCATAATTCCTCATGTAGAGGCAGGCCGATCTTTGTGAGATCGACTCCAGTCTGATTTACATAGCAACATCCATGCCAGCTGTGGCTACAGGGAGACACTGTCACAGAAAAGATTAAAAAAAAAAAAAAGTTGTAAAAGACTGATCATGTTAGCCAAAATAATTCTGAGCAAAAAGAACAAACTGTGAGGTATCATACTACTTGGGTAAAAATATTCTACAGTGCACTAGTGAACTAAACAATGTGGTAATTAAATAAATAAAATCATACAGATTAATAGAAAAGAATGAAGGGCTCCAAATAAAGTTTCACATCCCTACCCAAATGATGTTCAAAAAATGTTGCTAAAAGGGCAAATAAATAATACTGTAAGAAATGGAAATTCACCAGAAGTAATAAAATTATATGCCTATACATTTATAAATTTATATGAGGTTATATGTGGACATATTTCAGTTAAAGAAAGTATAGGAAAATAATAGACTCCATATGTATTCCTCTAACTTAGACTTGTCCATCAATTTAGAAAATGATGCACTAATAGATAATATATATATATATATATTTGAGTAAACAAATTCTTAATCTCATTAATGCTTTTCAATATCAGTACAAGCTTCTAATAGAAGAGAAAATAAATGGAAAAAATAATTTTAATAATTCTTTAAGTTTGAAATTAAGATAATCATGTGTTGTGATGCTTTGAAAAATAAACAATTACATTTGATTATATAAGGATCATAATGTAGTAACATTTTATTAGAAACGAAGACTGACTAATACATAGGTCTTGTCTTCAGATACATTCTCCAATGTATCTGAGGTGCCAGTGCTTTCTCTCTACTCCCCACTGCACTGTGTTCTGTGCCTTAGGTGTAGAGGTTCAACTGTAGACGGATCACCCAGGACTTGGTATCTCTCAGACTGTTATTTTCTGTGTCTGGCTAGTTACAGAATTCTGCTATGTCCTCCATTTGTTGCAAAAGTAAGCTTCTTTGAGGAGTGGTGTAGAATATATTTGTCTGTAAATATAAGATTCTATATAGAGAAATTTCATTTCTCAAGAGATATGACATAGATAGGCATCAGTGAAACATCCTTAAAAAAAGCATAGTGCTTTGTACTCAGAAGCCTACAACTGGCCAAGTTTTATAGAATTAGAGACTGCAGAATATCTCTGGATAGGACTCCTATATTGACCCTTGCCCATGTATGGCTCAGGAATCATTGCAGAAGGGGAGGCAGAAAGGTTGTAAGAGCTAGAGCTGGTACATGAATTTATGGAAGCAGAGGAGTTCAGGCCACTGGAAGCTTTCACATGTGAACATGTGGCAGTGGTGGCATTGAACACAGGACCTACACCAACTCAGATTAGACAAGGGTTTAGAGTGGAACAATAGAAGTTGGTGGCTGGCCAAACTTAGATTGAGAACAATTGGAAAATTATTACTACTGGGAGAGGTAAAGGATGCCTTACTTTTTAACTCTGTATAAGCGGACCAGACTAGATGAGACATCTGGGCCCAAATGCTTGCCTGGACAGGACATAATATATATGACAGAATACAGAGATTGGGTGGGCTGTATTGGGAGGGGGTGGGGACCTAAATTTGATTAAGGACTGTTGTATGAAATGTATAGAACTCAATAAAGATAAATAAATAGATAAAAGTGTCAAAGCTATTTTAAAAATGGACCAAGTATGCATATATAAAATGGGTTCTAACATTTGTGACACTCTCTTTAAATAACCTCTCAACAAAATATTGAAGCCACTTCTTTTCTTATTTCCAGATATTAATTTGTGCATTAAGATGACTAATGTGGATTCAGTTACATAGATAGATCGATCAATAGGTTATTAACTAGGTCACCAATATTGTAATCTTAAAATTAGCAAAGGGAAATAATTCAAAGTTTATCATATACTTTCTGAAAGAATTTAATTTCCAAAAAATAACAGAGTCATAGCTAATTGGAAAAAAAAATTCTCTGAAGAATGCCCATTTACAACTGTGGAATGAATAAAAAAATCTTAATATTTTAAACACTAATATTATTAATTATACTTTTTACAGTCCTATTGAATCTAATTTATGTTATCCAAATGTTCTTGGGTATATTTCCATGAGTAGGAGCCTGGTCAAATTAGCTGATGTCACAAAAATGTTATATTAATAATGTATCTAACAGACAAAATGAATATTAAAAGTTACTATAGAGCAGAAACACTAAAGATTTTGATACTTTGAAACATTTTTATATGTGAGGAAAATATTCACTTACTGGAAACAATAGCAGTATGTGTTTAGATACTAAAGAATCTATTATTTGACAAAAGCAAATAATTATTTTTTGAAAAGCATTGTAACTCAATCTAAAATGGAAAAATGTTAATGAAAATATAAAGATTAGATGCATTAAAACATATCTTGTACTAGGATGTACCTGAGAGGAAGATTAGGTAATGAAGAGATATTAAAATAAAATGTAATTGTGAAGAAAATTGTTTTTCAAAACAGAGGAAATGAAAATTAAATCTTAATCCACAAAGTATAGAAATGCTTGTGGAAGAAATAATTCTCCACAGAATAAAAAGGATCCTGACAGCAGTGATCCTGTTGAAACAGAATGATCATGAAAGCCCTCTCAAAGTTATCTTCGGCATCTAGGAGAGGTTAATATTAGTTCCATAAATAAAGAGAGGCTTCCTGGTATACCTTAAGTAGATTATATGTCCAATGTCAATATAAATGAATAGGTTAATCAGGTATGGCATTACTCTTGATATTTCTTTTTAGAGACAATTAAGTCTTGAAACAGATCCTCTTTTTGCAGGAACTATGCCCATATAGCAAAGGAGTCCCTTTCAGCTACATCACCCTGAGTGAGTCTCTAAATAATCCTACTCTCTCATTGTGGAGGGGTCCAGAATCATGACTAAATCACCTCCTGAATTATTCTACCTCTCCATACCATCAGCTTTGGGTTTAAATTTTCATAATATGTGGTTCCTGAATCAATAAAATCTTTAGAAATTATAAGTATCCCAAGAAACAGAAGCTTTGAGCTTGTAAGCGCTACACCTCTAACATTTCAGTAAAGTGTAAGTTTATATTTTCTTGCTGATAGAGCATTAAATAAGAGGTGCATTACATGGCATCAACACTTTTATTTCTCTCTCTGAAAAAAGAATTTTATCATCAGAAGCAAACTTGTTTTCTAAAATAAGGCTTAACACATTTGGGAACATGAGAATGAACATGATGAGCAGTATATTAAATCCAGTACAGATTATGTATAATTCTATTTCTCCCATCTCTGTTGAGACAATCCATTATAGTCACTTATCAGTCTCTCCTTGTCCCCCAGGAAAAACACAGGAATGAAAAATAAAGCAGTTATACATCTTATCCAATCCCTTGTTAGGGAAACTAACACAGCTAGAACTGTTTCGAAAGCCATTTCCAGTGGATCGCTCTTTGGATCTGGACAGAGACCCACACTCAAGTGAACATAACCCCACACAGGGACATATACATATACTATATAATAAGTATAATATATAATTTAAAAACAAAAGGTCACAAATTACCGAGACATGGAGATTAGGAGTCTGCAGAGTGTAGGTTCCTCGACAGGACTCTATATATTAAGCTTCACTCAGCCATGGCTAAGGAACCATTGTGGAAGGGGAGACAGAAGAATTGTAAGAGCCAGGGAGGAAGTACGTGACCATGTTGAAATGGAATCCTAAAACTCCTTGGACCCTGCTCATATGAATCCACAGCAATGGTGTTGACATGCTTAAGACCCATGCAAACTCAAGTAGAAAAAACACCCATCATAGAACTGTGGAAATGGGCAGTAGACCCCAATATTTGCTGAAGAAGTATTGCCATCTTATTACTGTTGGGTGAGGAAGAGCTAATCAATCTTCTTAAAGCAAGAGACTCTGGATAGGCTAGCTAGACCTAAGGGGATGACATTGCACCAAGGAATGTCCAGGATACTAAACTGACACAATAGGTCTTAACACAATTGACAGAGTATTTGAATTCTGGGAGGAGGGGAAATTGCTGTGGTAGGGTGCAATGAGGAATGGGGTGTAAAAGTGATTAATATTGATTGAGATATTCTGAATGAAATACACAAAAATTCAATAAGAAATTGAATAAAAATAAAAATTTAAAAAATAAACTGAATAGTTTTGTTTCTAAAACAAGGAAATTTCTGCTACTAGTCAAGAGTTTAGAGATGCTTAGTAACCTGCTACCACAGTTGTAAGGTCTGGTATCATTTACCTATCACAAACAAAATGGTGGTAATAGAATTAGCTTACATTTGATTTTAATTTTAGAAACATTTTATAGCCAATATAGTGAAATATCTTAAACTGTTTTGTTGCCTTTAAGAGAAGGATGGCATAGATGGAAAATTATGCCTCATGCTCATATATTTAAGGAAGCTAGACCTTGGGAAAAAGTGACTCTCCCTCCCTCAGCACTCAACATCCATTGATTCCTTGAACTGTTGATATTAAATATCAAGGTGGAACCCCTTGAAGTCCCCCCCCTGTGCTATCCACACACATTTCAACTGGCTTTGTGATTACGAAGATCTTGCTACAGTACAATGCTGTAAATATTAGGTGTGGAGACTGCACTGTAGATATATCAGGCCTGGACATCCATAGTGACTTATTCTCCTTTATTTTGACCAGGTGTGAAATTTTGTAATCCTTTGCATTTGTTGCAAAAATACACTTCTTTGATAAATGGTGAGAGTCATACTTTTCCTTGAATATAAGGATACCTATTTAGAATATTATAGCAAATTACCTTGGTCTATGGAAGTGACAGAAGTATGATCTTTTCTAGGGTCTATGACCATGCCAACCAAGTGTATTTGACTATGTTTACAGTAACATACACTGATTCCCTCATATTTAACAGGATTTAAGTCCAAGTAGAGAGTTTTGGATTACCTTGAAAATAAAAATGAGACTATTGCATAAGGAAGCTTCCCTGGTGAGTTTAAGGGATTCATTGGTTCCCCTGTCCTGCTATGTTCCATGTCTTACCTTTGGAGGTTCCATTGTAGATGTGTCATTTAAGGTTAGGCATATCTTAGACACAGTCTCTGCCTATGACCTGTTGTAGAATTCTGTATTAGCCACAATAAGTTTCTTTGATGAGTAGTGTATGGTAAAATGATTGTAAATATCAGAATCCATACTTAGCATATATTAAGAATTTTCACTTTTCAAGAAATATAACAGAGATGGGGTTTTCTCTCAGATCTCTCAGATGTGTATGTGTCTACATTTGCAATGCCACCCATGAATACCTTCTTATTAAGAAGAGTTCAAGTCCCATTAGATGACTGTTGATTACCCCTAAGATAAAAGTGTCAGGACTGCATTATTATAGTTTGTTGTGCCATTTGTTGCTGTGCTTATTAAACTTTGAAGCTGGGATTAGATGGTTGATTGGTTTTTATCCCTTAGCAGCTTCCATAGCATCTTCTAGAAGTATTAGAGCTAGTCTTTAAGGAAAAGTCTTCCAAGTCAATTCCAGCTCTGCTGCTTTAAGCTCAGTGTCAGAAGTATTTACTATCTTTAGAAATATGGTCTTGCCTTGAACTCCTGTGAAGTAATCAAGGAATGTGGCAATAGCCTATGTCATTTTGGGAGTCTCATGGAACACTATAATCAACAACTCAAAGGGAGGTTTCTCCTGTCTTGCACTGTGTTTCTTGTTATATTGCCTTCGTGAGTGCAATGTTCACAGAAGGCCACAACTGGCCAAGTTGTAGAGAATAAAAGTCTGCAGTGTGTGTCTCTGGTTAAGACTACTATATTAATCCTCACCAACCCATAGCTCAGGGACCATAGCAGAAAAGGGAGTGGAAAAATTGTAAAAGTCTGGATTGGTGGATGAACATAAGAAAACAGAGGCTTTCAGACCTCTGGAAAATTGTCATATGAGCTTATAGCAATGGTGATAACATGCACAAGACCCTCACCAACTCAGCCAGACAAAAACCCCACTCAGAACTAGGAAAATTGGCAGCAGGCTCCAACCTTATCCAAAGAGCTCTTCCTAACAGACTACTGCTGGGTGGGGGAGAGTAGATCTTTGATGGAGTGGTTCTAGATAGACTGATTTGTCTCCAGTGGGATGAACTTGCACCAGGGAACATAGGGAACTAGGTACAAAAACTTGACTAGCTAGGCCTTAACATATATGACAAAACTCATGAAATATATTGGTGGAGAACTATGGGGGTGTGACTGTGGAAAGGGGTCTAAACATGATTAAGATTTATTTTATAAAATGCACAAAAACTCAATAAAATATTCATTACAAAACAAAATTTTAAAAAGTGAGACTACTGAATCTATAGAGATAATTACTGCTACTATCACTCTCTAAAGCCTAATATTTCATTGTTATCTTACATATAAACTATAACATCAATTCATTGAATTACTCAGACCCTCCTACAAATACTTTTAAATGAGCGCCTCCACATTTTCAAATTTCAGAGCATTTTGAAAATGATTGTATATAGTAAATACAGTAAATTACAGGTACAAGAGCAGATACAAATAGATCATAAAGTTTTTCATAGACTTTTTCTGTATGGGGGATATATGTATATATATGTTGTGCATGTTTATGTGTGTGCAGGTGTCAACACACATGTTGGTATATGTTCACATACCTGTGAATGCAGGTGGAGGCGAGAAGACAACCTCTGCTTTCATCCTCAGGAATCCCATCTGTCTTCTTTGAAGCAGGCTCTCTCACTGACATTTTAATCAGCAATGAATCTCAGTTGCATGTACAGTGAACCCCTGCGATCTACTTTTCACTCCCTCATGGCCTGTGACACCTTGCCTGGCATTTTTGCAAGGCTTCTGGAAATTCAAATTCAGGTCCTCATGATTTCAAAGCAAACATTTACTGACTTAGTTTGCCTCCGAACATATATAAAGAAGTTGTTGTCCTTTGTCACAAGTGGAATAAATCTGAAAAGAACAAAAATCATCTTTTTAGAGAGCATTTCTAAGATTCTACCTCTTAAAAGTAAGGTCTACAATTTGAAATTAGATGTCTGCTGTATTATGGTTCATTTATACAGATGTAAACCAGTTAAAGAGTGAAATACATGTTAAAAATATACATATTTTATTTTCTATCCCTAATAGGTTGAAGGGTGAATACCTTATACTCTAACACAATTATATTTGACACTTCTTTCAAAAACAAATATATTTTCTTTTTGAAAAATATTACCCCTACCAAAATTGGAAATGATAGTCATATTATAGATACTCTTAAGGGTATTCTGAATTTTGGGTGATGCAGTGAATGTCTGGAGTTCTGAAGAAGCCTAGGGAAGAAAGCACAGCATCTCTCTGTCACTTAGAAAATTGTATATCATTATAGATAAAATCTAAACCTTGTAGAAAAGTGGCTTGTATTTACTCATGACAGAAACTCCACCGCATTAGCTGTTCTGTGTATATGTATGAGCGTTTTAAAGTAATTTGTGGTAAAAACCGCAGTGTTAATAAATTCCCATATCTTAAAGGACTCAGTGCTGCTAAATTTATAAAGCCATTTTTAAAATTTCAACCTACAGACAGTTTTATCTGCTGCTTGTTTCTTTTCTGTTTTATTTCTCTATTCCTGAGCTTAGTATATTTATTGTTTTGCTTCCTCACAACTCAGCTTTTATTTCTGCAGATAGCTGAATGGATGCTCAATGCACTACAATAACAGAAATGTTAAAATGAAGTAGCTACTTTTTTCAAACTAGACTTGTAGGCAGAACAAATGTACTAAATCTACCACTTCTATAATATTCCAATGACCAAAAATATTCTCACTGGGATATTTCTTATACTGTGATATGCACAGAATAGTGTATATTTGGAAGATGTAAATTGCATGCAGTATTATATCAAAATTATATACACATAAATATGACTGCTTTCACATATTTATCTATTAGCATAGATATAGACTCTGAAGAACAAAGTAGACACAAGAGGGTAAAGAGATGAGATAAAGAATAAGAATGAGAACAATAGTGCATACTTTTTAACTGAAATAAAATAATGTGTAGACTATTAAAGAAGTCAAATAACTCAAATAATGTAAAATTCAAAATATTACTTTTATTAAATTATGTGCAAATTTGAAAAAGTGTTCCTCAAAAGATGATATATAACTGAGTTAAAGTACATGAAAAATACTCAACCTTACTTATGATTAGAGAAATGCCAATCAAAACAACTAGAAAATATCCTTTCAACCCAGATAAAATGACTATAAAAAATAAAAATAGTGACAATGTGATAAATGTTGAAACCATGGGGTATGGTGCCACAGTTCTTTAATCCCAGCACTTGGGAGGCAGAGGGAAGAGGATCTCTGTGGGATACAGCAAAGCCTGGGCTATATGTCAAGTTCAAGGTTCAAGGGCAGTTGGGAATATAGTCAGACCCTTTCTCAAAAAAAAAGTGGAAATGTTATATATTGTTGAGAGGGATATTAGTACAGTCATTATGGAGCAAAGTATGGAGCTATACACAGAAAACCTCATAAATAATTCTAATATAATCTATTCAACCTATACCGAGTACATCTCCAAAGGAAATAAAATTACTGTCTTGAAAAGAAACCTAAATTCCCATGCTAAACTCAATATTATTAACATGCACAGAGGTATAATATCACTTGAGGCATATATTGATACATGGATTGATAAAGTATGATATACATATATAAGGTAAAAATAGATAAAAGTGGAAGACATTATTCAAAGTAATTAGATAACAAATATTAGATAAAAAGTATTTCTATACAAACCACAAGTCCTAGCATTAAGGAATTATCAAATATAAACAAGAAAATACCACAAACTAAAATTTTTGATAGATATAAAAAATAATAGTTTCAAAGTATAAAATAAAAATAAAATATTAATGAAAATCTCAATACATGCTTAGACAAACCATATTTTTTAGGAAAAATCAGTAATTCACAAATACAACTTAGATAAGTTTAAGGGTTTTAATTTATTTATTATTTCAAAAATTAATAAAGTGGAAGAATATTTCAAAATCACCTTAAGCAGGCAAAATAAAACTTATAAGAAAAAAGTCAACAAAGAGATACTGCCTATGGCATGTATCTAATCAAACTTTCCTTATCCAAAAGATTTGTGGGTGATCAGGCTCTCATTTTTAATGAATGGCAGGTCTCTGCTTACTTCTAATGAGCAATTTGTGGATGCATTTGGTTTATGAGTCCACTATGGAGGTCAATTCCAATATCAACCAGCTGGGTATTTTCGTTTCATGACCATAGATAGCTCTATAGAACAACCAGTCTACTCTCAGGGACACACCAGGATAGAGAAATTTCCTTGAGTCTCTTGAGGATAAATTCCAGTGTAGAACCTACAGGAGCGTGTTTTTGGATGAATTTTGAAACTTGGAAGGCCCCAGATTGTTCATGCACCTTCAAGTTATCTGACTTATTTCTGAAATGCATTCACAATAATTGGCTTAAGTTTGATGAAAAGACATTCAAAATTCAGTCTTATTTTATTTTCTGACAAGAACTAGATATGGTCTCTGTACAATCTCAGGCCAGGGACACTGAGTAAACACTGAATTATCACACACTCCTAAAATTCAATCCATTTGACAATGCTTTAGGAAAGGACCCTATGGACCTTCTATCCAGGCTTTCATGTCTTTGTCACAGGACACTCAAATGTGGGAAAAATGTTGTATGTGTTTATCATATCCATTTACAGTAGCTCATATTCCTTAAACCACAATCTTAGATGGTAACCTTAGTGATCCTTCCTCTGTGTGGATTTAAGCCATGTCTCAATAGGGGCAATAATCTAACCTCCAACCTACATTCCATCTGATAACTCTGCCCTCTCCCATTCATTACCTCTCAAATTCTGCTGCTTCTTTTCTTTCCTGTCAGCCTATGGAACCCAAGCCCCATCTCATGGCACAAGCCAGGTTAGTCCTTCCCACACAGACTTGCTTAGAAATAAAAGTAATTCAAACCAGAAAAACCCCAAAGGCCACATCTGAAGAGTAAACATTCACTTTCACAATTTGGTCGGTGGGGGCCTATTTTCCCCCTTATCACGTCTGTCCTGAACCAAGTCCAATGTAATCTATATTCTTTTTTACAATATTCCTAATCACTATTAAGGGATTTGAAAAGATCACTATAGCATTTGTCTTAATCTAGTAAGTTTTTTTTTTAAACTTCAGTAACCTGTCATACTTTTGACAGGAGTGCTAATATTTGATGTGTTTGTATAGATGAGGCTCATTCTCATAACCCTTCAATTGTGCCAGGTTCCATTATAGTACTTGGTATGGAACCTGACTGGTCATGTCAGGCCACCCATATAGGAAACAATGGAGAAACAATTCTGCAAGACTACATTCTATGTAATGTTGACAGTAAGCAGATTGGTATATGTGAGTAATGGGGAATAATTGGGTTCAGAGGAAGGACTATGAGTAATTCATCTATAAACATGGAAACTTTGTAAATAATAAATCATTTGTTAAGGTACTATGTTGACTTCTGGATGGGCAATATTTGTTTAAACTAGCAGTTTAGAGCAGAAATAATGCTGTCTTTTTATTATTATTGTCTGTCTGTCTGTCTGTCTCTCTCTCTCTCTCTCTCTCTCTGTGTGTGTGTGTGTGTATTCTCTCATCTACTGAATAAAAAGCCAAGCTACTTGAAATGTTTGTAAATAGTAGTGTGCAGACATGGAGAGCAGACTACCTCTTACAGCTCTGCAGCTAATTACAGGCATTCCAGAATTCCAGCTGAGCCAGTATTTAAACTACACCTCCCTAGCTCCCAGATGATGACAACCCCATCCAAAAACATGGAGAAAAAAAAACACTGTGCAGCTGTGCACAATAAATCCATAGATTGGAGAAAGGTGGTTAGTCTATTTTGTCAACTTTCTACAGCAATATGAAACAAAGTATATTATCTGCTTTTGAGATTATGTTTCCTTCTTTTTTGTCTGAAATAATGTACCTTTTCTAAAAATTGATTTTTGAGTTCTTTTCCTGTTTATTTCATGATGGTCTCATTTAGGACATATTTCTTGAACACAGAATAAAAACTCTTCGTGTTCCTTAAGATCATTTTCTAAAAAAACCGTTATGAAGTAAATACATTACATTTATAGTTTCAAAAGTAGCTCTGTTAAGTGAGCTCCTCTTTGTATAAATTATCAAAGGATTTGTACTTTTGAAAAAAAACAAGATTAATCATTGTTCATCAAAGTCAAATTTGTAACCAAATAAAATCATATTTATAACTTCCTGCATGGCACATATCTCTAGGAGACATGTGGAATGCCACACTGTCCAAGGGCACAGGAGATTGATAAGTCCTGGCTGCTTCTACTTCTACTTCCTTCCTAACCCTCCATCCTTGCTTGCTTTCTTCCTCATTTATTTGTGTATTTTTGTTTTATATATAAGGTGTTTTATAGGTGAGTCTTATGTTTCTGTGATAAAATATTCTGACCAAAAGCAACTTAGGGGACACTAGGGTTTATTTCATCTTGCACTTCCAGGAACATATTCATTATTGAGAGGAGTCAGGTCAGAAATGTGAAGCAGGAAATGAAGCAAAGACTAATGAAAAATGCTTCCTGACTTGATTCCATGGTCACATTCAGATAACTTTGCAATACAGCCTAGAAACGCCTGCCTAAGAATGGCACAACCCACAGGGCAGTAGGCCCTCCCGTATGAAACAGTAATCAAGAAATGTCCGATAGATACGGTGAAAGGCCAGTCCAGTCCAATATACGATGTTCCTCCACTGAGGTTCCATCTTCCTTCTTCCTAGATCTTTTGACAACCAAGAATTATGCTGGCCTTTAACTTCCGATCCTCCTGCTTCCATTACTCAGTGCTAGAATTATAGGCATACTCCTATATAACCAACTGATTTCAACTTGATATTGAAAATATATTTTTAGAATATATATTTTAAATACTTCTTATTAAAATTAACACAAAGTAATTGGGGATTTCATCTGTCATCTTCATATATAGCTCTTTTGATTCCCCTTCTTCCTCATTTTACCACCCCTCTGACTGATCCCTTTTCACACAGTTCTATTCTCAATCAATGTCCCACATACTCTACTACCATCTCCTTTCATTGCATAAGACACACCTATAGTCCCCTATGTAGTTATATGACCCAAACCTACTCTAACTCAGATATATATACACATAATTGCGTGTCTATATAAAATCTAAGATATTACATAAGTAAAGACTTGGGATATTTGTCTTTCTGAATTACTTAGGGTTATTACAAATGATTTTTTTGCTCAGATAGAGCAAAAAGTGAAAATGTCAATATTCTCATTTCTTTATGAGTGAATTCAATCACACTGTTTATGTGAACTACATCTTCCTTATTTCATTTACCTCGTGATGAACATGTAACCTGAAATACTCTTAAAAAAAGAGTATTTCTTTTTATAAATATATTAGATTTTTCATTGATCAGTTAATGGACATCTAGGTTGTTTGTGTTTGCTGGTTATTATAAACAGTGCATCAATGAGCATTAATGAACAAGTGGTAGGACACAGAGTCCTTTGGATATAAGCTCAGGAGTACTAGAGCTAGATAATATGGTAGATCTGTTTCTAGCTTTGGGGGGCGGGGATCTCCATACTTATATCCATAGTAGCTATATAAGTTTAGAAAAGAAGGTATGTTGCATTTATAAAGGGGAATATTATCCAGCTGTCATGAAAAATGAAACTTCCAAGTAAATAGATAGAACTGGGTAAAATCATTCTGAGTGATGTTATCCGACCCAGGAACATAAATGTGACATGTTCTTTCTCCTAAGTGGATGCTAGCTTTGAATATCGTTAGGTAGGTAAGTTTTGGATGGAAAATCAATAGAAGTCAAGAAACTATTAACTGTACATGGGGGAGTCCTGGGCGGGGAGATAGAATGCAATGATATATATGTGGGAAGAAGAAAAATAGCAAGCACTAAATAAGGTGGGAAATAGAGAAGCAGGGCATAGGAGGGAGTAAGAGTAAGGGGAGATGAGACTAATACTCGAAGTCTTTTGAAAACAATTATATGGCAAATGTGTCCTGTAAAATCACCTTAAAATACACCCATGTACAATATGAGTAAATATGTTTAAACTATGTTCCGGCACAATGGTGGTTCAGTAAGACAGTTAACATCACAGGCTTGCACACCAAAGCTCAATGTCAGGAATTACTCCCTTTGTTAGAGTTGTTAACCAAGAGGTTCCCATACACATTCACACAACAATGGCCATTGCCATTGCCCTCAGTTACCTTCCAGAACATGGTTGTAATAGTGAAGACACTATGTATGTGAATCAGAGAACAAATAAGGATAAATCAAGCTGATTCAAACCACAAAGCTTCATCTCTACCAACCAGGTTTCATGGTGCTTTAAGGCACTAGGCATACTACTAGAAGTGATAAATGATCATCAACCTTACCCAGCTATGAACCCTGAAAGCTACTGCCTAGCCTGGAAAGCTATGCCCCTTAGGTCTAAAAGAACATGAAAGTTATAAGACTGAATAACCACTTTCTGATTTTTTTAAGACCCATTTAATAAGATGGAGCTCATATCTTGGATTGTTATCAATGCCAAGAACCTTTATGTTACAAGGCATGAGCCATATTTAAAAACCTACTACTATTATTCTGTTATGTGGACAAAGCTTTAAATTGATGATTAATGGTTTCTTGTGATACCCATAGATTAGTGCATCTCTCAGCATTTGTCCAGAGAAGGTTTTCTTTCAAGGTGTGATGCCATGCTCCAATGGATAAAACAAATCCCAAGATAACTAGGTGGACACAAATTAGACTTGTTGGACCTTTAAAAAGTGAAAAATAATAATAGAGACCATGAAGTCATAGGCACAGTAAAGTGAAGGTTTGAGATAGGGACGTTGTATGAATATTATCAAAGTACATTGCATGAACATCTTAAAGAATCTGTCCCATGCACCCTAAAATGATACTAGCTATTGACCTTCTTTTTATTTTTCCACCAGAACTTCATGGAAAGACATTATTACTGAAGATAGTACACAAATGAGCTTTGGAACAAACAAGGAGAATTAAAGTTTGGACTGATTTAAAAGCCTAATCTCTACTGAATAGTTTTCATAATGCTATAAGGAACTATGCAAGCTACCTGCAGAGGCAAATTATCATCAGTCTTACAAAGATGTGAATCCTGAACACTACAGTAACATCTCCCCTGGCAAATTGTAGTCACTGTGAAATAGTGGCATAAAAACCATCAGAGTACCCAAATATTTTATAATTGTATTTAAGGTCTGTTTCATAAGACATAGCCCATGAATGACATTGCTGTCAGACTTAGGAACTAGAGACTAGACAGCTCACAGACCATAGGAGTGACTCTAGTACTAAATAAGTATTAAAGTGAGTCCTAATGTCTTACTGTTATGTTCAGAGATTAATGCATCTCTCGAAAGAAAAGCTCTCTCATATAGCAGATAGTGATTAACACAGAGAACCCCACTAGCCAATGGCGGGAGAACATGATGCTACACACCATTTATCCCTGAATAGGACACATACATCAAACTTTAATCTCGTAAATCTCAAATATCAATGCAGAAGAGGGGGCAGAAAGATTGTAAGAGCTGGAAGAGGTGTATGACCATGAAGAAAAAGAGTTCTCCTGAGAGCTGGTCTGTTACTCTTATTAATTAACAGCAATGGTGACAACATGCACAAGTAACACATGTACTCAAACCTGGCAAAATCCCAGGATGGATGTGAGGAAGTTCTTGTGCATGAACATACCACAGCACAGGTCAGAAGACAACTTTCAAGAACAGGGTCCACTTTTCCCCTTGTGGGTAGAACATATGAAACTCAGATACTTGGACTTGATGATAAACATCTTAAGCTGGACAGCATTCTCAGCAGTCATGAACACAGTATTCCTGGGGAGAGTATGGGAGTAGAGACTAGCAGGGAGTTGAATGCTGCCATAGACAAGGGCAGTTTATCAATTAGGTGTCCTGTTTAATATTCAAATATAAAGAGACACCGATACAACAAAACAGCAATCATTGTAAAGAAACATTAGTATGAAAAGTATTTTCTCTTAAATTCACTGATGGTTTCATCCATGTCTGTCCTCCTAGCCTATTTAATAGCAAGATTGCTTTTGGTTTTAGTTCAAGAAGATTTAAGTCTTTGATCCAAGTAAGTGTGGATGGTTTCATAATCTACATCTCAAAGCATTTTATTTAACAAAATTTCCACCTATTCATACTCTCTGGAATTTACAAAATTGTGTAGAAAAGATATACTGCTCTCATAATTATTTCAAATAAATCATAAACAATTCTTGGTCATTACTTTTAAATTAGTATGTTTACTATTCAGCCCAATCTGCTATAACATAATACCATAGACTGGTTGGTTAATACAGAAAGTACTTTTTCTCAAAGTTCTGAAAACTGGAGGTCTGAAATCCTGGTGACAGTAAAGTCAAGCTCTTGATGAGGAGCTTTCTTGTTTTACAGGCTGCACACACAGTGAAGGGAGAGCACACATGATTCTTCATCATCATATAGGTACATAGATTTAGCCATTGAGGTACCATCCATAAAACATCATTGGAGGCGAGCTAGCTCTGGAAGTGCAAATGTTCAAATGCCGTCATGTTGTGAGTCATGGTTTCATAATGTGACCCTAGAGAGAAAGTATCAAAAGAATATCATCATTCTATGCATAGAAAGAAAATAAATTCAACAATATATATAACACATACGATAGGTTATGTTTGTAGGTTTTCAATTAATGGAAAAGATAACAGAATGTTTGGGCACTGCTATCCTAGTTCATTTTTTTTTAATTAGCTAAGCTATTTATTCTAAGTATATGATTGCTTAAAGTACAGTAGGTCAAAAATGTGTACCAATTTTGAAAATCCTAAAATTACAAGAGAATGTAGTGAATTACCTTTAAACATGCATAGCAGATGCAATGTAAATATGGATGAAATCATTCTCAAGTACTAGAACCTTTTTCACAGTCTTTAACTACAAGGAGGAAATTATCGCATCCCATCTGTTCTGTGTTATAGCTATATGGCAGCTTTGCTAATGTAAATTGTTCAAGGTCAGGCTTTCTGTAAGTGCTATAATGATCAAAATCTAATATAAGCTTAACATTCGTCACATAAAAGCATTTAGCCTTGCTTATATCAGAAAACTACAAAGATTTAAATTTCATGCATGCTTTCCTTAATATGTTTATCAATTTTTATGAAAACTATTTCACTAAAGTCTTGAATGTTTGAATTGTATCTACACAACAATTTGACTGTGAATGTCAATAGACAGATAATTTCATTTTGTGTATGTTATGACAAGATTTAAACATTTTCATTTTCCTTTAAATAGGGATAAATTGATATTGAAATTTTGATTATGGTAGAGAAAAACAACTGACAAATTCTACGAAAAATTTAACAATAAATAAACAAGTTAATGATTTGGTTAATATAGAAATAAAATAGTAGTTTCATACAAATGTTGACTTTTAAGTAATTAATTTTATATCATAGAAAATGCACAAGTATTTTGTCATAAAATCAGAATTATCATCATAAATTACATAATTGATTATGTAAATTAACATAAATGACTTAAATGTTTTCTGTGTTTAACACTTAGCAATAGAATGAGAATCAGTCTGGTACCAAACATCAACAAGAATGATATTTAGAAAATCACAAAACAATACTTAATATTTTGATGCAAAAGATTTTCCAAGTAAAAGTTATATTCAAATACTTTTAAAAATGCATCCTTTCTCCCTTTAAAAACATCAGAAATTTTATAGAATTTAGTGCATCAAAATCAGATACCAAGGCAAAGAAAAAGACCTGGAATCAAAAACATAAAATATATCCCCACTGAAGCAGACAGAAAGTCACAAGTCGACAGCTCTGTAGGGCAACTCTGGCAGGTAAACATTTATTTTCAGTTAGACTTAAAAAAGACTTTCACTAACTCCTATGGAAGAAGGGTTGAGATTTCATATAGTATCATCAGAATTCAAAACAATTTCATAAAGGTGACAAAGCATAAAGCAAAGGTGTGAAGCTTTAAAGGTAAAGGTTATTGAATTTAATGAAATGAAATGAATAAAAAGACCAAATTAAATAGTACAGAGATTTATAAAGTATTTTTAAATGTCCAATGGTCATGATTCATGCTGATGAAAGATATTGTAAACATTCAATGGGAAAACATTTAAATGTTTTTTTCTAGTCCCTCATTATAGGCTTCTTAAGTCTTTAAAATACTGTACATTGAGCTAAGTCCCTGGACCCAGTTTTTGTTAAGTGAGTAATTGATCAGTTTCTGATAGTTGGATGTTTGTACTGCTACCAGAAAAAGCATCTGTAATGGCTAATATTGATTACCAACTTAACTAAATCTAGAATGAAAAAATGTAAGCCCTTGGGCACTCCCATGAAGGATTTTAATTAGACTCTGGACCAGGAATTTTCAAATCTGTAACTAGAGGTGTTGGCGTTCCTCTGCTCAGGCCGGCCAAGTGGGATGCAGGGTCTCCACAGAGAGGGGGTGAGAGGCGCCGAGTCAAAACACAGACACCAAGAACTGGGAGAAAGCATGAGGAGGGGAGCCGCAGCAAACTCAGTTTATTAAAGGAAATGCAAAGGGATTCATGGGTTTGGTTAGCCAATCGTCCTATGGGGTGGTTTTCGACTTCAGCCACTAGTTTTCCATCTCTTAGGCAGATCATCCAGATGTGGGGCAGAAATTGGTATCACGCCTGGGCAGGGCAGAATGCAACGTCCACAGAAGCCATTCCCTTATTCGTCATGGCAGGTGGCCTGGCTAAGGCCCACACTGAAGTACACCACACATATAGGCTGCACCTTCTGTTGGCAGCCCACATAAAAAGATCTGGGAGAAGCAAACTCTGCTTTTTGACTGAGTGCTTTCACTCTTGCTGGCAAGTTTATGATGCGTGTCACAGCAAATTCCTTTTCGGCTGTTAGAACCAGATTTTTCAGGCTTCAAACACTGACTGGAGATACCTAGATCTCCCAGAAGCCTCTAGGCCTTCATCAACGGATTGGGACTCTGAGACATTAAGGCTAATGGACAGAACAAGTACTGGATTCTAGACTTCACCAGTGTGAGATCGCCATTGCTAATATTTATTTATTAATCTGGCATGTGCGCATGTGCATGTGTGCATGCGTAGGTGTGTGTATGTGTGAGAGAGACAGAGAGAGAGTGTGTGTGTGTGTGTATTCTATCTGTTTTTCTTTTTTCCTTTAGCGAACTCTGACTAATACGTGCACTAGTGACATTGTACTCAGAATGTACTCAGAAAGTACTTGAATCGTTATTTAAAGAGCTGGAGATACTGACAGTTGGTGGTATAGCAAAGTGAAATCACACACAAGGCAGTGCTGCTCTGACTACTTGAGTCCCGGGTATTGTACAAGTGAGTGATTTTAGCATCTCTGTCCGGACTTCTGTGGCTTTTGGATTGTTGCTTCATGTGTCAATTTATGCTGTCTTTTCTTATAATAAAAAAATTGTAGATTTCTATTAGGAATTGAATTTGAAATATCCTTAGAAGGACTATGATTTGATCACTTAGCTCCCAGGTAGTGGTGTTATTTTAGGAGATTTGAAATTTTTAGTAGGTAGAATCTAGTGTGAGAAACTAGAAAACTGAAGACAGATCTTCCAGGATATATTATTCATGGACACTTTTCTGTTTTACTCTCTGCTTCCTGGTCATCTGTGAAGTGACCAGCTCTTCTCTACTACATGTTCATGCCCTCTGTTCAAGAATACAGCGTCATGGATTTAAACTTCCAAAATTATGTGTCAAAATAAAGTCTTTCTTAGTCTGACTGTGGTGGTATATGTTGTTAAAGCCAGTATTCAGGAGGCAGAGGCAGGTGGGTTTCTAGGAGAGCTAGACCAAGTTGGTCTAAATAATGAGATCCAGGCCAGCTGGAACTGCATATAGACCCTGTATTAAATAAATAAATAAAGTAAATCTTTCCTAATTCAAGTCTTTTCAGTCAAGTATTTACTCACAGTGACAAGGAAATTAATTAATACAGAAAGGAAGTTGATGGTGAGTTCTTTTTGTTTCTGGAGACATCTACACAATTTTCCATTCAAGACACTGATTATATGGACAAAAGGGAGGCTGGGATCTGCAGTAGGCATTCGAACCCCAGCTGGGAGTGCATTTCATACTCCCGGATCAGCATGGAGCTAGCTAAGAAAATTATCACATCCCACCACTCTTTCCTTAGTCCAGAATTATTTTTCCCCCTATTCAAAAGTTCTAAATATTAAAAAGCTGATCCTGATAAAAACTGTTTAAAACTTAGTTAATGGGTTTTCAGTATAAAAGCAGATACAGAATAACGAAATATTGGCAATTAATATGCTTCTGTAGAAGAGTGGAGAATTCTGTTGTAATGGTCATTATGCAACTTATATTTTATAAACAGTACATAATTTCAAAAATATCACCACTTCTTTGGGCCTCTGTTGCTAAGAAGAAATTAAAAGGAAGAGGAAGAACACAATCAGCTATACCTTTTTTTGGTAAAATTGGTGTCAGAGCCACAAGTGGCACCCATTCTCTCCCATACACGTCACCCTAAGTTACTCTTACTTCCGTCACTCTTGATTTTGTTTGATCTGATATTGCAATTCATCTGTTAATTCCTATGCCATGTTAGTTATTGACAATCTGGGTTTTCAAGTTGTGTTATCAACAGTGGGGCAAAGAACTAATGAGAGTATCCTGCTGAGTCCCTGATTTCCCTGTCTATTATCCTGACGACCATAACTGTGTCCTAGTGATTATTATCAATTACACTTGCAATAATTATGGCCCTTAGACTACAATGATAGATACTGAACATAAGTACAATATGCTCTGTGTGGGGGGGTCATTTAGTGGAAAATATTCTACATTCCATTGCAAAAAGATGCCGATTTAGGAAAAGAACTCACAATCCTGTGACTTAGAAGCAGATTGCTACTCCTAAGAATCACTGGGTGTAATGGTAAATTAGGTCACAACTTCCTATACCCACCATTGCTTTTCCGGGTACCAATTTTTCTTCCTATTTAAAATGCAGAGCTGAAACGGAGGAAAATGAAAATCTGTTTTCTTTCAGAGGATTTCCATTTCTTAAGTTGAATTATTGCAAATTTCATATTTTGATCATATTTAAATATCTTCCTCTATTTGCACCCCATGTTGCTTTTGATCCATCCATTGGAATCAATTTAACATACAAAATTCAAAGCTTTAAAAGAGATTGATTCTCCCCTTCCCAGCAGCTGTTGTTTTCCGATTGTTCCTCACATAGAGTTGAGGTTTCTTTCACATTTCCTCAGGCCTGTGCTTGGATTTCACCTGGAATGATCTTATGGAGATAATGTACATGCTGTCACTAGTACTGTGAATTCATATGAGTAACTTCCCAGATGTCTGGAAAACTCTTTCACTGTGGCGTTTGAAAACTGTGCCTTAATATCAGACACAAAACAAGTCACAGATATTTAGAGATACAACATTTACTGTTCTCCTGGAAAAGAAGAAGGATTTACATGGGGACATATGGCAGAAAATTGCAGGCAATAGCTAAGTGCTGTTCTGGTGACAACTGGTAGGATTCTCTAGTCTTAAATTACATGGAACTGTAGTTGGTCAGTGTTATCATAGGAGAAGATTCTGAGCTCTATTAAGGACTGCAATGCCAACTTGTTTTCACCTTTTGAGAGACTATTATAAAGTGTGACTCCAGAAAATATGGTCCTTGGGTTAATTGCACAAACCATGAAATAATTGTTGAATGTTGTTTTAGTCCATGGAGCTTTCAGTAAGCTATAATGAAGCAATGAAAAACTGATAAAGATCCCATAACTATTAAAAAGACTTCTGAAAGATGCCTGTATACAGTAGTATTGGTGGAAATGAGAATTAGATCTATGTCTGTGGTAAGCATCAGTATCTGTGAGGGAAGGTCAAATTCCTCTAGGAAAGAATGTATTTACCATCAAATTTTGTTTGATGTTATACATAAGAAATAGTGTCACATCAGGACTTTAGAGCAAGTCCCTATATACAGATAATTTGGTCAGGTTTATCAAAAGTAACAGATTGTTCATAGTAAGTACAGTCAGTTCATAGCCCCTAGTCTTGTAACAACATTGTTAAGAATGTTTGATTGCTTAAGAATGCTCAGAACACATAAGGAAAATAATTACACGTTGTTAATTTATATAATGCTGGAAAATGTACAATATTCTTGAAAGAAAATTACGATAAGCAGAAGTATTACAACAAAAGACTATTCATGATGATGGCTCTGCAAACATCAGATGGGAACTCCAATTATAATCAATCCATTTCAAAATAACATGGAATAATATATTTTTTCATGGATCAGGAATCAATAATAAATGCATGGCACATCTTAGAACATGGCAATCTCAGGATGATATTTTGGCTAGAGACTTACATTTTTCTGGCCATGAGACAAGTTTCTGCTGTGTAGTCAGTTGTAACATCAGGAAGCTCCAGGGGTTCGCTGACACCAGGTGCAAATCATCAATCTCATTGTTATCAATAAACAATCCTGACCAGCTGAAACAAATGGCTCAGATACTGTTAGACCAAACAGTTACAAAGCAGTACTGCTAATTAGTATGTTTCGTACTAAGGGTGCTTTTGATGCATAAACTAGCAAAATAGCCCAAGTGACATCCAAGTATGCTGTAATTGACCCTGATGACAAAAGTATGATCATTCTATTTGCGTGCCTGCCATTCTATAACCAATGAATGTATCAACCTTGGAAAACAGGTTTATTTAGTACATCTAATCTATAGCTCTGTGCAGAGGGAAATGAAGGCAAAAAAAGGGTTAGCTTACACAGAGTTTTTTGAAAGACGTGTTTTAGACAATCAATACTGAAATGTAGAATCGAAAAATCATTAGGTAATAGTAGCATATTTTGCCTCATATGTTTTAATATACTCTTACTATTTAAGAATCATGATTGCTCTGTGATTCAATCTGTAATGTCAAGTGGAGGACTTGAAGTGAGATGCTATATGAAGTAGTTTACAAATAATTTCAGGAAACCTTATTATGCTTAGAGTATGTTCATAAGGAAGAATCAGTTCTTTTTGTACTGTAAGCAAAATCTACATGCTGACATTGCCTCTTTAACAGCTGCCTGTAAAATATTTACTTAGTAACAATAACATTAAGTCAAGAATGGGGCCTTCAATCCAGTGCCTTTATTTTGTTTTCAGACAACTGAACTTTTCCCTCAGCCCTTGCACTGCACTCATCCAAATGACTGCAAAGTTTAGGTAGAAGGAATGCTTGGGTGATCATCATCAGCCTTATTTCCCTGAGTGGTATCCCAGGCTTCAGTACCACCCAGAAGCTTCTACATAGGTTAAATTCTGCGGCTCAGCAACTAAGTGGTTCAAGCCACAGGGAGTGCATAATACCAATTTTCCACAGCCTGCGCTGACTTCCCATTTGCTTAAAATTGCCATGCAAAGAAGTTGACTTTACTCACTAAAGCTCTGAATAGTTGGGGCTCTGGCTCTCTCAGAAATTCCTTTCTCCCTCTGCCATGTAATGACATTTGAATCAGCCAGTATGTTTCTGAAAACAGTTCCTACATTTAAGGCATATGGAGCTTTATTTAAAATTGGAAGAGCATTCCACATGACTACAATAGCCTTTCTTCAGATTCCCTGTGCTCCAGTTCCACTACAAAGTGTCATTAAATTGACCATCTGGGCACGTCTTTATAATAATTTGTAATCAGAATAGTAATAGCTAACAATGCTGTTCTCTAACACTTCTGCAAACTATTTAATGATTATTTAATATTTTCATTTTTATATTATGTGTTGTGATTTGAGCAAGTTTTATTAAATGTAAAATTTAAAGATATTATTTAATTTCCTCATCCTTACAATCTTTCTAAAATCATCATACTGACAGGATTTGGCATTTGTAAAGAATATTTTAGAACTTTTTGATAAGTAATTGCAGTTATGTAGTAGAAAATGTTATGACTGAAATGTAAAGAATCCTCAAAACATATCACCAAGGGCTGAATAAATTATAGAATCTTTTAATAAATGCCAAGAATCTGCATTGCACACATTTGTGACTCTCCTGTGAACAATGTGCTATAGTTAGAATATAATTGTGTGAAATGGAATAAAATAATTTAATGGAACTGAATTTATTTTCATTATATATGCATCTATTTCAATATATTTAATAATACTAAGGTTAAATATTTTAGTAATAGTTTAAGAAATTACTATAATCACATAATCATAAATTACTTTGTAATATCACTGATTTTATTTTTAATATTTATTATCCAAAATGATTAAATCATTTTACTAAAATCCTTGTTACTTAATCTTAAAATTAAAAAAATATGCATGATACAGGTTTTGGTACACTTTGAAACTAAAAATATACAATCTGTAACAATAGACAGTTTTAGTATTATTAGAACAAAGGCAAAATTTGGAAATAACAATGGAGTCTCACAACAGTAACACATGTGACACAAATAATTTGGTTGCATTCCTCTATCTAAGAAAAAGTTAGAATGTATCATTTTAGTATTAGTTCATATTTTTAAAACAAAACTGTCTAATTAATTTTGGAGAAAATTTTAAATGCATGGGACTGGAAAGATGGATCAGCCCTTAAGTGTGCTAGCTATTCTTTCAGTGAATCTTTGCTCAGTTCTCAGCACCCATATTAACTAAAACAATCTTTCTAAAATCTTCTGTAACTACAGTTACTAGGATCATCAGATAATAATTTCTTCCACCTTGCAAGAAAATAATTCACACACATAAAAATACAAACAAGTATATATGAAAGAAATTTAAAAACTTAAATGAACAACTATTTGCTTGAAAATGAATATTTCTAAAATAAAGAGACAAAAAGTCAAACTAAAGCCTATGGCTCTTCTATGTGAGAAAGCCTTTCAGCTTCACAAGCCATGCACGCATAGTCCTGAAGTTAACTGTATTTGCAAGATGTTGGTGGGTCTCCATCTCCAGCACGGCTGTTGTGCTCCAGCCATGCCAGAGAATGGAGGACGATGGAACGGGACCTCAGGTGGCTCAGAGTGCGGCGAGAGGAGTTCCCTCCCGGGAGACTACATCAGTGGGTAGTTCGGTTATTAGAGCCAATGCAGGGGCTTATATAGGGAAGCCTCTCTGACCGTTACAGAAGGCGGGAAAGTTAAAATGGAGTTTTGGGGGTAAACGGTGGGAAGGCTGTGGACGTTCAGGAACGAGGAAACGAAACCCAAAAACCTGGTTCTGGTCTGGGTTTGGGGAAAGGAAGATTCATATCTACAGTAGCTTCCTGGGGACAGGTTATCACAAAGGCAGAGCAGGTCAGACACCTGCCATCCCTTTAGGGTATCAGGAGTTGCTTGCCTTGCTCAGTAACCAGATCCCCACATCTCCCCCTTTATATACCTCCCCATTATATATATATATATATATAATGGGGAGGTATATAAGGGCCCAGTAAAGGGAGGAGCCAGGCCATGAAGGCATTGGCAAACCAGGGGGGATAATGGGTTTTAAGTTCATTTTAAGCTTATGAAAGGTATAAGTGAGAGAATTTATAGTCTCTCAGTTAGCTGTTTGTTCTCTAACATTCCCCTTTTGAAGCGGTAACCCTAAAATCTTTTAGAAATTAGATGCCACTGAGGAAGGGGATATAAAGATGATTAAGACTGATCGAGATATTCTGTATGAAACACACAATGATTCAATAAAAAATTATACCAAGGAGGGTAAAGGTGACAGTGCAGAATATGCATGGTGTGCAAGCATGGTCAAATTTCTTGAGTAGATAAAATAAAAATAATCACACATATAAAATTTTGGTCATAGGCTCCAGCACAGATTCTTTGTTTAGACAGGAAAAAGCAAAAGAAATTATGCACATAAAATAAATAGGTGGGTTGATGTTATAGTGTGAAGATAAAATACATACTGACAGACACATATATGTCTGTGTGTTCTCTTTGCTTCTTTGAATTAAGACAATACAATTAGATCATCAGTACATATCTTATGCTTGATTGTGTACAAGCTTAAAACTTCTCAATACACTGGTAGACTCCTCACAAAGTTATAAAATAAAATATGTAATTTTCTATAGGAAGTGAATAATACCAAAATGTTATATATTTCCAAAATTTTAATGACAGACTTTATTTAGTAATAAATATTCAAGGTATCAACATATTGCATCAAAAATCAAGTAATAGATTTGAAAACTATTTTATTGAAAAAAGTAAAATATTCATCTGTTTCAGGATGTTTACAGCAAGCTATTAAATACATTCATTTTTTAAGATGTCTTCACACACAAGCAACTCAGCAATGGTTTGTTACCCATGTTCCTATCTGAAGGAAAAATTTCATATCAGGTAGATGTTAGCCAAAATCTTCTTTTTTATTTTACAGGTAATGATATGATAACTGGAATTTCCTCCACAAAACTCTCCAAATTCTATTCTTATGAACATCTGGATAATGGTGAGATAGCTCAGTCATTAAATGTCTGTCACAAAATCATGAGAGCCTGGGTTTTATCCCTAGTACCCAAATAAAAAGCCAGGTATGTTTGGATGCATCTGTGTTCCTAGCGCTGAAAGGACAGATATAGGCTGACAACAGAAATTCAGTTGGCAACCAACCTGTTCTAATTTATGAGTTCCAGATCCCAATGAAAGACATTGTCTTTCAAATTTCCGTGGATACGTTCTGAGGAACAATAAGTGTGTTGTTATGTGGCCTCCACTCACACATGAACATGCCCGCATATGGGCATATGGAAGAGAGAGAGAGAGAGAGAGAGAGAGAGAGAGAGAGAGAGAGAGAGAGAGAGAGACTATCTGTAGAAGGAAGCAGAGATTGTTTAGAAATGATTCACAAGATGAAAAGTTGTAAAACTTTCACTTTTGAAAATGAGGATGAAATTGACTATCAGTTTTTTAAATTTATTATAATGGGACTCCAACCTCCAAGTCTTCTCTGTCACTTCCAGTAATAATAAGTTTGAGATTTGTTATTTCACCATAACTGGCATTTATATAGAAATTTTAACATATACATCAAGTGTTGGCAATCTGTAGCTTATAAATCATATCTTCAAAGGACCTTCTGTAAACAATGATGTACTACAAAACAGGCACAGTCACTTGGCTATATGCTGTCTATGACTGCTTTTGTGGCTGTGGATATGGTTGAGATAAATTTTTGTGTCAAAAGGTGTTCACACAACAAAATTTTTAAGAAATTTGTATCTAGTCCTTAGCTGAAAGTATGATCTGAAAGGGTTCTTGAAAAGCATTACTATAATAATTTTCATTGAAACAATATGAACAATAAAATAGTAATGATTGTGTATGGGAATATTTATTAAAAGGGAAGCTAAAAATGTACTAAGCAGTGACTGTCACTTAAAAAATCAATGCCACCTCCCTTTGACCCTTTTAATTTATTTATGGTCATAAAGCTTGGTAGTGTTGGTTGCACAAATATGTTTGCTAATGTCATCATTTATGTTCTTCTATCCAAAATACCAAAGGGAAATCTACTCTAAAGAGCAGAATCTTCATTAAAAAATGAAGTTTGTACATGTTCAAGCTATATAATGATGTGGTAATGCCAATACCACCTACTACTAAAAACAGTTTACACAGATCACAATGAATCACAATAAATAAGCAAATAAGTATAATTGTCAAAAAATTGTTTGTGATGAAAGTTGTCGATAATCCATATATAAACTAGAAAAAAGGGGAGAAATGTAGAAAGTAGGACTCAAGTTAACTATGTCAAGTACAAGTAATAAATCAGCTTATAGACTAGACTATGAATCTAACCATTATTAATATGAATGAATATTTTGAAAAAAGAATGTTATCGCTACATTACAATATTTGACTAAACTAAAGTGCAATGAATCTATGAAATATGTTCTATAAAATACTACATGTTGAATATGCGGTATTGATGAGAAGGAAAAATTGATGTCTACAAAAAATAAGAAGAGATGGAAGATTTGGAAAAGAAAATGTTGGCTGTTTTGGAGTCATGTATGCTTTAGTAGTCTAATCAAAGAATTCTAGGCAATCAAACTGAATTTATTTTTCTTAAGCTTCATAAGTACTGAATTCACATATTTCAAATTCTTATTTAACACTAATGTTTTTCACTAAACAAGAAAAGAGTAAATTAATATTCCTTTCCTTATGCAGTTCACAAATAATAAATACCCTTTCTTTTTAATCCAATAATATTAATAGCTTAAAATTTCTTGGTCACACAAAAGATAAATCTACTGCTACCTCATGAGAGAGAGGAATGATGCAAATATTTACTAAATTATAATAAGTTAGTCTTATTTTATTTTTGTTAATCACTCTGCTTTATGGACTTTTAAAGTGTTTCCTTGAACATACAGACATATATTTCAACATTATGTTAAGAAAGACATTTTATTACAGTCATTTTTTAGTTTGCTTATTTCCATTGCTATTTGAAATTGTTGAGAATCAAATGTATACATTAAATAGCCAAAATGTGAAAAAAATTAAGTCATGAAACTATTGTTTGGGGTCTTACATTGGTTTTCATTTTCTTTACTCAGAAACACTTGAAAATATCTGAAAACATCACAAAACATAAGAGTTTAGAATTAGTATGTTTGATACTTCTAAAAGGTAACATTTTCCACAACTCAGAATCAGTTCAGCCTTCTGAAAGGCACATTGAACTAAATGAAGCTCAGTCAATGAGTTTCACATGATTAAAAGGATAAGCAGAGCCATTAAGTAAACTAACTAATGGGCTACAGAGCTCTAATACTTTGAAATGTCATCATGATGAAAGGAAGGCATTTACTTATTAATTTGCCTTCATAGATCTTCTGTAGCAGCAAGAGAATGGGTTCATTGTTTTCTAGCTGTCATTGGACTGGAGTGATGCTACCCTCCTCAACACATGAAAACACCATCATTGGTATGTTATGGGTATTATTTTAAATGTCTGTGTTTTCTGTTCATGTTTCATACATACAATGTCTTGAAAACTTCAAAATAGGTATCAATGAAAAACAAACTGACTTATGTTTATTCTCATTGAACTGTGTAAGTACACATTAGGTTGGGAACTCAGAGCCAGATAAGAGGATCACCCTAGCATGAGAGTGGGTCTTACATCCACACTCTGTTTTAGCCTATAAGTTTTAAAAGTGAAGGATTATGTTTCAGTTCATGAGATTAATTTTACTTTTTTTTTTGAAAGGGAAGACAGTTTGACATAGATTTTTTTCTTATGTATAGAAGGAGAGCCGTGAAATAATGAATCCCTGCCGTGAAATAATGAATCCCTGCCCTGACCTCCAGACCTATAATTACAGACAAATGCTCCCAATCAACTTCACATGCTTCTTTTGAATCATCTTTCTTTCCACTATCTGTTCACCCTAGCAAGTGATTTTTTTTTTTTACATTCTGGCCTTTTAAGGCATTAAAATAGACTTTTCCAGGAAGCATAGAAATAATGTATGTTTAAGTGTATTTACATGTCTTTAACAAGAAAGTTAAATGTGGTTGCAAAGATGTGGGAAGAATTAGGTCATTAATGATTAACTGAGGGTGAAGGTACTTTCTATATAAAGAGGAAGTGTCTGGGTAGGAGTCTTTTGACAGTACTGATGATAAGTGCTCCTGGATCTCAATGAGGTGTTTGGGATGTAAAATAAATGGATGTGAGGTAAGCACTTAGAAAACTCTGGAGATTTTAATAATAGAAATACGTTGACAAGAAGCACAAGGTAGAGAAAAACTACTGTATGTGAAGATGGCAATGTAATGAGTTTGGAAACTATTTTTCCTAGTCAGTGCAGGTGAGGGTTAGAAATGACACTGATGTTGCTAAAGAGGGAAAAGAGGATACAAGGTAATATCATGTTATAAAGAAACAATTAGAAGCCCAGAAGACTTATTTTCTTGTTGTCATGCTTCTTGTCATGTCCCACTCCTTAACTATTTGACCTTGATATCCTGATTGCGCTTCACTGGTTCTGAGTTTATGTTCATGCAAGATAAGGAATGAAATATCTATAATACAAGAATATTGTTATGATTAAAAATGAATACATGAAACACCCTTATATTTCATAATAAAAATGGATAGGATTAAATAGGAATTCCATAGATATTACACATATATGAAACCATATGCATAGTTAGTTGTACACTTAATAATTTGTTGAAATGATTAGGACAATTATAGGCATATGTTAATTTTTCCAACCAATTGCTACTCATGCATCTGAGTTTTCACTAAAGTTCTAACATTTTTTATTTTTTCTGATGCTGATGATAATACTAAGTTAACTATGACTTACAGAAATCTAACACCGCTAAGAAGTTTTGAAATGCCTTTGGACATAGGCCAATCTCATCAATACCATAAAGAAGAAAAGTATTCCATATTATCATCAAAGGGGACATTGGGAAATTCTGTTTTAAGAATGATATTTAATAATATTTGGAAAAATATTAAATGTATCATTTACTTTATGTTAATGTTGCCAGGTAAAGTATATTGTTCACAACACATTTAAAATTTTGATAACATCACTCCTATAGGTAATACACTATGTAGCAGGTTTGTGTAGATTGGAACATTCCCTATGAATGAATGAGAGTGAGCATGACACCCACAAGAAAGTTATAATTCACAGAACCCGTCCTAGAGGCTATGAACACAGCAAACAGTTCTGCAGGACTGATATTCATCCAAGAAGCAGCTGCTTGTAATTTATGTAGAGAACTCTGGTGACAAAGCTCTTCTTAGTCGTCACCCATACCTGTGTGGGCTCTATGGTAATGAAGCTGTTGGAGTTGTCCATATTCCTGTGAGTAACCCCCCCAAACTTATTGATTTACCATGTTAGATTAGGATGTAAATGTTTCTTTGATCTGTTATAGGTGTCCTATCTAAGGAAAACCAGCATTTCTTCAGCATCCCCAGGAAAAGTAAGGCAACATAATGTGTGGCAACTAAACAACCAAATTTTCTCTCTTGTTTTACTTCTCTAAACATTTGTTATGTTAGATGTTAAAAAACTAGTAATTTTTTTCTAGTATTTCATCCTGTGAATAATATGAAACAGTCCATTCGCTCACATAGTGGGGCACTTTGGTCCTACAATATACGTAGGACATTATAACACAGTGGCCCAGAGATTCCACTGTCTTCATTAATTATACATGTAATATCAACAAGTAAAATGCATTTTTATTTGGTAGTTGTTTTGTGCCAACAAATTTATCATTAGTATTGTAAAATGTTATTTTGAGCACTTTAAATTCTGTTCTTTGTAAGCAAACAGTCTTTAACATGGATGCTAAATTAGATTATGTTTTTAAATTATTTTGAAAGATTATCATTTTCACTCTCTTATAAAGAAATTAAAATAGTTACAGTTACTTATCAATGAATAATAAATCCCATTTTAAAGACAGGAACTTAATACACTTGTGATATCCTAATTTATTGTAAACAAATAAATATTTTTCTATCATTACAAACCATTTCAAACATTGGGAATTTAAAGAATAATTATAATCATACTATCATTATTCAAATGAGATTTTATTCCTTTTCAAACTCCAAAACTTCAAGTTACATGTTTTATTTGCTTATAAATAGGATATATTAAAATCACAGAATGATATCAATTGTTTTGAAAGAAAGGTATTCACCAAGTAGTCACAGTTTATCATTTCTGTCAGTTTTTGACATGCTAATTAATTTATATTTTATATTCTGTTTACAGGCATCCAGAACAATGATAGTTCAAGACATGGTTGTCTGTAATTTTAATACAAAAACTATTTAATTTTGAGTAAAGTCAGAGACAAGTTTTCACACCTTATAGATTTCTAATTTTTCTTTGTTATATCAGGAAAAAAACCACTAGAAAATAAGATATCTAAACTTTGATTTGTCTTTGAAAATTAACAATATGTCAGTTACTATTACACCAACATATCTTTTTAAGTTTGAATAGGTAATAATTCATTATATTCCTATGAATGATATGAATTAATGCTTTTTGCTTCTTGTAGGCATTCTTATATATCAGGACACTGCAGACTCATTTGGATTATTTATTACTTTTAAAACAGTCCCTGAAAGTATTGTACTGACATGCTTTATTTCCCAAGCAACTTGGGCACGGTATGTGGGTTTATATTAATCCATAGTAACCAGAAATTATTGTCCATAAGAAACAATAACACATGCAATTGAAAAATGGTGATTGTGAGTAGAAACAACAATGCATTATTTTCTAATAATGGTTCAATTAGCATATCATCACTGATCAAAGTCTACAGAGTCAAAGAAAAAAGGAGCAGAGCATATTTGTTATAATTCAAACTGCATAATTGTCAGAGCAGAAAAAATATCAAGTCCTGTTGTAATAAGTCCCAGAATGATGAAGCACTGTTTAAGTCTGATGTATTAAAAAGGTCAGTCGGTTAGTTGGCAATAGGCAATTATCATCCTATAGTTGAGCTTATATTGATTTTTTTATCTGAGATTGTTTCATTGGTAGACCATAAATATCTACAGAATTTATCTTCAGCTGAGACTTACCTGTAACAGAATAGACAGAAACACCAAAGAGACAAATAAAAGTGTCTATGAATGATTTCTAAAAATGGAGAAATTCAAGTGTCTTTCTTCCCAAAAAAGAACCTGTTAAAAATAAGAAAGAGTCAATCTAAAACAAAATTTTTAAACAAAAGAATCTCATAAAATATCCTTGTGTATGTTATTTTTCTTTCAGATTATTTGAAATATTTGTTTATTTGTAAAATATGTGCTGATCTGTGGCAACAAATTTATAAAAGTATTGAAATAGAAAATATATGACTAGATTCATAAAATGTTTGTATTAATATATATAAGGAAATAATTTAAATGTACATGAGGAAGCAAAACTTGTGAGTTAAATATATCAATATATGATGTTCTAGCTTGATCAGACATTTCAAATTTGACATTTTCAATCACTAAACATCTTCCATTTTTAAAACAAAATTAGAAATTCAACAAAGGAATCAGTAACTAGAATGCATTATCTAGCATCAAGGTTCCTGATCCTCTAACTCCTATAATCTTTCTGCCCCCTCTTCTATGATGTTCCTTGAGCCTTAAGTGGAGGGGTTGCATTGTAGATGTATCAATTTGGAATAGCCACCACATGCTCTTTTATTGTCTGTGGAACTTTGCAATATTCTCCATTCATTGCAAATAAAGCATCTTTAAATGAATGTTTTATTATTATTTCTATTTCATATGAATAATTCTATTGCCTGCAAGTATTTATGGTGCACTTATGTTGCTAATTTTCCCTGGAGGTCAGAACAGGGCATCAGACTCTCCTGGAACTGGTTAGGAATGACTTTTAGCCACCATGTGGGTGCTGGCAATTGAACCTGTGTCATCTGCCAGAGTCTTCACTTTTTAACTACTAAGCCAGCTCTCCTGGCTTTTAAAATAAAGCATCCATGAAGATATGAGAGCTAAAATTCATATAGAATCAACAAAGACCCCAGATACCCAACGCAATCTTGAGGAAAACGAGCAATTCCAGAGAGACCACTATACCAGATCTCAAACTATATTACAGAGCTATAGTCACAAAAACAGCAGGGTACTGGCACAAAAACATACACATAGATCAATGGAACACAATAGAAGACCGAAACATTAATGCATGCAATGTCACCTGATATTTGACAATGGTGCCAAGAAAAAAAAATGGGGAAAGACAGAATCTTGAGCAAATGGTGCTCGTAAAGATGGGTTTGCACATGTAGAAGAATGCAGTTGCACTCCAGTCTTGCACCCTGCATAAAAGTGGACTCCAAATGAATCAAAAACCTCATTCTACTTTAGAGATATTTGTACATCCATTTTTGTTGCTGCTTTTTTTCAAGATAGCCAAGAATGGAAACAAGCTAAATTTCCCTTAACTGAAGTATAGGGGTGCAGGGGAAGAAGGAACTCAAAAAGAAAAATGATAGGTGATAGATATCATCTAGGGAAATAAAGGAAAAAACTGGGGCATTTTAATTGAGGGAAGAGGAACATTAGACATGGAGAGAGAAAGAAGAGGTAAAAAAGCTTAGGTGGTGTGAAAAGACAAGGGGAAATAACTTAAAAAAACACTCAAAAACACACATACAACATCTGAATGTGAATGCATGTGTATAACTGAAGGCTATATAACAAGAAACTGTGCCAGACAGAAGAAATCTCCTATGGAGCTGTTGCTCAAGGTATTCCAAAAGACTGCAGAAAATACAAAGGCTATTGTCACAGCCCTTGATTATCTCCCACAACTTCAAGTTAAGAAGATAGGACATACATGGGATACAGGACTTGGAGCAATGAAGCTGGAAAGGACCTAGAAGCTCTTCCCTGAAGACCAACTGTCATAGTTTTAAAGGACACTATGCAAGCTGCAAAGAGAGACTATCAGTCAATGCCTCAACCCAGTTGTAGATCATAGTAACAACCACAATGTTCAACAAAGGAAACTATATCAATGAAGAAGTGGAATTTTTATATTTTTTATATTGGGGGTAATCAACAACTATCTAAATGAACTAAAAGCCCTTTCAATAAGGGGTAACTCATGTGGTACTGTAAACATAATCAAATACACATAACTGGAGAGGTCAGAGTCTAGGGAAAACCATACTTCTGTTACATCCCAAGACAAACATAATTTCTTACTATATGCTAAAATGAATCCATATATTGATACACAAGTATAGCTGCAATTAATTATCAAGCTTCTTTTGCCATAAACAGACATTTTCAGAGTTCCACAGCTGGTTACAGAGATAGTAAGTGTGCAATGTCTTGCATGTCAGAAAAGATAACTATATTTACTATGTGAATCAGAAGTAGTACTTTAAATCCTAGACTAACCTTCAAGAAGCAACTATATTTTTTCATTAAAATACAAATAATAGTATAAAGAATGACTAGTAACATTAATTAAAACAAAATACAAAAATTTAAATAAGTTATAGTTTTACCTGCTAGGCAAGAGATGGATGGGACAAATGGTACAGAAAAGAAACATGACTTCATTCCCTTAGGTAAATGCACTTTTTTTTAAACATCAGAATAAAATTCCATTATGTAAATGAACCACACTTCCACTATCACTCCATCAGTTGAGGGACATTTAGGTTGTTTCCATTTCTTACCTATTGTTAAAAGAACATCCAGAAACATGATTGTGCAGGTATTTATGCAGTAGCATGAGACCTTCAGATATATGCCAAGGACTTGTATAATGAGATTTAATGGCACATTTATATTTAGTATTTTAAGAGTTATAAACACTGCCTTTCATAGTGGATGCAACATTTTACAATCCCATCTATAATGAATGAAGGTTCCCTTTCCCCATCCTCATCTCATCTACATTTGTGTCATTTACTCATGATCTTAGCTATTATGGTTGGAGCAAGATGAAATCTTAAAGTAGTTTTGATTTACATTTCCATAATTAGCAAGGATGCTGAACACTTTTTAAGGTCTTTCTTGCTATTTCTTCATTTGAACTCAATTCAGATCCATATCAATTTTAATTGGTCATTAGTATCCTTTCTCCTTTGTATTTTGAGTCTTTGTATATTTTGGGCATTAATACATTGTCAGATGAATACCTGGTCATTTCTCCCACTTTGCAGGATTCTTCTTCACTCAGTTTGTTTTTCCCCTTTGCTGTGCATAAATGCTTTGGTTTAATGAGGTCTGATTTGCTGGTTGCTGTCCTTAAATCCAACTGATGTCAGATTTAGAAAATAGTTTCCTGTACATATATCTTGTAGGGTATATTGTTCTAACAGATTCATTGTTTCAGGTTTCACATTGAGATTTTTGATCCATTTTGAACTGACTTCTTTACAAGGGGATATATATGAGACTAATGTCATTCTCTACAGTTGGACATGTGCTTTTGTAGCAAAATTTGTTCAAGATGCTGTCTTTGCTACAGTGTGTTCTTGGCACCTTTGTATCTGGTATCTGAAATTGAGTGCACTCATGTTTGTCTATTCTATTTGTTCCATTGATCTACATGTCTGTTTTTGTACCAGTAAAATACTGCTCTTATAACTATAGCTTTGTAATATAGTTAGATCTGTTATGGTAATTGCCCCAACATTGCTTTCTGTTCAGAATTGCTTTGGGAATTTGTGCTTCCATATGAACATTAAAATACTTTTTTCAAGTTCTGTGAATAATGTATTTGAGATACTCAACCCCAAATGACATATCTACAGTGGAACCTCTACACCTAAGGCTCATTTAACAGAGTGGAACAATGGGGTAGAGATAATCCTAATGCATCTGTGAACTCTCACCAGCAGAGCTACCTCATGAGACAGAATGAGATGCACATAGAAGGCCCAAGCTGGCCAAAGTGTAGAAAATAAGAGACTTACAGAGTGCATATCCCTAGATAGGAATCCTATATAAAAACTCGCTCACCCAGGAAGTGCATTCAAATTGGATAAATAAATGGTAGGAGAATTGTTACACTAAGATTTATGGATCTTAACTCCAAATCCGTAGATATGAAGGCTACTACAGAGTTCCACAATGATCAAATTCAGAGAATAAGTGTCTCTAAGACGTCCAGCGCTAACTGATAAGATCTACAATGCAACCTCTGAACCTATGACTCAAGAAGAATAATGGAACAGGGGCAGAATGAATATCTTGAATCTCTCAACTCTCATCTGGGAAAGTTTTTCATGCAACAGTGGGTGATCAGCACAGAAAGTCACAACTGGCCAAAGTGCAGTGCAATGAATACGAACCTGCAGAATGCTTGTTCCCGAATAGTACATATATATATATATCAAACCTCTGACTCCAAGATTTAAGGAACCATCGTGGATGAGGGGGCAGAACAACTGTAAATGCCAGAGGTGGTAGAAGATCACAAAGAAACGGAATTTTTCTGGTAGCTTGGAAGTTGTTCCTATGAGCTTACAACAATGGTGTCAAACCAAAATGAATGAATGATAAATGAAATGAAAAATAAAATAGCATAGAAGTGGAGAAATGATACAGAAGTTCCAACCTTAGCTGAAAGTCTATTCGCAACAGATGACCGAAGGGAGAGAGAGAGTTGAATTTTGTATACAGACTGATGCTAGATACATTTACCAGGCTCTAGTAGATTTTCTCACACAAAGGTACATTTTGGAAGAGAAACTTGATTATTCAGGCCATAACATGTATGACTGAATGAAAGAAATCCTGTGCAGATTTATAGGGAGAAATAAAGATACAAGAGTGAGTCTAAATATGTGCATGATGTATTGTATGAAATTTGTAAAAATTCAATTAGGAAAAATAAATGCATAAATGTATATACTGGGTTTTTAGTCATGAGACTGCATATGTTCACTTCAGTTACTTTTCATTTCTCATAGCACTGAAAAGAAAAATCCTGTTAATTTCTCTGCTTTTATCTTGAAATAAGAAGCCACCACTCAAAAATTATTTCACCTCCATTAAAATATATCATGAACACTACCGACTTTCTGTTTGTTTGCTTGCTTGCTTGTTTGTTTGTTTGGACAGGGTCACCCTAGTCCCAGACCACCTGGAAGTCACTGTATAGACCAGGCTGACCTGGATTTTGCCTGTTCCTTCCTTCAGTGGGCGGTGATTAAAGGCTTGCACCACCAGAGTGTTAAACTATTTTCTTAATTTATGTTTTTCTTCAAGGCATTCCGTTTTACAACTTTTGAAAAAAAAAATTAATAAATCAACTGAATCAAAAGTGAAATGTCACATTTCTAAACGATTCCGTACCAATTGTGATAACGTAGTAGCTGATGATGAAAAGTTAATTTATGGTTCTTATATTAACTTCATATATGATAATAGAAATAAACTAAAAGTTGAAATTTTTGCTTCTAAACTCCTTAAAAATATTTTAGAGTTATAAAGTCCAAGCTAGGGCAATCAGTGGGAATGATGCCATAAAGGGATGTTTCTCTACTTGTGAGTCTTTTATTTGCTGATTCCAATACTTGGAGTAGATGAGAAGAGCTGATTTCTGAGGCTGGCTTTCCCAGAATCTTCTCACTTAATGATTAAGTGCAAAATAAATGTTACTTTAAAAGACAAAAAGAAATGATTGGGTGAATTTAGGATCAAAAAGGAAGGGCAGTTATTAGCATAGACTGGTCTGAAGATTTTGCTTTGATGGATAAAGTCTTTTACAGGAAAATGACATCTGATGGATAAAGAGTTTTGCGGAAGGGTGACATCTTTATCCTTTGAATCTTCCCCATATCAATGGGCTTTCCTGAATGTGATTAAAGCAAAAAAACAACAACAACAACAAAAAAAATTATTCGTGATCCATGCTAGTCCCACCACTGTCTACTCATTTCGAACTTTACAGATTAAAATATCTAAAACTGAAACTTTCTGTAGGATTTACTTTAACCTGATTTTGGCAAAAGGGTTATTAATGTTTCTTTCTTTGAACATGAATGACACATAGAAATAATGGGTAACTTAAAACACAGCTAGAAAATAATGTATACTAACACGATTCAGATCTAAATTTAAATCATTGGATCAGAGATATAATGAGTCTTTTTACTGATAAAACTATACATTTTTCAGTGTTCATGTTTTTAATTCCTTACTTTTAGAATTTTCTTAGTTTTTAGTTTTAGTAGAATACATGTAGCTAGAGCATGAAACATGAGTCTAATAAGCCAAAATGTTATGCCTTGTTTCATTTATATTATGTTAAAAACTTCTTTCTGACATTTCGTCCGCTAGTAAGGGAACGTGCACATACTGGTAGGATATACTGGAGAGACAAGGGCTTAATGTGCTGATAACAAAATTTCAGTTGGCATAATGCCTCTGTTAATAATTATATATTTCTATAAAAATTAGGTGAAAGGGTGCTGGAGAAATGGTTCAGTGGTTAAGAACACTGCTACTCTTGTAGAAAACCGAGGTTTGGTTCCCAGAACCCACATGACAACTAACATCTATCATTAACTCCAGTTTGAGGGGATTCGATGCTCTTTTCTGACCTCTGAGTGTAATGCACCACATGGGTGCACTTTCATACATGCAGGAAATGCAATCATACACATAAAATAAAAAATATTAAAATATTTTAAATTATATGAAAGAAAAATTTGGCTTCTATCAATGCATTATTCAATTGATAAAGATCTCCTTCTTAGCATTTTAGGCATATGATTTTTAGACAGTAGGTTTCACTTAGAAGAAATATGTGACAATGGAGGGCTTCCTGTTTTGTTGTATTTATTTTTTACTGCATGTGTGCAAATGTTTTGCCTGCATGTATGTGAGTGCACAGCACAAAGCACAACTACAGAGGCCAGAAGAATGCAACAGATCACTTGAAACTAAAGTTCTGAATGGATATTAGCCGTCATGCATGCGATAGGAACTGACCCCAAGTCCTCTGCAAGAGCAGCTGTTGCTCTTAACCACTCAGCAATCTCTCCAGTAGTGACCACATATTCTTCACAAGGGACGTTAATGAATGAAATTCTAATGTTTCCTGCAAGTCAGTCTATAGAATATATAATTTTCTGTAACATTTTCAAAATTAATAAATAAACATATTTTAAGTATATGACTTATTGTTTTCACTTTATTTTATGTGTGCGATTGTATTGCTTGCTTATATATAAATGCACTGGTGTAATGCAATGCCCACGAAGGTCAGAAAAGGGCATCACATCCCCTGAAACTTGAGTTACACAGGATTGTTAGCCACCATGCGGGTGCTGGGAACTGACCACATGTCCTCTGCAAGAACAGTCAGTGCTCTTAATTGCAGAGTCATCTCTTCAGTCCAAAAAATCATTCTTTTAGTTGTTCAACAAACATTGCATAAGAATGGGCTGAAAGAAAAAGCCAGGGGATAGAGAAATTGACTACAAAATGTAATCCTCTGAGAAATGTGTAGCCCCTGCTTCACGAAGTCACGTCGATGGTGAATGCGAGCACTGGGTCTGCAGGAGAGCCAGACACATTAGGAGGAAAGACACCAGGTTCCCTAAGCTGTGAAGCTGATATTTGTGATCGATAAATTTAGGGAAAAGGATTTCGTCACCTTTGGTTGCGTACCCACTAGTGACCCCTTAGGTTCCAGTGGATTGCTCCAATCTGTTGTCTATGGATGGTGCTTCTTAAACTAAATGAGACAAAGAAAAACTGTAAGTCCTAAATCTGGAAAAATGGCTGATAGGCTAGAGATGTGGTTGATAGGGTTGGATGGGAGAAAGAAGAGGGTATGGATAGAGAGTAATAAGAATCCACTGCATACATGTATAAAACTGTCAAATAACTAAATTAAAAAATATATAAAATAAGATTGTAGGCGGGTGCTCGATGTTGGAAGGACAGTACCAAAGCTATATATTCTAGACATGACAGGACAGCCCATGAACTCACAACATAGTTGCCTACACAGGACCTGCATAAGATTAATACAGTCACCCACCTAGGATAGAGTGAAAAGAGGTTCATAGAACCCCCATCCTAATTGAGGCACTTCTTGTAGAGATGAATCAGTTTACTTTAAGCATATGATTTCTGTTAGGACAGCCACATGTCCCGATATGTCCCTGAATCCAGCAGTGTATAGACAACACAAATTGATAGTAATGAGTTTCTAAGTTAGCATGCTGTGGTAATAGAGACGTGGGGGAAATTTTTGAGAGGAGTTAAGTAAAGTTTGGAGGTTGAATGTGATTAAATTACATTGATGAAATTCTCAAAGACAATAAAAATATTTTAATGTTATTTATATATTTTTTATGTGAATGAGTACATGTATATAAGTGAAATTATATCTTGCAACACTCAGGCAGTTCAGAAGAGGGCATCAGATCACCTGGAACTGGAGTTAAAAAGGTTGTTAGCTGCCATGTGAGGGCTGGTCCTCTGCAAGAGCAGCAAGTGCTCTTAACTGCAGAGCCATCATTCCAGTCCCCAAGAAAATAAAAATATTTAGTGAAATTGTGATATTTCTTGAAAAATATATCTATATTTTAAAAGAATAATATAGATAATATAGATCAACTATAGCAATTAGATAGATAATATTACTAAGCTTTTGAAAATCTAAATATCATATTACTTTAGTGGCAGTAATTAGCGATTTTATAAATAAGAATATTTTAAAGTAAAATATCTTTGTACAACATGAAGCATGTAAAATAATTCTCACTCAACATTTTACCCCAATTAGCTCCTATAATTTTATAAAATAGTGTATTTATTATTTTTATCTTATGTATATTAATGTATTGCCTCCATGTGTGTAAGTGCCCCTGTTATGTTCAGTGCCTGCAGGGATCAAAATTTCCCTGGAATTGGACTTGTGGATAGTTTTTAATGGTCATGTGGATACAAGAGTAGGTCCTCTGCAAGAGCAGACAATGCTGTTAAACGCTAAGGCATCTCTCCAACCACAGTTCCTATAATTTTTTTAATATATTTTGATTTTGAAGTTTCTATGCACTTACACATTGTGCACGGATCATACCCATCAATCCCTGCCTCTCTCCCTATGCCTGCAGTGCCCATCACCCCTTCTCTCTCCCAACTTCATCCTTCTTTGTGTTTTGCTGTACTCTACCCGCATAACGTCCCCTCATATTCCAACGAGAATCAGCTTCTCATGCCTCCATCCCAATTTCATTACTTTTATTAAGCCACTGAGTGCAACTAGTGCTGCTAGTTTGTGAGTAGGTATAAGGCCATCCGATTGAGCTTGGACAACCTCTCAAGGACAGTGTCCCAAAAGAAAACACTCCTTTTCCTCTAGTATCAATCAACTAACAATAGCAACCTCCTCAAGTAGGGTTTGGACTTCATGAGACCTTTCTCCATCCATACTGAAATTCTGACTGAGTTGATCTCATGCAGGTCTTGTGTCTGCCATCACAGTGTCTGTGAGTTCATGTGTTTGACGGTCCATTTATGCCATTCTTTTTCAGCAATCCTCTACACCCTTTGACCCTACCAGTCTTCTGCCCCTCCTACAATGAACCCTGATGCTTTGAGCAAACATAGAGTTGTGCCAGTTATGCTGTGTATTACGGAGTCACTTGTTCTCTATATTTTGAACAGGTGAATATCTACTTATGGACATAATATGAAACTAAATGGACATAATATGAAATTTCTGTCAAAATGTTTACCTTTATACCCATATATTAATAGAAATATTAATATAGTTTAAAGTATTCTTTAGATTTCTCTTTCTTTTTTAAATAAAATTTTAAGACCTATGCTACTTCAAACTATTAGTTTAAGGTCTTATGGATTCTTTTAACATCAAGAATTTTAATCTCTCTTTTCTCCCTACATCACATAATATCTCTGTTAGCTAATAAGTGTGTGTTAAAAAAGATTCTTCTGTTGTAGCACCCCTCCCCAATTTTCTTTTTTTAATAAGTTTCCTAACATAAGCATTTTTATTTTCAGGAATCTATATATTGTTATTTATATGCCTCCATCTTCACAAAAGTTTGAATTTCCAATAAAAATAAGTGTTTCCTTTACATTGTAACACAGTTATCTATATATTTTGCATGCCAGGCAAGTTTTCCACCACTGTGTATCTCATTTTAATCCTTATTTTTCATTTGATAATGTGTTATGCTAAGGTTTTCAAACTGCCTTCAACTCAATCTGCATGCCTATCTATCCTTGAACTGTGTATCTCTTGACTCAGCATATCTGATGGGATGGCAGGGTTTGGTTACATACCTATTCCACTTAAAATCCTGAAACTGAACAAAAGGCTGCGTCCACTGAACAGTGACTAGATTCTCATAATCCTACTTTTAGGAATGTTTGACTTCTGACTTTTCTTATTTGTTTTCTTTAAGAATAAATGTTTATTTTTATACTCAATAACATATATGTGCATATAGTGTGTTACTTATTTATTCAGTTACATGAGATGAAATTAAATGGATTTGATGCTTTTACTAATGTTACCCCTCCATTTATTAAGAGCATAAATGAGTGGAAAATTATGTTCTGTTTTAAAATTGTTTTATTTACCTTTGGAAAGCAAATTTCTCTCAAACAGTATCTAATATATTCAACATTTGGCACAGTATCATACATGTTACAGCTTTCTGTGCACGAAGGAAATGATTGGTATTATCATCCTTGAAAGCAGCTTCACTTAGAATGGTTGGCATACCCTAGAGAGAAGTTTTCTGAGCAATCAGAATGCAGCTAAGTATGCTATCCTTAAATTTGAAGACCTCTCTACTTATGAAACACTAGCTACAAATATGCTACCACTTTCAAGTCAAAATGGAAGCTAGTGCACTTTATTACTACTGTGTGTGCATGTGCATCTGCATGTGTAGGTATGTATATTTCATTGTTCATAGTCATATGCTTTATAACTTGATTTCTAGTAAAATACAATAAAACATTTTTGGAAACTTTCTTATAATTTAGGTATTAAATTCTCATTTTACTGGATATGTAAGAAAATAGTCTGCTAATGCAGCTGTTATCATAGATACTTTTGTAGCAGGTTTAGTGTTCCAAATATAACAATTTGGCATAGTTGGTCTATATAACTATATCTCATTTCTTCAGGGTCCTGGACCAGATGCTAGTGCTTTTATTATAAACCAAACCTCTTCTTGTTAGCTAGGTAGCATTCTAAGAGGTGTTACTATTACTACCATATGAAATAATGCTTGCTTCCTTAAACAAACATCTTGTGTTAAATTTATAGAAAGGAAATGGTATTTTAATTAAGAAGAGGACAAAGAACCTTTCTAGTCAGACTTTAGATAAAGTGGTAGGCATGTACATTGTTATGTCATGTTTTATCTTTTCTATTCAGCTTCCCAGCTTTCATAAGATCATATTAACAGGAAAACTAAGACTCACAAATGAAAATAAAGTCTGAGACTCATCCCTTTGTAAGCAATAGGAGACACCACTATTTATAAAATGATATATTGTTCTAGCTCTTGAATACAAGGAGAATTTCATTTACAAGCACAAGAATGACAAGCATTTGCAGTCCTCGTCCCTCCCCCCAGTTAGCTCAATACTGTGGCCTAAAATTTCTTCCCTTACCAAAACTCAAGACTTTCATACCAAAGCTTCCCTACCAAGACATTGTCTCTATGGAATTAATTAAGGAACTAAAGAAAACAAATAAATAAAACCACCATAGTAAAACAAAGAATGAAGTTCTAAAAATCTAGATTAGATTGAGATTAATAAAACAGAAGTATTTAAAATAAGGTATAGGGATTGGAGAGATGGCTCAACATTAAGGGCACTGACTGCTCTTGCAGAGGTACCAGGTTTGATTCACAGCACCCAAGTGACAGCTAACAACTGTCCATAACTCTAGGTCCAGCAGAAGTTTAGCCTCTCTTCTCACCTCCAGGGGCATTGCAGGGCATGGACAAATTTACACATATACAGACAATATACTGATATACATAAAAATACAAATAATTTCATTTAAAAGAGGTACAACTGAAATTTTGGACCAGATTTAATGCCACTCATAAGTGGCTGGAGAAATTTTTCTGTTTATAAATACACTAACTTGCTTCCTTATAATATATTTTAAATAAATATTCTGTAATGATAGAAAGATAGTCATCACTGGGTGATTTGGGCTTCCATATGTTTATAATTTTTTTTAAAAAGTCTGTCTTTCTTATGAAAGTACAAAATTTTTTTAGCAAGATGCAAAAGCCCAGTTTTATTTAGTAGCCATCTGTGACTGCAATGAAAAACCCTGGGTCTTGGAAATAGGGAAACCCACGCAACATTGGATATACTTGGTGTTTGTTGTGTACTGAATAATGAGTCATCCTGTTTGATTCAATATCATTGTCCAATTTCAGTACTCAGGTGCTGGGGCAGGTTAGGGCCAAAGCATTCAATGGAATGCCAAGTATCATTCCTAATCTTAAATAACTGAGAACATTGCTGGTAAGATTATTGGTCTATTTGTCATGCTGAAATTACCAAAACTTACTTTTATTCAATTTATTTACTTTGTAACCATTTACTGATGTTCTGAGAAATAGAAAGGAGGAAGAAAATTTAGACACTGGATGCATTTTGTTTGTTTATTTATTTATGTGTGTGTGTTTGTTTGTTGATTGACAGGGTCTCTCTGTAGGCTGCTGGCCTGGAACACACTATATATACCAGGCTAGTCTCTGATCTCCCTGCCTCTGCCTTACAGGTGCTGGAATTAAAGGCATCCTTCACCACAACAGGTTGTTTAAAGTTTATTGGATATCACGGAGAAGTAATGAGGGCATCATGAGTCCACTATGGACTGATAGAGATTCAGTTATATGAAAGATAACTTACAATGTTGAAAGGAAAATGCATGTCCTACATATTTTAATATCTTGCCTATGCTGAGCAATCTATCTATGAAAATGTGAAAACAGTTGATATTTTCTACTTCCTGTTCTCTTATATAAAACCCACTATTCCCAAGACAAAAATGAACATGTAGTTACTACAAGTACATGTCAAATGCAAGTAAAATATATCCCAAATGTAAGCTATGCCATCTCTGCTTCAAATAAACACATTTAAATAATCATTTTTCACCCTTGAACGCGTGAAACAACATCTTAAGCGCACTTCCCTTCTTCAGTCCTGTGATGTACCATATATTGTCAACCTTTGAGATAGGTTATCTTTTAGAAATGAAAATATAACCTCCATTTATTATACTCCTACAAAAAACTATATAATAACAGTTTATTGAGAAATAATATTCAAATTCTTTAACAACAGAAAGACACGTGTAGATGGCTATCCTGTGGATTGTGCTTTGATGTATTGTGTGTAAATAGATGATAGACAGATAGAGTCCATCACACGATTATACAGCGTGTAGACATTTAATATGCTAAGTGTTTGTTACACGCTCCTGAATATTTATATTTCCCCCTTCCCAAATACAAACATTTTATTTTCAACTAAATTTTATGAAATGTAGCATAAGAGATGCTCAGTATGCTTCCTTTATTTAGCTTTCCTTTTGAAATTTTGTTTCCTTTTAATCATTCTGTTATTTCTGAGAGTTCAACAAATCAGTTGGAATAAAAATATTAAGTCAATAACATTTAGTAACTGCCATTTGTCAGCTTATTGGGACTCTGGTACATATACAAATACCCCTCTACCAAGTAGTTTTTACATTTTTTTCTTTAAATTATTAAGTCATGGTTAAATTATGCTGTATTTTGCAGTATTCAGTGAGGAAAGAGTTTAGACAGTAGTTTTCCCACTCGCAGCACATTCTATCACTAAGTGTTCCCAGGATGCACGTACTATTTTACTCTAGTTTACCATACCATACAGTCTGAATAACCTCTAAAACCTGTTCACATAATATGACCACCAACTACCATTTGTCACTCCATTCTGTGTGTGCTCTTCACCCCATTATGCTGACTCTATTATTCTGGTCTGCATTCCTCTGAACCTCTTTCAGTGGATTTCCCCTTTATTCAAATGCACTACATCTCATTCTAAGTCAACCATCTCATTCATTTTAAACTCTGATGCCCTTTTATGCTGGCTCTACTGCAGAACCCAGATGTCTGTCGATGCCTTAAATGTTGCTCTGGCTAACATTTCGCCTACATTCAAACTTTCAACTCCTTAAAAATCAAATGTGAATGTAAAATAGTAACTATTTTCTATTATTTTGCTGGCATCCAATTCTCTTACCCTTACTTCATACCATTATATTTCCTTTTAAAATATATCTTCTTTTCTCTTCCCCGTTGGAACTATTAAGTTCAAATGCTCTTAAGGATTTCCTGTCATGACAACATAGATACTCATACCAGAGTAAGGAGGAGAAATATTGTGTTCTAGAGACAGAGTGCAGGGTTCAAACAGAGAGGGGAGGTTTTGCTGTGGTGAGGAAAACACTGGCAAGAGTGAATATCTTAAGAGAAGCCAGAAAAGAGGAGTCCAGGCTAATAGAATGAGCAGTGCATTTGAATAACTTGTGTAAAGGGTAGTTCAAAGTGTGTGTATCTGCATAAAATGAGATGGCAGGGTGTTTGACTCCCTCTCCACAGTTTAATTTAGCAATAATGGACAAACAAAATCTATTTAAAGCATGAAACATAATACATTGATACATTACATATCAATGTATTATGTGAATATTGTCATTATCAAGATAATTGCATGCCTAGCAGCTACATGATTACATCTTGCACGTGTGTAGAAATTGCTTGTTAATTCTGCTTTCAGCAATTTGCAAGTATATAACACATTATCATTAACTGTAACCATGGTGGTCTATATTCGATTTCCAGAGCATATTTCTCTTTTCTAACTTAAACCTGGTATTATTTGACCATCTCTATCCCCCCACCACCAAGTCATTCTGTGTTTTCATCTTTGCATTGCATAGGTAAGTTGAATCATGTGGTATTTGTCTTTATGAGCCTGGCTTATTTCATTTAACCTAATGTATACCAGGTTCACTCCTTCTGTCCCAGATTACAGGACTTTGATCTATTTTAGAGGTAAATGGTGTTCTTTATTGTGTATACGTAAAAAAGTATTTCAATTTGTCCATCAATGTACACAAAAATTGATTCCATATATTGACAATTGAGAGTAATGCTCCAATAAAAATTAATGTTTCAGTATCACGTTGAGTTAATGGACACAAGTACAACAAGCAGCATACATAATATATAATATATATTATATGTATAATACATATAGTATGATTTTTTTCCTCCTACTGGCAAAATGGACCACAAGTATTGGAATATAGCATTAAAAAAACCTTGAGTGACAAAGAAAGAAGCCAACAGAGTCAGCTACACCTCAGAACCAAAGAGTGACCTCAGCTGTATGTGGGGGGAGGGACTAAGGTGTGAGTGGAGAAATCTGGAAAGGGATCAGCACTTTGTCATCTAGGGCAGCTGGCAGTTGATCATCTGGGCTGGCAGAAATGTAGGATTCACTGCATGACCTCACTAGAGGAATTCCAGCCCCCTCCCCACTAATTGCTCTGAAAGTAAGCCCAAATAAACTCTGGTTTCCCAAACTGTGATATAGCAAAATGATACCCTGTTCACTTTGTTGTTCTAAACCCAGAGAAGAGGGCGGGGCTGGAAGTTCCTTGAATGCTTCTTAGAAAGAAAGTCTTAGGGCAATTTGCCTAGTTGAGCAGGAGAGGAAAAAAATTTAGAATGAGTTTGGGAAAAGAAATTATGTTCTTGCTGATATGGGGGAAAATACCGAAAAGGAAGGGAATCCGGGTGAGGAGGTAGTGGGGGCAGAGGGATTTGGCATGGCTTGTTCAGTGGATCATGAGATGCTTAACTAAGGTGAAACTGCTGAGGCAGATGATGTCTGTGGGAGAGATCCCACGATGGCAATTCATTTATAGATGGTAAGGAATGGCACACCTGCTTTACTGGCGGGACCCACATTATGATTATGGAGATGCTTTAAAAACAGCAGAGGGCATAGAGTGAACTCTGTGAGCCCTGATAGTAGTACATCAAGGGCAGAAGTTCCAGAGAGCCTCTGTTAAGGCAGCTTGTCAATGCTGTGGGTGATAAGAAATATTCCCCAAGCAGAAGCAGCAGCCCAGAGAGAGACTGAAGGTTTAAGAGAGGAATTAGAGTGAGAAAGGGATATGAGACTGACCTTTTCAGTACTAGCCTCTTATAATGCTGGAAATGGAAAAAGAGATGGAAGTTTTAACATATTTTAACATATTTTTAAACTAAGATAACAAAAAAAAAAAAAAAAGAAAGAAAGCCAGGAGTACACACGAGAGAAAGCAGATAGTGATGAGGAAGGGAGCAACACAGGAAAAACTAAAGGCACCCCTTGGGTTCCACCTGTAATACAAAGAAACGAGAAATCCATGTTACAGCATGTTGATGGAGGCCTTAACAAGTGTGAGACTTTGGCCGTCAGAGGACACTCAGCACTGGAACTGTGGGAACTAGGGAAGACATTAAAACAAGCAGTGAAGGTGCACCTCATCACCTGACTTGTGAGAATATGGGACCTAGGCACAGATGATATTAGTTTAAGTGCTGCAGAATCTGAAAAGTTGAACAATATAACCACTCATCTCTCCTTGAGATGTAGGCTGCATAATTTTCGGCAGTAAAGGGGCAAGCAGCCTCTGATGGACTGACTTGTACATTATCACCAGTGGATATCAGAAGCTAGAAGACAATAAAAGAGGGGCAGGCACTACTGAGAGAATTAGGTAGTATGCTCCAAAACAATGTATGGAGCACCTTTCACAGAACCAGACATGGCTGTGTTCACTAGAGATTCGATAAAAACTTGATTGAGCAAGGACGGAAATTGGTATGAAGGTTTATGTGCTAAGTCCCTTGGTGGGGCAGGATCTTTGTAAGGCAGGAGAAGCTTTAACAGATTTAAGTGACTTAAACCAACATGTAAAATATGCCTGCAAAAGAATTAAAAAACCTAAGAAAGTTATAGAAACAAAACAGAGAATGAGGTTTTCTTGGGTTATTGGAAGGCAAATGTGGGAATATTTGTGTGAAGTCCAAGTTCCTAAAGAAAAAAGTAAAAAAGCCAAATTCTGTGCTAAAGAGTTTATGGAAGGTTTAAAACCTGAGGAACAGTTCACAAAAGGTATACAAGAGACAACACTGTCCCAGGGTGGAAAATAACCCCCAGAGTAAGCAGGGTACAGTTCTCTCTTGGGAACTGTTATTTGGCAGGTGGGGAGAGCCTACCCAGCCAGCGCCTCTACCAGAATCCAGTTCTGGTCAATGGAAAGTCAACAGGCATGGCTAGAGCCAGGAGTCAGACCCAGGTCAGATTTGGTCCTGGGAAGCAACAGGCACAACCGGGGAAAGGGGGGATTATTCCTCCTCGGCTCTGTGTAAGGCCAGTTAGCTTGAGTCAGAATGAATGCGTTCATCAAGGATGAAGGAATGCAGGAAGATTCCATGCAGGAACTCCAACACACTAAATGGATTTCAGACTGTAACTAAAGATATTAAAGAACTAAGTAAATCAATGCCTCTTTTACATGTCATTGTACCCAACATGGATCTTTTGAGAAAACAGTTGATATAAATGAATAAAGGCTTTCCATGCTGTGTTAGACCTTGTTTACGTTTGATTTAATATATAATATTAACTTTTGAGTGTTTTACAGATGTGAAACCATTTGAAAGACATCAAATATAGCTGAAGAAACAAGGATGCAATATATATTCACACAGGTTAAGAGAGCCAGGTATAGCCATAAAATTCTTGTGAACTACTGGCAAAGGAAAACTTTTCCACTAATGTTGATTTCGCACTGGAAGCAGACTACTGTTATAAAGGTGGTATGCTGTTAGCATGGGAAGGAGAGATCCAGCCGGAACCAAGTTAAAAACTCCCTGCAAATGGATGTCTGGCCTTAATAGTACCAGAGGGCACTATGGAGATCACTGGGAAAGCATGGTCCCAAAACATTCTGCTTAGTGATGGATCCTACATGCTCCACTATCAGATGCCAAGCAAGATGTTCCTGCTGTTACAATAGTAACAATAGTTCATCTACTACATGTTCAACAGCAAATTTCCAATTGGATTTAAGGCCTGCTCCTCGGGAAGGAACACACATCTGGTACTGTGAGAAAGGCTGACCTCTAGTGGTGAGGCTAGCTATAGGCCCTAGTATGGAAGCCACTGTAATTATTTCATAAGATGAATGTGATGCACCTATGTAGATATCCTTGAAGCATTTTTGTTTACAGCCATAGGTTAGGCTATTATATCAGTCAGTATTTGTGTAGATGTTACTTTTTTATTATTGTTGTTGTTCTGTTCTTATAGAAGAAGGGGTATTGCTGAAACCAAACAATAATCCATACCACACAATGGAAAGAACATCATCCTACACGTGTCATCCCTCTTCTAAGACTCAGAGACTCTTGTGAGAGAAGACAGAAGAAATTGTGTAAGAGTGTAAGCTAAAGTGGTAGAGTTTTGTATGGTATTTTTCTTCCAGCTGGCAGGATGGAATGCTTGTACTCATTCGCAACATAAATAAACTTGACTGTCAAAGGAAGATGCCAACAGAGTCAGCACCCCTCTCAACCAACCAGTGACCTGAGTTCTATGTGGGGGGGAGGGACTAAGGTGTGAGCAGAGAAATCTGAGAAGGGACTAACCCTTCAGATTCTTGGGTGGCTGGCAGCAGATCACTGGGGTGCCACAAAAATGCAGAATTCACTACATGACCTCAGTAGAGGAATCCCACCCCCTCCCCTCTAATTGCTCCTTAAGTAAGCTCAAATAAATTCTGGTTTCCCAGACTATGACTTGGCAAAGTTATACTCATTCACTTTGTTGTTCCAGATCTAGAGAGGAGGACAGGGCTGTCCTCTGCTTCACAGAAAGTTAAGACATACATTATATAAACATTATATATTATATACATATATGTCAGGTAGTCCTAAATGTACAGAATTTCCATAAACACATGATAGTTACATTAAAGGCAATTTTGTGATGTTGAAATGGAATGTTCTTTTAGATACTGTCCTTCACCAAATTTCAACAAGTCCATTTATCACCATGTATTTTGATGAAAGCAAAAATATAAAAGTGATTTCTTTGTATTTAAGACATTACAGTTTGTTCACAATTTGTAATATATGATTAAGTAGGATGGTATGCTTATTGTTAAAAATAAGATATAGTCTTTTATATAAGGACAATATATGCTCTTCTATATTGCAGTATAGTATGGCTTAAATACCCTTTTACATATATATGAAATATGTTTTCTGAGGTATACAATCTAATTATTTTGTCCAGTCTCCTTTAAATTTTCTGATTACAATATCTTCTCCTTTCTCAAATTCACTTTTAGAGAGTACTACCGACACATACATGACATCTCTTCGGGCTGTATTTTATGTGAATATTTTATGACTATATACTGATAAGAATATAGAAATATATCCATTTTATTCACCATAAGTGTGCCTTTTATACAATGCAAATTGAATAAGAATTACAATGTGCAGGAATCCCCAGAATGGTGGAGATACAACACCCCAGCAAGCTATAGCCTGATCCAATAAGCTGGTGAGAAAGACTAATCAAGGAATTCTGACAGCATTTTTCCCAACATTTCCCCCTAGACAATTCCCTTGAGAGGAAAATCAGAAGAAAAAGAAGTGAGCAATGGATAAAGGAGAAGTGGCAGCTCCAGTGGGACAAATATAAAATAGATCTTATTGTTTGTCTTCAAGTCCAATGGCCATGCTTGTTAAAAGCTTTGCCCTGGGGAAGGAGAGAGCAAGGCGTCCTTATGAGAATTTATCTACTGGGTCTAGGAAGGTCAAAACTATCTTGAGGCTTCTGAGGACAAACTTGAAGTGCTAGTTAGACTTATAGCCAAATAATGAGACAAATTGTAGGTCTTCAAGTGTAAAACCAGAAAAAAAGACAAGTGTCTTTGGATGTGAATGAGCTAAATAGAGGGCAGTTGATTTAAAATAAATGCTTCCCAGAGTTCACATAAAGATTGTTACATTACATTCTTGATGCCACATTTCAAATTCCCTGTGCTCTATTCATTGTTGAAGAAGTTGAGTGGAGGTAGTATATGATCTTCAAGAGTTAACATAAATCATAGTATTAAAATTACCTGCCATAATCATGATTCGCTTATCAGCATAATATTAAATCTTAATGGTTGTAGAGAAACAGTTCCTCCCTATGGCAGGTTTCTCGATACCTTACAGTGAGTTTTGTGAATCTAAATGACATAGTTCATTAATATTACCACGGATTACACTGAGTTACTTTTCCAGTGAAGGGGAAATATTTGCATATGTCTGTAATTTGTACTTTCATAGGTTTTGCCAAATTTTTAATTAGTTTTGGAGAGGGGTCATTTTTTTTCAAGAGAGAGACTATATTGCTATTTTACCTTAACAAAATACTACAACTAGGGAGAGTCACCTTCAGAAACTATACAATTACTTAACTATTAGAGCAAATTACTAGCTTTCAAACCCATTAAAAACTAAACACAATTTTTTCTCAGTTCTTGGGGAATACAAATCCACTCTCCAGGTATCAACTTAGGCATTTATATTGCAGGCCTCCCACCATGGTTTGTGAACAGCTACCTGCTCCCTATGTCTTCACTGGACATTTTCTAAGTTACACTTAATTGTGTCTTTTTGTTGACATTAATTTCGTGTTACTCTATGTATACATATCAGACTGACTTAATATTCATAATAATTTTCTTGTGAGGGGGCTCAGTGAGAGAAATGCACATCCAAGGCAGGTTAGAAAACAGTGTAATTCCTTGAAATTATGTAAAGTTGGAAAGAGACAACATCCTCTGTGAAGTTATCTTCTGCCCCACATTCACAATGTGACATTCACAACACTGCCACACACATACTCAAACATGCAGAACACATAAATTAATTGAAAGAAAAAGATTCACTGTAAGTTCCCATAGGTCTCTTAAGTTATTATTATCTATAATAAGCTCTTGATATCAGTTTAGGTTCTTAGTATATTCAATATATGTACCTGAGGGAGACATAGTTGAGTTAAGAATAGAGATTGATCATTATCACCGATAGTATCTTAATATTGTCTTTGATAATACTTATGACTCTTCTACAAGTATATCCTGAATGTTGGTGCTTATCAGTCAGAACCATAATTGACTATATTCTAAATCATATGTGTATGATTTTGAAAGTATGTGCATACCTATATATGAAAAGAAAAAAAAATCCCAACAGTTTGAGTTTTTTTTAGGTAGGATCTCCAAGCATCCCCAGCTCGCCTCAGTCTCACAGCTGTCTTCCTGTCTCTGCTTCCTGAGCGTTGGCACAAGAGTCCTATATATAATAATATATAGAATAGCTTTCATATATCAAAATGAGCTATACAGACTTTATTTTCCTAGGTTCCATCTTCTTTTTCAGAAAGGAAGGCCAAGAGTAGGAAAAGTATCCTATGAGATCTAGGAGATATATATGCCTTGGGAAACCTAGCTGACTTATAGCAATCAGCGGAAGTTAAGAAGATAAGACTATGATTAAATTAAACATTTAAGTCCAATATTATATATTTTGAGTAAATAGCTCAGAAGTAAATACTAAATACATTAATTCTCAAAGAAACTTATAACATAGGAAAATGTTGAAAATTAAGTTGCTTTTCATGTTGGTGATAAATGGAATTACAAGAAGGAGAATACTTTCAAAGCATACTTTGTATTTAATATATAGATTGAAAAATACTATTGTACAAAAAATTGTTTCCTCATGTATTGATGAAAATAATACAGCAATGCCAGAAAACAAGCAGTGAACTCCAAAAATGATGGTCTGAAAGCTAGAAACTGAAAAATTGGGGATGATAGCATAACCTTCCATGACCTTGGCTTTGACTACATCTTCATTTCACTGCTTGCCATTCTTCCCACTGCCCTATCTTCCAGCAGTGTTCAAATTCTGCATTTCCCTCTATTTTATCTCTCTTTAATATCTTTTACTTTTTGCATTATTTTTGTTATTCTTCAACCAGGAAACACTTCTTTCAATTAGCAACTCAGGTATTACCAATGAAATGTTTTTCATGGAAAATATTCCTCTTACCTGTGTACAGAATTTGTTATGAAAGAATAGTATTTGCTGAAATGTGACTACTGTTTTGTTTCTCCACCCCAACAGGAATCATATGAGTGTTGTTTTAATTTTCCAGTGTCTAAAAAAGTGTCTCTCTGAAGAAAACTCTTACTGGTTATTTTTTGAATGAATGAAACAAATTTTATTTTCATAATATTTAATTTTTAATTTTTATTTTTATTGCATATGACTGTACTGCCTGCATGTGTATATGGTGCACCTGTGTCAGGCAGTGCCCACAGAGTCAGAAGAGGGTGTTAGATTCCCTTGGAACCGGAGTTATGGACAGTTGCTATCCATCGTGTGGGTGTTGAGAATCAAACCTTGCTCCTCCATAAGTGTAGCCAGTACTCTTAACTACTGAGTCATTTCTTCAGTCCAAAACAATTTTTCTATAAAATAATATTGTTTATTGTTTTACAAATATTCAAGAAGTGTCAATGTCTACTAGAGTGACTAGAAGTCTTGCAATGATTGGCAATTCTAACACGTTATTAAGTACATTCCCAACTTAATGACTCAGTATATCTGATATTAGATTTACGGATAATATCATATGTACAATAAAGTATAGGTGATAAATTAAATGTTGAATTCCCTTTATTAAATTTACTGCAGATGTTATCCATATTAACTAAAATATTTCTCTACATTTTAAAGTAGTTTATTGCAATATTAACTCATTCTAAAAATACAAATATTGTGACATCCTTGAAATTACTTTTGGTTAAAATACATATATTTCAATTGCATTTTCACAAATCTTATTGTATGTTTATTTTTATGATATTAATTTTTCCCAAAACATATAACTTATTTTAAAAATATTTAACTTAAGTTTATGTATTTCAGTATAAATAAAGTATTTTTTATCTTTCCAACATGATGCTTCATTTACTTTAAAAAATACCTTTATTTCTTGAGAATTCCAAAAAAGCTATTTGATCATATTTCCTCCTTTTCTGAACTATTTCTAAATCTACCTCCACTTGTGTACCCAACCACCTTCCTGGATTTTTTTGTTTGTTTTTTTGGTTTTTAACTGATTGAGTCCATTTTGTGTTGCCCAAATACTCGGGATGTGGAACCTGCCCTGGAGCATTATCAAACTACCAAAGATCATACTCTTAAAAAAAACCTAGGCCTCTTATTTTAGCAGCTATAAAATGCACCTAGTTAAGAGATTTCATGTTCAAGCTCCCGCTTCTGACATGTTTTTGTGACTTGAACTAGAGTCGGTCAGGTCCATAGGAACACAATTGCTCTGAATTTATTTGGGCAACTGAATTACTGTCTGACAAACACTGTTTCTCTGTAGTTATCTATCACATGTGGCTCTTTCAATCTTTCCACCTCTCTTCTAAGACTATCCCTGAGACTTAGAGGGAGCGGTGTGTTGAAGGTGTCCCATAAAGGACTGAACACTCATCTGTCTCTTCCTCTCTGAATGTGAACTGTGTTAATCACTTCCTACTTTAAAAAGAAGTTTCTTTGATGAGGGTTGAGAAATGCAAAAATCTATTGGTATTAAAATAAGTCACTAGAATTCATTTTAATCTATGTACATTTAATATAATATTAATAGTAGAGCCTCGTCTAAGGACTATGAATTCTTCAGCCACAGGTTCTAGACTTCAGTAACAATGTCAGGTATGTATTCCATCTTGCGTAGTGGTCCTTAAAACCAATTAGAGAGGAATTGGTTACTCCCTTAATAATGTATCACTATTGCACCAGTGGACATATCTTATTAGACTAGCCATTACTAGTTTGCAAGGTTGACAGATCAATAAAATAGGTGATGCCTTTCTCCCCTGGTAGCATGAATAGCAACTAACAGCATTATGGAAGCTAGCTCATAAGTCTCCAGGTTAGTACCTGCTTGTTTTCTCTGTGTGTGTTTTATGAATAAAATATGTAGTGTCTTCAGCAATAATGCCTTATTGTCAAATTATGGAAGGTAAATAAGAGCAATGGTAATAAGCCTTTAATATTTGTGTGTCCAGATCTCACTGACCAACAGCTCAAAGAGAGTTAACCCATTCCTGTGACTGATATTTGTATTGTCATGGATGAAATGAGGTGTTGGGATATCCCTTCCCCACTATGTGATCTTTATCCAACATATGTAAAATACAATATGCAAATTTATATCATTAATGTTATTGATCTTTTTTCAAATTTGATACAATATATTTGATCATATTTATATCCCCTCCCCTACCTGCCTCCCTTTTACTCTGTCTCCCCTTTTCATGCACTCTAAGACATCTCCACTGGAGCCAGGGTTCATTTAAACTTTTTTTGTATGTGTATATTTAAAGAACTTCTGGAGTAAAAGATTTCTGTATGACTCTAAAAAGGCTTTTACTGTTAGTTGTCTCTCTCCATATTCCTTCCTCTACCCTGCCGTCTCATTCCCCACTCTATTTAATTCATCATTTTTTATTCTATCCCATTACCTCTTTACATTACTGTATTCTATCTACCTCCCATCCCTTGGAAGATACTCCCTCCCGGATGGCTCCTTACTAGTTTCATAACATCTATTGGTATTCCAAATGAAACTCATATCTAATTTTCAAAAACTATTATTCACCTGTGTGAGAAAATATTTAACATTTGTCTTTCTGGGTCAGGGTTACTCAATCAAAAGATTGTATCCAGTTCCGTCCATTTATTGGCAAATGTTTTTTAATAGTTGAGTAATTCTTAAAGATTTATTTTTATCTTGCGTATGTGTGTGCAACTATATGTATGTGGGAGTGCCCTTTGAGGCCAGAAGAAGGCATTAGATATCCTGGAGCAGGAGTTACACATTGTTGGAAGCTACCCAATATAAGTATTGGGAAACTGCTTTGGATCTTCTGAAAGAATGGGATATATGCTTAACTATTTTACCATATGTCCAACACTTATATTTAATTTGTTTATTTGTTTGCTTGTTTGTTTATGTTTTAGAAACAGTTTCTCACTATGTAGCCCTAGCTGGTCTAGAACTTCCTATACAGACCAGACTGGCCTTGAACTCACAGAGTTCTGCCTGAATCTGCCTACTGTGTACTGATTAAAGGTCTGTATCACCATGTCTGGCCTTTCTTTTCCTTTTATACTTCTATTGGAAAGCATTTTTAAATAAAGCAATAAATTAAAATGCTAAATTGTGCAGTAAATTTGTAATACTTGTTTTTTGTCTCTGGATTTAGATTTGTAAATATATACATGATTATGTATTTCAATTTATTATATAGTTTTCTATTGCCAAATATATTAAAATAAAATCTAAATTTTCAGACATACTAAGTAAATGACTAGATCATTTAATTTTCAAGAAATGTCAGTTTAGAATATAATGTTCTGTCAATTAATAATGATTAATTTGAAATGCTGAAAATAATGCTTTCTTCTTTGGTAAAAGTTCCTGTATCTGCAATCAATTTAATTTTAAGGAGATTAACTTTCCAAAACATATTTTAAATGAATTAGAATTTTCAACATGTAGAAATATCTATACATGCTGTCTTAAATGTAGCTTTATATGTTTGTAAATAAGAAACAATACTAGGAAAGTGATGTGGAAGATTAAAGGGAAGTAACAAAGAAGACCTATTTCCATTGCACAAAAAGAAAAAGTAGAAAACTAATCGACTCTTTCACTGTTGAATAGAAAGCGTGTCACATTTTCTAAAGCTCTCTGGTACATTTGGTACAGTAATCTTCATCGAGGGGCAAATTGGCTTTCCTTTTACAGACCATTACCAGTCACAATTCAACCAATGGGACTTCAGAGAAAATACTTATAGAACAGTCTCGGAGTCCTAGCTGTGATTTGTGCCGAGACTGTAAAAGAGCTGAACAAAAGTTACCAGATAAATGCTACTTTTCTGTGTGATTTATATTCATTTATATTAGTAATTTTAAAAAAATTCCAAATAAATGGAATTACTTTTCTAAATATCCATTTGGAAATGAATGCAGATATTATGTATTGTTTTTAGACCTAAAAAAACCTTTAAAAATATTCATCACCTTTATGAGATAAATTTGTAAATAGAATTTTTCAATAAATATTTCTGAATAGTTATATTTTTATAACTATTCTTATATCAAAAATGTTTATGATTATATTATAGAAAATCAATACTATATTTATATTCAATTCTTTATATTAAAGAAATTAATTATTATTAAAAAGGATATCTATGGGCCTGGAGAAATAACTCATTTGGCAAATTGAAAGCATGTAGAACTTAGTTCTAGCCCAATAAACGATTTAAGAAAGATTAATGCAGACATGTAGGTATGTACTACTAATCTCAGCACTAGCAGACCCCTAGGGTTCACTGGCAAGCCAGCTTTCCTTAATGATGAGACCCAAATCCTAGAAAGAGACTATGTCTCAACAAAAGAAAGAAAGAAACAAAATCAAAATGCCAAGATGAACCTGATGAAAAACACCTGAGGTTGCTTTTACACACATGTGTATACATGTGCACATATCAAATCCCCAACATACACTACACACCCAAATACACACACACACATAGACACACAGGAGCACATGGATTTAAATGCAAACAGAATATGTATTTTCCAGATTTGATCATTATACACATAAAATTACCACACTGTGCTCCATAAATATGTACACATACATGTGTTATAATTAGATACATAATAAAAGTATTATTTGTCTCAGTGAATTTTGGACTTATGTGCCAAACATTGCTATTTCTATTTACTTGCAAACGCATACATAATTTGATAGTACAATGCATGTCCACAGCTTGTTCCAAAGTACTAAGTCCTTGGCAATAACTTTGAGTCTCCAAAACTCTTACATTCACATGTCCTGGGTAGGTACCACAGACTTTCCATTCTTCTGATTGCTAAAGTTGAAAATCTATGAGCAAAGTCCCAAGAGCATGTAAGACTCAATTCCCATATAGTCACGCACAACCTTCCCTGGCTCTAACAATCTTTCTGCCCCCTTTTCTGATTGGTCCCTGAGTCCTGGATGGATGAATATAGGAGTCCACTACAAAGAACCACACTCTGCTGACTCATTCTCTAAGGTTTGGTGATTTGTGGTCTTTTGTTCTCATTGCTCTCTATTGCTTGAGGGAGATGCATTGATGAGAGTTGAGAGATGCATTAGTGGTCTCTAACCATTGTTCCATTATGTTATGTGAACGTTAGGTGGAGACGTTCCAATGTAGATGTTCACAGCTTGCACAAAGCTCATTGGAACTCAAGCAAGCAAAAATCCAAAATAGAATTGTGGAAATGGACAACAGGCCTCAATCTAAGCCAAAGAATTATTGGGCATCTGATTACTGCTGGATGAGGAAGAAATGATCTTCTTAAGGGAATGACTATAGGTAGGCTGAACTATAGGTCTGAACTTGCACTGAAGGATGTCTGGGGACACTAACTTGACTTGTTAAGCTTTAATATACATGACAGAATGCATGAAATGCAAGGGGGGGTGGGCTATGGGAGGGAATAGGTGGAGAATAGGGTATAAAGATGGTCAAGGTGTTCAGTTGAAAATCACTCCTCCCTGATCTCATCCCATAATGTCCAAAGTTCTTAAAACCTAAATAAATTATTATCAAAGTTTCCTTTATTCTATATTCTTCCCATTCCATTTTCTTCACATACTGTAAATATTTTCCTCAAAAGATTTAATTAAAATAGTTTTGTCTTGTTATACTGTCAATACTACAACAGACCATTGTTCCCTGCTATTAGATGATCCTCATGCCTGTCCCTACACTCAACCTCTGTTTCAACACTTCCCTTATGTCTTTTCTTCTCCTTTAGTACACCTCAGTTCTTTTCACTTTTCCATGTATCCTTATTTTCTTGACACTATCTGAAATGAAGTGACATGAGCTTTGCTTGGCTGCATCCAACTACTCATCCAAGGCTTAGTTCAACGCTTTCAGAAAGAGCAGACATAAATGAAATTTCTCTGTTTTGTCATACATACTGATCACACTAATTAATCACACTTAAATTTACTTCACAGCTTGTTTCAGGATCTGATATATGTATACATATATATATGCATATATATATATATATATATATATATATATATATATATATATATATAGTCTCTGTCTATTCATTTCTCAAAAATGGGATGAGAAATTTAGTGTCATACATTCCAAACTCAGAAATATTTACAGGTGTACAAAGTACTATAAATTTTGGATGATTGATTGGTGTTTACATAGTAACCATTTATAAGGCATATATAAAATATTAAGTAAAAAAACATACATGAAAAATCTTAAATCTCATTACAATATGCATAAAATTAAGTTGATAAAAACTGAAGGTATAATGTACTGTAAAAATTCATCAAATTAATTTTTTTTATCATTATGTTGATATAAGAATGTTTGAAACTGATTTAACCATCAGGAAAAAGAGAAAGATGACAGTGCTTTTAGTTAGATAGTAATACAATCAAGAGATAACTTAAAAAATTGCATTTTAAATGAGGAAAATCAAAAGAGGGCTTGGGAAAAAAATTATAAAGGATAAGAGTAAAATAATATGATTTGTGGTGAAAAATACATAGTAGTTTCATGGGTATTAAAGACATAAAATGAGAATATCTGTGAATAATCCCTGCTTCACACTTTAGAAGTTAGTGTTAACTAACAGTTTTATCAAGCTTTCAAAACCAAAGTACCATTGAGAGGATTGGAAGCAGGAGAAAAGCATATGATACTGATATTTGCTGCACTAGCTCAACATCCTCTTACAGCTATGGAAGCTACAAGCTGAATTACTGCAAGGACCTTTTATTCTCTCTTAAGGACTTGACTTTAAACTTTAAAATGTATTTTCTTGAGTTGCTGTCCAAAATTTAAGTAGGAAATAATAATCCAAAAAATATGGAAATACCTTATTTTCTTTAAAATTTTAATTTTACCTGTCACACACACAAAAAAAAGTAAGATGAACATAAAGAATTGAAATGTGTAGTCCTATTCAGGTTTCTTAAATTATTATCATGTGTTCTTTATTACTTTAGTTTACATATTAACTATTTGAAAATAATAACACAATGTCCTTTTGCTTTTTCAATGAATACTACCAACTTTTTCTTTCTCAAAGCAAAAATACATTATTTCATAACAAAACTAAGTTATGAAAATAATAAAGTTTAAGAAACAGTGTTCCTTGATCCAATTCCTCAGTAATACCATGAAAAACCGATAATTCTGGACCATGAAACTCATACAGTACAGCTTGGTTTCCTTTTATTTGTAATGTTTCTCAAAATATGTTTTTCTGATATTTTATGATTAGATCTATTTACGGTTTTATAACAAGAATGTCACAAAATGGTGTTTTGTTCCTAATGCATTAAATTAGTGAATACATTATTTTAGTTTCTGTCCTTTCTTATATATTTTGATCCCATCAAAATATAATTCACATTTTATCATCCAATGTGGTTCTTTTGGGGTCTATTATGATTACGCTTGTTAGCCTATAATCATCTTAGAATTTGGGCATACTTTCAATTGTCAACGGTAACCTACTAGTGTAATAAATATTTTCCCTTTTCTTTATTTACATTAAATATGTATTCATTAAATCCTATTTATTCAGTAGTCTGTAGTATTAATATTTATTCTATATTTAAATTATCAAAGATCTGATACATGGATCATTCATCAAGGCTCTGCACAGCCATGATTATAGTCACAAAAACTGGTATTTTACTGTTTTTAGGTATGCACATATATGTTTATATATATATATATATATATATATCAAGTTTTTAATCTAATAATACCTTTTATCCAAAAATTATAGTTCATTAAATAATTATATAAAATAGATATTCATTTAAAAACACTCTGCCATTTGAAATTATTGACTCCTTGGATAATTTTTCTAGTCTTGGTCATGTAAACATATCATTTATATAACAGAAACTACAGCACATAAAACACTATTGCAATAATTGAGACTAATATATACTTATGTTTATACTTACTGTCAATTATATATTTGGAAGAGAAATAACTTGTATTATTAATAAAACAGAAATGAAAGAAAATAGCAGGTGCTAGTTGCAACTATCCTTTAAAGTCACTTAAGATTTCTTATACTTCCCTGCATTCAAACACCATATGCACATTCAAATACAAAAAAATATTTAAATTACATTTTTTACAAATTTAGTCATGATTTAATTTAACAAATGGGCAAAATATTGTGAAAGCCTATTAAATAATATTTTTATTCTTCTCCTATATTAATGATGAGCCAACATTAGTATAAATAGAAACACATTAGGAAGAAGTAAAATACATAGTATTTAATTTTGTATTATTATTGGAGTATGAGTTCACATTAATCAATTACCTACAATTTTATAAGGATCCATTAAATTCATATTTAATAACTTAAATCAATTGAATGATTCAATAGTTATTTTATTATTGTGTTTCATTATGGAACATATATAGTATAAGACATTATCATATTTCCTTGAATTTAATAGCATGAGTTGAATCAGACATTATTTATTGAAATACATCTATAGACATTTGGTGGTACTTATTTCATTTTTCTCTATCTTATTTGCTTCTCAATCTCTTGACCTGTGATCAAACAAACAAAATTTAAATCAATTTTACTAAAAGCATTTAAAATGTACTTTGAAAATGAAAACTAGTTGGTACGTTGCTCTTTCAATAATTTCTTCATTCACACACTCAGTCAGAAATTTTTGAATGTAGTTAAATTTTAGAATACCATTATTCTTTCTACTGTTTTTATGTTAGACATAGACAATGCATGTCAGATGTGAATTAATGGTAATTTTATTAATAATGATTATACCTAAGCACATTTAACATTCATTTATGTCATATTATTTAGGTTGTAATAAGTTAAGTTCATAATGTCATGCATATTATGTTTATATAGTCCTTTTTTAAAAATCAATTTTGGAGATGAAGAAGAAAAGCATTATTGTGGTTAACTAACTTTCTACTGTAAATTATATTACTCAGTAAGATGACAAACAATGAACCTTACATAAGTAGGATTGCTAATCTTTCTTATAGCATGAGTCCTGGATCCTGGAGTAGCTAAAGAGAAGAAACTCAGTTTTATTGACAGAATTTGAAGATAAAATCAAAAAAGAAAAGGAAGCAAGATCTACACTAAAGGACTGGGCCCCATGCCTCCAGGGCTGCTGGAACCCTCCCAAATTTAACTTATCCAGGTGTACCACCATTTGATGTAATGCATGAGTTCTTGTGATAGTGTGTAGACAAAAATAATGTATGTATTGTCTAGTGTAAGGATTTAAAAAGACTACCTACATACAAAACAAGTTTCTAATTCAAAAATTAATTACACGAATAAAGATATATCTTGTAAACCCAATGCAGTTGGTTTACAAGTGTAGTTTTAAATTCTTTTATAAATGCATTTACAGATAATATTAGAGTTTGTAGTATATCCCAGCATTCATATAGTATTCTTGAAAAACCAGTTTTAGAAATGAGGACAGAAAAAAAAACAAACAAACAAATAAACCCACTAGAATGAGTTAGTTCAATTGAAATAGGACACTTTCCATAGTCCTCTTTTATGTTCTGTAAGCAAGCTGAATATCAAGACATGGATTTTATATGACTGGAAATGTTTTTTTAAATAATTGTGCTAATTTCTATGGTAATGATTTAAGCAATCTTTTGGATACATCCTTTTTGAAGGATACATTTCAAAAAATATGCAAAAAGTTCATTGATTGAAAAAGCTAATATTAATGTTCTAAATTTTTAATAACCAAAATTACAGAGACTGAAATAACATTGAGGGAACTTGAACATTTCTTATGCATGCAGAAGTGCAGAAGTGGTGAAGGGTATTGATTTGAAGATAACCTTGACAGATTTATGAGGAAAAGATAAAAAGGCAGACCTAGAAATTTGGGCCAACCTAGATTGATTGGTAAAATATCCACAGGTATGAAAATGTCATGATGAAATTCTTTATTTAATTACTTCATATATATATACATATATATATATATGTAGACAGATAGATACTGAAATAATGAAGTGCTAATTGAAGAATAATGTAGAATAATAGAAATTAAAATTTAAAATCCTAGAATGATAACACAAGTATTTGATAAAATGTTCAGAATATATGTTATAGACTACACACTTTCAAGACACAATTTAAACAATGACATATATGTCCATTAATGCTTTTAATTTAGTTCATTGCTAAATAGTATTAGCCACAAAAGTTAAAAACTTTAGTTTTCAATATTTTTTGCTATTATGTACTATATCTTATTTTGATGAAAAATGACGATGACGGCTTAAAGAATACTCATCAAGAAAGAAAAATATTTTGAGTGTTTATGGTCTAAAGTTATTGAAAATAATGTTAGAAAGTCATATTGGGACACGGTTTCAAAGTTTCCTCAGGCACAGTGAAGGTAGTAGGATTTGGAATTTGTCTTAATTAGATAAAGAATATTAAGAAAACATGCTAAAAACAGAAAAGAGTTGTTGGGAACCTAATTGAAAATTCTGTTAATTTAGATGTGATAAAAGATAAAAATTCTGAATTGGTGTTAAAGAACTAGCATTAAAGTACTCTATGAAGAATTTATAAATGGTGAATATATATGAAATATTTGAACTTTGCTTCAAGACATTTTGATACTCATTGTTTCAGAAAATTATATGGAATGTGAAAAGAGGAAAAGATAGGGAAAATGAGAGAGAAAAAAGGACACAGGGAGAGAGAAAGGAGAGAGAGAGAGAGGGAGAGAGAGAGAGAGAGAGAGAGAGAGAGAGAAATTAGTAGTGATTTGTCAGTTTTGGACCCCAAGGATTTCAACATGTAAAGCTGACCGTAGCCAGTATCACCTAAGCAATTGAGAATGAGGTTATGAAATTTTTGAATTTTCACATTTCTATGTATGGTGTACTGCAGTGTGGGCCTTAGGCCACCTGCTATGAGGAATAAGGGAATGACTTCTGTGGAACTGGCATTCCACTCTGACCACACCTGACACCAGCTTCCACTCCACACCTGGATGATCTGCCTAAGAGCCAGAACACTAGTGGCCACAGTGGGGAACCACCCCATAGGGCAATTGGCTAACCAAACTCATAAAACCCTTTGCACTTCCTTGAATAAATGAGTTTGCTGTGGCTCACCCTCTGAATGCTTTCACCCAGGTCCCAGTGTCAGTGTCTTGACTCTGCGCCTCTCCCCCACTCTCAGCAGAGACCCTGCATCCGGCCGTCCCTGAGCAGAAGGACCCCAACTTTTCTAAGCTAACTATAGAATTCTGAATTACACCTCCTGCCTCCTTCAAAAGTGAGACTTTGTCTAGATGTATTTGTTTTTATCTGGACCTGTTTGCGGCATTTCAAGCCCTAAGCTATAAGAAAACACAAGATGTTGACTGCCTTTAAAGTTGTTACCATCACCCAGTAGCCAAGTGCACTAAAAACCTAGGGGTGTGGAAGAAGTCTAGAGGTTTCTGAACTTGTGACAAGAAACAAAAGTGAAGACTGAACGGAAATGAAAATAAACTCTCCAAGGAACAGAGTGTGATAATGATGGCTCAGAGAAAGGGTTGTAATGATATCATATATCAAGTTAACCACCCATGTGTGAGAGAACATGCCCAGAAACTCTAGGAGCATTTAGTGATGGATTTAAGACAACTTTAAAAGGTAATAAAATAGTTTGGTATATGTTTAGAAAAAAACAGAAAATTAAGTTGAAAATTAGTCATACTTTTTTGTTTGAACAGTGAACAGCGTCATGTGGGATGAAAACAAATGACCAGGCTTTGATCTTAATGGTCAATGTGCTGTGCTTTTCTTTAGATGTGTATTGAAATGCTATATATGCATTTAAACATTTTTTACATTGGTTGCTACAATTTAGTAGTCTGGTTTACATGCTCAAAATGTATGGAGTATTAAGAACATTTGTCTTCAATTTTTTGTAAAGCTACTATGGCAATGGTCCCAAAATGGGTGCTTTGTGAAAGTATGCATTTCTTTCACAGTTCTGGAGGTGAGAAGCCCAAAATCAAGATGTTGACAGTGTTATTTTGCCTCCACAGGAGAGGACCCTTCCTTGCTTTTCCTATCTTGACAGGTGGTTTTATTATTGTTGTTTTTTGTTTGGTTTTGTTTTTTGTTTTGTTTTGTTTTTGTGGAAGGATAATTCTGACCTTAGCCTGGTATATAAATTTCACATTTACTTTGTCACAGTATCTTTATCTGGGAAAATGTTTATTCTTACAAGAATGTCAATCATATTGTCCACTCTACTCCAGTATGACATTATGTTTTCTAATTACAACAGCAGTTAACCCATTCCCAACCTAGTTCCTTGAATGAAACACTAGGAATTAGGATTCAATTTATCATTTTGGAAGGAATGACACATTTCATAATACCTAAGAGTTAGGTCATATGCCAATAGTGAAGAAAATTTTCATTTGGACATTCTTTTGCAGTTCCATCCATTTTCAAGTTACTTCAACTTCTGTTCTCTTTATTGTTCTTTGCTGTAGCAACAGATTGAGGAACATTTCTCTAAAACTTTTTGACTTGCCTAAAGCTTTTGTTGAAAATCAACTAAATCAATTCAGAGTTAGCAAGAAACCCCATGTGAGACTTTAGTCTGTTCTTTGAAGTCCAGTGTTTAGCGCCCTTTGACAACAAATTTTGATCTCATATTGACTACAACTCTCAATCTAGACTATCTCAAAACTTCTCGTGTTTTACTTTCCTTTCTACTGCCATTTGGTCAATAAAATTCTTAGCTCATTTCTTTCTTGAATTAGCATGTTAAACGTAGCCCACCACACTAATGAACATTAAATCCAAATGGTCGCTTAATTCCCTATTGCAAATATGTGCTTTCCAACATTTATAACATTAAATCTGTGCCATTATGAAATATATATATATATATGTATATATATATATATATACATATATATATACATATATATATATCTTACTGGTTATCCTGTAATAAAACAAGACACAAATGTTTTGTTTCTTTTGTCACATGTTAGCTAGAGTCAGGGGTGGCTTTGTTTCAAGTATCTGTCTAAATAAAATCATTCTTTGTATTCAGCTTTACTTTTTTGCAGCAAAGAAAGAATGTATTCATTGCTACGTCAGTGATTTCATGCTTTGTTTGATATATAAGTGATGTTTTTGTTCAGTTCCACTAAATAATAATGTCTTCCTTTTAACAGTATATACATGATGAATTCTACTTGCACATATGCACAGCAATAATTTGAAAATGAAGTGGTTGTATAAACTTTTATATAGTTATAAATCAGTTCTTAGAAATAATAAGATGCTTTGCTGTATAAGGAAGTAAGAATGTTTGGTAACTATTACAAGATAAAATAAGTCATTGATTGTATGGGAAATAGGAATAGGGAGATTAGAAAAATGAATAGCATCTTCAAGATATTTGGATCAAAAGAAAAGGAAAACTCAATTTTACAGCATCACCATAGAGTACTGATATACTTATGTGAGTTTAATTTTGACTTCTGTTATTTTAACAGAAGAAAAGAAAAAATGGAAAAAGACCACTCATTTTATTTAGGGAAAAAATAAGGACACTGTTAGGCAAAATATAATGGGAGAGCTTTATTTAATTGAAGAGATAATACCAATGCTCCATTATTTTAGTATAGGTTTATATAATAATGTGATCAGCATCAATATAAATATGATTTGGATTAATCATTGTGGATAACAAAATAAGGGGTTGCAATAGATTAATAAAGGACTGATATACCACTGAGAAAATGCAATTCTAATGTAGTAATTTCAGAAAAACAGATGAAACAAAACTACAGCGTCAGCATTTCCTAAAAGACAAGCACATGGTGAAGGGGAATTATTAATTTTCTCACCTTCTGTATAATAAATTGTAGACACTTTTACTAAACTCTTTCTGCAATTATTAAGAGGAATTAACAGAAAAATTTCATTTTTTAACATCTATAAAATAATCTTACTTCTTTACAAAGCAAAACATCAACAGAGGTTTTCCCAAATTTAATATCAATTGCAAATTGCTAAATTCTGTTTCTGTTCCCACAAAGTCCTTCATAGTGGTTGTATTACAATGTCTTGTTCCTGAATTTGCCATCCTTTTTCTGATGCAATTTTACCAAGTAAATCAACCTATATTCTATATTCTTTTCATGCTTATATATATATATATATATAATATTTTCTTTTTTAATCTTTTAAAATTTTTCATTTATTGAGTTTCATATATTTAATATAACAGTTCTAAATCAAATTTAGACACGGCCCCTATTCAGTTCCCCTGCAACCTTTAGTAGGCCTCATGTATTCCATCATCCATGTGAAAACCTAACCAAACTTTAATGCCCAGATGTCCTTTAATGCAAATTCATTCACTGGAGTCTGGTTAGGCTTTCCATAGAGCATAAGAAATGCATACTCTCCCTCTCCCTATTATACTCAGTCTAATAGTTCTTGGGTCTGGCTCTCCACCAATTTATAAAACTGAAAGACTCTACTTCCCTAAGTTCATGAACCAGCCCTGGCTCTTACAATCATTTTGCCCCCTCTTCCACAATGAACCCTGAGACATTGGTGGGTGAAGTACAACATAGGAATCGTGTCCAGGGATATACACTCTTATTCTATAAATTTTGGCCAGTTTTAGTGTTCTGTGTGCATAGTACTATGCTGTTTAAGAAAGCTTCGCTGGTGAGAATTGAAGGATGCTTCAGCTTCCTCTCTACCCATTGCACTGCTATGTTCCATGAGCAGTGTAAAGCTTAAATTATAGATATGTCACCTAGGAGTTGACATCTCTCAGTCATGTATTCTCTGTCTTTGACTAGTTGTGGAATTCTGCTATAGCCTCCATCTTTCACAAAGGAAGCTTCTTTGATGAGTGTTGTACTGTATGTTTGTCTGTAAATATAAGGATCCATATTTAGTGTATGCTAAGTAAAATTGCATTTCTCTAGAGATATGACAGAGATAGGGTTCTTTCTAGGATCTATGTCCCATCATACCCCATGTATTTGGCTGAGTCTATAGTACCACCCATGAGTTCAATCCCAATGAGATGGTTTTAAATCCAATTAGAAAGCTGGTGGTTACCCCCAAGAAGAGAATGCTACTACTGCACCAATATAGGTAGTGTGCTGTGGCAGTTGTTAGAGTTATTAGAATTAGAGTTGGGTTGGACCATTGATTGATTGCCCCCTTAGCATTATGCATGTTGTCAGCTAGCATTATGGATGTTGTCAGCTAGCATTGTGGGAGCTAAACTTCAGGTACAAGGGAAGCTTTCTAAGTCCGTTCCTGCTCTGTTGCTCTGAGTTCTGTATTCCAAATACATCCTGCTTTCAGCATGGATGTATCTTCTAGTTCTCGGGGATAAACACGAACTTTGGTAATAGCCTTTGGAGTCTCTTGGTCCACTATCACCAGTCACACAAAGGAAGCTGCCTCTGTCTGGTACTGTGTTCCTTGCCAAACAGCCCCCGATATACTGGTGTGTGCCGGGTGGGGGAGGAGCGGGAAGTTGTATCACCTTTCCCTCTGGGTTTACTAGTCCTACAAGATTCATTCATGTCTGTTATCTTTCCTCCCCTCAGACCTCTCTCCTCCGTTCCGGTTCCTAGCCCCTGTATTATGGCATTATCAACAACCCCCCCCCATTAATACCTGCTTACCCCCATTCTCCCTCTTCCAGTTCCCTCCCTTCCCTCATCCCCTGCCTGTCCTTCCCTCCCCTCCTCCTTGCTGAACACTCCCATTTTCCCATCTCCATTCTGGTAATGCTTGTTCCGTCCTATCACACTTTTCCTTTTCCAGGTTCTTTTTTTTTTCTTTTACCTCCATATATCTTTTCCCCTTTCCTGGCTTCTGATGTTATTTCAGGATCTATATTCATATATGGGAGACTAGTTGCACAGTCTGCAAATGAGGGAAAACATGTGTAGCTTGCATAACACACTAGTTCCATTTATTTACCTGCAAATTTCATTATTTCATCTTTTCATAATGCTGTGAAGAACTCCATTGTGTAAATGAACCACATTTTCATTATCCAATCATCAGTTGAGGAACAGTTAGGTTGTTTCCATGTCTTAGTTATTGTGAAAAGAGCAGCAATAAACATGGATGCACAGGTGTCTCTACAATAGGATGGTTCCTTTGGACATATGCCAAAGAATGGTATAATTGGATCATATGGTAAATTCATTTAGTTTTTTCAGAGTTTTCCACACAGCTTTCCATGGTGGTTGCATGAGTTTACATTCCCAAAAGCAATAAATGAGCGTTCCTCTTTATCCACATACTCGCCAGCATTTTGTATCTTTCATTCTCTTGATCTTAGCCAGTCTGAACTGGGGCAGAATCTTAAAGTGGCTTTTATTTGCATTTTACTAATTGTTAAGGGTGATGAGGGCTTTTTAAGGTGTTTCTTAGCCATTTTTATTTCTTCATTTGTGAACTCTCTCGTGAGGTCTATAGCCCATCTTTTAATTAGGTCATTTTTTACTTCTTTGTTCTTGACATAGTTGTATATTCTAGCTATTAATCCTCTGTCAGTTGTGTAGATGTTAAAGATTTTCTTTCACTCAGTGGGTTTCCCCTTAATTCCTTGTCTATTTCTCTTGCTGTAGTTTAATAGAGAAGCTCTGTAACTTAATAAGATCACATTTATTGATTATTGACCTTAACGTCTGAGAAGCTGATATCCAGTTTAAAAAGTCCTTTCCTATGCTTATATCTTGGCGGGTACTGTCTATGTTTTCCTCTAGCACTCTTAGAGTTTCAGGTTTTATATTGAGGTCTTTGATCCATTTGGAATGGACTTTTGTGCAGGGTGAAAGAGAAGGGTCCATTATCATTCTTCTACAGATGGAGATCCAGTTTTGCCAGCACATTTGTTGAAGATGTTGTCTTTCCTCCATTTTGGATTCTTGGCACCTTTGTCAAATACCAGGTGGCAGAAATTGCAAGTACTCATATTTAGGTCTTATAGCATGGTGCATTATTTAATGGCTATTTTTGTGCCAGCACATTGCTGTTTTTATGATTATAGATCTGTAATATAATCTGAGACCTGCTGTGGGGATCTCCACACCATTGTTTTTTTTTTTTTTTGCCCAATATTTCTTTGGCTACCGGGGGCCTTTTATGATTCCAAATGAATTTGAGGATGAATTTTTTCTAGCTCTCTGAAGAATGCCGTAGGTATTTTGATTGGCACTGCATTGAACCTATAACTTGCTTTTGCTGAGATGGTCATTTTCACAATATTGATTATACCAATACATGTGCTAAGTAGGATCTTCCATCTTCTAGTGACTTCCACTATTTCCTTCTTTAAAGATCTGAAATTTTCATTGTAGGGATGTTTAACTTCATTTTTTAGCTAGGTTTATTGCTAGATATTTTATTTTCTGAGGTTATTGTGAAAGAGAGGATTTCTTTGAATGCATTTTCTCATTGCTTGTTATTGATATATAGAAATACTACTGATTTTTGTACATTGACTTTCTGTCTTGACACTGAATGTCTTAATGTTTTCTAACAATTTTCTGATGGAATTTTGAGTCTCTTATGCATAATCTCATGTCATCTGAGAATGGAGATAATTTGACCTCTTCTTTTCCAATTAACATTCCTTAGGCTTCCTTCTGTTGTCTTATTGCTCTTGCAAGAGTTTTAAGCACCATATTGGAAAGGAGTGGAGATGGTGCACAGCCCTGTATTGTTCTTGATTTTGATAGGAACGCTTCCATTTTTTTCTCCTTTTAGAATAATGTTGGATATAAGTTTCTCATATATAGCTTTAATTATGTTTAGGTATGTTCCCTCCAGACCAGTTCCCTCTAGGACTTTTAAACAGTTGGATTTTGACAAATGCCTTTTCTGCATCTATCAAGATGACTATGTGGTTTTCGTCTTTAAGACCATTTATATGTTTTGCTACATTTATTACTTTATGTATATTGAACCATCCCTGCATTCCTGCAAAAAAGCCAACTTGATCATGGTAGTTGATCTTTTTGATGTGTGTCTGTCTGTAGTTTGTATTTTGTTGAGTATCTTTTAATCTATATTTATTAAGAATGTAGGCCTATAGTTTTCTTTCTTGTATCTTTATTTGGTTTGATAGTAGAGTAATACTGGCTTCATAGAAGATTTTGGGGCGTTCTATATCTGTTTCTATCTTTTTGCGTAATTTAAACCATAGTGGCTGTAGATTTTCTTTGAATGTCTGGTAGAATTCTGCTGTGATTCCATCTGGGTTCTTTTTAGTCAGGAGCTTTTACATTACCATTTCAATTTCCTTATTTTTTATGGGTCTGTTTAAGCTGTTGATCTCTTCTTGGTTTAATAATGGTGGTGTCCATGATTTTAGAAATGCGTCCATTTCTTTTAGAATTTTGAATTTAATGGGATATAGATTTTTAATTATTTCCTTACAATGTTCTGGATGTGTGTGTGTGTGTGTGTGTGTGTGTGTGTGTGTGTGTGTTGTAATGTTTCCTTTTTGTCTCTGATTTTGTTCATTTGGATTTGCTTTTTCTTTCTTTTGTTTAGCTGGGTTAGGTGTTTAACTATATTGTTTAACCTATCAAAAAACCAGCTTTTATATTGATTGATTTTTTGGTACTTCTGAGAAATATATTCTTGTAAAGTCTAAAATATATTTACTCCCATTTCTGTGTGAAACTTCATTCTTATTCCCCAACTCATTTCTATCTCCTTCCTTCCTCTCTCTCTCTCTCTAATTATTTTTATATCTGACTAAGTCTATTTATTGATTCCCATATGTACATGGATGTTGGGCTATCCACTGCAGTATGGGAATCAAACCAGTGGCCACATTCTCAGTAAAGGATCTTTCTTCTCCCTGCAGCTATGTTGGGGGCTGGCGGCTCCAACATGTGCACCTAAGTGGCTGGCCTGTAGCCAGGAGGTGGTAAGGCAGGAAGAGGAAGTATAGAACAATAGGCCCAGAGAAAGTTCCAGGTGCATGATCAGCACATGAGCAGCATGTGATCCCTAGGGTGTGATACCTGACCTTTAATGTGATTGGTTGAAGGATGACCTTTTGGCTGATTGGTTGGCCCATAGCTTGTTTACTACTGTGTGGGTATATAAGGCAGAAAAATAAAGAGGAGGAGAGTTGCAGCCTGAAGTAACATCATCATGTGTGTGTCTTATTTGACCTGCTGGTCGGGACATAGCTATCCACTACCAATAGCTTCTCAGTATCAAGCTGAGCATGAAGACCTGTTCTATGATGGAATTTGGCTGACTTGATCTTATGTAGATATTGTGCATAGCTGCTGAGTTCTGATGTGTGTAATAACCACAGCATGTACAGAAGACAGTATTTTATGACATTGTTCACCAGCTTCCAGCTTTCACATTCTTCACAGATCCTAGTCCATGATGCTTCTTGAGCCTCAACAGTGAAGTGGTAATATAGACATCCCATTGCTGATGTGTTTAAATAATAAAATTAACCAAAGAGTTCATTAATAAATTAATAATTAAATGAACAGCATGTAATTAAAGTTAATTTAAAGTTAGAGAGCAAAGGAGAACATTTGAAGATAATCTTGATTTTCAACCACATTAAATTAAGAGTTACATAGACGATTACTGAACCACAATTCTGCTTCTGTATAAGGGAGTCTACAGGTATGGTATAAACATGCCAAGTGCAGCTTCACTTGTTGCCTATTGATTGACACCTCAAGACAGTTGACACATTGTAGAGAACAAGAGGCAGAAAAGCACTTATCTCTGAATAGCACACCTCTTCCAAACCTTTGCCTCCCAATGCTCAATTATCATTGTGGAAGAGGAGGAAGAAAGATTCTAAAACCAAGTGGGTAGAAGATCACAAAGAAATAGAGTCTTATTACATGTTATTTAAAATTATGGTACAAATAAGTAAAACAATGCTTGGAATTTGGGTTTTGGATTAGACATGAGGTATTTAAAATGTTATAACATGTGACATGCTGATGTAAGGGAATTGCTCATTTGCCATTTGGAACTATATCTTGCAACTCAAGAAATAAGTCATTATGATGGGCCCGGTGACATGAATGTAATCCCAGCTACTCCAAGGTAGATGTTGGAGGATCACCACTCCAAGGGGTGCCTTTGCTACCAAGTGAGCTCAAGGCCATCATGGAAAATTTCATAATATTTTGTTTAACAAGCGAAAGAAAAAAAAAAGCTGGGGCTATAGGTCAGTGGAAAGATGCTTAATTAACAGGTTCAAGAACCTAGGTTCATGTCTCAACAGTATAAAATAAACAAATAAACACATAGCAAACTTTGGGCTTTTGCTAAAAGATGCTTAGCTTCACATTCAGGTTACTTAAGTTCTAAAAAACACTAAAATAAAAAAAATGAAAGAAAATGACAAAATACTTGCAATGAAATGAAGAGGCAATTTAGTCTATGAAAGAAGGCCTAGAGAAAACATAATAAAAGTCAAAGCAATATCTTACAACAAAACAAACAGAGAAGAGGGAGTTTTCACTTTTAAGTAGCACCGAAAGAGTGAGGACAATATCTGAAGAATTGTTTTCTATATAGTATTGTTCAAATTTAGAGAATTTGAGAATTGTGGATAATCATGGTACATAAAAATTACTTGTATTAGTTATAAGTATACATAAAAATTAGCTAATTTCACACAGAAAACTTTATTTCAGCCTGGACAAGCAGTTTTAACAGAATATTTTCAGTGGGATCAGAATTTTCAACACTAAAATCAAGGACAAGACATTGTAAATATTTGATGGTAAAGTTAACGAGGTCACTTATTGAAAAACAAGTAACTGTCACATCTATCTCTACTGCCACATAAACCCTTGCCACAACATGTGGACTTCTTTCTTTTTTTAATATATATGTATTTTTATTGATTTTTTGTGCGTTTCATACATCTTCACCATATTTAGACCCATCCCCTATAGGCTGCCTATAATATTTCATGCATTCTGTTAATGCTTATCCAGTCGTTTGTGCATTGAGATGTCCCTTAGTGTGATTTCATCTATTAGAGCCTGGCCAGTCTATTTGGTATCACTCCCTTAAAAAATATCTACTCTCCCTGACCCAGAAGAGATCAGCTGACAACAATGCTGTAACTAAGGGCAGGGCCTCCTGCACATATTTCTAGTTCTATGATGGATTTTGTGTGATAAGTCTGCTTCGGGGGTCTTGTGCATGCGACAGCATTACTGTAAGTTCATGTGAGCAAGTTCCTAGAAGCTTAGAAGACTGAATCCTTATGATCATGCGTAAGGATTTCAATCTTTCAATCTTTCACCCCCTCTTCTGAGTCCTGGGTGGATGCGGTTTGATATAGGAGTCCTATCCAGGGACATACACATTACAGTCTATTCTTCTCCACATTTTGGCCAGTTGTGACTTTCTGTGTTCATCACCTCCTGTTGTATGAGGAAGCTTCACTGGTGAAAGTTGAGAGATGCATTAGTATTTGCTCTACCCCTTGTTCCACTTATCCTGTGAACTTTAGGTATACTGCTCCCATTGTAAATAATTCACTTAGGGCCGGGCATCTCAGAGATACATAGCCTCTTTTTGTAACCAGTTGTGGAACTCTGTAATAATCTACATTTGTTACAAAAAGAGGATTCTTTGATGAGCAGTGACTGGCATACTTGTCTCTAATTTTTATGAGAAAAAATTTTCATTGATTCTTATTATTTTATGTGTATGAGTGTTTTGTGTGCATGTATGTTAAGTGTCCCACTTACATACAATGTCTGTGGATATCAGTAGAGGGCACCAGATCTCCTGGCTAATAGGGACAGTTGTTATTTTCCATTTGGTTGCTGGTAACTGAACCAGGATCCTCTGCAAGAGCAGTCAATAGTTGTAGACCATGGGCCATCTACCTAGTTCCCATTTCTTTATCCTATTAATTTTTAATTGATTCTTCAAGAATTTCACACAATATATTTTGATCATATTCAGAGCCTCTCCCTCCCTCTTCTCCGCCCTACACACAATTGCAGCACACACCTTGTGTCCTCTGTTGTTATTTGTCTTTTAAAAAGACTTATCAGTCTGATCTGTGTTTCCCAAATGCTCCTTTATAAGAGTCTATTCCTTGAAGTCAGGTCAGTTATGAGGTTCAATACCTATAAGTAACTGATTCTCCCTCTCCCAGAAAGTGTCAGTTGCCAACAGATCTTCAAAAGGGCTGGAACTTCCTGTACCCATTCCCTATTCAGGATGAGTGTTTGGATGACTTACTCCCACAGGTCTTATGAGTGTTTTCGCTAGCATTGTGGTTTCATATGAGAAGTTGCCCTGTGGTGTCCAGACAATGCAGTATCCTCCGATTCATCTATGACTTCTGGTTCCTACAAATTTTCTGCTCTTTCTTTTGCCATGATTACAGAACCTTGGGTGTAGACAGTGTGATACATATGTCAAATTTAGTACTGAGCACTCCACAGTCACTTACTCTGTTGACTGCTGAGGTCCTCTCAATTAATAGCCATATGCTGCAGGAAGAAGATTCTCTGGTAAGAGTAAAGAGATGCACTACCCTTGCAAGGACAAGTCACTAGGGTTCCATTTTATGGAATGTCTATTTACCAGAATAATAGATTGTCCCCTATAGCCTGTGACCTTTCTAGTCCTAAGTACATGACCTGGATAACAGTGCCAGTTATGGGCTTTATTTTGTGAAGGGAGCCTTCCATCCCAGTGAGGTGGTTGATTACACTGCCAATCAACATTTGTGCCACTATGGGCCATATCTTGCTAGACTAGTCATTATTGCAGCTCTCAGATTTCACAGCTGTGTAATGCTCATGGTGATTTTTCTCATCCAGTAGCATGCACAGCACCTTCTAATGTTGATTTTTTCATACATTCCTCCAGTTTTCTTTATAAATTAATCATATTGTTTTTTATGTTCAGTGTGATATATATACACACACATATGAAATGTGATATATATATATACATATATATATATATATATATATGAAGCTGGTTGGAAGGAGAGTTTGCTAGTGAAAGGAGGTCACTAGGGGACAGGACGCTGAACTGTCTGTTCTCTGCTGCTCAGGAGAGTTTTTGTATTGTTATCACTGTATTCTTCATGAAAATCTTTTCTGGAATTCAACATTATCCTATATTTTTGTTATATTTTGTAATTAATTATACTGTATGAAAGCCAATTAATTTATTCACATTTTGTATCATTTACTGGACTTTACTATAACTCTACAGATCTTGTAAAATATCTTATTTAGAAAGATTTTCTTATTCATTCCCAAGACCTGTCATCATACAATATATTGAAATAAGTTGCTAAATATGGTTATACGAGTGGAACATAGATGTTTAAAGACTGTGGTAGCCTCAAAGTTCTTATTATAATGAGAGACCGTTGCTTTTTAAATGTGTATAAAGAGTAAGCTTGGTGAAAATAGTCTCTTTATTGACCAGACAATGCTCACTAGGGTTATTTGAAGTATCTAAGTAAAGTTATGTGAAACATATTTTAAGCTAAGAAGTTTTTGTTTAATATCTCAGAAAGTGAGACCTGTGTTCACTTCAGTAATCTACATGAACAGCAATCATTTACATTTATATATTTATATACAAACTTTTATAATTATTAAATATAAGTTTGATACATAATTATTCATATATTATTTATATTCAGATGTAGATTACTTTCCCCATAATGACACCCATTATCAAAATGATCTTACAACTGAGAGGCAGTCAAGGGCTATGGCAATAGTCTGTGTAATTTTCAGAGTCTCTTGTACCATCCTGTCTGACAACTCAAGGAAGGTTCTCCTGTCTTGTACTGTTTCTTGCTGTGTTGCCTCCTACTATGAAAATAAATTAATGTTGAGTTATTTTATGTACACAGCCCAGTACCACCTACCCAGGAAGTGACACTTCCTATGGTGTGTTGACCCTCCTAGATCAGTTATTACAACCATACCAATGACTCATAGACAAGTACAGAGATCTCCCTGAGGAAGACAGGACCTACAGCAGTGGTTTGGGCATGCACAGGACCCATGCGAACTTCAGCAGACAAAATCCGGAATGGAACTGTAAAGATGGGTCAAAGACCCCAATCTTTGTTGAAGAGACATGGCTGCTGTTTACTTTTGGGTGAGGAAGACCTTCTCCTCTGAAAGCAAGGGAATCTCAGTATCTGAATAGGCTGGTTAGACCTCAGTGGATGAACATGCACTGAGGAATATCTGGGGACACAAATGACAGCGAGTATGAATTCCAGGAAGTGGGGGCATCTGTAGTAGAGTGCCAGTGAGAAAGGGGGTATAAGAGTGATTAAGATTGATTGAGATGTTCTGCATGAAATCACAAATAATTCAATTAAAATATTTTATTAAATAAAGAAAGTTAACTCAGCATGGGCCAAGAGGCAAGTCAGCACGTTAGCAGTCTTGCATGGGTCTTGTAAATTCCTGCCTTGATTTCCTACCCTGTGTCCCTGTCCTGATTTTTCGCAATGATGGGTTATGAGCAGGAAGTGTAAATTCCTTCTTCTACTAGTTGCTTTCTGTGGAATATTTTATTACAGTAACAGAAATCAAACTAAAACACAAATTGGTATCAAGTAAGTGGAGTGTTTCTGGGAAGGATTTATCCAGGTGGCATTTATGCCTTTGAAATGTATCATTGGAAAATTTTGAAGGAGTTGGGAACTTTGGGCTGGGCAAGCTACTGAGTATTAGGACCTTAACAAGATATTGTTGTGGGAGCTTAACAAATAATGCTGAGAGTAATGTGGGAAATGCAGGCCGGGTTCATGATACTTCATAGGGGTAAACATTTTATTTTTTTAATTTTATGTATATGAGTGCTTTGCCATCAAGTAAGTGTATCATTTGTGTTCGGTGTCCAAGGCGGGGAGGGGAGGGCAACAAGAGGGTCTTGGTTAACCTCAAATAGGATTTAAATGTGGTTTTTATAACTGGGAGACTAAGACTAACTGGAGCTTGCTGGAAGAGAACCAAGTACTTTTAACAGCTGATCTATTTCTCTAGACCCCAGGACTTGATGTTTAAAAGTGTGAAAACTTTAAAGATTTGAGCAATCTAAAAGTTTGACAGTATTTTATATTGTTAACCCAAGAGCTTGTAAGCAAGAAATTGAAAGTTTGTTTTTTAAAGAAATGTATTCGTCATGTTGCATACAGGGGGAATGGCCTAGTTAGATGTAATTATCACCTTGACACAGCCTAAATTCATCTGAGATGAAAGCTTTGATTGAGGAAGTGCCTAGATCACGTTCACCTGCAGCATGTTTGTAGAAAATTGTTTTGATTATTAATTCAGGAGGGCCCATTCCACCGTGCAAGGTACCAACCCAATGCAGGTGGTCCTAGACTATATAGGACTCTGAGTTGGCTGACTAGATCTCTGAAGATGAATCTGCACTGAGGTCATTTGGGAACACTAACTAAGTTGACATGATAGACCTTAACCCAGAAGAAAGAATGTACCGATTCTAGTGCCATTGGGAAAATGGGTATAAAAATGATAAAGATGGTTGAGATGTTCTTATGATACACACAATGATTCAATTTAAAAAATATTTTAAAAATATCCTAGGTAAACCAGAACCAGAGAGTGAGCCAGCAAGCAGCATCCTCCACCGTCTCCACCTCCAGGATCCTGCCTTGGGTTCCTGTTCTGACTTCTCTCAGTGATGGATTGTAACCCGGGAGTGTAAGCCAAATAAATTATTTACTAAATTATTTGTTGTTATGGTGTTTGTCACTGTACCAGGAACAAAACCAGAAAGGACTCTGTTAATATCAATATTTGTACAATTTATAATTCATTATTTTTGTTACTATAAATGTCTTTCCCATTAAGATAGTACACTAGAAATTGGCCTCTAGTTAATGCTTGCCTCTCTAACTTATGTCTTTATTTCATGAGGGAGTCTGTAAATCAATTTGATATACCAAAATGAATAATGAGAAGACATTTACTCTCTGATTCAGAGTCTTATTTTATTTGAAGGATTTCCTCTGTCCTTGTCAGTCCTAACGTCAACTTGACACAGTCTAGCATCACCTAAGAAAGGAGTCTCAATTGAGGGCCTACCCAAATCAGATTGTCTTACTACTACTTGAATCTTAATTGATATGGGAGTCTCCATCCCACTATGGGTCTCACCATTCCATGCACAGATGGTCCTGTACTGTCCAAAATCTTGCTATGAATGAGCCTGTTAGAGAGCCACAGTTTCTGTGTTCAGGTTCCTGCTTGATTCCCTGCTCTACTTTGCCTCACCAAGGAAGTTATCTGGAAGTGTACATCAAAACAATTCTTTTCTCTCCTAAGTTGTTTTGCTCAAAATGTTTCATCACAACAATATAAAGGAAACCAGAACAATCCCAAAGCAGATTATCATCAATTTTTTGTGGTATTCTTAGTTGTCCTAATATGAATAAGGTCTACATAGAGATTTCTATAATTCACTTCATTAATTAATAAATTGCTTCATGACCATACTCATTCAGTTGCCCAGATTGCCACATAGCTTCCACTCCCAAAACTAGTCAGAGAGTCACCTAGCATTGATTTGAGATGGTTGACTTATAGCACCAATTTTGTAGTTGGTGACTTAGAAAACAAAAATATATTCACAGTTTACTAAATTATTGGGTACCCAACTACTTTGCATAGTTGAGATGAATTTCTTCATTCTATGGTTTGAAATTTGACAAATCATATCATTTAACACCTTCACATGTTCAGTGAAATAACAAGGACTTTTGTGAGGTTACTGAAAGAAATGAAATGTAATTTCACCCTCTTTTGCAAATATTAGGGCATGATGCCTCTGCTGTAAGTTAGTAATCATAGGCCAGTAACTCTCTCTTGTCAGGCCTTGCTTCTCGGAGGATTAACATTTAAGGTACCTCAGGGTGAAAAATAATTACCACACAAATGGGAAGAAAAATATCTATAAATCTCCATTTTCTTGGTAGCAATGTTTAGCAATTCAGCTCATAGGTTCATTTCAATGTTAAAAGCCAGGAAATGAATATTTCTATTCAATAGGAACTGCTCACATACATAACATGAAAAACATAATTTTGGGATTTTTAACACCACAGACTCTTATACTTGAGTGCTAGTATAAGCCTGATGACCTTAATACTAAAAGAAACTGCTAAACTGAAAACCTTAATTTCCTCAATTGTTAAATGACAAAACAACCCTCATATCACATGATTTGTGGAGGGTTTACTGGAATTAGCATGTCTATTGACATCTCATGTTAGATGTATAAAACTCCATACCACATACACACTGTGACAAAGCTATCATAATCTTGAAAACTCTTAAATATTAATATGAAGAATCTTTCATATTAATTATATATGCAGTATCCAAATCTTTCTAACTGACATTGTCTCATATTTTACTAGAAAAGTTTAGAATTAATAGATTTTTAAATACAACGTAAATCATGCATGCACTTCTCATGTTTTAGCAATATTCTGCACCCATTTGAAGCAAGAGCAAACTGGCATTGCTAATCCCATACTAGATACTCAATAAACATACTCATTGAATCAGAAAATATGTTCATTATACTGTACTTCATGGTTAAGCCTAATAAAATTTTGAATTAAGTAAGAATCTATGCCTGGATAATAACTGTTTGCACGTTAAAATTTTGGATAAAACTGAGTCTCTGATGTAAAATAAAAGGCTTATAGGATTCAAACTTTTTTCTTAGATTCCCTACATGATTGAGACAAGATTATTTTACAAAGCTCTCTTCAACTTAACTAAACTTTCAGACATAATGATTTTTATGACTCTGAGGTCCTAGTCCTCTCTTTCTTAAAGCATTTCATTAGAAAGACATTAATTAAAAATTCTCTGTTCATATGAGATGTAAATCTTTGTAAAGCTGTCTTGTTGATTCGTTAAGACACAGTTTGTTTCTCTAGGATAAGAAAGGAAGCAACTGTCCCTCCCTTCAGAGAAATGTTAGAGCCAACTGTTATTCATATGATTGTGGTTGAAATGTGTCCCATAAGTTCATACTTTAGAAAGGAAATTCCCAATGTAATAAATATTAAGAGACTTTGCCAGATGCTTAATACTGGGGACTTTGGCCTCATAAATGGATTAAAAGTGTTATCATGTCAGTGGATTCATTGTCATGAGAGGGACATGGTGACTGTGAATTGAACACCCTCTCTCAATTTCTATTGTCCTTGTTATGACTACATGTTGGTTTCCAAATAGCAATGTTTAATCACAAAGAGGAAAAATATTCTGAAAATGAAATAATCTTAAAATATCTTATATACATGCCATTTGCCACACACGTCTTCCCACCACCTTACCCCAGGAATTAAGAATACTGTCAATATTTAACCCAGTGGAATTAAACTCAGATTTAGTTATACTCTATATTTCTTACAGAAATCACCATGAGCAAAGTCTTATCTACTTAACTTTGTACAGTGCAGGTTTCACTTTGCCAATGCATGCATTTTCTATATGACGAAATTAGTAAAAAACAAAAGTAACACATTTCAAAATTAAGTACTTGCAATTACTCATTTTTCTATTTAAAAAATATAAAACAGCATTTCAAAATCATTTGTGATTTTTAGTGTAATATATACCTATGTACCTTCCCCTCCCTTAATAACCTATTGGAAGCATTACAAACATTGCCAAATTGCAACACTGTGTGTGAATACAAAATTTACAGGTTTTATTTGAGATCAATTAATTTGTTTAATTACTTCTTTTTGTCATGGTGACATAAACTAAAATAAAGATAATCCATTATAATGTGAGATGTATTAACATTTTCTTAGAAAACATACATTATAATGGATCACATCTCCAAAAGATACAATTTATATTTTTATTTTGAATTTGCTAATTAGGTATTAATGCTTTGGCATATTAATTTTAATTTTAAAATATTTTAAAGTTGTAAATGGCTATTTGTCATAAGAAACAAAGCCTTTTTTATATAAACTGTTGCATACATTAATTAAAACATCGAAGTTTAAGCACAATGATTCACATACATACATTAGCATGCGTGTACAAACATACACATTATAATTAACACATAATATGAAAAATATTATGTACTGTAAAAAACACCCCAATATATATTTTAATTTTTATGTTGATTTAATTTATTCAACAAAGAATGAAATGAAAACCTTAAAATGAAACCTGATAATGTGATATGAAACTAAAAATTGGCAAGTGATCAGAGGTACACTTATCTATGGATATAAGGATACATATTTATAATAGATTAAGAAATTACATTTGTCTAGAAATGTGGCAAACTTAGGGTTTTCTTTAGCATCTGTGAAAACCTCTGCATTCATATGTATTTGGCTGTGTTTACATAGCCACACAAGGCCCCCCACCATTGAGCAGATTTTAAGTCTAATTAGATAGTTCTTGATTACTCCCCAAATAAAAGTGCCACTTTTGTACCAATAGAGATAGTTGTCATGTTGGTCATTGTTGTGCTTATTAGGCTTTACAGCTGGGTAGGAACACTGATTGCTTTTTACTCCCTTAGCAAATTGTATAGTATCCTCTTTCAGCAATACGGTCTTAGCTTCAATTTGTGGGAGGCCGTTGATGTGGCAGAAGCCTGTGTTATTTGTCGGGGCGGGGGTTTCTAGGACTACAGTGGTCAAAAACTGGGATGGAGGTTTTGGGCTAGAATTTAACTTGGGATTTTTTTCAAAAGATACTCATAATTCCACATACTGACCAGTCAGATACTTCTTCAGTTCTATGATTGCTGGCTACTTATTTATTTAATCTTCAAACTGTGTTACAAATATTGTATTTAAATCATGAAATCTATGGCTGGAGAGATGGGTCACTGTTTAAGAACACTGTCTGCTCCTGCAGAGCTTCTGGTTTCAGTTCCCAGCAGTCACATGGTGGCTAACATACTCTCTTAACACTAGCTCTCAGAATCCTGTGCCCTCTTCTGGCCTTTGAAGGCATTACATGTTCTTAGCGGACCTAGCTTCATATATACAAGGAAGGAAGAAGGGAGGAAGGGAGGGAGGGAGGAAGGAAGGAAGGAAGGGAGGAAGGGAGGGAGGAAGGAAATTTTAATCATGAAACCTAAAGTATTTAAAATTGAATTTCAGAAATCAGTGGATTTAATTTAAAGTGTCAAATACAATACAAAATTTTACATTGTCTCATTCTAAGTGTTACTGTCTCATATTTGGCCAAGTTGAATCCCTAAGATGTTATCTGCCTGGGTAGATTGCAACTTTCAACATGACTTCTTAAGCCAACCAAAAGTTAAAAAAAAAAAAAGTCTGCATTTCTTGACCCAACCAACCTGCACCCATTTCGAAGTAACAAAGCAAAAGAGTAACAAATCTTTTGTGAACCAGAAAATTAATCACATGAGTATGCTTGAAGCTACTTTTCCTCTTACCCCAAGTACTGTCAGAATAGGTCTTTTTATTAAGCAGTGCTCTTTTTCGTGCCAGATTGCATTACATGAACTTATCTTGCGTCACTTGAAGCAATCTTCTGTTTCTGTCCTGCCTGCTTCTCTCCTGTATCTGACCTTGGCTTTCTCATTTGAGGGATCTTTTTTAACGACAGTGAATTTAGAAACTACGTATTCTAACTCATCATACCCATCTCCATCCAGATTCAGGTCTATTCACTGATTGCTACTACCGCTGGCTTTGCTGTGTCTGGCAACACTTTCTTGACATACACCTTGCTTCCTGTTAGAGCTCACTACAATGCCGTTGTTTATTTTTAGCTGACACCTTGTGTTCTCTATGTAGAGATTACCTATGGACTGTTTTCCTCACCTTGCCCTCTTGTACCTGATACCATCAGTTAAGAGAAAGACAAACTGAGCAGAAATTGAAGAGTCTTCATGAAGTTCTCTGAACTCATCTATCCTAATCTGATGGAAACTGAATGTATTGACCTTCAAGCGTAAGATACATGTCTTTGGCTTAAAAAAAAAAAAAAAAACTAGATCTGCCCTTAGCTTGTAAATCTTCACTAGTCTACAATTATTTTTGTCAGAATAAAAGTTGTACTTTACAGACTGAAATTTCTGACTACTTTAAAGGATATTCATGTGATAATATTCCATTTTATTTTCCAATAAAAATTGCACTTTCACTTTCTTTCAGATTGTATTTTTAAAAATACTATGTCCATAGAATATAATGGCATGCTTACCTACCTTAATACATAAGATTATTTGCCAATTTTATGATTTTTGATTTTTGAGAGTGTTTTAGCCAAGATGTGACTAAATGTTCCTAAAAGGTAATTTTGACAAGCACATTTTAGATGAAAATAAAATTCTGGTCTTCTTCTTTGATGGTTTTTCATTTTTATTTTCATATCTTTTTAAAAATTGCCCATGAGAACTTTGCGACTTGTTTGAATGTAAAATCAATTAAGTACATTTGGCTAAATGCTGAATGTGTGTGTTTAAAATGAATTCTTGACTTTAAATGGAGTGATATATTTTAATGGAGTAAGTCATGATTTTATATGCAACTCATGAATTGATAAACTTTACATATTTCTGAATTTTAAAAGTGTTTGGAATATTATTTTGAGGCTTTGAAAAACAAGAAATTTCATTCTTTCAATTCATTAGATCAAAGTTATTAACTATTAAATGTTAATGTCATAAGCTGTTGTATGTTACTCTCTAGAAATACTTAACTTGAAACATTTCACAGTTCTTTATCAAGGAGAATAATTGAAATGTGGAGAGTTTTAGAAAATCCCATAAACAATGCCACTCATAAAGTGAATAATGAAACAATTCTTAAATGCATGCTATTTCAAACTTAAAATATACTATCTTAATCTTAGAAAATTAGAAACCATGGGAAATCAAGTTGTTTCTCTTCAGTTAGTTGTGTTGAATCCAAGGAGAATCAATACAGTTATATTGAAGCAGTTGTCATATTCTGCTTTTCTCTTTGCCATTCATCCATTCATACTCAAGTGGGTGTGAATACATTTGCAAAGTTAATTTTACGGAGCGGGCATGTTAATTGTCATATCTCTAGACATTTTTTCCAGTCAGTGATTAGTAAGCCAACACTCATATTAAGTATCTCTCTTTTTCTTTTGTAATAGTTACAGTGTGCAAGCAGAATGTGACTTCTTGAACACATGACTTGACTAGAATTAGGAGGGAATCCAGTTTAGGGACTGGCAAATTTTTCTTACTATTACATCTAGGATAGGAAAATTGATTCTTAAGAGGATGGAGTGCTTGTCATTTTAAGCAATTTCTGATAAAAATGTTCACCATCCTTTGTATTCTAATAATGATATTAACCTTGAATATGTTTTATAAATTGCACCTGATATTATAAATATTTGATATTCATAAAAATTATTTCAGTTCTCAGATAAGGAATCTGAGGCATAGATAGTTTTACTGAGAAATGCCCTCTATTGCCACAAATATCTAACACTTTGTCTCCAATTTCTGGTGCTGGTTGGGAGCGCAAGGGACCTTTTTGGACGCAGAGGATTGCTGGAAGAAATTTGCTACTTTGAGCAGGTTTGAGAGTACATAGCCTTGACATAATTCCAGTTCACTATGTCTATTTTATGTTTCTAGGTGGAGATATGATCTATCAACTTCCTGCTGCAGAGGCTCTGTGTGCGGCTTTCTGCCACAGCTGCTCCTTCATGATACTCTATCCCTTTGAAACTATAAGGCAGCATAAACTGTTTCTTTGAGAAATTGGTTCGGTTATGGTACTTTATCACAGCAACAAACATAGCTGGTACAGAACTTAGAAAGTTGCTGTTGCTGTGAAGAATCTCACCATATTTTTTAGATGAATGCAGTAATTCTGGAATGTAGGACTAGAAAAGTGTTTGAATGCTATAAGGAAGGCTTAGAGGAACAATATCAGCAACTGGGCTGTAGACCATTCCTGTGATATTTTAACCAAGAATCTGACTGCCTTACTCTCATATCCTAAGAATGTGCTTTAGTCCAAATTTAAAATAAGGGACTAATCTATTTGAAGGAGAAAATTTTAGAGTGAATAACATTAAGTAGATGTAGTGATTATTCCTGATATAACTCTATTGCAATCTACAATGAAAACAGAGTAAATGATTTAGACAAAATACAAAATGTGCAGTTTGGAGAGAAAAAGAACACTAAGAAGCTTAATGTTTTAGCCAAAGAGAAGGAGAGGGTATAGTTTTTAAAGAGATCAGAGCTATTGAGGAGAGGTCTACTGTTGTTCAAAGGAAAAGGTGCTCTCAGGACAAGACTCCATCCTGCTAAGATTCCAACATGTGAAAGAAAAAGCTAAGGAGTTGCTTCTTCCTAGAAAGTAACTGCTTCAACATACAAAAGTAGTTAAGGTAGTTAAAGAAAGAGAGGATCCATCCAAAGTCACCATCTTAGCTTTTCAGTGTCCTCCAAATGATACTAGATTTGGAAGCACAAAAGATGCAAATGGGAAAGGGTCATGGGCTCTTCCTCCTTGGCTCCAGAGAGCTGGTGAAGGGAGGTAATGGGTGGCTGTTTTCTACTCAAAACCGTGCAACAAGGCTGAAAGAGACTGTTGTGACGCTATTATTGTCAATCATGGGTTTCAGCAAGGTGTTGGAGATGCCAGAAATCCATGAGACATTTGTCAAGAACACCTGTACAGAAATCCATGAGACATTTGTCAAGAATACCTGTACACATCGATGATAGATAGATAGATAGATAGATAGATAGATAGATAGATAGATAGATAGAGTGTGTATCTGTGTGTGTGTCTGTGTGTGTGTGTGTGTATCTGTGTGTCTGTGTGTATTTCAGGCTGCAAAAATGGTGAGGCAGAGTCATCTAAACCTTTGAAACTGAAGCTTCAAGATAAAGAACATGAAACTAGCAGAGTAAATGTTTGCCCTAGTGAGTTTTGGTCTTAATTTGGTCCAGTATTTGCTCACTATTTTTCCATTCCTCCTTTTTGAAATGGGAATGTAAATTCTGTGCCATAATATGTTGGAAGTATTTAATTATGTGATTATATACAAAATCACATTGAAGAGATTACTTTGAGCAGCAGAAAAGCATTTGGACTTTGGAATTTTAAACAGCATTGAGAATATGAGAGATAATGAAATCTTTCAAAGTTTGACTTAATGCATTTTGCATTATGAGATAACTATGAGCCTCTGGGCCAAGGACTGGATGTGGTGGTTTTGATTAGAAAAGTTTTCTATGGGCTTGAGTATTTGAACACTTGATTCCCAACTGCTGGCTCTGTTTGGGTAGTTCAGGGAATAAGTTGGAAGTGTAGCCTTGCTAGAGGAAGTTTGTCAATTTGAGTGTTTGTAGCCCCACCCATTCCAGTATACTCTTTCTGGTTCATGTTTGTGGTTTGTGCTTCATGTTGGAGATTGATATCTCAGCTTCCTGCTTGAGCTACCATACCTGCAGCTTGCTAGCATGCTTCACTGGCCTTATCACTCTGAAATGACCACTTATCACTCTGAAACTGTAGGTCAAAATAAATCCTATTTTCATAACTTGCTTTTGTTCATGGTATTTTATAACCACAACAAAAAAAAGTAACGGAAGCACTGAGTAATGAGGACTACATCTATTTATGACATATAAGAGGCCATATTAATAATACTGTATCTAGCACCACAAAAGAGCAGAGTATATAATGTTCTTCATATAATGAAAGGTCAGTATAAGGTTACAAAATAATATTCTTATATTTTATTATCTATATTTCTGTACTTAATTCTATTTTTAAAAACTCTCTATCTATCTAACTAAAATGTAATCTAAGTTAGTATAAAATAAAAATGAAAAGTAGATATAAGTGAGAGCAACATAGAATATCGAATTCTGCACCCTTATTTCCAAACCATAGATACTTTTCTGGGAATCCTATCTCCTCTGACTGTAGCACCATCTGCTTAATAACCAAATCAAAAATATGGAAGTTTTACTTTGTACCCAAGATTGTTCATTTTCTTTAAAAAAAAAAAAAACCAGATGGTTATGTTGAATTTCTCTCCTGTCTTTAACTGTATATCTTTAGACTTACCGTCTTGATACATATTAACTTTAGGTCACTACTAAGTTACTCAGAATGTTGAATAGCTATCATACTGACTTCCCTATTCACTTACTTAATTCAGTAAAATTTTGATTTCATTTTAATAGAAAAGCTAATGATCTAAATATCAAATACCATATATTTTTTTCCATTTCAGAGCCTTTCTTCATAGAAACCAGGTCCATCCATTTTCTGAGATCTGTTTTGAGCACTAAATGGTACGTTACTTGATGGTCCTCATAATAAAGTGAGTTTCTTCATCACCAGAAATATTATTTCCTACTACCAAGTCATTATTTATTTACCAAGTCATAATTTATTTTCTGGCAATAATCTTTTCTAATTGGCTTAAATTTGATATCCATCTTTTGCCAAAGATACGATATTTTCAACCTAAAACTAGTAATATTATATTTTCTTAGATTTTTAAAAATTAAATATTTGTGTGTTTCATACAGAACATCTCAATCAATATTAAACTATCTTTATACCCTCTTCCCCATCATCACTGCCCCCCATAGTCTCCCAACTGGAATCCATAATTCTTTCATCAATGCTAAGTCTTAATGTGTCAAATTAGTGTGCCAAGATGTTCCTCAGTGCAAGTTCATCCACTATGATCTACTCAGTCTGTCCAGATTCTCTCACTTTAAGATTAGTTGTTCCTCACCCAACACTAAGTAATCAGCTTCTAGTCTGTCTTCAGGAAAGACTTGAGTCTTCTCCCTATTTCCGTAGTTCCATACTAGATCTTTGCTTTAGTTTGCACATACCTTGAGCATGCCAAAACTATCACTGTAGGTTCATGTGAGCAGGGTCCCAGGAACTTGTGGGATTCCATTTCCATATTGTCAAACACCTTCTCACTGGCTCTTAACAGTCTTTTCACCCCCTCTTCTGCAATAGTCACTGAGTCCTGGGGGTGTGAAGCTTATAATAAGAATTCTGTCCAGGGACCAACACTCTACAGACTCCTAATTTCCATGCTTTGACAGTTTGTGATCTTTTGTACTACGGGCCCTCTGTTGCTTGAGACAACTTCATTAATGAAAGTTGAGAGATTTCTTAGTGTCCTCTTTACCCCATATGTGTATTTGGCTATGATTACTATACCACACATAAGTTCCTTCCAATTGAGTAGGCTTTAAGTCCAATTAGGTAACTATTGTTTGGCTCTAAGATAAAAGTGCCACTAATGCATCAGTGTTGACTGCTGTGCCAATCATGGATGTAGTTATTTGGTCATGAAGTTGGTGTTTGGTCATTGATTGATGTTCTCCCTTAGCAGCTTGCATAGTACTTTCCAGAGCTATGAGAGCTAGTCTTCAGATGAAGTGTCTTCTAGGTCAGTTCCTCCTCCAATGGTCCAAATCTGGTCTCCGAAATATGTCCTGTTTTCAGCAAGAGGGTCTTACCTTTAAGTTCTGGGAGGCAATCGATGACTTTGACAATAACCTGTATAATTTGGGGAGTCTCTTGTAATACCCTGGGTCAACAACTCAAAGAAGGGTTTCTTCTGTCTGGTACTGTTTCTTGTTATGTAGTCTTCAAGAATGCACATGGACTCCTGGTGAGATACATCTAATTTGTCATTAGGTTTTTAGACTAATTAGGTTTTAACTAGCTAGGCATTATTTATCTCTCTCTGTCCAAACCTCCCTCCATGCCTTCCCCACTTAAAGTGTTCACATTTTCCCCTTTTCACCCTTGAAAAGTCAGTCTTCTATGGCCCCCACCGCTCTGGAGTTCCTTCTTTCCCTTTATTCCCATAGTTCCTTGTCCTTTGATTTGTTTAAAATAAAAGCATCACTCATCCTAATTAAGATAGCTTCTCACATACTTTTAAATTTTAATTAATTTGTTTTAATTGACATATAGTAGTTATACATTTTGATACAGTAGATTATGAAGCTTCTAGTATAAACAAATTATTTTATGTTCAAATAAATTAATTTAAGTTGATAATTGAATTATGTACTTGCAGGTGTTTCCTGTGATGAGAACATTCAAAATTCTGTCTTCTACTGATTGTATTACATTTCATCGATTTGTGGGTATTTACTTGGGACTAAATCTAGGGCTATAGACTTATTAGGCATTTACTCTATGACTAAGCTCAATCTCCTACCACAGGTACAGCATCTATAATATTCATTAGCACACCAGAAATAATTCCTCCTCTACTGCTACTTTTGATCAAACTATCCTTAATTTTTCTTCCCATTGTGTTCTGAAACCTCAGTAAGCAGTACTTTATTATTTACTTTTATGAGAATAACTTCTTTTTATTTCATTTATTATTGGCATAAGATAACTTTTATTTCCTGTTAGTTCATCACCCTATTTAATAAAATTGTCCCCAGTTTGGATAATTCAATGATAGAATTTTTGCCTGCCAATGTGCTCGAGACTGTTCAATGTTATAGAAAATGATAATGTGCAATTACTTTAATGACTCATTTGTATACAATTGTGAAATTCATGTTACTTTTTTGTGAACAAGCTTTATTTATCATTTAAGAATTCCATATATTTTGAGCACGCTTTCTCCCAACTCCCATACTTAGCTCCTCTTTTTTCATATCCTTGATTAAAAAAAGTAACCTACTGATGAAAATTCTTCTGTTTATGTACTTTTGGACATGGGACCAGTTACTGAAGCGTTTTGGAGCTACCAGGAGCCAGAAGTTACAGAAAACATGTCTACTCCCCCCAAAAGCCATGGATCTTCAGTTAAGAATAGGTCTCATGAACAGTCCCAGTTCCATATTAGAATGTTGACTGACTTAATCTTGCACAGATCTTATACAGGCAACCACAGCTGTATGAGTACAGTAGTCCTGTCATGCCCAGAAGACACTGTTTATTCTGGTTCTCCCTCTCTTACAAACTTTCCATCACCTCCTCTAAAATGGTCTCTGATCCTTGGAGAGAATTGTGATATAAATGTCCCACTTATGACTGAGAATTCAATTAATTTGTCCACGTGTGAGTTTCTGACTTAATCACCAACTGCACAAAGAAAATTCTCTGATGAAGTCTGAGAGCACCATTAATTTATGGGTAGAGAGACAGAAATTTAGAAAGAAGTTAGATAATGCGTCCACTTAGCAAAATAATTGTAGTAGGCTTTCCAAGACTTTGGCACAGACCCGATTTTAATCTCTGGATTAGCCTCTTAGTCCAGACCCACCCAATTTTCAGATCAGCTCAATTTTATAGTCTAGTTTGTTAGAACCTTCACAGGCTGTCCCCACCCCTAACTTCCCTTTGCATTCATGAGAAGTCTTCACCCTAGTTGTCCCCACCCCCAACTTACCTTGGATTCATAGGACCAGGCTTCTTCCCAGAAAAATCTGATTCTGCCCATTGCATCTCCTCTCCCATATTGCCTCAGCCACTCCATTCTCCCTCAACTTGTTCTCAACACATTCTGTTCTTCTAGTCTTGGGCACAGGCCCCCTTTTGCTCTTATTCTCCCAGATCTCTTACCTCTGTCTGGAGGTGAGTTCTTCATACACTGCCATCTCAATCCCCTTACATTGGTATTATCTGCAGTCCATCCCACTACTGGGTTAAGATTCTGTGCCCTTTAATAGGGACCTAGACCTTTGGAGACTGCCTGAAAATGCCAGCTATTGAATACCCCATTCAAGCACCAAAGAATATACCTTCTATTCGGCATCTCGTGGAACTTTCAACAATATTGACCACATACTTGCGTACAAAATAAACCTCAACAAATACAAAAATTTGAAAGAATTCCATGCATTATTAGACCACAATAAAATGAAGCTTAAAATCAAAACCGGAAGATGCCCTCGTATATGCGTGAATTCAAGGAGATTAAACAATATCCTCCTGAATTTTTCTTAGCCCTTAAAGATCAAAACATACCATAGAGGGGCTCGAGAAATGACTCAGTAATGAAGAGCACTGGTTAATATTGCAAAGGAAGCTCCCCACCAACCTGGTTTAATTTCCAGCACAAACTTCACCACTAACAACCACCTGGGCATCTGATTTCCTCTTCAGTCCTTCAAGGGTATAACATTTTATGGATGCAAGTATATATATGCAAGTAAAATACCCATACACATAAAATAAATATTTTAAATTAAAATACTTTTAAAACATGCCAAGGACATTGAAGATAGAATTAAGTTCTGTACTACGTATTTAGCCCTTAAAGATACACATCTACTGCTTAAATGTGAAACTCAGACATTTACATTTACTTGTAAGATCTAAATCTGCTAACGAGTAAGATTATTACCATAAATCCACAAACCAATAGTTCACTAGTATCTGTCAAATTTAAGAGATTTTTTAAAGAAAGCTAGTTCACATAAAAATACATTAATTTTTTTTTTCAAGATGCATTCATGACAAATTTCCAAGGGTGTATGCCATGGCTTAAAATCTTCACTGAATACATGCAACAAAACTTTTATTTCCTTGGAGAATATTATAAATAGCTGTGTTGCTGTTTCATTTGAGCATATCTTCCAAATGTTCCTACTAAAAAATGCTTAATAAGGAAGCATCTAAACAAGTTTTTAACAGAAAACTCAATGTTTATTGTCACAATTTTGAATGATGTTTAATTTTTTAGTTGTTGACAAATACTTCTGCTTTATGTGCTCTAGAGATTCTTCAATTGCTGATGATAAGACTGGAGAACACAGATGTGTTTAAATATTAGTAATAACAGTTACTGCATCTCCAGAATGTGTGCACATAATTTGGTAGAGCATAATTGCAATATAGAACATAAAACCATTTGTTTTATCTATGAAAACCAAATAATACCTATTCAGAGAAGCTTTTCATTAGCTTTCTTGGCAATGAATTCAGAAAGAATTAATGCCAGATGTGGACACAAAGGAGAGAAGCAGAAATTAAACCAAGAACTCTTAGTTAATGTGGATTTTTCATTTGTGCCTCAGGATATTTGCTTGCTGTGCTTTAATTTTTAATGTGTACACATATTTAGCCTCCATATATTTTCCAGTCCTGGAAGTGCACTTTTTTTCCTCCTCAAATCTGAATCCTAGCAAATTTAGGTTTATTTTAGCTACATTCATATGCTATCATGGTATAATCATGGAATCAGATGATACTGAATTTTAGTTCATTATATTAACATTAATTTTAGTCGTTTCCTTTTTACACATTGCAGATCTTAAATCTTTTGAGGAAATTTGAGTGCATAAACGTGGTAATTTAGGCTGTAAAATTTTCTAGTGATTTTGCCTGTCACACATGTTATGGATTAAAATAGAAAGAATTTCAGTTACTCATAAAATTAAATTACAAATACAGCTGTCTCTTGTCAGATGATTCTAAGATTTATGCTAGCCATATAAATATAGTAAAAATTGAATAGCTATAAAATAAAAATCAAGAGAATAAATTATATGAATACTTCTTTTACATACTTAAAATGACAAGAGACATAAAAGAATTATTTAGAGGCAGAGAGAAGGTTCAATAAAGAGCAGTGCCCATCGACAGTGAACTCATGTTTGGTTCCCAGCACTCAAATTGGAGTGAGTCACAACTTGTTGTAACTCCAGTTCCAGGGAGATCTGTTGCCTCTGGCCTCTAGAGGTACTGTATTCAATCTCACATACTCACACACTGACCGAACTACGTAAACATATTAAAAGTAATAAAAATATGTATTTTAAATAAATATTTATTTAGACCCTTGAGTTCTTTTAGAAAGTCAAAACAAGTGATTGAATGTAAAAATTCCCTCACATAATTACCAAAATGTTATTTGAAATATTTGTATCAGTAAAAATTCAGTAATTTTTAAAATATTTATTTTTGGGGCATAGCAAAATCAGTTGGACCATGGTCTGAGGATGGAGGTCAGGGGACAACTTGACAGAGTTGGCTCTTTCTTTCCAGAACGTGGATTTAGGGGCTCAAACTCAGATAGACAGTCTTGACAGCAAGTGCCTTCTACCTACTGAGCCATCACCCTAACCAAGTTCATTAATTTTTATATTCGAATATTAGAAATAATGTGCATCTTCAAATGATTAAACTTTTCATCACACCACAATTATTGGATTAGAGTCTTGGTTGGACTCCAAAGATTGCATAGTGAAATCTTTGTGTATTAATCTGTGAGATACTTAACAATAAACACACTTTCTGATCCAGTAATTGCCTTTATCATCATCGTTTTAAATTTCTTCAACTTTATTTCTTTTAGGTTAAACATTTTAATGCTATGTGAATGTTATTGCATTTTTAATCTTATCCCCTTTAAAGGGTAAGTTAAATAGTCGATATTATATATTACTTAATCCAAAATCTTAAGATAACTATAAAGAAATGGTACATGTTCCAAAAAGCAGCTCTATATTACAAGAAAATGAAAAAAAATTTAGTCAGATTTTGTGTAGAATTTGCAAATGTATGAGTGTTTATGTATATTGCAGGGTATTCTTTCCACTCAAAGAAGTATAATTGCAGCAAATTATTGGTAGTTTCTTTTAAAAGCCATTGATTATTTTATTTCCTGTAACACAATAATGTGTAATAGGTATCAACTTGTACCATAATAGCAAAATAATAAAAATGCATAGGAATCTCAGTATTAGAGTGTTTATCTGGCATGCACTAGGTCCTGGGTTCTATTTCCAACACACATACACACACACACACACACACACACACACACATACACGAAACAAAAAACACTATAAAATGAAATCAGTGACCTTCATTACAGTGGCCTGTTTTCACTTGAATAAATTATTTGCAATATGATTAATATAAAGATGCCACATTTCAAAAATTATTTTAACCATTACACTGCAAGTAGCTATAAAACTCTCAGGTTTAAAAAATATGAATATATATTTGTAAATGAAAAGTAAACCAATACTACAATTAATTGTGTACCAGAAGTATGTGGATATGGTTCATTTCGTTGGAACTACCACTCCCGGTTAGGAGACATCATATCAAGATCATCAGACTCTTAGACTCAGATGTTCCTATGACTTAATTACCATAGATCAGGTCTTCACACACATAGCACTGTAATATTGATAAGGCAAAAATAATTAACTGAGGTATGCAGACATTAAAACATGTACAAAGCATCACCAAGTTATTCTTTTCATTAAAAAATGAAAATATAGTTACTAATGATGAAATTTTTAAAAAGACAATTGAAATATTATATATTTTTATGTTTGCTGGATCAATCAAAATTGGTGTTTGCTCTAGCTGGGATCTGAATATTTTCCCAAAGGTTTCAGATATTTTTAGTTTTTGCAACCTTTATACATTATAGTTTGATAGTATTTAGCTCAGTTCCTCTTTCTGCATCCCGCTTCACTGCTCACCACCCAATTATACATATGTTCCCAGTGAGATTTCCTAATTTTGAAAACATAAAATATTGGCTATTCTGGTCTTTTATGAGTATTAATTGAAGCAGTGGCTGAAAAAATACCTTATAGACCACTGATGCAAAAATACAGTGAATAATTGTGAGAAAACCAAATAAATTGGGGCAGCACAGGATTTGAGCCGATAAATATCTATCTGTTAAGAAATACTGGACATAATTGACAATATTAACAGAGTACTGATTCAGTATGTTTTATAAATTATTCATATGATATTCCATGAATATTTAATATTTTTTCCTATGAATAGTCTTCTAAATGTATATATTTGTTAGCTCATTATTTTTAAATACGTAATAATCATTTGATACTGACTTTTTTCTCCCTCTCCATTCCCTGAATCTTCCTCTCTCCTAGACTTGACTGTCCTGGGAAAACATTTAATTGAAAGAGAAATTATCTACTGAGCTATTAAATTTGGCCCACTTTTACTAAGCGATGCCTTCATCCTTGTTGCTAGCTCTGTGACTTTCTAATTTCCTTAAACTGGAATGAATTTACTCACTCAAGAGTAAATACCAGACAAAATACTGATCATGTCACCAAGTGGAACAGTAACCTTGTACTATAGACTCAGGTGAGATATATGTGTGTATATATCTCATATATATATAATGAAAGAAAATAACAACAAACAAGTACTGGGACTGGGCAGATGGTTCCGTGTGTAAAGTGCTTGGTTTGCTATGTAAACAAGAGGATCTGGGCTCTAATTCCAACAGCCTCCCCGCCCCTCCTCACACACACATATAGTCTGGCGTGAGAACTTATGATTGTAGAACAGGAGATGGGAGCATTGCTGGGACTTACTGGCCTGCTGAGCTGAGCTGCTTAGCTCCAGGTTCAATGACAGAACCTGTCTCAAAAAATGTGTGGAAAGTGATAGGAACCTGTGACATCCAGCTCTGGCCTCCATACTTATGTACACAAGTACGAACACCCAGATTTGTGTGAACACACATACAGATCACACACAAACATACACACTCTGAATAAATAATAAAAAGTGTATAAAAGAAGTTAAAAAAATCACAGACAACTGTCCTGAATGGCCACAGACACAAAAAAAGTCCTCAAGCAAATACTGGCCAACCAAATTCAACGGTACACAAAAGCATGATATACCAGAATCAAGGAGAAAGATTCTTTCTTGTGTGGTAGGGATATCTCAGCACTCACAAATCTCCTTTTCAGTGATATCCATAGGGTGCTCTTACCAGCTGCTATAGGTAACCTTCTGATTTATTCCCTACTCTGTATTTAACCCTCTTTCTTGTCTCAGACAATCCTCTCTAGTCTTAAACATTTGCATATTACCATAGCTTTGCCCAGTACATTGGATGTTAATGTACTTGCAAGCAAATCTTGCTACATGTTATTAAACTATGTAATGTTTTATAGACAATACACAATAATAAGCAATAAACTGAATCAAAAGCTGAGCCCTGGGGATTTAAAGCCAACTGTATACTCTCGTATAATATGAATCTTAAAGATAGCATATAGGTGCTCCAAATTCAAACATAAAATAACACACATTTAGTCCACAAGGATAAGTCAGAATCAAGAGTTGAATATAATTGAACTTGGCTTCCAGGCTGTTTATGTTTTTACCAACATCTGAAAAGCTGGTTAGCATTAAGTTCAATATTCTTTTACATGTCCAATTATGTTTTAAAAGACAAAAAAAGCATTTATTTTTATCCCCTTAGATGTTGGCTGCATTAAATACCCTAAAAATTTCATATAATGTTTTCTGTACATAAAAATGAACTTATAAGTATAAAATCTCAAGTTACTACTTGTTTTAGAGTTCTTAGACTTGTTACTGAGGATAGTTTAAATATTTAATTCTCCTGTCTGATCCCTTTCTCAACTGGGAAATCTCTTGCCACTTTCACCCTGTAAGGAACATTAGGTCCATTCTGGCCTATATAGTCACTGCCTATAAAGCCTGCTTTGTTAGGGCCTCTACATGGACCTATCATTGCTTTGGATCAGCCTGAAGGCCACAAGATTTACACAAAGATTATTCATGATCATTTTGGCATATCCAACTTACTACCTGAGACCCTAAAATAAGAGATTTTGCCAGTTCTTGAAAATAAATAAATAAGCCAAAGAAATAATGAATCATGTTTCAAGAGCTATTTGAACCATGTTTCTGGTATTGAGGTGGATAGAATAAGAAGCACTAGACATTCAGAGGTTGACAATGACCTCTGATTAACAACTAAAAGATAAATGAAGACATTAATCTAATCATGAATGAAATAAAATCAGTCAGCTTGACTCTCCAGAGCATGTGGATTAAAACCCATATCAGACCACTTTAATTTTCTCATTATAACATTGTTTTAACCTGATAAATTAGTGGTAAATACTTACTGAAAAACTAAAAATCTAATAACTGAAGGCTATCTAACAAGAAATTTTGTCAGTCAGGTGAAAACTTCCTTTGAGTTGTTGGTCGGATGGTACAAGAGACTCCCATAACTACACAGGCTATTACCACAGCCCTTGATTGCCTCCCAGAGCTTGATGGTAAGACCCTGTTGCTAGAAAGCAGGATGTACTTCAAAAACCAGATTTGAAGCGATGGAGCTGGATCTGATGTGGAAGCAACTTTCCCTGATGCCTAGCTCTCCTATCTCTGGAGAGCATTATACAAGCAGCTAATGGATAACATCAGTCAGTGGCCCAACACCAGCATCCTGACCAAATAACTACATCCATGACTGGCACAGCATTTGACACTAACACAATAGTGGCACTTTTATCTTGGGGCCAAAAAATGGCAACCTAATTGGTCTTATAGCCCATTCAATAGGAGTAAACTCATGTGTGGTATTATAATCATTGCCAAATACACATAGCTGAAATGATCATAGATCTTAGAGAAATCCCCAAGACTATCACATCCCTAGGTTAATGTAACTTCTACATGCAAAATATGTATCCTTATATTTAAAGTCAAGTATCCCAGTCACCACTCATCAAAGAATCTTGTTTTCACCATATGGAGATTACTGCAGAGTATTCCATGCCTAAGCAGCACATTTACAGTGCAACCTTTACACCCAAGGCTCACATAACAAAGAACATTGGGTAAAGAGAACACTAATGAATCTCTCAATTCTGGTTTATGAAACTCCCTCCAGCAACAGGGTCAGGAACACAAAAGGTTACAAATGACAGTAGCATGAAGATTAGGAATCTGCAGAGTGTGAGTACAAGGACAGGACTCCTGTATTAAGCATCACTCATCCAGTGTTCATGGACACACACATAAGAGGAAGAGGAAAGATTGTAAGAGCCAGGGACAAGGTACATGACCATATGGAAATGGAATTCTACAAGCTCCTACAATTTTAAACCTTAAAGGGTTTTATAGACCATGACTTGTATTTTATAAGTTGTCTAATATCGAGAGTGTGGCATACTCCTGTATGACACATAACAAATGACTATTTCAGAAGAAAACGTATCTTGTTTTGCGTAATATAAGTTCACAGTTTTGATCATGAACCGTTACCATTGCCAAGGCAACTGATTGTTTTCTTAGTCTATTTCTCTGAGATCTCTAGTACAGAAATTCTTTTCCTTCTTAAATTTTTACATAACTCCTGTTTATTCTTTGTTGATTTTTTGATAAATGTATGATAAAACTAGAAACATGAATATGCTTTTAAAAGATAATCTGAATCCAGTCCTTCTTTAACTCTGTTTATGCATTCCAATTTTCTGAATTTTTAATTTTTTTTGAGTCATTGATTCATACAGAATATTTCAATCAAACTTAACTATCATTATATCCCTTTCCCCCTGGCATACACTTCCATATATCCCAATCTGGAATCCATACATTCTTTGATCTATATTAAGGTCTGCTGTGTCAAGGTAGTATCCCCAGGTTCGTTCATCAAGGTCTAGTCAGTCTACCCAGAGCCCCTTGCTTTAGGAAGACCATCCCATCCACACTCAACAGTAATCAATTGCCAATATTTCTTAAACAAAGGTTGGAGGTTGCTACCCATTTCCCCAGTGTCATGTGCATCTGTAATGCAGACTCTGCACCCAAGGTTCACTCAATTTGAACAAGGAATAAAGAAGACACTCATGAATCTCAGCTCTCATTAATGAAAGTTCCCTCATGCACCAAAGGGCCACTAACACAAAAGGTCACTAATCGCCAAAACATGGAGATCAGGAATGTGCAGACTGGATTCTTATATTTCAGCTAAGTCCAAAACAGGATTCTTATATTGTCTCACTCACCCAGATCTCAGGGACCATTGCAGAAGAGGGAACAGAAAGATTGTAAGAGCCAGTGAGGAGGGGTGTGATCATATGGAACTAGAACTCACCAAGCTCCTGGTGGATTCCACTCTGCTAATATGAACCTACAGCAATAGTTTTGGCATCCTCAAGATCTATGTAAACTAACGCAGATAATTTTTGGGATTTTATAAACCATCCTTGATATAACTTTAGTGTGATCAAGCTATACAATAATAAAGTTCTTGCTCTGTGTTCTGTGATAGGTACATCTACAAATCTCCCTCATTTTTCATGTGTGAAGATTTTTTGTCTGTGGATCATTCCCAATAGTACTCAACCATGGAGCCTCAAGCTCTGACTAGGGCCTAAAGGTCTACAGCAAAGTCTTCCACAAAGCTGTTGGATGACATTCACATGTTCGAAACTAAACATTTCTCTGACTAAAGAAAAATGTTCACTTGGCATTAAGTTCCTACCCCCATCTGCTCCTGCCATTTCCAGCTGACTCCTTATGGTCCATGGAGTGGGAAGAGACATGAGGATCTAATTTAGCTGAGATGAAAATAGTTCCTACACCTTGGCTCAGCAGCTTCTATGACATCATAAATTTAAATTTTTTGGTTATAAGCTTGTGGAAATCTAATCAATTATCTCATAAGTATTCATACTACAAGACTAGAAAATCCAAACCTCAGTTGCATGGAGGAAATTCAGTAAGTTTATGGACAATTTCACACGTTTTAGAGATCTCTGACTGTTTTATTTCCTTTCACTATAGACCGTATCCAAAAAGTTAATAATATAACATATAAACTCCAAGAAAATCAGTGTATTTGTCAATTACAAGTACTTACCCAGACATTAACAAACCGTACACCAGTACTCAGTAAATAATCACACACTGAAGACTGTGTTAAGGGAGATGTAATTTACACCTCTCTGTGTTTAATCAGATCATTTGTGTATCAATGTCAGGAAAAATGCACATTTTATGGTGGTAATAAAGGGAATAATTAACAGGACAGTGTGAAACACTTGAAGAGAGTTACACCCTTTTTAAAAACATTATATCACATTGAATTTTCAGAATTATTTTCTGTCAACCTAAGTTTGGTTGCCGTGGCTCATGCCTTTACACTTGTGGAGGACTGTCACAAATTTGAGGTCATGCTACAGTACATAATAAGTTCCAGACCAGCCTCGACTATATGACATAAGACCTTGTTACAGAAACACCATATTAAAAAATAGACATCAAGGAAAAAGGGAAAGATACAAACAAGTTTTATATACAGACCTTTAATTATTTTATGATTCACTTAAGATTTTTCTGTCTTACCTCACACACCCAGTTGACATTTAACTCTTTGCTCTTTTTTCTGTCCTCTGAGTTAGGAACTTCACAGAATATGGTCTGAGAAATAAAAAGGAGGTAATCTGAGCATACATTTCAGAGGAATTTATTTCGGTACAAGAATGTGTATGAATTTATTTCCATGAATATAATAGTAACATATGTGGATTACTTATATGTCAAACTTTTATGCAACATGGGTGGTAATAGCCCAATGGTGATATATAGGATTTCATCAAGTTTCTTCCTAGTCTTATAAATGTATCAAACCATAGATTTAGAACACTGCTTTACTATTGACCTTCCTAATACAATTTATCTCTGGAGGAAAGGATCATAGCAATACAGGAGCATCTGCATGTGAATTAGAGCCAGGCTAGCAAATGAGTCCTGAAATATGGAAATGAAGGGCAGCAAGTAACAGCTATAAGGATATTACCTCCTGAACAGAGTTGAAGGAATGAAAACATCACAAATTCCATAGATACCACTAATATCTGAAAATGGAACTAGTGCCACATTGTGACATTTTAAGATATTTCTGCATTGTCAATTTTAAAGTATCTCTCTATATTATATAAAATAATTATGACAAATATGTCATGTATTTGTCTTACATAAACATATATATATATATATATATATATATTCTGAAAGATTCTTGGTTAATTGCATAACACTATATATATATATATATATATATATATTCTGAAAGATTCTTGGTTAATTGCATAACACTCTATTCAGTTACTAAATGATATTTTCTTGTTTATGTCTCAAACATTTTTAAAAGCTATGAAAAGATATAGAAATGTTTTCCAGTTTTACTTATAATGCTTAACTTTTTGGCCAATAGCATCTGAAAGGAATATTTGGCTTATTTACATTGGGCAGATCTTACATAAAAATCTCATGCCAGAATTATGTAAAATGTCATTTACCTCTTACTTATTGTAGATTATATTGCTTTTGAAAATCTAATCACATAATTATTTGCAATGTCTAGATTTCTTTGGTTTTTAGGCACACAACACACAAAGCTGTTGAAATTTTAGCTGATTTAAGAACTCGGATGAATAATTCTTGAGAGATTAGCATGAGTCCGTGCTCTGTAAGCACTGTATTCCAAACTATTTATTTTCAGACAGTAAATTTCTTTAATATCTCTTCTCATATTTTAATGTTTCTCTTTTTACATTAAACAGAGTTCATACAGAATGTGTTAAATTCTGTGGACGGGTTATGGGGGAAGTTTAAATACAATGAAAAGTATTATATGAAATTCAATAAAAACAAACATTGAAAAAAGGGTTCATTACAGTGTAGTATGTAAGTACACAATGTACAGAAATAAATGATTAAAAACTGTAACTTCTGTGGTGAGTGCTACAGTGATAAAAGTCTAACATTCCAATTGTGTACATAGCTGCTGAAATACACAGTAACAAGAATGACTGTTGGACTCTGGCCCCCTCACAGTTTATAAGGTCATTTAAAAATGTGTGTGTGTGTGTGTGTGTGTGTGTGTGTGTTTGTGTGTTTCTGTGTTTAGCTTCAAGTTCTGTCATCTTCACCCAAGGCAAAATAAAATGAGCTACATTCATTGTAGTCTCATTTCATAGACAAATCCTTCAATAAGATATATTACTTATGCATGAACATACACAGAAATGATATAAACAGTGTACTTCTTAAATCCATCTTTTCTCTTTCTGAAGTTAGGCCATTACAAGGATGCTCTTAGATTAATGGAGTAATAAATAGATTAATGAAATGAATGACTATCGGTGTAACTATTCCAAGGGTGAAAGACATCAATTTTTCTTCAAAACTATGAAATACCTAATTTGAACTTCAATACATTGAATAAGCATTTCTGAAATTCAACATAGTTAAGAACTTCTAAGGTATGGTAGTGCTTACCTGTAATCCAAGAACTCAGGAGATAGAGTCAAAAGAATGACCACAAATTTGAGGCAAGGTTAGTTTACATGTTAAGTTCCAGGCTAGCTAGGACGACACAATGACACCTTGGCTTAAAAAAAAAATCACATAACTTATATAATATTTCTACTGCAAAAATATGTGAGTAGAATGAATTTTTGAAGTTCCTTGAACTATAGAATTTGGTTGCTGAAATAGCATATATAAATAAAGTCAACTGGGCATTGATGAAGGAGAAATCAGTAGCATTACCAACTAAGCAATCACCATTTGCTTCAAATTCAAAATTACGGGTAGAATTGTTCATGGATTATGCAAAGAAATAAATAATACACAGCCTATCAATCTAACCTTTTATTTTAATAGAAAAAATATTTCATAGATTAAAAGTTATTGTACTGAAATCATTTATTCTGCTCACATAAGACTCATAAGAAAAACTGTGTATCTCTACTTTACTTACATATACAATTGGAGGACTTCTTGATAAAAATGCTGGCTCTCATTCAATGCATTGCTGGTACAACCCAAAACACTGCATTTGTACTAAGTTCTAAAGCTCTGCTGTTGCTTCTGCTTTGGTAAGCTCAATTTCCTCTGTATAAACAAAAGCATCACACATTGATTATGTTAATTAATATTTTAATTGATTAGTTTAAATTAAAATTAGCTGAAAAATAAAATAAGAATAAATCATAAAATTTTAGTTATTACTAAAATTATAGAGTATCATAACAATCCTATCCATTATAACCATCTCTACTATTTACACAATGTTAGTGTCCCTTTTTTCAACAATTTATTTTAGTATCCCATAACTTGTTCTAAGGTTAAACATTATCTATACATTAATAATTATTACTTACATGTTATCTCATTACTGTTATGTCAGGTTTTTTAATGTAAAACAAGGATTTACTTAATATAATTAAAATGACTTATCTTTAAATTATAGTCATTATTTCCCCAGAGCAGCAAAACTTAATTCTTACTTTTACGTAAACTTTTATGTTTAGCCGATGAATCAAACTAGTATACCGAAGTCATGACTAGGCCCCACTTTGTCTGTGTAAAATACACGATTGTCATTAGTGGCACACTGGTGCACACATATTCCTTTTTGCATTTGTATGTTTTACTAAGGTAGGGTCACACTTTGCAACCTTATTTTGCTTAGACCTCACTATGTAGTCCAGGCTGGCCTTAAACTCACAGAGATCTATCTTTCTTTGCCTACTGAGTGTTGTGACTAAAGTTGTGTGCAACCAAAGCAGGCTCTTACATTTGTACATTTGGTTGGACAATTGTACAGTATTTTAGGCAATCTGCCAATCATTTTTTTCTGTTTTGAAATTTACACATTATTGTAATTTAAGATGTACAATTTGTATATAATTTTATCATGGATGATTCTTTCTACAAAGGATATTACTTTTGTCTTTCACATATAAATATATGTGTGTGTATGAATATATATATATATAAATACATATTGACATGCTTCACAATTTAATAACTTACATAATGACAAAATCATTTGAGGTATTATACATTAAAGTTTTATTAGCTGTTATATATTTCTTAAAATAATTCAAATATATAGTAGAAAAAATATTATAAATTATATATCAAGCCCATAGTTTCAATGGAGATACACTGACTGCTAGTGAATATTTCTTATTTGTAACGATGTCATATGATTCAGAACATGAGAATCCTTTCCTAGAACAGCAGTATTGGTGGTCATGATGGTAGTGCACTGTCTGTGAACTCAAATGATAAATTCAACACACAAAAGCAACAGATTTAAAAGCTTCATGATTGAAAGCATTTGTGAATAAAGTCGGCAATAATACATAATGGACACTGAAAGTACATGTTGCTGTGATGTTTACAAAGGAGACTGAAAAGCCTGGCGTTTTGCACATGGGAGAAGCAAAATCTGAGGCTTGTTGTCAATACTTCCCTTGAAAATACAGGTATTTTCTTTTGTAGAATACAAAATTTGCATATGAAAATATACATTCCTTTTCTTGACATTTCTGGCAGTCAAAGGTTTGAATAATCAGTTAATTGTTAGTCAAGCATTTCTACAAAGAACAATTTTAAAGGACATCCAAATTGTATACATTAGTCAAGTGGAGTCTAAAATCAATCTCATTTCTATCAGCCCACAGTGAATTATTAGAAGATGTAGTCTGACTTACAGTTTTTGTTACACTGATAGTTCATTCACCCAAAGGTTCAATATTCGAACCATCTTTTAAATAGCACAAAGCTATAATATTAATTTCCTTTTTAGTATAGGAGATAGCACTTCAGTATTATAAAGCTGTGATGCACATTTAACTGTATTTCATGAAAAGTATTGCAAAATGAATTTTCAAAACTAAAACAAAGTGTATGTGTTAAGTCCTTGAGATTTGGAGAATATGGCGAAGCTATTCACATATTGGATTTCCCGTATTGTTAATAACTGTAACGTAAATACAGAGACAATTAAAAATAGTAAGAAAATTGCTTAGTAACATTTTGGTGACAATTACATCTATACCACACTTAGGACAAAGCAAATATTTTCAAAGATCTCTCTTCCTCACATTGCTCATAGTGTATATTTTCTATTCTAAAATTCATGCACAACTGTTAGGTATATCTCCAAATCATCACTAGCTTAGAACACAGAATAAACTTGTGCTTGAGGTGACTTAACTAATATATTGGTGGTGTTCTCCAACAACCTTTGCCATGTAGTGTGGTTATAGATGAATAATACTAGTTAACTGCATACAAAACAAATTGTTCTTACAATAGGAGCACCTGGAAGGGAACCGAGAAAGGATTTTTGCATGAATAGTCAGAAATTACAGATATCCAGTGTATTTTCTTCTCTTCCTAAAGTCATTTATAGTACAACCTAGGATTTTAAACTGTGTTTGTTTTGACAATCATAGGCAAATAGAAGATATCCAAGGAGATGAGAGGTTACAAAGAAATCCAAACACCTTAGAAGCACCTCTGACACATAAAAATGTTAAGCTATCAGAGTATCGAACTGCATCTGACCCCACATTATTAAGCCAAATTTGAAAGAAAAATCAAGGTATTAAATGTTTCAATTTGAAAAGGGCAAATATTTGAAATGTGTGAAAAATAAAGACCATATATTTTATAGATGAATCATGTTATAATGAGATATACACACATAAAATAGCTTATATTTTAGTTGCAGCAGCAACTAAAGGAATATTAAATCTAGAAATTGTGGAAATATAGAATAAGGGTGGTGGTTTGAATGAGAATGTCTCCCATAGGCTATAAATATTTGCACATTTTGTCCTTAGTTGGTAGCATTGTATTGGGAGGTCTTAGAAGGAGTGGCCATGCTGGAAGAAACACATCACTGGTGTGGGGGGATGACATTAGAGAGTTCTTAAGCTCTGTCAGATCACCAGTTACTCTCTGCTTCCTCTACCTGTTTGAGGATGTGAATGCTTAACTGCTGTATCTACGGTAGCCTTCTATGCCTCCATGCCTCCCTGCCATGATAAATTCTTGCCCCTTTGGAATGGTAAGCTAAATAAACTCTTTCTTTTGATAACTCATGCCTCCCCACCACTGCTATAAGACGGAGTCTCCATGGTTTGGTTAGAGACCATCATCTCTTCATAGACACAGACATGGTCATTAAGAATGGTTATTTGCTTAAGATGTTCTGCATAAGATTAGATACTCCTCTTCCAAGATTCAGACCTTCAATCACTTGCATAGACTCTCTTATTTTTCTTTTCTATTCTGGAAATATCCAGCCTTCATACTCAGGTGAGGGTCCAATGACCCTACTTAACAAACTTGTAAGTGGACATAGCTGAAGTCATGAAGATGGAAGTTTGGCTCAGAAGAGTGCTGTGTAGTATCATCTTATTAAAAGAATACACATAATGTTATGAATTGATATTACTGGTGTGTACATTTCACTTTATAAATTTCCAGATGAGCTTGTAGAAAACACAAAAATTGTAGTTGAAAGAGAGAGAGAAAGAAAGAGAGACAGAGAGATCTCCCAATGCTTTAGGCCTTGAGGAAATATGTGAGGAATGATAATAATAATCTGTCTGAATTAGGAAAACTATATAGGGTGCCCAGGACATGAAGGGACAAGGAAATGTTCTATTTCAGAGAAAACAGTTTAGATCATAAAGAAAGGCAGTAATTGAGAACAGTGAAGGATACATTTAGAAGCCTAACAAAAAGGGTGAAGGCTGTTAGGGGTATCTTAAAGAATGCAGGGAAGTGCTAGAGTAGCCCTGGGGAGGCCCATTGACTCCCACCATGGAGAGCTGCTAAGGGTGTATCTTACCCAAGTAGGAAGAGGGGGACAGACCATGTGGTTCCCTACTACAAACAGGCCTTTTGTCTACTGTGGCAGTGGCTCTGGGTTCCTCCATTGCTATGGTGCACAAGGTCAATCCTTAGTAGCCAGACGGAATGAGTTCTATCAGTGAAGAAGATCTGGAGGTGGGTTGGGGGATCTGGGGGCCTCATGACTGGCCTACCTCGATTCTGCAAAGAAAGGCAGTTATCCTCCAGGCATCCCCATTTTCCCCATTGTGGGCATGTCCCTGGCAGTGGCTGTTGAGTTGGGGCAGGCTTGTGCCCAGTGTCCTTCATTGTCACCATGGATCCAGCTACTGTTGTGGCATTGATGCTGAGTTGCTTGGAGATCTTCTTGAGAAGAACCCTAAGTGCCACCATCAGTAGTTGAGCCTTCTGTATCTCAGGTGGCACACTCAGTTTGCCTTCTGTTCCTCTGGGTTATGGACTATTTTAAAGGCCAGTTTTCAGCAACTCTCTCTGGGGGCGGGGCGGATTCTCTGGGGCCTTTGTTAGTGGACAGTTTGGGTTGTGAAATGGATGGTTTTATGTGGCTGTGCTGGACCAGAGTGAGGCCCGTATGCCAGGCATATGAGATAAAGAAACCTTAAAGGACAGCACACATGTATGAGAAGGTGAGAGGGTACTTGTGCCTGGGAATCAGGGGAGAGGGACGGTATAAAAGGAGGTGAGATAAGTAAATAGAGGCAGGAACAAAGAGGAGTCAGCTACAGGAATTTGAGTGCTTGCATGGGGATGGCACTGCCTATAAGAGTTTTCACTTGCATGATCCCAGACTAGATCTCTAGTCTGACACTTGCCAGAATCTAGAGACACGTTGGAACTTAGGACCCAGAGGGAGCCGGGATCTCTGGAACCTGATAGCCAGAGAAAGAAAGACAGCAGAGGAGAGTTCTCCAGTTTGGGAATGGGCCCTAAAGTGGGGGGAGGGTTGTGCAGTGTCAAGAGAGAGGCAAGAGCCTGGGGAGCAGTGTGGGAGAGGCGGAGAGGGGGCTGAGAAGGAGGGCTGAGAGCTCAAAAAGGTGGTCGGAGGGGTTGGGCTGAGAGGAAAATAAAAGGTCAGCCACAGGAGTGTGGAAAGATGGCGACACAAAGTCTCTAAACTGGGGCACTCCCAGGTTTAGAGTTACAAAAACATGGGATCCCTGGCTTCTGGCTATGGGGGTCTGAGTGATTAGCAGCCGCTGACACCCAGAAATGTGTGGGGAAGATAGAGAGAGAGAGAAAGTGTGGTGTTGGAGAGAGGTGTGCCAGAACGCATATAGGTCCTAGGTGGGGTTGCAGCCAGAGATGGGAATGCGAGAAAGAGAGAGAGGGGAGATGACTGAGAGGAGCCCACGCTGGAGGGAGAGATGCAGAGTGGAGACAGGGTGGAATGCTCCACGGCTCCTGGATCAGGCAGGCAAATTTTGGAGATAGGACAGTGGCTGGGGTCTGAGGGCCAGCAGGACGCCAAGCAGGGATAGAAGTGGCGCAGAGGGAGGGAAAGGAAGAGTAAAAGAGTAGGCAGACCAGCTCCTGGTGTGGACCAGCAGAGGTTTGAGCTAGGGCATATGGGTCTGAGGGTCAAGCCCCAAGGATGAGTTGTCCCCATGTGTCATGAAAGACAGAAGTGGACAGTGGTCCCAAGTGGTCGAGTGAGTGAGCCAGTGGCCACTCAGAAATGGGAGAATGAGAGGGAGAAAGCTGAGAGAGCAACAGAGGAGAAAAGGAACCAGTACCTCCATGTCTCATGATGTCAAGTGCTGGGTTGTGGATGAGGAGACCACAGCCAGTTAAGCTGGATCTTATCCTTTCAGGTCCTGCATGAAAGCTGTTCCCACATGGGCTGCTGATCTCTATATCTGAGTCACAGCACCATATGTAAGATGGAATATGCAGAGGAAGGGACAAGAGACTCCACTTTGATCAGTGTTTTTTATCACAGCAACAGAAAAAAACATCAAAAGGAAAACTGAAAATATTATAAAAATAATTATATAAAAAAGGGTTAATAGAATGAGTTGAGATATATGCTTTCTGAAATTTATAATCACACATAGACATATTAATGCCCACAGGAAAATTCAATAACATTATCTAAAGGAGCTTTAAAGATTTTTTTGTCATTTTCAAATTGATGGCATTTAGATCCCTTTCCGTATCTCCACCCCTTGTGAATCTCCCACCCATTGTCTCCCACCCAATTTAAGGTCCATATACAGAGAGTCTTATTTGTGTTCCCAAATGTCCTTCAGTGTGGGTTCATCCACTGTACCCACCAAAAGTCCAGTCCCTTTAAGAAATGTCGTTCCTTCTTCCACATTCATCAGTTACCAAAAGTTCCTTAGAAAGGGTTGGGATTTCTTATACACATCCCAATATCCGTGCTGAGATTATAGTAGGATAACAAATTACACAAAATAACAGGAAATAATGAAAACGATACATTTTTACATCATATACATATTGTTTTTATTATGAAAGCTCAACAGGAATTAATAACGGACTGTAGACTAAGCTCCATCATTAGATGAGGAGTTATTGACAGCTGAAGGCTGCTGAAGAAAGGAAAGTCATTGAATATGGCCATAGGCGAGAGGTGGATTCTCTGTGGGTGCCCTGTGCATATGGTCTGTGCTAATTGGATTGAGTGGGTTATGAAAAAAAGAAAGAAAATGAAGAGAATATGAAAATTGGAAGAGAATGTGTTTTATTTTGGTGAATGGAAAAAAGGAGGGTGGTTATGATAAATATACATTGTGTACAACTTTGAAAATCTCAAAATGAAAATATTTATGAAATGTTTCTATACTATACTTACGACTATGCAGTTAATGCAAAATTATATGCTTTCGATGCAGAGATAAATAAATATTATTTGGGCTCAGAGCCTCTGTGTTTTTAATTCAATAAGATATAAGTAATGTTAGTATTTTCTGTTTGTTTTACTTCTGGCATGTCCCCTACATACTCATGTTTAGAGCATTTGAACCCCATAGGTGTTCAAATGTTTGGGGATGTTATGGACCATTTGGGATTTCAGCCTTACTGGGCAAACTAATGCAGCTATCAGGTGGACCTATGAAGGTTACACATCATCTGGTTCTGGTCTAGATATATCCTTCGTGTTCTACTGCAATATGAGCAGTGACCACTGATGTGTGCTTTGCTTCTGCCCCTACAAAGTGAGAGCTGCTCCCTACCACTGCACCATCCCCACCATGATGAACTCTACCTTTGAAATTATTAAGCCAAAATGAAACTTCCTCCCTTCAGTGGTTTCTATCAGAGATTTTATCATAGTAATAAAAAAAGCAGCACAGTTTGAGGTCTCAGGACCAATTAAATATCTAGAAAAAAAATAGGAATTCCTGATAATCATTTTCTTACAAATCCGAGTTTATTTAATTGATCACAGAGTCCAGGTCTAAGGTAAAGAAGGCAATAAAATTCAGTTAAAGAAATAAGTTTATATTGAGCACTAATTCATCCATTCACCAAATTTTTTTCTGGCACTTGTAGTTTTAAACAAAGATTTGAGCTTCCTTTAAACACATGCTTGACGCTGTAGATACATTCATATATCCTAATGGTCCATTAAGTCTTAACCAAAAAATATGGGTCAAGTGCACAGAGACAATGGTAAGCTCAATGTTATCTTTTTAGTCATATCTATATGAAAATGGACATTAGTGAAAGCTATAAGCATATGCTCCTAGGACATCTAAACAAGTATGGATGTTTAGCTGATAAATGAGCACATATGTGTCATAGTATGATTTCCTTTAGAAATCTTGGTCAATTCCCATGGAGTTGCATTGCTGATTTTTAGCATCAGGTTGAAATTGGACTAATTACTTAAAGTTACATCCTAGAATATCAGAATAAAATATAATGCTGTGAATAGATCTATAATTCAGTCTTTAGAAAGTGGACTTTTCTCTAAGAATTTGAGTATGGTATTTCTAATCAGAATGAGATCACACATATATGGGCCTAACTATAAGTTTGTACATTTTCAAAAACATGCTGTGATCATTTCAAAAGAGAGAAATTCATTGTTCCAAAAATAATAGAAAGATAATTGCTATGGTCAAAAGAAAAATCCACGTCATGGAGAGAAGCTGAGAGATCATCTTTCTCTAATTTCGGGTTGCTAAATAGGTCTACAGACAATGAAGGAGGTCAAAATGTATGGTAATTTGTAATAAAGTCTCTCTCTTCTTCTCCCTCTTTTTTCCTTCCTTTCTTTCTTCCTTCCTTCCCTTCTTCCTATCTTCTTCCTTTATTGCCTTTTTTCTCCTCTGAGAGGATTCCTAGCAAACAAACAAGATTATTATGAAGCATTAAAGCACAGAAAAATGATATTTACTAATGTGGACTTATTTAATAAGATACAGATTTAACACATTATCCGTCCTATTGGACTGACTGTCAGTGGTGCTTCTTCAATATTTTATATTTTGTTTTTTATATTTGATTTGGTATTCTTTTTCAGTTAAAGAATTCTTTTGTTCTAGATAATTTACATAATAAAGAGAATCACTAGGCTTGTATTCCAGGTGAATATCTGGATGTAGAAGAATATAAAAACCAAAGGTTTTATTGTCCAGATGTGGAGTGATAGGTCATGAATGAGATACCATAGGTTAGAGACAGAGGGCTTGCTCTGAAACCTGGTTTGCAATATGTGCATATTGGATTAATTCCCACTATGTTTGTGATACAGAGCAATTTTTTTAAAGAATCTTTAGTTTTTTCATCTTTAAAAGGAAGACAAAGTAGAAACTATCCCATGATTCTCTTTGGTATATAGTGCAGTGAGCAGAAGTAAGCCTGGGATACAGAATACAGTGTGTGTGTGCGTGTGTGTGAAAGTGTGCATCCCTGTGTATGAATGTGTACTTATATGTGCCAAAGCATGCATCTGTAAGTCAGAGGATAATATTGTTATTGATCTCCGTCTTCTCCCTTAATTAAGAAATGTTCTCTTTACTGTTTTTCTGCTACATACACTGGCCTGTAAGTTCTTGGAGATTCCTCTGTCTTCACCACCCATTTCCCTGTGAAGTTCTACAAAGCTCACATTAGTCATCTTTCTTCTCATGTCAGTTCTGGGGACAAGAAATCAAGTCCTCATGTTTGACCAACAAGTACATTTTCCCACTGATCCATCATGCCAAGCTACCACAAACTGTTAAATAAGTCCACAGTAACTGCTCAATCATAGGGAAATTAAGTAAGGTGCTCTACATGAAGAGACAGGGAATCCAGAAACAGAATAAGTCATCTATTTCATTTCTTTAGGAAATGGAGGATTTCAAAGGTAATGATGTTTTTAAAAAGAGAGATGGTGAACACACCCAAATAGAAACGATAGTACATTCAGAATTCATAAATACATAGCTACCAAAAAGTTCATATGGATATCCTGAATTATTTGTGAAAAGAACTAAAATGCACAGAAAATGACTGTGTATTTTGTTTTATTTTCAGATTGTACTCAGAATGGTTCTGTCTCTAGTATACTTTGCTTGAAATGAGTCACAGGGTTCAGACAGTAAAAGTTTCAGTGAAAAGCAGGCATTAGGGGATAAATGGGCATTGGGGAGAGCAGATATTACGAACACACTGCTCTTTCTCAGCTAGCATCCCATCCATCGCAAATCATGTCAGCTCCACCTTCCAAAGAGATCTGGGTCCTGGCCTTCCCCACCTCCATCTCCTCTCCTCCCTAGCTTCTTCACCTGGCTTATTGCAGGAGAGTCCAAAGTTGTCTCACTAGTGCTACTTTTGACCACTTTTCATTTATTTTTTCCAGAGCTGTAGAAATGATTCTTGTAAAAGCCAACAATTTCCTGTCACCCTTCTGACTCAGTCTGTTCACAAGTTTCCCATCTCACCAAGCTGGTCTTCTTAACATGGGCTATAAGGTCAACATGGCCCCTTGCTGCTCCCTTTCTCTCACCTCATTCACCTCTGTTCAGTGCAGCTTCCTCAGATATATGTATAGATTACACTTTTGAGGGTCTCACTGAGAAAAAAAAAATCCTTGGCTATTACAAACTATATGCTTTCACGGGGCTTCCTTACATCTTCTGTTACAGATTTCTTTGTTTATCTTTATATTAAATAGAAATGTACTTGTTGATTGTCTGTTTTTTCTTTGCTAAGGCTTACTACTACAATTGGTGCTGAACAGGAGTGTGTATGTTTTGATATGTGTTTGACATTGCCACATGTGACAAAGGCAAGAGAAGCAATGAGGAGGCCAATGAGTAAAATCAAGCAATGCACATTGTCACTAGGGCACATTCTTCCTCATCTTGATCCAAATTTTGAAATAAGTTCTCATACTCCATGTGATCTGACACAGAAAGTGAATTACAGAAGTATGGATGTCTCTCCCACATTTTCACCTGCAACTCAGGTGGAGTTAATTATAAATCCTAAGGGACTTGAACACAGAACTGCATCTGAAGTCATACAATTTTCGGAGAGAAATGGTGTATAATGATAGCACTTTTATGGATACATTAACATCAATATTATGCCATAGCTTACTTTGACAATATAGCTTACTTGTGGACAATATAGAAGACATACAATTTCTTTCTGAAAAAAACACATTTTTGTACCTTGATTTAATTTATTAAGCCTTTGGGAAAATATGGAGTTTTAACATGGCTAAACTGAGACACAGATATACCAATTCAAAGTGGATGGTCATTTTGTTTTTATGCAGAGACTTCCTGTCATGAGGTTTATATCTATTGCCACCTAAGACGTAATCAGTAGCCTAATCTTAAATTAGAGTGGGATATTTTTAAGTATATGTGCACTGCCAATGTGTGTAATCTCATACATGATGAACATATGTGTATAACTCATGCATAAGGATGCTTTTGTATGTAATTTATGTGAATGTTTATAAATGTACACACATTTTATATACATCTATATTTATGAATTTGTATATTTTAAAACACCAACTGATCACAGAGTAAAATATGTTATAAGCTTTCATTGCAGTGAACAGATTTGGCCATGTGACCAAATTCCTCATTTGCATCTTCTTCACTGTATGAATTGGTCAAGCTCGGTAAGATGCAGGTAATGGTGAAGTACCCTGTAAGCAGCCGCCTTGTTTAGTACGCCATCTCTCTATGCTGAAAATGGTACTTAAAATCTCTTTGTTTTTTTAAAAAAGTACATGATTTCTAATATTTTCCCTGAAAAAGAAATCGGTAATTTTTACATCCATTTGCAATTTTATTTTAAATCAAGTTGGAAAGATACAGAAATCGTCACACAGTTGTTATTATCATTCCCATAAATGTCGGCATAGGATTGGGTTGATTTATTTAAAAGGAAGTTTGCTTCTTTTTATGGAGTGTGGCATCTAATTTTGAGATTTGAGACAGTATTTTCTGATTTATGCTGGCGTTAATAACGTTGACTCTGTGCAAATCACCATTTGCTCCCGGTTGGGCACTACCCTTGGGAGGAGAGGTCATGGCCATCTAACAGCGGCATCCACAGCTGTTCATGCTGACGCAGGTTTGAGTGTTATTTCCTTGACAGAGGTCAGAGAAAAGCAGTAGAAGATAATTTTATGAGGCATCGGCTATATTTGTGGTTATACTCATTCTTCAAGATTGACCTACAAACTTTAGTTTCTGCAAGAAAATAACTTTAAATCAAGATGCAGGAGCTTATAAATGGAAAGCCATAACAAATGAACTTTCATGTGAATGGAATGCTAGCTTCAATTGAAAAATCAATATAGTTAAAACCAATAAAATGTTAGTTCCAAGGGAGGCTTAAATAGAGGTCAAAATGGATATATTTAACTTGAAAAGCTTTAAGGTGTAATATAAAAATCCAGCTAGGGCATAGCATAGGACAGTTAATGCCTTGGGTTTCTATTGCATTTATATCGTTTCTTCTAAATTTTATTTTTTTCCTGGGCAGGGAGATACAGTAGACCAAGTAAATGGCAACAACAATAATCTATTATGACTTTCTAATTTTAAATATGATTAATGACATCTGGTTTAAGTAAAATATGCTATCAAAAACAACTCACTGTAAAATGAATGAAAATACCAATGGACTTCTTTTCAGGTCTCCTTGTTCCCTCTTCCAAAGCTTTGTTGGCACCTCCTGGGCATCTTTTTCTAAAGCCAGGTGAAAGAAGCTTTAAATCCAGAACTGAGCTCAAGTGTCGCTTTGCATTTTATTGTCATCTGTGTGGCACTGGATAATTTAATTAAGCTTTTTTTTTTCAGTATCAGTTTTATCATCTGTAAAACAAATATTTAAAAAAGCACAAAATAATTCTGTGATCATTCAAGGAGATCAGAAAGATTCACTTATAAATCTATCAGCTGATCGTTATATATTTCATATGTCTTGCATGTATTCTTAGTAGAATAAACTGAAAATAATATATTTAATGTAATTAAAAAATGCATTGTGAGACCCTAATACTTGTTTTTTCACACTTATGAGGAATGGTCAATTCTGTGTGTGTTTTCCCTACTAATAAATTTAACTTTTTCCTTATTATCAGACAGTGTTTATTTATTTTACGTGCCAGATATAGAGCTCTCAGATGCAGCTATCATGATAGATAGGAATTCGTTCCTTTGAACGAGGTAATCATAATGTATCTAATAAGAGCTATCCAGGTATAAAATTATACCTGGAAAATAATAGAAATTATATCAAAGAAATTGTATCAAAGAAAGAAATTATGTAATACAGAGAAGATGTATTTGTTTCTGGAAATTAGTAGAAGAAAACTGAAACAACCTACTAAGAAGTTTTCAGCAAGAGACATCCTAATGGTGTTGGAAAGTTTAGAGAACTTTTGCCTGCTAATGAGGACAACCAATTGTATGACTGCCAGTTACCTAAAATCATATTGTATGTTGGGGAAGTTATATGTGCTTTCCTGTGACTCAGACAAGGAGACGAAGCTTGAGAAAAATAGACACAGGGCATGCTCCTTTGGTGTTGAATATTCCAACTTCCTAATGAAATTTTGAGATGTCTTAGATATTTCCAGGGACATATGTTTAATTGTGCAATTATCAAACATGTTTGGTAAAATACAGTCAACACAAAATCGGCATAACATGAAGAAAATGTGGAGAAATGAATCTCCATTCTCTTCTAAAATGTAATTATGAATCTCAAAACATTTTAGAATGAGAGTTTAAATACTAAAAACGTACTGTAATATTTTTCACTAGAAATTGGCCTTTACTAACTACTCTGTTAATGGTAATTAGACATTTGTCTTTCTGAAAAAATAAAGTGATTTCCTCAAAGGTTAAGAAGTATTTTTGAAAGGTAATTCTGCTTATCTTTTCCTTGCCATTAGAGATTACCACAGTTGCTTCCAAAGATCTGAAACAGAGGGAAGGATTATTAAAAAATCTGCACTCAAGAGGTTTTCGAAAAATAAATAAGGCATTGTAAACCTAAGACTGTTAAGTAGAATTCACACTCCTTTTATTCAGAAATAACAGGACAATTAATTTGTTGGAAGCTGTTATCATATTGTCTTTATATTTATTTGAAATTAAGTAGAATCAAGGATTATAGGGAGATTCAACCAAGGAACTACTAAGCAACATTATTTATTTATTACTGACTCAACTTATAATTCTAAGTGCTATATGTAGACTTATCTTAATTATAACGGTGTTGATTTATAAATGGTACTTTGTTCTGAATTTCACAGTATTAAAAATAATTATAAAATATTAAGAAAATTTCTCTACATCGTTATTAAAAATGCACATTTTATTTTTCAAAATTTATTCTATTCCCATATGTAATAGTCAGAGATTTATAGGGAAAATAAAACACATAACAAGCATGGTCAGAAATGGTCACAGCAAATGGGTAAAACCTGATAAGAAAAAATGGAAAAATAAGTTTGTTTTAATATATAAAGAATACCAAGTCTATCACTTTTCTTCTTAGATGAAAATATGAGACATTTGCCTTTCTTTTCCTGTCTATCTCTCATCATGAGATAAAAATTATATACTTATTCTCTGATAAGGATGGCATGGGGAATTATGTTGAGCTATAATCAACTACTGGATTTATTTATCCATGAACATATTAAAGTTTCTGAGATTTACTCAGTAGGATATATTTTGGAAGATACTTGGAATAAATAAAAATTGGGGAGATTAGAATTAGGTTAAATGATACTACCAGTGAAAACCAATGTAGTGTTAATATCAGAGTCTAAGTTGCAAATAATGATATAAGGGTCTATTTTGTATTTTGTAAATTATGAATACAGTGTAAAGACAAGCATTGTATATTTGTATCTAATGTTTTAATTTTTTTATTTAATTATCATTAAGAACACAATATTTTTAGCCTCTTAAGGAAATATTTAAGGATACTTTGTGATTATAATTTACATAATTTATTAAGTAATCTATCTATGTATTTCCATATTTTACCAAACAAAACCTGTTACAGCAAAATATTGATAGTGTAAGAGGATAGCTATAACGGGACTGTGACAAATGTATCTTTTTCTCTCCTGTCTTATGAACTTCTTGTATTTTGTTCTATATTTTAAATATTCTATTTATTATGGTTTTATGTGTATGAATATAGTGCTCTCATATATGTAAAAGCACCCATGTTGTGCAATGCACAGAGACTTCAGAAGACAGTGTAGGATTCCTGGAACTTGAGTTACAGACAGTTGTTAGGGGAGATGTGGGTGTTTCATGGACCAGCCTCAGAGAGCTTCATTCTTTTTTTGGAGCATCTTCACATCCACTATCATATAACTTAGAACATATCACATAGCTCATGATTAGTGTTTGACTTATGGGAATATAAACTTCTTTGATGACATGTCTAGATCAACAGACCATTTCAGCAAGAAGGTTCTTTCAGTAACTTTCTTATCATTTCTTTGCTCACTAGAAGAACAATTTTCAAGAATTTTTCACTCCCAACTTGAACCTGTTGTGTGGGAGGCCTAGCTGCTAACATATCTTCGTTTTCATGTAGCTTCTAAGTTATGTAAATATTTATTGTTATTTTAAATAAGACATATGAGTTTTCCTTTCATTCCAACACTTACAGGCCATTGGAAGATTTATTGATTAGCCTAACTATGTCTAAGGGAAAATTGAGATGGAATGAAGTAAGGGACTGAAGGACATATGGAACAGTAAGAAGATAAAAACATTTATCAATTTAGTTCACTGTTACATGATACAGAATAATTAATAAACCTAAAGATGATTATAATATCATAAAACACAGATCTCAGATCACCATAAGATATATTCACCAGGAAAATATTTAATATATTGTGAGAGTACCCAAAATGTGGTAAAGAGACAGGAAGTAAGCACATGCTATTTGCAAAGAGAGATACTGACAGACTTCCTCATCATAACATTTCAACAAACTGCCTATTTGAATACAAAAACACACACAAACCAATATCTACATCATCAAATGACATATATTTGCATAAGAAGATTTCATTCCATTTGGAAAGCATAATAACATAATTTTAAGGCCTAAATTTCATATAGTAAAGAAAACAATGAAAGGATATGATGAAACTTTGGAGACATGTAGTACTCAGGGTATGAGCAGCAGCATGCAGTCTTGTGTCTGTCAGTCCCATGCTAAATCCATAGTATTTCAACAGAAATTTAAAGGCAATAAAGATCATGCTGTTAAAAGTAAAATATGGAGAAGAGCAATTATTAATTCCCTGAATCAGGAGCATGAATGAGTAAAGTGAGAAACCGTCCAGAGTAGAGTGGATTAAACTGAGAAACACAGAAGAATGTGGTTTGATACTGAATATAGCTCAAATTACCTGTAAAAACTGTAAACATAAAAATATAAATGGTTTAGAACAAAGGAGTAATGTGACTTGTTTCAAGGTGTAATGTAGACTCTTACACTAGATAATGTGGAGCTTTGGGCGCTTGCTGTAGGCAGCATGAAGATACAGAGAACTTAAGAAAGTAGAGTAATTTTACAGCAAAGAATATAGTGGCCTGAACAAAAGTGGTTGATAGGTAGGTATTAATGAATAATAAGATGATGACAATATACGTTGGATTAAAGAAATTTGATGATGATTTGAATTTGAGAGTACGAAAGTCAGCATGGCCAATTAGAAAGGAAGTTTCCTTTTCTTGACCTACAGAAGACATTTTGTTATGTTAAAGCAGAAATTCTAATTTCTAGCCTCTGCAGAAATGCCATTCAATCCTAGATCACTTAATTAGTCAGCAATGGGTTCAAATAAGATTTTATTGGATTCAGTGGTATTAATAAGAACAGACAAAGAGAGAAGAGAAAGGAATCTGAGAAGCAAAGCTTAGGCACAAATTAGAAGTTTACTGATTTTGTTTATTTTCTATTGTTTATTCATTTATTTATTTGAAGTGGTAGAGATTGAATCTAGAATCTTGCTTATGGTATATAAAGTCTCTAACTCTGAGAAATGTCTTCATTCTTCTGTGAAGTTTGACCATGATTTTTTAAAAAAAGAAACAAAGTTATAGTGTTAGCAGAGAAAAATCAAAGAAGTTGGATCTCCATAGAAATAAATGATAAAATGGTTTATTGAGTTAAGGAAATTTACTTAGCACTATCAAATACTGGTAATAGTTGAAAAGGTGAGAACTGATCCTTGGTCATTGACTTTGACAATGAGAAATCTATTGCCAGTCTCATCCAAAGTATTTTCCGTTGACTAATTGTCAGTAAATCTGCATGGGATAAGTTCAGGACAGAAAATTAATCAGCATACTGAAGTTTAATATTTCAATTTAATATCTACAATACAAACAATGTATATAATTACGGTTCAAATATTTTAAGAATCTGTTTTCAAACACTGATGAATCTGAAAACATGGTCTCTGACCAGGTGTCACCTGGAACTATGTCATGAATCATCAGGTCATCCCTATAGAGATGGATTTTGAATGTTTAATCCAGGAACAAGATGTATGATCAGGACAAGGAGAGAGTTCATCCAGAGTTCCCCAGTAAGCTATGACTTCCAAAGATTGCATGCTCAGTGAAACAGCAGAAATGAATTAATTGCCTCACTTTCACAGAACTGCAAGGGAATTAAAGGACCAGGATTAAGGGAGAGTACTCAACGGGCATTTAAACCACACTTCAGACTTCTTGTGTGTCGCACTGTCAACTCCTAATAAATGGCTTTTCTAAGAAATTTAAAATTTAGAAAATCATTTATCGAGATCTTGACCTCCTAGCACTGCCAATTATTTAGCAGGAACAAGCTAGTTTTTTTTTTTTAATTATGAGCATCTTCCCTTATCCAAGACTGATAATATTTCTACAAAGGGAACTGTGGGTAAAATGAGCAGCAGAGAAGAAAGTACATAAGAGTACTGAAGTACTTACTGCATGATACAGTACATAGAACTCAACTTGAAGAATGCAAGGTGCATACATTGCTTGCAGTGCATCTCAAAGGATTAACTACTGGCTAATAAAAAGAAAGCCAATTTTTATTTCCTTAAAACTATAACAAAGGCAACAAATTACAAGTTTTAATCATTATCATTGCAGAAAACAAAAAATAGTATGTGTGGCAGCGATAAAAAGATCATACTCAATGCTTGAATGACAAATTCCAGAGTAATTTTTATAAGTTTTGGGACTATACACTGTCTTAAAAAATCAGCATTTGACATTTCTATGGATAAATGTGTGTATCTGGATCTAAGCTGACAAGTGTCTATATATAATGTATCAAGCATAACTAAAGGACTGGTAAACGAACACTGGCTTAGTAAAAAAATTAACTACTACCAATAAAAAAATATCCAGAATGGTAAAAGGGTGCATAGAGGACGGTAGAAAGCCTTTAGTCCTTCAAAACAAATTAAATAGTTAGAAATCATGTGTTAAAGAACTTTATTTAACAGGCTTCATATTTAGAAACTGCAATCTCTACTGGAGAAATGGAGGTAGTCAGAAGTTAGTTTTTCTTCATCTAGCTTCTAATTAAATACAAATAGTATTTACTTCCATACTGATTCTAAGGTTCATCTTAAAGGTCTATATGGTCTGAAAATTGTGAATTAAAAGTTTCATATAAAATATAATTCTCTTAGAGTTCCTTAAACTGGCAAATGAAAATCTTTTGAGAGGAAATGTACCAACTAGGATATATAGCTTCCATCGGGACTGCCTGAGATTTCTGGAATATATGATATAACTCACAAAAATTGAAACAGGGCATGGAAGATGATGGTTCAAGGGGTAAAATTTTTAGATTTGCAATCATGAAGATCTGAGTTCAAATCCCCAGAAGTCATGTAAAAGCCCATTACAGTAGCACAGTCTTCTGAAATCCCAACACCCTACAAAGATGGAAGGCAGAGGCTACAGTATTCCCAGAAGCTCCTGGCCCAAAAAGTCTAGTGCATGCAGTAGAAAAACAACAAAGATAACCTGTCTCAGGAATAGTGAAAGCCAAGTACTGACTGACACCTGAGACTGTCCTTCTACCCCACATCATGCCATATTCACATATAGTAAACACAAACATATACATTCACAACACACACACTCACATACACAAGCACACCCATACACACATAAACACAAAAACACATATATATCACAAACATACATAAAAGAACAAGCACTATCAAGTGTGAAAATGTATATATTATAGAATATATATATTTTAAGTAGAGTCAGTTGATTATACCTTGAAGTATTATTGTTAACTTAATAGATCTAATACATTTATAAATGTAAGCAACAATTTTAAATAAGAGAAGTAATAAAACTATTAAAATTATTGAAAATACTTAAGAATGAATCATTATGTGAAGAATAACTTCGCATAATATTTATAAAAATCAATATTAAAAATTCACTTTAAACAGGGTGTAGTGGTGCATACCGTTAATGTCAGCACCGTGGAAGCAAAGGTAGGCTGATCTCTGTGAGTTCAAGGCCAGCGAGGTCTACATAGCAAGCTCCAAGCCAACCGGAGCTACAGGTAGAGCTGGTCTCAAAAAGATTTAAAAAAATCAGTTTAAAAGGTAAACATATATTCAACTGAATCATTTAAGATCACATATTCTTGTATAACTATCCTCAACTAATTAATATCAAATATTTTTCTTCTCTATCTTGTGATGGTTTCATGGGAGTACAAATATTGTTGATAGCAATTTCATAATAAAGGTCATAGTTTTAATTCTGTCACAAACAAATGCCTTGATAGGGACACTTTAATTTTTCCTGACATCATTCTCCTGATTATTTATTGCATAGTTCATAAACATGTACCACTGAATGAAGTTATCCTACAGTATGATACTAGCCTTCCTTCCAAATGTTTTCTCTGAATTCACATTTTCTTACGCATCCCTTTTCTTATAGTGTTTTCTATTTCATTGAAAACTGTTGCTTGTGATGCCCCATTCTCATATATAATTCCTTAGACTAAGGTTAAATATTCATTATTAAAACTATATTACCTAGATACTGACCACAAATTAAAATTTAATTTCAGTTAATTTTCTTCACCTATCCTTTCATCAAACACACATAGAATTTACTTTCACATTGATACATTGATTCTGATCACAATTTAAAACCTATTTACTTACAAAGGACAAAGAACCTCAATTTTTTGCTCATGAAATAGTTTAGCAATAGTGTATAATATGAATTTTGATGTGATTTTGTTCACACCACCATAAAATTTTAAGGAGAATTAAAAAAATCAGATTCTTACCCATCCATAGTGGTTAGTCTTATTAATCTCCTATTTTCAATGAAATTGTGCTTAAATAATTCCAATATTTACTGACATTTTACTCAGATTTTATTGTTTCCCTCATGTATCAAAATGTTGCTCTGCCAATCCAGTGGATTAATCGTAGTTTGAGTATTATGGAATTGTGAATTATCATAAGAATTCATATGATGGTTTAATTTCAAGGTACCTTAGCCATAATTAATGCAATTATATCATCAAAGGACCCAGGTTTCTTGTGATGTACCCTGTGAGTCACCTCAGTTAGCCCACTGAGTGAATTTTAACATGGCTCACAAAAGCATCAAGTTTCATTCATTTTCCAGTCTGCAGTGGAGTCTCAGCCTGGGTGGATGTGTATCAGTATCTTAATCACACCTGAGGAACAGAAATTTCCCTGCTCATTCTTCCAAACACACCACCGCTGATCTCTTTTCTTTGGAATGTTTGTCCACGTTATATTAATTGAATTCTACTTATAGGTACAAATTCTGAAATTTCAATAATTAGAATGATATTAAATATCTTTTATACAGATTATGCTCATCTTCATTAATAGACATCCTAAACTTTTTTCATATTTGTATTTCTCATGGTTGCTTCACAATTTTTTATAAAATTAAATAAAAGTACTTTATTTAAAAATCAACTCTCCACTCAGTTGTGTTCCCCAGGAGAGGAGCCAAACTTTGAGAAAGAATATAACACATTTCTTAGAGATAATTGGGATCAATATGTAGAAAGAAAGAGAACAGAACAAAATATAAATTTTAAAAAAGACACCAAACATGGAACTGTGGAGAGAAAACGTTGTGTTGTGATATCATTATAATGAATGCCATCTATTTTGTGGGCAACTCTGAGAATGGTATACCCATCAGGTATTGGTGTTGACCAGCCGTCACCTGCAGTCTTTGGGTTAGGAATGAATCTCAGGCTTTTCTACCAGAGTTCAAAAAGCAGAGAACCACTTACCCAATTCTAAGCAGGTTGGACAAATAATTCCTTTATTTGTGAAGGAGAATTTGGAAAGCACATATTCTTTTACAAACGTATTTAGCCACATACTGCATCTTCTATCTAGCTAATAGATTCCTGATGCAAAGGGCAAGAATGAAAATATATACATCCATGAATATTTATCTGTAGTCTTGATGCTTCAGGTGAAAATTCATTGCTTTTGTGTTTCTCAATATTAATTTGCACAGTGACATAGTACTTCTTTATTTATTTACAGAGACACTACCCTAAAAATTTCTTATCTACAAAATAGCTTTTCATATTCTTGAAAACAAAGTTCATTTTCAGGAGTTCTCAGAGCTTCTAAAGTAGTGTTTATATGTAAGCATAGTGACTGTGCATGAGTGTATATATATATATATATATATATATATATATACACATAGAGTTTTTTCAAAGCATGCAAGTTTAATTAAAATACAGTGCTACATGATTTAAGCTAATAGCTTAATCCCTTTGCAAAGACCTTGGACTCAATGATCTAACAATGCTAAAAAAAATAACCTAAGTAATTAGTTCAAGAGCTTCAGTCTATTATGATTTCTGACACTCATTCCCCTATCTATGACTCTCATTATTAAACTTTCCCCTCTTGAGTACAACAGTATTAGATAATTACTAAAATCATGCAAGTGGTATTATGAACTAATAAAGTTAGTTAAAATATCAGCACAATTTAGTCTCATCAACCTTTGTGAAACAAACTAGGTTACCTCTGTCCTCTGAATTGCATGCAGCAATATAAAAAACATAATTGTTGTATTAAAAATCTAATTCCTGAAATGGGCAGGAGACCCCAAACCTAGTGGAGGAAATACTGGCTGCATATCACTGCTTGATGAGGAGCATTGATCTTCTTATTGGAATGACAGTAAATATGGTTACTAGGGCCCAGTGAATAAACTCACATCTAGGGACATTTGGGTACTTAAACCTGACAAGCCTTAACAAATGTGGCAGAACACATGAAATGCTGTGGGCAGGGCATGTGCTGGTACCGATAGGGGAAGGATATTTGTATGAAATGTACAAAAAATATACATTGGAGAAAAAAATATTACTAACCAACCCTTCCTCCATTCCTCCATCCTTATTCCAAGCATCATTTGTATAAAGCATTATTTGTATAAAGCATTGCCGTGACATCTAAAACCATTCATCTATTGATATAGTGTTTAAATTTAATTTTACTTAAAATTCAGGGCTGGGAACATGACTCAGGGTAAAACATTTGCTGTGTAAGCATGAATGTATTCCCCCCAAACCAGGTAAAAGCCATGTAAAAAGTTGTGCATGTTTACTGGTCTGTAATTCCAGAGTAATTGATGGAATGACAAAGAATCCCCAGACCAAGGTGGCTGGTCAGACTGGTCTAAAGGAAACATCAAACTCTGGTTTGAGTTATTGACTCTTCCTGAGTATATGAGTTAGAGAGATATTGAAGGAGTCAACAGACATCAACCTTTGGTCCCCACAGGAATGCACAGAAGCACATGGAAAGAGATAATTTCCAGTGCTGGAAATGTTAACTAGCCTGGTCCTGGTCAGGTAACCACAGTACTGTAAGTGTATATATATACAATAGACATGTCATGTCAGAGGACACCATTTTACAGTCATTTTCTAGCTTTTGTTTTCTTTCCAGTACCTCTCCAGCAATGTTCTTTAAGCCAAGGAGATGAGGGTTTGATCTGGATGCCCCATATAACACTGAGAACACATAATCATTTGTTTTCAGAACTTTGAACAGGTATGAGTCTGCATTAACACTAGCCAATATTATAATAAGTTTCTATGATCAAGGCTGGGAGCAACACAAATCTATGGATATAAACATAGATATTTAGAAGACAGTTTGATAACGTTTCCATTAAAAAATCAATACATTCCCATCTAAGTCTTTGAATTCCCAAACGTGAGATCTGACCATGTTACAGTACAAAAAAGGAATTCCCTCTTGTGTAGCAATGGTTCAAAACCCATAGAAAAAACAATAGTTTGCCTCCATAAACTGTCTTCCACTATTGCACCAGTAGAGATTTGCATGGCACATTGGTACTGAGCAGGCAGGTTAGAGTGCTTAGTGAAACCATGGATGTCTTTTATCTACCAGAAGCCTTCATGGCACCTTCCAGCTCTAAGGGAGCTACCAGCAAAGACAGAGATTCATGGTAAGCTGGAGATCGATTTCTTCCAAAAAAGTCACACTAATAAATATTACTTTCAGATTACATTATAGTCAAGTAAATAAGAAATATGTATGATAGATATAGCACCTTAAAAGCACATATATTTCTCTGATGAATTTTTTATTAAATATTTGTTCAAATTTTTTATCTGTAATATTCATTATGAAATATGAAATATTTAGAGGAAAGGATCAGCATAGTTTTACAAATTACTAATATTTTCAATTTACTTTTATATAACAAGTCTTTGATAGATTTTTATCACATTTGAATATTTATTATGTAAAATCTAAGAGTCCAGGCAAACCAAGTACAGTCATCAGAAACTCCCATACTGAAGCTGAGTTGAATAATCTCTGTTTTGAGCAGAGTTCTATTCTAACCTGCTTGGTGGCCACAGCTGGATGAGATATCCATATATTCAACAAAGGGCCATATAAATATGTAGAAAACTATAAATTATAAATTTCACTATATTGGATTTTGAATAACTTTTTTTATCCTGGGAAAATAACATTCTTGTATTAATATCCTATGATAATAATATTCCCGTAAGACCAAAAACAAAAACATGACTGAATAAGTAATAAAAATGTATCTCATAAAGTTTTACATCCAATAAAGAAATAATATTGTGACAACATTCCTGAGAAACATTTTAACTTGGGATGTTCTCAGATTCCTAGAAGGAAAGTAGTTCTTATATTTCTCTATCATAGTAATTCTCCATATTTGTCTAATAACACAATTTCAGAGAAGCTTAATCTTACTGGCAATTTTCCATCAATGGACTCTTTGCTCTGAGGTTAAAAACAATTGTTGTCTCTGTGTCTATCAGTAGCATTCATAAAGGCAGGCAATGAAAACATATTTCTGCTTTAGTGAATGCCTACCTAACCCTGAGGCATACCAGGTAGTTTTTCATATTACATTTTTATTATTTCAATTCTATCTGTATTTAAATAATCATTAATTCATTTAATTTTACTGAAATACTGACAGTATATTCATCACTGTTAATTATTCTAATGCTCTAGCAGTAAGGAAAGAAAATACATCAGATGCATAGGAACTGAAATAGAGGAAAGGGAAATTAGAGTGGAGATAATTTAAAAGTGAAGATGGGCTATAAAGATGGTTGAGTTTGCTTGTCTTTGCATGAGTAAACATCTTTTAATTTTATTGTGATTATTTAAAAAATATTTTTATTGGCTCATGTGTGTTTCATACAGAACATCTCAATCAGTCTTAAACATCTTTATACCCCATCCCCACTGGCACACCCATAGTCCCTCAACTGGAATCCACACATTCTTTCATCTCTGTTAAGGTGTATTGTACCAAGTTAGTGTCCTCAAATGACCTCAGTGCAGGTTCATTCACTGAGGTCTAGTCAGCATACGCAAAGTCCCTCACTTTAGGAAGACTAGCTTAACCTCAACCAACAGTAATTAGTTGCCAATATTTCTCAAGCAAAGGTTGGGGTCTACTACAAATCTCCCCAGTTCCATGCTGGGGTTTTGGCATTTGCTGCTTTTAGAGAGGACCCATGTTCGGTTTCCATAACCCATATAATGTCCGGGAAGGATTTGTAACTCCAATTCCAGGGTATCCAATGCCTTCTCCTGGCCTCTGCCAGTATTTTATGACTGTGGTACCATTATATAAATGCAGGCAATGCATGAATACACATAAAATATAAGTAAGTAGATTAAAATATATGATAAATATATCAAGTAATCAAGCTGGTTCCGGATTTGTGAACAGTGGTAGAGCAGGAGGTGGTAGAGCAGGAGGACTTGAGGTGATTTTGAAAGCAAAGGGGAGAGAACAAATTTCACTACAATTAGTGCCTATCTTATGCAATATAATAGAATACATTATATTATTATAATACACTATACATTAATATAATAAATATAACCTTCACAACAGGTTTAATGGTTTTAAATAATCTATGAAGAACTCTAATTTTAAACAATTTTTTTAGCAGATTGATTAAATTGCTCAAATGAACACAGATTTGGGTTTATTAAATTACCGTTCTTAAGTAAAATTTCTTAATTTCAAAGCTTTATCATTTTCTGTAATTTATAGAAAGAATGTAAGCTGGGAAAAATAGTGTAAATGAGTTAATATGAATAGAGGCTTAGTCTGAGATTCAGAAAATTCAGAAATGAATCAATACTCAGGATCCAGAAAAGAAAAGAAAAAAAAAAAAAAACCTCTCACTCATGGCTATAGAGATGGCTCAGTGTATATGAGCACTAGCTGTTCTTGCAGAGATCCCAGGTTCAGTTCCCAGCACCCACAGGGCAGCTTACAACCATTCATAACTCCAGTTCCATGGTTTCTGTCACCCTCCTCTGGACTCTGCATGCATTGCACGATATGGGTGAACTTACATATATGCAGACAATGCACTCATATAAAAATAAAAATCTTAAATATTTTTAAAAAGTAAAGAAACCCACCATGTAGTTAAACAATACAGGTTAGGGCAGACTCCAAACTTAGCCAAAAAACTATTAGCAGTTGATTACTACTGACTAAGGAAGAGTTGATCTTTAAGGGAGATATTCTAGATATGCTGTACTCAAGTGAATGAACTTGCACTGAGGGACAACTGGGTACAGAAACTTGACTGGATACACCTTAACACAATAGAATGCATGAAATCTGGTGGTGGTGCCAAGAGGGGTTACGGTGAGGGGTTATAAAGATTATTAAGATGTTTTATATGAAGTGTGCAAAAATTAGATAAAAGATATAAATTGAAAAATAATAGAATATGTGAGAAAAAGCCAGTCCTCATGACACATGTTCTGGATGTCTGCATTGGGAATTTGAAGGAAGGAGTATCAGGGGTTCAAGGTTATCCAAATGACTGCATAGCATTATTATGGTGAAGAAATGAATTCGGTATTCTTTTGCATTTTTCCAACTTAATTTCCATACAAAGATATTTGCTTGCTGGCCATCTTTTCTTTTCCTGTATATATATATATATATATATATATATATATATATATATATATATTGCTGCTATGTTTTTACATATGTGTTAACTTTTGCACATAGTCCCTTTATAACGGAGTTTGACAAGGATCTCATTTCGACTTCCTTAGGTCAGAGAATTGGCATCATAAATGTTCACTAAATTCTTGTCTCATCGTTCCCTTTTCTCACCCTCTTTGGGTAAATTGCACATTTAGGAGTAAACAGAGGAGAAAATATGATTCTGATGTGGAAGCTGCTCCTAACGACATGATTTGCTCACAGTCTCATTATTGTGTGAATAATAATGAAAGCTAATTTAAACTTACTGCAGAGGCAATTTCTTTGAATAGCCACAGGAATAGCTTTAGAAAGTCAATGGTTTTCAGGTCTGAGGTAAAGATCTCAAGGCCAATTTGGGAAAATTTCAGCTCACTGAGCAAACATAAGAGAAAACAATCTTTAGAAAGAAGCTACAGAATCACAAAGGCAAGTTTAATTTAGTGCCTGAGGAATAATTATTTCTATGAAATTTTTATTTAGAGACACATGAAGTACAATTAAACATATGTCAACTTAATATGCACAAAATAATACATAGCTTTTTTCTTTTATTTAAATGCCTAGATCTATCATTATATTGACATTAAAATATAACATATTTGCAATTATAAGCATACATTTTTGTTTGGATGACTTTTTTATTTTTGATGGATTTAAGTGATAAATTGTTGTTTCATTTGATATGCTTATATTTTGTTAGTTTGTCTTTATAGATTAGCATTATATTTATGGCAGCAGGGTAAACAACTGCAAGTTTTTTTTTGTTTTGTTTTGTTATTTTGTTGTTGTTTTTCATACTCTTGTGTGATCTAGCCTTAGTTTGAAGAACTTCTGTTACACTAGAAGGATTAGTTACAGGAACAAAATGACAGTCACAGATACATTCACCTATATCCCAGAAAGAACAAAGAAAAATAAAGGAACATTAGAAGTACAGGATCTTAAACAAGAGGTACCAAAAAAATGGTAGTAAACGACACACTATTAGAAGATCGTAATAAAGGCAACCTTGATATTTTTTATTGCTTATTTCTCACTGTATTCACCACATAGTGTCCAGATGATTTTAATAATTTACATATTGTTCATAATATTGTGGTACATCAGTCCATTTGCATCAAGTTTTAATAAGTGTTCAGTTTCTAGAATTTTAGAAAGATTATTGCTAAAATTTATGTTAAGAAGATACTCAAAATTCTATTCATGTCTAAAAGGCAGATGATAAAAATGTTTACTACATTAGTAATTATCAAACTCTATTGTGAGAATAAAATGCTTAAGAGAAAATAAAAGAATTGAAATTCATGTTTTTAAAACTGAAGAGAGATGGCTCTTCAGTTGAATGCAGTAGCTGCTCTTACAGAAGACCCACAATTTCAGCATCAGTATGTTAGCTAACAACCATTCATACTCCTTTTCCAGGCTATCTGATGCCCTCTTCTATCCTCTGAGTGAACTATAGGACATGGGTGCACTTACACACATGCAGGCATAACACTCACACATGTAAAATTAAAATAATGTAAAATAATTAATTTAAAAATAGAAAAATAAAAGTTACGCTAAAGATTTTTCTTTAGATTTCTAAGAAAAAAACCCTGGGAAGAGGGAAAAGCAACGATAAACACCCTTAATAAAACTTATTTCAAGTTCTGTTAGTTTGCAAGGATTATGGATTTAGTTTACACAGGAATTCATGTATTCTATGCTTGCCTCTTGTGTAGCCAGGTATGACTTTGAATTGGATTTCAGTTCAAATTGAAGGACCTGCAGATCCCTCCTAAACAGAGTGCTAGCATCAAGCTTACATTAATACGCCTGATACCAAGAAGTGGTTCAGTAGTAACTGATAGGTGTCAGCGTTGTTGGTAGCTAACACTAGCGTTTCTATCATATTGTTCTATTATAAATATAATCTCAAAACCAACATGAGACAACATCACCCTAAGACTAAGATAACATGAGAATAACACAAGGTCACTCTATAATCCACAGTATGTGAATCATACCTGTGTCTCAGCTGGTAAGAGTGACTGCCACTTCCTTTCCTTCTAGAGTATCCCTCTTGTTCTAGTCAGGTCTTTTTATGGAAAAATATTGAAACTCAATAGCAGAACTTCTATTTTTTTTTCATAGCACTCAGTTCAAATTGTTTATCAAATTTCTTCCTTTCTTTTCCAAAACAAAGCTAGAAAAAAGCCAACTATAACAACAAACTTATCTAGTGCCCTCAGGAGATTCCCCATTGTTTCTTATAGTGTTTGCCTTTTATTTCTACAATTAGTTATTCTTCTGTTATCATATTTCTGGTAGTCTTAGTCAGAAGAATATGAACTGAAGTATTATCTTAACATAGACACTGACAAAAATAGCTTCACTTTATAAACAGGTACAAGGAATCATAATAGAATTAGGATGTTTTCTTTTTCCATAATCAATTACTTTCATTACATACTTACTTAGCAATATATGTACATGTGTTTCTATAACCAAAATTCACTATTTATGTTTTTACTTATTGGAAATATTCTCTCCTATAGCTCTTCTAGATATCAATATTTGGAAAATATTTCATCTCAATTTTGGGGAATGCTAAAAACATTTATTAAATCAGAAATTTAAAAGATAATTTCAGGTATTATACTACTGGAATCAATGGTATTAATTTTCCTTGTTTTGGTTATTCAATATAAGGGGCCCAAAATTGTCTGCAGTTTTTGTAGGGCTGGAATCATATATGATAGATTTGCTGCTACTGAACCATATCACTAGCCTGTAAATTGCTAGTACAAATTAAATTCCTTCTTCATATTTAATGCACAGAATAGTATTCAACTTTAAAAGTAGCAAGAAAAAAATCTCTAGCTTAGTGATATATTATCTACTGCTGACTTTCTAATTGAATGTTTCAGTGGATGATCCCTTCAATTTAAGGGGATTTAATTTCATCCCTTCAATGATTAGTTAGCAGGAATGTTAAAACAAATCTCCAAGAAAGCAATATTTCTCTAAATCAGATTGTTTAGATAAATGTTCATTGTGGTAAAAGAGTATGCTAGCTATATTTTGGAAATTGTGGAAAGCAAAGGGATTTAGAAATCAATAAAGGATTATGCATTCCTTAATTAATGAGACTTTTTAACAGCTATTAAATGTACTTTTATCTTTTGTGATCATAGCTCTAAAACTTTGCAGCATGATATATTACTGCTTTTAAATGAGAAAATTGCTCTCCTAGTTTCTTGGGTAGAAAAAGAGTGATAAGTTAACTTATTTTATACAAGTAACGTTTCTACAAACATTTGTGTATCTTTAAGTAAGAACGGTATATATGCAATTGCTAAGCTTTCAGTTTCACTTACAAAACATGTCAAAATGTAATTGCTATTATAGAGCTGAAAATTTTAAGATTTTTATTAGGTCATCATGGTTCATCATTTCTGACTTAATACTTTATCATTGGAATAATTACATATTATAGAAGAGAGTTCCTGATTTAAATACATACATACATACACACACACACAAAACGCACAACACACAGGCACAAACTTCTTTCCATCCTTTGTATTGTTCCATGCCCCTCTCTCATGTTCTTATTTAGTTAGAAGGCTCTTACCAGGTACAGACTCTGAATTTTGGACTTAATCTTTCAACAGTTTATGTTTATCATTTTTATTTTTCATTTAAAATATGTCAATAACAGAAAAAAAGAGATAGAAATAGAGTTATATTTTATGACTAGGAATCTTGCTATAATGTACTGGTCTATTTAGTACCTAGTTTCTAAGTATGTAATCTTTCTATAAGTTTAATTTGAATACTGAAATTATATGAAATAAGAAGAGTATACATATGCAGTTTTTACCCTCATGAATTTTACTGTCTGTTAGACTAATTTAGCTTTTACATGTTATGCTAGACTAAATATTTTATTTACATTTTTACTAAAAGCCTAAGGAAATTGCTGCAAATATATAATCAGATGAATGATTACCAGACAGATGCCTAGTGAGTTTTTCAAGGGATGATAATGAAAGAATGTAACAGGTGATGATAATGAAATGAAGAGAGCCATAGAGAAATAGCTGAGAAAGAAGAATGGAGGGAGGAGGTCATGCTCCAGACTGTGAAGATGTTTCCTGACAAAGAAAACGCAAAGTCACTAAGCCATGTTACAATTGTATATGTGATACAAACTAATAGGTGACCTTCAAATTTTACAATAGGTAACAAATATATGTTTTTGGTGAACAAAACATTGCCTAGCATGATATAGTATGGTAAAGAAATAAAAAAAAGGATTATAGATAAAAAAATTTTTATTTTAAATATATGTAGAGGAGCTGGACTTACTGATGCATGCATGTAATAACCGCACTGAGGAGATTAAGACAGGGGAGTTATGAGATCAGGTCCAGTCTGAACTACATAATTAAGGACAACCTCAGTTACCTGGCAAGATCCCGTCTTCAAAGCCCATATATTCTCAGCAAGTAAGCAAGCTAATTTCCCATGCTTGATCAAAAACTTCCTTTTAATAGGAATCCTTCATATTTTATTATATGATCTTTGATAGGGTATGACAGGTATTTGCTTTCATAATTGAACTTGCAGTGATCTGCTTTCTCATAGTCAGCAAAAGGAATGTTGAAGAAAAAAGACTCTGTTTCTGGTTTTCTACCTATATTATAAAATATCAACTTTTCTATATAAAAAACTAATACTATCTAATTGTGTTGACATACAAAATATTGTGGTGCTTCTTACTTGTAGAAGATAACCAACAAGAATCAAATTGTATTTTGTATTTTTGCATCTCTCAAAACACTCATTTGTAATAATGACTTATCCTTGATGACTAACACCTGATTTCAGCAATATTTAAGAATAATAATGCTTTATATTAATATACTGAAATGCATATAATTATATTTATTCTCTGTTTGGTTGTAGTATTAATTCTATACTCACATATAGCATAAATTTTTCTTTATATTATTTCCTTAAGATTTTCATTTCATTGGAATGCTTTCAAATTTTAGTTCATATTTTAGGAATTAATTTTTTAAATATAGAATTTAATGATGGTTAATAATTACTAAATAGGTTTATCTTAAAATTGATTCACACTTTTTCAGAGATAAGAAACTCCAAAAATGACAAAATACTGTTAAATGAAAGTGAAAACTAAGGGTAAAGTCTCCACCAAGTTATAAAAAATAGTCAATTTGAAATGAAAATCATAATTAATATGCTAATAAGCAAAGTAATTTTAATCAATTTGGAACTTAAAAACAATTGACATTGACTAATATATGTAAGACTTGATATCCACAAAAATTATATCATTGTCTGTGATTTCTTATGTCTTCAACCCTAGTTGTAAACTGCCATTACATGGTCATAAATTATGAGAACCAAATATTTATATTCTACAGTCATTTTTGATATATACTTAACATAACATTATATTCACAGAGTTATGCAGTCACTATAATTTCAGAATATTTCTACCACCCTAAATAAACACAGTTTCCCTCCACTGCCTACCACCTCTGGCTCTTACAATCTTTCAGCCCTGCCTTCTTCAGTAATGTCTGAGAAGCTATGGGGGGTATACAGAAATATCCCACTGACAGATGAGTACTCTTGCTTTTTATGTGCTTTCAGTGCTGTACCTCTATGTTAATTACCATCTACTGCAATAAGAAGCTTCTTAAATGATGGCTGACAAATGCACGAGTCTGTGGGTATAGAAATAAATCATTAGGAGTCAGTTCACTGTGTGCACAAATCTGGTATAGGGCTTTATAATAGTAGGATAATAGTAATGGATTTTCTCTTAGTGCCTATGTCTTGTCTAGCCACATGTTGATGGACCTGGTAACTGTGCAGGTAGGAGATCCTTCATGTGGAACATGCCTTAGATCCATGTAGAAAGTGATTGTTAACCCCCCATACTATTAGTTCCACTGTTGTGTCAGTGGCCGTATTTTGCCAAAACAATCATTATTTTAATTCACAGGGTTTCCAGATGAGTAATATTGATGTTTACTTTTCTACTCTGGTAGCATGAATGTCACCTTCCAACATTAGGAAAGCTAGCCAATTGGGATGAAATTTCCATGTCAGTACAACATTGATTTCTCCGTGACCTATGACTTGCATATGTGGTGCCTTTTCTCATATAATAGACAAATTTTTTTTCTGTCTCATAAAGGTTTTTCCATAGTAAAATCATAGGATCTACTAACGCTCCCTAACATCTAACACCCATGTGACAGCATCACAGTTATTCTTACCAACCTTTTTCATATATGACTTATCTTGATTACAACTACCTTTGAAACTACAGTACATGTTCCTTGTGAGGTGGTCTAGACAGAGAAATATATATCATGAGGTCATGATCTTAAATTTAGGTGTCTAACTGATGCCTTGTGCAGAGGTTTTCTTGAGATGCATTGACCTCCTCAAGGTGTTGAAGAAGCAAGTAAGAGGCAGAAAGCCTTCCAATGTCTTGTTTAACTTCAGTATTCACTACTTATCCAGGCTAGTTCTTCCTTTTCACTCTCTCTGATCTGAATCTATAAATAATTTGCAATTTTCTTGGGATTCCTATAACATTGAGTTACGCCCCACAACAGAACTGATAGAAATTTATCACTACATTTTAGAGGAAAAGTTTTAATTTTACCACCGCAAGAAGTATAATATTTGAAGAAATTTAATTAATATCTCAATGGTACACACAGCGGTCCAGTTGGAATTGAAACCCATATCTATCTGCTATGCTTCCTCTTATGTATGCTGACTAAATGCTGTAGCAAGCAATCTGAAGCTTGAAATTATTTGAATAATTAAGTAATTATTTCATTAAATCAATATTAAATCCATTTTTCTAACATTGTAAATACGATAGAGAGTGCTGAGAAATGATTCAGATCATATAGTACTTGCTGTGTGAGAATGAAGAACTGATTTTGATCCGTTAAACCCATAAAAAAATCATGAGTACTGTGGAGTGGCATTATGCCTGTTATCATAGCTCTGGTAAGGTAGAAAAAGGAAGACACCTACTGGGGGTTTGCTGCCTGGCTAGCATAGGTGAATCAGAGCTCAAGGTTCAGAGACTCTGTCACAAAAATTAAGATGGACAGGGCTGAAGACCTAACTCAGTGGTTAGGAGTACTGACTGCTCTTGCAGAGGATGTGAATTTAATTCCCAGAGTCCATATAACTGCTAACAACTATCCTAATTCCTGTCCCACGGAATCTGACACCTTCTTCCGACTTCCGTGGGCATTGCATGAGCGCGAGTGCACTTACATACATTCTGGCAATACATGCGTACACATAAAAAAATGTTTAAAAAAAGGAAAAGAGAAGGTGGAGCGTGATTGAGGAAAAAACTAAACTTTGACCTCAGGTCTCTACATGAATGAGGACACACATAAACGTATGCAAAAACGAACACATACATTTTAAAAACACAACATAAATGAAAAATATGACAATATTACATATTACAGTTATTTCAGGAAAAAATACTCAGAGGTATTTGGGGTCCATAAAGGCCTGGGATACATAGTGAGTTCCAGTTGAGCCCAGGTTTCAGTGAGTGAAACTACCTCTTAAATATAAAAACAAACACACTAAAGACTGTGGAGAAAACAATGGATCATTTTTTAAAATATTTTGTTGTTTCAAAATAAAGTAAATTCGTAAATAAAGAAAGAATTACATTTTTCATTAATGTTAATTCCTAGTGAAAGGAACACATGATCTCATTCCTCAACCCTTGAAATTCTGACAGTTTGTGAATTTGCATTGTTTGTTCTCTGAGAAATTTATTGATACAAAGTTGTTTAAGGAACTGCTCTTATTCTTTTGCATAAAGTGTTAGTCTAGGTAGCAGATGTTACTGAGAGTAAATCAGAGACATTCAAAGGTAGATATAAAAATAATGTACATGGACATTTAATAATATGAGATGTCTGACTTAATCTAGAAGCACAGCTACACAGAGAAAATACAAAATTGGGTTTATATTATAGCATTTATGGAGTCAAATTGAAAATGGAGGACGCTAGATTAAAAGAAAGGAAAAACTTTAAAAAAATCATCAGATAAAAGCTTGATATAATCGCTCAGAAATAGTTATTTTTAAATTAATTTTAAACTTTTAAGTAGTAATTACACATAAATGACATACATATTTAGTAAGTTGAATTAAATTTGGCCTAAGTCAACTGCTGTATTGGTGTGACAATTTGCCTAAGTGGCCTCTGTGCATAGTGATATGTATTAAAATTTGTGCATAAACACATTTAATAACCTATGACTATACACTCATAATCAAAAATGGTGTTTCAGCCAATCAAGAAATGAAAGCTGATGAAACATGACATATAAGGCAAACATTTCCTTTTATGACTTCACATATGGCATGGAGGAGCATTCTCAACTATATATTTTTTAATATGGGGGGCTTTCTAATTTTATATTTTCAAATAAAGCCACTTAAATAGACAAAAGTAGCTAAGCAGCTTTATTGAAATTGTTCTTTTTTATATATTAGGACTCAGATATTTTCATGTTAATGTTTAGAGACAAATCATAATCAAGACTTACACTAAGGGGGGAATTTAGAGTGACTGGAGAAAATGAGCAGAGGTACCATAATCAGCTGCAATATTAGAACAGTAAATTATTTGAATCATTAGAAGAGGCTGGTTCTGGCCATTACCTCACAGGATGGTGTTTGTTTCTTATAGAAGAGCCAGTATGCTTTGCTATTGATTGAAATCTAGAGAGACTGAGTCAAATTTATATTTTATCCCTAATTAGTTCATCTCTGTTGCCTTTCAATCCCTATTTCTGTCTAAGATTTAGAAGAAACAAAATCTCACTTCTTACCATGACAATCTGTATATTCTCGTCACTGCTGTATTATACTCCTAACATGTAGTGCCCAGACAGAGTTTATAGACAGGCAACAATTCTTATCATGTAATAAACCCAAGTAAGCACCTACAAGCCTATAATTTTAAAGACAAAATTAGAAGAAAATGTCTCTTCTCAGATGATGTGTCACATCCTCTCATTCCATGCAGCCTTTGCAGGTAGTTGTATGTAACACTGGTACAAGTTGTGCTGCCTCACAAAAAATGAGCTCCACAGCCTCTAATGTGCCACATTACATCTGCTTGGCATATACTCTGCATCATTCTCATTTTCTTCCTAATTAATTTCTGTATACATACCAATCAGCAGAGTGAATCTTTGGCACTTTTGTAGGGAATGGGGGCTGGGAGTTCAACATAAAACACTGTTGTTACTGGTGTCATATTACCAACCATAATGCAGTTATATTGAATTCCATCTACATTCATTATGATCTAGAAATGTAACTGTCTATATCAAGCTTAAATAAGTGAAAGTTCCCAAGGGAAATTTATTTTCTATGACTTATCTACATAACACAGAAATCATTGCATGATCTACAGAAAGTGTAAGATCCACAGTGTGTAAAATATCCTCTTTTTAAATTCCTCAGTTGAGCCAAAAGATATTGACATTCAATGACAGACCACATTTGCCATGTCTAACTGTAATATTTGCCAAGAGGTGTAAAAAAGCATTCCATAAGATATTTTTGTACTGGAATTCTATAGTTTTTAATGTTGAAGTATAATAGCTGTATTAAATTTAAAAAAATGATTCCTAAAGGCCAGCCTTCTTAGTAAAAATGGTTTAGAAATGGCAATTGAAATCATTGTACATTATATTTGTAATTTTCAATTTAATATCTATTTTTTTATAATCTTGTCCTTACACAATTTTGTACAATCCTAATTTTATTTATTGCCCTTAACCAATAATAGCTTTTTAAAAAAATGAAGATAATGATGAAAGTATAGTTTAGAAAATTAATTTTCCTTTTTCCAAAATGACAAATAGTTTTACTGATAAACATGTTTAAAAGAAATATTGTAATTTATTGATACTTATAAATTAAATTTTAATTTTTCAATTGATCTTCCTTTAAGTTCTATATTATCATGATAGCCTTCATTATTTCAAAATTTTGAATTTTCTGTCAATATTAGGTCACTTGTTACCTGAATAATATATTATTATATAAGGAAGATAAGTATCTTTATGTTTTCTTCCATAGTATTGATCTATTGTATATGGAGTTATAAATTTGTATTCTTATTGATTTTAATGTAACTTTTGTCATAACGTAAGTTTCAATTTATGCACATTTTTTGCTTAAGTAACAATTTGTCCCATTGCTACTTATTCATCATTGTAGTGCCACATTTCATTCCAGTTGGTAGGCAGTATCCCTTATTAATTTCATTCTTTTCTTGGTTGTATTAACTTTTTCATCATTCCCAAATTATTTTAAAACACGTTTGTTAAAATTAGAAAAGTTGGTTACCAGAGTAGAATAGGAATTGTGGTCAGTTAATGGTTGTAATTTTGAATAATTACCACCTCTAAATCATAACTTATCATCCAAGAAGTTTGATTCCTCCGGTTGCTTTAAACTTTTCTCTGTTTACAAAATCTTTCATCTTATATTCTATTCTGATGCACTGTTTTTGCAATATATATTTTAGCATAAATATTACTGGATCTGTTCTTAAGGATATTACTAATATTTATTGCCAAAAATACACATGTAGAATTCTTTATCTGTAATTTAATCTGGCATATAAATAGCCTAGTATTTCAGTTTACTTAACCTCATTTGCTTTATGTTATTGACTATTTGTGTTACATTTCTCTTTCTTCTAAATTTTATTAGCAAAAAACATATGTAATATGTGAAATTTATTTCTATTATATTTTAATTAAATAATATGTCAATCTTTATATAATTCCCCAGATACCATTCTTTCTGCTTTAGGATTGGAAATGTTAGTGTGCTAAATGTGGTTATTTCTACTTTATCAATATCAGAATCACTGTATTTGAAAACTTGCTTAATTGGGAAAAATGCTATTCAATCAATATATTGTTGTCAACAGCAGTTAAGTCAGAAACATGTATTGACAATTTTTGTCTTTCTACAATGTCAGAATGTATTGAACAACAACAAATTTAAAAAACTAATTGATTTCATTGGATGGAATTGGCTAATTAATCCCAATTTCCCAGGATAGCTGGTTCTTAGTAAAAACAGTTACCCTCAGTCAAATCTTAACTGTAATATCAATTCTGATAAAACACATTCCACATTCCACAACCCACATCACAAATTAGTTATAGTGATGGTAATATTATTACATCTATCTATATAGTTTACAGAGTGGCTGAAAAGGTGAAAGAGTTCATAATGAGATTTACAGAAGTTTAAGGATACCTTAGTGAAGACAGAAGAAGAGATTTGATAAGGATACCTAGTTTCTGCAGGAATTAGATTATGAACTCTGTGGGTGAACTGCTTTGCACACCTAAGATCCATGGAACCACAAGCATGTGCCCAGCATCATGACTGAGTAAATTGGAAAAGCAGCAGTGAGATGTGAGAGTAGAACCTGTGGAGACAGAGTGCAGATGAACACTTTTCCAGAAGAACAAATGGAAGAATAGGAGGTAAATTCAGATAGGCTATATTTGTAGTGGGAACTGAGTTTAGATAAAGCCCTTGTTGAGAGTCAAGAACATTCTGCCTGTAAATCCTTGAAGCTCACACTTGGTGAGAGGCAGCAGCAACTGCTAGCTGACTCACAAAGCTTTGTGCTGTCATTTCTTTTAGCACATCATTGTGTGTGTTACCCGTATATTTTTGGATAGCACACATTTCAGTGTGGATCAATCTACTGGAACATGGTCTATCTGCCAGGGGTCATATCCATAAAAAAATTAACTGTCCCTTTCCAAACAGCTATCAGTTGTCAGTTGCTGCTGCCTCTTCCCTACCTTTCTGGAATTTTGTGTGCTTGAGTTTAAAAAGTCCTTGTGAATGCTGTCATAACCAGTAGGAGTTCATATTTTCAAAGATACAGTTTCATTGTACTTATCCACCACCTCTGTTCTTACAAAATTTTCATCCACTCTCTCTTAGCTGGAGGAAGTGTGATACAGTGTTCAATTTAGGCCTGAGCATGTCACAATCTTATTCTCTGCATGTTGATGAATTTGGGATATTAATCACTATCTACTGCAAAAAGAAGCTTTTCTGATCAGGGTTGAGAGATCCAATGAAATATGGGTATAAAGATACGAGTCCAGAGGGAATTTTATTACTCTGTCTAGTATCAGAATAGTAGCATTTTCTTTTAGGACTGATGTCCTAGGTACTCAGAGGTTTATGGCCCAGTTTACAGTACTAAGCATTGGTACATCTTCTAGAGAAGACTTTGCATAGAATTGGAGAATGATACATACTCCCATCACATTTATGCCCCTGTTTCACCCGTAGATGTATAGTGCCAAGCTTGTTACTATAACTCACAGAGCTCACAGTTAAATAAGGCTGGTTTTTTTGTTTTTGTTTGTTTGTTTATTTGTTTGTTTGTTTATCCCCAGGTAGTAGACAGAAACTTTCAGCACTGTGAAAGCTTTTCAGTGGTGATAAAACTTCCAGGTCACTGCCAGCTTGCTTTCTCCATGTCTGATGGCTCAAATAAGAAGTTTCTTCATCAGTATGTTCTCATTGCCAAGTTCTTAAGGGTAACCAACAGCTATTTTAAGAACATTTCTTGCAGGATGAACTGTTTTTTCTTGAAGGAAAGTGCAATAGAACACTCTCCTTAGAGAATATATGTTATAAAACATAATTGGATAATTTTTTATATAGCCCCTCAATATGTGAAGTTTCTCTTGACAACCAGAAAAATATCGTTCCTTTGGACCTAGAAATAATTTGTTGTAGGAGAAAACAGAGCATAAACAGTTAGAAAATGTAGATGGCTTAATATTTTGAACAAATTCCTTCCTAATGTCTTTTCCACCTGATTATTTATTTATGTTAAAAACTTTTATTCCTTTTATTTAGAAGTTGAAATGAGTCCCCTATTGTAATAATCTAGAATACTATTTTCTTTGTCTATTAGTTCTACCAAGTACAATGTCTCCTTTACATTATTACGTTTTAATTATGACTCATAAACATATCTGCATAGGATATTTTAAGACTGTGTGTGTGTGTGTGTGTGTGTGTGTGTGTGTGTGTGTGCTTGGATATTAAGCAGGTGTTTGAGATTCCAATGTGTATATGAAAATATATTGTCAGTTGAAGCAATGAGTCTACTAGAGACAATAAATACTACAGAGAATTATTAGAATCAGGATTCTAGGTAAGCTAAAGGGTCAGGAAATGCTTGTCTGTCCAAAAATATTAGTAAGGTCAGGAGTTTGTCATTTGATGGACAGACACATAAGGACATGCTTCTGAAAGATAACAGAGATCAAAAGATCAGCGTGTGAAGAGGGAAAGAAAGTGGCAGATTGCAAGAATGATTGGCCGGATGTCTGCACATCAAGGTATCTTCCAATTGAAGAAAACAGGTAATCTGTTTGTTTCTGTATATTTTAATGTGCACAAGTAACACGAAACAGAAATAAAAGTTTAGCCAAATAGCAAAAAATTTCTGTTTTGTCTTTCTTAAATTTATGGTTAATTAAAGCAGGGTCCAGGGTATGCTTTAGAAATAGGGTACTATGAACATTTTGTTTATTCACAATTTAATATACATATTTTATTTGTTTTCAGGGATGAAAACATTAAGTATTTTTATAATTACATCAAATATTATTTTCTTTTTTATTATATGTTTACCAGTAAAATATAAATATTGAAAAAATGCAATTCTTTGGATTTAATGATTTCTACATGTGTATATGGGATATGTAATTAGAAATACATTCAGATATCAAGCATTTCCATTTACTACAAACTTCTCATTCAATCATCAGTTATTTTTACCATTTATCCTAGAACAAAATATTTTTTTCAATAAATTTTCTAGGCAGTTATAGATTCCTCTATACTAAACTAGTATAAATGGTTTGTTTTAACTTTATCCCGAAATTGTAAATATATTATATTTTTAAACTTCAGTAATAAGTATTAGAGAAGTTTGAGGGCAGAGGAATGGACCTGGATGTCCAAAAAAAACCGTTATCTTCCCTCAGAATGAAATTGTTCATGCAAATATACTTTCATAGTTAATATTTTTCATACTTTAATGTAAATTCAATTTTAATATTTTTTCAATTGACAATTTTGATGAATATGCTTTAGAAATATTTGTTTTATTTTGATTAATGCCTTTAGCTAGACTTGGGTTATGGTTTTGTGTAATAAGACCGAAGAACAAACTGATACTTTTAGCATATCATTTCATGATTATAAGCTATCATCAAGATTTGATACTGACCATGTTGACATTAGTCACCTGGATTAGGTAGAGATTTCCTTATTTCTCTTCTGCAAAGACATCATCCTCCCATCCTTTTCCCATGCTTTCTGTGCTATTTGATCGTATGTGCTGGTATGTCAAAGGTAACTTAAATATTTTGCAAGCTTTATTCACATTGATATTGCACCATTAGCTTTCCTGTTTCTTCAACTTGCCAACTGAAATTCTAGAAAATGCTGGCTTCCACAGTCATCCATTATTATTTTTTTTTGTCTGGCATCCATTTCCTTATTCATTCAATTGGTTATGATTTCCTGGAAATCTCTATCATTAATCCATGACTCTTTTAAAGCAAGACACTAAGGGCAAACAAATGGACATATGTCACTGATTTGAACAAAGGAACAATTGCATGTGCATTAACAAAGGAAAGAATATATACTCTATAAATGTTTCATATCTACCCTCATTCTCTTTATGAATTAAACCAGGATCTTAATCTATTGTGTCTGAGTCTTAACCAGAACCACATGGCAAATTATAATATCTTGTAATTTCCTTGCTTATCTAAAACCTTCTTCTTTAACAATGAGACCTGAGACCACAAACATATATTTTTCATTAGTTTTTAAATATATATTACTTTGTATTCAGAATTATTAACATAGTATATTTATTTAACGTATAGTAATATTTATTCAAAATTAAGTATATATGACACAAAAATGATTTAAAATATAATGGAAAATTTTTATACTCACTTCTTTTTACCTTAACTATTATATATTGGAAAACATTATGTGCCATGATTCCTTTCTTCTATCAATAAGGGATATTATGGCATATATTTATTTGTATAGCAATAATCGTTTCTCATATTCCTCATTTGCATCTGGAACTCTCTGCAAATGAACTACTGATTGATTGTCTCATTTGAATAATTTATGTATTAATCTGTTAATAGTATTTTCTTCATCAAAACAAGATTTACATATATATATATATATATATATATATATATATATATATATATCACTGAATTTTTGCTATCTTTATAAAATACAGTTTGGTGGTATTTAGATCAACTCCCCTATCAGCACCACCCCCATTGTCCTCTTACCTACAGAGATTCAAGAAACACCTAGAACACCAATTACTCATGACAAGAACAGAAACTCCCTATGACGTATCATACTAAAAACTTTAAAATAATAGAACAAAAGGAGGGCACTGAAAACTGCTGGAGAAAAAAAGCAAGTTACATATAAAGGAAAACCCATCAGAATTACAGTTGATTTTTCAATGAAAACTAAGTATTCCCAGCTCTAAACAACCATGTGTGCCAATACCAAATACTTTATTCAGGAAAACTTATCTATCATGGTCAAAGAGGAACAAAAGATTTCTGAAAGAATAGACTGAAGAATCCATGTATACAAACCAGCCCTACGGAGAATACTCAAAGCAACTCAAAGTACCAAGGAAAGGAATGAGTATATCCAAGAGGCTGCAGAAAGAAAACAAAGAAAGATAGAGTGACAGAAATGCAAAATAGGGTCACAAACTCAAAGAAATTAAAATGGCAGTACCCAATACACATCTTTCAATAATAATACTAAGTATCAATGCCCTCAACTCCCCTGTCAAAAGATTCAGCTTAGTTGAATGAATAAAGAAATAAAACCCATCTTCCTGTTGTCTTCAAGACACTCATCTCATCTACAAGGATAAACACTACCTTAGAGTGAAGGGATGGAAAAATTTTATTTCCTATTATGACTCTAAGAAGCAAGTATGTGTTGCAGTTCTCATATATGACAAAATGGATTTAAAATTAAAGTTAATGAGAAGACATGAAGAGAGTCATTTCATTCTAATCAAAGGAATACTGAATCAAGAAGATATTGCAATCATGAACATACATGCATCAAACGCTGGACCACCCAATACCATTAAAACAGTACTCCAAAAATATAAAACACAGATTAAGTGCAACTCAGTAATAGTAGGTGACTTCAGTACCCCACTATCCTCACTACACAGGTAAACTAGATAAAGAATAAACAAAGAGACATGTGAATTAAATGACATCTTACACAAAATGGGCCTAACAGATATCTACAGAATATCCCACCCAAGCACTAAAGAACACACTTTTTTTCAACAGCCCATGCAAGATTTTCTAAAGTTAACTAATTTTTGAGATACACAAAAACCTCAACAAATGCAAAATATTTGAAATAATTCCATGGATTCTATCAGATCACAATGCAATAAAACTTGGAATCAACTGCAAGAGAAGCTTTAGTAAATACAAGAACTCAAGTTCAAACAACATACTCCTGAAAGATGAATGGGTCAAAAAAGAAATTAAGAAAGATATTAAAATATTCCTGGTATTAGATGAAAATGAGAATATAACACAATAAAAATTCTGAGATGCCTTAAAAGCAGTTCTTAGAGAGAAGTTTATAGCTCTTAATGCCTACTAATCAGAGTGAGCACATGGAAATGACTGAACAGTGCAACTCAAGACTCTGGAAACCCAAAACAAAGCAACCCCAGAACTAGCAGATGAGAAAAAAATAAAAAAAAATCTGAGCAGAAATTAATGAAAATAATAAAAACATCAATCTAAGAGCTGGTTCTTTGAAATGTTAAACAAGATGGACAGACCACTAGCACATTTGATCAAAATAAAACGCAAATCCAAATCAACAAATCAGAGACAAAAAGGGAAATATCACAACAGACACCAAAAAAAAATCAAAACATTGTAAGGGAATTCTTTAAATATGTATACTCCATTAAATTCAAAAAATTTCAAAGAAATTGATGAATTTCTAAATTCATGTATACCACCAAAGGTAAACTAAGAAGAGATCAACGGTGTAAAAAGAGCCATAGTAAATAAGGACATTGAAACAGTAATACACAACCTCCTTACAATAAAAAGCCCAGACCCAGATGGATGCACAGTAGAATTCTACCAGATATTCAAAGATCTACAACCAGTACTTCTTAAGTTATTAAAAATGATAGAAACTGATGGAGAACTTCCAAACCCCTTCTTTGTAGCTGGTATCACACATATACTAAAACTAGGTAACTCTACAATAAAAAAGAAAACTATAGGCCCATATCCCTAATGAGTATGCAAGGATACTCAACAAAATAATTGCAAATCCCCATACAGACACATCGAAAAGATCATCCACCATGATGAAGTAGTCTTTATTACAAAGATGCAGGGAAGGTTCAATATATGTAAGTCAAAAAATGTAATAAAATATATAAATTGTCTTAAACACAGAAACGACATGGTTATCTTGATAGATACAGAAAAGGCATTTGTCAAAACCCATCATGTACTCATGTTAAAAGTCCTAGAGGGAATTGGTATGAAGAAAACATACCTCAAGAAATTTAAGCTATGAACAACAAACCTCATAGCCAACATCATTCTAAATGGAGAAAAACTGGAAGCATTCTCATTACGATCAATGTTGTATGAATTTCTTCCTCTGGCAGAATGGAGTGCAGGCACTCGACCACAGCCTAACAAAACTTGACTGACCAGTGATCTGAGTTGTATGTGAGGGGTGGGACTAAGGTGTGGAGGAGGAAACTGTGAAGGGGACAGTCGCTTCCCTATCTTGGGCAGGTTGCAATGGATCACTGGAACCCTGCAGAAATGTAGAATTCACTGCACGGCCTCAGTAGAGGAATTCCAGCCCCACTCCCTGCTAATTGTTCTCTAAATAAGCCCAAATAGACTCTGGTTTCCAAACTGCAATTTGGCAAAATCCTACTTTGTTCATTTTGTTGTTATGGACCTTGAGAGGAGGGTTCAGCTGAGCACTTGCTCCCCAAAGGAAAAATTCTTAATACAGTCAGAAAACAGGGCTATCCACTGTCTCAATTCCTTTTTACTATAGAGCTTGAAACTCATCTAAGAGCAAGAAGATAAGGGAAGGAAATGAAAGAGTACTAACTGGTAAAGAAGAGGTCAAGTTGTCTCTAGTGGCAGATTACAAAATCAACTTACAAAAATTAGTAGTCTTTCTATATACTAATAACAAGGAATCAGAAAAAACATTCAAAGAAACCCTCCCATTCACAATAATGAAAAAAATAGAAATAAACCTCACTGAAGATATTATGATCGCTTCAATGAAATTTTAAATGCTTAAAAAAAGAGATTGAGGAAAGCACTAGGAGATGGAAGATCCCACCATGCTCACAGATTGGTAGAATCACTTTTGTGAAAATTACCATTTTACAGAAAGTAATCGATGTATTCAATGCAATGCCAATCAAAATACCCACATTATTCACAGAGTTAGAAAAGTCTGTCTTAAAATTCATATGAACTCACAAAGACACTGGATAGCCAAAGTATTTTTGAGCAAATTAAAATGCTGGAGGTATCACCATACCAGATCTCAGAACATATTATAGAGGTATAGTCACAAAAACAGCATGATACTGGCATAAAAATAGACATGAAGATCAATGGAACATGATAGAAGTGCTAAAATTACATACATGTAATTTCAGTCACCTCATATTTGGCAAAGATGGCAAGAACCCACAGTGGAGGAGAACAGCTACTTCAGCAAATGATGGTGACAAAACTCTCCAACTTTAGGAAAATGAAATTGGACACTTTTCTTTCACCCTGCACAAAAGTCAACCCCAAATCAAAGACCTCAATGTAAAACCAGAGACTGTGAAGCTTCTAGAAGAAAACATAGGCAGTGCCCTCCAAGATATAGCTGTAGGAAAGGACTTTCTAAATTGAGCATCAGCTGCTCAGGCATTAAGACAACAATCCATAGGTGGGAATTTATTAACTATAAAACTTTGATACAGCAAAAGAAACTACTAAGAAAGGGAGGAGGAAACCCATTAAGTGGGAGAAAACCTTTAACAACTACGTATCTGACAAAGGATTAATATATATTAACTAATTAACATATTAATGTATAATCCAGAATATACAAAAACTCAAAACACAAACAACTAATAAAAAATGAGCCAATAAAAAAATAGAAGATAGACCTGCACAGAGAGTTCTCAAATGAAAAATGACTAAGAAATATTAATAAATGCTCAACAACATTAGCAATTAGAGATGTGCTGATAAAAACCACTTTAAGATACCATCTCACCCCAAGGAGACTGGTTTAATCAAGAGAACTAAAGACATCACTGGAGAGGATGTGGATAAAGGGGATTGCTGGTAGGAATGTAAACTCATGCAACCACTAAGGAAAACAATGCATTATACACCTATATCTTGGAGGGCACTGCCTATGTTTTCTTCTAGAAGTTTCAGAGTTTCTGGTTTTAAATGAAAAGATAAATGGCCCTATATGTAGGTAAGACAAACAAATATTCAAAGAGCACTAAGAAAATTTGTTTGGTATTACATAGAAGAAGCAGTTGTGGGAGGAGAGGTAGCACTAAATTATTCATGCATTTGCTCAATAAAAAGTAATGTTCATCAATCCTAAGAAAATATCTGAAAAAATTCTTCACGTGACATGCAAGCAAATTTGGGAAAAAAAGAGCATATTATGTCCCAATAAAGAAGTTTTGATAGCTATTCTATAGTATTTTATTTTTATCAAATGATACATTATTATCAGTCCTATGGCATACAAAAAGCTTGCAGTTTATTTTTTGTCTGAAATTGTTGGAAGGAAAATTGATTTATCTTACAATTTCAAGAAAATAAGAAAGAATAGACGCTGATTAGCTTTTTTAAATTGCTCAAAAGTTAAGGTGAAAAAGAAACTTCTAGATCATATAAAGCAAACATTTTGTCTTAAGTCATCAGATTCTTTCTCCAATTATTCAACTTAACTGTGAGCTGACACTTAGAAGGCCAGAATAGGTGAAACCAATCATAAATACTATCCCTTACCCTTCCATGCCTGTGACTGAACTCCATATACACTCCATTGGTATATAGTTTGCATTCAGTAAGCAGTTCTTCCAAGGTCACTTGATAGACTATGTACTATTATTTTTCACGTCCTCTGCCAGATTATTTTATCCTTCAAAAGGTTTATTTAGTGATAGAAATAAATGTTCTGCCATAGATATTGAGTCTTAAAGCCAAGCAGTTCTTGAAAGATAATATGTGAATTATAATTAATATCCCTTTCATTGGAAGTGTTGTTGAAAATCATGCCATATTCAGAAATTATACATAGCAAAAATTAATCATCAATCTAAAATCTTCCTGTTTAAATACTCAGTAATAAAGTTAGCATCCTTTTAATTTCCTCCTGTTGTTTAATTGCTCTAACTAGAGTTTCAAGTAGTATATTGTAAAGGAATGGGAATAGTGGATGGCCTTGTCTGGTTCCTGTTCTTAATAAGAATGCTTCCAGTTTGTCTTCATTTCAAATGCTATTGGCATTTGAATGTTTTCTTGTATATAGCTTTAATTGTCGAGGTATGCTTCATCCAGTGCAGTTCCCTCTAGTACTTTTATCATGATTCATATAGGATTTTGTCAAAGGATATTTCTGGGTCTAGTGAGATGATCATGCTATTTTTGTATTTATTGACTTACATTTATTGAATCATCACTGGATCTCTATAATAAATCTTACTTCTTCATGGTGGATTATCTTTTTGATGTGTGCCTATATGTGATTTGTAAATATTTTGAGGAGAATTTTTCTTATATGTTCATTAGAGATATGGGCCTAAAATTTTTCTGTTGTTGTTATTCTGTCTTTTCCTGGTTTTGGTATTAGAGTAATACTGGGATCATAGAAGGAGTTTGGGACTTCTCCCTCTATTTCTGTCTCTTTAAATAATTTAAGTAGTATTGGTTGCTGTGCTGGATAGCTTTAATGTCAACTTGACACACCTGGGTTGAGGGAGCCTCTATTAGGTAATTGCCTCCATTGGACTGGCCTGTGGTCATGTCTTTGGAGTCTGTTCTTGATTGTCAAGTGCTGCTGTAGGTCGAAGCCGACTGTGAGAGGTGCCATCCCTGGGCCGGTTGCTGTGTATAAGAAAGCAGGCTGAACATGAGCCAGGGAAGCAATTCCTCCATGGCCTGTGCTTCAGCTCCTAACTCCAGGTTCCTGCCCTGAGTTCCTGTGACCCAGGAGATGTAAGTTGAATAAACCCTTTCATCTCCAAGTTGTTACTGGTCAGAGTGTTTTGTCACAGCAATGGAAAGACAAATTAGGACAGTTGTAGATATTCTTTGAAGGTTTGGTAAAATTTTGTTGTAAGTCCCTCTGGGATTGGGCATTTTTAGTCAAGAGTCTTTGATCACTGTTTCTATTCCTATATTTGATATGGGTATGTTTAAGCTATTAATCTCTTCTTGATTTAACATTGGTGATTTCCATAAATTTAGAAATTTTCTTAGATTTTATTAAATTTAATAGCCTATAGGCTTTTAAAGTATTCTTTTATTGTGTTCTAGATCTTTTTGGTGTCTCTTTTGATAATTACCAGTTCACCTCAGATTTTGTTGATTTGGATTTGCTCTTTCTTTTTCAGTTAACATGGCTAAGATTCTGTCTCTCTTCCTTATCTTTTCAAACAAACGAGCTTTTAGTTTTATTAATTCTGTGTGTTGTTTTCTTTGTTTCTATCACATTAATTTCTGCTCTGATTACTATTATTTCTTCTCGTTGTTTTCCTTCCAGGGTCTTAAGTTAAGCTGTTAAGTCATTTATTTTACTCTTTCTGATTTTTAATATAGGTACTTAGAGCTATAAGCTTCCCTCTTAGGACAGCTTTTAAAGTGTCCCAGAGGATATTTGTGTGTTGTATTTTCATTTTCATTTATTTTCAAGAACACATTTATTTCTTTCTCAATTTATTCTTTCACCCATTCATCATTTGGGAGTGTTTTGTTCAATCTCCATGAGTTGATGTAGTTATTACAGCATTTTTGGTGTTGATTTTAAATTTTATTTTGTTGTAGTCTAATCAAAAGTCAGGAATTACTTCTTTTCTTTTTGAATTTGTTATGGGTTATTTTGTATCCGAGTACCCGAGTATGTGGTCAGTTTTAGAGAAGCTTCCATGTATTGCTAAATAGACAGTGTATTCTTTGGTATTTTGATATCATATTCAATAGATGTCTGTTATGTCAATTTGATATGATATCATTTATTCAAATGCCTTTCTTTTTATTCTTTGTCCAGTTTACCTTTCTGTTGGAGATACTGGTGTATTGAAGTCACTCTGTATTACCGCAGTAGGGTTGATAGGATTAGTACTCATTTATGAAATTGGGTGCACCAGGGTTGGGTACATATATGTTCAAGATTGTATAATGTCTTCTTGGATACTTTTTCCCTTCATCAGATTGATGTGAAACTATTTCTTCTGATTATCATTTGAAGAGGATTTGTCAGACAATAAAATGATAAGTCATGCTTTTTCTTACTGCCATATTCTTGGAATTATTATCATGTTTTATCCTTTAACTCTAAGGTAGGGCATACATTTGAGCATGATATGGGTTTATAGAAAACCACAAAAAAGGGATTAAATTCCTTAATCCAACCAACTGCTCTGTGTATTTTTACTAAGTAATTGAAGCCCTTGTTATCTAAAGCTAATATTAAAGGTGTATTCATTATTGCCATTTTATTTTCTATTTATATTCTTGGGAATATTTCATGTTTCGATATTTATACCTTCATTTGTTTTCTTCATGTAGCATCTTTGGTATGGTCATTACTTTCTTCGGGTCCTTGTATTAATTCAATTATTCTCTCCAGTGCTGGTTTTGTGGACTTGAACTCTTTCAGCCTATTTGTGTCATGGATGATTTTTCTTTCTCATTTGTCTATGATAGGCATTTTTTGCTGGGTAAAATATTTTAAGCTGGCATCTGTGATGATTTAGAACTTTTAATACTTAACTCTAGGCTCTTCTGGCTTTTATAATTTGCACTGAAAAGTCACCTGTAATTCTGATGGTTTTTCTTCATATGTAGACTGTGGTTTTTCTCCTGAAGCTTTCTGTATTCTCTCTTTGTTCTGTACATTAAGTGTTTTACTGTGATATGCCATGGGAAATTTCTGTTCTGATGTTTTGTCTTGAATGTTCTGTGTGTTTCTTGTATCTATTTGGGTATGCCTTTCTTTAATTTAGGGAAATTTTCTTTTCTCATCTTGTTGAAGATATGGTCAATAACACTTATTTGGGATTTTCCCCTTCCTCTAGGCCTGTAGTATATAAATTTGGTCTTTTTCATGATGTTCCACATTTCCTGCATGTTCAATTCCTGTACTTCTGTGCTTTTATTTTCATATTCTTCACTTGAGTGGTCCAGTTCTACAACTTTATTTTCCAGTCCTGATGTTCTGTTTTCCATTCCATTCATTGTGCTTGTGAGGATTTCAAAATGACTTACTGAATTTTCCAATTTTATCTTCAGTCCCAGTGTACTTCAATATTGCTATCTCTTTTATGAATTATTTTCATATACTAAATTCTCTTTGTAATTTTATTAATTTGTTTATTTGTAATTCCTTTCATTTCAGTCATGTATTTATTCCTATCCTCTTGAGTGTTTTTTAGTTATTTGTTAGTGTATTGTTTAAACTTGTTGAATTCTTTGATCATGTTTATTATTGATTTTGTATTGTGTGTCTCCTCTTGGAAGTTCTTATTGTGGAACACTTCTTTAAGAGTGGTTGGGTTTTGTGGGGACATATTATTTTGCTTTTCATTGTACATTTACTTGTGTTACTATGAGAATATGGATTTCTTTTCTTGCATTTGTCTCTGACATCATACTAAGGTCTGCATTTGTTGAAGTTTCTGTTTATATTTTCATAGCTTGGTTACCATGTAATCAGCTAGTTGTTATGGGCTTGGTATGGGCTTCAGGTTCTCTCTTTTGATTTTTTGTTTACTTTATTTTAAATGATTTTTAAATTTTTCATACACTGTAGTTTGATGGTATTTATATCCCCTCCCGGTCTGCACTTCACTGCATACTCTGATTTGTGTGCACAAATGTCTTTTAGTATGGGTTCTTCAATGGGGCCCATCAATGGTTTCCTTCCTATAAGAGTCTCTCTCTCCCAGTCCTTAAGTTAGGACTTATCAATGACTATCTATGCTGGGATTAATTGGGTTTATCTTGCATAAGACACATGCATGCTGTCGGCACTGTTGTGAGTTCGTATAAGTTACTGATTAGCTGTTTGGAAGCTGTTTCATTGTGGTCGTCCACCACTTTTGGCTCTTACAATTTTTCCTCTTCCTCTTCTACAATGATTCCTTAGCCTTGGGATGCAGAGGTTTGAAATAGGTGTCCTATTCAGGGATAAGTATCCTGTATGTATTCTGACAGACTCCCAAAATAGCATAGGCTATTGTCAAAGCCCTTGATTGCCTCCCAGAATTTAAAGTAAGGCCCCACGTTGATAACAAGTCTCACTCCAGATATAGGACTTGATCAGTTGGAATTGCCCTGGCATCTTCTTTCCTAAAGACTAGCTCTCTTCTTATCAGAGGACACTATACAAGATGCAGAAATATAAAACCATGAATGGTCCTTCTCAGCTGTAAACCTAGAAAACAATGACTGTCCCAGAAAACTGTAGCTACTGTTGTTTCAGTAGTGTTTCTTTTACTAGGGTAATCAACATCTGTCTAAATGAAATTAAGGCCCACTTAACAGGAGGAAACTCATTTGTTTTACTTAAAACATAGCCAAATACACATGGCTGGAAAGGTTCTAGATCCAAGAAAAAAAAATCTTATTTATGCCACCTCCCTAGACCAAAATAATTTATTTCTGTATTATAAATATTTATCTTCATATATCCCCAAAAGTATACATTTCACTCATCATCAAAGATGTTTCTTTTTGCAAGTCATACAGATTATTAGAGTTTCAGAACCATTTAAATACAGAGAATATGTGTCTGTAGTATGCTTAATCCTAAATGACACATCTTCAATGCGAAATCTACATGTAGAATGAATGCACCTTTCAACTCTGATCAGACAAGTTTCTTTAGGCAGCAGATGGTGTTTAACACAGATACCTGCAACTGACCAATGTGCAGAGAACAAGAGGCTTCAGAGTGTTTTTTGAATCCATTTTATTCAATGGACTAGATGAATCCAGGCAGACTATTAAGGGGCTGTCCAGGAAGGGAAGGAACTTAGGCCCTGTTGAGGAGATGGGTATCATCTAGGCCAGTTCTAATGAAGTAAAGAAAGGTGTGAGCCCTAGAGCCAAGTTACTGAGGCTGGTCTCAAAGCAGGGTTATGGTCACCCAGCATGATGGGATTTGGCTATGTCACTAGGAAGGTGCTCTCCACCAGCTTCAGATGAATAGGGCCAAGGTCTAAGAAGAACATATCTGAACCGAATGGGCTGATTTTGCCTAGCTCACAGAGAAGGCTTGGGACCTGGAGCAGTGGAAGGGAGAGGAAATAGTGGGATGGGTCCTCTTTGATTTGGAAAACTCATCCTGGCTAAGAAGGAGCTCTCAGGCAGCCTCAAAAAAAAATGAGTCCAAGGCTCAAAGAAGCAATGGGAACACGATGGGCTGGTTCTCACTAGATAGCAGAAAAAGCCTGAGTTCTGGAGCATGTGGACTGGAGATGGTCCCAAAGCAGGAAGATAACTGTGATGGTGTCTAACTAACTCTTGACAACTAGTCAGGAAATCTCTGAGGACAGGATCAATACCCAAGGAGAGTCAAGGAGAACAGCTATATTTTGTTCTTGGAGTCAAACAAGAGGTAGCATTCAGTGACATATTCTGAAGCAATCATTAGGAATCATGACTATTTTACCCAAATACTGCCTGTGTTTTTGTGTTTTTCATGTCTTTCTTTCTTTCTGTGAAATGGAACAGCATAAAAATCTAATTAAAAATGTAAATATATTTATAAAAATTAAAGAGAATGAAAAGGATAAAATATGCAATGATCCTTTCATATGGTAATAGCTAGATTTTTCACATTTCATAGTGTATATTTCATACTGAACAATTTTATATTTTTGTGTTTTTGAAAGCAAGTACTAAATTTGTAGTATTACACAAGCAGTGTAATAAATACTTAAACAAAGACCTCGCATAATGTTTCCACCATTTGAGGTCCAGAGAAACCTTTGAAGGAAGGAATGGGTCCTCAGGTGAGTGCATTGATGAGGCTGTGGTAGCTCTTGATTACACAGATTTCACCCTTGAACAACTGATAAAGCCTATGCTCCCCTTTCACAATGTATTTGCAACTTCCTAAACATTTTTGATTCACTCCAATACAATTTTTTCTCGCTGGCTAAATTTTCCCTTCCTAACATCTCTGATCTACAGTAAATATTGAGTGAAAATGATTTTATCTAAAACAAATGTCTGTAATATGTCATATTTTTTATCTATTGCTGTGTGATCAAAATAATTCAGATTATGATTGCTTTTAATAGGTATTATAATGCTTCATTTAATAAATTTCCTTGAATAGAATTGTATTAAAACACTAGAGTTATCATTATTTGATAATTTTCTATTATTCTTCTTTCTCTGAGAATTTGTTCATGCATCCCTTGGTGAGTTATAGCATAAAAGGCAGTACACAGATTTTCTATTAAAAAGAGAACATTGTACTTTGTACAAATTCTAATATTTTACATTTATTGCCACAATAATTTGCATGCTTCTGTTTGTGCATGAGTGTATATAGCTGTAAGTATTGCCCATATTCATTCTCCGCATTAATGAACTAGTCCTTTATTGCATTTGTAAATTACGAAGGAAATAGAAAGTAGGAGAACTTTTTGTTATTTGCATCTAGCTACTGTGCTGAGAAACGTTTAGGAAAATATAGTGTAACATTAAAAGTAGTAGACATCAGTTATAAATCCAATCATTAGTAGGCAGAAAGCTGTTCTTGCAGTAATGGCTAACCAACTTAGTTCAACAAACACTCCCTTTAGAATTTCTTTTAATATTGTTCTGTAAACTAATCTTTGGTTATATAAGGGTGGAGTTAATTAAGCAAGTGCTTCTTTGTAAAGAGAGCATGTAAAAGGAAATAAAATGTTTCCTACAGTGCTCAGACTTAGGAACTTTAATACAACTTATGTGAGGAATGTGACAGTATTTGTGCATGATACTTGATATAGCATAAGAACTGCATGGTGTTTGAAAATTATGGAATATAGTCTGGCCAGGAGATTATAGACTAAATTGCTCGTCACTTTTTTCATTTTTAATTTATGTCTTAGGTTTTTTTTTGTTTTTGTTTTTTGTTTTTTTGCATCACTGGGATCAAACCAGGACTTTGTGCATGCTAGACAAATAGTACTACTGGATTTCACACAAAACCTTCTTTTAAAAAATGATTTTGTTGTATTTATAATTGATTTATCTGTATGTGTTTTTCATACATGTAGTAAATACACCTGTGTCATGTAATGCCCATAGATACTAAAGAGGGCATTGGATCCCCTTGAATTAGGGTTAGTGAAATGTGTTAGCTATCATGTAGGTGCTGGTAACTGAACCCAGGTTGTCTATAAAAGCAACCAGTGTCTTTAATCACTGAGTCATATTTCCGGCCTCTTGGTGTTCTGTTTTTTTAAGATTTATTTTAATTTTTATTTATGTGTGACTGTGTATACAGGTACTTGTTCAGACCAGAGGCAGGTAGAGATGAACATGGAGCTTCAGTTACAGGGGGCTATGTATACCTAGACACATATGCTGAGAATTCAACTCATGTCTTCCTGAAGAGCAACAAGCCCTCTTAAGTGCTGAGCTATCTCTCTAAATCCAATACCTCTAAATTTCTAATTTGATAAGTAATATATTTCTGCTATAACAGAAATATCTTCTTATAAAAGAAATTTAGCAAATGATATGTTTTAAATATTAATTCTCATGTCCATTATCTATTAAAATATACTGTATGATTAGAGGTTATGTATAATGTAGGTGTAGAAAATAAAACAGTTGGAGAACAGAAAAAATAAATCAATCATTTTGAGTGCATAAATTTTCTTTATGATGGGATGTATACAGAAAAGCACTATAGACTTCCGTCAAAAATAATTCACCTTTAGTATATGAATATCAATTATTGACGTGGCTTCATTGCTACTGAAAACAACAGAGTTATCTCCTGTTGAATAATATTTGTCTAACAGATTTTCTGGAACTAACAGAAGATAAGTGGGCAAATGGAAGACATTGTTTAATACCAGCACTCCAACGGCAAAAGCTGAGGGATCTCTGTGAGATCAAAGTAAGCCTGGTCTACATAATGAGTTCCAGGCCAGTTGTGACCCCAGGAAGTCCTTATTTCTAAAGAAAAAACATGCAAATAGGAAAGGATATTACAGGCTGAATCTACAGTTTTTGGAGTATGTGACATCATTTAGCCACTTCAATGGAGCTAGAGGAATGTACATCTTAAAGCTATTAAACATGGCATAGCTGTAGGAGTGACGCTCTTCAGTAGGGGTTAAGAGTGGTGAAACTCATTATTAGAGCAATAGTCGACGGCCAGCAAACCTGTAACAAGAGTAAAAGACAAATCTGTGGTGTTGCTTAGCTCTGAAAAGGAAGCCATGTTAGATAGAAAACAGCAGATCTATAGCATTCTAACACATGTGTGCTCTGTTAGAATGACACAGTAGGTGAAAAAGGTTTGAATTTCATCTATTTTTTGGAACCATAGCTTTAAATACCTCATGATTCATTTCTTATATAAAACACTTGGACATCTTTACAGATAGAAAGTAATGATAATATTGAAACAATATTGGCTTTTTTTTAACATGTTAAAGAACTGAAGTCTCCACACTCAATCTGAAAATGTGTGGAAATACAGAAAATCGTAGTTCAGATCTGACTCCCAGAGGCATGAGCTACAAAGCCTAGGAACTCATTACTGGTATTAAAGACACACAGTGGAGGCTGAGTCCCTCTAATACAGAAATAAATTTATTAGGGCTATAGGAATACAAAGAGCACACACTTCTAAGTGTTTGCCTCAAGAAACCCCAAATATTTTTATCACTGACTATCTAAGAAAAATAAATCCTCTTTTAGCTCTCATAAGGGAGGGAAAACTAACTACTGTAAAGCACACTGTGTATTCTCCATAGATAGCCTTACTCTCCACAGGGAGGAAGATTACCAAGAGAAGGATATTTACAAATTCCATTCTGGTCTGTCTGTCCTATCTAACTAGAGCTAGTATAAAATTAAACTGTTTGTGAATTCCATACCCCAGGGACATACATCTGCTAAAAGATTGAGATTTATTCAAGAGATATCAAAACATTTGTATTTCTCAGTGCATTACTACCATGTTAAAAATTCTCCAGAGCAGAAACAATGAATCGCAGCTATATGAGCTGTGTGACACAGAGTGTATTTAAGTAGTTCTCAGGGACACATAAGACAACGGGTGAGACAGAAAAAGCACACCGAGGAGCTTGATTATTTTGGCATGATCGGCTACATTAAAAATTAAACACAGGCAGAAGTCTAGTTAAATGCACATGAGAGCTATCACTAAAGGCCGTTCCCTGTGTTCCTATTACCTGAAACATGATGCTAAATTTTCAATACAAGATTATAAGGCATGCTGGTAGAAAAATAAAAATGATTGAGAAAGGCCATACCAAGCCTTAGACTCATACCAGTACAGCAAATCTGAGGAACATCACACTGGGGATTCACAAATTGTGTCATGATTATGCTGCAAGGATCTAAAGACCACAGTATAAAACACAAGAGGAAACAAAGTACAATATTAAGTTGAAAAGTCTAAGAAAATAAAGTGAATGATGGAAATCAAAGCACTATGTAAAGATTAGAATGTCTTTGGTGGGCTACTTAAGACAGTGAACGTGAGCAGAAAGCAGTGTGCAGGTATAGCAACAGACTTCTCTGGACTGAATGAAGCACAAAGAGGAAAATAAACTACGAGAAACACTGTAGTAAGAAGTAAATGTTGTTTCAACTAACTGCATTTCAGACAAAAAAAAGTAAAGAACAGAGCAGAGGAAACACTTAAAGTAATAGTAAGCAAGAAATTTCTAAATTCCTGCTAGACAGAAAAGCACAGATATAGAAATTTTAAAAAAAATACCAGATTCTACATATAAGGCATTTATACTTAAACTACAGGCACCTAAATACACTGTAATTTTTTTAAAGAAACCACTAGAGAAAAGTGCATCCTTTACATGGATACATAGAAGTGAGAATTACTGAAGTCTGCTAAATGGGAACCACACAACTAGGAAAGCAACAGGAATAAAGTGGTGAAATTAAAAAACAACAAAACAAATATAAATACCATTTTTGAACTCAATGAGGATATGTAAAATGAGAAAGATGTACTATTACTTTTGCATCAATTTCAAATATTGTGAAAAACCTGGGTATATGTCATAAAACATCTTATCCATTATCCATTAGAAATATATATATCTATATATGTATATATATCTCTATATATACATATATAGATATATATATTCTTTGAGAATCATAATGACTTTTTAAAGTTTCTAGATAGCTATAATTAAAAAGCCAAACTTTTCCTCAGACTTTTCTCCTCTCATTTTACTTTAAACACTGGTAGGCTATAAATGAAGCTTAATGGTTCTCAATCAGTCCTAACCACCTGTCTTGGATCTTGTCATTTGTGAAGCTGTTTTTCCATTGTAAGCATATCGCCAAAGAATTTTTTTTTCTGTTTCTTAGTTAATTTTACTTTTTAAAATTGAATTGTTGTGTATTTCATACAGAACATCTCAATCAATTTAACCCTCTTTATACTTTCTATACCACCGCACATCCTCATAACCTCTCAACTGGAATCTGTGTTAAATTATATTCTGTAAAATTAGTGTCCCCAAGTGTTCTTCAGTGCAGGTTCATCCACTGAGGTCTAGTTCACGTATCTAAAGTCCCTCACTTTAAGAAGATTAACTCTACCTCACCCAACAGTTATCAGATGCCAATATTCATCAAAGATTGGGCTCTGTTACCCATTTCTTCAGTTTCATGCTGGGTTTCTGTTCTCTTGAGTTGGTCTGGGTCTTGAGCATGCCAAAAATCATTGCTGTAGGCTCATATGAACAGGATCCCAGAGCTTGTAGGATTTTATATCCACAAGTTCACAAACCTTGTCACTGACTCTTAAAATCCTTCGACGCCTTCTTCTACAATGACCCCTGAGCCTTGGGTGACTGAAATTTAATATCAGTCCTGTCTAGGGACCCACACTTTGCAGATTCCTAATCTCCATTCTTTGGCCACTTGTGACCTTTTGTATTACTGGCCTTCTGTTGCATGAGGGAGCTTCCTTAATGAGAGTTGAGAGATTCATTAGTGTTCTCGTTATCTTTTCATACTAAGTGCAAAATATGTATCCACATATTTATAGTCAAACATCCCAGTCACCACACATCAAAGAAATTTCTGTTGCACCAAAGGGAGACGGCTGCAGAGCACACAGCTGCTCACACGCAGACATTGTCTGTGAACCGCCAGTGCCTAAGCAGCACATCTACAAAGCCACCTCTACACCCAAGGCTCAAGCAACAGGGAACAAGAGGGCACTAACGAAATATTTGTATATTTTAAAATATATATGTTCTTAATAGAAAATTACTGAAAAATGAGATTTTGGAAAACAGCTCAGTCCATAAAGTGTTTGAAGAACAAGAATCAAGACCTGTATTTACTCTTCATCACTTTATGTAAAAAAATGAATACAAAAAACAGCAAGAACAACAAAAAACCTGGTACAGTTCCTTGATCCTAGAATCTCACTGTTCAGGAGGCAGAAAGAAAGAAAGACCCATGCTACTTACCCACTTGCTAGGGTAGTTCAATCTGAGAGCTCTATGTTCAACTAGCGAAGTTTCTTTAAAAAATAGAGACTGATAAAGGAATACAGTCATGGTTAACTGCTGGCCTCCACAAGGACAGGCATATGCACACATGCCTGCCAGGCATACACAGCAACGCTCCCCAACACTCATAAATAAATGAATAAACACACATTCAAAAGTAAATCAATTTAAAATGGTTACTATCTTTGATACCCATACCAATCAAATGCTTTGTTAGCTGAGTGTTAGAAAGATAAACAGAGAGAGAAAGGCAGAGAGAAAGGCAACGTTAAACTATCATTCACAAAAATAAATGGTTTTGAGTGTATATGAAATGCACAACTTATAAAATATCAGTATACAAAAGAAAGACCTTATGCTCTTATTTGATTCTGTACTAGAACCTAGATGCTTCTTCATTCATTACTTACACTTTTTTTCATGGAATTAGTCCTCTAATGTTCCATTTATATATTGACTTTTTTTTCCTTGCTATTATTCCTAAAACTTCCTTATCACACACACCTGGATATCAATATTTTTCTGAAAGTCAGACATTCACCTGTTTTATCTAGGATTGAATCTACCATCAGGTCTCTTCACTATATTCATTTTCTGAGTCATTTCTGTGATGTCTATTCAAATCTTTTTCACGTCTCACCTAACATGATTGAATAGGTCAGTGTAGGAAGTGGATTATACAGAGACAAATCTCAGTAAACCCAGGAGTTCAAATGTTTGGATGAAGTGTTAAAAAAAAAAAAAACATAGATTTGTTAGTGAGGCCTAGGAAAAGAGTATTTGCTGCAATTTTGGGATACATGGCAGTCAATAACAGGGAACAATTTGAAGGTCTTTGCAGATACATAAAGATAATCGAAATTGAGTCAGTTGGGGTAGAAATTTGTCACAATACAGTGCTATTGAATAATGTCAAGCACCATAATGTAGATAAATGTTCATAAGTTCAAAAGCATTTTGGTATCTATCATTACTCAAAAAAAAAAAACTTCTTTAGATCTTGGTAAAATAGCTAACTTTCTTCTTTCAATCTTTTTGCCTTCCTCTGATTTACTATTTATTCTTTGGTAAGAGAGGGGGGGCAGTTTATCAGAATAGCAATGATCTAATTCTTGGGAGCATTATCTGAGTAGCATGGGGGTAAAACTACATTTCTATGGAACATTAGACTACAATTACAATAGCTTTTAGAACCATGAATGCATAAATGTTCCCATTAGTCGTCAATTGTCAAATACACAGATGCACCGTGTTCAGTTTGACTATTAGATGTTATAGACACAAAAATTCAAGAAAGCCCTTACTTGTCTCCTAAATCATTCTCCCATAATAAGTGAAGCTATGCAGATGATTCATTTATTTATCTTTTTGAAGGAATTAATGTAGGCGTTAATTAATATAACTGTAAACTTAAAAAATATCTGAATAACTTATACTCTGACATATGCAATTTATGTCAGTATATGAAACAATTATGTCTTCTCTATATGTGCACGTCCATTTCTATATTGTATATTTAGAGTAAATTTAATACTTAAGGCAGATTTTAAATAATTATTTAAAATTATGTCCTAGCAAAAAAAAAACAATTGTGCAGTACATATTTGCAAAAATAAACTTTAAATAAGTGTGATTTTTTTCCGGTTACTAAGTAAATTTATTTTGCTCACATGCTGTAATATTAATGTTTCAACTCTCAGGTAAAATTCACATTGTTTTGTCACTTGAGATTTTTTTAATATGTCTTTTGAAACAACTCACTGTTGGTATGTTTAACTCATTCCTAAAATGATCACTTAAAACAATTTGAAAAGGCAATTCATTTTGAGTGAACAGTCAGAAATTCAGATTCATTATACTTTAGAAGTGCCACTCTGAGATTGCTTACAAAGTTTTGAATATGGACAAGATATTAATTAATTTCTTGTAATAATGCAGGAACTTTCTTTTTAAAAAATATTTTTGTTTTTTGTGTGTGAGTGTATTGCCTACACATATGTAACAGCATCAGTGTTATGCAATGCCTGTGGAGGTCAGAAGAAAGCAACAGATACCTGGAACTTGAGCTATAGGCATTTGTTAGCCACCTTGTGGGTTCTGGGATTCACACCTGGATGCCCTGGCAAGAGAAGCCAGTGTTCTAACTACTGGGGCATCTTTGAAGTTCCATAAGGGCTTTCTTGTATTAAAGAACTAATAAAAGAGGGTCAGAATACACAGCAGGTTTTGCCACCAGGAAGATTGTGAGAAAATATTGCAGGTCATTCTCTTCTTCTCCACAGGTCTCTTCCAAGATTTCCCATTGATTGGACTCTAGATCTAGTTGCATCTTTCACAAAATTAAAAGAAATATAATGCATATGGAAAATGGGTGCATTTTTACTTTCTAATATTTTGCTATGGACATTGTCAGCATTCTTTTTATGGTAAATTCAAGGGAGGGTTTTCATTCAGGTGTAACAATGTTCTGAGAAAGACAGATAAAGTCAAATAGTCACAAGTAAAAGGTGAAAGAACAGATGTGGCAAATGTAGTAAACTAAACACATCACACAGGAGATCAAACACAGCAGGTCGAAGAGAGCTCTGATGAAGCGGCATTAGATCTGGGTCAAAATGGAAGAGTGAGAGAGAATTAAACATTTAGTGGCCACAGAACATAGGCAAGGACATGAAAAAGCACTTGGCACAATATGTTACCAGTCTAGAGAAAAGGACTTTGTATTACATAACTAAACCTATAACACTGGCGTACTTTAAAAAAGAGATATGGGCAGAAGTTAAAACTACAAACAACGAACATCTGTGGGGATGAGAAATACTACATAGATTCTAATATTTTAACACAACTAGTTGTTGATGCGCTCACAGAGCTGAGAAACTGTTGAATGAATTGATACCAAAACACTTTTATCTTATTTAAAAGTTCAACGTGTGTAATTACAGTTATTACTCTAGGAAACAGATTAAGAAGTCCCAAAAACAAATTTAGAATTCTAAAAATAGAACTAATCCCACGTATTGATATATGTGTCAATCAAACATTTCTTGCTACCACCACCATCATAGCTTCCATAGCATCCTAAACCTTTCTTTCTTCCTAAAGGTTAAAATAATGAACAATGGAGCGATAGCTCAGTGTTTAAGAGCACTGGCTGTCCTTAAAGAAGTCCTGGATTCAAATCCCAGAACCCACATGGGCACTAACAACGGTAGGTAACTCTAGTTTCAGGGAATGCAATGCCCTCTTCTGTCCTCAGCAGGCACTATACAACATGACTGCATTTATACACATGCAGGCCTAACACTCAAACACATAAACATTTAATTAATTAATTAATTGGTTAATTAATTAATTAATTGAAAATTAAGTAATGCTAAGCTAGGATCACACCACTCTTGCTCAGTATCATCTGGTAGCTCCCTAACTTACTGAGAATAAGTTCAGAATCCAAGAACTTGATTCAGGCTGCTTCACCTGCTAATTCTCAGATAGCAAATGACTTTTAGACTGGTATTCAAATGTGATAGGCATAAGTACTGTACATGATCATTGAAATTGAGGCATTTATCTATTTAATATTCTTTCCTCATCATTTTTTGCATCATTTTCTGTTAATGTTTATTTTCAATACATAATTTGTTACACATAACTATTTCAATACATATATTTTCTTATACATAAGAATCTATTTTCACGATAGTCCTACCTAAACCAGTAGACTCAGCATTCATATTTATTTTTCTTAACATTTACCTCTGCTGGTGTGTACCTACTTAGGGCTGTATTATCTGATTCCTACTACTAGACTGTAAAGTTCATGGAAGCAAAGACAATGTTTACTTCAAAGTTCATTTCTCAGCATACAATTGCCCAAGAGGTTATAAGTAGATATTATATATTTGAGAAATGCATGAGTACAAATATAACCAACAACATTTTTCTTACCTGTTAAAATCACAAATACCAAGTTTTATACTGGTGTGTGCATGTGTGTGTGTGTGTCTGTGTGTGTGTGTGTGTGTGTGTGTGTATTGTAACATCAGTTTATAGTTTATACAACTCAAATTTTAACAATCCTTCAAACACTATTTGTTATCTGAAAAGATTGTTGCTACTTTTCCTAAATTCGAGATATTAAAGCTTAACTAAACAGAACATGAAAAGATATGACGTGTCAGTCTGCTCAAAAATATGTGGATTTGATGACTCAAACTCCAAAGCTAAAAGTTAGGGGATTTTCTCATTGTTTTAATGTTACATATACCTTTCCCTCTCCATTACTGTGAGTAAATGAAAACTGGATACATATTTATTTAATCATAAATTCTCTTACTTTGTGAATTGTATTAAGTAGAAAATAGTATAATTTACACATACCAAATGTAGTTAATTTTGCATCTCATATCTAAATATATTAAAGCATATATTAAATTGACATGTAGTGTGAAGAATTTGAAATAAAAGCCATGTATTAAATATTTGCTATATAGTCAAACATTTTTAAGGAACAAAAAAATAATTTCTAACATCATAAGATGCAAGGGGCTGCAGAGATGACTCAGTGGCTATGAATACTTTGAGTTCTTCCAGAGGACACGGGTTTGATTCCCAGCATCTCCCCGGTGGCTAACAATCATCTATAATTTCAGTTCCAGGGGATCTGACACCATCTTCTGGCCTCTGCTGGTGTACTTACATACATAGAAGTAATACAATCATACAAATAAAATAATAATAATGATAAATAAAATATTTAAAATAATATGAAGAATCAAATGAAAAGCTGCCTAGTGATATAGGACAGGCATCATAGTTACTCACTCAGAAATAATTCAAGATCAGCCTAAAAAGCCTAGCAATAATTCACCTCAAAATAAAAAGCAAAAAGGAGAAAAAACACTGAAAAGGAGCTAGGGGTATATTACAGTTATAGAGGCCTGTGTTCAATTCGTAATACCATGGAATAAATGAAAATGAAGAAAAGAAAAGCAAACAAGAAAGAAAATAAAACATTGGATATAAATATAAATATATTGATACTGTTATAACTGCAAGTTCATTCATTTTCAAACTAGATATACTGATATTTCTTTCCTTAATCTGAGGACTCAACTGGAAAAATTATATTATTTTCAAGTTTTTCATATATTACAAAAAATACTTTTTCTGTCTTGTGACTTGACTCTAGAGGTTCACAACATAGATCATTAACTATATTAAATATAGAATCTAATACACTATGTACATTGTTCTACACATTGCTTCTTCTCTGCTATTTTGTTCACATATGTTCATTTAGTATCACATTGGTTTTGTCAAGTATGTGACTAGTTTTTAAACAACAAATAGTGAGTAGTTAATGTTGGCTAAAAATGTAATATTATTTGATACTTTTATCATTTCTTGTTAATTGTGCTGAGTCGTGTTTTGAAAAGGATTTGAGATGAAATATATTTATATTTATATCTGTATCTGTTGGTGCTTGTCTTGTTAAAAGATGCTATGATAAATTGAGTTCCCTTTTTACTTTTTTACTGTAAAAAAGTCATTATGATCAATCAGTTACATTTGTTTTTCATATATATTATTATTTGTGAAGCAGTTTAGCAAAATGTAAATTTTTCTATTGAGTCATTTTTTTGGAAAACTTTTCCCAATAATTAAAAAGACTATATAAACATAAACATATTAAATTTATAACATAGAGAAACCTTAAGCATGCTGTCAAAATTGTTTTTAAGGACTTTATTCAAAAACTCATGTGAGATAATAACTGTCTTCCTTTTAGGATGCTACATCTATTAGTCACTAAATGAGGAGCCACCGTCAGGGGTAAACTCCTATGATTATCTCTGTTTAAAGTATCTTTTTCCGCTGTATTCAACTGAAACGTTGCCCAGAGACATTTCTGTTCATCACTTTAATCTCTATGACCTTTAAGGGAGCATGTGTAAAGGAATGGGCCAACCCTTGTACCTTCTAAGATATGAAATATAACATGAGGTTTTGTTAACTTTCTCATTGTAATAAGAAAATAGATTCAAACATGTGCAGGGGAGAGAATAAGAGAAAATTTGATGTCTTTTATGAGCCATCCTATTGGTTTCACACTGACATTGGTAAGTGAATGTAAATTATTAAATGAGTTCAAGCTTGTAACTCAACAACCAGTGCTTTGAGAATATTCAGTGCCTCACATACCCTTCACAGATTTCATTTTCATCATTGACCATAGAATCATTTGCTTTCTTCCTCCACTTCTATCTATGCTTCATTGTGTATCTGATAGTCACTCCTTAAACATGTAATATAATTATATAACTTGATAATCTATCTGTTGGCATGCTGACAATAAAGTTTCACAAAATACATGACAATGTTGTGGTCTATTGAGTAGACATAAAATCAACCCTCATACTACTTCTCATTGAACGTTCAAAATTGAGTGAGAGGGAATACATCATCTTTACGGGAGAGACTGGATAGGCTGACTAGACTCCAGTAAACGAACTTGCATCATTGAGAATCTGGGTAATAATATTTGACCAGATAGACCTTAACACATGTGACAGAGTGCATGAAGTCTGCTGGGGAGTGGGAAATGGGTAAGTGCAGATGGGTGAGTGAATCTAAATTTGATTAAATTCACAAAGACTCAATAAAAAATATACATAGAAGATTTTTTAAAAGTAACCTTTGAAATTTCAGAAGCTAATTTTTCTTTAGTGTGGACAAAGAAATTTTGCTTTTTAAAATCTGACATTTAATATCAAATTTTTCGAAGGTGACTGATTTTAAATTTTGAAAATTTGTGCATATCAAACATAAATAATAAAGTGTCTTGCTAAATTATTGTTTTCTTTTAGACTGACAATGATTGCTATTTAAAATTTCTTCAAAAATAATGTGAAAAACTTGTTAAAAGCATGTAATATGGTTAGTGTGATATTTTTCCCATATTATATAATGAATTATAAATTAATCTTTCCATATATTATATGAAAGCATTATTTAATACAATTGAAATTGCTATAGCATGTTCAATCTATTGAGAATTTAAAGATGAGTGATAAGCACAGATTCTCTTTTGAATTTTACAATTGGAATATTACCTTGTTTTAAACAAATGCAGTCTCAGAGTTAATGGGGGGACTGGAGATACTATGTCTTGCAAAAAGATTAGCTCTGAGTAGCCATGGTAGGCTATTTACATGAAGAACTCACGTCAATAAAATCTACAGTGGAATTTTGTTGGAACCGAAGTATGATAAGTAGTGTAGTTTTTGTCTAAGCCATGATTGATTTTTTTTTTTGTCCTCTACCTGCCAGGCCACATTTGAAAAATTAAAATAAAATAGCTAACTTGAAAGTCCAAGTTAGTTTATAAGTGGCTGGAATATGACAGAAGAGATCAAGTACTGTGAAGTCCCACAATAATCTCCTTTCCTGTTACTACTGTCTAAATATACTGCCAGATCCCTGAGAGATTTGAAGACTTTTTTTTTTCACTGTCAGAGAAAAAAATAAAAGGTTATGTGAAGTCTATATTGAGTTTAAACTTTAAACTCCATTGCATTTTACACAGAATGGAGTGGACTATAATATTTATAATCCCTTTACAGTAATGAATAATGATTTAATTAATGTACTGTATTGTAGTGAGTGACTGGCAATATTCCATTAGCAACTCATCATACAGATTGAAATTTATGATTGAATAATCCAGTTCACTTTTAGCCAAACTTTATGATTTCATTAAAAAATGAGTCTTTAAAGAGTAATTTTGAACATCTCATTATGGCTGAAATTGATGATGAATTATGAAATATGTAAAACCAGTGAAGTATATTTATTTTAATATTTATCGGACTATTCAATAAAGTCTCAATTATAAGATATATTTATAATACACTTAGTATTGAACTGAATAAACAATTAAATTTTGTTTACAATGAAACCTGCAAGTTTTATAAGAACCTGTAAACAACATTTATTAGTTTAAAAAGATGCCAAAAGGTGAAAATAATCAACTGTATTATAAACAAGGATTTGTGTGCTTACTCTTATTTAATATCCTAAAGGTGGTGAAGAATGAATGAATGCAAAGTCAGGAAGCTCACAGATGGTGCTAAAAGCAAAGTCAGACAGATCCTAATGAGGCCAATTAAATAATAAACTAAAACATCAGGAAACACCATAGGAAATATTATGAAATATAGCACGAGGCTTTTTTAATTTGACATTTCATTGAACATAAATTTAAAAGAGAGCATATGGGAAATGAAGAGAAAATTATGTCTTTTATAAAGTAGAGTTAAAATGTGTTTAGTAGAATGAGAAAGAGGCACAAGGTTCAATACTGGTGGATGCTTTAGAAAGGAATCTCACTAGTTCCACAAATCTACTGAATGTGAAGATTTCTGTAAGTGTTGAGTGTGTTGAGCAGGGTGGTGGTAGTATGAGGAGCTTTGTGCCAGAAATATGTAATGCAGCACATGTTTGTAGTAACAAAGCCAAAATATACAATGGCCTTTTTAAATTTTATCTCTTGTTCCATATTGCATTCTAAAAAGATTTCATAAAAACTTGACATTGATATGTGATTCTTTAAGTTTCTACAATGTTTAAAAATCACTTTTCTTAATTAAGAAAGTATGTTAATGGTTGGGATGTTTACTTTATATACAGTATATATAAAATATATTATGCTTATATGCATATACCAGATGGAATGTAAGAAGTAATTCCTATCTTCAAAAAAAAGTAATGCCAAGTGATATCAAATTCAATGTGACTTATGTAATATTTAAAAACTTTTTTCCTTCAAAATCATCTAATGTGTTTATTATAATCCCGATCATTATTTCTAGTGTGAGTGTTTCTGCTTTACAGTGTTCCTTTCCATTAATGTCCGTAATGTCTCGTGGTCTAAGACTGGAACATATTAATAAAGATATGAAAATCAAGTTTAATATATATCAAATGCCATGGAACCACTGGTTTTCAGTAACTGAAATTTGAAAATGTGTGGACTAATGATAGCTAATAGAGGAAAGGACCATGTCCTAAAAGTGTGTTATAGTTTATGTAACTAAAAGAATTCTTCTTCAGGCAGTGGTGGGAATAAACAGCACTAAAATGGAAGTGTTGTTTTGGAATGTAAGATTTTACTTCTGTGAGTCATGACCTTGAATACTGAGTCCTTCTATTGCATATCCATCTGTTTTGGTATGGAGCATAAATTGATCTGTTCAAACAATACATATGTAAGAAAATTAGTGAAGAAGTCACAAAATTGAGAATAACTGTAAATGGGATGTGAGAATAATTAGAGAATGAGGTGATGGAGGAGTGGAAATAATGGAAACAGTGCTCATGTATGATATTTTCTTAAAAATTAACATTCTAAGTTGTTTCTAAAAATGTTCCTTTTGTCCTTTCTCCCCCTTTTATTAGCTAAAATGGTAATTGCATGGCTTGTAAAATAACTAACACAAAATCTCAATGTTTAGGGCAGAAAATAAGTGTGGATAAAGGATCTCTTGTTTAATTTCCTCTGTGATAGGATGTGGTTTGGGTTGGGGATTATTCCCTGAATGCTATAGAAGTCAAACCGGGAAGTAACTATACTATAGATGTATTCAGTAAGCCAAATTCTTCTTCCAGGCATTACGTTTAATATTATTTTATCTTTATTGGATTGTGGCAATTGTATATATAACTGATAGAGAGAGAGATAGATGGATAGATAGATAGAAAGATAGATAGGTATAGCTATAGGTATCATGGATGTTTTGAAATTAAGCAAAATGTATTTTAATTGCTTCAATTTATCTTTCAATAACATGTAATCCTTGTGGATGACTTGCACTGAAGGACAACTGGGTACACTAACTTGACTTGATCAGCTTTAACATATGTGACAGAATACATGAAATCTTGTAGGCAAGATATAGCGGTTGTAGGTGGCAGAGGAAGTATGAAGATAATTACGATGTCTTATATGAAGTGCACAAAAATTCAATAAAAATAGACATGAAAAAATAAATATAATATTTGAATGAAACAAAATAATGATTTCACATATTTATGTGGTATAGTTTGACATATTACTATAATTATACAATGATTACTGGTGAACTCTGTGGTTTACATTATTTTCTCCTTGGCATGACTTTATATTTGGGAAACTTGAGCTCTTCTCTACTAGTTTTCCTCAACATATGCCATAATGTTAAAATATACAGTCATTCCAATATAGCAAAAATTTCTTGGAGACCAAAATTTGCAATGAAGATTAAAAAGTACAAGAGGACAGTGAACATGATAGATTCTGAAACTTAGCTTGATCAAACTTTAGCTTAGATTTGTACCTGCTTTTAAAGTCTCAAAGTCGATTGTTAGCATGGACTCTTCTTAGTTGAGCCAGAACTTTCTACTCTGAGTGTCTGATTTTACTAGGATTGCTTATTTGGTGACTCATCTTCACACTCTGGAAGGAAAGAAGGAAGGAAGGAAGAAAGGGGGAGGGAAGGAAGGCAGCAAGGAAAGAAGAAAGGATGATTCAGTCTTATCTCTCATATGTTTCCTATTTTTGAAGATTTTTGAGATTTTACTTTATTTATTATTATTTCCATATAAGTGTGTGTCTAACTGTGTATAGGTGTCATCTTAGGCCAGAAAATGTGTTGACTTGTAATGGAGGTGATATTAAAGATGATGCTGGTAGGGATGAAAATATTTGAAAGTTTGGTAGAGTGGTAGGATAAGAAAATATTTGAATACATGGAAAAAAGAAAAATGTGAGATTACATCTCCAAATAGTCTTTAGATCACTGTTGTAGATTTATACTCACACTCTGTGATGGATTGCTTCAGTCGTCAACCTGACATACCTGGGAAGAGGGAACCTCAACTGGGGATTTGTTTCCATTGGATTGGTCTATAGGCATGTGTTTCCTTGATCGTTGAGTGATGTACGAGGGCTCAGACCACTGTGGGTAGTGCTACCCTGGGCAGATTGTCCTGTATTGTATAAGTTAACTAAGCACTGGCCAGACCAGCAAGCCAATAAGCAGTGTTCTTCCATGGTCTATCTTCATTTCCTACTTCCAGTTTCCTGGCCTGAGTTCCTAAACTGGACTCCCTTAGTGATGAACTATGACCAAGGGTTGTAAGGTAAAATAAACCCTTTCCTTCCCAAGTTGATTTTATCCGGTGTTTTTATCACAACAATAAAAACTAACCATAACACATTAATATGTATTCTGTCATACAACCTTAAGTGCTTTGGTCTCCATGATACTTTAGGTACAGATGTACTACTGATTATAGAATTCCTGAGGAATTGGCCACTACAGCCTCTGCACAACCTGGTACTTGAGTACTCAAGCCTCGCTAGTCCATTAGAGGAACACAATGATCAGATTTCCCCATGATAATAGTAGTTGACATAGTGCCATTTTATTGTGATGTATTTCTCATGCAGGAAACAATATTTTAAAAATTAGGAATTTTTTTAAGCATAACAATCCTAGATTCTCTTTTTTGACATGATGCATATGGCATGCATATTAGACAACTCAATTATCTTTCTGAGCTTCAGGAAACCTTGGACTGTATCTAATTATATGTCATATCACTTGGGAATAAACTAAAGCAGAAGATAAAATACTGGAATATTTTATGAGACACAAGAATGGATGTCAATCTGTGCAGAAAATCTTCAAAAATTCCAATACATAATAACAAGTGTACAGAAAATTATTATGTGGTAATTCATGGATTTTTAACATATTCTGGAAAATATAAGTGTATCATAAATTCTATTCATCTACTTATTCTCTCATGTGTGAAACAAGACTTTGTAACTCATGATGTGTCTGACATAATATAGTAAGCATTCTGAATTTAAAGTATGTTCCCTAATGTGTTGTATAAGTATATAGTACATACTTATATAAAGCAATAATTATGGGACTGGAGAGATGATTCATTGGGTAAGATGACTCACTGGTTGCTCCTGAAGAAGACCCCGTTTTGATTCCTAGTACCCACATGGTGATTAACAAGTGTCCATAACTCCAGTTTCAGGGGGCCAGACACCCTCTTCTGATCTCTGCAGGCATTTCACAACATGGATGCACCTATCTACATTCAGGCATCACACTCATGTATATAAAATAAAAATAAAAACAATAATTATAACTAAAAACACATTTTTTGTTTGGATACTTCAAAGTATTTCATTGAATTTTTTATTTATTGCATTTCATACAAAACATCTTGATCATCCTTATTCTCCTATCTCCATCCACGTCCCCCCAAAGCTCCCACATACACAAGATTTCATGTTTTCTGTCATTTGTGTTAAGGTCTGTGAAGCCAAGTTAGTGTACCTAGACGTCTCTCAATGCAAATTCCTTCACTGGGTTCAATGAAAACAAAAGACCACAAATGCCCAAAGCATAGAGAATAAGTGTCTGTAGATTATGAGCCCTCAGACAGGACTCCCATATTAAAATCCACCCATAAAGGGCTCAAGGACCATTGTGGAGTGGGGACAAAAAGACTGTAAGAGCTAGGGGAGAAGGTGCATAATCACATGGAAACAGAGTCTTACAGGATGCTGGGTCCTTGCTTATATGAATCTCCAAAACACACTTTTAATAAGGCAGACCTGAGTTTACTACTAGTCTGGAATATAGACAAATAAAGGTCTTATCTTGGAATACAACTTGAAGATTTATGCTATTAGACTCGAGAGGAATAAATATCAATCATTTACATTATTAAAATTACCAACATCACCAGAAGTTGATTTCATTTAACACATATAACAAATGATAGATGCACTAGTCTTTTTTTTTTGAGGGGATGGAGTTTAACTTTCTTGTTATTATTGCTACTATTGTCTGTGGGAGTTAATATTTAAAAGAATGTGCTTTATAGTCAGTTATATTTTAGACTAATTATAAAAATACAACAGAAGATAACTCTTTTGCAAGGCATCATCTCTAACTTCAAAATACCCCCATATTTTATTTCATTTTTACCTTTGCTTTTAATTTGTCTTAACACAAAATATTTGAGTTTAAGTTACCAAAAGAGCCTCACAAAAATTTCTACAAACCTACCTTATTCAAAATTAAATACAGTAACTCATTTCATAAGCATAGAATCTGAGCATTACCTTTTAAAAAGTAGTTTTTCTAAAGAAACAACTTTCAAATATTCATATTGTGCTCAAAATCACAACTACAGGACTGGATATTCTGTGAATTATACATTAAATATTATAAGACTAACATAAATGCATTTTGAAGGAACAAGGAAAAGCTTAAATAATGGCATACACACAAAGACAAACATAGGACAATTTCATACAAATATGCACACACACATTAGATATAGGGTAGGTATCAATGTGAATAATATTTTATTCCACAAACTTGGAAAATAATGTTATTCTTTACTTAGCTTTCTTATACATTTTTAAAATAACAGCTTATAATTGCTCTTTAGAATAACAGACTTTAATTTCAACTGTTCTAAGAACCAATTATTTGAAAATGTTCATTTTTTAGAACTTTGTATTATTAAGTGTGGTCACAAGATGTAGTAAAATTTTAAAAAAATCACTTAGGCTTCATTTACATTTTAGATTGAAACTAACAAATTCCATCCTTGCTTTAGCAATAGAATAATGTGTTTAATAAGGCTTGAATTCGTAAAATAAAATAAAAAATATATTATCTTCTAAAAGCTTAATAATATTGATATATATTACATTAATAAACTATGATTTATTATCCAGAATAAAAATCCCATATCACCTAATGACATGAATCTATTCTCCTCTAAATCTAATTTTTTTTATTGTTTTTCTACTTCACTCAGTTGAACCTAAAAATGTATTGTATGGTTCATTTAAATGTAGTATTATAATTTATGTAATAAATACATTTATATTTCATAAGTAGAATTTTGAATTTTTTAGATTAGACACAATAATTTTATGGAGAAGCAATTCCTGGTTTATTATAAACTTAAGAAATGTCATTGTGTAGAAGAATTTCAGAATGACACTAAATGAACAGATTCATTATTCAAATGCCTTGAGTAATACATTCTGCCACACAGGCAACAGTAACTATTTTTAATTCACATGTGATTTTTCTGGTATATGAAAGTATTTTAAAACAATTTATATTTTAAAGAATAAATGTAAATTCTGAAAATATGTTGGAAATGTTAGTCAGTCACAGGTTTAGCTATTTGAGTCAGATTCAAAATAGAGGCAAATTATTTTAGCTCACCTGTGAGGTATATGTATCTTGTTTTCCAAAAGTGAGAGTGTCAAGTTTTTAAAAAACATTTTATTTGCCATGAATTAGACATATTTACTTTCTAATATTAATTTTATCATTTATGACTTAAAAGAATTATATAATAGAATAGTAGTAACAGTAATCTTAATTTTAGATTACTAAGAGCATATGAATACCATATCTAGAGTAAATCAGGGTCCTCTCTTGTGTTTCTTAGTCTCATTTATAAAAGGATTTAAGAATTAACTAGAACGACGAGAATATTTTTATTCTATTTAAGGCATGTAAGAATGTAAATCTTAGCACCTACCCATAAAAGTAGAATAGGAGGAAAAATAAATCATCATGGAGGTCAGACACATGACTGACACGTAGTAGGTTCATTCTGGGGAAGTTTTAGAGAGAAAGAAAATCTATTCCAAAGTGGTGGGGAGTTCAAAATATTTGAGAAAGCATTCTGAGAAAAGAGATGAAGGACTGGAGAGATGGCCATCACTTAAGAGTACTGACTGCTCTTGCAGAGGACCCTGGTTCCATTCCCAGCCCTCACATCATGCCTAACAGCCATCAATAAAGATGCAGTTCCAGGGGATCTGATGCCTTCTGACCTCTGTGTGCACCGCACAACACATTTTCACTTACACACATGCAGACAATATGCTCATATACAAGAAATAAAAATAATAAAATATAAAAAAGAGATGAACGAGAAGAAAGGAGCGGTTATGCTTTTGTAAAGAATTTAGTGAAGTTGGCAGACTTATGACCCTGCATGTCTGTGGCATAATAAGCTATTCCATCAAAGTTGTGGATGGAAGAAAGAGTACATAATCTCCTTAAGGAACAAATTATTCTGCTTATTTCTTTATCATGGCTCAAGGTAAACCTGACTTCCCAGGTATGGTCACTTGGTCACATGATTGACCCAGTCCAACTGGAATGTTAAGTCATTACCCAGGTCAGAGAGTCCGTTTTCTTGACCAGAAATTGTCTCATAAAGGACCACACTGATACTCTAACGTTATCCCTTCTGGAGGGTAAACTTAACATCATTTAAAAATCAGATCAAGGATCAGAATCCCCCAAAACTTCTAGGTTCCCTGGTCTCTTACTAGGATGAAACTGTCCAAAGACCAGAGAATATTTCTGGCTTTTAGGAAAGAAACAATTTACTTTTCTTTGCAGTCTAGCCAATTTTTACCTTCTGTTATAATCATTCCCCCCATACAGAGGCTCAACTACAATATGAGTGACAGCCAGTTTGGCACTTCAAGATAAATATGGGGCATCTGGTGTGGTAGCCAGCCTACTTTACCTATGGGTCTATTTAAAAGAACCAAAAGTGTAGCAGTGGTATTACCTGCATAAGTATTAGCTATAGGAAGGAGGGGAAGTCATTGACTGATGCTTTGAAAGAGATATGAGTGAGAAGTAAACTTAGTAACCAGCTAAAATTGGTTCTAACAGCCACAAGTAGCATTCAGCAATCCCCTCTTCTGTAGGTCTCTAAGGACAAGGAGAAGTATAATTTCACCAAACTACAGTTTGGGAAGCTGGAGTTTATTTGGACTTACTTACTGGGCTATGGGTACGGGACTTATTTGCAGGAGTGGGGGTGGGAGGCTCCCCTACTGAGGCTGTACAACAAATTCTGCATTCTGACCTGGAGCCTGTGAGCTCCTAGCAGATGCCCAGGATGGCAAAGGGACTAGTCTCTCCCCAGCTTCCTCTGCTTATACTCTTAAGCCCTCCTTCATGTACAAATCACGCCACTGGTTTGTTGGGAGGGGTATCTGACACTATTGGATCCTCTTTTTCTTGCAGTAGGTCAAGTTTATAATCCTGGAAAGCAGGCTTCCCCAGGCTTGGAACAAACGCTTTGTTCACAGATTGCCAGTCCAGCATGCCATGGAGAATAAGTCCAGCATGCCAGACAGAGAATAAGTCCATGCAACTCCACCCCTTCCTCCAGCTCTCACATTCTTTCTGACATCCTCTTCCACAAGAGTCCCTGAGCCTTGGGAAGGGCGAAATGCATGTAGGACAATCTTCCTTCTACCATTGTGAGATATTAAACTCTTGGGCCTTTTTTTCATGTTTTTAATGAATTGCTGGCCCTGTTCAGTGGTATTCCTCCTACCATAAAAACACAAATAGAAAGAAGCAGGAACATCTAAACAAACATTGATTTCTATAATAACCTAACTCTTGGGCATAAACACAAATGTTTGGAAGGTACCTTACGGAATGCCTCATATGCACCTAACAAAACAATTGCAGTGGCTTCCCCACTGGGATCTATAACTTCCTATGCCACTGAGGGTCAATCTTTCTTATATTAACTCCCCAAGGAGGGGGTCTAAATCCAATCAGAAACTTTCTAATTGTACATACACTGGATGAGTCACTATTGCACCACCAGGAACACCTTCCTGGCATCTGACAGTGGAACACACAGAATTGATCAGAACTTTGGGGATGATTCTCCCATAGTTATCTTCATAGTACTCTCTTGAAACTATGGAGTCCAGCCATCCAGTGGAAGGGAGTTTTCAACTTCATCCTGGCTGGATCTATCCTTCCCATGCTCACATCATGTCATGTCTTCAGCAATAGGGTCTTACCATCTGTTCCAATGTGCAACCAATATTAGCAGCAATGTCCTTTATTGTGGAGGGGTCTCCAGGGCTTCCCTCACCAATAGCTCATAGCAAGGCAACCCACCCCTAGTACTGTACTTTTCAGTTAACTATTCTGTAAGATATCTGCTTACTCATTAACATCTAAAAGCCCAGGTTGTTGTAGAGTTTTCTCAACCATCATGGTGGATATCACTTGTACCTTACCGACCGCAAAGTTCCCAGGAATTTTTACAGCCCCTGTACCCTCTACAAATTCATATTCCATACTTGTTTCTTCAGGTGTACTTGATATCTCTCAAATGGGTTTCAAATGATAAATCACTGAGAGGTTAACATATATTAAATCAACCATAAACAAGGTCTAAAACAACATAGAAAAATTCATTTTTATCAACTGTTTTCTCAACAGATCCATGTTGGGATAATAGCTTGAATAAGAGCATTAATTTACATAGTTCTTTACTATCTTTAGTCATTTTGAAGTCGTTTGGTATACCATCATTTCTGTAGCCTTGATAAACTCATTGGGGCTAACTCAAGATGCCTAACCCTGCACAGCTACAAGGAGCAATAGGGCCCCTCTTGCTTCTGCTGCACCTATGGTTTCCCTGGGCCAGGCAGGTCCTGGGTCTTACTCCTGGCTCAAGTTACACCTGTAGTCTCTCTCTTGATTACACCTGGCTACTGCCATGCCTGAGAAATCTAGTGGATCCTGCTCCATTAAGGGATTCTGTACTGAAACTAAAGCTCCACAGCAATCTCCAGGTCCTTGCTCAATGAAGTTCATCTTTAAATCTGTAGTGAACACAGTCCTATCTGGTCCAGTGAATAGAGCATTTCTTTACTCATACCTTTCTCTCAGTAGTCCCTGTCTCTCTTCTATTGTCCTCTAGCCCCTGATATCCATGGGAACCTCTACTAGTGGTAAAAAAAAGAATATTTATTGGCCAGTACAAGCCAGTCCATCAGAAATCGAGTCCCCTATACTTACTTAGGTTACACAGCCTATGTCTCAAAGAAGGGTGGGTGGTTATATTGTTCAGCTTTTCTGCTTCTGCAGCACTTAAACTAATATCATCTGCTCCTATGTCCCATAGCCTCACAAGTCAGGTGATGAATGGCTCCTTCAATGCTTGTTTGAAAGACTTCCCTAGTTCCAACAGCTCCAATGCTGAGTATCCTCTGATTGTCATTAACTCCCACACTGGACCATTATTAAGGCCTCCATCAGCATGATGAAACATGGTTTTCCCCTCTCTTTGTATTAAAGGTCGAACCTGAGGGGCATCTTTAACCTTTTCTAGTTCTCTTCCTTTCTTATCACTATCTGCTGTCTCCCATGGGTTCCATATTTTAGGGTCCCAGGATGAGCCTTGTATTACTGATCTAATCTGGGCTGTCTTCTCCTTCTGGTTGTCCACCCCTAAAAAATGGAGAGCTAACACCCCTATCTCTTTTTGCCTTTTATGTAATTTACTTGCTAGGGCAGAGGCCAATTCTCTTTCCCATTCTAATTCCTCTTTTATATCTTTAGTCTCCCTCCAGGTTACCAGCTCTGACTGGGACAAATCTCTTATTACACAAAGCAGTGGCCAGGTTCTTTTGCAGCTGTTTGCTATAGGTTCTGCCCTTGGTGCACTACTCTCAGGGCTTGCAAAGCTTGTTCTAGACTTTCTGCTGTTCCCAAAGCACCCTGATACTCATGTGGCAGACCACACTGCTCAAGTACACATGCCACTCTATACTACCTAGAAATGGATTGCCATCCCCACATTTCTCCCACAGGCATCATCTGCCTCGGTGGCTTCATCTTCATTATGCAACTCACTACCTATTGCATGATCTATGCTGCTGCTGCTACCACAACCAGCCCTATGGGGATAGCCCACCATGCCAAAATTTCCTCTGCCCACACTCTCTCCTCATCCATCTTCCGTTTAGTTGCTGGTCTCTTTTCCCATATCAGAGGAAACCTCATTTCTTTTCCCCAATTCATTCTCAGTTTTGTCTTATCATGCTCAATTCCTCTAATTGTTGCTAAAATTCTTTCTGGGAGGAAAGAGTGCTATCTAACCCAGACCCACCCTCCACTCTAGGTCCAGAACAATAAAATGAGGTATAATTTTGCCAAACTACAGTTTGGGAAACCAGAGTTTATCTGGGCTTATCAACAGAGCAATGCTTTACTTACTGGGGGGGGGTGCAGGGGAGGAGAGGGGTTACCTTACTGAGGCCTTAAGGCATATTCTACACTCTGCAGGGACCTGTGAATTTCTGGCAACTTCCCAAGATGGTTAAGGGCTAGTCTCTTCCCATCTTCCTCTGTTTATACCCTTAGTCCTTCCCCCATATAAAACGCAAGCCACTGGTTGGTCAGGAGGGGTAGCTGATGCTTGCTGCTCCTACTCATTTTCTTGTGGCAGGTCAAGAAGTTTGTAATCCTGCAGACACCCCTACACTGGGATGAATGGTTTGTAAATAGCTTGGCAATACAACTTGCCAGGAACAGGGTAAGTCCATGGAACAATCTGACATTTCTTAGGAAGAAAAGAAGAAAACAAGAACTGAGAATATTTTGTAAATATCAAAATCAAAGTACATTAGAATCTCTTGTGGACTCACAAGAGCATCCATCTATTTGGGTTCTTCTTCTATCTCATTTGGCCTCCAAGGCTATACTTGAGAATGTTGAGCCCAGGTTACATTCAATCACTTTTATACATGTTAGAGTGGCTAGAAAACAATGTGAGGTCTCTCTCAGATAGTTTTTAGAGAGGGAAAGAGAGAAGAAATTTAGTCATCATTTAATTTTATGTTAAAAAAAACTGTGTTTTCTGAATGCAGGTAGGTACTGTAGTATTTAACAGAGCATATTTTGGCATGATTATCAAGAAGAATATTATTAGTGAAAACTAACAGTCCAAATAATATCTCATAATGGACCAATCTGGTTCTTTTAAAAACTGTGCAATATTTAGATGAAACTTTAACAAAACCCAAATGCTTTTAAATAAGTTTTGATGTAAACATACATTTTTGTTGTTTAAGGCACTATTTTTTATTGTATACAAGAGTAGTTCAATAGCTTCATCAAGGTAAGTAGAGATTTGATTAAACATTGGGTTTATAAATATAAATATCATATATATATATACATATATATGAAATACTCAGACCTTCATAAGTGGCATAATATTCCCAACTTTTTTTATTTTGGAAACATACAGACATCTTAATCTTCATATAAAAATGCTTCCCTATTAAATATATTTTCATTTTTATATCCTGCTCACATTTTTTTAGCTTACTGGTTTTCTTTCTTAATGCCATATGATATAGTAATGTTGGAGTATAAATTAGCCACCTGTTGTGAGAATTTTCTCCCCAGGTATCACTAAGCAATGAGAAATGTCGCCCTTTCCTCAAAATATGACAATGACAAATAAAAGTTCTATTTTATAAACATTGACCTTGAGAAAGCAATGAGTTCATAGCTATAGACACACATACATGTGTGTACACACACACACACACAGACACGCTTCTCTTGTCCAAGGTTGGACATGTCTGATTCAGAAAATGGTTTTAAAGAGCATATTGAAACAAACATGTTTGGATACGAAGTAGAAGACCAAATCCTGTCCCCAAAGCCAAATTCTCAGTCAGCTCAGACATAACAATGTACCAATATAATCTGCATAGAAAAGGACATTTGTTCCTCTGTATAACTGACCCCAATAATTCAAATTGGACACAAGACTTGTTGAGTCCACTGCAATTGGCTGGACCCACAGCACCTGTCCTCCTTGTAATTTATATAGGTGTGTCCAAATGAGCCTTATCTGTTACATCACACGCTATGAACAGGAATGTTTAAGAGAAGGAACATACTGTGTTCCATTTTAATTCTATAAGAGACAGCAAAATTGATTTCGAAGGATGCCCCTGCAAAAATATAAACTTTATAAGATTATAAGTCATGGCAGTTGGCATTCACAATCAACAAAGCAAAGTAGCAAACGTATCTTCCTTTATCACTGTCTCAACTGGAATTTTCTGAGGATAGACTTTGGGTTACTAATTGTTTGGAAGCTTCTACCCACCAACAGTTTTTGCCTTCAAATGGAAGAAGATAACCTGAATCATTTTATAAGTATCATCCCTCCTGTAAAGAGATCAAAGTGGGTGAGAAAGATGATTCAGAGGTTAAAAGCACTGGCTGCTCTTGTGGGAAGACACAGGTTGGGTTCCACACAATCGCATGGCAGCTAATGACTGTACATGACTCCAATGCCAGGGGAATCCAACTCCCTCCTCTGATCTCTAAAGGTATTGTAGAAAACAGGTGAACTTATATAATACAAGAAATACATCCACGCATATGAAATAAAAATAACAAATTATTTTTTAGAAAAGAGACCAAGTTGTAGGGTAATATACTACCCTACTTTCTCACTAAAGACCACTTTTTATCCCCCAATTTAAATTTAGGTCAGGACAGTTTTATTGCAGAAAACCATTATCTACTTAAAGGCCTTGGTCAAATTGATCCAGGCTAGGGTTTCCCTGTTGCCCTTCTGGAAGACAGAAGGAGCATATATTGGAACAACAGATCTGTACTATCTTGCCCTCCAGAGCACCCTCTAGAGCACAGCATTAGCTGCTTTGATTGACCATGAGGAAAGGAACAGCCTGCTAGTTTAGTTGCTTCCTTACTGATTGATCTGAGTTTACTGCATCTCTTTTTCTTCATTTCCAACGAAGAAGTAAAGGGGAACCTGTTGGGATTACTACCAATGTGATGATTTAATATCCTGTGACAATAATACTATTTTCTATATTTTACTTGGTTAATCTTATCTTGCCTGTGCAATATCTGCTAATCAAAAAAATTCTGAATTAAATATTTGGCCTTACATCATGCATTCTTATATGATGAAAGTCATCCAATTTCCATTAATTATGTAAAGTAGAAAAGGGCTTCATTCCCTGTGGGTTGAACCTTCAAAAGTTCCCTTAAATGGTCACTTTGAACATTTTGTAAAATTTGACATCTCTTAATCCATATCAAATTTCTCACTATAGATAGGAGGAAAGCATGATAGCTCCCAAGGTGAATTTTCCCTTTAAAGAGCTTATCAGTCAGGCTGCATGGGTTAGGAAAGTCAGATTAAAGTTTGCCACATGCATTCTTAGATTAAGTACCTGTAATCTAGAGACTACGGAACACATAAAGCAGTAACAGTTGAAAAGAGCAATAACCAAATGCTCTTTCCTCCTTTGCTTGGTCATATCACTATAACCGGAGAGTGAAAAGAAAAGAAGGAGAAGTCAGAGTATCATGAGTCTGATACAAAAACAGACAGGAGTGTAGAAGAGCAAAGAAGACTCAAATAAAGAAAGAATATTTTATCTCAGTAAAGAAAAATGGGCTTGTAGATGCTGAGAAATAATTAAGATACTGCATAGACTGCACATTCTTCTTACGACCCAAGAAGCTAATTCCTCTTCCTCTCAAACTGTTGTAACTGTCTCCGGACAGCAGCTTTTCTAGTACTTGGCCATTTATCCTCTGGGTCAGGGTTCAGATCTGTATTTTCTCACAGTGACCTGTGTCACTATGAATTTTCATGGGTGTCTCAGGTCTATCCATTGGCAAAGATCAGCTCCCTTTATTCTTTCTTAACTAATCAATGGTATGGGAATGTGTATGGTTGTCAAAATGAAATAAAACCCTCACCATGGAAGTCATTATTAAGTCGTTATTGTCTCCTTACTCTAGCATAAAAATGCAGTAATCTTATCACGTGACATTCTAGCCTGTTTAGGAAACTCCTCTGGTTTTCCCATTTCCATGATCCCATTAGGAACCACAAAGGTGAAAATCAAAAGAGAAACAAAAAAACAAACAAACAAACAAAAAAAAACAGAGTACATGACATAATTTCTTTGTTGCAGAAAACTCCTATAGACTTACCTGAGTGCTCAGTGGTACCAGGAAGTTTTATGAGTGTTGCCATTTTGGTTCATGCCATTTGGTTGAATTAAACAAGATGATGGCAGAGTTACTTTGATGATGTCACCATTTTGATGATGACACCAAAGATGTCAACTATGCCACATTGTTGTCTTATGCTGATGATGTCACTAACAAAGATTGCTTCCATCTAGATGGGATCACAGGTCAAAAAGTCATGGTTACTTATTTCCTGTGATGTACCCAGCTCTGCGTTGAAATGAGCCCATATGCCATCATGGATCAAGTCCCTGTTGGCTCCATGAATTTCAGAGATTAAATATGAACATCCATCCCTTTTCACTGTAAAAGAGTATGAGTTAGGTTAGCATGGATATAGCAGGAAAAATTACCCTTTGGCTCAAAGTAGCAAGGGATTCCATATCTTAAACCAGGGAAAGAAAAGTTCCTATAACTTACCACCAACTGTAATTGTAAATGCAGTATAGTACCATCTGATTCTCATTTTATCTCCCCTCCCATCCTAGGTACAATCTGTTGTGGGGAAAGGAAACTGTGAAAGAATGGAAGGAAGGAAAAGGAACGTGGATCTATACCTAGTACTCATACGTAATGCTGATGCTGTGGTAGTACCTAGAGAAACTGGGAAGGAGAAAGTGACCTTGGCACCATTTTACCTAATTCTAACATGATGTATTCTTTGATAAGACAGACTTTAGACTCTCCATCTTAGCACACATTTATGTCATTTAATAAAATTCCTGTAAAAATTGGTTACTAATTATTTAAAACATTAGTAGCCTTATGTGGTTCTTCTATCCACTTAAAAAACCAGCTTCCTAGAAACTTCATTGACTAATGCACTATCAGATCTAACCACACCAAGCTACTCTGTTTTCCCTTTCCCTGAACATGAACTAAACTCTCACAAATTCTCTGTTGTTGGAAAGAGAAAGGAGAATACTGTGCCCAGACATAACAGATAAGGAGTTAAACTTGGAATTATTCATCTCCTACTACTATACTATACTTTTCTGAAGAATTTAAAGAAGGCAAATCAACAAAGTTACAAGCATATGGCCCAGTAAACTACTTCTCTAGTAGATGGGCATTCTGGGCAGGAAATAAATTACCTCATTAAAGAGATAATTAATCTGCCTAACTATTTAGTATAGTAAAACTGCTAGAATTGCAAAGTGAAACTTCCTTTCTATGGATATTCCCTTGATCATCCCATCAAAAGTAGAATGTTAGGTCTACACCCAGTCCCTTAGTTTTCTCTTAACTGTCCTTTATTGCTACTATAATACAATGATCATTTCAAAGTAACTATTTGATTCAATCTCAAGACTTTGAGTCTTCAGTTTAGGGAGTTAGCTCAATAGGTAAAGTACTTGTTATGAAAGCATGATAACCTGAGTTTATATCTCCAGCTCCCACGGAAAAAGTTGAACATAACATTCCATGCTTGTAATATTAGTACTGAGAAGTAGAGCTGAGACAATGTCAGATAGTAACTGGTCAATTAGTCTAGTTGAATCCATGAGCTCAACAATCAATGAAGTTGTTATTAAAAAATATGTTATGTTAGAAGTGACAGAAGATGATGTCATTCTCTTGTCTCCATAGGCAAGCAGACACACACACAAACACAAACAAAATTATAAAGGCGAGTCAATAAGAAATGAAGAAAATTTCATCATTTTTACTTTTCTGTATTGCTCCTGATTTAATAGTATCAGTAGGCTCTTTAAAAAAAATGTTCACGTGATAGAGCCACTATGAACAGGATCAGCTTCATTATGAAAGAAACCTCAGCAAAGGCTTTATATTATTCCTTTACCATGTAAGGAGACAATTCGTTGTCATTAGTTTAGGAGTCGAAAGACAACTTTCTTTGCAATCGAACAACACTGGTATCTTGATTCTGGATTTCAGGAGATGAACATGAAAGAAATAAATATTAGTAGTTTCAAAGTTTGTGGTATCTTATAAAAGCAACATGAGCAAGATTCAAAAACAAAAGGGGAAGTTGGACTGAATGTAGTCATTATTTAAAAAGTTATAAAGCATATTTACCTCTTCACTGGGTCCCCAAATAAAAAATAGGTATTTAATTAAATATGTTGATCTCTTTATTTCTTAAGGTAAAGTTAAGTTACCTTATTTCTTAAGGTAAGTTAATATAAATTTATGTAGTTTCATTTAAGAACATAGCTTAAAGTCATTTAAAATGAATTTTTTAGAGATTTGACTTTGAAATTCACCTGAAACTCTGTAAATGTTAGAATAAAAACAAAGGCAGTACTCTACAAGATAGAGGTATAGGAAAGGACTTTCTAAAACAGACATCAGTTACTCAGGCTTTAAGGTAAACAATCAACAAGTTGGACCTCATTAAACTAAAATGTTTCTCTACAGCAAAAGAAACAACCAAGAAAGTGAAGAGGAAACCCACTGAGTGAGAGAAAAATCTTCACTAGTTACACATCCACCAGAGGATTCATACCTAAAATACAGAAAGAAGACACACACAGAAAAACAGAATAACATTAAATGACCAAAGAAAATGATGAACTAAGGACCTGAATAGAGAGCTCTAGACTGACCATCATTTTTGGATCTACTCGTCCACTTTCTAAAACATCTAGTAGTCCTGTGTTTTAATCCAACAGCTCAAATTAGAAGAACAATGACTTTTTTATGTGACTTATTTTTTACCTATAACAGGGGAGATTCAAAATACCTTCACATGAAAAGGGTTATAAATGCAGATATTAGGCATAGTAATTCTTGTCTTTCAAAGTTTGAAGTTTGCCATTGTTCTCTGTCACTGATCTTTCTGCCATATTTTTAAATAAATATTTGTTTTTTCAAAATTTGTAGTTCTTCTATTATTCCCCCTCCCCATGTAATTATCTAAGTTTATCTGTCAGAACTAGCAGTATTTTGAAACTGATGTACTCATTAGGGACCAATTGATTCTTAAAACCTAAAATAAAATGGAAGAATCTTGATAGTCTTTCCAAGCATAATAACAATATTAATTTCTTAAGAAGAATTTTTACATTGAATTTTGGTTTGCTTTTTAAATTACAAGGTATGTATGCTTGTGTGTGTGTATGTGTGTTTTTAATAACACTGCCAAAACAAACTGAGTGGAACTATTTTTAAAATAGAAATAATTCATGCACTACATTTATACAGACTCTTGTCACAATATGAAAAGATTTTCAACTCCCCAAATAATACTATAAAAGGTTACTTTAAAAATAACTAACTTTAATCAAAGCACAATATATTTATATTGGTTAAATATCAAGATGAATACTTCAGTGTACAATATTTGGCAACATCTTTTCTCCTCTTGCATATTACTTATTTCACACATATACTCTGTGGGAAAAATTTTTCTATGCTCATTTCAAGAAGATTCCACCCACATATATGCTATTATTATTTTTGTGTTGATATTACTGTGCAGAGACTTTATTAAGTATAAGGCACTATCATTATCAAAATGTAGAAAATTGCATGTTTCCAATTTTTAAAATATATATTACTGAAAATACAACCAGATTTTTCATTGCATTCAGTAGTCCTTCTTTATGCATAGGTTTGAAATCTTTTATAGGTAATAAAGATAAATTTGTCAATACTTATCATAGATCCATGCAATAAAATTTCACTTGGATTTTAATTTTATTGTTTGTATTCCCACAGATTATATTAACTTTACAATCTGATTTTTTAGTAGCTATGTTATCATGCATGCATCCACAACAAAATATCTGAAAATTTTTCTGAGAATTTTTATTTTTATTTCCTGTTCTGTGTTTACATGATGTTAACGTTTATTGACTCATAGTGCATTGAGAAGGCACAGTGGTTTGCTGACAAAAATTTGAAAACAAAACAAAAAAAATACTTCTTTCCTTGATAGCTGAAGCAAAGACATATTCTGTTATTCCATTTTTAAAATTTTCTTTAAAATTTACTTATCTGAGTACTGTATTTACATCATGTCCACCCTTCCGTCTTCCTCTTCCAACTTTCCCATGCCTCCCTCACCCTCATCAGTTTTGTGAACTCTTCTTTGAGTATTACTATTATTTTTTGCACACTCACAGGCACACATGCAGAATCTACTGAATTCATTTGCAGGGAGTCATATACTCATGTTTGAAGGATGAACACTTAGAATAACATAGCTAGGCAGGGAACTGGACTTTGGAGACACTGATTCTCTTTCCCTCAGCAGTCATTGATTGCTTCTGGCTCTTCATCTAGATGTGGGCCCTTGTGAGATTTCACCCATTTATTTTGTTTTCTTTATAATAGTAAATGAAGTATTTGAGTTTTATGCATTTCATACAACAGTTCTTAATCAAATTTAGACGCACTCCTCCTCCAACCCCTTCCCAGCCTCATGTACTCCATCATACATGTTAAATCCTATCCAGTCAAACATTCGTGTCCAGATATCCTTTAGTTCAAATTCATCCACTGAGTCTGGTCAGGTAATCTAGAGATTATAAGCAAGACATACTCTCCCTCTCTCAGTAGCAATCCGTCCTCAATAGTTCTGTCTAGATCTGTCCACCACTACTTCTATTGCTCCACTCTGGGTCCTTGATTTGAGTTTGTGTGGATCCTTACTCAATGCCATCATTGTCACAATTTGACATGTTCAATCTTCCAGTAACCTGAAAGTCTCTGTTTCCCTAAGTTCATGAACCAACCCTGGCTGTTACAGTCTTTCTGTCCCCATACACAATGATCCCCCAGCCATAGGTGGGTGAGATTCAGTGTGGAGTTCTATTCAGTAATACACACTCCACATTCTCTTACTCTCTAAAAATTACACATCCATGTTTGTAACTGTTCTCTTCACAATGTGTAAGAAATGGAAACAACCTAAATGTCCCTCAACTGACAAATCGTAATGAAAATGTGGTACATTTATAGAATGGAGTTCTATGCAGCACTAAGAAAAGATGAAGTAATGAAATTTGCAGGAAGATGGATGGAAGTAGAAAGTGTTATTCTAAGTGAAGTAACACAAACACCAATAACCAAGTAATGAATGTTCTCCCTAATTTGTGGATTGTAGCACCAACCCCCAATATGTGAGTATAGATTTTGATGTCACACGAGGATCCAGGAAAAGAGAAAAATACATGTAGGTAAAGTAAAAGAAGGAACCTGGAAAAGAGGGGCTAGTAGGGCACAGTTGTTACCAGAGCAGCGGTGGAGAAAGTGGGAGTGCTCAGCAGTGGGGAGAGAGAGTGGAGGGACATGCAGGAGGTCACCGTGTTTGGAAGAGGGGGAAGGACATGACTATTATCAGGAGGATTGTGGGATAACGGAGGAGGAGATTTCACCCATTTTTACTAGAATATTAACTGATATTGTCATTATGCAGGTCGTGTTAGGAAACCATATTTTTGGGATTTCATTCATTCAGGTTTTCTGTGATCTCTACAGTACTGAGGGTTTTAAAATGGAAAAATCTAGTGAATAAATCTAGACAAGGCTATCAATTAAATAAAACCATCCATGCTATTATTTGTGAGACTATTGCAAACCTTAAAATGAGTAAGAGAACTGCTCAGAATAATACTTTGAAATTCATTTCAGTATTTTATTTCCTCTCAAAATAGGAATATTATCAAATTAATATGTCTCTATATATTTTAATATAAATATAACAAGGAGAATTGATTTTTTTAAGATGACATAAATCAGTTTTCAAACAACATAAGATGTTCTGAGGAAGACAAAATTTACTCTGAAATGTGCCTCTTATATAAATTATATATATATATATATATATATATGTGTGTGTGTGTGTGTGTGTGTGTGTATTTATATGTATATACACAAACTAACACATACAAACCCATACAATTATTATGTAGTACTTAAGAATATATAACGTGGAATAAAACTGCCCAAATATAAAATCATAATTTACCATTTACTCAGTTTTGCCTATGGTGTGATTCTAAGAATTATGTCTTATTTGAGTATTTTATTTGAGAATTGGACAAAAACATATTTAAAATGTTGGAACAGTATCTAAAAAGGTTTAGACATCTGGGAATTGTCAGTTCCCTATTTAAATATATATATATATATATATATATATATATCTTCATCATTAAAGAGAACTTATTTTATATTCTTTATTAATGTATAATTTTATTGAGTTTTGTGCATTCCATAGAATAAGTATCAATCATAGTAAAGTATTTTATATTGTTTCTGACATGACTTTAATTTAAAACTCAATCGCATGTAGCTATAAGGGTAAAATTCACATTAGATGACAATTCTGATGGTAAAATAATAGTATTGTATTTTGAAAGTTTCTTATAAATTCATAGTAAACAGAAAATCTCCATTAGAATTTTTAAAGAGGAAAAAGCATATGAACATATTACATTGTTTGGAAAGCACAAGAAATGAGATTCAAGTAGGTTAATTGCCAACGAAATACAAATTTAATTCACAAAACAAAATTTACATTCTCTCCAGGTGTAGAGCCAATAGAATAGAATACACTTAATTACACAAGGGGATTTATTAAATGGGTTTGTACTTTAAGAGGCTAGAGATTCCCACCATGGTCATCTGCTGATTGTAAAATTGGATAGTCAGTGCTGATTCCAAGAAGACAGAGCCTCATAAACATTAAGATGCAAAACACAATTTAAATTTGGGTCTGGCAGCTGATACCCCCAGGATGGTGGCCTTTAACGGTTGCAGATTCTGGAGTTAGATGTCTGCTGGCAACAGCAGCACCAAAATCTATGTGTATTAAATAATTCTTTCATTTTCTTCTTTCTTTTCCCTGCAGGTTTGCAGATATATCCCTGTCCATATTCAGGATGGATTTTCATCTTTAATTCACTAAGGTTAATCATCCCTATATGTGTCCTCACATTCAGTAGAACATTATTAATTTTATTATTAATTATTATTATTAATTTTCTAGAAGTGTCTCTGTCCAGTCATGTGAACAACATAGAGCAACTACAACACAAATGTGTCATTTTATGCTTTATAGAGAGAAGTTAAACATCATAATATGTTTTGGTTTTAGGGATTTAGACGTAATATTTCTAAAGAGTATGATTGCTATGAGCTACTATTGGAATTTGGCTAAGGCAATAGATGTAACAGTTACATACATATAATGAATAGAGCTATCCTGACTTCAATATTTATTTAGTAGCTTTGACAAGATGACCTCACTGCTCATGATAACCAATGACTTTAAAAGGTATTTTAGTGCCCACATTATACTTAAGGCAGAGGACATACAACTCTGTGTCATATACTACAACAGAGTGACCTCTAGATCTGAATTTCCATGACCCTCTAAAGCCTACTCAAACCACAGACCACACAGTTAACCATATACTATTGGTCTGACTAGGTAGAAAGATCATAGATTAGTGCTTATGATTTCAGAATGACTGTAGTTAAGGTGAGAGAAAGACTTTAGATGTTGAATCTGAAAATGTGAATATAAATTCTCTTCTGATAATTTACAGGGTCACAAATGGGCAAAAACAGGGCAAGACAATAGGCTGACAAGGAAAAAACTGAAGCCTCAAAGTTTCAGTCAATATTTCCACAGCTGTTATTGCTGCAGAGAGATTATCAAGTCCCATCAGCTTAAAAATTCAAAAATGGGCTTTGCATATGAACTCTGGAGTTTAACAACTTACACAAAACACACAATATGAGAATTCTAGTGAACACATCCTGATCACAGACACATGAGAATAAATCTCTACTACTATAGACATCAAGATTCCACCATTTTGTAAACAAATGTGAATCACACAAGTTTTTATAGCACAATATAACAATGATGCTGTAGAAATAAATTTAGGGACATTTGGTGAAGTGGTAAACTCATAATCTACTTGAAAATAATTACAAGTAAACACAAAATGATCTGGAGTACAGATTGGCAATAATTGAAAGCCACTCCAATCAAGCATATAAGATGTAAATTATTAAACTGAAATATATGGTCTGCATAGCATAATGACCAGGGAAAGATAAATGGTGTCATAGGACACTGTTATGTTATGCATAAAATGACACTTATATGTTTCTTATCACACTTTCCATTACAGACATGTAAAACATACAGGATAAGCAGTCAGTGATGAAGGGCATAGTACTTGAAAGGAAGACTGAATAAGAATGACAACTGCAGCCACTGCAGAAAGCTGAAGTGTGCAGATGCAAAGCTGAGTTCAAGGAGCCATGGGATAAGAGCATGCAAAAGCTTGATGAACTGCACAGGTTCCAGCTGCTGCCTGCTGTAGGGAAATAGAGTTGTTTCAATAGTAACGTTTTACAAAGCTTCACTGATGCGTTGAAGCTGTGGCAAAACCCATGCTCATAAAGAAGTAAGCATGTTTATACAGATCCAAGGTCATCAGCCAGTCATAAATTTGTGCAGTAGATCAAAATATGATTCAAATATACATAATAACATAATTTAAATATTGAGGAAAGCACATTGTTAACTGATTATCTCTTTAAGGTATTTGGAAATAATTTTTCACTAGAACAATAATAAATCTAAAATATACATGTAAGTTTAACAGAAAACAAACATTTTCTTTTTCTTACAAAAATATCTTTTTAAATTTTAAAAGCATCTCCTGTTCCTGTGTGTGTATATGTGTGTGCATGTGTGTATGTATGTGTGTTTGTGTATGTGTGATATTTTAAGTAAATTTCCTCCCTTACTTTCTCCCTCTACCCTCTTTTCTTTAACTCCTTCTACTTCTGCTAATCCCCTTTGTTCCCTTAGACAATTTCCTCCTACTTTCAGTGAATATGTACACTGATGATTTTATGTGACTATATAAAATTTAGGGACTACAAGTGAAAGAAAACATGTGGAAGCTGTGTTTCTGAGACTGGCCTCATTCCTCTCACTTGTCTCAAATTGCATCCCTTTTCCAGCGAACAATCTTACTTCACATTCTTCTTAATGGCTGAAAGCATTCATTTTATCCATAAACTCATTTTCTTTATGCATTCTTCTGTTGAAAGACACTTAGGCAGGTTCTATAATTTAGCTACTGTGAATAATACTGTAATAACCATTAATGTATAAGTATCTCTGTGTTGAGTTAGAGTCGTATGGATAAATACTCCAAAATAATCAACCTGGGTTACATTGGGTAGACCTATTTTTTTTTTTTTTGCAGTCTCCGTACTGAGTTCCCTGGAGGTTGGACCGGATGTATTCCTACCAACAGTGTACTAATGATCTCTTTTGTCCACAGTGTCTCCAGCATTAGTTGTTTGTTTTCTTAGGGACTGATAGGCTAACTGAAGTAAGATAGAATCTTGTTATTTTAACTTACCTTTGTCTGCCTAACTTCTAGTGAGGTTGAACGTATTTCTATGTACTTGCCACCTATAGTTACTGTTTTGTGAATTATCTGTTTAATAAGCCACTTACTGATTTTTTTTCTTATTGCTCAAATTGTCCAATTATTTTTATATTCTAGACATCAATCCTCTGTCAAAAGCATACCTAGCAAATATTTCCACAAATTCTCTTATCTGTCTTCCTATTTCCTTAACTGTTTTTATTGCTGCAAGCAAATGATATATAACTTGAAGTGCTTTCTTTTTACAATTTCAAGTTTTCAGGTCTCATATTGGGGTATTTAATCCATTCATATTTCTTCTTTTAAAATTTGCTATTTTAGTATTTTAAATATATTTCTTTATTCTTGAGAATTTCACACATGTATGCAGTGAAATATTTTCACATACACACCCACTGTCCCTCCAATTCCTTCAGTAATCCTCCAATATTTCCTGCACCCATTTTTCTTGTCTTATTTTTATAATCCACTAAGTTCAATTAGTGCTGCTCATATGTTTATGAGTTTGAGACCACCCACTGGAACATGGGATCCTAACAGGATCCACATCCACAAAAAAGCATGGTTCTTCCTCATGCAGAAACTATCAGTTATCAATAAATCCTAGGTAAGTAATGAGGGCATATTTTCTATACAACATTATGAATGTAACCACAGCTGCTTTTAGTTCATGTGTGTGATATGCATGACATCTCCAGAAGACAGCATTTCATGGCATCCTCCCCTTCCTTTACTTCTTACATTCTCTCTGCCTACTCTTCTAGAGCCTTGGTAGGGACAGGAAGGTTGATATTGATGTGTCTCATTTATGGTTGATCACTCATTCTCTTAGTCTCATCACTATTAACAGTTATACATACCTGTGTTGACTGCTGACAATGACAGATTCTGCCCTAGGGCCTATGATATCCTCAACTATAGACTTTTAACCAGAGGCATGAAATCTCTTCCTGTAGAGCAGGCTTCAAATCCATTCAGAAAGCAGTTAGTTACTCATAACAGTTTTACCACTATTCTACCAATGGGCCCATCTTGCCTAGCAGGTCAGTATTGCAGCACACAGAGAACAGTGCTGAGTGAGACCAAGGTCTTTTCTTCTCTTTCAGTGTGTATAGCAGCATCTAATACTGTGAAAACTATCCAGAAGGGGAAAAAAAAAACTGTCCAGAGAATTTACAGAGCATTTGGTGATTAATTTCTCTATCTCCTCCAGCAAAAGCTGTACTCACTTCAGAAATAGGTTCTTATCGTGTAGTTCTGGTAAGTGATCATGGGAACTGGTAATAGCCTGTAATATTTTGGTGATTTCTAGGGCCTGCCTGACCAGTAACTTCTGTGTATGCATCCTATGCCTTGCAATGCAGTTTTCATTTAAATATCTGTTCTGGAAGCAAGATTTTTCACATCTACACAATAATTCCTTTCAACCTCTTTTGTTAACAAATTGTATTTGAAGTTAGGTTTATTAACCAGTGGATTTCCATAAGACTATTTTATATAGACTTAGTTTTCATTAACCCATCTTCTACCACTTTCTAACTCCTCATCCTTTGGCCACATAGGCCCATAATACTATAACTCCAGTATTTCCCCTACATTTTTCAGTTCACATATTTTCTACTGTCCTTCCTTTTATTTCAATTGTATTTTAGAGAGTAAGCTTCCATATGTTTTCATATGCATTGTTTGGGTTAGCCCTCCACTCCAAACCCTGACTTTCTCCTACTCATGTGCCTCTCCTGGCTTTAGCCTTTTGGCACTAATATTCCATATCCTTAACAATATTTTAAGTATAATTTACTATTTCTGTTCTGGTAATGTGCCTCCTCAAAAGGTCACATTCTAATTTCACGATTCCAACTTGGGTTCTAAGTTATAAGCAGAAAACAAAAGAATTAAGAGTAGGATTCACATCTGAGAGAGAATACAAAATGTTTGCCATTCTCAGATCAAGCAACCTCATTCACTGTAATTTTGTAGTTTCATGCATTTACCAGCCAATTTCATGATTCCATTTTTTCTTCTATGGCTATGAAATATTCCACAGTGCATGTGTACAGTTATTTTCTTATCTATTCACCTGTAGATTGATATCTCTGTTGATTCCATGTCTTAGCTATTCTGAAGAGAACAGCAATGAATATGGACGTAGAAGTGTCTCTGTACCAAGAGACACAGTTAACTGGGCATATGCCTAGGAGTGGCATAGCTTGGTCAAATGGCAATTCTATTTCTAATTTTTTTTTGAGAAACCTCCAGTGTGATTTCCAAAATGGATTCTCTAGCTCACATTTCCAGCACAGTCTGTAAGAATTCACTTCTTTACCCCTTTCATTTTCTGTCATTTTATATCAATGACTGCTGTGAGACAGAATCTTAAAGTAAATTTAATTTGCATTTCTCTAATGACAAAGGATGTTGACTATTTTGCTAAATATTTCTCAGTAATTCTCATTTCTTCTTCGAGAAATTGCTCTTTGGTTCCATATTTTTTAATTGAGTTATTTTCTCAATGTTTAGTTTTACTTAGCTTTTTTGTACATTGTATACATTAAATCTTTGCCAAATATATAGCTTGCAAAGATATTGTACCTTTCTGTGGTTTCCTATTCACTCACCTCACAATTCCCTTTGGTCACTTTCAGTTGCATGAGACTCCATTTATTGATTGTTGTCTTATTTCCTATTCTAGTGAAATCTTTTTCAGGAAGTCCTTATCTCTGGGCTTATAAGGTGAAGTGTACTCACTGTGTCTTTCTCTTATAAATTTCAGAGTCCCGTGTCTTGTATTGAGGTCCTTAATCCATTTAGAATTGAATTTCATTATTCTGCATGTTGAAATTTAGTTTTACCAGCACTATTTGTGGTAAATTTTGTCTCACTTCAAATGCATATTTCTGACATCTTGGTAAAAGTCATGTGGCTCTAGCTGTGTGGACTCACATTTATTCCATCCCATGATCTATATACCTACTTTTTGTGCCAGTACCATATGGTGTTAATTAATATGGCTATGCAGTATCATAAGAAAGTGAGCATGTTGATATCATGCACAATATTTTTACATTAATATTTTCCCATAGGTTGCAATTTTTCTCTCGCCAAGATATAACTAGTATTAACTTCTATCTTTCATTTTATTAAAATAAAAAAATTATAATTGGAAAAAATGGAAATTTGATAATTTAACTGGGCAAAATAGCAGCATAGAAGTGGGAAACCAGAAAAGAAACTGCAACACTAGCTGAGGAACTGTGGGCAACTGATGGCGGCTGGGTGGGACAGTCTGCTAAAGAATATGACTCCTCAGTAGGCTAACCAGACTCTAATAGTTGAATCCACACTGAAGAGAATTTGGGTTATATAAATTTGATGTGGAGGAGCTTAACTTTATATACATGTATGAGTATATATGAATATAATAAACTAGGCTTGGGTAAGGGTAAAAGGGCATGAAGATAGGGAGGGGTCTATATATATTCAAAATATACTGTATGTAATTCACAATATTTTTTGTAAATTTTAATTGCATTTTTGTGTATTCCATACAGAACATCTTAATTATCTTTATAACCCGTTCCCCATTAACACCCACTCATACCTCCCCTGGAATTTATATATTCTTTAATTTGTGTTAAGGCCTATCTAGTCAAGTTAGTATCCTCAGATGTCATTTAGTACAAGTTCATCCATTGAGGTACATTCTATCTAGAGTTCCTCCCTTTAAGAAAATTAGTTCTTCTCTCCTAGCAGTAATCAGCTATCAATAGTTCTTTGACTAAGACAGGGCCTTCTGTACATATCCACGGTTCTGTTCTTGGATTTTTACTCTTTTGAGTCTTCATGGATCATGTGCATGCTGACACCATTGCTGAAGGTTCATATTAACAAGGTCCTAGGAGACTGTAGGACTCTATGTCCTTATGATCATGCGCCTCCTCATTGACTTTTAGACTCTTTCCTTCCCATATTCATCAATAGTCCCATAGATGACTGAAGTTTAATATAGAAGTCCTGTTCAAGGCCCCACACTGTCCAGGCTCTTATTCTCTACGCTTTGGCCATTTATGTGCTTTTGTATTCATGGCCCTCTGTTGCATAAGGGAACTTCATTGATGAGGGTTGACAGATGCATTAGTGTTCTCTCTGTCCCTTGTTCCAGTGTGTCCCATGAGCCCAAGGTGTAGAAGTTCCACTGTAGTGTGTCACAGTGTGTCATTAGGCTTGTCACAGAAATTCACAAGCAATTTCTGTGTATGACCAGTTGTAGACACTGTAATAATCTCCGTCTCTTGCAAAAGAAGCTTCTGTAATGAGTGGTGACTGAGATAATTATCTGTAAATATAAGGATCCATATTTGCATATGTTAAGAAATTGCATTTATCTAGGGTTGTGACAGGCTTGTGATCTTCTCTAAGATCTATGACCTCTCCAGCCATGTGTATTTGGCTATGTTTACATTACTGCACTTGAGTTTCCTCCCATTGAGTAGATGTTAAATCTTTTTAAGTAGCTGTTGATTACCCCTAAGATAAACTGCCCCAGTAGATTTTGCTGTGTTGGTCAATGATGTGGTTATTAGGCCTTAAATCTGGGACTGGACCATCAATTGCTGTTCTCCTTTAGCAACTTACATCCTGCTCTCCAAACCTCTGAGAAATAGCCTTCAGGGGAAGTGGCTTCCAGGTTAGTTCCAACTCCATTTATCCAAATCCTGTGTCTGAAATATGTCTTGTTTTCAGTCATAAGTTCTTACCTTCAGGTTCTGGGAGGCAACCACTGCCTGTGAGTCTCTTGGATTACCCTGGTCAACAATTTAGAGGAAGGCTTCTCTGTTTGGCACTAATACAGTTCCTTCTGTTTTTTTACACCAGCTAGTCATTGTTTATCTCTCCTCTCTCTCACCTCATCTAAACATCCCTTCATTCTTTCCTGACTTAAAGTATCCCCATTGTCCTCATTTCTCCCTCAAGAATACCTGTCTCTTTTGGTCCTCTATCTCTTGAGTTCCTTTTTCCCCTTTACACCCATGGTTACTTGTATAACCTTCCCTCTCCCTCTCCCATTTAAATAGCCCCATTTTACCCATTTCTCCCTTAGTAACACATCTCCTACTATTATCTCTGTTTCCTTTCCATTAAGCCCTCCCCTCCCCCCAGTTTCTTTCCACTCTCCTGGCTCCTGCAGTGACATTACAATATATACTCACATAAATGAGCAAGAACACAGGTCCTGTGTTTCTCTGAGTCTGTGTTACTTGGTATAACAATTTCTAATTCCATACATTTACCTGCAGTCCCACCATCAGTGAACGAGCAGTCTGCTTTCTCCACATCTACTCCAGCATACAAAAATCAAGTTCTTTTAGAATTTCCCATTTAGTTATTATTTTCAGGTATGTACTCATGATTTTCTGAATTTCATTGGTTTCTCTTCTAATGTCCCTATTTTCCAGTGTAATTTTGTTAATTTGGGTCTTCTTTGCTTAATATGACTAAGGATTTTTCAATTCTTTGAATTATTTTTCTTTTCAATTTTATTACTTTTTGCATTACTTTGCATTATTTCTTCCTATTTTGTAGTTTGGTGTATTCTTGTTTTCCCAAGACTTTAGATAATGCTATTAACTTGTTTATTTGATCTTTCTCAAATTTTCTGATGTACACATGCAATACTCCAAGCATTCTTAGGACTTCCTTCATTGTGTCCCACAGATTTCACTTGTTATGTCTTTTCCATTGAATTTTAGTACTTTTTGTTTCTTTCTTGTATTTAAGTGAACATACATAAATCAGTAGTGTTTAATCTCCATGAGTTTATGTACATTCTATTACTGTTCATATCTAGCTCTATTCCAGTGAATTTTGATAGTATACAGCATGTTATTTCAATTACTGTAATTTTTTGAGTTTAGACTTATGTCCTAATACAGAATCAGTTTTGAAGAATGTTCCATGAACTGATGAGAAAAATGTGTATTCTGTAGTTTTCAGGTAGAATGTTTTGTTTATGTCTGTTAGGTCCTTTTGATTTACAATGTTATTTAATTATTTTTTTTGTTTTGATAACCTGCTTATGGGTTAGAGAACAATACAAGAATTGCAAACTTTCACTCTGTTGGAATTAATCTTTGGTTTTGCATATAGTAGTGTTGGGTTTATGGACCTGAGTATTGATATATATTTAATGTGCATATACATAGAACTGCAATCTTCTCTTAACTGAGTATTCCATTATTGAGTATGAAGTAATCTGTATCTATTCTGACCACTTTTAGATTGAAGTATAATTTGTTAACCATTAGAATATCTTCCATTTTCCAGGAATATATTTTTCCACCTTTTTATGCTAAAGTAGTTTCTTTCTTTTGTAGTCAGGTGTGTTTTTAGGGGCAACAAAAATAACAAATCCTTAATCTCTGTGTAATTAGTTATGAAACTCTGTAATAATCTCTGTTTATTGCAAAAGACACTCCTTTGACGTGCAGTGGCTGACGTACAAGTCTGTAAATATAAGAATCCATATTTAGCACATAGTAAGAAATTACACTTTTGTATAGGGATGTAACACCCTCTGGGTTGTCCCTAAGATCTATGACCACTCGGTCATGTGTATTTGGCTATGTTTACAGTAGCACATATGACTTGATTGGCCTTAATATAAATGACTGAATGCATGAAATCCAGTGAGGGGGAATAAGGAGGCATCCATGGGGAAGGGGTTTTGAGGAGGACTAAGATGCTGTGTATGAAGTACACAAACATTCAATGAAATTATATTTTAAAAACTAAAACAATTAAAGAGTCCTATTGCAATAAAATTTGCTAGTTTGTGTCTTTTATTGCAGAATTGACACAACTAATAATCAGTATTATTACTGAATAATGTTTATTGATTACAGTCATTTTATTGATTTGTGGTATTTTCTTAGACTTTTGTTATTGTCTGGATACTGCTCATTCATTCCTGTGGTATTTAGTGTGTTTGTCCTTCTCATTCATTCCTGTGGTATTTAGTGTGTTTATCCTTTTCATTCATTCCTGTGGTATTTACTGTGTTTGTCCTTCTCTGAAGACTCAAGCATTTCTTCCATTTTCTCAGATGAGATGGATCGCTCATAACAATTCATTTAGTTTTTTAGCTTTGTTTTTTCTTCTTTATTTTACTAGATATTTTTCTTGGGTATAATAGTCATGGCTGATTGTTTTATTCTTTCAGACCTTGTCATCTACCTTTTTAGGGTCATCTGACTGTAAATCTTTTTGTCTGCTAACAGGTGTTATTCTGATGGGCCTGCCTTCATAAATGGCTTCACTCTTCTATCTTGAAGTTCTCAATATCTTTTTTTTGTCTGTATTTTTAGTGTTTTAACGATATTATGCCATGGGGAGTTTCTTTTCTTGTCCTATTTGGAGTTTTGTAGGATTCTTGCACCTGACAGGGCACATCTAGGTTTGGGGAAAATTCTTCTATGATTTTAAAGAGAAAGTTTTCTGTGTTTGGTGCAATATTCTTCTCTTTCCATGGCCCTGAGTGGAACATCTTGCTTCCTTGTATTTTATTTTAGTTTCCTCACACACGATGAGAAATAAGGGATTAATTCCATTGTTTTTTATGGAGATATCTAAGTCTAATTACAAATTTAGGAATTTAATTAATGTGCTCTCTACCTTTTTAAATTATACAGAAATTAGAATTATAAGATTAATGTTTCAAAAATGTATGAATGAAAAAGGAAACCATACAAATATGAAATTCTTCCTGACAAAAAGTCAATTGGACTCCAAAATGTTTCCAAGATAAGTGATGAGGAAATTAAAATATTTAACAGTAAATTAATGATGGAAAATCAGATATTTACTTTCTGAAAAAGAAACCCTAACAAAATATCGTAACTCAAAAATAAGTAATGCTACTTATTTGAAGAGAAAGGATGGTGTCAATCTGGTTTTATTGAACAGAAATAGCCAGTGATCTCATCGACTTTTGTAAAGTGTTTTATGTTCAATGCTGCTACTTACAGAGGCCAGGTGGAATCTCTGCATTCTCAGAAGCACAATTATTTTATGAGAAAGTTGAAGGACACCTTTCAAACCTGAAGTTTGCTGGTACCTACCCAGTGCCTTTTGATCTTCAAAATGCCAGTCTTCTCATGGCTTGATGTTTGAAATACATTCATGGAAGAATATTGTGATTAATTTATTGTATAAATGAAAAGAAAGTTATATTGTTTATATTTATCAATGAAACATTTTGAATGATTAATTATAATGTTTCAATTTTTTAGTTCCAAAAAAGCCATCGTTTCATCAGTGTTTTTGTTAATGCAGTCTAAAATAAAACTATATCTCTAAATTACATTATACATAAAAATTAATTTAAAGATTTCTAGCCAGGGCTGGAGAGATGGCTCAGGTGTGGACATTGTACTACTCTTACGGAGGTGCTGAGTTTGATTCCCACAGATTACAACAGCCTATGTAACTCCTGCTCTCAATGATTCCAATATCTCTGGCTTCTGAGGTTACCTGAACTCAGTGCACTTACCCAGACACAGATATATACATATTCACATAATTGAAAATAATAAAAATCTTTAAAATACATTTCTAATATTAAATATAATTAATCTTATAAGTATGTAGAAAATGTATAGAAAGATACATTTATCCATTTCATATGCTAGTAACTTCATAGAGCACACAGTGATTAAAGAAAAACACAGGCATCTTGCTAATTTGACTTTTGAACATTGAAATATGTTATAAAATCAAAAGTAGTAGAATTATGATAGTATGAGACATTAATATTTTGGTAAAGCACAGTTGTCATAGACACATCTTGTAAAAACTTGTGCTAAGAAGACAAAGTACACAATATGAATGCATCAGTTATGGCATGGCTAAGGTCATTCTTTAATCCATAGTGCATTTGATCAGCCTGGATTACAAAATGGAACCCTATTTCAAAACAAACAAACCCAAACTGAAAAACAAAGCATGAAATAAAAATACTTAGAATATAGATGGTATATATCAAATAATTATGTAAATATACTGACTACCATATAGAAAAGAGGATTTAATATATTATTCAAAGAGGAAAACAGAACATCCAAAAGATTAGAAATTTGTTTTAAAAATGAACATAGCAATCCCAAATGGAAGTGAAATTTGATTCTAAGGATATGGAAAACACACAAATATTCAGAATAATTTATTAATAATTATTAAAAACTAGAAATAATTCATATTTTTATTTATAAGCCAGTAGAAGAAAATCACTCTAAATTTGATAAATTAGTGCAAAGAAATACCAGTCAATAACCAAATGATATAATCCCAAGACATTCAAAACATTAAATCTCAAAATTGTTTTATTGAAGTAATAAATCTACAGCAAAGTGCATACTTCCATTCTCATGAGGTTGACATACACATAGTAGACTGTGATGCACACCAGTCCCTTTTAACCACACATAAATGACTGTAATATACTAGCAAAATGTTATAGTTCTTTGAGTGTTTATGAAATTTCATAATTATCAGTAATCCCATTTGGCATTTGGGTTTCACATGGCAAGCCATTGTTTTACGATTCAAAGATTGTTTTAATAGGTGGCAGAAGATTCCACTTATGTAGCCTACCCATTCGGTGCAGCACCTTAACTACAAAATTATAAAGTGAGCATGGTCTCAAACACAAATGTGGTAAGGATAAAATAACAACTTGGATAACTTCTTCAGGGCCAGAAGGTAGCAAAGAGACCTGAATGCAGAGAAAATTAGAATCAAGAATGAAACACTTAGTAATATGTTACCTCAGTCTAACCTAATATGTGTAAGCACAAAAACTCAATTAAAAATCTAATTCACGAGCATAAATAAGAAAAAAAATTGAGTTAAAATTTGAAGACAATTATAGATGTGTTTCCCAATGAGTATCTTTAACTGGTTAAAACATTTTTATTCAAAACATTTAAAGATTTAGTTTGTAACTGCATAAAATTAATGTATAATCTAAGTCCCCAGATGCATTTCCTTTGTTTCACTTTTCAGTTTAAATTTCATTCTACAAACAATATTCCTGTGGTTAGATATATTTTTACTATATATACAATATATCCCAAGATGGACATAATAGTGCAAAATATTTGTCTTCAATATAGTTAAAGTTTATTCTTGAATTAATTTTGACAGTGTTGTATATGAACAACTCATTTAATAATTTGTATAAAATATTAAGCACATGAAGGCAAGTTAATTTAAATTTCAGAAACCTATAATATCCAAACATTTTTATGTCATAGATAAACTTTTATATTAAGCTTTAACAACAAAGCATGGATATAAAATAAAATGTCATATTTAGCTTGTAGGCAGTTTACATATTGGATACTATCTATTTTAAAGTGCTAATTTTGGACAATCAAAATTAGTTTTGTCAGGCTTAGTGATGACACATACCCTTAATACCAGCACTCTGAAAGCAGAGGCAGCAGATTACTGTGAGACAGAATCCAATCTGATCTACTTCCAGGCTAGCTGGGGCTACAAGGAGAACCTGTCACCACAAAAAGAAAAGAAAAGAAAAGAAAAATCACACCTAAACAAACAAACAAAAAGATTAGTTTTGCACATTGAAAAACCTTTCTTACAAGAAACAATAAAGACACCTTGCAAATATTTTTGAAAATCCTATTTATAGGAGTTCAGTATTTCATGAAGATGAATTGCACTTTTACTCTTCAAATACTTTATATTGGCTGAGATTGCAGAATCTGACAGATTTGAGTTTTATAGCATCATGTTTTCTCTGTGAAGTTTTTTTGACACAGTATTTCAGTAAGTCCTTGAAAAAACACATGGATTTAATATTTATAGCTTAGCATTCTATTAATCATCATATTTTCTTTTATTATTCATTAAAATAAATACCATTAGTCAGGCATCATGGCTCAAATCTTACATCTTATCAATCTAGAAGCAGACTCAGGAATATCTCTATGTAATATAAGCCAGCCTAGTCTACATAATGAATTCCAAGGCTAGCACATCCTCAGACGGACCATGTTAGAGAAATAAAAAAGGAAATAGTATCAGTTCTTGAAGTGTTTACAAATGAAATCAAGTTTTTTTTTAGTTAGAGTAAAAAAAAAACAGAACTGTACACAGAATTTTTCATTCATTTTCTGGGACATTATTTTCAGGAAACTGCTGTAGTAAACCAAGGCACATGGATTAAAACAGATGCATAAATAAGGAGATTGAGCTTCATATTGAGCTTCATGATTCCATGAAGGCAATGGCTTTCTAATATTTGTTATAGAAATATACTGTTATAGTATCAGTATAAAATTTATATTGTATGGAAAGGATGAATGTAATTTATTTATTATACAAATAATTTTAGCAAAATTCCATGATCCAAGTGTAGATATGTCCTCACACCAAATTTCTGGAAATAATAAATAAAAACATAAAATTTAAAAATTGTTATTAACTATTAACATTGCACACAGTTTTCTTTGTATTGGTAGGACAGCAAATTGTTCCCAAGAGTCAGAAGACTTAAGAATTCAAAAGAACTTCAAAGCTTTAGCAAACATTGAAAATGAAGACGCTTGGCCATAGTTGGTGGCATCTAGGTATTTGAAAACATTCAATATGAAGTTGAAGGCCTATTCCAGTATTGCCATGGAAACAGCAGGGCTTAGAAGTCTTATCTTCACGAGAAAAGCAACAAATAATGCTGCTCTCCACTTCAAGTGGATGTTGAGAGCTTGATGCTCAAATATCAAAGTAAGTTCTTTGACTACAATTATTAAGAAAATGGAAAAGAATAATAGAATTGATGTATAAAATATATACTTGAGAACTTGCAAAACTATGATTATTAGTAATATCAATAATATTTTGTATGAGTTGAAAAATAAAATACTAACCATACAGTTTAAGAGTTATTCTAGAATGTGATCTGAAAAATGATCAAAATATAATGTATGAAATTTGCATTAAGTAAATTAAAATTAAAAAAAGAGATTAAGGATAGGCAAATGCAAAAATCCATTTAAGATATGGTAATTTAAAAATTCAGAGTACTCGAATCAGGAAAAATAGGAGTATACGTAAAGAAAATATAAAATCCAACATCTTTCTGTTACAAAGATACAAATGAACAAAAGACAAAAAATCCTCTATACTACATGTAGCTGAATCAGGGCATTTTTTTAAACATCCTATAACTAAATCACAATAAAAACATAAAACTATTTTTAAAACCATATTGAAAACTCAGGAAAGAAAAAAATTCAAAGAAAATGTTTCTCTATTTCAGAAGAAAACTGAGAAATTAACTTGTGGTCTAATATTTAGTAGAGACTTCTGTACAGAAATAAATTCACAGACTTCAGACAAAAGACACATAGACTCGTCTCTCACACTGACTGTTAAAATGTTAACACATGTAAGCAAGAAGAATGACATAAAGATGATGACAAGATTGGAAGACATTGAAATGGAATAGATAGATGAATTTTTATATATTAGATATATTAAAAACCAAGCTGATGTTAAATAAAAGGTTGAAGGATATCTGAATAAAGTTTATCACAATACAGTCAATAAGTAAAAGGAAATGTGATGAATTTATTACAAATAAGTCCACTTAATGACAACACCGTTTTATGACACACACATGTACATACCTAGACATGTGCATGCACACACACATACACACACACACACAAAATCACATGTGAAACTGTATCAATACTTCCAGGACTACTCATTTGTAAAATTTCATTGTATGCATTTGGGAACATTTTTACTAAATTGATTTTTATTCTTCATTATTATCAAATTTCCAGATGAGGGTGTGTGTGCCAACCTGTGTATGAGGAGGTCAGAGGGCAATTTTATGAAATCAGATCTCTTCTTCCCCTTTTTTCATAGGACCCAATGATGGAATTCAGGTCAGCTGTTCACAAAGCAAGTGCTTTTACCTGCTGAGTCATCTCACAGACTCTCTTTGGTAAATTTTATATCAACATGCTATGACTGCTTTGTGTATTGCTTTCTTACTGAAAGTCATATTTTATGCATTTTATATTTTTTAATGTTTATTTGATAATGAGCTAATGCAGAAGGTCATTTTATGAATTCTGGCATTTTATTATTGACCAAAAATAAAAAGAAAATACTAATGTGGTTGATTTGCTATTATCTGCTTTTACAATTTACTTTAGATGTGTTGAGCATTTAAATGATTATTTGTTATAGGACTGTGTCTCTACTCTATTTAGTTGCTGTCGTTGTTAGGATTTAAAGAGGGGAAGGAAAATGGAGCCAATACCAGACCTTCAATAGGATAATGTGGGGGTCTCCGGGGGTCTTAGCTCCTGTCCAGCAGGTCAGCCCCCAAAGGGATTCGACACGGGGGGCTGGGGAAAGATGAGTGCCCTGTCCACCCATTCCTCAGCCTCTCATTTCCGGAGACAATCAGATGCTACAGAGAGTTTAGTCAAGCAGGAACTCGTTTATTGGGAGTTACATAGTATCTTATAAAGGCAAAACCCACAAGGGGATTTCCAAAGCAGGAAGCAGGCAACCAATCATCTTAAAAGTCAGCTCAGCATGCAGGCTTCAAGCATTTAAGGTTACATGAGCTTCTATAGATATGATGAGCATAGCACCAGCTGTCCATGAGGGAGGAAGTTCTAAGACCCAATCAAACTTTTGTCAAAACAAGTCAAGTCATACCCAAGCCGCACCCTTTGTACTTCCTCTAAGCATCGTCTTTATTATCATGCGGCCTCTCATGTCCCCCATTTTATTTTTATTAAGAGGTGGGCTCAAGGGGTTTTCATGAAGGCGAACCCCAGGGGAGCACCTCATAAGAGGTGGCTCTACCCATAGAGTAGTCTGCCATTTCAGAGAGACAAAACAACCTCTGGGTGGAGGTGGGGGATAGGGTCTCAGTCCTGGGTGCATATGTCTCAGGGCAATAGCATTTTGGTATGTAAAAATGTGTTTATAGGTGTGGCATTAGATTGTTCTAGCCATTGGTACTGTGGTTGTGCCACAGAAAGTTGGATAGTATTTAAGCGCTCTTTCATAAATCGTTGAAGCCTGTTAACCACACATGGTCCAATAGTGAGCACAAGAAGTAAAATGAGAAGGGTCCCAGCAAAGTGGATACAAGGGTGTCAGCCAGGGGAGGAGTTAAACCAGGACTCACACCATCCCTGTTTACTCTCTCCTTTTTTGTTTCATTTTGCCAGTCCTTCCCTGACCTGAGCCATGGAGTTCTTAACAATGCCCAAGTAGTTTATGTAAAAGCAGCATTCTTCACCCAATGTGGTGCAAAGTCCCCCCTGTTGCATGAAAATTAGGTCTAGGCCTCTGTGATTTTGTAAGACTACTTCAGACAATGAGGTGAGAGACAGCAGTTTCTATTCTTTGAATATCAAAATCAATAGCATTTTTAAGGTTAGTATAAGTATGTTGGTGGGTAACAAAAGAAGCAGTGCCTGTCCCTGCACTTATTAATTCCAGACCAAGAATGGCAGACAGGGTAATTGTTACCCCGAGGTCCCATTTGTGGTAGAGGGGAGTGTACTTGTAGTGGTTAAGAAAATCAAAATTAGAATGATAGAGAAGCCTGGGCATAAGCTGGACAAAGACACAGAAATCTTTAGAAAATTCACATAGTAATGACATAGGGAGTGAGCCCTGTGGAGCAAACCCACCAGGTGTCATTAGGAGGAACTAAATACATATTACATTGTGAAAAGTTATACAAACCAGAGCATAAATGTTTATGTGATGGTGGGACACAGCCTATGCATAAGCCCCTACCCATAACTTGTTGGAAAGTAAGTTTTCCCCGGGAAACTCACCTGCAGGGTGTGGGGGACATTGAAAAGGTAACATCGTCCACAACTGCAAAACCCTCATAAAATGGGGGCATAGTATCATAGCAGAGCCAGCAGGCCCAGGTCCTTTCCAGACTGGAGGCAATAAGGAGCAAGAAGGCCTCCTGCAGAAGAGTAAGGAGAGAGTGTGTTTTGGGGCTGTTACTGTCTTTTAGGAGTGATGTAACCATAGAGACTATGGAGGTGGAGTTTATTGGTAGCCCTTGGGTTTGTGAGACATTTTTGGTAGTCAATGTAGCTGGAATAGGGGCCATGGTTGCTGGGAAAGGGGCCAGGGGTAGGATGGCCTTGTTAGGCCCCATTGTAGAGACAAGAGGGCTCTCTCTTATTGGGATTGTGAATAAGAGTCCCAGTACAGTCATGGGTCTGTACCGGATGTATAGAGCCAGAGGCCCCAGGTCATTCCATTTAGCCATTGGTCCCAAAGTCTGGGGTCTTTTCCTAGAGAGGTGAAGGATACATGGATAGGATTACATCTTTTTGACTTCCAAGGGTCCCCAAACTCCCCCACCTTGGTACATTTAGGAAGCGGTGCCTGGACATTCGGAGGGCAACCTCTCCACCGCATGGAGTGGGACCCAGGGGCCTTATTGACTGTAATAACGTTAGTCTTAACAGGTTCTGTCCAGAAAATATACCCTGAGGACATGCAGTCCCAGGAAGCACAGAGACAGTGGGTGGGGCCTCCACAGGTGTCCAGTGTACTCTTATTTGGGGGGCAAACATAAAAATATTGACTTCGCATATTACTACTTCATAAAGGCTGGTCACATCCAAAAGAAAACCAGTCCAGGGGTCCTGGTTATTCACATCCCATTGTCCATCCGCTAAATCACGAAGGTCTACATACAAATTGGGAAACCAGGTTTTGGGAGGGTGGCATCCAAAGGTAACATTAGCAGTTTTGCCTGACAGGGCATTAGAAACAATCCATGAAATATTTTGGGGGCTATGTGGGAGCTGGCCCCCAACAGCAGGATTAGGCAGATTATCAAGAGGATTAAGCCCCCTTTACCATCTGGACTCCAAGCCATCTTAGACTGATGAATTAGGTCAATGGAGCTCTTTCAGCAGATCCTCTAGTATTAAAGCAGGCAGCAAAATGAGGATGATGATGATGCAGATCGCCACCACTGCTGCCAATGTTGTCCAGGCCACTCAGATTCCTTTGTTTGTTATCCTGTGGGGACAGAAAAGCAATACTGTCTCAAGGGCAAGGATGCCCATGGACATAAAACTAAGGCTCTTTGTCTTTTTCTTTTTTCTCTTTCCCCTCCCTCAGGGATTGGTGAAAAGCTTGCTGAGTCTGTTACATATCCACCATTCTTTTTCTCTTTGCTTGTTTGTCTTTGGGGCTGGTTGACTCTGGTTGGTCGGGGTCATCTTCCCCCTGGCAACAGAGTTTAAGGTTTCTAGCAGGCACCCAGAGAGGGTCAGAATCCCTTATGGGAAAGACACGCCAAAGCCTCGACCCATAGCGAGCAGAGGGTCAGGGCCCCTCCATTGGCCTGTAACAGGATCCTTCCAACAAATCTGCACTTCCGGTCGCTGTTCCTGCTTTCCCCAGTGTTTCTGAAAGCGTGACTCAACCTGATTTTTGAAAAATAAGAACATTAATAGTAAATAGATCCATATATACTTGCTGATGAGGGTTTATCCCCCTTTTTTGTGTTTGTAATTGAGTTTTTTTATGTTTTGGTGATTGTGCTGTATAATCGCCTGTCCCTGTGGGTTGTGAGGGTTGCCTGTAGTGTGTTGGATTCCCCAGACAGAGAAAAAATCTTGGAGGCTTTTACTGATAAAACATGGCCCATTATCAGTTTTTACCTTTTGTGGCAGGCCTAAAGTGGCAAAACATTGAAGAAAATGGGATTGAGCATGTTTAGCTTTTTCTCCCGAGTGGGCAGTAGCCCAGCAGGCATGTGAGAATGTGTCAATTGATACAAAGATGTATTTTAGTTTACCAAAAGGTGTGTAATATGTAACATCTATTTGCCATAGGATGCTGGGCCTCAAGCCCCGGGGATTTACCCCCTGTTGTTGTAGTGGTGGACTGCAGGAAGGGTTGTCAAGATTTACAAGTGTGTACGATTTTCTTTAAGTCCTTGATAGGGATTTGAGGGAATTTTTTATGAAGCCCTCTCCAGTTGACATGAGTTAGATCTTGTAGGCCCAAGGCTTTCTCCAATCCAGGTAATAGGATTTAGGTGGAAGCCATTTTATCAGCCTCAGCATTACCTTGGGATAGGGGCCCAGGTAGGTCTTGATGTCCCCTGAGATGTTATAAGAAAATGGGTTCTCTTCTCTCCAAGAAGAGATTCCCTGTCTGGATCATTAAAGGTGTAATAGGATTTGCATATAAGCGGATATGAGAATTGGGAGCCCTGGGAGGAGATTCACCACATAAAAACTGTCAGAGAAGAGATTCATGGGTTTATTTACTTTAGTTAGAGCCAAGACAATGGCCATGAGTTCTCTAAACTGGGCTGAACCTTCACGGGTGTGGACAAATTGTTTCGGCCCATTTGTTTCGTTTTATATATCACTAAAGCAAATCCCTATTTTTCCCTGTCAGTTAAAACGCTGGGGGCTCCCTGTAGCAGTTCTTTGGCAAATAGTCGCGGTGCCTTCCACTGAAGTGCCCGAAAAGAAGTCACCCATTTGCGGGGTCCATAGTGGCAACCAGGTCCCCCCAAAATCCCTCCGAAGCCAATACCATTGACCATTGTTCCTATTTAGCCATTCAAAAGCTTTAAGCCTATAAGGAACAGCAGTTTAGTGGGGGTCAAGGCCATAACGCCTAAAGGCTAAACCTCTTCCCTTCTCTAGCAGGTCTGCCAATTGATCCATGGGTGTATACACCCTGGGTGTGCCCCCCACGGATGCATGGATCCATTGAAAGGATGAGGGCTGTATGAGGGCTGCTGTCATTAGTGTCTCACCTGAGAGGATACATAATTCTAAAGGCATAGCTGGGGCACATCGAGCCAACTTAGCCTGGTCCAGTGCCCCATGAATTGTACTCACCACCTGGAGATATGAAGGAGTTAGGTGAATTAGGTCTGATGGCTGTCTCCCCATCAGGAGTTGAAATAGGGGTTCTAGAACCTCAGGAAACACTGGTATCCAGGGCCTTAACCAATTTATCACTCCCAATAACTTTTGGAGCTCCATTAAGGTCAAGGGGTTAGAGACTGCTAACTGGGGTTTAAGAGGGTTCACCCCCTCCATAAAAACTTGGGTGCCCAACACCTTGAAAGGTGGTATGGATTGAATCTTGTCTGCAGAGACATGTAATCCTCCCTGATGGAGACATTTTCTAGTTTTATGCAATGTAGCCAATAATAGAGGGTTGGGAGCTCCGAAAATAATATCGTCCATATAGACATAAACAACAGCTTTGGACATCTGTATTGCTGGGTCTAAAAGAGCCCTTACATAATTTTGACAAAAAGCAGGGCTATTGGCCATACCTTGAGGGAAGACCGTCAATTCATATCTGTTATCAGGCATTTTATAGTTGAGGGAGGGCACTGAGAAGGCGAACTTCTCACAATCTTGTGGTTGTAGAGGTATAGAAAAAAAAGCAATCTTTAATGTCAATCACTAATAAAAATAAATCAGAGGGGAGAGAAGGAATCAAGGGCAACCTCCTGAGAGGGGTCCCCACTAAGGTTATTCTAGCATCATTTTATGCAAGTCTTGTAACATTCGCCATTTCCCAGAGGATTTTTTGACAACAAAGATTGGGGTGTTCCAGGGACTCGTGGAAGGCCGAATGTGTCCCAACTGTAGCAGTTCCTATACTATTTCTTGTAAAGCCTGTAATTTTATTTTGGGGAGCGGCCACTGCTCCACCCACACCGGTGGTCCATGGATCCATCAGATAGAAGGCACTTGGTGGGCAGTGGCCCTTTGGATTGGGGGTGCACCCGAGGCATTTTGGGGGCTTGCCTCGGTAATCAAAGGGATTGCATCCCAGGAGGAGACCCATACTGAGGCACTCTTCCATGTCTAGGACATCCTCATAGACGGCCTTGTGTTCAGCAGTGATATAGGCCTGGGCTTCTCCTACAATATTTTGCCCTAAGAGATTAGCTGACAATCCCGGGGCCACTACGGGGCTCACTTCACCTCTTGTCCCAAACATTTTTCCAACAGAGCCAGTCCTTGGTATCTTCTGACTTAGTACTTCCTCCCACTCCCAAAATCTGGGGCACCTGGATCAGGGCCCAAGAATGAGGAACCTCCTCCTTTTGGAGCACAGTTCTATCTGCTCCTGTATCTATCAGACATCTAAATTTTTTTTTTTCCTTGTATGGTAATATCCATTTTGGGTCTCAGTCCCAGGATAATAGGAACTATCCAATTGGCTGAGGGATTACGGGCTGGCCGCTCCCTAGGCTCCGGGCTGGACCTCCTGCTCCGGGCTTCCTTGGTTTGACGGGGCTGGAGGGCATCCCATTATTAGTTTAAAGGCTTTCCCTCCATGTCAAATTTAGATCTACAGTCCTTTTTCCAACAGAGTCCCTTGCAGCAGCAAGTGCAGGGGGTTGCAGGGGTCTTTCCCCGACCCTTTTGCCCTCCCATTGCAGGCAGCATGGTCACCCCTCCTGCCTGGAGGCAGTCCCTTTTCAAATGCCCTAACTGGCCACACCCAAAGCATGCCCCTTTCCGCCACCAGGGGGAGCTCTGGGCCCTCTTTGTTCCCCAACAAAGGCCTGTGTCAATACGGAAGTCAGGGCTTCTGTTTGAAACTGCAGAGTAGCAGTCATTGACCTCGTCTGCTGAGACTGGGTTCCCACATTCTTAGAGATGATTATCCATTGGCCCATAGACCTGTCTTTAAGCCCTGCACAGGCTAGCTTTTGGTCCCTTCCATAGCTACCCATACCTTCCCAGACCAAAAGCTTGGTAAATTGTTCTCTCAGTGGCCCCGGTGGGAGCTTGTGCTTTAGACTGTTTTCTACCCTATCTATGAACTCAGGAAAAGACTCTGAGGGCTTCTGGGTTATCCCTGCTATAGGTGCCTCATATGGCCCCTTGTCCAGCTTTCTCCATGCTGACAATCCCAGCACCAGTTCCTGATCTGCATACATGGGAGGAATAGCAGCCTGTTGGGGCCCCATGGAGTGCTGGTCGGCTATTCCTGAGAGCATCCCAAATGAGATCGGGACTGGAGGGTTGGCTGCCTGATTCCCATCTGCTTGAATGAGACAGTCTTCCTTAAATAGGGCACACCATTTAATGAATATGGGACTGGGAAAAACTGCCTTAGTAAGGTCTATCCAGCCCTTGGTAGTACAAAGCTGGTGCACCAAGTCCTGGAGCAGTGTCTCTACCCAGGGCGAATTAGGCCTGTCCTCAGCCACTGCCTTTTGAAGCTCTTTAAGATTCTTAGACTCCTCGGAATACCAGACTACAGGGTGATTCCCACCTGGAGTTAAGATTCACGGGGAAAACTCTGACTGTTTCGGGCTTCACTCCCTGGTCAAAATCCCTGTAAACTAGGGGCAAGGCGAAAGGGTGACATAATCCCCTTCCTCCCCGCCCCCAACCAAATGAATTGGCTGAGGGAAAGCAGGACACACTCGGTGGGGGGCATCTTTTATTCGGACCTCCCCTTGGGCGGTTGCAATCTGTTCCTTTAAGAGTGGATGCGCCCTTTGCCTCAGTTGGCAATGAAGGTCTTACATCCAGTTTGTCCCTCCTCTTTTCTTCAAATTGCTCCCACTCCGCAAAGAACTGGCCACCCTTTACTGACTCTGGCCCTGGCTCAGGTGCTGAGAGCTTAATGTCCTCAGGCTAAAAACATGCCTTAAGTGAAGCCATGGTAGGCTAAAACCCTAGCAGCGGATCAATGCCCTGTTGTAGTTCCCTCTGCCGCAAAAGTTGTTCCACCCGGGACCAAGTGTCCCAGTTGAACAAATTTGCTGCAGTGACCCAGGGGGCAAGATGTAATACCACCTCCCACACTTTCAGGGAGTTGGAATCTGAGATCTCCAAGCCCCTGCTTTTAAGCATATATCTCAGCGCCTTGAGCGCTGGGTTCTCAGACTTATGTGTTTGTTACCCATACTAAGGGTCTCACTCACCCTGAAGACCACTTGTCCCCGACCTATTCTCTTTAGCCTCTCCAGCTTATTCGATCGCCATGGTGGGCGTCAGATGTGGGGTCCCCGGGCGTATTAGCTCCTGTCCAGCAGGTCAGCCCCCAAAGGGATTCCCACACGGGGCCAGGGGAAAGGTGAGAAGCTGTCCACCCCTTCCTCAGCCTCTCATTCTCGGAGACAGTCAGATGCCACAGGGAGTTTAGTCAAGCAGGAACTCGTTTATTGGGAGTTACATAGTATCTTATAAAGGCAAAAATCACAAGGGGATTTCCAAAGCAGAAAGTGAGCAACCAATCATCTCAAATGTCAACTCAGCACACAGGCTGTAAGCATTTAAGGTTACATAAGCTCCTGTAGGTATGATGAGCATAGCAGCAGCTATCCATGAGGGAGGAAGTTCTAAGACCCAATCAAACTCGTCAAAACAAGTCAAGTCATACCCAAGCCGTGCCCTCTGTACTTCCTCTAAGTGACATCTTTATCATCATGGGGCCCCTCAGGATAAGACTACATTTCAGTTGAATGCAGGGAGTGACAGTCTCCTTCTTGAGGGACAGAAGCAACTGTACTGTGTATGAAAAGAGTTAGAGATCTTACCGTGCCTTGTGCATGAAGAAGCAACTGCAGCTTCAGGGGATCTGTGTCTCCTCAGGAGAGGTATCTGAGCAACGGTTGGTCTCCAACAGTCCCCAGAGGTAGACAAGGGTCAGCTGCGGTTTCTGAGATAGATTAGCAAAGATTTGGAGATTCGTTATCTTCATTAGGTGTTTCAGAGGACTTCTGTATCTCTATCATACCAGACCCTGAAAATATAAAATAAAATAAAAATTAAGGAACAGGAGTGTCAAGTCTTTTCTGCTTCAAGTTGAAGAGGGCTCTCAAATGGAGGAAATGGGGTTCTTCGAGGTCTTCTGAGTTTGGGGGACTGGTATCTTGGTTCCTCAAAGCTGATATCTCTGATTCCTCATACTCACCTGTTTTCAGGGTTCTGAGGGGCTGATATTCTTCAGTTGGGGTATTGTGTGGGTAGTGAGTGATGACCAGAAGTCCTACCTGAAGAAGGCAGGGGATGAGATGTTTCAGGTCTCTTCCTGTGTTTGGAGGCAGGTGATCCTGTACAATATAGGAGGAAGGGTTTTTCAAGGAGATGAGAATGGGGGAGTGGTGTCAGGCAATGGAAATGTTAGTATTGTACCCTGGTGTTTACAAGATGAGGTAATGCGGTGCAGAAACACTGGGTTTTAGTGGTGAGTCTGAGTCATGGGAGAGTGATAGGGTGTCACAGAATCCAACTTTAAAAGAAAAAAAAAGAAGTTTTCTTCAGGGGAGACTTCTGAATGGAGATCTTTAACTTAGAGAAGAGATATTGTCTCAGAAGGGGAACAGAATAGTAAGACGTAATTATGACAGAATGTATAAAAAAAAAAAGAGGTTGTCAAGTTGGCAGGGAAGTGCGAAGTGCTCCTGGGTCATATAGGGAATCCTGACAAGCTTGTAATGATAAAGAGAGATGGGATCCTGTCTCCCAGCCCTTCTATTAGCAAGGAGATTGAAGCCTCTGAGTCCAGTAGAAAGGAGATTTGTCTCCTGGCCACCATCCTGTTTCTCTGAGTTCAGGTGCCCTGGCTAAGGGCATTGAACCTCCACACTAATGGGCAGGGAGGAGCAGAGGTGTCAGGGTCCCCCAAATGGTCTTAACAGTCACACCCATTTCCGGTGTCCCTATTTTCCACAGGTGGAGTATACTATGATAGGTGGTTAGGGATTAGTGAAATTTCTAGCCTAGTGGTCCCCTTGCACCAGAAGCAAGGGCCAGGGGGCTGATTGTGCTGGAAAGTGGGGTCAAGGGAGGGAGATGGTGGCCATTTGAGGAAGGTAGAGGCTCCTTTTGATCCCTTCCTCACTCTCCTTTTTCTTTTTTATTTCCTCGTCTCTATTATTAGAGACCTTGAAGGCACTTCAAACAGCTATCCTGGGGTATCAAGGGACCCTTCTCCAACATCTGGAGGTTATGCCTAATGTCTGAGGCTGATTGTACTATAAAATGGATATGGAGAATGAGAGTACCCCCTGAGGACTCTAGATTTACTTTAGTATATTTGGCAACTGCCTCCATGTGTCTGTTTAATAGGAGAGACAGGTTTTCTAATGGGACCAGGGTAACTTTAAGCTTTTCTACATTAACTCTGGAAAGGGTATTCTGTTGAATGCCTTGGGTAGACAAATGACCATTAACTAGAGGCTTTAGGCACACTGACCATCTGCCTGGTAGTTCCAATTTGGCCAAGGGCACAGCTTCTGCTCCATCCTGGGAAGAAAGGATCTTGCTGGTGCAGTCTATCAGCATACTCTTGGGCTGTCCTCCAAATATGCACTTTTTCATCTGCTGTTTGCATGGAGGTAAGTATTTGGTAGGGTTGAAGATGGTGGAGGAGCTGAGGAAGGGGAAAGGAGTTAGGATGAAGAGCGAGCAGCAGTTGGGTGTTCATGGGTTATGAGGGAGGTTCATATATTGGATCAAAGTCACAGGTTTGAGGAAGTTTAGTTTTGGGGGAATTTTGAATTTGGTAGGTAGAGTAGAGAGAGGGTCGGCCTGAAGAGCCAACAATCATTGGGTATAGTAGATCTTGAAGCACATACCATTTTACCTTATAAATTTTTTTAGTATAGTTAAAATATCAAAATTGAAAGTTCCCAGTTTGAGACAGTGGTGGCCATTATCCAATGTGAATTGTGGACAGATTTGGATCGAAAGCTGAACAATTTCAGAAAGTCTGACATGCCCCAGATGGAGGTCTTTGCAATTTAGCCTCATAGGCTAAGGGCGTGTCCTTTTCAAGGGACAATTAGGAACCCATGGTGGGGTCCAGGAACAAGAAATGAACGGAATGGAGTGTAACGCCTGCGTTACAACTGTATCCGAGTCTATTCCGTGCGAGGCTGAGGAATTAAAGACATACAAGACATACACAACACAGACACCAAAAATGGTGGAGAAGCTTCTGATTTATTCAAGTTGGGTGCACATATATATACACCCAGCAGATGCAAGTGATTAATAGCAGAAAATTTCCAGGGGAAATTGGTAGGGGGTAAAAAGTTTAGGTTCCCAAGGAATGTCTGGGTGTGTGGCAGTACCTGGTTCAGAACAATTATGTTTGGCATTTAAAGGTCTGCGGTTAGGCCTCTAAAGGTCGAGTTGTTCTGGTCAAGCTGATCGTATAGAAACTGCAGAAGCTGTTCTCATAGAAACTGCAGAAGTTGTTCTCATAGAAACTGCAGCTGACATGCTGAAGCTAGTTCCTAATCAGGGAGCTAGCAGAGGAAAAGGCATTTAGGGAGGCCAGAGGCCCTACAATGGAGGTCAGGTCCAGCAGCTCAAAGCATCCTTGGCATTCAGATTGCCTGGTGCCTACATGGTGGTATTCCCTGCCTCATAACCTCCAGGGATCCAGTTCAAAGAAAAAAGGGTCCAGTGAGAAACTCCTGGAGCTTCATTGGGCTGCCCAATGGGGACAGATAAAAAATAAAGGGAACCCCTAGAGTTCTCTAGGTCTGACATTGGAGCCTGAGTCAGGCCTCAATGGATTACTTTGTCCCAAAGTAATGGTTGATATGAAGCAGAAAAATGGAGAGTGGCTTCTTACCTTGTAGTCTGGCAATGTCTGAAGGTAGGGAGATCAAAGAAAGGAAGAAGAAAGAGTCAAGGACTATCCTGGTCCTTTCCCAAGAGCTCCACCTGAGTTTACACCAAATGCCAATAAAACTTCAAGACAATAGGCCTGTACTCCTACGCAGACAATAACCACAAGGACATTGAGGGGCCCTGGTCACAACAGGTGGTTGTTTAGTCTTAAAATAGAATGGGAGGGCATCTGTGCTTCCATTATATCAGTTCCCAAGACTGGGAACGGCCAGAAGGAAAGGGAAAGCATTTGAGAACATTGCACGAGTAGGTTCACCTGTCAGGAGGTCTTAGGTGGTTTCAGCTAAGGTGCCAGACGATCGGTGGTCCTGGAGGTAATGATCAGCTGTAGTGTCAGAGGTAGGTTAACAGAAATTTGGAGGTACTTAAGGTTCATTAGTGGTTTCAGGGGACTTCTGTTTGTCCATCAGTGGTCCTATCCTGTGATCTGCATCTGTGACTCCCTCCCGTGAGTTGGCACTGTGGTGGTCCCACAATGAAAGTTGTAACCTCCTCTCCTGAGAGCTGGAACTGTATTGTCCCCTTGTATGAGCCTGAAGCTTTGGAGCCCTACCATGAGGTAAGGATCCACATTCCTCTGGAGTTATGCTAATGGTGTGACAGAGTAGAGCATGGAGGACTCTTTCTGATGTTGGATAGCAGATTCAGTTTTCTTTGAGAGACTACATACCTCACATCTCGTTTTTTGAGATTCTAGCTTGTGTATAGCAGAGGTTTTGCCTCTTACGGTGTCAATAACAGACACCTGTGTTATTTGAAGATTTGGGTCTTGGGAGGACTGATTCTCAGGAGTGAACCTCCTACTTCCTCTTAGACCTGCTGTGGTCCTCACTCCATACATGGTCCTGGGTATCCAGGGGTGATATTGGACCTCTCCCATTATCAAGCACCAAGAAGTTTTCCATTATTTTTCTATTTCTCTTTTACAGTCCCTGTATGGCTTCACCTACACCCCAGTTGAACTTCTAGAGATAAAATTTCACAGACTGTGAAGAAAACAAAAAAACAGGAAATACTGCAATAACTAAACTGACATAATTTTCAAACTAAAAATGTGTAATTAGATCATACAATATAAATTTGAAACTCTATATGTCTATTGTAATTTGGGATATTAAGTGACAATATTATTATCAAGCTTACAATAATGTAAAATTTGTCATTGTTCCTATAATGTGAATTTTCTATTTACTCCTTTTCTAAAGTCTCCACCTACATAATTTGTTTCAGTGTAATCAACTTCCTTCTTACAGAAAGCAATGCTAATAAAATATTTTTAAATATAAAAAAGACAAACATGATTTTTTTAAAAAAATAGATTTTACTCAAAGACCATCAAATCTCTTGGGATACTGAGCACACTGGAGGGCCATGCAAGGAGCGCTTAGATGGACGTAATATAATTACTTTTATCTGTGTGACCCACATAAATATTTTCAATTTCTATGCATGTTACACTGTAGAAAACTTGGAAAAAGCCATGAATTAGTTATTAATTCGCCAGTGCTATCTTTTCTGTCAGGCAAAAACACAGAGTATTTCACTATGCTTTTGAAAATATATTGAAATGCATTTCTGATTGTTGTCCAAATGACTGTTTACGTTTAAATGAACACCTCGTCCATTAGTATCTATTGTTTATCAGCACATTAGTACTCAGATTCAGACAATATAAATCCTCCTCTTTAGAATAATTAGAACAAACTAAATATAGGACTTTTTCACATTAAATATTATTGACAGCACTGCTTTCAGATGCTAAAATAACATGAGGGGACTCTGAAGTCATGCTACCAATACAAAAGAGTTAATCTCATGAATAGATCCCTCTAGTCTGCCTAATCTTACCATATCAATATTAAATACCAACAGCTACAATGGGTAGTCCAAATAAAAGCCACTGCGATTTTGACTTCAAAGTGAAGTTTAGATCTATTTCAATGTAAACTATCAAAAGATGTTTCTGAGCTCTGAATTCATGACTGCCAAGATGAAACTGAATATGTACATGTTAGTGAAGGAGATTCAATTTTAGACTTCCATTACTGGTCCTCTAAGAAGACACTGTACAATGTTGGTTGACTGTCATTGTACTTGTTATAATGTCCTTTCAAAATTAAAATTACCTACTTTTCATACTAAGTTTTCTCAACCATAAAATTAAGTGGCTGGGCTAGAGAATACCAAATATTGATGCTAGTTGAAGCACTGTATGACTGTAACTAGCATAGAAATGCATAGTAAGAAATACTCATAGCTAGATCCTAAACACTTCAGGAACAGCAGCTACCAGAGACAGTATTGAAGATGATAAATATCAAAATATTATGCTACTAATTGACTACGGTTTTCATTCGGTACCTTCAAAACATGAAAGCATGATGCATTGATATCTCTTTTAAATAAGTCACTAAGACATTTGATAGATTATTTGAAATGTTTGATCAACTTGGAATCAGAATTGATATTTTAAATAAAATTTGCCAAGATGCTCCTGTGAGTCTTTAAGTTCAAATGCAGACAGACACACATAAATGAAGAAAACAAGTGTGCTCATAAGGAATAAGATTCAAGCACTATAAAAATAAAGTGGTGCTATTTAAAAATAAATATTCTTAATGTAATGTCTGCTATAGATCTTGTAATTATTCCCATAAAAATAATTTATCCATTGTGACTTTAAACCTAAGTAAAAACATAAATTTAAGGCAAATTCTCCGATCTTACCTGAAACAAATGATCATGATTAAAATTTGTTTACAATGGGAAATTCCATTTTCCTGTACTGCGGTTAGTGGACTAACACACATAACATTTGAGAATTATTGCTAATTAATTGTTAATAACCTGCTGGGAACACAACCAAGACAGACATAAAACTGCAAAACTAGCTATCAAGGGTGTTGGAGCAGAAGTGATATAAAGAATTTAATCAGATTCTTTTGCATCATGTATTAATTTAGCTTGGTTATCTAGATGAAAGTGTCATTATGAAAGGATAGTGATTTGAAAAAGGACATGACCTGGGAAAGGAGAAATGGTGGCTTAGTCATTAAGAGCACTCACTGCTCTTGAGAGGGCCAGTTTGATTCCCAGCACCCACATGGTGGCTAACAACAGACTGTAACTACAATTCCAGAGGAATCCAATGCTCTTTTCTGACTCTGGGGATATTGCACAACAGGGGTGCACTTATGTACATGAAAGCAATACATTCATAAATATAAAATAAAACTGAAAAATGAAATATAGAAAATTTAAAAGCTGCATCCAGAAATTATTTAAAGAGCATATAAACCCTTATTATAATTTTCTAATTTGAAAGATATGCAATTTAAAGGTTCTTTTCTATTCTTTTTCTTACTTTTGTAGCTTTACAAAATCAGGTATCAGATCTTGTGTATACATGGCATTAATAGACAGATATGGAATTTAAGATTTAGTATTTAAGATTAAGTATTATAGAAGATATTGTGGTATACAAATAACTCAAAAAATAAAGAATAATGAAAACAAATGACCAAATTCACTTGATGGACTGTGGATCTAAACAGAGTTCTCATAAAGAGAAATAAAATTTACTAAGCAGCACCTTAAAAAGCATTCAACATCCTTTGTTATTAGAGAAAGGCAAATCAAAACCACTTTAATGGAGAGAGTGAGGATCAACACTTCAGTGTGTCTTTTGACATCTACATATATCATGTAATAATTGTGGCTGACTCGTATGTATGAATGCAAATGCACTCACACACCATACTTTTACACAAATAAATATATGCATATGGAGAAAAATGATAAAACTTAAAAAATCAAAATTAGTCCTAGCATTTTCTCCTATATTATCATTTGTATCTTTAATATACAGCATGCTTAGGTGAAGGTTATACTATTTTTCCAGTTTGCCCCTTTTCCGAATCAGTCATTGCTAACCTCATTATTTTAATTTTAATGCTTGAAGTATACCTCTTAATATTTTTCACATAGATTAATGTTATAAAATTAAAAACTCAGAGACAAATTGGCACAAGTCATCCACTCTTTCATTAAACCCATAATTATCAGACATCATTATAGTCCAGGTGCTGATCCAAACGCAGAGAATATAATATTGACTTTTCTAATTAAGCTAAGTCCTTCTGAATCTTTTAATTTAATAAAACAAAAATAGTACATATTTAATTTAATGACTTTTTAAAGAAAAACAAAAGTGCATTAATGGAATAGAAAATGAGGAAAGAGGCAATGGAGTTGCCTATTTAAAGAAGCAGAAAAAGGACAGCAAATAATAGTGTGATAAAAATATGAAGTATTATCCAGGAACTGCAACAAAGTCCTATCATTCACAGACACACTCTGTCATTCCTTTAAGTGTTATGAGGAAGTGGTAGATTGGGCACAATGATTTAATTATGCTCTTAAAAGAAATTACTCCAAGATGTTTAGCGAATTGACAGTGAATCTAAGAGAAAAGCAGTAAGTCCCATCCTGTGAGTAATTCTAGTAACAGGTGGGACATCAGAATGGCAGAATTCTGTATATTGAAAAACGGTTAGGTGACAAAAAATTGGGAATGAGGTTAGAGACAGAAACTGGTAAAGACAAGGCTAATAAAGTTTTCAAAGGTAATCTCTAATTTCTTAGTACAAGAGCACTATGACAGTAAAGGATTTATAAACCAGTGTACATTGATTTATCATATATCGTAGAGACATCTATCAGGGTATTATGCCTGAGTGCTACCAGATTGTTTCATATATTCCCATGATATTTCTCATTGTTATTCAATTTATATAAACTCGTAAAAAACTTTAATACTTTGTTATTTTCAGTTTTGTTGTCTATAAGTCTTTCTCATATCTAAAATAAACATATAAAACATTTTATCCATGCTTAACACAATATTTGGGAGAAAAATTACCTTTTCAGTTCAGAATATCATTAAAGACTGTTGAGGTGAAATCATCTTATTTGATTAGAATACAGCATGATACTGCATAATTATCATTCAAGTACTACAATGAGAAAAATCTAAATAGAAAGAAAACATGCATCAATATCTGAATACATTTTCATTCTGAGAAGAAATTTTTAATTATATGACTAGTATTTAAGTTTAATATGCATATTAAGAGATGGTAAACAAGTAAAAGTATGTGTTGATTGCAGGAATTACAGAAAATAAAATGATGGCAATTGCAAAAATTTGAGTATAAGATATCAAATGAATTGTAAATCAGGTTAAAAGCAATAAACGAATTGTATTTTCTGTGTGCTGGCCTCCATGTACAAAGTACTGAACTAAAATGTCATTCTTGTATCTTAGAATCTTAGAAATGCCCCTCTACTAAGCAAGCACAATCCTCAACGGTGTTTGCAGTATGGGAAACCATAGCAACACTAATGGGGACATATTGCGTAGATTAGAGAACTGCTAAAAGTTTACAGTCTTCGATAAAATCCACTTATTTTAAATCGCATAGTTACTGAAATTGTAAGAATTAAGGACCCATCAAAACAAGAAACATACCTAGCTTCTAAAAGTAAAATGAAAAAGAAAAGACATTTGAGTTTTGAGCAGTTGATTGAGAATTGGAGTAATGGAAGGACTTAGTTGAATACAAATCCTGGGAAATGGCTGCCCAAAAGTTCAAAAGAACAAATAGAAAAAAATTGAAATATGTTGAGTATGATGGTACAATGCATATGAGGCAGAAAAATTAAATATTTCAAATTAAATAGATTTTTAATTGTTCCGCCTTTTATCTTCAGGCTTCACAGGGAGCACAGCAGAAAGCAAGTCCATTTTTTCTGACAGAGACTGTTGCCAGAGTCCAGTCACTTTCTTTATGGTTACGTCAATAGAGTTCATAGAAGAGTTTGTGTGGGTGAGAAGGAGCATTTCATTATTTTCAGAAGCCTGGATTTTCTAAACAGAGTGTCCACGGAAATCAACGTTGAAAGCAATTAGTTGTAATATGAAAGTTCCACAGGGGAACCAGGCACAAGACCAAAATCAAAATCAATATTTTTTTTCTGCACACCAAAAATAAGCTATGAAATACAATGAAAAAAGGTTACATTCACAATAACAAAAACAACTGAAAAATCTTCTGATAATATATATTCAAATAAAGCAAGAAAACTAAAAGAATATATCTATTCCTAAAAAAGAGACCATTCATGAAAATGATATTGAATAAATAAAAATATTTTTTAATTCTTATAAGAAAAATCTGTAAATTTAATTCAAGACCACTTAATAAAAAGAAAATGAAATTTAAAGAATAAAAATATATACAAAATAATAAATTATTTTTCTAAATAGTTATTTTGTGTATGTATGTGGACATGTGAATATCATGTAGACGTCCAAAGACAACTTATGATTTATGAAATCAAACTCATGTAAATAAACTTGGCAGCAAATGCTTCTACATGCTGAACCATCTCACTAGACCAAAGTCCACCAATATTACATAATGTCATTCAGAAATAATAGAAAATGACCTATGCATATAAGCAAGTAATTGTGACAGCTCTATGAAAATATTACTGAGTGAACAAGGCAAACTCAATTAAAAACATTGTATGTTTCTGATGGATGGATATACATAAGATGTTTTGAAAAAGCAAATCTATAGAGACAATGAGACAGTAACATAACATAATTATTAGTTACCTGTGAGTCCAGCGGATGTGATCAGGCTCAAATAAACACAGGATCTTTAAAAAAATATTTATTTATTTTTTACTTTAAAAAATTTATTGATTTTTTTGTGAGTGTTAAAAACTACAGGTTGATGGTATTTAGACCTTTCCTCTAATCACAACCCCTCCCACTGAAGTCACAGTGTATGAGAGTGTTTTGGCAGATACATGGCATTAAGCACTTATTGAAAATAGAACCGTCCACAACAAAGTGAAAAGCCTAAATACTGATATGAGCTAATAATGATACAGTGATATTGTCAAGGACTAGAGCTATTGTCAAGGACTGTCGAATCTCTATATAAAAGTTAGGTGTTCAGTTTCTTAGGTTTCTAATTTCTTCATTTGCTCTGCTGATTGAGTATGGTTTCATGGTCACTAGTGTTTAGCTTCTAGCCTAATGATATCTCCTCCAAGGAAAGATGGTGAATTACAAACTGAAAATCATTGCATCTTGCATGAATTTTTGGAAAGATCTGGCATTTAAATCATCTTGTGGAAAATGGAGTTTTATTAGCTGATTACGTAAAAATTAGAATGGATATTGTAGTATTTTCACGGGACTGTAACTTAAGTAGAATCAAAGTTCAGATAGTAAAGAAACATGCACTGAATAAGTGATCTGCTTATCTCTGTTACAAAATAATGGTCAAATATTAGAGAAAACAACACAAATAACCTAAAAATTCTATCCATCCATTTCTTATTGAAAGAATTTTTTTTAAGTGAAGTTTTTTTGTTTTTTTTTTTTAAACTGGAATCTTCAAACAGATTTGACATCAGGCAAACATGTTAAAGCAGATAGACTCATCCCATGATTAAAACCAAAAAAGAGGAACAGCCAAGCCATGTGTGTATCTGTAGGTGTATAACATTAAAGAAACCATGGAAAAAAAGATTCCAGTTTTATTCAATATCTATATGCTATGATTCATAACTAAAATTGTTAGAAGTCTAAGCAAGTAGAAATAAAGAGATTGATAGATCCTTCATTTGAAAATTGATACAATTCAATATCGATATATTAGCTATTTGAAAAATTTAATCTCATTGTCTCCACCAAATTGTCACCAAATATTCTGACATAATCTTCACAAATTTGCTGATAGTTAAGTTGGTATGTTAATGTTTTATTTATTTAGTATAATTTATTGTTTTGCTAATATTTATGTCCAGCAGATATTTTTAATATGTTAAGCACTTATAGATGACTTGCTTGGTATGAAATGAATTATTTTTCATTAATGTACATACTTTATTTTCTGAAATTTTCATTTTTTTGTAAAGCTGTTGTAATTATCAAATCTTCAACAAATAACTATTACATAGTTCATAGGTTTATATTTTATATTCCTTGTTAAACAGTTTCAATAGTGTAAAAATAACAAAAGCAATTTAATTCATAACTAATATACAGTTCAGAGACCTTACTTAAGCAAAGTCAGTATGGACCCATGTATAATAGCAATTGATACTTGTTTCAGGTTTGTCTATTTTCTTGTTGAATTTTTGTGATTTTCATACAATATTTGATAGTATTTAGATCCCCTCCACTATCCCCAGTCACCTTATTTTTCACCAGTCCAATTCAATGTACTCTATTATACATAACAAGGTTGGTAGCATCTAATTTATGTCTCTAAATGTCCTTCAGTGTGGGTCCATTCACTGGAGGATGGTGAACCTAGCAAGAGTCACATGCTTGAATGAGACTGTTTCTTTCCCTCCCAACACCCATGTTTGGCAATGATTTTTTTTTAGATGGGGTTGGAACTTCTTACCTGCTTCCTCATTTCTATGCTGGGAATTTTTCTGGTTTGAGTTTGCAAAGGTTTTGTGTATGCTGTCTCTATTGTTGTGAATTCATATGAGTAACTGTACAGCTCTCTGGAAAACTTTGTTTACTAGTAGTCACCCACCACCTCTCACACTTAGAATTTTTCCATTTCATCTTCCAAGTGATCCCTGAGCCCTGGGATGTGGAAGTTTGATACAGGTGTCCTAATTAGAGATAAACACTCTACAGTATCTTATTCTCTGCACATCAGTCAATAGTGAGTCTCTGTGTTAAGCAACATTGTTTGTAAAAGGAAACTACTCTGGTAAGAGCTGAGAGAGGCCTTAATCTATGCGTAAACCAAGAAATCATTAAGAACCAGTTTAGTACAATAAGTATTTAGTAGAAAAATAGATGTTCCCCTATATGTCCTGTGATCTATATAAGCTCAGCTTCATAAGGCTGATATATAAATATCAGATACGGGTTCCATTCTAGGAAATAGAACTGAAATCTAATTAACCAGTGAATGGTTACTCCCATAATGTTTGTGCTCCTATTTTACTGGTAAACATAGCTTGCTAAGATAATGTTTTTGTTTTGTTTTGTTTTGTTCCTTCAGGTAGCTTGCATAGTGTCTTCCAGCACTATGAACACTAGCCAATATATATGGGACTCTGAAATCAGCACCAACTGGATTTTTCCTTGTTTGTTCTACAATTCATGTGTATAGTGTCTTTAGCAATACAGTTTTATCATCCATTTCTTATGGGTAACCAAGAGTAGAGGCAATAGACAGTATTATTAGAGAGTGTTTGAGACACGAGACCAATAGCTTCTAGAGGGCGAGGAATCCATTCTGTGCATTGAAATTTATTTTGTCCTTTACTAGCCTATAATGACTAGAAAAAGGAAAGAGTGTGTATGTGTGTGTGTGTGTGTGTGTATAAAGAATATATGTATATATACACACACATATGTAAGAAGTTTTCCATATGGTTTTTCCAAAAGCTGTAATTCTCACTTATCTTTCTCAGTACTCTCTCTTCTGCCATGCATTCCCACTCCTCACCTCATTTAACTCATCGTAGTTTAATATTCCCTTTCCCTTCTTAATATCATTGCATTCTACCACCATTCCCGGGAAGACTTCCAATCACCCATCTATAGCCATTAATAGAAGACAAGTATTATCAAAGGGAATTGGTGAAAATCAGAGTACTTTAGCTGGGAAAGTAGGAGGAAGGGTTAGATAAGAAGAGAGAGATAAGATAATATTTATTACCTAATGCTTAGTTGTGAGAATATTCAGAAGGAAATATGTTAGCTCAAAATTCTAAAAGTACACATACAATATATGTATATGAGGGCCTGTGTATGGCTGAAGGCTGTATCATAAGAAACACACTGCCACACAGGAGAAATCTCTTTTCAAGTTGTTGTTCAGGGTAGTCCAAGAGACTCTAAAAGTAACACAGGCTATTGTCATAGCCCTTGGTTTTCTCCAAGAAACTGGAGGTAAGACACTTTTGTAGAAGACAGGTCATATTTGGATACAATACTTAGAGCAACAGAACTGAAACTGACCTGAATATCTTCTTCCTGATGACTAGGTCTCATAGCAAGCTGCTAGGAGTGGAAATCAATGGTTGCTCCAACCCTAGTTGTAAAGAATAATATGTAGAACAATAACTAGCACAACAAATGATCTCTATGAGTGCAATAGTGTCACTTTTATCTTGGGGATAAGCAACAGCTCCTAATTGGACTTCAAGCCCAATTAATGGGAAGACATTCATCTCTGGTACTAACAACATAGCCAAATGCATGTGGTTGGAGAGGGCACAGGGCATAGAGAAAGACCTATGACTATGTGAGTCATATCCTTAGACAAAGGTAATATCTTATTATGTGCTAAATAGGTAAATATTATATTTATAGACACCAGTTCAAAATATGTGTCTGTGAGATGTGCAGCCCTTAGTGACACATCTAAAACTGGTACCTGTACACCTAAAGCTCATTGAACATAAGGAAACAGGCATTAGAGAGAATGTTAATCCATCCCTCAACTCTCACCAGAGTAGCTTCCTTGTAAAATGGATTATTGTTAACAAAGAAAGTTACAAGTGGCCAAAATATAAAGAAAAAGATACTGTAGAGAGTTTTTACCTGGATGGGATTCCTATATTAAACCTCAGTCACCCTGGGCCCAGGGACCATTGCTCAAGATAGGGTGGAAAGACTATAAGAGTCAGGGGTTGTGGATAACTGCAAGGAAACAGAATTTTCTAAACTTCAGGGAACTTGTTCATATTTCGTTATAGTCACAGCATGTACAAGACCAATGAAACTCAAACAAGATAAAAAAAATATAGAACCAGGAAAATGGATAAGAAGATCCAACCTTATTTGAAGAACCATTGGCAGCTGATCACTGCTAGATGAAGGACAGTCTTTAAGAGAATGACACTAGATAAAATGACCAGGAACCAACAGGTAAACAAAGGTGTATCTGGGGCCACAAACTGGACACAATAGGGTTTAACATATATGACAAAATGCATGAAATTTGGTTTGAGGATCATGAGGGAGGGCAGACAGAGGAGCAAGTTCTAAATATGATTAGGATATAAGGATGCACAGAATCAATAAAAAATTGTATTAAAGAAAAAATATTTTTTAAAAAATTAGTTTAAAAACATCTTAGAACTGATATACACATTAAAACAGTAGCCAGATACAAAATTAATACAAAAAAGTCAGAAGTCTTCCTATACACAAAAACATATAGAGAAAGAATCAAGAAAATTAATCCCATTCTTGATAGTCTCAAAAACAGTGAAATGTCATGAAATATATCTAACCACAGAACTGAAAACCTGTATAAAACTTTAAGACACTGGATAAATAAATTGAAGAAGATGACAGAAGATAGAGCTCTCACACTTATGTATAACTATGATTTATACTCAAAGTAATCAAAGGGTCAAGGCAATGTCCTTTAATATTCTAACATAATTTTTCACTGAAATTGAAAGAAATCATCTCAAATTTCACATGGAAATACTGAAACCCAGGGTACTCAAAACAACCTGAACAGAAGTACAGGAACAATACCATGTCTGATTTTAAATTGTACTACAGAGCTATAGCGAAAACAGAAGGCACTGCCATAAAAGCAGACCTGTTGCTCAATGGAATACAACAGAAACGGAAGTTTCCTATTTAAATCCACACACAGCCACCTGATTTTCTATAGTCCGTTCTGTTACCGTCGTCAGTTTCCATCGTGTCTCACCACTCATGGCCAGTCTGAGTGGTTGGGGGTGAGTAGACGCAGAGTCAAGCCACAGACTCTGGGAGTTGGACAGGAAGCAGCACAAGCACGTGGCACTGCAAACTCGTTTGTTGAATAGGTGCACAAGCTCTTATAGGTCTGGATGGCCAATGATCTTACGGGGTGGGTTCTCAAATACAGCCAATAGTAAGTTTTTCTCCAGGTAGGTGGATTCTTTCCAGGTGCTGGTCTCACAATTAGCCAGAGCAGAACACCATACCCACAGGAGCCATTCCTTTATTCCTCCAATCCGGTGGCCTTAAGCTAGGCACACCTTACATTATGCCCAACAATTTTCAACCTAAGAACAACAACAACAGCAAAACCTGAGAGAATGATAGCATGTTCAATAAATTGTTTTCATCAAACTGGACAGCTCTATATAGAAGAATGAATTTAGATCCCTATCTCCCACCATGCAAAGCTCAACTCTAAATGTATCAAGTCCCTTAACTTAGAACCTGTTACTCTGAATCTTATAGAGGATATTAAGGATATGTTGGACCCTATAAGCATAGAGAAGGGCATTCCTAGATAGGACTCTAAAAACAAAAGCATTAAATCAATCAATTAGCAAATGGAACTCATGGAACTAAAATTGTTCTATACAGTATAGGACAACATTATTCAAGTGAAATGGCAGCCTACATAATGGGAAAAAGTCTTACCAGCTATACTTCTGACAGACGGTTAGTATATAGAATTCTCAAAGAATTCAAGAATAAATCACAGAAAGCTAATTAAACTCAATTAAAATTGGTTCAAAAATAAATGGTCAGGTCTCAAAGTTAAAATTCAAGAACTGAGAAATATTGTAAAAAATATAGACATATCTATCCATAAGAGAAATGTAAATTAAAATTAATTTGGGATTTCATTTTACTGCAGCCAAAATGACTTCAATTAGAAAAAACCAACAAGGACAAATTCTGAGGAGGAATGCAAGATAGAGAAACACTTATTCCAACTACTATTGGGAGTACCCACTGGTATAATTACTCTGAAATTCAGTGAGGAGATTTCTCAATAAGTAGATCTACCAAATAACCCAACTATGCCAATTTGGGGCATACACCCAAAGGATTCTATGTCCTACTACATACATAGTCATAGTTACTTCTTCAGTAATGTTCAGTGCTGCTCTATACACAGCACCCAAGAAACAAAAAACAACCTAGATGTCCACTAACTAATGAATGGAGTATTATTCATTTATTAAGATAATGAAATTGACAGGTAAATGGATGGAATTGGACACAATCAGCCTGAGTGAAGTAACCTAGATCCAGAAAAACAAAATTATCATGCTCTCTTTCATAATGGGTGCTAATTTGAATTTCTACATGTTTCGGTTGGAAATTCAATAGATTTTTAAAACTAGTTAGGAGCAATCAGAGGGAGGTTTCATGGGACAAATGGAAGAATGTGGTGATATAAAAGATCAGATCCCCAATTCCGGGAATGGATTCCCTTTGTTGAAGCTGTTGACCCATATATCCTCAAACCCTTTTGGACATTACCCCTTCATGGTAAGATTCTATTGCTGAAAAGACTACATACATCACTTGTAGAATAACAAGGAGAAATCAAGCTGGTATTGATCTCAAATTTTCATTTCTATGGTATTACTTTCATTGTCCTGGAAGGTAATAGGCATGGTACCAGAAGAGAAAAATAACCATTAACCTTGCCAACCATGAATCCTGAGAGCAACAATGGCAACTCAACTGAAAAGAGATACCCTATGATGTATTAGTGGAAGGAATGCTATGATAATAGCCAATCATTTTTTCCTGATTGGATTTTTGTTCTACTTTACAAGGTGGAGCTCACACCCTACATTAACATAAGCCCTAGAAACTCTTGCTATAGGTATCAGGCCATAAGAGAGAACCTACTGCTATTATTCTGTTAAATGGATACTGTATTAAACTGACTCCTAATGACATACTGTTATAAACATAGATTAATGAATCTCTCAACTCTCACCAGAGAAGCTTCTTCATATAACACATGATGATTAATAGTTAATTAAAGCTGCTCAGTGTACAGAGAGTAAGAGACTGCAGGGTTCTTAGGCCAGAATAGGACACCTATATCAAACCTCTACTTCTACTAAGTGTAGTGACACAAATTTTTAATTTCATCACTCCAGAAGGAGAAGCAGACAGATCTCCGTGAGATAGAGGTGATGTCATCTACAGAAAGAGACCCTGCTCCACTGGGGTATAGTGAGTCCCTATCTAAAACACAAAATAGAACAGGAAACCCCTCTATCTCCCAAACTTCCAGGATCATTGGTGAAGAAAAGATTGAAAGTATACTAGAGTCAGATGTGGTCTAGATATTCAGAAAGAAACTACTTTCCAGACAACTTGACATTTACTCACATGAATTAACAGCAATTGTGAGAAATTCACAAGATTCCCATAGACTAGAATCAAAAAAATCCATCCTTAGACATCAGGAAGTTTGTAAGAGGCCTAAACCTACCTGAGGAACTATTTACCAATGATAGCGTCTAATAGATTAAAAGTCAGTCTTCTTAAAACTGTAATACTGGATAAGTTAACAGGGTTTCAGTGGATGGACCCAATAGCTAAGGGGATTAACTGATGCCAATTAGACTATGAGTGCAGTAAGTTTGGAGCAGATAGCAAAGGTGCTTTGAATATGACCATAACACAGTCTATGAGATTCGGAAAAATTCAATAAAACAAGTTTCCAGAAACATATAATTTTCAGATTTTTATGTCATTAATATTTTAGATTAAGCGAGTGTATCCTATTGAAGAAGTCAATTTTTTCTCATTTATGATTTATGCAATAAGATTTGCAGTATGACTTGTTTTTCTATTGCTATGCTTTTTCTTTCCCAAATGAGATTTTGGGTTTAATGTATTAATTATAATTTATATAATTGTATTATTATATGCCTGTTGTCCAATTAGGAAGAATATGACATTCTTTTGTATGCATATCCTCATGTCCTTTTGAATTTATAACTTAGATGAATTGCAAGTCTAATTCCCTTTTTAAAAAAAATATTTTCTATTGAATCATTGTGTGTTTCATATGGAACATCTCAATCAATATTAATCATCTTTATAGCCCTTTACCCACCAGCACTCCCCCTGAAGCCTCCTAACTGGAATCCCTGCATTCTTTCATTTGTGTTATGATCTACTGTGTTAGGTTAGTGTCCCCAAGTGACTTCAGTGCAAGTTCATCCCCTGAGGTCTAGTCCGTCTACCCAGGTTCCCTCACTTTAGGAAGACTAGTCCATCCTGATCCAACAGTATTCAGTTGTCAATATTTTTTTAAGTAAAGGTTGGGGCCTGCTATATATTTTCCCAGTGCCATGCTGGATTTTTGTCTGCTTGAGTTTGGATAGGTCTTGAGAATGCCAAAACCATTGCTGTAGGTTCATAAGAGCAGGGTCTCAGGAGCTTATTGAATTATATTTCCATATGGTTACACATCTCCTCACTGGCTCTTGCAATGCTTCTTCCCCATCTTCTACAGTGATTCCTGAGCCCTGGGTGATTGAAACTTAATATATGAGTCTGGTCCAGAGACCGCACTCTGCAGATACGTAATCTCCATAATTTAGTCTTTTGTGACCTTTGTTGTTGCTGGCCCTTTGCTGTATGGGGAAGCTTCATTAATGAGAGTTGAGAGATTCATTATTGTCTTCTTTATCCTTTGTTCTATATTGCATGAGCCTTGGGTGTAGAGGTTGCCTTGTAGATGTGCCACTTTGGCATAAGCAATTCACAGACAACATCTGTGTTTGACTTGTTTGGGTACTCTGTACTAGTCTCTATATGGTGCAACACATGCTTCTTTGATGAGTGGTGACTGGGATACTTATCTGTAAATATATGAATGCATATTTTGCATTTAGTAAGAAATTACATTAGCCTCAAAATGTGACAACTCTGGGGATCTCCCTTAGATCTATAACTACTTTAGCCATGTGTATTTGGCTGCTATTACAGTACCACACATAAGTTTCCTCCCACTGGGTAGACTCAAAGACACAATGCTAATTATTTATTAGAAATATTTATTTAAAGACACATTGTAAATTTTTAAAATATTTTTGTTTTATACACCTCATACAACAGTTCTTGATAAAATATAGACCCCCTTAGTAATCTATCACCCAACCACTACACTGTAAATTTTAAAAAATATTATTTTATTGTTTTTATTTTATATTTATTAATTTATGCCTGAATGTATATAAGTGCACAGGTGTCACTCAATGCTGACAGAAATAAACAGAGAGCATTGCATCCACTGAAACTGGAGTGATAGGTAGTTGTTAGTCATCATATGGATATTGGGAACTGAAACGGGGTTCACTGTGTGATCAGTCATTGCTCTTAAACTGCTGGGCTATCTTTCCAGCTCCGCATTATAGTATTTTTGAAAATTCTACAGGTCACTAGCCATAGGTGAGAAATAACTACAATTATTCTGCCTAGCAGACATTGTACTAAACTGTCTCCTGTTGAATGACTATGTCTAGAGATTAATATATCTGTCAATTCTCACCAAGAGATTCCTCTTACAGAAGATGGTGATTAAAACAGAGATGCACCTGCCTTTCCAATCCCCTCCCATCTGAGAAGCACCAGTCTGCCCCACCCCACATCCTGTTGTTCTTCTAGCCTTGGACACAGGCCTGCTCCTGCTCTTAGCACCCCAGATACTAGACTACTCACTTAGTCCAAACCCACCTACTGTGTCCTGAATCCCACACTCAGAGCAGTTCAATTTTTCAGTATAGTTTGTTAAAACCTTCAGAGGAAGACCCCACCCCCAACTTGCCATTGCACTCTCAAGACGAATCTTCTGCCCTGGCAGTCTCCAACCCAACTTTCCTTGTATTCCTAAGACCAGCCTTTTTCCTTGGTAAATCTCACCCTACTCACTGCATCTACACTTGCTTGCCACCACAACAACTCCAAATATCCTCATGCCATTTCCTGTTCTCAATCTATCCTTAGGCACAAGCATACCCTCACTCTGGACTAGAGTAAAGTGGTCCTTCAACATAAAATCAAAAAAGAGAACCTGGAACCTTGAACAACCAGATTTTCATACCCAATAAGATAAAAAACAAGTTACATCAAGTATACAAACAGAATCAGACTTCAACTGAACACAGGAAGACTTGAGTGTCACATTAGAATAAAAAACAATAAAAGAAATCCACATGCCAAGATCACAATGAAATAGATAATAATATAAAAAAGTGAAATAATATATCCCCAACAAGTATCACCAGTCCTATAGAAGAGTTCTACAATGAGAACTCCATTGAAATAACAAAGGATACAGAGTTTAAAAGAACAATGATAAACAAGCACAAAGAATTCAATGAATTTAAAGAACAAATACACACAAAAGACAAAGAACTAAAACAATACATCGATAAATGTCTCACTTTTTTACAAAAGAGATAAGAATATTACAGAAAAATCAGGCTGAAATGAAGAAGAAAGTACATAACTCAGCAAGTCAATTTGAAAGGTCAGTAGACAGTCTCGCCAATAGAATAAATTAAATGGAAAACACAATATAAAGACTGGACAATAAATTCAAGAATTGGAACACTGAAGCAAAGATTATGAAAGTTTTTTTTAAACACAGGAATGGAATATGTAGGAGTTGTGGGACACCATGAAAATATGAAGTCTACAAATCATAGGCATAGAGGAAGTTGAAGAATCTCAGGATAATGATATTGAACAGATCTTCAACCAGACTGTAGAAGAAAACTTTCCAAAATTAAGGAAAGACATTCCCATGCAAATATAAGAAGCACACAGAATATCAAATAAGAAACTCCCCACATCATATCACAGAAAAAGTCATAAGTGTACAGAGAAAAGAGTATTTTTAAGTTGTGAAAGAGAAACAAGTCACATATTTTTTAAAAATCAATATTACAGCTGACTTTTCAATAAAACTATGAATGCCAGAAGAGCCTGGGCCAAAGTATTCCCAGTTCTAAATCACCATTGATACCAACTTAGAATACTTTACCCAGTAAAAATGTTTATTAAAGTTAAAGGAGAAAGAAAAATCTTCCACGACATGAATAGGCTGAAAGAATTCATGTCCAGAAATCTAGTCCCTCAGATGATACTTGAAGCAATACGAAGAGATGAAGAAAAGAATAGTCATTTCACTACATGAAAGGGCAACAGAACGAAAATAAATGAAGGTATAATGGAGGAACCACAAAGTTAGACCTAAGATGCAAACAGAAATTAAAATGATGAGAATCAATATACATCTTTCAATAAAAATTTTAAATATCAATGGGCTGAGCTCCCCATTCAAAAGACACAAGTTAGTTGAATAGATCAAGAAACAAAATCCATCCTTTTGTTGTCTGCAAGAAACCCATCTCAACTTCAAGGACAGGAATTACCTTACAGTGAAGAGATGGAAAAAAATATTCCAAACAAATTGCACTAAGGAAGAAGCAGGTGTTGCCATTCTAACATCTGACAAAATAGATTTCAAATTAAATCTAATCAGAAAAGATAAAGACACTCACTTCATTCTGATCAAGGAACAATTAACCAAGAAAATATTATTATCATAATCATTTATGTATCAAACTCTGTTGCAACCAACTTCATAAAATCAGTACTATAGGCCTTTAAGACAGATTAATCCCAACTCACTAATAGTAAGGGGCTTCAGTACCCCACTGCCTCCATAAGACAGGTGAATTTGACCGAGAATAAACAAAAAGACATATGAATTAAACAATGCCTTACATCAAATGAAACTAACAGGCATCTACTGGATATTCCACCCAAGCACAAAGGAATAATTATTAACAAATTTTCAGGAACAAAAACTTCTTAAAATGTAAGGAATTACTGATTGGTGTAATCCTATCCTTTGTTTCTGACATGTAACTTTATATTATTAATAAGGTATAGGTAGGTATATTAATACATGTAGGTATATATAATACATTATTTTTCTTGATGTAAAGAAATATAATTATAAATGTAGTCATATTGCTTTCTATAGTTTAAAATGTATAAATATATTACAATTATGTTAATATATGTATATATATTTGTGACTAGATTAATGTGATTATGTTCTATAAGGTTGCAGAATAACAGATTTTGCTATAATGTATTGTAAGCATTTATTCTCACTATACAAACTTTTATATTTAATTTATTTTAATTTTATATGTAGATGTACATACATGTATCTGAAAGTTTATACACACATATGCACATGCACTTTGAGGTAAGGATATTTAGCTAAGGTTTGGTTATTGATTATTTCTGTATTGTATATTAATTTTAACCTAAATCTACAATATATTGCACATATTTTAGAATGCCTGTTTCTTAATTTCTTTAAGGTAGGTGTACATCTATCAAGGTGTAAAAATAGCACATTATTTAAGAAAAGTTTGCCTATATATTTTAACCAATATGACATGCTTGTAAAGAAGCAAGTAATACTTTTTAGAAAATAATTATAGCAGTGTTTCTCTTAACAGTGGTGTATTACTTTTTTGTTTCAAGTACTTATATGCTTAAAAATAATTATTTTTAAAAATTACCCAATCTACATGCATGAAATTGGTTTCAATGTATTCCAATTGCATTTTATCAATCAATAAAATAGCTGTGCTCTGTGAGAGGCCTATTTTTATTTTACTGGTATTATATTGAATACTTTCCTTGAATACTAAAATATGTCTAAATAAGAAATCATATTCTTTATGTTCCAAGTGACTCCAAGGTGGAATTTGGGTATTTTTGTTGTTGTTGTTGCTATCTGTCCATTCTTTTCACTATATTTTGAGAACGAGTGTTCATTTTGGTAAATATTTTCAAGTATTATTTCTTACATTTTTTTTAGGTTTATATGTACATCAAGGACGCAACTGGATAGGTAAAGTCAATATTTTCTCACATCAACTTGGTAAATACACAGTATTTATTTGTTGTATTCTGGTGCCTCACATGATATATAGGTACCTTTGGGCTTTGGGTGTTAGAGATACTACAGTGGAGAGTAAACAATAATCATCAAAAAAAAAAAGTTTCATACTTGACATTTGGGCTGGAAAGTACAGAGATATTTACCATTCAGAAAATTCACAAGTTTCTTACCTCTATAATTCATAAAGGTCTCACACAAATCAACAAGGTTGACATGAATCTTTAATACAGATTGGCAAAACTCACTCCTAGGTGTCATGGTAGGCACCTCTAATTCGCACACTTTGTTGAGTCAGGATCATGACAATCTCTTGGCTTTTCTGGCTACCCAGTTTTGAACTCTGCAAGTTAGAAGACAAGCCTGCCAAGATGCCTGATACAATAATGGAATGAGTATTATGAGTATAACCCACAGCTTTCTAATGGTACTTAAGGCCCCACTCCACAAAAAGTAACATACTTGGTATTGTATACGAGGCCAAGAACCTGTGACTGGATAGTCCCTATGCTTATTGTTTTGCTAAAAACATAGTATTTCAAGGTGTGGTGGTTCATGCCTTTAATTCAAGCACTGGGAAGGCCAGTGAGTTCAAGGCTAGCCTGGTCTTCATAGTTCCAGGTCACCAGGGGCTACAGGTAGAACTTATCTCAAAAAGCCAGAGAGAGAGAGAGAGAGAGAGAGAGAGAGAGAGAGAGAGAGAGAACAGATACATAATATCAGACTACATTCTTAATACATATATTTGTACCCAGAAAGAGACTGTTGCAAATTTTTCTTCATCAAAGAAACTTCATTATGTATCTGATGGCAATTAATAGGGAGTCTCACAACAGGTCAGAGTTCAATGAATAAGTGACTATGATGCAGCCCTAAATGGGAGAACTTTATCATACTTCCTTGTTGGGGGGTCCCAGCACTCAGGACCAGCTCGAGGCGGACCAAAGGAGCTCCGCTTAGGGGAGAGGGTGAGTAGACGCGGAATCAAAACACCAACAAAGAGCAGAGAGTTTATAGGTCTTTTAGCCAATAGCCTTATGGGGTGGGTTCCTGACCACAGCCAATCACAGTTTGTTCCCACGTGGATCAGGTTCCCTTCAGGTGCTGGGCAGAAACTGGCTTCACAACCAACGGGTGTGGAACACCACACCCACTAGAGCCATTCCTTCATTCCTTCTGGCAGGTGGCCTAGCTAGGCTCACCCTGCATTATGCCCAACATATCCCCCTTTTTGTTTTTATTAATTGTTTTGATTTTTAACCAAAAAGAAAACTGGCTACTATTCCTTGGGGTCTTTTTACCCTAGTCTGTCCCCCCAAAATTCTATCTCTTATTCTTACCACATCACCCTCTGAAGAGGTCACCCCAATTGCCAATAGGAAATTGGGGTGATGACCACTTTAACTTCTTTGAAAGCCGAAAGGGGACATAAAATATGGCAATTGGAGTGCCCCGTCAGTGAGTCTGTCTAAAAGACCCCCGAATTGACTGTAGGGGAAAAGAAAGGTCCTTAACTGGTGAGTGGGAGATGTAAAAAATAAAGGCAAGAGTAGTCAGAAAGACTGGAAACCAGAAAAGTCAAAACAAGAAAAACTGTTAAATGTAAGTTCGTCCTTGTTGCTCTCCTGGTTGCCAAAACTGGTCTTGAGATTTCCGAAGTCAGGACTTGTTCTCACGCACTTCGATAGCTTGTTGAAATAGTCAGAACTAATAGAAATTCCCTCCTGAATGATTTCTACACAGGGAAAGAAAAGAAATTATTCAATGGTTAGGTCAGAACAACAGTGGTCTTGACTTTCTTGACAGGAGGTATGCATCACTGTGTTGAAGATGGAATCTTTGGTTATACTAAATAGATTTTGTTCTTGCATGAAATTTCTAAAAAGTAAGTAATAAATTAAAATTAAATAGGTAAAAGTGACAAACTTAAAACTTACCTCATATTTGAAATAAAAACTCAAATGGATAGCTACATATATACACACAAATGTTACTGAAGATTAAATATTTCTTAAAAAATGTAATGAATAGAATTTCTTAATAAATGATATATCTATGTACACTGAAAATATCTAAAAGTTTTGTTTGCCTTTCCATCCTTTATTTGGAATTTATTTTTGAAAACACATAGCTGCTTCCCAAGCATGGTGGAGTGTCTCTGATATGCTAATTGCTCAAGAGATTAAATCATGTGACTCACATGTGACTCTGGGCCACAGAGTGAGTTCAAGATTGACATAGTCAACTTAGCAAAACTCTGTTTCAAATAGAGAGTCAAAAGACAGCAGTCAATAAGCTCTGTGGAAGAGTGCTATATAGCATGTGAGAGGTCCTAGAAAGTTTTCTTATTTTTCTGAGTGATGTGCTATGGATTTGATTCAAACCCTCACAAATGCTGTATATGTTGTTCTATTCTCTGCCACTTAGTGACAGCCAATTCCCTCACTATTATTTTATATTGTATTTATTTATTTATTGTTCTTTGAGTTAGTGTCTTGTTGCATAGCTCAGACTAACTTTGAAAATTGTTTTGAAAGTACATGAAACTCACTATTCTATCTTTATCTCTCTCATACTGAGATTATAAACCACCATGCCTTTATGGAACAGACTCCTTTAAGACAAGTTTTATTATATTAATTTTGAGGCTAAAGTCGAGGGTATGGCTCATTGGGCAAGAGTGTTTATAGTGCAAGCAAGAGGACAGATATTCATTCAAAACTGCAGCACCCATGTAAAAACTGGATATGGCAATGTATGCCTTTAAACCCAAAAATACAGGATAGATTCAGGGGCCATGCTGTGTGCCATCCAGTCTGGCTGAAAAGGCAAGCTTCAGTCTTAATGAGAGACCCTGTTTTGGGAGGTAAGGTGGCCCCTGATTGAGCAAAATACCTGACTGTCTCCTTTGGCTTCTGCAAAAGTGTGTATGGACATATGCTCATTTCCCAGCACAGGTGTGCAGGGCAGAAGAAAACTTGTTGGAACTGACTTTCCTTCTGCCACTATATGGACTCAGAGGATTGAACTCAGACCGCAAGACTTGGAGGCAAGCACCTTTACCCTCTGTGTCGTCTTCCCTGCCCTAAAAATCCGTCTGAATATTCACTGTTAAGACAATTAACTGGTCTTATTTAATAATAATAATACAATTATTGTTAAATTTTACTAAGATTTTGGCCAACCTTTTGGTAGAGAATAACTTTTTTTTTCTGAATTGTGAAAGAAAATAAAATCAAATGAATTACTTCTATTAATGAAAATAGCTTATTTTTTCTACAATATAATCTGTCTTGTGCTTATTTCTTCCTTTCTTTGGTACATTCAAGTCTCACTGCAAATTAAAGAGCCTTCCTCTCTTAACCACAAACAATTATGGAGCTGAGATACCTGTAAATTTATACTAGCCCTTGTTTTATACTGTTTTTCTTCACAGAACTTGTTTCCGTCATGATTTTAAATTCATCTCATATTTTTGGCATATATATACTTTATTTTCATATTGTTTACGTTTTTTGTAAATGGTATATTATATACTTAATTCAGGGACAAATACATAAAAATCAAGTGACATGTCAAGAAATCTTTTTATGTATATCTAATAATATGTATTTGAATTTTTCTCATTTTCTTTAATTATGATTATAAATGCAAAGTTTTTAAATGTTCATGTCCCGTCACTTTAATCTTTGCTAATTTCTGTCAAAATAATGTAGAATGGTTGCCTTAATTCTATATAGAATTTTCAAAAGCTATAGCAAGTATAATAAATTTCAAAGACTTCTATTTGTAAATCATTAAAATTATTAGAAATAATAATTTGAAAAGTAGAAGTGAAATCTAAATTGAATGAACTAACCTGATGACCACTGTTATAGTATTTGTTACTGAAAAGCTATTTGGAAAATAGCCAGTTCAAACTGTGTAATATAATGTTCTCTAGGGTCAACCTTTCCACATCTAGTCAAAATTGTTCCTGATATAAATACAATAAAAACAGCATAAATAAAATAAACAAACATATACAAATCATTGTGATTTCCACTCTCCATTGAAAGATGCATCCATGAAGATTTTTTAAAAGGTGATTTATGATCTAAACAGAAAAGTCAATATGATTAAAATTACTGAAATGTTGATGCACATTGAAAATTTTCAGACCTAAAGTATGTTTTGTTTGAATATTAAATGATAGTGTTATTGGGCTAGAGAGATGGCTCAGTATTTAAGAGCATGAACTACTCTTGCAGAGAAGCTAGGTTCAGTTCCCATTCTCCCAGGATGACTAACAACCATCCATAACTCCAGTTCCTGGGGAATATCACACCCTCTTTTGATCTCTTCCGACATATCATCATACAGGTGCACTTAAATGCATTCAGGCAATACACTCAAATACATTAAATAAAAATAATTAGTAGAATATTTTAAATATTACTAGATAAAATATTTAAAAATACCTTTTCAGCCTGAATATTCCAGAAATATTATAATCTCTAGTTATTAACATAAATTAAAACAAAATTAGACAAATACCACTTCTTAAAATTACTGGGTTTCTGTAGAGAGAAAATATACAGAGAGATAATGAATGAACAAAAACTGTGATGGGTTCAAGCATTTTATTTCTCATAACAGCCAAGCCTGGAGAAGCTCATTTCATCAATGCATAAACATTTCCATTCAGGTAAGTCTGCCAAAAAAACTAGATTCTTCATTTTGTGGTCCAGTAATTTTCATTGACTTAATGACACAAGTAGAACAACTACGAATAACTATGAAGCATTCAATTAATTTCTTGGTAATAGATTTTCAAAGTGTCAATCTCATCAACTGCATAATGTCACATATTTTCAAATTATATCATATAAGCTAGAGGAATTTACTGCAGTATACATTTGCAGGATATATGTCTTCTTTGGACACATATTCAAATCACTTTTATTAAAATTAATTATAAATTTCATTTATATGATGGCATATTAATTATGCTTAGAGTTTGAGTTACATTTATATCTAATCAGGAAAACAGCAATGGTATGAACATTACAAATAGTGATTGATTGAGATAGAAAACATAGTCTGTAAAAGTCTTCAAGCTCGGTGAAATAAGTTTTATAAATATATGTTCTTATAGTAACTTTTAAAGGTAGCATTTCTCCTTTCAAAATTTGTATACATTTAGATGGATATTGAACATATGAGAAGTGTGGTGATTTGAATGAGACTGTCCCTCAAAGGCTCTAAGCATTTAGACATTTTGTCCCCAGTTGGTGACATTGATTTGGGAAGTCTTAGAAAGTGTGGCAATACTAGAGGAAGTGTGTCACTGGGGGTGGGCTTAGAGAGTTCTTAAGCCTTGCTGGCTGTCTAGTCTAGTCACTATCTGCTTCCTGTGCCTGCTTGAAGATGTTGGTGCTTAGCTTCTCAGTGTACTCTAGCTACCTGTGCTGTCAAGCCTCCCCATCATGAGGGAATTTTGCCCCTTTGGAACAGTAAGTTTAAAGAAAAAAAACTCTTCTTTCTATAATTTCCCTTTGTCTGTGCTTCTGTCACAGCAACAGAAAAGTAACTAATACAGTAATTGCTACCAGAGAGTACCCTGTACCTAACCATGTGTGATTTGGGAGAAATGTGAAACACTTTGGAAGTTTGGGCTAGAAAAGTAGTTGATTGCTGTAATCAGAGCTCATCTGGCCATTCTAGTAGGAGCCTGGAAGAAAGAAGTGCTGAAAACAATGTAGTTTCCAGTAGGAAATAAGGACTTAAACAGCAGTTGGGATATTTTAGCAAAGAGTCTGGCTGGGGTCTGCCCACAGCCAAAAAGCTTGCCTGAGGCTAAGTTGAAAAGCAATGGACTAATGGACTAATTTCTTTGACAGAGGACATTTCAAGGCAGCCTAACATAGAAATGATGGCATGGCTATTAATGGTGAATATTATGTGGATCTATGGTAAAAAAAAAAAAAAGAACAATTGGGAAAAAGAAATACAGAATGTAAAGTTTGGATTGAAAAGAGCACTAGCAAGATCAATGTTGGAGCTAAGGCATGTTCTGAAGGAAAGGATCTCTTTGATAGGAGATTAAAATGATAAAGGTGAGGCTTAGAGATATGCACTTAAACAATGGCCAAACTGCCATTACTGCAAGACCACACAAAGCTAAGTCTCCAACTGTGAAAAGAAAGTACTGCAAGGGTTTCCTAATTTAAAAAAAAATGAAAAGATTTGAAAGTGGATGAAGTAGGCTGGAATCCAATTCAAACTTGCAGGCAAACTTGGCAGTGTCATCCATCTAGTGCTGGCTTGAGAGGCATGAAAAATGCAAGAATAAAGGAGTCATTAGTTCTTTTGAGATTTTATAGAACCACAGAGGCCAGGCAGCATGCAACAGGGGCATCTCCACATTAAAAAAGGTCCCAACAGACCAATATGTCCTGATAGGCAATTTTGTGAAGGTGTGAAGTTGAAACATGGTTGACAGAGGAGACCCACAAAAGATGTTCATGATGTCAGACTTATGAGACATCTGCTAAGGAGAACTGCATAGAGGATGTGGTACCAGTCTGAGAGAGAAAGAGAGAGAGAGAGAGAGAGAGAGAGAGAGAGAGAGAGAGAGAGAGAGAGAGATGCTGCTTGCAGCAAAGCTGGAGGAATTGAGCTATCTAAGTCCTTTGGCAGTAAAGTTCCAGGGTTCGAACATGGAGCTACTGAATTTGATGTTTGCCCTGCTGTTTTTTGGTTTTGTTTTTGTCTGTTATTCCCTCACTGTGCCTCTGTTCTGCATTCAGTTCCACTGTATTTTGGGAGTATGTAATTTGTCTACTGATTTTACAGGGTCTTAGAGTTAAAAGATTGCTCTGAGTCCCAGAAAAGACTTTGGACTCTGGACTTTTGAATAATATTGAGAGTGGTAAGGACTATGGGGGCTTTTAAGGTTAGACTAAATGCATTTTGTGTTTATATGGTCATGAGCCTATGGTGGTCAGAGAGTGGAATGTGGTGGCTTGAATGAGAACGTCCCCTATAGGCTCTAAGTATTTGGACATTTTTGTCCCCATAGGTGGCATTGTTTGGGCAGGTGTGATCATGCTGGGGGTGGACTTAGAGAGTTCTTAAGCCTTCTTGGATCTCCAGTTGCCCTCTGCTTCCTTTGCCTGCTTGAAGATGTGAGCACTTACCTTCTGCATCTTCTCTAGACACCTCTGCCACCATGCATCCCCATCATGATGATTCTTGCTCCTTTGGAACAGGAAGCTAAGAAAAACTCTTCTTTTTATAAGTTCCATTGTTGAGTGGTTCTATCACAGCAATAAAGTAAATAATACAGTAAGTTTCAAAGCAGAGAAAAGTTATCAAAAAAGTAAAAGTACAGTGACTAACATATTTCAATTTAATACTTATCTTCCCAAAGATACTTGAAATTCCATTTATTAAATGATTAGTGTACCATGATTTTTCCTTCCTTTTGATAATATATCAAAAGGATATAATAATACTATATTGCTAAAAGATTATAAGTACTTCAGAAAACTCATGCTTTTTATATCATTTTTAAATTATTTTGCTCATAAAATTATGATAAATATGGTGTTTGATTTATTTATTGCAGATGCTTGATGTTAGAAAAAGAGAAGTATTATTTTGTTTTTCCAAAAGTTAAAAATCCTGGAGTGTTGGCACATGCTTTTAATCACAGTAATTTAGAAGCTGAAACAGGAGATTTACTGCAGATTTGAGGACAGCCTAGACAGCATTGTAAGTTCCAGGCTAGTCAAGGCCACATAATAAAACAGCATTTTTTTTAAAGAAGTGTGATAAAAAAGTTATTGGAAAAAGAAAAAATATGGTTTTGTACAAAAAGCATTCATTTTACAAAATCAAAACTTATGTTGGCTTACTGTATTCTATTGTGTAATGAGGGAGCATGACCATATGACTAATTTTAATTCTCTTTTTAAAAAATCATTTCTCATGCAATTTAAATTATTCAATGTTCGATTTTATATATTTATTCTAAGTTTAACAATAATTTGTTTAAATGTAACTATGTCTTAAATATCAATGATTATATTTTATTAGAATGTGCACGTTTAAGGTAATTAATTAAGGTTGTTGAAATATGATATTGGAAAGTTACTCCGTTGATATTTTATCAAAAATCAAGACAGCTCACAATTTATAATTCACTGTTTTTGCTTTGATCTGTTAGGAAAGAAAGCAAAAGAAAATAGCTTTGTCTATGTTTTACAGCTTAGAAATCAATATTAATAAATCAATGTCAATAATACTATATTGCAAACTACATCATATTGCTAAGATATGTGACCAAAACATGTGGCATTTATTTCATCCTTTATAGCAGGAAATGTAAAATTGAGTTTTGTGAAGCATCTTTCATTACAGGGCACTGCTCCCAGTCAATCACACTTTTTTTTTCTGTAGATACCATTTAGGATAACATTTTTATGCTTAGACTTAGCCTGCAGGTTGACTTTTTTCATAGTTATAGAACATTTTTCCAGTTGTTCCTGAGTTATTCAGAGCAAAAAATGCATCCTTGTCCATTTACGAAGTTCCCAAGATGACAACTCCCACATCTATCTTTCAATTGAAAGAAATTTCCCAGCAGTGTAAAGCATGGACTACAGCATATTGTAACTATGGTTTCTGGAACCTGGAGATAAGGCAAAGTAGAGAGCACTTGCCCAGCATGGGCTAGGCTTTCTGAGCCCCAGCACTAAGTGAGGAAGAGGTAAGTTTACTCTTTTGTTAAAATAAAGGATATGAAAATGGCATTGTCATAAAGAAATACAACAAATCTTAGAGATATAATGACAAAACTTCTGTTCTATATTTCATTGAGGCAAATGATGTGGACAATATGTTTGTGGGTTTAAAAGGATAACATTTTGTGTTGCTTCTCGGAAGAGGGAGCAGAAAGATTGTAAGAAGCAGGGTTGGTCCATGAACATGGGAAATATGAGCTTTTAGGCCACTGAGAGCTTGCCAGTGTGAACTTGAAGTAATGATGGCATCAAGCACAAGACCCATGCGGACTGAATCAGACAATGACCCAGAGTGGAGCAAGGGAAACGGGCGGCCAGCCACCCATACCCTGGGAACTGCTAGGGTTAGATTTCTACTGGTTGTGGGAGAACAGACCTTACTTACAACCTCTAAATAGGCTGACTAGTCTCCAATGGATGAATCTGCAAAGAAGAATATCTGGATACAAATGCCCGACGGAACAAGACTTAACTTCTATGTCAGAATGTGTGAGGTCTGGTTGGGAGGCATGGATGAGGATGCTGTCTAATTTTGATTAAGGTCTGTTTTATGACATGTACACAAGCTCAATAAAATTATGAAAAAATCTTCAACAGGGGGATTGAAAATGTCAGTATCATAAAAGAAATATAAATAACTGCAAATTTGACTATGCCACCAATAATTGACTACTATATTTTAACCATTTATTCAACTAAGCCAGTAATTACATAACTTCTTGTTTAATTGTATTGTGATTTATTAAAACGTAATGTCTGATTCCTGATGCTTATAGTCTTGAAATGAAGATATAAATCTTAAAAGACAAAAATTATGAAAAAATATATTTATGTACTTTTGAATAAAATGATGATATCCCGATTTAAGTAAGGAACAAGCAAAAAGCAAGAGTAATGTTTGTACTCTTCTGTGCTTCATGGAATAATTTTATAGAGGACACAAAAAAACAGAAGACTCTCCTGTGCTGATGAGCTGGTAGATTTAATATACCAAAAAATGACCATCCTACCAAAATCAACTTACATATTCAGTGAAGTCTCAATCCTAATCTCTATGTCCTTCTTCACAGAAATAGAAAATATCATCCTAAAATTCATATGGAAACACAAAATGCACAGAAATCCAAAGCAATCTGAACAGAAAGAGCAATGCCAGGGGTATTACCTTATTAGACCTCAATCTATATTATGGAGTCATAAAAATAGCATAATATTAGCACAAAAACAGCCTTTTAGATCATTGGAATTCATGCAGTTACTTCCAATATTTGACAGAGGTACCAAGAACACACAGTCATGAAAAGAAAGCATCTTTAGCAAATGGTGCTGGCAAACCAGGATCTCTACCTGTAAAATAATGAAGTAGATTCATACCTATTATCCTGCACAAAACTCAACTCCAAATGGATCAAAGACCTCAATGTAAAGTGGGAAACACTGAAACTGTTAAGAAAAAAATTAATATATATAAATATATATAGGCAATACCCTCTAAGATATAAGTGCAGGAAAAGACTTTCTATATCAGACATAAGTTGCTCAGGAATTAAGATCAACAATTGACAAAGGGGACCTCATTAAGTAAAAAGTTATGTACAACAAAGAAACAATCAATGGAGCAAAGAGGAGGCCTATAGAATGGGAGAAAACCTTCAACAGCTATTCTTATGACAGAGAATCAATATCCCAAATATACAAAGAACTTACAAAACAAAGAAGCAAGAAAAAAAGATCCAGTTTAAAAGGGGTTTGTGGATCCTAACAGAGAAAACTCTCAAAAGAAGAAATAAAAATAGCGAAAAATACCTTAAAATGTATTCAACATCCAAATTGTGATACCTTGAAGAGTAAGGCACAGATATATATGTAATAAAATGATTAATTCAACTTTTATCAATAGTTAACTGTGTAGTTAATTTCCTAAAGGTTAAAATCTATTTGTGTCTTAGGAAATGAGAGCCTTCAGTGGCTTAATCGCAAGGAAAGGACAGAAGAGGAACAAGCTAAACTATGTAAAAAGGCAGAAACTACATGATGTGAAAAATCTATTAACTGCATTTAGTTTTAATGAAATGGGAAATGTTGAAAGGGAGTCAGAAGGATACAAAAATTTAATTTGTCCCTTTAAAAAATCATTCTATTTAATGAGCAAATAGCCATTAAGGCAATGCTCATAAAAGTTCAGGTTATCAGACAGGTGAATACTATGTAAAGTAGGTTAATCTAAAAGTAGATGAGCCAACTGTGTACTGCAACCAGAATGTGAAATAAATTTTGTTTTCTCCACCCATTCAAATGTCACTGAAATGAGACAATGCATTCTAAAATATTGGTGAAAATTGTCTCCTAAATGAGTAGCTTGCAAATTGCTGCATTTGTATGAAGTTCAAAATGAGACAATCCTGACCTATAGTGTTAAAAATAGTGATGGTGGCTACCCTCCATGACTAGTGATGGTAAAGCCAGGTAGAGGAATGCAAAAGGTGTTTTTCATGTTTTAGAAATTTAAATTTGCATTTCCGTGATGTGGGTTGTCCATTTTTTGAAATATCCTTCATAAGGATGTACCATAATTATGTTCACTTAAAAAATAATATTAGTTATTTTAATGATTTGTGCACAATTTCTGTTATATTCAACATGAAGTGTAGATAAAAAACAATGTTTAAATTTTTTTTTTCTGTATTCTGTGGCCATTATGAGGTAGATTATGATAAAGGTGATAGAACTCATTCAGGTTACCAAGCAAGTGGAGTATTCAAGCAAGTCATTATGGTGTTGGTAGGTGGGAAAGGAAGAGGTCTAATAAAGATAGATGACAGATAGATAGATAGATAGATAGATAAATGATAGATAGATGATAGTTGATTTGCAAGATGCAAACAGAAAAGTGTATTGAATGAAATAAGCCAAATAAACCAGTTTAGTTGTGGGTGGCATTTATTAAATTTGTCAAATTTTTTTAGGAATTTTATTTTTGAGTGTGTTTAGGACCTGAGATGGCGTAAGAAGAAACGATGAATGCTGTTGCTTAAGACAGGAGGGTGAGAGTCGATGGTGCTGCCTTGAGAATCGAGTGAAATTTTGAGTTCTCTTAAAAATGCATCAGTCACCCAATTCTAGGGAATGTAGCTACTAAGTAATTAGAAGCAACACTCTACAGGGTGCACGTGCTGATGCCGGTGTTGTTATAAGATACTGAAATATGAAGTGGAATGAATGTAATGGCACGGACCTTTCAACACTGGCCCTGGCCCCAACTTCCCTTCATAACCTTAGATTTACTATATATTCATAGAAGTTCCAGAAGTATTATCTCTGATCACATGCACATGCCCCAAATGTGAAATTTGTTACTACACAAACCTTAGTGAGTGGATGTGAGATTAGCTTCTTTTTGAAAAAAAATTCTCTGTGTTCAACGAAGCCTCATATTACTTCGTGCTCCCTTACTGTATTTTTCTTTCTTGTGGGTGTTGCTGAATAGCACTTGGAAATTATTGCTCAGTTTTATTAATCCCTATGTGTAATTTTGTAATATCGTTTGAGAAGCCACTTCTTTTCCTCTTTAAGTTCTCTAATTACAATGCCCATTCAGAAGGATTATCTTCTAAATATATGGGGCAGATGGAAATGGAACTGAATTTTTAAAAATATCTTAGAGAAAAAACAAAGCATGAGTTTAAAAGTACAAAATCTAAAATAGCAGTTTTGTCATAGTGACCTTTACAATAAAAAAAGAATTAAAGTTGTATTATCCTGGAGATGTCTGAAATAAATCCAAAGCAAATACATTCTGTCTTCAATTATAATAAACTACAGTTGGAAGTATGGTTAATGTCATTATTATCTAAATTTTGAAATATTTCTTTTAAATTTCCCTTTAATAGAATTAAAAGTATAACTTTGCTCACTACTATTTATTTAAAAGTCTGTATTTTATAATTAAAAAGTTTTGATTAAAACTATAATGTAAATTATATAAGAAAAACAATTTTACACAGAATATGTGTTCAAAATGAAGTCATCTTGATCTGGCTAGCCCTGACCTGTCACTAGCTGCATTCTGGATAAATGTCCAATAAGATATGTTTGCACTACTAAATTTCCAATTATGGGATGAGTACAAGGATATATACAACACAGAGTAACTGCTGGAGTCATAAGTCAACTCTGTTTACTAGTTAAATTTACTCAAAAAGGTGAGATTTGTCCTTTCTTCATGACAGGATTTTTTTCAAAAATTAATCTTTTAAACTTTTATAGATGTATACATTGCATCTTAATCATACACGCATGCTCTCTCCTTCCTTCTCCGTAGAGCCTTCCTACCCAATATACTTTCTTTCCATTTGACTTCAAGTTCTCTTTTTTAAAGTGACTCATTGAGTTCTGTCAGTGCTGCCCATATGTGCTTAGTTACGGAATTATCCAATGAAGCATTGACAACCTGCTGGTAGCCAACCTTCAAAGCAAGGTGACTACCTCCCACAACAGCCATCAACTGCCACTAATACCTCAGACATACGTGGGGCATTAGAAACACCCCTTCCCACCATTAGAGAACTCAGTGTACTCATTTGCATGGTATTGTGAAGGTATCCACAGTTGCTTTGAGTTCTTATGTGCAACAGATATCATGTCCAGGCACTTTACAACTTTTCTCCACATCCTGTGATTCTCACATTCCACCTCATGTTACCATGATGATTTCTGAGTCTTGCTTGTGCTTGGGAAGAGGTCAATAGATGTCAATATAGGTCTATGACTAAGCATTGACATTTATGCCTTCCAAGTCTGGACAAATCATCTTGAAGAACTTAGGCACTAAATTTCCTTGGAAATCAGGAGTTGGGATCAGTTTTTTCATTGATGATTTTATTTCAGAAGAATAGTTACAGTTCTTGAGACTTTCTTTCTGTGGTTCAAAACTGGCAAGAAACTGAAAAATATTTACAATAAATTAGCAAAAGTAAGCGCTCTACCAAAAAAAGAGTTCTAGAGCAAAAAAGACTGTTATTGAAATGACTATCAGTAATCAGAGGACATGAAAGCCTCTGGTTCATTATGTGTAACATAACTGCTGATAAGTCAATACTCAAGAAGACATTTTGAATGAAAGAGACAAAATTAAATCTTTCATCCACCCAAGAATAACTGCCATGTGAAAGAGAAAAATGAAAAAAAAATAGTTCAGACTGTGGTAGACACTGCAAAATTTCCCAAAGATTTTACAAACTATTAAGTTGTGTTTTTAGGTCAAATGAATTAGTAATTGTGATATAGTAGAAACATACATGAATCTAAACAGTATAATTTCCTATGCACTTCCTCATCACCTTAGGTGGGCTTCAGTTCAGATTGAGCATATATGTGCTTATGTACACACAAGCCATCATTTTCACTAAAGAAGTTCTCTTTTATCGGAACTCCATTTTGTTCTCTCTCTCTCTCTCTCTCTCTCTCTCTCTCTCTCTCTCTCTGTGTGTGTGTGTGTGTGTGTGTGTATGTGTGATTGAGATAGGGTCTTCCTATAGCCAATCTGGCCTGGAACTTGCTATGTAAACCAGGCTTCTTCCATCTCATGGAGATAAACATGTTTCTGCTTCACAAATGCTGGAATAAGAGATACATGCCACCACAATAGGCCTATTTTGTGCTCTTTACTGAATGGGTTACAGGATATTTATTATGAGTCATGGCTCTTTGTTTGTTTTGAATAAGCAACCTGCATAAATGTTAGAGTCTGAATTCACATGTTGAAATTGAGTCTTCCAATGTATTATAGTTAAGAGGTGGTAGTGCTATTAACAACTCTCAATAATGTAGTAATTTGCTTAAAAGAATTTATTTTCCTTTATCAGCATTTGTGGAAACAGTGGGAAGATGCATTCTAAGAACCAGAAGTAGCATCATGTCAGAAACTGAATTTTCCCATTCCTTGATCTTGAACTTCCCAGACTTCAGAATAGAGAGAAGTAAATTTGCATAGCTTGAGCCATACATTCTATTTTATGATATTGTAGCAGTTCAAATAGACTAATGACTAAAATTGTGTTAATTCATTCCCCCAAAGAGGGTGTAAACTCCTTAAACAATGTTTTCTTTTTCCTTGGTGTAATATATTATATTTTATATTTTATATAATTTATATATATACATATATAAATTTACTAGTACTTAAATCATTATAAAGTCAGTACATCTTATGCTATGAGATAAAAGAAGAAGAAAAGAGATATTATATATAGAATATATATATATATATATATATATATCTCCAAATAATAAAGTTGAATTTCTGACCACAACTGTAGTTCTTATTTTCATATAATAGGCCATGTGATTAAAGCCATATTATACATGCCTTGCATTCCCCTTTCTCTATTTCTTTTATTTTCAGGATGTTCATCTGCCAATTTTGTTTTTTACCTTGCAAGGTAACTCCAAACCTCATTTCTAAAATACCTAGTATTGTCACTTTTCAGGCCTTGTTTAGGAAACCATTTTGTGAATATTTACAATCACATTCAAAATACACTAATTTGCTGCAGGTGTTCTTGTCCACAATATTTCTGCCATCTTCCATGATGATCCTTGAGCTCAGAGCTCAGATGTAGGGTTTACATTGTAGATACATCAGTTGGGGCTAGGTAACATATTGTCACATAATGATAACATCAGTAAGAAATTGAGAAGGGGTAGGGTGAATTGGGGACCACAGAGGGAGGGGTGGAAATGATATAAATACAGTATTTATGCATGAAATTCTCAAGAAAAAAGGAAAACAAAGTATCTGGGCTATTCATAGTTCAGTTTGTGTTAGTCTACTTTTTCATATCAACCATCATTATAAAGTTTGGTAACACTAAATGGTGGTTAAAACATTTACCATGTTCTATTTTACACACTCTTAGCTACATCATAGGGTATTACTCAACTTGCCTTTGGTAGTCAATAACTACAACAAATAAAATAAACCCTTTCTGAGTTGCTAGAAAAGGTAAATTATTTCACAAAGTTTAAGTTGAATGGTATTATTGTGACTCCAGGTGGAAGCTTTCTTCTATTTAGAGCTATAAGACTGAGCCTAGCAAAGCACAAGCTTGCTCTTCTTGAAACCTTCGTAATTGTCCGTATGTAGTGGAACTCCATATTACAGGAGTCTTTTTGTCTAAACTTCCAGTGTACACATCTTGATAATAAATCTATAGCAATCCCAGCCTTTTGTTCACTTGATTGAAATACTGCAGTCATCAATGTAATGGCCCAGGTTATTATCTATGGAAGAGAAAGGAGAACAAGATCTTTGTGAACTAAATTCTGACATAGGGCCAGAACTGTTAATATACCTCTGACATAGGACAGGCCTTAGCAAGCCTTTTCAGTTGATAGCGAAGTGCTACTGAAACTCTTAACTATAAAGGATAGAGATGAAGGCATTTTCTTCATAGATGCAACCATAGACCTGGAAAAAATTGTGTTGACTTGATCAAAGAAATACCAGGACAGTATCAACATTCTCAATTAAAATCACGAAAAAAAATATTTTATAAAACTATAAATTCAGTGACACACACTATTCTAAAATTGAAATTTCTAATATGTTTCATGTATTTTCTATCTTCGGTAATTGCCTAACAAACAATCTTACCGATTCATTTTCTATCAAACATAGTCTAATCTTAGAATCCTGCTATAAGTCTCAAACTGGCAGCCACACCCACCCTGCTGTACAACTTGAAATTAATGGATAACTAAAAGAGTTTTCAATAGCTGCGTTTCATTCAGGGTTTATTTCACTTCATGGCCATCTTGAAAGCTGTCAACTGCCCTTTGAAATATTCTCTCTCTCAGCATCTCAGAGTGCACAGTGTTTTCATTTATGCTCGGTTTTATATTCATAACATGACTTGTCTGTTTCATTCAAGGTTCATATCGAGTTTTGTACTATCCCTCCTTCCAGAAAAATAGCCTTTGCTTTTTAAAAATATTTTTGAGGTTTTTTTTTGGTTTTGTTTTGTTTTTGCTTTTCACAAGAGATCTTAACTGAATTGAGACCCCTTCTCCATCCATGGTCCCAATAATCCCCACCCCAATGCATTTCATGTATGCTGACATAAATGTTAAGTACTATCCATTCAAGGATTTGTACCCAAATATCCCTTGGTTCAAGTTCATGCACTACAGTCTAGTCACCCTATCTAGAGTCACTTCCTTAAAGGAGATGTACTCTCCTCACCTAGCAGAAATCAGTTGCCAATAGTTCTCTGACTATTCTTGGGTCCTGCCGCGTATTTCTTTCATTCTATGCTGTTAGATTCAGTTGACATGGGTCTTGTCTATGATGTCTCCATCGTTGCAAGTTCCCAGTGATCTGAAAACATCTATTTTCTTATGTTCATGTACTAATCCTGGATTTACAATCTATGTGCTCCATATTCCCCTATGGTTCTGGAGCCAAGAGTGGGAGCCCTAGCCAGAGAAACACATTCTTCAGTCTCTTATGTTCTAAAACTTAGGCATGTATGGCCTTCAGTATGCATCACACTCTGTTGTTTGATGAATCTTTCCTGGTTAGAGTTGAGGGACACATTAGAATTCTCTCTACCTCCTGTTCTGCTATGTTCTATGAGCCTTTCCATATTCCTGCCCCCTGCTGTTACATCAGGATATAAACACATATAAGGGATTGCTGCTAAGAACTGAAAATGAGGAAGAACAACTGTCACATGAATTCCTGAGGCTGTGTTATTTCAGTTAGCATAGCAGTTTCTAGCTCCATCCATTTACCAGAAAATATCATAATTCTCTTTTCTTACTGCTGAGTAGATAGAATTCCATTGTGTAATGCACCACATTTTCATTATCCATTTGTCAGTAGAAGGGCATTTGGGTTGTTTCCATTTCTCAGCTAGTGTGAAAAGAGCAGCACCAAACAAGCTTGTATAGGTATCTCCACATTAGATTGAGTGCTTTGGGTATATGCCAAAGAGTGGTATAACCAGATAATATGGTAGATTTAATTTTAGTCTTTTTTTCAAATACTTTATTATTTTTATTTTTATGTGTATAAGATTATTGCATTCATGAATGTAAGGTCATCTATGTTGTGCAATGCCCATGGAGGTCAGAAGAGGATTCCCCAGAACTGGAGTTAAAGACAGTTGTTAGTAGCTGTGTGAGTGTTGGAAATCAAACCCGGATACTTTGCAAGGGCAGCCAGTGCTCTTAACCACTTAACCATCTCTCCAGCCCTCATTTTTCATTTTACTAGAGTTCTCCACAGTGCTTTCCATAGTGGCTGCATGAGATTGCATTCCCACCAGGAGAGAATGGAAGTTCCCTTTTCTCCATATCCTCCACCAAGGAATTTGGAGTGTGTGCAAAAACAAAGATTCTTTATTCAAGCTTAAGCTCTGACTCTCAGACCTCACCAGTGCAGTAGATCCATGCTGAGAGCCCTGAGGGGAGGGGCAAGGGGCTTGACTATAGACAAAGAGTGGAGGAGAATTGCAGGGTCACATTATGGTTGGTCAAGGAAGCCCGCCCGTACATATTTTAAATTGATTGGAAGTGGGTTAAGGGGTCTTCTTATCGGTGTGGGGGAGCTGCCTTCAGAGCAAAGGAATATGCTGACTGCTATTTAAGCTCACTGTAGGGTCCTCTCTTTTTTTTACCCTTATAAGGTCTTATCGTGCATAGGCTTGCTCGACATACCCAGGTCTGCCCGGGCCTGCCCTGGCCTGTTCTTCCCCTTTGTTCTGACCAGGGACTTATAATAGCTTGAGACTGGCAAAAATGAGGCAGCAGATCACAAAATGGAATCATAGCTATTTGACGCCTGTTATTTTAAAGCCAAGCATTTTACAGAAGCCAAAGAAAGCGGTTAGACTAAGAGGGCATAGGGGTTGGACTGGAAAAAGAGGATTCCACAGTCAATTTGTGTGTTTTATGATTTTCATATTCTTTGCTGAGTGATTCAATTCCTCAACTTTGTCATTCAATTTTTATATTCTGTTTTCCTTTTCAGTTATTCTCTTGGTGAAACATTTTTCAATTGTTTTTAATCGGAATATTGAGGGTGTTTTTCTTTTATTATTCCTTTTTCATTTCAGCCTGATTTTTCTGCAATATTTAATTTTTTTAAAATTTTATGTGTATGAATGTTAGGTCTCATTATGTAAGTGTACACATGTTGTACCATGCCCACGGAGGACAGAAGAATGTGTATAATCCACTGGTAAAAGAGGGCACAGTTAAAAGCTGCCATGTGGACGCTGAGATGCAAACCTGGATCTTCGGCAAGAGCTGCCAGTGGTTCTAACTGATGAGCTATCTCTCCACTTCCTTCCTTTTCTTAAAGATCTATTTTATTTTTGTGTATGAATGTTGTTCCTGCATGTGTTTCTGTGTACCATATGCATACAATACCGTCAGAGATCTGAAGAGGGCATCATATCCCCTGGGATTAGAGTTACAGATGTTTGTAAGCTTTCATGTGGTGCTGGGAACCGAAACTCAGGTCCTCTGCAGGAGCAGCCAGGGTTCTTAACCCCGAGCTATCTCTCCAACCTTGAGTTTTCTGCAATATTTGCATCTCTTTTATGAAAATACTTTGGTGTCTTGAAATGTCTTTGTCATTACGTTCATCCATATATTTGTAATTTCTTGCAATTCTGTCAAGAATTTATGCCTATCCTCTTTTTGTTTTGTGAGTTGTTTTGATTTTGGTGTTTGTGTGTACATGTGTGTGCCTGTGTGTGTGTGTGCATGTGTGTGTGTGTTTTTTAAATTCATTGAATACCTTGAGCATTTTTATTAATCGTTCTTTTTAAATTCTGTATCCTGGGGATTATCTAGGTAGTCCTTGTTGTATAATATTTCTGTAGGACTGATGAGGTTGGTGATGATACATTACTGTGGTTTTTCATATTATTTGAGGTTTTTTGGCATAAGGATTTCTTTAAATGGTTGTGTTTAATATGATACTTAAGCCTGCTTTTGTGGAGTTGAAGTATGGCTCTGTTTATATTGCTGCTGTAACTTAGTTGCTTTTAGATGAGTATGGAGAGTTAGTTGGTTTGTTCTTCAGGTTTTCTCTTTTGATTATTTTATTGAGGGACTGCAGGGATCCAGGAACGCTAGTCAGGAGCTCTCCAGGAGGACAAAGGAGCCTAGTTTTGGTGCTAGGGGTCAGGTGGGCTGTTTCTATCCATGTGGAGGTGTGAACCATGTCGCATTTTTACTGAGGTTCATCTCAAAACAGAAGAGTGACCAAGTGTGTTTGGATCTCAAAAACTCACTTAGCTAGTCAGGTGCTCTCTGGAAACATCAGTAGGAAGAATCCAAGTCACAGGGAGGTCCAGCGAGAACAAGATGTGTTTATTCTAACTAGCTAGCATTAAGAGCCTTGCCCTGGAGCACAGGACTGGGACTTGAGCAAGAAGAGTGGTGTGGTGACACTATGACTAGCCATGGGTTCTAGCCTAGTCCTACAGCTTCTCATGAACTCTTTGGTACACTCAGTGAAAAGGAACAAGGCCCAAGGAGGGCCAATGGAAACAGGATGGGCTGATTCTTAATAGTGAAAACAGAAGGCATGAGTTCTGGAGCAGCAAGTCTGGGAATAGTCCCAAAGCAGAGAGATAAGCATACTATTGCCGTTGTTTGGTTTTCCTCTCACCTTGACTTTCTGGACCATTATTTCACTTTACTAGAATAAGGGAAACATATACAACAATTACATCCATATTTGGTTTAAATTCTTTCCCTTAAGTGAGTATCAGATACCTACCTAGAATTCAGTCCATCATACGTGACTAATAAAATACAGATGTATTCCTGAGGAGATAGTTGTCATATGAATATAGATTATGCAACTTTTCCTCACTTTTATAAAATGCTATGAGGTAAAAATTAAGACTTATTTCTCAATTTGTAAAATACTTTTGAATTTAATATTTACAATTTTGAGAAATATCCTAGATATGTTTTCATACAAAGCAAGGATCCTATTATTTGAAAAAATTGGGTATACCTGGGAATATATAAGGAAAGTTTTTGACATTTAATTCAGTGAATAAAATATCTTTAAATATTTGAAATTATCTAGGTTTATCAAGCTACTTGTTAAATTTAAGCTTTATAAAATATGAGTACAAGGAAGAATCTCTAACAAAATCATTAGTGTCTCAATAAAGACATGTAATGAACTATATGAATGGATTCATACACTGTAAATTCACTTTTTAAGAGATAATAAGTATGTAAATGGTATGTTTTTCTTTTTATTCAATATTTGAAGGACTAGGAAAATTCCCCAGATTCTCACTCATGTTAGCATGCATTCTACCATTGAAATTGATTTCTGTCTATTTCTCTTTAGTGTTGTACACATAGGTACTAAAAATGAAAAGAAGATCTACATATTTTTAATGAATCTCAATGATCTAGCTTTTAATATGTCACTAAAAATCGTGACTTTTCTCTTGAAGCAGAATATCAAAAATAAGATTCCTCTTTACTAACATCTAATTTAAGAAAGAATCACAAATTTTCTTTACCTAACATACTTTCAATGTATCAGTGCCTAACATTTTTGAATACTTGAATTCAAAACATATAATTTTTATCAGACACTCTGGGTCTTCAGTGTCATTCTTAGCATGAATATGGATTGGTTTGGTCAAAGCAATTTGCTTTCAGATATCTTGATATCTTTTCATCACTTTTCTTCTTCCTCATTTCCATTCCTCTAATTATTTCATTTTTATTCTCTCACTTACTTTTCTCATTCTCATGATCTTGCCTAGAAAGTCTTCAATGGCAATTGAAATATTCTTAATATTGCATTCATGTAAAATTAAATATAACCTAGATAACAACTTTAGTTTTGAATTTTCTAAAAAGCTCAGTAGTAACTGAAATTTGGCCATGAATGTTTATATGTATAAAAATAATGTTAAAGATATATGAACTTTTTTCTTGAGGTGGTATTTCGGAAAGAATATAGGTTGTATAATCTTTCAGCACACTCAGTGACTGAGATACAGCTCAGCCACTCAGTGATTTCTAAGGATGTATAGTCTCTTAAGTTCAGTTATCAGTTGAATAAAAGTTAATGAGAAGAGATAAATTTTTTAAAACTCTACTAGCTCACTTCATAACGTCATTTTTTGAACGACCAAAATTCTGTAATATATTAGTGGTACTGAATCCTTTGTAGAGATTCCATAGTAAAATATAAAGATGTAAAGAATCCCAAATAAATTTTGAATTGTCTTGCCTAATCATCAATAGAATATACTTTGAATAAATGCTCCTTGGTTCTTTAAATGAATGTTACAATTTCTCTTTTCCTTCTACAAAGAATATTCATAGTCATTGTATAAGAATACTGAAAAATATGTCCTGAGTTTATAAGGAAGGAAATTCCATGAATAGTCTATACTTCTTAAAAGATTTACCTTCTGTGAAGATCATTAATATCTTAAATATCTACTAATATTTCCATATTTTAATGCCAAAATTTAAAACTGTATATGGTAAAGAAAATAGTTTATGATATCATATGAGTAAAAAATGTAATTTAAAAAAAACGTGACTAGTAATGGGAAAGAGCATATTAAGAAAAGAGTGATTGTTGTTCAGTGTCTTTAAGCATAATATTTATCTCCAGAATGGCTTTTAAAATTTTTATTCTTCTATCTACTTTAAGATCCTAAATTTCATGTCAGGTATTTTGCCTTAGGGATGATGAATTTTATCTCATAATTACTGGCTAAAATTTTCATAAAAGTTCATATGGTCAGTCCTGTCTTGGGGGCCAGTCCTGTTTCATGGAGCTTAGAGGTGGATATTGGAGTCTATTTCAGGTTCAAATCAAGATATATATTTAATAACAACTTGCAAACTGGTGGCATAAAATCTAGCATTTTTAAAAGAGCTAATTTAAAGGAGCACTTATGCAAAGTTTTTGAGATCTTTTTAAATTTAAAAGTTGATGAATCATGGTTCTCCAAACATAGCACATATTTTAAAAATGGTAATGATAGAAATTATTTCATAATACTTTTCCTAAAATGCGGTTCAAATTGGCTTATTTCATCAATGAGGAGATGAATAGTGGAAACTGTGGAATAGTGGAAACAGTTTTCATTCAGGAGCAAAATAATTCAAAAGCACCAACTTAAATAATTATTTTAAAGTAAGTTTATATACTGTCTGTCATCAAGTATATGAGAAAGAAAAAAGCAGCATAATAAACAAAGCCCAATACACCTACCATCTTTAGAAAATAAGACAAAGAAAATGCAGAATATATCTATATCTTTTACAGGATATTTTGAATATAATTTAGTAAAAATTATGACAGCTGAAGGAGGATTAGGGGACAGAATAAAGAACGGACTGGAGGAATGGGTAAAGGAAAAGTAACTTGGAAACAATATGATTCATACAATGATATATTCTGCAGAAGTATTAGACTATGGAAATAAATAATTTCCTCAAATTGTCTGCAAGATTGACAAAATATTTGAGACAAAAATACAACAAAGAACACTGAAGGAAATGTAGTGTTCAAATACCTTTGGTGAAAATATGAAGGTATGCGGACTGAGTAATTAATATAGAAACACTGGTCCTTAAAAAACGTATAGTTTTAATGTTATAAAAACTCTTTCACTGGACTAGAGAGGTGGCCTAACAGTAAAGACCCAGGTTTAAATCTCAGCAGTCACATGGCAGCTGACAATGGTCATAATTCCAGTTTCAGGGGATCCAGTGCCCTCCACTCTCTTCCATGTGCACTGCACCAGTCCGAGTGCACTTACATACATGTAGGCATAACACTCATACAAATACAAATAAAATTTAAAAAAATCAAAACAACAAAAAGAAAAGTCTCTACCATGCTAATAGGAATGGAAGAGGAAAATACCAGACTTCATACATTGGTTAAATATTTGTTTTAGAGAAAGGGATGGAAAGCAGCATTAAGTAAGTTGAGAGGTAGTAGAATTTGTTTCACATCAAACGCTGAAGAGAAATGTGTCCCACAGAAGACAACTGGAATGTATTCACACATCAGTGAAAGAAAGGTATTTTGAACCTGGACATCGGTCATATAGAAAGATTGGCTTGGAGGCCCAAGCTTTAATCCAAGAAATCAGGAGGCATAAAGAGGCCGATCTCTGTGAGATATAGGTTAGCCTGGTCCACAGATGAGTTCCACGTCTCATGGAGCTACAGGGGCTGCACTATCTCACAAAAAAAACAAAATAAATTGTTTGATAAAAAAGGAAGATAAACCCTAAGACTGTTTTTTGTATGAGAGTAGTGAAAAATTTTAGTTCATCCATACATGTTCTAAAGAAATAATTAACATATGTATGAAACCTGTCTGAAAGAAATCAAGTCAAACTGAAATACCTCCATTAATTAATATGGTAAAGAGGGGTTCAATTTTCACACTAGTTTCCCAGGTGAGCAACACAAAACAGGCAGAAAGAAAGTAGGGTTTGTGATGAGGTAATGCAAGAAAGTAAGACAGTATAGCAGGTAGCACATAAAACAGTTGCTTTGTAGCTTGTATCACTTAAAATATAAAATTTTATTAAAATGTGTCGTGGGCATTAATAACAATTGAGAACATAGAGCTCATTGCAATTGATACTGTTTGTATTCTGATGAAAAAGGACAGAGATGATTATATTTTATGAAGCTTTGACTAATTGCACAATCAGTACACTGTACTGATTGTTTTATTTGAAATTAAACACCTATTAGAAATCACATATAGATATAATAAATTAATTCTTAAATGAAATTTATAGGGCAAAATAAACAAGACAACAGATGACAAGTTTGTGTATGAAAATTACAAGTAATGTGTGTGGATAAAGAAAGATATTAACATTTCCATTTCATAGAACTAACAGACTTAGGAAGACAGTGCCAAATTTTGTGATATGGAGTTGTTTTAGACGTCAGAGCCTTTCACGTATTTGCTGAGATCCATTCTGGTTCTCTGCATACCTAACTACTGAGCCATCTTCTAAAACCCTAATTCTTATGTCTTTAAAAAAGTTTTTGTACACATTTGTTTACACAGTTAAATGACTCTTGCATATCAAATTTATATATAAAAACAAACTTATTATAAGTAAGAAATATAACATTAACATTATAGAGCCATAGAAACTGTCTCTCTGCAGTTTTTGTTTCTTATTGGTTCATTCTATGGCAAGTCCCGCCCTCTGACCAATGAGGGAGGAGGGAGGGGGGAGAGGACAGGAATCATCATGGCAGCAAGCTGGGGAGAGAAGCGGAGGTTGCTAAGATCCACGTGGGAAGAGAAACACCTGGGTCCTGGGCCAACGAACCCAGGAAGCAGCACTCCACGCCCCCGCCCACCAAAGAAATGAACTGAGAGACTTGCACCCAGTGCACAGCGGTTGCAAACCTTATTGGGCCGCCTGGCAGCAGCAAACTTTCGCGCGTGAGTGGGCGTGTGTCCCCAGAGACTTTATAAAAACTTTGTAAACAAATAAATCATTCTAAATGGAAGATCACTTTTCCCTTTATCCAGCTGGATTAACCAGATCCCACCCACTAAGGCGTGGAGAGTGGATTTATGCAACAATTGGCGTAGTTGTAGCAGGATATCTAGCTGGCACAAATGGAAAAGTAACTCAGTGATTGAGAATGCAAACTGCGCTTACAGCAGACAAATGGAGCTCCAGCATGGCTGTTACAGTCAATCCTCAAGTGGCTAATTAATTTAATATTGCCAGCAATGTCTGGGGAAGGAATCCCAGAATGGGAACCCTCTGAGGGCTGGCATGTGGTGGCACACTTACTGAGTCATTGGGTTGAACCTCCCAACTATGGAGCTAAGCTAAAAACAACAGAGGGACTGAAGCAGACCTTGAAAACGCTGCTGGATGGCAAAGAGCCAAGGCTCCAGCAGGCAATGGCTGAGGAAGCATGGCCTCTGCTACGTGTGATAAATGATTTATCTAAAGAGACTAAAGAGTTAAGAAAGAAATTAAAGCAAAAGACCTTTTCTGCATCAGCCACTGACCTCACTAATAAATTGAATAGAAAGGAAGAAAAAGCCCAGAGTATACCAGCTGACCACCCACCCGAGAAAGCAGGTAGGGGCCAGGATAAAGGGTTTTCAGCCCTAGAGCTTCTGGAAATAGGGAGGACACTCAAACAAGCTGCAAAAGAGCCTGTCATCACCTGGCTCCTGAGGATATGGGACAGAGGGGCAGATGACAATGTTTGCAGTGCTACAGAAGCCAGACAGCTGAGCCACATAACCACTCATCCCTCACTGAGATTTGAACTGCGGGACCTGGCACAATACAAGGGAAAGTAGTCTCTGATGACCTGGCTTGTGCAGGCCACGGGAGACACTTAGTCATCACCAGAGGAGATCCCCATGAATTCCAGGAGCTGGAGCACGACACAAGAAGGACAGGTGCTCTTAAGGAAACTGGGCATGAGGAAAGCAGTATACAGTACACTTTTCACCGGACCGGACAGAGCTGTGCTCACTAGAGATCTCATGACGGATTTCATTGAACATGGACTTCGACATTGGTAAAAAAGTTTATTGTCCTCACTAGAACCCCTAGTGGGCCAGGGGCTTTACACGGCCAGAGAGGCTTTGACAGGTTTAAACAATGTAGACCAGCATGTGAAGTATGTCTGTAGAAAAATAGAGAGACCCAAAAGATATGTAAGGGAGACAAAAACAGAAAGGGAGGTCTGCTTGTGTTACTCACAGATGTGGAGAGACTTGTGTTTAGCCCAAGTTCCTAAAGAAAAGATTGATAAAAAACAAATTCTGTGCTAAAGCGGCTCTGGGAGGCTTTGAGCCCCGATAAAAGGTTCACAAAAGGTACCCAGAGAATGAAGCTTATCCTAGGGATGGATACTAACCTCCCTAGTGTAGAAGGAGGACATTTCTCCCCTGTAACTGGATGTTCAAGGGGTGGAGGCAATTTGCCTAGCCAGGGCCTCTCCCACCAGCCAGGTGTGGGCAATGGAGAGACCACAGGTATGGCTAGGGTCAGGAATCAGATCCAGGGGCTCCCTGGCCCTAGGAATCAACAGGTACAACAGGGGCAAGGAAAGCCTTATTCTTTCTGGGCCCTATGTAGGATCAGGCAGTTTGGGCTAACCTCAATGAGGCTGGCAAGGACACGAAGATACATAGAGGCTCCATGTGATGATTCTGAGATGCTAAATGGGTTTCTGAAAATAACTAAAGACAGTAAAGAACTGGCTAATTTTCCATGCTATGTATTGTATGTGTATGTAATGTCAGCTTTTGAGTGTTTCACAGGTATGAAACTGGGTTAAAAGATGTCAAGTACACTCAAAAGAACAAGAATGGAATGTAACTCATACAGAGCATCAGGGTAAAGTATTACTGTGAAATCCTGTGAGTTCTATGGGCCTAAGCCTATAGATGTCAAAGAGTATAGGTATACTTTATGATTCCAGTACCAGGCATGGGTTGACCCTCCCTATGAGCTGTTGGCCAATGGGGGCTTGAAGGTCCCTTCTACCAAACAAGAGGCAGTTGCCACAGTATAATGCTGATTGTGCACTGGAAAGGGACAGTAAGGCCCCATTACTGAAAATGTGACATGGCTTGAGCATGGAGAAACAGATCTAGCTGGGACTAAGCCAAAGACTCCCTACAAATGGATGGGTGGGATTCACAGTGCTAGAGGGCGCTATGCAGACTGCCATGGGAGAATGTCCTGAAAGAGCTACCGATCTTGCATGCTTCATTGTCAGATGCCCTGCAGGGGTGATGGAGGCTCGTCTGAGAAGTGCAACCCCAGCCTATTTGTCATTGGCTTTAAAGCCCTCTCTTTAGGGATGGAACACATGCCTGATATGGAAAGAAAAGCAGAGTGTTAGAGATAGTTATAGACCCCAGCAGAGAAACTACTGTGATTGTTTGTTTGTAAGATGGATATAACTGTCTAAACAGTTGTGTTTATGATGGTCTATGTGAAGGTTACTGTCTTCCTTTCTGGTTGTTGCTATATTGTTATGTCTGGTTTGTTTTCCAGAAAGAAAGGGTGGATTGTAGAGCCATAGGAACTCTCTCTCTGCAGTTTTTGTGTCTTATTGGTTCAGTCTATGGCAAGTCCCGCCCTCTGACCAATAAGGGAGGAGTGAGGGGGGAGAGGACAGGAATCATCATGGCCAAGAGCATGGTGGGGGGTTGCTAAGATACACGTGGGAAGAGAAACACCTGGGTCCAGGGCCCATGAACCCAGAAGGCAGCGCGCCACGCCCCCACCCACCAAAGAATCTCATGAGTGAAATGAACTGAGAGACCTGCGCCCAGCGCGAAGCAGTTGCAAACTTTATTGGGCCGCCTGGCAGCAGCAAATTTTCACGGGTGAGCGGGCATGTGTCCCCAGAGACTTTATAACTTTGTAAATAAATAAATCATTCTAAATGGAAGATCACTTTTCCGTTTATCCAGCTGGATTAACCAGATCCCACCCGCTAAGGCGTGGAGAGTGGATTTATGCAAAAAATATCAATGATAAATAATAGAGAAAATAATAACCCTACGTGCCAAAATGTTGAATATGAAACATATTACAACATTAAACACTGTTTCAAATACTAATTGCTAAAACAAGTGTAAAGAGAGCACATTAGTTTAGAAATTAAAATGTGTTATTTTTGTTTTATGCTTGTATTTTTTGAAAAACCATATAACTTATATGAGAATTCAAGCTTAAGAAGTGAATTGGGCTCTTATTGTTTTTAACTCTGAAAACTGGTTTGTATGAAATATAATGATATTGTAAATAGGTTTGCAAGAGTTTTATCGTTTTATTTTATAACTCATCTCTGGTTTCAGAATAACTAGATTGATTGTTATTAGTAAGACTGTAAAATCAATGACCAATGAAATATACCCAAAGTTTAGTTTTTAAAATACAAAAATTATTAAAATAATTAACAATTATATGCTTATTTAATTAAATAAAGAACAAAATTAACATATGGGCTATATCTACATTATGTATTTTAAAAATGTTATATACAATTCTTATTGAAAAGTAAGTTACTTTAACTTTCCTCTACAAAGGCATTATGTTCGCAAATAAATCAGATGTTTGCATATACAAATGTTTTTTAAGTCCAAACTTATTAGCTATTATCAAAAGTGTTCTGCCTTTTCAAAATAAAAACTCTGTAGGAACTATACATTTCTTTACGCTTAGTGAATGTGTAATACATCACAATATCATTGTTTCTGAAGAATTTTTGCAAGAAGTCTAAAAGAATATAAACCATATCAATATTTTCTTTGTATAGTTACAAAATAATATGAAAGAGCCACCAAAATCTACTGGTCCACTAGAAGTGCACTACAATGAGAACTACCCAGAAGAACCCAGGGCACCAAATTTAAAAGAAGAATTATAAACATGATCATATGTTTCAACTACTTTAAAGAATGCATAAACAACTCAATGAACTCAAAGAGGATAAGGATAAATGCTTGACTGAAGCTCGAGAAAATTCAAATGTGGAGCTGGAGAGATGGCTGAGTGATTAAGAACAATTTCTGGTTATCAAGAGGACTTGGGTTCAAGTCTGAGCTCCAACATAGCAGCTAACAACTGTCTTTTAAAGCCAGTTTCAGGGGATCTAACACCTTCTTCTGGCCTCTGTAGGACATTGCATGCATGCAGTGTTTTTACATACATTCAGAAAAAGAACTCAGGCATATAAAATAAACATAATAAAAATATTTAAAATGATACAAATATAAGGCTGAATGAAATCACAAAGATAGTTCAGAACATGAAAAGTAACTTCACAAAAGAAAGAAATTTTAAAGAAAACACAGATGAAATAAGATGGAATTGTAAAATTTAATTAGCCATATTAAAATAACCTAATAAACCATCACAAGTAGAATGAACAAAACAGAAAACAGAATTCCAAGACTAGATGACAAAGTTGAAGAACTAGACTATTCAAATATAGAATATGAAAAGCATTTAAAACATGGAAATGGAATATCCAGGAACTGTGGAATACTATTAAAATTTAAAATCAATGCATTATCGGCATAGAAGAAGAAGAGTCTCAGGTTCATGTCAGTGAACAGATCTTCAACAGGATTATGGAAGACAACTCCCATAAATTAAGGAAAGACAATCCCATACAGATTAAAAACAACAACAACAAGCTGCATATAAAGGAAAACGCATCTGAATTACAGACGACTTTTCAATACAAGTTATAACTGCCAAAAGAGCTTGGAGCAAGGTATTTCCTTTTGAAAAGGACCATAGATGCAAAGCCAGAATTTTGTCCACAATAGTTGAAAGGGAAAGATAAATCATGCACAATACAAATAAGCTGGAAGAATTCATTGCTACCAAACCAGCACACAGAAAATACTTGAAGTAATACAACGAACTGAAGAAAGAAATGACCAAACATAATAAGGTACAGAACGAAAAGAAACTTAGGTATCAAGTACATACATACAAAATACTAAGACCACAAACAGGAAATAAAATGACAGTAACTAATCCTTTCAGTAATAGTTCAAAATATCAATGTCCTCAACAGTACAGTGAAAAACACAGGCTAGTTGACTAGATTAAGCAACAAATTCCATATATTTATTGTTCGCAAGATACTCACCTTACCTCTAAATATAGTCAATACCTTAAGGTGAAAGGATAGAAAAAAAATTCAAGCAAATTACACTAAGAAATAAACAAAAGTTACTATTCTAATATATGACAAAATACATTCCAAGTTAAAATTAATTAGTAAGAAAGATCACTGCATTCTCATCAAGGGAATAATTGACCAAGGAGATATAACAATTGTGAATATATATATATATATATATATATATATATATATAAAAACACCAAGTTTCATAAAACAGTACTATTGGACTTCAAGACACAGATTAACCACAGCTCAATAATAGTGGGTGATTTCATTACCACACTATCTCCAATAGACAAGTCATCTGGCAAAGAACAAATGCCTGAATTAAATAATATCATCTATCAACTGGACCTAGTAGACATAGTAGACATATACAAATATTCCACACAAGCTCCAAACAATTCTCAGCAGCCCATGAAAGTTTCTCTAAAATTGACAAAACACACACACACACACACACACACACACACACACACACAATGAAATCACAAAGCACAGAGCAAACCTCACAAAATTAAAATAATTTGATATAATTACATGTATTCTGTCGGTTCACAATACAATAGAACTTATAATCAACACCAAAAAGAGCTTTAGTAATTAAATGAACTCATGACGATTTTTAAAACAAATGAATTGATCAAAGAAGAAATCAAGAAAGAAATAAAAATATTCCTGAAACTTAATGAAAATAACAACACTACAAAGCCTCTGGGACACATTAAATGCAATCCCAAGAGAGATATTTATAGCTTTAAGTGCATTCATTAAAATTCAGAAAGAGCACAAACAAATGAATTAATGGTACATTTGGAAAAGCAAGAAGAATTCAAACCCAAAAGACACAAAATAAATTAAGTAAAAGAAATAAAAATGAAAGCAAAAATCAATGAAATAAAAACAAAGAAAACAATACAAAGAATTAAAGAATCTAAGAACTGGTTTTTTGAAAAGATAAACAGGATAAGACACTCCTCAGCCGAACAACCAGAAGAAAGTGAGAGTAAATCCATCCAAATAAACAAAATCAGAGACAAAAATCACAACAGACACCAAAAAACTCCAGAACGTTATAAGGGAATTTTTTATAAACACATACTCTACTTTATTAGAAAATCTAAGTAGAAATGAATAGATTTCTAAATTTGATGTCTCCTCCAAAGTTAAACCAAGAAGCAATCAACCATTTAAAAAAAACTCTTAAGAAATAAGGAAATCAGAACACTAATACAAAGCCACCCACACTATCTATGAAAAAATTATCTAAGCTTGAAGTTTTGTTTTTCTGATGTGAATGAATGATCTTCCCTTTTAAGCATTAAAATCAAATCATTAATTTTGAATGACTTCATTATGAAGAGAACTTCAATTCAGGTCTTCATCTCATTTGTGCGTCAGAGCTTTGTGCTGCTTTTCTGATGTAGCACCAATTCTGTACTGACCAATCATTATTCTTCGTACTCCTTGGGATTTCATGCTGAAGTATTGATGGTTTCAAACAGAGAAGGAAATGTTATGAAATGTTTTTTCTCCACGTCACCATCTGTTTCTAGTGTCTCCCAAATGTCACTTGCTGTTCTGCCAAAAGAGACACTTCCTCCCTCCTTAGAAACATATTTGCTCAGGCTGTCCAGATTAGATATCATGTGGCTTTTTTTTTTTCCTGAACCATTAGGATCTGAATACCTGAAACTTCAGTCCAGAAATGTAAGAGATTCATTAGCAAAAGAACAACATGTATTTTTGAATTAAATAATGGGGAAAAACACATATCAGGAAAATGTTATACCTAAACTGATGTGATCATTCTTCAGGGACATCATCCTAACCAAACATTAACTGGAAGGAAGAAAAGAAATCTTAGTATAAAATGTTTAATGAATAACCTTACCTTTAAAGTGCCCTAAGGATTCTTGATGATAAGTTGTTTCAGATAACATAGGCCTGCAATCTGGGAGTTCAAGAGGTGGAAGTGCTAGGATCACAAGTTGATGTTCAACTTGGCTATATTGCAAAGCCCTGATTTGAAAAACAAGCAAGATAGCAAACATGCAAGCAAAGAAATGAATAACTTCAAAGATGAAATTGACCAACAGCAGAGAGACATGGACTTAGTCATGAAAAACTAAAGATTAAGGACATCAAATATTCAAGAATAAAATAGAGTTTGGCATGGTGGCACATGCCTTTAATCCTAGCAGTTGGGAGTCAGACACAGGTGGAAGTCAGCCTAGTCTACATAGTGAGTTGTAGGGCCTAATAATAGAATTCTCCTGAACAAATCTCAGGTACCATTGTGGACTTTATAGTTGACTTACAAAAAAACTGTTAAATTCTAAGAATATTCAAATTTAAGAGGCATATATAATATCAGAAAGCATAAACATATATAAAATATCTAAAAATAAAATTTGTGGTAATTTGGATCCTTGATTTTACAATAGTCAGAATATTATATTTATATTATTGGTCTTACCAGTTACTCAAGAAAACATAAACAGAATTTCTTTTTAAAAATTACTACAGTTCATGGATGAACATTTTGGGATAAGAAAAAGAAAAATGTGGTGGTATACTATGCTTTTGAAAGTACAAGAGAACTAAAGAATGATTATAATTCTAAATAAGAAGTATGAGGCACAGAGCAGTGGAGGTTCCTTCTATAAATGTGTACAACTCCTGATTTACACTCCACTAAAAAAATGGCTTATTTATTTTTTTTTGCTCCACTGAAACCACAACTGTCAACTCTGAGGAACAGAAATGACATCACCATATAGACCCTAATTTGAGTTACAAAAGTTATATGAGTAGTGTTACTCTCTCTTGTGATTATATATTCCCTGTGTTGAACTAACACTTTAGGGTTGATAAAACTATTTTAAAAAAATAGTACTGTATTTGAAATGCATATATTCTCTCCATTCTAAGGAAACTGCTACCTTTGTACCAAGAACAGCAACAAAAAGTTCCTTTATTTTTAGTACTCTGTTTTCAAACAAACATTGAACTAAAACATTGCACTTTGAGTCACCTTAACGCATTTTGAACACGAGTAGCACTGGGGAGAGCTTGTTTATGCTTTTATGTTATAAAAGTATCTAAGAAGACCAAAAATGCTGTCTGGAATATACAATTTGGCAGATGAATTTTCTGGCACCACATAATTATGCTGTTTTAGAAATCACAAAGAATGAGTACTGTTTATTTGAAAGTCAAAGTTCATGTTAAAATGAAAATGTCCTGTGCTCATGAAAAGTTAGCAGTAGCTACCATAACCGAGCGTGCACATGCACATACACACACACACACACACACAACACACACACACACACACACACACACACACAAATCCAACAAATAAGCATACTGTGTACTAGGAAGTAAATGCCTCAGATTTTTTTTAATGACTGGAGAAAGTGTGTGTGTGTCTGTGTGCATGTGTGATAGAAAAGTGTTGATGAACATGATTCCAAATTATTCTAATGTATGTAATCATTCTTTGAATTCCACTTACTTATTTCTTATAGGAGTATAATATATATATATATATTATTGCCAAATATATATACACATATATATATATGTATAACCAAATTATGTTTCATGAGTAAGTGTAGTTCCAATAGGAACAAGACTTAATGGTTTTCTTTAATGATAAATAGTAACACCAAAGTGAAAGGAGGAAAATGCAAGCCTGAACCAACTTTATTGTTTAATAGTTTAAGAAACCTCACTTTCCTTCTCTCTTTTACTTTAGCTCAAGAGGGATAAATTTTGGCCTGGGATGACAGCTTAATTTATGCTATAAGAGAAATCCAAAAGTTTAATTGCATGCATTTGCATATCTCATTAATGTTTTGGTTTTCCTTATTTCAGACTTTCACATTATCTTACTATTTTATAGCTTTTATCAAGCTCTAAAATTTCTTAATTCTTTTCAGTCTTTCTTCTTTTGTAGAAAATATGTAAACCTAAGCAAATCCATTTCCAGAGGGTGGAGAGATGGCTCAGCAGTTAAGACCACTACCTGCTCTTGCAGAGGACCTGAGTTTGATTCCCAGCACCCTCATAGTGGCTAAAACCCATCCTTAACTCCAATTCCAGGGCATCCAGCACCCACTTTTGACCTCCACAGGCATTGTACAACATGTTTGCATTTACATACATGCCAGTAATATACTCATACGCATAAAATAATAAAAATTTAAGTACAATCCCATTAATTTACCATTGGTAACACAGATTCATATATTGCTAACATATATTGTTAATGTCCCTTTTAGCACCGTCTTTATTTCTTGTTTTTCCCTTGTCCTGACTTATGATGACTGAATAAAATTTCACTATCCAAATACACTTGCAGTGCCCTGGCTTAAAAGACCCAGAAACTACAGTTTTTGTAGTCTAGGTTTTTTTTCTTATAAAAGAATGTCCACACTTTACTGTTATTTCTACAATAGTGTTTCCATTTACATATGTGGCACAGCTTCTCTAACAGTGTGATTGAATGTATTGCCCTTGAAATTTCTATTTGCTTGTTCTCTAATATTTCTCAGTTAGTTAAAAATGTGTCCATTTTATTTTATTCTACAGCTAGTCAAACATTGTTATTATCTACTGTGCTATACCTGTCTTTTGAATATAAAAATTAATTACAAAATATTTGAATAGGCTGTAAGTTTTGTGTTCTATTTAATGTGGTTATTTGGCATGTACTGTCTTTATTTTTCACTTTTTTTAGAATTTCATACATGAGTTCTATATTTAAATCTATTAAACCCTCACTTTCTTCACTCCCTCCTGCTCTGTTCCTTTTCTCCAACTTCCTATCAATTTCTGGTCCTTCTTTAACTATTAATGTTGCACTTATATAATGGCAGCCATGCCTTCTCCTGTACTTACCTTTTAACTCATATATTCATTCATATTTTCTAAATGACATTTGTTTATGATTATGGGTGCTGATATTCACCAAGGTTTTCCTGTATAGTCTGTCATCTTTCTCATGTAATCTTCAGATACTGATAAAGGTATGATGTTTTTTGCAATTTTACATTCATTTTATGTATAATTTTCTTTGACTAGGAATCCTATTTTTACTTAATGTCAAAAATGCCTTGAAAATTTCCTCATATATTTTCTTTCCTCATTTAAAAAATCTTCACTCTGTAATTTACTAATAAAGACAGGTTCTCAAATTGGGCATTTTGCCTCCAGCGTTCAATTTATTAATAGGTATATGAGGAATAAAGAATACTTTCTATGTCATTGGATATTTTTTAACTCATTCAGTAGCAATGCATAGTCTTTATATGTATATGTGACTCTAAAACTTTTCTGAACTCTCCATTTAATTTTACCAATGTATTTGTTTCTTTGACATCAAGTAAATTTATTTCTTTAGCTATCACATTGGAATACGATTTAAACTTATAAGGATGAGACCCCTTCTTTGTGATTTCTTAAGTTTATATAATTCTGTTTTGAATTACTATAACCGTAGTCTAGTATAACCACTATATTCCTTCTGAAATCATGTGGAAAATATTTTCATTATGAAAATAGTTTTAATTTTAATATTTACATACATGATGTTTTTGATATTGTGTGACCAATATCTGTAAGAAATCCTGTTACTTTATTCTCAATGAATCCTTATTTTTATCTGTTTGTATTCTGTCATGACTTGTATATAATTCAAATGTATTTATAAATGTATTTCTAAATTTCATATTTATTAAATTAATAAAATTATTTTTTGGCATCTGTTGAAAACATTTTTCAAATTTCTTTTTAGATTTCAAGAATTAAATTACTGTATGAAAATTTATATTTCTTATTTTCTTTTCTGAATATTCTATACACTTTACAGTTTTTTTTTCCTTTTGGAATCACTTGAAAATTCTTGTCCAACTCCCTATACCATGCCTAACAAAATTTCTTGTATTATTAATATCTTAAATTCACATGGTATAGTTGCTACAAGTAACACACTGACATGCACTGTTAATTAAGTTTCATAATTGATTAATGTTTCATTTTGGAGGACTGTATTTTCTATCTAATATTCTCTCCAGTGCAGCACATTACATTGGGTCATTATCTATGACAGTTGTCAGACCCCCTTGTTTTTCATGACCCTATCCACTTGTGAACATTATTGGGCAGACATATCATCAAATAAAATAAGATAAGGCAATTGCAAGGAATAATTTGCTATACTATGCTATATTAACTCTGAAAAGTTAATTTATGGGAGATAGATTATCTAAACAGGCAAAAGCACACATTAATGTAATACACATTCTCAAAGTGTTAAGAGTTGACAGGCACAGAGAAACATTTAGCAATAAGCCAATACTTCACACATTTCTACTGAGGCTATATATCAGGTAATTCAGAAGGTGTGAGTAAAGTATTTATGCTGGGATTCCAAACCACCATGGCATTTAATAATTAATTGGTGTTGACAAAATGCATGTCAGAAAAACATAAACACAACAAAAATATTTTGTTTAAATCCCCATCCCATTCAATCTTCCAGACAGTACTTCCTTTGTGGAAAATTTATAAATCCCATGTTACCTTTTAAAACAGTAGGTGTCCCTTATATGAGCCATAATTCTTGCATAATTGGGTGTTCTAGGCCTCTTTCCAACTTTCCTACAACAAGCATAATTTTTTTTAAGAACACATCTGCTATAAGTTTAAAAAAATTCTGGAACAATTAAGCAGGAGAGCTTAATCATGTAATTAAAGTAATGAAAATAATTTTACTACCAAATCTTTGTCATGTAGTATATGTAAGTGGGTTTGGAGAGGAGAGAAATGTGTTTTTATACATTTTAAATCAATGTGCATAGAATAAACTTTACTAATCTTGTTCTAATTTATTCATACAAATATATTCATAATGCTACATAACATTCTGAATGTAAACTCAGAACAGCATCAACTCACTGCTCTTGATATAGCTAAAATAATTCTTTAAAAATTTATATATAAATAAAACTGTATTGTAAACAGTAACATTTTTATGAATAGTACCATAGACTTCATATTAATTATGTCATAAACTGTTCTTACTGTTCACTCATTATTAATCTATCACAGTCAATGTAGTCTTGCAGTTCCCAACAAATATAAGGCTTCATACAACCAAACAAATAAAACAAACATACCTCATCACCAAAACACTCAACTCTTTAAAGAGAAGCAATTTTCAGTTCATTAGTTATTCAAATATATTTAATGAAGTATCAAAACAAACAATCACAGGAATATAGGAACACTGAACATAGATAAAGACGTTAATATAATGATATGTATGAAGTAATGGAATGGTTGCAAACTGACAAGTGCTATGGAGGCAAGTGCCATGGGCAGAGTGCAATGATTTCACCAGGAAATTACATTTAAAATGAGAAAAATATGTAGAAAAAAGAGAGCAAATGAGAATATTCCAAATACATGTCAATCTTTTGAAGCAGGAGAGTAAATGAAATTGAAGGTCTTTTTGGAAGCACAGTAGAAAGTAGGCACAAAGCATTGCGCTGTAAAATTTAAATGATGCAAAGTCTGTAGGCAAGCCTGGGCTATGTAAACCTTGTCCTTTAGGGAAGGTCAAAAAATAACAGACTGCAATGTTTTACACAAAGGAATCCATCTTCATGAACTTGAATCCCTGAGGCCTTGCTGGAGCAGAAGAGTTCATAAACCAGACCAACCCAGTGAGCTCCTGAGAAACTCGCCCACATGATGAATTCTGCTTTTTCATTATTATTTTTAGATCACAGGACAGTGTGAATTACAAACAAGAAAAGTTAGTAAAACACTTAATTGGTAGAGTACAAAAGACCATATTTGAGAAAAGTAAGATTGGAGAGGCGGTGTATATTAAGTCATGATATTAAGCAACTAAGTTAATGATTAGATTCATTCAGTGAAATAAGCTTTTACCTACATTTGAATGTTCCAATTTCAGAGAACATAATATACACACATATATGTATATATTCTTCTAAGTGACATAGAAGACATTAAGGCAATATACATTTAAAAAATGTTTGGTTAAAATAACCACATCAGTGACAGTCACAGCATTCAACACTGGTGCAGTAGTGGCACTTTAATCTTGGGGCCAATAAACAGTTAACTAATTGGTTTTAGAGCCCACTGAATGGGAAGGATCTCATGCCTAGTACTGTAATCATAGCTAAATACACTTGACTGAAAAAGTCATAGAGCTTAGAGAAATCCCAAGACTGTCACATTCCTAAACTAATGTAATTTCTTACTAAGTGCAAAATATATATCCTCATATTTACAATCAAATATCCCAGTAACCACTTATCAAAGAAGCTTTTTTTGCACAAGATGGAGTACAATACAGACATTGTCTGTGAATTGCCCATGCCTAAGTGGCACATCTTCAATTCAGCCTGGACACCCAGGGCTCAAACAATGTAGAGCAAAGGAGTAGGAAAACACTAATGAATCTCTCAACTCTCATTAATGAAACTCCCTCATGCAACAGAGGGCCAATAGCACAAAAGGTCACAAATGGTTAAAACATGGAGATTAGCAGTCTTCAGAGTATGGGTCCCTGGACAGGACCCCTATATTAAGTCTCACTCACCCAGAGCTCAAAGACCACTGCAGAAGAGAGAGAAGAAAGATTATAATAACCAGTGAGAAGGTGCATGACCATATAGAAATGGAATCCTACAATCTCCTGGAACCCTGTTCATTTGAACCTACAGCAATGATCTTGGCATGATCAATACCCATGCAAATTCAAACAGACAAAAATCCAGCATGGCACTGGGAAATAGATTGCAGACCCAAATCTTTGCTTAAGAAATATTGGCAATTGATTACTGTTGGATGAATATGAGCTAGTCTTCCTAGAGCAAGGGACTCTGGGTAAGCTGTCTAGATCTCAGTGGATGAACTGGCACTGAAGTCATTTGGGGGCAATAACTTGACACAATAGACCTTAACATAGATGAAGGAATGTCTGATTTCCAGTTGGGGGGCTATGGGAGATGCTGGTAGGGAAAAGTGGATAAAAGATTATTAAGACTGATTGAGATGTTTTATATGAAACACGAGTCAATACATTTTTTTTAAATTCCCAGATCAGAATAAATTTTTTTAAAAAAGGTTGGTTGATGGTCTTTCTAAGCCAGGGCTTATAAATGGAGTGTTAGCACTGGATAACATAGCAAGAGAGTACTTACTAATGCTATATAAAAAGATATAAATGATTGAAGGAATCTATAATCAAACTATATGAGTAATTACAAAGAAAACATTTCTACAATAAAATTAATACAATAGGAAATAAATAAATAGAATTACAACCAAACTCAAATCTTTGCTGGAGTGCTGTCTAGCAGTTATGTCTTCGAGTTAGATTCCAAAATATAATACAAATGTATAATGGAAGCACTTGAGATAATATGCCTAACATTTGGAAAACACACACAAAAGCAATTCTCTAACCAAAATGGAAATCCAAAATTTTTGACTATACCACCAAAAAAAAAAAAATCCAAAGGTACTAGTATTGTTCATCTCAGATAAAGAAATATCAAGTTTTCTTACTTTAACAGCTGATATAAATTGGTCAAGCAAACATATAAACAACAGATAATCCGTATATTTTATACATTTCTACATAGATTCTACTTATTTTGTTTTATTTTAATCTGTACTTCTTACAGATATGTATATGTAAATATCTGTCTCTTTATGTGTTTGTATATATCTCTGTCTGTGTGTGACTGCCCAAAGAGGCAAGGAAAAGGCATTATACACCAGGAACTGGAGTTACAGTTAGTTGTGAGCTTCCAGACTTGGATGCTGGAATGAAATTCAGGGCCTTGGCAAGGGCATCAAATGCTCCTAACTGCTGAGCTATTATTTAAATAGATTTTGAGAGAATTTCTTTAGACATTTATTGAAATCAAAACAATTAGACAAGAAATTTATATTTATAAAACAGGAACTATATTAACTTCCCTTTTGAACACAAATGGAAAATTCATAACCTAAATAAGAGTGTCAGAGTTAGCATCAGTTTTCAACTTGACACACCTAAGAGGGCCTCTCAGTTGAAAAAGTATCTATGTGCAATTGCCCATGGACATATTTGTGGAAACTTTTTTTGATTATAGGTTAGTGCAGAAGGTCTCAGCATACTGCGGGAGGCTCCATCCTTAGGTAGGTGGGCCTAAGCTATAAAACAATGTTAATTGACCAAACCAAAGAAATTCAGAAAGCAACATTCCACCATCATATCTGCTTCAGATCCTCCATCCAGAATTCTGCCTGGAGCTCCTGTACTGGTTTCCCCTGACAGTAATCTGTAAACTAAACAAATCCTTTCCTCCCTCAGTTGCTTTTGGTCATAATGTTTTTACTTAGCAACAGAAAACAAACTATACCACAGATAAAACACACACACACACACACACACATATATATATATATATATATATATATATATATATATTTTCTGTCTCTCTCCCTCATACACATACACACACACACACACACACACACACACACACACACACCACATACACAGAGGGAACATAGAAAATATAGATTAATTGTGTATACATTTATTTCCCAAACTATATATGATATTGGAACATGAACAGAAGACATAAAAGCAAAGCAAATCACTCATAGGGAGGTTGACTTTCTCCCTAGAACATTTTCTTTTTTGCTCCTATAAATCATTTAGCTTCAATCTAATAGAGAAAAGTCTAAACTTGGGCACCCAAAAACAGTTTTTGAGAAATTACTTGGCATTTTCTAAGAAGACCTGTCGTGTCAGCTCTTTCTAGATCTGACATCTGCTGAATCAAAGTGCTCTCTTCCAAAGACTCTGCAACTTGGTCAAAACATAGCTGTGCTGTCCCAGTTGTAACTTCTAGAACTTAGGTCACCTTCAACCTAGACTCACTTGTCTATTAAAGTTACCTGTTTTGATGTAGTGTTATTTTTATAACAGTTTATAGCAACACCTTTGTGGAAAAGTTTAAGATCCTTATCTGAGAATCAAATAGTAGGAAAATTAAGGTAAGAGGAAATCAGCAGAGCCATAAAAATAATTGAAAACCCTTTTACTCAGTTTCCTGTTGTGCTTTCTAATCAAGAAAATAGTCCTGCACATGCTAATACAGGGAGATTATTTTTCTCTTGATTGAATTAATTCACTTTTATTTTCATGTTTAAATAGAAACTATTATACTTTCTTGGCCTTGTCTTAGCTAACTGTATTTTAATGAATTAATTTATGTTTCTGACAGAGTATGAAAAATTCAACTTTTTTTCCTAATGTGGACACAATATTCATATATGTATAATTTAATATGCTATCCATGGTAGAAATCTTTTGATAAAACATGAAACTCAAATTCTTTTCTGCGTTGGACATCTTTCTATATCAGATACTTCAACAAGTATGAAGGGACAATGAATAGACTGGAGTGGGAATTTACAGAGGCTGAATGACCATGGCAAAATAAATGGCTGCTATGAATTTCACTGTGAAGTTTTTCAGCTTCATTGTGGAGACAAACAATGTTTCTAAAGACAAATAATGAAGTTGTTTCTCCAAGGCTGTCTTAGGAAATACATACCACATTATCTCAAGATGTTTTTGCATTGCTATTCTTCCTGTGAGCCCCCAAAATTCTTGAAAGTTATAGTGTTTATGAAAAATTTCATACTGTTCTTTGGGCCTTAATATCCACTTAAGAATAAAAATGGCTTGAAGAGAATTACTCTCCCAGTGCTTACAATCTGATAACAAATTTAGTAGCCAAGTGATAATAGAACAGGTATAGTCAATCAACAAGGGTCTCAGCTATTCCCGTGGTATTTCTCTGTGTACTAAGTAGTTGTGATCACTGTGGTATAAATTTCCTTGTCATTAGAACTTTGGGACAAAAGAATAAAATTCTCTTGAGTGCTTTAGAAAGCCTTGTTTGTAAAATGCATGATATAACTGTATTCTTCAGATGATAAGGACCTTATAAACAGCAGCATAATTTCTCAGTAACAAGACCTTGTATATTGTTATATTTCAGTCACTTGATGGAGAATATGTTCAATACAACATAGGACTGATAACATTTCTAAATTGTACAACATAAAAATCAATACATAATTTTTGCAAAAGAAATTATAATAACTTTTAATTAAAGAAATTTCAAATGACCTAACCATTTAAAGTGTAGTAATGAAATGTTTGTAAGCTTTAATTTATACAAATTGAAATCTCCTAAGGTTATTTAATTGAATATTCCATGACAATTTCTATCTTTAGTACTATTTTTACACAGCGACTGATATATAATGTAAGTTAAGACAGCTAATTCATTTCTCTGGTGATACTTCTCAAACACAGAAGTAATTATGAAGAAGAAAAATCTTGTACCATACAGAGGACTTTAATGCCACATAAGCACCAATGACTATGTTTTTTTCAATATTATCAAGTAGTTAAGAAGCATAAACTTTATTGATATAAATAAGCAACATTTGAAACGTAAATATGTTTAAGCTTGTGAACTTAAATTGACTTTGCCAAGATCTCCCATATTGGCAACAACAGATTATGTCATAGTAAGATGATATCCATTGTGAAAAGACGCCTTGGTAATGTAAAAAAGGGAAGCAATTTTTTTCTAAAATACACTGTCATGTGTGCTATGCTACAGTTTTAATAATTCTGTTCCCGTGTCATTTAATGGCACACATTAAATTATTTTATTTAATTTTTCTATACTGTTTCATTTCATTGTATTTTTATTTCTGTTCAAAGAAATAATTAATGTTATTTTCTGTTAATGAGAAAATCAAATATCTTTTTTGCATGTCACTATAGGCAGCTTTAATGAACATCCACAAGAAATACTTATTGAGGTTCTTCTAGCCTTGGGCACAGACCCTCTCTTACTCTTAACAGCCCAGATCTCTAAACTACTCTCTTAGTCCAGACCCACCTACTGCATTCTGAATCCCTTACTCAGACCAGCTCAATTTTTCAGTCTAGTTTGTTAGCGCCTTCACAATCTGTCCCTATGCCCAACTTCACTCTGCCCGCCCTAGACCCATCATCTATCATGGCTGCTGTGCCCTCCCACAACCTGCCTAGGATTTCTTTGAGCAGTCTTCTTCACTAGTAAGTCTGATCAAGCCAACTACCTTTCCATTCTCCTTCCTGAGCAACTCCAATCTCCACCTGTCACCACATCGTGTTCTCCTGCTAGCCTTAGGATCAGGCTCGTTATTGCTCTTAGCACCCTAGATCTCTAGATTAATCTCTCAGCCCAGACCAACCCACAGAATCAGGATCCCAAGAACGGAGACTAGATTAATGTTTCAGTCAAGGTTGTTAGAACCTTCATAGGTTGTTCCCACTGTCTAACTTCCCTCTGCCCAACCTAGACCAGCCATCTAAACTGGCTGTCTCCGACCTCCACCTGCCTTGGAGTTCTGTGAGCAGCTTTCTCCCCTTTTAACTCTGATCCCATCCACTCACTCCCTACACCATTTCCAAACTGAACAACCGCATGCTCCCCTGCCCCACACCCTATTCTTCTTCTAGGCTTAAGCCTTGGGCAAAGGCCTGCTTTTGCTCCTTAGCACCCAAGATCCCTAGACTCTTATTCCAGATCCCCCACTGTAACCTGATCCCCTATACTGAGATCAGCTAAATTTTTCACTCTAGTTTGTTAGAGCTTTCACAGGTTGTCCCCAACCCCAACTTTCAGTTGCATTCCTGAGAACAGCCATCTTCCTTGGATTGGATTCCAGAGACCAACCAGCCTTTTCCCCTGGTAAATCTGAATCTGCCCACTGCATCTCCACTTATCATAGCTCTGCAGCAACTTCAAACAACCCCGCCACACATCCTGTTCTCCCTCTAGAGAGCACAGGCACATTCTTACTCTTAGACTCCAGATCTCTGGCCAACCCTCTTACCTATGGCTGGCTGTAATCTATCGAAATCCCACCATTCCCATCTCCTTACATGAGTACCATCTGTAGCCCCTCCCACTGCTGAGCGGCTAGGCTTCTTTGCCATTTTGTAGGGGCCCAGACCTTTGCAGACTGCTTGAGAAGGCTGAATTCAGCCTCTGCCTAGCAATTTTCCCAAACTGTGCTGTGCCTGCTGGCTAGGGGACCTTTAAGACAGAACCTGAGAGTATCTTATCTTCCCTAAATTGTGCCTCTGAGGGCACTCTGGAGCAGCTGGATTAGAGCCATCTGGTGTCTCCAATATAGAAACAAAAGAGAGAACTTCAAGTCTTGACCAACCAGCTTTTCATATCTAGTAAGAAATCAGCCAAGTCACATCAAGTATACAAACGGAATCAGATTTCAAATGAACAAAGGAAGGTTTGAGTCTTACATCAGAATCACAAACAACAAAAGAAATCTGTATGCAAAGATGAAAACAAAATAACACAAAAAACCCAAATGATATGCCCCCACCAAATATCACCAGGTCTAACTTTGTGGTTCTCCAGTTTAATTTGTTTTCTTCATTTAATTTCTTTCTGACATCCCTTGGGTATAGTCGTTCCTTTCTTCATCTCTTCAAGTATTATCTGAAGGGCTGGTAAGATAGAGATAAGTCAGGACACAAAGTTTCAAAGAAAAATCATAAATATGATCAAATAATTCAATGAATTTAAAGAACATACAAATAGAAAAAAAAAACTTCTGGCTGAATTCACAAAACAGAAATATTAAAGAAAACTCATGCTGAAACAAAGAAGGATGTGACGAATTCAGTATATCAATTTGGAAAGACAAGGTTAAGCCGCTCCAATAGAATGAATGAACTGGAAAACAGGATATCAAGACTAGAAAACAAAGATAAAAAATTGGAGCAGTAAAGCAAAGATTATGAAATTTTTTTAAAATAAAGGAATAGAATATGCAGGAATTGTGGGATACTGTGAAATGAACAAAGTTATGCATCACAGACATAGAAAAAGGAAAAGAATCTCAGGATGGTGGTACTGAACAGATTTTCAACCAGATTATAAAAGAAAATTTCCCCAAATTAAAGAAACACAAATACAAAAGCACGTGGAACACCAAATAAACAGGACCAGAAAAGAAACTCCACATGGTAGGGCATAGTAAAAATGCTACACATACAGAACAAAGAGAGAATTCTGAAAGCTGAAAAGGTAAAACAATAAGTCATATATAAAGGATAATCCATCAGAATTATAGATGACTCTTTAATGCAAACCATAAAGCCAGAAGAACCTGGGCCAAAGTATTACCAATACTAAATGATCATATACCAACCTAGAATACTTTACCCAGCAAAAATATCTATTATAGTTTAAGGGGAGAGAAAAATCTACCATGACATAAGTAGGTTGAAAGAACTCATGTCTAGGAAACCAGCCCTTCAGATAATACTTGAAGAGATGAAGAAATGAATGACTATACCCAAGGGATATCAGAAATAAATTAAATGAAGAAAACAAATTAAACTGGAGAATCACAAAGTTAGACCAGAGATGTAAAAAGAATTTTAAATGACAGGAATCAATACACATTGTTCAATAATAGTTTTAAATATCAATGGACTGAACTACTCAGTCAAAAGACACAGGCTGTTGAATGGATCAAGAAAGTAATCCATTCTTTTGTTGTCTGCAAGAAAATCATCTCACCTTCAAGGAGAGGCACTACCTTAAGGTGAAAGGACTGAAAACATTATTTCAGGTAAATGGCACTAAGATACAAGCAGGAGTTGCCATTCTAATATCTAGCAAAATAGACTTCAAATTAAAACTAATCAGAAGAGTTAAGTAGAGTTACTTCATTCTGATCAAAGGAACAATTAACCAAGAAGATATTACAATCATGAACACATATGCACCTAACATCATAAAATCAATACTATAGGCCTTTAAGGCACAGATTTATCCTAACTCACTAATAGTAAGGAAACTTCAGTATCCCACTATCTTCATTAGACAGGTCAAGTGGACATAGAATAAACAGAGAGACATCTGAATTAAACATTACCATACATCAAATAGGCCTAAAAATTATCTATCAAATTTTCCACACAAGCAACAAAGAATACACATTCTATTCAGTACTCCAGGAAACTTCTTCCAAAATTAACCAGATATTGGGGCATAAAACAAACCTCAGCAAATACAAAAAAAAAAAAAAAAAGAAAGAAAGAAAAGAAAAGAAACACACGGAATAATTCCATGCATTCTATCAGACTACAATGCAAGAAAGCTTAAAATAAACGCCAGAAGAAGCCCTAGCAACTTCAAGAACTCATGGAGACTAAACAATGATACAATGATGAATGATGAATGTTTCAAAGAAAAAAATAAGAATGAAATAAAGTATTTCTGGAATTAAAACAAAAGGATAATACAACCTATCTTAAAAAATCAGACAGAGCACAAAAAAAAATGATTTTAACATTGCAACTCAATTACTGAGAAAAAAAAAAGAAACCCAATCCAGCAGACAAGAAGAAATAACAAAAATCAGAGGAGAATTGAATGAATTAGAAACAAAGAAAACAATATAGAGAATCAATGAATCTAAGAGCTGCTTCTTCGAAAAGATAAATAAGGTAGTCAGACCTTGGCCCAGTTAACCAAAAGAAGGAAAGAGAAACTCCAAATCAACAAAATCAGAGAGAAAAGAGGAAAGAACTGAACAGAAAACAAAAAGATCCAGAAAATTATAAGGGAATACATTAAAAATCTAATGTATTTTAGATTTAAGATTTAAGATTTAATTTTACCCCCTGTCCAGCTCTCTAAGATGAAGAGAGCAAACGATACCAAATGCTGGAGAGGATGTGGGGAAAAAGAAATGCTCATTCTCTGCTGGTGGGATTCTTAACTCATGCAACACCTATGGAGGGCTCTTAAAAAACTAAAATAAATCTGCCATTTGAGGAGGTACGCCACTCCTTGGCATGTACCAAAGAATTCATCCTATTGCAGAGATACTTGGACATACATGATTGTTGCTGCTCTTTTCACAATAGCTAAGGGAGGGAAGCCATGTAAGTGTGCCTCGACTGACACGTGGATAATTAAAATGTGGTACATATGCACAATGGAGTTCTACTCAGCAGTAAAGAAAGAGGAAAACATGGCATTTGGAGGTAAATGGATAGAACAATAGAAACTGTTATGCTAAGTGAAGTGATACAGAATCAGAAGAAAACAAAGGATACATGTTCTCTCTCATCTATGGATCTTAGCACCAAATTCTTATCTGTGAGTATGTATCCTGATGTAACTGCAGGAACCAGGAAAATGGAAAGGAAAAAGGAGGTTAAGGAAAAGAAGGAATCTAAGAGAGAAGAGTAATAGGAGACAGGTCTTACTGAGAGACAGATAGATAAAAGAGGGATATTTAAATGAGAGGAGGGAAGGAGGGCTATCAAAGAACAATGGGCCTAAAGGGAAAGAAGGAGCTCAAGAGAGGTGAGGTCTTAGGAGACTAATATTCTCAAGGGAGAAATAGGAAAAAATGGGAACACTTTGAGGAAGACACGGAGAGAAGGTTAGATAGGGAGAGAGAGAGAGAAGAGAGAGATAAATAATGCATATGTAGTATGAATTTTTGCCAGAGGGAACCATATTAGTCTAACAAACTAATGGGTAATTCCACATACAATATCTGTACATGAGCCGGTATGCGTAGCTGAAGGCTACATAACAAGAAACAATACTGTACAGGAGAAAATTTCCTTTGAGCTGGCCAGGATGATTCAAGAGACTCCCACAATTACAAAGGCTATTGCTATAGCCCTTGACTGCCTCCCGGACCTTGAAGATAAGATCCTATTGCTGAAGACAGAACATAACTTGGAGACCAGATTTGTAGCAATGGAGCTGGAACTGACCAGGAAGCCACTTCCCCTGAAGGTTAGTTCTCATAGCTCTGGAGAGCACGTAGGAAATGGAGAACATCAGTTGATGCCAACACCAGTTTCATTACCAAATAACCACATCGATGCGTGGCACAGCATTCAACACTGATGCTTTACTGTCACTTTTATCCTGGGGCCAATCAATGGCTACCTGATTGGTCTTAGGGCATCTCTATGAGAGCAAACTCATGTGCAGCAGTGTAACCTTTAGCCATATATGTGGCTAAAGAGGTCACAGAACTTAGAGAAATCCCCAAGGCTGTCACATCTTAGACTAATGTAACTTGTTACTAGATGCAAAATACGTATTCTTATATTTACAGTCAAATATCCGAGTCACCGCACATCAAAGAAGGTTCTTTTGTGCCAGACACAGACTAATACACACTACCACAGCAGGCCATACCCAGACATTGTGAATTGCCCATGCCTAAGCCGCATATCTATATTTCAGCCTCTATACCCAAGGCACTCACATTATAGAAAAAGGGGTAAAGAAGACACTAATTAATCTCTCAACTTTCACTAATGAGGTTTCCTCATGCAACAAGGGGCCAGTAACACAAAACATCAAAAATGGCTAAATCATGAAGATTATGAATCTAAAGACTGTCTGTCCTTGAACAGAACTCCTATGGTTTCACTTACCAAGGGCCATTGCTGAAAATGGGACAGAAAGATTATGAGAGCCAGGGAGGAGGTGTATGACCATAGAGAAACTGAATCCAACAAACTCCTGGGACCCTGCTTATATTGACCTACAGCAATCATTTCATCATGTTCAGAACGCCTGCAAACTCAAACAACAACATGGATCTAGATAAATGGGTAGCAGATCCCAACATTTACTTAAGAAATATTGGCAACTGATTACTATTGGGTGAGGATGATCTAGTATTCCTAAAGCGAGGGACTCCAGGTAGGCTGACTAGACCTCATTGGATGAATTTGCACTGAGGTCATTTGGGGACACCAGCTTGACACAATAGACCTTAACACAGATGAAAGAATGTCTGGATTACAATTTGGGGCCCGTGGAGAGATACTGGTGGGGAAAGGGGTTTAAAGATGATTAAGATTGGTTGAGATGTTCTATTTGAAACACACAGTGATTAAATAAAATATTCTAAGTAATGCAATAATCAGAAAATAAAAAATCTATGCTTATCATAGTATTATTAAGCTGCACATATACTGAAATTGTAACAATAGAGAAATGAGCATACCTGCACAAAGATGATGGGAAAATCCATACAGTGTTCCATATTTTTGGCAGATATAAGTAAGTAGGCTCACACTACTTTTATTCATCTCTTTAGAGTTTTTTTCCTTATTTCCAAGGATAGATAACTTCAAAAGAAAATGTGAAATATACTGTCATCTAAATATATGTTTTATTCCAATTGAGCGTTTGTTTTCTGTATTTAGATAATTCATGCATTAGCTCTGTTGTTGCCTCTGGATAAAGAATAAATTTTTTGCTTGAATTAAAAGGAAATATTTTATTCTTCAAAATCAAAGTAAATTTACAAAGCTCTTCTAAAAATACTATACCTTGTAGTGTATTAAAGATATTATATTCTATATTATTTTCTGTAAAGATCAACTAATTGCATTTAATAAATGAAATGCAAATTCTGCTAACATGATGTTGCTTTCACAGACTTTCCCTTTCTTATTAACTAGATCTGTGCATCTTCCTTCCTTTTCCATTATATGAGAAAATGGATCTATTGTGGAAAAAAAAGACATACAATTATGCTTATGATTTTGTGAGATGAGATGGCTTCCTACCAGCCATGACATCTACAAAATGATGCCTTTCACATCTTCAATCAGAAAGAAAAGACTAAGAAGGCCAGGATCTACTGAATCTGGAACCCTCTTAAATTCTAGAAGACATATGTGGCAGTTTCACAGGTGATTAAACACAGTTGATGTAAGTTACAGCAATTTCACTTCTGAGGTATATATCCCTTAGTAATGAAAACATACATCTGTGAAACACCTTTATGTTAAGATTGATAGAATCCTTTTACATATTAGCCCAAATGTGGAAAGAATCCAAACATCTATCAACTGATAAGTAGGTGAATGAAATATGACCAATTGAAACATTAAAATCTTTGTAAATAAAAACAAATGCTAGAATGTGAATGAACCTCAAAAGTATCATAAAACACATGAAAAAAGCTAATCAATAACAGTCACTAATTATGATTCATTTGTATGTAATAAAAATGTAGACTTGATATATATCTTGAGACAGAGAGCATTTCAGTATTTAAGTTACTTCCAAGAGCGAAAATGATGAAGGAATTATAGAATAAAAGCTAAATTTCCTTGCTAAGTATTTTTAAATTAATTGTAAAAGGTATATAGTTCTGCATTTGTGTTTTGTCTGAAAGATGACATAGATGCTATCTTGGTTATATATTAATAAATCTATTTTTAAAAGCCAAGAAAGTAGTAATTCTTTCTAATATATGTGTATTTGCACTGCTATAGATATTTTTAAGGGCATTTTCAATTTAGTAAAAATGAGGTTCTCTTGTTTACAAGTTTTACAATCTTGATTTTAACTTTTTATTATTTTAATATTTTATTTATTATTTTTATTTTATGTGTGTGTGCATGTAGCCTGCATATCTGTACGTGCCACATTTTGTGCTGTGCTGCAGAAGTTAAAAGAAGGTGTCTGGTGTCGGATTTCCTGAAACTGGAGTTACAGACATTTGTTAGTGGTTCATATGGGTGCTGGGGAGAATTGAGCCCAGGTCCCCTGCAAAAACAGTTGGTGCTCATATCCACTGAGCCATCTCATCAGTTCCATTGATTTCATTTTCTTAAAAATTCTATAGAGCTTCCTTTTGAAAGAAATTCTGTTTGAATCAGATGGACAAAAAACATACAATGGAGGTTTATTAAGTGCATTTAATTTTGATATATTAGTGTCAGTTTTCATGACAAATATTTCAAATGGTCAGAACTAAACTGATGACGCATCCTTGTAATCCCAGCACCTGTTATGCTGGAACAGAAGGATTGAAGCAAATTCCAGGCTAGCCTGACCATATAGTGAGTGCACAGTTTGAGCTATGAAACCTTAGTAAAAATGAAACCTGTAATCCAATTGTCAAACTATATCACAAGAAGTTGCAGGAATTCAAGTTCATATCCACAATCTGCCATCTAATGACTGAAACACTTATATGTACAAAAGCTTGCATAATGGTTACTTTTCTATCATTTTAAACAAAATAACTGACAGAAACGAGGAAGAACTTATTTGGGGTTTTCTCAGTCTGTAACTGTAATATTTCTGGTTTTGAGCAGAATTTTATGGTTGCTTGAATGCATGCTGGAAAACAGCTCTTCATATTAGGATGAACCACAACTCAGAGTAAGGAGAAATACCATTCGTTTGGTATCTTTTTCCTTTTTTTCTTCCATTCAGTTCTCCAGCTCATATGTTTATGACAAATCCAGCCAGGGTGGCTCTTCCCTGCTCGATTAATTCTCTGTGGATATGCCCTCACAGACACATCTAGAGGCAGCAATTACTATCTCTTAGGTAATTCTAAATTGAGTCAGATTAAACATCAAAAGTCTACCTCTTGATATCAAAATAAATCACTTTCAATTAGATTGAAGCATATGGTAACCCATTAGCCCAATAAAAGAAAACTCATCTTCAGAAACTCTTAAAATATAACATCATACAGAAATGATAAACAACTAAAAGTCAAATCAGATCCTGAGCTAATTGATACATTAAGCTAATTTGCTCCCTGTGCTAGATCTCTTGGTTGAGTTGAAAATTTAGTTTCTTAAGAGTTTCAATTCTACAAATAAGGAAATTAGTGTAAATGTGTATAAAATGATATGGACAAAACCAGATGCAATAAATGAAGTATAAGGGCTTTATTGGTCTCAAAATATTTTCAGTCAAAAGAAAAAGAGAGGAAAGAAAATTTGTGTATTGCTGCATCCACAGCAACGCCTGTGTGACGACATGTCTCCCAGATGATGGGTGCTGAAGGATCGGGGGACGTGTGCTTTTCGGAGCTTTGCCCCCAGCGGTTCCCTGGCAATCACCCCGACTCCTGATACCTGAACGAGCACTCTATAAACACCCATGGTGTTCCTGGTCATGGCTTACAGCACTGGCTTTCTTATCTGGATTTCTCATAAATCTTACTTTCATACCCACACACACTTTCTTTCTCTAAAGCAAAAACTGTTTTTAATGAATCAGTGAGTTCCAAAGAACTGGCATAGATGTCTCCTCCCCTGATTCAGGCTTTTAACTTAGCAGTTTATGAACTACATAATGATTTAAAAAATAGTTTGGGGATCTTTATGAACTCACTTGAGCAAAAAGAGTTAATGATACAAAAAATAAATAGTGACCCTGAGAAAGTGCAACTAGAAAGATTAATAGGAAATAGTCACAATAAATTTAACTCTTCAAACAAAGAATTGCAGAGTCTGGCAATTCCCACTAGGTACTTCAAAAAATATAAACAATATTTCATATGAAGCATATCTTAAAGGTTGTTTTGACCCAGGACCATGAGAAACTTTAAAAATGTGTCTAATAGTGCCAGTCCAGTTTCTAAGAGACCAGCACTGTTGTGCCCATCTGGCACAAGTATATCACAAGATATACTGAGAAACTGCAAGACGTGCTGAAAAAGACAAAACAAGTATAATGATTAAATGTGTATCTTTTCTTTGTCAAAACTTGTAAAACTTGCCAATTTTCTCCTGTAACTGTATAAAACCTTAGTAGAAACTTCAGTAAATTACAGCAGAATCAAACCTCCTCATAAGTTGTGTCTGTCTGTCATTCGCCGAATCCTAATTCTCCTAAGCCTTCACCCCTGCTCTCCCTCGGTGTCCGGTCTCCAAGAGGGACGGTCCGTGGTAGTGTATGAATGAAATAAACACTTATGACGCCAAATTCTGTGACTCTAATTTAAAATCATATAGGTAAATGTACTTCAGAAATCCTCAATATAAGATAACATGAGAAAATTCGAAACATAGGGCAAACCAGTTTCACCAGAGGCATTTTTGAAATCCTCTGAAATAATTCCAAAGAATAGCACAGACAACTTAAGTATGAGTCTTCTATGTGGCTAAGAGCATAATAGCATATAGCATAGATTGGATAAATGATAACAAAATAATTTTTTAACTCACATTTATAAAAGAAAACAGCAAACAAGGCCCACACTTATAGATGGATCTCTTTCCAATAGACTTAATATGATACCAGAGATCACATAACAAAAGGTAAGGATCAATGATATGTATTCCTTTCTCAATTTTCTCTCCTCTCCAATAAAGACACCAAGATTCAATAATGGTTATCCATCTTTAATGACCTGATTTGATCCTAATTATTTGCCAAAGACTTCATATAGTCCAAATTGTTCTCTGTCTGACAAAAGATATAAATGTGGTTTCTGGTTCAGCAGTTAATGCATTTGCCATTCAAGGACAAGAACTCCAGTTCAGATCCTCAGCATCATATAAATGTCAGAGGAAGATAGTTGCCTGCCTGCTTTCCTAATTTAAAAGGAAGAGATATGGGATCTCCAGATCAAGCTGGCTATTGAGACTAGCCATATCAAAGAGTTTGAAAGACCCTAACTCAAAATGAGTAAGAATTAAAAAGAAGTCCAAGAAAATTCCTCCCATATACCTCAGGCATCCACATACATAGACACCCTTGTGCATAGATTTCTTGAAATACACACACACACCACATATATATGAAAAGAAAAACAAAAGATACCAAAGGGTATTATGAATCCTTGGTAACATTGGACTCTCTATTACAGACTTATACTTAGAGAAACATGGGCAGCATGAATACAGCATTATAAAACCATTAGCTTTTAAGTTTTATGAACTAATAAGGTTTTGCAACTTTATGTACCTTAAATTATTTGTGTAGATTTATATAGACCTGAGTTCAGTAAGTATTCTGAGGTACTCTACCATGAATTTACCATTCATTATGCAAAATTTATGTATACAAATTCTTGTGTATGTATTAACATGTATGTGTATCTGTGTGTGTGTGCTGTGTGTATAGTTAATGCTCCAAGGCCATGAATTCTGCACTTTCAGATTAACAATAAAGCAAAATCTATTTGCATTTGTGAAAGATATATATAAAATTTTCTTATCATTTGTTCCCTAAATAATGAAGCATAATAATTATTTATATAATATTTCTATTATATCAGACTAGATATCTAACACAGGAGATAATTTAAGGGATCACTCTGTACATAGATTATATACAAATACTATGGTGTTTGATTAGGGGACTAGAGTAGATCTTGCTTAATGAATGGTTTTGTGAGACCAACCATAAACATACAGAGAAAGAGAGAGAGAGAGAGAGAAACCAAAGGCCTAATGAACATTTCTGAATGAATGATGGAGTTGGAGAAATATCTTGTTATAAAATACATAAGAATAATTGTTTCCTGGTCTCCAAATCTTGTCTTGGGAGACACTGACTTTCCAATGGAATAATAATAATGCTCTGCAATGAAAACAGGAAATACTTAGTTTAACAAGCTGGCTCAAGTCCTCTACTTATTTTTAATTGGTATAATTGAGACAATATATTTTAACATATTTATAAATTACTACGATTTGTTTTAACTTCAGTATTTTAACATTATGAAATATCTTAATCAGTAACTCCAAACACTGTTTTGTTTTTTACAACAGTATACTAAGGATATTTTACAATGACAGAAAGCCCAGGAGATGCCTTTCCACATTCAGTTTTGTTCTTTATTTTAAAAATACATAATTTTAATGAAATTTTATATTTTTCTCATTTCTAAGAAATACTAATTTCTTTATTCAGTCTTGGTACTTTTATTTTAATACCACATGTATTTTAAGAACTATTTAAAAGACTGACTTTATTATCATTTATCTTCAGTAAAGCTTATAACTGTTTGTGAATTTAGGCCAAGAAAATCACTAAGAAAAATAATAAAATATAAACTTCTTGATGTTTTAAAATAATTTTCCAGACCAAAAGCTTCATATTTTCCAAATCAGTGATTGCATCAGGATTAAAAATCATCATTCTTTAATGGAAACCTGAGACATAATAAAATAAATCAAATAATAAAAGCACAAGTTCCATAATGTAGGATGGAATACTTATTTTACTTGTAATTTAAGATTCTTGTGGAATGGTGTTTCCTATGTATGTTGTTTCAAAAGTGAAGAAAATCTTTCCAGATCAGAGATTTTTCACTAAATAAAAAGTACTGTTTAATATATTGCAGTATTTTCTAAATCAACTTTTACCTATATTTGTATTTTTTATTAGAGAGACAATCTCAGAAATGGTTCTTTGCAACTTATCAATTAGTAATAACATGAGGGTCTGCAGTAGGGTCTCTACCATAAGATTAATAGGGTTTCATTTCTATTCCTTAGGTTTTCAAATAATTTCAGCAAGTTAAAGGACTTTCCCATGACACAGCTTACTATCTAAAATAGGATATTAAAAAACTGTACCTACTTCACTAGTTATTGCAAGACAAACTGAGAACTGATGTGGTGCTTACTACATGCTATAAATATTTAATCTTACCAATCATAAGATGGAAAATAATTGAAATTCTTAAGTTGTAGAACCACTAAAATGGCATGGTGCTACAATTTTACATATTTTAGCATTAAAATTAATACATTTGTCCCTCTCCACAAATTTTTTTAAAGTGTTTTAGTTTGTCTAATTTTATTTAGCACTAAATAAAATCAACAAAGACATTCTGATCACATAAATATTTCAGAATAATAAAATGTAATGACCTCTAAAAGAGATGCTATTATTATACCATAAAACTTTAACCATCTCAAGTTTTATGTCTTAAATATTGCACTTTACTTACTAAGTCATAACTCACAAATTAAAATGGTATATATTGATGCTCTACAACATGATGTTTGTATTTATATACCTTGTGAGATGACAACCGCATTTCAGTTCTATCTGTTCATTTAGATATCATTTTAATGAAAAATTGCTTTTAAAAATGTGTTATTTTATAAGATATTTTTATTTTTTGAGGCTTGCATTTATGAATATCATATCTGCATAATTTCCAAAGCTCTCAGTTCCCTTTCCAACCTCTTCCATTCCCTTCGTACTTCTCAATTTCTTTTGCAATATTTTGCAGAGGTCCCACTCTAGGATGTGAGATCTGTGGCACAGAGTTAAGCTCTGGAACTTGTGTCTACTGCAACAAGTCATTTATTGTCTGGTTTAACAAGTTTATATAAAGAAAGACGAAAGGGACTCTGGGCAGGTAAGCAAGCAGGCAAAGATGTTTAACAACACAAGCAGAAGAGGAGTGTAAATAGTATGTGGGATGTTGATTACACAAAGAGGTGTCGGGGTGCTGTAAAACTTTTGTGTTCTTAATTCAGTTGAGGAAGGGGTTTTATGTGGCAGTCATAAGTCAAGGAGCACAAGATCTTTTCCAAGAACAAAGAGCTTAGTAGACTTTTCACCCAGCTAACTTCTTCCACTTGCCAGACAGTGTTCCACCTGACAGGAGTTATGTTCAGAGACTCCTCCTTTATTAGAAGAATTAATAGAAGATTCAAAGCCCCAGGATCAATTCCTTCTAAGAGAAGTCAACTCAGCCAACATTTTTACTATTTTATGTGTATGATTGTATCGCCTACGTGCATGTAAATGTAATCATGTAATGAAATACCTGCAGAGGTCAGAAGAGAGTATCTATCTGGTCCTTGAAATTGGAGTTATGGAGAGTGGTCAGCCACCTTGTGGGGGCTGGGAATCTAACCTGAGTTCTCCACAAGAACGGCCGGTGCTCTTAACTATGGACTCATCTCTTCATCCCCAGCCTCTCATTTTCTTCACCTCTTTTTTAATTATTTCATGCATACACATAAATTTGCAAGTTTGCATACACACACAAGGCCTTATGGTCCTCTGGTAATTGAAATCTTTCTGTCCCTCTTCTGTAATTTTCCTTCAGTATTAGGTATAGTGGTTGCATTGTACATGTATTAATTTTGTTGCACAGCATACAGTCATTTTCATTTTGGCAAGTTGTAGAACTTTGTAATAGTCTCCATCTGTTGCAAAAAGAAGCTTCATTGATGACTGCTAGAGCTACATTATGTAAGAATATATATTTAAAATATAATAATAAATTATCTTGGTCTAGAGAATTGGTAGTAGTAGGTTCTTTCCTAGAGTCTATGACCTCTCCAACCATATATATCGTATGTCCAAAGCACTGTTGATTATGCACAAGTTAAAGTGTCACTATTATACCAATTGAGATAACTTCTGGGCCAACCTTTGTTGTGGTTTGTTTGCTGCAGTGCTCGGTAAGATCACTGATTGGTTTTCTCCTTGACAGCTTGCACAGTACCTTTAGATACTATGAGAGCTAGTCTTTGGATACGAACCTTCTAGATCAGCTCTAACTCAATGCTCCAAGTCCTTTGTCCAAAATACTTTCATTATCTTTAGCAACAGGGTCCTACCTTCAAATTCAGAGAGGCAACCAATATCTTATATGAATATGAGGATCTCTTGGTCTACTCTGATAAAGCTGAATAACACTTTATAAAGTAGTTAGGAAAGTAAATCAATGTTTACATTATTAGCAAAAATAAGAATTCATTACCACATTTTCCTCTTCCTATGTCAATTAAATATTTCCTAAAATAAAATTATAAGACCATTTTAGTCTTTCTGATTTACATATGCATGCTAGAATCTATATAGATACTAACAGAGGTAAAATATATAGATTTGCATTAATCTTTAAAATTGTAAAAGTTAATGGGCATTTTTAAACTAAAACTTTGATATTTATTGTGTAAAAAAACAGCTCAGTGTAAAAAGATAGATTATCAATTCAAACTAAGTTATTATTCTTTTAAAATATTTTATTTATTATTTTTATTTTATGTGTATGTGTGTATTGTCTACATGCATATGGTGCATTAGATTCCCAGGAACTGGAGCTACAGAAAGCTTTCTACCACCATGTGGGTGGCGAGAATTGAACCTGGATCCTTTGCAAGAGGAACCAATGCTCTTCATCACTGAGACCATTTCTTCTGCCCCAAACCAATTTATTCTTCTATCCAAATCCTACCTTCAAGAAGTAAATATGCAGGTACCTTGAAGTTTATAATAGGCTGATACTCTAACTAGATAAACAGATGAATACAAAAATATTTACCAGACTTTCTCTGCCTTTTTTATGAGGCATCTAAAAGAACAGAACCGGAATACCCCAGTGCATCACAAGAAAAACATTTTAGCTATTAACTTTGTCAAACACTAAAGGTCAACAATACAAGGTAATACAACAAAGCATCTTGAACTATTTTGTCTTAACATCACACATGTCAGCATATTGAAGAGAAATAGCAATTTTATATTAATTTAAACCACTTGATAATATCACAGTATAAATATTTATTATTTTAGATATAAATAATAGTACAGATCACTGTTATTAGGAAAGAAATTAGTGTGTTAGGTATTCATTCTTTTTGTAAGTCCCTTTGCTCATGTCCAGTCTTACCATATTAAACTTTCACCCAGAAAGTTTATCAGTTTCTGACATAGTCTATCATTTTCCTTCTAGCGTACATTAGTGTACTTGATTATTTTCCAGGTTTGTTGTTTCATTATGTAAATATTTTGGGGTTCTCTGAGGGTTTTGTATTTTTTTTTTTGAGATAGGGACTCCCTATAGCCCCAGCTGGCCTGGAACTAGCTATGTAGACCAGGCTGGCCTTGAACTCACAGATACCCGTCTGCCTTTGCCTCCCAAGTGCTGGAATTAAAGATGTGCACTACCCCACCTGGCCCCATTATATAATATTTTTAACATTTCCACCTCTGTGCAAAATTTTATTTTTATGTTACTAACTTCTCCTCTCCTTCAATCCTACACACTTGATATTTTGCAGTCACATTCTTCCAAGCAATTTCTACACTGTAATGTTACAATGCAAACTTCAAGGGAACAGGAGTACTTTATTGAAATAATTTAATCTATTTAACACATCCTATTTATCAGATTCTTCTCCTCTCAGCGGGCCCTGCCTGCCTCATGTTGTTTTTCAGCTCACAAGATTTGTTGGACTACAGCTTGAAGGATATCAGCTACAGGTTTGTTTCTACTTGTCCTTCAGTCTCACCTAAAAACAAGTGACCATTTCAGAACTACAACAATCTTAAATGGAAACTTGAAAATGCTTTTCAAGGCTTTTTCTTTACTGTGTATTTTAAGAACATATTGGCCAAAAGAACTCATGACTGAGATTAAAGTAAAAGTAGCAGGTTCCTGTAGGTTTACATTGTGCATTATCTTTGTAAAGACAATGTAACAAAGAATATGTGTCAGTAAAGCATTAACTCTGCCATATGCAAATATCAAGGCTTTAGAAAAAGATATTACCTTTCTTCAAATGCTTCATGTAAAACTTTTCCACAGAAATTACAAAATTATGTAGTCATATTTGTTGAATATAGTTCAGAATGTTACAGGGATTTGTGTAGTCCTTCATTTGGGTGAAGGAGAAAATGGTCCTCAAATGCTCCCAGCCGTATAACAGACCAAGAGGTGCAGAAAAACTACCAATGGCTTTTGCTGAAAGGCCAGATGCTGTCTTTGGAAGAAAATTTTCCAACTTGGCAACAGGAACTGAGAGTGATATCCAAATATTTCCCCTACAATTTGGAAGACAATATTTCAAACAACCTCAACAAATACACACACAAAATAAGACCGAATAGCTCTACAGCTAAAGCATAATTATGTTGGGAGAATAGATTAATGTGTATAACATGTGTTTTCATAGCTGCATATATTTTAATTGAGATTTCAAAAACATAATAACTTATACCTATGTTTTAACTGCAAATATGGTAAAATCATATGTTTAGAAAAAATCTAGTATGCTTCTATATCTGTTTTCAAAGTGCATAAAGTTGTTGTATAATTCTTTTACATTAGTCTCAATGAATTATTTGTGTTGGCTTTACTTGAAAATTTCTCAGGGCCAACCTAGATGTGAGTTTTCTTTCATTCTTTATATTGTCCTTTTTATGACAGGTATTATAAACATCATAAAGTAAATAAAAGTAGATTTGATATTTAAAGTAAGAATCCAAAGGATATAAAAGTAATGTGTAGAAAACAAAATATTAACCTTATTAGAAGCATTCGGTGAAGATTTCATTTGAGTATACCTCAGAATGTAAGTAAATAGTTAATAGAATTTTTTTCTGTTGAGTATGGTCTGTAGTATCAATGCTTTATTTCTACTGTTCTTTGTTGAGACTTTTGAGAACATGTATAAATAGCTTCTAGAACTTTGCAAATAATCTTGAAAGTACCAAGTTAAAAAATAATTGGTTTTCACTTATATTTTTTCATGTTTCTACAAAAGTAAATATTATTGTATAGTAATACTTTAGATTTTTCTGATATGCTAAACATATTTATAGCTTGAGGCTCTAAAATAATTCAATTCAATATTTGTGTTTTGTTACAATTTTTAGAATACATCCCCTGTATCATTGAAAGTAATTTACTAATGAAAATAAATCTTCAGAAATTATTTAAATATCATTTACTTTTCCCTAAATTAATTAAATTCCATGTGTTGAAATAAATTTGATTATAGTAATTAATTTTGGAGAGAATCAACCAGAGATACAGAAAATTGATCTGAGATTATCCCAGGAAAAGATGTTTTGTGTCCATTCTTTAATAAGACTTGAAAAATGTCAAAATAACTACAGATGTAGGCCACCCAGAATCAAGAAAATCATCACACAGGACAGGACTTTTCAACAGGTCGACTAATGTTTGTTTTCCTTTCCAGATCACCGAGCCTTCCATACAGATATTAGCAGAGTTAGGAGAAGTCAACAAACCTAGCAGCCATTTTCAAGCATCAAAAGAAGGCAGCCAAGAGCTTTGCACAGACACAGATGTTAATGCTAAAACTTTTATTCCAGACTTTGGCATCTGCTTCTTTATCTGTCAAAGGCCCTTTGTGTGGCTCAGCTGCTGGCTCTTTAGAGCAGCATAAAGGGGAAGGAGATTAGAGAAAGAATATTAGTTACATTAATTCTTTTCTCAAACACTGTCAGAATTAAGTAATTTTTTATATCTTGTTAAATAATAAGGGACCAAAGTGTTTTGTGGTGCGTTGACATGAATTAAAGAATTTGGGATTGATGAACAATTCCATGTTTAATTAGAAAATATAAACATATCAATACAAATCTGCACAATATTTCTCAGAATTGCTAATTTATTTTCAACCAGCTTATCAAGGATTGGAAAAAAGGACTCTCAGATTCACATTTGTAGTTTTAAAATGTGAAATTTAAGCAATGAATATAGCTATTTTACATTAAAGTATGTATAATTTTGAAATATAAATATGCATACTATATCTCAAAAAATTGAATATAGCAATTTAAGTATCATATTTGTAATGTATTTTTAAATAATGTCATTTTTACTTGGTATATGTGTGTGTGTGTGTGTTTGTGTGTGTGTGTTTGTGTCTTATTGAGACAAGGTCTTCCTGTATACCCATAGGTCTGGAACTCCCTATGTGGACTACCAGCCTGGCAGTGATCTCAGGGAGATTCACCTGACTCTGCTTCATGAATGCTGGAATGGATTCGGGCACCACTGGGACTTGCTCTTGGTATATATTATTAAGCCACCTGATTCCTTATAATACCACATATCTTGGATTCAATATTTCTCTTAGTTACTGGACGAAAAAGGTACCCTCAGCTATATAAGAGTATGAGTAAATGAATAACCTCTTTTATGTGAATTTTGTCTTCATTGTTTCAATTTCCTGAAGGAAATCCAATCTCAGTCAATACCATAAATGATTTTATGTAAATAATTTTATTATAAAATATTGATTCAATGATTCTGCTAAGTTATTTCCTGCTTTTGCTATTCCTCTGTCTTGCCTATTTTATATATCAATCTTTTTCTAGGTATGTATTTATAGGTAAAAAGCACAAGACAGGTCCTCTACTAGTCACAGTAATCATGGTCTTGGACTGTATCCTTGGGGTTATTTGAAGTTACTATTAACAGAGAAACTATGAGACTTCATCAGTTATTATTTCCTAAGATGCAATTACATAGGGGCAACTCATTAACAGATACGAGAAAAATGTTAAGGGCAGAGAAACAGAACTGAATGTTCTTAACTATGCTCTCCAAGCACATGCACTTGATTATGTTTACAGTCTTATGCATGGATCCTTTCTATTGGGCAACTCCTAAGTCAAATTAGACAGCTATTGATTACCTCCAAGATAAAAGTGCCACTACTGCACCAATAAAAATTATTTGTTGGATCAGTCATCGCTATGATTCATAGGCTTTACAGGAGGGTAGGATCATTTTTGGTTTTCTCCCTTGGCAGCTTACATATCACTGATACACACTGATACTATGAGAGCTAATCTTCAAGAAGTAGTCTTCCAGATCAACTCCAATACAGTTACTCTAGGTCCTGTGTCTGAAGTATATGATGTCTTCAGTTTCTGGGAAGAAACAAAGGGTGGAGGCAATATTGTTTTGGTAGTGAACTTGGAATACCCTAAGAGATTTTCACATTGCCTGCACTGGGATGTTTGTTATACAGCCTTCATCTATACACATGCACTCACATTTATAATATATGTATAATTTCAGTAGGCTTAGTAAATACTGTATTTCATTTGGCTTTTCAAACAACCTAAGCATTATTTATCTCTCCTCTCCCCTTGTATAGCCAATCATCCTCTCTCTCCACTTATGGTACCTCCATTTTTCTCATTGTACTAGCACCTGTGTTCTCTTATCCCCCTTTCTCAAGATTCTTCTTCCTTTCTCCTTCAATGATTACTTTCTACTTTTACGTGGAAATTGTGATATAACTGTTTTGTGGTTCTGTATTGACCATAAATTAACCATATCTGTAATTAGAATGACATATATGTATTTCTTTGGCTTTATAATTTAAAATATAGATGATATTTAAAAATAATTCTTATCTAAGACATTTGGTACCATGTTTATTCAATGACTCAATGGCAGTAGAGCTTATGGATCAAAGAGCTTAAGCAATTAAAAATTATACAAATTTCCTATTATTCATCAAAAGGTATTGACATCATCCACATTCTGTATTTATTCGACATATATTATCTTTAGTTTCAACTCTTAATTCATTAGAAACTTCGGGCTATAATTTCAACTACAAAATAGAAATAATTAAATAGTTTTAAAGGCTACTTTGAAAGTTTAGTGTAGTACAAAAGAAAAGTTCAGTAAATACTTTATACAAGACAGGGACTATTTTAGTGGTAGTTATTTGGATGTGATCTAATCTTTATTTCTTATTCTGGCCCATAAAAACTATCACGAAAATCAGTCATGTACACCTCTGGCTATGACAACATTTTATTAAATATTTTATTATTTATTCCCAAAACAATTAGAAAATTTTGATATAGTACAAGAATATGTTTAGAAAGATTTATAGTTGCCAGGGAACTCTCACACTAATAGCTGTATAAACTAAGATGGCTAACTATTGCCTGAAATCAGGATTCAGTATTATAATAGAAACAAAAATTAGATAAAAATTATGGAACAAATTACTTTTCATTTCAAAAACAATGGAAAATTATGACTATTAACATATATTAACATACAAATGCAAGGTTCTTAATAACAATGTGGTATATGAAAAAAATATTTACAACTGTAAATCTTAAATAACTAATTAAAAATTAAAATCTCTATTAAAAGAAATCAAGAAATAGAAATAATTGACTCAAATAGTATCTGAAAGACAATTGGATTTGAAAAAGTCATAAGGAAGAATGAGATACTGGACCAGACATTCTTCTCTGTTCTCTCCAGATCTGGAAATCTGTTGACAGTCCATAGGGAAAACAATGTAAAGACCAAGATAAGCTCACAGAAACAATTCTAAAATGCAGAGTGTTGCAATCATGTAACAAGACCAATAAACATAGAAATAGATAGATGTAGAGATAAAATAGTTAATTTGAACTTCCAATGCCAGGAAGAGAAATGAGTAACAAAAATTACACGGATCTCCAACATTACAAAATTCCGCATAGAAACATTTTCAGATTCACAGTTTGCTGAAGCAGAAGGCTAAAAATCAAACTTAATTATTATGGTCTGTTGCATAAATGTACTCTCCATGCCTTAGCGGGTGGGACCTGGTTCATCCGGCTGGGTAAAACAAGCTGATTTTCTATTTAGAAAGGTTTATTCACTTAACAGCGTTTGCAAAGCTGCCAGGCACCCGCAGCCCGCCAGGGAATTAGTTACAAAGTCTCTAGTTGTGCGCAGCCTGTGAAGCCTGCACCAGCCAGGCACCTGGCTCAGTCATCTCCCAGGGTGCTGGCGACTGCCTCAAAGAGCCTGCGACCGCCATGCACAGGTCCTAGCTTGTCCCAGAGAATTTTGCTCCCACTCACATGATTCTCGGGCCTGCCAGGACTTAGAATGCTGCTTCCTGGGGCATCTTTCCTTCCCGAGTGGTCACAATCTACAAAGTTATAAAGTCTCTGGGGACGTGAGCCCCTCTTGCCCTGAAAGTTTGCTACTGCCGGCTGGCCCAATAATGTTTGCAACCGCTCCTTGCCTGGCACAGGTCTCTTAGTTCATTTCACTCAGGAGATTCTTTGGAAGGTGGAGGGGTGGCATGCTGCCTCCTGGGTTCGTGGGCCTGGGACCCTGGCATTTCTCTTCCCACGTGAATCTTAGCAACCTCCACTTCTCTCCCCAGCTCGTGGCCATAATGATTCTGTCCTCCTCTAATGCCTCCCTCCTTCCTTATTGGTCAGAGGGTGGGACTTGCAATGAACCAATAAGAAACCAAAACTGCAGAGAGACTGTTTCTATCGCTCTACATGGTCTAATTGGTCAATGTGAAGAGAAATGACCATTGGTTCATATGAATAATTGATCACTTGTCTGGAAGACTGTTCCATATGATCATCCACCTCCTTTGGTTCTTACAATTTTCCACCTCCTCTTATTCAATGATCCCTGAATTTTGAGAGGCATAAGTTTGAAATAGGTGTCCTAATCAAGAATAAGTATTCAGTGTATTCGTGGTCTCTGTACATTGATAATTGTGGATTTCTGTGTTAATCACCATCTGCTGCAAAAGGAAAATTATCTGGTGAGAGTTGAGAGATGCATTCATCCTATGAGTAGAGGCTGCACTGAAGATGTGTTAAGCCTCTCACTGCTTTTGACAAGATCTGGAATTCTGTAACTGTCTCTGTAAGTAGCAAAAAGGTTTCTTAGTGAGGGGTGAAATGTATCTTAGTTTATAATATGAGGAGGCTTATTTAGAAAACAAGAAAGAAATTATGCTGGTCTAGGGATGAGGCAAAAGTAGGTTCTTCGCTAGGTTCTATCTCTTCTTCGACCATGTGTCTTGGCCAGGTTTACAGTACCACACATGAGTTCCCTCCCACTGAGGAGAACTTACTTCCAATTAGCTGTTTCACTGCTGTACTAAGTGAAGTAATGGAACCTTAAAAAAGGAATAACATATGATCTCTCTCATTTGCATATTTTAACCATTTTTAACTTTGATTATGTACTAAGAACTATCTTTCAAAGAGTTTCAACTCTGTTGAGCCCTTCCTAGAACCTTTCAGTGGTCATAATCAACTCTGGGTGGGTTCTTTTTGTTGTTTCATTAAACCAGTTACACCACCTCTGGACATCGCAGCTGGGTCTCACATCTTAGTATCCTGTAAAAAGTTCTTATTTTCCAAAATATTTACTTATCAAAACTTTAAGAAAAATTTATAACTAGTATGTTCTTAGTCAAAGTTGGTGGAAAAGAAAACCTCTTTGTTTATAATTATCCACTCACGAAATTTGGGTTTCTGGTCACCCTGCTAAATAGTCATTTGTTTTCAAACTCTGTCTCCAGGTTTTCACACCTGAAGAAATCTTGGTAGTTCATAAAGGTTAAACATCCAAATTTTGTTTGTTTGTTTGGTTTGGTTTGTTGGTTTTTAAGAGAACATCTTCCTGCAGCCTAGCTGGCCTAGAAATCACAAGGTAGATCAGGCCTGCCTTGAATTTATGAAAATCCACCTGTTTATTTCTCCTGAGTGCTCAGATTAAATGTGTCTTCCACCATGTCTGGCTAAGCTTCCAAATTTTTTAAAGCTATAAGTGGACATAGTTCATTTCACAAACTTCTTTCACAATTTATTGATACATTGAAAATGGAAAGAAGTAAGCAACTATGCCCATGAAATCATTTTGTTTAACCTAAAGAAAGACACTACAAATGTTAAGCACTTACCAAACCTTAAGTATTTCTTATGATGTATTGAAAAATGATTTAGAAATTGTAGATAATTCTATGCAAAATGTATTCTATTCTTATGAATTATCAGGAATTTCTGGACATGCTAGGAAATTAAAGTTATATACTATATTCCAATGTGGAATATTTTTTGAGTATTCACAAAGAGAACCTATGCATACATATTTGTAGAATATATATATATATATTGGTTATATATATATATATATATATATAACCAATATATATAATATTGGTTAAATCAGAAATCGAGGATTTTCTCAGGGTATATAAAAATACCATAGTTTAAAATTCTACATCTATTTATTATAGATGACACATAATAAACAATGCATACATTTGAAAATATCTTTAATTTTTAGTCACATATGTGGGGCCAGATTGAGCCTTTATTAAAAGTGCCTCATTCTGATCTTCATAACTAGTTAAAGTTATTTAGATCAGATGGGTTTATCTGACAAAAATACCATCTGAATTTTATTATAGTTTATTCATTCCTAATAAGACATTGGTTTAAAACTGTCTGCAAGCATATTTCTATTTCTTGCAGTAAAATCAGATTTTAATTTTCAAAATAATATGTTAATATTATGTTATTCAGTTGATGTTGGATTAATTTTCTAATTTCCTGTAACTAATATAACAAATGTGATTGGCATAATGCAGATCAAGGTTTTTCTTCTCTTACATTTCTTCAGATTCAAAGTTCAAATTCAGTTTCATTGTATTCAAGTCAAGCTGTACAGGAGACTGAATACCTCCTAGCAGCTCCAGGGGAAGACTTTGTTCCCTTAGTCTTAGGAATTCTGAAAGGCCTCCTGAATTCTTTGCTTATGGCTGCCTGCCAGAAGACCAGTCACTATAGCTGCTGTTTTTTAAACGTCTCATTCTCTGAATCCTATCTTCCTGCCTCCTGTTTATAAAGACCTTGATGAAAATGATATCTGAAAAGTCACTTTTGCCATGAAATTAAAATGAGATCATATTAAAGTTTGCTGTCACATAAAAAGTATATAACATGCATGATTATAAAGACCTCAAATGTATGCAGATGAAAAGCTAATAAGCACAGTTTGACCAGATTGTTTATGTTGTTTATGAAAAGAGAATGAGGAAGTTATTTAGAGATTAAAATGATTGCTTGTTACAATAGGGGTTTTCAGATATCAAGGGATAAAATTAAAAATGATAATTTTAAAGTATTTTATGAAGGAACTTAAGGATTTTTTGTAACTAACATTTACAAATTGTAACATTAATTTTTATTTATTTCAGAAATCAGTGTAGCTTAAGTTTTAGCCATGTGGCTAATGTTTTTTATTTAATTTGGAGGGTGTGGTTAGGGACCTGAGACTTTTATTTAACCGACAGGTCTGTAGTCTAGGGGGCTTGATCTCCTTTCTCCTTAGATGAGGCATACTCATTTGGTACTGTTAGACCCCACTCTCAGCCCGGGGACTCGAACCCCAGTGGGCCGCCTGGGTGACTAACGTCGGGGAGCCTCAAGCCCACTGACCTCCCTCAGCCCAGGGGACTCGAACCCCTGTAGGCTGCCTGAGAGTCAGTCCCAAGAATCCAGACCGTCAGATGCAAAATGCAAGAAGTAGGTTTATTTCACTTGCGCAAGTGGGAGACTCAGTCTCGTTCATGAGACTGAGCCCGCCTGACTCCTGCCAGGCCAGGTTTTTATAGTAAGGTTTCACAGGATGATTATACATTGACATCTTACAGATCAGGGTTACAAAAAGGACAATTCCATACATTACTTTGCAGTTCACAGGAGATAAACTTTTGCACAATTTATGAATAAGATAATGGAGAAGCCTTCCCACAATTTATGGATGAAATAATGGAGAAGCCTTCCCATAATTTATGGATGGGATAATGGAGACTCTTCCTGTGGAATGTTAAGCCCACAGGCTTTATCTTGCATACCAAGGGATGTTTACATAACTCTCGAATTCCTTGGGTCTCTTCTTAGTTGTTTTTCTAATTAAGGGGGAGGGGGGAGGCCGAACTCGTATCACCGAGTGCCTTATAAAACAAAATGTCTCACATTACAAATGGATTTGTCTATTGGAATGTGTTTTATACTCTTACATACTTAATAAATTTCATATTCTGTGTGTATATATACATGAATTTCCATACTGAAAATATTCATTACAAGTTTGCAGTTGATTCTTGAACTGGTTATGATGAAAGAATCTTTGTGAAGTCATTTTGTTAGATAACTGGAAATGGGAGTTAGTGTCTAAATTTTTATGTGAAATGAAAAAAACCCAACACACACACAATATACAACAAGAACTAATGTTAGTCCTGTTGATATCAAAGAGCAAAAGTTATTTATGTGGGTGGAAAGGTGACAGCTAGGTGGGGTTTGCTGGAATTTTATATTTGTGTTCAGACAAGAAAAAACACTGTTTAGTACGTAGGAGTCATAATATCTCTTTACAATTTGGTTCCCAGGTTCTGGAGAGATGCCTCAGCAGTTAATACCATTAGCTTCTCTTCCACAGGATGCAGATTTGGTTCCAAGGATACACATTGGGTTAACAACTATCCATAACTCCAATTCTAAGTGATAAGACACCCTTTTGTGGCCTCCATGGGCATTGCATAACATGGAATTGCATAACATTACATGCAAGCAAAACACTCATAAACATAAATATATAAATAAATAGGTGGATAGATGGTTTAATGGTTAAGAGCACTAGCTGCTCTTACAGAGGACCTGGGTTCAATTCCCAGCACCAACATGGCAGCAAACAACCACCTGTAGTTCCAAGGGATCCACTACCCTCTTTTGACCTCTGTGGGCATTGAACAGCACAGGTGCACTTACACAGATGTAAGCAATATACTCATACAAATAAAATTAAAACAATAAATAAAATATTAAAAACAAATAAATGTTAAGAACTTGGCTCTTGCTCACTAACTCATTATCACAGACAACACAATTAAATTGTTTGCACTTTGATTTCATCATTTGTCAACTGAGAAAAATATTAGTCTGTGTTATAAAATTAGGAAATTTGCATGACACACCATGACTTGTTAATGTCATTTTAACCATTATCATTTTAAATAAATTTATTAGCATAATTACTAAGTATAGCTTTTGCAATATATGTTAAGGTTTCCATACATGATCATAGTGATTATAATAGAGATTTGTGATTGTTCAGACCACAATTAACACATTAAATACATTTTAAAAATTGTATTTATTAATATTACTTTATGTGTATTAAGTATATTGCCTGCACAAATGTAATTGCACCATGTCATGCAATTCCCAAGAGGTGAGAAGGAGGCATCTGATACCCTAGGACTGGAATTCCAGATGATTTTTTAACCTCAATGTGGGTGCTGGGAACAGAACTCCATCCAGTGCTTTTAGTCACTGAGTCATCTCTCCAGTCCCCATGTTAAATACTTATTATTGTATTTAAATAACTAAATTATTTATGCCAATTTAGTGTATGCTCCAGCAGATCCTTTCTCCTTTTATCTGCATTATTTATCACAGAAACTCAAAATCTCTGTCTGATGAAATGATCTCTCAAACAATAGTGTAATAACTTTACTAGTGTGCATAACATAAAAGATTATCATTATGCAACCAATTATATTTTGGTCCTTTGATTTTTTTTTGATTATTATAGAAACTTACTCCAAAATAAAGGAAATATTAAGTGTGACTACACACGTTCTGACAATTCTTATTGCCTTTATTTGAAAGAAATGACATTATAAACTTTAAAGAAATTTTTAAGTAATCCAGTTAATCGGCACAAACTACAGTGTTATTGCCTCCATTGAAATTTTTTATTTAGTATTTCTTTTTATAGGGATATATATTTTACTTAAATGTAGAAAATATTTTGATTATACAGTAGTTGAAAATATATCATATTTTAAAGACTTTAATCCATTCACATCAGAAATGTCAGGGAAGTCAAATAAAAATGGCATGAAATAATTTTGACATAATTATCAATTTGATTAATCCCTTTAAAGGAGAGGAGTCACCTTCCCTTCCTCTGTATTTCAACTGCCATGCTCCTGTGTTGCCCAGCAAAACGTGATGGACCGCTTCACAATCAATGGTACTTTATCACATGTGTTGACAAGTATTTGCAGTATAGTAGCACAAACCAACAATGACATAGGGTTCACAGATGCTTATCACTCCAAACAGGACACATTTATGGCAAGAGACACCTTAGAAACCAATGAAAAGCATTTGAAATGTCAAACATATATATTGTCCAATAATAAAATATGTTTTTCCAATCACATTTTGTGAAATAAATCCCTATAAAAGCAACAACTTAAAGTGCAAACTATGCTATGGGAAGTAAAGCTCATTTATTCAAGGTTTATGTATAATTTATTAGAGGATTTAATTGCAGCTGAGAGCTAAGTTTCTACTAGAACATAATTTTCAGTATGTCTACAGTGCCTCACCAAACCTCTTCATAGATCATGCTGGAGTATATATATTCCACAGATGATATTTCTTCTAAATCATTCCCGCAAAGGTTCTTTGTTTCTGAAAACTTGGATTTCTTTTAAAAAAAAATTTTTTTTAAACTAAACTTATATAGTTCACTGTTGAACAGTTGTTTCTTCCCAAGGGGTGAGATGGTAGCCATTCTACTGTACTGAAACAAATTTGCACCTCAGTGAGGATTCACACCTGGTTAGGCAGTCAGTCCAGGTTAAATAGATTTTGCCTCAGGGAAGAGAAGAGAGTTGTCACCCTGTTAAATCAGTTCCCAATGTTAGAATCTGAATCTGAATCAGGGAACTAACAAGGGCAACTGGGAGTGTATGACAAATAACTTCCTTAGATCCTTTTGCTGGATAAGCTTATACTAGGTTTCAAGGTGAGCAACCACATCCTGCAGTGTGGTGAATGGAGTGAATTTTGGTCATTATCATTTTTAAAATTGAAACCATTCTTTAGATGAAGCTGGTTTTCTTTCCTTTTCTCCATATTAATGTAAGTTGTCAACAATGGCATTTTTAATAGTAAGAACTTTTGTGTAATTTTAATTACCCCTCAGTAGACATTTTCTTGTTTTCCCATAGCAAATAAAAACTAATTCTGTCTTTGGTAAGGATCTATTTTATTTCGTTTCATTTTATTATCATTTTTACTTCATGTGTATGAGTGTTTTGTCGCATGCGTGTAAGTACACCTATGTCATTCAATGCCCACAGAGATAATAAGAGGGTATTGGATCCCCCTGAATAGAACTAGAGCTACGGATGGCTGTTAGCCACTATGTGGGTGTTGAAATTGGAACCCTTGTCCTGTGCAGAAGCAGCCAGGGTTCTTAACTACTGAACCATCTCTCCAGCCCCCGGATCAATTTTATTTTATAAAATTATTTTAAGTAAATGGAATGATAAGGAGCATCGCTCTGTGTTAGCATCTTTGTCTAGCATGTGTGAGGTTCTGAATTCAGTTTTCAATATTAAGAAAAGAAAAATCCAGTCAGGACAGCTACAAAGTGGAATAGGGGCTAATGCAATAATGCAGAGGTGGCCTGAGGTGAAGAGAAGAAGCATGGTGAAATTCTGTTGAGTGCTGTGTTAATAGGCATTCTTTTCTATTCTGATGGGTCAGTAGAGACAATTGAGTTCATCCTTCACCAGGAAAATGATGGGAATTTGATGAAAAATTTTCTAGTTTGGGGAAAATTAGAAGTAGACAAGGAGGAATATTTTGATGCCATCTCATTCATGCAGAAAAAGTGTAGTTATTTACGATAAGCCATTGATCAGAGCACAACAGAGATGCATTAGTGTCTTAACAAGTGTCTCATGACCAAAGCTCAGAGATCATTTAAACTCAAGCATTGTCATCCCAGCCCCTCATTCTTTAAAACTTTCTAATCATAGTCTCTTCTCTAATCTTATATGACACTACTTCATATATAATTTTCATTTATAAGTAATAAAATTAGTTGATATATTTTGATAATGGCTTCCCAAGAACTAATAAAATGGAAACTCTGCTTCATCTGGACATGTCAATGAATATGCAGGTTTCTGTTCCACCCCCAGAGATTTTCCATATTCCCAGAGAAATTGGTAAGCAGGGCTTGATTAAAGAATGTACCTTTATTTTCAAGTTAGCCATATTGTTAGAGTAGGAATCCAAATCTTCTGCAGTGTGCCTGTGGAGGTGGTATTATCATGTTGAAAGAATCCTCACTCAAAGACTAGAATATGTTAAGATTTATCCTTTATAACTTCTAATTTGTCGTTCCTTGGCAAAAGGCCACTTACACTCAGGAGTCCCCTAATCTGACCATGGACACAAGTATCTCTCTTTAGAATTTTCTCATCTGTACCTCCAGAACTCTAGCCTCTGTTTGGTATCATGGAAGTAGCTCACTTTTTCTGTATTTTACTTCTTTTTGACCATCTAGGATTGGGTTTTCCATAATTCTCTTCCTGTGGCTCAATCATTTGCATAACATGTTTGGTTTTAGTAACAACAAAAAAAAAAAAGCCAAAGGAATTTTCCTTATCAACCTTCTGATTCCACAATATTTGGGGGTTCTTTATAATCAACCACCAACTGGACTTCTTATAATTCATTTCTTTTCTGATATTATCCATTTGGAAATAACATCAGATTCTACAGGTGAGAGGCTTATGCATTCATACTTTTGTTTTATATTGGTGTTTGGGAAATCAAATCTCTTTTTGTACAGTTTTTTTTTTGTTTTGTTTTTTTGTTTGTTTGTTTTTTCTCATAGGTAAAAGAATTTATAGGCTGACAGTAGGCCATTGATAAAGAGGTATAGGAAGCAAAAGAATACATGATGGGAAGCAACATTGGTGACTTCTAAATTAGGGCTTCTCTGAGAAGGCTGGACTCTTATTTTGTGGGTTAGGAGATATTAATTCAGAGGTACTTCTAGGGTAGAACTTCTTGATTCTTTCCTCTTTTGACATAAATTAGGCCTTGAGTTGCACTGAGATTGCAACAATCAAAATCATATACAATTGGTGGACAAAGTAAGAAATCACGCACAGGGATCATCGCCCCTTATATTTCTCCTCACTAATATAATACCACAAATGGCAGCTCATTAGTGGCTTCTTGATGGAGTGAAAGTATTCTGTTTGTGACTGGCAATGATTTTATGTACCATGAAAATTATCTCCAAGAGTATAATACATCCTCTTGTTGAACCAAAGTAACTGTTAGCAGATCTCATTAAGAACAACAACAAAAGATAGGGTATCTGAATAAGGGGGTTGGCCATTTTCCCTGTTTTCTGATACTCTGGAAACAATCTAGTCTCACAATAACAATTCTCAAATCAAGATTGTGCCCTGCAATTCTTAGCAATAGGCTCTAGATCAAGAGATTCTTGAATCTTACTCATGATTAATTAACATGTTAGAATGACTAATAGAACCCAGTCAATCTTTATTATTATCATTATTTTATACTACAAAGAAAACCTATCAAAAAACCCACATAACATATATTTAGGGGAAAGTGTGTGAGAGGAGCTGGGAGCTTCTGTGCCTTGACTGGAGGCACCACCTCTAGGTTCTACTTCTACCTGCTTAGCAATTTGGAAGCTCCTTGAAACTTGTCAGCAAAAGTTTCTATGGAGAGTATCCTCCAGCTTCATCCCCATCAAGCAATAAACAATTCCCAAAAGTTGGTAGAGGGAGTGTTCATGTTTCCAAACCTCTAAACTTTGGATTGGTTTCCCTGACAGATAACCCTTATTCTGAGATAGTCTATAAGCCTATGTATGTTTCCTCCTTGAAGCACAGATTTTTCAAGAAATAAAGGAGCCTGGTATCTAAAGCATCAATGACTCATGAAAAATAAAGATTCTAAAACCTCTGTCAGGAACCTAGATAAAATGCCAAAAGGCTAAATATTGGAGTGAGCGGCCTTCATACTGTATACAGTAGTTTTAGGAATCCGGAGTTCAAAAGTAGGACAGAACCAAAGATTATCTGTTATATTATGGTATCAAGCTTCTCAAAAACAAAATGCATGCCCTCTCATTCGTAAACCATCTAATAGCTTGCAGTAAGAATGAATGAATGAAATCAAAACTGAATTATAGGCTGAGTTTTCCACATATGATGAACTCAAACTTGTTAGCCACCTCTGCACCTTGACCTGACACATCCTCTGGCATCAAGTGCATTGAAATACTACATATCCTCTAACATGCCAAACTTCTTTTTTCTGTTTTTCTAATGTTATTTTTTTAGGTTAATCACATAAAAATGGGGAAAATATTGACATTAAATTTTCTCCAATAAAAACATAAAGTCATTGTTGCTTATGATGAAGATTTGAAAAAAAGAGACATACTCAGGTTATTAAGTCAATGTTCAGTGTATACTTAATAAGGATGGACAAATTTTGGAAATTTTTAAATATGAACATTAGTTGCGGAAGTTTATTATATTTAAATATACTAATGTTCACATTTTGAAAACTGACTACATAATAACTTTTTATGAACACTTGCCCCAAGTTAGATACTTGGAAACAGAGTATTAGAATAGAAAGACAGCATGCTGTTTTTAGTGAAAGAAGCAGGAAGGGATTTTAACTATCAGGAGCTGAAGTCAATGAATAGCATTAACTGCTGACTCATTGGACTTTCAGATGAGAAAATGAAACCTGTTTTTGAGAATGCAGCTAAGCATTGTGAAAGTATTCATATGGAATAGGAGTCACTGAGGTAGGTGTATCAAGTTAAATAACGAAATGGCAATCCATCCTACTCAATGCAAGCTTATATATCCTGGTAATCCCATGGTTTTCAAAATTAAATGTAATGTGTATTATTATAAAACTATATTCTATAATGATAAAATCAATGAATGAGACAATTTTTACATAACCATTAAGTAACTATGTTCTATATGCATATAGAAAAATCTCATGTGAGAGAATATAGCTGTGTTGCATTCTGAAACACACAGAATAATAATAAGAGAAACATGGGGTAGAGGAATCATAAGTGCATATAGCAGAAAAAGCTCTGACCTCTATCTGGCCACAAAATGAAGAGGGAAATTTCCATTATTCTGAGCAGTGAGACAAGAGAGTAATATTATGAACTAGTATGGAATTGGAGGTAAGAATCTGAGAATTCTGCTGTGATAAGAAGTTTGTTAAATATTGACATTGTAAATAAGAAATTAAAATAAGTGGAATGACAATATATGACAAACGTATTGCAAGATTCCTGCCAAAGCCAGGTAGACTGTGGACCAGGAAGACCTGTAATGTAGGGGTTTTGGAAATAAATTTCTAAATATTTTTCAAATAATTATATTTGGAGAGAAAAGAAAATAGCATAAACAGGAGAAATTTCTATAATTTTTTAAAAGTTTTTGTTTCTTTGTTTTAAAACAGCTGATGAATATAAGTTTCATTTACTGAAATGGAGAAAAAGTAAAAACATAACCCTGGATGTGCTAAGAGAAATCTTACCCCACTTTGGGTTTAAATATGCCTGTTTCTTCTTGCATGCTATGGGTCCATCATTCCCTTTTCAGAAAACTCAATGGTGAAGATTGATGGTAAAATTTAAAACAAAATTAAAAAGACAATAACAACAGAAATAAGGCAATAACACGCTCTCATCTGGTGGCAGTCATAAACCCCTCATGCTAACAGAACAGAATAGAAAATTTTAGTGACCCCCTAGTACCCATATTCATCAATTTTTAAAACATTCTTAATAATGGAATTCCCAAGTTCATTTTGGTATATCATTGCCAATTTCCTACAAAAAGAAATTACCACTTTTGACTATAGCAATGAAGGAAATTTGAAATCTTCCATGTTTTAAAAAATGGTGTTGCATACACATACCCAGAACGGTGTTCAACCTGTTTCCTCCTGAATGAAAGATAGGAATGCTGTTTCCTCCTGAATGAAAGATAGGAAGGCTATTGCCTGAAACAGAAAAAGAAAGCAAATTTTGAGGAAATTAGATCCAGCCCAGTTCCCTAACCATGCAAATGATCTTTTCTGAAGTCCAGATTCCCTCACCCCTAAATTGCACTCTAGTGAAATGGAAAGCTTTTATTTACATTTCAGTATTTTATAGAATCACTTTGAATCAGATTTTTATCCTTTGATATGTGTATTTTATATAAATCAATGCTTACCAATGCTGTTTTTGAAATTACAAAAAAAATTAAGTGACAAGCTATTGCACACAATGTGCATCTGTGTTTATGTTAGTCTGTGAATACATACCTGTGCATTTATGTGTGATAAAATAATGTGGGCCCCAAACAACTGAAAACTGGAGTGGAAAAGTAACTGAGAAAAACTGGCAGCATTGGCTTTACTCTGTTGAAGGAATGTAAAATCAAGTAAGTACTCCGTAAGAATGACTGCCCTAATTAAATTTGCTTACAGTAGCATTGAAATACAGAAATGAGGTACTATGTCAAATATTACCTTAGGGTTTGAAGTAAATGCCATAGAAAATCTGTCAGACTATAAGTTAGAACTTGAAAGTAAATGAAGTTAACTACTAGCACTTGTCCTCAGGACACAAAAAACACATGAACTTATTTCAGGATTCTTTCACAGAAGAAGTAACCATTCAGCACATGCAGGAAATATTTCCCAGGTATCCTGTTCATACCAAAACATACAGATGCTTATATACTTAGCATACTATTTACACATAACTATACACATTCTTCTATATAAGTTGTAATGTCTATGCTTTGTATGGCAACTATTACTGTGTAATTGATATGCAGTAGCATGATTACATTGTTCAGAAAAATATGTATATGGTAAGTATAGATGCAACTTTTAAAAAAAAATATATGTTAGCCACGTTTGGTGCCACATATCTCTAATCTCAGGAAACAAACAGGAAACATAGGCAGAGGGACAATGTGAGGCCAGAGCATAGTCAGGACAGTTAGTGTTTTCTAATGAGACCACATCCACCCACAAAAACAGAAATTTTTTTTTGAAATTGTGTGTTCGGTCTACTCAAAACAAAACTCCCACCTAAAAGGGGATAATAGTTTATTCTGGAGCCAAATATGAGTGACCATGGACCAGGACCAAAAATTCAGGTTATTACAAATTCCATGGTCCAACATTACGGTATTAGCAATTTCATGAAGATTTTATAATAACAGAAAAAAAAGAAAAGTAATAAATCAAGACACTTTTCAAGTACATTGGTGGGTACATTCAGTAGACAGGTCATAGCAAAGCAGAGGGTAATTCAACTTTAGGTCCAGATGCTATCTGATGACATTCTTAGCCTTTTGATTGGTGGGAAGGTACTGTTTCTTTTTTAAGCTAATACAACCTATTACTCATAAGATGTTAAGGCCAGAAACAGAGGTGGGCAATGAGTGGTTATTTACAGGCTAAACAAGGCCAAAGACCATTGTAAATAGGCTCAGTATTTGCCACCCTCCAAACTCTGCATAGCCATTGAAGTGCTAATCAATTGGTCAGCATCACAGGAAGTTCAGTTCTAGCTGCAAGATTTTTCTGGGAAATTTCCTTTGTACAAGATTTAGAGGAATGACTAAAGATAAGGGGCATACTTCCTAGTATCACTGGTAGAGATTCCAGAAATTCTAGAATAAATTCATCATACAAATTGGATATCCTACAAATCTTTTAATTCTGTGTACTGTGAAGAAAATGGGCATTTTTCTTGCTTTTACAAAAAGCCAGATAGGAAGTAAATTTGAATAAGCAAGTTAAAAGTGTATTGAGATTATAATTGTTCAAATGAAAATGAATGAGGAAAATGCAAAATAACCAACTTCATGTTCCCAAATATAAAGTACAAAATTGACAAAGTGTCATCTCATATTCAAAAGAAATTTCACCTTTCGATCTGTGATGTATTTTCACATTTGAGATCAATGACTTATGAACACCCTTAGAAAGTTAGTCAACAAAAATATAAATTTAGCTTAAGAATTAGAAATGTAGTTTAAACATTTTGTTTGCATTGCCATTCGCTTATACCTTAAATTTGCCATGGTATGGTAGAAAAATCTGAACCCCATGCCCTCTTTCTCCAATGAAAGTTGATAATGTAGTGCCCAGGCAGTGTGTACATTTTTTCAATTCCTTTGGAAGAATATGTATATTAATGAGAAATTTAAGTGATAAAGTGTCTTTGAGAGCCTTTCTCAGCTCTGTTGTGCTTAACTTGAGAGGCAAGCTAAGAAACTTAGCACCACCAAAGCCACCTCACGCCAGAGGCTTTCAGGTTCTTGTCTTGGAAATTTAAAGAATGAAATTCACGGACCACAGAGAGTGAGTTTTAGAAAGAAAAGTTTTATTGTAGGGAGAGAGAAAGCAAAAGCTCCTGTACAGCAGGAGTGGTTCCTGGGAATGGGATACCACTGAGTTTCATTCCCTGGAGTTAATAAGGATTTAGAGAGGGGAGGAGAGGAGAAGAAGATGGGCTTGTCAGTCCAATTCCCATTCCAAATGTCCAGGACCCTCAAGGTCCTAGTCTGATGGTCCTAGTCAGGAGGTCTCATCACCAGGTCCTAGTCAGGTGGTCCTAGTCAGGAGGACTTATTGCAGGTCCTGCTCAGGTGGTCTTAGTCAGGAGGTCTTATCCCAGGTCCTAGTGAGGAGATCTTATCGCCAGGTCCTATTCAGGTGGTCCTAGTCAGGAGGTCCTAGTCACATCCTCAGCTTATCTTCCAAGGATAGTGTATTACTGTAGGAAAAGAAAAAAAAAAGAGAGAGAGAGATAAAAGGAAAGAAACAAACCCTCTTCTGGCCTCCCCTGCCTCTGACTATGACAGAGCTAGAGACATCTTTAGATTAGATGGTTCTGGTAGTCTCAGGTGGGAACAGATTTATTGGATTATCTGAAGAATTTCTAGTTCTCAGGAGGAAAAGAAACTGGCCATTTTTCTCTTAGGGTCTTACCCCAAACTGTGTAGCCATTTTCTATCTCCTGCTCTTATCATAAGCTAGCCATTTTGAATAGAACAGGAAATGTATGAAAAAAATTTTAGTTTCCCAAATTAGAAATTGAAATTACAGTCATTGAATTTGTAGCTTTATCTCATAAGTAGGTTTTTTCAGGTTATTACACTTCATCAAGAAAGATGAAAAGGATGAGAAGACACACAGTGAAGAGTTCAAGAGATAAAGCAAAGTATGTCTTCTTGGAAATAGACAAGCAGGAAATATATGTAACCCGTTAATCTTTTTCATTCTCTTATTATGAAAAAAATGAAGTAATCACTATGGATTATTTCAGCCAAGAAACAACTAACTTAAAACATGTTCTGTTTTGAATATTTCAGTTGTGATTTTGAAACAGCATTATGACATCTGTAGAAGGAAAAATAATTGAAATTTATCACTAGTTGACATTTTCATCACTTTTACCTCTCAAATCTGAAACAAAGTGGTTTTGTATCTTCTCTCTGTTTTCATATCAGTGTTTAAATTTCCTCATATATATTTTGGGTATGTGGAACTAAAGAACTTGTTTGGTGCCTTGGTGGAGAAACTGAGAAAAATGGTTGAAGGTATATAAACATCATTTTGAATTTGTATACTCCATTTTGTGCTAGGTGTTAAGTTTCTATTTTCCAAATTCTGAGTTTCATGTTACCAGAAGTCAGGTGGTTTGGTGCCCACCAGATCTTATCACAGATGGAATTCTCTGGGCAGGGAAAGAAGAACATGTGGCCTTCTAGATACAGCTAACCCAGTGAAAGGAGGCCCCATAAGCCTTGCTAGTGCCCTGGCCAATCACAATAAAGGTCAAGCCCTTTGTGGTTTTTCTCCTATAAAAATGCTTGTGCCCTTTGTTCGGGCTGCTGTCCTCCATATTGGCCCAGAGCTGCAGCCCAGCTAGCTGCCTTTTTCTTTGTTTTCTTTTTTTCTTTTTCTAATAAATTCTTTACATTGTTACAGAACTTTGGAGTCTCTGGGTGTTAGTTTTGATTCTCAGACCCAAAAAAATTATGAGCAATACTTTCTCCAACTTGGAGTGGTAAGAACCTGAGAAATAAATTGGAGGCACTAGAGGAGTAGCACCAGTGTTGATTTTTCTAGACAAGTGTTGGTCTCATAAACCTGTGTACTAAACTAGAACAATCAGTATAATTGTTCATGCACATTGTAATACTTGGGGATGAAAAAATTTTGTATTTTTGTTCTAATTAATCCAACAATGGAAGAAAGGCTCCCTGAACTGGGATTCTGATTAGGAAGATTAGAAATATACTGAATTTCAGGTTGAGGAAAATAAACTCGAAATGAACATGCACCTGTAATCACTCTGGTGTGATTAAATATGAAAAATGTATTGCAACCATATAGACAGACTATGGTATCTTTACAGTTATAAAAATGAAAAAAATAACAATGAAATCAATCTAACATAAAACTTTGTGGGTAAATAGGACTCTTCAAAAGAACACTAATCACGTAGAATACAGAAAACTAAGCTCATCTGTGTAGGGCCCTGACCCCCCTACGAGACCCCAGGGATTTGTCTGTCACATGCCAGGAGATTAGACTGATGCTGGACAAAAACAGACGCCAGTCGCATCCTGGCTCTGACCAAAGCTCAAGTAAACAATCTGACCTTTAAGCTGGCCCAACCACAACTTCCTTGTTCCTGTCTGCAGCTGTGTATCATTAACAGAAGATGTTCCAGAGAACCTTTCCTTTTGACCCCTTGATTTTTTTTCATAGCTTGCTTGGCCTGTCATATATAAGGGCACGCTACAGCTCAATAAACAGAGACTGTCTTGGAGAGAAACGTGTGTCTGTGTGCATCATTCAATCCACAGCCCTCCGCAGATCCAGACTCAGGCAATGAACGTAGTGTGGGAGCTACAGCTGGAGGTCCTACCGAGATCGGAAAGAGAGGACGTTGCTGATGGATCGCCTGGGAAGGCCGGCTGGCAATCTATGTAAGTATTTTTGGGCATATTGGACAATCGGTGCTTCAGGCTCTCATGATCTTTTCACAGATCAATTGGTAACCACTTAAGAAACAGGGCACAGGCATAGACAAAGAAAGCCAGAAAAGGTACTGTTTTCTAAGATATGGTGATTCATGCATAAGTAAAGCTAATATTCAACATATGGTTTCCTGTTTTAATATTAATGGAAAAGAATGTGTTTTTTAAATTTTCAGATACATATTATATTTTAATAGATATTCAATGTTTAGGAAAAGAATTTGGCAGAGAGAGCACAGGGGATTGCAAATAGCCTAGAGGCCATGGCCATCTCAGAAAACACATGAAATAGAACTAATTTTATTTTTAATATTTTTGTCAATTTATAAAAAGAAAGTTTGTAAGTTCCAGTATAGTATTATTTGGCTAAAAACATTAAATCATCGAAGACATATGGAATTTTTTTGTAAGTAGCTAAAGAAAATAGAATAGTGTAAGGAGCATGTATTAAATAATTAGTTTGTAAGTTGTAATGATGTACACCCATAAGTTTATAAGTATAATTTCATGTATTAGATAAATAATTAGTTTACATTCATAAGTAGCACATGCTAAGTAATTTAAATTTATAAGTTATAAACCCATAGTCTTATAAGTTTATGAGTTTGTAAGTTGTAACAATGTAAGCCCATAGTTTCATAAGTATAAAGTACATGTGATAGGCAATTAGTTTATAAGTAGTGATATTGTAAACACATAATATAATAAGTTAGGATTGTATGAATTAGAAGTTAGAGCCTAGTTTCATAAGTTAGAAGCTTGTAACTAAGCGGGCTCCTCAGAGCACTCTCCTTATTGGAGCTGAGCTCTAAGCCTCTTGTAGGACCCCAGAGCTCTGGGGTCATAAGGCAGTCACTAGATGAGCTACAGCATTGTCTAAATGAGAGAGAAAATGCACATGTTGTTAATCAAAGCTGATATGAGGCCATTTATCCAAATCTCACTGGCTTACATCCTCTTTGTCGGCCCAGGCAGGACCCTTACTCCTGTTTCTTCTTATAATGATTTTTGGGCCCTGAAGTTTGAATCACCTAGTGACTTTCATTAAGGATCGTTTAGCCTCTGTTCAACTAATGGAAGAAAATTTCTGAATTTTTGATATGATAAATTTTGCTTTTACTCCTAAGTTTCTTTTTTTAGGATTTCCCCTGGTTTTAGAAATGCGGATTGTCATATACAAAGATGCTGGCAAAATTGCTGAAAGAGCACACGCCACGACAGAGAATGGGTTGATTGCGGCCTCTAGGGTCTAGCTTTTTAGGCTCTTTGGAGCTGTACTCTCCAGCGCTAATTGCGGACAATGGCATCTTAAATGAGCTACCAATGATGGGTAAGCTCAAGAGGGCATGTACCAACCTAAGACAGAGTGCTAACCTGTGAGGTCATTATAGGGCGGTTGGCATATCTATGACGGGTAAGGTCCGTGCTAGCATTATCGACAACCTAAGACAGGAGCTCATTTATATAAAGAAGGGGGGCATGTAGGGCCCTGACCCCCCTATGAGACCCCAGGTATCTGTCTGTCTCTTGCCAGGAGATTAGACTGATGCCAGACAAAAATAGATGCCAGCTGCATCCTGGCTCTGACCACAAAGCTCAAGTAAACAACTTGACCTTTAAGCTGGCCTGACCTCAACTTCCCTGTTCCTGCCTGCAGCTGTGTGTCATCAACAGATGTTCCGGAGAACCTTTCCTTTTGAACCCTTGGATTTTTTCATAGGTTGCTTGGCCTGGTATATAAGGGCCTGCTACAGCTCAATAAACAGAGACTGTCTTGGAAAGAAGTGTATGTCTGTGTGCATCATTCAATCCGCAGCCCTCCGCTGATCCAGATTCAGGCAACAAATGTAGCGTGGGCACTACACATCTGAAATAAAGTTTTCTTTGGACAATGAGCAGGAAAATATGAAAAACTGAGACTGTTTCTTCTTGATAGTGCAGTGCTTTTCTTTCATCTTCTCCTTTAATGGTTTTAATTTTCTTACCTAACTAGGAGATGTATTCTTTATTGTTTCTGACTCAACTTCACATTTGTTTTCTATTTTATCCTTACTTTGAAATCAATACACAGAAATGTCAATTTTCTGTATTGATTTAAAAAATATAATGACTATGCATTTACCATATCATTTTTAGAAAAAAAAGTTCAAATACTGTTATTTTTATTATACAAGCCAGTTATTATTATAGTTCTCAGAGTTCACAGATGGATAAAATTGATTATTACATTTCTCTGACAGTCACATACACAGAACCTTTAATACTATGAAAGCTAGCTAGCTACAAGGTCAGTACCAGCTTTCTTTTCCTTATTTCTTCTATAATTCATATATATAGTGTCTTTAGCAATAGTGATTTACCATCAAGTTCTGGTGGAAAACTAAATACAATGGCAATAGCCTATACTGTTTGAGGACCATTGGGATCTCTCTGTTCAACAATTCCAATGTTCATTTCTGGCACTGAGCTTTATATTTACTAGCCTGTGGTGTCTTTAAGAGTTGTTGAACCCATTGTAGGTTTGCTACATTTAAACTCTTTTAATATTGTATGTACACATTGAGAGATGCTTCCATAGTAGGTTTCCACATGACTCTTTCAAAAGTCCTATATTGTTGTTTATTCTTACTCCCTCTTCTGCCCTAACCTCCAACTCAGGACCACTAAAACCATCCTATGTTATTCCCCTTTCTGCATTATATCTCTGCATTCTGTCAGTTTTCTAATCTCTAAGGACTTTTCAATTGAAACATACCTACTTAAAAATGGAAAACTATCACTCACTTATGAGAGAAAAATAGGTGCTATTCGTTTCCATAGTGTACTTTTATTATCCATTCGTGACTTGACAGAAATCTAGGTTATTTACATTTCCTGTAATAGAGCAATAATGACCATGGATAAAACGATATCTCTATAGTATACTGGACACAAACTACTTTATCATAGACCCAAGAATGTTATGGCTAGATAATTTGAGAAATACGTTTTAGATATTGAGGGACTTCCACATTGATTTCCATAGTGGCTTCACCAGTTTACACACAGTGGATAAGTTTACCCTTACTGCACATCCTCACCAGCATTTGTCTTGTGTATCTTCTCATTTGTTTTGTGGTTTTTAGCTATTCTGAATGGGATAAGATAAAATATTAAAGTACTTTAAATTTGCATTTTCCTGATGGCTAAGGATCTTGAAAATTTATAAAATATTTCTCAGCCATTTGTGTTTTATTATTTGAGAACTATGTGATTCCTTGCTCCAATTTTTAATTTGTTTAATTTTTGATCTTTTCCTCCTCCTCCTCCTTCTCCTCCTCCTCCTCCTCCTCCTCCTCTTCCTCCCCCTCCTCCTCCTCCTCCTCCTCCTCCTCCTCCTCCTCCTCCTTCTCCTCTTCTTCTGTGGTTCTTTGTAGCTTTATGTATACTATATTTAAACCACCCAATGTCAGATGTATAGCTAGTAACTTTTTCATTTTTCTAGTTCTGAAGTTTGCCTCTTCATTCAAATGATGGTGTCCTTAGAAGTACAGAATTTCATTGAATTACCTGAATGCATCTGCTGTGGCTGGAATTACAGGCAGGCAAATACACACATAATGCATGTAATCTGGGTTTTGGGGATCTAAACTCTGGTCCTCATATATGCACAACTGAGCTGTTGCTCCAGTGTCACTTTTATTGGTATGCTCACTCAATCTGATGTGTAAGATGCAATTGAAATAATGAATAAATTTGTAACATTGATATGAACTGATTTATTTCTAAATGTGATGATGAACTATAGAATTACATAATTCAGTGAAATGCCAACAGCTGATAAATTTTAAAACAATGATATTTTTAAATATTTTATCTCACTCATGCATATATTTCTCAACATTTTAAAGTGCTATTTTTCTTATTTCCACTTTTTGATGATTTCTGTATGAGCCTAGTGAAATTCTACAAGGATGATACTGAAAATTAATTTATGTTATCATAGTAGCTAACAATACTTCCAAACAGAGAAAGAACATGTTATTTTTTAGATGTTGGCAAATAAAAAAATATACTTTTATGAATTGTAAAGTTCAATAAACAGAAAGCACACTCTGTGAATAAATAATTGATAAATAACAATTGATATAAAAATAAGTTAATCATTTTTGACATAAAGTAACATGTCTTCAATTTACTGAGTTTTTGAAAATCCCAAAGACCATATTTTATCATTTTTAGATTGCATTTCCTATCTGATCCACATCTCACTACACTCAGATGCAATTTAATATACATACATATATATGTATATATATATATATATGTATAGAGAGAAAGAGAGAGAGAAAGAGTGAGTTAAATTTATGTCACCATTGCCAATCCGTGTAGGTTGATTCACTGAAAATAGTCAACCAATGAAGTCTTTCCTTTAAAAAAGACTCCCCCCAATCCCAGTATCCATCCATTGCCAATATGTCCTCAGATATGGTTAGGATTTCCTACCCACTTCCCTATGTCTATGCTGGAATTCTTGCTGACTTGAACTCACATGAGACTTCTACATGCTGACACAATTGCTGCGCATTCTTAACTACCCAGGTACCTGGACACCTGTGTTTGCTTGTGATCATGCAACACTTCTCTCTTTTTTGATCTTCCTGACTGCTTTTCCACAAGGAAACTTGAGTCTTAGGAAGCAGAAATTTAATATAGGTGTCCTATTCAGGGATAAGCCCGCTACAGCTTCACCATCTCTGCATAATGGTTCAGTTCTGATTTTCTGGGGTAAATAACACTGCTGTATAAGAAAGATTCTTTGTTGAGAATTGAGGGACATGTTAATTTATATCTGTAATAATTCATTTGAGTTGTTTGAGTAATATATCAATTTAGCCAAATAATATAATTAGGATTTCACATATAGCCTGTGACCTTTCTTCAAGTCTCTAGGCATGATATCAATGTCAATGATGAGCTTCACCTTATGAAGCGACTTTAAATCTAATTAGAAGTGGTTGGTTACTCCCATAATATTCATTCCACTATTGCACCTGTGGGCATATCTTGCCATAGCAGTAGTCATTATAATTCACAGGATTCACAGCTTTATAGGGCTAATGATTAACTTTCTCTTCAGGCAGCATACATAGCCCCTTTTAACACTATGAAAGATAGCCAGTAGAGGCGAAGCTTTGAAGTCAGCATCAGTTTGATTTCTTCTTGTTTGTTCTACAGCTCATGTACGTAGTGTCTTCAGCAATGTGGACTTATTGTATAAATCTGGTGGGTAATCAAGTAAGGGGAATAACCAGAATTGTTTGAGGATATATGGCACCCCTGGTGAACAGTTTCAAATGAGGGGATACCTCCCTGGATTTTGGGCTTAATGTGTTAGCCTGTGTATCTAATAGGGACAATGCCCCCTTTCATAAGTCTAATCTTCTTAATTAGTTTTTACAATGTATATACTTTAAGAAGGTTTTATGGTGGTAGGTTTATTTAAGGCTTTTACTAAAGACCATTGGTAGTAGTTATTCTTCCCCATAATCCTTCCTCTGCCCTGACTTTCCATTCCCCAACCTATTTAGTCACTTTTATTCTATTATTCCCCATACACCTTTATATCATTTCTTTCTCCCTCCACTCCCAGAAAGTTTCCTGTACATGAACTTTTACTAGTTTCCTGACCTCTGGATTTTCAAATTGAAAAATGCTTGTGTTGCATAAATTTTCTCATGGCGGGTCCCAGCATACAGCCTCACCCAACCCTCCAGGTCTGAACCGACTGAACTAATAGAGAATGCTATTTTGTCCATTCCCATCCAGCATTTCACTTCCACTCACATGATCCTTAGGACTGCAGGGACTTGCAACGCTGCCTCCTGGGTTTTGGCCTTCTGCGTGGGTCCAGGACCTGGGCACTTCTCCTCCTGAATGGCTTTGAGTAATCCCGGCGCCCCTCTCCGGCTCGCCAACATATTTTCTTCTCCCTTTCTCCACACCTTCCTGCCCTCTTATTGGTCAGAGGATGGGATTTGCCACTGAATGAGCCAATAGGAAAAAAAAAATCTCAGAGAGAACACCGTATTTACCATACAGCTTATCTAATATTTCAAAACTAGCATCAGTTATGAGAGAAAACATGAGTCATTTACCTTTCTGGGTCTGGGATACTTCACACAAGATGATTGCTTCCAGTTCCCTCCATTTAAATACAAATTTCATAATTTCATTTTAAAGAGCTCAATAATATACCATGTCCTACATATCCCACACATTTATTATGCATTCATCAGTTTATGGACATTTTATATATTGCCAATTTCTAGATACTCTGAAAGCAAGAAATGAACATGAGTAAACAAGTATCTTTATAGTAAGATATAGAGTCTTTGGGGTATCTTCCAAAGAGTGGTATGGCTGGATTATATGGTAGATGAATTTCAAGCTTTTTGAAGAATCTTCACACTGATTTCCATAGTTGTTGTACCAGTTTACATTCCCACTAGCAGAGGACACATCCTTGTAAGCATTTGCTGTTTGTTTTTGGATCTTAGTCTTCCAAACTAGGGTAAAATTAAATCTCGAAGTGTTTCTAATTTGCATTTCCCTAATGAGCAAAGATGTTGAACATAAAATAATTTTAAATATTAGAGTCATATATACTTTATAGTATTTTCTAATATGAGATTATTCCATTTATTTTTTGTTTACTCATTGTAGATTATGCATTTGTAATGGCTTCTATATATCTGCATTGCTCTAATTTACATCATAAGAAAAGCAATAAAAGTATTAATGAAGAAAAGAATTTTTGGAATAGGAATCTATTTTGTTGAGGAAAAATATCAAACAAAACTATATATCTGACATTGGTATATATAAAAATCCTTCCCCAAGTGTGGATTGAAGCCTGACTAGCTACTAGCTCTCTGATTACAGTGCAAGAAAAAACCAATAAAAATTGTAACACTGTACTTGTTATAGGAGCTTTTCTTTAATAAGAATTGATTTTGAAATATTGGTAAAGCTTGTAGCTTATAGGTAAGAAATTGTTGCCCCCACTATATTAAACAATATAGTTAGTTCTAAGTGAACTTTTTAGAAACAATTTACTAAAATTATTTCATATAATTAATCAATTTACAAAAAGTAATATTTAAGATGTGTAAGTTACTTTTCTGTTTCTGTGATGAAACAGCATAACCAAGGCAACTTATAGAAAGAAGAGCTTATTTGGCTTTTGGGTCCAGAGGAAGAGTCCATAATGGTGAGGGGAGACATCCTAGAATGATGTACATAGCAGGAGAAGAAAGTTTAGCAATCACATCATTAAGAGGCAGACAAAGCAGAGGGAAACTAGGATTCCAATAAGCCTTACGAACTCTCATTATCCACACTGAGTGATGTTCCTCCTCAAGCAAGGCACACCTCTTAAACGTTATATCACCCAACATAAATAACATAAACCAGGAGCCAAGTGTGCAAATACATAAACCCTACAGGGGACACTCATTTAAAACAACATATTTGACTCCTTGGCCTTGACATGCTAAAGACCTATCATAATGCAAAAGGCATTTCATCTATCTTAAAAGTCCCCATAGTCTTTAAAAGTCTCACATGATTGAAAAAGTCCAAAGTCCAACAAAGTGGCTCCTGAGACACAAAACAATCTCTTAAATGTAAACCCCTGTAAAATAAAAGACAAATCATATATTTCCAACATACAATGGCACCGGACACACCTTCTCATTCCCAAAACAGAGAATGGAGACATACTGAGGAAATAATTAACCAAAGTGAAACCCTGAAAGCAAACACCAAATTCAGTAGTTCCATATCGTGTCTAGGACTTTACTTCCAAAAGGGCTTAGATGGCTCAGCCACTCCAATATTTTTTCATGCAACACACATCTCCAACTCCGGCTGTTAGCACACCTGGTATATGACTCTCTTTGGAACACGTTTCATGGTTCTGACATCTCCAGCATCTTGGGGTTTCCGCTGAAAACCGTATTTCACCCTCACAACTTTGTGCAATGGCTTCTCAGGGACTCTCGACATGAAAAGGGCTTCTTTATGTAGTAACTCACCTGCTGGATGTTACCTGGCCTCATTGGCTCTCTGAAACCATGGAGGAAGAGCTCATGACACCCTCACTCTAGCACACTTCATCCTTCTAAAGCTAGATCTGTGTGGGCATTGCCAAGTTCAACTACAAGTTAGGAATTTGCCTTTGCCTCTTTAACCATGTTACCAACAGAGTTTGTGAATTTCAATTTTGGGGGAGAAACATTTCATTTTTTTCTTTCAAAAGTTGAAGGCTTGGCTGGGTGTGGTCTTCTCCCAAGGGCACCCCTTCCATTATCCATTCTGCAAATCTGAAGGTTTTTTTCCAAAAGGACTTTCAGGAAAGTCCATAATGGCAGAGGAGGCATGATAGAAGAGGCCACCTGAACAGGAAGCCGGCAATCACATGTTCAATCAGGCACAGAAATCAGAGGGAAACTGCAAATCCAGTGAGGCTTGCGAACTCTCAAAGTCCTTCCCAGTGACATGCTTCTTTTGCCTGGCCACACCTCCTAAATAGTTCATGGCCCTCCCTAAACATCAGCATAAACTGGGAACTAAGTGTCCAAATACTTGGAACTAATGGGCAGACTAATTCAAACCATCACACAAGGTAAGTTCAAACATGGTATAAAATATTTTTCTATGTTGTCAGAGGACTTTTAGCAGGTAATGGTTATTTAAAACAGTGCAATTAAAAGTGGCAAAAGGAAATGAACAGGAACTTCTCTAAATATGAAAATTTGCTGAGAAATACTTAAAAATATTCAACATCTTTAGCCATCAGGGAAATGAAAATCATAATCACTTTAAGATTTAATCTTACCTCAATCAAAATGGCTAAGTTCCAAACTCACTGACAAATGCTGTCAAGGATTTGGAAAAAGGGGAACTCTTATCTACTGCTGGTGACAGTGAAAAGTGCGGCAGCCAACAACATAGAAGCCAGTGTGGAGATTCCTCAAGAAACTTGAAGTTCATTTACCATATAATGCAGCTTTTCTCCTCTTGGGCAAATACTGAAAAGACTATTTATCCTGCTATAGAGATAACTGCTTCCATATTCATGCTGCCTTTTTCGTAATGGCCAGGAATTAAAAACAACCTAGATGTCCATTAATTTATGAATAGATAATGGAGGTGTGGAACATGCTTAAAGTGTCTATTAATCAGGCCTTAAATATTAAAATTATGAAATCTACAGTTAAATGGATGTAACACTAGGCAATAATCCTCCTTGTGGTAGCCTACACCTGAGAAGTACAAATATCTTATGCTCTCTCTCATAGCTGGATGCTAGCTTTGAAATCTTAAATATGTTTATTTCAATTAGAAAATACAGAGAGGTCAAAATCTAATGATTGCCCATGAGTGGGGGTAGTGGGTGGAGGAATGCTTCCTGGAAAATGAGATAGAATGCAATAATATAAAGGAAGAAAGGGGAGTCATAGAGTAGGAAATGTTAAAGGGTTGGGACAGGGTTGGACGGTGGGACAGAGGAGGGAGTATTGGTTAACTTATACCAATGACTTACAGAAAAATCTATATGGAAACTTACCACTGTAGAATCTGCTTAAATTACATATGTATACATTGTGTAAAGCCTGTAAAAGGAGTTACTTTATAACAGGGGGACTTTGCTCCTTTTGATGCTATAGACATACAAAGTAAAAGTTCAATGCCAAGAAAGGATTCTTGTGAAGCTCTTAAACAAGTGTCCCATAGACCCTCAAACAATACTTTCCATTGCTCATGCTTTTGGTTATCCACCAGAACTTCACAGTAAGACCCTGTTACTGAATACACTATATACATGAGCTATAGAACAATCAAGGAGCAATCAACCTGGTGCTGACTTCAAAGTGTCAGTCATCTGTACTGGTTAGATTTTATAGGGCTAGGAGGTGCCATGCAACCGACTTGAATAGAAAATTTATCATGAACAGAACCCAGCTGTGAATCCTGAGAGCTACAACAACTGGCCTGTAACAGAGGCATAAATATTGCAGTGGTAACCAGATAGTTTCTAATTCGATTTAAGGTCTGCTTCATGAGATGAAGAACATAACTGACAGTGATATCATGTCTAGGAACCTGAGAATAGATTGCTCATAGGCCTTGGGAGAAAGCCCATATAATTCGTCTGATAAATAGAGATAGCATTTATCTGACTCAGTTTCAACTGATGACTTCTAGGAATGTGAGGTTAAGTCTTATTTAAGTGTGCAACTCTTGGTAAATTGACCAGCCTCCAGTGAATAAACCCATATTTAAGGGCATTTGGTAGCACAATTGTGACTCTATAAGACCTACTATATGAAATTAGGAACAATTAAATTAAAAAGTCATTTTTTATCACAGAATGTTGTAGTATCTACATGTCAGGAAATATGAGGTGTTTGTGTTTTTGAGGCTGGTTCATTTAGTCTTATATGATGATCTATTTCCACATATTCTCATGGAAATGACATATTTTTCTTTTTATGTTTGAGTAAAAGTTCATATGTATATATGCTACATTTTTTTTCTGTTCATCTGATGATAGACACATAAGTTGATACCATAGCTTGATATTATGAATAGTACTTCAATAAAAATATATGTCAACATAGCTCAATACATTTGTTATTTAGATTTATTTTGGTATATTCAGAAGAGTTGTATATTTTTAGAATTTTTAAGAAAATTTCTCACTATTTTGCATAGCAAGGAGAAAAAAATTACATTCCCATCAGCAGAGCATATGAGATTTTTTTTTTCATCTTGCATTCTTCTAGTATTTGATGTCATCTGTTTTCATAGAGACAGTCTTCTGATTGGTGTAGGAGAATCACAATATAGTTTTGATTTAATTTTCTTTGATGACTAAGGGTGTAGAATTTTTTTTCTTTTTTTTTTTACTTGCGATATTTTTTTTGTTCAGTGCCATGCCATTTATTTTTTATATTAAAAGCTAATGAACTTTGTAGTTGTAGTAATATATGGATATACTGTTGGCTTGATTCAATAACGAATTTATTCAGACCATGAAACAATCCAAAGGATGAGGAATTTCAGCCCTATTGTTACAGTTGCCATTGTTTGATTAAGAAGTATGCCGAAAGACCAGAATAAAAGCAGGGCATTTGAAAGGATATTCATGTTCTCTGCTATTATCAACTGTCTACATCATTTAAAATATTTGCTCTATGACCTGTGATCTGTCCGTGTAAAGCTGAGGATGACAATCCTAGACACATCAGGTTCCTTCCAATATAAAAGTAACAGAAAAATCAGAAACAGAATATGTTCTGCAGCTTTTAATTTTGTTTTGACTTCCCTGTTTAATTTAGAGGGTTTTTTTTCCATTTAAATTAATACTGTCAATAAAATATAGCAAGAACTATGTGATACCCAAAGTAACTTATTTTCTTTCCTGAAATCAATTAAAATATTACTTGATCATTTGAATGAATTTTCTTATCCTGATTTTTATTTTCATCAACTTTTGCACTTATCTTTAATATTAGTACATGTGTATTCTATTCAAAAGCTTAATTGCAATATTTTGTTTTTGGTAAGGGAAATTGTAATTTTATGAGTCAACTGGAACATAATGAAAAGAAAATATTTTTGTTATTGTTTGTTTGTAATTCATTCCATCCAATTTGGAAATGCTTCCAACATATGTCAGCCTCTCTGAATTCTCTCCAAGACTTACAGCACTGACACAGACATGGGAGAAGTTTTTGTTCTGGTAGCATTATAAATACTAAGTTTCCAGTGACATTAAGGGAAATTTGAGCACACACACACAGACACACACACACATATCATGGAAGAAACAACCATCTACTGATCTTTAGTGACAGGTGTTCATCCTTATGAATGAGAAAACTTTCTGAAACTGTTTCAGTTTTTGTAATATCTACAGATTTGTATTCAAATGCATATCTATTATTCAATAATTTCGATAATTAGTTTCTAAGCATTCAGCAATTCATCACAATGTTCTATGTGTACCCTCCTAAATTCTCTCATTATGAGTTTGATTTAACTTAATTTATTCTCTAACATTTCATTAAAATAAATTAAATTATTTTGTTCTCATTAAAATGAAATGAGAAATGTTATCATGAGATTTGCAAGAGAACAGTTTTAATTTCTGCAGCAATTTTATTTGTTAATATTTTGTGCTACTTTCCTTAATGCTATTAGTGTGTTGAAAGCATGTGTCTTTAGTATTTTATAATTTTTCATCATATATAGATATAAAAGATTTATTACAACATTAAAAACTGCACTTTCATTTAATTTTTTTATAAATCTAATAAAATGAAAATATCCACGTAGTTTCTTCACTCATAAAAAAATGGTACTGTGATATTTTTCTTTTAGAGAAACTTTCCCCTGACTAATTTGATTATATTTTTACTATTAAATTCAACAGCTTTTCTATATGCTAAGGACAAATATATCTATGGAAACAACCCCATTCAAACCAGTCTCAGAAATAATTTTAGAATAATAAACCTCACCAAGGACGCCTTTAATCCCAACACTTGGAGGCAGAAGCAGACGGATCTCTGTGTGATCAAGGCCACCCTGTTGTCTGTAGAGTGTTGTAGGCTAGCTGGGGTGACAGGATTACCTTGTCAAAAAGGAAACCAAACCAAACCAAATCAATTCTATGAAAGACATTGAAAGAGTTGTACAATGAGCACTTCAGCACTGAAAAAAGTAATTGAGGGAATACCAGAAAATGGAAGACTTCCCATGATCATGAATTGATAGGATTTATTTTATGAAAACAGCCACTGTACTAAAAATAATCTTCAGAGTCATTGTAGTTTCCATTACAATTCCAATACAATTCTGCAAAGAATTTTTAAAAAATCTTATTCGTATGCAAACGAACAATACCACCATAACTAAAACAGTCTTGAAAAATAGTGACACTGCCAAAGATATCACCATCCCTGATTTCAAATTATACCACAGAGTCATAGTAGTAAAACCAAAATGGTACTGGTACAAACACAGAAATCGGTCACTGTTATATAACTGAAGATATAGACATATGTCCAACCACCTAAAGACATCTGCTTTTTGACAGAGATGCCAAGACTATATATGAGATAAGAGCATATTCAACAAATAGTGCTGGGAAAACTGTGAATGTACATGTCAAAGAATGAAACTAGATTCTTTTCCTTCACCCTGAACAAAACTCAACTCCAAATGCATCAAGAAATTCAACACAGGATCTGATAACCTGAATCTGTAGAGCAACAAGGAATATGCTTCAACATGTAGACACAGGAAAGAGCTTTCTCAACAGGACACTAGTTGCATGGCTATTAAGAACAAGAAGCAAGCCAATTAAAAACCCAGACGTGGAACTAAATGGAGAATTCTCAAAAGAAATATAAAACTGTTTTTTTTAATGTTCAGCAATCTTAGTTAGGAGGCAAATGCAAATTAAAAGTACTTTGGAATTTCAGAGTGGCTAAATAATAATAAAAACAGCTTAATTTGGAGAGATGACTCAGCAGTTAAGAGCACTCACTAGCTTTTCTTGTAGTAGACCAAAGTTCTAATTCCAACACACACGTGGCAGCTAACAGCTATCGTAACTCCAGTTCCAGGAGATCGATGCTGTCTTCTGCCCTCTGTGGGCACTTCACGACAGGGGTGCACTTTCACACATCCAGTCATAACACTCATACACATAAATTAAAAATAAATAAATCGGAAAACCACAAATGTTGACAAGGATGTGGGAAGAGGGAAATGATTCATTCTTAGTGAAAGTATAAAGTTGCAGCTGTTATGGGAGGTCATATATGGTGATTCCTTCAAAACCTTGAAATACGGTCAGACCTGGAGGCACTTGCCTTTGATTCAAGAACTGTGAGAGCAACGGCAGAGAGGTAACTGTTAGACTGAGGCCTAGGTCTACTGGGAGACCATGTCTTAATTACCCACCCCCACCAAAACATAGATGTCCCATATGATCCAGCTCTACTACTTCTAGTCATATTCCAGAAGGACTCCATATCCTTCTATAAAAATACTTGTTTATCCATGTTCATTGCTGCTTGATTTAAAACAGCCAGAAATTGGGAAAAGCCTCTATCTCCAGTAACAGATGAATAGATAATAAAAATGTTATATATGTGGAATATTGTTTACCTGTAATGAAAAAGTGAAATCATGAAATTTGTAGGTAAATGAATGAAACTGGGAATCATCACTTTGAGTGAGATAACAGGTTCAAAAAGAAAAAAAAAAAACTTTGGTTCTCTCTTAAATTTGAATGCTAGATTTGAAATTTTGAATATGTGTGTTTAACATAGTGTACTCACAGAAGTCACAAAACTAGAAATGGACAGAGGTTGGGAAAAATTTCAAGGGAAGGGAGATAGAAGTAGGATGTATGAAGAGAGAAGAGGGAATTCTTTTCAGTGATTGGAAGGAAATGAAAAAAAAACCCACTCTTTAAAGATAATGTAAAAATTAGAAATTATTAGGTAATTCATCTTTTATTATGATTACAAGGATCCATAATCACTCCAAAGTTGACCTAGACTTCATTGTGCTAAGTGAAACACACCCGCCAATCATAGAACAAAAAAAGTACTACACAAGAAGTTGGAGAAATGGTTCATTTGTAAGAGAACATACTGATTTTCCAGAGGACCTAACATACATGTCATATGACTCACAACTGCTTGAAAATACAACTCCAGGGAATTTGTTTATCTGAGGCCCTTTCTGGTCTCTACAAGCATCTGCACTCACATCTCTAGCCACACACAACAGATACAGACACACACATAAGTAAAAATAATAAAATAAATATAAAAATACAGCATGAGTCTACTTGAATAACATTTCTACATTAACCAAACTTCTACTAACAGAAAGAGTGACATTTGCTTGCAAAGAAAAACTAAGAAACTATTGCTCTGTAAAAGCCGGGGTTGTGCGCATGAACATAAGGAAACAGAGGTGGCTTTCAGTCCTCTGGGGACTTGCTTCTGAACTTGCAACAGTGTTGACAGCATGCACAAGACCCAGTCTGGGCTGACTCAATCAGACAAAAACCCATGCAGAGAACAGGAAAAATGGGCAGCAGTTCCCACCCCTAGCCAAATACCTATTGGCAAATGATTACAACTGGATGAGGGACTCTAGACAGGTTGACTAGACTCCAGTGGATGAACTTGCACCAAGGGTGATCTTAGTACAAATGCTGGACAGGATAGGACTTAACATATATGAAAGAATATCTGAAATCTCACAGTGGTGCAGGATATAGAGACAGAAAAGACGAAGGGAAACTAAATTTGATTAAGAGCTATTATATGAAATGCACAAAAACTCATTAAAATTGGGAGGAAAAATGAAAAAGAAAAAGCTAGGAAGCTGCTATTCCACTGGAATAAAGTTTGTTATTCAAATGCATGCATTCTAAAAATGAGATGAACAACATTCAATGTACACGTGAAAATGTCATTCTAAAGATGTACTGAGAGGGTGAATGTTCATACCTGTGTGTAGGCATTTTATGTTTCTTTGTGTGTAAATGTGGTAGGTCTTCATTATACTTGTGTTATTTTAAAATTTAGAAAGACAGTAGAAGTGGATTTAAATATTAATGTGAAAATAAAATGCAAGAAAAAATTTTGTAAACAGAGAAGCTATGCTTTGGAAATACAATTATATTACATTGCCTTTTGTACCCTTGTTTTATTTCTTTTACAATGGAAAAATGGATAATAGAATTGTACATTTTCAACCAGTAAGACAGGATACAGAGTGTGTCAGAAATAAAGGTAGCTCTTTTAGATAGTGCCATTAACTTTTAATTGTTTTCATGTAGCCAAGGATGAAATTTTACTTAAAAGAATTTTATACATGCAAATGTGTTTTGTATTTTAATTCTTAGCTTAGCAAAGATAATTTTTTTCATAACATTTGAGGAATAGATGTAGACTTTCTCGTGTACATTTTGGCTTTTAAATTTGATTTAAATTACAAAAGTTGATGTTGTTATTCAAATTAAATAAAACTTTCACATATTTTGCCCCCTCCCCAAAATTTGATGGATTCTCAACACAAGTTTGAGCTCTCAAGTACTTGTTAAGTTAATACCTGTTTTCAAAACTCCTTAAAAGATTTATGTAATATATTTAAATTTCTGTTACTGCTTGAACACGCTACATAGAGAGTAAAATATTGAGTTCACTACTTTTCATAGTATGCTTTTTCTAGATTGAATGTGTCTTCTCTCACAACTCTTAGTAACCCTTGAACCCATGGCACATATGACACTCAAGCATGAGTGGGAGAAGATTATAGTTCATTGTGAAATATTTTTGTTGACTCTAAAATACTAAGAAAAGAAAAACCTATTCCAGCTGTTGTCTTTACTATCAATATTGTATTTTTTCATAATAACACCACAAGAAAGCTATAAACGTATATGTAATGAGTTCATAAAGAAACTAAATTTGCATGAATAAATTTCAGTTCACGTTTGAATTTGTGCACCTTCATCCCATGAATTCTTATGAAGATATCCATGAATCTCAAGGGGAGATGAAAAATCATTTTATTTTGGTATATTGACATCAATATTCTAAAACTCTGATATAGACATTGGTACTATGTATTCTGAATAATAAATGACTTTCTGTATGCTGAAGCTGTTTTAATATTCTACTGGCAACTACTAATTTGCTTACTAATTTTAATTTCATTGTCTTTCTTGTGTTTTCTGTATTTTATTTTATGTGTGACAGATATTAGAAACCAGAACCTGACACATTTTAGGAAAATGCTCCACCACTGAGTTTTATCAATAGCCCATTTTTCTGAATAGATTATTTCTAGAAGTGTTAATGATAGTATTGCTATTTTTAGTTATACATTAACTTCTATAAATATCTTTGGTAATTGATGCTAATATTTTAAAATGTCCAGTTATAGTAATATGGCATTGCTGTATTAGGAAAAGTGCATGGCAAAAGTTGACATATTTTATCTATTTATTTGACGAGAAGCATAAATTTTGTTTTGATGTAGATATAACACATACTGAATTTTATCTCATTCACCTACAAGATAAATTAAAAGATATATACCGAAATTTGACTCATTCTGAAATTTACCAAGAGTTCATTATCATTTAGAAATATATTTTAAATTTTTATTTATTATTTACTTATTTTATATGTGTGAGTGTTTTGCTCGCATGTAGGTAGGTTATCTGTGTCATGCAAGGCCCATAGATGTCAGAAGAGGGTGTTAGATTGACCGCAACTGGAGTTAGGGACCATTGTTAGCTGCTATGTAGGTGCTGCGAATCAAATCGAAGTCCTCTGAAAAAGCAGCCATTGCTTTTAATTGCTGAGCCATCTCTCCAGCCCCCTGGTTAGACATTTTATCAACAATTGTTATGCTATTTTTTAAAGCAATATACTTCTTAAAGTTTATATTTTCATGACGATAGATATCATTTGTGATGTACTTTCATTTCTTTTATATAAGTGTGTGTTGCACAATAATTAAATTAAATTTAGTCCACATGAAATAATCAAATAATCATTTAAATTAGCTTGAAACTAAATGCTTGAGTAAAAACCTAACAAAATATCTAAAATTAATATTGTTGATAATTCAATTATGAAATCAAGAAATAAGTCAAATAAATGTAAATTGGTAGAGAAACATTTCATGTTCATAAATAGAAAGACTCAATATTGTTAAATGCCAGTTTTTGCCAGCCCAGTAGAATTTTTATGAATTATTTTGTGAATGCTGACAAACTTTGATGTTTATGTCAAAATATCAATTCAAATGCTCAGTGGCTTACACTGTTCTTAATTTCACTCTGAGTCAAATATTGCATTGGTAAATAATCCACAGACACATTATGGGGGCAAAACAAAGATTTTTCAGCAAACGGTGATGGAAAAATTGAATGCTGATGTCTGAAAAAAAAAGTCATGTTCCTTTCACAAAAATCAACTCAAAATAAATGTAATTACCAATGTAGAGTTTATAACTCTAAAGTATCCCAGCATCTGAAACACAAACCAATAACGTTTTCCACTGTAAGTGCCTCAGTGGTAACAAACATAAAAATAAAAAAGAAAAATAAACACAAATAAAATTCTTTGAGGATACAGGAGACTATCAGAGTGCCCTTTGGTTTGGCAATGATTATTTAAGATACACCAAAATGGATTCTCTGTGTAAGAAAAGGTTGATGAGATATAGACTTCTTTAAAATTAAAATGCTTGTGTCTTAAAGATGAAGAGGATGAAAACACAAGCCACAAACTGAAACCAAGCACTTGTTAGTTAAACACACAACTGATAAAAGACGGTCATCCATGGAGTACAAAGACTGTTTAAAAGTCATCAATCAAAACCAAAAACTTAAAATATATATATATATATATATATATATAAAATATACAAAAGACTTGAACAGAAAAACATAAAAATTATTTAAATGAAAAAGTACATGTGAAGCTATGCTTTGCCTCATGGTCATTGAAACTGAGATACATATGAAACCACCTGTCATGGAATGCCCCCAATTATATTACTAAGAGAAATAAATGCTGGCAAGGACTTGTGATAATGTGAATTCTCATTTACTTTGAGTGAAAATGCAAAATTTCATAGACACTGTGAGCCAACTTGATAGGTTCTAACAGTTTTGCCTGTTGGTATGTCACCAGATGGAACGAAAGTTTGTGTTTGGCATTGGGGTTTTCATTTAATAACCTGTGGCTTCTGAGATCAGTATTACCCCACTCGTGCACATCTGTGCTCAAAGATTTTTTTAAATAACATTTAAAACTAATTTATACAGTATTGGATTCCCATATGGCTCCTTTATACATCCTTAGTTTTAGTTAACCCCAGCCCCTCCTTTCTTCAATTTCCCTGTCCCTGACCCGGTTTAAACCTCCTCTCCTTTCCCATCGCATATATTCTACTGTAAGTGCTCTTCCCATATCCCTTTCCTCATCTGCAGGTCGAAAAGACAGTCCATGTTAAACAAAAAATTAAAAACAATATTGAAGTTATGGCTGCATATGAGACAGAACATAGTATTTGTCCCTAAAACTTTTTGACTTGGAAGGTTCACGAGACTCCCAGAGTACAGGTTATTGACATTATTTTGATCGCCCACCAGAACTAGATACATAACACTTTTGCTGAAGATATTATATGCTTGAGCTGAATGACATAAGAGAAATCAAGCTGGAACTGATTTGGAAGCTTACCTGCTGGCTAGCTTTAATACTTCCAAAGGACACTACTCAGATGGTGAAAAAATTATCAGTGGTCATATTCAGTGATGAACCTGACATTATACAATACTGTAGGCAAAATATGCTCATTGGTACAGTAGTGACAAGACTCTTATGGAAATAAACACGATACATTGATTGGATGTGAAGTCTGCTCTGCAGGATGGAGCTTATGCCTAGTACTGTGGATTTCCTCTTGACTGGGAAGCTGACCCTAGGAATAAACTTACAGCTCAGTTTGCTAAATGGACACATGGCCTAATGGCCTCCTAAACACTAATGTTTATATCCATAAAATAATATTGCCCTCATTCTTGGTCCAAGAAACAATTTTTGCAGTCAATTGTGATCATAAGAGCCTCATGGCTGCTCACGGTTCTGAGAATTAGTGACTTCTGGGTAATCAGCAATCAAGAAGTCATCCATATCATCCCTTCCGAGGTTAATGGAATATTTTGAAATAGGGGGAAGAAAAAAATGTAAGAACCATACAATGGGAAAGAGGTCCACAAATTGCTAACTGCTAGGCTTGGTATAGTTGTCATTTTGGGGGGATACTAATCAAGTGGGTGGCTGTAAATAAGTACAGAGGATATATACAAAATATTACCTATTTCTTTTATTACAATTTATTGATCTTTGGGACATAACAGATTTTTAAATATAAAAGATAAGTGTTTTAACACACACTAGTGAATGTATATGTATTAAACTCAACTGACATATTGACTTTCTTCCACTGGCATGAAATATAGTTATCAACTAACACTTTCACATTCCATTTATCTTGAATTATTGAAAGAATCCAGTTTTGGAAATATAATTTTTTAAATGTGATAATCATGGGAATCATAGCTTTTAACTGAATGGTAGGATAGACTATGCTGTATAATTAGGCAAGAAAAATTAAAATATATATGGACTGTCATGATTATCTTTGATTGTCAATTTGACATAACCCTGAATCACCCAGGAAGCATCTAACTAGGGATTATGTACACTGGGTTGGCCTGAGGCCATGTCTGAGGGGGATTGTCTTAGTTCACTGATTTGGAAAGACCCAGCACAGTGAAAGCCACACTATTCTCTATGTAGGAGTCGAGTACAAGAGTGGAGAAATCAAGCTGAGCATAAGTGGGCCAGCAACTGAAAATGTGTGCCTGATTTCTCTATGCTGTTGATTATGAATGTGATGTGGCTACCTGTTGGAAGTTCCTTCTTTGACTTGCCCAAAATCATGGTTGTAAAACTACAATTACTCCTTCTTACCTTAAATTTCTTTTTGTGAGGGTTTTTAATTACAGAAGCATTCTGAACCTAGTACTCATACAAAAAGAACAAAATTGTAATATTATAGGTAACATATCTTTCCCATTGAAATGTTATGAAATCCTAAGATTAATTACCAGAGCTAATGTGTATGTTAATCTGGGAATTCGATTAGAAGATAAAAAATAAATTTATGCAATTACAGCACAGAATGGAAAACAAAGTCTAAACATCCATTTACTCTAACAAAACAAATGAGACAGTAACAAATATATCAAAATATTGCAACCATCAATTATAAATAACAATATAATTACATATAGAACTAAATTCTAAAGAATTAAATAAATCTAATACTATAATATACTTATCTCTGTATATCCAGTGCCATTCAAAGAGTCATGACACTTCTGCTAGCATTTCCTGAAAGAAGATTTTTGAACAAATTAAAAAATAAATACTTCTAAATTACATCATGTAAATTCAAAATGAATGTCTCTTGGAATATTTACTTTATCTAACTTTAAGAATTATCTAAAATATAGAAATAAACATATGTAGCCACACAAGTACAAAAAAAACACAAAAAATCAACAAAACAGAACAAATTGATAGCTATATTCATTTATGTGATACTTTGTTACTTGGAAAATGTTATCATAACAATCCAATAAATGAGATACGAAGCTCCTTTTGCTATGTTCTTTTAATATTAAAGTCACTCATTCAGTATATTTCAGACATGTATCAATGTATCAATCCACCTGTACGAATCCATAGAATGGTTACAAAATATGCATTTCAACTCTTTTATAGAATGGTTGTTACATAATAGAAAATAAACAAAATGTTTCTAGTTGGACACAAATATACTCCTGTGACTCTTACTCAATACAGATGAAAACCGTGTAGAGCATGTCTTTTTCTATCTAGGTGGCCTGGCCATTTCGTGCATGGTCAAATACAGTTTCTTCACAAATGGCAAACACTCTTACTTATCTCTCTTTCTGTCCTTCTAAGCATTGTCTTGTCAATAAATTAAACTACTTTCCCACTGTCATAACTAGTATTGCTCTGGGAAGCAACATGGCTTGTATATTTTTGTTTTACTTTTTAGTTTCCATCACCATAGATACCAGAGATATTTCTTTCCAAATTTCCTCTTTATGGGTCCGATCTTGTTAATCATTGTAACTGCCAACATTGTGCTAGCTTCCACCACTTCCAGATTTTTTTTTCCATCATTGCCAAATCCATTGTAAATATGGGCGTTGATACCGTATCTGTCACCAGCCACTTTCTACCTATAACTTATCCTGTGATTGTCACCCAAACTCTCTCCACAATTATCATGAAACATTCGAGAACAAAACCAACCTTTTGGTTCTGAAAAATATCTAGCACTCTCTTTCTTAGAAAAGCATCTATTTAAGTAGTATTTCTCCAGTTTTCTCTTTACAACAGTCACGCATAGGCCAGAATTTCCTAGAATTTATGGTCCTTCTGCCTCTGCATTTTGAGTGTATGGATTACATGTGTGTGCCACCACACCTGTATCTGTTCAAAATCTTTCTGGGTGACCATTTTCTCCACCAAGTCAAAAAAATCAAATCTCCTCCTTTGGGCATTGCATCTGTGAGTCATAATTTGAATCATTTAATAATTCCCATATTGTTCAACAAAGTAGTTTAAGTCATTCAGTGAGGTCTTTAATAAATTTGATTTTTTCATTATTATGTGGGAACCTGATATTTAGAATCTTCTAGAGACAGTATTCTTAGGTCCATAACCATTCCACTTCCAACCCCTATCTCCAGTGTGACTGAGAAGATAAACCCAAAGGCTCTGGAAGGTTACTTTGAGGATTTGACACAACAGTTCAATCTGTAAACAGATAGCATAACTCAGAATTACTCTGGTGACTGTTAATAGTTGCTTTAAAGTTCAACTGTATGATAAGTTTTCACAGGTGTGCAAGGTGTTGAGAGGAGTGTAGGAGTCTTTAAGACATAGGGCAATTAAATGAGGCATATTAGCGTGATTTCCTCTGCAGCATCCACTAGAAAGAGAAAAAAATGACAAAACAAAACAAGATTTGTTTGCTTGACAAATGATACTCTTAAAAAGTTGATCCACACAAAATACTGTGAAACTTTACTGAGAACATGCATTATATAGAAAAATAGATTTGAGAGAAGTCATACATCTAGGGATGGCAGTGAAAATTTTAAGGATCCTAGATGAAAATTTAGTATAAAATCCTCATGAATTAGGGTTGGCAAGATTTCTTAGATAAACAGGAGAATCAATAACCTTGAAATGAACACATATAATAGACTTCATAAATATCAATAACTTCTTTTCAAAGTATAGATAAGAAAATGAATAAGTAATCTACACACCTGGTGAAAACTTTATCAAAACATTCATCTATAATATCTATTCTAAATTCATTAAAAAGAGAAACAACCCAATAAAATAAGGAAAAGATTTGAAAAGTCATTTAAGAAAAGAAGACAAACGAGTGGTGATTAACCACAGAAAAGCAGACTCAATATCACTAGTTATGATGGAAGATGATATTAAAATCCCAATATTATCAGTGCATATACACTGGAATGACTAAACTGGGTATTAATGAAAATAAAATTCCATAAAGAACACATGCCAGAAAAATGATCAAACAGAGGTAATGGAAGAAAAGAAAATGACATCACATTTCAGACATGGATTCAAAGTTAGTAAAACATCTTTATTAATATAAATACCCTATCCTACGTATAAAACATGCTGAATCACAGTAATCTTCACAATAAGATCTATACAGGAATGTTTATGAGATTTATTAATTATTGCCACAAAATAGAAAAGCAGGGAAGAAGCACAAATATCTACCAAAAGAGAAATACCTCAATATTTGTGCATTCACACAATGGAATTCCATTCTACAAAAAAATAATGGACATCTATAAATATCTTCATACACATATATATATATATATAACGTACTATTTTCTTTCCTAAAGATGAATAGAACAAAGAGTAACCTTTATATGATATTAAATTTCTAGTTATATTAAATGCTTTATGAGAACTGATTTCATTAGTAGAAATAGAGATATTATAAGAACAATGATGGGGACTGATTGCAAAGCACAACGAGGTATTCTGGGGAATTTTCATATTATCACATAATCCTAGATGGATCTGTAAAAAATATCTATTTTTAATTTTAATTTCATATGTATGTGTATGTATTTGCTCACATGTATGTCAGTGCACCCATGTAATGCAGTGCTCATGGAGACAAGAGGATAGTGATAGGTTCTCCTGGAATTAGAATTACAGACTGTTGTTAGTGCCGTATGTGGTTGCTAAGAACTAAACACAGGTTCTCTACAAAAAACAGTACTGATCTTAACCATTGAACAATCTCCACAACACCTCCTCTATGGCTCTTATTTGGGTTACATGGAAAATTCCACTTGCCTAAGCACAGGGATATCCACCTACGTTTTGTACAACATCCCACATGTGAATTTTATAATAAAAGGAAAAATCTCCTAAGATAACATAGGTTATTACCTCAGTCCTTGACTGCTTCTTGGAACTTCAGAGTAAGACTCTATTGATGAAGACAGGAAATACTTCTGACGAAGGACTTGAAGCATTCAAATTGGAACAATCTGGATACCTACTCCCTGAAGATTAGCTTCTATAGTATCAGAAGATAGTATGAAAATTATGAAGGGAGAAAACCAATCAATGATTCTATCTACCTGTAAACTCTATGAACCACAGCCAGGAGTGGCCTAGCAAATAATATTTACTAGTACATGTGGCAGTTTTATCAACAGTTGTCTAACTGGAATTAAGTCCACTCAATGGGAATTAGCTCATGTGTGGTACTGCAAACAACATAGCAAAAGACATATGGCTCAGAAACCTACTTATGTGACATGCTTAAACCAACACAATTTCCCATTTAAAAAACCTTCTATTTTCCACAGGTGTACTTTTTACCAATCATCAAAGAATTTCTTTTAGCCACAGACGGAGACTATAACAAAGTTCCACAAATGGTCAAGGGCAGAGAATACATGTCTGAGAGGTGCCCAGCCTTAAGTGACACAACCACAGTGAAACCTTTACACTCAAGGCTCAGGGAACATAGTGAAACAACAGGCAGAAAGGCTACTAATACACCTCTTTGTTTCATCTGATGGTTATTTTTAATGTATATGTTTACTGAATTTTTGTGGATCCCAAGGCTGTCACATTCCTAGACAAATGTAATTTCTTACTATGTGCAAAATACTGATCCTTATATTTACAGACAAGCATTTCTTATAATACATCTTAATCATATTTAGACTCTTTCTCCTATCTGCACCCCTGCCCACAGATTCTATGCATTCTGTCAGGTATGTTAAAGCTTATCAAGTCAAGTTTGTGTACTCGGGTGTCCCTCAGTATGAGTTTATCCACTGGAGCCTGATCAGTTTATCTAGCATCACTCTCTTAAAGAAGTGACACATCCACAATTGAACATTTACGTCTAAGGCTTACAGAACACTGTGGAACAGTGGGTAGAAAATATTAATGCATCACTCAACTCTTATAAGCAAAGCTTCCTCATAACAATAGTGGGTGATGAACACAAAACACCACAACTGGCCAAAATGTGGAGAATAAAAAACTGTAGAGAACGTATCCCTGAATAGGACTCCTATATGAAAATTCACCCACCTAGGCTTCAGGGACCATTGCAAAGATGGGATGGAAAGATTGTAAGAGCCAGGACTGGGGCATGACCATAAGAAAACAGAGTCTACCAGGTATCTGGGAACTTGCTCATATGAACTTACAGCACCGGTGACAACATGCGCAAGACACACACACTTAAAACCCAGCATAACACAATGGAAAGGGGCAGCAGTCTTCAACTTTAGCCAAGCAACATAGGCAGCTGATCTCTGATAGGTGAGGGAGAGTTGATCTTCTTTAATTCCCCACTTTAATGTCACCACCAAAACTTCTTCATATGAAAATGGTGTTTAACTTAGAAATCCACAACTTGCCAAAGTACAAGAGAATAAAAAACTACAATGTGTCTTGAGTAAGACAACTATGTCAAGCCTCTGCAAGCCAAGGTTCAGGGACCACTGCAGAAAAGGGAAGAAGATTATAAGATACAGACATGGTTAATGACCACAAGGAAACAGAGATTTCCAGACAGCTGAAAACTTACTCATGAACTTTACAGCAATAGTAACAGCATGCACAAGAGCCATACAAGCTCAAGCCAGACAGTATCCCAGCATAGAAACTAGCAAGATAGTAAGAAACCCTAACCTTAACTGAAGAATTACTGACAACAGACAACTAATGGGAGGAGAGTTGGTTTTCTTTAAGAGTGTGACATTATATAGGTTAATCTGTCTCCAGTAGATGGATGCCCACCAAAGGGTGTTTGAAGACACAAACTTGACTCAATAGACCCTAACATACATGATACATAAATCTACTTGGGGAGGAAATAAGAGGTCCAGATAGGGTAGGGGATCCAAACATGATCAAAATAAATTGCATGAAATTCACAAAATTTCAGTTAAAATCCTGTAATTAATTATGAGATTGGTAATGTTTATAACATAAACTGTGTTGATATGGGTGGTTTACTTAGAAATATATCAATAAGTAGGATAAATTGAGGAAGTGCTTAGAAAAATGAGTTGTGTGATAAAGCAGGTACAGTAACTTTTAATGATGGCTACTACTAATGAGTATTACAAACATGTTTACCCTCCAAAGTTTGTGCATTGAAACCTGAACCCACAAGATGCAAATGTATTTAGAGTAGCTATAGAGTTGAAAGAGTTGAAATAAGCTCCAAAATGTAAGTCTCTAATGTGGCTGCTGTCCATATAGGAACAGGAAAAAAACCTCCCAGCACTCTCATTGTCACACTAGACCTGAGAATGACCTGGACTCTTACAGATTGAATGTGAAATGTTGCCCTCAACTTTATAACATAGGGGTACCGATTTAGTAACCAAAGCCCTATTAGGGCAGTTGGATTTTTGAGAAAAGATTGAAACATTGTGTCTCTGATTTAATCAATGAAAGGATCCGTTTAATTCAGGATTTAGTAACCAAAGCCCTATTAGGGCAGTTGGATTTTTGAGAAAAGATTGAAACATTGTGTCTCTGATTTAATCAATGAAAGGATCCGTTTAATTCAGGATGAATACATCCTTGTTCCATGGCATATTGGGAGGTGATAGACAGTAGTAAGTGGGACAAACTGGGGAGGCAGTAGGTTACTGAGGGCATGTCATGAAGGTATATATTAGTCCTGCTCACTCTCTGCTTTAATAGCCACTGAGAGCTGCTCTCTTCTAAATGTCCCTTGCTGTGATGCTCTGCCTCATTAGGGTTCAGGAACAATGAAGCCATATGATTACAGATTGAAACCTGGAAACCATGGCCGAAAAGAAATCGTGGCTCCTCTAAATTGATTTTCTCAGGAATTTTGTCACAGGGAATGAAAAGTGATTAACACAGTAAAGCAGGATAATTGAAACAAAGTTGACAATAGGAAAAGAAGTGGCTGACACCTTGTTTCTGAACTCTGCAGAACTGCTAGGAAAAGCAATGTTATAGCATGGCAGCTCCAGCTGACTAACAGTGATACGTGGAATTTCACTATAAAATTCTTATCTTCCTGTATTTCATAATTTTTGTAACCTCCTAGATTATACACTGTGGAGAGATTACATAACTGGGTTTAGCGTTTTTAGACACAGTTTTATTTCCTGAATAAATTTTGAGGATTGATGCATTAATTTGTAGGCAGAAATTTTAAAAGACATGCCTAGATTCTTACATTAGTCCCCCATCTTCCTTGACACCAATGCACTGACAGATAAAGGCATATGTATTTTTCACAATAGCATGAGGTCAGGAAGTTAGAATTAATTACAGAAGAATATATAGTGAATTAAAATATAATATTTGGTGAAATAAGCGTGTGCATGATTTTGTACTGAGGGACAATTTTTCATATAAATTAAATAGAAATTTTTCTTTTTTATTTAATCTTTAAGAATTTCCTATATTATATTTAACTCCAGTTTCACACTCCTCCCCTATCTATATTAAAATCTATATAGTAGAATTTGTGTCTTCAAATGTTCCTCTGTATGGATCCATCCACAGGAACCTGGTTAATCTATCCAAAGTCACACCCTTAAAAAACTCCCCTTGGGATCAGCCATCAGTTTACAACAGTTCCTCAGATAGGGTTTGGGTTTTTCACCCATTTCCCCATATCTATGCTGACACTTCTGTCTATCTTGAACTTCAGTGGGGCATGTCCACGTTGTGTCCATTGCTGTGAGGTCATATGAGTACCTTCCCAGATGTCTGGAAAACTATTTCCTTTTGGTCATTCACCACATATGGCTGCTATATAGCCTTTTGTGCTCTTCTTCTGCAATGATCTCTGAGCATTTGTAAGCAGAAATTTGCAAGTTTTATTAATCTGTTTTTAACATCACATATCATATTAAGAATCATTGTAGTTTAAATTTTCCATAGCTGGTCAAAATTTATAGAACATGTAATTATGAATTTCCCATCCTTAACTGATATATCTTTAATGCAATCTGTAAAGCTAAGGCTCAGGAAACACCACAAAAAGAGCAGAATAAGAAGACGCCCTTTTCTGGATAATGCACTCTAGACATAAGAGGGAAGCTGTACCCCTTATATCTACTGTATGGTAGTCTAAAAAGATCTGAATAATGACAAAGATAGTTGACACGCCAATGTGGATGGGGAAATTTCACAAGGTACCCACCTCTAGATGAAAAGCTACAGACCATCAATGGATATGGATGCTGAGGAAGCAAGAATCCATTTTCTCTAGGGACCATCTCCCTGACAGGTCATTTAATCCCAAATTGACAGCCCTGAACAATGTACACACAAGCAGCACTAAATGGACTTCGTGAAATATATGCAGCCTTTTCTCCTCTTCTTCTGCACGGATCTCTGAGCATTTGTAGTTAGAAATTTGCAAGTAAAATCTGTATGTATGTATGTGTGTGTGTGTGTGTGTGTGTGTGTTTGTATTTATATATTTATGAATACATAACAATAAGAGTCAGAGAAGACAAGAAATTCAGAGGTCATGGGAGGACATGGAAGACGTTGAACAGGATATGGGGAGAGTGGAAATGATGCAAATACAGATGCTTATATATGAAATTATCAAAAAATAAAAAGTGTAAATATTAGGTTTCTAAACTTTGAGAATTTTTATTATAATGCCAATAAGAAGCCTTGTATCCTGCACAGTACATTTATGATGCTGTTGATAATCAGTAATCATGATTTCATCATAATTTATTGCTAAGTTCTCAGAAAAAGAACCCATAAACTTGTGTACCTCATGGCCAAACCAGGGTTTGGCTCTGAAATGTAATACCATGTTTGGATCCCCAAATGTCTAATTTGTAAGTAGGTAATAATTTGTGACATCAACATGAAAAAATTCATTTCAGGAAATCATTTTATTTTTATTACATTATTTATCATGTGTATATATGTGTATCTGTAACACATGCATGCAGCATGATATATATAGAGAGGTAAGAGAGCCACTTGAAGGAGTAGTTTTCTCCCTCTACTATGTGGTTTTAGAAACTGAACTCGATCCATTAGGCTTAAAAGCATATTCTTTTGCCTCCTGAAGCATGCCACCAGTTTAAGAAAGTCGTTGTTTCAGATATAAATTGATATAAATTTATTTGTACCATTAAATGATAATTTTAAGTAGGCAATTTTGATACCTAGTAGGCAAACATAGGTGTGAGAATAATTAACACATTATTGATTTAATTTTTAAAATTTGTTCATTTTTTTAAGTGTGTATTGCCTGCTTGTCATGTCTCCAGTGTCATGCAATGACTACGGAGGACAACGGAGGTCATCAGATCTCCTGGAACTGGAGTAACAGACAGTTGTTAGCTGCTGTATGGGTACTCGGATTTAAATCCAGGCCCTCTACAGAGCAGAAGTGCTCTTAACTGCTCAGTCATTTCTACAGCCTCACATTATTGATTTTTATATCTGTGAGGGAACAGAAAAAATTCTAAAGTGTTGAATTAGGGTATTATTAACACTAATAAAAATCCAATGGAGAAATGACTGAATATTTAAACTATGAAGGAATTAATATAAGACATGAGGAAAGATATTCTCATCCATAAGAACTTGATGATTTAGTATATTAAAATACAGTGACTAATATTTCCTAGGAATCTAATAATTCCTTTAGAATGTATTAAGATATAGGGAAATAAAAATAAGAAGAAACACAAGTGTTCTCAAAGAAAGTAAAATAGAAAAATATGAATTCACGAGTCCCTTAAGCTAACAGTTTGTAACATTTTGATATATCTCCATAAATATAAGACTGTTAAGTTTCATGCCTCAAATGTGTTTCCATTGTTTTATATGTTATAGAAATTCTTCCTTATTCAAATAAAAATATAGAAGGGAGCTTCCACTTCCTGCCCCTGCCTCCCTCAGGAAAAGTCACAGTGAAGCCTTTTCAAAATCTACTCAAAAACAGATATTGATTCATTCCCTTAGAGTAAGTGCTCATTATCCTTATTTTACTTTACTTCAAATGTTCTGAAGTTCTTTTATTGTCTTCCAAGTTCACTGATTATAAAAATTCTCCTGCGTTAATAAAATCTACATTATAATATTAATAAACTACATTGCATTGGATAAATGTCAAAAGTCTTCTAACTTGCCATTGCACTAAATAGTACTTTTATATAACAAGCACATAAATAAAAGTTTTCACATTCTAACAAATATTTCTCTTTTCATTTGAATCTATCAACTCCATTTAATTTCCCTTTTTTTCTTTAAACACCATAAACTACTTTTCTTAAGTCTTTCAGACAGTATTTGTTCTTCAAATGTTGTTCTACTCACAGTTTCATAATATTCTCCCTGGAGGTTTTACCTTTAATAGAAAATTTTCAGTATGGTTTTTATGAAAATTTATTTCCTCATTGTAATCAATACTATCCTACTTAGTATGTTAAATTTTACAAAATAAATACGTGGGAATAGATAAATGGCTCAGCGCTTAACAGCACTGAATGTTCTTGAAGAGGATCCAGGTTTGGATCCCAGCACTCACATGGTAGCTAACAACGACCTATAACTCCACGACAGGAGTGTACTTACATACAATAAGGCTATACACTCATTCACATGAAAAAATCATTTAATAGATTTCCTGTTCATGTTCCATAACTTACCATATCTTCTAGAATGATTTCTCATTGAAAATGTGTTCCTTGGTTCTTTTATTTCAATCCTTATAGATCTAGCATGCATTAGAAAATCAATAAACATTTGTTAAAGTAAAATGGTTTGCATCAGAATTGAAGAGAATTCCAACAACTAAGATAAGGTGGGATAGAGAAGATGGGAGATAGCAAAAAAGATGAAAATTTAAACAATTGTTTAGTATTATATAACAACATTTTAGACACATGATAGCGAAAAAGATGAAAGTTGAAACAATTGTTTAGTATTATATAACAACATTTTAGACACACTTGAAACAGTATCATTGCTGTTTAATATACCTCTGTGATCTTGTCATTTAGAAATGATATAAATGTCCATTATATGTACATATAATTTATATGACACTGTTTTGATTTTATATAAATCTATCTAGATCTTAATGAGGATGAAGTGAAAAGTTGTGATGTGCATATGTGTATTAATGTCTTAAGATCTCCTGTAATAAAGTACCATTAGCTGTGATGTTAAACCTCAGAAATGTGCTGCCTCATAGCTCTTGCATTAGAAATCAACACTGTGTAAAAGTTATAGTCTGTTGTTTCTGATTGCTCTGAGAGCCCTTTATCTTTTTCACACAACTTCTGGTGATTTTCTGGAAGTCTTTGGCATCCTTTTGTCATTTACTGTGAAGCATCTTTTTGAGCTAAGCTGTAATTTCCATGTCTCTGAAGTGACAGCATATATAATGTCCCATTTTATAAGTACTTAAACCATACATAGCACATCTGCTCCCACCCTGATTAATACAGTTCAACCCCATACTTCTTCAGTCATCATATTTTGAAATGATATAACATTCTGAATTATTGATTCATTGATTTATGAGTTCAGCATGTGAATTGTTGGATAACAGTATATTAGCTGATCTTATTATGACTGTGCCTTTCTAGCAATACTAAGCCAATAGAACATAAAAGGTAGGTTAGGGCATTAGGACATAAGCCAAGAATTACAGGTGTTGACTATGGAGAACTGAATGGAAATAAACACATTTTAAAAGAATGAGATTAATTTACTGAGAATATGGTCTTTTAGCTGTATCAGTTACAAAGATCAATTTGTTTTGTGCTCACCTCTTAGACAAAGCTTTTCTTTGTTGTCTGATATTTAATGAAACTAGTATCTGTTGCATTAATTAGAGTTTTTAAAACTCAGTTATTCTGTGTTAATAAAAAAATCTCAAATACATTTTAAAATTGTATCTATTATAAATTTTCAGAAGACTGATTTTAGTACATTATTTGGTAGGGGAGTTTTTAGAAACATTGATTATTAGCATTGAAACATTTCTTAGTTTTTTCTTTGTTATTCATATTTGATAAATTAATCAATACAAAAATCATATGAAAATTTTCATATCAGTAAGGTGGAAGCTACAAAACAGATTTATTTAATCATTGTACTAAACAGTTATTAGTACTTCTTACTGGCCAAGGTATGTCCTTTAGAACCTAAGACCAAAGACACCAACTAGGATATTATCTCTGAGGATTTTCAGTATATTTGAGAACATTTGGTTGAACTGACATTTCATATTTATCAGTTCTACTATATAAAACTTAATTTAATGTTGAAATTTTATAAAAGACATTTTGTTTCCTTCTCCATATTTTTTTTCTTTATTTCATCAATAATGGAACTTAAGGTCTGCTCTTAATTATTTCTACAAGGGAACAAGAGTTACTCCTTCCCCAGTGTCAGGGATATATCTCTTCACAGAAGTAATTTTAACAGAACACATGTGAAATAAACCAGAAAATAAAAGTACAATGGTGCAGTCAGAGCTTTGGAATTAGAAATTAATGACATTCAAAGATATGACAAGAAGAAAAGAAGACAATTTTATTTATCTTTATGAAGAGTCTAACAACTTGAAATTGTATTAACAGACCCAAATTTATAGAAACTTATTTGAAAACAAAGGCAAGATTCTAAAGCCAAAGGAATTCATATTAAACACATTCTATACACTAATCTGAACAGCTGTTGTTCTTTGTTTTTCTTTGGTTTTTCTTTGTCTTATGGTAAAGCACTCTGACCAGATAAAACTTAGGGGAAGTAAGGGTTTATTTGCTTACAGTTTGAGGTCACAATCAATCACTTAAGGAAGTCATGCCAGTCATTCAACATAGGAACCTGAAAATAGGAACCATGGCAGAATGATGTGTCCTGGATCATTCATTGGCTCACTCACAGGCTCATGCTTAGCTAGCTTTCTCACACAGCCCAGTAACAACTTCCTAAGAACTAGTTCTGCCCACAGTAGGCTGGACATTCTTACATCAGTAAGATAATCTAGCCATCCCTCACAGACTTATATATAGATCAACCCAATAAAGATAATTGAAAAAAAAGTCTCAATTGAAACTTTTTTCCTTAGATGATTCTAGGATGTGTCATGCTGACAGTTAATGCTAACTATGCATATAGAAACAAATTTTCTTGTGTTAAATAAGTTCCATAATATTATTCAACCCTCTGAAATACGATGGCATAAGGCATTATTTAAAATTTCATGGTTTCCATTCCCTAAATCTGGAGCTTAAAGGCATTAACAAAATAATTTTTTTCATAGACACACAAAATTCAAGCATCAATGGATCAATATAAGCAGTAAATTGCATCTTTAGAAATAATTATGGTTTTATAGGTCAACAGAAAGTTAAAAATATTCTTAATTTCCCCAATTGTGAATATTTCATGTTGCTGACTAACCTGAATACTTTAAAATTCTTTAGATGTTGCTAACATATTTTGTCATAAATTTGACTTCTTATTTTTCTTTTCTTCCCCAAATTTGCATTTGGAATTCAAACAATTTTCAAAAATGTTTTAAATTTTGATGAAGATCATGCTTATTTAGAATTTGAGACTTTGCTTTTTAAATACAAATTAATAACATATATTATATTAATATCTAGCAGCAGAATAGATTTATGTATGCCTAAAATCAATTTTCAACTAATTGACCCAAAAATGCTTTAATCTACAATCATCTAATCCCTACGTCCTATGACCTTTGTTCTGTTTCTGTGAATAACACCTCACTAGCTCCAGAAATTAAGAGAACATTATGAATCTGCTTCTATCACACACAAGCCCTGAACTAGATGATCAGATGCCATCATCACATTGTCCACGCCCTTCATTATTTTCTTTTCCATGATAAATGAATTTCATGCATGTACTATTTAAATACATTCTTAAAATAGCCTCTACTCCCAATTTGTTCTCTCAAGTATCCCTTAAATAATGATATTCATTCTTCATAATGTTCATCAACTGAAATATGTTGCTTAAAATTCAGTGATAAATTTAAGGAAATATTATTCAAAATGTTAGATGAGCAATTAATGTCATTTCCTCTCTGAACCTTCGGCAAATTTTACCTTTTCCCTACACACTTCAGGCCAATGGGAGAAGCTATCAAGTTCCTTATCTGCATCAGGGTGTTTTATGTTCTTTGTGAGGCATTGACCAAGGAGCTCAACATATCCTCAAACAATAATGACTATTGCCATTGCTCTTGATTTCACTCAAGAATTATACAGAAAGACCCTATCGCTGAAGACATTGCATAGAACTATAGAACAAATATGAAGAAATGAAGCCTAACTTTCAGAGTTCTAGAAGGTGCTACACATACTATGGGAAGAAAAGCTTTTCAAACTTACCCACTCTGTTAGCTACAATAAAAACTGGCCTGCTCTGCCATAACCAATGACAACCAACCACTTCCTGATTAGATTTAAAGCCTGTTTCTTGAAATGAAGACCATATCAGGCATCATAATCAAGGCCAAAAATCTGTGTCTAGTCAAGTTACAGACATTAGGGGAGATCCTACTACAATTATTATATGTCCGCTGCACTTGCAGGGGACTCAGGCTCAGTTCCTAACACTCACATGGCAGGGAATATCTGTCCATAATTCTAGCTCCAAGGGAGTCCAATGCCCTCTCCTGACCTCCCTGGACATTACACGACAGAAGTGCACTTATACACATTCAGGCAATACACTCATACATATAAAATAAAAAGAAGAAAAATATAATTAATAATTTACTATGAGAACAGAAATCAGTTGTTAAAGAAAGCAACTTAAGAAATAATCTATTTTTCTCTTTGAAAACAAACTCTGATCACACATTCAGGTGGGTTTTTTAGAAATAATTGAAAAATCATGTCCTAGAGTCTCGTGAAATTTCCACAAAATTGTAATACATTATGAAGTTTGGTTTACTAGTAACATGATCTAACTCCAGTTTATATCATAAGTATGTTTTCTTACTTCCATACAAGGTGATTCAGAAGAAAATCAGCAGTATGAAAAGTAAATTTGGATGATCTTCTGTGGGTGGGTCTCCATCTCCAGCATCACTGTTGTGCTCCAGCCATCCCAGAGAATGGAGGACGATCAAACAGGTCCTCAGGTGGCTCAGAGTGCGGTGGGAGAGATTCCCAGGAGCTTGCATCAGTGGGCAGTTCAGCTATTGAGAACAAAACAGGGATTTATATAGGGAGGTCCTTCTGGCCATTACAGAAGGTGGGAAAATTAAAGGTGGAGACTTTAGGTAAAGGCAGGAAGGTTATAGGGATGATGTGGAAATTAGCAATGAGGAACTGAAACCCAAAAACCTGGTTCTTGTCTGGGGTGATCTTTGTGGGGGGAAATGATGAAGCAACTGCTGAGGCTTGCCGTGGCTTCCTGGGACCTAGATTATCACATGAGGTAAAGGCAAGCAAGACTCTTACCATCTCTTCAGGGTATCTGGGGTTGCTTGGCTTGCTCAGTACCTTTTACGATAGACCCAGACCCCACAATCTTCATCCAAATTTCAAACATTTTTGAAAATTGTTTGAATTCCAAATTGCAAATACAATTCTCATATTTTTTCTACAATGTCTTAATTGGAATTACCTTACAATTTGTCTTCATTTTGGGATTAATGAAAAGATAGACATAACAGTTTTCCACACATAATATGTACATCAGAGAAAAGAAAGTATCTGCTCATTTGTCTTTCACAGATGAAGATGGATTCTATTCCCCCCCCCGCCAAATATTCAGCATACATTATTGTATCTAGCAGAGTAATGCTGTCGGCTCTCTAACAACTGGATATGACATCTCATTTCTAGTTTAGTTAATTGCACATGATGGATGGTTCATAGGACATAAAATATGTATTTTATGATATTTATAAATTTAACAACTGAATTTTGATACTTGGGCATATGAAAATAAGAAAGGATTATTGCAAAAAAATTTTCACTAATATTTAGGATCAGTAACTCAATCATAATGTTTACATCACAGGCTATTAAATAGAATTAAGGACTATCGGATAACGAACACTTTGTAATAGATCGAGAACAGTCATTTTTAATTATCATGACATATTGGTCTGCTATTGTGGGACTTGGGCCTATTGTGTAAAGGAATTGAGCAGACAGTGTGACTCCGGAGACCCTGAAGGGACAGCAGGTGTCCTGGCCTACTCTGCCTGAAGCTATAACTTAGGTCCCAGGAAGCCACTGCAGGTACAACATCCTCATTCCTCAGCAGTTGCTTAGTCTTTTCCTCCCACAAAGAGCACCCCAGACCAAAGCCAGGTGTTTAGGTTTTGTTTCCTCATTCCTTAATTCCACATCACCCCTAAAAGACTCCCACCTTTAACTTCCCAACCTTCAGTAAGGCCTTCTTATATAAACCCCTGCCTTGGGTTCTGTCCACTGACACAGTCTCCCAGGAGTTCTTTCGCATTGCACTCTGGGCTGCGTGAGGACCTGTTTGTTTGCCCTCTGTTCTCTGGGATGGCAGGAACACAATGGCCATGCTGGCAACAGAGACCCACCCACATGCTATAGACATAAGAATGGGAAACTGGAATATATGTGCTCTTCTCTCATAATTATCCATGTTAATAATAATCACTAGATCTAAAATAGATTTAGATTTATAATAATTTTTTATTAAACTATATGCAAACCTGTGATACCACACTTGCATTTAATAACTCATTTTGAAATAGCTAAACTTACATGGACTTGTAGTCTTAAAATGTAATAGTATTTTAAAATGTTCCAGCCTTTTGTGTTCAGGAAAATGGCTTACTATAACAATTTCTCTTTTCTTACATGACTCATGTACGACTCAAGAACACTTCTTTTATTCACCTATGAGAATGTTATACACAGACTTACTAAATTCCTATTCTGTGTATGTTAAATGATTAGTTCAGCATTCCAAGAAAATATCTCTTCAAAATACCTGTTAACTGGGATGAATCACACTTTAATTAGGATTAGGATTAGCTTCCCTTTGTCTTGGAACTGTTCTTCATCTTTAGCCTTGATAGTCATAGAGTTTTGAACAGCTATTTATTTATTTATTTATTTATTTATTTATTTATTTATTATTTTGTATTTGAATGTCTTGCTTACAAGTAAGTGCACCAGGTATGTGCAATGCCTATGGAGGACAAAAGAGGGTATCAGATCCTCTGGAACTTGAGTTAAGAATGGTTGGTAGCTGTCATGTGGGTACTAGAAACCAAACTTAGGTCCTCTGCAAGAGCAGTTGTTGTTCTTAACCACTGAGGTGTCTCTTTAGTCCCTAAAACAATGTATTTTTAACAGCCACTCCTGAGAATACGGTGCTATAGGTGAGAGATACTTACCTTATAAAGTTGCTCAACTCTATGTCCAGTAATGGATGGTTATTACAGAATGTCTGTTTTTAAATGTTACTATTTTTATTTATTTTATGAGTATGAGTGTTTTGCCTACATTGATGTAAACGCACCCATGCAGGAAAAGTCCAGAAAGAGCAGATCTTCTGAGTCTGGTTTTACTGATGTTTGTTAGACACTATTCATTTTTTCTAGATTTCTCAGAAGCTTGCAGGTGTTGCCAGCAAAAATTTCCCCTACTCCATTTATTTTTCTTTTTGATAGATTCTCTCTTTGTTATTTATTCACATTTTTAACTTATCAATAACTGTTTATTAGTGTATAACATGTGCCAGGCACTAAGTAGAAATAACTTGCCAAGCTGCCTTAATAAACTTCATGTTAGATAATATGGTAAAAGGAGTTCTATGTGCTCTAAAAGTAACATGAATACTTTGTTGTAAAAAAGAAAATACAAATACGCAGTGGAAAGAGAAAAACAGACAATTCAGGACTTGAAAAATGAATTTACAAAAGAGATATAGATACAGAAGAAATCCAAGGTGAAATGAAGACGAAATTGAAAACTCAATAAGGCAATTTGAAAGAACAGGAGAAATCCTAAGAAGCAGAATGAATTATATGGTAGAGTGAATATCAAGACTGGATGAGAGAAGTGAAGAATTAGACTCCTGAAGCAAAGAACAAATTTTTTAAAAATAAAAAAAATATAGGAAATAATATGCAGGAAATGTGGGACACCAAATTCATAAAAAGAATACTGCACAACTATAAAACACAAATTGACCCCAACACATTAATATTAGATGACGTGAGTACCCCAATAACTCCAGTAGACAGATCAACTGGACAAAGAATAAACAGAAACTTGAATTAAATGAAATCTTACATCAAATGGATCTAAGAGATAGCTACAGAATAATTCACCAACCACCAAAGAATACACTTTCAACTTAATAGATAGTACAAGTTTCTCTAAAATTGGCCATATAATGGACACAAAACAAACTTCAGTAGACACAAAAATCTTGAATTAATTTCAAGTGTTTAATCAAAACACAGTGCCATAAAGCTTAAAATCAACAGCATAAGTAACTATATGAACTCATGGAAATTAAACAACACACACCTGAATAATGAATGGGTCAAAGAAGAAATTAAGAAAGAAATAAAGGTATTCCTGGAACTAAATGATAACGAGAATATAACACAAACAATCCTCTTGGAAACCTTAAAATCTGTCCTAAGAGGGAAGTTTATAGGCACGCATAAACCAATTAATAGTACAACTCAAGACTCTGGAAAGGCAAGAACAAACCAAACTTTAACCTAGTAGATGAGAAGCAATAACAAATATGAAAGCAGAAATCAATGGAATAAAAACAATGAAAACAATACAAAGAATCAAGCAATCAAAGAGCTGGTTCTTTCAAAAGTTTAACAAGATAGAACTTTAAACCAGTTAACCATGAGGAAGAAAACTCAAAACTGTGCTAGATAACTTTAGTTGTCAACTTGAATTTCCTCCATTGGAATATTTTCTTGAGTACTGAATGATGCAGGAGGCCCCAGCCCACTGTGAGTTGTGACACCCCGAGGCAGGTTGTTCTATAGCGTATAGTAAAGCAAGCTGAACATGGGCCAGGGGAGCAAGCCAGTAAGCAACATTTCCCCATGGCATGTGCTTCAGCTCCTGACTCAGGGTTTCTGCTCTGCGTTCCTACCTTGGTCTTCCCCAGTTGATAAACTTCAACAAAGTAGATGTAATCCTAATGGATCCTTTCCTCCCCAAGTTTGTATTGGTCAGAGTGTTTTGTCACAGGGATTGAAAGCAAATTAAAATAGAAACTGGTACCAGGATCATCGGGTATTGCTATGAAAGACTTACCCTTGGTGCTTGGGGAAGATTATGGAGGTGTTGGAACTTTGGATTAGAAAAGCCTTTGAATCCATAGAGTTTGTTGCTGTGGAGCTTGAAACAGTTTTGCTGAAAAGAGTTATAGATGATGGAGAAAAATTTAGCTTGTGAAGCTTCAAAGGAAATCAGAGACTATCAGGGCTTTTGTGTAATGTTTGGAATTGAGAATCTGTGGGTTCAGGTTGGCTGGGCTGTAGAATCAGCTGTGATTAAGAAGAGACCAGAGGGCTGGATAGACGGCTCAGCAGTTAAGAGGACTGGCTGTTCTTGCAGAAGACAGTGGCTAACAGCCATCTGTAACTAAAGGCCCAGAGAATCTGATGCCCTGTACTAACTTCTGCATACATTGCATAACACAGATGTACCTACCTACACACAGACAATATTCTCGTATACATAAATAATAATACTAATAATAATAATAAATGAGGAGGCCAGAACCTGAAGTGAAACCTTTGTTGTACTGCATCAGTGTTGGTTAGCTGGGCTTGAAAAATCAGTTGTAAGAAACAACAGTGCAGCATCACCATTGCCAAATGTTCTAGGTAGTTCCTCAGGTCAGCGCAAAGCAGCTTTGGTACAGTTGGGGCCCAGTGCTCTAACTTAAGCTGGAAGCAGGACTTGGACTTGGTATGTATAAGATTCTCCTGTCTGCTCCTGGTGTTGAAAACATAAATGGGTCACAGCGTCCAGCACTGTGAGAGGCCAAGAAATGACATTGGTGAAAGTGCAGCCTCAGATACAGGGAAGAACCGCAGGATTGAAGGGGTCATGGGGACAGTCTGAGGATTTGCTCCCCGAGAGGGCACAAGACTCCATTGGTGAAGGTGCAATCTTAGTTTCAGTGGAGACCCCAGCTTTTTGGAGATCCCCTGACCCTGGGATCACCACGAAGGGCAGCAGTAGGTGTGAAATGGAGTGGGTCTAGGCTTGCAATATGAACTTAGTGTGCTTTGGATGGCGTAACCATCCAAAGTGGAGCTTCCAAAACCCTTTAGAGCCCAGAAGATCGTGAATGAATCCCAGATGTCTAACCTTGAACTACTTTAGTAGACTTAGGTTTTGCCTAGGTGTGCCCAATTCTTCCCCTTGAAATAAGACATTTTTGTTTTGGATTTTAAAGGAGCCTATAGTAAAGAGACTTTTAAAACAGACTGTGAACTTTTAAGTGTTCGGATATTTTAAGGACTGTGGGACTTTTAAGGTTGTACTGTCTATGTTGTGATGGTAACATCATACAAGAAATGGAAAGCTTAAAGTGATGTGTTTGTGTGACAAATTGACAAGCTGTCAGTTGTGCTGGATAGCTTTTAGTTGTCATCATGACACACCTGGGTTGAAGGAGCCTCAACTGGGGAATTGCCAGCATTGGGCTGACTTGTGGCCATATCTGTGGGGTATTTTTGTGCTTGTTGAGTGATATGTGTTTCTCAAGGTGTTTTGTCACAGCAGTTGAAGACAAACTAGAACAAAAATCAAATTAATAAAATCAGATATGAAAATAGAAAGAAACATCAGAACAGACATCAAATATATATATTTTTTAAGGGAATACTTAAAAGGAACTACTCTCTATTAAATTTGGAAGTTAAAAGAAATGGATGAAATTCTAAATTCATGTAAACCACTAAATGTAAACCAAGAAGAGATAAATACCTTAAACAGATCCATAACAAATAAGGAGCTTAAAACAGGGCATTACAGAATTTCCCAGCTAAAACATGCCCAGTTCCAGACGGATTCACAACAGAATTTTACTAGACAGTCAAAAAAGAGCTCAACCAGTACTTCTAAAATTATTCAAAAACATAGAAACACTTAGCAATCCTGAACTCATTCTATGAAGTCAATATCATTCTAATACCCAAATCATGTAAAAACACAACAAAAAAAGAAAGCTATAGGCCCACATACTTAAGGAACAGAAGCACAAAGACTCTCGACAAAATACACAAACAAAATACACATACAGACACAAAACAAAAGATCATTTACCATGATCACCTTGGTTTTATTCCAGAGATGCAGGGATGATTCAATATCCCATCAAGCGGAACCTTATTAAATGTAAAAGCAAAAGAAACAAGCAAGAAATGAAAAGGAAACCCACTGAGAAGGATTAATATCCAAAATATACAATGAACTCAAAAAACAAAGAAATAAGTAAATAAATGATCCAATAAAAATAACAGTTCTTAAATGAAGAAAAAATAGCTTAAAAACACTTTAAATATGTTCAACATCTTTAGTAATTAGAGAAATGCAGATCAAAACCATTTTATGATTCCATCTAATCCTAGTCAGACTGATAAGATTAAAAAACAAAAAAATTCCAAATGCTGGTTAGGATGTAGAGAAACAGGAATGCTCATTCACTGTTTTTGGAAATGCAAACTTGTGTAACCACTATGAAAGCAGTGTGGTGAACTCTTAAAAACCTAACAATGAATCTACCACATGATCCATTTATAACACACCTTGGCATACACCTGAAAGATTCTTACTGTGGGGATACATATACATCCATGTTTGTTGATGCTCTTTTCATAATACCTAAGAAATGGAAACAACCTAAATATCCTTTTACTGACTAATGGATAATGAAAATGTTGTATATATAAACAATGGAGTTCTACTTAATATAAGGAAAAATGAAATTAAGAAAGTTGCAGGAAAATTGATGGAACTAGAAACTATTATACTAAGTGAAGTAACACAGACTCAGAAAAGCAAGTAATGTATGTTCTTCCTTATTTGTGGACCATAACACCAATCCCTTATATGAGAGTATATACCTGGTATAACAGCAGGAACCAGTTAAACAGAAAGGAAACAGGGAGTAAAGGGAAAGAAAGAGCCTGCAAAAGGTGGGATAACAGGTAACTGATGTTGGGGGGGGTGTGTTTGGCTAAAAGGGGAGAGGGAAAGACATGCAGGGGACAGAGGGGGGGCCAGATGGGGGATGGTAAGAGATGTGTGTTGTCAGGGGGAGGTTCAGGAAAATGAGGGTGATTGGACTGGGGAGAGAGGAGAGAGGTTTGATGGGGAGAGAGACTGAAGACATGAATGGAGCTTGGGTGATGTGGAAAGCCAAAGGGAAATGTATTGACTCGGGAACCCCTGCTGTCTGTACATTAGTGCAACTATATACTAGGCTCTATATGGCATGGAGCACATTGCCAAATAGGAGAGGCCTCCTGTCGAATTGTTCCTCAGAATACATGAAGAGGATCACAAAATAACTACTAGTGAAGCTTTTGATTATCTCCAAGAACCTGACGGTAATCCTTAATGATACAAGACAGGATATACTTCAGACACATGACTTAGAGCAATGGAGCTGGAACAGGAAGCAACCTGGATGCCTTCTCTCTGAAGACGAATCCTCTTCTAGAGGATATAATGCAAGCTGCTAAGGGAGAAAATCATCAACGTTCTAACCCAGGTCTAAGGCTTAATAACCACAATGACTGCCACAACAAACTACCCATATTGATGCTGAGTGTCTCTGTGATCTGGGGGGTAATCCACAGCTACCTAGTTTTATTTTTATATTGTTCATAATTTTTTTCTGTAGATCCTGCCAGAAACGTATTTTTCAAGTAGTTTAACTAGTCAGTTCAATTATGCTTAATTGAAAATAAACAATATTCAAATATGACTATTATTTCTGTGAAGATATTTGAACTTTGAATTGGTATGGACAGTTTAATATAAGAAAATTTTCAAACATCATACTAACCATAATCAAATTTAAAAAGTGTATATGCTAGGCAAACTGTAGGAGCAGAATTCAGAATTCTGCTCCACACAATCATTGTGTTTTGGAAATTTGGATTTTCTACGGCTAATATGAGCTCGGTTCTTTAAATAGCATTTGTAATTACTTTAATTTAGTAAGTCTACCATTTGTGTATTTACTGCTATTATGTCACTAGTATCCCTGGATAGCTATGATTTGTTATAAAATTGAACCTGGCATTGCACTGTGTCTCACCTCTTTTCCCTTCTCTAAATCTGTGACAGTTTGCTTAGAATAAAGCTGTGAAATCTGTGAGTTCAGATTCAACATGTGTCTGGTGTTTTCATTTTCCTTATGCAAAATAGACTATATCTTAAAAAGTATGCCACATATTCATTAAAAATGCACAAAGTAACATGTGTTAACAGAGAGGGGAACATCCATTTGCTTTTATTTATTTTATAAATAAATGTATCCCAATTTTCAGAATTAAGAAAAATCTGTTATGCTATGGGAAATCTTTAAAGATTAGTACAAATTTAAGAAGAAAACTCAAGAAGTCATCTTTAATAGACATTTCTATGAATATTGCAGGTGACAGCCATTGATTTGGGTTTGGTCTTATAGATTTCAGAGTTTTGTCACTTTCATTCACAACAGGTCCACAGAGCTTCTTGTCTATTTACTTGACCACAAATAGTCAGTGAACTTTAGTGCTGCATCAAATCTATGAATCATAAATTACATATATCTTATTTTAATATTTTGCTTTTCCTTGAGTTAAATTTCATATATATTATTTTGCTTAAGTGTAAGGACACCCATTTCAATTTATTATCTCTTCCATAGATAAAATCCAGCATATAGAACATATTTCAAAATTGCAATACGTTTTTTAAGCTAACATACTTAATTTAAACAGGACTAAATTTATGAAAGAATCAGTCTAAGTTATATTTGATATATGCGATATATCCTTTCAGTTAGTCATGTTTCTTTGTTCTTTAAAAAATATTTTATTTATTATTTCTATCTTATGTGTATGAGTGTTTTGCCTTGCAAACATGTGTGTATGTACACCCATGTGGTGCAGTGCTTTCAGAGGTCAGGGAAGGATGTTGAATCCCCTGGAACTGGAGTTACGGATGCTTGTTAGTTGCCCTGTGGGTTATGGGAGTCAAACCTGGGTCTTCTGCAAGAGCAGTAAATACTTTTAACAGCTGAGGTATCTCTCCAGCCCATCTTTGTTCGTATATAAAGAGTTCTACTAGCCTGCCTTGTCTATTTATTAATTTAAAGTGAATATTTACAATAAATGTAAAACATTACATTAGATTTAAAGACAATTTAGTGCCATTTTAAAATAAAATATCAATGTTCATGTCTAGTGTTTTATTCCTATTATTCATTTGATTCCCCAGTAGTGGTTGAACTAATTCCATTTCAGCTATTATTGATTAACTCAGAATATAATTATGAGTTTTTAAATTTTTCCATTGTTTCATTCTGTTAAAGTAATTGAAAATGTAATTTCTGTTATGCAGCTGTGGATGAGTGTTGAGCATTACTTCAGGGAATAAATTTTAAGATATTGCATAGGAAAATGGAATATAAAACAGAATGAATTGTTAGTCAAGTATCATATTTAAGATATATTTGGAATTGATCATACTACAGTTCATTCACTGAAGTCATCAATCACATATCAGGTGATTTTTCTAAGCTCCACAGCTCCACAACCATTTACTTGACGGGCTTTGAAATTTTTGTGTTCCCTGTTTATTGATTTTTCAATGGAATTGCCATCTAAATTGATGAATGTGTACCTACCCTAAGGAAAGATGTTCTTTGTTTTTCTGCCCTATTCAAGGTGAATCTAATAATAGAATCTAGTTCTAAAAACATAAATCAAAGCAGAAGAGGGGAAATCTGCTTTTTAAATTAAGTAACACAAAGATATGATGATATTGTGTATATCTTCAACTATATATTCTACTGTTCTTTATTAACTGTTGAATGATTTTACAGTATAGGTTTGCTTGTGTGGACTGAGACACCTCTGTTCCTATTTATACTTCATGATCATTTAGAAAGTAATGCATTTTTGCATTTGTAAAATTAACCTCAGTAATGATCTTTATACAGTGTTTGCTACTGTTATTTTTGATAAAATTTTAATGATATATTTGAAAGCATGATTTTATAGGATTTGTTAAAGATAGATTTATTTTATTTGAATCAATTAGTATATACAAATGATTTTCAAACTGATTAATACATTTTTAAATAATTTATATCTCAGTATATCTATAAGTTCCTAGAAAAAGAGAGCTTTCTAGGCAGAGTGAAATGTAGGGTTTAGTTATGAATTAGCATATTTAAAACTTTTCATCAAATTAATATTCAGATTCTATCAGAGGAATTTTAATGGATGAAATCAATTAAATCAAATAATCAGTAAAAGCAAGTTATGGGACAAATGTGCAGGTTCAATGAGAAGAATCTCTTTCGGAATTCTTTCTTAACTTAGGAAATTCACATATTGTACTTTCCAATTAAGTGGCATACATATAGACATGCCTTAGGCCATGATCTTTGCAGCAGTCAGCCCACTCAGAGCAGCAAGGAAGCAGTCAAACTGCTCATTCTCTTCCATGTCTCTTGTACAGACTGGAGCAACTACTACCATGACAGGCTGTCTACCTTGTCATTTCTTCACGTATTCATTGTTACAGCTGCAAACAGTCTGTTCTTATAAGTATTTGCATAGACTATCAGTATTAATAAAGCAAATCCCAAATATTTATATCAGTCCACATTCTGATAGGAGATTCTCTTTTTATATGTTTTTCTAAACTTATAACCATAGTTTCTTTTTACTTCCTACTGTAATTAAATTTACTTTTCTCTCATTTGTCATAAATGAATAAATATATACCCAAAGTAGTCTTAATTTACATTGACTTTTTACAGGTACTGTTTTATGATTTATTACTTTTAGAAAAATATATTTTATCTATCAACATTTTAAAAATTATTATTGAAATTTGCCATTTTGATACGTACTATATAAGTTGATGGTATTTAGATTCCCTCCACTATCAGCAACTTTCCTTACTGCCCAATATAGTAAATTCAATTACTATAATATGGCCTAGATAGTTTGTGTCCCCAAATGTCCTTCATTGTGGGTCCATAGTATTTTTAAAATGATTTTTTGTTTTGGAAAATCATTTTGAGTCGTGACAACATGCAGTAATATAAAATGTTTTCCAACTATATTTATAAATCATGTGAACATTTAAAGACTACTTATAAAAATTTGAAAGATAGCAATAACTATTCCCAATGATTATATGCAATGTGAAAATGTTTTGTGTTATATTATTAGAACTACATTCATATATTTATACATATAGAGGAACATGTTACCATTGTGGGGGAGAAATCAAAACCAGGCATATTTCTGACTGAAAGAACATGAGAAAAGTACAGAAGACCACTAAAAAAAATTCTGTTTGTTTTTCAAAAAAATGAAAAGAAATGAACTATGTTAATGGATTCTGTCACATAAAGAAATGCTTGCATTAGTGATAGAAGTATCTTATACTACACCATTAAGCATTCTGATATGCCTTGAATAAACTAAAGACATAGTGAGTAATTGCTATCTTGTATAGCAATGCTGTGGAAAGAATTAAGTCAAGAACATATAAAGATAGAAATAATCAACAATATACACATTTAATATTATAAAATTTATCCTTTGAATATTCAGACCCTTCCCCAGCTTATTCTCCACCCACCCCTTCACCCAGTGTCCTCTATATTTAAAGGTCTATAGAATCCAATTTGTATTTCCCAAGTGATCTTGTGAGTGAGTACATTCCTTAGAGCCTGGGCAGCCCAAAAAGCTTCACAGCCTTTAAGAAATACTACCTCTTCCAGCAGCCATTAGTTGCCCATAGTTCTCATCTAGTACTGGAATTCTTAACCACTTTCCATTCTATTTTCTCCACTGATAATAATTATAATTATAAACTGACAATTCACAATGAATAATCATTCTGATTGATTAGTGCTTAAATGTTATGCCTGCTTAAATAATCTTTGTTTCTTTTGATGTTCAGAAGAAACAACAGATATTAATTATTCTTAAGCTAAGTATACATTGTGTCTTTTAATAATGTAAGTATAGGGAAAATAGAAAAGGCTAACATGAATGTGAACTTGAAAAACCAGAATGAAACCTAAATAACCATCTGTGAATAGATCCATCTATTCGCTCCTGATAGCAATCATTTTCAGCCTTTGCTCAGATGTAGTAGGAACCGAAGATTTACTGATAGGGGGCAGGTAGTATTTCTTGGGGGATATAAACAGTCATTTGTCTTGATTTTCACAGGCAAACGTATTTTGCTCAACTAAAGTCTGCAAAATCCATCATTCTTATGTTACATGTTAATATGATTAAAATTATAAAGTCAATTAAGAAGTTGAGACTCTGTGGGAAAGTCTTAAGAAATGTTTAAAATAATTTTAAAAGACTATTATTTCTCAGGCCAGGAGGAAAATATTTAAAAGGCTTCTATCTTCCCTATTTCCTCATTTATAAAAATATGGTGGGCTAGAATACCATTGGGAAAGCACTCAGTAGAATGTTGCTACTGATCAAAAACAACTGTGACAGTAAAAATTTGTATCACTTTCCTGGTATTTTTTGATGACTTGGGAATTTACTGTGTGCAGCAGGTTCTACTCACCCACATGACCCCTTCAGCTTTGACCCAACCTGTCTTTACACTTACAGCTTTCAGCTTGTGTTAGAATCCTATCAAAGACAGAAACAAATCACTGTGTCACTGGCTCACTGCTCAAATAGTTCTGAAATGAGGCCACTTTCTACCACACTAATGATTTCTGCCAAAGTCATTTGGTGTTTTTTTCACATATATCAACCACAGGCACAGTGCTCTTGATTTGGACAGCACATTTCAATCTCTTAAAGGACAAAGCTAGACAACCCCATATTTGATGTGAAGGAATTAATATATAATATAGCTCACCTTTTTCACAAGAAAGGGAAGAGTTGAGATGCTTGGTATATATTTATTCATACATAAGAAATTCTATGACTTTCACTTTCTTTCTCTCAGAGCTCTTGGAGGAAAGCAGAATGTCCTTGAAGTAGATTTGAGACATATCCTCTGTCAGTTCTGTGGAAAGCATCCTGCCACATGCTCACATTTAGCCATCATGTTGTTACCAAAATTGAAATTGGGCAGGTACATTTGTAAAGATGAAATTGAGTCAGTTCCATTAACCAGTAAGTCAAGGAGCCATTTCTTCCTAGCACACAGAGTGCTCTTGTATCGAAAAAAGAAAGAACGTCTAATGGTACCTAGTGGACTGGGAAAAAATTTGACAGAGAAGGATAAATTGCACAGAACCTTATAAGTAAACATTTTTCCAAGTTGAAATAGAGAAAGTATATTTCTCACAATAAATAAATAATAATATACAAATCATGATATCCCACCCTCAAAAAAAAAACCCAAATAACTATAAGTAGGGAAAATTTATTCTTGTGTAGAAAGTTAAATTTTTAAGCAAAAAAATTTAAATTTAATAAATTTTACCATTTATATTTTTAATATATTAATGATTCTTTGAGAATGTCATACAATATATTTGATTATACTCAGACCAACTACCTGATCTCCACCTCCACATTACTACCCCCCACCCAAATTCATATTCTCTATTATTTATTTTTCCTTTATAGACATTTTTGAATATCATAAGCTACATTTTGATCACATTAACATCCACTTCCCTATATGTACACCTCTTACTATATCCTGTGCATAGGTCACACCTTCTGTGTGCCAAGGCTCAGAGATTATTTCAGAAGATGGCACAGAAAGATTTTAAGGACTAGAGGTGGTGAATGACCACAAGGAAACAGAGTTTTCCAAACAGTTGTGAAGTATTCATACAAGTTCACTGCAATGGTGACAGTATGCACAAGTAGGAAATAAGCTCAGATCAGACAAAATCAGAGCATAGATGTGGGGAAGAAACCACAATTCTACCTTTGCAACTATTGGCAACCAATAGTTTCTGGGAAATTGGGAGCCAGTCTCAAAAGTATAATTCTTGGTAGGACAGTTAGGATCCAATGGATAGATCCTCTCAGAAGGACATTTGAGTATACAAGTTTGACCCCATGATTATTTTTAAGTTCTATTATGTCTAATTTGTATCCACAAGCGCTTTACTTTGTAGGTCCGTCCCTAGAAGTCTGGTCAACATAAATATTACAACTCCCACCTCCCCCAGCACCAATCAGTTCCTCAGTTCCTGTGGGGCTTCTTGCCCAACTCCCTTGCACCACTAAGCTGGGATTTTATCTGGCTTGACCTTCATCTTGTGCATGCTGTCACAACTTCTGTGATTTCATGTGTACAACTTCCCTGTAGTGTGTGAGGCAATAAGTCTTCCTTGTTATAATCTGCATGGAATCTTTTTACCCATTCTACAATGAGTCCTGAGCTTGGGAAGAGAGGGTGTGAAATAGGCATTCCATTTAGGTCTGATCACTCCAAACTTCTTACTCTCTGCATGTTGACCAGTTGTGGTCTTTGTATTAACTCCCATCTGTTGCAAGAAGATTCTCTCGTGAGAGTGCTAGAAAACAATAGGTCACTAAGTGTTAGTTTAATATTATGTTCATTTAACAGAATAATTTAATTTGGTTCTTCCATGTGGCCTGTCACCTCTCTGGCTGTAGGTTCTTGACTTTGATAACATTACCTAGTAAAGGATTCATCTTGTGAAATAGGCCTTAAAACCAATCATAAAGTAGCTGGTTACTCCCATAAAATTCATGCCACTGTTGTACCAGTGGGCATATTTTTCTGGTCAGTCATTATTTTAGTTCACAAGTTACACTGTTGGGTAAGATTGATGATTATTTTTATCTCCCATAATTATTCATAGTACTTCATACACTGTCAAAGTTAGCCAGTTGAGATTAAACATCAAGGTCAGCATCAGCTTGATTTGTCCTGCTTTGTTCTATGGCTCAAATCTATAGTATTTTTAAAAAATTCTAAAAATAGTATGTTTAGAGATATCCACTATTGTTTGAGAATCTACGGTATCCTCTGGTCAATAACTTCAGAAAAAGGAGTACATTTCTGGCATTTGGCATTTTATTTGCTAGCCAGTGATGTCTGGTAGGGATAATGTACTCTCATTATAGGGTAGCACCATTTAAACTCTTTTTCTATTGTATATGTATATATTTTAAGAAGACATTCTGATAGTAGATTACATACTACTTTTTCATTTTGTGTTCATTATCTCTCCACTTACTTCCTCCTCTGCTCTACTCACCCATTCTCTACCCCCTTTAATTCATCCTATTAAATTATTTCCCTTTTTATCTACTTATATCAATGCATTCTATCTCCTCTTCCACAAAGTGTCCTGGTGGAACTTTGTTTCTTGATCTGTATGGAATTTCTGATTTAAACATACATGCATAAAGATTATAAGCTAGCATCAATTTATGAGAGAATACATGTTACATTTATCTTACTGACTCTGAGTTACCTTGCTGACAGTGATTGCTTACACTTATATCTATTTTCCTGGAAATTTCATATGTTTTTCTTAATATCTGATTAATATCCCATTGTGTCAATACCATAATTTTGTTATTCATTCATCAGTTGATGGGCATCTAGGTTGTTTTGCATTGCTTGGATATTGTGATTAAAGCAGCAATGAACATGGATGATCAAGTACCTTTGTAGTAGGATAATCATGTGATAGAACTATCATTAGCTTTTGGAGGAATCTCCATACTGATGTCCATAGGAATCTCCATAGATGTCTAAACTAAACTCAAAATAAGTTTTAATAATTGTTCCCTTTTCCCTATAATCTTGCAAGTATTTGTCATTATTGGATTTTTGGAACATATTAATTCTGATTTGGAAATTTTGAAATCACAAAGTAGTTTTAATTTGTATTTCCCTCATGACTAAAGATGTTGAACATTAAAAGAAAATAAAATTGTCGGCCATTTGAGATTCAGCTTTGAGAAACTCATTGTCTAGTTCCTTGACCCTAATTTTAATTGTGTTGTTTGTTTGGTTTGAGTTTTACTTTTTGTTGTTGTTCTTTTTATAATATAGGTACTAACCCTCTGCCATAAGTACAGCTGGTAAAGATTTTTCCATTCAGTGGGATGTCCATCCAAAATATGGTGCTCTTTGCTACACCTAAGTATTTTAGTATCATGAGGTATTTCTCATATGTAGATCTTAATGCCTGTGCTTTCAGGGAAGAATGTCCATTTCTATGCATACATGTTCTAGTGAATTCTATATTATTTCCTCTGTAAGATTCAGGAGAGCAGCTCTTATGATGAGGTCCTTGATCCATTGGGAACTAAGTTTTGTCCTAGGTGAGAAACATATTTATTTTCAGTGTTCTACATGTAACTATTCAATTTGATGAGCACCATTTCAATATGCTTCCATTTTCCGTATGTATGTTTTTGGACTCTATAAAAAATCAGGTATCTGACTATATCTGGGCTTAAATCTGGATCCTCAGTTCTGATCAAAGAATCTGTTTTTATGACAGATTACAGTACATTTATATTGTTTCTTTATACTTGCTCTGTAGAGTGTTTGAAATCAGGAAGGATGATACCTTCAACAGTTATTTTATTGTTCATAATTGTTTTAGCTATCCTGGGTATTGTGTTTTCATATGACATTTAAGATTAAATATTTAATTTTATAAGAATTACATTGAAATTTTGATGGAAATAGCATTGAATCTGTAGGTTGCTTTTGATAAGACTGTCATTTTCACATTTTCAATCATATCTATCCACAAACATGAGATATCCTTTCATATTTTACATCTTCTTTTATTTCTTCTTCAATTTCTAAGCATTTTTATTTTATAAACTTTCACTGTCTTGGTTAAAACCATGATAATTTATTCTTTCAAGGTTAAAACACGTAAATCAATGAATGTAATACACAGTATACACAAACTCAAAGACAGAAACCATATAATTATCTCATAGAAGAAGAAAAGTTCTTTGAAAAAATCCAACATCTCTTCAGTATAAAAGTCCTTGAGAACATAGGGTTATAAGGAACATATCTCCATAAAGACATCAGTCAGCATCATACTAAATGGTGGAAAAAAACAAAGCATTTCACTAAAATCAGGAGCAAGACAAGGATGCACATACTCTCCTTTCCTTTCCAACCTAGAGCTTGAATAATGGGAGCAATAAGACAAGTGAAGGAGATAAAGGGGCACACATAAGAAGTAAATTAAACTGTCCTCATTTGCAGCTTATATGATTCTGCACATAAAATACCCTAAAGACTTCAATAACCTCCTAGAGCTGATAAAAAAATTCAGTAAATGAGTCAAATACAAAATTAATACACAAAAATCAGATTCCCTCCTGCATTTGTTATTTTGAGGGCAGTGACAATCAGAATTTGCAGAGGTTTAGTGTTACCCTGAGCTATAATAATGTGAATTGTATCATAAAATTGTAAAACAATGAATTGAGAGGTCAATTGATGGGACTTGATTTCTACTGTTAAAATAGCCATGAAAGTGGTTACATTAAGAAATACATCATCCAGTTCAATTTATTAAATGTGTTTGTTACTGAGGTATGCAAAAGAAATGTCCATGTCAGCCATAAATTTGAGTGATGATATTCCTCAGAGAAAAGCCCTACAGAATAAGACAATAGATTATTGTGTCTTAGCTGAGTAAGATAGACACATTGTGTAGGAATTTTTGTAAGTACAGTATTGCTGTAATTGAACCTGGGCCTGGGAATTTTGATTGAGAAACCTTGGGAATTGGAAAGAAATAAAACCATGTATTTTAGACTTTCTGTGTTTTATCTGCAAAGACATAAAAATATATGAATATAAAATCAAGAGTACAGACATTTGAGAATATTTCTTCACTTTCCTTCCCTTTCTTTGTTTCATTCCGTTCTTTTGGGTATGCACCTATAAATGTAGATCATGCATAGAGGTGTGGACAACATAGCACAGTCCCTTTCTGTAGAGGAGATTTTTCTGAAAAGCAGATGGTAGTAAAGTATTAAATAATGAAAATTATTATGAAATCTAATTTCAGAGGATAATTCATAAAATATGAAATACAGGAATATTAATAATAAAAGATAATTGAAGGGCTTTTATTTCATTTTATTGATTAGCTGATCCACCAAGACTTCTTTGGAATATGGCAAGTAATGAACAATGATGAAAGAAATTTAAACATGTAAATATTCTGAGAACAATCTTTTAGGAAAACCTGTTCCAAGGTCGTGAGATGATGCTGACTTAAGATTCCAAAAGATTCCAACAGAAAGAAGACTAAATGTGAATCACCTGAGAGAGTAATGGTAAGAAATATGTGGGAATAGCTCTTCAAGGATCATAGCAAGGTCCTTATATCTGAGATGTGCAGAATTGTGTTCTGGCCTTTTAGATTACTACCTGCTGTGCTCATGCCCTGTTTCACTTCTTTCACTTGAGTGCCATTCTCATGATTATGTTAGGGAAAAATTGAAGTGATACTTTATCAATAAAAATAACAACTCAAATGAGTTCCTCAAAGGTTCTGAATCAGTTCCAGGTATAAATCAATGTGAGGTTCCAAAGTGAGGAGTCATGAAACAATAAAGATCCCTTCTTGATATCACTGAATAAAACAATCATGGAGGGTTCTCTATGCTTAAGAAAATGAATTCTAGAGTCACCTTACAGAAAGAGAATCATGAATGTGAAAAGAAACTGCAGATCTTAATAGTAACTTGTTAAACTCAGTAAGATCCTGTGCAAAAGAGAACTCCACAAAACCTGTATCTGTAGTCATGAATTCCAGACACTTTGAAATAAATGCTTATTGGGTTAAGAGAGTAATTTCATGGCAATGGGTTGCATAGCATTAGAGAACTCCCCTCCTGTCTGTGTCTCATAAGTATTTATTGCTCTCTTATAAGCAGGAATGTTTCTGATCTGTTAAGAATAAAAGTAGAATTCCTCAGTTTTTCTTGTATTTTCAATGTATAGAGTAAAAATTGAAGAAAATGCAAGATGCCTCCAAATGGTATTTCTGCCTTGTGCTGAAATGAGGAACAACAGAGTTGGAAAAGATTTGTTTGGTTGTTCAATGAGGAATTTTATTCCAAGTTGAGATATTAGTTACGTATCTACTAGACTCATGATAATATTTAGAAATATATTGGAAGAAAAAGTTTAAAATTTTATCTTTATTGAAATGTAGGTATTTCAAACACAGTAATGGGTAAAATTACCTAAGATTTAAGACAATATAAAAAGGAATCTAAAATGTGGTTTCACAGTTACAAGAATGCATATGTGTAGGGAGTGGGAGACCAAACAGTTTCCAAGAGGGAGCCATCACTGTGGCAGAGAGAAAGGCAGGAGAACAATATACTGCAGTGAAGGACAGTTTTATAAAAGAGAGAATAATCAACCAGGCCAAATGCTTCCACAAAATTAAATGCAGTGATGGTAATGAACGAATTATTCACACCTACTAAATCAAATTCATTGTGAGAGTTTGGTCTGTGATTGAGACATGTGCTACTGGTTATATATTGTCAGTGAAAAGTTTCAGAATTAAGTGGATTTGAGTGGGCCAGTTGGTGGATTTTTAGAAAAGGGAAGAAATTATACATAAATCATCTTATAGAATAGAGGGCTAGGTTAACTAGGAAGTAGTAAATTATCCATAACTGTCACACATGCTTTATTTTGAGGATGAACTATCTTTGTTTCAATTGCTGTGATAAAAACACTGACCAAAACCAACCTGCGGAGGAAAGGGTTTCTTTAGCTTACAAGCACAGTCCATCATCATCAAGGGAAGCCAAGTCAAGGATTCAGAGCAGAAACCTAGAGCACAGACAATGGAGAAGAGCTGCTTATTGACTTGCTCTTCTAGCCTGAGCTCATTCTATATTGTTATACAATATAGAATCACCTGCCCAGGGATGACACCACTCACTCTGGAATCAAGAAAATGTCCCACAGACATGGCCACAGGCCAGTCTAAAGGATACAATTTCTCAATTGAGGTTCCATCTATCCACGTGTGTCAGGTTGACAGCTAAAGCTATCAAGCACATGAACAAGTAAAATCCTTGATACTAACTTTTCTGTTTTATTTCAATACATATGGTTATCAGGACAGAAAATAGAAACATTCTAGTTGAACTCTTCTTTAACTGAGGAAATTTATTCAGGGGTCATAAATCTTTTCATTGTTTTCATTCTTTTAATATTTTCCTTAATGTGAAAAGATAATTATCAATAAAGCATTCCTGTATTCTCTTCACACTCTGTCTGTGGAAGTTGATGAGTTTAGAAGAGAAAGAGAAATACTTCTTATGCCATGCATTTTTGTTTTCTGAGAGAGGATCTCTCCCTGTAGTCTTCTGATGCTCCTGACTCCTACTTCTAAGCTATATAGTAGTGCAGTCATGTATAACCACACCTAGATACTTCATACTTCCTTTCTCTTAAGCTTGCATTCCTGAAAATTAATGTGTGTGCTGACTGCTTTTAATTGTATTATGAGACTACAGTGACCATATCTGAAAATACTGGTATAACTATTGGTTTCTGTCTAGCATCAGTGTGGACTCTATTGAAATAAGGCAGACATGTATGTTACCTTTTCCAATATTTATCAAATGAAAAATAGTTCCATATATTTTTTTCATTAGCATTCGAAATTGACTCAGATTTTGTTTAAGAAGGTAGACTAAGTTATAGTGTTCTCTTGGACCAAGGGGTACAAATATATGAGAATAAGAAGGGGCAAGATTGAAGACATGTAGAAAACTCTTCTAACGTGTCCAATGGAGACAGCAGAGGAGTACAGAAATAGATGCTGATACCAGGAGCATTTGGCTAAAACTTCGATTATGCTTAAACACTCAAATTTAACTATTTTGTGCTTTAATAATAATCTATATGCACAATTAAAATTATTTAATTTGAAAACATATACAAATATTAATATGTAAATGATATGTTTATTTTTACAAATTGAATAATTAAAAATGAAAGACTCAAATTTTATATTTTATACCTGCTTATTTAATGTGTTGATATATCCACACTTACTTAATCCTCTTTCCCCTCTCTCCTGTTCCACTGTTCACCTTGAATCTCTCCCTAGTCTAGAATAATCTCCTGTCTATATACAGGTTATTATTTTGATTTTTTTTATTTCTACAAGTTAGAGAAAATAGCTAATAGCGTCTTTCTGTGTCTGGCATATTTCACTTAGCATTACATTTCTCTGGTTTCATCCAGTTTACTGGAAATTATGGATTACATACTTTATGGCTAAATAAAAATCCACAGAAAGTACTGTTTTAACAATACTATTCATTTTATTTAGATAGTTGTTCTAGTTTGCTTTATATAGCTGTGAGAAAATACTCTGACCAAAACAAATTTGGGGAGGAAAGGGTTTATTTGACTTACATCTCCTAGGTCACAGTTCATCACTGGAGGAGCCCACGGTAGGAACTCAGGGCAGGAACCTGAAGGCATTAGCTGAAGCACAGGACATGGAAGAATGCTGCTTACTGGCTTGCTCCCTTGGCCAATGACAACCCATTTTCTTATACAATTCAGGACCACCTGCCCAGGGGTGGCACCATGCACTCTGGACTGAGCCCTCCTACATCACTCAAAAATCAAGAAATGCCCCACAGACACAGACACAGGCCAGTCCAACAGAGGTAAACACGTGGTTGGGGATCCCTTTACACAGGTGAGTCCAGTTGCTTAAAGCTATCCAGCACAATAGTTTTTCTTTTTTCAAATATTTTTAATGAATTTCACAATAAATATTTTGGTAAGTTTATTCATTGGTTATCATTATTATCTGTTGTTATGAGTGAGTGTTTTTTTTATTCTCAGATCGCTCACTATTGATGGTATGAATTAAAATATTTTATTTATTTTAATTTTAAGTGTATAAGTGTATTGCCTGCATGTCTGTAAGTGCACCCATGTCTTGTAATGCCGGGAGAAGGCAGAACAAGACCTTGGATCCCTCACACTGGAGTTACAGATGGCTGTTAGTCACCATGTGGATGGAAACCAAACCTTGGTCCTGTGCAATAACAACCAGTGTTTTTAACTGCAGAGCGATTTTTCCAACCCAATGTAAATTTCTATAGAAATCTTGTATTTGTGTCCTTGATGAGATGATCAGGAGGCCCTTGTGCAGTGTGGTTGAAATGCAAATGGGTATGATATATGAAAGATATATGAAAGAGGCCAGGGACAGAGAACTAGTAGAGGTTACTATGGAGATAAAATTCAACATTTGATCTGTACAGAACCTGGAAGCAGGTACTGATCTTCCAAGTTTAAAAAAAAAAAAAAAAAACTGTTGTTAATGTTTCCCTTTATCTTCCTTCCTACATTAAGCACCATGTATATTCTGTGCCACATTTTAACTAAAGCAGCCAAGAAAGGAACTGCTAGAACTTAGATCCTCCATCTGGACATACAGCTATTTTACTGACAATATTATAAGCTGCATTTAAGAGTCCAATATATTATGGCAAATTTCAAATCTGTGCCAAAAGCATCTTAAAGAAATGTAGAACAATTTGATTTTTCTGATATCTAAGATGCTTTTAAACACTATTTAGTGTGTCACTTACCATTGAGCAAAAAGTGCCTAACAACTGAGAAGTTGTCCTGTATCTTTTTGTGTAATCTGCCTAGTCTAGCCAAACATTTCTTATATCTTCCTAATTTATTTCCATTTCGACAGCCATGAGGCTCAAATAAACATTCCACTAGTTCTATCTGGCATATAAGTAGCTTGGGTATTTTGATTACCTTATCTATCACTGATTTCCATACAACTTAGTATTTACAATAGGTGCATTCTTAAAACCTGCCAACCAACCACGCAAAACTATTGAGGATAATTGGTGCAAAATTCATCTAAAATCTGAAGAAGAAGGGGAGAAAATTGAAATCTTCCCATTAATTTTTTATGTCTATTCATGTACATCAGTTTGTCCTTTGCAACCTCAAGCTTGTTTGGACATGCAAGTTTATGGTTTGCAATGTAGTTTGTGAGTATTTAGCAAGTTTTTTCAGAACAATGGAAATCTGAATTGATTTCCAAAGGATGTGTCATATAATTGCTGTTACTTCTAAGTAAATTTCATTTCAAACTTATAAAATTGAATTGTATTTCTTAATTCTCATCAAAATAAGTAATCACTCTTTTCCATGCTATCTTGCACACAGATAAATGAATGAGTCATAATAAAATTAAATAACTTTCACTAAAAATTATGAGTTTGGTTAAATTATATAGGAATGATTTTTATGTAGAAATAAAGTATTTAAGGAAAGGTGTGGTGGGGCATACCTTTAATCCCAGCACTAGGAAGGTAGAGTTAGGTAGATTTGTCTGAGATGGAGGCCAGCCTGGTCAGCATAATGAGTTCCAGGTGGGATGGGGCTAATGAGACACTATAAACACACACACACATACACACACACACACACACACACACACACACACACACACAGAAATAAAATATCTAAATGATGAATGTAAAAGTCTCCCAAATATACTTTACCTTTCCAGTGCTTAAATTAAGAGAGTAATTAGACTAAGTTTTGAAAGAGACAACTAAAATTACAGTTAAAGATTACCTATTTCTTAAATGTGATCGAGGAACAAAATATAAATAGAATATAACATAAAAGTTAATATTGTTTATATACATTTTGTTGAATACTAAATGTTTAACTGCTATACATTCCTGTTTTTTTGTTTATTATGCTAATATTTTGTTATGGATTATCTATCAATCATACTGTGTTTTTAAAAAGTATTTTATTTATTATTTTTATTTTATTTGGATGAGTGTATTGCCTGCATGTAGGTAACTGCACTCATGTCATGAAATGCATTCAGAGTTCAGAAGAAGGCATCAAATCCCTTGGAACTGGGTTCACAAATGATTTTTTAGCTGTTATGTGGATGGTAGGAATCAAATTCAGGTCTTCAAGAGCAGCCAGTGCTCTTAACCACTGGGAAATCTCTCCAGGCCAGTTATACTATATTTTATTAAGTTTTTTTGGCAGATGTTGGAACTGATGGAGATTTGATCTATTATAATTTATTATTATAGTCTATCTTTGGCTCAGTGATTATTAATTTAATTGGTTTTAACATCTCATTTTGTTTTTACAGAACATATGCCAGATGATTCTTATTGATTTGTGACAGTTTATGTACTAAATAATGACATCAATACATATAGATTAAAAAATTAAAGAGAAGAGTTAAATTAGTCCAAAAAAATCAACTTGGGAAATTGTTTTTTTTTTTTCTTTTTCAAACAAATATATTTGTTTTCTGCACTTTGTTTTGCAATGTAAGTTAAAATTTCAATAAAATGCTAATATTTTGTGTTATTATATATTATATTTAAATCACCAATGAGTAAATATGGAATACAAATGGAATAAATGTATATATTAAGCAGAATAAAGCATTCTATTTTGTTAATGTTTTAAATTATTTCCTAAGTTTAAATGAAAGATTAGAAAAGAACATGTTTAAACAGAATTTGGAAGTGAAAATAAGCTTATTTTTAATTACACATTAGTAAACTAATCAGTCTATCCTTTGCCAAGGTCAGTTTTGTTGGAAAAAAAATGTTAAGTTTGCTATTAGCACAAAACAAGTATTGAAAATTCATACCTTCATAGGACAAGTATTACATTTTATACTTTACAGAACTCTGAAATATTTCTCACATTCTGATAAAAAATAATTTTCTTCAGGTAGAGAAGTTCCAGGATAAATCTGTTCAATGTGCCAGGAAGGGATTCATGACCTGGCTTCTATTAACAGAAATGGGGTGTCTTGCAGCTATGTCTCCATAAGTTGCACTGAAAAATACCTCTGTAAGTAAAGATTCAACCCAAGGGTTAGTTTTTACTGCGAGTTATAAACTTCAAGAAACTGGGTATGTAATGGAAATGCTGACACAACCTTAAAAATAGCTACTTGAATGGAACAACTATAATACTCCAACTCTTTTATTTCAAAAAGTGTGAGTGTTTATGTTGCCACTGGATAAAAGAATTGATGGAGAAATTACTCATGCTTAGTGAACTGCATGGTAATAAAATAAAGTCCCACTAAATAGAGCTTTGTGTAAAATGGAATATGGACTCAATTTTCCTACAAAACACTTTTTAAAAGCTTTATGTTTTACTGCCGATGTTCTACAAATCCAGTGCTTGTGCCATTTATCAGTTCTGCATTTCAATTGCAAATCATTCACTGGTGAAATATTTTTGTATAACAATGATGAGACAGCTCACTTTGGAATTTCAGGCAGAAAGGATAGTCACAGGAAACGAAGACATGGGATAAAAAAGATCCCTTAAAATCAGGTATTTGGTTTTGAGGTTACTAAATAAATTTTGGGAGATACTTTCACCATTGAATACACCCATTAACAAGTTAATACTGACATAATAAATATTTAATTTATAATGTTTAATAAACCAGAGTCATGTTTTAGAAAATGTATCATATAAGTCATTTAAAAATTACAACATAAAAATTCTTTTAGACCTTTTTTCTTCAAGAATTTCAATGTTGTAAGAAAATAAATCTCCTTAATAAGCCTTGTTTCTCAACTTTTTAGTGTTATACATATTCTTTATTAAATTATTGATAATGGTCATTGCATTGTCTTTCTAAAATATTTTATTGATTTTTTTGCATCTCATTTAATAGATCTTAATCAAATTTAGAACTCCTCCCAGATCTGTGATGCACAGCACATCCTCCCCCAAAAGGATTTCATGCATTGTGCTATATATGTCAAGTCCTAGTCAGTCAAGTTTTTGTACATAGATGTCCCTCAGGGCCAAGTTCATACACTGGAGTCTACTCAACCTGTCTAGAATCACTCCCTTAAAGATCTTTGCTCCCTCAAACCACAGTAATCAGTTGTTAAAAATTCTTCTTCTATGGTTGAAGTCTGCTGTGTATTCCTCTGGTTATACACCAGGTTTTTGTCTGATTGAGTCACATGGGTCTTATGCATGCTGTCACCATTGTTGTAAGCTCATATAAGCAAGTTCCTAGAGGCCTGAAAGCCTCTTTGTCCTTATGTTTATAAACAAACCTTGACTCTTACAATCTTTCCACTCCCTCTTCCACAGTGGTCCCTGGGTCATGGGTGAGTAAGGTTTAGTATAGGAGTCGTATCCAGGTACAAACACTCTGCATTCTTTTATTCTCTACAGTTTAACAAGTTGTGGAGTCTGTGTACAGCAAACTCTTTTGCATGAGGAAGTTTCACTGATGAGAGCTGAGGGATGTATTTATATTGTCTATACCATGTTCTGCTATGTTCCAGGAGCCTTAACTATAGACATTCCACTACAGACATGTCGCTTAGGGCTGGACATATCTCAGATCTATATTCTCTGCATGTGACCAATTATGGAACTATGTGATAGCCTCCATCTGTGGCTAAAAGAATCTTCTTTGGTGAGTTTTGTATAGTATACTGGTCTGTAAATATAAGGATTTAGCATACAGTAAGAAATTTAATTTTCTTGAGATATGACTGAAATAGGGATTTTTCTAGTATTTTGACCTCTTCATTCATACGTATTTGACTATGTTTAAAGTACCACCCATGAGTTCCCTTCCACTGAGTGGACTTTAAGTCCAATTTGATAACTGTTGATAATCCCTGAGATAAAAGTGTCACTGCTGCACTGGTAGATACAGTTTGAGGTGCCAGTTGTTCTGGTTAATGGGCTTTACAGCTGGGTTGGACTGTTGATTGATTTTCTCCCCTGGCAGCTTATATAGCCTTCTCTGGAACCATGAGAACTAGTCTACAGGAAGAAAGTGTCTGGTCAGTTCCAGCTCCATTGCTCAAAGCCCTGTGTTCTGGATATGTCTTGTCTTCAGCAGTAGGGTCTTACCTTCCAGTTCAAGGTGATCAAGGCCTTCAGCAATAGCCTATGTTATTTTGGGAGTTCTTGGACTATCCTGACCAACAACCCAAAGGGAGGTTTCTCCTGTCTGGTACTGTGTTCTTTGTTATGTAGCCTTCACACATGCAGTCATTTTCAGGTACTGTATGTGTATTTTTCAGTACATTTTTAGCTAAAATAGTTTTCTCAGCTTTTTATGTCACCTAAAATTTATTTATCTCTTCTCTCTCCCTTCTTATCTAATATCATTTCTCCTTGCCCAGTTTAAGTCTCCTCATTTTCCCCTTGATGATTCCTGTCTCTTATAATTCCATCTCTCTTGAATTCCTTCTTCTCCTTTATCCCCATGGTTCCTTGTATGCCATTCCCTTCTCCTTTCATAGTTGAATGCCCCCTCAGCAACATGCATTTCCACTAGTCTCCCTTCTTTCCCTTTACCTTTACTTCTCTTCCATTTTCCTAGCTACTGCTGTTACATCAGGATATATGCTCACATATAGGAAATTGGTGCAAAGATCTGAAAATAAGAGAGAATATACTCATATATGTTCAGAAAAGCTTGCATTTTTGAGTCTGCATTACTTCATTTAGCATAACAGTTTCTAGTTCCATCCATTTACCTGCAAATTTCATAATTTGACCTTCCCTTACCACTGAGTAGAACACCATTGTGTAAATGTATTTGTTTTTTAATCTATGAGCAATCATATTATGAAGCTTTTCAACATTATGGTATTTAAATAATTGGAAATAATTGATCCCTTTTAAAGAATTATTATAAGGCTTTAGTATAATATGTCCTTAACTAGCTTATATGATTACACCAAGGGTGATTTTTTACTTACTCTTAATGATTAAATTCTAATGGAAGAGAAACCTCAAACATTCCAAGCCACAGAAATGACTGTTCTAACCATAAGCTCTAATGTAATAAGAACAATACCAAAGAACTAATAATATAGGAGTCTTGAAGATATGTGGACATGAAAATTCTGGAATATTTCTCATTAACTTTGAGTGGGAAGTATTAATTCATGAGGGAGATAAATAAAAAATTAGGAGAAAACAAGAAACTGTGCCAAAGAGGAAATAAGTTCTTCAAGTTGTAGGCTAATGTAGACCAAAAGACTCCCAAAAGAATGACATATACCTATATACATGATATATGTTTTCATTAGAAGCTGTTCATCTATGACCTGAATGGAAGTCTCAATAAGAAGCATTTATTTTGGGCACAACCTGAATGTAAAGATTGAAAGAAAATAAGAATCGATATTTCGTAATGATTTTTCAATCTTTCCTAAAAATAACATTAAGCTCTAAGTTTTCTTATAAAGAGAACCAAAAAGATGAGTCAAATGAAACATAACATTCATATTTTAGTTTTTTGTTGAAATGTTTTGCTTTACTAGGCTGATATTCCTTACCTTTAATAGATATATTTTAGGATTTTTGCATTAATTAAAAGGTAAGCATATGTAGAATGCTTGGCTTGTAGGAAGTATTGAAAAAACAAGATTCTGTTTTTACTTAACATAAGTACCCACAGTGCTATCTTCTTTTCCTTATTTTTAAGTCCACTAGACAGTGGAGCAATTGTCCTTTTGACATGCTTGTCCTAGATGGAACATTGAGCTGTGACAGATGGAAGCTCAATAGCAGTCATGCAGAATATTTGCCAAATGGGACAGCCATCTAAAGAAGATGGCAAAAATAGAGTTCTTCACTGCAGGACCCAAAGTCCTGCTGCTGTTCATTAAGGACTGCAGAAAGTGCGTGTGCCTGTGTTTCCATAACAATACCACTTATTAAACAACCTGTTAAATATTCTAAGAAAAGACAACCTGGTCTTGATGTTGTTTTTCCCTATCCCTCTCTACTCTTATATCTGCTTTCCCTCTGTCATATTTACTAGCAAATGAAATAAAGAAGAGTAAATGAGAAATTTGAAATGCAATAGAGAAAATATTTTTGGTAGAATTAGACTGAGGATACTCTAGAGTTCCATAGATGTAAAAGTTGGAATGTTTAGATAAAGTTGTGCACCTGTACCTTAGTATATAGAAGATAAAATGATAGTTATCAAGACTGTGAATTTAATCAATTGTAGTCTTTACGTTTCCATATTCCATCTGTCATCTCTTCCTCTCTTTTCCCATGTCTGTTTTCCTTCTTTTGTTATTTTTCTCTTTTCTTTTCACTACAGTTTCCTCACCCCATCTTTTCTGCAGTGTTTTCTGCTCTTTCTCTCTTTCTTTGTTTAGTGTTCAGGTTTAAAATCAGAGTCATGACCATGCTAGAAAAGTGTTCTTCCACTAAGCTGGGCTCCATCCTCGAGTCTTATGTAGTTCTCACCTCTTTCTTTTCAGTCTTTCTTTCCTGGACTCTTTCTACCATCCTGACTTGGAAATTGAATGAATGATGTTATAGGCTTTTGGGATTTTCTAAGTGTAAAATAATGGATAGTAAGAGAGCAATGTCAATTAATGTCTAATTTCATTTCACACAGTGTCAATTAATATTTAGACTTATTCTTATAAAAGAGAAGGAGTCTGATCAAGGGTGAATTTATCTAAACAATTGTGTGGAACTTTCTTTAGACCAGGAAGTTCAGGGAGAGTTCATTTGTATTTCCGTTTGTCATTTTTCCACTTTTAAAAATCTGAGGTCCTAGGAACCAAATAAAACATGGATTCCTGGCCTACGCTTGGTTATTGAGTCCACTGGGTCTAGATTGCAAAATATTGCTGATTTTTCTAATTTCAAATTCACTTATTATATTACTGCCATCCGCAGTTGTTTGTACTTATATTCTCTAAGTTGAGAAATTCCCTCCTGGAGTGGTAGAGAGACTCTTGGGACAGTCAAAACCAATAAACCTCAGGAGGCTCAGGATGCTCAAAATCTTACAAGATTTGGGAAGATCAGAAAGTTTCATGACTTAAAAGACCCATTTCCCATGATATAGAAGCACTGAACTATTATTGGAGAAATGGGGGCTCAGCAGTGTAGCTGCCTACAAAGGGCAGAGAGCCCCAGTGATACAGTTTTTTAACCCTTGCTTGCCTGTGCCTTTTCTGGTGATAAAGCTGCTTTTGAGTCACCCTTGTTCTCTCAGTGACCATTCACCCTGATCCTCTAAGAAATCTTAATAAGCTCTTAGGTTCCCAAAGTAAGATCTGGGTGGAATTGTTTCTCTTTAGTTGCTGCCTTATATGTTTTAAATGGACACCTTCAACTCTTCTGAGGAATAGTCTCACAATATTAGTTTCAAGAGAAAATTTCTCATTAATCTCTCTCATGTCTGGATAAATTTGGGCAGAAGAATTTGGTTTCAGCTCTCAGGATTCTTTTCAAAGGTAATTATATAGGAAATAATCTTGGCTGAGTGACGTAATGCCTCACTGAAGCAAAGGATGAGTTTTTTCACTGTTCAATATAATAGTGAATATGTTTCCATACAGGGCAAAGTAAAGGACATTAATATTGCCTTTTATTAAAAACGAAATGTGTTTCACATTCTTGCTGTAATTCTATGTGAAAAAAATCGCATGTACTTGGTGAGTCCTCTTGGATCACCTGGCATGTTTCTGATAAAATGGAGAAGCAGGACACTGTGAAAATATGAAGCTCATGCTGCTTAATCAGCTATTAGTAATCATTCTTTTCTCCAGTGTAAATGCAGTGCATCTTCTGTGTCAGACTAACTTGTAAGCTTTAAGGTAGAGGCTCAAACAATCCACACCTCTTGACAAGTAGTTGACAGAAGCTTCACACAGCTCTCATGAAGGTGAAGGTTGAAAGGAAGTCTCTGAATCTGTCCCTACCTGTCAACGGAGAGAAAAATTGGTATCACATCCAAGAGGAAATGATGCCTCACAGATGAAGGTGAAAGGTGGTATTCTCATTATAACACTATTTAATTCACCATCCCAAACTCTTAAAAATAAACAAGTAGATGAAGCAAAGGAAGGAGATTGCTACTACAAATGTACCTTCACTCAAGAGACATACCATGATGGTACACGTACTTTTGCTAGAATAGATTAACATAACCATAGGGATATAGTATGATGTCATCTACTTCACAAATTCATTCTTTGCTTATGAAAAACTGAACATTCTTCAGCAACAGGATTTATTTTGTTGAAGACATCTTGTGAAAGAGGAGACAATTAGACACTTGACTTTGTTGGCATAATCGGCCATAACCCTGTTGTGGTTAAAGTTCATTGAATAACTTAATATACTTGACTTTTTCATTTCTATTTATTAGGCTTAGAAGTACTATTGTCAAAGTGTATAAGAATATTTCAGCCACTCATAGTGATGTTTAAAAAATAGTTTTATTGAAAATTTAAATACAACAGGCATTTTCCAAAAGGAATATAAGAATGGGATTCACTAGCCTTTAAATACTCTCATGTCAAAAGGAACTGGCATAATAAAGCAGCAGAATGGACTCTTTTTGTTATTTTCTCATTTGAGAGAGGGTCTCATACATTCTCTGATACTCCTGCCTTCACCTCCCAAGTGCTGTCTTACAAACTTGTGATAGTTTGACTGCAATTGAAGCTTTTATGCAGTGCTGGAGATTAAATTGAGGACTTTGTGTAAACTAGGAAAGCATTCTGTCAAATGAGCTATATCCCAGTGATCTGACATGGACTGCTAATTTGTCTTCTGAGGTGCAGGATACAAGGGGAGACTGTGAGGATAGAATATCATCCTTCAAGTTATTTTTAAGTCTTATTACACTATTAGAAAATTTATAAAAATATAAGAATAATATCTCATTCAGCAAATTAAACATATCAATGTTCAGTCTCCTCCAATTCCAACTGGATTACTGATCTGTGGACTCAAGAAGGAAGCCCAACTATCAGAAAAGTTTCTAAGTTTACATGATATTTTCATCCCGGTAATACACTACACTCAAAAAAGCACATAGTTGTTATCCTGTTTCCCATTATTACAGTCGCCCACATACAATGTCATCATGTCATCTATATCTGTAGATCCAAGCTCCCTACCTTCTGAAGGTGCACTTTTGATAAATGATATAAGAATAGGCCTAAAATTTAATCTATGTTATCATGGAACCTTCTCCATTCTTTGTATCCAGATACATACAAATGAAGTCATTTTTATGCTAACAAGATAATTTACTTAATTATCAAATTAACTGTAGATTCCTGTAACAAAATAGTGGTAGCAAATTTGGTTGGCATTCAGGAAATTCAGTGAGACTTCTTGTGGTATCTTCTATATTCAATTTTAGTACCAAATGAATAAATGCATGACCACATGTTGCACAGGTCATTATTGTTAGATAAAAGACACCTTTAATTCCAGATAAGCCACCCAGATCAATACATTTTTCCTGTAGTATGAAGGGAACATATAACAATTACTTAAAAATTGAGACTGATGAACTGGAAAGAGAGAAGACTGTAAAGTCTGCCCCCCCATAAATATTATAGATTCTTGAAAGTAACATAAAATGGAGTCTTGAGAATCTTGTGCTATAACAAATGAACTTACTGTTAGAAATGTGGATCAAGATAATGTAAAGTACATATGTAATTGGTACAGTGTTGTGTCTCACTTTAGAGTAAAATATTCATTCACAGAGCTAGTTATGGCAATTGACAAAACACAGCTGAGCATTTCTCATGGAATCGTCCTTGTCCATAGGTCAGCATTCATTCAATGAATTATTGATATTGTAAGACTTCTTATCTCAGTTTGTAACAGTCCATTTCTTACAACTAAGAACATATCTAAAAGCACCTTTTAGCTTCAGTGTCTCCCCAGTCTTGCATCTCTCATTTACACTATTCCCAAGAACATATTCATAAGTATCTTTTATAGAAATATCATCAGGATGTTCTTCTCTGCCCTGAGGACTCTAACCTGATATATCATCCAGCTAAATATCTACTAAGTAATTAAATATCAACATCAATATTCATGCAAGCACTAGCCATGTCTGAATTCAGGCCAAATGCTTTATAAAATATTTTATTTTTACGTATCAGCTTTACTCCAGAAGAAGCAAACAGCAAAAACCATGACAAAATGGGATTCATATAATAACTCTGTGGAGCAAAGAAACTGAAAAGGAATCTAGAGGAAGGAAGCACTGGGGCAATCATTTGCAAACCATGGCAGAATAATTTTGTAAAGGAACATGGATTATTGGAGAGACCATTAATTTTGAGGCTTTTTTGAAATACCAAAAAATGAACCTAGGATGTCATGCATATGAGGTAGACTCCTACCACTGAGCTACAGCCCTACACCTTTGATGTTTAACTGGTAAAGAAAAATACAATAATACAAAAAGAAAACTGAAAAATATTTTTTATCTACAATGGTTTCCATACATAATATTACTTGTATCGAGAACAGCTTCAGATAGTTATGTTGGGATTACCTCATCTGTTCTTGAAGTTTCAACACACTGTTCTCTTAAGAAAAGCCAAATAGTTCTTTTTCTTCTAAACCTTGATGAAGAGTTATCTATTTTATAGTTCTAGCTGCATATCTCCTCATCATCTCACAGCTGGTACTGGAAGAAATGGTAAACTCCATCATCTGTATCACTAACCTTTCCCAAACCCAAGTTCTTAATTTTTATCTTTATATTTGGTAATATAGAAATATACAACTGTTGAAAGCTTGAGTTCAATCCTTTACCTTGGGTTTTCTCATGTTCCACACATTATTTTTCACCAACTCTGATTCTCATTATTTTAAAATTTCTCTCTCTCTCTGTCTCTCCCCCCCTCTCTCATGCCATTGGACATTGTAGTTCCTTATTGTCTCTAAACTGATCTATTATCATGACTTTTATTAGGTGAATCCTTGCTTCTGGTTCACACACCATAAACCACACACACACACACACACACACACACACACACACACACACATATACATATATATATATATATTAGTAAACACAAGCATGTGTTTTCACCTCTATAAAAATGTTTAATCATTTTTTACTCTATTACCTCTATTACCTGCCAAATTAAAAATGAAAAACCTTCTTAATATGACATGTAGGTACATACATCTTTTTCTAGCTTCATTTCTAACATCCTTTTTATGTGGTATCATTGCAGTTCCTATTTTGAAGAATAAAACTACTTCCATTAGCCTTTAAGCTAATACTGAGATCAGGTATGGTGACACAATCCTTTAATCCCATGCCCTTAATAGCAGCAATGGATCTCTGTGAGATCAAAACCAGGCTGGTCTAAACAGCCAGTTCCAGGTCAGCTGGGCCTAAAGGGAGACTCTGTCTCACAAAGCAAAACAAAACAAAATAAAACAAAAGGTTATTAGGGATCTCTTTCTGAAAAGGCTTCTCCTAGCCAGTCACACAAAACTATAAACCTGGGACTGGAATGGTGTCTTACTCTTAAGAGTACTGGCTGCTCCTCCAAAGGTCCCATGTTTAGTTCTTAGCATCTACATTATAGCTAACAACAAACCATAATCCTAGTTTCAGGGGATACAATATCCTGTTCTGACTTCTGCATTGCCTGCTTATATTGCATTTGCATGCATGTAGACAAAACACTCAGATACATGAAATAAACATAAGTAATAAAAAAGATTTATCTATAAAAATATGTAAGCTTACCATAAGTGCTTCTTCTATTTTATTCCTTCTTTATTCTTGCAAAATGGAAGGTGGTTCCTTTTCCAACAAGCCCAAAATCTACCACATGCTAAAGAATTCCATTCATTCTGAAGATAAACTATTTAAATATGCATGAAACCATAAAATTATTTCAGTGTTTTACATGAACACAGAGAATACCTTCTGATATCTTTCTATTTTGCCAATATTTTTTCAAACCAAATATAAAAACATTAACTATTTTTCTAAATTTTCTCCTGAAATATATGCTTACATTAATAATAAGTAGAATGCATTGGGGTCTAAGGTACAATGCAGAATCCTAGCTTAGAGTTGGTTAAGAGTCTACTATTCTATTTGTTATGATGTATAATTTGAATTCACCCAGTAAGACAACAAATGAACTATTCATGTCAAAAAAGCATGTGCTGTTGAATGCCTAATTGTATAAAATGTAAAACATGCTGCTAAAACAGTTTTTATAAATCCCACTCATAATACTGTAGCATGTTTTGGAAAGATTCTGAACTATTTCTAATTAATATTCTGAGTATTATCTACCACTTTCATTTATGGGTTATTTTTCATTCTATTTCTAGTTTTCCTAACTTTTCAGAAAATTTATAAATAGTAAACTATTTTCTCATTTTTCTTTTTCATTTTGTTTATTGTTGGGGCAGGGAAAACTGCTTGTGTTCAGAGGAAAACACTCTGCAGCTGACTCTCCTTCCACTGAAGATTCTGAAGGTCAGACTCAAATCACCATGCTTGCATAGTCATTCACTTTCCCTGATGGTCTCTCTCACTAGGCCCAGAAATAGCAGGTTATTAAAAGGTAAGTTTAAATGTGACCCAGGTAGATTCAATGAATATGACATTTTTCTGTAAGCCAGTAGACCTATAGTTAGAAATTGTGAAATATTTGTAGGGATAGATTAAAAATACATATAATTTTGTCCCAATTCAAGAATATGAAGTGTGGACTATGAGGCACTTTAGGAAGGAGGCTGAGGAGAGACTTAAACAAAGTTTGACCAATTTGAAGACGTCTTAAAGACAGTGCCTCAGTCTTTGGGCAGCATGGCAAAGTCAGTCTCTACCTTTTGAATCATACAAGTGCTGTCCTTTTTCAGGCCAACGTTTTCAAACACATTTGTTTTTGCATCTCATGTAAATTTCTTTGCAAAAACAATTCTTTGAAATCAACAACAATTATTTTGCTTGCTCAATTTAGGTCCATAATTGAAGGAATGCATAGAAAAAAAATGAACCCAAAATAGTAATGACAGTATACAAAAACAGAGAGACAGACAGTGACAGGGATGCTTTCCTGAAATTAATGGTACTGCTTGCCTCTTAAAAAGGTGTTTATATGAGAGAAACAGTAATTAACAAGACCACACCCTTACAGAGAGAAGATCTGCCTTGTAACTTTTCTCATCAGATTCAAATATCATTGCTGGTCAAAATTTCAGAGACTCCAGGCAAGAAAGTTGAAACACTTGACATTCAATTATTTCATGATGTCCATTTCCTTTGACTGGACATTGAAATTTCACATAATTTTAGGAACTTCCATTTCTTTAGAAGGATCAGAAATAAAGAAATTTATCAAACCTTTTCCCCAAAGGCAGAGAAAATTAGCTTGCTGAATACATTTTAAAGAGGCAAAACAAATCTTCTGTAAAGGTGTGTTTATATTACCACCCTTGAGCCCTAGTATTTGAGCAAATGGGCCACAATGATTAATATTTATCACTGATACTCTTTTTTACTTGAACTTCTCCAAATGTTTGACAATATCTCATTAATAGTTAGTATGATGTAATTCTCTCCATAATTAAAATGTACTAAAATACAAAACAAAAGAGGGAGGGCCTTTCGTTCATACATTGCTATTTCCTTAGCTCTTGCCTTTCAAAGCAATGATTATGCAAACAAGCTTCTATATTCAGCTCTTCTATTTTTTACTCTCTTTGCATGGCTCTTGTCAACATCAGACTGATATATAGATCTAATTGTCTTTCATAAGGTTCATTTACATATTTAACAGACTAGTTCATCTCAGGATCTCAAGGAATTATCAATTTTAGTTTTGAAACATGACCCCCTACATCTTTCTGTAATTTGCAGATGACAACTCCATTCTCCATTTGAATAGACCACATATATTGGCACCATTCCAGTCTGTGTTTTCTCTTGCTCAAACTTCACATATATTCCATCATCAAATTTTGTTTTCTTTACCAGTAAAAGACATTCATAATTCTCGCATTTTGGGTCTATCCCATTGCAAATCCTTATGTGTGACCTATCATTTATGTTGGCTGGATCAATTTAGTGGTTTTCCCAAAGGACTGCCACTAGTTTTCTAGAACCTTAGGTACAAGACATGGTGGCACACATCTTCAATCTCATGGAGAGGAGCGGCAGAGCATGGCCAACCTAGTCAGGTTCAAGGCCGTATGGGACTACAGGGAGACCCTGTCTCAACCCCCCACCCCCAAATCCTCTTAGATATTTTAGATATTTTCATTAAATATTTATGTCATAGTATTTGCCAAGTTGGTAATTTTTGTCATTTTTTTCTAATGTATGTTAAACAAGCAGCCAAAAAATGTAAATATGTGACGGAAAATATATGAAATCAACTTCCCGTGAAATGTGGAAAGGATACCACCCTTTGTTAAGACCATTTATAAAGATACTTGGCTAAATCTGGTTTGTAAGATGCAGGTTAATTTGCTGCCTTTCATCTTATACCTTAATAATATTTTCAGTGCAACTCAACTATAGTAGTTCTTCCTAAAGAATAAGGACAGTGATGCTGTTCTACAGCCTCTCTTCTCCCTCAGGGTACAAGCCAAAGGTACAGAATGTCCTGTAAGTTTCTGGGGACTCCCTTTCCTAACCCCTCTTTATTCTTCTCTCCTCCTACCATTCTCACACTTGCTCATCCTGCCACATAAGCTCTTCCCTTGGAGCCTTTGGAACTCTTCTCTAGCTGGAACTTCCTACTGCCCCAACTGCACACATAACTGGCTTTTTTCTCTCACAGCATGTCTCCTCTTTTCAGATTTCACTCAATTTTCCTTAACAATCCTTATCTTTCACACTTCTTTAACACATCTGCTTCTCAGTTCCCACAATGATAAAACTACATTATATCACTTCATTCAGTCTATACCGCTGTCCTTAAGACTCATACAGCTTTACAAGTAGTTACAGAACAGTGAGTCATCTTCACTCCTGTTATGGCTTCTTTGGCACCACGCTTTAATCATAACTTCAAACATTGAATATCGAGTCAATATATGTTGTTTCCATAAAACACTGCTAAGCTGACTTTTCCTGTGGCTTCACTTACTCTTCTAAGTATATCAGACTGGCCTGTCTGAATGATAATACAATTCGTTATATCACAGCATCATACAGCTATTTTTTTTTCATTAGATACTTTCAAATTAGTTAACAAATGCCACACCACGCATCAATATTTCATTCCTTTATATTGATAAAGTACTCCAACCACTACAGAAGCCAACATTCCATCTTTCATCTGTTTCCACCTCAGTTAACCTCAAATGAAAGTATAAATAATTGTGCTCCCTTACTCTGTAGGAGAGCTTCCCTTCTGCTCAAGATTAGCAGTACTGCCCTATGATCTACTCCAACCACCCCAACCTGAATGTTTCATCTTGAAATGTATTTATCATGCTCACTAACTAAGCCTCTATTTTTCCCCAAGACAGTACTTATTGTATGGGGTATCTATTAGCCCAAAATAAATAAGTGAAACAATGGAACAAAGAAAAGCCTTAATCCATTAGCGGCCATGCACCACTAGTCATCAATAATCATTTCCTTTTGGTCACTACGCCTGTGGTCCTTTCAATTCTGAGTTTTCCATATGTGCGAGGTCAGTGAGTTGAGATGATGATAACACCAGGAAGTTGTTTCTGCAGGACAGTCAGCATGTTCTATCACAGAGCTACTGTTTAAAACTAGTCAGAGAATAAAGCCTCAGTCACACCTAGCACACAATGGCACAGCCTGGAGCATATAATGTTGTATAGAAAGAAGGATCAATGCACTACTTATTCAGTAAATAATTATGTTTATGCATTTTTCTCTAAGTCAGTGTATTTCAGTGAAGCATAAGTTTGCCCTATTGACTGTTATTATTTGATTGTCCCTAGTACAGAATATATTATACAATTATTATGATATAATTACAACTAGTCAGTTTTGTTTGCAATTATAAGTTATAGAATTTTAATATCTTTGAAAAAAATAAATTAAGTGACAGTATAATTCATTTTATTTTAGAGTCTTCTCCATGACTACTTCAGAAATTATTCCCTATATTCTTATGTAATATGAAGTGATGCTTCCAAAAGTTCCTAATTCAATTTCTAAACATTAAAGCATAAATAAAATGAGATTCACATCATTGAGGGTTTTTGGTTTTGCTTTTGTTCCTGCTTTTATTTTGGAAATAGGTTCTCCCAGTATCCCCATCTGGCCTGGAACTCTCTATGTAGATTAGGGTGAACTCAATCTCACAGAAATCTGCCTGCTTTCACCTCCAAATTTCTGAGATTAAAGATGTGCACTATTGTACCTGTATTATATCTGCATATTTTTACAGCTAGCAATATAGAGTATATAATATTACAGTAATATATAATACATTATACGTGCATACAGTAATCTTTTCTGATTTTCCAGAATATCTCTGAGGAAAGTTAGTTTTCCTGGCAATATGTTTTCCAGATATCAGAGACATCTGAAAATGTTTGTCTATTTTTAGGGTAACTTTCTTAATATTTTTCAGGTCTTATGATTTTAAAAATTTTATTCGTATAAGTTTGTGTGTGGAGTGTCCTCATTTATACACTTTATATAAGTATTCTATTACATCAGTAAGACTTGTAACTTCTCTACTTTGGAGAAATTTTTTAAAAAACTTCATACTACTAGTTCTCTAGCCATGAAATGGCTTTCTTCTTTCTACTCTGTAATGTTATCAATATTTAACCAAAATGGACAAGATACTTGCAAACAAGTGAACCAGGACTTATCACAGTAAAACTAAAGGTCTCCTTTATGTGACATGCACACTGTCACAACCAGTGACCTCTACAACAGTAATATGCTTGGGTCACTCAGACAAATGGGAATATATTCTTAGCTTTCATGAGTAGAAATATTGCTTCAACTCAAGGAATTTGAACCAGAAAAGAAGTTAATTGCATTTAAAACGAATTTCAGAAGTGTATTCTCTTATGACCTTGTGGATTTGCACAATGAGGTATGATTTTCAGAGATCTGTACTACAGAGGATACCTAAAAGCCAATAATGATTTATAAATTTTAAATTATATGAATGTCAAAAAGTCAACCTTAAGCTAGCTTAACATCTCTTATGAAAACTTGTTTAAAACGTCACCTCCCTCGTAAGCATAAATCTGAAGGTATAAAAATACAGTTTGCAGTGAGTAGGTTTAGATATTAGCTATTTGATAGAGACCAAAGGAGATCTTTGATATTCTTGGCATTAGATTTCCAACAGAGTAGTCTATCAAAATATTTGCATGCTTGATTGGCCATTGAAAATAAAGAATAAGATGTTATTGTTATAAATGATTTGCAGCTTATGATGAGCTGAAAGATCTGTACTCAACTCAAATTATTCTTGTATTCTCTATGTCACCCAGTCACTCTTTATTTAAAAACAGGAATTTGTTTGTTCTTTTGTTTTAAATCAAGTAATATAGAACTAAATGAAGGTAAATATTTCTCCCAAATTCTTAAAGATTTCTGTTACTTTCTACCTTTCCTAGTTTATAAATACATATTTCCTTTGAGGTTTGCTTCTATTCATGTCACTTAAATAATATCTGGGGTTGGAAAATGATGTACTGGTGAATGATGTACTCATACTCCTGGATTAATTTCATTTTCAGCACTGTTGAATCACTCGGTTTCCCATAAAACCAAAGAAATCCCAGTGCCAGATATGGGAAACTTTCCTAGGAGTTGTTGATTAGGAAGACCCTAGAGGCCTCCAAAATTATACAGTTACAGTTATTCCTATTGCTTGTCCGCCAGATCAAGTTGATGAGACCTTGTTTCGGAAGACACCACAAACATTTCAGATCACAGAGAAAACATACTGGAACTGTTTCATCCTGGCTTAGTAGACTTCCTAACACCAAATCTGCTATGCAGGATAAGAGGAAAGTCAGAAGTAGGCTTTCCAAGGCTTAGATCTTGCATGCTGCCATAACAACCGGCATGGCAAAAAATAATGTTTTGATGTGACAGTGACATAGCTGTATTAAGGTAAGTAGTTGATTTCTGATTAGATCTGAGGCCTGCTCTCCAAGAGGGAGAATATGCCTGGTACTGTGGACCTGGGTAAAGACTTGTGTCTGGGTAGCTGATAGGCATCAAGGAAAACCAATAATACTTGTCTTGCTAATTCTACATGTTATCAAATTGTCTCTTAAATATTTCTGTTTATATCCATAGACAAGTGCGGTCCTAGTCTTGAAGAATAATCTTCTCATTGCAGGCAGTGAATACAGAAAATCAGGTCTGGGTAAGGTTCTAAGAATAAGTGAGTATTGACTCTTCAACATTAAATGAGACGCCCATAGCACTTACTTCATGGCTCAAGGAACATGGAAGAGAGGGCAGAAAGAATGTGAGGATCAAATTATAGGATAGAGGACTCTAAAATACTCTATTGATGGCATGCTTTAGCTTCAGTATTCATGAAATTACAAAGGGTGCAGGTGCCTGCATAGTGTCTAAATAAGACTGAGCCAGTAAATATTCAGTCATATTTGGGGAAGATACTTATGAGGGCCCACCCAGACCAGGCAGTCGAGGTCTGCTGGAAGAAAGGGAGCCATTTTCTTCAATGATGCAACCACTGGTGAGTTATACATGCTCCAGGGCATAGCTTCAAACTCATGTGAGTGGCCCTGGATAGATTCACTGGGTAACAAAGTAAAGTATATGAAAGTAGGATGGAAATCTGGAAGGAGTGAGAATGGTGTGTACGGGGAGTAGAGAAGATGGGGAATTACATAATATATTATACAATTATTTCAAACAGTCAAAGAATAAGTTAATTTTTAAAACCCCAAACAATCATACAAACAAAATCTCTCTGCTGTAGTGCTTTCAGCCACCACAGGGAGCTGAATGTCATATGTCACACTCCTGGGGGGAAGTTTGGTCATCAGTATCCAGTTTTGACTATGCCTGGGAGTACAATTTTCATTCATCTTAACACAAGCCAATCTTTATTGCTCATACCTCATGCCTCCCTAGCATATATAAAGACTGAGTTTAATCCATCAGCACTCTAAAAACAAAACCCCCAAAGTGCAAATGAAGCCAAGATCAAATAGTTCAATTTGTCCCATAGAGAGTGCAACAAGAATTCACCAGGTCACATTGTGCTATCCCTCTGTTTATCTTCCTCTTGAGATCCCAGTCAGTTAACATGGTGATACGCAGTTCTCAGTGAGCCTTGCTTTCACCTTAATACATTAAGTGTTTGACTCTATTATCATTCCATCTGGAAGAGATGGATCAAGTAAGACATTAAATCAAAATTTTATGAGAACTCAGATGATAAAGAAAGGATAAAATTCAGAGAGGACAGTATCCATATGGCCCCAATATGATTCATGTGGCAAGGTTTCTTTAATCATCAGGCATGTCCTTACATATGTCTGTCCCTTAGCAATGATATGTAATCCTCACCTTCCTAGTTCTAATACCCTGTCCTAAAACCCACTTCATTTAAGGATGAATTATAATCTTCTCTAGGAAAACCACACATTGTTCAAAAATCAGTGTGCTTAGCTATGATATGAGAAATATCCTAAATTATGTCTCTGTCGTATTAAATAGTTAATTTAGATACTTTTTATTTTACTGACAACATGGAAATACTAAAATTTAGAGGTTAATTCAATTCTATCGGTACTGGCTATGGAACGATAAACACAACTGGCAGTGAAAAAAGAAAAAAAACATTAAAAATACTGTCATTAATTCAGGATTGTAATTTTGCATACAGTTTTTATTATGTACAACCTATATACTGAGTTCTTACCTTGATATTTATAGATTGAGAAACAATTTTATGTTTATGAGAGCTGAACCTATTTGAATTAACATAAAGCTAACAGTTTTGCTAAAGTGGACAAATAAAGAAATTACCTACCGATTCAATTTAGCTACAAAGAATTAATAAGAGAAACTCATTGTAATCATTCTATTTTATAAATATAAAATATTGTAATTACATTATTTTATAATTATACAAATATTCAGTTTTAAAATAATATTAATACTATAAACTGAAGTTAACTGAATCACAGTTATAATTGCCAATCCAGTATTTACAATATTACAATAAATATTATAATATTTACAAATTATTGCTGTAAATTCAAGGATCCCTTTCCAATTATGACATCATAAACATGAAGTTAGAGGTTTTCATTAATACTTTGTTCTTGTTGGTTTGTTTGTTTGCTGAGGAATCTCATCATGTAGCCCAAGGTGGCCTTAAACTTGCTATGCAAAGCAACCTGAACATTTAGTCAATAAATATCTAATTAATGCTATTAATTTCACTTCCTTTTAGACTACACCAATCTTAGTATTATATAAGAAGTATTGTATTTCAAGTATGAAAACAGAATTAATGATGATGATTGAGTTCATTAAGATGCAAAGAAATGAAACATAAATTACTGCCTTTTTATAAATTTTTCAGCCGTAGTTCTACCTTTGTATATGAAACACTTGATTTCATATGAAATCCATGAAATATATAGCACACAGGCTATAAAAGCATCGATACACATAGAATTAATCATTTATATAAATGCAAAAGTATCATTTGAAAAGTTTAGACTATAAAAAAATACACTTTAGTGAGAGCATATTTTCCTTTTAAGGTATAATCAGCTTTTCCTCTCACTGTTAACCACGAATGTATCTATATAGTCTCATTTACCTGGTTATCTCTTTGTTTCCATATTCTGAATATTAGGGAATAATAATTTATTAGAGATCGCAGTCATAGTTTTATTTTCTTGCCTTATAGAACAATAGTATTTCAAACCTGCAAACGACTTTTCCTTGTGACTGATGTCACTGCTATTTAGCCCTCTGAGGTTAGCATGTATTGATTTTGCTTTTACTTTGATTGGATCTTACCTACCTCGGTGCTTCAGTAAATTGAAACCTTCTGCAGTTCATGGAAGAAAGCTAAGAGCAAGGCTATGAGAAAATGCACACTGACCTCAATTTGTTTCAGACTATATTGGTAAAATCATTGTTGCTGTGTTGCAGAAGTGACCTTAACTGGATTTGTGTAAATTTAATCCACAATATACCAGACAGCTGGTGGAAGATGAGCTTTAAGAGTATGAACTGAAATAATTGTAAAACTGTAAATACAAATAGTTGTGGATATTTTATATAAACATTCGATTATTTCTTATATGAACTAACTTCTAACAATTCAAAGTTGTCAACAATTTGTAAAGGTTACTGTAGGATAAGTGGCAATGTAATTTTTGTGGTTACAAATGGGTCTTTTATGTAGTCTTCCTCTTACAGAGTCATCAGTATGGTAACATATATGCTTAAGTTATTTTAAAAAGCACAAAAGTTGTCAACTGTGAAATTTGGAAGCAGAGATTGAAAGATGAGCACATGAATTTTGGTGCAACTGAAGATTCTGTTGGGAAATGGTAAATCATTACTGATAATTATCTTATAATAATGGAGTAGATGGGTGCTTCACATACACACACACACACACACACACACACATACACACACACAAATGTAGTAAAAGACCTGAAAATCTTGTAAAGATGGAATATTCCTTAAGGACTCCTAAGTTTATCCTTGGATTGGGAGATATCCAAACAGAAAGATGGGCAAATAAGAAACAAAGCATGGAAACATGTGAACATCAGGGGGAGTAATAAAATGTTCATCAAAGTTATAGAGATAGGGGTGGGTGATGGTTCCAGAAGTAGAGTTCTTCCCCAGGAAGTTTTAGGTCTTGATTTCAGAAAATCGGAACCCACTTAGTGCCAGAGGTAGCAAAACATTCCTATAATTCCAGGTCTCATATGGTAAAATGAAAGGAATAGACAGGAAAATTCCTGTAATATTGATGGCAAAGTGTCCTGCCATATAAAGCATACAAAAGACCCAGTCTCAAACAATCTGGAAGGCACAGATCGACACAATAGGATTCACTGGTCTCCAGCATATGCTGTGAGACACGTACACTAGCATTCATGCACACAAACTTGTACTCTCATACATACATACATCATACAGAAAGAGATCTAGAGAGAGAGTAAACAAATACAAAAAAAACTGATCCTAATAGCAAGCAGCATTACAAATAAATTGAGATCAGACTTCAAGCTGATGTTCTTCCATGTTGACTAATCTAATATTGTGATATTGTCTGTCTTGAAGGTCATTTAGAACACTGCCAAATTCCCAGATTTCCCCACTAAAATCACCTATAAAGACTTTTCAAACTCCATATGTCCAGGTTACTTGACATGCTGCATAAGTGAGAATGTCCTGGATTGGAGTACAAGCAGCAGCACTTATGCAGACCTCCAGGTGATGCCAGTGTACATCCTGTTTGGGAACCACTGACTGAAGATCAGTCTAAATCAGTCAGGCACCCGGTAGCAGCTAAATAAAACATTTAGGATGATATGTGACTACACGGTGCCTCTTTATATTCCTCCAATACATGAAGCAGGAATATGAGCACACTAACTTTACGTGGGATGCTTTACAATAATTCGTTTTACATAAGTGTCTCTACAATTTTATTTGGATTTATTTTCAGTGCCAACAACTCAGAGACATAGTCTGATCAAGTTAGATCTACCTAGCACAATATCTAAATATTTGTTTTAATTATTTGTTTCTATTACACACACACACACACACACACACACACACACACACACATACTAATTCATTGATGTCAGATGAATTACAAATACTTTTATTGTATGGCTCCTAGCATACAGTGGTTATTTAATATATACTGACCAAATAACTACAATGTGACAAAAGTAAAGGATGATCAAACTAACCATCCCTTGTGTCTGAAATCATTTAACATACTGCATTTAAACTTCTGTTTTTTCATTAATTTCTTTTTATTTGCAGTTGTGTGAGAAATAAATGAGTTACATTCTTTTCAAAGAAATTTTATAGTTACTGTGTTAGTTTGAAATTTTAAAAAATCTAAAAAAAAATGCAGGATTTGCTGAGAATACAGTGTAATTTACTGAATCTGCAGTTCATTTCACTAAAACTGGGCTTCAGGAACCACAGTTGGTAACCTTTCCTCCATACATCTGGGATTCTGACCCAGTATGACTTCCTATGCAATGACAGCAATTAAAATAGTATGCTATTAGCAAAACCATAGACACAAGAACAGAACTGTGGAAGAGAATAATAAACCCAAAATACACCCAAACAAGCACATTCCCCACTCTACACAGTAATAGGAAAGAACTTACTAGGTAAAAATGCATATTTTCATCAAATTTTTCCAAACAGCAGAATATCTATATGAACAAAATTAAGCAATTTTTATGTAAAACATAGAAGCAGAATTTATGAAAGAAAAAGTCAACAAATTTGAATTCATTAAAACTGAAAATGAAAAGTGCTGCAAACGGTAATGTGAATAAAATCAAAATATATGTTATATCTTAAAGTATTTGAAAAAGCCCTTAAATAAAAAAATAGAGAACAAGTAAAAATTGAGTAAAAGATGGGAAGAAAAGTAATAGTGAAATCAGACAAATACTACAAATGGGCTGTTACCAGAGAATTAGAAATTAAAAAAGAGAAATTAAAAAGAAAGGATAAAAATACTACTACATACACTTTGTAAATGACTACAACCCCAAACACAAAACAAATTATTAACTAAAATTTTCAAAATTAAATATGTCCATGGTTGCTACAAGTTCAAAATTCTATAAATACTTTGGAACCTGGTTGGTGATTCTTAAAATTATATAACCTGCCAAGGCTGTAGTAGAGTAGTGTACATTTCTAGTAAGCATAAGACCCTGTGTTTGACTCTCAACTCCAAAGAAATAAAATTTAAATAAGAAAATAATCATATTTTTACCATGTGATCCAAAACTGGTACTCCTAGACATATGAGTAAATAACTTCAAAACTTCTGTATTATTGTATTTAAGTATTGTATTATTATTGTGTTTAAGTCTAATTATATTTAAAAATACATTAATTTGCTTAAGTGAAACAAATACATCCGTAAGGAGAAACCAAGCTGATCATATCTTTTTCTACTTATATCTCTTTATATGTTAAAATAATTGATTTGCATATGTTGTACCAACTTCCATTAGTGGAGAGAAATAACTTAATTGTCATGTATGGCCTTAAAGTGTTTTTATTTTTAATTTAGTTAGCAAGTGTTTAAGGATAACGTATGTTCAACAGAGAAATTGGTCAAATTGGTTGATATTCTTCTTTCCCCTTCCCTCCCTACTTTCTTTTACTCACTTCCTCTCTCCCACCTTCCTTCCTTTTTTTCCTTCATTCTTATATATTTTATTTATATTGTTGTTCCCATTTCTATTGTCAATATTAGGGCAATACAAGACAAGAAAATGGGTCTGGTAGTGTTTCTACCCATTCTCATTTGGTGAACAAATTCAGAAATATCGATGATAGCATTCCTTAAGCACATGATAAATTTCAGTTGTCAGTCATTTAGTCCTGGGCTTTCAAGGTGATACATGATGTTACTGGTTCAATCTCATTTCTTGTTGTGAACCTTTAATTTAAAAATACTGCTAGGGCTGAGAGAGGGCTCAGCAGTTAAGGGCAGTGACTGCTCTTGCAGAGGATCTGGATTCAGATCCCAACTCCCACAATGTCCATGAAAATTATAACAATGTCTTTCACAGTAGAAAAAAGACTATTCTAAAATTTATGTAGAGCCTTAAACAACCCAGGGAGCCAAAAGAATCTTAAACAGATACAGCAATATTGCGTTTCAAAAACATACATTGAGAAAAAGAGTCTCTTCTTAAAGTGTCACCAAGAAAACTATATTCATATGTGGGAAAATGAAGTTAGGTCAGTATCTCACATCTTGAACACGCAAAAAAAAATTCACACTACATAAATGGCATATATAAAATCTGAAACTTAAAAACATCTAAAGAGAAACATAGGGAAAGCCATACAAGGTATCAAGGTATAGGGATAGGCAGCCACTTCTGAAAAAGATTCCACTCTTGGAAATAGCCCCAAGAGTTGACAAATAGGATCACATTAATTTTTAAAGTATTTATAAAATTTTGAACTTCTAACAACCATGGACATATTTAATTTTGAAATTTTTAGTTAATAATTTGTTTTGTGTTTGAGGTTGTAGTTATTTACAAAGTGTATGTAGCAGTATTTTTATCCTTTTTAATTTCTCTTTTTTAATTTCTAATTCTCTGGTAACAGCCCATTTGTAGTATCTCATGTAGTATCTCAAAAGCAGAAGTACAAATGGCCAAGAATACTTAAATTTTTTTTTCTTCTCTGTAACCTAGTAAGAATCATCCCATCCTCGTCCTACCTGCTCTCCTTGAGCCTCTGCTGAGGCTGCCGGAGAGTGCCCAACTAAGTGGAAAAGAGAGCCAGATTCTCTCTTGCATGGGCACAATTCCCTTGCTCTGAGACCAGCCACATTTGCTTAGTTTCAGGGTTCTTAGCTTCTTTGCTTAGCTAGAGCTGGCCTAACTGATATCCATTATATCAACATGCACCAAGTTCCTTCATCCTACTGGAACTTTCTTAACTAGCCTGCCAGAATCATTCTGTCTCTTCAATACAAATTCAAAGGGGAGAACCCAAAGCCCAGATAAACTATTCACATTGGATCAGAAAATTACCAAATTATATCAATAATAGGCGTTGGAGATACGGCTCAGTGGCTAAGAGCACTGGCTACTCTTGTAGTGGACCCAGGTTTAGTTCCCAGCATCCTCGTGGCAGCTAACCATCCAGTTCCAGGGGAATCTGATACTATCGTCTGACTTCCATGAGCACTGTACAACACAGGTGCACTTGTATACATGCACACAATACACTCATATGCATAAATTAAAAATAATATTTTTTAAAAGAATACAAACATAATCAAACTTCAACTCAACAACAGCAAGCTTGAGCCTCAAACCAGAAACAAAATCAACGAAAGAAATCCACATGTCATGTCCAGACCACAATAAAAAAGTATCAATAATATAAAAAAACAAAATAATAAATCCCCACCAAAGCCCACCGGTCCTTTGGAAGTGTTCTATAATTAAAAGTACCGAGAGGGAACCCAGGACATGGAAATCAACAGAACAATCATAAATGTGATCAAATAATTTAACTTAAAGAACACATAAGCAAACAATTCAAAGAATTCATAGAGGATAGAGGTAAACTCCTGACTGAAGCTCAAGAAAATAAAAATATACAGGTGACAAAGACAGCTCATATTTTGAAAAATGAACTCACGAAAGACAGAGAAATATTGAAGAAAACGCACACTGAAATGAGTTGGAAATGAACAACTCAATATGCTAATTGGAAATGACAGGAAAAAGGCTAACAGAACAAATGAAATAGAAATAGAAAGCAGAATGTCAAGACTTGACAATAAAGTTCAAGAACTGGACCACTCAAGTAAAGAATTGAAACATTTAAAGAAGAAGAAGAAAGGAATGAAACCTGCAGGAAATATGGGACACCATGAAAATACTAAAATTACACATTATAGGCATAGAGACAGAAGAATCTTATGTTAATGCACTGACCAGAACTTCAGCAGGATGAGAGAAAATTTACCTAAACTAAGGAAAAAACATAACTATAAAGATTTCAGAAACACACTGATTTACATAGTGATTGTACCAGTTTGCAAACCCACCAACAGTGCATGTTGATTCAAAGTACTTTTACTTTGTTATTTCTTTGCAACTTTCAAACCATATATTTTGGTCATATTAGATCCCATTCCATATCTATATATTCGGTTATATATAAGCCCCCATGAAACTTCCCGTATATCCTTAGAACATCAGATCTGTGTCCCTAAATGCCCTTTCATGTAGCTTCACCCACTGGAGAGCTTGATCAACCTATGAAGATTCAGTCTCATACAAGGACTGAATCCACACTTCCTAGCAGCTATCCATTGTTAATAGTTCCTCAGGTAGGCTTACAATGTTTTGCACTCCTCCACACCTTTGTGCTGTGATTACTGTCTAGTTTGATCTTGCAATGAACTTGTGCATGCTGTCAGCATTGCTGTGAGTTCATATGAATACCTACTGAGCTATCTAGAAAATGTCCTTTCATTGTAGTCTTCCATATCTTCTCCCTCTTTTGCCACATCTCTTTAATTACCCCTGAGCCTTGGGAGAAAATAAAAGTTTAATATAGGTATTCTATTCAGGGATAAGCAGTCTGTTACCTCCTATTCCATACACATTGGTCAGTTTGGTTCTCAGGGTTAATCACCATCTGATATATAATGAACCTCCTCTGGTGAGAGAGCCATTAATCTATGGGTATAAAAGTAATACATCCTTTTAGCAGAATAATATGAGGCTAAAAGGATGGCTATGGCCTATGAACTTTCTAGCCTCAGTTTCCTAAACTTTATATCAATGTCAGATATAGGCTCCATCTCAAGAAGCATACTTAAAATCTAATCAAAAAATGATTGGTTACTCACAAAATATTCCTGTCACTGTTGCACTAGTGGGCTTATCTTACCAGGCAAGTTATTATTGTAACTTACAGGATTCACAGATGAGTAAGGTTAGTGATTGATATTCACTTCAAATGACCTGCATAGCACCTTCCAGTACTATAAAAGCTAGCCAGTAGAGATGAGGCTTTGAAATCAGCAGCAGGTTGGTTTCTAAAGTGCATCTTCAGCAATAGGATCTTACCATGAAATTGTGGTGGATAATAAAGAGCAAAAGCAATGGCCAGTATCATTTGAGGGGCTATTGGACTGCTGATCAACAGTTTTAATGGAGGGAATTCATTTCTGCCATTAGACTTTTATTTGGCTAGCCTGTGGTACCTAGTAGGAGTAATGTTCTCCTGTTGCAGGTTAACCACCTCTAATCTCTTTCTGTAATGTGTTAGCTTATACTTTAGAAAGTTTATATAGCTATAAGTTTTATAGGTTTCCACATGGCTTTCTCTGAAGTCTTTTATTTGTAGTTTAGTTATTCCTCCCAATTATTATATCAGTATTTACTGGGGTGACATAAAAATGAAAGAGAAATGAGATCAACTTTGACAGAAGCAAATTGGTCTTTATTAGAACAATGAGAGACAGCAGTCTCTCCACAGGAATGAGGCACCAGGAACGCTAGGGTTTAGGTTATAAGTGGCTATAGGGACGAGGAGGGAGGAAGGACTGCGGTGAGAGAAAGGAAGGAACTGGGAAAAAATATCAGTGGTTTTGGTGTCTACAGTTTGAGAATAAGAACAACAGGGACTAGGAAACATTTCCTTAGACATTACAGTGTCTCCTCAGACATTACAGCTTCTGGGTTGGGGCTTTCTTTTCTTAGTTTTGTACTAGGGATAGGAGCAAACAGGTGTTTCCCCAGACAGTATTGTTTGGGGCTTTCAAAATGTGGACATTTGTCTTTCATTCTAGACCTTGAGGAAAAAAAAGAAAGGAGGTGACTTTCTCCATCTCGGGTTACTTCCTGCTGGTTAGGGACAGTAGATGGAGGTATAGGGCTGTCTCCAAGGCCCAAAGGTGCATAAGTACAATTGACTAAGTGAAGTAGGAACAAAGTCTTTATATGTTCCATCACAGTGCACTGGATAATGACGTGGAAGTAGTCTTGAAAGAATCTTTGGAGACAATATATTAAGAATAGTGTAATGATTTAGAACAATCGTGGGTTTATTCTTTTGGATGTAGGTAGGAATTGTAATGTTGAATTAGGCCAAGGTTTGAAGTCTTACACTTAAGCCGTATTTTTGTATTATTAGTAAAATCACAAGGAAAAAATATTTAATAACACTTTATATTTACTTCAGTCTCATGTCTGTGAAATGCAATTTCCTTGGAGTCTTTAAAAAATTTTTTTTATGCATATGAGGGTATGGCCTGTCTCATGCATGCAATGCCCGAGGAGGTCAAAAAGGGCATCACATCCTCTGGGACTGGAGTTAATGGACAGCTGTTTGCGCCATCATGTGGGTTCTGGTAATCAAACCCAGGCCCTTAGCAAGAGCAGCCAATGCTTTTAACCATTGAGCCATCTTTCTAGTGCCCTCCTTGAACTCTTAAAGAAACTTAATTATTATACTCTTTGGCTATACTTTTTGTTGTGTATTTAAAACCATGTAATTGGTCCAAATTAATTATTTTTTTTACTGTTAAGGACAGTTGAGTATCTGGTCCTCAAGGGTTCCTTGAGTTTGAGAGATGCTGCTTCTTGATTCTTTATGAGGATAAGTCAGAAGTCTTTCATAACTGGGACTTTACCTGGAAGCACTGAGGAAATTACCTGTGTTGACTCTCCTCTTTGTAGCCTAGACACTTGTTAGTGCCCATCTAGTGGGATCTTCATGCCCTCCCTGAACAAGAGGACAGGTGATTCATTAAGTTACTAGACATTTTTTGTTGCCCCATAGTCCCATGGCACCTAGTTGACCTTCCTTGGTAAGGATCAAAAAATTGTTCCTTTAAGTCCCCGTAAGCAGACTAGTATAGGTCTCTATGTATGGTTATTAAAGATCCAAGAATGTTAGTGATACTAGTCTGGTATCAGCTACTATGTAACATGTGAATAAGGCATGGGTAAAACCTTAAGCATTTTAAAATGAAATTTGAATGGATATATATTTGAATGGATATATATTCTTTCTACTATTAATGAGAACTAGTTTAAATAGAAGTTTGACTGAAATTTGACCTTAGAAAGTTTAAGATTACTTTAGTGGACTCAGGTATATAAAGGGCTGTCCACATGAGGTGACAAGAGTAGAATCTTTAACACTGTAGATTACAGTGAAGAATTGAGTTTTTACAGACTAAGTCAGAGATAGGCCATATTTAACATCAGAGGTCAAAAAAAGGGTTAAACACTTTGTTTGCTTTGCTACAAACAAAAGTAGCCTCAAATCACCTCACAAGAAATCAACCGGTTAGAATCCAAAACAAAGTCACTACGCCCATTTAGTACAGGAAGGTAAAATCCAGCTCACTTTGAGCTACATTATTTTGTTACTGTAGATTTTCTATATCTTGTTGTTAGAGAGAAGGAACAAAATCCCCAAAGATATGCTTATATCAGTACAGAGAAACACAAAGGATATTTGTCTATGGCTCTAGGTAACCACAATATTTGTTTGGATTCAACCAATCTGAGTATTTAATTGGGTGTGTGGTACAAGTCAGAGGAACAGACTGAAAGTTTTTGGCTATAAGAGCAATTATTGTAATAAAAACTCTGTATCTCTGTAATACCTGCTTACCAGGGGCACTGTGCTTATTCTTAGTAATTAAAATTATTTCTCAGTCCCCTTTTTTTGTTGAAGGCTATGTTTGTAGAGAGGAATATTTGTTATCTTTTGTTACCATTACAAAGAAGGTCACAGGATCAGGAATTCTTATCCAAGGTCATTAGCTCAAAGTATAAAACTGATTTTTAGATTTGTTTTTTCTATGAGAATGAACTGCACGACCATAAACTTCCTATGTAGATGATCACAGAAAGAGATCCATCTGAAGATACTAAATGTGTATGGCACCATTCAAGTATCTTTTAACTTGGTATTTATTGATTTACTTAGTTTTTAACAGACCTGCTCAGACCTTCATCACATGTTCCAATGTTGTCTTCTTAATCTTCATATGGAAATCTTTCTTTATTAAAATATCTCCATTGTCATATCCTCTTAACATTTCATTTTACCTTTTATTTTCTTTTTTACATCATGAAACATAATAATCTTAATAAACAAATTTTCCATCTGTTATGAGATTACATTAATGCTTACCAATGCTCACCATTTACTTAGATTTTTTTACAGAGCCTGGGTGAGGGGTTACTTACAGGTGAATGGTGATGTGAGAGCAGTTGTAATGGAAAAGTTTTATCCATCATGGGTATTAACTTCCCCATAGCATCATGGGTTGACCCCTCTTCTTCCTAGTCTTTTTCAAGATTATAATTAGGACAGAGTTACATGCAGTTGGCTGGGAGGAATGTGGTCCAACTCCTACGTGAGGTACAATGACCCTGTTTACCATTTATTTATGTAGAGACATGATAGTAAACAAGTTTGATTGTGATGATCTTTTGTAAGGCATGAAGTTGACCATCATTTGGTTCAGAGGACAGTATTTTGTAACATAATCTAATTAACAGAACTCTCAATTTAAATAACATTACCTGTGGAACTATGAGCTTTGTCGGTATTTTTTTTTTAGTAAACTTTTCAGATAGCATAAAAGATAAGAGAGTTATATAAAAGATAAGAGAGTTAATGATTTTTATTTATATAGTTTACAGAAAGATCTATCAAAGCTGTGCTTTATGTTTGGCATATAAATGGAAAAACAATTTTAAATTGATTTTTATAACATTTAGCAGAAGAAGTATCGTAAATGTATTTGATAAGAACCTCATGTATTTTAATAATAAGTATGTCCACTGAGACATGCAGAATTTATATAGTCAGGACCCCCAAAGCCTTCATTGGTATTCAATTATAAAGGCCATTTTGAGCTTAGTCCCAGGTTGAGATGAGATAACGCAGACAACCACAGAAACTCCAGACTATGAGAGCCTTGTAAAATTTTGTCTCTTGCAACAGTCTTTCATGAAGTGCCCGCTAACCATGCATCTTATTTGTTAAACTAGCTAAGGCTGCACTAACATAGGAATGTTTTTAGGGACTTTATCCCATATTGGCCCCAAATACCTGTTTCTTTGTAAAGTCTGTTTAAATTTTTTTTTAGTATAATCTACAAGACTTGCATACCTTAGTGCTGGAACTCTTAGATTAATTAATATAATTATTGTTGATTATTATTGAGATTTTAAAAAATAATCATGACAAGATATAATATCAGATACATTGCTCTTATTACAGACATTTCTAGATCATGAGATAAATTATGATAATCTCTTTTGGAAATGACTTAGCTTTATTCATTTCCAATGGCCTTGATGCTGACTTTTTTGTTGTCCTTTCCATTGTCTTAGAGCTGGGTAGCTGGTTGGCTACAGAGGAGGGTCTTTAGGGATAAGTAGGCTTGAATCTGAAGCAAGGAGGGAAATTCCAGCTCTGGAGTCTTCCCTGTGAATTTAAGTGCACATGGCAATTAACTAATGTAATCCATATTTCCATTCTTTTAGTGTTACTTATATATTAAAAAGCCTCTTGCCCCTCCCCTCAGAGCTCTCAGTATGGATTCATTGCGTTTGTGAGAGTCGGAACATAAGTGCAAATAAAGGCTCTTTGTTTTTGCATAAACTCCAGATTCCTTAGTGGTCTTTGGGGAATCCGTTCTCTGGGCATTACATTTGGGTGCTCGTCCAGGATCCCCAAGACTCCCACAGGACCCCCCGGGAGCATGGAGCCCCATCTGATGGGTAAGTGTCTTTTGTCTTTGTCTCTCTGTCTCCATAGTGTGCATAACTGGATTCAGGGCCCAGGTTTTGATTTGCCCACAAGAGGTCCAGGCAGACTCACTGGAAGACCCCAGGCTGTTAGACTTGGGAGACATCTTGGGCCCACCTGATAGGGATTGGATTCCACTAGTGAATTTGGAAGGGCAGGGCAGGTCACACCCATGCAACAGCGAGAGGCCATAGTCCTACTTTGGATTTAAGGCACCAGTCAATCTTGTCTTGTTTCTGTATGTGTCTGTGATTTCTGTTTTGTTTGTGACTCTCACTGTTTTGGAAGAAATGGGACAAAACCAGGTAACCCTACTCAGTCTTTTTCAGGATCACTTCCCATACTTTAAGACACAGGCCAAAAGCCTGGGGCAGGAAGTGAAAAGGGAAGCATTCTATCTGTTGCAGGAAAGAATGGCCAACTATTGGCCTCGGCTGGATGGAGGAGGGCACATTCCACTGTCCCACAGGCCAAAGAATATAGTTTACGGGTGCCACAGGTATCCTGACCAGTTCCCCTACACGACTTGGCAGGTTCTCGTGGAGGAACCCCCAACCTGGCTTAAGCTGTTCCTTCCTCCTACTTCTGACTCAGGGCCAAATGTTCTCACCTTAAGTGAGGATGAGCAGCGAAAGAATGAGACCAAACCGTCTAACCCCCTCTATCCTATTTTGCAGGGCAATACAGAAGAAGAACTCTTGCTTGAGCCATCTCCCTACCTGCCCTCACTGTAGGTGGAGCCTCAGGATGCTCCAGGAGAGGTGGAAGCAGCTCCTGTCCGGGAAGAGGAAGGGCAGCCCCCTCAAACTCGGAGAAGAGCCCAAAGAGGGCAGCCTCGGTTAGCTGTAGATTCCACTGTCCTCCCACTGAGGGCTGTGGGACCCCTTAATGAGGCAGGGAACCAACAGAGGCAACACTGGCCATTTGCTACTAGTGATCTTTATAATTAGAAACTACAAACAGCTAAATTTTCAGAGAAGCTTCAAGGTCTTATTGACTTGTTAGAATCTGTTTTATTCACCCACCAAACCACTTGGGATGACATTCAGCACCTATTGCAGGTTTTGTTCACCACAGGGGTAAGAGATCAAATCCAGACTGAAGCCTTCAAGCTGGTTCCCAGGGTGGATGGGAACCCCACCACCAACCAGGCTTTGATTGACAAGGCCATCCCTCTGGTTCGACCAAACTGGGATTTTAATGTGTCAGAAGGTAAAGAGAGAGTCCGGCTACCACCAGACTCTAATGGGGGGTCTTTGGGCAGCTTTGAGGCACCCAACTAATCTGGCTAAGATTAGTGATGTGTTTTTCATACCTACACCCCCATTAGCCCCACGGCACCCGAGGAAAAAAATGTGGTAGTGTTAGCATTTGTAAACCAGTCAGCGCCTTACATCAGACACAAGCTGCTACTGCCCATCTAGTCAAGGACATAGATAGGTTGATTTTAGGGCAGGAACTGTACGTCACTACTTCTCATGCTATTGAAGGAGTCCTCAAGCATCCACCAGATCTCTGGTTGAGTAACACCCAAATAACTCATTATCAGAGTTTACTTCTCAATCCCCAGAGAATTCAATTCCTCCCAAATGCTGCGCTTGAACCCAGCCACCCTGCTGCTTGTTGCAGACTTGGCCCCTGCACGACTGCATAGGAATTCTGAGTCGGATACACGGACTCAGAGAAGACCTGATCAATCAGTCACTTTCCGATGCAGAAGTCATTTGGTTAACTGATGGCAGCAGTTTCGTATAGGATGAACACAGGTAGGCTGAGGCAGCTGTGGTAACAGAGACTGAGACTGTTTGGGCGGCAGCCCTGCTGGTGAGGACTTTGGCACAGAAAGGTGAACTGATAGCTCTGACTGAAGCTCTTAGACTTGGAAAGGACAAACATCTGAATGTATACCAGGGCAGCCGGTATGCGTTTGCTACAGCTTATGTGCATGGAGCCATCTACCAGCAGAGGGGGCTGCTCACAGCCAAGGGAAAGACTATTAAAAATAAACATGAAATCTTAGATCTGTTGGTGGCCCTACGGCTGCAGAAGCTGGCTACTGTCCATTGTTCTGGCCACCAGAGAGCCAGCACGCTTGTAGCCCAAGGAAATCAGAGGGCAGACCAATTCTCTAAGGAAGAGGCTCTGGAAGCTTGTCAGAGCCTGACAATTCAACTGCCAGATCCTGGCCCAGCAGTAATACCTGATCAATCCAATTATTCTCAAGAAGGCTTGAGATTGATATGTACTGCCCAAGTCACAGGGTCCTCTCAAAAGACCACCAGGGAGGCCAAATCCAATGAAATCACACAAGGATCTTTATTTGCAAGATTGAGTTCAGTCCACAGCCCAATACACCGATGCAGCAGATGGAGGGATGGTGGCCCCGAGTGAAGGGGAAAACATGTTCTTCAAGGGAAAAACCACAAATGGGGAATTCCATGCCTTGGCATTTCTTGATTAGGCAAGGTGATGTGGTAAGAGTGCAAAGTTATGTGGTGAGGGTGCATTTTAAGCTGATTGGGTAACAGAGACAGAACTAGGTTATAGACAGGATACCTCAGGGCTGCTCAAGTTGGGAAGGGGACATTTGGGTTTTTTTTTTTTTTTTTCCTGGAACTGGGTGCTTTTACAGTAAACAACAGAATGGAAACTTTTTACAAGATGGAGTCTGTTCTGTCCTGTCCCCTCATGCCCTCTTCTAATATGTACCTGAAACCCAATCTTGGGGCTCTATTAAGCTCAATGACCTCAGTGTCTAAGGGTTGGTACTGTGATCTTAAAACCATAAGTTGAATTGCTCCCAAGCGTTCCCTCATGAACTGAACTAGCCTGTTAAGGATTCAGGGACCAAAGGTGAGCAAATGAAGGAGAATCAATAGTGGTCCTAGCAATGTGGATATTAGAGAGGTCAGCCAGGGGGATGAGTTAAACCACTACTGAAACCATCCTTGTTGAGCTTCCTGCTTCCACTTCTGGATGGCGATTCCCTCACTAACTTTTGCCATGGACTCCCTCATGACCCCCAAATGATCTACGTAGAAACAACATTCCTCCCCTAGTGCAGCACAGAGGCCACCTTGTAAAAAGATGAGGTCTATCCCACGCCAATCCTGTAAAACAACTTTGGCTAAAGAGGTCAGGGACTCCTGAAGATAGGAAATGGAGGTTTCTAATCTTTCTATGTCTATAACGATAGCAGCTCTTAAGCTGGAATACTTTGAATGTCCCTGTTCCGTCCCCTATCAGACTGACACCCAAAATCCTACTCAGTGTCAGGGCAGCAGCAGTAACAGGTTCTCTATTTCTTCTAGCTGGGGTCCCCTCCATTCTGGACAAAAACTCATCTTGAGTATGATAGAGGAGCTGGAGGACCAGTTGGACCAAAATGCAGAAGTCGCTGGTTTTGTTAAGGATGGTTAGGTTGGTGAAAGGAGTCAGCCCTGAGGAGCACACCCACCAGGTATCCTGGTGAGGGATTAAGTAACTGATTGAGTCTGAGAAGTTAAAAGATTCGGTGGTATTACACTAGAGCCTGGCTGGAAGGATCTGTACATGGTGCTTCTGACTACATCGATGGCAGTTTAGGTGGACAGAATCGCTACTTGGATACATCACACCCACATCCGGATGGCTGATCCACACCCTGACAAACCAGAGGTTTCCCAGGACCCATCGCCTGCATCCGCATTGCCCTCCAAAAGATGGCAGACTTCACACATCAAGGACAATCCCCTCGAGTTAAAAATTGATACAGTTCCTTAACCCTTGCTATCTTTTTATGCCTCTTTACAACCCTTGCCTCCAAATCATCCCACAACGTCAAACCTCACCTGGATAATCAGTAATACGGAAACAGGAAAAACGACAAAGGCCGTTTCCTCTCTGGGACCTGTCGGCACTTGGTACCCCACTATCATGTTTAACCTCTGCGAGCTGGCATACAAAGCTTGGGATCACTCCGTCCACATCCCAGGAGCATTGTCATATGGTTGCAACTACCCGGGAACCTGCAGCCAGACCAGGAATCAATATTTTTATGTCTGCCCTGCTTATAATGGAAATCAAAAAGAAATTTGTGGAGGATCAGAGACATACTTTTGTGCTTCCTGGGACTATGTGTCCACAGGAAGTATTTACTGGACAGCACCTGTTGCCACTGATCTGATTCAGGTAAAGAAGGCTCCAGAGTCATATTCCTTAGGATGGGGGAGAAAGCCTAAGAGAGGACTCGGAGGCCCCAGCTTGTCTAACTGCAACCCCGTAATTCTGAACTTCACCCCAAAAGGTAAAGAACCTGGGCAACTACAAAAATTGCTAAATGGCATAACTTGGGGGCTAAAGCATGTTACAGGGACTGACTCAGGGGTTCTCTTCACAGTCTGTTTACAGATCGGCCCAGACCAAGGGACCTCTGATGGGCTGGTTTTGGTAGTTTCCCAGCTCAGTAGGCAACCAGCGCCAGTCACATCATGAACGGCTGCCACCTCTGCTCCCCCTACAGTCACCCCAGCACCTCAAAGATCCCCATTTTCCGGGCCCCTAGGTCTCCTAAATGCCACCTTCAGCACTTTAAACATTACCAACCCTAATCTCACAGCCCATTTCTGGCTCTGCATGGATCCAAGACTCCCATTCTATGATGGCTTAGCCCTTCAAGGGCCTATGTTAACACCCTTAATCCAATCTCTTGTAGAGCCCCACCTCCCACAGGGAAAGAGGACTCACCCTAACCCAGGTGTATGGCCAAGAGGTATGTGTAACATCAACAGGAAAGATGTCACCTCCTTACTGACACCTTTGTAGCACCACCCAAGCCTTAAGCAACAAAACACACCCATATATGCTGCTCCTTAATGCCACCTGGTGGGCCTGCACTTCTGGAATAACCACGTGCCTACGTTCCTCAGTGCTCAGTCAAACTAAAGATTTCTGTATCTTAGTCCAGCTGATTCCCTATTTATACTACTGGACTGTAGGATCTGGCCCCCTGCATGCCCTTCTCTCTTAGTGCTAGGCTCCCGGCCAAGAGCTAGCCAGATCTTGTCAACTGCAAAGCTCAAGTAAACAACTTTTAAGCTAGCCCGATTGCAACTTCCTTTTTCCTGTGTACAGCTGTGTGTCATCAATAGAGGATGTCTCCTGAGAACCTGAACTTTTAACCTCCTGCAAAGCACCGCCTCAGGGTATATAAAGCTTACTGCCTCTCAATAAAGTCAGTCAGTCATTCTCCTTTACTCCTACCTAGTGTGTGTGTCTGTGTCTCTGTCTTGTGTGTGTCATTCAATCCGCAACCCTCCACCGATCCGGACTCGGTCAACGAACGTAGCCAGGGTGCTATACTGGACCAACCATGAAATGAAAGTTAGGCTCTCAGCTTGGACTAGACCCAAGCATGAAATAGGCACAGTGGCCATCATCCTAACTACCCTACAGGGAATAGACACTGCTGCTGCCACAGGATTAGATACCTCAGCGCTTGTCCTACAGGATCAAAACTACCACACTCTCCAACAAGCTATATACCTATATGTCCAGGCCCTTGAGAAATCTATCTGACACTTGGAAGAATCCCTGTCTTCCCTAGCTGAGGTAACCCTACAAAATAAACAGGGGCTGGACCTACTTTTCTTAGAAAGAAGGGAACTTGCTTCACTCTGAATGAACAATGTTGTTTTTTTTGCCAACCACTCTGGGATCATTAGACAGTCTCTGGATGAAATTAGAAACAGACTGGCAGAATGAGAAAATGATAGGGTCAACCACCAGAACTGGTATGAGTCCCTGTTCTCGAGATCCCCCCTGGTACTTCTTTACTCAGAGCAATAGCGGGCCCACTGTTCCTCTTCCTCCTAGCTCTTACTTGAAGACCCTATATAATCAACTTGTTAATGTCCATTGTCCGGGAATATGTCAATGCCATATAGTTGATGGTTCTGAGAACTAACTATCAGCCCCTAGACCTCCTTGATAGGGACTCCCACCCTGACCCATGATTGGGTCATCTTTTACTCAGTAGAAGAGGGGGAAATGTGGAACCCTCTTTTTTCCCTCCAACCCCTATGCCCTCTTAGTCTAACTGTTCTTTTTGGCTTCTGTAAAATGCTTGGCTTTAGAATAACAGGAATCAAATGCTATGATTCCATTTTGTGATCTGCTTCCTCCATTTTGCCAGTCTCAAGCTATTGTAAGTCCCTGGTTGCCCCGGCCTGCGGGACACTATCAATGTGGGTAATCCTGGAGGGGGAAACAAATGGGGGACAGGACACACAAAGAACAAGAGCAAGTCTAGGAAGCTGATCAAGCTCTCACTTTATTGAACAAAAGCTGGGTTTTTATAGTAATGGGAAAGGGGTTTTCGGGGGTGGGAGTGATAGCTAGGTAGGAATGTGGCAGTTAGTGGGGCAGGAACTGTTGCTGGGAGACGTGTTATCTCTGGTCTTTTAGGGTGGGTTGTAAATTGTCCTGTGTTTGTCAGGAATATGGCTCTAAGAAGAGAAACAGAGGCTTAAACTGGGTGAGGGTGATAAAGGTGGCACCGCTTAGGCTTTTTCTTTGTTAGCCCTGCTCCCAGCACCTGGTCACAAGAAAGGGGAACAGGCCTCAGCCCCCACCAATAAGAAGACCCCTTAACCCACCTCCAATCAATTTAAAATATGTTTGGCTTGCACAGGCTTCCTTGACTGCATGTGACCCTGCAATTCTCTTCCCCTCTTTGTCTACAGTCAGTAAAAAGCCCCTTGCCCCTCCCCTTGGGGCTCTCAATATGGATCCACTGCCTTGGTGAGGTCTGAGAGTCTGAGCATAAGCATGAATAAAGGATTTTGTTTTGGCACACACTCTGCATTCCTTGGTGGTCTTTTGGGGAGTCCATTCTCTGGGCATTCCAACACAGAGAACGTGGAGTTTTCACAAATTTTAACCTGTATAATGGGTTTGCAGGACAAAGGGCTTTTTATTAGACCCAGTGGGAAGGTGAAAGAGAGGAAAGGAGAAGTTAAAAGAGAAACAGAGAGCCAGAGACATCACACCAAGAGAATGGCTGAGACTTAGGAAAACCAGAACCTTACTGGGTTTCAGCCAAACTATTAAATCTGGATTAACTGGGGCGATGTGAAAATGACAGAAAATGAGATTGACTTGACTTCGATAGAGGCAGATTGCTCCTTATTAGAAGAATAGAAAGGCACTAGTTTCTCCATGGGAATGAGACTGTGCACCGAGGCACAGTAGAATGTAGGTTATAAAAATCTAGACAGAGAAGGAGGAAGGAAGAACCAGGTGAGAAAAGTGGAAGGACCTGGGTGAAAAGTATCTTGTGAGAAGTTCCTTTTACTTCAGTTTGAGGCTAAAAACAGTAGGCAAAGAGATATTTTTTTAGACAGTACAGCATTTCCTCAGGCATTAGTTTCTGAGTTGGGATTTTCTTATCACTGCTTGGGGCTGGAGATGGGGGTTAGAAGATGTTTCCCCTGAAATTGCAGTTTTACTTTCTAAATAGGGACATTTGATCTTCATGATAGTACCCCCTCTACTGTACCCTCTCATTCCCCACAGCATATTATCTCCTACTCTACTGTTTCATTATCTATCTGTATTTCTTCTTGTGGGAACTCTCTCTTTAGATTTACAGCTCATTTTCTTGATAGAAGAGAAAACTCCATATAACAAAGTCTACATATGACACACTAATAGCAGATATCTTGCTTCTGGTTTCTCAGCAAATAAGGCCAATAATGGTTAAATGAGAATATGCTCATGCATTTGAACATGTATTCTCCTGTTAGTAGTCATGGATGAGAAGGTTACAGAACCTTTAGAAAGTGTAGCCATACTGGAAGAAGCACAGCACTAAACGAGGACTTTGAGAATTTATATCTTTGCTCCACTCCCAGTTCCACTCTTTCTGTTTCTTATGTGTGGCTGAGATATGATCTATCATCATATCATCTGCTCCTGCCACCATTTCTGCCATGTCTGCCATCCTGTACGCTTGTCTTCTGGAACTCTGTGCAAAATAAACTTTCTCACTCAGTTTCACAGATCAGGAAAGAAGCTAATATTGCAAAAACTGACAAATGGGACCTTATGAAACTAAGAAAGCTTCTGTATGGCAAAGTAGGAAGAGGCTGCCTATAGAATAGGAGAAAATTTTGACTATTTATCTGATGTAGGATTGCTTTGTAGAATACACAAAGAACTAAAAGGCAAGTATAAAGGAAACCAATAACCCAGTAAGAAAATGAATTCTAAATGTTTATGTTTCAGAGCCTACCTTTCCTTCTCTCTCTCTGTTTTCTGATTGTAGATGACTTTCATTCTGTAGGGACAAAGCAAACTCAGATATCTCAAGTTTTAATTACCTCACCCCTCCCTGCTACATTTCAGGTGCTAACTCTTCAGCACACAATCTGCCACCAACTCAAGACCCCAAGGATGAATAGGTCTGAATTGTCCAATACAAATAATCCCCAAGGGACAGACAGTATCTGGATGAAACAATTTGGTTAAAATAGTCTGCACAGCCACAGCACCTTTAAAAGTAGGCTGCACCTTGGGGGATGCGCCCAGTTCCCTGATCTGGCTTTAGGGACTGCAGCCTGGCTTGTCGCTTGATTTGCTTTGTTTGCCAAATTGTGTAAATAAATTTTTCTTTTTACATCAAAGTGAAGTCCTAGGGTTTGCTCCCAGTTCTCAGACCCTAACAATTCCTGCTACTGTGCCTTCCCTATCATGACAGTTCATGTGGGGATCTGGTTATTGAGCAAGGCAAGCAACTGCAGATACCTTAAAGGGATGGCAGGTGTCTGACCTACTCTGCCTGATGTGCTATGAATCTTCCTTTCCCCCACCCCAGACCAGAACCAGGTTTTTGGGTTTCGTTTCCTCATTCCTGAACTTCCACAACCTTCCTGCCTTTACCCCAACATTCCACCTTTCCCGCCTTCTGTAACAGAGAGGCTTCCCTATATAAACCCCTGCATTGGCTCTAATAACCGAACTACCCACCGATGTAGTCTCCCAGGAGGGGACTACTCCCGCCGAACTCTGAGCCACCTGAGGTCCTGTTCCATCGTCCTCCATTCTCTGGCATGGCTGGAGCACAACAGCTGTGCTGGAGATGGAGATGCACCCACAAGTTCAATCCCCTAAACACCAGAATAACCTTTTTCTTTCTTAAATTGTTTCTTGTCAGATATATTTGCCCATGGAAACAAGAATAATAATTATGTATGCCATCATCAGCATTTGATATAAATTTATAAGCAAGTTCTTCTGAGATAAAACATTCCAGCTTAAATGAAGCTTGTTAAACTACAGGAAGTTTAAAAGGGAGTTATTCAACAGGATTCTGTAAAGGGAGGAAAACAACAGGATGCTTCAACAGGAGGTGAAACAGTCTATTCTGCAGGAAAAGTCATTAATCTCAGGAAATGAACAACACAATAGCTTCAGGAAGTCCCTGAAACTGCTTAGATTCACTAGGACCTTTAGTCTTCAAGCTTATATGACCCTTGAGGACTACTGAGAACCATTCTCAGGCAAGCTAAGCAGCCTAGAAGAGGTGGAGACTGATAAACCTCAAAGAATAAATAGATACTGGCCAAGTTGCCTGAAGGAGGCACACTGATAATTCTAAGAAACAAGAACATAAAGAGACTAAAATATGTTTTCATTTTGCATTCTTATTACTCCATAGCAACATATTTTACCTTACTTTGATTTTACTTGACCTTTTATAAAGAATGTGCTTAGTGTGGGACCCCTGGAACCCCTTTGCAATGCAATAACTGCTCCCTTCGTTTCTGTAAAAAATGGTTGGCTATAGGACATCAGAAAATGGATAAATATAACTCCATCTTATTCTTTGTTCCTTCTAAGCAGTCACAAGGCCACACGATTAAGTAAGGCTAAAACAAAAACTAGCAAAAGGTTTGAATAATAATCAACACATTCCTTTGCCCTGAAGGCAGCGCCCACCAATAAGAAACCTCCAAACCTCTATTAACCAATTTTGGCATATAGTTCATTACAACCAATGAATTTAAAATATGTTTGGTGCATGGGCTCCTATAACCAAACAGAATGTAACACTGTTATTCCCCACCATCCTTTATCTCAAACTTATGAAAGACTCCTAACCTCTCTGCTTGGGGCTCCCAGAACAGATCCACTGTGTTGGTGAGGTCTGGGGGACCAAGCTTAAGCTTGAATAAAGGCTCTTTGATTTTTTGCATACACTCCAGATTCCGTGATGGTTCTTGAGGAGCCGTTCTCTGGACATAACACTTAGTATCACAAATCATGTTATGTTCATCAAATAAAATAAGATTATGTCTCAATGAAAGAAATATGATTGATGTGACATGACAAGGGCAGTCAAATATGACACATTAACTTCAATTTATTAAATTCATTTGTGCATGAAAACAAATATGATGTGTCTGTTTTTAAGGTTTTGATGTAAATAAAGTCATAATTTAGCAGTAAAGCCAGAGGCTTCCCTAGAGATCATTAAGCAGTTAAAACCACCCCAAGAAAATTAATTACAGATTTTTTAAATACAGAAAAATTGTTCTCAACAATAAGAATCTTATATTTAGCATAAGTATAATATTTAAATAAACTTGTAAAAATAATTTGAACATATTGCAAAAAATTTCAAATATGAAACAATTATGGTGAAACTTTTTTGAGATAAATTTATACTTATAGATGACTGTTTTTGAATACATTGATATTTTTATTTTGATGTATTATATAAACCACATTTTATTAACATTTTGCAATAACTAAAAGAAGTGTTAATGGAAACTAGAGACAGATTTTCAGATTGTGGTAGGTACAATTTTATTTTCTTTAGAAAACTAAATTGTAAACACCACTTTACATGTGTTTTCAGGCCACTGGACACTAGCTTATGAGAACATGCAGCAAGTTTACAGCATGCACAAGGCTAATGCCAACTCAATCAGAAAAATATCCAGCACAGAAGGAGGGAAATGGGCAGCAGGCTCCAACCCTAGCCTAGAACTATGGGCTGCTGATTACTACTGATTGAAGGAGACTAGGTCTTCTTTATGATTTCTAGATAGGTTGACTAGACTTGAGTGGATGAATTTGCACCAAAGGACTTCTGTGTATGAATGTTTGACCAGAGAGAATGTAATACATGAAATAATGCATGAAATTTGGTGGTGGGGTGTAGCACCCTGGCTACGTTCATTGACCGAGTCTGGATCGGCCGAGGGCTGAGGATTGAATGACACACATAAGACAGAGACACAGACACACACACTGGCTAGGAGGAAAGGAAAATGACTAATTTTATTGAGAGGCATGAAGCCTTATATACCCTGAGGCGGGGCTTTGCAGGACCTTAAAAGTTCAGGTTCTCAGGAGACATCCAGCCACATGACACACATCTGATGTAAACTGAGGAAGTCTGCAGTCAAATCAATAAAGGTCAAGTTGTTCACTTCAGAACTGCAACTGACAAGATCAAGCTAGCTCTTGGCTGAGAGCCTAGCACTAAGAGAGAAGGGCATGCAGGGGGGTCAGACCCTACAGTGCAGGTATGGAAAGCATGAATGGAATATAAATTTGATTAAGAGAAATATATGAAATGCATAAAAGTTCAATTAAAATATTAACAATAAGAAAAAGAGAATAGAAGGAGCTGCATTGGTTTTAAGGTTAACTATCAAGCACCAACATAATGACTATTACTTACTTTTCATGTGTTCAGAAATGAATATTCTCAAAAAGTCTTTTTAGCTATTTTATTCCATTGTTCAAAATTACTTTTTCATTTTAAACATGTCTCTTCTTTCCCTTTTTGTGATTAAAAATAATTGTAGAAAATGCTTTACTTGTAAGACAATCACCCAGTTTTTAAATGTACTAATTTCTTCTTTGGAGTGAGGTAGAGATGGAATCCAGGGCTCTGAAGTGCTAGGCAAACCCTCTACTACTGTTCTACTTCCAAGCTCTGAAATCTATCTGACATATAAAAACAGTAAAATTGTGCATATTAATGGAATAACATGTAGTTCTCTTGCTGTGTAATTTTAAAATCATGTTAAATATGTATATCCTCAAATAATTATCTTTTCTTCAGATACTTTTTACTTATTTATTTAGTGTGTCTGTTTGTGTGTCTGTATGTGGTGCTGCAATGGCCAAGTCATAGGGTCCTCTTAAAAGACGACCAGGGAGGCCAAATCGGATGAAATCACAGAAGGATCTTTATTTGCAAGCTGGAGCTTGGTCCACAGCCCAACACCCATGCAGCTGGTGAAGGGTTAGTGGCCTGGAGTGAATGGGCAAACATGCTCTTAAAGGGAAAAACCACAAGCGGGAAATACAATGCCTTGGTGTTTCTTGATTGGGCAAGGTTATGCAGTAAGGGTGCATTTCAAACTGATTGGGTACCAGAGACAGAGCTAGGTTATAGACAGGATACCTCAGGGCTGCTCAAGTGGGGCAGGAGACTCTTTGTGATTTTTTTTCCTAGAATCGTGTGCTTTTACAGTAAACAACAAGATGGAGACTTTTTGCAAGATGGAGTCTGTTCTATCCTGTCCCCCCAGTGAATGTGGATACAGCACACCATGGAATATGAGTGGAAGTCAGAGGACAACTTTTAGTATTTGCTTCTACTTTTCTACCATGTGGCCAAATATTGAACTGTTGTCTGGCTTGGTGGCAAATGCATTTGCACACTGAGCCATCTCACAGCTCAACAATTTTTCATTTAATAAAATGAAGAGATTCACTTGCTTTCTGCTAGCTTATTGAATTATACAGTACCTTATTATTACCAGTAACTAACAGACAGTGCAAGGGCAAACCTCAACTACTTATTCTTATTTAACTATATGTTAATAACCATTGTTCCACCTTGCACTAGACCTTACAACCAAGTTGTCTCTGAGTCTCTGGTGATATAATTTATCCCAGTTTCTAAATGGGTTAGATAATATGGTATGTCTTTCTGTGACTATTGTATTTCTCTTTCCACAATCTAGGTACATCCACATACTCAAAAATAACATATATTCATTTTTACTTCCAAATAGCATTTCACAGTGGGTAAGTACCATACTTTAATTCCCCATTCGTGTATCAGTTCATAGACACATGATTTTGACACTGCTGCCTATTATGAATAGGATTGCAATGAACATGGGAGAACACTACTGTCTTCAATGTTCTGACTTAATTTTTTTTGGTTATCTGCCCAGGAATATCTTAGTAGTATAATTCAATCTTTTTTGTTTCATTGAATTAACTCCTTTAAATTCTTTGTGTGTTTGAATATGAGAATGAAAACCAGTTAATAATCATTTCACCTGACTCTATAATAAACCACAAAACAATAATTTAGAAGGTGACTTTTCCATGGTTATACATATCTGTCCTAAAATTTGGTGTTGAAAATGGCTGCTCTTAGACACATATGATTTTCATTATAGGAAGTAGAAACGGAATTATTATAAAAGTTAATACACTAATTCCTTTACTAAATATGTGATCAATCCAGTGCCTTTCAGTGTTAAATGCAACATATGATGCATAATATATTTTCACTATATAAATGAATAGATGTGGGCACATAAGATTCAAACTGTACATATCTAACACCAATGACACTATGACCTCAGCTGTTTTAGGAATGTGAGAATACATGTAAGTATATTGCCATGATTATTGTTAGGTTATGATTAAAAAGGAATAAACCTAACATAAAATGGGAAACAATGTTTTTTTGCAGTAATCAAATTTGATGCTTCTATATTTTTATGCTGTGCTGAATGAAATTAAAGAAAATCCATTAAATCTACATTGTAATGATGGTTTTATTTTTCCTTTGTAAGAATTACTATAATATATCACACCAGATAACTTTACATGAATTCATTTTATAATATACCAATAATAATAAAGCTTTAATTTTATATTTTTCTCTCCAAGACACTTTTTTATACATAGATTTTGACATTCTAAAAATGTATCTGTTATGACAGTGAAGTTGGATATTATCTTCATTTGTTATAAATATAAGGTTTAAAAACTAAAGTTAAAAAAAGCACATGGTTCTTGGAAATGTGAGGGTATAGGTTAGGGACAATAATTTTTAATAGGCATTTATTTAGGAGGAATATTCCACTTCTATCATAGTTCTAGTGATATGGTTTCTAGATATAAAAATAATCTGATAACCTATATAGTTAAATTTTAAGGTAAGCCAACAAATATTTATCTTAGGTTATATTTTAGATCTATTCATTTTACAAAAAAAATTGTTTTTTATTGGTAATCCTTCCAGGAAAAAAGCATCAAAATATGAAAACAACTACATAAAAGATAATTAAAACTGGCTTTTGTTCACTATTTGGCATGTAATTGAAACAATAAATGTGTATTTCATTATAGACTTACATACTAATTGCTAAGCACTTTTCCCAGTAGCATTTAAAAGGGAAAAAGTTATCATAAATGCTTGTTTGTCAATCTTAACTTTGTAAGTACATGTATGTGGCACATATGTTGGCCTTTTATAGTGTGACATTTTCATTTTCAGTAGTTTTATTTTTTTGCCTGGCTGATAAATTTAAGTTACTAAGCTCATTCAGAAGTCAGTTTTACTTTAGAAATATATATATATATACATATATATATTATATATATATATATTCACACACACACACATATACACACACACTATTTGAGGCTTTGGCATACAATACAATCAGAAGCTGAAAGAGGATAGATAAGAAGTGAATTTTTGAAGGGGAAAGTTACATAGCTGAGCATATTTACTAACAGTATATTGAGGCCAGTTCTCATTGTAATACTATGAAGAGAAAGTTCATACAGGAACCTGCAATCAGTGTGGTCAAAGGAACAGAAGATTTTGAAATTCAGGAAAGCTACTGCCACTAAAAAGTGAAGGAGCACGAAGAGAGACAGAGAAAGACAGAGAGATACCATATGCTAATGTTCTTTAAGAATGTTAATCAAATCCCTCAGTACCCAGAGCACAGCATGAAGGAAATTAAGAAAGGAAACGGGAAGAAACAAGAGGGACAAGAATGAGGTGAAGGAAGGGGAGGGCAGGAGACACACATTAAATTGAGGTCTGAAGTGTCAAGAAACAATTTTTTTGTTCAGGTCTTATTAAATTAAAAATTTTAAAGAAATCTTCACAACTCATTAAATGAATAGAAAGTACTCTTCATAATAAAACACACAAAGCAGTCATGGTGTGTAGGGTCTGGCCCCCCTGCATGCCCTTCTCTCTTAGTGCTAGGCTCTCGGCCAAGAGCTAGCCCAATCTTGTCAATTGTAAAGCTCAAATAAACAACTTGACCTTTAAGCTTGCCTGTCCACAACTTCCTTTTTCCTGTTTACAGCTGTGTGTCATCAATAGAGGATGTCTTCTGAGAACGTGAACTTTTACCCTCCTGCAAAGCCCTGCCTCAGTGTATATAAAAGGCTTGCTGCCTCTCAAAAAAGTCAGTCAGTCATTGTCCTTTCCTCCTACCTAATGTGTGTGTCTGTGTCTCTGTCTTGTGCATCATTCAATCTGCAGCCCTCATCCGATCCGGACTCTGGACTCAGTCAACGAAGGTAGCCAGGGTGCTACAATGGTGAAAAATATTCCTTGACAAATGAAACTCTGAAAGAAAAAAAATGTGTCTCTTTCCAAAAGAGGAGTCACCTCCCCCTAAAGTGTCTCAAATACTTGTTAGTAAAAAGTTACTTCAGCTGTGATAATAGTTCATGATTTATTTTATAAACTAGACTAAACTATTAATATAAGAATCAGAAATGCATAACAAAAGAAATAAAAGTATAGATAATAACCAGAAATATTATGGAAATAAGCATGAAATAAAAATTTTCTTATGTATATGTGCAATTCTGCACACAAGATTCATGTTGTATTTGTGGAGCTCATTGGATGTGATTAAATACAGGTGATGATGGAATAATCAATAGATTCAGGATAGATCAACAGACATTATGCAATCAGAGAAAGACAGATAAAAAGAACATAAAAAAGGAGGAATATAGGACAAAGTGAGAGACAGGATGTACACAGTGAAAAAGGGAGAGTTAGAGGAAAAAGAAGAAGGAGAGGGAGAAAGAGAGAGAGAAACAAGAACCAAGTAGATTTATATACTTGAGGCTCATAGAAAAAATTATTAAATCAGAATTCTATTCTAGCTAGAATAATTAAAGAATAAAGGTGAAATAACAGTATCTTCAAATACATGAAAAAAATAAAGTATGTCATTTTCAGATGTAATTAGGATGATGTGATCCTGGATTAGGTAGATTAAAAATCAAACATTAGTCATCTCTTTTTCCAAGGATAGATAAAGAATATAGACTGTAGTTTCATGAAGACAAAGGCAAAAATAAGGATGATATGTCTTTAAGCCATGAAAACAAAAGATTATCAGCAGGCACCCAAAACTAGCTAGGAAATAGTCTTAGGATCTTAATCTCTATTAGAAACTTTTGAAAAACTTATCTTGCTGGAATTTTGATTTCTAATCTGTAGACTGTGGTGCTATCTACTGTAATACCAAGTTTATAGTAGATTGTTATAGTGATCCTGCAACATTATGCTCCCATAGATGTATTTGAACACATATCCTCATTTGCACCAAACTCTGGAACTCTGCATACACACCCCACATATATGACATGCATCCCAGATACATAAACAAACACTACACACATGCACATACACCAGATACACACAACACTGAAATACATGGTATGGACACACATACACACAACAAACTCACATCTCACACTACATATGTGAATGCACACAAATATACCTACCTGTATAGTACATATACAAACATATATGCATACATCAATATATTCAAGAACTTTGTGTTGTCTTATTCATTCATTTTATATATATGTATATGTGTGTGGGGGGGTGTGTGCTTAGGCACACAGACATATACATTGTATGACACTTGACAACTGCTAAGACATGAGGTTGGTAGGGAAGAAACTGGATGTGGATCCAGGAGGAGGTAAGCTGAGGCATAGGGTGTTAATATGGTCACATACATTGTATCATTGTATGTATATATGAAATTCTCAAATAACTAATAAGAAACTAAATATTAAAAATCAGGTCTTTAAATGAAAAGAATTAGGAAAAAATTCATACAAAATTAGCAACATATGTATATAATCAAATCAAAGACATGAACTTTTATGTAAGGCAGAACATAGTTTTCAAATCCCATAAAAATCCTATGACATCATATGCAGTTAAAGACAAAAATTTTAAGCTGAGGGTGGTGGTGCATGCTTTTAATCACAGTACTTAGAAAAAAAAATTAGTATACATATTACATCTGAATTTAAAAGCATTTTTTGTACAAGGTCAATACATTTTCAATATTTTCCTCTGAGAAACATTAAAGAATAATAATATAGATGTGATTTGATATTTTTAAAGTTAATATTCCAAGTGTATGTAATAGAACCTTGTAAGAAGTCAAACTCAAGAAATGCTTAGGATTTAAGCAAATGATAACAAAATTTGAGAGGCAAGGCCATTGTATGGATTTTTATAAAATTGTTCATTTCAAAAATGACCATGGGAAGAAATGCTTATAGTTTTTGTGATAATTATATTGTGTATATTCTTTTTGATCATGGAAGAATTATTTTAATGAGTTTATTTATTAATTTATACATTTATTTAGTTAATTTGGTCTATTTTGAGACAGGGTTTCCCTGTTACCCCAGTGGTCCTGGAGTTCACTATGTAGACCATACTGGCTTTCTTCTCACAGATATCACCCTGATTCTGCTTCCTGAGTGCAGGGATTTAAGGCATGTACCACCATTTCTGGCTTATTGTAATGATTTAAAAAATATTTTTAAAGTGAATTCAGTGAAATTGTAATATTTTTCTGTTTCTCTTACATATCTTCTTCACTCATATTTTTGTTGTTTGTTTGTTTAAAATTGCTGGGGTAACTAGTACTAAAGGCATCTAGAAAAAGTAGTTTGGAAACCTACCACTATATAAGCTTCATATATATATTAGCAAGACGTTGCCCCTATTTAGACACTGTAAGCTTGCAAAGTAAAAGCCTAATGGCATGAAATGAATGGTCTCCCTCCTTTGAAACTGTTGACAAGAGTTTCCTAGACCTCAAATAATATTTGTCATTGCACCTGCTCTTGCTTAGTCATTAGAAGTCTACAGTTAGACTGTACTGCTGAAGAAAATTCATACAGGAATTGTAGAACAAACAAGGAGAAATCAAGCTGGTGCTGACTTCAAAGCCTCATCGCTACTGGCTAGCTTTCACAGTGCTAGAAGTTGATATGCCAGCCACCAGAAGAGAAAATTTAGCATAAACCTTGCCTATCTGTGAATCCTCTGAGATACAATAACCATTGTCCTAGCAAGGTATGCCTACTGGTGCAATAGTGGCAAATGTATTATGGGAGTAACTAAGTAGTTTATAATTGGATTTAAGGTCTGTTTCATAGGATAAATCCTATACATGACAGTGGTATTAGGTCTGGAAAGCTGAGGCTAGACAGTCCATAGGCCATGGAAGAAAGCATAATATAACTACTCTGCTAAATAGAAATAGTATTAAATTTACTTATAATAACTAATTGTTGTTCACAGAGATTAATGCATCTTTCAACTCTAACCACAGAAGGTTCTTTTTCCAGGATATAGTAATTAACCCAAAGAACCACATCTGGCCAACATACAGAAAATGAGAGACTACATACACACTGCTTAACTTTGAATAGGAGCTCTCTTTCAAACTTCTGCCTACCAAGGCTAAGGAATCATTGAAGAAAAGCTAGCAGAAAGAATGCAAGGACCAGAAAAGATACATGAGCACAAGGAAACAGTTTTTCCAGAAGCTGGTATGTTATTCATATGAACGTGCTGCAGTAATGACAGCATGGACAAGTCTCATGACGTAAACTCAAGCCAGACAAAATCCAAGCATTGATTTGAGTAACTGTGTAAGAAACCCGAACTCTTCCCGGAGAACTATTGACAGTCTGATGGCAACTGGGAAAGGATGATTCGGTCTTGTTTAAGAGGTAGATGCTTGGTAGATCGACCAGGATCCGGTGTATGAACCCATACCAAAGAGCATTTGGAAACACAAACTTGACTCTGTAGGCATCTATATATTTAATATATATGTACTCTAACATAGATATTAGAGTATAGGGATTTTGTGAGAGGAAAGAGGTGGCACAGGTAAGAGGGAAACAAAATATTATCAAAATATATTTACATGATGCTTGCCAAATTCAATAAAAATAATTTTAAAACATAAATATAAATAGATGTCATAATGAACTATAAGAAAAGTATATAGTTAACACACAATTTTGTACTACAAATTAATAGCTTATTTTCATGGAATATATTATATATGGGAGTACAAAATGTTAAATAATTGCTAAATTAGATCATTTCAATTGCAAGATAAATAATACATAATTTATAATTTTCATATTATTTCATCAGATATTAAAATATATATGAACACATCGAAACACCCACTCTGTATAGTATATATAATGTAATACATTAATAATTGGTAATTACTAAAATGAGGTTAAGTATTTTAGAAAATAGCTTTTCAAATTTTTTTCAAAAAATTACCTCTGGTTTCATTTTTTTGTAAGTGTACTTGTTGAAATGTAAAGAAAAGCAAGATTAAGAAGGAAGATAGATGGAAATTCATAGGTATCATGTTAAAAACCAAGTCCTGCCATACTGTGAGCCAGTGTTAAGTTATATACCAGACCAGCTTCAAAATGATTATCAAACTGTGTAAGGATAACTGAAGCCAGTAACAGAGTAAACACTGCATTAGGATAATAGGGTGCTGACAGGGCGGATGCCTTCCAGCTGAATCATTTTTACATTCCTGGAAGATTTTGAAATGGAGAATTAAACATTGTCTACCTCAGGGTTACTCAGTCAGAATGTATTTCTGCAGATGAGCTTGCTGATATGACCAAGAAACGCACAATGGTAAGTCTGATGGATCCCAGAGCTTGCAGGCACGCTGAGCAAGCTAGTTCAGTGCTACATCCTCAGCTTGCTGTAGACAACGACAAATAGAAAACACCATGTAGCTGTGAAACAATATTTGATGAAAAAATAAGCCAAGCATACGCTGTGGTGTCTTATGACACAATTGAGAAATGAATCCCTTAGGAGGCCTGTGGAGAAATTCATAAATATGTAAAGCAGTTAAGTCTTTGGCAAGTGTATTACTTTCCAGGATTAGATTTAGAAATGGGTTTGAATATAGGTTTCTTATGTACACTATCTTTGTAACTGAAAACAAGGCTTTTGATAAATGCACAAAGCTAATGGCAAATGGAAATCAGGAAATAGAGTCTAGGAATTAGCATTTAGGTGGTGGACTTCCAACATTGATTCTTACCAGTCTGTCGACATCTGACATGTTAAGAATTTGTCTTTTCTTCAGTTTAACTGCAAATTCATGGAAATACCAACTTATAGCACATGGTTATTCATTTCCAGGATATTGCATGCTGACATTTTAATCCTTTGCTAATGTTTCCCAGCCCTGGATACACAAGGAATAGCCATGCCCTCCTCTGTAATTTGAATTTTTCCAGACAACTCCAGTTTTCAAATAATATGATTTATTTCTCAAATGATTTTTTTTCTTCTGCTTAAAAGCATATTAAAATGGTTAAAATCCTTAAATACATGATTTAAGTGATTGACTTTCAGAATTGTGTATGCCAGTAAAGCCACTCAGATAAAAGAGATTTACCCATTTTTCTGAACATAATTTTATATTACTATACTATTCTGAAAATAAACTCTACCATTTTATATGTATATATATATAAACTCTACTTGTGTGTATATATATATATATATATGTGGGGGATATATATATATATATATACATATGTATATGTATATATGCAAATAATACAAAACCTTGTTTAAATGAATTATCTCTTTGATTATATCACATTCATCAAAGTGGGTCCTAACACTTTAAGCACATATTGTACTGCTTGCAGCATAATACAATCAACAGTGTTGACTCTCCTGTTCAAGTTATCCACTTAGAGTGCTTTAGATAACTTTTGAGAAAATTACCAATGACTAAAAATGATCATAGTTTGATGTGTCTGTACTGTGTAGTAAGCAGGCATTGATACAGCAGAAACTGAAATACTACAAGTGTAAACAAAAATTATTCTTAACAGAACACTTTTTACTCATTATAAAGAGATATAGACAAATTAGTAATGTATATATATATATATATTATATGTATATAATTATACTATGAGCAAACCTCATATTTAAGGAACATAATGGTTAATTCTTTAAGATGTGACAACTTACTAATTATGTATATTCTGGGATAATAACAAAAATATGTTTTATAAGTTTAATTATACATAATCAAATAACTAAAAGAAAAAAACACACATTGTTATATGACAGCAAAGATGATTAAGATGATAAAGACATATATATCACAAACAGAAATCAACTTATTACAAAATATTTAAAATACCAAATGTCAATATTAGTACTGTAACTAGAACAGCAAGAAAAAAATCTGTCATTAAATCATTTTCACATAAAGATTCACAGATTAATATCAATGATTAAAAAATATATAAAATGATTCCTAGTGCTTGAGAGATTGCTTAGTGGTTAAGGGTAATATCTGCTCTTGCAGAAGACCTGTATTTGATTCCCAGTCCTTACATGGCAGCTAACAACCATCTGTAACTCCACTTCCAGGGGATCAACATTCTCCTCTGTCCTCCGTACAACACTGGTGCACTCATACGTGCAAGCAATACTCTCATACACATAAAATAAAAATAATAAAATGATTTATAAAACATTTGAAATTTTTGGTAGAATTTCTTGCTTTTGCGGGGGGAGAGGGAGGCAAGGTCTCCCTGTTACCCCAGCTGAACTATGTCGACCTGGCTGACATGGATCCCATAGAGATCCACCTGTCTCTGCCCACTGAATGCTGAGACTGAAGGGGCATTTCACCATGCCTGGCTAATGGCAAAACTTCTTTGGAAATGGTATCTGAATATATGAGAAAGGAAGACCTTAATACAAAGGGACATTCCTCAGGGCTCAATTTACCTTACCCTTGTGTCCAAAGAAATTGTACTTTCCTACCTCCTTGCAAATTTAGCCGAAGTTGCATGGCTAGTCCTAGCCAGTAAACTTTAAGAGTTGTATGTATGAGGACCGAAGATAGATCTGATCCTTGTGATGCCAATACATTTAACTCAGAACTTAAGACTCTCAAGTGCTTTCATCTCTGTCTGCGGTTATAGAGGACAATCATCCATCATGCTTTCTATAGAGATGCTAGGTATCCCTTCAATGGTGATTCAAAGTGACTATGCAGAATACTGATCACAATTTGGCAAATTCATTGTGTGAGAAATAAATTTTGTTGTTTTTAATTACTAATATATGGAATATACAATATTCTATTCTTATATTGGATAAGCATAACGACTGCTATCCACATATGTGTTAAACATACTCTGACATGTATACTGACATGTTGAAATTTTTAAGTAATGAAATAGCACAAGTAAAATGTTCATTGTTAATTGATCACTTTATAACATTTAAAATATTTTTATTAGTTCTTTGAGAAATTTATACAATTCATTTTTAACAACTCCTTTGAGATCCACCATATTTGTCAATTCACCCAACTTTGTATCCTCCTTTTTCAATATGAATATTTTTTAAAGTTGCTTTTTTCAAAAAGCCAAGAAATCACAAACTAAGCCATGTAATTACATATTCAAAACATGGAAAACCCTTGTAAAAGAATTATACATGCACTCAAATACTTTAGAATTAATTATAAAAATGTTTCTCATCCAAGTCTACTTACACAGAAACAAAAATAAGAAAATAGTGAAAAGCTTAATTTTTACTACAGTAGTGTGTCAACCCTACATATGTGTTTGTATGTGTGTCTGTGAAATTTAATTATGTAATATAATCGCAAACACTATAAATGTACATATATAACATAGCTTGTTATTACTCATCAGAAAGATTCATAGCCAAAATTTGATAAAAAAGCTCAAAAAAATCAAAGCCACCTTGAAGACTTTGTTCAAGGAGACAGAAATTATGTAGAACAAATGTTGCCAGACATGAAGGTCATTTCTTTGCACAAATGTTCAGTGATTGATGGTCTACTTTTGGAGACTTTTCTGCAAATCAAGAAAAAATGGTGTTATAAAGAAATCACAAGTGTACAATGAATTACGGTCATAATGTAAGAAAAAAATGTTTAGTTCAACTCCTGACAGGATTTATTGAAAAGAATGTGAATATGGAACCTGAAAGTGCCCTGATACTAATGTAAAGTTTGTTTGTGCCCTTGAAAAGATGCAGTTAGGAAATGTGTTGAATTTTTATGCATGTTTAAGTCCCTACTGTACGTGAGACACTCAAAATACCTGAAACCTAGCAAATTAAGTAGAGTTTTGCAGATCTTTTTTTATACAAAGATGTTAAATGTGCTTGTAGAAGATTTGTGCAAATCCAAAATGAAAGTACTTCTTATTTTTATTAAGCTCAATGGTTTGAAGGCTATTTTTTCTAGGCTACTGTTTGAAGGATCAATTTTGAGGTAAGTGTTTCAGGAATGCATTTTAGGAAGTATGATGTGACCATGTAAATATGTACAAATATTTAAAATTCAAAAATATATTGGAGAAACTAAATTCTTATAAAAGTGACTATATAGAAATGTTTAAGGTCAAATTTATGATATCATGATGCCCAAATCCCGAAATCTTAGGTTTATTCCTGGAACAAATTTATAACCCATGTGGAGGGTTATATTATATTAGAGGGTGATCTCAGATGTGTGAGTGTGTGTGTGATATGTGTGTATTCTGGCATAGATTCTTTGATAATTGCTTGAAAGTTTTACTTGGGTAATAATCAGTACAAAGTATTATGATTCATTTAATTGGGGAACCTAGTTTTACATAATGACTAGGAGATGGAATAAAAATTTATCTCAGCAGCATTTCATTCATCTCCTGAGAAGCAGGACCTGAGACCAGACAGTGAGTAGAAATGAGAGTTTAGGATTTGCAAATATGACAAAAGATAAATCGAATTTCACCTGCAATTATGTTTGTTTCCTTCACAATTACAAATTGATCACGGATGCTACTGGATCCATATGATTGAGAAGCATGTTGGAGTCACCTACTCATCAAAATATTTGATGAAAACCTCACAGGAAATAAACGTTGACATTTCACTGATTTTCTTATTCTGTCTCAGTATTTTAGCATTTTGTGCTTTCAGTGATCCAAAAGGCTACTAATATTCTGAGTTTTTAGTAAAGCTAAACAATATAATAGTATTAATGTATTTCTAAGTTAAAGTTTATGATAATATCAATTATTTAAATACATTTTTGCTTTTAAGGCATTATGTAGACATAGATAATTCATGTTTTAGGTATTAGATCTAACAAAGACAAGTGAATACCATGTGTTGATTTCTCATATGATGAAATATTTTTAATGCATGTTCTCCAACCCATCTTCTAGAACAATTGTTCCTATGAACCTTTGTCTTTATAAAGCATGAAAATATCCCAATATCAACAGAGAGCCGTAAAATGCACTTAGTCCAACTGTTGTCAGGTATGGATATACCAATTTATTATTTTTTTTAATGTGATCTTAAGTAAGTATAACACACAACCTGAGCACTTTGGCTACTTTGATTATAATTCTATGATCAAAGGGTTTTTATGCATAATATTATGGGTAAATAAACTAAAACAAAACAACATTGTAAGAACAAGATTTTTAAAACATTTAAAAATATTTCCTGTTACCACTCATTTATTTGTATCGTAAGCAAATTAATGAGAGGATGACAGTGATCTTCTTTCTCTTTTATTCTTCTTTTATTTTTCAATTTTGTCTTCCAAGAGTCAAGCTTGACTCAGAGATATCAAAAAGTAGGGAAGGTTAAAAGTTATCCACTGACTATGATCTCATCTGCCAAGTACTGATTGTGTAATCTGTTTCCAGTAATCATGAGTTGATTACAAGTAATTCAAACAGGCTTTACATTCTTAAGTTAATAAGGTGAAGGAAAAGGCTTAGACCTCTAGTTTTGCTTAAGGATGGAATAACAGAGAGAAAATGATTAGCCTTTTGACCCTCCCTGCATGCTTCTCTTTTCTTAATTTGTTTTTTATCATTTAAGAATGTCAGATTTTAGATATATATGTATGTTAACGCATATAGAGTACAAATAAAAATTAATTTGGATAAATTGCCAACAGTTTGTTCAATGAAAATTTTATGCCTGGGTTTACCATCTTAAGCAAACACAGGATTTTTCCCTTTTGTAATGTTATTTTTAGATTACCTGCTATAAAATACGTGGATTTCTGTACTACTATATATTTTTGTCATTTATTTTCTACTTCTATAATTCTTTTTATATTACACTAACTTAAATGCTATTGTTTTGTTCATTAAAGTTCAATGTTGTTTAAGTGGCTGAGACAGATTCTTTATTTCCCAGTATGACCTCAGATCATAATCCACTTGCCTCAGATCTCTCAGTAGCTCAGGAAAAATATAGATATGAACTTAAAAAATATTACTGCCTTTATAAATAATTTGTTACCCCATCCCCAGTAATGCATCTGCTACTGTCTTTACTAAATCACATTCCAGCAACAATACCTGATACATTAACTATCCAGCCTGAAAATTTTATGGGTACATTTTGCAATTTCTTCTGTGTTACAATATGCATAAAACAATACAGTTTCCAAATTATACTTTAAAATGTAATTTTTTGCATCTCAACCTATTTTGAAGAGTTTAATTTTCTCTTAAAATACAGTGAATCTTCTGTTACACTACTGTTAAAAGACAACAAGGAAACTATTTTAAAAGTATAATGAAAAGGAAAAGAGAAAGGTAGGAGAGGAGAGGAGGAGAAGAGGGAAAGCAAGAAGCAAATTTGCAGAGTCTCATGCACACAATTTTTTCCATATGTCTCAATAACTTCATATATGGTAACTTTACATTTAGGTAGCATAGAAAAGCCATAAACTATTATACTTAGAATTTTGAACATGCCCAATTTTTGTATAGTTGTATAAAACTGGATTCTCGGAATACAGTGTTATCCTAAAACATTAATCATATCAAGCTAGCGATTTATATATAGATTCTTTGGATCAGTTGGATTATATGATAGAAGATATGTAGACCTAGCTCACAGGCTTTGAAGTACTGCACTGATTTCCACTGTGTGCTGGGAGTCAAACTTACTACAACCTTTGCATGAGAAGTACTGACTGTTTATGCAAGTCCATCTATCTAAGCCAAGATGCATTAATATTTTAGAGGTAGATTATTTAAACAATATTAATCCAGATGAATATGATACTGGCTTTATAGAGAGAGTTTTGGCGTTATCCTTCTTTTTCTATCTTTTTGAATAATTTAAGCAATATTAGATATAAATCTGAATGTCTTGTAGAATGTCTTGTAGAATCCATCTAGGCCTGGAATTTTTTTACTTGGGAGGTTTTGTATAATGGTTTCAATTTCCTTATTTTTTGTGGGTCTTTTTAAGCTGTTGATCTCTTTTTTATTTAAATTTGTGATGTCCATGATTTTGGAAATTCATCTAATTTTCTTAGACTTTCAAATTTAATGGAGTATAGATTTTTAAAGTATTCCCTTACAAATTTCTGGATTTTTTTTTCTTGTTGTTGTCTGTTTTGATGTATCTCTATTCATCAATGTTTGTTAATTTGAATTTGTTCTTTCATTTATTTGTTAATTGGGTTAGGGGTCTATCTTGTTTAAACTTTCAAAGAACCAGCTCTTAGATTGATTGAATTTTTTGTATTTTTTTCTTTGTTTCCATTTCTTTAATTTCTGCTCTGATTTATATTATTTCTTCTCTTCTGCTAAGTTTGGGGCTGGTTTGTTCTCACCTTTTCAGAGTTGTACTGTTAAGTCACTTACACGTGCTCTTTCTGATTTTTTAACGTAGCCATTAAGAACTATAAAATTCCCTCTAAGGATAGCTTTTAAGGTTTCCAAGAGGTTTTGTTGTGTTGTATTATCATTTTCATTTAGTTCCAGGGATATTGTTATTTGTTTCTTAATTTCTTCTTTGACCTAATCATTCAGGAGTGTGTTGTTTAATCTCCATGAGTTCTTGTAGCTACTAGAACTTCTTTTACAGCTTATTATAAACTTTATTGCACTGTGGTCTGATAGAACACATGGAATTATTTCATTTTTTGTATTTGTTGAGATTTGTTTTGTGTCCCAGAATGTGGTCAATTTTAGAAAAACTTACATGGGCTACTGAGTAGAACATGTATTATTTGACTTTTGGGTGGAGAATTCTGTAGATGTCTGTTTCTGTTCAGTTCATTTCATGTAAGACAACATTTCAGATGTGTCTCTGTTTACTCTTTGTCCTATTGATCCTATTGATTTGTCTTTTAATGATAGTGAGATAGTGAATCACCTATGGTTACTGAATTGGGGTTAATCTGTGTTTTATAGTCCTGGAGTACTGTTTTTATGAAATTGGTTGCTCCAGAGATTGGTGCATATGTGTTCACAATTGTAATATCTTCTTGATTGATTGTTCCTTTGAGTAGAATGAAGTGACCCTCTATATGGTAAATACCGGGTTCTCTCTGAGTTTTTTTTTTTTTTTTTTTACTACTGGTTCATTCTGCAGCAAGTCCCGCCCTCTGAACAATAAGGTGCAGGAAAGTAGGGAGAAAGGGAAGAAAAACATCGGGGTGAATCCTGTGGAGAAGCACGGAGCGAAGCCACAAGGGAAGAAAAACGCCCTGGCCCCAGGCCCATGTGGAAGGCCAAGATTCAGGAGGCAGCATTCCAAGTCAAGTCCCCACAGTCCTAAGAATCGTATGAGTTGAAGCAAAATTTTGGCCAGGAATGGACTAAGAGCCCTGTGCCACCCAGCTGTCCTGGACCTTGCCAGCAGACTGCAGGTAACCAGTAACTTTGTAAATTTCCCTAAATAAATCAACCTCTCTAAATCAAAGATCAGTTTCCATTTTATTCAGCCAGATTAACTAGACCCTGCCTGCTAAGATATGGAAAATACATTTCATGAGACAATTGGCATTGTGAGCAGGATCCTGCTGGCACAAACAGAAAAATAGCTCAGTGGTTAAGCACGCTAACTGCACTTGCAGCAGACCCATAAAGGGGAATGCAGACAAATGGATTTCTGGCATGGCTGTTACAGTGGATCCTCAAGTGGCTAATTAATTTAATGTTACCAAAGCCAGTAATGTCTAGGGGAGAAATCCCAGGATGGGAGCCCATTTGTGCCTGCCATAGGGTGGCGCACTTACTGAGCCATTAGCAATACTCTGAGAATGGCAGAGGGTCTGAAGCAGACTTTGAAAACTCTGCTGGATGGGAAAGAGCCAAGACTCCAGCAGGCAATGGCTGAGGCAGCATGGCCTCTGCTATGTGTGATAAAAAACTTATCCCCAAACAGAGATTATAGCCAAGACAGAGACTGAAGAGTTAAGAGAGAGTTTAAAACGAGAGAGGGAAATGAGACTGACCTTTTCTTCATCAGCCACTGACCTCGCTAATAAATTAAATAAAAAACAAAAGAAAGCCCAAAGTATACCACCTGAGCACCTACAAGAGAAAGCAGACAGTGAGCAGGAAGGAAGCAACCCAGAAGAAGCTAAAAATACCTCTCAGGTTCCACCTGTAATACAGAAGAAAAAAAATCTAAATGTCAACATGCTGATGGCAGCCTTAACAAACCTAAGGACTTAGTGAATAAAGGGCTTTCAGCCCTAGAGCTGCTGGAAATAGGGAGGATATTCAAACAAGCTGTGGAAGAACCTGTCATCACCTGGCTCCTGAGAATATGGAACAGGGGAGCAGATGAAATTATTTTCAATGCTGCAGAAGCAAGACAGCTAAGCAACATAACCACTCATCCCTCCTTGAGATTTAAGCTGCATAACCTGGCACAATACAAGAGAAAGCAGTCGCTGATGAACTGGCTTGTGCATGCCACAGGAGACACTTGGTCATCACCATTGGAGACCCCCATGAATTCCAGGAGCTGGAGTATGACACAAGAAGGACAGGTGCTGTTAAGAGAACTGGGCATGAGGAAAGCAATATACAATAGCCCTTTCACTGGTCCTGATAAGACTGTGTTCACCAGAGATCTAATGAGAAACTTTGTTGAACAAGGACCTCAGCACTGGTATGGAGATTTAGTGTCCCTGCTAGAATCTCTAGTGGGGCAGGAGCTTTACAAGGCTAGAGAGGCTTTGACAGGTTTAAACAACCTGGAACAGCATATTAAGTATGTCTATAGAAAAATAGAAAAACCTTAAGATGTGTAAGTGAATCAAAACAGAAAAGGAGGTCTGTTTGGGTTACTTGTAGACAAATGTGGACAGACTTGGGTTTAGCCCAAGATCCTAAAGAAAAGATTGGTAAAAAGCCAAATTCTGTGCTAAAGCAGCTCTGGGAGGCTCTGAGCCCTAAGCAACAGTTAACCAAAGGTACAAAGAAGACAAAGCTTATCCCAGGGGTGGATACTAACACCCCCAGACTAAACAGGGTACATTTCTCTCCTGTGATTGGCTACTCGAGGGGTGGAGACAGTTTTCCCAGCCAGGGCCTCTCCCTACAGCCAGGGGTGGTCAATGGAGAGACCACAGGTGTGGCTATGGTCAGGAATCAGATCCAGGGTCTCCCTGGCCCTAGAATCAACAGGGGTGACAGGGGCAAGAGAAGCCTTATTCCTTCTTGGCCCTATGTAGGACACTAAATGGATTACATGCCATTGTACCCAACCTGGATCTGTTGAAAAAACAGCTGATACAAATGAACAGGGATTTCCCTGGCTATGTTAGACCTTGTATGTGTATATAATATTAACTTCTGAGAGTTTTACAGATATGAAACCCAGTTGAGAGACGTCAAGTAGGCCTGAAGGAACAAGAATGGAATGTAACTCATACATGGTAAAGTATAGCTGTGGAATTCTGGGCGGTCTATGGGCCTAGGCCTTCAGATGTCAAAGAGTAAAGGTATACTTTATATGACTGTTAACTAAAAATTCCAGTACTAGGCGTGGGTTGACCCTCCTTATGAGTTGTTGGCCAAGGGAGCCTTGAAAGCCCCCTCTACCAAAACAAAAGGCAATTGCCACATTATAATGCTGGTCGCACACTGGAAATGGATGGTAAGGCCCTATTGCTGAAAATGTGACATGGTTCGTGCATGGAAAGAGAGATCTACCTGGGACTGAGCTGAAGACTCCCTACAAATGGATGAATGGCCTTCATAGTGCTAGAAGGCACTACTCAGACTGCCAAGGGAGAATGGTCCTGAAAAGCTCTGCTTAATGACAGATCTTGTGCCGCGCCTGCAGGGCCCTGGATCTGAGTCTGCGAGGGACATCGAGATTAAAGAAGGCACAGCACACTCTTGGTCTGGATGGAAAAAGACTCTTTATTCCTTTTCTCTCTCCCCCTTATATACCCTCTAGCATAAGAGGGAGGAAGTTGGCAGGAAGGAACTCAAGGATGAGGTCTGGGGTTCACGATAGGGTCAGGGCATTCTCAGCCTGTGAGGTGGAACTTCCTCGGCTCAATCTGATAAACAATTCCAAGAGCTGAGGTGAACAAAACAGGATATGCACGAAACAAGCTCCTGCTCAGTAACAGAGGGGGGTTGTGTTGAGAGACCTTTTTCCCCACAATCCCCCCCCCTTTGTTTTTATTATGAAAAGGTTCTGTCTTAGGTCATATGGTCGGCAAAAGCCCCTTACCTGTCTCTGGAGGGTTTCTTCTCCTGTCTTAGGTGGGGCCGCTTTCCACAGGTTGCCTGTTATCAAACCCTTCCATCTTTGAGCATTTAGAACCATATCTCATGATTCTCATTGGGGCAATAAGACAAGCTAAGTAACGCTTGTCTCTGCAAGAGTTCTCTTTTAGAAAACACAGAACAGATCCTACCCAGGACAACTAGTCCAACTTCTGCCAGGAGGAGTCCCAAAATCCCCAAGGCTAGGGTCCCAGACCATCTTTGAATCCAGCCTCTTAAACTAGCCATGGAGTTCCACCAATCTTCCCTAGTTAGAGGTTCAACTCTAGTCCTATTAACAATCAACATTTGATGAGCCAAAACAGTGGTAAAATTTACAAAGACATCATGCCTGCTCCCGCTTAAAAAGGCATTTAACTTTCCTAACTACAAACTAAGACTTTTCGATGTTATCAAGGTAATACAAACAGAATGATAATACAAAGAGCAATGCACTTATTGAACAATCCAAAGAAATCAACTTGCTCCTGCAACAAAGTTGTTGGTTGATCAATATACCAAGTTGTATATGAGTCATTCAAGAAATGTTTGGTAGCAACTGCTTGTGACACAGTTTTAGACAGCTTGTCTGCCGTCGTGGCAGTGGAGGCGGAGGAAGCCAAGGCAATTCTGGAAGCAGCCGCAGCAGTCACAGAGGTGGCAATGGCCGCAACAACAGCTGCTGTTATTCCGAAATCTCTTCGCTGTCTATACAAAATAATTTTTTCTCCCTTTTTTTCATCAGTAGTCAACAGGGGAATCATTGTGGGATTTCGAACAAGTGTGGAATCATCCGTCAATGGCCAGCAATTGCTGAAGCTGTAACTACTAAAGGAACAATTAAATCCTTCCCCCCCCTCCATTCCCCCCTCAGTCCGATTCCAGGTAACAACACAAACAAACAAAAATAACACCTTTGTAGAGCAAAGATCATCTTTTTTTCTTTTATTTTCCAACAACAAATGCTCTGAAATACTTTAGCAGTATACCCTGGTTAACAAAGTCCCCAGCACATTTCTGTTGCTAAGACTGCACTTCACAAAAAATTTACATTTCACACCATCCAAGAAGCTCTGAGGATCAACAGTCAATGCCTTTAGCAAGACTTCGGTTACCATGCTAGTTTTTCCCAGTAAATTACACAGGGTGGCATTAACTTACAAAATGATTCCTGCAACGTCCACTAAAGTGAACTCTGCTAAATCTCCGATTCAAGGAAGGCATTTAGGACCCAGAAATTTTTCCAACACAGCCTATGAGTCTCAACATACACCACCTACCTGAATGAATGAATTTTCAGCACTAATTTCCCCTGAATCCACACGGGAGCTCTTCAAATCTTTCGTTAAAGCATACCCTGAATCTACACACTTATTAACGCGCACCTAAACCACTGCACTAGTGTTCACAAGGAAAAGGTAGACAGGGACAGGGACCGGACCCTTATCTATAAGGAGTTTTTGAAGGTCTCGGCGGACATCCTCCCAATCAGAAATATGTAAGTCACCTGTAGATATAAACCAAGGGCTTGCCTTTTCAATGGAGTCTAAAAATTTATCAGAGTTTTTGTTTTAACTGCTGTTTTTTGCTCCTCTAGGAGCCTTTTAAGCTGATGCTGTAGTTGCACTTTACCTGGCTTATTGCCCATTTTATCCTATAGTAAATACCCCAATACATCCCTGCCGGCCTAGGGACGACCCCGTCCGCTTACCCCTTCTTTCAGGTCCCGGTGGAAGCTCCAATAGCTGCGCCTGCATGGCCCTGGATCCAAGTCTGCGAGGGACATCGAGATTAAAGAAGACACAGCACACTCTTGGTCTGGATGGAAAAGACTCTTTATTCTTTTCCTCTCTCCCCCTTATATACCCCCTAGCATAAGAGGGAGGAAGTTGGCAGGAAGGAACTCAAGAATGAGGTCTGGGGTTCCAGATAGGGTCAGGGCGTTCTCAGCCTGTGAGGCGGAACTTCCTGGGCTCAGTCTGGTAAACAATTCCAAGAGCTGAGGTGAACAAAACAGGATGTGCACGAAACAAGTTCCTGCTCAGTAACAGAGGGTGGTTGTGTTGAGAGACCTTTTCCCCCACATCTTGCATGCTTCACTGTCAGGTGTTCTACAGGTGTAATAGAGACTCGTCTGGTATGTGCATCTTCAGCATATTCATAATTGGATTTAAGGCCCAATCTTCAGGGATGGAACACATATGTGAATTAAAAAAAAAAAAAGGTTGACTCCCAATGGTATTAAAGGAAGTTATAGGCCCCAATAGAGACACTACTGTGATTGTTTGTGAGGTGAATATGATATATCCACTTAAGTAGTGTCTAGACAGTTGTGTTTGTGATGGTCTATGTTGATGTTACTGCTCTCCTTTATGGCTTTTGTTGTATTGTTATGTTTTGTTTATTTTCCAGAGAGAAAGTGGTGGAGTGTATGGTAAATACGGGGTTCTCTCTGAGGTTTTTTTTTACTATTGGTTCATTCCATCGCAAGTCCCATCCTCTGACCAAAAAGGGGACAAAAAGCTGGAGAGAGAAGGGCGATAAACATGGGTGCGAGTCCTGGCGAGGGGCGCAGAGCGAAGCCACATGGGAAGAAAAATGCCCTGGCCCCAGACCCACATGGAAGGCCAAGTTCCAAGTCCCCACAGTCCTAAGAATCATGTGAGTTGAAACAAAATTCTGGCTGGGAATGGAATAAGAGCCCTGCGCCCAGCTATCTCAGACCTTGTGGGAGGGCCACAGGTAACCAGTAACTTTGTAAATTGCCATAAATAAGCCAATCTCTCTAAATGGAAGATCAGTTTCTGTTTTATCCAGCAGGATTAACCAGACGCTGCCAGCTACGGCATGGAAAATAGATTTCATGAGAAATCTTTTATCTCTTCTGATTAGTTTTAAATATTTTACGTATTATTTTTATTTTATGTGCATGAGTATATTTCTTGCATGTATATAATAGCACCTGTGTAGAGCAACACCTGTGAAGGTCAGAAGAAGGCATCTGATCCCCTGGAACTGGAGTTACAGATGGTTGTTAGCTGCCATGTGGATGCTCCGGATCTAACCCAGGTTCTCTACAAGAAAATCAGTGCTCTTACCTACAGAGTCATCTCTCCAAGCCCTGATTAATTTAAAATTGAACTCTATTTTGTGAGATATTATAATTGCAACACCTGCTTGCTTCTTAGAGTCATTTTCTTGGAATCTTTTTATCATCCTTTTATCATAAGTTAGGCTGTATCCTTGAAGGAGAGATGAATTTCTTAAAACAATAGAAAAATAGATATTCTTTCTTGATTCATCTACCTAGCCTATGTCTTTTGACAGGGGAGTTGAGCCCATTAGTAATTAGTGTTATTATTTAATTATGTGTTTTGGATACTGACATTTTAATTTCTTTGTGTGTGTGGCCTAATTTTGTGTTTCTTTTAAATTGGTGGTGACCAGACCTAGACTTAAAACTATTGGAGACTGATTACTACTAGGAGAGGTAGAATATGTCTTACTTCCAATCTGGAGAGAGCCTGACCAGACTCCAGAGGATGAATTTGCAATAAGGAACATCTGGACACAAAAGTTTGACTGGATAGGACTTGACATGTATGAAAGTCTAGTGTATGTGGGGGTTGTGGATTATGCATAGGGAGGTGGTCTAAATTTGATTAAGATCTGATATATGAAATTTATAAAACTCAGTAAAATATTTTAAAACTTTATGAAATATTCTGAAACTTTCTGAACCCCCAGTAAATTGTGTCAAAGAAAAATTTCATCCATTCTTTTGGCAGTGGATGGTTATTATCACAGTCCTATACTGGTTACTGTTCATAAAAGAGAATGTGGATTCATCAACCTAAATGGAATATTTGTATCACACTCGTTCTTCCAAGAGTTCATTGATCTTCATTGAATAGAGAGAAGAAAGATTATAAGAGCCAAGGTTGTGGACAACTACAAAGAAACACTATTTTCAAGACAGCAAGGCAGTTATTCATATAAATTCAAACAATTCTGACATACACAGCAATTGTTCCAGCTCCAACCAAGACAGAATGCCAGCATGGAGGTGGGGAGGTACCTACAGAGTCCTACCACAAGCAGAGGAGCTATTAGCATTTGATATCTGCTAGGAGACAAAGAGTCAGTTTTCTTTAGACATGTTGCCCCTAATAGATTGGCCATGCTCCAGGGCATGTTACAAATCATGAATATCTGGGCAAAAGGAATTTGATTTACTGGGACAGGTGGACATGAAGTTGGGTGGGTCAGAGGTGGTGATAAATCTGGGTGGAGTTGGAAGTGGAGAAGATATGATCCAAAAAAATCTGTCTGAATTTCTCAAAAATTTAATTAAAATATTTTTAAAAGAGCTGCCTCAATTAACTAATTTTTACTTTATAGTTAGTTGCAGTATTGGGGAGGGCTACATGACTCAATTCTCAGCAATATTTTAGCATACACTAAAGGAATTTTGTTTTTCATTTTCTCACATCTATGAGATGAGAAAATACTATCAATCCTCAAAGAGCTAATAGGGACCCTTTTGAATGTATTGAAAACTGTACACATACATACACACACACATACACATTTATTAGTTGTCTCATTTTTGTGACTGAATACGGGTAAAGAAGCAACTTAAGAGAGAAAGCATTTATTTGGGCTTGCAGCTTAATCAAAATTCAGAAAAGAGGGGCAGGCATGGTGCCATGCCTGGAGATAGTTGATCACATTCATTGTTTCTCAGAAGCAGAGTGGATGGATGCTGGTGCTGAGTTTAATTTTTACTTTTCATTGTCTATTCTTTTCATTCATTAATTGATTAGTTTGTATTTTATATGTATGACCATTTTACATACATGTATGTAAATGTACCACATTTGTCAATGCCTGAGAAGGCCAGGATTAGAAGCCAGGTTCATTGAAACTGGAATTACAGACTGTTGTTACCTGTGGATTCAGCCAATGCTTGTAAACAGTGAGCAATCTTCTCAGTCCCAAGCATATTCTTAGAAAAACTAGAAAGTTACTAGGGTTTCCTCAAGAGGCAGTGGTGATGAAAAGTAAAACAAAAGAAGTAAACTTAAAAATTGCTGGTGGATCCATGAACATTATTCTTGAAACACTGAAATAGTCAACTCCTTAAATCATGCTAGAAGGAACTCCGTACTGATACATCAACAAACAGTTTGGTACAGGATGGCACAAATGAAGTCATGTATAAATCTGATTTTTATGAGTCTGTACATTTTGAGAGCATATTCACACCTCTCCAAAATAACTGAAAATTAATAACTGTCAGGTGCCCATTCCTGCATGATACATACACAATGCAACTTCTAGACCTATGCTCAAGGAGGAACATTGTGAAAGAGGGAGTAGAAAGATAGTAAGAGTCTGAGGAACAAGATGCTTGCCATTGTGTAATACATTCTAGACATGATAGGGAAACTGCATCCATGACCGCTCCACAGTATGATAACTTAACAAGATATGCATAATGATTAGAAAAATTGACATTCCAACTTGGATGGGAAAATTTTCAGGGGGCCCTACCTCAAGATGAAGCACTTCAGGCAATTAATGGATCCTGAGGGATGTAGAATCAGCCACACCTGGGGACTAGCTCTCTGAATGGTTATCTAATCACAAGTGAGCAGCTCTAAGCAAAGATACATATGAGCACTAATAAATGAACTCAGTGTATTTTGCTATATTTTCATATATAATAAAGTATATATTATGTATAATATATGTGTATATTTATATATGTTACAATAATAATCATAGAAAAGATAAGAACTTATGAGGGGGAAGCAACTGGAGGTGTTGGAAAGAACTGGGAGGCACGAAAATAATGTAAATACAGTATTCAAGCATGAAATTCTCAAAAAAATAAACAAACGAAACTTATTACATCCTGTTTTAATTGGAAAAATAGCTAAGTTGGATTATATGAAAAAAATTGTATTTATCTTTTCAAAAATGTTTCTATAGTAAACTGCTTGTAAGATATATTACTTCAGTTCAAGGCAGACAACATATTTTCATGTCTAGAATGTCGACGTAGTAACATCGTAGCCTATTACAAAAGTAGTTTCCTTAAATTGTGAATTATTCTATAGTAAATATAACCTACAGTGTTTGTCAAGTAGCTGTCTTAATGTATCTCTTTGAAACCAACTTATTTTTATTTATATGAGGACTAAAGACAATTTAAGTTTTAAAAAATTTTTGTAGGTTTCATAAATCTTAATCATATTTAGTCCCTCATTCCTTATCTGTACCATTCTATATCCCTCCCACTGGACTTTATACATTTTCTCATATATTTTAAGGACTATAGAGTAAGTTTGTGTATTCAGATGTCCCTTGGTGTAAGTTCATCCACTGGAACCTATTCAGCTTTTCTAATGTCATTCCCTTAAAGGAGATCAATTCTCCTTCATCCAGCAGTGATCAGCTACCAATGGTTCCTAGCTAAAGTTGTGGCCTCCTTCCATGTCTTCAGTTGTATACTGTTTTTGTCTGATTGTATTTGCATGGGTCTTGTGCATACTGTGACTATTGTTTTATGTTCATATGAGCAAGGTCCTGGGAGCTTATAAGATTCTGGAAACTTATTCATGCAACATAGGGTGATGAAAACAAAAGGCACAACTGGCCAACGTGTAGAGAAAAGGAGATTGCAGTTTTATTAAATATTACTCACCTAGGGCTCAGGGACCACTGAAGAAGAAACAGTAGAAAACTTGTAATAAAAAAGTTTTTTTGTTGTTGTTGTTGTATGTTTGTTTGTTTTTTTTCCTAGCACAGGAGTCTTGTGTCATCTGTTGACCTCAGGTAACAATCTCAGGAAACAAACTTTCAAATACTTTGAAAATTCTCAGACACATAGTTATTGGCATATACTGCTGCCATGTTCCAGGTGCCCCCCTAAAAACAATTAGAGAGACTAAAAAAGTAATTGTACATCCAATGGGAAAGGCCAAAACTTCAAAACTTGTTTTCTATATCAACATATGCTTACATTGGACTAGTTGATTTTGTTCACACATAGTTCTCCAAATAAGAAACCAGGACTTGAAGAATGGTTCAGCAGTTAAGAGCATATGCTGCTCTTTCATAGAACCTGTAGTCAGTTGGCCGCACCCCTATGAGGTAGCTCACAGCTGCCTGTAACTCCATCTCCAGGGGATCTAATGCTTTTCTAGGTCCCAAGATTACCTGTACACACCTGGCATACACACACACACACACACACACACACACACACAAACACACACACACACAAATTTTTAAAAATTAATTTAAAAAAGAATGGGGTTATTAAATTAAAATACATTTAATTATAATAATGAAAAGCATCAAATTTTAGAAGAAAACTGTAGTGTGATTATTTTCTCAAACTAATAATTTCTCAGTAGACATGATGTACGTTTCTTTATAAAGTAAGAGAAAAGCATATAGAGCATAGTATTATTTTAAGCATTTGATCTGCATAATAAACAGCATAAATGTAGCTTACAGATTTTTCCATAAGAAAGAAAGAAAATAAATTGGGCACAAAGTTCTGCTATATATTTATTTTTTAAAAACCTTTTGCTGCAACAGTTTCTTCCATTTATTTTTATATGCTATGTAGGAGACTCATGTAAGAAGAGCCTTACCAATTCCTTCAGATAAGATGCATATTAGAAATATTTAAGATAATTATATCCAATGCTACTTGATTCTGAGTATATGGAATAAAATTCTTACATGTAGAAATGATGAAAGAGTCATGATCATGCCACTGTCTTTTTAAAAGATGCAATCATCATGACCAGCAGCATGTTTATTAGTCTTTATTATACAATCCTCATTTGTCTCAAGATACAATTTATGTTCTTTTTATCATGTAACTCTCATTTTCAAAAAACCTTTTAACTACCATTCTAAAGAACATATTCACATAAATAACTGCATTTTTCAGTGTGTCATTATTGAGAAATACCTGACATAGACAATTGAAAGGAAAAAAAGAGTAATTTTGGTTCATAGTACCCAGGATTTTAGTCCACATACACTTGGCCTAATCCTGTGGATCAGTGCTTAGGCAGAGCATCATGGTGAAGGGGGTTTAGTGTAGCTTAGCTGCTCACTTTAAAGCAGCTATGCACAAGAGATCAAGGGAATAGAAGGGTCCATATACCAGAGTATGTTCTGGAGCTCACCTCTGGGAACTTACTTCCTCAAATTAGTCCCCATCCCCCAATAATGCCATAATATTACTAATTCATAATGAGACAGTTTCATTGATTAATTTAGGGACCTCAGATTCAAGAACTTCTCACTAACATGATCCCCCAGTTAAGGAGCAAACAAACCTTTGAGACTTTTCTGCAGTATTTCTTATTCAATTCACATACTTAATATTACATGGATCAGAAATGAACTAACAAAAGGAGACATAAGTAAACTGATGGACAAATGAATAACTAATAAAGCAATATAAGACAATTTTTGGAAGTAAGATCTATCATTTACTAGCATATAATGAATGTAAGATTTTACAAAACAATTACCTATACCTGGCCAAATAATTCACTTCAGTCTCCATGAATTAAGCATTATTTTCATTTTTTATCTGAAACATATTGAAACACAGCCTCAAATAAAGTGAGCAAAAATCCAGTTAAAATATAGTGTCTTTTCAGCAGTTAAGAAAGTTCATGTTAAGTAATATTTGTTGTTCAAGAAACTACAGAATTCAAAGGGAAAAGTCTCAGTATTTTCAATATAATGTAATTTATTATCATTTACAGAGCTGCAGAAAGAAAATAGGAAATGGATGAGGCTATTTAAAAAGTAATAGCAGTATCAATAATCATAATCATAATAAATATGATGTGAACTAGTATACATGGTTACAGTGCTTCATCTATATATGTAATTAGAATTCTTTAATGATGCCTATAATTATGATTAAATCAGTGTCTACTCATTTTGTAATTTTAGTTTAACAGAGCACCAACTCATAATTTAAGTTTTTTAAATGATTTGATTATTGTTCACAGTTAGATGTTAAGTTCGTGATACAAAAATTAAACACAGATGAGAAAAATATACTTATAATATGGAAAATTTAAAACATATCACAAAATGTATGGAGAGATAGATTAGTCATTAACAGGTGACGTCCAGAGGACCCAAACATTGTTCCCAACTCCACACTGGTACAGCTCACAATGCACCCCCAGCAACAGGGATGGAATGCCTTCATCTGGTCTCTGTGGGCACCCCTGTATATGTCAAATATATTTACACAGACATATATACATAGCTAAAACTAAAACTTTAAGTATCAGATATTTAACAGTCCCACTAGAGATATAGGTAGAAAAAACGATTCAAGAATTTTTTTAAATCCTAAAAAAATTGAGTTAAAAATAAAATTAATTTTTCTCTCATGCCTATGTACTCTGAAAGCTGACTTTGATGTGATGATATATGCTACGTGATGGGGACACAAACACAAAACCAATGTTTCAAACAGAAGAACTTCAAGGACTCTATGCTTGGTGTATGCACTCTTATTTTATACTCCATATTCTTAAGTAATATATTAAAAAGTCAAAACTGCAATTGTTTGCTTTTGTAGATAATATTTTAAAATATAAATGGCCTTTCTTGTTTACATAGTAATCTATAACCACATTTAAGTATAAAATGTGTAACTCATATATATGTTCTATTCTAAAGTAAGTATGATTAGAAAGAAATATATTTATTAATTTCAGGAAATAAATTGAGGAAGAAATATGTAGACTAGCTATTTACAACATTAGAGTATAAATATAATATAAATTTGTTTTCATTTTTCATTCATTTTATTATTCCATCAATATGTTTTAACTCAAAAAGTTAAACATATACTACTAACATAAACACAAACTACTATACTGTGTTTTTATGTACCAGCAATAGTTAATCATTATTTGTATGTAAGTACATACGTATAATTGTGGAATGTTCACTATATCACCTAATCTACCTTTTCTTCTATTCTCAGTACAGTCAAATTCAGATTCAGTCCATGGTTCTTATGCACTCCAAGAAACAAGCAAACAAGAGGACAATTGGACACTGATATAAATGAATAACTTTTGAGGAACGCAAACTCAACATGAGCACTAAAAATAATTTTCTTTGGGAATATACCTTTACTGATTAACTCTTTATTTCTTATGTTGCCCCAAATTTATGTATTTGTCTATTCACATATTTTTCAAAAACATACAGATTAATAGATGATGAATTTATTAGGACAGTTAAGTCTAACCATTAGAAGAAATGTGAAAAATGATTATAAATAATTGTAGTAAACTCTTAACTTGACAGTACTTTGGAGATTCCACTCTGCTGGCTCTGTTCAAGCAATGGCTGTTGAGTAGCCATTCATACATCCACTGATAAATTCTAAATGCTACTGACAATGTTATCATTCATATATATGGAATGGGCAAGATTAGAGCATCTTATTAGTAAAAAAGCAAAAAATATGAGGTGTGGGATTTGATATACTAGTTTATTCTCCCCCCAACAAAAAATTAGGGGCCCTCTTTCTTCATGATCTTTTGTCATCATTTGGTCTTGTTGATAGCCATTACAATGGGTGGGTGAGATGACACATCAAAGTCACTTGTGTTTGCATTTCACTGATGCCTACAGATGTCAGACACTTTTTAAAATGTGTGTTGGTCATTCATATTTCTTCTTTTGAGAACTGTCTGCATTATTTATTTCATTAACCCCTTTAATGATCAACAGATTATTTTTGGTGTTACTCTTGTAATTTTTTTCTAGACATTAACCTGTCAACTAAAGTGAAGCTGCAGCAAATTTTTTGTCATTCTGTAGTCTGTCACACTGCTCATATAATTATTTGTTGTACAGAATAATTTCATTTCATGTAATGCCATTTGCTAATTTTTATGGTTGTTTCCTTTGTTTTAAAAATTCTATTCAGGACATTCTTGTTTATACCTCCTATACTCTTGAGCAGGTTCACCATTTCAGGGTTTTTGATTTATTTTTATTCAGTTGAATACTTCTGTATTACATACAGAATATCTCAATTAATCTTAATAATCTTTACACTCCCATCCCCATTGGCACCTCTCCCTAGACTCCCAAAATTAATCTTAATAATCTTTACACTCCCATCCATAGCCTCCCAACTGGAATCCTTACATTCTTTCATCTGTGTTAAGGTCTATTGTGTCACCATTCAGGTTTTAAATTAACGAATTTGATCCACTTTCATTTGTTTATTTTTTTGTACAGAGTGAAAGATGTTGATGCAGTCACTATGGAAATCAGCATGGAGACCAGCAAAAAACTAATCATATTATCGTATGACCATATGACTCAACATTACGATGCATGAATATATATTCAAAGCCTTTACTTTGTAATGAACATCTGTATATATTGTTACTGTTTTCACAATAATAAGGAAATGGAGTCAGCTTGTTCATCAGTAGGGAATGGATAATGAAAATGTTTTAAATACACTCAATGGCATTTATTCATCCACGAAGAAAATAACATTGCTAGCTTTGCAGGACAATGCATAGAACTGGAAAACATACTACTTACAGTAAACCAGACTCAGAAGACAAAGATCTCATGTTCTCATGTTTGGATAATAGCTTTTAACTCTAGTTTGTGTCAAGTTTACAAAGACTAAGCAGTACTACAATTCATTGGAATGATTTGGATATGAATATTTCATGAAATATTTAGAATTAAGTGCATTAAGAGTCATGTTTAAATAGTTCAGAAAGATAGGCTAAGCATGTTTATAAACATGATAGAAGACAGTAACACATTATACCCATGTCATTTGCCTAAAATTGTTCTATGAAGCACATGAATTTTCATGGACATTTTACAATAGATGAAGTTGTGCAAACTAATGGTATAATGATATGCTTAGGATGATACTCATAATGTTGATAGTTAAACTTTTACCTCATTAAAGTGGTCTTTGAATTTTTCGTATAACAGGCATGTGCCCCATAGACAGGGGGATCACCTTGACTATTATGAATAAATCTTGAAACTAAGATATACAATGGTTTGTGAACTGTTAAAACATTTCATGTATGTATTACATGATATTATTTAATTTTTATATAGACTGGTATTGTAAAAATAAATGTTGAAAATTTCCCCAAAGTGAAAAAAATATGTGAATGAAGGAAAAATTAAGGCAGGCATAGAAGGGATAATGAAGAAAGGTGAGCCAGGAGTTTTCTTCTAGATAATGATGAAAGTGCTAAGAGAAGAATAAAAGGCAATAAAGCAAAAGTCAGTGTTCAAATGGACAGAAGAAAGCCGTGAATTTTTGAACAACTGAAGCAGGTAAAGTATGCTTGTACCCTTTTGTAAAAATAATTTATTTGAATTTTTGCAATTTTCACAAAATATAGTATTTGCATCCCCTCCCCTAACCATATGTTCCCAAACTGACCCTGCTCAATTTAATGTATCTAATATATATATAATATATATTATATAATTATATATTATGTAATTATATATTACATATTAATATATATAATTAATATATTATTATAATATTAACAATACTAATATAATATTAATATTAATATAATATTATTAATAATATCAATATACATATAATATGTATTATATATTATATATATGTATGTATATATCACAGCCTACAGAGTCTGATTTGTTTACTGGATCCGTAAACTGGGTTCACCATGAGTTCCATCCCTGTAAGACACTCTTTTCCACTTTCAGAATCTATCACCTGCCAAAAGTTCCTTATGTTGGCTTGGCATTTCTTACCCACTTCCCCATGTCTAGGCTGGGATTTGTCTGGTTTGATCTTGCATAGGAACTTGTGCATGCTGTCATCATTGCTGAAAGTTCATATGACCAGCTGTCTTGAATATCAGGCTCCAACACCAGCACCAAAGCCTAATCTAACTCGAGTCTGTTCAGTGATGGGCTGAGGAGTGAGACAAAGAGACAAAGACACACACACACACACACCAATGTCGACAATGGAATAGCAGCTTTTCTTGTTAAGCCAAGGTGCTTATATATATACACCCAGCGGGGAAGGTATGTAAAATTACTGAGTTTTTTCATAAATCAGAAGTTCAGGTTCTCACGAAGGGGCTGTGCACAAGATGTGTCTCAAACTGTTGGTACAGGGGAGTTGTGGTTAGCCTTAAGTGCCAGGGTGTTTTTCTCAGAAATCACAGCTGAGGATGTTTTTCTCAGAAATTGCAGCTGACAAGATCTGGCTGGCTCTTGGTTGAGAGCCTAGCCCTAAGAGAAAAGGACATGCAGGGGGGCCAGAGCCCTACACTTGAATACACTTTTGTTGTGGTCATCCACCCAATCTGGTTCTTCCAGTCTTTCTACCTCCTCTTCCAGAATGATCCATGAGGATCATTGTGAGGCAGAAGTTTGAAATATTGGCCCCATTCATGGAAAAGCATTTTATGGCCTCTTGTTTTTTGCACATTAGTCAATTGTGGGGTTTTGTGTGAATAACCATCAGCTGCATAAGGAAACATATGCAGAGTTTAGAGATATATAGTGTATCGAGGTTGAATTGAAGATGTATCTTTAATGGTTAGCATCATCTCACAGACACTTATTCTCTGAGTTTGATCAATTCTGGTTCCCTGTAATTGTCTGCGTCTGTTTCAAAAAATAAACTTCTTTGATGAGGAGTAAAAGGCAAACTTTTCTGTTAATATGAGAATGCATACTTAGAACAAAGTAAGACATTACATTAGTTTATGGATGTAGCAAAAGTGTTTTTCTCTGTGACCTCTCCAATCATGTGTAGGTAGATATCTTTACAGTGCCATTTTAAGTTCCTGCTCATTGAGCAGGCCTTAATTTCAATTAGACAGCTATTGATTACCCCTGAGATAAAAGTACCACTACTGCTCCACTTTGCTGTATCTTTGTGGGTATTAGGCTTTAGAGCTGCGTAGGACCATTGCTTGATTCTTCTCCCTTGGAAGTTTATACAGTATCCTCTGGTATCATGAGAGCTAGGCTTTAGGGAGGAAGCTTACAGGCCAGTTCTAGCTCCATTGCTTCAAGTCTTGTGTCCAAAGTATGTCCTATCTTCAGCAAAAGGGTCTTACATTCAAATTCTGGGAGATAATCAAGAGCTGTGGCAAGAGCCTGTGTTATTTTCGGAGTCTCTGGAACTACTCTAACCAATGACTTAAAGGGAAGTTTCTCCTGCCTGGTGTTGTGTTATTTGATATAAAGTCTTTAGCTATACACATAAATCCATATATTTATTTCATGTTTACTTTTCAATAGGAATTTGAAGCAATACATTTACATCTGGACTTCATTCCATCCAAGCATTACATATCTCTCCTCTTACGACTTGTATTACCCTCCTTACTACTTTCCCAGTTAAAGTTCCCCTGTTTACCCATTTCCCTCTCAGAAACACCTGTCTCTACTATATTCCTCTCCCCTTTTCCCCTCCATCCCATAGTTCCTTTCCATTTTTCTGGCTGCTGCGCTTACATCAGGATATATTCTCACATCAAGGGATTTGGAGCTAAGATCCACAAATTAGAGAGAACATATCACATGCAGTTTGTTTTTCTAAGTCTGTGTTACCTGACCTAATAGAATAGTTTTTGTTCAATCAACTTACATGTGCATTTCCTGATTTTGTTTTTCTTTACAGCTAAGTAAAACTCTCTTGTGAAAATGTACCACATTATCATTATCTGTTCATCAGCTGTATTCTTTTAATAGTTTTAAAATTTCAAACTTCACATTGAAGTCTCTGATTCACTTAGAATTGACTTTTGTGCAGGAAGATAGGTGTGGGGCTATTTTCATTCTTCTGGTGGGGGAGATCCAGTTTGCCAACACCATTGGATGAAGATGCTGCCTTTCCTCCAGTGTGTGATCTTGGCACCTTTGTCAAATATCAGGTGGCATATATGTGCACTCATGTTTGGGCCTTGTATTTTGTACCTTGGCAAGTATGCTCTTTTGCAAGTAATCAAACTGTTATATAGCTTTTCTTCTTTCTTTTTACTTTTTTGTGTAAAGTGAAACATTCCAGTGTTTTGCAATTCAAAGTCTACTAGAAAAAAGTAAATTAGCTAAGTTTTTCATTGTTGACCTATAGAAGACATAGGCAGGGGTATATTGGGAAAAAAAGGAGACAACCAAAGTACTCATGAAGGAATACAATAACAGAAGTGAATTTTAAATAGAGGTGTGTGGATCTTTTTTCCTCAAGAGGCTTGAAAACCACTGTTTTCAAGATTGTGCAATCAACCATTTACTGTCTTTATAATGAAGGCTTATTTAATGAGTAATGTTTGAAAGTATTCTATGTAAGAAAATTTTTTCCTATATCTCAGAAATATCTAAGAGGAAAAACTGTGCTTACATGAAAAGTAAAGAAAATTGAATCCGTTAAAATAACTCTAGGGCACCTCTAGGGCATCTAGCATTGAACCCAACCGTGTTCCCTGTCAAAATGGGTGCAAGGGAGAGAAGCTATAAAAATTGTAAAAAAGCATTCACTTACATTAATCTAAGATGGCAGCTGCTGTTATTGCTGAGGCTCTGTTGCTATCTGATGCAAGGCTATATGACCTTGAGAGGAAAAGTACAGAAATTTTTGCAAGGAAGAAAAAAAAAAACAAGGGAAGTAAAAGGGATATTCTTTGTAAAAGTGAACTTTGAAACTTTTTAAAATTAGAATATTGTTAAGGTTCTTAGCTATGTCCTTGAATACAATACATTCTAAATGAATTAAAATATTAACTCTGTATGCCATGAATAAATGGATATTTGAACTTGTGGGCTTATTATGGAGAATATATTTCCATACCTTAAGAAAGACTTTTCTTTATCAAAGATAATTAGAATTTTTTCTAGTTATTATAAATATGTCTGAGACCACAATAATAAAATGGCCATGAAGCTATACAACCACAGGTTTATGCAAGCATAGTACAACATTGACAGAAACTGTACAGTGTTTATAAAAATGATTTGAAGACCAGTTAAACAGCTCTGACTATTTATTTTTAAAATTTTATTTATTTTTAAATTTTTATTTGTGTGTGTGTGTGTGTGTCCAGGCAAAGTCTGGCCAGGCATTCCATGTGGAAGTCGGAGGACAAAAATCTGCAGTTGGTTCTTTCCTGCCACATTTTGGGTCCCGCAGATTGATTTCAAGTTGTCAGACCAGTCTGCCCACAAGCACTTTCACCTGCAGAGCGATTTCGTTGTCCTTCTGGTCTGTTGGATTCAGATGGGAATTACACCAAGCGTGTTCTTCTTCTTTGCTCTGACATTATATATATATAGGATATTCACAGCCATAAATGATCTGAGCCTCTTCAAACAAATATGTGTACCAAAACTGGCAAAACAGGAAAAAGCATTCTTTAAAAATAAATTAGGGTGCTGCGTGTCTGGCCTCTCTTCAGGGTCACCGTTTTCACAAGAATCCAGATAAACTTATCTTGCTCTTCAAATATGTTCCCTGACCCCATATGGACAAAGGCACCAGGTAGGCTTTCTATGTCCAGACTTTTGCTTTGGGTCCTGATTCCACTCTCTTGTGTTTCTCGGAAGGCTTCCTGTTTTCTTTCTTGCACCGCTTTCCATGACTCAGATTCAGGTGTTTGGGCCTGGGATCTGATTATATTTTTTGCTAGCAACTAAAGGGTTTTTAAAAATTATTTTTATTTTATGTATATGAGAGTCATGCCTGCTTGTGTTTAAAGTGCACCCGTGTCATGAAGTGCCCATGGAGGACAGAAAAGGGCTTCAGATTTCCTGGAACTGAAGTTATTTATGGTTGTTAGCCACCATGTGGGTGCTGAGATTTGAACCTGGGTCTCCTGCAAGAACAGCCAGTGCTCTTAATCATTGAGCCATCACTCTAGCCCCCATTAAAGGATTTTTAATGGTTCAATATTCACAAATACAATGGCTTCTGATAACAGTGGATGGCTCTACCAGAGTGGTAAATACTACATATGGAGACTGAAGTCTCCTCAAACACACAGGATAGGATACTTAAGGCTCTGATTTACACATACACACACTCACATAAGAATTAAAGCAATGAAGCCCTTAAAGAGTTATATATACACACAGAGATAATATTTATAATTTATATACACATCAGTATACTTATTTACATTCAATATGGAAAATTTAAAAGGCATGGCCAACTGGGGGAAGTTAATTTTAAATTTCATGTACTCAGGTATATCAGTATACATACAAACACACACATATACAAACACACACATATATACAAACACACACACACACAAACATACATATTCAAGATTGATAGCCATGGGCTTGAGTGACAAACATTAGTCATTATGTCCCTCAATAAGTATTCATGCAATCATGAATCCAAAGATCCAAAGCAATACGTGATAACTACATTTGTCTCACTGACTGTTCTTTAATGGCTCACCTATATTATTACCAAAAGATGTGTGACAGAGAGACGAAAAAACAAAACACATGCAAGTAGATTATAGAAGAGATGACAGATTTAACCTTAACTTTGGACATTAAATTGACTTAGGTGCAATATCAGTGCCTAGTTTATCTTATTTATGTTTCTGCTGTAAAGAAATTAAATCTCAAGTGACATTAACTTCCCTGATGAAAAGTATCCTAACAGTGAATAGCCAGCTTCAGTTACTGAAATGTATTAAAAGAATGATCTGATTCTGAGGTGCAGTTTATTCAAGTATTGTAAGAATTACGTGTTTCGATACACCTTTTTTTTCAAAATACCTATTCCAAATACTTTATAGCATAAAAAGTAAATGAGGGACTGAAATACGATGTTGAATATACTATGCTGCTTCCAACACTTAATACAATGACAAAAGGTTATATTTTGAAATGTGTCAAACGCTTTTACAAGGTGCACTGTGTGGAATTGGGTATGTGTGTGTATTGTATGGAATGAAATCAACTGATATTACCTTGTTGACTAAAGTATCTGCAGCTGACAGTGCACCCTTCAGGCATTTTGGAAATCCTCAACTAACAGTGCAGACAGCTGACAGAAAAAGAATGATGAATTAGCACACGCAGAAGCAAGTGTAATAGCAAAGAAAGAAGGCTCAGAAAGTTTAGAAAGTTGACTTGCAAATACAATAGTATTTCATGGAGCTTGTTGTTAAGCTTCAGTGCCATCGCCAAAGCCTAACCCAACTTAAACTGCTCAGCGAGGGACTGAGGGATGATGACACAAAGACACAGACACACACACACCAATGTCGACAATGGAAAAGCAGCCTTTTCTTTTATTAAGCCAGAGTGTCATATATATACACTCAGAGGGGAAGGTATGAAAAATTACTGAGCTTTTTTCACAAGTCAGAAGTTCAGGTTCTCACGAAGGGGCTGTGCACAGGATGTGTCTCACACCGGGGTACAGGGGAGTTGTGGTTAGCCTTAAGGCTAGGTGTTTTTCTCAGAAATTGCAGCTGAGGATGTATTTCTCAGAAACTGCAGCTGACAAGATCTGCCTAGCTCTTTGCTGAGAGACTAGCCCTAAGAGAAAAGGCATGTGGGGGCGGGGTGCCAGAACCCTACATTTCACCCTTTTCTCTTAGATAAACAAGCACCTGTCTTAGGTCGCCAAGGACGTTAGTGTCTGCCTTACCCGTCACTGGAGAAACAGCCACATTTTCTGGCCTAGAGGCTGAATTCCTGTCTTAGGTTGGCAGGCACCCCCTTGGACTTACCCGTCTCTGCCTAGTTGTTCAGAGGATCTGCAGCTTATATAGGTAGTCAAGAAGTTCTTCGCAACTTATTCAAACCCTGTACATAAAAGAATGGAGGAACGGGTACACAGCTGACACTTCTTTTTGTTTGAAGTGTCCATCAGGGGAAGGGTAGATATCAACAACAATATTTCTATAAAAACAAAATCTTAAAAGCATAAAGCATAGCAATTCATAATTCAATAAAAAAGCACTTATAAGTCCTGGGACCTTAACACCATAAGTGACACTGATTCCAAACGAACCTTCAAAAATCTAAGCAAACAGTTCAAAATGCATGGGCTGCAAAATGCTATCGCAATAATAATAATAAGTGGCCCTATCATGACTGAAATAAGGGAGGTAAGCCATGGGATCCAGAGAAAAGTGACTCATACCAATTTTGTGTAGATTTATATAACTTTTCTCTATTATCTAATCTTTTTCATAATTCATCCATAGAATTTCTAATTACCCAGAATTATTAACATAAAAGTAGCACTGTTCCTTTAAGGCAGCGCATAAACCCCCTTTCTCCAATAGGAGCAAATCCAAGCCACGACAATTTTGAAGAGCCACCTCTGCAAGAGATAAAAGGGAGGTTTCTGAACTTCTGATGGAACCTTCTATGGTTCATAAATCTCGATCAATAGCAGATTGTAATTTGCGATAGTTTTGATCTTGAATAACAAGCGCAGCCGTTCCTGTGCCAGCAGCTGCAGCAGTACCCACACCAAGGAGTGTGGTAAGAACTAGAACATCTGCACCCACAGCACGTTTGGAATGATGAGGAGGATAAAAATGATTAAGCATCTCCTCAGAGGAAAGATAAGAAAAACGAGGGTAAACTTGTATGAGAACACAAAACATAGGGAAACTTGCCCTATTTGATATAGTGGATGCAAAAAGGCATGAAAAGGCTCCAAAGTGCAGGCAAGGTAGGTGGAGTCAGGGCCATGAATAAAATGAGAGGACATTTTGCCCTCAAAATTGGTTGTATTTATTAAAATAGTACTGTTACAACTTCAAAGGGTTGAAATACGAGAAAAATTAATGGAGCCAAAAGAAAAACAAGAGCCAGACCCATAGACCTGAGAAAGGGTAAGTCTGGAAATATGAGGAGGGGTCTTTATAGAACAGTGTTTGGAGTCATTAGAAGAAGAGATATTAGTAGAAACGGCCATGCCAATGTAAAAGGGGAGATGGGAATCAGCACAAAATCAACAGTCAGAAACAACAGAGGAAGAAGTAGAATTGAGGGCATCAAAAAGCCCATCCAACAAAGGAAGAAAAGGGCTCCATTGGGGAATATCGGGGGAGGAACGATAAAGGGACTGATTAACCATGCGGGAGGGATTCTGAGTAAGAGTCTTGATAATTATAGGGAGTCAGTAAGCATGGTGGCCGAACCCTGCAACGTAAAGGTGGTGCCGGCGTCCCGTCCCCAGGCATAAAGGCGAACGCCCCAGGTGATGCCAGTAGTCCAATTATTATGATATTTTGGATCTTTGCCCAAGGTGGTAAAATGAATTTGAACAGTATTAGGGGCAGCCACAGTACCTTTCCAGAAGTTCCCCGAAGAGAGGCCAGTGGGTAATCAATTTGGGATTATGGGGAGGCATCCAACTGATATATCCAGTGGAAACACAACTCCAAGTGGGACAATGATAATGATATGGATTATAACACTTGGAATCATATGAAGGGCAAACATAATAACGATATTGAAAAAGTTGGTACGTGGCATAATTATTTTGGCATCCATAGGCGGCGGGGGGGGGGGTAAATGCAGCGCCCTTAAGGGTCACAGCACCCCAGGGAGCATTAGTGAAATTGCATAAATCAAACTTTAAAAGGGGAAACCAAGTGGAGGCATTATTTGTCAGGGAAGAATTAAGAAGAATCGACTTACCATCCGGTGTAGAGAGTGTCCAGTTTACCCCAAACTGGGTAGGAGCAGAAGCCAAAAGTCCGTCAGGTGGGCGATAAAGGAGGGCAAAAGGCCAAAAAATCGAGAGAAGAAAACTCAGGAAATTCATGGTCTAAAGATAAAAGGAGGTAGGCTTCTCAAAAGCCAGGACAATAATTCTATGTATGTGTATCATTAAAATGGAAATGGGTCAACATATCATCAAAAACAAGGTAAACAATCCAAAAAAATATAGAAAAACAGGCAAGCCAAAATAATATCGTAAAAAGGGCAGCTATATAAGGATGCATGTAAGGATTAGGGGTGCAGAGATCCAAAGGCTTTATTATACTGAAACAAAGAAAGTGGAAAGAGGGACCCTGAGGGGTGGGCGCTGGAATGGACAGCGTACGAACAAGGCGTTCAGGCACCCATATGGGGTTTTCAAAATCCTGAGGAAAAACACAAACTGAGCCTCGTGCCCAAACAAGCACTGGGTCTGGTCCTCTCCATTGACCAGATGCAACATCTTTCCATTTGACAAGGGCTGTCTTATTTTTTGGCACCCTCCAATGTCTATCAGCAGGGGTCAGCCCATCATCATGAATAGTCCAAAAATTTAGAACATAGAGCACAAGTGCAAGACAGAGTGAGGAGTAAGCATTTCTCCTTTAAAGTCTCCCGATTTAAGTTTATCAAGAGAGGCTTTTAGGGTGCGGTGACTCTGCTCAGTAATGGCCTGGCCTTGAGGATTATAGGGAATTCCAGTTTATAAGGTTATATCAAAAGAGGCAGCAAACTGTGCAAAACCAGAGTTAACATAAGCAGGACCATTATCAGTTTTAATGCATTTAGGAACTCCCATATAGTAAAATGCTTGAAGGCAATGAGCCTTAACATCTCTAACTTTTTCTCAGGAGCGTTCAGAGGCAAAAATTAGGGATGAATAAGTATCTATTGTCACATGAGCATATTGAAGCTTGTCAAAAGAAGGAACATGGGTGACATCCATTTGCCATACGTGATTGGGCAAAAAGCCACGAGGATTTACTCCCAATGGCATAACAGGAAGAAAATCTACACAGGTGGGACAATTTTTAATAATATGGGTTGCTTGTTCTTTAGTTATGTTGGTATGAAATCTTAAAGATCCAGCATTTAAATGAAAGCGTGCATGTAGGGATTTTGCCTTAGCCAAGTAATCCTCCGAGAGGGCTGGCAAAGCAAACATGATGGAGGAGGAGGCAGACCGGATCAAATTATCAGCCAGGGCATTTCCTTGACTTAAGTGGCCAGGCAAAGATGTATGGGCCCTAATATGAGTAATAAAAACTGGGTGGTTGAGTGACCAGAGCAAACCTTGTAACTGTAGAAGACATTCATGAATAGTTGAGACAGAAGCCACATGGGCAGCAGTTTCCAAGGGGGAAACAATATTTGCAACATAGTGACTATCAGTATAAACATTAAGTGGCTCATTGGGAAAGAACTGAAAAGCCAAAATAATGGCACATAGTTCAGAAGCTTGGGCTGATTTAGACTGTGTTTGTATTGCCTGAGTAACAGTCAAGGAAACAACACTAGCTATTCCATTAGATGAGCCATCTGTAAAAACAGTCCGCCCATTTGGAATGGGTTGATGGGATATAATTTTGGGGAAAATTAAGGGATGTATCTTAAAAAAAAACTCTATATATTTGTTAGGTGGATAATGACAGTCAAAGGTGCTCTGAGTGGAAAACAAAAAGATGGCCCAGTCTGAATCATTATTTTGAAGCCACTCGAGTTGTCTTTTAGTGAGGGGAGAAATAATAGAATCTGCCTGTTTACCAAAGGTTTGAATGGCAATTTTTTGAGCCTTAAAAAGCAAGGCAGCTATGGAAGAGGGACAAGATTGGACTGCAAATGGACCCAAAGAATGGGACCTGTTTGCCAAAAAACTCCAGTGGGAGAATGTGGTGAGCAGAAAATTCAAAAGAGCAAGGGCTTGGAGTAGTCAATGTAATTTAAATGGGCCTCTTCAAGGGCTTGTTGTACCAATTGTATACATTTACGTCCCTTTTCGGTGAGGATGCAAGAGGAGGCAGGGTCAGAGTCCCCACGGAGGATATCAAAAAGTGGCTTAAGTTGTCCAATAGTAAGCCCCAAGCTTGGGCGTATCCAATTTATATCACCAAGTAATTTTTGAAAATCATTTAAGGTATTTAAACAATCCATGCAAAGAATAATTTTCTGAGGCTTAATGCCATTTTGTAACAATTGGTGTCCTAAATAATGATAAGGGAAAGTTTGCTGAATTTTATCTGGAGCTATTAATAAATTAGCCTCGCATAAAACATCTCCCACTGCTGACTGCAACAGATCTGGGTCTCTAGCAGCCATGAGGATATCATCCATACAATGTATAACATATAAATCAGGATATTTTTGCCTAAAAGGTTCAATAGCCAAAGACACATACATTTAACATATAGTAGGACTGTTTGTCATTCCTTGGGGCAAAACTACCCATTGGTACCTCTCATATGGCTCAGTTAAATTTAGAGAAGGAAGACTAAAAGCAAAGCGAGGGGAATCCTTTTCATGCAAAGGTATGGTGAAAAAGCAATCTTTACGATCTATAACAAATAGGTGCCAATTCTTTGGGATGGCAACAGGGGATGGCAGCCCAGGCTGTGTGGCTCCCATAACCACCATAGTCTTATTAATTTCTCTTAAATCTTGTAAAAGCCTCCAAGCACCAGACTTTTTCTTAATAACAAATATGGGAGTATTCCAAGGAGAAATAGAAGGGACGCTATGACCAGCCTCTAACTGTTCCTGAATGAGAGTATGGGCAGCCTCCAATTTTAATTTAGGTAGGGGCCATTGTTCCACCCATTCAGGTGCATCACTCTTCCAAGTAATGGCTATGGGAAGAATAGTGGGAGGTTTGGAAGGCTGCGATACAATGGCCCCCATCAAAAATGCCCTAAGCCTGTTTTATCATTGTTTGCTCTGACCAAAGAAGGCTTTTCTGAAACTGGGACAGGGTCACCCTGCAAGTTCTTTCCAAGACCTTTGCCTGGGCAAAATCCTTGAGATCTTAACATGTGCTGAACAGGCTGAGTTGTGAAGACAGCTCCCATGGCATCTAAAATGTCCCTGCCCCATAGATTAATGGGAAGGCCAGGTAAGACAAAAAGCTGGAAGACTCCTTTATGATCTTACTCACCTGTCCAAGCCAGGAGTCGAGAGCTTTTATGGGGAGCACACACTATTCCTACCCCTTTCACATTAGTATCTGATTTTTGGAGTGGCCATGCTTTGGGCCAGAATTCCTGTGATATACCTGAGGTATCTGTCCTGTATCCAGGAGGCCTGGGAAGATTTTACTCTCAATTGTAAGGGACAACATAGGGCGTGAGTCTAAAGTGGAAACCCAGCAGGCCATGGGTCCAGTGGATCCAAAGCCTTCAGCCCCCCGGAAAGCCTTTAAGAAAGGGATTATTAGTTTTAAATTTAGGGGTTAAAATTAACTGAGCAATCCTTGCTCCTTGAGGAATTACAGTAACTCCTTTAGTAGCTTCTACCATCATTTTAATTTCTCCTCTAGAGTCTTTATCAACTACCCCAGGGATTATATTAATTCCTTTAAGTAAGGCACAACTTCTGCCCAGTAGTAACCCAACTGTCCCCTCAGGCAGGGGTCTGTAGACTCCACTGCTGATAAGGTGAGGTCCCATCTGTGGGGTTAGTACTGCTCTGTTAGTACTTGCACCTAGGGCAAAGACCAGAAGGTCTTTTTGGGGTATTGTTGACATTAGGGGCACTCATTTTGGGGCAATAGTTTCTAAAATGCCCAGGCTGTCCACAATTAAAGCAGATCCTGGGTTTAGCCCCAGGTCCTTTGGGCCCAGGATTTATGGCAGAAGCAATAACCTGTCCCATAATGTGATGCCCATCAATATCCCTGCAAAGTCTAATATATTCATGAAGTTTTTTGTTTCTGTGAGGTCGGATAGCCTCCTGACAGTATTTATTAGCATTTTCAAAAGCTAATTGCTTAATTATGGGCATGGCTTGCTCAATACTCCCCCAAAAATTTCCAGCCAATTGTAAAAAAAATGATCGACAAACTCCGAAAAGGGTTCAGAAGGGCCCTGTAATATTTTGGAAAGCTGGTCCCCAGTTGCTTTGTGAGGCAAAGTCTTCCAGGCTCTGGTGGCAGTGACTGCTATCTGAGCATAGACAGCAGGATCATAAGTTATCGGTGCAGTTAGGTTTGTATATGGCCCTGCTCCGCTCAGCATCTCTAGATCTGTGTTTGGGAAGCCTGCAGCGGCATTGAGCCCTGCAGTGAGCCTGCATTGTTCTTGAAATTCCCCTCTCCAGAGGAGGAAATCGCCACCAGAAAGCACTGCTCTGCAAAGCTGGAGCCAGTCGCTGGGCCTGCAGGTCATTGCAGCAAAAGCCTCAAGAAGAGCAAGTGTGAAAGGGGCATGAGGCCCATATGTCAAAACTACATCCTTGAGCTGCTTAATAGCTTTAAAGCTGAGAGGCTCATGCCATCAAAGAGCCTGCTGGGCATTCTGAGGGTCCGGGGTCTCCAGGACCGGGAAAAGAACTCCACCACTTAAAGGGTTAAAGGGCCCTCCTTATCACAGGGAGCAGAAGGTGTTAATCCAAGCTGACTGGGAAAGTCAGGGTTCCTGGGAGGAACCAAAGTATTTAGAAAAAATGACACTGTATCTTTATTTATCAATATATTGATATTGTTTCCAATAGTTGTAGAAATATTTATTATGTGATATTTTTAAAATATGCTCAATCAAATTATTACATATTTAACCACATATTACATTAGATAGCGATGAATGAACATCTTCTAATCAGAAAATATTTGGTATTCTGAATATGAACAAAACCCAGAAACCTAAAGATAATCAAATACACCTTCAAAATATCCTTTTGAAATACAACGGTTTTACAGTGTACTCATTTAGTTAAAGTACAACTTTCTTTAAAGCCCATATAACATCATGAAAATATTACAAATATTACACAGTGAATAATTTTTAGATTTAGTAAGTATAATATATTATTAGCCATTGTGAAGAATATTCTTATTGGTACCTATTCATTTTGTATTGATTATAATAGCTAAAGTAATCATCAGCTCCAAATCTGATACTAATTTCCTGAAAATTTACTATAGAATGAATGATTCCTTAATTTGATAATCAAAGTTATCATGGGAAATATGTGTAAAGGAAAGCTATATCGGTGTAGATCTGAAATCATCAGAATATATTCTTAGGTTCAGATTAATTCAAGTTCTTTCTGTATACTTGTGTGTGTGTGTGTGTGTGTGTGTGTGTGTGTGTGTGTGTGTGTGTGTGTGAATGAATATATGTATGGTATATGTATGTGATGTAAACAAATGTGTGTGTGCTTGTTGGTATATTACCTGTGTATGCAGAGGAGAAAGCAAGATTTAATGTTTTAATATATTACTATTTAGACAAGGTGTCTCAGTGAAAGTGGATCTAGACATACAGGCAAGAAAGCCCTAGCAATCTTCATATGGCTGACTCCCAGGGTACTGGGGTTACAGGTGAATACACAACCATATCTGGCAATTTACTGGGCGCTGGGGATTTGAACCAGGTTCTCATATTTGTGCAGCAAGTATTCTTATTGCCTGAGCTATTTCCCCAGCCTGTCACCTATTCATTAAAAAAATGTATTTCATGTACTTTTGGGCTCAGAACATTTAATTATTGTAGATTTATTGCTAATAACTAATTTTGTAATTTTTTCTTCTGTTATATTTGCTTACAAGGATAATATTCTTCAGACATTGCAGGATGATTCAGGCTAGGTCAGGCAGGCTCCCGGCCTCCTGGCCTAAGCCGGCTAGAACCAATATTGAGTATGCCTGCACAGTGAACACTTCCTGGGACCTAATCTGGGGCAGTTCTCAGGCCCTAGCAGCCATCCAGGACCAATGGGAGTGATGAACGTCAGATCATCAAAGACCTCCCCTAAGCCTGACAAAAGTATAAATCCTGTTCCCATCTAAAATTAAATGAGATTTTTGGTTCCACTTTCTCCCAGGGTCTGCATCGTTGACTCCACGCCTCCTCGCTCCCTCCTCCAAGGGGCCCGCCAATATCAGCCAACAAGACATAACATCTTTCACAGAGAGACTACATAATTTCCCTGTCTTCTCTATGACATAAAGTTATCTAATTCTGAGCTTACCTCATATGAACAAGAAATGGGCTTCATAAAACCTGAGTTCATTTACTAATAGGAATTTGGTAGTTTAATCCAAATCTCTATATAGATTCAAATCTAGGAAAATAAACAATTTTGTTGAAGTAGTCAAATCAGGAGTAAATACCAGCAAATTTAGCATATATTTTAAAGTGGCATTCACTCTGCTATTTATTGCTTTCTCAGTGAGCTATGCTATCCAGATTGCTAAACAAAACTACATTTAACAAGACACTGTTGAAGAATAACTAAATAACACATGAAAGGGAATGGCTTTTTCACTACTTTAATAACTTAGTGTTGGAACTGGAGAGATGGCTCAGTAATTAAAAGCACTGACTGCTCTTGTAGAAGAACCAGGTTTGAATCCAAGCACCCACATGTTGGCTAACAGCCATCTGTAATCCAGTTCTGTTGGATCCAGTGACCTCTTATGTCCTTGGCAGGTACTCACAACAGAAGTGCACTTTCGTACAGGCATAACACATACAAAAGATAAGTAATAATAAATAAATTTAAAAAGAAATTAATTTTAATTTTTTCTAAAATATGTCCTTCTTATGTGTACAAGGGAATCAGCATTACCAATAGTGAGAATTGCTCACTGAAAATCATGAAACTGCTTTTTCTATGGCTCAGCAGTTAAGAGCACTGGCTGCTCTTGCAGAGGACCCAGGTTCAATTACCAGCACACACTTAACAGTTAACAACCATCCAAACTCCAGTTCCAGGGGTTCCAATGCGGTCTTTTGACCTCCCTAGGCATTGTACCACACAGGTGCATTTACATGCATGTAAGCAAAACACTCATATACATAAAATATGCAAGCAATACACTCATACACATAAAATGAAAATATTTTAATGTTAAAAATTAATTAATTAATTAAAATAAAACTGTGTTTTCACTAGAGAACCTTGCATTAACTGCAGAACGGTTTTGTGGTACATATTGTTAGTAGCAGAGATGATAAGCACCTCATGACATTTAGACCACTTCCTCCAACAATTGATTTGCATGAATATCACAATACATGAGGGAAAATGACCATTGTTCTCATTATAAAACAGTCACAATTCTATAAAATGGCAGCATTTCAGCAAGAAGAGAAAGTATTAAAACAAAACTCAAAATGACAACATTCTGTGTAGCCTAACCTATCTATGCTAATTAAATAACAAGGAACATTAAAGCATTTATTATTTTGTGTGTGTGTGTGCACCCCAAAATATCTGCACCACGATGGACTTATGGGGGTCAGAAGTAATCAGTTTTCTCCATCTACCATGTGCTTCCTGGGATGGAACTCAGGTCATCAGGCTTGCATGGCCATCAGTTTTATCTGCTAATACATCTGGCCTGCCCAAGGCAGCATTTTTAAAGAGTGATTTGTGCAAATTAACGTTTACAACCCTAGCACAGGCCACTGTAGTGCAATCATCATTCCTATGTTATAGATAAATGTCTGGCCACAGAGTGTCCACTTCAATTTTTTTAAGATAACACAGACAATAAAGAGTAGGAAGTACTTCTTATTTCATAAATTTAAAATATAATGAAAATTTTAGAGCTTAAGGCTCACTTAATCCTCATAAATAAATCCAAACTGGAGTTAATAGAAATCATTTAGTGCATGCAGCTATTATAGGAATTGTACTGTGCACCTAAGGAAATGCATTAGCTTCCATAACATCTGTGACTTAAATTATTATTAGGTTACTGATGCTTAGGAAATACATATGAAATATGAAGCACCAATTCCCATGTCAGTCTACAGATTTCTACTTTAGAGATGAGAAAATTATTATATAGCAATTGTTACTGCTTAGTAGAGATGGGACACTCATTAATTTTAACTTAAATCGATAGCATTAGCCTTCAGTTTTTAAGTGTTTTGAATTTTTAACATTAAAAATTCTAACATTTTCTAAAAGTTAGAGAAATTTACAGAAATGTATTAGGGATAAAGACAAAGAACAACTTCTTACTCATTTTTCATCCATGATTTGCCCAATTGTCCAGTTGACTGCAGATCACTTATGTAATATATATGATGTTTTAGTTATCTGCAAAATAAATTGCTGAAAATATAATCAAGATTCATATGATAGATCAAAAAATATATATATAATTTTTATGTTTAATATTTGCCAGTATTTTCCATCTGACTTTTAAAACCATAATTCTTGTGCATATATTTTATGTGAATCCATATGTTAAAGAGAATCATAGATTCACTACATTATTTTATTTACATATAAAGCAATTTGCAACCTGATTTATTTAAAATAAGTTACAAATAATTTTTGTTTCTTGCCAATTATCTGTCCTTTACTGCTTGTATTTTGATCAGATACATTCTTCAGCTATGAAGCAAAATTTTGCTTTGTGCAAAAACAAAACAAAAAGCAAACAATATTTAAGCAAAATAGTGAAAAGATGATGGATATGGACTTAAGCAGATATAATGGCGCTAAGATCTCACATTTGTGGTAGCAGTTAATGAGTGTGTGTGACAGAGCTTATTTCTGAAATTTATGCCAACAATGGTATATGAGGATAAAATGATTATATTATGTTTCTGTTGCTGTAACAAAACACCTGACAGAAACAATCTAGTAAAGAAAGATTGTTTTGGCTAAGAATTTAAGAAATATTTCATTTTGTCAAAGTGTTATGCAGAACCAAAGGAACTTGAGACTGCAAGTCTTCACATAGATCCCAACCAGGAAGCAGTAGAAGCAGACAAGAACTAAGAGAGCATAACCTGCATCAGACTGGCCCTCTTGGTCTGCTTCCTCCAACAAGACCCCACTTGCTAAAGGCTCCACAGCCTCAAAATAATGCTGCCAAATAGAGAAATAGCTTTCAGAAAATGAGTCTTTCATGGAAAGTTCAGATACAAACATCAATAGTGCAGAAGCTAAATAAAATAGTTTTTATTGAATATTCATGTATTTTATTTAAAAAACTTAATCAAATTGAGGTCATATCCCCCATCTGTGCCCACCCCATACCTTCTCACACACTGGATTTTATGCATTCTGTCATATATGTTAAGTCCTATCTGGTCAAGCATTTGTACCCAGACTTTCTTTGTTGCAAGTACATCCTCTGGAGTCTAGTCAGCCTATCTAGAGATCTTAAGGAAGATCTACCCTCCCTCACCCAGCAGTAATAAGTGTCAATATTCCCTAGGTTAGGGATGGGACCTGCTGCCCATTTTCCTCAGTCTTTGATGAGTTTTTTCTCTGATTGAGTCAGCATGAGTCTTGTGCATCTTGTCACCATTGCTACAAGTTCATATCAAGTTCCCAGAGGCCTGAAAGCCCCATTTCTTTATGTTCATGCACTAATCCTGGCTCTTATAATCTTTCCACCCCACTAACGCAACAGTCCCTGAGCCATGAATGGGTGAGATTTAATAAAGGGGTCCTATCCAGGACATGCTTTCAGCAATCTCTTATTTTCTAAAGCTTAGCCAGTTGTGGCCTTGTGTTCATCACATCACACTCTGTTGTTTGAGGAAACTTCCTTGGTGAGAGAGAGGGATGTGTTAGTATAGACTCTACCCCTGTTCTGCAATGTTCTATGAGCCTTAGGTGCAGAGATTCCACTGTAGATGTGTCATTCAGGGCTGGTATGTCTCAGGCAGATATTCTCTGTGTGCAACCAATTATGGAACTCTATAATGGCCCACATCTGTTGCAAAAAGAAGCTTCTTTGATTAGTGGTGAATGGTATACTTTTCTGTAAATATAAGGATCCATATTTAGTATGCATTAAGAAATTTCATTTGTCTGGAGATATGACAGAGATAGGATTTTCTCTGAGATTTATGATCTCTCCAGTCATGTGTACTGGACTATATTTACAGTTCCACCCATGAGTTCCCTCCCATTGAGAGGGCTTTAAGTCTAATTAGTTTTTTTATTACTCTTCCCCCCTAGATAACAGTGCCACTATTGCACCAATAGAGATATTTTTTCTGTGACAGTGGTTGTGGTTATTATGTTTGAAAGCTAGATCGGACCATTGATTGATATTCTCCCTTAGCAGCTTGCATATTATTGTTTAGAATTATGAGAGCTTGTCTTTAGGGAGAAGGCTTCCAGGTCAGTTCCAGCTCCATTGCTCCAAGTTTTGTGTCCAAATAACTCCTGACTTTAGTAATAGGGCCTTACCTTCAAGTTCAAGGAGGTAATCAAGAGCTCTAGCACTAGCCTGTGTTATTTTGGGAGTCTTATTCCTGAGCAACAATTCAAATGGAGATCGTTCCTGTCTGGCACTATGTTCCTTGTTTTATATCCTTCGACTATATACATGTACTAATGTTCAGTTATTTATGTGTATTTTTCAGGGGATGTTATGTTCTTTCATCATCTTTATGATTGGTCTTCCAAATTTTGTGTTGTAGAGTTCCTCAGTATGATTGTCCATTGTAGTACATGACTGGTGGGTTTTGTTGGGGAAATATTCTCTTGTATTTCATACTATTTGTGTCTTTGCATTGCTGTTTGGGCCCATATATGTCTTTTGTTGGTTGTGTGTCTGATAAGAAATTCTATTCTGGCTTTGTTTAGTCGAATTTTGATTCCGTTTACATTGTTGATGTAGCTTGGTTGCTTTTTGCTCAGGTATGAAGTGTTAGTTGGCATGTGCTTCAGGTTCTCGAATTATACTAGGCTAGTCTGGGTTGTAGGCATGTCAGTGGTAGGCAGATCAGGAGGTGGGCCAAGGGTGAGATGGGGTCAGGACATTCTATGGAGGGTCTTAGAAATGAACCTTGAATACTGACCTAATCTGGGTGCAAGGAATCGGGCTGCAGTGGCCAGGTCTGAACTAAGAAGTATGTCCAGAGTTCTGAGGGAGAGGAGGAGGAGCAGACCTGGGACCAAGGCTAGAGTGGAAGAGCTCAAGCTGCAGAAGAATCAAGACTCAGTGGGCAGGCTTTGATTTACCAGGGTCGTAGGCAAGGGGTTCTCTGTCAGGCAGACCAGAAGGCCAAGGACAAAGTGGGGGTGGAACAGCCTGATGGACTGCATAACAAACTATACTAGAGGATTAAGCTAATCTGGGTGGGTTGGAAAACTAGTCCAGAGTTCAGAGGCGGAAGAGCAGGAGAAGACCTGGACCCAAGGACAGAAGGGGAACAAAGTGAGGGATAGAGATTGGAGGTGGCAGGCTGCAGGAGAAGCAAGACCTAGTCGGGCATGATCACAATGAAAGTAGTTTTGAGGAAGATAAATTGAAGATCAGTTTCTTTTGAAATGAGAATGTAGAAAGAGTGTAATAAATGTTTTCTTTATTTAAAATTTCTAACCAATCATAAACAAATGGTACCATGTTCAAAATAGATCTACTGAGACTAAAGAAGGTATTTTCCAATTTAGGATAAACATATTTGTGGCATGATGTTGTAAAAAACAATGGAATTACTCACTTTTAAATAATAAAAAGAAATCAGTTTTCCCAATCTCTCCATAGTTTTTGAACATTTTAGTCATGTAGAAATTATGAGGAATAAAAACTTAAGTTGTAGACTATGCGAAATGTGCCTTGCTGTATATGAATAATTGAAATATCATAAACTTTGCATGCATTACCTAATTTGTTATATAGAATTATTTTATATTTTATTATTTCTAAATATACTCTACTTATATGTAATCATGTCCACACAATTTAAATTATATGAGGAGCTACTTATAAAGTTGCATAATAATATATAAATCCTCAAAAATATGTGATGTACATAAATAGATTTATATCTCCTTATACACATCAAAATGCTTATAGTATACTAAATATTAACATTTTACAAAAGCTAACTAATTTATTATAATATAAAATTACCTGAAACTTAACTTTCATTAAATAACATATTCTCCAAAACAACCACGATCCCAATTACTGGATCCATGGCAGATTGTGACAGTTGCAAGGACACACAAACCATGAACAAGGTTCAGAATTTGAGCAAAATCACATATACTCTCTCCCTTTTAACTATTAATATTCAACAAATTGTGAAGTCTAAGTTTGAGATTAACTAAACATAATTATTGTAATACTAAATTTTACTATTGGACTCACTTTTTAAAAAGTTTTCCTAGGGGAACTGTGAAATAAAATACACCCTTTCTGTCTTATTTTTTTGTTTTTTTTTTTTTGGTCAGGGTATTTTACCATAGCAACAGAAAGGAAACTAGAACAGAAACTGTTACCAAGGGAAAAAGGTTATTGCTGTGATATACCTGACCATGTAGCTTTTATGTATTGGACTGTTTTATGGAGAAATAACGAAACATTTGGTGTGTTGGGCTGGCAATGCACTGATTGGAAGCTGAGCTTAATGGGCTGTTTTGTGGGAGCTTAGAAGATAAAGCTAAGAGAAGCAGGGATGGTGGAGGCACAGCTCATGGGGTTTTAGAAAGGAACAAAGACAACCAGAAAGAAGACTAGGGGCTGCTCATGTAATATTTGGACTAAGAATCTGTATGCTCATCATGCTGGGGGCTGAAGAAGCAACTGTGATTGTCAAAAAGATCAACACCACTGCAGTGAAACCTCCTGTACTTCACTGGGTTATAGCGAAGTATTTCTTCAGAGTCAAAACACAGAAACAGATGCAAAGTGCTCCAAGTGGGACTGCTGTGTTCCAAGCTGGTAGCGGAACTTGGCCATGCAAGTGTTGACGATGTGGTACTTACTGGTTTAGAAGGCATGAAAGACGCAAGATTGAGGGGCCATGGAGAACAGTTGAAACTTATAAAAGCATGGCAGGATTAGAGTCCCTGTGGAGAAGGTCCATTGGTGAAGGCGAATGTTCAGTTGCAATGGAAACTCTAGGATATTAGCCATGCTTAGACCTCAAGTCTTCCATCAAGGAGAGCTGCAGATGTATAGTGGGGCCATCCTAGGGCCAAAAGAGAATGTGTGTGTTTCAGGAGGCACAGCAGGTGGGGTACTGTTACCCAATCCCATTAGAACCCAGATTATATTTTTTGTCCCAGATACGGAGACATTCTAGCTATGAGAACTGATATTTGTCATGCTTGATTTTTTTTTTTTATCCGACTGTTGTGGGGTCTGGGTCTATCATAAAAGGTATTGAGCAAGCCAAGCAAACCCGGATACCCTGAAGGGACACTAGGAGTCTGGTCTGCTCTGCTTGATGCCATAACCTATGTCCCAGGAAGCCAATACAGGCCTCAGCAGTTGCTTCATCATTTCCCCCCATAAAGATCACCCCAGATCAGAGCCAGGTTTTGAGGTTTCAATTCCTAATTTCCACATCAGCCCTACAACCTTCCTGTGTTTACCTAAAGACCCCACCTTTAACTTCCTACTTTCTGTAACGGCCAGAAGGGCCTCCCTATATAAACCTCTGCCTTGGTTTCAGTAACTGAACTGCCCATCCACGCAGTCTCCTGGGAATCTCTCCCATGGTATACTCTGAGCTACCTGAGGACCTGTTGGATCGTCCTCCATTCTTTGGGATGGCTAGAGCACAACAGCCGTGCTGGAGATGGAAACCCACCCACAGAATGTTACATTTGTTCCCCTGATTTTTCCCTTTCGGAATAAGAAAGTTACCAGTACAGTATTTTGGAACCACACAAAGCTTTATTTATTTATTTATTTATTTATTTATTTATTTATTTGAATGTATTGCCTGCATGTGGGTAACTGCACCAGTGTCGTGCAATGCCTACGCAGGTCAGAAGAGGGCGTTGGCTCCCCAACCCTGCATTTTTTATTTTATTTGGGCCCAATGTTAAGAAAATTTGGACTTTTAAAGTTGGACTGCATTTTAACTTGTTAAAAAGTGAGTCTTTGGTGTCAAGGAACAGAATATTAAGTTTTAGAAGAAATGTGTTAGGGTAGCAGATTGATAAGGGATGGAGTGTGATGGTGAACTTTATTGTCAACTTGATACAACCTCGAATCGCCCAGGAAGGGAGTCTCAATGAAGGATCATTAGGTTGGCTTATAGCCATGTCTGTGGATGATTGACCTGTGCAGGAAGTTCCAGCCCACTATGTGCAGTACCCTTCTCTAGCCTGGGTTTCTGAACCGTACAGAAATAGAACTAAGCACAAGCATGCAAGCAAGTAAATAATAAAAGAATGAATAACTTCTCTGAGTTATGGAATTAGGTATTATATGGATTAAATACCAAAGCTTATGTAGTTTATTCCATGGAATGCTCTGCCAATCTTTATACAAGTATTTCTGTCCTTATCTAGGAAATAATGCAAAGAAGTTTGTTTATATCAACACAAGTTAATAAAATAATTTCAAGGAATAAAAAATAACAGTCTTAGAGTTGAGAAAATACTTTCTAAAAACTTTTTTAAAGAATGATCTGTTAGGTAGAAAATAGGTAAATATGTATTTATTGAATTTAAATATACCATCATTTCAAATTGACCCCTTAAATTCCAAAGCAATCTGGCAGAAAAAAATTAGGACTATGAATCCCTGTGATAATGTTTGCTTGGACATCAAAGCATTTTTTTAATTCAAGACATTGTAAGATGGAAATTATTAAGCTGTCACCATCTGCGATTCTGAATAGCAGAGTGAAGATGCAAAGATTTTGAGTGCAGTCACTAGTAGAAATAGGTACAGGACAGTCCATAGCATACTTCAAGATCAGCAATGAAAGCATGCTGGGGATTTAAGTTCCTCAAGATAAAATTTCTATTATAGTTACTTGTGATGATTTCTTGCAATTAATTGTTTCATTGCATACATATTTCTCAAAAGAGTTTTTTTTATATACTGTTTTATCACATAGTCATCAGTAATGATCTGCAACATTAATTCTTTTCTTAAATATCCATTTGATGACACCGTTCATTTTATGTAATGATAATAAATATACTAGAAACTATGACTTCTTAAACTTTCAAAGTTATGAAAACATTGACATAAGTGCCTAAAACCTGAAAAAAGTCTGATGTGTTTGTTTAAAAACTGCTTCATATACTGCTTCTCTGTTCAAAATACTCATTCTTGGTATCAGTTGATCAAAAATCATTAAAGAATGTCTTCCCTTTATATCAGTGGCATCAGAGGAGTAGGTATCATAGTATGTGCTCAGATGTTCATTATTGAGAGGAAAAAGAAAGTCAGGCTTCTTTGTCGCTTTCATTGATTCCTTTGCTGGAGTGAAGGGAGAAAAAGACCAGAGAACAGCAGAAGATCATAGAGAGCTAACCTAAAAATCTACTCCTAGTCAATTCTGAAATACTTTGGGAACTAAGACAATAATGGTAACATCGGATGATAACCCAAGGAATAAACTAAATATTCATTTCAGCTGACAGAAAAGTGAGAGGAAGTAAGAAAAGAGACAACTCCTCTTAAAATGGAGTTTTAATGACAATCCTGGAAAGAATGAAGGATAAAAAAAAATCACCATGGGAACTCTGTATTTTTTGTAAAAGCTAGCAAACTGTCATTTATAAATTTGGCAGACATCTTTGCCACAAGGTGCTAAAGATCCAGTATCACAAATAATGTGACTTGGGATCCATTCAAGGCTCTAATTTGCACAGAGCAGATATCTCAATTTTTGCTTCTATTTTGGAAATAGACTATGAAAAGTTATATAAAAACATTAAAAATCTAGAATTATTAACCTGCGCTGATAAGAAATGTCAATGTACTGAAACTTAAAAACATTAAAAGGTTTGTGGCAGAGTGGAATGCATTGAATTCGAAGACTATTAGAAGTATAACATGCTAACTACATGTATACATGCTGTAAACCAAACCCAGGGCTCAGACAAGCTAATCTCATGTGTCCAACCACCATACTATAACCCAACCCTCCAAACATAGCATTCTAAAATGAGACAGATTGATTCAATCACTGTTAAACTTGTGAAAAATTCAACAGGGTTTTCATGACTACGATGCTTTTTGAAGTTTTAGGAAAAAATATATTTCCTTTATCTCCCTAGATTACATAGCAAATATTCTTTGACTTTGTCCCCCAGCAAACTCTTTTACCTGAGCAAATTTTATGCAAATCTGGATATACAAGAATATACAAAAAGCTATAATTCTAGTATTTTCTAATAAATTATAGATATATATATTAAAAACATCATACTTACAATGTATAATTATTAAAGACAAAAGCAAATGTGCACAGTGATAAAAGAAGTGTTTAGTTTTTACATAAGAAAATTACAACTGTGGTATTAGAATCTGAGTGCTCCTTAGAGCAGCCCCCCACCCCCACCCCGTTTTCACAAGTATCTGTGAAAAGGGACTGACTTGTAGCTTCCTGACAAGATAAGTATCCTTTTACCAGCTGTTAACTATCTCCTCTGAACATCAATCAGATGTTATGGGCATCCCCTCAGCAAAAAGAAAAAGGCCTACTGGGCAGCTAGGTTTTGCTAGCTTCCTCATTTCCCAACCTGGGGAGGCTAACCCTAGGCTAGTTTCCTCATTTTCTGAGACCTGGGGAGGCTAGTCCCCAAGATGAGCAGGCCAGCTTCCTCACTCATGACCTGTGGAGCTAGCTCCATAGTTTCCTCATCTCCTGAGACCTGGGGAGGCTAGCCTCATGCCCCACAGGTGGCAGTCTCTTCACTCCTGAGACCTCGAGAGGCTAGCACCAAAGATGAGCGGGGCCAGCTTCCTCACTCATAAATGTACTGTTAACTCTTTGGTAGAGTCTCTTGTCCATTTCTCATGGGTCTTGTGAACCAAACCTTATATCTGATGCCATGACTCAGCTCAGAGACTCAGCAGCCCACGTGGGACCTGGCATGGTATCAAACTGACTGCCGGATACAGGCTTCCAATCCAAACTTTACATATGGTGCCGATATCTTAAGTGAATTCCCCAGCTTCTATGCAGGACCTGGCACATGCGCTCTGGCTGGACTGGCTGCTGGTTCCTCACCAACAACCCAGCACATCACATCATGAGACCAAGAGGTACCAGTTCCCTCCCCCCTCTATTGCTTCCTCGGCTTTATCTCTCTCTCTCTGTCTCTGTCTCTCTCTCATTTCTGAGTGGTGGCTGGCTCATTCACTCCACCACTGGAGACCCCCATCCATTTCTAGGCCAGGCTGTGCCTCTCATGGGGCCCACGGGGGCCTGGCGTCCTCATACTAAAGCCCCCCTAACTTGTGCCTCTTCTCGCCTGGCAGCTCCAGGAGCTCCTCTGGTCGGACTAGGCTTTCCCTCTGACCTGCTCTCTGCACCTCTCCCTCCAGAGTGGATCTCTTTCTCTCTGTGTCTCTGTCTCTCTTCTGAGCGTACGCAGCCTCACTCACTCAGGACTACTATAGATTTCACTTCCTCTCATATTTCTCTTCTCCTCTCTCTCACTTCCTCTCATATTTCTTGTCTCCTCTCTTCACAGACCAAAACACCCTAACCTGTGCTTTTGTTCCCTGCCTCTTGGGCCATTGTGCTCCTGCCTCTGGGCCCAAGGAGCCCTCCAGCATGACAGCGCCCTCCCCTGAGGTAGGTTTAATGTTATGCCCAGAGAACGGCTCCTCAAGAACCACCACGGAATCCGGAATGTATGCAAGAACAAATAGCCTTTATTCTAGCTTAAGCTAGGACTCTCAGACCTCACCAACGCAGTGGATCCGTACTGAGAGCCTCGAAAGGAGGGAGTAAGAGCTTTTTATAGGTTAGGGACAAAGGGAAGTGGAGATTTACCATGTCACTATGAGTTATTTGCCAAAATTGGTTAAAAGGAGTTATAAGGCTCCTTATTGGTGTGTTCCATCTCTGGGGCAAGAAGATGGAATACATTACTCGAGTCTATTGAAATGTGCTGATCATTGCCCAAGTCTGGCCCTGACCTTTGTTTTTCTAAGTTTATCGTAATGTGCTGGTCACTCCCTGGCTGTACTGGCTTAGGTTTGTTTTCTCCTTGTTTTAGACTGGTGACCAGAGGCTTATTAGAAGGACAAAATGGAATCATCCTGGCTTCATGTGATATCCCTAAGCTAGTCATTTTACAGAAGCGAAAAAAAGCAGGTAATCTATGGACATTAGGAACAGGGAAGAAAATTTTAAGGCCTCACATTAATTACCTTCTGCCTGTACTCTTTTGGTCTCTGGCTTGCTCCCTTGGGGACCTCTGGTTCCCTCTGGGTCCTAAGACCCAAGTTGCCTCTATTCTGGCAGGTGCCAGATCAGAGATCTCATCTGGGATATCACGCATGCGGAGACTCTTACCTGCTGTGCCATCCCCACGCAAGCACTCACACTCCTGTAGCGGACACTCTTCTCTGTTCCTGCTTCCATTTCCTTATCTTGCCTTCTTTTATATTGTCACTTTCCCATGCTGTCCGTGGACGCATGCTCTCTCCTTTTCATGCACAACGTGCAGACCTCACTCTGGTCCAGCTATTTACTGGGCTACAGATGTCCCCAGAAAATTTATGAATAGGCTTTTTATCTACAGCATTCCAAAATCCCCACAGTCACACATGACTGCAGCCTACCCTGAAACTGCCCTCCCTGATATTACACAAAGTTCTCCTCTGAAGGGAGAAAAACTATAAATACCCTGAGTCTGTGAGAGAGCTCATTCATTCCTCCTCCAGATCTGGGTAGGGGATTGGGGTGCCCTCAGACTTATTCTCTGCTTCAATAAACCTAGTTGTTCGATTGAGGTTGGCTCATTCTTTTCCTGCTTCCTATTTCCTTAGAATTGGAGGAGACTATGAAAAGAAGATGGAAAAGTTTTCTTAGGGGAATTAAATCATTATATTACTATAAGAACAAAAACTTTGTGCATACAGTTAGAACAGTGTGCTTATTAACTTAAAATAATGTGAAATTTTAGCCGTGGTGTTTCAGGCATCATTCTTTGGCGTTGCATATTGTGTATTCTGAAAGAGGACTTCATAGATGCCATGTGATGCAGTTAGGTAAAACCCCGTTATAAATACCTCAAATTCATTATGTATTTGTTGTTAAGTTAATATATGGTTACTGTGTGCTCAGAAACTATAGTGTTGCCAAATTTTTCATGACTCCTAGATTTGGTTGGTTACATTCTGTCAAAGACATTGCAACCCACAACTTAAGAAGCTATTTTCTATGTTCTCTTTAGGAAGATACGTTCTGCAGACCCTGGCTCAGGGCCCATTTTATTTATCATATGAAATGGCAGATTTACTTATCTGCATGTCTTTCTCTGACTTTAGTCATGAGAAGTTCATGATTATAAGATTTCCAGTGATAAGAATGTGTTCAGCTGGAATGTCAAGATTAATCTTTTTCAGATGACAAACTACTTTATTTACATTGTTCTGCTTGTTACAGAACCATGAGAGATAAATCAATATTAAATAAACTTTTAAGCAGAAAATGAATATTAATGCTGAAGCCTAAACAAAGTCTTTAGTTTAGTTAAACATGACCTTGAACTTACACTTATTTCCCTGACTCAAGCTATCTCGTGCTAGCTTTACAGACCTAAGACACCATTCCTGGCTTATCTTTGCCAAGGGTATAAGGAGGTATTAAATTATCTCAAATTTCAAAATTAGTATTTCAAAAAAGAAATACAGTGCTCATTTAGTCAAGGAACAGAGAGAAAGTCAAGAAAATAGACATAACTTTTGGAGGTATTGGAGTGACTGGGGAAATGACTCAGTCAGCATAGTGTTTGCTGCATAACATGGGATCTTCATTTGTATCCTCAGGACTCAAAAACAATATGGACTGTGTTCTTTACATCTTTTTCCTCAGTACTAATGTGGGGGTTTGAGGCTGAGGCAGGTGGATCTCTGGAGCTCCTCAACCATGCCATCGTGCTAATCACTGAACTCTTGGTTCAGCGAGAGACTCTGCCTCAAAAACATTAAAAAAAAATAGAGAATGACAAAGAAAGACATTCTACACTACCTCTGGCACATGCAAACAAACCTGTATACACATATACACTCACAGAAGCACTCACGTATACAGACTTAAGACTGTATATATGAAATCTATTGTCATATAGTATATAAAATATATTAAGTTTTCATACATGCTTTGCAATGTATAGGGTGTCTGTTTCTGTGACTATCAGCCCATTCAAAGGCAACTTTTAGATGTTTATGGTAATAAATAGAAAATCAGGAGTACTACTTTACTTGAAAAGAAAAAGCACAAAGGAATAATTTCTCTTTCATTTCTAGATATGCACAAATTTTGTTCATAAAGAATGTGCAATACGGGCTGGAAAGATGGCTCAGTGGTTAAGAGCAATAACTGCTCTTGCACAGGTCCCGGGTTCAATTCCCAGCACCCATATCACAGCTAAGAACTTCCATTACTCCAGTGCCAGGGGATCTGTCAGCCTCTTCTGACCTCTGTGGGCATTGTATGGCACAGGTTCACTTACATCCATGCAAGCAATACATTCATACACAGAAAATAAAAATAATAAATAAAACACTTTTAAAAAGTATGTGTAATAGATATTTGTTATTACAACTCCTTAAGAAAATAGGTTCATTCCATTTGATAGCTCAAGTCATTTTGTTAAACATATTTAAGTATTCCAGTCAATAAAGAACTAACTTTATAGCATAATTTATGTCATCTTACTACAACAATCAATTAAGAAGTGTTCCACACTTACACAGAAATTCTAGCAAAATTGTTTTCATAAAATAGGAAAAGGAAGGTTTTCTTAAGATCTACTTTTTTAAACTTCCTTTTCATTTAGAAAAAAGTCTTAGGAAAATATTTTTTGAGGTTTAGTTACAAAGGTTAAAAGAAAATTGTAGTTTAATATAATTAATTTTTAATTATACTTTAAACGAACAGTTATTGGACCTCTTTTAACAATATGAGGTGAAACTGCAGCCTTTATATGTAGTCTTTACATCCCTTTAATAGCATTTGTGCAAGAAAACAATTTAAAAACCATTAGCCACCTGGTGAAAAAAAATAATCTAAATTATATCACATGCCAATGTATGAATTTTTCTTTTGTCCTCTTTTTAACAAATTTATTTTGCCTACAAAAGAAACTTCCTTTTAAAAGTAGTTCAAATGATATTTATTGTCAGAGTTAAAAGGAAAAATTGAAATTAACCAATTCTTTCTATAAAGACTGTAGTTCTCGTTTCATATATGTTTAGTAGGCAAATGTTTCTTACACATCTGAATATAAAAATGATAAATAGCAGACTACCTAATATCAGAGTAGTGAGTGGAGTTCTTGTTTGACCATCCCACCAGTTAATAGTGCTTATAATCCTTCAATAACATTTCATACTTATTTCATCTGGTGTCTTTTTCTTGGTCAAAATACATTGTCTTAAATTTAAAAATTAATTAAATATTATGCAATTAAGTCTCAGAATTTTTAAAATATTAAGAAAGGCTCATTGTTTATTTAATTACTCCATTTGTTTTTTCAAAGATTACCAAGGAAATTTTTATATGATAATAACAATTTGATTTAACCTACATATAGTGTAAGAGCATCATGCATACCAAAATATACATATTAAGAACTTCCAAATTGGGGTTGTTTTTTCATGTTCACAACTACAAATAATACAGAATTAATCTGCTCAGTCAGTCCTGATAAAATATTCAGATTGGTTCTGTAGTTTGATTTATTACGCTTTATTAGGAAAGAATTAGATCTGACCTCCAATTAAGTATGTGGCCAATTCAATTAAACAATCTGACAACAGATAAAAGACATTAAACCTAGAAGAGCACATGTTAGTAACCTAATCCCAATACTGAAATACTTGGGAAAGAATAAAACGGTCTCTATGCTCATATCTTCAATCTGTACAGAGTTAATCATTTATTTTAAATTTTATTTCCATCAGCTTCTGAGAATTTTAGTAATATTGGCTACTTGGTTAAGAGGTTGCAATTGGGACTTGAAAAGAATGTTGAAAGCCTCTGTACATAATGATTTTCAGGCATGATGCAAGAACTATTTTAGTGTTCTTCAGTCAAATGACCTCTAAGAATATATAAAAGAAACCAGTAAATGTCTTACAAGTATAAAATTAAATTGTAATATTTATTCATAACCAAAGGAAAGGTGAAAGCTTCCAAATAAACAACATAGACTTTATACTAATTTTATATTCAGATATAAAGGCTACATTATGTGAAAACATTAAATAATGTAAAATATGCTTAAAAACAGAGAAACTATACCTCAGAAAATGTAGAAGCATTCAAATGAGCATTTAAGTATATTCTGACTAAAATATTCAAGAATGGACACACTAATTGTTCTAAAGTCTGTATTTCATCTGATATTGTTTTCAGAATTTATAATTCTTTATATATCTTTTTAAAATCTGAAGTAAACACTTTTTATTCTGTAAATAACTCAAGAATTTAACTGACTTTTAAGAAAATGCATTGTCTTCTGGTTTGAATGAAAATCAAGTTGATAAAATATTGAACAGTATGAATTTATGTATTTTATAGTTTTCATTTAAATCTCTATCTTTAGAATTGTGTCTATATCCAGTCTTCAGTTAATTTAAAATATATATAATAAGTAAATATATAATGTGTGCAGCCTGAGATTTTATACCACTTGCATGCTTGTATTTTTCCTATCACAATTTTTCATATGCTGCTTATAATGCATGAGATGTATAGGCCAGAGACAAAAATCTTATTACTCACACCAGTAAGCTTCATGAATCTCAGCATAGATATTGCTTCTTCTGGGTCCCAAGTTCTATGGGTTCAGATTGACTACATAGCAAGGGTACATTAGAAGGGTACATTACAAGAGGAATTCAGAATGTCTTATTTTTGGCACTAGAACCATTGCTCTTTTTTTAAACTGTAGGAAAATATTATCTTTATTATACTAGATAGAATGCTTACTTCGATTCTATAGAGAGACAAACGTTCTCTAGGACTTGTTACTGTAAAAATATTCATTAAGTCCGATTAGGTAGCTGTTGATTACACCCCAGACAGTAGCGCCACTATTACATCAATAGAGGTAGTTTACCATGCCAGCCACTGTGGTTATTTGGCTTGAGTTGTATCACTGAATGATTTTCACCCTTAGAAGCTTCCACTTGAAATATGAGAGCAAAATTTCAGAGGAAGAAGTACACGTCAGTTCCTGCTCCATTGCTCCAAGCCCTGTGTTCGAAGAAAGTCCTATCTTTGGCAGTTCTGGCCCAAAACCAAGTGCTCTGGCAATAACCTGTGCTGTTTTGGGAGTCTCTTGAACAACTCTGACCAACCACTTGAAGGGACTTTCCTGTCTGCCACCGTGTTCCTTGCCATACAGCCCCAAGTATACAAATGCACTAATGTTCAGGCCCTCTATGCACAATTCTTAGGAGGTTCCAGAGGCAACACATCTCCCCGTGGCTTGTCTAGACCCCAATATCCATTCATCTCTACTCTCTCCTCCCCTGCCCCGGACCTACTTCGTCCCATCTCAGTCCAAGTGCCCCCATTATCCCTCCCCTACCCCCAATAACATCTGCCTTCTGCCATCTCTTTTCTCCTGGGTTCCATACTCCCCCCACCATGGCCCCTGCATGCCCCTCCCTTCTCCCGTCCCAAACACTCACACTTTCCCCACTTCCCCCCGTAACATCTGTTGCCTTCTAGCTCTCTCTTTTAGGTTCTTTTCCTTTTCCTCCTTACACTGTGAATATAACCAAATATACATGACTAGGGAGGTTATAGATCCTAGAGAAAATCATAACTCTGTCATTTCTGTAGACTATATGCTAAATATAGATCCTTATATTTACAGACAAGTATACCATATACCATTCATCAAATAAGCTTCTTTTTGCAACAAATGGAGGCTATGGCAGAATCCCTTAACTGTTCACATACAGAGAATAAATGTCTTAGAGATGCACAGACGGAGGTGATACATCCGCGATAACCTCTATTTCGAAGGCCCGTGGAATATAGCAAAACGGGGGGATGGGGTAAGAAAGAAAATCAGTGTATTGCTCCTCTCACCAGTGAAACTTCTTTACACAACAGAGTGCTATGCACAGAGAAGACCACAATTGACCATGATTTAAATAACAGACTTCAGAGTGTGTCCCTAGATAGGAGTCTTATGTTAAACCTCACCCACCCATGACACAGAGATCACTGAAGAAGAGGTGTGCAAATATTGTAAGAGCAAGGATTGGTTCATGAACTCAAGGAAACAGAAGCTTTCAGGTTGCTGGAAGCTTGCACATTTGAACAAAGGACCCATAACAACTCAATCAGTCAAGGGCACAGCGTAGATCAAGGAAAATTGGCAGCAGGCCAGATCTAGTCTAGGAATTGTTGGAGACTGATTACTACTGGGTGAGAGAGAGTAGACCTTATTTACGATCTCTAGATAGGCTGACTCAACTCCAGAGGATGAATTTGCACCAAAGGACATCTGGGTACAAATGGTTGCTTGGATCGGACTTAACCTATACTGTGAAATACATAAGGTCTGATGAGGGTGAGGCATGGCTGGGGTTGGGGGTCTAAATTTGATTAAGAATTGTTCTATGAAATGTTCAAAAGCTCAATAAAAGATGAAAAGAGTTCATTAAAAGACTGCTTAGTAAATGTATGGTCAGTTGTTTGTAGTATGTGCAAAAACACGCCATGCAGTTTCCCACTTGATGAACTTCCTGGCTTGTAAAAATTGTCCATGAGCATATCACTCTACCATTTACTCCTATATAATTCTATATATAAGCTGGGCATTGTGGTACGAAAAACATAATCCCAGCATTTGGACAGTGCAGTCAGGAAGATCAAGAATGTAATGTGGTCATTGGCTATATAGTATCAGTCCAGCTGGGTGAACAAAAAAATTGATTCAAAAGCACAATTTTTTCCCTCTTTTTATTCCTTCATGTGCAACAAGTGCTGTTTTCAATACAATTTCATATAGGAATTTACAGTGATATTTACCTCAAGAATAGCCCTTTCCTGAATTCCACATTTATTTGGGTCAAAAACAATCATAAATTATGAACTTCTATTAGAAATCCAGACTTCTAATGACTTTCTTCCTAATTTTTCAATGGCATTTTCACTTAGCCTATGTTACTTGATGAAGAAAATATAATACACTAGTAATTGTAATGTCTTTAGTTTGCATTATAAGAATGAAAGGTGGGAATATTTCATCATTGATGACAGCATAGGCCTAACCTCTAAGTACTAATCATAATTAGTCATTTATCTCATGAGAAAGCTTCCATAAATAGCCAACAGAAGGTTCACTTTGAGGGAAAACCCGCAATTATCAGAGGATTTATCCTGCTATGATAGATGAAGACTTTTTGTAATAACTTACTTGGTTTAAGACTTTAGGCATTTAGGAAAGAAGCTATTAAGTGCCCTCGTTTAACACAAGAAGTGAGTTCCTGGGACACATGATATTCCTGGAAACAATGTTTTGAATACAACTCTTAAAGCCTTCCAAGTAGAACTTTTATCAGTTTGTGATCACTCTGTGAACTCTGAGATGGACAGTAGGCCTTTGAATTTATGTTTAACTTAAATAGTTGAATTTGATTATAGTTTTTAAGGAACTTGTTTAAATGTAGCTTTTCATTTTTTTCTGGTAATTTACTCATAATTGGCAATATTATTCTTCCATGTGGAATGATGTAGCAGTGGGTATGGGAATGTCATCTGCTTGTGCTGACAAAAATTTTGTGTTGAAATGGCAATGTCTTGTGTTCCTGGTGATATTTCCAAAATACATTTTAGTACTATGAAAGCAAGAACTGTGATGGTGGATATACTGCAATGGGTACATATTTTAATAGGGGGACTGATCCAAGTAGTCATCTGATCTCTTTTAGAAGCTTGATTGTAGGTGGTATCACCAAGCCCTTACTTTTAGGATCTTCTTTCATAAATAGCACCAATTTCTTTCTACTTCCATAAACAAATAAAGCATTATTTTCAAGCTGGACAGATGACATAGCCATTAAAGGCCAATGCTAACAACCAAAATGTCAAAAAACACTATTTTCAATCTGGTGTGTGCTGTTTCCAACTTGTATATTAACTAGCTAAATCAATAAGACTAGTCCTGAAATCTGTAATGATAATAAGTGAAAAGGAAGAAATTTGGGAATAATGGATTGCAAGTTCCCTTTCACTACTAAATTATAATATTAAGAGGAAAAATATTATAAACACTAAAAAAAACAGTCTAGATATGTTCTAAACTATATCAGTTCCTTTCCCAATTCACCCTCACTTAGAGGCTGGAATATCAATCCAGGCAAGACTTAGCATATTGGTGCTCAAACAGTCCTTACCTAACATTCTCATCATAAAATGTTTAATCATTGCTAAGTTACCAAACAAGTGTTCTGTTGTTGAGTCAAGTGAATTGCTCTGTAAGATTTGTGCCTCTGTCTCTACTCCAGGCTCTACTGTATAAATCCATTTCTCAGGGGATGAAACAAGCCACAGACTGATAGTTCCATCAATTCTTAACAAGAGAACAAACAGAATTTGGAACTAGCTAAGAGAGCTTGAGGGTTCTTTCCAAACAATCAATGTCTTGAAGGTAAGCAATTGAGGGATCTCTAGGATTTCCAAAAGAGAAGAAATATCAACTCTAGGCTACTAACAACCAGATGCATGAAATTAAAAAAAGAAATCTGGTAGTCTAAATAAACCATAAAAATTATTTCAGAGGTATTGAAATCTAATGATGAGACTATGAAAAAATTTGTGTCAGGAAACTGTCAAGAATGACACTGCCATATATAGTAGCTAGTGAAATATAATAATTGGATGTCATCAACAATGTACAGGTTAACAGAGACGTCATGGTAGAAAGGCTGAGAAAGCCCAGTGCAGAGAACTGTGGGCCTAGGTGTGCTCCCAGCTCCAAGGGCAAGCTTTTCGAAAACCCTCTGAGGAAGAACATCACAATCTTTCCATTTAGAGGAAATAAAGATTATTTACTGAATTACTTTAGGCAAATTTATTAAACGATGAAATCTTCACATTCGAAAGGGTGCTCCTCTTTTTTACAAGATTACTAATCATCAAAATATTAGTAACACAAACTTAAAAAAAAAAAAAAACTAGCATAGTAGAGACCCGAAGTCAAATTTGAACAGCCAGTCCTTCTCAATCACAAAAATACTCTCTGTCATTTAAATGGAATAATGAAAAGGGAGCAATGAGAGAAAAAGAAGAGCAAAGCTTCTTAATGGAAACACACACCAATACTAAACCAGACCATATTAACTCAGTGCGCATTCAAAAATGTAAGCAAAGGCAATATGCACAGCATTAATGCCTTAAATGGTGCTACACACAAGAACATAGGAGTGTCATGTCTCTGGTGAAAATCTTACCAATCCCACCAGATCTGCCTGAATCTGCCTCCTGAGTGCTGGAATTAGACACGTGTGCTATCATACCTGTCTCAAACTTCATCTTAAAATATGAAGACAGTATATACATTTGAGGAGAGAAGATAGAGTCATAAAGAAAATAGTGTCTGTAAGCCAGAGGATGAAAGACATTCACTTTTAGCTTCATGCAGCCTCGTGGTTGGTTGGTGCTCAAACTTTTAATGCCATTCTTCATTCCAAAGCCAAATGGACTATAAAGACATTTTTCTTTACCCAAATAATTTCATATTCACATCTTGGTATTTCAAACTGTATCATTGTGCTTTTGTACTGTAACTACTGAGTGTAGGCTCTTTGTATTCCTGGGACTTGATGAATATTGTCATATCTTCTGAAAACAATTTCATATTTATCCAGCTCAGTGCTTTTTTTCCCTTACCCTACTCATGTAGCTGAAGTTTCTGACTAGTTTTAGTATAAAACAGATGATGATCTTACATGTTAGAAGAACTATTTACAAAAAATTTATCTGGTTTACTTAAATCTCATCTTACTCTATTTTATTTATATATATATTTGCATTTTAAACAAAATTCAGAGGCAATAAAATCTAAGTAATATTATTTTTTTTTATTAATTGTCCTTCTCATACAAATTTCCCCAGTACTACCAAACTTCACTTTCAGTTGCTCATACTTTCTTCCAAAAATGTTAAGCCATTTTGTTAATCTAGGTTATTATGATAAAATATAGAAATATTTGAGTTTTGAAATTGCCCTGTTGCTGTTATTTTCTTAACCCATACCTGCCCTTCTCCTTGATACCCAATAGTTTGATTTTTTAGTATTTTGGTTTATTGAGTACATGCATTTCCTTTTTTCATTGCTCAGTGAAGATAGCACAGCTATGTAAGCATTGTAAGATGAAGGGGCAGAGTAGCTCAAACACTTGTACGCATCAGTTATTACATTGGAGCAGACAGGAGCTGAAAACCAGGTGGCAGGAAGTACCTCTGCTAAGAGAAGCATTAATAACAACAACACTCCATCCATAAGATTGACTTTTGAACCATTTTATGTTCTAAAACCAGTGGGTATTCCTTCAATTCTTCCTCCAGAAATGTCAACAAAACCAAGACCATTTATTATCAATTGTCTACCTAATTGATCTGTATGATCACTGCTGATTTTCACCAATTCTCCTCAATCCTATAAATTGACTGACAAATCTTCATTTCTCTTCTTTAGAAAAGTATAACTGAGCATTCAGCTCTCGATAACAAAAGTGTCAAAAAATAAGAAATGTCTGATGTTTTACCCTACCTCCAGCCAACAAGCTGGTCAGACATAATTTCATCAGTACTGGTAAAAGATAAGAAAGTCTTACTCCTAGATCATTCTACTATCAGCACAAATATGATGAGTTAAACATGTCATCTATAGCCAAAATGTGTATATCCTAGAAAACATAGGGCAGAAGAAATTGCCTCAGCTTAGGGACCATTCATAGTTTATCATGTCATGTCTTTGTTTTAGAAGGAAAGATTGTTGTACTAGACAGTAAACAACCCTGCCCTCTACTTCAGAGAAGTTTCTACCTCTATATTCTAAGCTCATAACCAAACCTGTTATTTCCCTCAGGAGAACAGACATTTACTGTATGTTTCAAGACTATTTACTCTACAGCCATCTCTGAAATGATAGTTCAAGAAAATGTGCAGAATTGCCTTATTTTAAAAACGTTCAGAAAAACAAGGCATCTATGGAAAATAGTCTCTGAAAATTCCATGCACTCAGTTTCTTTTTAGTTATGTAACTAATGTCTGCAAATTCAGATGTTTCTGAATAATAATAGGAAATTTGGTCTTAAATATATGCATATTTCCCATTAATGTATCTTTATGCATATTAAAAAATAAAGGGATTTAAACATGTGACTATTTTATTTGTAATATTTAATTGAATTTTCCCACTTTCAGCACTAAAGGGAATTTCTGAATTATATAAACAAGCATTTTGTGAGTAAAGCTATCATTTAATGAATCCATTAAAACATCTCCTTTATTTTGAACTTTCAGCATTGCCTAAGATTTTGTAATCTTCAGTGGTAAATTATAAAAATTATCAAGTGATTCTATTTAGATTCAATTTTTGTTAAATTTTATTAACTAATGTGTGTGTGTGTGTGATTGTGTGTTAGAATGTTAAGGTAAGTGTGTGAACATACATGTGGAAATCAGAGGTAAAGCTGTGGGCAGTCGGTTCTCTGCTTCTACCATAAGGGTCCAAACTGAACTCAGATTTGTTAGGTTTAGCAGCGAGAACATTGGTTACAGAGTCATATTGGTTGCTAAAACTGAAGAAAGAAGGTCAGTTGTGTGACTGTATTAATGGCTAATTTTGTTGTCTTTGCTACTGTGTATTTGACTTTATATTAATTCACCTGTTATAATTTTACATATTTCTCTATTTGTATGGAAATATGCAAAATCAATCCTGAAACATGCATTTATACAATATATATTTATAAATTAACATGAAAAATGTTAAATTCATTCTAAAAGTTAATATATACAGAATGTATGCAAACCATTTAGCAGGAAATGTACAGTGACATTAAACCATTAAACTTTCCATTGAGATGAATCAATGCCACTAGATCATTGAAGTTAAGAAGAATCATCGAACACATATAATTTCATATCTCAAAATAGCCTGTTATAATTAGACCAAAATATAAACTGTGAATGTATTTATTATAGATTCAAGCTAAAAGTTAGTAAAATGAACACTGGGAGAAAAATAAAGTAATAATCACTTACTGTAGTTTGGATATTTGTAAATAATAAACTAAATTAGAATATGTATATTTATATTTCATATTATCTTGTATTTCTTTTTTATTTGTATATCAGTCAGAAAGGAATATACATGAAGATATATATTTGTATTTACACTATTCACAAGAGCATAACCTAAAAACCACTAAAATGTCAACAACAGTTGGATGGATTAAAACAAAACCTGTGAAATATTTGACATATGAATGATCTCTCAGAAAATGTTGCAAAAAACACTTTTAAGTTCACTATTAGTTAAAGAAGATGAAAATACATTAACTTTCATTTTTTAAGGCACAAAAGCCGGTAGAGTTTATTCTGTATTTCTTACTTAATGGCTAGAAGGAAGAACAAAGGAGGCCTCCAGAATATGCTGAAATTATGTCTCATAATATGGGTACAATATGTGAAAGTTAATTTGTGATTTTGTGCAATTTATGATAATTAATCCAGTTATAAACTTAAGATTTATGTATGTATACACAAAGATATGTATATGTTATCCTAGGAAAATGACCAGATATTTTATACATAATTCACTACAAAATTGTGAGGAAAAGGGAGAACTGAAATTTATTTTGCAAATATAATTGAAAATATTAGATAAATGGAATACATAAATACATGCTCACTACATATATATATATATATATATATATATATATTCTGCTAAAGTCAATTTCAGAGAATTTAATGAAGTTTGTCTTTTTTTTTCTTATTTAGAGAAACAGTTTGTCTATTATGTAGCTCTATATACTGTGTATACCAGACTGGTCTCGAATTTACAGAGTGTTGGGATTAAAGATATGCACTGCCATATCTAAGTAATGGATTCTATTTTACAGTATAAAAAATAAATCTATGCAACTGTTCATCCCACCTGAGACCTCCAGACTATGCCGGTTAGTGAGATCTCATCCACTGGGCCTTGAACCACTTGCAACCAGCCAGCTATGTTCTTTTTCTCCAGGACCCACATGTACTCTGCTTTGATTGTTAGACTCTCTGTCCTCTGTTTCCGCAGTTGCCTTGGTCCTAGGTCCCTCCTGCTCATCCCAAAGAAGAACTCCTTACTTGCTTTCCAGAACACAATCATTGTATACACACAGTCTGGAATCAGGCTTAAGTCCATTTGCCCTGCTGAAGAGTTCTTGAATAGTCACATTGGAATCATACTGTCCCACCGATAAAAATCAAAATGAGAACCTGAAGAACCAATTAATCATTGTTACCCAATCAGAAATCAATGAAGCTACATCAATGTGCTAGATAACTTCATTTGTCAACATGACATACCTGGGTTGAGGGAGCCTCAATTGGGGAACTTCCTTCATTGGACCAGCCTTTGGCCATGTCTGTGGGGTATTTTATTGATTGTTGAGTGATGTCAGAGGGTCCAGCCCTCTGTGGGCATTGCCACCTATGGGCAGGTTGTTCTGTATTGTACAGAAAGCCACCTGAGTATGGGCCAGGGGAGAAAGCCAGTAAGCAACATTCCTCCATGTTCTCTGCTTCAGCTCCTGCCCCCCGGGTTTCTTCCCTGAGTTCCTACCTTGGGATCCCTCAGTGATGAATTGTGACCCAGGAAATGTAAGAGTAAATGAACCCTTTCCTCCCATTAAGGGTATCAACTTCTTAGAAAAGAAACAGAGTAGTTGAATAGATTAAGAAACATTTTGTTGTCTGCAAGATACTCACCTTACATCCAAGTATAGGCAACACCTTAGGGTGAAAGGATAGAAAAATATTCCAAGCAAATGGCACTAAGAAACAAGTAGAAATTGCAGTTTTCATATTTCACAAAATAGACTTTAAGTTAAAATTAATCAGAATAAATAATGAAGGCAACTACATTCTGAAGAGAGTAATCTACCAAGATTACATAACGATCGTGAACATATATGTACCAAATTCTTGCACGTGCTTTTTCACAAATACAGTGCTATTAGACTTGAAGACACTGTTAAACCTCATCTCAGTGAGCTCAGTATCCCACTTTGTACAATAGACAAGTCATATAACCAAAGAATAAGCACAGAAACATCTGAATTAAGTGACATCCACTTAATAAATGGGTGAAAGCACTGGTGAATACATATTCTATTCAGCAGACTGTAGAATTTCCTCTAAAGTGGACCAAAAATCAACAAATGGAACCTCATTAAATAAAAAGACTTCTGTACTGCATAGGAAACAACCAGTTTCATGAAGAGGAAACCCAGAGTGGGAGAAAATCTTCACCAGCTATACATCTGATAGAGAATTACTATCCAAAGTAGCCACAGAGTTAAAAAACAAAGAATCAAAACAAGATCACCCAATTAAAAGATAGACAATGAATCTGAACATTTTTGGTTATGGTAGTCCAAGACACTCCCAAAGCAGCACAAGCTATTGTCACAGCCCCTAATTTCCTCTCAGAACTTGAAGAGAAAGAAAACATAAAACTGCTAAGAAACACCTTAAAAAGTGTTCAACATCCTTAGTACTTAGGGAAAATGCAAATCAGAACCATTTTAAATTTCTTGTTACCCCAGTCAGAATAGCTAAGATCAAGAGAACAAATGACACCAAATTCTGGTGAAGATAAGGGGCCAAGGGACTGCACATTCAGTGGTGAAACTGTAAGTTGGTGTAATATGGAAAACAGCATGGTGAACTCTTAAGAAAGAAACTAGAAATTATTCTACCACATTCTGGTTATACCACTCCATGTCATATACCCCCAGGACTGATCCTACTATAGGTACTTATGTAATCGTGTTTGTTGCTACTCTTTCACAACAGCTAGAAATAGAAAAAAAAAATCTAAATGCCCCTTAACTGATGAATAGATAATGAAAATGTGGTATATTTGCACAATGAATTTCTACTCAGTGGTCAAGAAAAATGAAATTTGCATGAAAATGGATGGAACTAGAAACTATACTAAGCTATACTAAGTTAAGTAACACTGACTCAGAAAGATATGTGACTTATATGCTCTCTCAGTTTTGGATCTTAGCACCAAATCCTTATATATATGAGTTTACACCACAGGTGCCAGGAAAATGAAAGGAACCACGGGCATAAAGGGAGGGGCATAGTAGGAAATGCATGTTGTCAGTAGGGAAATAGAGGTAATTTAACCTGGGAAGAAGAAAAGATAGACAAGGAGAGAGAGGAGTGATAAATAATGCTTAAGCTATGTGAAAACCCAGAAAGAAATAGATTAGCTGAAATTCTACTGAAATATATGCAATATATGTATGTGAGTCTATGTGTATACCTGAAGGCTACATAACAAGAAACACAGTGCCAGGCAGGAGAAACCACCCTTAATATTTTTGGTTATGGTAGTCCAAGACACTCCCAAAGCAGCACAAGCTATTGTCACAGCCCCTAATTTCCTCTCAGAACTTGAAAGGCAAGACTCTATTGTTGAAGATAGGACATTCTTCAGACACAGGACTTGGAGCAACATAGTTGGAATTGACATGGAAAAGTCGTAAGTGTTTATGAATTAGAGGGAATAATGTTGCTCAAATTTACATACACTCATGCATTCTTCAGAGTAATGGAAAAAATCGATCTTAAAATTTGTGTAAAGTCACAAAGACCCAGAATACTCAAAATAATCTTCAGAAAAATGAACAAAAATAGAGATATTATAACACTTGACTTAAAAATACACAATAACTCTAAGTTTAGTGTTATACTTGAATGCCCTCTCTGTTTCCTTAGACAGTGCTATGCATTTTAGTCCATATACTCTTACTGTCTTTTAGAGAAAATTTTAGGACCATCATTTCATTGAATTTTATTTTGTTGATATCATATTTATGTGTGCCACTGTTAATCTGCTAAATTGTGAGACCCTTGAAATCTGGGCCTCTCATCATTCTTCTGTATTAAGAGCCTAGAAATGAGCCAGATGAAAAGGAAGCACTCGGTAAATATAATTTTAACTAAATTTAATTGAAAAATTTAATTCAATGTTTTAAAGAGAATTTGAGCATAGAAAGGTTGATTAAATGAAATGACCTTTAATATCCCTTTCACTCCTGAAATGTAATAAAATTATATTCTGATAACAGAATTATGAATTCGGATTCCTCACTTTAAAGTGAGATTTCTGCTGAGGCAAAGCATAGTAGTCCAAGAGCTTAGACAAAAGACCCATGGAATACAAGCTTATGCAGTCATTAAATATCTTTTTATTCCAAACACAACCCTCTATATTTTTGAATAAAATTTGACTTAGCAAATAAAAAAATAGAGTGAGACAAATATGGCTTTCTTAGCTTGCTTTCTGTTACTATGATAAATACTGTGACCAAAATCAAGTTGGCAGGAAGAAAGGTTTTTTTTGTTTTTTTGGTTTTTGCTTTTTTTTTTTTTTTGCTTATAATACACAGGCAATTTCCAAGAGAGGCCAAGACAGGAACTAGAAGCAAGAGCCGAAGCAGAGACCATGAATTCTGCTTGCTGTCAAGCTTTCCCATGATTTGCTCAGGTATCTTCCCTACAGGGCCCAGACCAATCTGACCAGCAATGGCACAGCCCACAATGGGCTGGGCCTTCCTGTGCCAATTAGCAATTAAGAAAATACCTCACAGACATGACCACAGGCCTGGAGGCAGTTCCTGAACTGTGGTTGTCTCTTCCTAGATGTCTAGCCTTTCCAACCAATAAGCAGATGAAATTACAACATTCTTTTGTTGGAACAGAAGGAAACAAAACATCATATTTTAAAACTAGTCACTCTGATTTGGTAAAATAGAATATAGAAGTTTAAGATCCTACATCAACTTTGTTTTTATAGATTTACTCATAAACTGAAATTAATTTAGGCTCCTGATAATAATAAAACTTAAAACATTTGTTAGGACTAATGTAAAGCAATTGACATTTTTGGTATAGGTGTTTTTATATAAATTGAAACATACTCTCTTGTAGAAAAGTGGGAAACTTAAAACATTCAAGTACCTATGGAATCTTACAAGGACTGGAAAAATCTGAAAGTTACAGGCTTCATAAGGTCCATCCTCATGGTCATAAAATCAGTAAACAGTTACTGCGGAGCTGCCTGCAAGTTGTTCAGGGAAATCCAGGCATGGGGAAGGCTTTCCTATTAGAAACCCTTTAAACACTTGCTGGTTCATCAAACTAGATTTGACTGAAATTATTTATGTGAGATGTTGTTTTGCTACCATGTGAAAATGTTTGTACATGTCTTCCTTTGGAAATTTCCCACAACATTGAATGTGCGCAGTAAAATATAATTGGCAATATCTTTAATACCAATAAATACATTTTGATTTAGTTCACATGTAAAAATATTTCTGGATTTTTCCCAATATTTTTCCTAGATATCCATTCTATGTAATATTACTGCCCTGTATGCAGAGAATATTTATTTAAATGGACTAAAATATTTGTAGAGTCAACTAAACTTAGGGATCAATGAGAACAGATTTTCGAGTTTTCCAGTACTATTTCATGTGAAATAGCACCAAAATCATTGTTCGTGTCAAGAGAGATTGCACTGATTGCTTCCCCTTGATCAATCAAGTTTGGATTTGTTTGATAGGACTTGAACTTTACAAAGCCATTGCCACTATTAACTAATTCTAAGGGTAAATTACTTCTATAAAATAGACTAAAGTAATTCCTCTGTTGACTGACCAGGAGGCAAACTTGCTGGAAAAGCATCCATTTACTACTCTGTCCACCAAAGAAAATTACAGAAAGTGCCAGTTATTTTACAGGTCACTAAGCAAATGAACAATCACTCTCAGCTATGATCTTGCCCTTCAGAATAACCTTTTCTCATCCGGGTGCTGGTGAATTGATGTTATAACACATTTTTTAAATTAATTTTAGAGTTAAAGACGTAAATGAAGGGATCAGTAATTTCAAGGGTAATATACTTTCTCTTTTCAAAGGGAGGGCACAACACTATCTTCTGACCAAAATATTTAACATATTTATAAATAAATATTTAAATAAGAAGCTTGTTTTTGCTTGGATATGATTTATGATCATCTTTCAAAATTATAGTTTTCTCTAATTTTAATTACTTTTGTCATGCTATTTATTTATCTTTTCATATTATAGAATTTATTTTATACATTTGTATCGTGCTAACAAATCTGAAATATGGGAAGTAGAATGTATTTGTCACCTATAGAAGTAAAAATGTTAAGTTTCAATGCTTGAGAAAAAAAAACTTAAAAATCTTAGTTGGAACAAGTCCCTGTTTCAAATGCATATGCATTAGATGATAGCATATGGAAGTTTTAACATGTATATTTCATACACACATGGAGACATGGGAATGAATAATCATCATAGACATAACTTTGAATTTCAGCCTATATAGACTAAAGAAGAATAGAGAAGATGAAAAACTTAAGGAACTCTGACAAATAAATGGAAATACAATTTAGTTAGAACAGCTTGTTACAATTGTATCTAGGCCTTTTTGCTAAGATCAAATGTAGAAAGACCTGTCACTGTGCATTTCACTCCAATACAGAGAATTAAGAAAGAATAAGAAACAGTTATAAATTCTAAGACCCAACAGGGCAAACATCATTGAACTCCATGTTCCATCTCACAGAAACAAACAGCCCCCTGTGGTACTGCTGGGCATAGCTCACCTGGCCCCTCTCAAACATGAGAATCCTGTGTCTGTTCCTCTCATGAGCTACAGAATCTCCATGGTAGCTCTACAGTTTTGTCATCTTGATGGGTAGACCCATGCCTATGCTTCCCTTTCACTTGACTAATGGGACCTTGCTCCTCGCAGTATTGCCCTACTTGAAACATTCCGTAGTGGCTCTACCCTTAAGCTACTCTGGGTAGTTCCCCAGAGAAGGTTTTCTATGGCTGCCCAACTACTTTGCCTAGACCTGGAGACTTTCCAGGGTATCCTTACAACTCTGCATGGAGACACTCAGGCCTTCACAGCTTTTTCATCTGCAGTTCTACTCAATTATCACTATATAAAACTACCAAGGCATACTTACTGCCCATAACTTTTAGAGCCATTTTCACTTGAGCTTTCTTGGGCCTACAAGGAACACTGTATGAGAAGATGTGGAATAGAAATTTGAGGTCAGTTTAGCTTGGGTATCTTCCATTCTGCTCTTCTAGGTCATGGCATTGATTCACTGATTATGAAACTCAACTATCTCGGAAATTATTTTAAAGCTATTTTCCATTATTTTCATGAACATATTCTGTCTTCCTTCCATTCATTCTAATCCTTTTACCAAACATTTATCCAGTCACACTTTTGGTGTTCTTTCTTGAACGTATTCATGCTTTATAATCTGGCTTAGCTAAAAAAATTCTACTTCTTTAAGTTATGCTTCACTTTTTACTTTAAATTGTCTTTGATTTGTTTCCTTCTTTCATTTTATTGCATTCAATTAAAAGAAGACAGAATGTTCCTTCCTTACTTTGATAAGAGATTTCTTTCCAAAAATATTCAGGTTTATTGCTCTCTCCTGCCTTCCTCAAAGAACTAGGACACTGACACGACTTAGAAAATTTTGCTTGCTTTGTGTCAAGGTTTTCTTCTGTAGCATGTTGTAGAACTTTGTTCCTTATTTCCATATGATACTGCAACCATCCACCTCTCTAGCAACATTCTTCTTGTATCAATTCAAATAATATTTAAAAGATATTGATTTTATGTATGGTTCCACTTATGATTTCTGAACAGAATCATCTATCATGGTTATTAAGTTTTTTCTTTAAGAATTCATTGTGGAGTTCTAAAGCTATTTCCACATTTTATGTACTAGTTATGGAAGCAGCCCCATTTTTCAGCATCAGATTCCAATACTCTGTTTATAATTTGTGATACATTAAAATCAAAGAAGAACAAATAAACAAATCAGTGACAGACTCCCCAGATCTACTTTTTAAGGTTGGGAATTCAAAGAACAAGGTGCTTTCATTTGGTGTCTAATGATGGCTGGTCAAGAGTGAATTGTGATTTCTGGCTACATTCATTGTATTAACACATAATAGAAGGGGAGGAAGGAGGAAAATTTAAAAACAGACTAAAATATCCTCAAGTATTTTCAGCAGGATAGTAAGCACAATTTGAAGCTAGAGGCATCTTGATCAAATGGGAAGTTCTGTAAATAAAAGCATTTGTGTTTTTACTGAAATATGTAATGTTTCTCTTTTTTTGGTTTTTTTTTGGGGGGGGAGTTACTTTTGATACAGGGTCCCCTTGTAGCACAAACTAGTCTAGAATTTACTATGTAGACCAGGTTGGCCTCCATCTGATTGGGATCTATCTTCCTCTGCTTCCTGAGTGCTAGGATTAAAGGCATGCACAACCATACCCACTGAAGGGTTCTCTTCCAATAGAAAAGTGATCTTCAGTAAGTATCAAACAAAATTATCAAAATTTTTTTATATAATCCAACTTTTTGATCATTTGGATAAGGAATAATCCATGTCCAGTACAAAAAGGAAATTTATATTATTTAAAGCATTTATTTTATTTTATCATCTACTAAAATAAAATTCATCCATGTGTAGTCCTTCAAACGCTTTGGAATATATATTTGAGTAGGTTTTAGTATATCCGCATATCTATGCTGTTCTAATCACATCAGAAGTAATCATTAGCAGCTACTGCAGTTTCCTCCCTGATACCATGGACAGCTAATCTAATTCAAACTCAAACTTACTATTCTATTCGAAACAGTTCATATGTTCTATTGTTCGTAAAATGAGGATGACCAGGATCTTCTTCATGTTTGAATACAAAAATACCATGCTACAGTGAACAGAGAACAGTTATGGAAATCATTTTAAATTCCTGTCAGTCGATAAAGCAATTACTACTGTCTCTGAAGCACTGGAGCTTAGTACTACCAGACAGCTCCTCTTCTGAAATGAACAACAAAGACATAAAGCTGATTTTTATCCTACAAAAAAACAAATATTATTTCATATCCTTTGAAAACACCCATAGCACAGTTTTGTGTTCAAACACTGAGTGGTACTCAGAACATTATTCAATATAAAGTTGAAAGTCCATTGTTTTCTATGCAGACAACAAATACTAACGAATTTATCATAGGAGCATGGACAGATGGATCAGTGGTTAATAGCACTGTCTGCTCTGGCAGAGGACCAGGGTACAAATCCAAGAGCTAACACCCATCATAATTCTAGTTCCAGAGGATCCAATGATTTTTATGACCTCCGCTGGCATTGCATGACTTGGGTGCACTTTATATGCAGACAATACATTCATATACATAAAAATAAAAACAATAAAGAACATTTAAAAATACAAATAAAACTAAAAACAAGAATTTATCACAGAATTATAGGTGTGTCTTCAGGATCACATGCCTCTGTATTCCAGGTAAGTTATGATAGAAACATAAATCACTAATTCATTCAACATTTACTGGATCTTAACAGTTTCAAAGTACTAGTGGAATCCTGCCACTATAATACTTCAGTCTGTGTTCAGATTTACTAGGTAAAGTAATGCCCCATTCAGGGTGGCGATGCTAGATTGTTTGTTTGCACAATAATTCATGACTACATTTTTAGGTACTGGCAAATTCTAAAAGGAATTTGGGGCAGGAGTTGTTTGTTTAGTGCTTTTGTTCTAAATAAAATACACATTTTCCAAAGAAAAGCAATTTGAGTCAAAATTCTAGGATTTTACTGTTATTCTCTAATCATTCATCTGTCAAAACTGTTTTAAACAACTTTGATACAATTTCTATATGATGATAGTTAGCAACCTTAATAAAATGAATGAAGTTAACTTTTACCTAACAGCAATTACCATGAAGCATGCTATAATGTTTTATGTAAGCTACATTCATGATCACTCTAACATACTTTTTACTTTTCTGAAGAAAAAAAAAATTCTGTTTGTTTTATGGCAATTTTTGTGACATTGTACCAAGAACATGAATTGAAGCATGTAGCAAGTACTCCAAATAGCATTTTTTTCCCTTTGTCTTAAAAACACCAGGTCCCCAGTCTAAATTATTCGATCTTTAGAAATCATGCCTTAAAGGTTTCGAAAGAATACTCGTATTTTCTTAGAACATAGTTCACTTTTTTTCTAAGAGATCATATACTGGTATTCCACACTTCACATCTGTTTTCTTAAAATGATGGCTTGGACTGGAGAGATGGCTCAGTAGTTAAGAGCACTCATTGCTCTTGCAGAGGACCCAGGTTCCCAGCGCCCATATGGCAGCTAACAACCATCATTAACTACATTCCTGGGGAATCCAATTCCCTCTTCTGGCCTCCAGGGGCCCTACATGACACTGACGCACTTACACACAAGGAGGCACTACACTCACACATAAAATAATAAAAAAAAATCTTCAAATAAACTGACTGGTTTGAATGAATAAATACAGAGGGGCTACACTGTGAAAGAAGAATATTTAGTGAGTAAGATGGAGTTAATTTTCATTATAGAGAGAAATTTAGTAAAGAATTGCACTGAGTGATTATACTCTGGAGCTGCAGTATCATCTTAAGCACAAATTGGGATGAGGCACTGTATGAGGGATTCACATATATTAGTGTATGAAATGAATTGATTAGAGGTGTTTAACAAGAAAGATAAAAGTATTAAATACATTAACAATGTTAAGATATCAGTTGGAATTTTTTTGTTGTTGTTGGTTGTTTTGTGTTGAGATGGGGTCTCTCTGTGGCCCAACTGGCCTTAAACTGCCTATTTAGAACAGACTGGCTTAGATCTCATGAGACAGACATGTATCACCATGTCTGATATTTGTTTATTAATCTTTAAATAATAGACTTTTGTGTTAATTTCAAAGATTACACTGGTTAAATTCTATGTATCACAAAACAAAAATAAAATAAATATATGTAATCTTAAAAATTAAAAAAATGGCAGTAGCATAAAAATATTCAATAGTAAATGTACATATCTAAAGTATTTGTTTGATATATATTTAATCTGACTCAGTACTTAATCTCATGCTGTTACTTGAAATATTCATAATTACTACAAATAATATAGTTTCATTTTGTACAGATACCAAAATCAACTGTACTCTTTCACTAATATTTAGATTAAATTCTACATCCCCTTCTACAATGTAAATATCAAAATAGAAACAAGAGAAACCTTTCAACGTTTTAAATACATTTCTCTAGAACTTCCTAACACCATATTATATTTTAATCTGGATATGTTATCAGAGCACTTCTAAAAGAAGCACATACAAGGATTTTAAGGAAATAAAATTTCATCTTCTTTTCCTGCAAATTTTTATGAGCAATTTGAATCACTTACAACTCCAATTTCTTTCTTGAGACTATTCAAACCGATGTTTATCTATATACAGTAGGGATATAGTCATATTAGAAAAGACTCTTCAGAAATTTGCAGGATTTTCTGAGACTATTGAGATTCATAATGCAAATTAGTTTTCTTTAATTGGTGCTTTCTGATCAGATTTATGTTCCAATCTTCTCAGCAGGAGAAAACAAGCAACATGCTCATGCATCTTGTATATTTTTCAAATGTCTTGTTTCTTCATCTTATTAAAACTTATCTGTTGTTCTATGTGTTGCATTATTTAAGGGCTGTTTGATATATTTAGTACTCATGGAGAGCTAATTTAAGAACAAAATTGCTTTTAACATGCTGTGACAGATTTCAAAAAAATTTCAAGTTCAATTATTTATAGACTAATTTTCTGTTTGCTGTCTACTGTGTGGCAAAGTGAAAAGTTCACAAGTCCAGCCAGATGACACTGCCTCCTTGTATTCTAGGGCACTGACATTTCTTAGTGGACTGACAGTAAATCATAAGTCCCCAGGCTGCTCGTTAACTTTTAGAAGTTGATATAGTAACTTATAAGTTTGGTCTCTCTTGGATGAACATGAATTCTGCTTATGGAGACTATTTATAAAAGACTTGGGATGGTAATAAACTGTACCTCAAAGACCAACTTTAACTGTGTTGAACTTGAACTGAAATAACTACTAAAAGTTTCTCTAAACCACCACACCTCTGGTCTTGGAGCTTTAGGGAAAACAATATTTCTCAAATAAAGTAAATTGTCTTTTCATTGAAGACTATGTCATTTTCAGACCTGTGGGTATCTATCAGTCACCTGTGACTTGTAGTCATTGATCATGGTTATCAGGTCTTGCTATTGTTCACTTAAAGAAAAATTTCAACCTTCAGTGGGCAATGACATTTAGCTCAACGAAAGACAGTGTAATGAAGAAAAGATTACTCAAAACCAATCAATTACAAATAAATACTTTTAAGGATAAAATATGGATTTAATAAATACATTTTAAATACTTATATGGACATAAAATATATTTCAGACTTGTAAACAGATTTCTCTTATTAAGAATTTACTTTTCAGTAACAAAATTTTATATATCACTCTTTGAAAAAGTATAATTAAAACAATTTCCTATCACAGAATACTCTAAACAATCTGATATAATGTGTAATGAAATAATGGGTAATTTATATAGTTTCTGAATAAAGATAAGTATATGGAGAATACTCAGATCATGTAAACTTTATTTCCCTGAATAGCTGGTTTACATTTATTCATCCAAATATGTCCATTTTTTGCATCTTTTGAGATTATATAAATAATAGCTATGAAGACAAATACTTCAACACATGAACTGATAAGAGTCAACGAAATTTTTCTGGTTGTACCCAAATGCCTAATTATATTTAGATTCATTAATTTATCTATAGTCTCAGTTAATCTCAGGTTTAATCCAAGACCACACCTAAATTCCTTCATTTCATGAACTGACAATATACTGGAAAAGCAACTTAGGAATCCAGTTCAAGAACTTATTAATCTGCATATTTAAAGCAAATAATTAATTATTGTTAAATGAGATCAAAACTCGCTGTTTAAAATTTTAGAAACTGAGAAAGAAAGAATTTGTAGACTGCCATTAGTGATCTTCTAGCCAGGAAATTGTTCCCCTTTTTCTCACATATTTAGGAATTTTTTGCAAGTTATACCCATCTGTTTCCCAAATCTGACAATTTGCACAGTACATTTAATTTACAATTATACCCTAGGATGCATCTTTACACATTCTTTAATTCTCAGTTCAAATAGCATCATTCTCTAGAGAAATTCCTATATAGTTGTACTCCATTCCCTAACACAGGCATTTATTTTTTTTTTCTTCTGAGTTTGGGGAGTTCTGCAGTAGGATCAAACTTATGGAAGGGATTTCCTTTCCCCCCTTTTCCTCATTATCATATTCATTATAATTCACTAGAATCACTATTACAATGGAACTTCCATCTTGATATATGCAAAGTACTATGCATAAGTTTAGCACAGAAGGAAAAACAAATTTAATCTTCACATGAAGCTGTATTTTTTCCTAGTCCTCTCTGAAACTTCTCTTCATCTTCTTAAAAGTCATATAATTTAGGATTGTTTGTCTTTACAGAAAATTTAGTCAGAAAGTAAGGGGTTCTCATGTACTCTTGTGTAGCACATAGTTTGTTCTATTTATATTTGGCATTACTATAGTAGCTATATCATATTTGAATAAACAATATTGACATATCTATAGCTATTATTAGAGGTTCACTGTGTTTTGTTTTCTGTAAAATATATATTCGTCTGTTAATTGAAAATAATTTCTGCAAATTAGTTTTACTTTTATCCAAATCTCCTTTTCTTTAACTTTATATCTCTCTTATCTTTCTACCAACCACTGGACTTTGTCTTTCCTCAGTAATTTCACCTTTTTCCAGGCATCACACAGTTAAAATCATGTTATTTTATTCTTTCACATCTAAAAGGAAATCTTGATTGTTTCCAGGTTTGAACAGTTATAATCAAAAGTATTTTAGCTATTTGCATACAGTTTTATGTAACTATGCCTTCATTTCGTTTTGGTAAATATCAAGCACAAATTTTCTGCATTCTACGGTAAGATGTTTCTTTATGCAGGGAACTGTTGAACTGTGTTCCAAAATAGCTGTGCCATCTTGTGCTGTCCCCAGAAATGTAGAACTTCCTGTTATCTGTGCATTCAAGCAGTGCTTTGTGTTGTCATCATTCTGATATTTGGCCATTCTAACAGATATTTATTGCTATTTTATGATTAATTTTAAATGACTAATGTCAGATGCTGTTAATCTTTTCAACTACTCATTTGCCATCTGTTTAATTTCTCTGATGTCTTGTCTCTTCCAATTTATTAACCAGTGTTTAATGGTTCCTTTTTTTGAGTTCCATGAGTTTTTGCATGATTTGCATACTAGTCCTATATCACATTTATAAAGCCTGTTTTCCTATCTGTGATTTGTCTTTCATTCTTCGAAAACTGTCATTTTCAAATTAACATGTATATGACATCCAAATTATATAGATTTTCTTGGATTATCTTTGATTTTGGGATCTAAAAATTGTTGACAAATCTGATCACTAAAATTATTTTCCTGCATTATCTTGCATGATATTTAATTTTTACCTTTTTAAAGATCCTGGTCCAATTTTAAGCTTTTGTGAACTATGTAAGCTATATATCTATGTTCATGTGAAATATTTTTGTTATTACTATTGTTTTTATTTTTAGTATTTTTATACATATATAAAGTACCAAGATAATAAAAAGAATGCAATTACTGACAAGATTGGATTTGAGCTGTTCTGTGTTTTCACATCAAATGATATTAATTACTGTGTTTCTTTTTTGGATGCTGCAAAATCCACTCATCTTTCTGAAGTACTACCTCACTCTTTCTGGAGTACTAACTTGCTTAGTTCCAGGTACTTTGCAAATCTTTAGTAAAGTTGCTATTTTAAAAAATGATGAATTCCATTATCTCACAATTCATGTAGTTACTAGATTGGGCATATCAATAATTATTTATGGAAGGGGAGGGGTCTACATTTTACCGTTGATCTGTTTGCAATTGATAGATTCTGGGAGAGGAGAAATCATTATAATCCATTGTATCCATACTGTTGGTCCTACCAGGTTCCAATGGATAGCTCCAAACCCATAGTCATATAAATATCAATGGTTAAACCCAGAAAGTCACAAAACAAAATGAATAGACCTGAATGTAAGGAGCGAGATGGGTGCTGGTGGGTAGGGGTGAGCAGGTTCTGTTTATACTGTGTGCATATGGGAAATTGTCCAATAACAAATTTATAATAATTACTTAACCCAGGAAAAGATTAATTAATTGACAAAGTTTAATGTTGAGTCTTACATTCCATACATTTTATACATTACTCCAATAAACACTTAAGGTAGAAATAGACTAGCTCTGACATTTAGAAAGACAAACGGAATTTTTAAGAAGTCTCTTAATTACACATTTATCTTGAAGTGAAATACATTCATAAGAAAAAAATAAACAATTTTAGAGCCCTAAATTATGTTTCCAACATGACATTTTACTCAAGAAACATCAATTACTACTTTAGGTGGCTTTACAGATTCTTGCTCACTCTCTCTCAGATTTAAGATTCTATAAAATTTTCTAGCTAAAAAGAAGGTTTTGGCCTAAAATTGAATGCATACTTTCCGTGGAAAGTTACTGAAATAGGTAGACACTCTTTTCAGCTAGTTAATTTCTGGAAACAACATCCTCATTTATCATCTGACAGTTTCACAATAACAATACATGCCCTTGTGATCACGAGATTCAGTGTTATATCTTTAAAAATTGCTTTTTCATAGAAATTTTCAGACATTGGCAATTTGTGCAGTTAAGCAGCATAACTGTTTATGAGATGGAGATGCACATTTAAGCTTTTCAAACTTCAAAATATGCACAGTGCATTTACATACTGCATATCACCACATTCTTTTTAAAGTACTGATCTCTGTATGCAAGTAGTGTAGTTATTCTAAAAGACAACCAAATGTGAGATTTTCTCATGTTCTAGTTAACCAAAAGTACAACAGGAAATATTTTAATTCATTTTTTGTTTGTTTACTCGTGTTTTGTTTTGAGACAAGTTGTCACTGTGTAGACCTGACTGATCCAGCACTCAGTATGTAAATCATGTTGACCTGGAACTCAGAGATCCACCGGCTTCCACTTTCCAAGTGCTATTAAAGGCTTAAGAAACTAAGCCCAGTATCTATTCATGATTTATATTTATAGAAAAAAATAGCACCTTTATTATATTAACTGAAAACCGGGACATTTTCCATTTTCCTTGTGGTCATGTTTTGTTCATGTTTGGATAGGGATGAACTCAGAATATTTAGCTTGATAAGCAAAATTTCTAACTCTGAGATATATCCCTATCCCTAGTATAGTCAGGATTGATCTCACAACTGAGTATGTCCCTGATTCTAGTGAAGGGACATCACAAGATCTTATAAATATATGCCTTGAGATCTCCTGACGTGTTATTTCTACGATTCAAAATTCTTTTCACTAGATTCACTTGTATCATTGAATCATTGAAAGAGATTTCATGGATTTCTAAATTTTCTTTTGAAATTCTGTCCCCAGAGTCCCCAGTATCTCAAACATGTACTGTAAGACACAGAATATTTGCTTTTATGTCTTTAAAATCATTTGCTTCCCATATGTGATGGGTGAAAAGAACATAGATATTTGTGGAAAGATATTTGTTTCTCATTCAAAGCATGTAAACCTTGTATCCCTTTATGGAAGAGTTAAGTGGGAGTTCTATCTTAATGGATAAAATGACATAAAAGCAAGAAATACCCTGAGGGGTTTAATGTTATTTTCCTATTGATGATATATGAAAAAGAATCAATCTCATATTTTAAATGTGAAAGTTCTCATTTTCCTCATAAACACCTACTTATATTCAAATGATAATCCATTATCTTTCCCACTATTGTTTCAATTGGGAGGCTCTTCTAACTCATTTCTTAGCAGTTATGAACAATGTTCCTCTTCTGGGTGAGCTACTACATTCATATTTCTGAAGTTCATTACTGTATTTGACATTACTTTGAAAATATGTTAGATAATCAACATAGTAAGGGAAAGAGTATACTTTATCTCACAGTATTACAGTTTTCAATCCACAATAATTATTATTATTTTATTTCAACACCTATAAAGAGGCAGTACATCATGGTACAAAGAGTATCGCTATTTCTTTAACCTTTATTCATTTTATTTCCAAAATGGTTAGCAAACCTATTGCACTAATGTGAGCATTGTGCTTATGGGTAGTATCTATGTGCTAGTAATGGTATTCGTTGATTAGAAAGTTACTTTTGCTTAATTTGTTTTTTGTCATTCTATATTTTTTATACTGTGGTACTAGCAACCATCTCTGGTTGTATGGTAGCAGGAGATTAGAAAAGAACTTTTCAATTTGAAAATATTCATGTCCTGGAGAGGTGGCTCCGTAGGTAAAGTGCTTCTCCCACAGGCATGAGGGCTTGCATTTGGCTACTAGGAAAGCAGATAACAGGGAGGTTTAGCTTGCATCGTATTCCCTGGGCTGGGGCAAGGATAGAAAACAGGTTAATCCTGGTCAGCCTACCTAGTAGAGTCGACTCAAGGTTAAATTTATGATTCTGTAACAAAAACTAAGGTTAAGAGTGATAGTGGAAAATATCCAGTGTTGATCTCTGGTCAGCACACATGCATGCACAGATGGGTTTACTTGTGCCCACATATGTACTGACATAAACGAAATAAATACATTTAAAAATAATAAATAAAAAGTAATAGCAAATGAAAATGTATAGTAAATATAACATAAAATGATCAAAATTCAACCATGATACTATGATTTTGAGCAAAATTCCTAACTTGATATACAGAATATTGTTGTACACTGGGAAAAATTTTCAGATATTGCCTTTAATTTTGTCTCTTCCTTTACACTTTCTACTAGTTCATCAATCACTGTTTTTGAATTCTCCTATGTTTTGTTGTCTATTTTCATGAAGTTATCTTCAAATATTCTCTCAGTGATGCTGGCTAGGGTAACTCTTAAACAAAGTGCCTGCCAAAATTACACTAATTGTTAAATTAGAAGGTGTTAATTTTATTAATTGTGTAATTTAAATATCAGTGAGTTGTTTTCCATTCAGTAAATTAAAGGAGTATAATGCCAGAACAATTTTAATAAAATGTATTAAATTTTTAGTTTTAACCAGATACAACCCAATTAAAAAAAAGCCTTACATGGTCAATTATTATTTTGCTAGTATTTTATTCATTAAGCCTATAACACTAATACATATTGTATGTTCTGTTGGTCTGAGACCCTGAGGACTTTCTCTAGACTCTCTTTCAGTATGTTACTCACAGCGAGAAAAGACTCAGAAACAATTCTGATAACCTGATGCAAGTCCCATCAACACTGACAGATCAACTGACTAGCATCTTCCTTGACAGGACTGGTACAAACCAGACAAAGGGCTTTATAGGACTGCATTACTGAATATAACTTTTAAAATCAGAGCCCTGTGATGCGTGGAATCATGTTGATGGCTAAGTTGAAAATTATTGATAAGCAAAGTGACAAAAAAGGGGTGATGATACAAAGAAATAGAGAATAATATTCAGTCCATTTCAGACACTGTATCTAACCCCATTGATGTCTTCTCTTTGATTTGATGTCTTTTGTTTTCTCCCTCTCTATTTCAGCAGTGAAACTAGAAATCTAATCCTCATTACTATAATAACAACAACAGTAGAAAAAAAATATAAATGGTACAACCACTGAACCACTTTAGGTAACACTTTGACTATTTCAAAAAATATTAAACATCCATTTACTATCACCCAGCATTTCTACTCTAAGTTGTTTTCCCAATGGAAAATAAAACTTGGAAATGTAAACTTACATACAAGTATTTTAGATTTATTTCACTCTGTAGTGATCAAAACTAAAACACATGTGCAATAGTGAACAAAAAATAAATTTTTAGAGCAGGACGTGATAGCACACACTTTTAATCCCAACACTTGAAAGGCAGAGGCAAGCGGATCTCTGTGAGTTCAAGGCCTATTCGATCTACATAGTGATTTTCAGGCCAGCTGGGCTATAGGAAGACTGTATCTCAAAAAGATTAAAAGAAAAATAAATATATAGATGTTTATAACACTATGCAGATAATATCAGCAATAACATGAATGAACTATAGATGAAGATTCATCATGGCTGATGATAATTATAGATGATACTGAGTAATGGCACTAGTCACCTGTGTGCTTTTGTATAGGAATCAAAATGCAAAGAAAAGTCTTATGATAGAATTCCAAAAATCTGCTTCTGAAGAATGGAAGTTTATTGGGAAGGGATAAATTACAAAAAGGAGTTGATAGGCAGGTTCCTCTATTCTGTCAATACTAATGAATCTTTTGAAGGATAACTGGTTAGTATCCAAGTAGAGTAAAATCTCAAGGTTTTCATTTGTTGGAATGTAGCAAAGTTTACCCAATTTTTTATCATGTGCAATTTATTATAAATCAATCATTATCAATAAAGCTACCAAAAATGATGAAATAGGGCTGGCTAGATAGCTCAGTGGGTGAGAATGCCTTACACAAAGCCTGATCATCTGAGTTTGATCCCCAGGACTCATCTGGTAGCAGGAGACAATTGACTTATACAAATTGTTCTCTGACCTAAACATGTGCACCATGGCACAAGCATGTACACATACACGTACACATACATGAATATATAAATAAATACAATATGCAATTCATAAATGATGAAATACAGCCACAGTTTAAGATGGGTTAAGATTTTTTAACAGTAATGTTGTAAATAAAGTTTTATTGACTTACTATTTCAAAAGCAATCATAAAAATATTATTAGAACCTGGATATAAAGGAAGTAATTTCAAAAAGTCATTCAAGCCAGTCACTAGGAAAAAATACAAGTGTGTTTGTGTGTTTGTGTGTGTGTGTGTGCCCTTTACTCTTAGATGACAGCTCAGTCGCCATGTTCTCCACAGATAAGCACTTGATAAATTAGTCTGTATTATACACAATTTTAATAGACAAGTGTTAGATCTGCATGGAGCTGAAGTTACAAACAGTTGTGTATCATCCTACATAGGTGCTGGTGACCAAACTCAGATACCCCGAAAGAACAGAATATACTCTGAACTATTGATTCATCTCTGTAGCTCCATAGCTATATTTTTAAGTAGGAGCTATATTTTTATGTAAACAGTTCAGTTCTGAGGAAAAACACTTTGATCAAATATTTAAAAATTTTATGTATATATATATATATGTATATATATATATCACTGAAGTAACTAATAACGAATTATAACATAGATGTCATATTTCAAAGTCAACACATTAGCAACACCATTGAAAAGAAAAAATGAGCTCCTATATATCAATTCAAAGTCAATATTGTCACATTGAAAAGAGGCAAGGGAGGAAAACTAGGTGAGATGGGAGATTGTGGAGGAAGTCCATGCATTGTTTTAGGAGCAGAGTCATAGAGGAAAGATTTGAAAGCAAAACAGGATAGCTTCTAGCATGCACTGAAGGACTGAGCCTCAGCTCTGGAGTGCTCTGTAAGCGGGGCAAGTGTCTCTACATTGGTTAGTAACTTCAATACCAAAGACTCAAAAACGCAGTTTAATACAATAATAATAATTGAACATATCTTTAGTCCAAGCAGATAGCCATCTTGGAGCCTGCATACCATATATGTATTTTTTAAAAAATCTCTCCTTGACTGGAGAATGAGCCCAAACACACATTTTTTAAAGAACCCTGCTAAATCAGTTGTTAGTAGGCTCTAGAAGCTCTGTATAGTTTGGTCTGGGGACCCAGGGCAAGTGTCAAGAGGCGATTTTATGAAACTTGTCAAGCAGAAGTCTTCTATCTTTGAGCCATACGTTGGAAATCTGGTCTGGTCTACAGTATAAAGCAATAAGACTCACTAAATCTACAAGTGTGAAATTTAGCGTTTTCTGTCAAATGGGCTTAATAACTATGTTGGTGCTTCTCATGAGTTGATCCAACCAGATGTTGTCAGTTTTCTAATGTGTCCCTATGCCTTGCCCTGACTAATTGCCACAATTTCTGATTTCTTTTTTCATTACATTTATGTATGCATTTATTTTATTTTATTTTATTTTATGTGTATGAATGCTTTGTTTCCATGTATGTGAGTGTACCTATGCAATTCCTATGGAGGTCAGAGGAGGGCTTTATATCTCTTTGGAATAGAGTTATTGGCAGTCATAAGTGACCACATGGGTGTGGGAACTGACCCCTTAGATACACCTGATGAAACTGCTACTGTTTTATTTTCCACTCCTTAGTCATCAGAAGCCCTGTTGATTCAGATAAGCCCTGTGTCAGATACAACAAAGGCTGACCCTCAAATATTCACACTTAACTAAACTCTAGATAGAGACTAAAAAAAAGAGACATTGAGAATTACTCATAGCAGGTCCTCCAAAAACGTGACCCCAACAACCTGACCCTTCCCCAGCTAGTGATCCTCTTAGAGATTCTCTTTAGGAGGAGGTGGAATTGGATTTGTAAATTCATGAATTTTTCCCTTACTAGTTTTGCAACTAGAAATTTTTAAAAATAATTTAAGTTTCTCTTAGAAGAACCTTTTTTGTAGCAGACTAATTATACACGTCTTTGGAACCTCTGACTTTGTACTTACACAAATTAATGTCTATCCTGAGTATTCTGTTCTTGGGAGAAGAAAAAATGCTAATTAGTTGAGTCACTACGACCATCTGCAAACAAGAATACCTAGCCAGTTCTGGGGCCTTGTGTCAGAAGCTAAATTGCCCAGTTGGAAGCCCTATGGACAATAAAACAAAGCCTACCGAGAACAGGTGAGGGACCTAAGGCAAATGATAGTCAAGGGAATAGCTGAGTCAGTCCTTTGATACTATAATATCAACAAGGCTTTTAATGTTCAGCAAGGGAAAGATAAAGGTGCTGCCATATTTGTAGATAGGTTAAAACACTAAATACTGTGGACTAGATTTGGAGGATCCCTTTGGTGAGCAAGTGCTTAAATTGCATCTTTTTATATTCTACAAATTTTTAATTGAAATATTTTGTCTTTAATGCAGTTTAATTTGATAATTAGATTTCCTTCCGTAGCCACACCTTCCTTATTGCCCACATCTAATTTAGTGTTTTATCTCTCTCTCTCTCTCTCTCTCTCTCTCTCTCTCTCTCTCTCTCCATATATATATAAAGTCTAATTTGTGTCCTCAAATGCTCTTCAGTTTTGGTCCATCCACTGGAGCTTGTAAAAATTGCTAAAAGTCCCATCTTCTAAAGGGACATTTTCTCTCCCTTGCAGCAGCCATTGGTTGCCAAAATTTCTTTTGGTTAGGTTGGGGTTCCTTATCCACTTTTAAATTGCATTTTCTAATAAATAGTTATGCAAAATTTTCTAAGAAATTACAAAGGTGTTGTAGAAATGGCTTTTACAGTATTAACTACTGACTTTTACTTAACCTTGCACCAAAAAGCTACTGTTTGTAATGTAAACAAGCTCAGTGAACCATGTGTTTTTGTGACTTGGGCATATTTGTTAATATCTCAGGATACCACTTTGCCCTGCATCCAAGCCAGTGAGTAGATGTAGGTATGCTTGGTTAACATATCAAATTGCTGAATGGAGTGTGCTATTATCATTGAATAATGGGAGAAATTGAAAAGTATGCTTAATATTGTGAGTGTGAAATATTTTAGACTAGGAATCAAAGTGCAAGGTTTATGATAACAGTGGACCTAGCTTTAATTTCTCAAATTGTTGCTTGAAAGACCACTTCAATGAAAGAATGGTTGAAGCCTGGTTCGAGAGCAGTTATGTAAGACTTCACAAGGAACAGTTAATTCTCAGAGTCCAGGTCCACTCCTGGCCTTGAAATCTAAAGCTAAGAGTCAGGCTGTTTCTGTACTAAGGTATAGCTGTAATGTGGCTTAGAAACAGCACAGCAAAAAAACGTTGGAAAGATAAACGGTTAGAGAAATCACTCACAGAAACTCAAAAACTTTATGTAATAATGAAGAAAAATAAGCCAAAACAAAAAGCTAAAGTTTTGTTTTCTACCTTGAAACAAATGCTCCAAGGAAAGAGATGAGGCTCTGGGTCAGAGCAGCTCTGAGTATTACCGAAGACTATCCTAAAGAGTTCTTGACCAAATGTCCCAGGGATGGCCATGATCTATACAATAATTCATTGCTGCCACTCTTTAACTGAAGAAGGCAGGAAATTTAACTTTGGGATAAACAATAGCACTCTCTCTCTCTCATGTACAAGTCACTCTGTACTAGAGATTGAGAAGATAATTCACAGATTCCTGGATCTTGAAATATGAGGCTATCCTATTTGAAAGGGATGATTTGACCTTGACCACTAGTGAGCCATGAATCCAACTGAATTTTAAATTGGAGGTCATAAGACCATCAAGGAAATTGAACACCACTGTTTGTATATCATAGAATGTCAAACTAAATTCTGACTCTTCCATAGAAAAGCTTCCTGAGAAATCAGATTTAGGTTTTTTACAGGATCCCCTAGGATTATTGAAGTTACAAGACATATTGGATATGTTATTAGTGGATAAGGAATGTGTCAACACTATAGAGTCACAATCATCACCGAATAACTGGTCACCCTAGACTTGTGAATTAGTAACATTAAACTGGGCTTTAAAAAACCTAATGGTCAAGAGGGAAAAGTACTGATTCCAAATATGTCTTTACTACAGTATATGCATTTGGTAAGATCAGGGCTGAAATATGCCTGATTAATAGTAAAGGATAGGTTTGATTTCCACAAGAAACTTATCACTCATATTCGAGACAATTTAATACCTCCTGATGGAACTGAAATAGTTCATGTCCTTAGGCATTTAATGGGAAGTGACATTGCTGTTAGGGGTAGCAACTTCACGGATAAGGTTGAATAGAGAGCTGCCATACAATTTCTTCTTTTCTAACTCATACCTATTATACTTTCTGTCCAAAATCTTTTTCTATTTATCCCAAGAAAGAAAAACAACTGACAAAACAGGAACGTACAAGAAGAAAAATGGAAGATGAGTCCTAACAGACAGACCAGAAAAGCTATCTAAACATTTTATGTGTGAATTATTATACCATATACATCACCGCAGTCATTTGGGGCCCCCAGTCAGTGGCTTCCTCTGGTGGAAATTTCAAATTCCCTGTCCTTATTCTGCGTTCCTGCTTTCCTATGTGTGAACCAACCAACAACATGCATCCTACTCTGTCAGATTCAAAGGTGGAAAGTAGAGTCCAGACCTGTCACACCTCCTACCCTATAGAACATAAAAGCCAGCCTCTCCAGAGGTCAGCCTATACTCCAGCCCTGAACCTCTTTCCCTTGTATAGAGTCTGTCTCTTTATGTGGAGTGTCACTTTCACTTCAATAAAATTTGGCACTATATTGTGATTACAAACTTCTTGTCTAGTAATTTTTTAATTGGTGAAGAAAAGGACCTGAGAATATTCCCTAGGTGGTGTCAGTTCTAAGGTCATTTACACTCTAGCCAAACAGGTTGTCAAATAAATAAAAAAGCCTTGAAATGGCAACCTTTTGGAGAGAGGGATCCAGTGTTAAGAACATTTTTGAAATGTTCAAGTTGACTGCATGGAGATGCCAAAGATTGACTTCATGAGATACATACATAGTCAGCCACTTTACTCACTGGGTCCAGGCAGTACTCTTACCTGGAGCTACTGGCAATGACATAGTTAAAGCATTTTTAGGAAATATAATGCCTACATTTGCAGTAGTTGAAATCTTTGACTCAAACAACAGGAGCCACTTGACTGCAGTCATTGTCAGGGGACTTACTCAAGCCCTTGAAATAAATTGGAAGTATCACACTTGATATCTTCCATCCTCTGGTAGAGTAGAAAGGATGAATCAAACTCTAAAGAGGCACTTGACCAAATGGATACTTGAATGGAATCTACCTTGCACCAAATGTTTCCAATTCCCCTTCTGAGAATTAGGACTGCCCCTAAGAAAATGTAGGATTGTCACTATAAGAAATGCCTTATGGTTTACTTTTTCTGACTCCTGATGAAGATGAATTATTCCTTTAAGACCTTAGGGCTAGTTTCTTAGAAACTATACACTTGCATTTTCTTCGATTCTATCCTCCTTTTGACATCAGTGACTACCAGGCCAAAAACAACTGATAGAGCTTCCTGTATATCAACATAAGCTTGGTAGTTACATCTTAATTAAATTCTGGAGAGGTTTAATTTCTCTTCTCCTCAAGAAGAGAAACTCAACCTCATCTGAGAGGGACCGTACAAACTCTTCTCATAGTGAGACAGCCATGAGCATTGCTGAGAACAGCTGAACACAGAATATTGATCCTCCTCTACCCTGAGGCTGACTTAACCTGAAGGACAACCCAGAAAGTAGCCAACCAGACTCCGAAAAGTGTCATTAACAGCCTACTTATACTCTGGTATTATATTGATTGTTATATTTGCAGTTATGGGGCTTCTGCTCCTTCCCTGTTACCTCAGGTTAATCTCTTGGATCTAGTCCCACCCAAAATACTCTTAAATGCAAGAAGAGCTAGTTTACATTAACCAGACTTTAATAAGGTTCTTATTTCTTATGCCGATATCTAAATTCCAGATATGCAGATATCTAAATTCACCCCTGATTATCAAACATGATGCTTGACTTGCTCTACCAAAACATGTACCATCAGAGCCAGCTCCAATATTATGATATAGATTGGTATCCAATTGGTATAGATATGGTATGGCATACTGAACAAGACAGGTGTCCATCTTCCTTTGGCAGGATATGCAAATGACCTTTTACTAAAATTAGGTAGGCAATGCCATAACTGGGATGATGTATTTGGAGTACTCAGCCTAGTGGATGAACATCTGGGTCTTCAGGAAAATGATGACTTAAAATAAATTCCAATTTATTCAGTGCACGCCACCTCCCATCTGTCAGTTACTCAACAGCAATCTCCTTTCTTTAATAATCCTGCAGCATGGCCACACCTTCCAAGAACTCTCAAAATGGAACCACTAAGTGGAGACAAAATATCTAAATACTTGCCTATGGGGGAGACATTCTCGTTCAAACCATCATAGTAACTAGGGGGAATTGTGCAAAACTTAACTTTTTTTTTCTATTAAACAGGCTTAGCAACTATGTGCCTGTTTCCCCTCATGTATGAATTGCTGGAGTGTCCCTATGTACTGATTATTGCCACAATTTCATGGAATGCTTAGATGTTTAATTACATGTTACCTTTAGATTCATGTATCCCATTTTGTTCTTTTGTATCAATTTGTTTTACTCTTTTGTTTTTCTTTTTTTCTTATTTGAGATAAGATATCCCTGTAGCCATAGCTGGTCTAGAATTCACTATGTAGATGAGACTGGCCTTTATCTCACAGAGATACTCCTGCCTTTGCCTCTTGAGTGCTGGGATTGAAGGTATGTACTACCACATCTGCCTGAACTCTTAACTAGCCAAATGGGTATAGACTGTCAGATTGGATCTTAGCCAATGAGGAGTAATCATGTGCTCCTTGTATTATGGAGAAAAAGGTGGATATAGTTTATTGAACCATGGAACAATAATATTGAAAAGTATAAATGAGAAACTCTAGAATTGCACTGAACTAGACATAATTAATTTACATTGGCAATACTTATGCTAATATGAGTTTTCTAGATCTGAGAGAATTGTAAATGATCTCAGAATATGAAAAGCATGCATAACATGGTAGAATGTCACAAGGAAACACTGACTGTTTCTCTAGATTCTAATCATATGTTTGGTCTAATGTATTTATGCTATGTTTTTCTTATAGTGCTCTGCTGTTTTGGCTAGTATTGGTGTAAACACACATTGTATGTGTTTGTTGCCAAGGAGGAATAAAATGCCCAGCATACTCACCCCTGTTTTACTAAGGGTTCAAAAACAAATTGAAATATAATGACAGTTTTCTATACAATGATACAATTTCTATACAATTATAGTGTTTTTGAAATTTTATATATATAACAAGAGTCTCCAGTGATGGCTATATAAATACCATTTTTAAACTAAATTACAACTGACTTTAATATTAGCATATATTATTTTGTATTAATGCTTTAAAATATTACCATAAATTCCAATAATTAATAAACTTATCATCTTGCAATTTCAGACACCAGAAGCACAGAATGGATCTCACGGGCTGCAGCGACGGTGCACAGTGATGCTTTCCCGCGCAGTCTCTAGGGATGAACCCTTCGCTTGTGACTTTAAGTGTTCATTAACAATTTTTCCTTGGCTTATGGTTCTAGTGCTCAGTCTTCAAAACCAGTAACTTCCAGATCAGATTTTCTCATGACAGGATTTTTCTCTCTTATATTATCAGAGGATACTATGCAAGGCAAAGAAGAAAATGAATCAAAGATTCAACCACAATTGGAAAGCCTATCCCCAACAATTACTGGCACAGCAAACTGTGTATGGACATTTTTGTCTTGGGGTAATCAAAAAATAACTAACTGGACTTACGGCACTCATGTGTGGTGTGGTAAACAGCCAAATACACATGGCTGGAGAGTTCATAGATTCCAGAGAAAAACCTATGTCTGTGTTTGTTATATACATAGACAAATGTAATTTCTTACTGGATGTTAAATATTGATCTTAATATTTACAGACAAGTTTACCTCTCAACAGTCATCAAAGAAGCTTTTTTTTTTTTTAACAGATGTAGACTATTACAGAGTTTCACATCTGGACAAACACAGAGAATAAGTAAGTGTTTGTGAGATGCTTAGCCCCAAGTGACACATCTAAAATGGAACCTCTACACCTAAGGCTCATGGAACACAGTAGGACAGACAATAAAGAGAATATTAATGTATCACTCAGCTCACAAAAACAAAGTTTCCTCATGCTACTGAGGGTGAGTAAGACAGAAAGCTACAACTGGCTAAAGTATGTGTCCCTGGATTGGACTTCTATATTAAACCTCTGTTATCCATGGCTCAGGGACCATTGTGGAAGAGGAGCTGGAAAGACTGTAAGAGCCAGGGGAGGAGATGCATTATCATATGGAATTAGAATCTTGCTCTGGCAACCTTGCTCATATGAACTTACAACAATACTGACAGAACAAAAACTTGAGCAGACAAAAATCCAGTCTAGAACTTAGCCAAATTAATATCTTTCAATGCTATATAGATAGTATTTAAAGAGATCTTGGTTCTGATTCTGTCTTTTTGTCGAAGACAAAAAAAAAAGTCTTTGAAAATTACATTTGTATGTCTAAGGATGAGGAAAGTTGCTTATAGGCTGAACACTTAAGACTATCCCCAGCACCCATAGCTCACTGATGGTAAAGTTAAAACTTAGAGGGAATATTCAAAGATTCCAGCAATCATGGAGTAGAGAGACACAGGCTCCAAGTATTCAACTGAATTCACACTCTAATTCCCTGATACCTATTTTCCTCACAAAATGTATCCTTAAATCTAGACTTATTGCCATTCATTTGTTACCAGCAGACGGCAAGATACTTTACTTGCAATTTTGAATTGGGCATGTAGGCTTTAGCCTATGAAACATCTTATAGAGAAGTCCGTCTTTCTCCAATTGCACACTAAAAGTCAAACAACTCTCCTATAAGGATGAAGATTTGCAAGTTATTGAGAGAGATTCAATGTTCGATTTCCCCAAACTGATAAAATTAGAGTCTTTAAAAATTGACTAATGTCAAGTGTTTTTAAAAATCAAATTCATCAGTGTCTAGCTGACTAAATCACAATAGTGCACTCAGACTACCATTAAGTAGCTACTTAAAAAATAATTTATCCAATCATCCCTCTTGCTCCATTATTTTTTAATGGAGCCTAGGTAGAATGTACTTGATGAACACAGTAGCCTCACTGAGGAGCTTTCTATAACTCACCCGAAAAGACCAGGTTTTTCTTGTACTTTCATCCACTTTTCATTTTATTTTACCGTGAAAATGTAACTGCCTGCTACAATATGCACGGGTATCATAGATAATGGCACATGTAGCTTTTATCAAAAATACTCAAATAAAAAAGAACACTATTCCTATGCTTAGAAACTTTCATTGACATAAAACAAATGGTTTGTCTCATGAGGACTTTCTCTAGAAATGAGACATATAATATCACTTACAAATCTTTTTTAAGGCATTATGATGTCTGAATGAGCAAGTGATATATGCATTTTCTTACCTTGCATCTCCAAGACAGTTCCCCTGTAATAGACAAACTGAAACAATGCAATTGTGTTTCAGAGAACACAGAGGGTTTCTTCTCATTGAAAATCTCATGATAATGTGTTATTATTCTCTAGGTAAAGGAGTTGCTACAGTGTGTCCACTGCTGAGATTTCTTTCACAAATAAAGTGTTTATCATATTTTAGAAAATAGTTGTAAGTTATCAGCATGTATTATTTTCCTGATAAAAGAACTCATCTGGCTGGCATCTGACAGGTATAAAATAATGTACATGTGCCTCACCATGGGATGCCTGTCAAACTCTCGAAAACATATTGGTTTCCTCTAGCCCTTTTGTTTATAATTTCTCTAACAGGAGGCTATCATGATAGCCTGTATTCTCCTGCAGACAAGCCCATGACGAGATACACTGGCTCTTTCTGGAGTTGTCTGAAGATTTCACTTGCTGCTAAATCCACCCACAGGGGAAACAATAACACTTTCTCAATCTGAAATGTTTACTGTGGCTTTTCCAATAACTTTTTAACAGTGGAAGACAAACAGAGATCTCAAGAGTCTGTATACCACAGTGACCTTATTAGAATTCCCAAATGTTAACATTATCAATTCCAAGCTTAAAAACAAAAAACAAAAAAAAAAGAATTTCTTAACAATGTTAATATCAGAATTATAGGAGAAAATATAGAAACCTAAAATTTGTAGGATATTTTTAGTTTTTAGAGTGCTTGATTCTTTCACTAATTATTTGTGCATCAATATCGGAGTTACTGTTAATCGTGAAAATAATAAAACTGTAGCGAGAAATACCAACCTCAATATTTCAACAGAAATAAAGCCTATAAGGCCAAAGATGTTTTGAGGAAAGGAAATAATTTTTCTTCTAAAATGTTTTTGTATTGAAAGGAAAAAGATTTTGTATTTATGCCCATGATTAAAGTAATCTCATGATTAATTTATAACAAAATCTGTAGCAGAAATCTCTTTATATTTTACATTTTTAAGTAAAATTAGTTTCTTTTGAAACCCTGTCAATAATTAAAGGATGAAATGATTAGTAAATTTCACTTGTTATGGACTTAAATTTTAAAATGTCTGGTTTTTAACCAGTTCATTATAACTTGCAGAATTTTTGAAGAGGAAGTGTATAAACAAATGAGACATATATTCTTGTTGAGAATGGCTGTATTGTAAGATCTAATAAAATATGTCACAAAAAAAAACCATAATGGAATGTAGTTTAGCATTTAGGAATTTGATCAATAAACTAAGACAACTCTGTCAAAGCAATGTGTAAAAACAATGGGACTATGAGGAGAATTCATTAAATCTAATCAGTGCTGGACTTCTGTGAATGGGCATGGGGTCATCACTGAAGCCTGGATATCCTATCAGGGGACATTTCCACGAAGAAGACTGACTCTCCTTACCCCAGGATTCTTCAGTTGCCAAAGACTGGGGGTTTCATGAATCTCTCTCTCACTTACGCTGGCTTAATCTGGTGGAGAATTTAGGCAAGCAACCACAGCCACTGTAGGCTCATAAGTGCAATGGTCCTGACAAAGCCAGAAGACACTGCTTGGCATAAGTTCTCCTTAAACTGTGGCTTTTAAATTTTTCCACTTCCTCTTTCACGATGTTCTCTGAGTCATGTAAAGAGGGGCATTCTATAGATTTCTTACTTAGGGCTGAACATGCCAGAGTTACTCATCTTCTGAACTCTGAACAGCTATGGTCTCTCTGTTATTTTTCATCTGCTGGAAATTGAAGCTGGTCTGATGAGGGTATGTTGGTAACCAATCCTAGTTGGTAACCAAGAACAATGCCAACATTCTGTTTTGTTTTGAGAATCTATGGGACCTTCTATGCTGATAATCAAAGGAATCCCTGTACCGTGCACTGGAATTTTTGTATGTATTAACATCCATACGGGGCAGCTTCACTTAAATTATTTATATATGGTATGATATAATATAAATATAATATAACTGTAATACTGTGTTTATATGTTTCTTTCTCTCATCCCTGGTGTTAATCATTCTTTTCCTACCCGCACAAATCCCTCTCTCTATTCCTTCATTCTATTTATCCCCTTTCCTCCTTCTGGCCATTACTCTTCTGCTGTTCTCCCTATTGAAATCTCCTACACATCATGTACTTTTTTGTTTCCTGATTTCTGAAGGTACTGTAAGTTAATCACACATATATAAAGATTAAAAGTTAGGGTGCACATATGAAAAAGAACATGTTCTGCATTTGGATTTTTGGGGTTTGGATTACTTTATTCTCTATGAATTTTTCTAGTAATTATATAATTATGTTGCTTTGGCAATGCTGTTTCTTTATATATCATCTCTCTCTGTCTCTGTTTCTTTTCTCTCTCTTTCTCTCTCTCTCTCACACACATATACATATCCCTTTTCTCCCTCTTTTCTCCTCTCATATTCTATTGTCTTTATTCTTGTTGTCAAGCTATGCTTCATTTTCTTGGTTCCCTAAATAACTGTAACTCTGATTATGGTTTGAAACATGCAACACGTATAGAAACACATGGGCACACACACAAAGACACAAACACAAAGGCATAGATACAGACACACACACACACACACATACACACAAAGACACAGGCACAGGATTGCCTCACACATTCTGGGATTAAATTCTGGTTCCACCATTCTTGGCCTCCATACTTTAATTTTTTTAAAGTGCTCTCTGTTGTGATAAAATTTTAGGTATTTCTTTTTTTATTTGGTATCTTGCTTTGCTTACTTTTAAAAATAAATGCTATAATATTATATAACTTATTGGTAATCTATGTTGCTTCCTAAATTTTTGATTAATTTAATCCCTAGTAATCACCAAAATAAATAAATTATGAATAAAGGTAACTTTTTTTCTAAAATACTGATTTACATACGGCCTCTGGATTTTGATGTTTGGTAACTATCATTATTAGTTATTTGAAATTGGATCAGAATGTGATTTAAAGTTCTTCCACAATGCTAATGAATTTATATTTATGTTTTCTCCAATTATATTGAAATTTTATCTATTATTAAACTATAAATTACTAATTTTTACTGGTAAATATTTACTGTTTGGTTTACATTTTGGTTTATAACCCAATATATGACATTTTGTATTTAAATAGATACATTCCACTCGCAAATGTACTTGCAAATTTTTTTGGTGGGTACAAATTTCTCAATATCAAGGTTTTTTTTTCATCTTCTTTAAATGGTTCCTCATATCTTTAGTGCCTCTATAGATTCAATGTATATTTTTAATGTAAAATATTGAAAAAGAGTCACCAAACTCTTCCAGACTGAACAGTATTATCTATTCATTTGAATTGCTTTATTGACTGCAATTTCTCTCTAATGGAAACATTTTGCATGCTGCTACCTAAGAGTATTTTATATAAAATTTTGTCTTGGTTTTATTTCTTATTGCTTTGATAAAAATATTCTTACCTAAGCAACTCAAGGAAACGTGGGTTTACATGACTCACAATCTTAGGTGACAGTCCGTCATTGCAGGGAAATCAAGATGGCATGAACTTGAAGCAATTTGTCTCATCCCATCCACGGGCTTTAACAGAGACCATCGAATGAATGGATGCATGCATACTAGTGCTCATTTCCCCCTTCTTTTCATTCAGTCCCAGACTCAGCCCATGAAGCAGTGCCACCTGTAATTAAAAAAATATCTCATAGACATACCACATGCCAACCTAATGCACACCACTTCTCATTGAGACTACTTTTCCTAGTGATTTCTGCATTGTGTCACATCAACATACAAAACTATCCATCAAGCACAAATATAGACAAGAGGGTAAGAAATTCCAACTGAACTTAAACAACTTTTGGCAATCGATAGCTATCTTACAGGGCTGAGGCTCTTGGTGGCCTCAGTAGATGGACCCACAATGAAAGACACTTGGGGACACAAATCAGATTCTATAGGCCATCTTTTACATTATATGTATGAGAGTACATTACATTGTGTGGGAGTATGGGGGAAGTGCAGGGAGGGGAGGGGGTCTAAATATCATCAAATTATTTGTATGAAAATCACAAAAAACTTAAATGTAGAGAATTTCAGTATTTTTTTTTTTAATTTTGAAGAAAACAAAAAATGAACTAACCAATGCTGACTCCCAGAAGAAATGTTTGTGGAACGGGCATTTCCCTCCAATTTGTTTAGGAGATTGTTGGATAGATCTACAGTTTCCTCTCTGCTGCAAGGGACAGGCTTCCAAATGTGATTGACAGCCAACTAACCAATGACTTAAGTGGGGAGGACTAGCGGAAAACACAGGGAAAGCTGGAGAGGAGATAGGTGGGCATGCACCAGGTCTCCACCTTGGGCATATGTTCCAGAGGTTCGTGGAGGGGGTATATATGATCAAAATATAGGCAGACTCCGCTATATGTAATCTCTGTCTCTTTCCCCAGGGATAAATCCTTTGTAAGTAACCCAGAATAAATTAATTTCTCTAAGACAGTATTCTCTGTTTATTCAGTTCCAACCTAGGGTGGGGAGTGGCGCTGAACACGGGGCCTCACCCAGAGAATTCATGACAATTGGTGTAGGTTGGGCAGGACTGATTGAAAAAAGGAGAATGCTTCCGGGAAAAGAATTTACATGGCCACTGCTAATATGGGGACCAGCTAAGGGAAGAGTATGGGCAGGAGAAATTTTGACATGGTGGGTTATCCCCATAGGACTGGTGTGTATGGCGACCATTGCAGGGCTGGGGCAGTTTATAGTGAAATATGGAACTGAGGTCAACTTGCCTAAGCAGATGAGATCAGCGGGACAAATACCAGCGGTGGTGCACAACGGTGGAGATGCCATGGAGGAGGCCACAGAGCACGGACCCACACAGATGGCAGTCTCAGGCTGAGGTTACAGCACAGAGAGAGATTCAAAGTGTGAGAGACAAATCAGATTGAGAGAAAGGTATGAGGTTTGCTTCTTCAATAGTAGCCTCTGACTTTGCTAGTAAATTGGACAAAAGGGAAAAGGAGATGAAGCTTTTAGCCTACTGCTTTAAGCAACCTAAGCCAGCATGTAATGTATCTGTAAAGAGTAGAACAACCTAAAGGATGTACAAAAGAGGGAAAAAAAAAACAGAAAAGGAGATCTGTTTGGGCTACCCATAGTCAAATGTGGTGAGACTTGTGTTTAGCCCAAGTTCCTAAAGAAAACATTGATAGAAAGCCAATTTCTGTGCTAAAGTAGCTCTGGGAGGCTTTAAGCCTCGAGAAACAGTTCACAAAAGGTACACAGAGGATAAAGATTATCCCAGGGGTGGATGCAACCTCCTCCCCAGAGTAAACAGGGTACATTTCTCCCCTGTGACTGGCTGTTTGGGGGATGGAGAAAGTTTGCCCAGCAAGGGCCTCTCCCAATAGTCAATGGGGTCAATGGAGTGACCACAGGTGTGGCTAGAGCCAGGAGTTGGAGCCAGAGTCTACCTGGCCCTGGGAAACAACACTTGCGAGAGGGACAAGAGAAGCCTTATTCCTCCTTTGTATTATGACGTACTGGGCAGTTTGAGCCAGCCCCAATGAGGTTGGTAAGGATAAAGGGATGCATGGAGGCTCCATGTGAGAACTCTGGGACACTAAATGGATTCCAGACAATATCTAAAGACAGTAAAGGACTGACTAATTTATATGCCATTGTACCCAACATGGAGCTGTTGAAAAAACAGCTGATACAAATGAAAAGGAATTTTCCATGCTATGTTAGACCTTGTGTATGTATATATAATGTTAACTTCTGAGTGTTTTACAGATATGAAACCCAGTTAAGAGATGTCATGTACACCTTAAGAAGCAAGAATGGAATATAACTCATACAGGGTACAAGGGTGAAGTATAGCTGTGAAATTCATGGGGTTCTATGGACCTAGGCCTATAGACACCAAAGGGTAAAGGGATACTTTATATAATTGTTAACTAGCAATTCCAGTATCAGGCATGGGTTGACCCTCCCTGTGAGCTGTTGGCCAAGGGAGCCTTGGAAGCACACTCCTACCAAAACAAAGGCAATTGTTACAATATAATGCTGGTTGCACACTAGAAGTGGACAGTAAGGCCCTATTACTGAAGATGAGATATGATTTGAGCATGGAAAGAGAGATCTAGCTGGAACTGAGCTGGAAACTCCCTACAAATGGATGGCTGGCCTTCATAGTGCTATAGGGTGCTCTGTAGACCACTATAGGAGAACGGTCCTGAAAAGTTCTGCTTAAGGACAGATCTTGCATGCTTCAATGTCAGATGTCTTTACGATTATAATAGAGGCTCGTCTAGTATGTGCACACCCAGCATTTTTATAATTGGATTTAGGGCCTTCTCTTCAGGGAGGGAACAGACATCTAATATTAGGAAACGAATGTTACCCCCAGTGGAGCTGTAGGGAGACCCTTTTGCAAAAGAAAAAGACAAACAAAAGATTAATTAAGCTGTACTCATATAGGTGAGATCTAAAATAATTTTTGCACAGTATTACATAAGGGGGGCTTTCCTAGATTAAGAATCCATAGTTTTAATGCTTTAAGCCCCTGAAAGATGTTACTCTCTAATCTCATTCTTTGAAGATTTTGCTTGTGGAAAAGGACCGTAATATAAAATTTTATTGCTTCTCTGTAAGTAATTTACCCCTTTTCCACTATACCAAGGTTCTCTTAAGATATTATATTGTGATTTCTTTTTCTTTGATTTGAATAAGATGATGTTGATATGGAATTTATGTATATTATCTTTGCAGGATCTATATAAGTTTTAATATATGTGTTTGTGTGTGTAAGAAAGAAGAGAAGGGGAGAGAGAGAAAGAGAGAGAGGTATTTATGTGGTGGTGTACACATGTGCATATAGATGCATATACCTGTGTGCATTGCAATGCACATATGTTTTTGGATGTAATATATGCCCTGAGGTCCACACTGAATGTCTTCCTTTATCACTCTCATTCTCTGTATTTTTTGAGATAGGATCTCTCGTTGAATCTAAATCTCATCCATTTGTCTAGTCTGGCTAGTTAGTGAGGTCCATGGATTCACCTGTCTCCACCCCTTTTGTACTGGGATTATAGACCAGTAAGCATGTTGCTTCTGAGCTCTATTATGCGTATTTGTGCAGCCGGTACTTTTCCCACCATGTCATACCACAAACTCTTTCAGTGGGGTTTCTTAACATTTAATTTATGCCTTTCCTGATTTGTCTTCTGTGAATGATTCAATCCTTTCATTACATGATTTTTCAAATGTAACAACTATCACTACCTGTGTGCTTATTATATTTTTATTTATTTCATATATGGTTAAGCAACCATTAATTTGAACTTTGAACAGTATTTTGGACACAAAACTAGGTTGTAATTGACCCAAATTTAATTTTAAATATCTGTATCATATTTTAATAGAGGGTTATCCATTTTTATTACTGTTACTTTTTGAAGGAAGACTTTGTTATATAGTTCAGACTAGCTGTGAACTCACTATGTAAAGTGGCTTCACATTTGCCATTTTCTTTGCTCATCCTCAAAAGTTCTGACATTACAGATGTATACTATCACTCCTACCTATAATGTCTTTCTAATTCAGAATATTTGTTTAATGGATATACTATTAGACCACTCTCCTCTGTGGCTTATATTTTTGTCATCTCCAGGCTATTGATCTATCAGAAGATAAATATTCACTATGTACAGAAATTGCATCCTTGTTGCTTTGTTCTTTAGGTATTAATATATCTAAGTGTTGGATCTAATAAATTCTTACTATCTTATTAGCAATTACGTGTTTTAAATAGAAATTTTTAGATTGAGTTTTATTCTTTTTACTTATGTGTGATTCTATGTATATGTTTGTGGGGGCATATATACATGTTAGTACAGGTGCCCATGGACATCAGAGGCATTGGATCATCCTGAAGCTGGAGTTATAGATAGTGGTGCATTGTCTGATGTCTGTGCAAGGCACTGAACTTGAATCCTCTTGAAAAACAGCAAGCACTCTAAAACTCTAAGTTATCACACTAGATTAAGAAATGTTTAATTAAAAATAATTAAAAAACATTTTTGAGACAGGGTCTTACTTTATAGCGCTGGCTAGTCTGGAACTCAATATGTAGACCAACCTAGCTCAAACTCCTGAATGCTGGTATTAAAGACCTGCACCAGCACATCAAACCTTAACTAAATATTTTTTAAACAAATGTTATTCAGCTTCCCTAATTCTTTGGATCATGAAGTTTTCCCAATAACTTAGATCCTTATTTTCTGGAAAATGGAAGCTCAATATAGTCATTGCTAGTAGGTTCCAATCAATTATTACTATAACCTCATTTTAATAACCACAAAACAATATAAGATTTGTAGATTTCCTAATGATGATTGAAGTAATTCTTCAGTCTCTAGTGATATTTAAATACAAAGTTAAAATATTCTTTGTAATGTTATTAACATACAATCACATTTCCCTAGTTGATCCTGAAAGTTCAAAGAAATAACAATTTACCACATAGTTATGACAGTTAAAGAGAAACTTTAAATGTGCTTGAACTATCAATTGACATTAAAACAACTGTCTTTATACAGTTCATTGTTTTGAAACATCTGATAGCAAACCACATTGAACTTTATTTGATATGTAAGCATTTAAAGACCTGACAGAACAGCTTTAATTGAAACCAATTGTTTTTGTAATGGTTTCTGTCAACAGGATTAAATGTGGTCACAATATTAGTAATAATGCACATTCAAAGACACTTTCTTTGCTAATATAAAAAAAAACATACTCAGTAATTTCATAAGCTGGAGATCATTCAAAGTTTTAGCCTGCAACAAACACAAGGAAGCAAAAAGGGAAGCAAATTAATGCTTTATTGCGGAGTCTGTTGCTTTTTAATGTCAAAACAGTGTGCAGAGCCTTCTATTCCTATCATTGGTTACATCTGTTACATGCATGAAAGAAAGCATGGAATTATTTCAACATGGATTTGATTATTGAATCTTACTCTATTAAGTTTTCTCCTGTATATTTCTTTTCAAATCAACTTCCTTTTAAGAGAAGCTTCAAATCTATTCTTCATGGTAGAGTCATGTATATTAAAGGGTAGTCATGACCAAAGAGGTGATTGCAAAGCCTTGATTCCAATAATAAAGTATATTTTTGAAATAATCATCTATACTGCTTTCTTATTTGAATGATTAGGAAGAAATCTTTGTAGTAATATTTTAATTGTTGTATTTTCTTCTTCAAAACTAACACTCATGTCCACCTGAAATAGCATGAAAATGCATCATATTGCTCAAATTTTTTTCAAATTAATTTTATAGTATTTTGTTATTTATTTTTGCTATTTGCTGGTTGGTTTTGAGGTAAGACATCTTTATGTTCACAAGATGAGTCTTTAACTTCAAATCCTCCTGTTTCAGTCACCTTAAAGCAGAGACTTGTTTATTCTTTACATAATAAGTTTTTTGTTTTTCAGAAATGATTTTGTTCACAATTATGAAATGGCTCAGTCAGTCAACAGGAGATTATTATAAAATAAATCAGAAACACGATTTATAAGACAATCTCAAATTTCTTTTTGTTAAATTACAAATCTCATGTGACATGAACCTGTTCCATCATTGTTTATGCATGTGATGTTTCATATTGCCCTCTTTTCCATTTGCATAGCTCTTGAAATAGATTACAGGATGATATAGAAACTGTGTTGTGGTGGGATCATACAGCAGTGCATTCAATGATCTTTGTATGAGATACAGTTGGAAAGTCATATTGCTTGTGAAAAGGAAGTGGAAAATATTTTTAACCTCTGACCAAAACTACTTTTTTTCTATATTTTTGACAGATTTCACAATCTGATTGTGTAACACAAAGAAAAATATGCATTAGTAAAATAAAACACCTGTTTTCCTATTTAATACTAATGTAGAATTTGTATCTTTACTAATTTATATTTGACATTCTATCACAATAATGTGGAAGAAACTTTTTGTTTGTTCATTTTCTTGAGATAGAGTCTCCTTGTAACCCCAACTGGCCTGGAATTCACCCTGTAGATCAGGCTGGGTTCAATCACATAGAGATCTGCCCAACTCTTCCTCCTGTCTAACTGCAACAAATACTTAAATTAAAATATTTTAATTCAAAATAGAAATCAGAATAAATCATTAAGATTTTTCAAAATCATCTCTTTACAGCATAAACTTAATATATGTTATTTTCTACTTCAATTTCTAAATGTTTTGTTCTTTTTAAATACGGGATGTTTTTGTATGTTCCCACTCAGGTATAAAAATAGATCCTAACTGTTTGGGAATAATTCTTCAACCCCACTGTGACATTCTTCATAAAGTTGTCCTGCCTTCAGTTGTAAATTGACTCATACTGTGATGACTGTAAGAAGCAGCACTCCCATCAATTAGATGAATTTAATCTTTAAAGATAAACTCAGTTTGATAACCATTAAGTGTACCTTGAAATAAAGTGAAAAGCACACCTTTTTGTCTCAATGAGATTACCTCAAAATAGAGTTTTAACAAAATAAATATGTCATAATTTGGTTTGGATGACAAGTATAGATAATCTGTTTAAATCCTCCTAGGAAATGTGTATGGGCCATTAATTACACAAATCTTCTCTATACAAACTATGTTAAAACTTGATAAGACTTTGTTTAAATTAAAAATTTTCAAAGTGATTGCTCATAGAATATGACAAATAACTTTGAAATGTACTTAACAAGCATTGCATTATGAAAACATTGAAAAATGCAGTGACCAGAATACCAAGAGAAAGAATCGACAATACATACTGTGTAGTATTGGTTTTTATTGCTCTAAAATGTCATATGTTGCTTACTTTTTGAACTGTTTAAAGCACATCACAAGTACTTAGGAGTAGCATTTAACATACACTTTCTTTTCTACAGATATTGTTTCAGTAAAACAACAACAAAAAAGTCTTTAAGTTTTACTGATGAAAAGAAGAAAGTCACCCAATGCTGTTTTATTCCCCCAAAGATTAGGATTTAAGCTCGGTGGAACTGACAGTTGACAAAGAGGTACTGTGCAATAAAGCAGAAGGTTGGCATGAACAGAATGCTTGAATTTTAAATGCATAGAGTCCATATTAAACTACTGTGTGTGTGTGTGTGTGTGTGTGTTGTGTGCCTTTTCATAGGTGATACATGAATAGATACGTGTATCCCTGTTCTGAAATTCCATCCACAAGCATTCTTATTTTAAATGTACGTATTATATTATGTTTTGTAAGCTCATCAAATATTAGAAAACTGTCATGTGACAAATCAAATTAGAGTTCACATTTTCTAAAAGCCTTCTTTCATCATTGTAACCAAAGTGCATTTTCTCTCTGTAGCATGTAATGCATACAGAATGGCCTCAGGCTCACTTATGAATATATTAGCCTAACGTGTAACTAGCCATTGTCATCCAGTAAAAATGACTTCTACTAAAACTCTATCCTTATACAACAATGACAAAACATTGGATGCAGTCTAGGTATACTGCTGAATATTACTTCTATAATTTAGTCACACCTGAGAGTTATCAGAATTAATTGCCCTTTATCTTTTCTCCCCTAAAAATCTGAAAATTCAAGAAACACTGTTAAATATATATCTACAAAAAGATATACATCAATAACAAATAGGTACAGTGAATGGAGTCTGCATAATTATCATTCAATTTTCCTTTCTAATGTTATCATGTGTTTCTTAGATATGCTATGTCTTAATTATGGTTATAATTTCAATTGTAGCAGAAAGTACACACCCACACACACACACATAAACACACACACAATCTGTAACTTTACCTGAAGTAATGTATACTTTCCTCTTCATCCTAGTGAATTATGATTTAGGAAATGTTACTGAGATTTCACTTGTGTAATGGATTTTAAAATATATTTCAGGGAATCATCCTAAATTTTTTCAGTATTCCCCCAAATTATATTACATTATAAGCCTTGATATACTGTGTATTACCATGCATTAACCAGCCTAAACATGCCATCATTGCCTAATCAAAATGCTAGCATTCGTTGCCTTGTTTATATTTCTCTTCCTGATTTTCTCACCCGTTTTGTTCCTTTTTTCCCCAGCAGATACATACTTTATGTTAAGGGACATTTCAAAGAATAAAATCTAAGTGGGATTTAGAAAAAATCATGAATTCTAATATTTCATAGATTTGTAAAAATTAATTTATGTATGCATTTAAAATAAGAATACTGTAGAGAAAAAGTCATATCTAGCCTATATATACTATTTAGGATCTCTGAAGTTATGGTATGAGATAGTCACTGTTACTCAGCGAATGCTTACTCTATGTTTATGCATTCTAAGAATATTAATGAAACACATCTTTCAGTTGTAGAGACCTTTTGTATCTGTGTCTGATATCCCCCCTTTCAAAAAGACATCAAGATATAGTGGATAGTATACTTGATAGGACGATACGTAGAGGGCAAGTATAGAATGGAAGGTGATAGGACGATACGTAGAGGGCAAGTACAGAACGGAAGGAGTGCAGCAAGCCTGCTGCTTCTCTTATGACCATTGTCTAGAAGGGATGGACATATGACTAACAACAAATACAACATCTGCCACAAACTAAAGATTGCTAAGAGAAATTGTCTTCTTTATATAGTTGCATTTTCATTGAGTGAGTTAGGAATGAGCATGTAACTAGACTTTGATCAGAAATGTAGAAGGATTTCTAAACTATTCTGGCAACTTATGTTCTTACAAAATTTTTAAGTGTGCTATATTTCTATTGTAATTTAAAAATTTACTGGTGATTCATTCTATCATTATGAAAGTAACTAGTCTGAGTCAAATATACTTTATCTATTAGGTTTAATTCCTCTTCTTTAGTTACTTTGTACATACATATCTAATAAAACCTAGGATAGTATACTTTTTGATATTTTCAAATTGATAAAATTTGGTATTGTTTATTCAAGTAATATCTTCTCCTCCCTTGGTACTCTGAATCAACAAATTTTAGTCTCTTCAGTGTTATTTCCCATGTCACTGAAACCCTATTCGTTTGTGTGCTTGTGTGTCACAACTAAAGTTTACATGGTTTACAACTGCCTTGTCTTATGTTTGTAAACTATTTCCTTGAACCCTTGAACTTTTTAGTGTTTGTAGTAATCTATTCAATGACTATTTTGTTTCTGAAAATGTATATAAGCAATCATCTGTATGGACACAAAAAACTGAATCACACATACACATGCTTACACACACACACACACATACACACACACGTGCGTGTGCACACATGCAAAGCTTTCAAGCCTCAACATCTTCAAATAATCTGCAAGATCATTAGGTTAAGATTAGTAAGTATTTTGGAACTTAACCTCTCATTTCCTGAACTTTCTATCTCTGGGTTTATTCCTCAGTTGTCCCTCTTCCAATATCTTCACAATACAATATACATTCTTTTTTACTGGAACTATTTTAACTATGATTTATTTCGTTTATAAACTCTGAAACACAAACTATAGATTCCATTTCAATAATTACTATTAATTTTTAAAACTTTGAATAAAGTTACAAGGATGTATCTGTTGACTTTATGTCTACGTCACTAGCTGTATTTATCCTTCATCTCTGAGCCATTTCTATTGATTTTCTCTCTATATCCAACCCTAAGGGATAGTTCTGTTACACCAACTAGTAGACAGCTTCTTTGTCCTTTTTTGTAAAAGTCTTTTTTTTGGATATGAAAATGGAAATGATTTCTACAGTGGTTTCCTTGATCATGGAGTAGATAAATTATTTCAAAATCACATATTTATGTACTGAGGATTTTCTCTGTTCTTTTCACATTCTTCAACAAAGAATTTTTCAAATTTTTAACTTTCTTCAAATTTTAACCACACCTTTCCCCCTCACTACCTGCTTCCACTCTCAGAATAACGTGGTGCCACCAGTTTCAGAGGAGATAAGCATATTACCTAATAACTCCCTTGGTTTCCTACTGCCAAGGCAACCACCCAGTTGGTCTTCATGTTTGCCGTGTCCCACTCTCTTAAATGGGTCGTTTTTAATGTAAAGCTTTCTTTGCTTAGAACATGTTTGCCATTCCTATTCAGAAAGTTTAATTATCTTTTTCTTGGATGTTGAAATTATTCAAGGAAATAGCAGTTTTCTTAAGAAACATATCCTGAATTAAAATTATTTATATATTTCTACTACATACTTTTTATGAAACTTGTAATATTGCTTAATATTTTGTATACTTTATTGGATTTTATTTTGTATAGAGCATTTTCAGCACCCTTGTCTCCCCTCCTTCATATGTACCTCCCATGTCCCCCTCCACAAGATTTCATGCATTCTGTCATATATGTGAAGGCCTATTAACTCAAGTTTGTAAAGTCAGATGACCCTCAGTGTAAGTTCATCCACTGGGGTCTAGTCAGCCTAGCTAGAGTCTCTCCCTTAAAAAAAGTCATCTCTCTAGTCATTCAACAGTAATCAACTACCAATAATCATTTGGTTAAGACTGGGGTGCTATCCCTTTCTCAAATTCTGTGCTGAATTTTTGTTTGATTGGGTTTGTATAAGTTTGTGCATGTTTTTATTTGTAATCTGCCATTTTTCAAAGTTCAAAGGAAGATAAAATCTCTATTTAATAGCCCTTTTTTAACTGTGTTATTCAATCTTAGTACATAGATTATAAATTACAAATGTCCTTTGTAATGCTATTTATACTACTGTATATGGTTTACATGGATAAATACCTCCATATATACATGCAGTTACATGAATATATGTATGTATGTGTATACATATATGTATATATACATATATGTATATATATATGTACAATTTGCTAATTTACTCTGCTATACTATGGGAATAATAAGACGCTAACAGATACACAAAACTTGCACCCATTTTGCCTGGTTTTAATTCTCATCTCTTACTCTTCTTAATTCTGTGCCAAAGAACAAATGCAATGTGATAACTTTTTTGTCTTTTTAAATAGGTTGACTATATTAATATAACCTTTGTAGGTTTTCAGAGTTTTATTTAAATGTAATTAAATATGCAGTTTTAGAATTTACAAAGAAACTTGAAAAGGAGTAGTATACATGTCTACTATAATAATTTGCTAGCAATAATTACTAATAGAACAAAGGAATAAATACAAAATTAATCTTACAATTAAAAGAATGAATTATTCAAGACATATTAGCTTCCTGTACTTTTTATTACATTCAACATTAACTTTAAATATTTATTTGTGTGTGTGTATGTGTGTGTGTGTGTGTGTGTATGTTTGTGTACAAGTGACTGCTGTTATACGTGGAAGCCAAAAGAGGGCATCAGATACCCTGGAGATGATAGATCCCCTAGAACTGGAGTCACTCACCGAGAATTGTGAACCACCTGATGTGGGTAATAGGAGTAAAGTTCTGGTCTTCTGCAACAGTGCTGAACACTCTTCACCACTGTGCTCTCTCTCCAGACCCAGAATTAACTTAAATATCTCATACTTGATGTCACATGTGATATAAAAATTAATACTATGATTATGCTATAAAACTGCTGTCAAAATTAGCATTCAGTTGACTGAACTGAGAAAAGAATGAAGAAATTTTTACCAAAATTAATATACATTTAAATTTTATTAAGTAAAATTAAGTACAAAATTGTTATTTTATAATTTAAACTGTGAAATTCTAAAACATAAAGTTTAAAAAGAAAGAATATTTGGAACTACATAAATTTTGGCCAGGAGTTTAGCTATCTAAGGTATTATATATGCTAATTTAATATATACTTAGCTTCTTGTTTTACATATTAACTTCAAATTCTTTAAAAAATATTTTTATTTGTTTATTTTTATTCTTTATAATTCTTTAAATGAATCATTTTCTATTTTACACAGAACATCTCAAATAATCTTAATCATCTTTATACCTCTTCACCACTGGCATACTCCAGTTGGAATTCATGCATTCTTTCAGCTGTATTGAGGTCTCGTGCGTTAAATTAGTGTCCCCAAATGTTCTTCAGTACAAATTTATCCACTGAGGTCTAGTCAGCCTATGCAGAGTCCCTCCATTTAAGAAGATTAGCTCATCATCACCCAACAGTAATCAGCTGCCATTATTTCTTCAGCAATGATTGGGGTCTGCTGTCCATTTCCCCAGTTCTATGCTGGGTTTTTGTCTGTGTGAGTTTGCATGGGTTCTCAGTATGCTGATATCAATGCCACAGATTCATAAGAGGAAAGTCCCAGGAGCTGGTAGGATTCTATTTCCATAGGGTCACCCTCCCTGACTCTTACACCTGCTCCTCTTTCCACAATGGACTCTGAGCCTTGGATGAGTGAAACTTAAAATAGAGGAAGTCCTGTTCAGGGACCTAGGCTCTGCAGATTCCTAATGTCCATCCTTTGGTCATTTGTGACCTTTTGTGTTACCGGTCCTCTGTTCCATGAGGGAACTTCATTAATGAGAGTTCAGAGCTCTATTTGTGTCCTCTTTACCCCTTGTTCTATGTAGCGTGACTCATTGGTGGAGAGATTGCTTTGTAGATGTACTGCTTAGACATGGCCAATTCATAGAAATTATCTGTGTGTGACCAGTTGTGGTACTCTGTAGTAAACTTCATCTGTTGGAAAATAAGTTTTATGATAAGTAGTGACTGGGATGCTTCACTGTAAATATAAGAATATATATTTTACACTTAATAAGAAGTTACATTAACCTAGGGATGTGATATATTTGAGGATTGCTCTAAGATCTATGACCTTTTTAGCTATGTGTATTTGGCTTTGATTACAGTACCACACATTAATTTTTTCCCATTGAACGGTTTTTAATATCAGTTTGATAGCTTTGATTGTCCCCAACATAGAGGCACCACTGCTGCACCAGTGTTCTGTGTTATGCCAGTCACTGATGTGGTTATTTGGCAATGAAGCTGGTGTTGGGCCATCCATTGTTATTCTCCCTTAGCAGCTTACACAGTACTCCAGGGCTATGAGAGCCAGCCTTCAGGGGAAGTGGTTTCCAGTTCAATTCCAACTCCATTGCTCTAAATCCATTCTCCAAATTATGTCCTGTTTTTAACAATAGGGTCTTCCCTTTAGTTTTGGGAACTAATCAAGAACTGTGGCAATAGCCTGTATAATTTTGTACCTGTGGACATATCTTGACAGGCTATTATTGTAGCTCAGAGAGTCACTTTTGGGTGAGATTCACGGTTGCTCTTCTCTTCCGATAATGTGCTTAGCACTTTCTAGCACTGTGAAAGCTAACCAGTATAGACGAAGCTTCTAGGTCTGGACAAGCATGCTTTCTCCACATTTGTTCTAAGAATCATGTACAGAATGTCTTCAGCAATAAGTTCTCACCATCAACTTCTGGAGAGTAAACAATATCACTGGAAATTGTTAGTAGTATTGTTTCAATGTTTATGGCCACCCTTGTCAACAACTCTGGAATAGAGAGATAATTACTGGTACTGGGCTTTTTATACTCCAGACTGTGTTGTCTGATGGGGTCATTGTCCCTCCATTATAGGATAACTCTAATTAAATATTATATATTAAATATAAATATAAATGTATATATTTTAAGAAGTGTGCTATTATTAGTAGGTTTCCATGTCACGTTTTCAAAAGAATTTTAGTGTTGGTTATCTCTCCTTATACTCCCTTATGTATCCTGTCCTCATTTTCTCCACGTGGTTTGATCTTTGCTATTCCATCACTCAGCTTATACATTCATATTTCTGCATTCTACCTGTTCCCCATGAGCCTTCCACCCATATCCTTTGTACTATTTTTGGATCTATATAAGTTTTCCAACAGAAAAACAAATCGAAAACAGAATCTAAAGATTCAAAGTTAGAATCCTCTTAAGGGAGAGAACATGTCACATTTGTCTTTCCAAGTCTGGGTTAGCTCACTTAGGGTGATTATTTCTATTTTCATCAATTTACCAGTGAATTTGTTACTTTTGATATTTTAATAGCTAATATTCTATGGTTTAAATGTACCATATTTTCATTATCCATTCATCTCTTCATGTGCATATAGGTTGTTTTCAGTTTCAGCCAGGGGCATGGTCGTGCAGGTAGGATATACAGAGCTTGGTGTATTTCCAAGATACTATAACTATATCATGTGGTGGATTTAGTTTAAAATTTTTAAGGTATCTCTACACTTGTTTCCATATTGATTGTGCCAGTTTACAGTCCTAGTGGCAGCTAATGATTGTTCCATTTTCCTCTTTCTTTCAAGAATTTCTAATTGTTTTTTATCTTAACCATTCTGACTGAGCTAAGATGAAATCTCAAAGAAGTTTTAGCCTGCATTTCCTGATAATAAAGATATTGAGCAATTTAAAAATGTGCCATTTGTATTTTGCGTTTTAATAAGTCTGTTTAGTTCCTGGTCCCAATTTTTGTTGAGGTGTTTAGCATTTTTATTTAGTTGTTTATATATTTAAAATACTAACCTTCTGTCAGATATGTAACTTTTAGCAACTTTTCCCCATTCTGTAAGTTTGCTCATCAATCAAAAGATGGTGTCTTAGCTGTATAAGTGTTTAGTTTCATGATATCTCATTTGTCAAATTTTGCTCTTAATTCCTGGTCTATTGATATCCACTTCAGAAAGACTGTTCCTGGGTCTATAATTTCCAGTGTATTCCTAACTTTTTCTTCTATCAGATTCAGTGGTATAGCAGGTCTTATGTTGAAGTTCTTGACCTAGTTGAAGAGGAGTTTTCTGCAGAGAGACAGATAAGTCTAACTTCATTCTTCTATGTGTAGCTATCCAGCTTGGCAACCAACTTTTGACACATGCTGCCTTTTCTTGTTTGTACTTTTGGATCCATTGTTAAAACTCAGGTTTTTTTAACAATGCATTCTAAATGCATCGACTTACGTTTGAGTCCTTAATACGTTTCTATTTATCAGTTTCTCCTATTTTATCCCAGTACCAAGCTGTTTTATTACAATAGGTCTGCACTATAATTTGAAATCAAGGATGACGATTCCTCCAGGTCTTCTTTTATTGCTCAAGATTGTTTTGACTACCTTTGGTTTTGTGTGTGTGTGTGTGTGTGTGTGTGTGTGTGTGTATTACATAAGAAATTTGAGATTTTTTTTAAGTTTATGTGAAAAATTGTGTTGGAATTTGTATAGAGATTGTGTTAAATCTGTAGGTTGCTTTTGTAAGATGGCCTTTTTCAAAATATTAAACCTACGAAATCATGAGTGTGGGAGGTCTTTCTATCTTCTAGTATTTTCTCCAGTTTCTTCAATGACTTAAAGTTTTTTATGTAAGTCTTTCATTTCCTTGGTCATATTTTTTCTAAGCCTTTTGTTGAGGCTATTGTAAATGTCATTTTTACTCTGATTTCTTTCTATATATGTTTGCCTGTTGGTATATAGAAATGCTATTCATTATCAATTATTAACTTTGTATTCTGCTACTTTGCTGAATGTACTTCTCAGGACTTTTTAAGTGGAATCTTTAGGTTTCTTGATATTTGAAAATATTTTATTTATTATTTTTAGTGTCTGAGTATATTGCTTGCAAATGTACGTACGTCCAACCATGATGGGAAATGCCCACAGGATTCAGATGAGGTGTTGGATTCAGTAAGACTGAAATTACAGAGTTGTTAGCCACCATGTAGGTGCTGGAATCGAATGCAGGTCCTCTGTAAGAGGAGCAGTGCTCTTAATTGCTGAGCCATCTCTACAGCCCCATTTTAGTTTTTTTTTTAAAAAATAGAATCATAAAATCTTCAAGCACTCCATTGAACATGAATGAAGAAAGTGGACATTATCGTCTAATTCATTATTTTAGTGGAAATTCTTTGTGTTTTTCTCTGTAGTATAATTTTTGTACTGGAATTATTGCATAAGGCCTGTATTAAATTGGCATAAGTCTTCTGTAGCCCTAGAATCTCCATGACTTTAAAGAAAAAGGGATTTTGGAATTTATCAATTTCTCTTTCTCATGAAATGAGAAAATCATGTGGTTTCTTGTAACTTTAATACCCCACTCTCACTAATAGATAAATCATTGAACGTGGAGCTAGGATGTTGACAAGGGATCCCATCTTTCCATTTCCACAGTGCTAGTATTATAAGCATGTATGAATTCAGGAGCATGCCTGACTTTTTACATGGTTACCAAGGATTTGAATTCAGGAGGTCATGCATGCACAGTAAGTGCCATTATCTACTAAGCCAACTCCCTATTTCAGAAACCTAAATTTTTAAACAATCAAAGTGATTACTTTTAAATACTAACATTAACACAGTGCTGACTACACTGTTGATGAGGAATTAAGGTTTAGATATGCTTTAAGAAAAACTGAGAATAGCACGTTTTCATTGAATATAAAATCCCTTCACTAATATATAACTGGTGAGAATGTAAATAAGAGTAGTCACTCTCTAACAATTGCTATGAAACTAAATACTGAACTACCATCTAATGGTATACCATGCATGGGTATATATAGAGTGGAAACCATATACCTAAGAGATAATTCAGAAATCACTCATGTTTTATCTCTCAGTGAACTCAAAATGTCTCTTACATAAATGAGACAATCATGAAACTCATATCGCATCCCTGGTATGGTACCTAAAGTGTCTGATCATAGAGGGAAATTGCTTAGTTTATCAATTATACCTCTGTAGTATAGAGAACCTTGGAAAGGGCAAGTGATTACATAAAGAGGTTAAATCTTTTGCTCTTTGCCGTTTTCAGACCTCTCAGGAGATTTTGTTGAGCCTAACCGTAGGACACCCAAGCAATGATTTACAGGCATAGTAAGAATCTACAAGTGATGAAGATTTAAAAGGAATTCCAAACTCTTCAAAATTTCCTTCTTCAAACACCAATATTAAAGAAATGAAAGAAATCTCTGAAAGAATCTTGTCAGTAGCCCAGTCTCCTTTGATATGCTAAGATGAAAACCAAAGCTAATAGCTTGGACAGTGTTCTTTAAGCCAGCAAATTACATGAATTTTACATAACAAGCAGCTGGTTTTTTTATCAGGGGAATAATGGAATAGAAGAATCATTCTCAAATAATCCATTGGGGCAACTAAAAGGAAAAGGAAAAGCTATTATGCAAATACATAGCTAAGTATTGATAATTTACTTTGTGTAGCTCCAAGGTAGGATGGGAAAGAATTGCAGATTGGAACACTTACTTTGGCAAAATTATAACTGTGGATAACAGTGTAATAATAAATAACGTTTAAAAATAATTACAAAAATTATTAAAGGTAATGCTCATTGATATAGGTTGCTTCATATGATTTCTCTTTTGTGTTATATCCATCACTCAGTCATTTTTCATAGTTATTCATGATATGATATTAAAATAAATATTTGGCTCTGAGGAAAACAAATGTTTACTATGCCATTTTCTAAGTTCTATATTCTAGGATTTGACATTTAAATAGTAAGTACATAAATAAAAGAAAATAAAATAATGCAAAAAATAAAAACAAGTCATAATTATTCAAATGTTAAATATATGGTTTGAATAATAGAAGATCAGTTATTAAGTTTACTCAAATATGAAAGCAGTAACAATCTGCAGTATTAAACCCACAGGAATCCCAACCAAGACATTTAGAGAAAATTAGTTTATCTGTAATTCAAGAAACATAAAATAAATAAAAAGCTATTTCTTAAAATATGATCCAACTACAAAATTTCACCTCTAAATGCATTTTAATTACTAAATTAGTAATTAAAGAGAAAAGGTTGTATATGTAAATTTAGATGCTCCTTTTAAGGGAACTCTAATTTTCATTATCCTACACAACTATCTTGACAGAAATGTAAAAGAAAAAATGACTATGACTTCTCAAGTCAATGAGTCATTAGAAGTGGAGAAGACAGGCTGAGTACCACAAAGGTTTGGGAACAGTGATTAAAACAAAGGCCTGTATTCAGTGAAAAAGATTATTGCAGGCTTTCAGAAACTACCACTTCATCCTACTTAGCAGGAGCAATGGCTCTTAAAAGTATTTTTTGTATATAACAGGTACCACTATATTTTCTTTGAATTTTCATAGAAACATTACTGGTTTTCTCAATGTGATCTAAAAGGTATGAATTTCCCTATTCAATATGAATAAGGAAAAAGAAATAGAATGCCCACTATTCCTCAGCATCATTTTATAGTCAAACCAGATCAGAACTAAGTGAAAGTTTCAAATGAAGGAAAAACTTAACGCTGTGAATTATTGGCACCGCCAGTTACAGAAAGCTCTTTTGTCAAATTCTAATCTATAAGCATCTAATTACTCATGGATATTGAAAATAAAATAGGAAAAAAAGATAGCAGAAGTTCTAATACATGCTCAGAAAAGGAAAACCAAAAGCATATAAACTTTTTTCACATTTTTATCTTAAGCTACGGTAAGAATGAAATAATTTGTGTTTTAAAAAGTGATGAAAAGCTGAATCTGTGGATTAATCAGGTAGTGCTCATCTTTTTGTGATTTCAATCATGATTTTGTGATGATCCAGATTTAACCCCCAAATGTATGTCAAACTATTGAGGAAGATAGAAAGTACTTGTACTTATTGAGAGTTGAATATCTATCAAAAGAATGTCAAATCGCTGCTGGAGCTTCATCTAGCCTCCAGTCACTCAATCTGTCATAAGAATGAGACAACCCTGTATCTTCTTAAGGCAACCCTTAACACCTATGCTTCCCAGTCTAAGTAGCCCAAAACGTTTTTCATGTACTTTACTGAATCTTCTTTATAAAATGTCTCTTTCTATCCTTTACACAAAAATGATGCCAAGAAAAATCCCTGATGTAAACTTTGGATGCAATTATTGTTATACAAAAATTGGGAAAATTTACATAGCAATTATGCTTCACTTTAAAGTAGAGAACCAAATATTTATGGGAACTCAGTTTTTAGAGAAAGTAAAAATATATGCAAGAATGGACATAGGGGCTGGTTATTGTTCTTGTTGAGACCTGATTCTGTTCTTAGCACCTATGCTAGGCAGCTCACAATTATAAATCAGGACCCTCTGCTTTTCATGCACACTGACATATGGGAATACACATAATTGAAAAATGAAAGTAAACACTAGTTTTATTCTTCTGTACATTCTACAAATTGCACCAGAACATAAACGCAGAAAGATATCCCAATTTGTGCACTAGCAGCACTTTTATTTTGGGAGTAATTAACTGCTATCTCATTGGATTTAAGGCCTGCTCAGTAAGATGCAGTTGTACTGTAAACATGGTCAAATACCAGTGTCTGACCAGAATATAGATCCTATAAAGGAACCTACTATTGTCATTTTCCTGAAACAAAATCTTTTCTAACTTTATTTTACATATGTATGTCCACAGATAATTATAGCTCCCACCTCTCATTAAAGAAGCTTTGTTTTTTTAAAACTAGTAGAAGCTTTTACAGAGATCCATAATTGATTAAATGCAGGGCCTGAGTGACTGTGGTGCTCAGCTATAACTGATACATCTACAATACCACCTCTACAATAAAGTTCAGGGAACATTGTGAAAGAAAGCGTGGAAAGGACACCTGCTGCTAGTGTCTTGCAGACATGATGGGAAAGCTGCACTCATGAAATCTCAACAATATTTTTGCTTTTTCAAGACCTACATAATGATAACACATGGAACATACCAAAATAGATGGAAGAAATATCAAAAGAACTCACCTCTAGATAAAGAACTGTAAGCAATCAATGAATTCTGAGAGAGTGAAAAAAATATCAGCTTTTCTAAGGATGTGCTCCCTCGTATGTTTTCCAATTTCAAGTGGACATATCTAAACACATGTACATAAAAGCAACTCTAAATGGACTTAGTAGTTTCTATCAACCCATGTATCTATCCATGTACCTATCTATCATCTATCTGTCTATAATACTAATTAAGGCAGTACATGTCACAAAATTGAGAGGGAGTGGAAAAAGGACATAGGTGGGGGAAGAGGAAGGATTTGAATGATGCAAAGCAAACACTCATATCAGAAATACTAAAAGAAAAAAAAACTGTATAAAAAGTAAGGAAAAAAAGAAGGAATGACAAAGAAATCATACTATATTAACATTAGCTAAATCAGAACTCCAAAGATGCAGCTACAACAAAGAATATGCTCAATGATTTATGAACAGAATTTTTAGGACTGTCTTAGACTGTAAGAATGGGATGTGCAGATATTGAAAGAGAAGAATGGATAAAATAACTTATTTTTCATCCCACCAGCCTATCCTCTTTATCTGTAAAAATGTTCACAAGAGAAAATATTTAATGAGATCAACCATTAAAAGCACTGGTTCCTTTTGGAAATGATATCCATCTTGGTGTTAAACACCATCCTTAACTCCAGTTTCAAGGTATTAAGAGTTCAATTCTCTCTTCTAGACTCCACAGGCATTGCATTGCATATCTGTCATCTCCTTGACATTTGGACTCATTGAGTACTCACTATAAAGTGGCTGAGAGGCAGTGTTAGGATTAATTTTTCAAGCAGTATCATCATGTAGATGTTAAATCTAATTTGGTAGACCTTCAAAAAATCAACATTCCTCATATTTAGGAAGCTAAAGTCTTAGGATTCAGATTATTCTAATTTTCTTTCAATTGCAATGCTAAAGTACTGACCAAAACCAACTTGGAGAGGAAGATTTATTTGACTTACAACTCACAGTCTATTGTCAGGGAAAGACAAGTTAAGGACTAAAAGTAGGAATGGAGGCAGGATGAAGCAGAGACCACGGAGGAACACTGCTTACTGGTTTAATCCCTTGGTCTATGCTCAGTTTGCTTTTTTTAGACACTCAATTACCACCTGCCTTGAGTGGCAAGGCACACAATGGACCTCTCACAAGAGCTGGCAATTAAGAATATTCCTCAAAAAAATGACCACGGACGAATTCAATGAAGCCAATCGCTTACTTGAGGTACCCTTTCTTCCCATGGGTCAGGGTCAGAGCTCGAGCCTATCCAGGACACAGATCAAGCTCTTTTTGGGGTCAACATCTTTAGTTTCGCCTACTTTAATTCACTGACATTTTAGGAAGTGTTCCTAGATAGCATGTGGGTTCATTTCAAGAACTTGATGAGAGGCTGGAAGAGATAGCTCAGCAGTTAGAAGAACTGGCAGTGCTTGCAAAGATCCTAGGTCCAGCTGTCAGTACCCATACAATGGCTAACAACTGTCAGTAACTCCAGTTCCAGGGGATCTGATGTTTTCTTCTGGCCTCTACAGGCATTGCATACAATGCAATTAAATAAACTGAAATAACTTTTAAAATATATTTTACTCTTTATTTTTATTTTATGTGTCTGAGTGTATCACTCATAGGTATATAAGAGCATCCATGTTGTGCAGTTCCTCTGGAAGTCAAAATGGCGTTGGATCCCCTGGGACTGGAGTTAGGATGGTTTTTAGCCATTATGTGAGTGCTGATAACCAAACACAGTTCCTCTGCAATAGCAGTCAGAGCTTTTAACTGCTGAGCCATCTCTCCAGCACTCTTTTTTAAAAAAATATTTGATTATTTAAATTGAGATAACACTTGAGATATTGTTTGGATTACTGCTTAGCAAAGATCTATCATTCAAGGAAATCAATTATTTATTCTAATTTCACTATCCAATCAATATATATTGCATAAATATTATACATCGGGTTCATTTCAGCCTTTTATCTTAAAAGTTAACAAATAATAATAGCAGCAGGTATGTTCCCAGTCTTTAGTGGGTTATAATAACAAGAAATAATTTAAGTCACTTTCAATGTTAATGTAAGTGGTACCCTTATAAAATATATTAAGATCACTTAAGAAACAAAACAAAGCAAGGGCCCAGAGAGAAAACTCAACGGTTCAGTGCACTGACTGCTTTTGCAGAGGACCCGGTTTGTTTCCCAGCACCCACATGGCAACTAACAACCATCTATAACTCCAGTATCAAGGGATCCAACTTCTTCTGACCTCTCTGAGCATTGCACAATACAAGTGCATTTGCACATATGCAGGTAATACACTCACACACATAAAATAAAAAATAATATATATTTTTTTAATTAGAAATTTAAAAAGGCCTCTATTTCAAACCTGCAATTGAGTAGTAGGTTTGCACTACAATCTCTTCTAAAACATCGTACATCATTATAAATTTTGAAAATAAATACTTCTACTTATTCCTCCAAAGTATGTTCTTTGACCCTTAAGAGTCATCATTACATGCCTTGCACCCTTTCTCATCATGGGACACATGATTATAGTGGTACAGATACTTTTAAGTAACAGTTGTCTTATATTCGTTCTCACATCATGAGACGTGTGGACCCTTTGTTATATGCAACAGAAAAATAGCTTTATATCTCCCTGGGTATAATAGGACTATAAATTCTTGAATTTTCATCAAGTGTATCAGTCTAATTATTCTTACCTCCCTTCTACTAGTATTTTTTTTTCTCCAGATGAAGCAAAGTAAGATCCATACTTGCATAGGTACCTGTAATGCTACTTTTACATTTAAACACTAAGGAGAAAAATAACATATATAACTAGGAAAAGGAACAAGATTATAAGAATGTAGCATTAATAAATTTGATCTTAGATTTATCAGGAATGTAGTCTCAAAGAGGAAAGACTGGTATCTGTGAATTCTCAGTGCAAGCCAATCTGAACTTCTTGTGAGAGATAACAATACTGTGTTTTACAGTCACCACTGGAAAGTATTATTTAAGATGTAGTATAGGTAACTGAAAGTTGAACCAAATTTGCAAGAAAATAATTTATGTGTAAAATAACTAGGCTGACAAAGAAGCTTAAGTCTTCTCTATAATTTGGCTTTCTCATCTTATTTAATGAAACAATCCAATAAAATAAAAAGGCTTATTTCAGCTCAAAAAGTCCATAGTGCATATCTTTGTATTGAACTTTAATTTATTGATTTTATATGAGTTATTTCCCAATGGAGTGTGAGAATAATTTATGTTTAAAATATCTGTGTCTATAATTTTTCCATAAGAGATGGGTATTTTTGTGGCACTAGAGGAGAACCATAATATTTACCAATGTGGAGAATGTCAACAGGATTGAAGTGCATTATGAAGGAATACTGTAAAGCCTGATAGCTTTATGGAGAAAATTTGTGTTCTCACTCTGAAGCAGCAAAGTTCCAGAAGATTATGAGAGATACTGGCCATTTATATTTGTATCACTTCAGATATGAGTTTTTAATTTATAATATCATAATCTACTTTCAAACTTTTATGTAGGGTTAAAAGTCTTCATTTAAATTCTAAAAATAAATATGAATTTATTTTTAGAAAAATAAATACAAATTAGAATGTTCATTATCCATTAACTCATAAACTTTGCTTATTGCTTATGAGTTTCAATTCAATAAAATAAAACAATACCTATAAATATGGACCAAATTAGAAAGGTGTTAGAGAAATGAAAGTATTTTTACTCATTTTCAGTAATACTTTAGATAAGTTAACATTTTAAAAAATCATAGCGAAGACTGGTTTTTAATGCTCTACAGCATGAAAGACTTCTCTGTACAGTTGTCATGTTTTTATGAACTTTCTATGAGAACTTTTGTTCCAAAAAGTTACATTTAGGGAGTTGTTTCTCTATTTAATGCAGCTCTTAGACAAAAATAAACAACTTAGTTAGAATATCATTTTAATCTGGAATGACTGGATCATCTCTCCCAGGAATTAGGAATGGAACAGAGCTAACAGTTCAAACTAAATCTTAATGTGGTGACTCGAGAGCCTATATGCTATGTCTGCTTACAGAATGAAACAGACCAGGTTAGACTGACACACAGTCTTATATGAAATGCTGAGGAAAGCAATATTGTGTCTCACAGAGAGCTCCAAAGATTTTATCTGCTGAACTTCATAATTCTGATTGTTTAAGTTCTTTATTCATTAATTCTAGATGTACATTTTCCCTTGGTGTTTTAGTATAATCCCTCATGTATACAGATAACTGGCAGATCAAACATGTTCAGAAGAAATTTGAATTATTCCTAAATAAATCTGTTCTGCTGCTCTCCCTGCACTACTGACATAGGTTCAACAGGCCATTTCACTCGGAAATTTGTATTTGCTTTAATAAATGATTGCATCTTGTACTGAGATCTATAAAAATTAAAACTTTAATATAGTTTGGTCAATATTTCAAAATAACTATTCAAACTAGACATGGTAGTGTATAATTTTAATACCAGCACTTGGGAGTCAGAGGCAGGCCAATTTCTGTGAGATCAAGATTGACCTGGTCTTCATAGCAAATTTCAGGATTGCTGGGATACAGGAAGAACCTGTCTCAAAAGGATCCATATTAAAGGATATTTGAGGACACAAACCAAACTCTCTATGCCATATATATGCATATATATGTTTATGAGAGTACATTAAATTGGACAGGAGGCAGTGGGAGGAAGTGTTTACAGGGGAGAGGTTCTAAATACTAATGAACATTGTATTATAAATGGCAAAAATTCAATAAAAATAAAATTTAAAAAAATTAAAAATTACTGTTTCCTATTAAAAGAAAATAACAAAACCAGAAATTCAAAATTTTTTATTGAGAAGCAGATCTTCAGAGAAATGATTAATGTTAAGGGTATTAGGAATTATAGATCAGATTCTCAAATTTCATGATCACTTACTTCAAGAGCATAAAAAGTTAGAAAAGAGGACATAAAACTGAGCAGTATGATAGCATAGATCCTGGTGGTGACTGAAAGTCTAGGCATAGAAATATTCATCCCAGAAGTCCCTCAGCAGTCAATATCTCTATTATCAAATGAAGAGCACAGGCTCCACTAGCATCTTTTCATGTCTTCATTTTGTGATGCTGGGTTTACTGAATGACTATGAAAGATACATCAAACTCAAGTAGCAAAACGCAAAACCCTCCTGCTCTAGCCAGCCGGCTGGGCCTCCGTCTAGCTATCCTCTGTGCACTTACTTTGCAGCCACACTGACTTCTGAATAGTATGGAAATACGTAGAAAAGTGGGACAAAGTGTTTTCTCACTCTGTGCACTTCCCAATCTCCTTCATGGTATTCTTGGAACTTGCTGTACTCAAGGTCGTTATATGCTGTTTCTTATTTCTGGAAATTTTTATTTCCAGTTTGAAAATGAGTATTCTGGTTGAGTGTTTCCTGATACTTTTTCTTATTTCTTCCTTTCTCTCTCTTTGCATTCTTTCTTTGTTTATTTCTCTTTCTTTATTTCTTTTTAATCTTTTTGAAAAACTGTCTCCCTGTAAGCACAACTGACCTGAAACTTGCCATTGAGGCCAAACTGACCTCAATTTCACAGAGGGCGACTCACCTCTGCCTCCCACTCTTGGGGGACTAAAGTGTGTGCCACTACACTTGGCCATTAATCTGGTTAATTTATAGCTTTATCCCTTTCTTATTTTTTACATCATTTGTAATTCTATGTAGTATAGTATGTTGAACTAATCAATGTATTATCATTAACCTATTTTTCACTAGAATATAAGTTCCCTAGAAACAAACATTTCTGTCTGTTTGAATCTGGCCTGGATTACATAGTGAAAACCTGTGTCAAAATACAAAGAAATGGGGCCAGAAATAAACGTAGTAGCTAAGGACGCAGGCTGCTATTGCAGAGGACCAGGGTTTGGTTCCCAGTATCAGCACCATGGCTTATAACTGTCCATAATTCCGATTCCAAAGGATTAGATGCCCTTTTCTATCATTCATGGGCATTGCAAAACATAGGTACACTTATATATATTCAGCAAAGCGTTCACACACACAAAATAAAAATAAATAAATCTAAAAAATAACAAGAAATAAATAAAAACCATAAAGTACTTTCAACTGATCACAGAATATAATATAGTTATTATCATTCTTGGGAGAAAATATAAGAGCTCACTTCATGTTGGATCATCTTTCTCTTTCTATTTAAAAAAAATATTTCTATTTTGTTTGCATGAGTGTTTTGCCTGCATACATGTCAGTGCATCATGTACATACAGTGCCCATGGAGTCCAGAAAAGGGCCTCAGAGACTTTGAAACTGAAGTTACAGATGGTTGTTTGTTGCCATGTCATTGTTCAAAACAAAACTCATGTCCTCTGTAATAATGCTCTTAACCACTGAACCATTTCTCTAGCTCTTGGACCACTTTTCCCAATTCTTGAAATTTTTATAAACTAAGCTACAACACTCTAAGAGTGCTTCTTTCCAATTATTAGGTGGCAAATTTTGTTCATCAGGACTGAGACCAAGACTTGATTATTATATCTTTCTGAATACAAAGTCTCCTATTAAAAAAAACTGAGAACCAAGAATTACAGAAGCATAACATTAGATAACACTGTGGATGTTAAAGTCAGTATATCGAATCATATTCACAGATATCTAAACTTATCTATAAATAATCTCTTCAGTCATTCATAAAGCATTCTTTGAAGCATATTGTATCACTGTAAGTTTAACCCAGTATGTCTAAATCTTCATGGAGGAACAGATGCTGCTCAGTGAATGTTTACTTTGAAGGCCCACTATGAGAGTAAATATACTGCAATATTTAAATATTAATTTTGTCCTTTCAGACAGTCTTTTTCTGTCCTTTTTGCCAAACAGTGGTAATTAAATTTGCATATGATAAATATAAAAATGATTCTCCACACTAGTTTGTACTATATTCCTTCTACTTTGAATTTATATACTCTTAATCTTAAAGGGAAATTCTCATCAATTACTGGATTAAAATGAACTGGGTGCCCTGCTCACTATTTTTGTTCCTACATTTCAAATTAAGAATATTTCTATGCTTATTTGTAGAGAATAAGCTTGTAATACGTTGTGATAAGGAAATGAGTGTTCTATAGAAGAATTGTAGGGATTTAAATTTTTATATTGGAGATTTATGAAAATATTGCCAAGTTAAAGTTTTGCAAGCTTCTCTTTGAAAATGCAAATTATATAGCTTTCTATTGCCCAATTTCTACAATTTATCAGACTTTTGAAGATTTAGAGTTAGGCTAGAATATTTAAATTACTTTATTTCAAATTTAAGTCAAAAGTTGCAATGATCCCAACAGTGCAGAACTGAGTTGATGTAGTCACACAGCTCATTGAAAGCCAATGGAGTACTGAGAAAGACACACACAGAAGAAGTTTAATTTCTGAAAAACTCACCTAGGTAACTTAGTAGGGGAAAAGTTTCAGCATGGTATTTAAAAATATAATTCACCCTTTAGTTCACACTGTGCAAAAACTTACTTGAAATACATAAAAGTTAAAATCACAGAAACTGGTTAATGCTTTTTACTGATATTAAAGCTAAAGATGCCACGTACAAAGAGACTGTGAAACTTTATAACAGAATGGAAATATTGAAGAATCTGTGAATAAGTTTCTTTATAGCAGATGATTATCAAGATCTATTAACCTAAAGTCATTTATATGTGTGTAAACATGTATATAGAAATGAATAATCAATAAGTTTAATTAAAAATCAATACAATGTATTTCATTGAGGAGTACTTTTATTCATACATCTCAATGCCTTCTAGGACCTGGCAGAAAACCATTATTTTTGGAGAAAATTACAAACAAATATGAATGATCTTCTTTATGCTCTGTACATATCCGTAAGAACTTACCTTTAAGCATTCTAATTATATAGCATACTGGCTTGTGAGAAGTAAAACTCAGTATATTCTACATATTTTTAACACACTATATATTTATAACACTTTATAGAATTTATTTAAATATTTTATTTTACCCCTTAATGCCTTTCCTACTGAAATAAGGAATTTATCTATCACCAAATTCTTAATTACTATCAAAGAGCATATACCTCTGAAGAACTTATAAGTGCCTAGATGTAATCTTTCCATTTAGTCAGTCTGAGAAATGTTCTCTAACTAAATCTACACACAGCACGATTCCTGAGTCTGGCTTGGCTCTTGAGTATAGCTCCCTGTCAGCACAACTTTGACCTAACAGCTTACCAAGATATCAGCAGAGTCAAACCTCACTCCTGTTCAGCTTTTCAATCATGCCCTCACTAACCCTGGCCAATGTGACCCAATTTCTTCTTTACAGTATTATGGAATTTTGAGCCATGATTTTTCCACTTCAACTAGTATTGAGTGTCAGATAAAGTTTTCAAGGGATCACCACAAACAATTTTATTTAGCTTATGAAAGTTCAAGAGTCACAAGGTGATTTCGCACTCTACTGAATCTGTTCTTAGTCAGTCTTAAAGCGTTTGCCAAAGAACAGAGTAGAATTTCCTTGTTAAAAATTATTTCTCTTGCTCAAGTTCAAGAAAAAAAGAAAGAACTTAAATTAAAGGAATGTTTGCCAGTCTGAAAGACTGGCTATAAGAAAAGATTTCATTATTTCCTGCCATAGTTATCTATTATGAAGTCCAATAGTATATTTCCATTAGTAATATAATATCTAAGTCGCACAAAGTAACTTTAAAGTAATTCATAATACATTCTGCTACAAGAAATGGCACAAAGAATATTTGCTATATGTTCCCATGGAAACAAATGTACTTGCACAAAAATGCCATATCCATTATTTCTCAATAAAATGTCTTTGATTTATATTAGATTGGGCCCAAACCAAAGGAACTTAGAGAATTCTAAAACTAAAGAGATGGCTCAAAATTAAAATTATATTAAAAAGGAACTACCTTGGATTTTTTTCTGTATTGGCATATATTCAGTATACCCTCTTATTATTCAATGTTATATTACATTCTAAATTTAAAGAACTCTGGTTAAATTATGCTGATGGTGTCTTAAATGTTTTCTGTATTATATATCATTATCTATATATTTTAAAGAAATAAATTTGTTTTGATCACTACATCATTTTCTACTTCTATGTTAGTTACTTTTCTGTTGCTGTGATAAAACACTCTGACCTGAACCAACATTTGAAGGGAAATGTCTATTTCATCTTACTGTATTAAGGCAGGACTTAAAGTAGGGCAGGACCCTGGAGGCAGGGGCATAAAGGCAGGAACTGAAGCATACACCATGTGGGAGTGCTGTTTATTGACTTGCTCCTCTAACCTGTGCTCATCTTGTTTCCTTATATAACTCAAGGCTTGCACCACAGATAATGGGCTGGTACTTCACACATCATTCAACATTTAAGAAGATGACTCACAGACACTCCCTCTTCTTCAAGTTGACAATTAAAGCTATCCTGCACAATTGACCTCTTACCAACTTGACACTCAAACATCACTATTAAACCTTTCCATTTCTTATCCATAGGATTTCTTGTTAATATTAATATTATAAGAATAAAACAATAAAACTTTGAAAGTTCCTATCTTTAAAACATTTGAACACTTTACAAGTTCAAAGTCTCTTTCAAAAGTCTCTTAACTATAGCCTCTTGAAAAATACATAGCAAGTTACACACTGTCTTATTTCCAAAAGGAAGAACTGTGTACACTTATGTAAAACTCGTTCAGCAGCAGCAGTATAAACATCTGGATTCACTCACAATCTTCTGGGCTCCAACAGACTTGGGAAGTTCCACTTCTCTAGCTCTGTCATCCACAGCACACACAGCTTGTCTCATCGGCTCAGGCTCACTGCACTTTGCACCTGCTGCTGCCCATAGGCTTTTGTGCCATGGTCCTGGCATCTCCACCAAGCTCATGTGTCTTCTGCAACTGAGGATGCACCTTCACCAGTGGCCTCTCTTGCCTCTTTTGACATCTCACAATACAGATCCTCAGATAATGTGTATTACTACATCAGTCCTGGGGGTCTATACTGCAATTGAGGCTGTACTTTTACTAATGATCTCCCAGAACTCTTGGCCTCCCAAGGCCTTATTATTGAAGAAACTCCCCATATTACAACATGTCTTGACCTAAGCAGCTCTCTGAAAACATGGAGGAAGAATGGATGTCTCCCTCAGTCTTGCATCTTTCATGCCTCTAATGCCAGCAACAAGTGAAAAGCATTGCCATGTTCAGTTTCTACCTTGGGATGGATCTTGTCTCTTTCACTCATATCACAACAGCTTTGTTTGTTGTGGTTTTCTAAGAGTAGAAACCTCCTTAGCCTTTCTTATTTCACAAGTCTGAAACTTAACTGGCTGGAAACTTCCCTTGAGAATACTCTTGCCATTAGTCAACTGAAAATATGGAGGCCTCAACTTAATGGCCTGAATCTCCTTGTCAAAGAGAGCCTCTCTCTCAGGATCTGCCTTGGCTGCTCCAATATTGTTTTCTATTGCGTTTTTCTTTCTAAACTGTACATTTCCTATTTCTTTCTGTTTCACTTGTTATTTTTCATTGTAGACCTGCATAAAATTCACCATTAATAAGCACACCATTGTTCCTGATGGGCAGTCTTGATATTATTTTCGTCAATGAAATTAGTCTATTACTATTAATTTAGCCTGAGGCAAGTTCTTAAGACTTGGGAAGATGACTGCCAGACTCCTAAACAAAATATCAGTTTCTGCTTCAGTCCTTGTTTCTATATCCCTCTGGAACATCTGTAGCTCTATTGGAACAACCTATTTGTCTCTGCTTACAATATTCAACTGCTTTTGTAATCTAAAATACCAAAATTTTCCACAATTCTCCGCAAATCATCATTATCACATTCTTCAGAGCAGTGCCCCAATCTCATTACCAATTTTTTATTAATTACTTTTCTATCACTGAGATAAAACACCATGACTAAGCAAAGCGATAGAAGGGTTTATTTAGTCATATGGTTCCATAGGGATAAGAAGCCATCAAGGCTGGTTAGGCATGGCAGGAGTTGGTTGCTCAGATAACTCAGCAGCATAGGAAGCAGAGAGAGGCAACCTGGAAGTGAGGAAGGGCTGTAAACTCTCAAAGACTATCCTCAGTGACATCCTTACTAACCAAAATCTTTACAACCTAAACCTTTGAAAGGGCTAACAACTAGGTCCAAGTATTCCAATACATGGAGCCTTTGGGGACACTTCATGCAAACCACCACAGTACACAATCTCCACAATGTATTAATTAGAAAAACTTAAATTTTTTACAAAAGTATGCTGCAATATATTCTTGATTAACTTGTAGTTAATCACTGACATAATTGATGGGAATAAATTTGGCCAGTTAAGTCCTTTAGTATTCCTAAAGCTTAAGACTAATCTGAATAATGCGTTCTGACTCACTACTTAGACTTGTAAACTTCTTGTGATCTGATTTGAAAGTACAGGTATTCAATGTCCCTAATAGATAATACAGGGTGGTAAATGCAGAGTCCAGTGTCAGGAATGGAACACCCTCTTTTGGAGTTGTTGACCCTAGAAAGCTCATCAATCCTCAGACAATAATGACTATTGGCACTGTACTTGGATTCCCAGTAAAACATGATATTACACACCATTGCTGAAGACACTACATACATGAGTGGTAGAATAAATAAGGAGAAATCAAGTTGGTACTGACCTTGAAGCTACATCATAGCAGTAGAAGGTGCTATGCAAGTTATTAATGGAAAAAGAGAATCATCAACTTTACCCAGCTGTGAACCCTACAAGCTACAGTAACAACTGACTTGTCAAAATATGACCAATAGTGCAATACTGGCATGAATATTATGGGACCAAACAAACAACTTTTAATGGATTGTAAGAGCCGGGGTGGCACATAACCCTAAAGAAGCAGTCTTTCAGACTTTTGAGAACTTACTCATATGAACTTAAAGTAATGGTGACAGCATGCACAAGACCCAGGCAAATTCAATCACATAAAAACCGAACATAGAACCGGGGAAATGAGCAGGAGGCCCCAGTGTCAGCTGAAGAATTATTGGCAGTTGATCACTGCTGAGTGAGGGAGGGTGGGTCTTCTTTAAGGCACTGGTGCTAGATAATCTGACCAATGTCCTTGGAATTAATTCACACCAAGAGACATCGTGGGACACAAACTTGACTTGATAAGCTTTAACAAATATGGCAGAATGAATGAAATTTAATGGCTAGATAATGGGTAGGCATGCAGATAGGGGAATGAGTCTAAATACTGTGAAGATGTCTTGTATAAAATATGCTTTCAGTTAGAAATACATATTGGAAAAAAGAAGAAGACAACATTTCAACTGCATTGTTTCTCAAGTCTGCTTCCTGGTTCACTTGAGTCTGCTTCCTGATTACCAAGATATTTAAAAGTTCCTGCAGCAACAGCTGCTGCTATTGTTATCATGCCTCCCTGTCTTCATGGACTTTATCTCTTGAACCATGATCCAAAGCAAATATTTCTTCTTCAAGATTTTTCTTATCAGGTATTTGTTTATAGCATTTAAAAGTCTGACTTAGTGGTTTACACAAATAATTAAGAATATATAGGATTTCTCTTTCTGCATCTGCTTTGTTTCATTCAATGTAAAGTACTTTAGTTTAGCTACTGTTGCTAGAAGTGAGAAACTTTTTTATGTTTAAGTAGTTTTCTACTGTGAATTTATAGCACATTTTCTTTATCCCATCATCAACTGAAGAACATACGGATTTATTCCATATTTTATATTCTGTAAACAGTGAAGCTATAAACATCAGGGTTCAAGTAAATTTTGATAGGAATATTTCACAATAAATTAATTTTTGGATTGTGGGTCTCCATCTCCATGGGCTACCATCATGCAACAGCTGTCCCAGAGAAGCGTCAGTGGAGGAACAGGTCCTCCTGCAGCCTAGAGTACGACAGGAAAGAACTCCCGGGAGACTGAGTCAGTGGACAGCTCATTTATTGAAATCGAGGTAGGAGTTTATATAGGGAGACCTGTCTGGCAGTTACTGACTGCGGGAAAGTTTAAGGCGAGGTCTTTAGGTAAAGGCAGAAGATTGTAGGGAAGATGTGGAATTAAGGAAGCAAAACCCCAAAACCTGGCTCTGCTCTGGGATGATCTTTGTGGGGGGGAAGGAAGATTAAGCCACTACTGAGGAATGAGGATGTCGAACCTGCAGTGGCTTCCTAGGACCTAGGTCATAGCTTCAGGCAGAGCAGGCTGGACTCCTACCATCCCTTCAGAGTATCCGGGGCCACTCTGCTTGCTCAGTGACTTTTACAGTGGACTAGGCCCCAAATTGGATCACATGCCAGTTCTATTTATGCTCTTTTTAGAAATTAAAAGTCAACAATATTGTTTTCCATAGTTGTCTTAATCTTTTAGAATCTAGATCAAAAGTAGATATGTACTCTTTCCATTTTTTCTATAGCCTTGCTAGTGTTTGTTATTTCCTGTTTTAATGAAGAGATATGTTACTGAAATAATACATGAATATGTTCTGGTTTGCATTTTTAGTTATTTATGGAATTAAAATTTTTTCAGGTATTATTAGACATTTTGAATACCTCCTTTGGGGAAGTTTCTGTGTATGTCTTTAGCTCATTGTTAAATTTAACTGTTTTTTTTTTAATGTTTATCTTTTAAAATTTCTTAAATATTATGTGTCAATTTGCTGTTTGATATTACTATAGTATGTAGCAAACATGGTCTCCCCTGGGCTCATGTAGTTGAGTATGTTGTCCCAGACTGTTAGAACTCTTTGGGATGTTAAAGAACTTTGGAGAGGTTGAGCCTGCATATAGAAACTATATGTAAATGAAATGTACTTCCTGTTCTATGACAATGGAAAGAATAGTATCAAGAAATAGCTGCTCCTATTGCCAGGCACTCCCTACCATGTTGGATGATATCCTGAAACTGTTATCCCGAACAGTCCCTTCCTGCCTTAAATTGCTTCTTCCCATAAAAATGTCTGATATCAAAAATTAATACCAACAGGTCATTTCTGTGATTAACTGATCCAATGTTTTGTAGGCATTAGGAATGTTTTACATGAAAATTTGGAAGAGTTTGGACTTGTTGTCTAGAGGAGCCCTAGAGTTTAGGAAAGCATCAAATGTCAGTTCTGGCACACACACACACACACACACACACACACACACACACACTTATCAATATGCGTATACCAATACTCTAAAACTTACTTCACACTACATTAATAATGTAATGTTAAGCGAAGCAAACAACTCACAAAAAATTCCAATGTAGTATAATTTATACCAAAAATTTAGAATTTAGGATGTTGGTTAACAGAGATTGAAGTTCAGTTGAAAGGAGTTATCTTTAAGGACGTATAGTTTCAGAAGAAAAATTTCTCTCATATAATTCACAGCAATGTAAATACATATAACACTAATATATAACACTAATGAATTATATACTTTATTAAGTTAACAAGTTTTTAATCACAATATAAAAGAAGGAATATTACTTTAGTAATTATAAATGGATTAGAAAATTTTATACTGATATTTAATAACTTTTTAAATTTTATCATAATTATGAAGAAAGATTAAAATCATACCTAAGAAAAAGAATAAACTTCAATTGTACATGTGCGCATATTAAAACTTAGAGCAGCTATTTTCACTGACACTGTAATACTTTTTCCAGATAGTGTCTTTCAGGCTATAATTGTCACAAACTTCTATCTGCACAATATACTTTTGAATGCCAACATATCTATACATAGATATAATACTATTCCCCAAATACTGTTGTGGAACTGCATAGGAAACACTTTTCTCCCCATTACATTCTGCAACTTAGACTTTCCTGTTATTAACTTCATATTAATATAGAGATTAACTGACACATCCAGATCCTGTGGATGCTGTTTGAGTAACAGGGAACAAATCGCTATAGTGCTCATGCTTAAGGAGAATTTGCGTACAGAGTAAGATCAATTTGCTGTCTACTGTTTTTTATACTTGTATCAATATATAGAAATTAACTATCAATATTATGAAACAGTCTTCTGTAATTTTGAACTATTACAGCAATATTTATAGTGCTTTTGTGGATATGATTTAACAGAAATAAAATCTTTGGATTGGATATGGTTTTGCCTGTTTTGTTTGATTAATTTTTGTTTACTAGCAGGTGACAGATATATTCTACATTTTGAGGGTAGTTTGGTGGAAGTTTCATCATTCAGTACATTTAGATATATGTTCATAAGCTTAATTCTATTTAGTCAGAAATTTAAACATTTGCCTGTTTTTACAATTTGATGTATCTCAGTAAAAGCTCCTGCTAATCTTCATCAGTACTCCTTGTGGCTCTTTAGAGGGGACAGTTTCAGCACTAACAGCATAAAGCTAGCAGACAGCAGAGTATTGAAATAACAAAATAACGAGTAGGCCAAAAGCAAAGGACATAGCCATGAGCACGGTTTGGTACCACTGTACCCACAGCCATACTACTTCTAACTGGTTTATTTATAGAGTCTCCATTAATCTTACCCAGTGCAAGGCACCAGCATCTAGAGCCTATCCTTATAGTTCAGAGGGCAGCCCCCTAATTGCTAAATATAACTATCCTTAAATGGTTTTCCCTGCCTGTCTTTGACTTTTTCTCAGCCATGGCATAAGCATTCTCCCAATGTCCCCTGATGGACCTAGTGCTTTTTCCACATGACACTCAAAACATTTTACCATTTTTGATGGGAAATATGACTAAAATATATTTCTTTTCCTAAGTCATTCCTATGTTTCCTCTTGTGATCACACCTGCCTATCAGGTAAGTTAAATTAGATACTTTTTTTTTTACAAATGGCAGACAGTTAATTACCTATTTTTTTTTCATTTCAAGTAGATAAATATATCCTCCAAAACACAATCAAGAAATCTGCATTGGGTTTTCTTAAGCAAACTGTTTTTCTTCTTAATAAAAGTTTTTTGAAGGAGATATTCTTCTGATTTTGTAGTCAACGCAGTAAGCATGTTGCCAAGATCTATGATAGCAATCTAATGAACCTTAAGGAAAGACACAACTAAAGCCAAACAGCTGAAGGTAACACCAAAGAATGTGCAAAACCCCAGCACCTCAAAGACATCACTGTAGGTCTGGATTAATAGACCCTTCTGTGTTCTCCTTAGGTGGGATAAAGAATGTTCTCATTGCTCAAGTCACTGTCAGTTGGGTTGTTTGTTACTTGCTGCTGAAGGGGTGCCATCTGGTTCTCATCATCATCTATCTATGATGGTATACAGGGACATATTCATCATCCTGTTCTGTCCTCAGTTGTCAGTACATATGTGTTGCCACTGAATCATACTTTACTTCCATCCTCAATGTTCCCCTGGAGGAAATCATTCTTCTGCTCCTGCTCTGGAAACTATATGAAATTTTCTGTGATCAACTACTAAGATTCTTCATTGCACCATTGATTTTTCTTCAAGTTCCCTAGTTCTTGCCTTCCTCATCCACTAGTTCTGCATAAAAAAAAAAAGTGTTTCCTTTGCTCCAGAGTATGCCAAACTTGCTGGATGATTTCTTTCTCCTGGACTTTAATTTGGAAACAGTAAAACTGAGATTCTATTCATGGAAAAGTGGTCCCATGTTCCCACTATCATGTTGGTATACATCTCCTTTTACCATTGATTTAAACAGTCACTTCCCCAGTGTGAAGTGACAGTGCAGTGTTTGTTTGTATCTCAGTGCAAAAGATTACTCTTTTTTGCTGAGCCTTTTGTACTCTCCTAAAGGACTAATCATGTAAAATTCAAAAGTTAGAAGAAACTGCTTTAGGCTAACATATTTTTTCCTAGGGCCATGAGAACAGAAAAGTTTATGCATTACTGAAATATGTGAGGGACTAAAAAGGATCAGGAGATAGCAAAAATTTGGGCTGATATTTCTAACCTATTAGCCCACTAAAAGCAGGCATATATTTATAGAATGTTATTTTCAACAAAGTATTCTATTGTCTTAATGCAGTGATAAATGTGTGGGTTGGAAGAAGGAGGCACTCTCAGTTTATATGTAGACAGATTTTAAAAACAGAAGACTTCCCTATCTACTTCTGTACATTTTCATGTATCTGGTGTCATCAAAACTAATTATATACTCAACCATGATGTAAATCACCTTAAGACTTCCTCAGTTCATCTCTGTTTCAGAGAAAAACATATGCTACATTCTCTTTAAAAAATCAATTTCTAGAGGCCTTTTATAAAGCAGTTGTTACAAATAGTCTTCTGAGAATAGTCCCCCAAATCAGATAATAAATGGTTACAGTGTGGGAATATGTAATTCCAAAGTCATACAAATTAGATGTAAGTTTTTGTAGGTAGAGCATTGAAGTTATCTTTTGTGAACAGTGAGAGTATAGAAATTAAATGGGCTTTTTTGATGCAACTGAGAAAGAACTGTTTAATGAAAATAAGTATTTGAAACTATATCAAGTACTGTGCATATTAATGTGTAAAAGTTTTTTCCTTTGGGAAAAATCGCCTGTTTTCATGAGATATTTTTTCCTGATGGTATGGAAGTATGTGCTGTAATATTAGGCAAAAGGAGAAAGAGGTTTCTGTTAGTTGTTTACCTTTTTCTCATCCTGAAGTAAAAGGATAGTTATGGGACTAGATTCTAGTAAGGGGGAAAAGATCAAGGAAAATCATTCTGGTGAAAACAAACAGATAAACAAACGAGAGAAAGCAATTAGCAGAGAACCTAAAGAAACACGAATGAAATCTTATTTGCTCAAAGAATTTTAAGAGACATACTCGTCTTTATTTTGGGGATGTGTGGTTGTTCTTGTTTTGTTTTTTTGGTTGTTTGTAAAAGTTCCTAAGTTGAATTATACTTCATGTTCTTCAAGCTCTTTATGAACTCTTGTTCCATATTAAGGCTGATTTTATCCACACCAGGAATTGAAATGATAAGAGAACAGTATAATGAATATATTTGTATTTAGACAGTAATATGGAGAAAACACCTACTGAACCATTAGTATTGAGTTCCAAGGAACAAATCAGTTTCCATTTGTGGCTTGCATTGAGGCTCAGAACACAATTTGACATCTTGACATACTGCATATCTTAAACTGAAGGAAACAAAAAACATCAAATCAGGATCTGACCTCCCCACTTTGACAAGTAACCTGGCCTTATTCTGAGGAAAGGAATTAAGACACCTAGTGCCAAGAAGTTTATGAGTACACAGGCTTGCTAAATTTCTCTTTTCATTACCGTTATGTCACACCCTTTTTGGACCAACCAAATTTATGTTCAACTGTCTATTCTTCAAAAGACTATAATGAACACTCAGATTTCCTTTTCTTTGAGTATGCATTCTTACCTGCCATGTAAACTCTTGTTATGATAAATTTATTATGCTTTTTTCTTGATAGTCTTTCTTTGTGACATGATATCAGTTATGATCCTTGCAACAAATGAGGGACAAATACTACTTTTCTTACCTATGGAAAAGCTGTCAAATCAAACGCATCTAGGGCATTTACAACAATGCCTTCAGCAGCTACTGACAGATAAATCTTCAGCCCATAGAGCATGCAAAATGTGAATTGCAGAATCCAACTCCAGTCTTAAAGCATGCCTCCAATCCTACTGGTGGGTGAATTTCCAATAGCCATTACTGAATATTTTAATGATACAAGTGAGGACTTAAGGTTACTCTGTTTGATTTTATGAAGTCTACACCTAGCAAGTACAAATGTATAAATATGGTAAATATAGCTCCTGTTCAATTTACTTTATCTGGGACCAGGCAGTGATTACAAATTTTAGGTAATGAGACTTGAGAAAAGTTTGATGAACATCTTTGGAAGGAAGAAACTTTCTTTAGAAAAAAAGAAAATAACCCAATAAGGAACATATATCAACACACACAAACACACACAGATACACTCACAGCTACATTTGGCAACCCTGTGCTCTCATACCGCTGACCTGTAAAACTGGTAAGAGCCATTTTGAGACATAAGGAGACAGGTCAGGACAAAACTGGCACAAGAATAATTCAGGGTAAGGGGAAATGTAGATCCTTAATAATGTAAATATGGATGTTTTATTAGATGAATTGGTAACTGCCTACACATCATTGTGTATTGTGTAATGGTACGCATCATGTAGTCTTATTTCTGCTTTTTTCTGTTAAAATTCATATATATATATATATATATATATATATATATATATATATATGTTCCCTGATTACCCAGCTAGTATTTTCTTATTAATATAGCTGAATATCAAGGGAAAACATAAAGAGATGGCTGGAAAATCCAGAATTATAGCAGATGTTATTCACTAAAACAGTCAGCTAAGACTTAAAGAATTTGTGAAAAAAAATCATTTTAGATCAATATGAATATATCTCAGTTTCCTCTGCAAGCTATGAAACCACATATGTAATGATAATTTTATTAGCAATGGTCATACATTGGCATATTATAAATAAAGTTAAATACTTGATCTGAAATATGTAGCCCTTGAGTAAGATGTCATGCTATAACTGTATTTCATTTAATTTATTTAAGAATTTTATAACTAAAAATATCAATTAGTCTTTCAAAATTATTATACTTAAGTATAGATAGACAAATAATTTGACAACTGATAGTATAGGTCACTTCAAACACTTCAAGAAAGCATAAAATATATAAGATATATTCCAGGTCCCCCAGAGCAACATAGGCCCTGTCTCAAACACACAGACAGACAATCAAAAAAGGTTCAGAGGAAAAAAATGAATGTAATCCTTTCCAAATTTCCTTCAATTAAAACAGAACACACCAAAGGACCTACAAAATATTCTAAAAGAGAATATAATACTTAAATCTAAGTGCTACATACCTCAGAATGGCACATGGTAAGCATTCAAACATATTTGAACTTTCCAAAAGCTACAGAATTATATTTGCCCGAGGAATGTCAAGATGCCATGTAGATTGGCCTAAAAATTTATGATATCTGAAAATGAGAAACTGAATATATGTCTTAGTCGTATCTTCACTGAATAACTGAAAACATTTCCTTATTAAATGTTTTTCCTTCCTGATTTTAAAGCTTTGTGATTACAAAAATAAGATAATGTCCAAGTTTTTTTCAGTGTTGTTTTTATTGTGTACATGAATAAGGTTGTAGAAATTATAAGAAGACAATATGTTTTGCCAAAAGAAATAAATGCAAATAAAATGCAGTACCTCAGTGATTTACAAATACATTGTCACTGTAATATGAAGATAAATGTCCATGATGCATAATGACTTGCTATACAACATTTTCAAAACAGCAGCAAACAAAAAGCAGCTGATCTCTTTAATGTTGGGCGGCATCACATTATGCAGTATCAACTGTGGAACATTCAAAATTGCACAGAATGTGACTGGTCCTGTTTATATAGTATTCAGAGTTATATGATTTATCTGCAATATAAGTTATTACCTTAGGTTCCTAGTGAAGGGAAATGAAGCCGTCTTTGTCTCTTAATATTAACTAACTGCATTTAACAATTTTCCTGCAGCAGTCGCAATGTGTACTCCACTGTCTTTCTGACCACTGAGAAACAGTTTCTTAAATGGATAATGGAAAAAAAAGTAATATAAAAAGCGGCAACCTCTTCCATTCTGCAAAGGGTAAAGATATTTTTATGTTCACTGGGCCTCTGAATGGGAACATACCCTTCAAAAAGTGTCAATTAGCAAAACTTGGATATTCACTGTTATTAACAGCATATTGCTAAAATTTTCTCATAAAAATTTATCATGTATAGTATGCCAAGAACAAAATTACAGAAAATAAAACTCATTTCACCTAAGGATAATAAATTACAAAAGATTGGTAAACATCTTTCTTTAAATTTTTAAATTGAATTATATTTTGTATGTGTTCATGTTCATAATCTGTGTGTATGGGGGATGCCATGATACACATGTGGAGGTGAGAGCATGATTTTGTGGAATAGGTTCTTTCATTCCACCTTTATATGGATCCCTGGGATCAAACTCAGGTTTGCAGGCTTGTAGGGAAAGTGTTTATATCCAGTGAGCCATCTTTCTTGCCCTTGGTAGATATCTTTCTATTTAAAGGAAGAGGTACGATAGTAATAATGTGCATCATTTTGCAATTGGCTTGTATTGCTTAAAGTATTTCATAAACTTTTTCTGTACTTTTCTACACGAGTTGTTTCCACTTATATTAAGTTGTCATTTGAGCATCAAAGTAATAAAATAATATTCATAATATTCACATGGCTAGTACACAAATTATTAAGCTCCTTGTCCCTTCGTTTATGAGTACTCCATTTCTACCACTTGCTCTCATGTATTCAAGTCCATTGTCATCATTTGTAAGCTTTTTTCTAAGAAATTTTAAAATGAAGAAATTTTTCTATCAACACAAATCCACAGAAATCCTTTCTCCCTATTTTTTATATGAACCCTCCATAATTATGAGCATTTTGAACATTGTGAACATTTTGAACATAAAAGTGTTCTTAGTACTAGTTGTGAGGGTGGTCTGTAACCCCAGCATTTGGGAGGTAGAAACAAGGGCATATGGAGTTCTATGTCATTCTAGAAAGCATAGGGTGCATGAAAGCCTAAATAAATCAATAAATAATAAATAAAATATTAGACAAGTATGTTCTTTCTACTTTTGCCTCTATCCATTTTTAGAATCAATATTATGCATATGTCTTAATATTGCAAGCCATTTTTCTTTCTTTAGCCTTTTGTGGTATGCCCTAAGAAAACATCTAGGATACCTAGTACTCTATCAAGAGACGTATACAGTTATGTTACCAATAAATCACAACCTCAACGTTCAGCTGGACCTGTAAAACTGCTTGTAATATCTATGCATATCCTATAACACACATTTTCTATAACATAGCAAGTGGTAAGAGCAATTAATTTTGACAAATGTAATGAACACGTTCCAAAAGAAGCATGGATACTAATATATACATAATTTTAAACAAAGAATAGTAAAATTTTTTTAAATGTGTATTATGATTTTCATCTAAATGTGCGTACATGCTGTATTTGATATATTTACAGGTAGATTCATTTATGTGTATATATTTGTTCTATAACCACATTACTTATATGCAAGTCAAATGCATATAAGTAATATATATGCATATATTCTTTAGAAAAAGTGGAAATATTGCAACTATACCCAAATGCCATCATATGAGGAAAACTATTACTGGGGATGGAGTAACTATGAAGCTCAGAAAAAAGTGGAAATATGACAGTTTAATGTTTGGGGGGACATTGCCATGATGAGTGGGTGAGAAGTGACTATAAGTGTTCTCCTGTGTGTTAGTAAGAGTTTCTGAGGCAGATCAGCTTGAAAAATTAGGCAGCAGGTAGTTTGGCTTGCAGAAGAACCAGTAGTCAAGAGTTCTAGTCTTTGTGTTGCAAGGGACATGGCGACCCACCACATGTGGTCTATGAGGCAGGCTGTGTCTGAGAGTACCAAAGCCCAGGACAATAGCTGCCATCTTTCAGAATCTCTCTTACAGTGTAATCTTCAACACCCTACTTTGTTCTCTCCTTAACGCTGTCAGAGAGATGACTGAACTGCAATATTTGCACCCTCAGGTGCACAACTGTCCTGCCTACATACCATCTGAGGAACACTGGTGCTGGAATAAGCTCTGGATAAGCATAAAAAATGCTTCTTGAATGAATACAAACTTGTGCCATAAATATACCCATATCTGCAATGGCCTATTGGAAAGCAGGGCAGAATTGAGCTCTATCAAGTGAAGTATGTTTTGTGGAAGAACATAGGTGTGACAATGCTTCTTAACTGCTCTCTGCTACCTACTGTATACATAGCCGATTCCCATACTAAAGGACACAGAAAGACTCTTTTTCAGGAAAAGTACAAGGAATATTTGTCTAGTATTTCTTTTTGTTTCTTTTGTGAAATCTAATTATACATTTATACATTCATAGTTTTTTCATAATTTAAAATAATATTTTATTATTTATGTTTGTGGTATGTGTGTGTGAGGGAGAAGAGAGAGAGAGAGAGAGAGAGAGAGATTGAAAATTTCTGTGTAAACCAGAAGAGGTCATAGGGTCCTCTGGAGCTGAGAACCAATCTTGGGTCTTCTGGAAATGCAGCAAAAGATGTTAAATGCCAATCTTTTTCTGCAACTCCTTTTGATAAATAATCTTTGTTTGCTTGTTTTTCTGAGACAGGGTCTACCTGCAGTCTCAGCTATCTTGGAACATACTATATAGACCTGGCTGACTGAATCTCACACAGATCTGCCTGTGTCTGCCTCCTTAGTACTGGGATTAAAGGCATGCACCACCATGCCTAGCGCCATTTAAACATTTAATTGGACTTATCCTCATCATCATCTTTATTTTTCCCATTTTCTCTACTTCCTTTTCTCCCTTTTGTATCAGTTTTGTATTATTATTTCATTTGCCTGCATTAATTTTTAATTTCATTATTTTGTTCCATATTATTATATTTCTTTTCTATAATTATTGGTAGTGCGATTGTTTTTTGTTTTGTTTTGTTTGTTTGCTGTATTTTTATATCTGGTTTATTTATATATTGTATTGCACTTTTTCAGTTTTTCGTTTAGTGGTACTAATGATTCAACCCTCGGGGGTTGAATGAACCCAACATAAAAATCAGAAAGGCTATATGTCAACAGATGAACAAATCTTAATACAGGAGCACAAGAAATGTGAGGATCAAGAAAAATCCCATAATTCTGGGCTTTCCCAAAGATTTAAAAGCATCTATCTTAGAGAACAAAAATATAGATATTTTAATGATCAGCAACTTCAAGACAGATACAAATAACAGCTGAACTAATTAAGGAAGAAAATTCAGATAAAGAGTAACTAAATAAAAACATAAAAATTCTGAAAAAGAAACAACAATTTGGAAATCAAAACTTTAAAATTCAAATATAAAATTCAATTGAAGGTGTATTCAATAAAACTGATGAAACGGGAGGGAAATCAGATCAGGAAAATCTCATATTTGGTGAATTATCCCATTTAGACTGTAATAAAGAACTAACTGGAATTATAAACGAGTATTTGAGAGATAGCTTGTCTGGCTCACATTCCCCTGTAACTCTAGCTTGAGAGGATCTGTACGGTAAATACGGGGTTCTCTCTTATTCTTCCTTGGCCCTGTGTAGGACCAGACAGTTTGGGCCAACATCAATGAGGTTGGCAAGAATATGGGAATGCATGGAGGCTCCATGTGATAACTCTGGGATGATAAATGGTTTCCTGACAATAGCTAAAGACAGTAAAGGACTGGCTAATTTTCCATGCTATGTTAAAACTTGTATGTGTGTGTAATGTTAACTTCTGAGTGTTTTACAGATATGAAACCGAATTGAGAGATATCAAGTACACCCGAAGGAATAAGAATGGAATGTAACTCATACAGGGTACAACGGTGAAGTGTAGCTGTGGAATTCTTGGAGTTCTATGGGCCTAAGTCTTCAGATGTCAAAGAGTAAAGGTATACTTTATGTCATTGTTAACTAGCAATTCCAGTACCAGGCATGGGTTGACCCTCCCTATGAGCTGTTGGCCAAGGGAGACTTGAAAGCCCCCTCTACTAAAACAGAAGGCAATTGCCACATTATAATGCTGGTCACACACTGGAAATGGATGGTAAGGCCCTATTACTGAAAATGTGACATGGCTCGAGCATGAAGAAAGAGATCTAGCTGGGACTGAGCTGAAGACTCCCTACAAATGGATGGTTGGCCTTCATAGTGCTAGAGGGTGCTATGCAGACTGCCATGGGATAATGGTCCTGAAAAGCTCTGCTTAATGACAGATCTTGCATGCTTCACTGTCAGATGTTCTACATGTGTAATAGAGACTCGTCTGGTATGTGAATCCTCAGCATATTCATAATTGGATTTAAGGCCCACTCTTCAAGGATGGAACACATGTCTTATGTGAAAAAAAAAAAAAGTTGACTCCCAATGGTATTAAAGGAAGTTATAGGCCCTAGTAGAGAAAGTACTGTGACTGTTTGTGAGGTGAATATGATACATCCACTTAAGTACTGTCTAGACAGTACTACTTTCCTTTATGGCGATTGTCGTATTGTTATGTTTTGTTTGTTTTCCAGAGAGAAAGGTGTGGAGTGTATGGTAAACACGGGGTTCTCACTGAGGTTTTTTTTTTTTTTTTCTATTGGTTCATTACGTGGCAACTCCTGCCCTCTGACCAATAAGGGGGCATGAAGATGGGGAGAAGGGGGAGAAAACAAGGTGGTGAGCTGGAGAGGGGCATGAGGATTATTCAAAGCACTCAGGAGGCAAAGTGCCCTGTTCCTGGGCCCATGCAGAAGGCCTAGACCCAGAAGGCAGCATTCCAAGTCCCCGCAGTCCTAAGGATGATGTGAGTGGAAGTGAAATGCAGGCTGGGAATGGACAAAGAGCCCTGATCCATGGACAAAAAGACTTGCATACCACCTCTGTGGCTGCTCTAGGCTGGTGGGTGGCCAGTAAAAATGACTTTATGGGTCACCCAGAATAAATCAATCTCTCTAAAGAACATTCTCTATTCGTTCAGTCGGTTCAGACCTGGAGGGCGGGGAGAGGCTGAATGCCGGTCCAGCCACGAGAAAATTTATGGAACAGGATCTAACACTGTTCTGGCCTCAGAGAGCATCCTCATTCCTGCATATCTAACCGTCAAACACATAACATAATGAAAAATAAACTAATAAAAAGTATAAGTAGACATATAAGACTTAGAGAACATGATTAAAAGACCAAATATATGCATTTTTCTATATAGAAAAAGAAGTGAGATATAAGCTGAAAACTCTGAAACTCTGTCTAATGAAAACACATCCAAAAATGTCTCATATCTTGAGAAAGATACCTGTACCAGGACCTGTTGGAGGCCATAGTCAGAGAATATAGCCTGACTCCATCCTAGAGAAAAACAGCCCTGGGAAAAATCCTCCCTGTAGCCACCAGCATGTATGATAAGCACATTCAGCCTTGGTGGCAGGGACTAGTTGCACTGAAAACTTTTACACCTACCTCCTAATCTCACCCGAGACGAACTAGGAAGGCCTGAGAGAGGAGACACCCTTGTTACAGCACAAAGCCCTTGTTTCTCTTCTTAGTCCCATCTCTCCTAACAAACACATAGCTATTCATCCTCTCCTGGCAAACATATAGTTATTCATAGTGGGCTCTGAAGGTCAGAGATAATGTTTCCTAAACAACGGTGCTGGCTCTGTTAATTACCACATTCCTGTGTAAGTGCGCGGATTTTTACCCCCACCTCCCCAAGCTTGTGTATTTAAACCCAGAAACAACAATAAACCTGGCGGCTTGATGAGATATCCTCTCAAGTCGTCATTTCGTGTGTTCGTCTGTCTTGTATGTTTTGTCTGTTTGTCCCTTTCATTTCAGGTGTCTTTAGGGTCCTTGCTCACTGTTGATCCCCATGGGCCGGGGCAAGGACCAGGCAGCACATAAGACCTTTAATAGATAAGAACAAAAATAACCTTTACCTGATGTTATAGTTAAACTCCCAAGAGAAAGAAAATAAAAGTACGTTGAAAAGAGAAACTGAGAAGTGCCAAGTGCTCTGCACAGGCAAACACACCAGAATAGAAGCATATTTCTCTGCAAAATCTCTAGCCTCCAGGAACTGACAAAATGATATTTTTAACATCATGAAAGAAAATAAGTGCCAATCCAGAAAATTTATCCTTCATAAGAGGAGTTGAAATAGGCACCTTCCAAGATGAGGATAAAGTACGGGAATATGTGACCACTGGATAGTCACTGCAGAAGATACTTAAAGGATTCCTACACTCAGAAGAGGGAGCAAGAACACCATCATAAAAGCATTGGACAAACATTTCCTATCATGAGAGTGGAAATGGAAATGTGAATTAGGAAAGAATAAATACAATTAATTAACAAACCACAAAACTTTAAAACCAATAGGGAAGGAACAAATTTAGATGAATCAACATAAGCAGAGATAAAAACACAGTGACTATAACTAAGGCATATATTTCAATATAATTGTGGTAATAAAGGCTATTAATTCTTTTATAAAATATATAAAATGGTTGGTTGGATTATAAAACAAGATGCCAAAATTTTTCTACTTATCAATTCATAACAGGAATAAACTTCACCAACCAAAACCAATATAGAAAAGTGACAGTTCAAGCAAATATAATCCAAATTCCAGTGGTGTTATTAGCCTCAGATACATAATAGATTTCTAGACAAAATGTGTCATGGAGACAAAGAAGATCACTGTATAGTCATAAATGGAGCAGCCGTCTATGGTTTATGAAGTCATCAGTGATATCAGTGATAAAAATATATACAACAAATGACAGGGTATTAAATTTTCTAAAGTAAAAGGGAGAAACAGCTCCAGCGCAATAATAGTGGGTGATAGCAGTACCCTATTCCCAATTGTTTGTTGTGGCACATATCTCATAATCCCAGCATTATAATAGCTAGGGCATAAGGTTCTGGTTTCCAAGGATCATTTGAATATAGAGAGTAAGATCTTGTTTCAAAACAGTAATAACAACAAAATATCTCACACATAACAAGAGATGAACCATCCAGTCCAAAAAAAAAGTCACTGAGGAAATATCAGAGTGACAATATAGGTTAAATTAGAAAGTATTCCATGCTAAAGTGCCAGAAAAGTCCATTTTAAACAATATGGAAAATTTCCCTCAGTATTGAGGGAATATCGACTCACAGACTCAGTATTTTAGGACTTGAAAAAAAATCTTAACAAATATAAAATAGTAAAAACAATATTTTAAAACTCATCAAATTTATAACAAAATAGGTCTAGAAAACAACATCAATAGATATTGCATAAATTATACAAAGACATACATAATGACCAATGCAAATTAATAAGTATGCAGTATGTTGTTGGAGAAATTAGAATCGAAATGAAAGAAAATAAAAATAAGTCCTTGAATACATTACAATGGAAACACACATACCAAGAACAAGGAGATACATCAAATGTGGTTTTGAAATGAATAGTCACACATATGAGAGAGAGAGAGAGAGAAAGAGAGAGAGAGAGAAACAGATAGTCAGACAGACAGAGACACAAACACAGATAAAATAATCAAATGGAGCAACTGAAAGTCTTAGTAAAATAACTAACCAAACCCCAACTTAGTAGATAGAAAAATGTAATAAACATCAAAGTGTGAATTAATAAAACAGGAATGGAGTGAGCAGTTCAAAGCATCCATGAAGTAATGACATAGTTCTTGGCACTGGAGAGATGACTCTGTGACAAACAGCACTGGCTGCTCTAGCAGAGGTCCTGGGGTTTGTTCTCAGGACCCATACAGAAGCTAACAACCATCTGTATCTCTAGTACCAGGGACCAGACATTTTTCTGGCCTCTACAGGCAATGCATATATGTGGTGTACCTACATAAATGCAGGCAAACACTCATACACACACACACACACACACACACACACACTAATAAATATGTTTTTAAAAAGAAAGGCTTCTTTGAAAGGATAACAATATTGGTGAATCCTTAGCAAAAGTAACAAAAGAAAAATAAGAAAGAGTACCATTAATGGAAGCAGAGAAAAAAGAAACAAATACAACAGTTGAAATCCATTGGCTCATGATGAAATAGTTTTAAAACGCTATCGTAAGAAACTGTACAATAGACACACTAGACAAAGCTCCAAACAAAAATTGAAATTAAATTGAATACCAAGTGAACCGATAACAAGCAATGAAATTGGAATAGTATGTATGTATGTATGTATGTATGTATGTATGTTTGTATGTATGTATATGTATGTGTGGATGGAAGGATGGTCAATAAAAATTAAAGAAATGATGGAACTGAGGGGCGGTAAGGGAACATGGGAAGACTTGGAGGAAAAGAGTAGCATATTAAAATTTTAAGGAAAAAAAACAAACTCCAAAGAAAGGAAAAATCTGAACTGATTTTTTTTATTTTACCAGTATTTTACCAGTGCTGTAAAGTAACATCACTATCACCAAATAGCCCTAGTCTTATTCTATAAAACAGAAAGTGGCAAACTGCTCCAAAGTCAATATGCAAGTCAGGACAATCTTTTATGTCCAAACCTGATAAAGATATACACATAAGAAAAGAAAATCTGTAGAGCAATATACTTTATGAACAAGATGGGAAAATCTACAATAAACTTCTTCTAAATCAGGCCAGCAAGAATATCCAGTGTCTATGGCTGAGCATGTAAAAGCACCTTCCGCCAAGCTTGATAACATGTTCAGTCCCTGGAAACCTTGTGCTCAAAAGAGAAAAGCCAAGACTTACAGGTTGTTCTCTGATCTCCACACAAACTGAGTGGCAAATAGGAACTCTGACAAGCATCCATATAAGTAAATAAAGTAGCAAAGTAATAATAAAAATCTAAATGTTTCTATATCAAATTCAACAACATAGTAAAAAATCAAGTACCATATGCAAATCTTTTCCTTTCTTGCATCAAGAATGATTCAATATGTGAAAATAAACATGAATAGAATCTAAGGCAAAACCACATGTCAATAATTGCAAAATGTATCTTAGATAAAAATCTGTATCACTTCTTGATAAATATATTGAATAAGCCATATACAAAAGATAACACATCAATGAAATAAACCCTACAGCTATTAGCACATTTGAGAGGGCAGAAACTAAAAGCAATTCTTCCAACATCAGAAACTGAATGATAACAACTTTCCCCATTATAATTCTGCATTTCAATAAGCAATCAGGAAAAGAAAGGACATAAATCAGATATAAAAATTTAAAAAGAGAATCCAAATTATCTCACTTATAAACAACATGATCCTATACTTGGAGCATCCCTACAACATTGGCAAAAGACTATTGGAGCTAATGAAATAATTAAATGAAGTAGTAAGATCCAAAACCAACATATAAAAATTGATAGTTTATATATATGGGCTTGTAAAAAAAGAAACCAGAGAAAAAATTTCATTAAAAATAGCCTCAGAATTAAAATAAATCACCAAAGATTAAATCTAATCAATAAGGCAATAAACCTCTACATGAAAATTAAAAGGAAAACAATGAAAAGCTATTAAAGAAACAGAGACTCTAGAAAACAGAACTCACCTATTCACGTTATAAATGTTCATATAGCCATACAACTCAAAGTAATCTGCAGATTCAATGTAATGTTCATCAAAATACCCATCACTTTTTCATAAAGCTGTAAAAAGCCAACATAAAATTCATTTGGAAGCACAAAAGATCCCAAATGCCTAGAAAAATTCGGGGCAAAGAAAGAGAAATACTAGCAATATGATAATACCTGATTTCAAATTATACTTGCTGTTTTTCAGTTATTCTTAAACCACAGTAATAAAACAGCATGGTATTGGCATGAAAACAGTCACATAGAAATATGAAACAGTACAGAGGACAAGAACATGAACTCAGACAGCTGTAGCCAACTGACTCTCAAAAAGCGTGCCAAAAAATGTGTCAGAGGAGACAAGAAAGTCTTTTCAACAAACGTTGCTTGGGGAACTGACATAAAATGCAGAAGACTGAATGTAGGCCATATTCTCACCTTGTACAAAAGACCATTCAAAATGCATCAAAGACTTCAAAAACCCATATGCCTGGAACCACTATAGGAAAAGGGGGGACATACTTCAAGATGTTGGTATAGGCAACAGTTTCATGAATAACACTCCACTATCTCAGGAAATAAAACTAAGTGACATAATGACATCATATTAAAATTACCTGCAGAACCATGGACACAGCAAACTAAGCAATATCTTAACTTGCAGCATGGGGTAAAATCTTTGCCTTCTGTTTGTGTAAGAGAAGACTAACCTTTAGAATAAAAATGAGTGCCAAAGTTAATAACAAATAACTATTCATATATACTCGCAATTATAACTAAGAACCCACATCGCATAGCATACAGCTCCCTGTAATTTCAACTTTGAGGGCTCTGATGCCCTCAGCTAGTCTCTGTGGGCACCCATACATCTATAATGATGCATACACTCACACACAGACACACATGCACAAGCATAATAAAAAGAAATCTTAAAAAAGAAGTAAATTCACACTCCATTAATATTCTTTTTCAACCCAATCTAAACAGTCATAATCAATAAAAAAATACAAGAAAAAGAAAATACTGGAAATGCTATGATAAATAAACTTTGTATCCTGCTTGCGGAATATATATCAATACAGTCACAATAGAAAACAATATGGATTTCCTACATTAAATAAGTAACTAAAAAGAAAAAATACTATATGTTCCTGCTAAAACACTCCTTAATATATATCCAAGAGGTAGAAAGTACACGTAAAAGAAACCTACATGCATGTTTGCTCCAGAAGTGTACACAAGCACAAAACTATAATACTAGCCTAGATGCTCATTAACAGAAGAAAGTATAATGAAAATACTATATGAAAACACAATGTATTTGCTTATTCAGAATATATAAAGTTATTTACATTAAAAATCAATGGTCATCTTTTTAGTGAAATAAGTCATCAATAGAAAATCAGTTCCACATGTTTTCTTTTTTTCGTGGTTTATAAAGCACTTTTACTTCTTAAAAATAATTGTGATTTTCATGCAAAGTAGTGTGATATTACTTATATCTCCTCTCTTATCTGCACCACTGCCCCCTGCCCAATTTAATATACTCTATTACGTCTATACTGCATCCTATAGAGCCTGATGTGCGTTCTCAAATGTCCTTTAGTTGGGTTTGTCAACTAGGCACACCAAGAGTCTCAGTCCTGTAAAACAATGACTTGACCCTTCTAAGAAACCATCAATAGCCAAAAGTTTCTTAGGTTGGAATTTCTTACTCTCTTCTGCATGTCTATGCTGAGATTTTGTCTTTTTTGAGCTTCCACAGTACTTGTGCGCATGTTGTCACTATTGCTGTGAGTTCATTTGAGTAGCTGAGCAGCTCTCAAGAAGGGTCTGATTCCCTGTGGTCATTCACCCTCTCTAGCTCTGAGACCCATTCCAACTCTCTTTCACAATGATCCCTGAGCAATGGGAAGCAGAGGTTTGAAACAGTTGTTCTATTCAGGGATAAACATTCTCTAGTCTCTTGTTCCCTGAACATTGGCCAATTGTGGGTTTCTGTGTGAATCAACATCTGATACATAAGGAAAGTTCTCTGGTGAGAACTGAGATATGCATTGATCCTGTGTGTAGAGGTTGCACTGATGATGTGCCACTTAGTGTTCTGTCTCACAGACATTTATTCTCTGAGATTGATATGTTCTGGAACTCTATAATAGTCTTATCTCCATTTTTTGCCAAAAGAAGATTCTTTGATGAGTGGTAGAATGTACATTTGACTGTAAATATGAGGATGCATATTTAGATATGTGAAAACTAGAATAAAAAATTTAAAGACTGCTTGAAATTGATAGAGGGACTGGTAGGCAAGGAGTAAATAGAAAAGGAAAGTGAGGTGGGCTGCTTGAGACAATAGAAATAATCTAAAATCTGTTCAGTAAACTGTGCTAGAACAATTGAGTAAACACAAGGACAATTAGAGGATCTAATCTTTATACCATCATAAAACTCAATTTTTGATGAATCAGAATCCAAAATGCAAGACAAAAGTAGAAAGCAAATAGTTGTTAGATAAAGAGAAAAAGAAAAAAAACCATCTTTTTTAATTAAATATATTTTATTGAGCCTTTGTGCATTTCATACGACAGTTGTTAAGCAAATTTAGACCTGCTTCCCAATCCATTCCCCTACAACCCCTTCATGTGAAACAGGGCACACTGTTAAATGTTAATTCTGCAAAGATCTGGGCACCAAAAACTAAAAGAAATACAGCATAAAATCACACAGAATGTATTGTAAATCAACCTTATGTGAAACTTTTAAAATTAGTGGATATAGACTTCCTATTTGTAGCAATGTTATTTTAAGCTCAGATTGTTTTAAGTATTTCATGGATAATATGTGCTTTGTTCCTAGCTTCAGTCAAGGGCGACAGCACAGGTGAATGTTTCTAGCAAAGAAATTCTATTGTTGATGGTCAACTCATTTTGTCAATATATATCAGGTTTGCAAAACACAAAGAGAAAAGTGTTGGGTATTATTCTTTAATATAATTGCTAATTGGCTGTGATCATCCAGATTTCAAAATAAGTTAATTAATCAGACTGCTATTTCAATTTCATTACTGTTATTATTAAATTAAAGGTTCTAGAAGATCAGCAGCATCTTCTAGACCAGAGATCAAGACTAGGATTCAGAGGGACCAGAAATAATGAGATTTTGATATGTTGAAAGAAATACCTGTTCAGTAAGCAGCCAGCAACTGTATTCTGTTGCTCGGTTCACTGACGACTTCTCACCTGAGGCCTCGAGGAGGACTTGTGTAACTTTTCATGCAACACCACACTGTTTTCAACATTTCTTGATGAGCTTGTTTTGTCTTTGCTTTCATATATGGCTTGAATTCTGATAGTAACTTGTCTAAAGAGAAAGTTTCCTACATTAAATTCCATATAGACATCTACCTGAGATCCTTCTTCCTCTGCTACCCGAGTGCTTGAGTTAAAAGCATGTACTGCCATGCCAGGCTTAGGTTCTATATTCGTAAATGCAGACTTCAATATCTTACAATCAAGCTTTCCTTGAACCTACCTCTCATTAAACAAGATCAAAAATAGCATATAATGAGCTTCCATCCAGGATTCAAGTTTTACATTAGGCCTTTGTCTTAGTTTCTTTTCATGTGCTTGTGATATGATATCCAGAGAAAAACAATGTAAAAGAGTTGTTAATTTTAGAAAGCATTAATTTTAGCTTACTGTTCAAGTTCATCATGGCAAGGGAGTCAAGGCAGCAGGATTTTGAAGCTGCCAGTTACATGTCATTCACAATCAGTAAAAAGAGAGTGATAATTCATAGATAATGGCTTAGTAACATTTATTCATTGATAAATGAATCTCATCCAAGGAATGTTACCAACACAATAGGGAAGTCTTCATTGCCTCAGTTAACACACTCAAGATAATCCTTCATGAGTATTCTCAAAAGTCTATCTCCCAAGTGAATTTAGACTTTATTATTGATCAGCATCAAGTTAACACTAACCATTGTATTCACCGAGTTCTACTACTCTCAGTTGTGATTAGTATATGGTACCACCACATGGTATAGTCACCAGGGGGTCACTGACATTGGGAGAAATATAGTATTTTATTCTTTTGTTGTTTATAATTTATAATTTTTATTTTTATGTTAATGTTGAATCCTTATTTTTGTCAATTTTATTGAATTTCTGGGTATTTCACTAACAACATTCCAATCACCTCTATATTATCTTACCCCATTGGCACCATCTCATAAAGTCCCACTCTAGAATCCAGACATTCTGTCAACTGTGTCAAAGCCCATCTTGTCAAGCTAGTGTCCCCAGACATTCTTCAGTGCAAATTCATCCTCAGGGGTCTAGTCAGTCCATCCAGAGTCCCTTCCCTTAAGAAGATTAGTTATTCTTCACCCAGAAGCAATAATCTACTAATAATTCTTCAACTAACATTGGGGCCTTCTCCCCTTTTCCATAGATCTGTGCTATGCATTTGTCTACTTGAGCTTGAATGGGTCTTGTGCATGCTGACACCATTGCTGTAGGTTCATATGAGCAAGGTCCCAGGATCCTATAGAACTCTATTTCCATATGGTCATGTACCTCCTCCTTGGCTCTTAAAATCTTTCTGCTCCCTCTTCTGAAATGGTCCCCAAGTCCTAGGTGGGTGGATTTTAGTATAGGAATCCTGTCCAAAGACCTACACTCTATAGACCCTTATTCTCTATGCTTTTGGCCATCTGTGATCTTTTGTGTTCCAAGCATCTCTGTTGCATGAAAGAGCTTCACTGATGAGAACTGAGGGATGTGTTATTGTTTTTTTACATGTAATTCTGTTCCATGAACCTTAGGGGTAGAGGTTGCATTGTAGATATGTCACTTAGGCTTGGGCAATTCACTGACAATATCTGTGTATGACCAGTTTTGGATTTCTCTAATGATCTCTGTGGCAAAAAAAAATATCTTTGATGAATGGTGACTGGGATTCTTGTCAGGAAATATAAGGATCCATATTTTGCACATAGTAAGAAATTACAATTGTTTAGTGGTGTGACAGCCTTAGGATTTTTTCTAAGATCTATGATCTCTCCAGCCATCTGTATTTGGCATTGTTTTCAGTATCACACATGACTTCCCTCCCTTTCACTGGACTTTACGACCATTTAGGTAGCTGTTGATTACTCCCACATAAAAGTGCCACTACTGCAATGTTGTAATTTGCTGCACTGTCATAATTTGATGTTCCAGTTATTGCTGAAGTTATTAAAATTCAAAGGTGGGGTCACAGTGAAGCATATGGCTGAATGCCACGTTATCACTTTGATGACTTCAAAATGGTCATTTGATTTTTAGATATTCTTAAGTAGACATGCTTTAGCAGTTAACAAGTACAGTGTGTGTGTGTGTGTGTGTGTGTGTGTGTGTGTGTGTGTGTTTGGATGAGGTCATGCATAGTTCTGAGAGAGAGAGGTACATAAAGAAAATAGAGAGATGAACTTTTATACTTTTATGCAATATAAGTGTTGATTATAAAAAGTTGTGTTTGAATTCCCGATTAGATATCAAGAATGATTGATTTTACTTATTTTACCTATGTTTATGTTAGCTGATGCGGGATTCCTCACCCCTCTCATTGCTAGGATAGAACTACCTATCTGAACAAAACAATCTAAAGAAGAATTTGTGTTGGCTCAAAATTTCAGAGGGTTCATCCCAAGACTGTTTAGCTTTTAAATTTGATCAGAGCATCTTGGCATCAAGAATATATAGAAGAAAGATGTTCTTCACTTAGCTGAAATGAAATAAAATATGACAGAGAAAGGTTAAGAATAATATGTTTCCAAAGGATCTGCCTGAAAGAGTGATTTTTTTCAGTAATGCCAGATCCAGTATTTTATGTTATCAGTGAAACACTAACTTTATAATACTTGATAAGCCTTTGGCAGGGGGATACCTCATATTTAAACCATGACATATGTTAGTAGATTGTTACCTTGATTTGTTGATTTCTTCCAGTGGTTTCCATTAACTATATAACACAATGTGTACTTGAAGCGCTGAGACTCTAGCCTATGTTTATACATTATAGTACATACAAAGTGACATTGTAACCTTCGCAAGAATATTATTTAGTTCCGAACTACTTCTACATCTTCACTGAAAGTCTTCCCATTGTTTTTTTATATTTTATTATTTTTGCTTTATGTGTACAAGGATACTGCCTACATGTATGTAACATACCTGTGTTGTGCAATGCCCATGGAGATCAGAAGAGGGTTGTCAGATTTCCCTGGAGTTATGGACAGATGTTAGCTGCCATGTGGGTACTGTAAACCAAACCCAGGTCCTCTGCAGGAGCAGACAGTGTTTGTCACTGCTGAGATATGTCTCCAGCACCGAGTCTTCCTTTTGATAAAAAGAATATATTTTAAATGATTCATTTCCCAAACATTTCATACTCAATAACAATTATTTTGCTTCCATATATAACTTGAATTAATACATTTTCTTGAGCCTTAAATCTATTTCTTAATCATAATTAGGTAATATTACATGATTTCAATAATTCCATATTTTCTTTCACAGCTGCATTTTATAATACGTGTCTTTGAATTTTGACTGTTATACTTCTCCTGGAACCAGCACTCTACATGTGAGCTATTCATTTGATGTATTTTTCTCTTTCTTTCTTCCTCCTTCACACTGATGTTTTTTAGGGGCAATGCTTTACTTAAACTATTCCTTTGAATGTCACTTCCTGTGGATGATATTTTTTCTACATTCCTATGCTACATATAGACTGTATAGCAGTGTTTGGGACCTATGATTCAGTATATTTTTTGGTCTATGGTTTACAGTGTTTTAGTTTATATTTTAATTTTATGTTCTATTCAACATTTGTGATTTTCATACAAAATAGTTCAATGATATTTATATACTTTCCCCTCTCCAAATGTCCTTCCATTGCCCCCTGTCCAATTTAATATATCTCTATTCTTGGATTTCTAACAGAACCTAGGGATGTTTGACAAGAACAGAGAAGTATAAACTACCCTTTAGAATATAACTTTTATTATATGTCTTTAAAAAGCTTAAAGTTCAAGGAGACAAAGTGGATGTATGTGCTGTTAAAGAAAAATAATTTGAGTTTAAAACACAAGTGACACATTCATATATGGTATAAATTATAGCAGAAATCTACATACCAAGTTTTGGCTGAATATCACTCACTTCATGATAGGATACCACGTGTCCATTCAAGACATAAAGCATTTTTTTAATTTAATCATTTTGTATTTCATATACAACATTTCAATCACTTTTAATCATCTTTATATTCTCTTCCCCACTGGCAAACTTCCACAAGCCCCCCAACTGGAATCCATATACTCATTCATCTTTGTTAAACCTTATTGTGTCAAGTAAGTGTCTCCAGATGTTCGTCAGTGTAAGTTCATCCACTGAAGTCTAGTCAGCTTATCCAGAGTTCCTTGCTTTAGGAAGATTAGCTCTTCCTTGCCTAAAAGTAATAAGCTGCCAATATTTTTTCTGCAAAGATTGGGGTCTGCTGCCCATTTCCACAGTTCCATGCTGGGTTTTTGTCAAGTTTGCATGGGTCTTAAGTATGTCAACACAATTACTGTAGGTTCATATGAGCAAGGTCCTAGAAGCTTGAAGGATTCTATTTCCATATGGCCACATACCTCCTCACTGGGTCTTACAATCTTTCTGTCCCCTCTTCTGCAATGGTCCCTTAATATTGGGAGCATGAAACAATATAGGAAGCTTATCCACACACTCTGCAGATTCCTAGTCTCCATGCTTTGGCCATTTTAGAACTTTTTGTGTTCCTGGTCCTCTGTTGAATGAGGGAACTTTATTAGTGAGAGTTGAGAGATTCATTAGTGGACTTTTTAACCCCTTTTTCTGTGTTACATGAAGCTTAGGTGTAGAGGTTGCATTTTAGATGTGCTGAATAGGCTTTTCCAATTCACAGACAATGTCTGTGTGTGACCTGCTATGGTACTCTTTAGTAGTTTTTGTCTGTGCTGAAGAAGCTTCTTTGGTGAGTGGTGACTGGGACACTTGAGTGTAAATATGCGGATACATATTTTTCACTTAGTATGAAGTAACATTAGTTTAGGAATGTGACAGACATGGAGATTTCTCTAAGATCCACAATATCTTCAGTCATGTGAATTTGGCTATGATTACATTTCCACATGAGTTTCTTCACATTGAGTGGGCTTTAAGTCTGAATAGGGAGTTGTTGAGTTCTCTCAAGAGAAAAGTGTCAGGACAGTACCAGTGTCATATCCTGTGCCAATTATTGATGTGGTTATTTGAAGTTGGTGTTGAATCATCGATTGATTTTTCTCCCTTAGTAGTTTGCATAGTGCTTATCGGAGATATTAGAGCTGGTCTTCAAGGGAAGTGGCTTCCAGGTCAGGTCCAGTTCCATTGCTCCAAATCTTGTGTCTGAAGTATGTCCTGTCTTTGGCAATACATTCTTACCTTCAAATTCTGTAAAGCAATCAAAGACTGTGGCAATAGCCTGTGTAATTCTGGGAGTCTCTTGGGCCACCCTGGCTAATACAAGGGAAGGCATCTCCTCTGTGGTACTGTTTCTGTTCATGTACCTTTCAGCTATGCACATGAATGAATGAAAAGATATTATATGTGAAATCTGTCATTAGTTTGTTAGTCTAATATGAGTCCCTCTGGAGTTTACACTAACTAGACATTATCTCTTCTCTCTCTCTCTCTCTGCCTCTCGCTCTGTCTCTGTCTCTCTGTCTCTGCCTCTCTGTTTCTACCTCTCTGTTTCTGTCTTTCTGTCTCTGTCTCTCTGTCTCTGCCTCTCTGTCTCTGTCTCTCTGTCTGTCAAACCCACTCTCCATGCTGTCCATATTTAAAATGTTCCTATTTTCTTCATTTTTCCCTTGAAAATTCTATGGTCCACCTCTAGAGCTCCTTCTTTTCCATTATCTCTGTAGTTCCTCATATAGCCCTCCCTCTGCCCGTCCCATTTAAATACTCCCATTTTATCTATTTTTCCCTCAGTAACACCTGCTTCTTACTATGTTCTTTCATGTTCCTTCTTTCCCTTTACCTCCCTGGCTCTTTCCATTACAACAGGATACAAACTCACATATAAGAGTCATCAACAGATAGTTTTCCATGCATAGTTTTATTGACAACTATATACTTGAAGATAATATTTCTATATACAGATTTAAAATTAAAATAAATCTTTGAAAGTTATTTTCACTTATTGAGTATGTGCAGTGTGTGTGCATGTGTGGAGACCCAAGGTTAACATAGGGAATACCATTCCTCAATCACTTCACTTCCTTCTTTTCTTTGAGACAGTCTCTCTGATTGAAACCTAAGCTTTCCATTTGGGCTAGGATAGCTGACCAGTGGAACTTGGAATGCTCTTGTCTCTGCCTCCTTGTGTTGTGGTTGCAGGCATCAGAAAAATATACCTAGCACTTTAAAAATTAGAGTGTTGGCAATTTACTCACTGAACAACCTCCATAGCACTAAAATTTATTGTTACCATATACTCCTCATATTAAGCTTTTTAAATAATTAAAATTAATTCATCTTTGATGTGGCATTTACATTGCTTGGTATGTTAATTGTATTGTTTAAATTTTTCTTTCTTATTTGTTTCACTTTGTTTTGTTTTTAATACTTCCACATTATTTCCCAAAATGCTGAAGTTATCTTTCTTAAATAAATCTTTTCTTTAACTTCCCAAACTTGTGTTTATCTCTTGCTCCACTCCTTTCAAAGAAAGTTTTTGACCTTTAATTATAGTTTTATTTGAAGAGGCCTTGGATAAGTCTTACACTGAATGAAACTTTCTTGTACAGATATTTGGAACTTCCTGAACGCTTCCATACAATAGTTGCACAATAAATAGCTACTCATTTGTATTGCAAATTAAAACTCTATTTCTTCAGAAAGATTTCTGCTAAAATTAACAAATTGTAATTACTCCAATATTATCAGTGCTCCAGCAGTATGAGACAGAAAATCTTACTAATTCACTCTGTAAGCAAAGTGACGTTTTCAAATGAAAAATTTTAAAATAGCTTGTAGTATTTCTTTTTCTTTTTTGCAGTTTTTATCTTAAACTAAGTCATCATCTATTTGCATATAGAACTTTGATCTATTAAAAGATAAAGAATGAAGAGCAAAGTCACAGAAAGAAATTAAATAGGAAGACTAGTCTCAGAGTTTGTTTTTAGTTTTGTTAGGGCATCTAAATTTCAAAAATTGATTTTTTAACTTTAGTATCTCCTTTTAACTCACATGTAGTTTACAGCTCTTGGTACTGTGAATTGCCAAATTTATTAGTTCTTTTTCTTTCTTCAGAAATTTTAAAATTACAATTGAAGAATATTTCTGATTTGTGGTTTTTTTAAAAACAAATATTGCTTAGGACTTCTTATTGAACAAGCAAAATGAACAAATAATCCTCATTGGAGGGAACATAACTTTAATTAGATTTTTACTTTTTTACATTCATAAGTTGGATTAGCATATGAAACAATCTACAAACAGCTGGAGTACAATGTATCTGTCTGTCTTTCTTGAAACATTTCTCTCTTCCTAGATAACAAATGAGAGGATATTCTTATCTGAAAAAATGAGAAAAGCAGAAAGACATAGGGAGAGCCCACATCTTTGACCAGCTGGGTTCACAAGAACTGTGCTAAGGAGCAGGGATTATGGCAGAAAAGTTCACCATCTCATTAACATGTTAGTTATTCTGCCCATCTCTTTAGCATACCTTAAAGTGAACCTCCCTGTTAGGGATATTCCATGACTAGGGGAACTTGCCAAACTGGAAAGTTGCGGCTTCATCTGGGCGGGAGCTTCTTGTATTCTTTATTGATCAGTCTTGAGGTTTTATTTATTTATTTATTTACTTTATTTTCCTACTATAAAATTCCCTCCTCCCCAATACTTTTGACTTTTGACACAGAGCAAGATGCTTTACCAGGAGCTTCCTTCTCTGGAGCAAAATCAGAAGAAGAAACTAACATAGTATTGTACCTGGCTTGCTTTGCTAGCTTGAAAATACTGGCTCTTTTTGCCCTGAGGTCTCCAAGCCTAGCCCTCTCTTCAATTCAAACTCTTTCTTGCATTTTTTTTTCTGTCATAATGCTGCTTTTGAATCCAAGGGATTTGGTGCTGGAGGAAGCACATCACAGAGAACAACCTTAAAGAGTTCTTAAGCTTGCTGGATCTCCACTCACTCTCTGCTTCCTGTGCCTGTTTGATTATGTGAGCTCCTATCTGCTTCATCTACTCTCGTCCCCTCTGCCACCATGCCTCCTGCCATGATGGACTCTTGCACCTTTGAAACCAAAACTACATAAACTCTTCATTTTATAAGTTCCCTTGGTCAGTGTTTCTATCACAGCAATGATTTCCCGGATCTGTGGAAATGAGAAGCAGGTCCTAATCTTTCCTGAAGAAATATTGTCAGATGATTATTTTGAGTGAGAAAGAGCTAATCTTAAAGCAAAGGACTCTGGAGAGGCTGACTAGACCTCAGTGAATGAGCCTGTACTGAGGAACATTTGGGGACACTAACCTGAAACAACACTTAATAAGATGAAGGAATGTTTGGATTAGAGCTGAGTGGCTATGGGAAGAAGGGGGTATAAAGATGATTAAGACTGATTGAGATGTTCTGTATGAAGTTCACAATGATTTAATAGAAAATATAAGTGATAATTGGTAGAATAAATTTTAGAAGGATGTAAGAATAGAAATATTTTTAGAAAGTATTCATGGATAGGGATTAAAATGGCTGGAGATTTCCAGAACAGAACAATGCAATAATAAAGTTCATTTTATGTTATGTGAGCATTGAAAGCATTTTAGATATGTAATTGATTAGATGAAAAGATGATATATTATGTTAAAATTTCTAAAGTCTAAGTTCAAACCTCAATTTCAATCAATGGAGTTATTGATCTAATCTTATTATGTATTACAAGGATTGGATTAAAAATAAAATCTGTGTCTGATCTAGGTGTATCTAAATGCATTTAGTTTTGAGTAACTATTATAATGCCATTAAAATATGAGATAATTTGGACTGGAGAGATGGTTAATCACTTAAGAGCACTAGCTGCTACATAAACTGGAGACTACTACATGGCAGCAGCACACCATTCAGGTTGGTTCCTAGTACCTGCATGGTGTCTAACAACCACCTGAAACTATAATTCCTGGAGATTCAACACCCTTTCCTTACCTCTGTGGGCACTGCATGACATGGGTGCACTTACATATATGCAGGCAATACAATCATACACATAACATTTAGAAAATGAATAAACTAATTTAAAAAATATTAATGAGTTTATCAGAAGTCCATTCTCTTGCCATATTCCTACAGAACTGCCATATCATTTTCAGTAACTTTTAACTAAGTTAGTAACAAATTAATAACTTGAAGATTTGCTATTTCAGTGCCCACTTCAATGACTTCACATTTATGTCTAATTTTAATATAAATTTTTAACTCATTACTTGATTAATAATTTTGGTCACTATTGGGTATATAACACAGTACATCTTTATTAGAAGAATGTTTCTTCTACTTATTTATCTCATTATATGGACATTTTATTAGCCTTTATTAATGATATAAATATAGTTGTTTTCAAAGATTTAAAAGCTTCATCAAAAGACTTTAATTACAGCTATTACTAAATGAAATTTGGGTAAATGTTTATTTAACTATTTTGGATATATTGTTACTAATTTTTTTATTAATCCTCATGAATTAAAATTATCGGTTCCCCACAAGACAACATTAAATTTATTTAGTTTATGGTTTCAGAGAGACAAAACTCTGTCATGGGAGGGAAACAGAGATGACTGAAGGAGAAAGAAGAGTACTCACATCTTCAGTCAGGCACAGGAAAACAGAAAGTGACTAGAAATCTGGCAGAATTTAAGAACTCTTAAATCCAGCTCCCAGTGACAGGCTTACTCCAGCATGGCAAAAGACCATGGCAAAAGGCCAAAAGCCCTTCCAATACAGCATCACCAACTGAACACAAAATTACCAAAATGCAGAGCATATAGGGACATTGTTATTCAAACCATCACAATAGCACTAAAGTTCACCCTGGGAAGCCAATGAATTTATTGAACTTACTTGCATAGTGTGAGTGAGATGTTACTGAAAGTTGTATGTGGAACCTGAGAGCAGTGGAACAGGAAAGTCTTATCCAGCATGAATGCTGTTTCCCTAGAGTCTCATAGGCCAAAACTTCCTTTCACTCATCCTCCCCAGATTATATACTTTAATATGCCCCAAGTTTGGTGGGCATCTGTAATCAGGGCATAATTCCATATAACTGACTGACAAAAGTGGCTGAATACTCAGGTGAGGGTTCAATGATCCTCCTTACCGCTCCTTTTATGAAGAGATATTCATAATCAACAAGCTCAATTGTGATGACCTTCTGCAAGCAGGCACAGTGGATTTCATGAAGGTGATAACTGTTTTGCTCAGAAAGTAGTGCTGTTCAAGACAATCTTATTAAAATAACAATGAATACAAATTACATAAGTAAGATAATATAATAAATTAATATTACCTGTGTATACTTACATGGCTGTGCAAATTCCCAGGTGAAACTTAAAAAAAACCCAAGATTTTAAAATTCCTTTTTTGTTTGGTACAGTTCAGAGAGTGTTCTACCAAAATCATCATTTATATTTTGAATGACTGTAAGTAGCAAATAGAGAGAAGTATAAGGTACAGAATAAAATATCATCAAATTGAAGTTTACAAAGTCCAATAGCCATCAACCAAACAAAATTGTAATGCTGGAGTTACTGACTGAGGAGTTTGATGCAAAATGTCCTCACTATCATCTCATGGACTGTAACACATTTTTTTTTTTGCTTGACACATGTTGTTTGTTCTTTCATTAATTAGTTATTAAAACTTGATACTCATACATTTATATTAATCTGTGTTAGTTCATTTCCTCATTCTTGTATAAAATAAGAGAATCCTATTAATTAATTTTACTATATACATTTTTATATCATGATATAAATATTAATAACCTTTCTTGGAATAATTTATTCCTTATCTATTCTCAAAGGGACAAGGCATTTGCATTCAAGCTGTTTCATTATTTTGTTTTTTTGTTGTTGTTGTCACAGAATCAGATGGTCAGCCTGACCCAGGACAAGAGTCTTAAAAGAATACATTAAGATAGACATGTTTGGGTCTGAGGTGGAGAATAAATTCCATCTCTAGAGTTAGCTTCTCAGTGAGCTGAAACAATACATGATACATTTTTAGTATGTTACATGCACAGAAAGGTGTTCACTTGTCTGTAAACTTTCACTTATTTATTTACATTGGACAGGAAATTTATTGCTGAATCTAGTGACAATGACTGGACTGAAAGCACTCTCTTGATTTAGGCCAATATACATTTGTCTATGTGAACATTCTCATCAGTTGGGTACTATGTTGGGAATGGGATTGATAAGAAATAATATTTGAAACTAAGAGGTCACATTCTGATATTTCTAATCTTTATAAGGCCAAGAGTATGTGGCAGTAAGCACCCAATATCAATGATCAAACAGTGTCAGGCTGATAGATTTACCTGCCTTTCCTAATATCAAACCTGAATTTCTCTCCCATGATAATACTTGAGATGATTAGATGAATGAAAGTTTACACCCACAATCAGTCAACTTGTGTCTATAAATGGAGGAAGACAGCCTGAAAGACTTAATATGTACACTACCCCCAGATAACTCCTATTTTGGGGGAAATAGACCATTTCTTGTGCTACAGTTTATATTCAGGCAAGGAAAGAGTTCAGAAAATAATTAGTGTTTGTTTCTACAAGTTTGTGGTTCAAGGAGATCTCTGTGGTTATGGATACATCCTGTGATGACTTCCTTAGTAAGTCCCCAGTTATTTTGCCTTTATGATCTGTATGACAAGGGCTACACATCTGTATGACATAAAAATATTTTTGAATGCCTCTCAATATTATTTGACTTACTCTCCAGTGATTCTATTGTGGCTTTCCTAAGAGAATTTATGAGAAAAGGTGGCACCAATCAACTAGTCACTATCTCCATATTTTCATGAATGTTGGCCAGAGTCCTCTTCTTTATTAGTTATGATAAAGAACAGGTGACTGTTCAAAGTATTTTCTCCTACAGATGTGTCTTTCTAATGTCCTGTGACAAAAATGGATTCTTTCTTTATTTTCCCAGATCATCTATTCCTACTTGTTTAGGAACCACCACCCACAAAAAACTCTGAAGCAAATACTGACCCTAATATATCAGGGATATCAAAAAACTTATAATTATTATATAAGTTAGGTAAGATTCCAAATTTGGGGTTCTCATGAACTGAGTCTTCTGATATGCAGGTAAATATTGCCTCAGACCCTTTTTCTTTTGAAACTTATAATTTGTCAGTGCATATCATATTTATTATGCTCAGTAAGTGACAATGCTGATAGCTCTTAGGGTGAATTATTTTAAAGAGGTCTTTTAGTCTTCAGTCTAGATTAGAAAAAACATATTATGATTTACTATGCATAATCTTGGATTCGGGGTATCCATAATCTAGATTATAAAATCATAGAAAAGAAGGGTAACTAATATAACTTGAAAAGAGATATCAGAATGTTCTTTGTTTTTAGTCAGTCCACTAAAAAATGAAAAGTAGCAGTTACCAGGGCATGATGGGGCTAGAAGATAAGCATAGAACAACAAGGTTCAGATCAAGAAAAAACATTTTATCTCAGAGAAAAATGTGCTTGAGATCATAATGCAAAAAGAGAATGAAATAATACCATTGGGAGTAACCATGTGATTATGGGTCACCATCTCTCTCTCTTTTAGTAACATCATTAATATGGGAACAACCACATTTCTTCAGTTGTGATACATTCAAAATGGCGCTGACATATACGACCATATGACCATGTTGGCATCTTGATTAATCCAACCACATGGCATAAAACAAAATGCTGTGGTATTCTTAGGGGAACATGATAACCTTGGAATTCCCTGGCCTACATTCCTTCAATCATGTGTCCCAAAACTTTTGATTTTTTAAAGGTTTTTCTGTTTTGATATTCATCTTGTATTCCTATTGATATCATAGATATGGGAAACCCAGATATTCCAACAATCCCTAATATCATATAACAAGGTCAATGCAAATTTTATGTCAGAATAGGGGAGTAATACTAGACATCTATGGAGGGATTTGGGATTTTGACATTGTTTTACATGATTTATTTACTCATTTCTACTTTGGATTTTGATATTGTTTGGTATGACATTTATCTGTTTGCAAAGGGAACTATTTAGGATTTGGACATCATTTGTGATATATTTACTGTTTTTCAAAGGTGACTATTTTGGATTTTTACATTGTTTTGCATATATTTGTTGATTTCCAAAGGGAATTTAGAGTTTTTCTAACCATATCCTTCCCAAACTAGTCACATACAAAGGGTCCTGACACTTTAAAATGTGTCACTAGACCTGGGAAGCACATGTAAATTTCCATGTATGTGTCTCCACCTGGGAAGCACATGTGAATTTCCATGTATGTGTCTCCACATGGATGATGTAGTCAAAACAAGATGGTAACCAGATTACATGGTTGCCTTCATTTTAATGAGGTTGTCAGGTGTGGTGGCCTGAATGATAATGACCCCCACAGTCTCTAAGTACTTAGACATTTTGTCCCCAATTGTTGGCTTGTTTGGGGAGATCTGTGAAGGTGTGGTCATGTTAGAGGAAATACATCACTGAAGGTGTGCTTAAAGAGTTCTTAAACCTTGGTTGGTCTCTGGTCGCTCCCTGCTTCCTATGCCTGCTTGAAGATGTGAGTGCTTAGCTTCTGTTCCTGTTCTAGCCATCTCTGCTGTCCTGCCTCCCTGCCATATTAGATTCTTGCTCTTTTGGAATCATAAGCTAAATAAACTTTTCCCTTGGTCAGTGTTTCTTTTATATCAACAGAAAAGTGACTAATACAGTAATTGGTACCAGAGGATGAGCTGTTGGCTATGAAGAAAGTGACTATATGGGTTTTTTGGAAGAATGTGGAAGATTTGGGGAGTTTGGTTAGAAAAGGGGTTGACTGCTAAAAATAGAGATTACTGGGCCATTCTACTAAGAGCCTGGAAGAAAGTAGTGCTGAGAACAATGTTGTTCCAGAAGGAGATAATGACTTAAGCAACAGTTGAGATATGTTAGCACAGTCTGACTTGAGTTTACCCACAGCCTACAAAGCTTGCCTGAGGATAAGCACTAGACTAATTTCTTTGGAGGAGGACATTTCTAGGCAGCCTAACCTAGAAATGGTGGTGTGGCTATTAATGGTGAATATTATGTAGATCTACAGTGAAAAATAACAAATGGAGCAGAAAGAAATGGAGACTGTACAGTTTGGATTGAAAAAGAGCACTAGGAAGATTAATGTTGGAGCCAAGGCCTGTGCTGAAGAAGAGGATCTCTTTGATAAAATTAAAATGATTAAGGAGAGGCCTAGAGATTTATACTTAAACAATGGAGAGAGGGCCTCCAGGGCAAGACCATAACCAGTTAAGCCTTAAATTTTGTAAAGAAAAATGTTGTAAGTGGTTTTATACTAGAAAACCACTGAAGAAAAAAGCTTTGAAAGTGAACAAAGTAGTCTGGGATCCATCCCAACCTTGCAACCAAACTTGCAGATTTGTTAACCTTGGCTTTTGAGGCATGAAAGATACAAGAGTGAAAGGGTTCTTGGTTCTTCCTCTATGGTTTCAAAGAGCCACTTAAGGCAGCAGCATGCAGCAGGGGTGTCCCTGCATAATGAACACCTGACAGGCCAAGAAGCCCTGATACACCATTACGTAAAGCTGTGAAGTTGAACATTGGTTGAGAGTGGAGACCCCAAGAAAATGTTAAAGATGTCAGAGCTATGAGACACCTGCCAAGGAGAACTGCATACTGCAAGTGGTACCAGCTCAAGAGAGAATGTATGTTTCATGCAGCAAAGCTGGAAGAGTTGAGCTATCTAAGCTCTTCAGAAGTAATGTCCCAGAGTTTGATCATGGACCTACTGGATTTGGTATTTGCCCTGCTGTTTTTCGTCTTGTTTTGGTCAAGTATTTCCTCACTTTGCCTCTCTTCCTTCGTTGTGGAATGGAAATGTTTATTTGGTTCCATTGTATGTTGGGAGTATGTAATTTGTCTTTTGATTTTACAGAGGCTTAGTGTTAAAAGATTTTCCTGAGTCCCAGAAGAGAATTGGAATGTGTTCTTTTGAACAGTATTGAGACTGGTGGTAAACACTATGGGAACTTTTAAGGATAGACTATTTGCATTTTATATGGTTGTGAGTCTATGGGGGCAAGGAAGTAGGATGTGGAGGCTTGAATGAGAATGTCTCCCATAAGCTCCTAGTATTCAGACATTTTGTTCCCAGTTGATGGTGCTGTTTTGGGAGGGTGTAGAAGGTTTGGCCATGCTGAAGGAAACACACGACTGGGGGCAGTCTTGGAGAGTACTTAATCCTTGCCAGATGTCCAGTCACTTTCATTGTCCTGTGCCTGCTAGAAGAAGTGAGTGCTTGCTTAGCTTTTATTCCTGCTCTGTTCATCTCTGCTGCCATGCATCTTTATCATGACAAACTCTTGCCATTTGGAAGTCTAAGCTCAATAAATTATTCCTTGTATAAAGTCCCTTGGTCAGTGTTTCTATCACAGCAACAGAAAAGTGACTTACACACCAAGTAAGATGATTACAAAGTCACATGATTTTGTTTTGCAGTGTTGAACTTGGTTCCTAGATAAAATGTGCTCTTACTTCCCCTGAGGTTTAACTGCATGGGATCCATATATCTCACAGATTAAATGTGGATAGCCACTCTTTTGTTTTGAGGAAATACCCCATTAAGTTAGAATGATGTAGCAACAGAAATTTCCTGTAAGTATGTAGCTCCTGAATAGAAAAGCAAAAGAAGAAATTTCACAGTCTTAAACTGAGGGAGTACGTGTTTCTTATCACAAAATGCAGCTGTGAAGGCAAAGCAATATCATGTGGATTTCCTCTCTTCTAGATACAAGCTGTTGCTGGGAAATATACTTGTAAAGGAAGCACAGGAAAAGTGGAGCTTTTCCCACGGCACCTAGTTGGGCTGTTGCTCTGAGAGCACGTGTTCTACCTGAGCATGTTATGTAACTCTCTCTGTTTATTGAACTTTAACTTTGTTAGATCAAGATAGAAAAGCAGCTAATTTTAGCCCATATGGTCTAAGAAGTGCTTGGTACATTATGGCCCAGCACATGGGAACTAAACTTCCCAAGCCACTCTGACTATTTTTCTCTCCTCCAGGCCTAATCTAAAGAATTCCAGGTTCTTGGACAGAATCACTGTGGAGAAAAAAATAAAAATCCCTTTCAACATTATTTTTTTCTCCCAGTGAGGAAGAACTGTTTATGACTTCAATAGCCCGAAAGCAAAATAGATAAAAAAGCATACATGCTTGTTTGCCAAATCCCCATGCACTCATAAAATCTCCATGTACAACCACCAAATAAATATGCTATTCCATTTTTTGGTATCCTGGAATAGTCAACGCTATGATATAAGAGAGAAACAGGGTCTCCCCTAGAGGGTCCTTAGACTCATTAATAAGAATTTAAGAATGGACTCAACCATAAGCTTTAGACAATTTTATTAGAATTTAAGAAAAAATACTCAGGACAGGCAAACTGTAAATATCAGCAGTTGCCTCAAGTAGGGGATGGAGAGGAAAAGGAAAAATATTCATGAAGTCATGCTGGTTTCAAATGTGCATGGAGATAATACAGACACTGGGTGGGGAACTAGCGCCACATGCCAGTGAGTAGATGGGAACACGAGATGAAAAGGAAAATAATCCCATAATGTTGGTAGCCCAAAGTATTAGGGAAAGCATGGTTAAAAAAGAGAATAAAGAAGAAAAGGAGAAATAACATTTTTCTAAAGAATTCAGAGAATTGGATAGGCTTACAGAGCTCCTATCTATATCTGCCTGGTCCTCAAGTACTATGATAAGGGGCAGGGATTCTGGGCAGGAAAAGGTCAAAATCTCATTAATGTGCCAGGTAGTGCACCCATCTCATTAGCATGACTTAATATGAACCTGCCATGTTAGGGGTGATACCATAACACAACCAGAAGTTTTAGAAAGTTGGTTGTAATCCATGTCAGAGATTCCTCTACTATTTCCAGAATTTATTGTTTTGTTAATGTAGTATATTGAAAGCAAAGCAAAATCAAAAAGTTATCTGTTAAGTAGTATTCTAAAACAACTAGCTCAGAATTAACAAATGGACCATCTACCAAAGCAAGGGAGATAGAAAAGAGCCACCTAAAAGAACTCATTACAATCTGCCTGAGGAGATAACACCAAGTGCTTTGGTCTCAGTGGGTAACTTGCTTCAATTAAGGTGAGTCTTCTGATGAAATGGGAAATTACTCTTGGGGTCCCACATTGTGTTAATGAAAAAGGATAAGTATCACTTCAAAGGGGATAAAATGTAGTTTATTCTGAAGTCAAAGATGAGTGGTAATGGCCTGGGGGCACAGATTTAGGTAACCACAAATTCCATGTTCCAACATGGAAACAGTTTCATGAATCTTTTATGGTGACCGGAAAAGAAAAGTCATACATCAAAACATTGTTCAAATACATTGGTGGAAGCGTTAACTAGGCAGTTAAAGCAAAAAAGAAATTTCAGCTGTAGGCTTCAGATGCTATCTGATGACATTCAGCCATTTGTTTTGTGGGAACTAGGGCCTTCTTAAGTTACTACACCCCAAAATGCTTTTTATCTAGTTAGTCACCAAATGTTAAGTCAAAAACAGAGGTGGGCAAAGAATGGCTATTTAGAGGGCTAAAGATGGCCCAAGATAAATGGTAATTAGGCTCTGGACCTGTAATATTTAACACACTCCACAATCACTGAAGTGCTACTCAGTTGATCAGCTTTTGCAGCAGATACAGTTTCAAGATGCAGATTTTTTGGGGAACATTTCATTCACACATACGTAAATAAATTAATGAATAAACAAACCATAATTGTGTTTATTTCATTAATGTGAAAAACATAATACAAAAATACATGAATTATATATTGTAAAAGTGCTGATATTGTCTAAAACAGAATTTTCAAAATAAAAGTTACTGAAACATTACTTGCAAAAAACCCTGTTGTTAGCAGAATGTACTGTGCATTGAAGGATGCTTAGCAGCTGAGGCCTGAAATATATGTCAAGTTGTAACAATCAAAATATCTTCAGATATTGCAAAGTTTCCTCATGGGGGGCAAAATTGCTACTGGTTGAGAACCACTGAACTAGGAAAAGGAGCCATTGATCAGTTCATAGTCTCAAAGCTTTTTGTTTTACTACATAAATTCCCCATGAGTTTGCCAATTGATAAAAGTATGGATTTTTATTTAAAGTAAGTCATAAGAAAGAGAAAACAGGGTTCCCCCTTTTAAATCATGCAGAATATAGAAAGCAGAAATAAAATTTTAAAATTTCAGTATGAAGCCTGAACTCTGAACTGTCTTTGAATGTTTATGTAAAAAGAAGCATGTTAGAATATTTGAAAAAGATCAAAGGATTTTTCCCTATAACATATGGGCTATTAAAAATATCCTTTTTTATAATCATAAAAATTTCTTTAATAACAGTGCACTAAGCTTGGATAGACAGTGTGAAGGCCAAAATTTATGCATTTTATACGAGTCTGAGGGTGGAGGAAGGGGTGAGAAGATATTCAATGATGTTATCATCAGGTATCAAAGGGAAAGCAGTGGCTAGCCTGGCCAAACACCAAGTGTTTATTCGCTAAGAAAAATCACCAGGAGAACAGAAATGGCTCTCAAATAACCATAGGATTATTTTTTTTCACACATACGACATTAAGGAAGACTACTACATTGGCAGATTCCTTTTAGTACCTCATAAGAGAGAAATTCATGGGGTGGCAATTATCAATAATATCAAGGTATGATTAAATAAGTATCTTTGGATTGTATCTGAGGTGAGACTCTTAAATGAAGCTTTTTGGAATGAAAAATTTATTTATTTATTTATTATTTTCACTATCATTTTTCTATTTTTATTGAATTTTTAAGCACTTCATACAAAACATCTTAATTATAGTTATACCTTCCTTCCTATCTGAATCCCCCATAGTCCTCTGACAGTTTTCATTCACTGTGAATTCACACCTATCAAGTCAAGTTTGTGTCACCCAATGTTCCTTGGTGCGACTTAAGCAACTAGAGACTAGTCGATCTATATAGAGTCACTTGCTAGCAACTGTACCTCATCAAATAGTGATCAGTTGTCAATAGTGCCTCAGCAAATGTTGGGCTTCTAACTAATTTTCCCACTGTTATTCCGATATTTTGACTAGTTTGGGTTCGCATGACTATGGCACATACTGTCACCATTGTTGTACATTCATAGGAATAAGTCCCCAGAAGCTTGGAAAACTTTGTTTCCTTGTAGTCATCTACAACCCCTGGATCTTGAAATTTTTTTCATACCCTATCCACAATGGTGTCTGAGCCCTGGGTGATAGAGGTTTAATATAGGAGTCTAATTCAGGAACCCCCACTCCACAATGTCTTTATTATATACATTTTAAACAGTTGTGGCTTTCTGGGTTTATCACCACATGATTCTTGAGGAAGCGTCACTGCTGAGAGTTGAGGGATACATTAATATTCTCTCTGCCTCCTGTTATGCTATGTTCTCTGAGCTTTAGGTATAGGTACATTTATTGGAGATGTGCCACTTAGGGGTAGCATTTCATAAGTAATTACTCTCTGAATTTGAAGAGTTTGGGGACTCTGTAATGGTCTCCATGTGCTGCACAAAGAAGTTTCTTTGAGAAGTGGTGAGAGGTATGCTTGTCTAAATATAAGGATACATATTTAGCATATCTTAAGAAATTAGGTTTCTATAGAGATTTGACATAAGTAGGTTTTCTCTAACATCTATGACTTCTCCACATATTTGTATTTGATTGTCTTTACAGTACCACACATGGCTTCTTTACAGTGGCCATGCTTTAACTCCAATTAGAGAGCTGGTGCTTGTCTCCAAGATAATAATGTCAATACTGTACCAATAGAGATAGTTGTATTGGCCTTTCATTGTTGTGGTGATTAGGCTTCACAGTTGGATTTGACCAGTGATTGATTTTCTCCCTTAACAACTTTCATAGTATTCTGTGATGCCATAAAAACTAGTCTTTAATGAAGTCTTTTAAAATGAGCCATTTTATATATTTCTCATTCTTATTCTTCTGTAGTGGTTATTTCCCAGTGTTTCTATGTTTCTTCACTCTTGCTTATTCTAAGTTCTAAGTATTGTTTAAAAAAAGGACAAACACATTTGTTGCTTCACTTCTCATGTCAAATAGAAGACAAATAGTACTTTGGAGATGATTTAATGATCAGTGATGGCTCTAGAACAAAACAGAAAGGCAAGTAGAACATTCTAGGAGCAGGGATAATAGTACCAGAAGGGAAGCATCCTTACTGAGACTTGCTAGGGTTGATAGCAAACTTAAGAGGAATACCTTTCTAGCCACAAAGTCCTGAATCAGTTCCTCTCACACTCAACAGATATCAGGGAGGATACAGTGGACATTGTGTTGATATATGTATAGATCTCTGTTCATTCCTTTAACTTATTATTAAACTTGCCAATTCAATTTCAATTTGCATGACAGAAAAAAGGACAGAGGGCCCAATAATAGACTTCTGTGAATGTCACCTGAACAGCTCCCTGAATTATTGTACCATATATGGACAACAATGTATTTATTCACCAAAGGCAGTGTTCATAGTTAAAGAATATAAAATAAGAACAAATTAACTAGACAAAAATATTCAAATTTTATTAATATACATTGTATAAGATACAGGAATTCTCTGAAATTAAGATCCAGAGACAGAGAAACCAGTAACTATTTATACTAAGTTTAATTTTAAAAAATAGATATGTGATAGATTGATTAGAGAAGAAGAATAGGATCTAATGGTGTTATACTGAAAGAAATGTAGATAAGCCTGTTGGTTCCCATTCTTGGAAATTCACTGTCTTCAATAATAAGAATGTGTCTTTCTTGCAGGTATAGGGCAGATTCTTCTAGAATGAGTATGTTATTTCATGTGTCATCCATTCATGAGTAAACACTTGAGTAAATGTTTCCCTTTCTGAAATTAAATTTGTTCTGGGCCAGTCATTGTTGATTATTAGACTTTACAGCTGACTAGGTGCATTGATTGACTTTTTCCCTTGACATCTTGTAGAGTATACTTTGAAGCCAAGAGAACTATTTTTCAGAGAGGAGGCTTCCAGATGAGTTCCATCTCCATTGTCCAAGTCATGTATCTGAAATATATCCTGTCTTCAATAATAGGGTCTTACCTCCAAGTTCTGGGAGGGAATCAAGGACTGTAGTGATATCCTGTGTTGTTTTTAGAGTCTCTTGGGCTACCCTGACCAAGAAGCAGGAGGGAAGTATCTCCTACCCAACAACATCTTTTTTTGTTATATAGTGGTATTCTTATCTTGGGGAGAATCAACAGCTGTCTAATTTGAACTAAGGCCTGTTTGATGGGAGGGAACTCATTTGTGGAGCCATAAAATAGCCAAATACACCTAGCTGGTGAGATCATTGATCCTAATGAAAACTAATTTTATTACCTCTCTAGATCAATGTATTTTATTACTTTATTCTAAATATGCATCCAGATATTTACAGACAAGTGTATCTTTCACTCCTCATCAAAGAAGCTTGTTTGGGAGGGCTAGAGAACTGGATGAGTAGTTAAAACCACTGGTTGCTCTTGAAGAGGACCCAGGTTAAATTTCCAACACCCACATGGTGGCAACAACCATCTGTAACTCCTTTTCCAGGGGATCTGATATCCTCTTCTGACTTCAGCAGGTAATGTATGATGTAGGCACACTTACATACATGCAGGCAGTACATAAGTACAAATAAAATTTTAAAAAATATATTTTTTTAAAAAGAAGGATTTTTTGACAAATTTCAATGAACAATACTACATAGTTAGATGCAGAGAATAAGTGTCTGTGAGATGCTTAACTCTAAGTGACACATTTTCATTGCTATCTCTATGCGTAGGATGAATGCATTTCTCAACTCTCAAAAGAGAACTTTCTTTATGTAATAGATGTGATTAACACAGAAATCCACATTTGGCCACTGTGCAGAGAACAAGAGGCTGCAGAGTGCTTATGCCTGAATAGAACAATTATTTCACACCTCTGCCTCACAAATCTCAGGGATCATTGTGGAAGAGGAGGTCAGAAAACTCTAAGAGCCAGAGGGAGTGTGTGACCTCAATGAAACAGTCTTCCTGTCAACTGGCCACTTCATCATATGAACTCACAGCAGTGGTCACAGCATGCACAAGTCCTATGCAAGATCAAATCAGACAATCCCAGCATAGACATGAGGAAGTGGATGAGAAATATCAACTTAACCTAAGGAACTTTTGAGAATTGATGGCTGCTGGGAGGGGGAGTGACAGTGTCTCATAGGAATGGGCCTCGTGGTGGGGCCAGTGGATTGACCCACAACTAAAGACAATACAAATCAGACTCTATTGGCATATATCTATATATACATACATATATATATATATATATATATATATATATATATGGAAGAGTACATTTAATTGGGAGGAAGACAGTAGGGAAATGCAGATAAGGGAGAAATCTAAATGCTAAGAAGCTATATTATATAAAAACTGCAAAAATTAAATTAAATTTGTTCCTTTGTGTTTTCATACATGTGTACAAGACACTTTGATCATTCTTGCTTTCTTTCATCTCCTTCCTAGCTAAATCAAATACCTCTCTTCCCTAAAATTTCTTTTTCCGTATTCATGTACTTTTGTTTTGATCTCTAATGAGTTTAACCAGGATCATCCATGTATGTGACCGTGGAATTGAAACACTCCATTGTACCCTGATGGACTCATCAGTTGTTATGCATCTTGGGACAGTGAATACCTAATTCCCAGATTAAACCAATGGCTATCAGCTCACTAGCATGTGGGAATGTACAGGGCCACTTGAGATTTTCCCCCACCATCCAACAGACATGGTTGCCAGTTAGCAAGACTGTTCTTTTGAATGTTTGGTGCAGGTAACCACAGTTGCAGTGAGTTCATGAATGGAGTCAGTATCGTTTCCAGAAAAAATGCCATTTGTAGCCCATCTTCTTATTTCAAAGTGTTTGCATTCTTTGTGTCACCTCTTCTGAATGCTACCTGAGCCTTAGAAACGGTAGTATAAATGTTTGTTTATGTCATTTATTCTCAACCCCTAGAGCAGTCATGTGTCTCTGAATTCCCCCAAATTTCATTGGAAATAGAGGTTTCTCTGTTTAAGGTTCAGAGTATAATTTATCTATGGGCATAAAAACAAATAAGTAGAAGGCAAATTGATGCTATGTCAATTTAGCTAAATAACATTACTAGGTTTTTCTCTAATGCCTGTTCCTCTTGGCATGATTTGTTAGCATTATTATTATTATTATATTTTATTTTTATTTTATATGTATGAATATATTGCCTGTGTGTATGTAAATTCACTCATGTCATATAATTTCTGATTTGGGGGGGATCATAAGAGGGTATTGTGTCACCTGGAACTGGAGTGAGGATGGTTGTTGGCTGCCATGCGTGTGTTGGGAACCAAACTTGGATCCTCTGCAAAAATAGTCAGTGCTATTAACCACTCAGTCATCTCTCAAGTCGTGTGATTTTATAGATTTTTTAAATCAGCATTTAAAGGATCATAAATGTATATACTTCCTTTGGTTTGAACCGCAATTCAAGTCTGAGAGTATCTGGTTATCCCCATAATAGTCTTACTGCTATTGTATCATTAAGCAAATCTTTTCTTAAAAGTTGGTATTATACTTTGTATGATTCAATGCAGGGTATGACCATTATTGTTTTTGTATTTGTTTTTTTTTCCTACAAGAATCCTGTGCAGCACCGTATTGCACTCTGGAGTCCAGCTGGTAGGTGGTTTCCATCTTATTTCCAAATTGGTTTCACTGTATCTTCTTCTTTCTCCTATTTCCATGGATGCCAACATGTCATCATTTAAATCAGAGTCTCAGAAACTCCTAACACACCTGTAATTTTTAAGACGTGAGCATTTTATTTTTCTCCAATAAAAATAACACAATAAATAATATTATTTTTTGGTCTTCTTAAATTATTGTCATGCAATACACTGTAACTTTTAAGCCAGGACAATCAATAGCTAATGTTTTGCATATATTAAACAATGACCAGTATGGATGTCTGTAGATAGAAAAGAGTAAATCTGGAGTGACATGGAAAAGAGCAAAAGAAATAGTTTTATATGCCCAAATCAGGAATTCACTTCCACTCATGTCTTGAGTTTATAAGCTTTCCACTTTTGAAGCCATATCTGCTGGTCGTGATGCTATTACATCAAGGAACATTGCTAAGGCCAAAGATTGACCAAGGAGCAAAAGAGGTACCATTGTTGCCAAAATTGGCACAATCAACAAAAAATGGAATTTACCATATTGGAACCAATACTATCCACATATAGAATGTGTCCCTAAGTCAATCACCACTCCCTGTTATAACAACACCACACTTAGAAGTCTTGCTTATAGCTGATCCTGATACATTTAAATAGTACCATACTTTGCTAAGGAGTACCGAAAATAATTTATAAGCAATAAGAGCATGTGTATTGAGAAAACTGCAAGTCATCGGCAACACTGGATACATTTTTGAAGTAATAGAAAAACTCTTAAAATTTTATGATTTCTTGCCTTTCCAACTTCTTTTTGAACTATCATACTAGTGGTCTTTATTGCCTGGGAAAGTTTTGCCTTAAACCAGAGGCAAATTCAGAACAGTTTTGCTAGGCTGAGCTTTTGATCTTTTTGCTTTATTAATTCATTTGTCCATGCATCCTGTGAACATTTACTACCCACTGTGACCTAAGTACTTATCTAAGCAGATTAAATGCCTTCTATTAATACAGGACAGCTGTTCTAGATTTTAGAACATGATCCCCAGTTGTCTGTACTCTTTTAGAAATTCCTTTTAACATTTTCACTTTCCCATTAAACCAGCCATTGCCCTATACTTATTTCAACAAAGTATTGTGATCAAAAACATAATAGTAAATTTTCAATCCTTGCCTTATGTGAACTTTGGAATTTCTGATTTTTTCCTTACTAAAAAAATGTTTATTTCTAAGAAATAATTTCTGAACTGAACCTGATAAAGCATTACTTTAAGAGATATATTTTCATTTTTTTTAATTAATCACACAATCTGAAAATTTTGGTGTCCTCTAAAAGTTCATTCCCTGGTTTTCCTTTGTACCTTATCTCCACTTATTTGTTTGATCTTGCTTCTAATCATTACAAATAATATTAATTTTTTGTTCCTTCCCAAGTTTAATCCCACCTAAGGGAAATCATCAAAAGAGATACTTTGCTTATTTGTTTTATGCATAAAACTGATAATAAATATCTAAAACGTAAGAAAATCAAAACTTCCTCCCATAGAAGGAACACCTAAGTCATTAATTTAGAAAGTTATACCTCTATACATCACGTATTAGAAATAAACACCTTCAATTTCCTTCCATTATTTTATATTACTCATGTTCCAAAATTGACTTCATTTTAAAAATCATACACCTGGGGGCTGAGAGATGACTCAGCACTGAAGAGACCTTGCGACTGTTGCAGAGGACATGGGTTCAGTTCTCAGATTCGCACAATGGCATATATCTTCCATAACTCCAGTTCCAGATGATCAGATTTCCTCTTCTAGTTTTCATAGGCATCAAGAAAGCACATGGGACACATATATGCATACAGGTAAAACATTCATACACATAAAATAAAATAAATTTATTAAAAATAATCATACAATATTGGTAGGTCTCTGTCGCCAGCATGGCTGTTGTGCTTCAGCCATCCCAGAAAATGGAGGGTGGTCGAACAGGTCCTCAGGCGGTCCAGTGTGTGAAGGGAATAATTTCCCAGGAGACTCTGTCAGGGGACAGTTTACTTATTGAAACCAAGGCAGGGGTTTATATAGGGAGGCCTTTCTGGCAGTTACAGAAGGTGGGAAAGTTAAAGGTGCTTTAAGTAAAGGGGCGGGGGGGAGAATGTTGTAGGCTGACGTGAAAATTAGGAAGGAGGATATGAAACTCAAAAACCTGGTTTTGGTCTGGGGTGATCTTTGTTGCGGGAAAAGAAGATTAAGCAACCGCTGAAAGACAAGGATGTCGTATATGCAGTGTCTTCCTGGGACCTAGGTTATAGCTTCAGGCAGAGCAGGCCAGGACACTTGCCGTCCCTTCAGGTCGCACTGCCTGTTCAATGCCTTTATGCAATAGACCCAGGTCCCACAACATAACTTCTCACTGTTTCTTTATCATTATAATCAAGTCAGTATTTCTTGAGGATTATTGCTCTGGTCTCTTTAGTGGTTCCTTTGCTTCTGAACTTTCCTCCCTAAGAGTTTATTTTCAATAAAGAAGATAAATATAATGATAATTTCATATTTTTCCCTTAACTGCCTACAAAGCACTTTGCATTCTCTACTACAATTGTTCTGCTACAACTAGCTAGAACATGACAAGCACAGGTTAAGCTAAAAGTCTCTTTATTTGCTATTCTTGGTTTGAAATCTCTCCTGATGTTAAGTGCATGTTTGACTCGAACAACATAGCCACAACTGAATTATATTGGACATAATAGCAACTTATATTTAAAACTTGTAATGTTTACCGCTGAAGTATTTTTCCTTTCTCTCCTGTCAAATCTTGATTTCTGAATGGTTTCCAATTAATTACATACATGATTATATATAAAAATATATACAGATATACATGCTGCAAACACACATTTAAATGTGTGTTGACAAGGATGTGTACTATCTGTACATTTCCATTAAACATATTTGTACTGTATCTCTTTCATCTGCTAATCACTACTATATTATCATCTCTAAGCATGGTACAGCATCTAGTAAACAGTAAATATTTGTTTTATGAATCTGTAATTTTGTACAATGAGCTTAAACATCATGTTATTCTGGAAGGAACAAAAGACAATAATTTTCAGAATCAAAATATATATAATTAGTAACTGATTATAAGATGAAACTCACTTATATTTTAATTTCAAGAAGTGAAAAGTATTAATTACTCTTATAAAATCTGAGTACTTAATTTAGAGCATGACATCTTAGATATAGAAAATAGAAAATAAAGACACAGGAGAGATGAAAATATGTAAGAGAGATGAAACTATAGCTATTTGCTGATGATATGACTATATATTTAAAAACCTGTACAGAATTTACTAGAAAACTCAGATGTAAAAAACATCCACTGTGAAGTAGAAAGATTAAAAAAATGTTGTTTTTCAGAAGTAGTTTTCATGTACACCAGCAATATATTCTCAGAGAAAGACACTAAAAAATCCTATTCATAATAGCTAAAGACTAAATTAAGTACCTAAGAGTATACCTAGTTAAAGAAGAGAAAAGACCTCTACAATAAAAACTTCAAGATACTGAGAATGAAATTAATAAAGATAGTACAAAATGGAGCGTTTTTCCATGGTGTTGGATCAACAGAATTAAAATAATGATAATGACAATACTATCCAAATTAATGGATAGATTTAAGGTACTATCTATCAAATTTCTGTTTTCATATTTCACAGATCTAGAAAAAAACCTCAGAGTATTCACACTGAGCAAAACACTCACAGATAGTCAAGGTAATTCTAGAGAGAGAGCACATCTGAAAGTATTACAGTCCTTGACTTTGAATTATACTACAGAGCTTTGCGCCTTTGTATGGGTATAAAAGTATACTCGTCAATGACTGAAACAGAATACTCGATTCAGAAATAAACCAAAACATCTATACACAGATAATATTATACAAATGAAGCCAAATAAACACATTGGAAAAAAGAACCCATTCAACAAATGATGATGCCAAAGCTGTATATCTATTTTCAGAAGAATAAATGCACACTCGTCTTTTTCACCTTGTACAAAAATCAGTTACTAACGGAATATAGATATTAATTTAAAGCCTGAAATGCTGCACCTTTTTTAAACATTAGGGATATATTTCAGGTTATTGTGTAAACAATAAATTTTTGAACATACCACAGGTACTATCCCCAAGTTTAGCAAAAGGAACTACCTAAAATTAGTTTCAGCATAGTATATGGAACTATCACCAGAATGGGGGAAAATCTGTCCTTTAGACAAAGGTCTAATTTACAAAATTTACAAAGTACTGTAGAAGTTCAATACATTGGAAATACAATTTCAAATTAACATATGGACTAATAAATTGAATAGATAAATTTTCAAAAAAACCTCAAAAAACCCAAACAAATGGCAAGTGACTATTTTTAAAAGTATTTAACATCCCTAGATACTAGTGAAATAAAAATTAAAACTACTTGAGATGTTAATTCAAAACTGTCAGAATGACTATCATCAGAGAATCTGACACTGTACAACTGTAGTACTGAGTTCTCTTTGTTGAGCAATCTCTCTATCCCACTATCTCAGCTTTCAGACCTCCTCAGATCACTAGGATCCTTATGTGCCCCAGGCCTGTGAGTTCCCTCAACCTAGCAGTCATCATGCTCACCTAGCAGCCACCCAACCAGTCTTGCGGATCCAGGCTATATGAAGTCAATCCTGGTATCACAGCTCAAAAGTTTCACCTATATTTAGCTGAACTGATTTCACTTCCTACACACCATTTGCACATCAACATAAGGTGACACCCAACCTGAATACCAAACATTATTCAGCTATGCCATAAACTGATCGAACTCAACAAAATGAGAACACCTGCTCCTACCAAGACTCTCCTACACACACGTTCAGATGCCTAGGTCTCATCAATAAAACACAAACATGAGCAACAATGATAATATAGGTCCCCAAGAAATTAGTAGCCCATCACAATGTTTCCTGAGATGTTTTTGTGCAACTTAGATAATACACAAAAATGATTTTAAAATAGCAAGGACCTCAAAATGGATATGAATCAAATACTGAATGAAGACCATGAAAACACAAATAGTTAAGGAAAATAACTAAAATGATTCAAAAGATTGAAAGTGAATAAAGCAATAGAATCTCCTATTAGAAGCCAAACTGACATAAAAATGGAAATGAAAAGCTCAGCAAGTCAAAGAAAAATCTTATTGAAAATGAGCACAATGGAAGTGGAGGAAATGGAACAGAGAATATCAGATCTTGACGACGTGGATGGGGAAGTGTATCACTCAATCAAAATTGAAATGTTAGATCATAAACTAAACGAAGATCAGAATATGCAGGATCTCGGAGCCACAAATTCATGAATGATAAATATAGAAGAAAGAGGAGAAATCCAGGTCAAAGGCACAGAAAATTTATTCAATAATTTCATTGAAAAAAACTTCCTAAATCTAAGGAAATATGTTAACCATCAAGGTACAAGAAGCATACAGAACAACAAGCAGATAGAGTCAGAAAAGAAACTGTCCATATGATATACAATTCAAAACATTAAAGGTACAGAACAGAACAAAATAAAGATTGAAAGCTGAAAGAGAAAAAGAACAAGTCATATTTAATGGCAAGTCCATCAAAATAATAACTGACTTTTCAATGAAGATTAAGAAAGTCAAAAGAGATTAGTCTCATGACCTATAAGATCAATTATTTCATTGGTCTTTGCTCACTTTCATTACTTGAAGTTTTAGTTCACTCTGCTATAATCTCTTTCTCTCTGTCTCTCTGTCTCTCTCTTCTATACCGTCTTCATCTGAATTATTTTTATTGAGATCAAAAGACCATGGATCTAAGGTACTAAGGGAAAGACAGAAATATCCTAGTAATATTTTTTGATCTGTTATTTATTTGCCTCCCTATTGTTTTCTCTTCTTAGATATTTAGCATTTTTTTCTTTGACTTGTAATCAATGTGTAATGGCCCAACTCAACTCTGTGTATTTCAGTATGTTAGATCTAGTCACTTTCTCTTTGAAAACAAATTAATACTAGATAAGGTAGGAAAGGATTTTAATCAAAATGACCAATCTGGAAATACTGAAATCAAGTATTTCAGCCTATCTTTAAGACAGTATCATGAACTTTAATTATAAACAGATGCAGAATTTGCTGGGGGTGGATGATATGCATGAATCGTTAAGCAGTTGCTTAAACTGCTTAATGCAGTTGTTTTCTTTAGACATTATCTTAGCCTTACTTCTACTTTGAGAAAACAGCCTCCTCTATCAGGTAATTTCTTCTACTCTATATCATGATCCAGTGGTGGAGTGATCTTGTCTGGAGTGCTGTTCCTAGATGCCAAGGTGGTAGATAGTTAGGATGATAACTGGAGATGGTCAAATACTTTTTCAGGCATCTCAAAGAGCAGGGCAATGCTGAACTGAATTTGCCTTAGTTGACTTTATTATAATTGTTATTCTGGGCAACATCCCTGGCATAAAAAGAAATAGAATATGATGTTATTTTAAAGCAACAGCTGGAGACTAGATATTCTTAAAGTTTGATTTATGCTCCTTTCTTTTGACTATCAGACTATCATTTATTTGTCACAAGTAAAGTGGGAGTATCTAAAAGGTATACAGGAACTGGAGCTAAAAATTAATCTCTTGAAATGATAAAGCTTCCACAATATATCTACCAAAGGAATAGACTTAGTCCCAAATGAGTAGTAATCTTACACCCAACAAAATATAATATTTTTTCTTTCAAAATTAGAAGACCTTTAAGATCGTGTTTTCCTTGGTAAAATTTAAATAAAAACTATTTCTCTAACAGTGACTGTAACCCAGGTACTCTTCTCTGCAGGAAGAGATCCATTACCCTGTTTCACTGTTAAATTTATGTAATTCTAGGCTGTGTTTCATAGTTTTCAATAAATTGTTACAGGAACACAGGCAGGGAAGGGAGGAATTTAAAGGCCATCGCCCAATGGCCAAATTTTAAGTGAATCTATTTCCTTTTAACAATTCTGCTTCATAATTACTTTGGAATATATAGAAACAAAAGCATCAATTGCTGTATAATGCTATCTTCATGGACATGTACACACTGCCAGGGAAAACTCATTACATGCTCCTTGACCATACCATTGCAGACAATAGACTGTAGCTGACAAGACGATTTGGGATAGAGGCTGTAGCTCTAAATATTAGACAAACAAAGGAAATTGGCATCTCAATCCTGCTATGAAATGGTCTTCTCATGAACATAGTTGAGACCTGGCCTGAAAAAGAAAGGTAACTTGAATAAAAAGGATAAAATTGTAGAACTCAGTCAACAAATTACTCCAAATATGCAAATTTCAATGTAGAAATAAAAATGACATGAAAAAATTAACATGTTTCCTTCAAAAAAATGTGAATCTCATAGTAATAGACCTAATGAAAATTTTCTAGGGTCTAGAGAGATTGCTCTGGCTATCTCCAAGAGGATGTGGTTTGGTTCCCAGCACTACATGACAGCTTATAATAGCCCTCTGTAACTCTAGTTCAATGGGAGATGACATGACACATTCTTCTGACCTCTGTCAGAAACACTGCTGCACTTACGTACATGCAGACATTAATAAAACACATAAAAATTAAAAATACAAATACATAATCTGGAAGAACTTCCAGATAAGGAAATTTGTTTTATTTTATTAATTTTTAAAATATTTTATTTATTGTTTTAATTTATGTGTATGAACATATTGCCTATCTGTGTGGAAGTGCCCTGTAGCATGTATCACCCATGGAGGTCAGAAGAGGGTGTTGCATCTCTTGAAACTGGAATTATGGATGGTTGTTAGCTGCTATGTGGATGCTGGGAATTGAACCTGAGTCCTCTGTAACAGCTTTCAGTTTTCTCAACTGCTGAGTCATGTCTCTTGCTCCAAGATGAGGAATTTTCAAAAACGATTGTAGCTATGGTCAACACCACAAAGAATATAAAGAGATGACTGAAATAAAGAAATAAATCTAAATCATAAATATAGATCAAAGTGCTGAAGAAAAACTGAATTGAAAAGAGGGTGAAAAATTCAATAAACCAAATACAAACTTCAGAGGAAAGTTGCACCAACAGATTGGATATTGTCAAAAACAAGAAACAAAGGAAAGGAACTGGTTCACTCAATAAAGGTCAATGAGAATTTTTTTAAAAACTGGACAGAATATAAGAGAGTTTTTGGACCCCATGGAAAGGCATAACATTTGAATTATAGGTATATAGGAAGTAGATGACTACCGTAGAAAAGCCAGAGGAAATAGCTGTAGAAGAAAATTTTCCAAACAGAGAAAGTGATGATTGTCCAGATATGAGGCCTACAAAATATCAAATAGAAAAGACAAGCAAAGATATTCTTCATAATGCATTACAGTTAAAACATTAAAGTACAAACTAAACAAGGAGTACTGAAAGCTGTAAGAATGTCAAGTCATATATAGAGGTAGGCTCATTAGACTAATATTTGTTTATTCATCAAAAATTGTAAAGCCAGAAGGGCCTGATAAGATGTATTACAAGCCATAAATGATCACAACTGTGAACCCAGACTATAATACAACGCAAAACTTTCTCATAATTTAAGAAGAAATAATTTCCATGGTTAACAGGAATTAATAGAATTACTATATGTCTTTCAACAATAGCTCTTAATCTTAAGGGCCTCAATTCTTCAATAAAAAGATTAGATTACAAAGGAGCCTCCTTCTTTATCTTGTCTCCAAGAAGTACTCCTCATCAATGGTAGGTAGGTATAACTGGCAGAGGACTAAACAGAAATAGTCAAGAGTTAGATGGGGTATTATATGGCATCATATGTCAAATGGACCTAACAGATACAGAACATTTTACCAAAATATATAAGAAAATATTTTCTTCTCAGAAGTTCATGGACTTTCTCCATCATCAACCACATGTCAGGAACAGATTTATGAAAACTCAAATAACCTTCGGCACTCTATCAGACCACAACAGAATAAGCTGTTGAATAATGAACATCAATAGAAAGTACTGGATGTTCACAAACTCAAGTAAACTGAAAGATATTTCTGAACGATAAGAGGATCTACAAAATATTCAGAAGGAAATTTAAAAATTCCTAGAATTAACTGAAAATTAAGCAAAATATGTCAAAATTTATAGGACAAAATGAACGCTGTCCTAGGAATAATGTTTATAGCCTTAAGTATTTACATCAAAAAATCTTCAGAGATCTAAAATTAATAAATTATTGAACCAGAAGTTACTGGAAAAATAACAAAGAACACTCAACAAAAGTAGTCATCGTATTAAACTTACTTCTAATGACTTATCATTACACCCATAGATTAGTATATATTTCAACTCTCATCTTTTTTTTGTAGCAGAGGACAATTAACAAAGAAACCTACAACTAGTCAAGGTGCAGAGAACAAGATATTGTGGAGTATTCATTCTAAATAAGATGGAAGGAAATAAGAATTGAAAAAAAGAGAATATAAGGAAACACACTTGGAAAAGTGCATACATGTATTCATAGCTGTTGTGATAGCATACACAAACCTATACAAGCTGGAGCCTGAAAATATATTAGCCTGCACAGGGGAGGTGACATGTTGTAATCAACTCACTAATGATAAGAGGTATGACCATTTCATGTTGTATTTATAATCCTTATGTTGTATTATATTTATTAATTTCTTAATATCTGTAGCAGAAACTCAATGACTAGCTCAATAAATACAAAATTCTGTGCACTGTGAAGAAAAAAGAAAAGGAATGTTAACTGAAGTCTGGCTTCATTTTATGAAGATGATTTCTGTTTTCCTTGACCTTATTTAGGAAAGCAGAAGATAAAGAGGTTGTAGAAAGTTAGAAATACCTGGCAACTCTAGACTGTTTATTTTCCTTTTATTTGAATGTGCTAATTACATCAAAGAAATGTCAGTATCAGTTGCAGCAGGAGACAGTTTCATTCAGCTGGCTATAACTGCCTGAGGCTTTCTTACCTTAAGTCTTCACTCAGAAGAATCCAGGAATCTTGATAGTGTACAGAAAAGAACTTTAGGATGAGAACACATTAAAGAGAATTAGAGCTTATTAAGAAAAATACTTATTAGAAAGACTTAATTTTTTATTTTATATGACTGAGAATTTTTGCCTGACTGTATGTATGTGGACCACATGCATGACTGGTGTCTGCAAAGGAGAGAAGATGGGTTGGATCCCCTGGAACTGGAGCTACAGATGGTTGTGAGCTACCATATGTGCTAGTAACTGGATCTAGGTCCTCTGAAATAGCAGCAGTTGGTCATAACTGCTGTGTCATCTGTCCAGCCCCCCAAATTCCTAATGTGGATTTTACCACAAGAACAAAGAAAGATGCATTTGGGAAAAGGAAATTATATATCGTAGACATGGATGTGGGCTTCTTAACACAGAATCATATCTGTGTTTCACAGCAGTATTTGTGTATGCAATTTTATGGGTTTCTGAAATTATGTAGTTTATGTAGTTTATATATTTTTTAATGTAAGGTGAACTGGAGGCAAGTACATATGTATAAGATAAAACCGCAGGTTACGATGGGTAAAATGCAATCCTTTGCTTACTGTTACTTACCATCTATTTAATTTATATGTTTTAACTATAAAGTTTCATAATTTTGTTTTTGAAATTCTTAGAATGTTATTTCAAAAATTTATATTGGGGAAATGAATAAATTTAAACTCAAGTGGCATATACCTTGGATTGTAGCAGAATTTATTGCCGTTTTAGCGTTAATATATGAAATACCACTCTGTAGCATGAATATTGTGTTTATGTAGGCTATCATCACAGAAAATTTTGTGAGTTGTGCAAAAATTCTTTACACTCAGATTATAAGAGACTTCAACTGGAATAGAAAGTAAAAGACTTTGTGTTCCAAGTGTCCTTAAATCTTCAGCTGTCTTTCCATTCTGCCTCAGAGGTATATTTGTGGATACTGTGCTCTGGGCTTCAACAATGTCATCACATTCTTCTGGCTCTCTTCTTAATCTGGCTTTTGTTCTAAAAATCCATTCTAAGAACCTATGAGAGTTTAAGGAATATTTTTCAATTTCTTTGCAAAACCTGGAGTAATGTAAATGATTTTTTTCAGCACTGAGGATTAAATCCAGTGCTTATTCATGCAGGCAAGCACACTGTCACTGATTTAAACATTCAATCCATGTAAATCAATTTTTGCAAATGTAAATTTGTAAAATTTATAATTTGTAAAATTTGTAATTAGGACACAAAAATATATAATAAGAATAATCTAGAATAAGTAGAAATTGGCAGGAAAAAAATATCATAATAAAAGACAGCATTCTCTTTAAAGTATTCCAGCTTACCATTTGATAAATCCACATTCAGAAAACATTATGTACTTGTGAATAGGGTAAACTTACAGACATAAGTAACATGTTTAGACAAATCCCCAAATTATTTTATAATTTATAATGGACTAAGGTTAAGTTGAATATATGCTTAGAAAGACCAATTTTAGCCTTCTTATTTCAAGATAGAAGTGAATTACAATGACCCATAATTTTCTCTGAAATGTAAACAAAAATGTAATTTTCTTTTTCCCATATCTATTTTAATTCCTTATTTAGGTGACAGAGACCAATAGTATCTAAATAATGCTCTGCTGTTAACTTTCTTTAATATGCCAAATCAGTTTAATTACAGTTTCTATAAATAATCTATGCAAAATACTTCCCTGAACATCATGCACTTTTCCTTCTGTGTGTGGCACATTTTAATACTTAAAAGCATTAGAACAGATGTTAGGTGCCTGCTAAACTTGTTTTCAGTTTTCTTTTATTTATATGTTAATGAGAATTTAATTACTTCATGAATACTTAAACAACCTGAGGGTGCCTGATATCATTAGCTTGAACATGACAAGCACCTCAAGTGACCACATGGGAAGACAAAAATTGCTTTTCCTTTACTTGAAGACAGAAAGACAAATTCATTTCACCCCCTGCTATGTTTTACCTGACACACAAAACTAGAAAAGCACAGACTCAATCTTGCTACAACACGACTGAAAGAGTTTCAGCAAAGTACTCAGGAGCATAAATCCTTCCTATTTGGTTTTGTGTCAATGTCTTTTAATAAATACTAAAGTTATACTCTGCTTGAAAATCTTATTTCACAAGAAAGTGTTTTGTTAAAGCAATCCATTCTTTTTTATGTATTATTTCATAGTAATCTTAGCAGAACTATGGGCATTTAAAAAATTATTGATGATATTGAAATACTTCTCCATATAAGCTCAATGGAAAGGATTTACCTGGCTAAACTGTAGAGACACATGCAACAAGGACAGCATTTCGAAGTATTTGCATGCAATTTTTGCTGCCATAAATGAAAAGATAAGTAAAATTGTGCTAATTAGTTTAAAGATATACTTTTATACATTTAAATAAGTATTACTGGTGTTCAAATAATGTTACTACAAAAATGTAGCCTTTTGGTCTTGCTGGCAGTTTTATCTGAAGTTCGAAGGTTATAAAAACAGACTCAAGAGCGGAGCATTTCTAACCTTTCTTGCTTCTGTGTCTCCAAGTTCATGGACAAGGTTCTTTAGAACTTCCTTATTTGCATTAAGACCAGATTTCACAAGGGAAGACAAGTGTCTCCACTATCACTCATAAATATCATTATTGATTTCAGAAAAATTGCTAAACAATAAAAGTAAATTTATGTCAGCTTCCCTTACAGGATAATGTCCATCCTTCAGGCTCTTTTATATTCCAAAAAGATTGTCTTCAGCACTATTTACTTCCCCATAATCATTTTCAAGCCCCAGAATTGTATACATTATTTCTCTCTCATAGTGAAAAATAGTCATATAACTTTATGAATAATTGTAATGATGAATAATCGTATGTGACATTCCTCCTGACCTGATCTTTGAGTTTTCTTTTGAACCTTTGGCAAGTATATATACATTTTGTCCAATTTCAAAAGCAGAGGCAAAAGCCTCTCTGTTACATAGATATTCATATTAGTATGACTACTAGACTTCTCCCACATATATGTCAGCTTAAATATTCAAGGACTAGAAATTCAGAACTCTAACCACTAGTAAGAAGAATAGGATCTGCACTGTGTCTCTGGACATGGGAGAAAGCTAGACATCCTGAGCTGCCCATAAGATCACTAACAGTTAATTATCTAATCTTGTTTACAGGAACCACAAACCCTATAATGATGATAGCACGAGTTAAAGTTTGACTTGAAAGTTTAGGACAAAATACCCCCAATGTGCCCAGTTTTGTTTTTGGTTAATGTCCTTTCCTGTTAGCAAACTGGTTCTTATTTGGTGTCAGAGGTGCTAGGAGTGTCTATGCCAAATGTGCCTCTGGTTCCACCTTGGCCAGATGCTGATAATGGTCTTCTTTCACAGTAACCAAGGGATATGGGCAACTGGGAAATGGACTGACCAGGTAATCTCGTTCTCCCTTCCTCCATACCTGACAATTTATATGTAGAGAAAGAGAGAGAGAGGAGAGAGAGAGAGAGAATTTAGCTTAATGTGAGAGCCACACTAGCATTGGTGAGCATCAGATCAGGATCATGGAACATCCCAGCATGCATGACCAATCATGCTTTTGGTCTCCAACCTATGGACTCCCACCCTTTTATGATCCATAGCTGATATTACAAGTGGGGAAGCATGTTCACAAATGCAGAAGTAGAGATTATACAACATTTTTTTTTCTTCAATCCAGTAGGAGGGCAGGTTTTGTAGTAAGTAGGAATTATTACCAGGGACTGACAAATAGGAGAAAATTTCCCAGGCTAATTTCCCTAGAGTTTTTTTCCTCAGTTAATTTCAGTCTTTGTCCACAGTAGTTTTGGTTGACCCTTTTGTGTTGATTGCTGATGCTCCTCTCCTAAGCGGAGAGGAGGAGATAGTCATGTGATCTTCACATTTCTAGTCACTCCCCCCACAACCACTGATGAACAATTCAGCCCTAGTTGCATATAGCCTTGGGGAAGAGCTAGACTATACAGGTGGGAAAGGTAAGGGACGGTCTCTCACAATTTTATGGGGCTATGGGGAATCCATCATTCATACTCAAATGAAGACTTTCTGCTGCGCATCACAGGGGAGAACCACACTTCTGCAAGTAAACCCTTGGACACTGGTCTATAAGTAAACCAAATAAACTCATTGGTTTCCCAGAGTGCATTTTGGAATTGTATCTTGATTTGTAGTTGTAATCAAGGTAGGAGGAGTATATATTATTTATATCCAACCCCTTCTCCATCAGAAGTGACTTTAGCAACAAATCTCAGTAACATTTATTCAATGGTATATAATTTTATATAGTGACCATATAGTAATTTCAAATTTAAACATAGTTAGATAGATGATAGATTATAAACAGTAACAGCTTTCCTTAAGAAGGTGAACGATTAAACATAAAAATAATTATTTTACTAATTGTACAATGTCTGGGATTTATAGGGAATTATGAAAGAATATGAAAAGCATGCATATGAACAATAACAATATTTAGTATTCTACAAAGCCAGAAAATAGAATGTTTCCAAAGAAAAGTGCTGTTTTCTAAAACTGTTGCTTTGACAAGATTAAACTTATTGGAATTTTTCCAGTGTCCTTCATGAATTTGTATGACTGTCAACTTCTTGTTAGGTACATAAGGCAAGCTCCTAACACGATGGTTGGGGTAAGCTGCTCACTCTTTTAAATAGCCCAGTCTTCTTTACATGTTCTCATCTTTTGAGTTTTTGTTTTGTTTTAGGTAATGTTTTTCAGAAAATCTTATAGGAAACAGCCAGAACTATGAAATTGTTTATGCTTACCCCTATTAGGTGACCTAAAATAATTTTGCTTGATATAATTCTAAATTTTCTATCCTGAGGTCTTTGAGTTTGCCATTCTTTTCAATGTGATATATGGTCTTGAACAGAGCATTATGTGGAATGTGCCCATCTTTATGTGACGAGTCCTTTCTTTAAATTTACCCAATTGGAAGTTCATTCCCTGCTCACCACTCTGCAGAATCTGTTGGTTGAGAGGGAAAACCATGGTAAAGAAAGACTTTCTTATGATCTGGAAGTAAATCCTAAAGAGATGGTCTATAAGACATTTCACCTAACAACTGAGAATCAAGAGCTTACACAATAAACTCAAGAAAGTGTGTTTTAAATCAGAATAAATGTCACTCCATCATCAAGCCTTATGACTGATGTTTTACTTGTTCCTTTTTCTTGAAACAGGTGATGCTAGTAGATCCTATATTCAGCATTTAGATGGGGCTTTTCTCTGGGATCTGGAATTCCAGGGAAAGTTGGGGAGGGCTAGTTTATAAAGAACAATGAATTCTTTAACTTTTCTTATTGCAGTAGCAATTTAAAATAAGTTGTTTCATTTTGACTCATGGTTTAAAAGTTGTTGCAAGTCATTAATGAGAGAAAAGAATGATGACTGGCAACATGGAATTCAAGGTCAGGAAGAAGAGAAATGAATCCTAACACAAGACTTTTCTCCTCTTTTTATCTCTGTTATTCAGTGTGGACACTCAGTAAATATTGGCAGAGAATCTTCTCTTTTCAATTAAGCCTCTCTGGAAAAGCCTTTACAGAGCACATCAAAGACATATTATTTAGGCACTTCTAAAACCCATTTGAGGCATGTAGCTCAATTGGCAAAGTGCTTGACTAGCATGCACAAAACAATAGGTTAAAGCCTAAGAGCAAGGAAGGAAGGAAGAAGGAAGGAAGGAAGGAAGGAAGGAAGGAAGGAAGAAAGGAAGGAAGAAAGGAAGGAAGGAGGGAAGGAAGAAGGGAGGGAGGGAAGGAAGGAAGGATAGAAGGAAGGAGGGAGGGAAAGAGACAAAGAGAGACAGAGAGAGAAGGAAGAGAAAAAAGAAGAGAGGAAGGAAAGATAAAAAGAAAAAAAATTTGAGAAAGCCTATGTAAGGTACATTTACAGAGCTTTCTCTCTGCCTTGAGGGATATGCCTCCAACAATGTGATTGACACCCAGCCAACAATGACTTAAGGGGGAGGGCCTAGCAGGAAAGCAGTGAAAGCTGGGAAGGAGGTGCTCAAGCAGCACCTGGGGTCTCCATCTTGGGTGTGTTTGTGGAGGCCCACCGGATTTCTCATCAAAATGCTGGCTCTCCATATGAAATTTCTGTCTCTCTCCCCAGGGATGGATCCTTTTCAAGTAACCCTGAATCAAACTGGTTTCTCTAATAGGAGAGCATTCTCTGTTCACTAAATAGGTTCAAACCTAGCGGGGTGGGGCTGAAGCCAGGCCTCACTGCAAAAGGAGAATTCTTAAGATAGAATGGCATAGCCCAGCAGGACCAACTGACAAAAATGGTAAATGCTTCTGGGAAAAGAACTTATGGCTAAAGTTAATGTGGGGACCAGTGAAGAAAAGAGTGTGGGCAGAGGAAATATTGATATGATGGACTATCCCCATAGGACTGGTGTGTGTGGTGGCCATTGTAGGGATAGTGTGGTTTAGGGTGAAATATGTAACTAAGGTGAATTTGCCTAAGCAAATGAGATCGGTGGGCAAATACCTGGGTGGCAATCCATGCATAAGTGGTATAGAGTGGCACACGTGCTTGACCAATGGGGGCCACTTTGGGAATATGACGATGCTTTGAAAACAACAGAAGTCTAGAATGGACTCTGCAGTCCCTGGATGTGCGTGCCAGAAGCAAAGATATCAGCAAGCAGCTGCCAAAGTGGTGTGGCCATTGCTATGCCTTATGAGAGAATTATCTCAGGCTAAATCAGTGGCCCAGAGAGATATTCAAAAGGTGAGAGAAGAATTAGATTGAGAGAATGATATGAGGCTTACCTCTTTAGTACTAGCCCCTGACCTTGCTAGCAAATTGGATAAAAGAGAAAAGAAGTTTTAGCCTGCTGTTTTTTACAGCTAGGAGGTGGAAAAATGATGAAAACTCAGGTCACGTTGATAATACAAGACCCATCCTGGAACCCTAGGACTTGGAACCCCTGGGAAGACTCAGGCAGTGAAGAGGGAGGGAGCACCCAGAAAAAGCTAAGCATGTCCTTCAGGTTCAACCTGTAATACAAAGAAAGGAGGACAGTCACTGCTGAGAGAACTGGGTATGAGGAAAGCAATATATGGTGCCCCTTTTACAGGACCATTTAGGTTCACTAGCAATTTAATGAAGGACTTCACTGAACAAGGACCTCAAAATTGTTATGGAGGTTTAGTGTCCCTGCTAATTCCCCTAGTGGGAAAAAGATCTTTACAAGGTAGTAGAGGCTTTGCAGATTTTAGCAACATTGACATTGAAGGGCCCTGGCCTCCCTGCATGCCTTTTTCTCTGCTGGCTCCCTGATCAGGAACTAGCTTCAGTATGTCAGCTGCAGTTTCTATAGGAACAACTTCTGCAGTTTCTATAAGAACAGCTTGACCAGAACAACTCGACCTTTAGAGGCCTAACCGCAGACCTTTAGATGCCAAACGTAATTGTTCTGAAACATGTACCGTCACATATTCAGACATTCCTTGGGACCCCAAATTTTTTACCCCCTACCAATTTCCCCTGGAATTTTCTGCTATTAATCACTGGCATCTGCTGGGTGTATATATACGAACACCCTGCTTGAATAAATCTCCACCATTTTGGTGTCTATGTTTGTGTGTCTTGTGTGTCTTTAATTCCTCAGGCCTTCAGCAAATGGACTCCGATACAGTTGTAACACAGGTATTACAGACCACATAAAGTATGAAGTATGTTTGTAGAAGAACAGAACAACCTAAAAGATGTATAAAAGAGGCAAAACAGAAAAGGAGGTCTACTTGTGTTACTCGTAGACAAATGTGGCAAGACTTGCATCTCGGCCAAGTCCCTAAAGAAAATATTGATAAAAAGCCAAATTCTGTGCTAAAGCATTTAAAGCCTCGAGAAAGAGTTCACAAAAGCTACAGAGAGGAAAAAAAATTATCCTAGGCATGGATACTAAGGCCCCCTGAGTAAACTGGGTACATTTCTCCCCTGTGAATGGCTATTTGAGGGGTGGAGACAGTTTGCCTTGTCAGGGCCTCTACCAATAGCTAGGAGTGGTCAACAGAAAGACCACAGATGTGGCTAGAGCCAGGAGTTGGACCCAGAGTCTACTTGGCCCTGGGAAACAACAGATGCAACTGGGGCAAGGGAGCTTTATTCCTCCTTGGCCTTGTGTAGGACCAAGCAGGTTGGGCCAGTGCCAGTGAAGATATCAATGATAAAGGAATCCATGGAGGCTCCACATGAGAACTCCAGAACATTAAATGAATTCCAGATGATAACTAAAGATAGTAAAGGACTAGCTAAATTATATGCCATTTGTTATTAAAATTTCTCTTTGGGAGAGGCAGACTAACTTAACCTGCCTCTCTCTCCCTGCTGGCAACCCAAAGGGTCCCCCTCCCCCAGGCCTCGGCAACAAACACACAAATTCCTCCACTCACAGTTAAACAGATTCTAGCTAGTTTACTTGGGCTTTCTAACAGAGCAATGGTGAGGGGTTACTTACAGAACACAGGCGCCGACCCTCCCCTCCACATGTTCCATTAGTAAGTCCATGTTGCTGGGATCTTGCAACTTCCTGGTGAACAGATCCTAATGGCCCATGGGGGAGGGGAGAAAAGGGCCGGCCTCCTGGCGCCCCCAGTTTAAATACCTTTAGCCCCTCCCCTTCTCACATCCAAGGCCAATAGACTGGGCGGGTGGGGCATAGGATTTTCCCAGCTCCTCATCTTCTGCTCAAGGTGGTCTTGGGTGATACCACTGAGAGGGGTGTTTGTCCACCTTTTCCCTTGAGAAGCAATTCTCTCTACACCATTATACCCAATATGGATCTGTTGAAAAAAAACCACTGATACAAATGAAAATGAATTCTCCATGCTATGTTAGACCTTGTGTATGTGTATAATGTTTAACTTCTAAGTTCTTGTACCAGGGGTGGGTTGCTGCCTCTCTGAAATGTTGGCAAGGGGAGCCTTGTAAACCCCCTTCTACAAAAATGCAATTGCCACATTACAATGCTAGTTAGACACTGAAAGCAGATGGTAAGGCCCTATTACTGAAGACATAGCATGGTTTGAGCATGGAAAAGAGAGACCTAGCTGGGACCTAGCTGGAAACTCCCTATAAATGGATGACTGACCTTCATAGCATTAGAAGATGCTATGCAAACCACTGTGGGAGAATGGACCTGAAAAACTATGCTTAATGGCAGATCTTGCATGCTTAACTATCAGATACCAAACAGGATGTTCCTGCTGGTGTAATAGAGGCTTGTCTAGTATGTGCACGCCCAGCATATTTATAATTAGATTTAAGGCCTTCTCCTTAGGGAGGGAACACACATTTGATATTAGGAGAAAAGTCAACCCCCAGTGGTGGTGGCGGCAGTTATAGGCCCCGCAAAGAAGTTAATGTAATTGTTTGCAAGATTGCTATGATGCACCTACTTAGGTACTGCCTAAGCATTTGTGTTTATGTTACAGGTTAAGACATTCAGTATTTGTGTGGATGTTACTTTTTTTGTTTTTACAGTTGTTGTGTTTTTATAGTAGAAGGAGTATCCCTGAAACCAGATGATAATTCATGCCACAGTGGAAAGAACATCATCCTACACCTGCTATTCTCAATCAAATCCCTTGCTCTTGAGGCTCAGGGACTGTTTTGGAAGAAGATGGCAGAAAGTTTAATGAGAAAGCAGTAGGGTTTCTCTAATTGGAGAGCATTCTCTGTTCACTCAATTGGTTCAAACCTAGGGGAATGGGACTGAACACTGGGCCTTACTGCAAATGGAGAATTCACAAGACAACTTAAAGCCAAGTCAAGAGGAAACTGAGTATTAAAGATCACAGACAGGTTAACCTAGCCATCATCATTTGTGAATCCTGTGCATTCTCTTTATTAGCTGCAAGTAATAAACTGCTCTGCACCCTTTACTCTTTTTACTTATTGATGTATATTCAGCAAGAGTTAAACCTATTGTACATAGCCATGAAATCATTATGTTTTAAATTAAAGAATAGTTCACTAGTTTTGATATTTTTATAACATTTGATTTTATTGTTACTTTTTGTAGTACTGGAGATTGAACCTGTGGCTCTTACATGTTAGGTGATTTTTCTACTACTGAGCTATATTCATCCATGAAATTTTATTTGTGAAGATATGTTCATATGTGTTATGAAAACTGTTATAACTAATAGGAAATATTTCAGGTTAGAATGCCCTTCTATCATTTTTTCTTTAACTTTTGTTCATACAACAGTTCTTAATCAGACTTAGACCACTCCCTACCCATTCCTTACCTCATGTATTCTGCCATGCAAGATATTCGTCATGGCAATTAATATTGTTATTGTCATAGCTATGAAAAAAGTAATGAATTCGTGCTTTGTTAATAGTTTCAATGGAGTAATTTTTCTTAATAACTCTGTAATTAAAAAACTTTCCATTCTCTCTCTCTCTCTCTTTCTCTTTTACCAACTACAAACCTGTATAAAATCAGCTATCAGGAGCTGGCAAGATAACTCAGCAGATTAGAAGACCTACATCCAAGCCCAATGACCTGTGCTCAATCCCAGGAATCAATAGAGTAAAGAGTCAACTGATTCCTGCAAGTTTTCCTATGACTTCACATGCATATCATGGCTCACATACATACATGAACACATGAATATGAACATACATACATGCACACAACACATATGAACATACACTAAATACATAATAAAGGAATCAATAATAAATAAACAAATAAATGCATATAGTAGCAGCTAGTACTAAGTCTTCCATACTCTGAATATATGGTTCACTTGAAATTTTCCATGCCCTTTTTCTGTGTCATCACCTTTAAATTTACCCTCTGGAAAGTTTCAGAACATTTAAAAAAATGTTGTGGAGAAGTTTGTTGGCAGAAAGTAACACTCAGGATCTCTACTACGGTTCCCAGTAGTCTGAGTTCCTTACCGGATATGCTACTATGGTATCTTTGTAGCATGCTAGGCTATCTCCAGCCTCTTCTACAATCTTTTCCAAATTCTCCTGGGAAACCAGTTCCAAAGATTTGCAGACCATATTGTCAGGATCAGTGAAAGCAAAGACCTTTCTTAAACCTCATATTTTGATACATTATGTGGCAGAATGTCTCACATAAACAACCTAAGGGAGAAAAAAATGTTGGGAATCATAATTTCAAAGGTTTCAGCTGATAGGTTTTGTTAATTTGGGGCATATGATTAAGCAGATGGCTATGATGTTGGGAACATGTGGAAGGGGCTACTGACATCCTGGAAAACAAGAAACAGTGAAACAGGATGGGTTCCAGAATAAGATCAGTCTCTAAGGACATGCTCCCATTGGACTGGTTCCTTCAGCTGAGTCTCACTTCCTGTCATTTCCTAATGTATAACAGGCTGGTGAAATTTTCAGTGCATGAGTTTTGGGAGCAATACTTATTTTCCAAACCATAACACTTATAGATGATTTGCAATTCAAAAGAACAGAGGAAGAATTAGAATAGCAGCTCTTCCACGGAAATCGAAGATATAGAACAAACAAGGAAGAAATATGGGGAGAGAAAACTTCTTAATCTCTTTTTGCCTTACTTCAAGCAGTGTTAAATCTTCTAGAAAGTTTGAAACAAGGAAATATGCATATATTTATTCAATTATCAATCCCCAGATATAGAAGATAATTCTTTCTCCTAGTACTCAGAAGCCAGTTATTTTGGAAGAGTACCATTTTCACTTAGTGGATATAACTTTCTGTAGGAAATTAGAAGTGATTGTGTGTGTGTATGTGATTATATATATATATATATATATATATATATATATATATATACTAATTTTTGTCCACTTCTTGCTTTTGCTCAGCCATCTATTGTTGAACTGTTGTGTGGATTTCAACAATGGTACATGAAGCATAAAAATTAAGAGGAGCAGCATATTCAAGCCTGCTTGAATCACATGCAGAATCAAGTTGGAGATAAGGTTGGAAACAGTCTGGTAGCTCAACATAGTGAAAAGTCCTCATTCCATAATCCTTTCAGTTCTAATTTTTGTCTAATTAGCATAGTTTGGTCTTGACTATCCCCACACTGCTGTTGGAGTGATGTTTGTTTGTTTGTTTGGTTTTTCTTTGAAGGCATCACTAGTGACTCATTCTCAGAATTGCTCTTTTGGCAGAGATGGGTATTTCCTCTGCTCAGACTGATGCCATGGAGGAAAGAACCCTAATCTGAGCAAAGAAAGTAAAGTGAATTTCAAAGATTGGTCCTGGGCTAGATGTATTATGAATGTTATAAGGAGACCATCTCAAAAAAAATTGAACTCATTAAAAACATTGATTGATCATACATAGATTAACATACATCATACTCTAGAAGTATAAAATGAAGAAAGATTGCAAGAATTATTACTGGTTTATGAATAAGTAACACATAGATATTATATCTTTGCATTGCACTACATGACTTTTTCTCTGGTATACAAATAGTACAATTGAGAAAGCCTTTGTATTTTATCTTTTTATTGATTGATTGTGTGTTTCATACAGAAAATCTCAATCAATCTTAAACTTCTTTATACCTCCTTCTCCACTGTCAACCCCCATAGACCCGCAACTGGAATCCATGTACTCTTTCATCTATGTTAATATCTATTGTGTCAAGTTAGTGTCCCCAAATGACCTTAGAGCAGGTTTATTCATTGAGGTCTGGTAAAGCCTACTCAGAGTCCTTAGCCTCAGGGAGACTAACTCATCCTCACCCAGCAGTAAGCAGTTGCCAATATTTCTTAAGCAAAGGCTGGGGTCTGCTACCCATTTCCTTAGTACTAAAGTGGGCATTTGTCAGCTGGTGTTTGCATGGGTCTTGAGCATGCTAATGTCATTCCTGTAAGTTCATATGAAGAGGGTCCCAGGAGTTTGTTGGATTCTATTTCCATAAGGTTACAAACCTCCTCCCTGGCTCCATCCCCTCTTCTTCAATGGTCTCTGAGTCCAGGGTAAGTAAGACTTAATATAAGAGTCCTGTCGAGGATCCCACACTTTGCAGATTTGTAATCTCTGTGATTTAGTAATTTGTGACCTTTTGTGTTACTGGTGTTTTGTAGCAAGTGTGAGCTTCATTAATGAGTTGACAGATTCAGTACTGCCTTCTTTACTTTTTGCTCTACATTGCATAAGCCTTGGGTATAGAGGCTGCATTGTGGGTGTGCCCCTTAGGCAAAGGCAATCCACAGACAATGTCTGTGTGTGACTAGTTCTGGTACCCTTTATTAGCCTCTATCTGGTACAAAGATGGCTTTGATGAGTGTTGACTGTAAATATAAGTATATATATATTTTGCACATAGTGCAAAGTTTACATTAGCCTAAGGATGTGACAGCCATCAGGATTTCTCTAAGATCTATTCTTTCTTCAGTCATGTGTATTTCGCTATGGTTATAGTACCACACATGAGTTTACTCTCATTGACCTGACCCTAAGACCAATTCGATAGCTATTGATATCAAGATAATGTGCCACTACTGCACCAGTGTCAAATGTGCCAGTCATCAATGTGGTTATTTTGTAATGAAGCTGGTGTTGGGCCATCAATTACATAGTGCTCTCCCCAGAACTATGAGTGCTAGCCTTCAGTGGAAATTGCTTTCAGGTAAGTTCCAGCTCCATTACTCCAAATCTGGTATCAGAAGTATGTCCTTCCTTCAGCAATAGGGTTTTGCCTTCAAGTTCTGGCAGAAAATCAAGGGCTGAGGCAATAGTGTGTGTAACAACTTAAAGGATGATTCCTCCTGTCTGGCAATGTTTCTTGTTATGTAGCCTTCAGTTGTGCACATGGGCTCATTTGGGATACTCTATGTGGAATTTGTCATTAGGTTGTTAAGCCTATTATAATTCACTCTGGTGTTTTATACTAGCTAGCTCCTTCTTTCCTTTTATCCCCATAGCTTCTTGTATAATACCCTCTCCCCCTTTCCATTTAAGCACACCCTTTTTGTCTATTTCTGCCTTATTAACACCTGTCTCCTATTGTTCTTCTCTCTCAGGTTCCTTCTTTCTCTTTACCTCCCAGGTTCCTGCCCATTTCCCTGGTTCCTGCATTTACATAAGGATATCACTAAATAATACTAAAATTTCACAGATGTTTAACTAAATTTTCATTTTCCTAAGACTTAACTTTCATAATCAAACAACAACAAAAACAACTCTACAAGAAATTTTCTTGATTTATGGAATATTTGTTCTTCAATGCTAGATTTTTTTTCTCAATTTTATTCAGACTAAATTGATATTTTAAAAAGCTGTTGCTTTCTTATTTGTTTTTTTTTTGTTTTGTATTTTTTGTATTTTTGCATTAATGCTGGATCTCTCTAAAGTTAAAATTGGATTACTTTTATATGCCTAATAAGATTTTTTTTTAGCGGTAGTGTTGGGGGTCCCAGTGCTTGGGGCCAGCCCGAGGGGGCCTAAGGGTCTCCGACATGTTGTTGGGAGGACGAGTAGGCGCTGATTTAAGACACAAACTCTGAGAGCTAAGTGAGAAGCAAGTGGATGGCTCTCCAAGCTCAATTTGTTCAAGGAAATGCAAGGGGTCTTATAGGTCTGGTTAGCCAATCAACTTATTGGGTGGGGTCCTGACTGTAGCCAATCATAATTTGTTCCCAGGTGAATCAGGTTCTTTCCAGGTGCTGGGCAGAAGCTGGCTTCACAGCTAGCCAGTGGGGAGTGCCACACCCTTGGGAGCCATTCCTCTATTCCTCATAGCAGGTGACCTGGCTGAGGTCCATCCTGTGTTGTGCTGTGCACCATAGTGGTTCACAACTTCTGTAGCAGGTTTACTCATCATAAAAACCCAGTCCTCAGATTATTAGAAAATGGTGGGCAGCTGGGAAGCAGACACTGTATGCATGCTGTTAGAAAAAAAATTGCTTATTTTCCCATCTCTTATAGTTTTCAGATAAGGAAATAAAGACCACATATAATTAAATTGTTTGAGACTAAACATTTTAGGTATGTAGGCCATGAAATGTCTTCCCAGGTAACTTTGCTTGCTACTCAACCTGGTATTGTGAGTTTTACCCCACACTCCCACAAAGTAGAAGGAGAAAACTGAATTTTACAAGCTATTCTCTGACCTCCATATGTGCAACATGCATGGGAGCCACCTCCCACATCACATGCATGATCACACATGCAAACACCCACCCGCACACAGACAATATATAAATCTAATATATTTAAAAATGAGTTACAAATAATATGTGTTAAACAACATTTAATTATAAACTTTTACATTTCAAGCTACACTGAGTTAGTATATTGCCTCAGTTATTTCAAATATCATATATATGATCATATGTATACTGTAATAGATGCCATTTATAAAAATAAATTCTACATGTTCAGACCAACATTTCTGTAGTGTTAGAGCCTAAGACTTTTTTTTTAAATCTCAAAACTTGTAAGACTTCTGTTCAAAGACTAAATAATCAATAATGAACTATATTTCTATGAATCTAATCTGAGAAATGGCTAATCTAGGCTAATCTAAGCATCCTACTAGTGGAAACATAGGAACATCTTCAGGTATATTAAGGCTGTAAGTACCTGATCCTGTGAATAAACATGTTTTATTAACATGTTAGGCAAGCTACAGTTATTAATGTATTTGAAATAGTCTTTTTAAATGGGCATGTGCTGAAAAATTCAAAGATATGTTTCTAAAACTAATAACCTAAAACGGGAAATACACGTTTATGAATACACAGGATAGAATACAAATACTATCTGAGTCACTAATATGCAAGTTTAAATTCTAAAATATTATTACTTAAGTATATGTTCAAGGACGTTTGGCATCTTGGTATCCATAAAATGAAGTATATTTATTTCTACATGTTGTTAATTTATAAAAACACCTTATTATGCAGCACAAAGATATATCTATTTTTGAACAAGGTTCATAACAAGTATTTTAGAGAGACAAGTATTTGGAAATAGCGTTTTAAAAGCATATTATCATCTAATATATATTATTTGGAAAGTATAGTTTTTACAATAAAATTATAAGATAATGGATTGTTGTAACTTTTCAACTGCTATCTTTAGATTACTTATAAATTTAATCTTTGTCTTTTTTTCAGATAAGGAAAATGCCCCAAATTGCTGTCCTTGTGATATAAGTGATAAAATATTCCAATTTGCTAGTAACTATGAAAAATATATGCTAAAAATTTTAATGACATATTTATTTGCCCTATATATAAGTTTAATTAAATTCAGTTGTCATGAGATTTGCTTACATTAACGACAGCAGAGGACTCAGCCCTGAATGGGATACTTATATCATATCCTCTGGCTCCAAGTCTCAGGGATCATTATGGGAGAGGGTAGAGAAAGATTATAAGAGTCAGAGGTAATAGATGAATACAATGAAGTTGTGCTGTCTGGTAGTTGCACATATAAACTCAAAGTGTTTGCAACAGCTTGCAGAAGACCTGTGAGAGCCTAAGTCAGTTAAAAACTTAGCATGGATAGGGGAGGTGGAGAAGAAGCCCCAGCTCTGTTAAAGAACTATTGGTAATTAATAGTTTCAGGGAGAGGGTCAATACGGCAATGATGCCTGGTAGCATGACCAGGCTCCAAAGGATAGACTCTAATCCAAAGACAGTTACGCAACACAAATTAGGTTTGATAAGTTTACTACCATGTGGTGTCCAGACAACACAGTTTCCTTGTTTTCACGCACTCCTCTGCTCTAATAATAATTCTACCCTCTCTTCTGCAACTTTCATTTTGCTAACAGACATAATTTTAAAGTGACTCATAAAGACTTACTGCTAAATCCATAGATTAGTGTATCTCTCACCTCTCACCAGGGAAGGTTCTTCTGGCAAGAGATGGTGATTAGCACAAAGACCCACAAATTGTCAACATGCAGAGAATAAGAGATTACAGAGAGCTCAATCCTAATTGGACAAGCATATAGCTCTTTCTTCCCAAGACTATGATAAAAATGAATTGTATGAAATTCTTGAATCAAAAATATAAAAATGAAAATTAATGATAGAGAATATGAAATTGAGGGAATAAAAGACTTTGGTTGGAGATGGGAGAGGTATTTGAATATGATAAAAATACATTGTATGTAATTCTCAAAGAATCAATAAAATATCTAAAAAAGAAAACAAAATGGTAATATAAATTTGTTTGATTTACCAATAAACAATTAACTTCAAATTATGTATATGAATAGTTCAAATAAGCTAAGACCACTGGATTATATGTCTAAACCATGAGATATGCAAGCTTTATGATGTTTGAGTTCAAATTTCATATAATAATGACTTGAATTTAAAAATGAGTTTAGCCATCTTTATTATAGTCCCACCACGTCTGAGCTAATTCATTTGATGTCTGTGTTTCAGGAGTTCTGGCCAAAAAACAATCTTCAAAGTAACTTTGAATTGTGTGATACCTGAGCAGAAGAGAGCCAAACCTACTAGTCAACCAAAATAAACAACACACACACACACACACACACACACACACACACACAGAGAAATAGAAATAAAAGTTCAATGCACCAGAAAAAAATAACATAGAGAACAAAATAGCTATACTTATTTTAGGTGGAATAAGTATGTACTTCAAGGAAAATAATTGCATCAAACCAGGATTTGATTTTTATTAAACATAACATGTAGTTCCAAAATAAATCATCTTTATTATCTAATTCATAATACAATTTTCTCTAAGGAGTTCCTGAACAGAATTAACAGTTTCCATTCGCATACAATTCGCAAGAGATCTTCAAATTCACTCTGTGTCTTAATATTTCTGCATATTGGAGCTAGAAACATAAACAAACCACAGACTTTTCTTGATGAACAAATTGTTCAATAGGAATGCCCAATATTGGTTAAGTGTGACCACCAGAAATTTGGCAAGATACCAAAAGTTGTCTAAAATCCACAGACAATAAGGAAACAAAACTTAAACAAGGCTCAGTGAGGACTACATGCAAAATATTGCAAAACAAACATTAGATGTACAAATTGCAAAACATGCATTTTATTTTCCTCCAATATTCTCTATCAAGGAAAGAAAAGAAATGTCCTAAAGCAAAACAACGTTCTGAAGCTGCCAGGATTTTCTCCTTTCACTCAGAGCCAGCAAGACATGTGGGAATTCTATTAAGAGTATTGCACCATCATGGACTACCAAATTCAGTCACAGGGTCATATAGCTATAAGGCCTGATTCTGCCCAAATGTTTATTTGTATTAGGGAAAGTTTTATAAATAATTTTATATATTGTGAGAAAAATTGGAAAGAGAAATTTGTTTGTATCCACCTTGATCATGGGCAGTGCTTCAAATTAGATGCAAATTCCAGGAAAATCCATACATAATTTACTTTGTTTTCCACATACTAAATCCAAGAGATAAGTGCTATCCTGGCTCCAGGACCCAGATCTTTTTTTTCAGGGGTGAGAGGATCCTTTTTATGCCCAATAAGATACAGAAAAAGATAGTTTTGGAAAACAGATCTTTGTTTCTCAGACCTATTCTATTTCTTCAGAAGCAAGAATTTCTTTCAGTGTAAGAGCTGTCCATAAAGAAATTCTTCCTGCTGGTCGTTTTTGTTATAGAAAATAATTATATAAAGTACATTAAAATCAGAAAGGTTTATTTTGTCACATAGTTTGAAAGTTTTCAATCACAGTCATTTGGTCTATACTGTTGGGCCTATAGCTAGGCAGAAGTTCATAGTGAAAGCCCAAGGTAGGAATATCTGTGCACTTCATAGAGTCCAGGAAGCATAGAGGAGGCATGCTATCAACATGTAAATTCCTCCTGCTTTGCCATAGTCCCTTGTCTCCAACTCCTCTCAATAGTTTCACCAACTGGTAACAATGTCTTTAACATGATTCTTGATCCTTTTCAGGACATTTTCCATCTAATCCATATGAGCACTGAACTGTCTTCTCTGATTCTAAACTGTGATATCCTTAGTATAGAAGAAATCCTGCCTTACTCCAGAAGAGGCCAAAAGGAATCTAAATAGGCAAGCCATGAAGAATTTCCTCACTTAGTCTTTATTCTTACATTAGTTCCTTTTTTTATTCAGTCCTGTTTTGGTACAGCAGTCTATGATTCATGAGATCTATGAAGAAAAATACAGTTTCTCTGAATCTTTGCTTTTAATTTCTAAAGTTTTCTGTATAATAATTTTGTTAAATAAATACAGAATATGCTTTTCTCCTTTTGATCTTTCTTTTGTTATAGGAATATTATGGTTTTGACCTGAAATGTCTCCCACAACACATGTTGAAATGCTTGTGCCTCTGGTAGTGCTGTTGTTAGGGGAGGCTGTGGAAAATTTTAGAGGCAGGACAGAGCTGCAAGAAGTAGGTCAGAAGTGACAAAGCCTTGCAGTTTATACGTGCCACTAGTTTGAGTTTTGCTCCCTGCTTTCTTGTTGGCCGTGAGTGATGATCCCCTGCCACTTACTCTGCTACTCAGCCTTCTCTACCTCAGTGGACTGAAGTCTTGTGAACCAAATTAGGTCTTTCATCTTTGAATTTGATCTGTCTTCCATTTTGGCCACAGCAATTCAAGTTAACGTATACAAATTGTTTAAAAGGAGAGGAATCCCTAACAAAATAAAAACATTTAATGTTTTATGGGAAGCTGGAGAAACTTTATAGAGGAAAGTATATTTGAAGAAATAATAATGAATTTCTACGAATGAAAGAAAAAATTAAAGTACTGTGAGGAAGGATTTGAAGAGTCTTTAAAAAATTTCATAAGAAAAATGACTAGTCACACTAGAGTGAAACTTAAGTACATTGAATGCAAGGAATTACAGGTAGACTTCCTACAAATGGGAAAGAATCTGAGTGATAGAGGACTTTGCAACAACTGTACTGTTTGTGAGCACATATTGAATACCATTTTGGAAGTTCTGAAGTAAAAACAACTGTAAAAAATATTTATTCCTGCTGAGCTTGATGACATATGTCTTAGTTCCCAAGGTTGGTCATGCTGCAGTTTTGTTTGCTTGATGTTAGCCTAGGCTACATAGTGAGGCACTGCGGCAGGAGAGGAAGGAATGTGGCTAAGGATGGCATGGTGGCATAATGTTTGCTACTCAAGAGTGAGGCCTGGAGTTTGACCCCAACTCTGCAAGCAAACACAAATATAGTCCTGATTTGTCATAAGGTAATAAATATAAGCTTTAACATGTAAGCTTTTAATATATTTGTAGCAAACATGATTAATTTATACTCTTTTGGGAAATATAGTAGAAATTAATGAAAATGTTTCCATAAAGATGGATGAAAATATCCTGGTAAACTGATTGGTTTGGGTTCCCGGGGGTCTTGTTCCTGTCCAGCAGGTCAGCTCCTGGAGGACCTTCTGCACAGGCGGCCTGGGAAAGGTGAGTGCGCTGTCCACCGGCTCCCAGCCTCCAGTCCCGGAGACAATCAGAAGCGACAGGGAGTATAGTCAGAGCTGGTGCTCGTTTATTAAGGAGTACCAGGTAACATTTAAAGGCTAAAACCGCAAAGGGGGTTTCCATGGTGAGGTGGGCATAACCAATTGTTTTAAAGGTCCAGTGAGCACGTATAGGGTCTCACAACAACCTGGGACACAGCAATCTGGGACTGATCACATACTGTTCATGGGCGAGAGAGTCCTAGGACCTAGCTATTAATCACACATTTCATGAAGGAGGAAGTCCTGAGACCCAACCAGGCTAGTCATGTACTGCCTAAGACCCAACTAGCTCCTTTTTAAACATATGTTAGGACATGCCAAGACTACACCAAGGCCCCTCAGATTGTAATATTTTTTATTGTGCATTTGCTGAATTCAGTGATAAATTATTATAAAATCAAATATGTTGCTCCCATTTATCCACCAGACAGTGACATAGAAAGAACAAAATCTTATGAAAAAGGACAGGGCCCTCAAGCACAAGAAATGAAAATCTGAAAAGTTTGCAAACAGGAGTGACCTCAAAGTATAGTCTGTTTTGTAATTCCTCAGCACGTCCTCCATGTCTTTTGAAGTGAGAGGGAGAGGGAAGGAGAGGAGAGAGGGAAAAAGGGAGGGAGGGAAGGTGAGGGAAAGAGAGAGAGAATGAATAATTGTGATTACAATGAATGACAGGAATGAAAAGGTCAAATTTGTCTTCTAGCTGGTTGTTAGTAAAAATACTTAAAGGAAGGAAAAGCTGTAAAGGTGCCCTTTGACTGGATGATGATAAGGGGATTTAACTGATGACTGCTGTCATGTTTCTTCATACACCTATGTTTCTTTTGAGGAGAAGATGCTATCCTGTTATGCAATGGGGCATACTGATCTGTGGTATTGGAAAGACATTGACCTGATAGATTGGCAACTTCAGCTCATGTCCAAGTTTTATCAACATATCTCAAAGTGTGTTTAACTGGATTCTCAAAGTATGACCAGAGAAAATCTTAAGTACTTGCTACTTAAGAAACGTGTGTCTGTTCAAATTCTGTTTGATTTCACTTGCATTCTCTACTTACTTCCAGTGAATTATAAACAAATTATCAAAGTTATTCAATGAGATGCCTTTGCACTCTTTCGACTTTTAATGTTGTAGCGAACAGTCTTTTTCAGTTTAGAAGCTTTCAAAAGCATAATGTAGAAACTGTTAAATTAAGCTCATGAGCTAGAAATGTCTGCTGAGGATGCACAATAACCTTGCAATATACATCACAGTGCAATGGATGGAATGAAGGTCATATTCTTTAAGTAAGATTTTCTTTTCTTAAGAATGATTATCAGCTAGTAGTGCAAATATATACTTTATTAAATTTCCATTACTCTTGTTCAAAGTGCTAAAATCGTCATGTTGAAAATTTTGAGTGATACAGGAAACCAATAGTATATACTTTAAAATTTCTGTTTAGTTTCTCTCTCTCTCTCCCTCTTTCTCTCTCTTATGATGTGTGTGTGTGTGTGTGTGTGTGTGTGTGTGTGTTTCTGTTGACACATGGTTGCCACAGCATACACGCAGAAGTCAAATGACTATTCTCAGGAGTCGACTCTCTCCTGTTATTTTATGGGATCAGTTAATGGAACTAATTTGTATGACATAAACTTTAGTACCTGTACCTACTGAGTCAGTTCATCAGCCCATACATATTTTTCATATTAAAACTATTACCTAATGAATTTCTATAATTGAGTGCAAAATGAATCTAGATCAGGACTAATAACTAAACTTGTGATTAAGACAAATTAAAATTTATTAAAAATAAGATTAGGTCCAACGATATTTATTATTAAAATAGGTAGAAATATTACATATAGTTGAGGAAGTTAGTTTAATGTAGTGACAACAGGATATAACTTCACAGATTGTTAACTTACTAATGCAGACATAAATACTTTATGATGTTTAATCCAAATTTCTACATTTCTTGATGAATAAAACATAGATGTACTGTGTAATGCATTGTCTACAGTCTGTAAAATCAGATAACATATAGTTTTAATCTTTGTAAATAGCATAAAGTATCTGTAATGGACTGAATTTTGGTCTACAAAAATTCACAATGAAATCTTAACTTGTAACTATTTTTGAACTTAAGGGTTTTATTTTTATTTTTCAGTTGAATTTTTGCAATTTTCATACAGTAAAGTTTGATATATTTAGATCCCCTGTTATTCCCCCTTCCCTCCACTGGTCCAACCCAATTTAATGTAATCACAAATATATATATATATATATATATATATATATATATATATGACCTATAGAGTCTAATTGGTATCCTTAAATGTCCTTCAGTGAGGGTCCATCCACTGGACCCAGCAAGAGATGCATCCTTATAAAACATTGTCTTTTCCTCTCCCAACAGCCATCACTTGCTGAAAGTTCTTTAGGTGTGGTTGGAATTTTTTCCCCACTTTCCATTTCTATGCTGAGATTTTGTCTGATTTGAGCTTGCATAGAACTTGAGCATGATGTCACCATTGCTGTGTGTTCACCTGTAAATATGACCAATGTTTTGGAAGACTCTGTTTCCTTGTGGTCATTCATTCCCTCTGGCTCTTAAAACCTTTCTGCCACCTCTTCTGCAATGATCCCTTAGCCTTGGAAGGCAGAGGTTTAAAATTGGTATCCTAATCAGGGATAATCATTCTGAAGCCTCTTGTCCTCTGTACATTGTCCAATTATGAGTTTCTGTGTTAATCACCATCTGCTGCATAAATAAACTTCTCTTTTGAGTGTTGGAATATGCCTTCATCCTATGTGTAGAGACTGCATTGAAGATCTGTCACTCTGGGTTATGAGTTTCACAGTCCCTTACTCTATATATTTGCCTAGTTAAAGAACTCTTTATTCATCTCCAAGTGTTCCCAAAAGAAGATGAAGAACTGTTGGGCCACTGATTACTGTTAGGTGTTGGGGAGGTAATCTTTGACTAGACCCCAGTGGATAAACTTGCTCTAAGGAATGTCGGTTCACACTAACTTGACTCCATTGGCCGTAATATAAATGACAAAATGCATGAAATTCTGGATGTGTGTGTGTGTGTGTGTGTGTGTGTGTGTGTGTGTGTGTGTGAAGAGGTGGGAGAATCTATGGAAGAGTATGTATAAAGATGACTAAGATGTTTTGTATGAAATACACAACAATTCTATAAGAATAAATAAAGATAAAGTTACAATAAAACATCATGGAATTGGTATAAAAACATTATAGATCAATGGAGCAAAATAGAAGACACAAACATGAGTGTATACAATTACAGACACCTGATAAGCACTTTATTAAGGTAATCAAATCATAAATATGAAGCTCATATTCAAGAGAACAGATATACTTATAATATAACAGATATCAGAATACCTGATAGCTTTATTTCTCTGTCTCTTATTCCTCACCACTGGCATATTTGTGTGCATGTACAAAAGAGAAAAGTCAGCCAGTCTTTAAAAGGTGTCTGAAAGTGCAGAAGAGACTTCTCAGAAGAAACCAGGTTTTCTAGCACATTTTATCTTGTACTTGTTGCTTCTGGATCTGTGGTAAAATAAATTGCTGTGTTTGTAAAAGACACCTATTTTTTTCAAAATATACCAAGCTGCTAAAGATACATATTTTGATATGGTAGCACTCCTAGACAAACAAGGTTCTTTTTTTCCCCAACATTTCAAAAACTTAAGAAATCTTCCTTTCTATGATTTTTACAAAATAAGAATACATTTGGCAAATTCTTATAGTTTGTCATATGTTTGTGCAACTGAAAGTATACACTTGGAAAAAAATAGGTTATAGACTTGGCACTATTGTGAAATGTAAAGCATAATTTTTTATTTAGTAAGTTTCGTATATTTTGTTTCTGTGATGGAGATTGCTATGGGATGAATGTTTATATCACTCCAAATTTCAGATGGTAATCTAACGCTTTATTTTCTCACAAAACGTTATATCACATCAAATAAGCAAAACTAGCAAAATTTCAAGTCACAAAATCAGCCCCCAAGTCGGTAGCGTTATTGTGCATTGATAGTGAATATTCTGAAACAGAATTCAAGAAAGCAATCCAATTTCTAATGGTTACACCAAAGATACAAACATGAGCAATAACAAGGAAAATCTCAACTCATTGTACAGATATTCAGAGTTGGGGCTCTGGTGGAAGGGATTAAGACATTAGCATGCCAATCTCAATACTGAGCTTACTACCATCATGACGGAATCTTCAGTTGGCCTTTTCCCTCAAATTACAGGGGGAAAAAGGTGATGGTTGTGTCCATACTAATTACATAATCTTCCAGAGCTCCAATCTTTAACTCCGTAATCTGCAAGCACGCAGAAATTAATATTTGTTATTTAAACCAAAGAGTAGATATTTCTGTTATAGCATGTTCAACCTACCAAGATGGAGGATATTTGGCAATCATAATTTACTTTAAGTTTTGTATGTAGTGAATCTTATGCAACAGTAAGTTTAGGAGGATGAAACATTTTGAAACACACTCAGAACCTAGTGTTATTAACTGAACTAAAGAAAACTGTTACCCAATTGATCTATAAGAGAAATATCTAAGAATTGTGAATGTAAAGTATAGTTATTGTATCCACAGGACAAAGAGATAGATATGGATTCAAGTTGCTCTGAATGACATATCTTATAAAAAAGCTTAAATAAGTGTTCGTAATCATAAAACAAAAGCAAGCCATAAATAGATGAAGTTTTAAGACACATTTTGGAATAGCAGGTATGGGAATTATAGCAATGTGAGCATATCACTTAGCTTTTGTGTTGATGAAAACTAGAATTCTATTAACATATTCTGAAGGTCAAATAATGTAGGTGATAGCTTACCTTTAGAGAGACTAAAGACAGCCAAAGATAAGTTTGGCTATTTATTTGTAGCACATCAACTCCCCAAAGTCACTGACTCAGTAGGGAGAATCTTCACCAGAGCTATGGCTTTCCCAGAGAACATCAGTTCCTAGGCCAGTCTTACATTTCCATCCCATATACCTTTAATTTCCACATTTGGTTGTCAGAGACTGACAGTCTCTGTCAGACCAAGGCCATCCTGGTCTCCAGGTCTCCATAGTGAGTCCCAGGCCAACTCTGACTACAGGAAGACCCTATCTCAAAGAACAGGGGAGAGAGAAAGAGAGAATCAGAGAGAGAGAGAGAGAGAGAGAGAGAGAGAGAGAGAGAGAGAGTCTAGAAATAGAATAGATAAAAAAGATAAAAGGAATAATTATGGGCAAACAGAAGCTTTAGACAGCTTCAGTGTAAGAAAATTCTAAACGTAGTAACATAATATAGCATAGTATAAATCCTACATAAACATAAACATAATCCCTCACATAAAGGCCAATTCATCCCCATTTATACTGCTCACAGCATCATGTCTGAGTTTGAACAAAAACCTCAAATAAAGCTGGAATTCAAGAAAAATTTTATTCTAAAGAGGAATTGTAAGAAAAAAAATGAAACACAGAGGACAGAGATTCTAGTGCTATTCTATAAGCAATCAAAAATAATCATGAAAAATATGCGCTAAGGTGTAGGGCACAACACAGGATGGGCTTTAGCCAGGAATAGAGGAATGACTCCTGTGGGCGTGGTGCTCTGCTCTAGCTAGTTGTGATACCAGCTTCTGGCCAGCATCTGGAAAGAATCTGCACCGAGATGATCTATCTGGGGACAGACTACTATTGGGTGCATTCGGGACCCCACCCCATAAGGCGATTGGCTAACCAGACCTACAAGACCTCTTGCACTTCTGTGAATAAATGAGCTTCCAGGGGCTTGCCCTCCACCTGTTTCTCACCCAGCTTCCGGGGTCTGTGTGTGTTTTGACTCTATGCCTACTCACCCCCTTTGGGTGGAGACCCTTCCGAACACAGGGACCCCCAACACTAAGGGAACTAGCAAAATAGTGGAAAACTGGATAAATTAGAAATAAAATAATTAGATATATTGAAATTTTAGTAAAAAGTGAAAAGGCAATGCCAGAACAAAAGTCATGAGGGAACTGAGGAATGGTTTTGATACTTTCAGTAGTGTACTGAGAATGTCTAGCACGATAATGAATGATCTCGTAGACCAGACAAGAGGTCCAAACTGCAATACAAAGCAAAGAGAAATTGGAAACTTAATATGTACCCAAAATTTATCGGAAAAAGGAATAAATTAATGATATGCATAGTAGAAATGCTAGAAAAGAAGAAGGAAGGGAAGAACACAGGACAGATTGCAAGTGATGGTGGATAACAAAATGTACAGCTAAAGTATTCAAAGAGTACCAAGAAGCAATACAAACTTCGCCCTGACGAATGTCACATTCCAACTGAAAAATGCACTTGAAGAAAATAGATTACAAAGGAGTAAGAGGTGGATACAATATTTACTTGAAGACAGACTAGGATATGGTTTGCATTAAACTTCTCATCAGACAACATGAAATCATAAAAATAAAACATAGCATCCAGAATATTGAAAGGATAAAGTCCAAATAAGCACTAAATGGTGAATAAGAACAAACTGGTGAACTGCATCCAATGTATAAACATATTTTGTTATTACAGTTGTCAATAGATTATAGTATTGGTGAAAGTGTTTGTATGGAATAGAAGAGAGAGTTTAGACATAGACCCAAAGGAATAATCTTTACAAAGAAGCAATGTAAATGAATTGGAGAAAGAACATTTTCCCTAAGAACAATAAAACATGCTTATAATAAAGGAAAACAAATGGACACAGATCTCATCATAATCCAAAAAACTAACTGAAAGAGATCACAGACCTGCACACATTTTATACGATGATATAGGCGAAAAGTCTATCTCTTTTTTTTACTTCAGAAATAAGTTCCATTTTTTAAAAACAACACTGAATGGATGATACAAGCAAAAATGGTAAGTAAAACTGTAATCATGTTAAAAGTGTTCAATATTCAATAGCACCACTAAAAACATTAACAGGTAAGTGACATGGTGTGTAAAAGGCTGATTTATGTTGTATACAGCATAAATCTTAGATGACTTTCATTCAAGTAACAATGAAGAATTTTTTTCAACTCACAAGAGTGTAAACACTTTAATACAAAAAAAAGAGCAATGTGTATATTCCTCAAAGGGATATACAGTTGACAATTAAAGACAGAAAAATACTCAGCATCAAATGCCATCAGAAAATGTTAAAGTGACAAGAAGTTACCATTAACACCTATTAGAATGGCTAAAAATCCCCAAGTTGATAACAACAGTTGTCAAAATGGAGAAATACAAATATCCACTCCTCATAGGGAAGAATGTAAAGTGGTACAGTCACTTTGAAAGACATTCTTGAGTTGAACATACCATATAAATACCAATCACCCATAAATTTATCTAAGTGAAGTAAAACATATATTAACACAAAACACTGAATACAAGTGTTCCCAGAATTTTATTAATAATTGTCTCAAAATAATAATGTCCAAAATCACTATTGGGTGTGATTTGGTAAATGTGTTTCAAAAGTCAGTTCCAATGCTTGCTGCTTCTGTCTTTGTTTCCCCCAATTTTGAATCCTACTCTTGCTTACCTGAATTTTCCTTTCATCCTATTATAGAATACTAGTCATTTTAGCTCATTTCAAATGCTGATATGCTGAACAGTGCTCAGAGGAATTAGAGAGTATGCCTATCATTAAGAAATTTTATTCCTATACAAATTAAGACATACACCAATTATAAAATGGAGCATCATCATGGACTATAATTTGGTAGATGAAGTTTGAATCTTTTAAATTAACTTAGTTTTTATATGAATCCAATATATATCATATCTGAAGAATTCCTCTCACAATTATCATTTCCATGGATAATTTCATTGGAGCTTAGTTTCAATGAATTTGTCATATAATTATTTGACTCATATAAATGCACACCTGGGACTCACACCTCGAAGTTTGGATTTCCATGTCACTATACATCATTCTCTGTACTTCTCACATCATTCCATGTTCCCAAGAAAGCAACTGAGAGTCCTTTTCTCTGGAGTATCCTCTGAAGGACACATACTGCCCTTACATTAGGATTTTTCTTTTGTAATTAACTGACTTTATTTCTTAGAGTATTTTAGGCTTGTGGAAAATTGATCATGAATCACAGATATGCCATCTCCTCTTCCTCACAGTTCCATTTTCCAGTGCTATTATTTGCATCATTATGACAGGTTATTAAAACAACCAAGATTACTTCCTATTGCTCACTAAAATTCATAGTTTTCTTTAGAGTTCAAATTTTGTATTTACAATTCTGCATTTTGAAAAATGTATAATATCAAGTAATTGCTAGTACAGTATCACACAGTATGATTTTTACTCTCCTGAATGACTCCATGTGCCTTAAATGTATCCCTCCCACCATGTATTTACTGGAAAACATTGAATTATTTCAGTATTCATAATTTTCCATTAATTTGAATGTCAAATAATGGGAATTAAACTAAGTGCCCTATTTAGACTGACTTCTTTGACTATACAAAATTCATTTAAATCTATTCCACATATTTTTACTTGAAATTGTGTACTTTTTTCATTGCTACTTATATTCTTTTATGTGCTTTTAGGACACCTGAGATAGCTGAGGCTCAGGCTGGAGAAATCCCCTAACTTTACTTGCTTTTCTTTTATTTCTTCTTCTCCTTCACGAGATGTGGTCATTAAATTTCTTCAAGTTTAGTGATAGAATCAGAGTCGCTTCTCTTTTTCACTTAGTTCTTTTGAAAACACTTTGATGCATCACCAAGTCTTGGGTGTATTGCTAGGTAATGGAAAACAAAATGCTTCTGAGACATGTCACAATAGATTTGATGTGTCTTTTTTTATTTTTTGGTCAAGGAATGCTAGTCCTTATCTTTTTGCTCTATTCTTTGGATCAGTGAGAAAGGAAAATTGTATTATTTCATGGAAATACAAATTTGTAAAACTTGAGTAGCAATAATCTCAGTACAGTATAATAAATCAGGTGATTGTTTTTTCAGACTTAGGCAGAAATATTTATGAAGTGCTAAAAGAAAGTCAGAGATTATACATGACTGAGTTTGTCATGGGGAAATCCAAATAATTTCTCAGATAGTGATCAACACTTTCAACAAAGTGCAGGTAAAAAAAAATAAATTTACAAAAATAAGTAACATTTCTATACACCAATAGGAAGCAATCAGAAAAAGCTGTTGCTGTTCAACGGACACTCTCCCATTCACAGTAGTCTCAAAAGTATCTAGGGATAAACTTAACTAAGGATATTAACTATCTCTGTGATGAAAATTTTAAATCTTGGAAGAGATTTTGGAAGAGACAAAGTAATGGAAATACCTCCTGTGTTCATGGATTGGTATAATAAATGAAAATGATCATTCTATCAAAAGATTAAATACAATGTTAATCAAAATCCCCATATTATCCCTTACAGGATTAGGAAAAAAAATGTTATATTCATATTGACTCACAAAAGTCCCTGGATAACCAAAGCAATCTTGAGCAAATAGAGCAATGCTGGAGGAATTGCCATACAAGATATCAAACTATATTACAGAGTTAAAGTTATAAAAAACAGCATGGTACTGACACAACAAAAGATACATAGATCAGTGGAACACATTAGAAGACACAAACATTAGTGAATATAATATCTGCCACCTCATATTTTAAAAAGTTGCCAAGAATATACAATGGAGAAAAGACAACATCTTCAACAAATGGTACTGGCAAAACTGGATCTCTAGACGTACAAAAATGAAATTAGACTCTTATTTTCACCCTGCATGGAAATCAACACCAAATGGATCAAATATCTCAATATGAAACCAGAAACCCCCAAACTGTCAGAAGAATACAGAGACAGTATCCTACAAAAGATGTAGGTCTAAGAAAGATCTTTCCAAATCAGACATCAGATGCTCAAGAATTGTAAAAATATTCATTGAGGAATAAAGTTCTCAAAAAATTTTAACTCTTTGCTCATGAACATAAATAACTTGTAATTTTCAGCTACGTTGAAAGTATGATTCTTTGTGGTTCTCACTTAATAATCTCTATAAATATCCCCTGGTGGGTTTCATTTGTTATTTGTTGCTTTCTCATTTTCTTAATTTCTGACTCAATGCCAGATATTTTAATTATGGTGTTATTTGCTGAAATGTATTTTATAAATAAAGTAAGATTATCTTTTACCCCAGAGACCTGTTACTACCTTTGGTACACATATCTTATTTTGTAGAAGATTATTTTTACTTTCACAGTCTAAGAAATTAGTCCTTTTGTTAGCAGTTGAATGGGAAGCCAGCATCTCCCCCACCATGATGAAAACCTCTCACCATGCTTTGCCTCTCATTTGTCATGGTGTAGTATCTGAAGAAGTCAAGGTAGTTTGGAAAATCTTTTACTCTGATTAACTAAAACTGAATCATATACTTGAGGCTAGATACACAGAATCATTAGTGAAATATAAGACTTATCCAAAGTAAAAGTTTCGCTCATCAATAATCAGACACTAGATGGAAAACTAAGTAATACTGAGTAACATGAATGATAGCTATTTATTGATTTGTGCAATACAATTGTGATCTAGTTTTTTGCTTTATACCCATCATTTCTCATGCTATATTCTAATTTTTATCTTAAGGCTTTTCTTTAATACAAAATTTATCTTTTTCTTCATACACTATTCTGCTTTAAATCCACATGTCTTTACATTTTCTTTTCTTCTACCTCAGGTGTTCTTTTCCATTGTCCCTCAAAAAAGGACATCTCATCCTTCAAGTATTGCAATACTAATTTTTCTGTGACATCTTATTTTACTACATAAGAAAGACAGGAACAAATTCCTTTATGTCAGGTAAACTATCATTTGGAATTTGATGTTTGCCTTCCTTGCTATTTTATTTTTTCTCATTGCAGTTTGCTTTTCTTCTAAATATGTTTTGTCAAATACATCCTTGATTCTAGATAAATGTTTCTTATATAAATAAGCACTGAACATCTTAGATAGATGGAAATATTTGATATAAATAGTGTCAAAATAAGAGCAAAATATATTTTCAAAACTGTGTTTCTTAAAAAAATGGTTCTTTAGAGGATAAAAATGAAAAACAAACAAAAAAGACAACATTGGATGAGCAAATTCATATCTTCTATATGAAGAAGCCTGAAAAACTTATTTTGATGAAAAGAAAAAAGGTAAGAAAGTGTTGAAAAAGATTTGATATTTTGTGAGTTCGAGTTAAGAAATTCAGAATATAACTCTGAATTCTTTAGTCCTGACTGAATTCACTCCTTGGATTATTTAAAATACATTGCTTAGTTATAGTAAATTTTCTCCTTTCTCAAATAAGTTAATTGAGTATGTACTTTTAGAATGAAAAGCACACTTCCCTGTATGATATGGTGCCTCCTTTGACTAGGTTCAAGTTGCGATCTTTGTATTTAATTTTAATTTCACCCTTGATCTTATCTTAGAATAATACTAAGTTATATATGTGTATATGAAGGCCTTTTGTTATAACTGTTCTGTAATTTAAATATATTTAAGGAGCTGGTGAAAGGCACTTCATGAACAAGCTTGACAGCCTGAGTTCAGTCCCTAAGAATCCATAAAGTGGTAGACTGATTCCTCATAGTTATCCTCTTATTTCCACATGCACACTGTGATATCTGTACATCTCCAACTTCCAAACATCAGATACACAGATATACACATAAACAACTTAATTAATGAGTCAGGCAAGGAGAATGAAAGTTCTAATAGGGCCAGGCAAGTTTGAGTATTTAATGGAGAATTCTTCATTAATGACTTGATTTGGAAACAGTCTCACTGAGATAATCTTCATGATCAAGGTAGTTTCTTACGTGAATAATTTTTTTTACACTTTTGGTCCTATAAACAATATTTTTGCAAGTATAATCTGTTTATCTGCTGGGTGGAGGAGGCCATGGACACATGCAATAGTGTGTATCTGTTCACTCAGGACCACATTACAAGATGGTTATTACAATGCACCGTTCTCTTGTGATACCAGTAATTACTTCAAAATTTAAGCTTAGTACATAGGCAATTACCAGTGGTGACTATAAACTATTTTCAGCAGAAAAAAAGAAGTCTTTGAAAATGATGGTTTAATGTTTTAGTTACTTTTCTGTTGCTGTGATAGAAACATTGACCAAGGGAATTTATAAAAGGAAGAGTCCATTTAGCTTATATCTCCAAATAGGCAAGAGTACCTCACTGTCGGGAAGCATGCAACAGAGGTGGCTTGAGTAGGAATTGAAGCTAAGTGCTCAAAGCACAGGAAACAGCGAGTGACTGGAGATCTGGTAGGGCTTAAGAACTCGCTAAACCTGCCCCAAGTGACATGCTTCTTCCCGCATGGCCACACCTTTGAATACATCCCAAAACAGGGTGACCAACTGGAGACCAAATGTTCCAATATTTAGTGCCTATGGGAGACATTCTCATTCAAACTGCCACAGTTAATAAGTACTTATTTTAATATCCACATTTCAAATGTCCATGAAATATGTTTCTCATTGAAAACACAGTATTTTTTATTTCTTGCAGGAAAGGTGAGGTTCAGAAAGTAGTACTATCTGTGATGAAACACCATTGATATTTAAATGTACCTCGGAAGAGGATATATATGTGCATCTCCATCAGAACTACCCTTACAAAGAGTACAAATTTTATATAGATAAATTATTCTCTTTACTATACAGAGAGTTTTTTTCAAATATGTTCATAATATTCATTGTCAATTTCTTAGGGGTGTCTGTTTAGGTCTGCTTCTCTATTAGGCTGGTTTATCATTTGCATTGAATTCACATGCCATGCTTCCTAAAACTGCATATATCCTTAAATTGTAAGAATAAAATTCTTTTAGGATAATTTCTTAGAATTTTTAAATACAGCCTAAATAGTTTGTACTAATATATGTTAGAGTTTGACAATATTTAATCTGATCCTTATATTGCTAAAACGTTGAATAATGTCAGTAACCTATTGATTTTTTTCTTGTTTCAAATTCCAATATTTTATTAATTTCTTTGAAGTAGAACTTGTATTGTTGGAAGAGCATTGATCTGAAGGAATTAAGTCAGTTATTTAGCTTAAAAATGACAACAAATAAAATGAATTAATTTACTGACTTACAAAACAGCAGGTAATGTTATGAGAACTAAAATGGACTTCTTAGACTTAAAGTCCTGCAAAATATTTTTAAATAACTAGTACTTTTCATTGTACTTTAATAATCAAACCCTTTCTATACAATAGTATCTCCTAGAGACTGAGTTTTACTTTCCTTAACAAGGGAAATTGTCCATTTTATTGAAAGCAAATAAAATTGACCAAAATTTCAAACCACTTTTCGACATGAACAATCTTTACTTAAAGTGAACAAGACTGTAATGAATTTTCAGAAGGGCAGGATGTTTTCTACTTTGTATAATAGGCTGAATGAGAAATAGTTCTATTAGCAGCCTCCCAGAAATGAAACATAGCTCATTATACACACCTGCCAACAGCTACATTAAACATTTAATATCAGTAGGTGACACCTTACCCTCACAGTAATAAATGAGGACATTTTAACATTTTCTTTTTTATGTAATGTTTTTCTTACTTTCTAGGTAAGTTGCTATGTTTTAATCTTAAAAACAACATTATTCATTAAGTAAGAAAGCAATTTTCTCTTGGTTTTGAGATATATGTTTCCTTATAACATGATATGATTATATAATTTTCATTTTCACGTTATATTTGTTTTTAAAAATATCTCAGTGTGCTAAATTTTAATGGAAAAATTAGAAGGATGATTTTCTGATGTTAATACAAATTCCTGCAGTTTTTTAATTCTTGATTAAATATTTAGAATTTTAGAACATTAAGGAAAAAAACTGAACCATGTGTATGAACCAGATTATAATTATCCCCTTCCCCTTCCAATCCATTACATTCCAAATGTAATGCACAATTTTAATAACTAAATGTTAATATGAACTCTCTTTTGGGGGGTTTAATTCATATGCATCTCATATTCTGGTACATTATTTGTTATTCTGAAAAGGAATCAGAAAAAAAAAGAAACCACCAAGCCTGGTAGAGAGGGGCCAAGGTTTCACTTTTCTGGCAAGGAAAACCATGAATAAATGTGTAGAAGAGCTACCTCAGCCTCATCATAGTTCTCATTGTGTAATGACAATATATAATGATCCTTCTATAGAGAAAAAGAATACTAAGAAATGGAGGCTGAATTCTAATAAAAGCTGCATGGTCAACATATACTGCACAACAGTATAGAGTACCAAATGTTCTAATTGTAGTATCAAAAAATAATGTTTATAAATTTGTTCTGTAAAAGAGAATTGAGATGACGTTTCTCATTCCACTCACATAGAAAAGCAAAATATCTTTCAGAATAACTAAGAAAACATTATTTTTTTTACTACTTAGTTGTTTATCAATAATAATTCATCATGCCAATGAGTTTTGAATCAATTGGGTAGAATGATTTTTAGTATTAGGAAGTACCATGATCACATGATTTTAGTAGAGAATAAAATATTTGTTTAGTGTCATGTATTCTTATATGAAATACCAAAATTCTTTTTGTGTCATTAAAATGAATTTGCATTCTGGAAATCTATAGAATAGAGAGATTTGGTGGTATTGCTGTCTTGTTTCTTTTTCTTATCAAGTAATTTTTAATATCCACAAATAAATATATGTCATAAATTTTTTAATGACAGAAAGATAAATGAAATTCATAGTATGTATTCAGCATACTGCTGTCTGTGTTCCCAGCTTAACAGTTCCTATTCTCTCTCTCTCTCTTTATGTTTACAGTCAAGTATCCAAGTTACCACTCATCAAAGAAACTTCTTTTGCACCAGATGGAGACTTATACAGAGTACCACAGCTGGTCACAGACAGAAACTGTCTGTGAATTGCTCATGCCTAAGTGGCACATCTACATTGATCTACAGCCAAGGCTCACATAATATATATATAATAAGGGGTAAAGAATTCACAAATCTCTCAACTCTCATTAATGAAACTCCCTCAAAGGCCAGTAACACAAAAGGTCACAAATGGATAAATCATGGAGATTATGCACCTACAGAGTGTAGGTTCCTGAACTGAACAGAACTCATATTGTTTCAATCACCCAGTACTCAGGGACCATTGCATGTAGGATGGTTCAAGCCAGGCCAGGCCAGGCAGGCTCCAGCCTACTGGCCTAAAACGACTAGAACTGGTATCAAGCATGGATGCATAATAATCACTTCCTGGGACCTAACCTGGCGCAGCTCTCAGGCCCTAGCAGCCATCCAGGACCAAGTGGAGTGATGAACATCACACCATCAGAGGCATTCAGGACCTACCAGAATGAAGTACCAGATAAAGACCTCCCCTAAGCCTCACAAAAGTATAAAGAATGTACCCATCTAAAATTAAATGTTATTGTTTGTTCCACTTTCTCCCAGGGTCTGTGTCATTGACTCTCCACCTCCTTGCCCCCTTCCCCGAGGGACCAGCCAATGCCAGCTAACATCTGGCTCCCAATGTGGCGGATCACCCGCACCTGACCACTAGTGATTTTTGTTCATCTTTTGGCTTTTCATTTTCGCCTGTTGCTGCTGCCATTGCTTGCATGGTGCCTAGTTCTGCTAGCAGTTCAGACCCTCTTTTTCACTCTCGGTGCTGTTCTACGCCCTCTTTTTGGCTCGGATTCCCCTTCTTCAGTTAGTTTCAGCCCACTTCAGCAGGCCACCGCTTTCTCTTTTGATTTCTGTTGTTTGGACACATGTTTCTTTGTTCATCCACGTGTTTCATTGTTCATCCATTTGGAATAGGGAGGTACATCTCTTTGTTTCAGGCTCACCCAGGATTTCACATAAAGGCTGACCCCCGGAAATGGAGCCTTAAAGTTAAAACTGATAAGTTGGAAAGGTTTTAGAATGAGGCAGTGAAGTTTCCCTGCCTGGAATCCTGCCTCCCAGGGTCACTCAGTTAATTAAAACAAAATGAGGATATGAAGGGCATGGTGCAGTGTGGGCCATGACAAGGTTATCTGATACAAAGATTAAGGAAGTGGCTCTTGTTGTTATCTGCTATGAGAATTAAGGGAGTGGCTTTTATGGTTATCTGCTACAAAGATTAAGAGTGTGGTTCTTGTGATTATCAGCTATGAGAATTAAGGGAATGGCTCTTTTGGTTATCTGCTAAAGGAGTGGTCCCTGCATTTGGAGGAGCCCTTTTAACTCCACATTTCCGTAATTGTTTACCATGGGTAATCAATCACCCCAGTCACTGTAAAGAAGCCCATATAGGGATTCTTAAGGCTTTACTTTCCAGTAGAGGTCTTAAAGTTAAATCTGATGAGTTAGAAAGGTTTTGGAATGAGGCAGTGGCTTTGGCCCCCTGGATCTCCCCAGAGAACAGGTGGGAGCCTGATATCTGGATGTGGGTTTTGTTCTTGGCTAGAAAATGGGAAGTGGCCTCAGGTGTGCCCCCACCCCCAGTTATCTTTTGCCCCCATTCTTCTGGCTATAGTTGCCAGTCTCAAATCGTCCTTTGAGGAAGTCGTAGCTGTCCATAATAAGCACTGCTAAGAGCAATGTAAGACTGTCCTCTATCACTTCAGCTCCCCCTCTCCTGGTTCGCACGCAGTCAGATATTGGGGAGTCTTCTTGAAGATGGACCCCTGCTTTCTTACTCCCATTGAGCCCACTCTCACCACACCTCAGGATCCTATGCCCCCACTTATTTATCAGCTCCTATTGATACCATTGGCCCTTCCATGGGGTCTCCTCAGGGATCGCCCCCAACAACTCCTCTGCCTTTCTGGGTTTTCCCCATTAATGTAGGCCCTAATGCAAATGCCCAGCCCAGGATTCCCACTCCACTCACAGACCTCTCACTCATCTGCAAGACGGCCAGTGAGCCTGGTCCTGATTCTACTTATTTCGAGCAGGTATTGAGGAAATGGTCTATGCAGCTCCAGACCCATTATGACTGGTATAACCTTCTGAAGGCTATTTTGGAACCATCTGCCTTTCTTAATGCCACTCTGCTTATGATGATCAGGCTGAAACCCAAGCAAGACTTAATTTACACAATGGGATTAATGTCACCTTTGATATACTCACAGGCAGGGGACAATTTATTGACCCTGTCTCCCAGGCTACTATTGGGCAATATAGTTATTTCCAGCAAGTTTCTGATCTGGACTTTAAATTTAAGCCTGGCTCCCCCTATTAGCAATGTGGGGTGCCAGCAGGACCCACGAGCTACCGTCTGGCCAGTTCAGTGGAAAGATCTAGCTAGGAATAAAGACACAATTAATCTTATCATGACCAATGTACCCCGCAATCTCTGGGGCAGAGTTATTTTGGAGGAAATGGGGCTGTTATTACTACTGCCGGAAATGGAGATGAGGAGCCCTTTTCCACTGTTAGAAGGCTCTACTTGTCCCGTAATTACTTCAGGTTTCAGTTCCTTAATTACCAGGTGGATCATTTAAATTCCACCAGCTCTGCACCCTGCCACCCTGCCTTGGAGTGCTTTGGTTTCCACAACAATTACTAAATAGGATTTCAGCCTTTTCTCACTTCACATTTTGCCAAGTTGAGGGTATAGCTTAGTGGTAGGGTGCTTGCCTAGCATATTAAGGCTGTGAGTTCAATTCTCACCCACATATCCCATGCATAATTTTGAACACTGTAAGCACAATTCATCCTTTCCCAATCAGACAGTTGTGTCCTGTCCTAACAGCATCAGGTATCCACTGTACTATTGTGTTTTGCTATTCAGCAGAGGTGATAGCAATGGAAACTGCTTCGAGGACAGGTGTTTTCATTCCTGCTAGTAGTTACTGAACTCAATAGCTCTTCAGTCTCATGTAAACCACTGAGTTAAAGAGAAATGTGTTTTCTGTGTGTGTGTGTGTGTGTGTGTGTGTGTGTGTGTGTGTATGTGTAAATCATATTGATAACACTGAGAAGTTGACTCTGGAGCTAGATTGGCCATCTCGATTCAGACTCAATCCTGTTGTCTCAGGATGTTCTTCAAGACTTTTACAGATTCAGGCTGGCCACCTGACCCTGTGACAAGCAAAAAGGAGAACAAAACAGCCTCAGTGTAAGGATATTGTGCTGTTGAGAATAACTAAGGGATAAACTAATTTCAAAAGAGGTTATTATTCATCTTATACTGTAACATGTCTATAGCAAAAGTAGCTCATGGAATTCTCTATTTTTCTCACACCAACAAATAAGTCACTAACACAACAGTTTTGGAGAATATAGATAACAACCTCTACCTAAAATTCCTCAGTAATTATGCTAAAGATTGTAAAATCCAATTTGATAATGTGTTCCTAAGAAGCTGTTTTGGGTGTGAACAACTGGGACATCAAGTGAAGCAATGTCCTAATAAACAAAGTGCCAACACTCCTAAAAAGGAGCCAGGCTTGTGTCCCAGATTTAAAAGGGGGAAAACACTGGATCGTCACCTGAGTATCCAGCCAATCCTCCTAGTCAACCTTATGAAATTTTTCCAAAATTAATTTTTTAATATTATTACATCTCATGGTATTAAGAAAGAAAATGACAGGGTGAAAGATGATGTTAAAAAGATATGGGAATGGAGATATTTTAAAATGAGAAAATCTATACAAGTGATTGAAGATCTGATTCTATATGTTATGGTACATAAAAGATGAGAGAAAACTATGTATATGTAATGTTAAAATTTCTGAGGTAATAGTTGAACTAGTCTGAACAACCAAATATATGTCTAATCAAGGTTTATTTAAGAATGTTTGTTTTTTGCCCAAGGGGATGATAGGACTATTGCTAGGAAGAAGCAGTGCTACATTGAAAGGGATTATGGTAGCCCCAGGGATAATTGATGCAGATTTTGAAGGAGAGATAAAGATCATGACTCATTCTCCTGGCAGGATATCAGTAATTAAGGAAGGTCAAAGACTCACTCGGTTAGTATTACTCAGTTAAAAATGCTAGCCTTTTCAAAAAAATAAAAAAATAAATAAAACTACCTGAGTCCAATTACTACAACCATGCTCCTAATCCAAGATATTCTACTTCAATCAATGGAGCTATGGTATATATCTCACATCAGGGCACCTACCCGGCTGCCAAGGATTTTAGCTAGGGGCAATGAAATTGCAGATACCCTGATCATGTCAGTTTCAATGGATATTCTAGAGCAAGCTAGGATGTTGCACCAGCAATTTCATTTAACACCACAAAGTCTCTATAAACTATTGCCTGAACTGCCAATTGCTCAGTGTAAGCATTTATCTAGAATCTGTGAAACTTGCGCACCACTTGCCCCTTTGGGTCCCTTACAAAGGATAGGAGTTAATCCTCGAGGGTTGATTCCAAACACACTCTGGCAGATGGATGTTACTCACTATGCAGCCTTTGGCAAACTAAGATATGTACATGTGATAGTGGATACTTACTCTGGCTTTATCTATGCCTTAGCAATGCCAGGTGAAAAAGCCTCTAATGCTATAAAAATTTTAAAATCAGCAATACTAATTATGGGGATTCCATGGGATCTTAAGGCAGACAATGGCCCCACTTACAAATCACATGTATTTGAAGAATTTATTAATTCTTTGAAAATGTCCCACACTACAGGCATCCCATAACCCACAGGGACAAGCCATCATGGAGAGTACTAATTGAATACTCAAGGAAGCCCTGCACAACAACATTTTGCAGGAAGCTAAAAGGGACCCTAACCTAGCATTGGTTGAGGTTCTGTTTCATTTAAATTTTCTAACCTTTGATGACAAGGTGCTAAGCCCAGCATATAAACACTGGGCCTTCTTGTCTTGGGAGACACCATTACCCTTAGTCAGGTGGAGGGACCCCTTAGCACAGAATTGGCAATTGTCTCCCCTCTTTTGACCTGGGGGGTGAGGATATGCTTGTGTCTTTCAACAAGATGCAACTACACCAATATGGGTGACCTCAAAAGATGTACGCCTGGTCACAGATCAAGGATCTGCCAAGGACACATTTGGGTTATATATTCCCTTCTCCTAATGTCCATTCTTCTCAACACCCAGGCTGCCAACTTTTGGGCTTTATTGACTCTGCCACCCATATTAATGACTATGGACTTAGACTCCTCCAAATTTCCTGTCTTATTTATGACTAACACTACACCTGGGTTACCACATGTGGACCCAGTTATTTGGAATATTAGTTGAGCTTTATGTGGCTCTTACTCAAATAATTACCACAACTGAGGCATTAAATGAGGTTGTTTCCCTCTTTGCATACGTAGGAACTCCTTAATGATCATCTTTATCAGGCAGTCCATATCCTTCAACACCAACTGGACCTCCTTCCCTAGGAAACCCAAATACTTAGACAGATGATGCTCCTGGCATGCGACCCCCGATTTAAATCCTTCTGCCTCATGCCATACCAAGTAAATGATGCATGCCAACAGAAGGCTACACTGGCTCAAAACATTACAGGCCACTGTTCAGAACTGGTTCTAAATTATTCTGTCCTCCTTGATGAACAAATATCCCATCTAAACATGACTAGGGTTGACCCAATCCAATTTGATAACTCCTTTCTGTCCAAAATCTGGAATAATATTAAAACCCTTTTTGACCCCTCTTAAATCGCCATTTATGCCATCTTGGGAGGTATATGTATCACGTTACCAACTCTCTTTGAGTGCTTGTTGTAGTATCGATCACAGCAATGTGCTATCAACAAAACAACTCTTCAGATCCTGATAGTTCTCCAATGCTCAGAGCATGTCTCCCCTCAGGAAGTGATGTGTGCATGGTTTACGGAAATACAACATAATTCTATCTAACATCCTACCACCCAGATGAATGTACTGGGGTAAGACCCTTCTAAGGGCTGGTAGCCAGAGATGGGTAAGGCTTCCTGTAGCCTGGGCAACCTAAGACAGGATGCGACTACCAAAATACTAATACTAACATTTGTGTGCCAATGATGGGTAAGACTCAGTGCTTGAGGAACCAACCTAAGACAGGCACAGTCACAAATGCTGCCCTTCCCGAGGTGGAGCAACCTACTAAAACTCGTCCAAAAAATACAAAAAATACATGTAGGATGATTCAAGCCAGGCCAGGCCAGGCAGGCTCCAGGCCTACTGGCCTAAAATGACTAGAACCGGTATTAAGCATGCACAATAAACACTTCCTGGGACCTAACCTGGGGCAGCTCTCAGGCCATCCAGGACCAATGGGAATGATGAACATCAGATCATCAGAGGCATTCAGGACCTACCAGAATGAAGTACCAGATAAAGACCTCCCCTCAGCCTGGCAAAAGTATAAAGAATGTTCCCTGTCACTCCCTCACATGTCACGGCATGTCCCTCACATGTTCCTCACATGTCGTGTTCTTATGTTCTTGGATTGCCCCCATTCTCACCCCGCGGTTGGTGAGAGCTCTAAGAGGGGAGCTCAGGGAAGATCAGGTGTGTGGCTCACCAGCTCTTGCAGTCTTTTAGCTTGCCCTAAGAGACAACCAGACACAGCTAGGGTTCTTCTCTAGCAGGAATCCATTTATTAAAAGCTTATTATAAAGGCTTAAACCACAAGTATTAACATACGGCGTAGAAATTCCACTAATGGCATAAGGGAGGGAGTCTTCTTTCTTTCTTTCTATCATTTGTATTCCCTGACTTCACCTAATTACTATATGTGGGAGGAGGTAGTTCTAAGTCAGGATCTTGCCAACAGCCTTTTCGTTCTCCTTCACCTTATTATCGTATTAGGTTTCACTTTCTGTAAGGTCTCCATTTCCAGGAAAACTTGTTTATCTCTTGGCACCATCTGGCTTAGTTTTGCTTCCTCTAGGCACCATCTTAACAGCACATTTAATTCATTAAGGCCCAACAGTTCCCATCGAAAATTAAATGAGATTGTTTGTTCCACTTTCTCCCAGGGTCTGTGTCATTGACTCTGTGCCTCCTTGCCCCCTCCCCCAAGGGACCTGACAATGCCATCAAATATCTGGTGCCTGTGGCCTCCAACAATTGCCGAAGAGGGGACAGAAAGACTGGAAGAGCCAGTGAGGAGGTGTGTGACCACATGGAAATAGAATCCATGAGCTCCTGGGCCCTTCCCCATATGTACCTACAGCAATGGTTTTGGAATTCCCAAGACCAATGCAAACTCATACATACAAAAGCCCAGCATGGAGCTTGGGAAATGGATAGCATACATCAACCATTGCTTATTAAGTATTGTCAAATGATTACTGTTGGTTGAGTATGTGCCAGCCATCCTAAAGCATGGAATTCTTGGTAAGCTGACTAGACTGCACCTGCATGAACCTGTACTGAGGTCATTTGGGGACAACAACTTGACACAACATCTTTAACACAGATGAAAAAAATGTATGGATTCCAATTGGGGGACTATGAGGGTCCTGGTGGGGAAAGGTGAATAAAGTTGGTTAGGGTTGATTGAGATATTCTGTGTGAAACACACAATGATTCAATTAAAAATTAAATAAATAAATAAAAACAAAATGGGCAAAATATATCTAGAATATATATAAAGAACTGCAAAATATCTGTAAAATATCAATCAATAGGTTTTTTAATGAACTGAATAGACAACTCTTAAAAGAAGAAATATAAATGATCAATGCATTTTGATAAACTACAATGCTCTTACCCAATGGCTTTCAGATTCTATCTCATCTCAGGAAACATGATTCTTGTCAAGAATTTAGGAGCTGGAGAGATGCTTAGAGGTAAAGAGTACTTGCTTCTCTTGCCAAGGATCTGGATTTGGGTCCCAGCACCTATATGGTGGCTAATGGCCATCCGCAACTCTAGTTAGAGTGGATCTGACAATCTCTTTAGCCTCTCCAGACACTGCACATGTATGGTACACTTACACATAATATTTAAAACTATTTTAAAACAAAACAACCATACTGACAAAGATGTACGGAAAGTGGAACAGATATACTTTTTGGGAATGTAAGCTGAGATAGTCACTATGGAAGTCATTGTGGTTCCACAACACTAAGATTTACGATCCAGGTGAAACTTATATATATATATATATATATATATATATACACACACACACACACACACACACACACAAAGAACAGTAAGTTAAGTTAATGTAACTTAGTGATACTTGCCAATCATGTTTAATGATGCACTATTCACAATACATGATAATTGATAAAAAGTAAGATGTCCATCAACAGAAAAACGGGCAAAAATTTTTTGGATATATACACAGTTGATTTTATTTATCTGGATATAAGAATAGGGAATTCATGAAATTATCAAAATGAAAATTGTGGCAGTTAAATTTTTAATCTTTTAACAACTCAATTTTTTTCATTGCACTTTTGTGGATGTATTCCAATTTTTATAATGTAATATAGTGATGAAGAATGTGGTTTTTAAAGTATTTGCAGTCCACAACATTTCAACATTAAGTGCAATCATTTTTAAAGCACTAGCTAGGCTCACAATGTTAATCACTTGTAAAGTACTTACCAAGAATGCAGAACATTTGACCACCTGTTTGATTTTTGGCACACTAGTAAACATATATAATTATAAAAATATCCACGAGATCAGTGACTGTGATCTAAAATGTTGGCTGAATCAAATTAACCAAACTCATTAGTTACTGATTAGTTAATGATATAAAATTAAATAACAGGAAATATATCTCCTTGAAAACAGTTTTTTATTTTTAAGCATGGGTACTTTGAAAATACTGCATAACAGGAAATTGAGATAGCAATTTCAATATTTTAGTCATTTTTTTAAAGTATGTTTTTTTGCAAAAGAGTTTTAATAAATTAAAAAGTGTATGTTCATCTAAAGATGAATTATAATATTAGCATGATAATTATTAATAATTAGCTTAAACATAATTCAAATAATGCAGAAGTTTAATTCTTAATGATTAAAAGCTAGAGGAATTTATGTGTTAATGTTAGAATATTATAGATTGAATTAAATATTTTACAATTAGATGGGTACAGTGATCCTATTTAGAGGCAGCTCTTAAAGATTGTCCAAGCCATCAAAAAACCATCATTATTGATACTTCACTAGGAACCTGCAGCACTGTGCCTGTAGCTTCAAGTTTGCCTTCTCAGAGGAGTAATACTTTATTTTGTAATAATCAAGTGCCACTTAAATCATAGTTGAAAACCACACCTGAAGGACATAGAAGATAAACATTATTGCGATATAATTAAAAGTTGTTCATCTAACAAGGAAATTAGGAGGTATAAAACACTACTTGAACAAAGAACTGTCATCCAATATTTATTATTAGGAGTTATCTATCTATCTATCTATCTATCATCTTTCTATCTGTCCAATAAATGTTCTTGTTAGAATGGTAAACAACAATAAAATAAATCTATATTATATTTTCTCAATAAAGCTTTAATTCTTTTCCTACATACAAAATATACACTGTGGAGCACATTGGAAATAAATTAATGGTATTTGTCTTGCTGTGGACACGATTACATCCATTCCAAATCCCTATGTATCACATTTTACTGTGCCATGGTACTGAGCAGCAAATTATTTGGCTGAACAAAAAAGGGCAAGCAGGAAGCATCAGATTAACTGTAAAACAGTTTGGCCACAAAATGCAGTTCGACAATTTGTTATCGTCAGATCATTAGGTTAATATGAAGTAGTGTGAGGAGGACGGCTGAGCGAAGGTTTATATGTCTAGGAATATTAAAAAGCAATTTGCACCAGAAACACATCCTCACCCTGGATTTCCTTTGAACATGTTTACAGTTCTTTAAGAATATCTGATGTGCATTTTATTTCAGGATTAAATAGAACAGTTAGTGCAGTCAGGAGTAGAAAGGCTGAAGGATGTTAAGCTGCTGTCAAACCTGAGTGGGAGCTATCAGTCAGACTGGTGAAGTTTGTGTATTATTTTCCTCTTTTTTACAGCATCTCACTAGCTTTTTACATTCTCCAAAAGTTGTTTTCCTCAAGCACAGTTTGATGGGATCTCTTTTTTTGAACATTTAAAAGATTATTTTGAAAAGATTATAATTAACATAACTGTATTATTTCATTGTGTCTCTGAAAAAAAATCAGTTTATTGATTAAAATGTACCCAGATTAAATAAAAGGAGGTATATTTCCCCTAAAAATTCTATATGGCAATCATAAATAGCTAAAAACATAACATTGAAATATGGATGAAGTGTATGCTTATTCTTATTTCAAAATTTTATAAATACTTCTGTATTCATACCTATTGGTCTTACAGTTTTTTAAACATCTTCAATTCTGCTCTAGACTCACTCATTCGTTTCACCTTTTTATATTGACCTTGCATCACTTATTAAATCCGATTGTCATCTGAATTCTTCTACCTCAATTTCTTGACCAGAAGATCATACTGGCTCTCTCCATTCCTTGCACTCTATTAAATCATCTTACAACAAATTTATATCTTCAGTCACAACATTACCAATAACATCCCAAGCTTCTAAACAACATGCTATTTATTTCATTCTTTTCTTGTTGATCACTGCTAGTAAATAATCAACTAGTAAAATACCATCTCTTTTGAACTTCTGTGTTGTCCCACTATTCTTGTCTTACACTTTCGTGATTGGTTTTTCCGTTCATATCTATGCAGTTCTCCTATGAAGCTCAATAAGTGTTCTTACTGAGAATTTAACATTTTTCCCATTATATTTTTTATAGTTTATGTTTACTTGAATGTTTTATTGATTGCTTAATAATCTGACAATTTTAAAAGTTAAAACCACTCAAAAATATACAAAAATTTTATAATTATTATTTTGAATTGAAGACATTTGGCAAACAATTTATAGAAATGGGCTGTCTTGTTCTCTTCTATTCATATTAAGGTATGAAAATTCTACTGAAAAAGGTGCCCTTCCCATACGATGATGAAGCAACTCTTCTTACAAAGATTGGGAATTTATGTGGCAATGATTCTTCATAAATGAACTTGCTAAAATAACCTTTATCTTCCATAAACTTTACGTTACAGAAAACTCTGTATCTCTATCTTCCTGTTCACTGTACCTGACCTCTATCATTGACTTTATCATTCCTTCACAAGTGCAGTGTTTCTTAGACTAAAGAAAATTATAGGCTTCCTATCTTGGTTATTCCCTCAGGTCTACAAAGTCTATCCAAGGCCACCAAGCACATGTTTAAAAAATTCGAAGAAATTTGCATTTCCCCCCATATCTTGTACTAATTTCATGTTTTGGAGTAATCAAAAACAACTAAGTTGACTTGAAATGATTTTTAGTCCTTTAAAGTGATTTAATACCAAGAAGTACTTTATTCATTTATAAATATTCACATTTAGATTTTAGGTTAAAACCAAATAATCTATACTACAAAACTATAAATTGTCATTTTCATTTTCATTTATTTTTCCACTAGGGAGGCAGAGGGAGTCATTGAATCCAGAGTTTTTTGTATGCTAAGCACATACTTTCTGAATAAGCTGTGAACCCAGCTCTTCGTTGTTTTTTTTTTTTTTTTTTTTATTAGTTGCTCCTGCTAAGTGTTTTGATTAGAGATATCTTCACCAATAAAGTGATTCAGAAGAGAAATTAACACTAATTCTGTACCTACTTCTTCACCTTAATGAGTCAGTCAATCTCAAAATGGCTTTCAAATCCGTGGTTCTTTTGTATCTCTGTCTTTGTCTTAAGTCAAGACATTTACTTTTCTTACCTCTGTAACTCTCAAAGTCAATTTTCTTTATTGTCATCAGTATTATTTTCATTACAGAGTTGTTTGTCATAGTTACCCAAGTAACTACTCTAAAAACAAATTAGATTCTGTCAGACACCAAATAAAATTCTGCAACTTTGTTTTGTCTTAGCTAGTGTCAATTCTATTTGTTTAAGCTGACAATGACATTTTTCTCAAGTTTTTCTATTTGACACCTAATGATCCTGTTTCATCTCATCACTCTGGATATTCAAGTTTAATCAGGTACCAAAGTTTTATATTATTTTTATTTTTTCTTTTCTTGGGAAAGGCTCTCCTGATAGCTCCAGACCAACTGGAACTCACTACGTACACACCAAACTGGCCTTGAATTCCACAAAGATCCACCTGTTTCTGCCTCCCAAGTAATAGTTTTAAAGACATGAGCCATCACACCTATGTTATTGTTTTTTAGTCTGACTTCTCCACCTCCTTATTAAGATATAGTTTTCTGTAGTGCAGCCTCTCAATGAACTTATGTAGCAAAGGATAACTTCAAACTCCTGATGCTCTTACTTGAAACTTTGAAATACTAGGATAATTGGTGTGCATCACCACACATCAATAAACTTGGTTTTATATTTCTTCCAGTAATAATTTTACGTGTTTTTAGTATGTCTATGTGTTCGTGTGTGTGTGTGTGTATGTGTGTGTGCAATTTCAAGTAACATCAATACAATGTGTCTATTGTCTTGAAGTAAGCAATACTATTCCCAGGGAACTATGTTAGTGACATTATGCCCGTGCTCATGGGCATGAATAATAGAATGCCAGATCTACAGTCTGGACCAGCTTCCAACCTTTTGATTTATAATATCCTTATTTAGTATTGGTTTGGACTAATACCAACTTAACTATACAAACATCAGCAATATCAGAAAATGAATGGACTTTGACTTTATTGAAGGCAGTGAAAGAACCTAGTGTCCAATGAAGGTGTGATGAAGATAGTGTCCTGATGACTGAAAGTGAAATAGTGAATATCTCATAGTAGCCAGCAATCTTTGTTCATAAGAAAGACAAAAACTAAATGACTTAGGTATGCAAAACACTGGAGGCAAAGAGGACAGATTGAATCTATAGAGGAGAACTATTTTTAACAGACAAATTTGAAAGTCTAAAATAATAGGTAGCTAATGAAACTAACTTTAAACAATTAGCTTCAATAAAAATTCTACCAAAATTATCCTGAAAATATGTATCTTACATTTTGTTTTGTTTTCTTTATAAAAATATATGAGTGATGAGTGGATTGTATTATGTTGACAGGACTCTTTTGCCTCTAGTACCTAGTACAGATGTTAATATATTTAATTTAGTAGCTATCTCTCTATATACATAAACCATATATGTATAATATATACCTATATAAAGCACCCCATATATATAATATATATATATTGCACTATGTCCATTAAGTGGTCCTTGTATATATCTGTGCTAGTGCTTTCCACTTGGGATTAGAAAATCTAGAACCAGAAAACTGATTCTCCCTCCCTCAGCATACACTGATTACCTGCTGCTTTTCATCTTGAGTGAGAGCCCCTAATATTCCCCCATCTACCTTGGTATGCCAACTGGTTTTGTCATTATGCATATCTCCTTATCAGTATAGCTTTCTTAACATGTCCAGAATACATTAATGAGAAGGAGGTTCCTTGTTCCCCTGACACGTGTAGTCTTTCTGCCTCGTCTTCCACAATGTTTCCTGAATCTTGTGTATGAAGGTTGCATAGTAAATGTCTCACTTAGGGTTGAACATCTCACAGTCATGTGTGCTCTACATTTGACCAGTTGTAGAACTTTGAAATAGTCTCTATCTTATACAAAATGCAGATTCTTTAATGAGGGGTGAGAGGTATATTTGTCTGTAACTGTGAGTACATATTTAGAATATAGTACAAAATTATGGTAGTCTAAGAAAGTGAAAAAAAGCAGGATTTTGTCTAAGATCTTTGACCTCACCAGATATATGTACTTGGCTATGTTTATGTATAGTATCACAAAAATTTTTCTTCCCATTGAGCATGCTTTAATTCAAATTACATAACTGTTGATTACCCCCAAGAAAAAATGCCACTTCCGCACCAATAGAGATAGTTTTGTATGCTACTCATTGTTGAAGTTCATATACTTCACAGCGGGATAGAATCATTGATTTGTTTTTCTCCCTTGGCAGCTTGCATAGTATCTTCTGGTCAGCTGAGAGCTAGTCTTCAGAGAAGAGTCTTCCTAGTCAGTTCCTAACATTTTTCTCCATGTCCTGTGTCCTGTCTTCAGCAATAGGGTCTTAAGCTTCTTGTTTGGGAAAACAAGAACAATGGCAATAGCTTGCAATATTTTGTGACTCTCTTGGATTACCTTGACCACCAACTTGAAAGGAGATTTCCCATTCCTGGCTCTGTGAGTTTTGTTGTATATCCATTATTTATACACATATATACACATTTATATTATATGTGTATTTTCAGTTGATTTATTATAGACATTTCCCTTTGATTTGTCATACCACTTAAGTATTATCTATCTCTCTTTCCTCTATGCCTTCGCATATCGCTGCCTCCACCCTCACAATTTAAAATAGCCACCAATTTCCCCATTTCCCCTTGATAACACCTTTCTCCTACCATCCCTCTCACCTATCCCTCTCTCACAGTCCTTTTCTCCGCCAACCCTAGCTTCCTTGCTACTTTCCATTTTCCTGGCTCCTCTGATTAAAACAGGAAATATAGTCCCATCTAAGGATTTAGACAGAATATGTGTCATTTTTTTCCTTCTGAGTTTTGTTTACTTCACTTACTGTTAAATTCTTTAGATACATCCACATGATTTCATTTTTTTTTAACCACTGTGTAGAATTCCATAGTCTGAACACCCTATATTTTCATTATCTATTTATCTGTTGAAAGACATTTTGGTTATTTCCATTTCTGAACTATTGTGAAAGAGTAGCAACAAACATAGGTGAGCATGCATCTCTGTAGTAGAATACTGAGAACCTTGGGTGTATGCTTATGAGTGTTATAACTAGATGATGTGGTATATCTGTTTTTTTTGTTTTTTTTTAAGAGTTTTTGAAACTGCTTTCCATATTAGATCCACTAGTTTGTATTTCAGCATTTGTGTCATTTGTTTTCTTGAACTCAACCATTCTGAATGATAGAAGATAAATTTTTAAAGTAGTTTTAAGATCAATTTGCCTCAGTGGTAAGGATGTTGAACACATTCTTAGGTACTTACTAGACATTGTTATGTCTTCTTCTTACAACTCTTAGTTAAGATCTGTAGCTAATTTTTTAATTGGGTAATATGTTTTCTCAATTCTTTCATTTTTAAGGTTTTGTAAATTCTGGAAATTAATCCTTTCTCAAGTTTATAGCTGTCAAAAATTCTCTCTGACTTAGTGGGTATCCTCTTCAATTCATGCATTGTTTCCTTTGTCCTACAGAAGATTGTTAGTTTAATGAAGTCCCATTTGTCAATTGATTAATTTATGAGAGAATGAAGTTCAATTTAGAAATATGTATCCTACAGCTATATCTTGTACAGTACTGCTTATGATTTCTTCTAATGGTTTCACTATTTCAAGTTTCAGAATGAGGTCTTTTATTTATTTGGAGTTAACTTTTTTTTGTAGGGTGAAAGACATGAATCGAGAAGTGTCTTGCTTGAGCAAAGGTAATGCTGTGTGGAAAGGAAACTTCACTGTCTTCAATTTCCTGCTTTGACTTCCCTCAATGAAAAAATAAAATCTGTCAGTTATTAAGCTGAATGACACCAAAAAGAAGATATGGATCTGTTTTCATTCTTGCACATATGTAGATCTAGTTTTCAAAATCATTTGTTGAAGACTCTTTCCTTCAATTTGGATTCTTTCCATCTTTGTCAAATTTCCAGTGGTTGCAATTGGGTGCATGCATATTAAACTCTTATATTTTGTTCCATTTATCTCCATGTCTTTTTATACCAATATCATGTGTTTATTACTACAGTTTTACAGTACAGTTTGGAATCTAGTAATTCCTTCAAGTATTGGTCTTATGCTTAGGATTGTCTTTATTATCAATGGTAGTTTGTTCTTACATCTTAATTTTAGAATGATTTATTCAATTTCACTGAAAATGTCATGTGAATTTTTAATGGGATTACATTGCCTCCGTAAATTGCTTTTGGTGTAATGGTCATTTAAATAATATTATTTATGAAAATACATGAGTTTGAGAGGTCCTTCCATCATCCAGTGGCCAATTCAATATACTTTTGCCAAGATAAAATGTTTTTATCATAGAGAACTTTAACATCTCTCCTTAGGCTTTTTCCAAATTTTTAAACAGTATTACGATTTGGAGTTTTTCTATCATCTGACTGATTGTTATTGGTAAGAAAAAAGCTAGTGATTTTTGTAATTTGACTTTTTTATAAATATTTTATTAATTTTTGTGTATTTCATATAGAATATCTGTCAATTTTAATTATCTTTAAAACCCTTTCCTACTGGCACCTGCCTGTAGACTCCCCAACTGAAATTCATTTTTTCATGCCTGTTAAGGCCTGTTGTAAGTCAAGGTAGTTGCCCCAGACATTTCTCAGTGCAAGTTCATCAATCGTAGTTCAGTTAGCCTATCTAGAGTCCCTCACTTTAAGATCAGCTCTTAGCAGTAATCAGCTTCCAGTATTTCTTCATCTAAGATTGGGGTCTGCTGCCTATTTCTCCAGTTCTATGCTGATATTTTGTGTGCTTGATTTTGCATGGGTCTCGCGCATGCTGAAACCATTGCAGGTTTATATGTGTAGGGTCCTAGATCTTGTGTGACTCTATTTCCATATAGTCACATATCTCCTCCCAGGTTCTTGCAACCTTTTGCCCCCTGTTGCACAATGGTCCCAGAGCACTTGGTAGGTGAAGTTTAATATAGGAGTCCTGTCCAAGGACCAGAATTCTGTAAATTCTTTGTGTCTATTACATTTTTGACCTTTTGTGTTCATGGCACTCTGCTTCTTGAGTTAGATTAATTGATAAGAACCTAGGGATTCATTAGTATCCTCTTCACCCTTTGTACTGTGTTCAGTGAGCCTTAGATGTAGAGGTTGCATTGTAGATGTATCATTCAGGCTTGGGCAATATACAAGCAACTTCTGTGTGTTGATCAGTTGTGGTAGTCTGTAATAATATACAAGCTTCTTTGATGAGTGGTGCCTGGGCTATTTGTCTGTAAATATAAGGATCCACATTTTGCACATAGTAAGAAATTACATTGTTTAAGGGATGTGACCATCTGGGTGTTTTCTTTAAGATCTATGGCCCCTCCAACCATGTGTATTTGGCTATGTTGACAGTACCACATATGAGTTTTCTTGCATTGAGTGGATTTTAATTCCAATTTGGTAGCTGTTGGTTGCACCCAAGATAAAAATGCCACTACGGCACCAATACCATTTGCTATGCTAGTTATTGATGAGGCTATTTAGCCTTGAAGCATGAATTGGACCATCAAATGATATTCTTGCTTAGCAGCTTGCTTACTGCTCTCCAAAGCTGTTAGTGCTAGCCATCAGGGGAAATGGTTTCCAGGTTAGATTTAGCTTTGAAGCCACTAAATTTAAACTTCCATTGGGATTCAAGGTGATGATGAATCTGACTGTGCAGAGCTGTACAAACCAGGATCTTATAGCAGAATCAACACAAGAAAGGATTTATCACATGTAAAAAAATTAAGAGATGTAAGGTAAAATTAAGGTCATTAACATAGTATCTAATTTGCCCTACATACTTTTAAAAATAATGGTAATGTTATGCTGTGAAATATGTTGAGTTCTCTTACTGGGTTCCCCCTTGGGACAAAGCTGATTATCACAACCAGGAGACAAAAAGAGGAAAGAAAAACTTTTTATTTTTCATTTACATCAAGTAAAATTTGTACTGGAGATACTATAATTCCTGAAGCAATGGCTTCATGAACAAGGAAAGTGGTAGGCTTTTATTTTCTCACACACACACACACACAACCTGCACCACACACCCCTAGAATAGATTCTTTATCATATGTCTACATGAGCTCATTTCTCAGTATGTTAGATGTAGTTATATATCAGATATCTTCCAGACTGCAGATGGGAATGCTGCTGGGAGCAAAGTTAACTATTAGGTCACCTAAGAAGAATGAGACAGAGTGACTTAAAGATTTTGCTTGTTTCTTTGAAAGATTTTTATGGAGGGTCTTATTTCAAACAAACAAAAAACTTTAAAGGAGAGTTATCAGTCATTTACTTGGGCCTCAGCCTTTCCCTCTGGAAAATACAAGTGACTGATTTTAAAAGAACAACCCCAGAAGCTAACACATTCACATGAAGAGAGAATGGAAGGTAGAAGAAGTTAATTAATTGACTCATAACCAAACATTTTATTACTGCTCTTGTTTTTCATTTGTTTCTTTGTGTTTTTTCAATTTTCCATATCCATAACTGAAGACACCTTCTGTTAAGGAAGAACCATTTAATTACAAAGAATAAGTATTACAATGCATCATAATATTTAATTTGGAATTTAGAATCTAAATTCTTTAGTCTCCACATCCATATAGAATTAATCCTCCATGACAACAGACTCCATTAGATATGGCCTCTTACTTTTTACTATTCAGTTGATGCTTTTACATCACTCTGCAGAATTAATTGAAGTTCGTAGCACAAGCTAATTATTTCTGCTTTATGTAATGACTGTTCATTATTTTTGTTGGTGGTACTGTTTAAGGGAGTGTTGGTTACAATGCCAAATATCTCAGAACCTTTCATTACCTTTAGTCCTCTGTGTCTTTCTTCATTATTTCTGGATAGCTTCAATAGCTAAGGAACCATATAAAACTTTTTATTATTTTTATCAGTTATTATGTTAAAGAAAGCTTATTTCTAATCTTCCCACATCTACTTACTAGCTCCTATTTTCCTAGTTGACTATGAACCTCACTTCCATTGTATCAGCTGAAACATTTTATCTTTCTACTTATTGAAATCCATAAAATACAGTAACTATAGCATCTTAATTCCTCTGGGGTTTGAATAAGAAAATTCTAAAGTTCTAAAATTGATGAATAATGGTAGTTGAATGGTGACTAAGATTCCAATGAAGATTAGATTTAAGTTGGACAAAATGTAAAGTTTATCTCTAGATTTTGAGTTGAAATAAGTAAAGATATGGCACCTTTTGGAGGAAACACTACACCTAGTATACCAGATATTATGTGACCAATACCTAGAGTGACTTAACTGTCTTGGTTTGCATGCTATATTTTTAATAATGAACTCTAAAATAGCATTAGCTTACTAAGCTGGTATGTCAAAGACTTGGCTGACAGGAAGAATACGAGAAATAAAGTTTCCTAAGTATTTCTTATACTACATAAATTGTTTTTATAATTTCTTACTTACCACAGTTATTTTACATAGAAATTTAGTTTTACCTTCATTGTATTTAATTTAAAATTTTATTTTCAGCAATATTGATTTCTACATTAATTGATTTATTCAATATTTTAATAAATACATACTAAGCACTATGGACAGTAATTGACACAGGCCTTCTGAGACTATCTTCCTCACACTCTCAAACTTGTGTGCCCTTTATCTTCTTTGATGAGTTTGGCAGTGAATATTTCTTTTTATTCTAATCTTCCTACTTACAATTTCCGAACTTAATGATGGTGTCAAAGACCAACTCAAAATTTCTCAGTCAGTTTTACTTTTTGTAATTTCTTGTAGTTCTTTTCAAAGTTTTTCACAGTGTGGTCTTAAGATACCTTCTAACCTCAATTGTGACATTTCAGCTTCATACAGTTCTGACTTCCAATCCCTGAATATACACTCTTCCCTACATCTCTATTTCTTTGACTCTTACTCTGTTTTCCATTTCAGTCTCATTGGTATATTCTCCCTCTGTTAGCAGTAAGGAGATTGGGCATCTGAGTGTGGGTAGCTTTCTATACAAACACACCTTTGCAGTGTCCTTTACTTTGGCTACAGCTATCAAAATTCCCTGTAGGAGTACACTTTTCTAAGCATGTTCCTTGTGTCAAGCACCATGGCTCTGTGCAGCATCAACTGTTTATAATACCAGCACACCAGGAATATTTCTCCTTACCATCCATGTTTCAGCCTATAACAGGCCATTTTCCTCAGGGGGGTTCTCTTCTTAACCTTTATTTTCACAATAAAGCTAAATGTATCCACATGCATTTCTGTCCAACAGCTTTCCTTTTTCAACTGAGACATTAAACTTCTCATTGGTGTGCATGTGAAGATCAGCATGCTCTGAAATGTGCCAGCTCCTGAAATGCTGTCTTCTATGAATAAACTGCTGTTTCCACACTTCCTTTATTTGGAGAGATTGTCAATTTGGATTCTATCTTACGTTCAGGTACATGTGCATTATATAATCATCTCTACTAGGCATATCATAGTATTATACATACAGATTTTAATAAATTGTTTGACATAATTTAAAACGAAGAATTAAGCATGGTTTTCTATAAGAAAATTAAACATTTTGGAGCTGAGAGTGGTGGCAAATGCCATTATTCTAGAACTAGGGAAGCAGAGGAAGGCAGATCTCTGTGAGATCAAGGCCAGACTATTTTATATAGATTTCCAGACCAGCTGAAGTTACCAGGAAGCCCCATATCAAAACACAAAACAAAACAAAATGAAACATTTTAAATGTCCCAATAAAAAGGCTAAAAAACCATTTTTATAATATTTACTTAATTATTTGGTAAATTGCATAGTTTTTGTAATTTTAATTTTTATTTATATTTTAGGATTTTTTTTGCTTTCACATAATATAGTTTGAAGCTATTTAGATTCCCCCCATCAGCATAATCCACTCAGTATACAAAACCATTTAATGAGCTCTCCAATATATAATGTGGCCTGTAGAGTCTTATTTGTGTCTGAAAACATCCAGTGTGGGTCCATGTCTGGGCTCACTAAAAGTTCATTCCCTTTCAGACACTGTCTCTTGCTCTCCCAGTAGCCATCAATTGCCAAGAGTTCCTAAGGTTGGGATTTCTTACCAATTTCCCAGGGTCTAGGCTGAGATTTTGTCTTGTTTGATCTTGTATAGGATTTATGCATGCTGTCGCCATGGCTATGAGTTCATATGAGCAACTGACCAGCTCTCTGGGAGACTCTGTCTGCTTCATTGTGGCCATCCACACTCTCTGGCTCATACATTTTTCTGCTTTTCTTCCATCATGATCCCTGAACCTTGGGAGGCAAAAGTTTGAAACAGGTGCTCTATTCAAGGGTAAATACATTGTGACCTCTTGTTTGCTGCACATTGGCCAATAGTAGGTTATGTGTTAATCACCATCTTCTGCATAAGGAAACTTTTCTGGTGAGAGATGATAGCTGCATTCGTCCTATGATTAGAGGTTGCATTGAGGATGTGTAACTTAGTGTTATGTTTCACAGACACTTATTCTCTGCATTTGAGCAGTTCTTAAACTCTGTAATAAAAAGTTTCATCTGTTGCAAAAAGAAGCTTTATTGATGAGAGATGAAAAGTACATGCTGCATAGAACTGTCCTCTGAATGGCAGATTAGGGACAGATGCCATCTTCTTAAACTTGATTACATCCACTTACCAAGGAGAACCGCAAACATTTGTGGACATTCAGCAAGAAAGGAGGAGAAGGGTGAAGAATCAGCCACACCTTGCAATCAGCTAGTTGACTGAGTTGCAGAGGGAGAGGGACTAAGGATATACAAGAGTAGGATGCCATGGGGTGGCTGTCTCATCATTTTATATGGCTGCGGGGAAGCCACAATCCATGTCTGGATGGAGACTCTCAAGTGTGGTCTAGGGGTTGGGGGACAGGATACACACTACTGTAAGTAAACCCTTACCTACTGATCTGTAAGTAAACTCAATAAACTCTCTGGTTTCTGAAACTATTGTTTGGAGCAAATGGACCTCAATTTGTCCCAGCAACCAAGGGAGGAAAAGGCTGAGCATTGTTAATGCCTCCCAGAAGGAATTTTTGCTAACAGTATATTTGTCAGTAAATATGAGGACACATATTTAGAATCAAATAAGAAGTTACATTGGTTGGTCTAGGGATGTAGCAAAAGGGTTTTTCTCTCTAGAACCTATGACCTCGTCAGTCACGTGTATTTGGTCATGTTTGCAGTACCACACATGAGTTAACCTTAACATGAGTTACCTCCCATTAAGAGAGCCTTAATTACAATTAGACAGCTGCTGATTACTGCCAAGATAAAATTGCCACTAATGTATCAATAGAAATTGTGGGGCCAGTCATTGTTGGTTATTTTTTAGGCTTTACAGCTAGGCACAAGCAGTGATTAGTTTTTTCCCTTAGCTACTTGTACAGATAGTATATTCTGATACCATAAAAGCTAGACTTTAAGGAGGAGGCTTCCAGGTCAGTTTCAGCTTCATTGTTCCAAATTTTATGTCTGAAATGTGGCCTATCTAGCAATAGGGTCTTACTTTGAAATTCTGAGAGGTAATCAAGAGCTGTGGCAATAGCCTGTGTTATTTTGAGAATCTCTTGAACTACCTGACTGAGAACGCAAAGGGAAGTTTTGCCTGCAGGTTTGGTGATTTTGTTATATACCCTTCAGTTCTATGTATTCACACATATATTTATTATTGTGTGTATTTTCAAGTAGGGTTTTTAACATCCATTGCCCTCTGTTTTTCATAGCATTGAAGCATTATTTCTCTCCCCTCTCCTCCCTCTGCACAGCAGTCCATACTCTCTTGCCAGTTAAAGTGCCCTGCTTGCTTCTCTTACTTGCTCTTTAATAACACTTGTCTTCTACTGTCCCCTTCTCTGGAGCACCTATCCCCATATTTCCTTCATGTTTTCATGGCTCCTGCCATTACATCACAATACATAGTCACATCTAGAAATTTGAAAGGAAGCTCCACAAATGGGAGAGAACATGTCATTTGTTTTTCTGTGTCTTTCACTTAGTGCAACAGTCTCTATTCCATTTATTACCTAAAATTTTCATGATTTCAATGTTTTTATTTTGTTTTGGCCCACTAGTGTAAACGGTTGAGTTACACTAGGGTGCTTCCATTTCTTAGCTATTATAACAAAATCATTAACAAACATGGCTATGAAAGTGTTTCTGTAATGTTAGGTGCGACTGGAACCTCCAACCCCTCCCCACAGTAGTTCCAACCCAGACTTTCAGGTGCCTCTGAAATCTGAGAGATCTGAGGAAAGAACTTATTTTCTGAATAGATAAGATTCCCATCCCAGGATTCACAGCTGTAAAGAGGACTATTTCTTGGCCAGAAGCCTACCTTAATCATCAATCAGATGTCATGGCAATCCCACATCCTCTCCCCTAAAAGCCAGGAGGGGGCTGAGGGTTTTTTAACACTTTGAAACTTTGAGGCTTTGGGGGTTTGGGGCTTTTTGGAGACTGAGCTGGCTCTCCCGCACTCTCCCTGAGGTACCTCCTCCATATTGATTTGGAGCCAGGCACGCCAGCCCAGTTCCCTGGAGCCCTGGTCTAGTTTCCCCCATCTTTTCGGGGAGGCTAGCCTCCCCACAGGGGCTAGCATTTCTCCACTTGTGAGTACAGAGAAGCTAGTCTTAATAAAACCAGGTCCTGTTAGCTCCCAGCAGAGTCTCTGATCTCTCTTGTCTGTTGCATCATGTATTGCATGCATACATGTAATAGGATGAGTCCATTGGGTATATGCGAAGAAGTTACGGTACGACTGAATCGTTTTTAGTTTTTTAGAGTTCTCCATACTGATTTCCTTGCCAGTAACCTGTAATATATAACATAATATCTTCAAACTTGCAATCATCTCCATGCTTCCATAACACCCCAAATAAAAGTCCTTGAATACCTTTTGTTTTTCTGTAACAGAAGCACAATGAACACGACTCATCATAGGCTCAAGGTTTTTCTCAGCGACATACTTCAGAAATCTTTTTCATGTTTGTATTAGTTACTTGTCTGTTGCAGTGATGGAGACACTGACCAGGGGAACTTATAAAAGGAAGAGTTTATTTAGATTACAGTTCAAAAGGGGTAAGAATCTATCATGGCTGGGAGAAGAGGCAGCAGAGGTGGTTAGAGTAGGAGCAGAAGCTAAGCGCTCACAAACTCAAGCAGACACAGGAAGCAGAGGGAAACTGGAGATGCAACAAGGCTTAAGGACTCTCTAAGCCCAACCGCAGTGACATTGTTCACCAGCACGGCCACACATTCTAACGCCTCCCAAACCAGTGCCCCCAAATGAGGACAAAACATCCAAATATTTAGAGCCTATGGGGGACATTCTCATTCAAACTACCGCAGAGCTCATTATGTTAAATAATACAAGCAATGAGAGGAATGAAATAAGGGGGAAAATCATTTACAAGTGATAAAATTCTGGGAGAAATTTCAAACTGTATTTGAGAGTGGTTACAGTGCTATTTGGAGTAGCAAAATCCCTATAAGATTCACTAGTCAAGACTATAAAAGCTCTAGTCTATCTTTTGGAATACCTACCTTTCCAGTTTCACATTTCAATCACTTGGTAATAGGACCATACCTAGGCAGGCAGATTCAACTTACGTTGTGCTAAATAGATGGGTGGAATACCTAGTGCATTAATGAGATAGAGAACTTTTCATGTCTGGAATCCTGCCTCCTAGTGCAGTGCTTCTGGACCTGAGTACAGACATATAACTCTCTGTATGTCTGCCTGCTATTCTGAATTCTTCAGAAAATCATTATCACACCTTTTCTTCTTCATATCCCTTTTATAAACATGCATTCTTCAATGCTGTGGGCTGCCTCAGGGTCTTGTATTTCTTCACCTATTCTCTAAAGCTTCCTTCTTCTCATCATGTGGCTGCCAGTCATCTCCCATTGATCTGATTTCCATGCTTGTTCTAAACCTGCATGGCTTCATGACATTTTTCCCTCTCCCCTTCATTCTCGTTCTCAAGCTGGCTGCTAAGATTCCCAGCTTGACCGCTCTGAGGATTTTTCTTTAAATTTGACTAAAACTGTCCTAAAGCTTCTATTTGGGTCTATTCTTAAATTTTTTAAATGAGACTAAGAACTCTCTAGGGAATGCTTTTTCTCCCATGTATCAGTACCTATTTAAGATGTTTTTATACAAGAAGTGGGGGAACATTAAAAACTTCAGAATTATTTCAGAATACCAGAATACAGTTATATAGAAGGAGTGAATTTTAATGTTCTACTGAACTATAGGGTGATTCTAGTTGATACCAGTTTATTGTCTAACATTCAAAAGTAGACTAGAGAATTTTGAGGCCTCCTATCACAAATGATGAATAAGACAATGGAAATTTTTATTGGGTGTTGCACATTGTGTGTATGTATATATGTATCAAATTATCACAGTACAACCAATAACTATTTCTAGCTATTTGGAAGTCTTAAAGTATATGAATGATGATGAATTTTGAAGTGAAAATGAAAACTTAGATTGCCTGACGTTGAGAGAGGAAGAATCTGTTTCCATCAGGGAAAACTTCCCTGATGGTTTTTCTAATCACAAGTGGTCAAGACATAAAACACATGTACATGGTAGAACCACTAAATGGACTCAGTATATATAAAGTATACATAGATATGTATATACTGAATTGTGTGTGTGTGTCTGTTTGTATGTATGTAAGAACAATAATCAAGGAAGAAATCCTGCAGGAGAGAGAGAGAGAGAGAGAGAGAGAGAGAGAGAGAGAGAGAGAGAGAGAGAGAGATGGGAGGAGTGGGAAGGAAGAGGACTGGGTGGAGTATGGGGTGACTTATAGTGTCCATGAATGAAATTGTCAAAAATGAAAAAAGTATAGAGAAATATTGTGCTAAAATTTTAATATGCTTATCATTCTGTTTCTTCCCTATGTCCTTACCATGGAAGGCGTCTAAGTCAATCCTTTGCTACAATTGCATTCATGTTCACCACCTCTGTTCTTTACCAGTGCTTTTTTATATTATATTTTATCATCCTGATCATATCTATACTGATCCATATGCACTAAATGTATGCTTTATACAAGAAGAATTTCTGACGTTTTTATTTTTATTTTTTTGCTATGTCCTCATTACAGGAAAATATACAGTGATTGTAAATGCTGAAGAAATTGTTTAAATTAGTTAATGAAAGCAATAAAATAACATTATTTTCTTATTTTCAATGTTATTTAGGCTGCAGCTAATATATTAGCTTTAATTATGGGCCATCTGCTTCAAGAAAATTATATTTTGCCTAGCCGTTTGATAATGGTGAACTTCCCATGCTGTGTGAAATATGATAGAATTTATTATCTTTAAAAGATGAAGTTATGATAAAGCATTTGACAGATATTTTCAATAAGATGGACAAAATGTCGTATAACTGTCCAAGAGTTAACGTTTGAAAGTATAAAAGCAAAAAGTAATTGCATAGGCCAAATATTGCGAAGAACATAGCAGATACTCAGAACTTCCTGAAAAGACAAAGGGCTACTCAGGATTAAGGATGTTATACTTTAAGCACCATTTGTACCCTTTTTCTCAGGCATATTATAAAAGTGACTGAAACATTTGATAGAGAATAAAATGGAAAGCACAAAGCTATTCAAATGGAATACTATCCAAATCTGTATAGAACAGATTTACATTTACTGAAGGGATGCAGTTTGTAAAGGTTACAGTCTCTAGACCATGAGATAAGGAATCGCGATTTGAATTTATTGAATATCAAAGATGTGATTCTTATTATTACTTCATGAATAAAGAAGACATAATACTAAACAAAATGACTTAGACTTTTTGCTTCATTCTGCTGAACTTTGTTTTTTTTTAATATTCTATTATTTTCATTTTTGTGTTATGAGTATATGTCCTTCATGTGTGTAACCCCACCAATGTTGTAAAGTACTAATGGAGGTCACCAGAGAGTGTCAGATTTCCCCTTTAAGTGGATTTGTAGATGGTTGTTAGCCACCACATGGGTGCTGGGAATTTAACCCAGATCCTCTGCAAGAGCAACCAATGCTGTTAACTGCTGAGCCATCTCTCCAGTCGCTTCCTCTCAATTTTGTAAAGCACAGGACTTAGGTTTTGTGAAGGATAGATGCAGAGAAATTGACATAGCATTATTTAACTTCATCATTATCTCAGATACTTTTCTAATTTATTAAATCCCTTTTAATTTTTTGTTTTTTTAAACTTAATATTGTTTTATGACATTCACTAATATCACTTTAACTATTTTGTTATTTTTATTTTTTGTATATGAGTGTATTGCTTACATTTGTGTAAGTGAACCTGTGTCAAAAAATGCCCAAAAAGGGATGAGGTTGTTGGATTCCCCTGGAATTGGGGTTACAAGTGGTCATTAGTCAACATGTGGGTGCTGGAAATAGAACCTGGGTCCCCTGCAAAAGCGGCCATGATTCTTAACTGTTGAACTATTTGACATGCCCTGGTATCACTTTTTAAATGGTTAAACATTTTAAATTCTCTAGTGATATGTTAGAGTCCTTCTTAGCACATTAAGTTCATTCAGATTTGATGGTTTCCTTTGTAAAAAGCTGAAAATAAATACTGTTCATGTCTTTAAAAACCACTGACAAGCTTTTACATTAAAATATATTTTAAAAAACACATTCTGTGCTTCAAGTTTTTTTTTTCCTCTTGGTCTGTTAACTGCATGACTATTTGATCAATGCTGCAAAAACTCATCATCTATATTAAAAACGCAATCAGTTGAAAACAGCTGACTATGGACGTTAGTCTTTTAAGAGAATGAATAGTAGATTAATGTTATTTGCATAACATCTAGAACTACTAAATGATTTCTGTACATTAGATCTTCCTGTATTTTATATTATTCTCTCTTGTTTTTGTAAAACAATTATTTTAATTTTGAGATTTATATATGATTCTCTAAGACATGACTTTGAACCTCTGAAGTGGCTCAGTGAATAAAAGTACCTGTTTCCAAGACTGAGGACCTGATCCATAGGACACACATGGTAGAAGGAGAGAACTGTCTTCCACAGATTATCTTCTATGTACATGCACACACTTACATATGCACACACGCACATTCACACAAAGAGAATATTATATAAAATGCAATTCTAAAAAGGAAAACTATTAGGACTCTCTTTCAGGGGTCATTTGTTTGGAAAACAAATGTTGGGTTAGTTATATATTGCTTTTTTTCAAGGAAACCTTTGTTTCCAATTAAACTTTATAAAACTAATGAAACTATTTCTGGGTTAAGTAATATACCAAATAACAACTGAAATCTATACATTTCAATGGCCCTATTGAGCATGAGTAGATTAATATAATTATGTAATTTGTTGTATGTATCTACAAAATAACACCCCCTAAATTTTGTGGTTTGAACACAATAAGGAATTTATGAAGGATATGATTGGTGCTTATTAGTATTGAAGCTACTCATTTGCATTCTAAGGAGGTTTGAACACCTTTACATAGATTCTAAGAGCTTTGTGATAGATTTCTGAAAAGCTAGTTCACATAACTCTATTTTGGACATTCCTAGTGGTCTATCATGTACGGTCACACAATGACTAAAACCTCTGGAAACATATTTTCCAAAGTACAAGACTCAGGACTTGCCAGAAACAGTAAAGAATAGAATACAAAATTTGTAAAATGCCACTTTTAAATGTGTTTTGTTGACAAGTCACTAGGTAGCTCCAATTTAAAGAGAGCACAAATAGAACAACAATTTGATTGAAAAAAATGTCAAAGAGTAAGTGGTCATCTTTGCTGTAAATGTGATGGAACTTCAATGAGCCCCAAGTCAAATGCATATGATGTTCCTTTTAAAATATAAACAAAATACAAAAGCATTTCAATTTCTCTTCTGGTTGTGTAAAAGGGCATCCCTTTTTTTTGTCCTGACAAACTTGAAAGTAATATTTCATTTCAAACCTGAGAGCATACAAACTCAGCTATTTGGAGCTCAGTTTTAGAAAAAGTCAAGTTTGTCTAGACCCTGGCCAAGATTTGAAATGAAGTATTTCATTGTTTCTGGATTAACTGAGACCTAGGTTCATAGTTTCAATTTAGTTGAGCCACTTGGGTTACAGCAAAATCCTGAGAATTCGTAGGATTCTGTGATTTCATTGGAGTTCGTCTTCATGTTTCTTTGTAAAATATGACAATACTTCTTAAAACCTTGTGAATCCAAAAAACTTGTCTGAAGCACACCAGTTTTACATTCAATTTGCTAACTCCTCTGTTCTTAGCTGAAATTGAATATAAAGCTAAATGTGCTTAGTTTAAAATGGCAAAACTGAAAGGATATACATTAATGTAAATTCATTGAAACCAGGTATTGTATTTTTCTTCCAAAAAAAAAAAATCCACCAGGAAAGATCTAGAACAGTTCTTAAAAGCTAATTCTCAAAGCTCTGAAAGCTTTTTTCAGATTATTTACTACTATTAGCTTGAATATTTCTTCCTAAGACTCTGTGTCCTTCATAATAACAACCTTTAGTTTGCTCCTTTTCTATATTAAAACTTATTTAACTTGTATATATAACATATAATATATATAATTTTATTTACATTTATCAATGATAAATGTAAAATAAAACGTGTGTATTTACCTATTATGAACAATCTCATATGTGTGTGTATTTCTACCATATATAATCCACTCCACATATATTCACACAGATGCATATACACATATATATATAAGCACATATACTTGTATACAGATAACTGTTTGGTTTATCTCCCTCTCTTTAGGATTGAGTGACTATGAAGCATATTCAAAGCCAGATTGCCAATATGCTCCTATACCTTCATAAAGAACCTGAAGTTACAGGACCATCAGCATGACTCAATAGTTAGCATCATTTGCCACCAAACCAAAGTTTAATCCCTAGAACTCAGAAGGAAAGAAATGATTATGACAATTTGTCCACATATGGGTCATATCATGTGCATACCCCTCAATAATAATAATAATGATAATAGATGACAAATGTAAAAAAGAATTTAAAATCAATTCTTTCAATGCTTATGTTCATTTCATTTTTAAAAAGGAATATATTATTGTAGCAAGTTAGATGCTGCTTCTCACTCATATAGACACAGCCCTGCCAATATACTGAAATATAAAAAAAACTATTTAGTTAATACATACTATATATTTTAAAATAATTTTTAAAAATGTAATTTGATTCTTTTTTTTTTTTTTTTGAAACAGCATCCCTCTGCAGCCCCAGCTAGCCAGACACTCACTATGTAGAACATGCTGGCTTTGATCTGAGAGATTTACTTGCTTCTACCTCAAACTGCTGGGGTTAAAGGCATGCACCCTTATGCTCAACCAAAATTTAATTCTTTAAGTTCCTAAGAAAAAATGAAGAAGTCAAACAAATTACAGTATTAAAAATAGAACAAAACAGTTCAAATAATGTGAAATTAATACAAGAAACCCTTTTAAAACTTTATCCAAGAATTGTATAATACCATTTCCTTTTAGGGCTCATACATAAATATAAAAATTTCTTCTGTTGTTAGTATCAATTACTGATTTACAGATCTCCTAAATATAAAGGAACTTAGGACAGAATCAGGTTGCAGCTCAGGAATATTCAAAGTGTCAATTCTCCATCCATTACTGCTTACAGAGACACAAAAAGTTGCAGTTAGAATCCAGCAGGGGTTGGAAATGAAGGCTGTAGCAGTCAGTGAGTAGGAAGACATTGCTTCCTCTTTTAATAGCCTCAGTATCTGTGCATGTGGTTTCTGCTCCAGTGAAACTCCAAAAGAAGTGACACTTGAGTGCCTCCAATTCATAAGTCAGGTGGCATCCCTTCCATTAAGATGGCAGTGAGTCACGGATTTACTGAGACTCATCAGGAAGAGACATTGAATTCTCCCTTGTCTACTTAAATAAATATGTGCAGGGAGATCATGTCAAGAGTAATTTTAATGCCAGCAGCTAGAATACAATATTTTTTTTATGATCTTGAAATAAGTTTGATGAAGATTAAATGAGTGAAACATATACTCAGTAGAAGTGCCCAGAAATATGTAACTGCATGCAAGTCTGAAGCCACAATAACAAAAGCAAAACTAAAGAAAACAGCTAAAAATTCCCCAATGAATTATAGGCACATGGTTATTTAATATAAATTGTTGATACAGCCTTCTCTTCATGTTATGTAGTAGATTTCTGTGCACATATGTGTGTGTGTGTGTGTGTGTGTGTTTCATTGAAAGTCCTTGCCATTCTCTCTCAGTGCTTTCTATAAAATGTGTCAGTGTCCAATAGGCTGCCATGCTTTATAAGAGTATGTCCTTGTTTTTGGAGACAGAAACATTCAAGCAAAACAATGGAGCTCTGTAGTTATCCCCATAGCTTTACAGTAGGGAAATGCTTATGTAGCTCTTTCATCTTTGAGTCTGGCATTCTGTGCCATTACTATTATTGTTACTTTTTGCTGCTGTTATTTTTGTCAATTTTTTCATCTTTATTTCTCCCCAGGCTGCCAAACTGAAAGTGTAAGAATCTCTTATGTGTATCAATCATTGTGTTTGATCTAATATATTATTTAAAGAACCATTTTATATTTACAAAAGCAGAAGTAGTGTTTTCTCGACATCTTTCACAAACACACTTAAGCGTACAACAGGGAGAATTCTTTTTGCTTTAATTTCCATTTTCATCAGGTTCAAGGCAAAGTTGTCATTATTTTGTTATTTCTGTATTATATGACATATATTAACAAACAACCAAAATAAGTGCAGATAAAAGCCCAATTTTCCAGAGTTAGAGGCTGAAAGATGAAAGCATAATATCTTTTTTATGTTTTGTGTACGTGATTGAGTAAAATAAAGAAGAAATTATTTTTAACTGAACTACAGAATTTTAAAACGTAGAAAATACTATAAGTATAAGGAAAATATTTAACTATGAGTTTATTTTTATTTTTAAAATATTTTATTTATTTTGTGAGCATGGTATATGTGTATGTATGTATGCTGGGGAGGTGTGCATGTGTGCCATTGAGCAAATGTGATCCTTCTCTTCTATCAAGTAGGTCCCTAGCATTGAACTTTGGTCAGACTTAGCTACAAGCCCCTTTATCTTATGAGGCTTTATCGTCTGAGCCATCTTCCCGCCTCCAGACATTTATTCTAAATGAAAGTGAACAAACTTCTAATCCAGCCAGGCTTTTCTCAGTTGTCCAACGCTGTGGTTTAAAATAATCCACGATATATTTTTGGAGGACACAATCTTTTCAGTTCCTTAAAGAGACTGCAGAGTTGTTAAGCATTAGAAATAAATTGTATAACAGAGCATGTCTGCTGAACAGCACATCCCCCAAGTTGTTTCATGGAAAATAGAAACAACCAGGGTGAAGACTACTAAAGCATCAGTCAGTATTTTTAAAAGGTTTACAAACATACTTACCAGCTCATTATTAACCACTTTACAGAATGTATGTTAATACTGCATCTGGGAATGAAAATAAATATGACATCTGAAAACCACAGTGAAATGTTTCAGATGGGTTCTTCTGATATTCCTGTCATCTTACTGATTCTCTTTGCTCACGTGATTGATTAGTCTAATTTTTCTGAGTACAACAAAACAAAAGAGATAAAATAAAACAGAACAGCATGAATGACATTATGCTGTCAGAACTGGTATTCACAATCACCCTTGGTGTGACCGTGGGAACTACATCTTTCAGAAAAATATCCAAGACTAGTTTTTTGTTCCACATTCAATATGCCTTTTTCTGGCAGCTAGTCATTCTATTGTACTTCCAAACATAATGAACAGAAAGGTATAGCACCTTTATCATTTTATAAAACATTTATTAAACATTGACTGTGAAGGGCATGGGGAGGTGGCTTGGTCTATAAAACACTTACTGTTTAGAATGAGGACCTGAGTTCAGATTCCCAGCACTCACCTAACAACAGGGTGATGTACAGATTGAATCTGTAACTCAGCACTCAGGATCCTGAGGAGCTTAAGCAGTTGAATCCTGGTCTCACTGGCAAGCCAGGCTACATGAATGGTGAGTTCCAGGTTCAGTAAGAAACCCTGTCTCAACAAATAAAGTGGAGAATAATTGAGAAAGATACTAGACATTGACCTGAGACTTACATAGGCCCTAATTCAAATGTGCATATACACATATCTACAAACAAATACGTACAACACATTTATGCACACACAAAAACATAAAATATAAAGATATGGTAAATGACTTTTTAGAACAGTAACAATTTTTATTTGTTCTTTTATTGGGCCATATGCACAAATTCTGGATCCTCTTTATACCTTAAATCTAGCAAGACTGGGGTCATAAATCACTCACAATTTTACTTTATTTTTACATTTTCACTGTTCTCAAAAGTATGCTCAAAGGTGCAGACATAGAATTATGGTCCTATTTTCTGAATTGATGTTTAATTTAAAGTGATAGATTATTTGCATGCATTGTTCATATAGAAGACAATTCAATAGGTTGAATAAGAATTATAGTACATTCTAAGTTCCGTAACTTTTAAGCATCATGCACACATTTCTATATTTTGTAATTACAACAAATTAATTTAAAATTATATCAAATTGTATTATTGCATAAACCACATAAATCTCTCTGTATGTCTTTGCCTCTCTATCTTTCTGTCTCTTTGCCTCTCTCTCTCTATATATATATCTCTGTCTCTCTGTCTCTATGGGTGTGAGTGTGTGTATTGGTGCATGTCTGTTTGTGTGTTTCTGTGTGTGTTTATGTATGGTTTCTTACCAAGCTCAAATAACTATCTTATAAAGAACATATGACTTTTTTCTCCTCCTCACTAAGTAAATAATTACTAACCTCAGGTCCTGAGGTAATGTCCTCCCATCTTCTAACTTTAAAAAAGGGGGAGTCAGATGACATTTATAAACAACCATTAAGAGTACTTTTTGGTTAATATTTCCTGCATTCTGTATATAAACAATAAGAAATTAAAGACATTTTATTTTTGCAAGAAGTCTCTTAGGAGAAGAAAGATTGCAGGATTTAAAAGTAAATAGTTTTCAACTTCAAAGACCAAGACAGAGTTTTCAGAGCAGTAATAGAGAAAAAGAAAAGTGAACAACAGAATAATCCTACCACCTACTCTACTTCTCAAATTCTAACATTCTTGAAAATATCGTTTCAAAAGAGCTATTTATTTCTGATTACTTACTGTCAGCACTAAGTGTGTGCTCTTGAGTAAGGCTGAGTTATTCCCCTCACTTGGAATCTTTTATAACCAAAGCAGATAATAATCTGTCTGGAAAGTTCAGAAGGAGGTGCTTACTCTAGTCATAGGAACTGGAAACCCAACTTGTCTCTTAGGATCTCGTCTGTCTTTGTGGTATAATTCCATTATCCTCTTAAACCAAGGTCACAGGAGAAAATTCTGTTGGCTATTCATGCTCAGAGTTGGGTTCATAACATGGGCTTTGAATTTATCAAAATATCAGAGAATCTGGGATAACGCCTGTTCCGTTTTTTATTTCTTATTTCTTCTACCCTCTGTTGCTTAGGCTTTTTGTGGTAAATCAATCATTATCCATCAGTCTTTCCTCTAGTCTAAAAGATATGATGCAGAATATTCACTGCACTCTTATCATGCTCAGGAACAAACATTCAGATGGGATTGCCTTCCCCAATGACCCATAAAACATTGCTTCCATTATTATCTCTGGGCATTTGAATGTGAGGCATGCCATTTTCCTTCTGTTTTATTCACAAGCACATTTCAAAATGCCACTCAAAATCACTGTGGAAACTGCTCTGATTTGGGGTGAAAATGATGGTCGTTGACAGTATTTCAAATTTTTGGTCATGTGCTTCTACGATACATTTTTATTTCTCTTCAGTCAGAATAACAATTTGTGGAAACAGTGCTTTTAATAAAGTGAGTTCAGCCTTCATGCTATGAAATATGTTGGAATTTACATTTAAGAAATATGTTAAAGTATTATTTCACATTCTAACTGTATTTAGCGTAATTCTATTATGTTTTCATTGGAAAGAATTTTTTTTTCTGTTTTGCAAATTGTTTAAAATCATTACATGCTTTTAAAATTCAAAATAAGTATCTTTTAGAGGAAGAAACGCTGAACACGGTGTAATGTAAATTGCACTGGCAAATTTCATATGCTGTTTGAAGTTGTTAAAAAACATGAAGTGGCCCTTCATTGTCTCTTCCAAAATCACCTCACCTGAGTCAGTCAGGTTCCCAGGGGAAACGGGGATTAACAAGCAGCTAAACGACTGTAACACTGCATCCTTCAGATCAACTACAAAATTTACTATTGTTTATCCCACAGTATAAAAAGCCTGTTGTGAGAACAAGATGCTCTAATCCAATCTACAGAGTACAAGCTCAGTCAGGAGCTCTAGCTAACTTCCTCAGCTTCCCAGTCAATTCCTGATGAATGTTTGTAAACATGATTTGATGATGTGATGTTTGTATGCCATATCCATCAGGCTACTCCGGAGTTGATGGCTGGATTTCTGGATGTTTCCCTATTTATTGGTGGCTTCCAGTCTGATGTGGTGGCCAGCCCATGCCTTTAGGCCCAGTAGAGTCAGGTAGCTCAATGTATTCCAGGTCAGCTGGTGCTACATGGAAGCCCCGCCTCAAACTCAACAAAACAAATCGAAACAAACAAGCAAACAAACAAACAAACAAAAAAAACATTTATTGCTGCTTCTATCTATCTGCTATGTGTTGCTTTTTTCTTTACCTTTATATGCTATATACTTAAGTCACTGATTCGAACCTGACAGTATATCTCTGGTAGATTGTTCTTTCTGGACTGTAGAGAAAATCTTGAGTATGAATGTTTTAAACTCTGTCCAGTAGTTTATTGAGTCCTTGGACATGTACTTTCGCTCCTACCCTGTGCTTTGCTCAGGGGCAGAAGGGAACTGATAACACACTTTTCACTAGCCAGGCTTTCTGGTACCTCAGCCCCAGTCAACTATCACCGACTTCTCCTTCTATCACTACCCCACCCAAGGTTGCATAGTTGTAGAAGTCTGGAGTAATTATAAACATGGAAAACTACCACTAGGTGCTTCACAACGTAAGGAAACTTTATTCTATTCAAACTTTTGCATTAAATAACAGTCTAGACCCTGGAGACAGAGCATTAATTTTGAGTTTACAGGCATTGAATTTACAAGGTATTCCATTAAGTTTATTAAATAAAAAACAAACAGCTTTTCCTTTCCATTACAGGCTTTTGCTTTTAGCTTTTAACTTTTATAACAATATGTAAATGATTTTAATACTTTATTCTGTATAAATTTTGTTATTTAATCCTAAGTAAAGTGACCAAATTAAAACTACCATTTGGGAAATACTAAACAAAGTACAAAGTCAATTCTAGGAAATCTCATACATAGGGATAGATCTAATTATTCTAACTGATTTTAAAAACAGAAACTGCACTGTTGAATTGTCACGAAGAAGCACTGTGTTCTTCATTCAGAACAAGACTCCCGGGGAATTTGTTTTTTCACGATTATTTGGGTAATGATGAAAATTAAGTACTCTACATTATTCAAATCTTATGATCACAGTCATAATATATTTATGCAAAATAAAATGAAAACAAACAATTGTAATGTATTTAATTGACCTAAATTAATAACTTCATATTTTATATGTCTTATTGTCTGTATTTGGGGTATGTTATACTGCTACTAAATTCTCTAGACTTGGTTAACACGAAGAACCTATAGGTTTGATAATAAGCACATAGTTTTCTAGGTAGTAAGTTGGATTTTGAGGAGAGATGCTTGTTTTCCTGGTATCTTGACTACTGAAATCATTCCACAGTCACTTTTCAAGTCCAACTGAAAGATTACATCAAGTCCTTCACTTACAGTTTCAGGAGTATCCATTAGGGAGTTTCCATGTCCATTGCAATTGGAAAATCTCTTTATTAGTCTCTCTAGCATCCACTCTTACTTTCATTCATTTATCATTTATTTATTTTAGTTCTGGAAAAGACACATAAAGTGTTCTATCCTCTTAGAGGTAGGAAATTGTTAGATATAGTCACATAATTATGTTTCAAATTTCTGGGAAGTTTTCTCCTTATATATTTGAAAATCTGTATCTTTTGAGCAGTGTCTCCTCAGAATCCTTTCTCAAGTTCTTGCCAACTGCTACCTTATGTCCACCTCTTTGAATATGAACATTTTCATACGAATAGACACATGCTGTAAGTACTTTTCGGGAATTTCTTTTTTCACTTGGTACAATGTCCTCAAGATTCATCCACGTTGTAGTATATGACCAGATTTCTTCTTCCAGTATTCCTTTCCTCTTTTAATCATAGATGAACATTGTTGTTGTTTTTACTCTTGACTATTGTAAATGAAACTGGGGTGGTCATAACAAGGCAAAACTCAGATTCTCTTTCAGATAGATGTTCAGAATTGGAATTTGGCAGATCAAATGATAGCTGTATTTTTAAGGTTTATCAGGATCTCATTGTTTGTTCCTAGTAGCTAGATGTACAATTTTCTATTCCCACTCTTAGTATACATGGGTTTTGGTCTTTCAATATCCTTGCCCATGCTTGCTATTTTCCAGCATTTTGATAATGTTTATCTTGACAGATGTGTGATGAAATCTCATCATGGATTTGGTTTCACTTTCTGAAGGTGTGATTCTGAGCACCGTTTATCTACCCATCAGCAACTTAAATCTTTTTGCAAAAAAAAAAAAATTATTATGTATCCTTGTTCACTTCTTTGTTTTCTATCAGTCACAAGTATTTTTGAAAGAAGTATTATATTTTTGAAATTAACCACTTGTTAGGTATATGGTTTGCAAATATTTTCTCTCAGTAGCAGTCGCTGAACTCTGTGACTTGCCCTTTGTATTACAGAAGATTTTTATTTATATGTAGTCTCATTGTGAACTTTTAGTTCCTATTTTGTGCTTTTGTAATAGACACCCAAGAAATCATTAAGAAAACAAATTTCAAGAAGATTCACTGGGGTGTTGTGTTACACACTTTTGCTACTGCAGTATAATAATAAATTCAAACTTAACCTAGGCCACATCGTGACCTCATCATCCACCTGGTCTGCCCAGATTAATCCATCCCAAAGGCTAATAAAAAACCAAAGGATAAAACAGACATTCTTTTAAAAATTTTATTTATTTATTTATTTTTTTGCTGCAGGAGTTTTTTGGTTTCAGAATCTAAAATGTATTTTGACTTATAATTGGGTTGATGCACACAAAGCATGATTTCATTATTTGGTTTGTGAGTCTCTGTCACATTTGTCCTTAGTAAGTACAGCAGTAGTTGAAAATGTTTTGTAATCCTTATATGGATTTATAAAATATATATGGATTTATAAAATATTTAGTAGTTCAATGTGACATCTCTACATCTTATATGGTTAAGTAAAATACGAAACACATTTATAAGAATAACTTATCCATGTATAAATCGAAGGCAATGAGTAGAATCTTACAAAAGAAGTCCATAAACGATCTATAACTTTCTCCAAAAGTGATCTTTCTTACTATAGTTATTTTATGGTGGAAACATTGTAGAAATGAGAATGGGGAAGTCAAAATTTTATTGAAGCAAGGTTTCAGAAATCTGTTACTTTATTAGTGGTAGAGATAATAAGATGAAATGTTCCCAGTCTTTATTTTATCATAAGTCCTTCACGTTGAGAAAGACACAAAATAGAATTTGAACACTACATAATGAGAATGGTTAAAAAAATCATGCCATAATTGTAATGGATCTAGAAATTGAGACTTTTTTTAAATGAAAGGAAAAGGAAAATATAATGCCTCAGGCATAACTTTTAGACATAACACTATTAGGAAAGCTTTGGATTTCCTTTCTGTAATGACAAGAAGTTGAATCAGAACTAATTTGCAAAGAAATATGTAAAAGTAAATGAACAGATATATTGCTGATTCATTCCTTATGAGTGCAGAGTGACAGAGCGTTTAGAAAAGGACAATTGCCTATTTCTCCTGGGCAGCATGGCTGTTTAGATCTTTGCTCATTCCACCACTCAGTCTTCAAATGGTTAGTTCACAGTAGTTTTTGTAGGGCCCATGTTAATTGTCAATTAATTGCTACTCAGTCAATCATATTGACCATGTAACAAACTGAATAGGCCATTTAGCCAAATGAAATAACAGATGTTATTTCATTATCTAGAACTGGTTTGTTCCATTTCTATAAATTCTATATATTATGATAAATTTCTACATGTTGAATAAGACTTTCTCATAATGAAAGTTGAGTATCTACTCCTAGAAATTGAGTACATTACAAATGGCAGTAGATATAAGTAGATGTAGTTTCTGAGGTGTGTCTTAAAAGTCATACTACATGTTGAGGTCAAGAAAAGAAAAAAAAAATCATTGGAAGCCCAGAAAAAAATCATTGAAAGCCCAGCACTTTAATGTGAAGATTTTCAGTTTTTCTGGATGTAATTACTTTTCTTTTAACACAATTCAGAGAATGTACAGAGTGCTTCTGTAATTTAGACAATTCCAATCCAACATGATAATCTCTCTGAACAAAAACAATTGGAAAATTGAGACAACAGCAAATATAACAACTTCATTACCTGTACAATTACCTCACTAGCTTATGTGTCATTTTAATGGGAAAAAGTGGAGATAGAGATTATTCTTCTTTGATAAATACTCTCTCTGTTCTGTGGTTCTTATGTTTTTAGTCACTCCTAAATTTGTTCATGGGCATAGAAACAGAGAAAAAATGCCTCAGATAGAGAAAATATACTCCTCCTGTAATAAGGCTTGTCATCCTTCCCTCCCTCCCTTCCTTTCACCCTCTCTCCCTCCTTTGTTCCTTCCCTTCTTCTGTTCTAGTTTTGAAAGAGTATTTCTTTCTTTTTCAAATCAGAGTATTGAGAACACATCACTGCAAGGTAACAGGAATTATAAAAGAGGACAGTGATAAGACAATGGTGTAGCTGAAAATGAGCTGCTCTAACTCAATAAAAAGAAACTTCTCAGGAATTAATGGAAACTAATATGCTTCAGAAGGCAAATAGTCTCATTAATATGCAAGTGTCACACTGGAAAAAGTAATAGAGGAAAATGCAAGATGCAAGATCCACATAATCCACTTAAGTTCATTTAACTTCCAGTGAGTTGTACTGATGTTTTCTTGTGTACATGATGCCAATTGATGACTTTGGTTGAATTTTTAGTAGCTGAATATGTAATTTTGTTGCTGGGTAGATAGACGAACCAGAGAGCTCTTTACTGAAAACTTCTGTAATATATTAAATTAAATAATTGCTAACATTTTCCATTGGCCTGACTATTATTTTAACAAAAAGTTAACTCAATATATTTGCTTTTAAAAAACAGCATTGATAAATGGATCAGATAATTCAGCAGTCTGTAATTGTCATTTATTTCAGAAACTGGCAACCTTTTTCTAGAAATCCCAGATTAATAACTACTTTAGTTTTTATGGGCCCAATGTCCATGTTGCAGTAGTAAGCATTCTCATTCGATACTGATAACAGTCATAGAAAATACTTAAGTAAAATATCTGGGCAAGGCCTGGCATTGTGGCATATGTCTCCCTCTTGGGAAGGAGGCAAAGGGAGGTAGATACATTTGATACAAAGGTCAACCTGGTCTTCTAGTCCAGCTAGGGTTACAGGGAGACTGTGTCTCAAAAACAAAACAAATCAAAACAAAACACCACAAAGCAAACATCCACAATAACATAAAAACAAAATGTCTGGGTAGACACCTGAGAGAACTTTATAGGTACTAAAAATAGAATATCTTGAAATTTTAAAGTGATTTAAAATATAATATTTTAAATACTTAAAGACAATATTACATTTATAAAATATTTAGTATTTCATTGTGACATCTCTACATTTTAATTTCATATATCATTAAGGATTTGGATAAAGCTAAACCATAAATCATTGATTTGTGTACATTTGTTTCATCTCCTACCAAATCCTTAACAGGGTAACACATGCATATCAAGAAAAGAACTGGAAATTAGTTTGTAAAGTATGTATTCTGAATTTGCTAAGTAGATTTAAGTGCTTTTGTCCTAGCATTTCTTAATTCTAATAAAGGTGTCATTTATAAGTCTCTGTCATGGGCCTAACCTCCTGACAACATATACATCTTTATTTATTCTGAAGTGGAAGTTCCAAGAAGTTTTTTTACTTTGTTTCCCCTTTACTTTTTGCTTTTCAGCATTACTTTTGCCTTTTCTATGCCTGTTAACAGGCTTGGCTGTAATGTAGGTACTTAGAGCACCATCTAGAGATGAAAAGCTACAATTAACAGAAAAATAAAAAATGAAAAAAAAAAAAGCACCAAGAAGTGTGCATCTTAGAGATGACTTTGAAATTTACAATTAGTCTGCAGGTTATATTTCCAAATGATTTGCTCTAAGAAAGTCCCACAAATCTAATTGAAAGCAAATACTTGTTTAATGTTGATTCTCTGCATGACTTTTCCAAAAATACATTGATTGAAGAGCTTCAGACTATAATTTGCATTCTGTGCAAATAATTAGGATAATGAACAGATTACTATGTATTTAATTATACTCATAAAAATCTCTTATGTTGAGTAGGTATTTTGGAAAAAATCCTCTAAATGCCACACATATAAACATAAATATATAGGGCAATCAAAATTGACATGAAGATGCTTCTAAAGATTAAACTAATTTATTTATTATCATTTCTGTATAAAAACTTTTTGCTTACTAAATGCAGAAATATATTCTAAGTCACTGAGTATGAATACCACTTCTGTGTCTCAGCTTTTGTCAGATAATGAAAGAATTACAATTAGTTTAATAGGTTTAATTTAATTCTCCTACTATGTAGACATTTTGATTCTTGCTTAGTCATTGGTATTCCTCTCTTGTATTAGTTTATGGGACTGTGAAGGAGTAGAGATTTTCTTCATTTAAATCTCTGATACTTTAAAATAATATCTATAATGTAGTAGATACTGGGTCAAGTAAATCTCTCTAATTTTGTCATTTTAATGTTATAGTTTAACTCAAAACTCAACTCTTTCAAAAACTGTTAAAAGTATTATTCCTAGGTTCTTGTGAAGGGCAAACGACTGTCTGAAATGAAACTTTCTTCCCATCAAATTCTTGCCTATTTTGTCTTAGGTAATGTTATTTCAATTTTTAAAAGTAGAAAATAAGTTTCTACTTCATATTAGGGAAATCAAACTATAGAAATAAGAAATATGTGATTCTAATAATTTTTCATTTTCAGGGTAATAAAAAAGTACTAAAAGTAAACGGATTTAGAAGAATCACACAAGTTGAGCTACAGGTGACAGAAGATGTTAGCACAAAAGATTACTAAAATTTGCCAAAATATTTTAGAAAATTTGATGGTTTCCACATCATGTTCACCTGTAAAATGGTGGATAGTTGTTGAACTTATGACTTATTTTTGATAGTTGTATGAGAATTTCAGTAAGAATTACTAGTAATGGAAATATATTGATACAATATAAATTGGCATTGTGGAAAATAAATATAATGAGGGTCCTGTGACAAGGGTTTTGTAAAGCAGGACTTGAATTCAAGCACATAATGCAGGTGGTTGGTAAAAGGAGGTAAAAACAAGGAAAAGATCATGAAGATAGTCCCTCCTGTTTGTGACTAGCGAATCCAGAATGGAGAAACAGCTTTTTAAAATCTCTATAACTGGCCAAAGGGAGATGCACGCAGTGAACATGATGGCCTATTGAGTTTTCCTCAACTCTCTTTATCTTCCCTTATACCTATTTAGTGTAAATATAAATCCACATGCATACTTTTCAAATCCACAATAAATTTTTGATGTTTTCCTGTTCAGGAAACTAGTGTGCTGTCAGGTTATTTTTTGTTTTTTAAACAAAGGAAGTTCAGAGATTTAGATAGTTCCTATTAAATCTGTCCCTGACAGTAAATACTCACAATCTATATAACAACTGTCTAAAGGCATTCAATTTCAGCAGTAGGTTTAACTTTTTTTCATTTGTAGATGTATTTATGAATATGCAATTTCACTGAGACCTGTAAACAGCCAGAAATATATGCAAATTTTATATGAATACTGCTCTGATACTTCAATATTTACATCTTGGCATAATTTTTGCAAAACCACATATAAGATTAACTTGACAAACATTGATGCACAAATAAATCATATGCAAGAAAACTGAAAATTGTAATATTGTTGGTACTTTGAAATACGAATTTTTTTTTTCTGCTAGGTTCCTTGCTAGGCATGCCACGAATCAAAGTGTTAGACTGAAACAATGATGTACAAAATTTGAAAGACATCAGCAAAGCTTGATAGCTTAGTGTGCTGAGCAATTTTACTATAGATGTAGCTATATATTGAAAAATAATATGAACTATATATCCTGTGGCCAACTAGTGAAATTCAATGTTGAACTAGGAAAAAAGAAGGATTTTAAGCCCTAAAACTGTATATTTATTAAAACATTCTCTTCCCTTCTGTATTATTTGTTCAGCTCATAGTTTAAACGTAATATGACTAATTTTTAGATAAATGAATGACATATACAATTGAAGACTGCTGGGAGAGAGAGAGATAGTGTCCTATAGGAATCACACTCTTGGTGGGCCTGGGGATGGACCCACACAGAAAGATAATTGGGGATACAAATCAGATTTTATAGTCTGGGGGTTTATGCGTGTGTATAAGAGTACATTAAACTAGGCAAGGACCTACATACCATCAAACTACAGTGTATAAAAATTGCAAAAATGCAATAAAAATTAAAATAATGAAAGAGGAATGATAAAGCAGACTGCATGACAGACATGTTCCATGTAGCTCCAGGACTTCATTTTGAATGCCTTTCAACATACAATAAGTTTGAAGTTATAATAGCAGAAAGAAATGCTGTATGCTGTATAAATGTGAGTATGTGTATGTGTGTGTGTGTGTGTGTGTGTGTGTACACACAAAGCAGGGGATGGTGGTAATACCACCATCAGTTGTAGAAGTCCTTAGAGACTGTGTTTTAGATTAGAATTTCTGCAATTAGACATGATTCCAGACAAGGTCAAATTGCTCTTTGCTAATTGTGAAATTAAAAGACCTGAAGCAGCATTTCCCTTGGAGACTATAATAATGAATAAGACTGGAACTCAAGCTGTTTATCATATTGGTTTAACTATCAGTGTAGAATATAGAAAAGGGGGAAAACTTTTGGGAAAGAACTATTCTCTTGTACATCTCCATATCTCTTTACTGCAGAGAAAAAGAAAATGACAACTTGTTCATCTATCTCACTGCATAGCAGCCATTAAAGAGACCTTGACTTAGTAGATACAATGAAAATTTAAATTCTTCAAATAATTTAAAAAAGAATAGAAATTTCTGAAAGTTGAACTGTAAAACCACTATGAAATTAATGACAGAAAGGATACAAGAGTTCACCAGAAAATGTGTCTTAAAACTTTAATATTGGATTTTGACTGTTATAAGTTGATTATAGTACTCATGTGTTTAAAATGAATATACTAATGATGAAAATTTTAAAAAACAGAGAATTATTATCACAGATATTGACAATAGTGGTAGAGGACAAAGGATATTTTATCTAAAAGTTTAATTTTTCTGGTTACAAATGCATCTCTCATATTGAGAAACTAATATCAAAGTAGAAGTAAAGCTGTGAATTTAATTTTGTTTTCAACAAAGCTAGTGTAATATGTTACATAAAAATCCTAATTTATTAATCTCTCTACCTTTTAGTTTCCTCATTTGTGGATGTTATCTAGAATATCTTCCTTATAAAATTACTGGGAAGATTAAATTAGACAATGCTGGCAAAATACACATAACACTGCTTTACACACAAATGTGTTTGCATATTATATCTGACTTGGTATTTCTTTAGAATGTTTATAGTGAATATTGGACTTAGTCAAAAAACACTCCTGATGCCAGACATAGTTCTCACTCTAAAGGAAACATTCCTGCTTTGTGTGAGCTTAGCTACCACGATTCTATCTCTCTGACAGTTTTGAACTCCAAGGCCAATTGCTGGCAAGCCAGGATTCTTAGCCTTTAAACTAAGGGCCAGTTTTAGACTGTGTTCAACTGAACAAGGCAATGCAGTGTTCTGGGAGACCAGCCAGGCTCTCTGTGAAGTTTGTCTTCATTTCAAATGTGAGATTTCTTTGAACTTCATTAGGTCACTGGAGTCTCCTTTTACTAGCACCTAGAAAGGCAGAAACAGGAAAAAGATTTTCCATCTCAGTTTTTGTCCTGTTGACATGGGCAATGTCCAAAAGAAACAACTTCATAGGAAAAAGTACACACGGCACATACACAGTTCCAAAGTCATCTCCCAATACATTTTTCTTATGTCCTGTTTCCATTTTTCATGCTGATTTTTGCCAGATTGTAGACTTGTTAAATTCTTTCGACAGTGACTTTGGTAAGTTTAGTAAGTAAATCATAAAAAGCCTGCATCTATAATTGATTGATGAAAATCTCATTATTGGAGTATTTTTAAAGTTTGCAGTTATTCCACACATTGACATTAAAAAAAGCATTCTATTGACTTTTTACATCTCAGATATTTTTCAAAAGAAATTGAGAATATATCAATAAATACATATTTAGATAATCCAAATTGACATATATTTTGAGGGTGAAGAAAACTATTTTAATAAGGAAATGCATTTGTTTCTTCCATTTAGTGCTACAATTCCTATAGCAAATCATAAATGCTAACTATCTTTTATAGTTTAAGTCCACATTCACAAATATATAACAACCTTTGTATCCTAAAAGGGTTCAAATTTTATCAAGATAGAGAAACATTTGATAACTGACTCAGTGAGGTGTATTTTCTTTAAGTTCATAGGAAATGCAGAGATATGCCAGGTGAAGAATCATATCGTATTTTAGGATGGTAAAGTTTTGAAAACTTAATAGGGGATGGAATGTTGTTTTGGTCAAGTTGCAGCGTGTTTATTCTGCTTGTTTTAGAATATTTCATGCAAAGTACGTCCACATTTACCTTCTTAACTTTTTACTTAAGTAACGTGTTGATATCTACTTATTGGCTTGTCATTGCTTTGTTCACTCCACAAATTTACATTCTTTTGTGTGAATATTTCTAATGATTCTTCTTTACCCCAAGCAGCATTTTTGGTCAAAAAGCAACTAAAATGAATTTGAAATAGCAATCCATTAAGTATAAGATTTAATTATGCTAAACTCAAAATATGATTTGATATAGTATTTACAATATTCAGTTACACTTACAGTCTGTAATTCTGTAAGAGTTATGCCCATTCAATAACTGTGAAAAACAGTTAGTTTCGATCTATTCTTATGACCTTTTCATTGTAGAAAATTATTACTTTGACCAGCTTTTGAAAGGGATGGAACTGAATCAAGATAAAATTAATATTAAGATGATTATTTTATTCCATTATGTAATGAATAGCTACTCTGTGGCAGCTGTTGTAAAAGATCATGATGGACAAGTTAGATAACACCATTCCTCACAAGAAACTCATTTCATTTAATGATGACTTGCTTCTGAGAATGAATATTCACTGACTATGAAGATAAATTTTAGGCTATCTTCAGACTAAAATGAGTGCTAATGGATTGGTCTTTAAAATGTGTGAGAAGTTGCATATGCTTTAGGGAAGATCTTAGACACTTATAAGTTATTAATACAATATATTTTCAATAGCCATTATTCAAAAGTTCGAATCACTTCACACATATACTCAAGAATGTGTATGTATATATGTGCATATATATATATATATACATATATATATATATATATACACACACGCACACAAATATATGTCCAAAATATTGGGAATAAAATTTATTTTCTGCTTCATGAAAAAGGACTACGTAATTAATTTCACAAAGTGATTGAAGTTAATACTACAGTTTACATTTTGAATTATTAAAACACATTTCAAACACTGTTTTTTTTCAATTTTATCAGTAAGAAACTATCATTAATGAGTGTAATTATGAAGTGTAAAATGTGTATTCTCTAGTAATCAGCTTTCTAAATTTAAGCCCCCCTTCAAAGAAGATAAATTTTGCTCTTTGACTTCCCTATGGATCAGAGAAGAGATCTGTAGGAATGATATCAGTATGCAAGTAGAGCAGGCCTCATTAGTTTGCCATCTGCCATGCCTGATAGATGCTAAAATGTTGCCATTGTGAGGTCCATTGAGTGGTAAAATTATAATTAAAAAGCATACATAGCTTGAAAGACTCTGAATATAAAACTGCCAAATGATAACAGAGATTCAATGTCTTCTTAGAAAAATCAGATGAGGACATTTTATATATCTATAGATCATATATTTGCTTACATACATCAGACATATATGCATGTATTTATATGTGATGTGAATTTATGCATGTGTAAATACACACAAATGCATAGATAAGTACAATAAAATGTTTTTTAAGAAAAGATTTTAAATTAAGCTTAACATAGTTGAATTCTGTCAAGAATTAACATTCCAAAAGTTAAATAGAATATTGCCTAATATTTCCATTCAAAAATATGAAAGTGAACACATACGAGAAACAGATCAAATAACTGTAGACAGTTTTGACATGTTAGCTGCCTCTAGGCCAGTCATTTTGAGAACGAAAAGTTATGGTATAACACCACATATAAAATTAAATAGATAAAAGCTTTTAAAAGAGAATTAATCAAATATTTATTTAAAATATTTATTTTTATTTTCTGTGTATGAGTGTTTTGCCTGCATTTATGTTAAGTGTGTGTCTGCTATCTATGGAGGCCGGAAGAGGGACTGTATCAGATTCCCTGGAACTGTATGGAGTTAAGAATGTGTTTTAGGAATAGAACTTAGGTCAGCTTGAAGATCAGTAAGTGCTCTTAAATGATGAGTGATTTCCCCAGCTTCAAAAATTCATTTTCAATAATTTTGTTGTCATTTTATTCTCCTAATAATTAAAAATATATCAGTTTATTTGATATAATATATAAGATGCATTATATTATTATGAGAGATTTAAGAGTTTTAATATGTCTCTGCCAACTGAAAGGAAACTCCAACTATCCAAATAATAGAAACTGATAAATTCAGGAAGTAAGATAGAGTCAGTTTTCTTTAACAGTGTGATAATGGATTCTGTGAGGAACACAAATTAGATTATAGGCCTTAACAATATAGGACATTCCTTGTAAACTTTATAACTGGAAATTTGACTCAAACAAAATAATTTATAGCTGATTGAGAAGACAGCTGGGCAAATATTTATACAAATCAGATATTTGGAAGACATTAAGAATGATTACCTTTAAATAAAGATGAAGTACCATTATTTATGGAGAAGATAAATAAATAAATTGTTTAATTTTTTATGGATACCAAAAAAATCCTATACTTCCCAAATCATTGACTGCTACAAAGTCTAAGACAAAGATCTAATGATTATGCGAATTTAACAAAAATGCTTCATTTAGATTGTACAAGGCTGACGAATGACTAGGATAAAAGAAATAGAAATAGTGTTTTTACATATCTGAGAATAAATGTTATTAATAGTACATTTGTAGGGTTACAGAAACAGCCAGTTTTCCCACCATTCATTTTCCTCTAAGGTATTTTATTCCTACTACTGATTAAGAATGGAACAGAGTCAGGCATGGTGGCCCACATTTTTAATTCCAGCACGAAGGAGGCAAACACAGGAGAATTTCTGTGAGAGCAAAGTTCTTGTGCTGGGGTGGGCATTGGTAGATCATCTGCCCTCTATGCTGAAATTTTTAACTGGCTTGACCTTGTGCATAATTTTTACTAGTAACTGTTTCCACTTTGATTTCATGTGTGTAACAGCTATTTCATGTACAGAGGACATTATTTCTTTTCTATATTTTAATTATTATTTTTATTTTATGTGTATGAGTATATTGCCTGCATGTATGTAAATGTACCCATGTCATGTAATACCCTCAGTGGACAGAAGAGGGTGTGATATCCTCTGGAACTGGAGTTATGGGTGGCTTTTATCTGCAATGTGGGTGCTGGAAATGGAATCTGGATCCTTTGCAAGAACAGCTAGTGGTCTCAGTCACTGGGCAATCTCTCCAGTCCCCAGTGGACATAATTTCATAACATATTTTCCCACCTTATAATCCTCATGCTAATTTTTCCCTACTCTGTGATGTTTCCTGAGCTTAAGGGCTTGTGAGAGAAGCTGAGCACCTGACAGACAGTTATTTAGTTATGACTTTTGCATTAAGTAGTCAATTGCAATATGGAAACTTTTCTGACCAAGAGTTAGAGCATCACAAATCTATACACAAACATATAAATATTTAGAAGTCTACCTTACAATATGGCCATTTATCAAAACAACCTCAAGAAGTTTTCCCCTTGGGCCTATAACTTCTTTAACCATGGGTTTTGATCAAGTTTACATTATCAGACATAAGTTATTGCCTGTGTAATGGAATAAGCTTCAAATCTAATCAAGAAGAAAATCATTTAGTTACTTCCATATGCAATCTTGTACTATTGTACAAGTGGGTGCACCTTGTCTGGGAGATTGGAGTTATACTGTACAGAGTCCAGAACTGGGTATGAAAACTGATGACTTGTTTCCCAAAGCAGATTACATAGCAACTTCTAGAACTCTGAAATAACCAATACGGAGAGTTTCCTGTATAGTGGAGATTGATTTCTCCAGGTCTTGCATCAAAAATGTCTCCAAATAGCATTTCTATGGTTTTCTTAATTTTTTTTTTTAATTGATGCTTTTTGTGTTTTTGTTGTTACCCTAAGTCTTTAAAGACTGTGGTAGCTTTCTGGACCAGTTTGAAGATTTTCAATGCTCAGAATGCACTGAAATCTCCTTTGATATATATATATATATATAACCAGCGGCAGATTTCTACTCTTATTTTAAATCTCCACAGGGATATCCAGAAACCTTCTGTAGAGTGAATTGCTTCTCCGGGGGAAAAGGTGGACAAACACCCCTCTCAGTGGTATCACCCAAGACCACCTTGAGCAGAAGATGAGCTGGGAAAATCCTATGCCCCACCCGCCCAGTCTATTGGCCTTGGATGTGAGAAAGGGGAGGGGCTAAAGGTATTTAAACTGGGGGCGCCAGGAAGCCGGCCCTTTTCTCCCCTCCCCCATGGGCCATTAGGATCTGTTCACCGGGAAGTTGCAAGATCCCAGCACGTGGACTTAATAATGGAACTTGTGGAGGGAAGGGTGGGCTCCTGTGTTCTGTAAGTAAGCCCTCACCCATTGCTCTGTTAGTAAGCCCAAGTAAACTAGCTAAAATCTGTTTAACTGTAAGTGGAGGAATTTGTGTGTTTGTTGTGAGGCCTGGGGGAGGGGGACCCTTTGGGTTGCCAGAAGGGAGAGAGAGGCAGGTTAAGTTAGTCTGCCTCTCCCAGAGAGAAATTTTAATAACACCTTCTAAGGGGACCCCTTTCTTGTTTCCCAGTATCATTAAGATATCACTAGATAACATATTTTGGGCTTACAGAACTTGCAGAAACACATATAAATAATAAAACAATAATTTAGAATAATCAATTTAATCAATAGGAAGCTTCTAATTTTTTATTACTTCATTGAAAATTATCTACAAATACGGTGTCTATGTTAAATTTCAATCCTTTGCTCTCTGTAAAGCAGTATTTTAAAGGAACTTCCTGTGACTTGTTTTTCAAGAGTGAAACTGACCAAATGAGAGCTGTGGAAACAATCAAATGTAACGACACTGGAAAGAACTAATAGAGGGCAAAGGAACAGTAAACAATATGGTATATTGCTAAACTAAATACAATTTGGGAAATTGAAATTGTGAAATTAAAAACTACTGGGGCATAAAAAGGAATTTCCACAGTTCATCAGTCACAAAACACAATAGTATTACACATTTCCATCATACCATGATCAAGAAGACACAGATCAGCCAAAGTTGGCCACAAAAGAACAGGATTTTTCCACTGAAGAAAATAATGCAAGCTTCTGATTAAGAAGTAAACCAAAGCATAATTAACATTTCTAAAATGTATTTAAATTATAAAGTCACTTCTTTCATGTACAGGAATTCTTTACTCCTCTGGAGTATATTTAGGGAAAGATCACCACACAATGAGAGAAAGATGTTTGGAACTGGTGTTTGCAATGGGAACAGCATTATTGTTGCCACCCCAAAAACTTGATATTTATCTCTGGAACCCTGAACAGAACACCTGAAGGTGGATTTCATCTTCAATCAAGAGGGACACTTATCTTGACATTCTTACTATAATGTGGATCTAGTAGACACCACTTGGAAAATGAAACAAAACTGAAATCACACATACAAACTACTCCCGAGGTTTGTCCTTCGGTTTAATACCTCCCAATAACTTTTGAATCTCTTTTTATAATTTTATGCATATAATTTCAAAGCTTCTGGATATGGTCTACTTTCATAATGAAAAGGAGAATAAAGAAAATAGACATCCCTTGTTATCTCAAGTCAGCTTCTTGTCTCTGGTGATTGCCAAATGAAAAACTGATGAGTCTTTGAAATGCACCTAAGCCAGATTGAAATGAATTGTGGCAACTGGAAGACATTACTAGACACACTTAGGACTTTCAAAGTAATTAAATTAATTATTTCTTTTACTTAAAGACTCATGGTAGATTTTGTTTTACTGTTATAAATGATGAATCACATATAATGATTTACTTTTATCTTTTTCAGGACTAGGATTAAAAAAAAATCCATGGTTTAATTTTCTAAAATCATGATTTTCCATTTTTCATTGTTTAATTCAGCTGACCAATGAATATGTTGTGTGTTTTTAGAATTATTTCTTTAGATGGTGTTGCTTACTTTCTAACTGAAACGGAATGTATTTTTTGAATTCATGTTTGAGAAATTCCTTGAAATATTTGTAACATAGTTTTAGGTTAAAATTTGAACCTAACATTAGGAGAAATGTTGGTACATTAGTAATAAAACGTGTAGAAGATGGGAGGATGTGATGGAAGGAAGAAAGAACAATAGGTAATCAAATGCTGCATTAATGAAAGTTGACAGCAGTGAATATAACTTTTACTTATTGTATACATTTTAATGTTTGCTTCCATATTTGTTTTGTGCATGTTGAAGGCTGATTAAACTCTTTATATTCACATAGATCATACTATATATCTTGAACCTCTATACAGCAAATTAGGCTCAAAATCTGTTCAATGAGAATTCAGCCTTAGTCAAATCTGTCCTACCGATTTACACAGTCATAATTTTTGCAACCTCGCCTCTTTGCAATGTTTAACTATTATTAAAGTCAGAAGTTAATGTACTTTTTGAGAGTTCTAGCTCTCATTTCCTAAATTATCAAAAGTATTGAAGTTTTAATTATACAAATCCTCAAACTTTAGGCATTCAAACTAATAAAGTATGAGAAAAATTATGGGAATGTGATAAATATATGACACCTTGTACTCAACATACTGTACTCAGTAACAGAATGGCACAACATATGGAAATCTAAGTATAAAGCACTATGAGTATAAATTTGAAATTAAATAAACAAGTAGTTCTGGGCAAGTAACTGAACTTGAGAAATTTGACTGCAGATGTCATTCTAGAAACAAATCCATCCCAAAACTGCAGAAATCAGAAGTAGATAGCTTCAACCTAAACTCTATGTGAATATATATATATATATATATATATATTTGTGTATAAAATATGCATACTTCAAGTGAAAATATAGTAATATCAGCCAATAAGGTTTGTTATTGCAGGTCCCACTGGTTAACCTAAACCTGTGATTTGTGACAATCACTTCAGCTGTCCTTGGTAAGTAGAAGCAAGGTGCATGCACTCTTTTCCATTTTCTTGTTCTTTTCAAATACTTTTACAGCATAGCAGTCCATGTTTTTTTTTTTTAATATGATAAAGCTTTGTAAATGGTTCATGATTCTACCCATGCCCTCCGCCAGTTACTGTTCAAAAATGTATTGGAATAAGGAGATAAAGAAAGAACACATGGATTGATTCTTTTAGGAGCAGATCTTTGTAAAAGGATTACACTTATCTTAGAAGAAAATTTCTAAAAACAATTTGATGATATTTTCATAAGAAAGAACAAAATCAGAAAAGTTTGGAAAAATCTCTATTTAGAAAAGAAAAAAATATGAATTTTTTCAAATGCACAAAGAAAACTTTTTCGCAAATGACATGTAGGGCCTGTTGCTACTGTAATCATGTCTGCAGTTTGACTGATACATTGTTTCTATGGTACATCACTGAATAGAGAAAAAGTTATATTTAATATGGTGCATAATTCTATCCCATTTTAATTTCTGAATCTAGTTTTGTGTCAGTAGATTAATCACACAATATTATGGATTTTAGATTAATAAAACAAAGCACAACTACAGCAGTCAAAGCAGAGTGCCATAGTATAAAGTGAGAAATCAGCATGCATGCACCATGACTAGAACTGAATGTTCTCATCAGAGACAAAGAAGAAGAAAAGCTTCTGAATGCCTCTTCATTCCAGCCAAGATAAGGTTCTTACTGCAAACACCTAAGTACTCACATTGACTCAGAGATGCTCCTAGGTTTAGCATCATTGGCATTGAGCCATTTGGCATTTTAAAGAGTGAGATGACTGTCACCAGTCCTAAGTGCTATGTCCTTGCCGTTGTTTTTCTGCCTCCAATTTGGGCTCTAACATGTGATGCTCATTTGTTTTGAAACAAACTATCCTTAGCTCCTTGTTGTGGTTGGAATACCAGTCTGGACTGCCAGCTACTTCTTGTCACCCTGATTTTTGAGCACATACCCTAGCTGAGTTTTTAATTCTCTTGGAATTGATCATTTAGTGTATCAAGGTGTTGAATATTGATTTACTTGCTATACATGTGTCAGGCTGTCTAGTCATAAGAACTATTATTCAATTCCATGATTAAAATCTTTTTGAAATTTACTGAGATGTAGGAAATAAAGAAAAGGGATAAAGTAGAAGCAAAGCAACTTAAGGTGGTTCTCACACTCAGCTTTCCTGAGAGGAGGAAACAAGGAGAAACAATCACTTAATATACTTGATTTTGTCTGTTTGTGCATTATTTCCACTAAAATGATGACACTAAAGGAATGTCATTGAAGCCACACTTCTTTTCACTGTTATTTTTGTAATTAAATAACTAAATTACTATTTTCATAATAAGATGCTAACCTGGCATTTTAAACTAGAGTAGATTCCTGCAGTTTTTAATGTATACAATGACAATTTTGTGGGCTGTGTGAAGCTATTTTCTCTGTGCAAGTGGCAACATAACATAAAATTTTGCATATTAAAAATTAAGACTAAATAAGTGATAATTCTTAAAAATAATATGGTTTCCTTTCACAAATTATAAATAATTGATAAATCAATCAATACTATCTGTATATACAGTTGGTTATTTATATAAATTGATTTTTTGTAAATCATAGATCAAGATATTTAACATGCTTAAGTGAAATTGTATCCTTATAATGCAAATGAAAATTAATCCATTTAAAAACTTCCATACTATAGCAGTAATTCAATGTATTTCATTAATCAGTTAATATGTGACATCTGGGTAAGATGCATATACTCCTAAATGATATTAAACTTTTTTCTACTGAATTGATAAATCTGAATTGATCATAGAGTATAGCCATTTCAGCAAAAATTTATAACTGAACAAATTAAATTGATATTTGATATTTTCTTCTCACAAATATTTATCATTTGTAGCTTAGCTACAAATCAATGACTGAATTTATTCTAACTTACATCTTTTCAGTTCTGTTCCAACACGCTATGCTCATAAACATCCAAAATCTAACAACTCTATTTTCTTCTAAAGAATGGTATCTGACAGAAGAGCAATTTTGGATACAGTTTTCTTAGGTAGCACAAAATACATAAAAATATTCATGTAGCTATTTTATACTTTCTGTCAACTGTTATTTTTGTAAAACTCAGAGAATATTTTAAAATACTTATTAAAAAAATCTCACCTGAATTTTGACTCTGCCTAAGTTCTTTAAACATAGATATTGAAGATATATCCAAACTGAAGACTCAAATCTCCTCTTAATATAATTAGAAAATTGTTTGAATTACAGTTATAATGTGTGTGTGTGTGTGTGTGTGTGTGTGTGTGTGTGTGCTTGTGCTGGTGCAGATGTTAAATGAGACCTTGGATATCTTTCTCAGTGGTTCTTTGTCTATTGAGTCATCTTCTCAATCTCGTGAATGACTTTATAGTAAATATGAGGCCATTTGAGCTATGTGAAAAAATATATCCAAAACTCTCCAGATTATAGATCTTATCACATAGAAAGAGCTCTTTCATAATGTTAAAGTGAGTGACAGAATAATGCAGAAGAAACTTTGTTCTCAGGGGAAATGGACAGAGCTTGTTGGGTAGGAAAGTCTTTTGAGCACCAAGTCAGGAACTACAAGCACATCTAGTTGTTTACTAAGTGAGAAATGTTGCATGCCAAGACCACTAATTTCATTCTCAAATACTTTTTCATATTATAATGTGTTAACTTTCCTTTATCAGAAGATTTTCTCTATTAAGGAGTCAAATAAAACCACCAAAAGTATTAAAATAATTTATCTAAAAATTCTATAATTAGAATATTTTTTGTGAAATTCTAGTTTTGGTTGTATGTCTGAGCCTTTAATGGCTATATCAGCTGTTCAGCCCTAGATAGTAAGAAAACATGGCAACCAATCACATAAGAGTAAGATATTCCCTAGAGTGGTATTGAGGTATATGATAGCTTTAAAATATAGCCTTTCACATTACTAATTAATCATAAGAATATAACAACTCAGGAAAATTTTCCATGAGGGCAGTTTAAGATTGAATATTAATGATAATACACTATTTATTGTTTAACAGAGATACATCCATCTCTACTTAGTATAATGGTGTGTGTGTATGTGTGTGTGTGTGTGTGTGTGTGTGTGTGTGTGTGTGTTTGTATGGCCATGCTGGAGGAAGCATGTCACTGGGGGTGGGTTTAGAGAGTTCTTAAGCCTTTCTGTATCTTCAGGCATGGTCTGCTTCCTGTGCCTGTTTGAAGATGTGAGTGCTTAGCTGCTGCATCTACTCTAGACACCTCTGTGGCTCTTCCCCCCTGCCATGATGGACTCTTCTCCTTTTAGAACCATAAGTTAAATAAACTCTTCAGTCATTACTGGAGCAAGCATGTCACTGTGGACAAGGCTGGGGGTCGTGTTTAGAGAATTCTTAATTCTTGTCTAATCTCCAGTTGCTATCTACTTTCTGTGTGTACTTGAAGGTGTGAGCATTTATCTTTGGCATCTTTTCTAGTCACTTCTGCCACCATGTCATCCACCCAGGGTCCCTTGCTTTAGGACAACTCAACCTCACCCAACAGTAATCAGTTGCTAATATTTCTTAAGCAAAGGCTGGAAACTGCTACCCATTTTCCCAGTGCCATGGTGGGTTTTGTTTGCTTGACTTTGTGTGGATCTTGAGCATGCCAAAACCATTGCTATAGGTTCATATGACCATGGTCCTAGTAGCTTTTTGGATTAATATTTCCATATGTCACACCCCTCCTCACTGACTCTTACAATCCTTCTGCCCACTCTTCCCCGAAGGTCCATGAGCACTGAGTAAGCAAAACAATATAGGAGTCTTGTCCAGGGACCTACACTTTGCAGATTCCTAATATATGGTTTAGCGATTTATGACCTTTTGGTTATTTGTCCTCTGTTGCATGTGGGAGCTTCATTAATGAGAGTTGATAGATTCATTAGTGTCTTCTTTATCCCTTGTTCTATTTTACATGAGCCTTGGGTGTAGAGGCTGCCATGTAGATGTGATGTTTAGGCACAGGCAATTCACAGACAATGATTGTGTGTGACCAGCTGTGGTACTCTGTAGCAGTCTCTGTCCGATGCAAAAGAAACTTCTTTGATGAGTGGTGACTGGCATAGTTGACTGTAAATGTACTGATACATATTTTGCATTTAATAAGAAGTTACATGAGCCTAGGGATGTAACAGTCCTGGGGTTCCCACTGAGATCTAAGGCCTCTTCAGCTATGAACCATATATGAGTTACCTCTGATTGAGTAGACTCTAAGACTAATTATGTAGCCATTCATTGGCCCCAAGATTAAAGTGTCAGTGTCGATGCTGAGCCAGTCATCTATGTAGTTATTTGGTCATGAAGTTGGTATTGGGCCCTCAACTGATGTGCTCCCTTGGCTAATTCTACAGTGATCTCCTGAATTATGTGTGCTAGCCTTCAGGGGAAGTGGTTTCCAGGTCACATCCAGCTTCGGTTGCTCCAAATCCTGTCTCTGAAATACATACAGTTTTTAGCAATATTGTCTTATCTTCAAGTTCTGGGAGGCAATCAAGAGCTGTGGCAATAATCATATAATTTTGTGAATCACTTGGACCACTCTGGCCAAAAACCCAAAGGAAGGTTTATCCTTTCTGGCATTTATTTTGTTATGTAGACTTCAGTGTGAAATACTGTATGTGGAATTTGTCACTAGATTGTTAGATTAGCATGATTTCTCCAGTGTTTTACAGTAATTAGGCACAAGCATTATTTATCTCTTCCTTCTCTCTCTGTCGGTCTCTCTCTCTCATCTCCCTGTCTAACCTTCCCTCCATGCCTTCCCCATTTAAAGAGAGATAAAGAAAAAGAAAAGGTATTTTTATTAGTATGCTGAATTCAGCAATACAAAGTTTTCACTGTGGTAAGGATATCGTTCATTAATGTATGTTGTATCTTTTCTAGAAAAAAATTAGCTTTTTTAGTTTGCAAAAAGAAATATTTTGATAGCTAACTGAAGTATATATGTACATATTTTGAAGACTAATAATGCTAATAAATAAATGAGTAGAATGTACAATCATATATTATTATAGTAATTTATATGCCTCAACAATCTGTGTACATTATACTCAGTTTTCCCCATTCAACCTAAATGAATCTAATAATTTATGACAAATCATTTCTATTTGGTGCCTCTAAGGAAACATTTATTAGATTTGTTTTTTAAAGTATTTTCTTATATTTTCATTGAAAAATATTCAATGATAATATATTGTTTAAGCCAAAACTGACCCATTAACAATCTTATGACTAAAATACCTTCTTCTTTTCACAAAGATTCCTCTCTTGTCTGAATATTTTTAGTATTTTCTACAAAAAAAGAGGCACCTAAATAGTTTACATTATATATAGGACTCCATAGGCCCTTACCATATATGGTAAACTATTTGAAATCTACTGGATATTAGGGGACTTATGGGGACTTTGGATTTAGGAGGAGATTTAAATATGATTAAAATGTTTTGTAGGACACACACAACAGTTCAAAAATTACAAAATGATTAGTATGAATGACATAATCTTAATAGCTTATTTGTTTTAAAATTTTTGCATTTGTTGTAGTAATGTAATTCAATAAATTGCTGTTTACTGATGGGTTGTTTTTACATTTCTGGTTGTATAAAAATGGAATATGCTGAGCATCTTACATCATTTGCAAATTAAATTATGTGCAAACATTTTAATTACATATATTTATTTGATTCAATCATTTTGCAAATTTTCCTTAGATGTATCTAATAGAATCTAGACTTTTCTAATCGTCAGAATGAAAACATCTCTTTTATATATTTTGTGCTATTTCTTCCTTTACCTACTTGTTACAGCATTTAAAATAATTTTCTTTCCAACCAAAATTTGAGGGCTGAGACTGTCAAAAGTCTATATTTTGTTTTGTCAATTCCTATATAATAAAATTTAAGTGATATCTATTATTTCCCAGAAAAATATGATAATAAAAATATGATAAAATTTATCAATTTAAAAGTTTCTGAGACTTTAGAATGTCAACATTAAGATTAGAAATGAATTTTTAACATTTATTAGTATTCAGAATGATAAAATTGCAGAAAACTCTATGGCATTTATTACATTAATTCACACTTATTTTTGCAGTATACATGATTTACACATAATATGTAAGAAAAACATTTTCCATTTATTTTAGTATTTTGTATAAATTTATGAGATGTCGTTTTGATTTTACGATTTCAGTGTTTGATTTTCTAATCTAGGCATACTACAGATTCAAAGCTAAATGAGTCATAAACAACATCTTAGTAAGGAGAATTTCTCAGATCCTCACAAAATTACAGGCATTAAATATTTTATGTCAAATATAAAAAGACAATTAAAATTTTATTGAATTTTTGTGTATTTCATAGACAACATCTTAATCATCTCTATACCCTCCTCTCTCATTCCCACCCTTCCACAGCATCCCCTGCCCCCCACACACTGGATTTCATCCATTCTGTCATTTATTTTAAGACCTTTTTTGTCAAGTTTACATTCCTGTTCCCAAATGTCCCTCAGTTCACATTCTCCAGTGGGGTCCAGTCAGTCCATGTAGAGTTATTCTCTTAAAGAAGATCAGCTCTCCATTACCCCACAGTAATCTGCTTCCAATAGTTCCTTGGCTAAGATTTAGGTCTGCTGCCCATTTCTCCAGTTCTTTGCTAACTTTCTGACTGCTTTGGTTCTCAAGGGTACTGGACCTGCTGACACCATTGCTGTACGTTCATAGAAAAAGATCCTAGCACCCTTACAGGCTCAGTTTCCATATGGTCATGTACCACTTCCCCTGGCTCTTGCAATCTTTCTGCCCACTCTTCCACAATGGTCCCTGAACACTAGGTGAATCAAGTTTAATATAGGAGTTCTGTCCAAAGATAACAGTCTTCAGACTTATGCTTGATGCTTTGGTAATTTTATTCAATTCCTACCTATTTTTCCTCCTGAAAGATATGAATGTTCTGTTGTCCTGAATTGGGGGGGGGGTGCACTTCAATGTTCTATCCCCCAAATCACCAGAATAATGAGTACACACTTAAGATTAAATATGATAATTATTTAAAAATTTTAATTTGCACATTATGAGGGGAAACTTACATCTTCTTTTACCTATGACTGATACAACCATGCAAAATCAGGACAAACCAAACAGGTCCAAAAACCTTTTTCTACAGATATAAAGATGTATTTGCAAATGCAAATAAGAAAAGCTAAAGAGTATAAGACTACTTTTTAAAAATGATGATACTTGGGAAAAAAGAAAGAATATAAGATTCTACAAGAAATGTAGTTGATATTATTCAATTGTAATTAGAGAAAGCAGTTAAAAGATGAGGTAAGGAAGAATTTTTAGAACAGTGAATTTTCAAATAGTAGAGCTCTATTGGAATGAATATATTTCTATCACATTATACTGATATGTAGAATATATTATCAATGGGATATTGCTACTCTGTAATTAAGCTTTTCTAGCTGTTTATTTGTTTAAATTATTTGTTTTTCCAGAGAGAAAAGCACAGTGCTGTGATCAATACATGTTATTTTCTAGATCAAATCTGATATTCTAATTATACACCACAATAGGATTTAAGGTATCATTAACATGTAATTGGAAAAATACACTAATAATATTTATCACCAATGATCTCATTCTTGTTTAAATAGATGAAGCTTATGACAATAAATAGATCCAAAAGCAATGTACCATGAGATAAATAACGAGAAATCCAATACTTCCCTGCAAAATCAGCCACCATGTTCCCAGATGGTAGGTATTCATGCTTCATATCATGGCAAGGAAAACACAGTTGGAAAGAAATATAAATCAGTTCTGTTAGCAGCCCAAAGCAGCTAAAATATCATAATTAAATCAGTGTAGCTGGAAGAAAGTCTTCCTATAGGGATGGAGTAGATTACAACTTTTTAAACTATGTTCAAAACTCTGTACGGGGTTGAATACAGAAGTTATAAAATAATTGTCAATGGTAAGAGGTTTAGAGTGCTTAACACTCTATAAGTTTTTTTTTAAAATGTTCAAACATGAGCCAGGCATGGAGGCGCGTACCTTTAATCCCAACACTAATAAGGCCAAAGCAGGCTGATCTCTGTGAGACTGAAATCAGCCTGGTCTATATAATAAGTTCTAGGAAAAAAACCAAAACCAACCAAACAAAAAAAGTTACAGAATGCATACTCAAACAGACAGACAATAACTAGCACAGAAATGAGGAAATGGGGAGGAAGCCCCAACATTAGGAAGGGAATACAGTAGCTGATCTGTGTGAAGGAGGGTTGATCTTTAAAAGACAGACTGAAGAGACTGCAGTGGATGAACTCACACCCAAGGGAGATCTAGGTACAAAAACCTGACTTGATAGGCTTTAACATATTTAACAGTATGCATGAAAGCCTGTGGGTGGGTTATGGGGTGTGCAGATAGCAGAGGGAGTTTAAATATTATTAAGATGTGTTGTATGACATGCACAAAAATTCAATGAAAATGTATATTGAAAAAAATGTAATTTACTAGAAGCACATATCTGGGTGCATTGAACACAAAACGCACACACATTGCACGGTGCACAAGTTATCATTCCAGGCAAAACAGACACAGAAAAAATTTTATGTTTCAAGTTTTTTCTTATAGATTCATGATGGTTTAATTATAGAAAAGGAAGTTTTTAAATATTTACTTATCATTTATTAACATATAATTATCAAGTAAGTATATATTTGAAATGTATTGTTTTAAAAATGTTTCATTGTACATATTGCTGATTTGAAGCTGAAGAAAAAAAATCAATCAGTGAAGTTTGTCTTGGAATTCAGAAATAATTTCCAACAATTTCTCTAATGATCTTAAACATACATATGCTATTGTAGTATTTACTTATGTGAAACAGCATAATCTGCATTGATGATTTAAAAAAACTGAAATACTGTCTACTGAAAAATTTTGAACATGCTATCTGTCCTGAAGTTTCAAAGATTTAGCTTAATTATCGATGTAAAAACAATCACAAGCATTTCAGCTGTACCTAAATTTGCTTTCATAATAAATGAATCCGAAAATTATGAATTGTGTGCATGACAAATAATTGTTTAAATTATTTTAATAATGAAAATTTTTTAAATTTCCCAATGATATAGTCTCAGTAAATGCTATATATATATATATATATATATATATATATATATATATATATATCTTATCCTAAAAATTTCTCAGGCAGAGGGCATCATGAGTAGAAAAAGTTTAAGAAGCCCATACTTAGGTGCATTTTATGAAGAAATCTGTTTGAACTGAAACATGATATTCATAGGGTTTTTTCATTGATAAAGTATATTGCTGTATTACAAAGGATTATCTTTCAGAGCATCACTTCTTAAAACTAAAAATTTAGAATATTATGGATTTCAGATACTGTGGACAAAAACTTCATGAATAAGCATAGAAAATTATAAGTAAATCAGATTAGTTTTTAAGAGATTTAAAGTGATAACTCATAAAAATATTTATATACATATTTTAAATAAATCAAAATCCTTATGAAAAAATTGTTATCACACTATTTTAAGTTATTGCATATATATTTTTCTATCTTGTCCTATTTTTGTTATTTTATTATGAATAGGCAATGCTATTTGGCCCAGTTAATTGATTTTCACAGGGCTATAATCACTAGTTTGTAAAAATGCTTAAAACTTGATAATGGAGCTCTGAATTTATAAATGGTGGCAGGGGACGTGTTCTGAGTACAACTGGTGTAATAACAGTGAACACTCATTGAGTGTTCATTCGCTGTCAAGCTCATTTCATAATTTATCTATTCAACTTTGCAAAATCCCCAGGAGGCATTTGCTATTGTTATCCCATTTTACATATGAAGAGCAAAGGTAGATATAGCTAAATTTTGAGAGATTACAGATTGAAATGCTAGAACAGAAATGTAAACTTAGGTAGCCGACATTTTTAAAGTACAGTATACGTTTACAAAAAAGTAAATAAAATAATCATAGGTGATAAAAGATGGAGTGATATTTAGAGAGATACACATTACCTTAATGCAACATCTCTATAATTGGTACTTTGAGAATATACGAATGTAATATTGGATAATATTTTAAGCCATCATTAAATAAGCTCATTAGAAAAAATTTGAACACAATTATAGTGTGTCAATTTGAATTCCCTTTTTCTTTCTTTTCAGTGTATATATTTATTGAATTTCTGTGCATTTCACACAATATATTTTAAGCATGTTTATATCTCCCTCCCTTATCTCAGCCTCCTGACTACCCACCCACAGGATTTCATGCATTCTGTCATATATGTTAAGTCCTACTGAGTCAAGTTTATGTACCAACATGTCCTCAGTGTCATCTAGTGGAGCCTGTTTAGTCTGTCTAGCATCACTCCCTTTAAGAAGATCTGCTCTCCCTCACCAGTCAGTAGTTAGCTGCCCGTTTCCCCAGTTCTATGCCAGGTTTTGTCTAATGATTTTGCATGGGTCTTGTGCATGCTGTAAATTCATATGGGCAAGTTCTCAGGAGCCTGTTAGACTCTGTTTCCTTATGATTATGTGCCTATCTTGACTTTTACAATCATCTACCCTCTCTTCTACAATGGTCCCTGAATCCTTGGTGGCAGAAGTTTAATATAGTGGTCCTATCCAGGAAACATGCAGTCTCTAGTCTCTTATGCTCTACATTTTTGGCCAGATGTGGCTTTCTTTGTTCATCACCCTCTTTGCATGAAGAAGCTTTACTGATGAGAGATTTGCTTAACATACTCTAAGGAAACTCCCAAATGCCCAGGATGTTGCCACAGTCTCTGATTACCTCCTAAAACTTGAAGAAAAGACCCTATTTCTGAAGACAAGACATACTTCGGATGCTGGACTTGGAGCACTGGAGTTGGAACTGAACTGGAAGCCTCTTCCTTAAAACTACATTTCATTGTTTTGGAGTATACTATGTTAGCAGTTAAGGTAGAAAAGTAATCAAAGTCTAAACACAGCTTAAAGACTTATAACTACAACAATGACCAGCAATGACAATAAACTGCAACAATGACAGCAAACTATAATGGTACAATATTTTGGGAATAATTAACAGCTGTCTAGTTAGACTTAAAGCCATCTTAATGAGAGGGAACTCCTGTGGTACTATAAATATTGCCTGATACACAAGGGTGGAAAGATTGTAGTCATTACAGACAACTTTACAGTCATAGACAAATGTATCTTCTTAACATATGCTAAATATGGATCCTTACATTTATAGACAATTATACCCTTTCCCACTCATTAAAGAAACTTCTTTTTCTTCAGAGATTATTATAGAGTTCCACAACTTTTCACAACAGACAATAAATATCTGTTAAATGCCCAACCCTAAGTGACACTGCCCTCTAAGATGGAAGGTTTTATCTTGGAAGAAATTGCTATACAACACCCTTAAGAGCCATCAAGTTTATGTAACTCCTTTACTAGGGGTGGGCCCTCTCATACCGTCCTCCCGTACACATGATGAAGTGTTTACTAGCTTGATCTTTTGTAGGTCTTGAGAGGCAACCAGAGGTGATGTGAGAACAGGAGTACAAGAGTTCTATCTTGTCCAGAAAGCATATTTTCACTCCCCGTGCTTCCTGACCTCTGCCCTTTACAATCTTCCTGACCCTTCTTCTGTGATGTTCTCTGAGCCTTGGGGTACACTTATTCTCTACACTTTGACTAACTTGAATCTGTTAATTCTGTGTATTAACTATCATTCAGGCATAATTTTTTTTTCTTTGATGAGGGTTGAGAGCCGTACTATCTATGTATGTAAGAATAAGTAGAAGTCAGCATGGTACTATATATCTTTAGAAAAATAATAATTGTAGATTCTCCCTAGAAGCCTATGACCTCCCCATCCACAGTTTCGTGGAAAGATTTTCTGTTCCAGGTATGGGTTCCACCTTGTAGAGTAGGTTTTAAATCTAATGAAGATGGAGCAGGTGTTATATCCAATGAAAAACTTGTTAATCACCCTCAAAAGGTTCATGGCATTAATATGCCAAATGGCATATTCAGTTGTCATTACAGCCTTCAGGATTCACAACTAGGTAAAAGTCTTGATGGCTACTTTTGCCCCAGTACCATGAAAAACTCCTTCCAAGATTATGATACTATTGAGCACTGAAGAATATTCCAGTTCAATATGAGCTTGATATCTCCATGTCCTTTGACACAAATGTGTGATCCATTCAACAATAGTGTATTACTATTTAGTTCTAGAGCAATGGCAATAGCCTATACTGTTTAGGGGTGGAGTGGGTTCACTGGGATCATCATATGTAAACCACCTCAATGTGTGTTATATTTTATGCACAAACAATTCAAGTGTTTTATTTTAACCTTGAATTACTGAAATAATTGCATCTCTCTACAAGAATTAAATATCAAAGCAAATATATAGACATCAGGACAAAATTTTTAATTCTACATTTGTGTTGAACTGCATACTGATAGGATTGTGCAGTGTGTTTCCACATGAAGATAGTTTTAGAAACAGGGCAAACATAATTATAAATATAAATAAGGCATTCCTTTCAATAATGCAGTATAAGGCTCTTGACTTTTTGGTTCCTGCCTAATATTTGTTTTTGTCTCTTCCCCCCAAGAGTACCTAACATATAGCAATATATTTTACCTGCATATTAGAAAAAAATGACGATATTCTTAAGAATACACAAAAAAAATTATAAGCAGGGGGAGAAATATGCATGTGAAGATGCAGATAAGATTTTGTCAGGTGTTTATTTCAGCCATGAGTTGCTTGAACTGCACTGAACCACAAATCTTCAAATGTGCTGAACTGCTTGTGACAATGAAGTTCTCTAAGACTCACAGAATTCTGCTACGGGCAAGCTTTGTTTCAAGGGACTACCTCCACTGTAACTGTCCTTTTTGGCACCGATTTTATTGATCCCTTGGATTTTAATGAAGGAAGTCATTTTTTATATGAATTCAGGACTTAGAGTTCTAGAAGAGGCAATCTCAAGGTAATCAATTTAAATGGTTAGAGTCCTTGTTAGGTGGAGTGAGAGCCCCTAAGGAAGACTCAGAACATTTTGTAATTGGCTGTGTATGACTGAAAGTTTTCCTCCTGGATCACTTTGTATTATTGTAACCTCCTCTCACCCTATTATAGTTGTTTTGAATTGGTTCATATTGAATTATATACACCTGCTATATGCGGTATCGATATGAAAAAGAATATTCTTTAATTCTGAATTAATAATTTTAAAATAAAGGATTGTGAAGTCCATTAACATACATATTTTAATAGCATGCGTTCCAGTACAATATTATATCATTGTCATAAAAAAGGGAACACATTAAAATGCATAGGTGTTATTAATAGAACATATTGGGCTTTCAAAAAACACCTAGTAAAGTCCTCTAGGATTAGTTTCAGCCCTTAGCTATTTAACATATTTATTAACAATCTGGATATACTGCTGAGAAGCAGATGATTCAAAATTGAGAAGAAAAGCAAATACCGTGCTTGAAGATTTAAGATTCAATAAGATCTAGAGATTAATAGAATAGGCAAAGACTTGCTTAAGTCAGTTTTAGCATATGCATTAGCAAAAGAAGTAAACTTAATTCGGAGCTTTAAGCAGACTCCTCTTTTGCATTGGAGAGATTTCAATCATGTGTTCTAGCCCAGCAATATCCAGTCTATGTATAATTGAACCATACATTTATGCACATTATTATTTAAGATGTATGCATGTGTTGTGCCATAAAGAGACAATAAGCATACAGATGCAAAAGGATGACTGAATCTCTGCCAGAGAAGAACTGTGGACACAGGGTAAACTTTGTCATAATGTGATAAAAAATTTAACAGTTAGATGTATAAGCAAAGGTATGAACTTAAATCATAATGTAAGATTAAACCACAGCGGGGTTACAGTTTTCTATAAAAAACAAATTGACAGTCAGGAAAACATTTGGAGAACATATAAAGAGAAGATAAAAGTGTATCTTGAAATATTTAGAAATTAAAACGAGAGAGATATGATGCAAAAGTTTTGATAAATCCAAAAAGAATAGTTAAGAGGTAAAATCACTCATTATAGATTTTTGAATTTAGACAAAGAATTTATAGAAATAGATAATTGTTGAAACTTAAACAATTTTCATTTTATGCATCATGCTAAATTATGAGTACTGTGTAGCTGTTTTCCTGCTTGTCTTTAGAAATCCTAGCTTGTGTATTGACCATTAACACTTAAATTTTTAAAGTATATTTACTGTGAAGATTTTAATAATTTTTGCATTTTAAAGAATTACAGCCAATATATTTTACCTGTTTTGATGACAAACAGATTTTGCAAAACACACAAGGAAAACAGGTGCATAGAAATTGAGAAAATTCATGGTAAAGTCACAGAAGCAACAGCCTGTGTTTTAAGCTCATGTTTTAGATGCTGTAAATTCAAAGGCAGACATGACTTTGAGAAGAAACGTCTGCTTCCATCTAATAATGTCTAATGGATGTACTTAAAATTGACTAGATGCTAGAAATTATATAAGCATGCATGGGGAATATTCAGGGCTAATTAGGCATAGAGAATATTAGGGAGTGATTATGAAGCTAATGCGAGGGATTAATTATTTTTACAAAATGAAGAGGGGTGTAACTGCAGTGAATATAAATTGAGATTTCTAGGTAAAGAAAGCACTTGTAGAGGTGTTACCATTGAAGTGTAGTTATAGAGAGAAGTATCAGTCTCTTTCAGATATATATATATATATATATATATATATATATACACACATATAGATAGATCCATTATTTAAATAGAGAATAAACATTTTATTTTGATTGTTTATTGGTTTTTCAAGTAATATCTTTTCTAAAAGTGAAGGTCTTGATTAGATTAACAAATAAGATTTAATTATTTTCTTTTGATGTTTTATTGTTTGATAGTTTCAAACATTTATATAATGTCACCTCCCATTATCCCCCTCTCTTTGCCCTTCTTCTCCTGCTTCCCTTTTCTTCTTAGGAAGTCTCCCTCCTACAGTCATCTTTTCAGCATGTGTGTTATCCACTGAGCTCAATTACAATTCCTGAAACTAGTATGGGCTTAATTTTTAAAGAAAAAGGAAGGTGAGGTGGTTCATGCCTGTGATCTCAGGACTTGGAACACTGAGGCACATGGATGACCTTGGGCTTGAGGGCCTCTTGGGTTATGTGGTGAGTTCCAGGACAGCCAGGGCTAAAGACAAAAAACAAAACAAACAAACAAACAAACAAAAATCAGAAAATGAAACTTATTTTAAAGAGAAAAAGTGCTTTGTTTAAAAATAGAACATATTGACAGAAAGGCCGTGGGAGATAGAAAGACTAAGTCAGTTTATTCACCGGAGTCTCCCTAAAGAACAGCTCCGAGGTTTTGCTACATGTACTGAAGAGCTGTGGTTTAACTAGGCTGGTGTTCTGGGAATGTTCTCATGAAAATGTGTTATCAGAACGAAGAACAGGGCAAATACACTATGATCAGACGCCTACCATCGAAACCAGTGAAACAGAAGCAAGGATTTGCACTGATAATTAACTTAATGGGTTAAAAATGTGCCTACAGCATGTTTACAGAATGAAACTAGTTTTACTGTTATACACTGTGCCTGGTGAGAGGCATGTCAGTTCTAGGATGATTTCTGTCATGTCATATCTTGTCTCCAAGAAATTAGCTTAACAATTACAGATTTTGTAGCTTAACTTTAAAGATACAATTTTAACTATCTTGTCCAAAGTTTCCTAAAGTATTTTCTCTTAGAATTGAAAATTAACTTTCTTTGAAACCTAATCCTTCCTAGCTTTGTGTCAGAATATACTCTTTTCTTTTTTATCATTATATTTTTCTCCTTCTCTGCTTGCTAGTTAGCTTTAATACATCAATGCATAATTAGTTTAAAAACACTCTTTAAATTTATTCTGCTAAATATATTACCCACCTATTACATTTGAGACAAATCTTATTATTAATTTTATAAGCCTGCCTCCTCCATGTTATCTGATAGAAAAATTAAATTATGATTTAAAAATATCATTCAATTGGGAAACATTTTATTCACATCAAAATATAAGTGGATTTCATAAGTTTAACTTAGTGAAACTTCTGATCTGATGTTACCTTTAGTGGCTATTCCACAGAAGAGAAATTGTTTAATACTGCTTTCATTGATTCAACAAAGAGTAATCATCAAGCACCAAGTGTGGATGGCACACACCTTTGATTTTTGCACTCAGGCGGTCAGTTGGTATCCATAATAAGTTGCAAGGCAACTCAGGCTACAGGAAAACTCTGTCTCAAAAAGGGGAAAAAAAAGAAAAAGAGCAATCATCATTAGCATAATATTACCTATTTTTAGTAACAAGTGATTTCAAAGTATGTATATATTATACATGGTTATATATACAGAGTGCATATATTACACTATAAATGTTTTTAGTTTTAGAGCAAATTCTATAAGGTTATATAACAATATTTTTGTATGATGATGATACTGGATTTTTCAAAATGTCAAATAGACTAGAACATTGCACTGGTCGGCATGCAGGGGATCATGATGCAGCAGTTGGGTCTGGTCTAAGGGGGTAGCCTGAGATCTGGAGTGGAAAGAGACCAAATAGATCAGATACTGAATGTCAATAATAAACAGAGTTTAAGTTTTTGTATTTAATATGTGTCATTATGAATTTATAATATTTGGTTGTGACTTCCTTATGTTATATGTTTGGGTTTTTCAAAATATAATAAGAAAATCTAATAAAAATACTATGAACAAATTAAAATAAAATCCTCTAGAATCGTGCTTTAGACACACATCATCTATTTGGACATACCTGTGCTTGTTTACTTGTATTTATCAAACTCCACATTTTTTATTAACTAAACAATACAAATTTTTGTCATACTTTTTTGTTGGACAACTTTGATGGTTAGACAATGGTAAATATATCTTTTGAATACAGGATTTAAACTTTCTATTAAAAGTCAAAATGTTACTGTCATTAACTTAGTTTCATTAATTAATAGAAAAATATGAAGAATAATTATGACTATAATTAAATAGTTCTGAATTTTTCTTATGAACCCACAAAACTACAGTAATTAGTAAGTAGGTTTTAGTCAAGGGGAAAGATATTAATTATTTTCCTTTTTAAATCAATTCTACATGTCTATTATTTGTTAAAGTGAAATATTTTACTAAATTATTTGCTATTTATATATTTTCTTGCATGTTGAATTCTAAGGGTTGACTCTTTTTAACTATTATTAAAAGAGAATAAATACATCAGAGCTATGAAATCCTATTAGAATTTGTAAAATAGCACCAATCTTCTTGACCACCAACATCAATTATCACCAGTGCACTGTATCCAGGGAAAGATGTGTTTCTGATATTTCTCAAACCTGTAGTATGGGAATAGAATAGGAAAAATAATTTCTTCTAAATGGTGAATAAAATCACTGAAAACCCAGTTAAATTTCTGATTTTTATAATACCTTAATATTATACGACATTAAAGATATTTCACATGCAAAATTACTCAACAAAAATAACTCCCCAAGGTCATATGTCTTGCAGATTTGCAAGATGCTATTTTTGGCACCTACGAACCAGGCTCTGGTACCTGTGGCTCATTAACTTCCTCTACAAAGGAATGAATGCCCTTTCAGAAAAAATAAAGGAAAAGTCAGATAAAACTAGGGCAGAAATTGCTGCCATGGATACAGAACTGGACACAGTAATGTAGCTGTATTTCTGGTCAAGTTGTGTGAAGTATAGGACAAGCAAGGAGAAAATGTAAAGAGATGCTGCCAAAGTTTTCCAAGGACAACAGTATGCCTCAGTCTGGTTTAATTTAATTCTCTCCAGGTCAAAGTCACCCTCACCCCATTATCATGGAGATACTGGAAATGAAGGAGACTGTGCATGTGGGGAATGCATCAGTCCATTCTTGAGACAATCAATAGTAATTTTTACAATACTTAAATAAGGAATAAAATCAATACATCTTAGAAAGATATTCAAGTTCAAATATATGGCAAAGAATGGCAATGAAAAACTGATAAAATTTAAACGCAAACTGTCAGAGTTAAAATGAAGATAAAATAGCAAAGATTTTGCTGGCATTAAAGAGAAATAAATTCAAGTAACATATAATCCTTTTTCAAAACTTTATAATAATACAAAACCAAAATGAAAACTATAATTGTAAAATGAAAACAACAGAAACATATTACACTAAGTGAATTACTGTTCATGTACTTTATTATGGCAGTTATATATTCAACTATTATTTTAATTTTAAAACATTACAGCTTCCTAAAAATTTCAGCATCAATTTCTTTAAATTGTGGAAAGGTGATGTGAAAATGTGAAATAAGTGAAAATCCAGAAATAAAAAGAAACCATTTTCTTTAGGGAGACATTCAGGAAATTGCCTAGTAATTTGTTTTGTTCATAAAAACACATCATTGCATGTATTTGTTATGATCACTATGAAATCAGTATTTGTAATGTTTAGATATCATGAATTTCCTCTAACATTCTGTCAATTAGATTATGTCACCTAGTTTTATTCATCCCTCTAAACCCTCTTGAGCACTGGTTCTCTGAAGCATTCTTGCCCCATAGGTACCTGCCTGAAATATAGGAGTGTCTCTAACTCCACTATGTAATATGATTATCGCTAATATGTAGTGAATGATTTAGAGAGTCCTTACACTGCAGTCAGTTCAACTGAGAAACAAGTTTCTAACATTTCTTTATTCAATTTTTCAAAAAAGTCACCTGTGGCTCATCTCTGGTTTTGTGAAGAGCAAGTGTATAAACGCGGCAAATGGATTCGAAATAAGTGAAAAGATATTGAAATGATTGTATGGACACAATGGGAATACATAGTGATTTCATGGAAAGACTTAGGGAAGGAGGGGACTTTAGAGAAACTCTCATAAATTTTGAAATAGTGTTTCAGGTATTTCTGAGAGACGTGAATAAGAAGTGACAATTGAACTGTTCTTTGACAAATAAATATGTGTTGAAACAGCTAGAGTTTAAATGTCGTTCTATAAGGTTTATTAGCTGTGTTCTTGAGGTGTTAAGGAACCTAATGAGTTAAGGAAACTTCAAGTACTATCTTCTGGAGATAAATAATTTGGGAATGTTTTAGAGATAGCACGGAGGAAAGTTTTAATTCATTTATAATTATAGTCTTCTCTACCTTCTGGGTCATAACCAAATAAATACAAACTCAGCTGGGAAAATATTTAATATATACAAACACAAATATTTTATCATTTATTTCCAATCCATTTGCCACATTTAACCATCTGCTAAAAAGGCTTATATGTGTGCTCTTCACAAAAGCAGAGATGAGCTATGAGTGATTTTTTAAAATAAATAAAGGAAAATTAGAAATTCAGTTCCTCAGTTGAACTGAATGCAGTGCAAGCACTGTCTTGATCATCCACACATATCAGTGATGGCCATTTCAAAGGAAATAGAGGCATTCCTAAATTTCAGGCATGCATTTATGGGGCGAGAGTGTTTCAGAATATCTGTGCTCCGGAGGGGTTTGAGGAACAATGAAGCTGGGAATGTTTCCGTGGGTGATATAATGGAGCGATCCTGGGACATCCTTAGACTCCGACAGTCATCTTGACAGTAAGAGAGTAAAAGAAAAGACTGAAGTGGGAAAACATGATGCATCAATTTGTACAATGAAAAAACTGCAAAAGAGGCAGAGAACTGAATAAGCCATTGGACTGGCATCCCGACTGGTTCGTTCCTACTATGTGGTCTTGGTGCAGGCATCTTAAATTAACTTCAAGTCAGAAGGGGCACTGACTTTCTCATACCTCTGATGAAAATTTCTCCATATTTTTTGTTAAGTTTATTATCAAATTTTTCCCTTTTTCATGAGTAAAATTTGTTCTTCATTTGAAAAGCTTTCCTAAGTTGCTGCTAAAGTTAACCTATGTCTCTTCTTTGTATTCTTAAGGGTATCCTTCCTTTTCAATGTGATTATTCTACCTTCCATTTGGTCACCTGTGTTCCTGTATTTTAGATAACATGTATTTTAGATATTTTTTATTCTATGTAATGCATTGTTTACATACCTGGTACTGCAAAGATTGATATAAAATAGATATTTCAAAACATTATGTTTAATATTAATAAATGAAAAGAAAATAGTTTATGATATATTGTACATTAGCTATCTATGTATTAAACAAACTAGTTAAATTACTATGAGGTAGTAAGTTTATTTATCAACTCTGAAATTTTAAACTAGATAAATGATATTTTACTGTGATACAATGAAGACTGGATTAGAGTATTAGAAAAAAAAGGCTTTGGATATTGATTTAATAGCTATGTTATTACAATATTACATGGATTTAAAATAGGAGTTATAGACTAGAGAGGAAAAATTCTGTAAGATATTCATATAAAACATTTTTTCTAAATTTGGGAGTCAGAGATAGCAGTAAAAATAAAGTATACTATTTTTCTTGGATTCTTGGTTTGGCAGGCTCAGGAATTAGAGCCATATGTATTAAATTCAATGACTTCAGAGAAAACAAATCGATTAGAAGAAGAGTAAGAGGCATTTTCTTCCTACTGGAAAATTTTAACAAATGGGGAGACATGCTGGAGAAGGGAGGAGATGGAGAAGAAGAACTGGAGATCAGAAGAGGAGAGTCAGAGAAGAGAAAGAGTGATGAGGGGGAGAGAGTGTCAGAGGCTGTAAACAGAAAATAATAGGAGAAAGAGAAAAACCAAAGTGAAAAGGAAAATAACATTGAACCGGTGTTTAAGCTCGAAAAGATGGCAGAGATCTTTGGAAAAGGACCAAGGAAATTGATGGTGTCTCCTGGACTGAGCATTTGAAGCTGGTAAGAGCAGAACAGACAACCCTGAAAGAGACATTTCAGTTTAAGACAAAGTAAAATATGCTCAACCTCAGATGTGAGAATTAACTGCTGCAAATTTAGGAGAAGAAACAGATGGAATAGAGGATAGAAGAGAAAATCAACTTCTAAAGATGACAGGACAGATACCAGTAATATAATATCTTCAAATAAACTGCATTTTGCTGTGAAATACTTACCAGTGACAAATGCAGATCTTTGTCAGAAATATGAAAATACTAGCAGTGCACTGATGACTGTAATTATGCTGTTTGCTGTTGTACACTTTATAGTCTCAGAATGTTATTTCATATAAGGGGCGGCAGCACAAGCATGCAGCAGATACATTTGAAAGATAGAAACAATAACATATAATGTAAGGACTTTGTAACAGTATATACGTTTAGATTCATTTGTAAATAGTTCTATTGTAGATTTTTCAAACACTAAATTTAACCTTAATATGTCTTTTAAATTTATTATTCTTATGTTTATGTGTATGAGATTACTGTTTTCATGTAGGTAGATGCACCTGTGTCGTGCAGTGCCAGTGGAGATCAGAAGAGGGTGTCAGATCCCCTGGACCTGGAGTTAGGATAGTTGCTGCCACGTGGCTGCTGAGAATTAAACCTGGGCCCTCTGCATTGATTAATGCTCTCAACCACTGAGTCATCTCTCTAGCCCATTATATGCCACTTTAAACAAATATGTGAAACTTATTTAATGATATAAGTGAGAATCCAGGACACCTAACAAAGAAGAGAAAATATTTTAATTTTATTAAAGTCAATTTTCTGCAAGTTATTTGTCATTTGTGTTCTCCAAACAATAAAGACACATTCATTCAATGATAAAAACCAAGATTTTGCCTAAAATAAATTAAATGTGCTTTTTTTTTGTTTGCTTCACTCCCTCTTGAGACTAGAGAGCACATAATTTTGTTCATTATCAATAACTTCTATTATCTGTTAATAAATGAATAAGAAGGTTTGTTGTCCCTTAGGAGCTACCAGTCACACACTATGTAGTTCTTCCCTTAAATGGACACCTATTTCCCTAAGTTGGAAATATTCGCAAGTAAGATATTCCCATGTTGACATCAGCAGTGGAGAAATAAGTGTAGATGATGTAGATGCAGTTATTGATAGATATAGATGTTGAAAGAGGCACTGACACCAACATAGACAGAGACCACTCCTGTTTGTGGGTGCTTTTTCCAAGCTTTGTATCTCTCTCAGGCTTTTTTTTTTTTACCAATAGGTTGAAGAAATGATGCTCTACCATTGTACTCTGAAGAATGATGCTGGAGGATAAAGCGTTAGGTCAGCTGGAGATATCTAGTAGGATCATTCCTTGGAGAAAAATAAAGAGAAGGAAAAAGAAAAGCTACCTAAGACTTAGATAATGGAGGAAATAAAATTTTGTATAATATACATCATGTTAGAATATGGATGTGTTTATTTTTGTCTGCTGAGGAAATAAAACACTAAAAATTCCTTCATGACAAGTTATCTAATTATCATATATTACAGTATTTTTATCTGTGCAAAATAAATGAAACTGATGTTACAGAAGTATTTTTATGAAGAAATCTGAATAAAATCTTAGTAATTTAATATCATAACAAGCTCATTAGTATTTTGACAATGCAGCTTATGTACATGAACTGACTATAGTTTTTTCCATTTGTGAACACATTTTTAGCAAAGAATATTTTATGATACCTCTCTATATAAGATAGACATACAAATAAAGTATTTGTTACTACAAAACAATGAAGTAATTTATGGTAAAATAATTCTTTGATATACAAATAATTTTAACATTTATTAATGTAAGATTAAATTTGCATATACCTGGCATGGATTGTGGCCTCTTTTAAATTTAAATATTGGCTAAGAATTTGCTACTTTAGTCTGGAGAGCCTCATCAGCATTTTCAGAGCTGATCAATTCACTAGATTTAGAAACATCAATGCTGAAAACATTTTTTCATATAAATATATAGTATAAAATATCACAAAAATATTTGGGATCATTTCCAAATATTACTGGAATTTTTTATTAAATTCCAAATTAAATGTACTAAGTAATGCTTAATGAAATTCAGCTTCACAGCTCAGGTTACAAATTTCAAAATCAAACCATCTAACACAATGTAATCCAAATGTGTACTAATTTGATATTTTGGGTTTGTGGGATAATGGTAGGAAAATATTATCTTTGTATTCCACAATTAAAACAATATATTTCTCTAAGAACAGAAGACATGACTGTATAAACATTACAATTCATAACATTCAAATTCCTCAAAAATAGCCTTGAATCTGAGCTCAGGTGGTTCAGCAGGTCTCTTAGCATGTCATTGTGTGGCCACATGTATGGGATAAAAGATACATGCTGTGTACTCATAACCAAAACTGAAATGAAGTTGCACAATAAAAGTGGATTAAAATTGTCAGAAACACCTTGGATTAATTGCACATTTGAGCTTGAATTCATTAATGGTCATTGTACATTCAGAATTTTTTTTCCCCCAGGTTTCCTAACACCCTTATTTAGCTTTGTGAGTATATTACAGATAATGCACAGTTTAAAAAGCTAGATTCTAACCAGAAAGTGTGGTGCAAGCTATTGGGGTAGAAAATACATCAATGGTCTTACTAAGCACTGAAACTTGCATGCTCCAACGCTGACTCTCCAGACAAAATGTGTTCACTGATGAAATAGTAGCACAACTGTAAAGGAGTAATTTTTCACTTGCTGATTGATTCTAGGCATCCTCCAGAGGAGAGAGTTTCATACCTGTTACTGTAATCCTGGTCAAAAGTTCATTGCTTAGAGGTCATAGACTGAAGGGAAGAACATGGTATTGTTATTTTGCATTTACACTGAGAGACCTGGACTCCTTTAAGCTTTGGTCAGAGAAGATGCCACTTGCACTGGACTGCAGTCAATTGGGAGATGGACAATGGATCAAAGTGGTGAGATTAAAAGACTGTGTGCTCAAATCTAAACACGACAACGGTATTACCGAAATCACCACTAAGACTTAGAGAACATCAAGGAAGAGTGTGCAGAATGATTGGAAGAGCTGCAAGATAGGAAGTGTGCTGTGAATTGTGCCTTCTGGACATGGCATGGCAATTGTGATCAGAAGTTCATAGCAGTTGTTACTTCACAAGTCTTACCCAAGATCAGGTCACCAAATACTGGAAGAGTGGATAGTTGATCTCCAGTCCCCATCTTATACAGAAAAGTTATTGACAGTGGACAATTGCTGTTCCCTTTGGGACTGGGACTTTTAAAATGATTATATGTTAGATTTTGTCAAAGACCATTTCTGCTTCTATTGAGATGACCATGTGATTTTTGTACTTAAATATATTTGTATGATTTATTTCTTATAATGACTTATTTTATTAACCATCCCTGAATCTCTAGAATAAAGCCGACTTGATCATGGTGAACGATCTTTTGATGTGTGTCTGTATGCAATTTGCAAGTATTTGGTTGAAAACCTTTGTGTCTATGTTCATTAAGGATATGGGCCTAGAGTGTTCTTTTTTTGTGTGTGTCTTAACATGGTTTTGACATGAGAGTGGAACTAGATTCATAGAAGGAATTTGGAAGCTCTTTCTCTCTTTCTAACTTTTTGAATAACTCACAAAGTATTGGTTATAAATCTTCTTTGAATGTCTGGTAGAATTTATCTGCTAACCCATCTGAGCCTGGTCTTTTTTTAGTTGGAAAGTTTTATATTGCTGTTTCAATTTCCCTATTTGTTATATGTCTAAGCTGTTGCTCTCTCCTGTGTTTAACATTGGTACTTTCCTTGATTTTAGAAATTCATCTATTTCTTACAGATTTTAAAATTTGATAGAGAATAGGTTTTTAAAGTATTCTCTTTTAATGCTCTGGTTTATTTATTTTTTGTCTGTTATGATGTTTCCCCTTTAATCTCTGAGTTAGTTGAGTTGGAGTTGCTCTTTCTTTCTTTTGGTTAACTGCATTGTCTGCCTATTTTGTTTAATTCTTCAAAGAACAAGTTCTTAGATTCATTGATTCATGATATTTTCCTTTGTTTATGTTCCATTAATTTCTGCTATAAATTTTGTTAATTCTTTCCATCTACCTGGTTTGAATTGGTTTGTTCTTGCCTTTCCACAGTCTTGAGTTGTACTGTGAAGACATTATATATGCTCTTCTTGATTTTTTAAATGTAAGCACTCAGTACTATAAACTTCCCTCTTAGGATTGCTTTTAAAGTACCCATAGGTTTTATTGTGTTGTTTATCATTTTCATTTACATTCAGGGTTACTTTCATTTTTTTTTCTTATTTTCTTCTTTGACTCATTAATCATTTAAATATGTGTTGATTAATCTCTATGAGTTCATGCCGTTACTAGAACTTCTGTTGTTTTTGATTTTAAGCTTTATTGCATTGTGGTCTGATAGAATGTATGGCATTTTTCTAATTTTCTGTATTTGTTGGTGTATGTTTTGTACATCTGAATGTTGCCAATTTTTGAGAAACATGCATGGGCTGCTGAGGAAAAAGTGTATTCTTTGGTACTTGGGTGGACTATTCCGTAGATGCCTGTTAGGTCCATTTGGTATAAGATGCCATTTAATCATGATGTTTCTCCACTTATTCTTTGTCCTGTTGACCTGTTTATTGGAGATAGTAGGGTGTTGAAGTACCTACTATTACAGAGGGGAAATTACTCTGCGTTTTATAGTTCTATATTACTGTTTTTTTTTTAATGAAATTGAGTGTACCAACATTTGGTCCATACATGTTCATGATTCTAATATCTTCTTGGTCAATTGTTCATTTGATTAGAATGTAGTGACCCTCTTTTTCTCTTCTGATTACTTTTAAGTTGATGTTTCTTTTGTTCAATACTATAGTAGCAGTAGCAACTTGCTTCTTAAAGTCATTTGCTTGGAAATTTTTTTCCATTTATTTATCCTAAGGTTATAACTATCCTTGAAGTTGAAATTAGTTTCTTTTAAAAATATTTTATTCATTTTTTTGTGTATGTATGTGAATGTATTACCTCATGCATATAAATACATACATATTGTGTAATGTCCAAGAGAAACAGAAGGGGTATTAGATCCTCCTGGAACTGTAGTTATCAACAAATCTTAGCTAGAATGTGGGTACCGGGAGTGCAATCAGAGCACTTTTTAAAAAAATCTTGTATATATGAATGTTATGCGTGCATGTATATAAGTGCACCGATTTCGTGATATAGCTGTGGAGGACAGAAGACAGCGAGGATCCCCTGGAAATGGTGTCAAGCATTATTTTAGCTGCCATGGATACTGGGATTCAAACCTGGGACTTCTACGAGAGCAACCAGTGCTCTTAACCAGTGAGCCATCTCTTCATCCCCTGAGATGAGTTTCATGAAGAAAAGAAAAAGATGGATTTCATTTCTTAATACATTCAGCTAGCCTGTGTCTTTGACTGCAAAGTGAAGGCCATTCATATTTATTGCTATTTTTGAAAAATGTGTATTTGTCACTTTAATTTTAATTTCTTTGTTTTCTTGGTCCTATTTTGGGTTTCTGTAATCATAACTTCCTGTGTTTTCTTTCTGTATCCACTTGTTTACATTCATTCCTGTCTTTGTATTGCTTTGCACATTCTCTTTGTTCCTGGATTGGTGGACAGAAATTCTTTCAGCCCATTTGTCATGGAAAATTTTCCATTTCCTTTCAACTATGGTAGATAGTTTTGCTGTAAAGCATTCAGGATTGGCAACCATGGTCATTTAGAAATGGGAATACTTTGGTCCAGGCTCTTCTGGCTTTTATAGTTTGCATTGAGAAGACAGCTTCCATTCTGATAGGTTTTCTTTTATATGTGACTTGTTTTTCTTTTGCTGCTTCCAGTATTCTCTCTTTGTTCTGTAAATGTAGTGTTTTTTACTATGATATGCCATGGGAAGTTTCTGTTCTGGTCCTGTATAATTGATGTTCTATGTGATTTTTGTGTTTGTTTATATATATTTCCTTAATTTGGGAAAATTTATTTCCATAACTCTGATGAAGATCCGGTCAATGTCATTGACCTGAGAGTCTTCTTTTTCTTGTTTGTCTATGATGTATAAATTTAGTCTTTTCATGGTGTCCCACATTTCCTGCTTATTTCATTTGTGTGTTTAATATTTTTGCTTGAGCAGTCCAGTTCTTCAACTTTGTCACACAGTCTTAATATTCTGTTTTCCATTTCTTTCATTCTGTTTGTGAGACTTTCTCCTGTAATTTCAAATTGATTTATTGAGTCTTTCAGTTCCATCATCCTCATTTCAGCTTGGGTTTTCTTAAATATTTCTCTTTTGTGTGTTCACTTTTCAAGTGCTAAATCGTTTTTGTTATTTCACTCAGCTGCATATTTATATTTTTTTGAGCTTTCATCAAAAATTTATCCCTATTCTCTTTTAGTTTTTGAGTTGTTTGATGTCATCTTCATTAACATGGAAGGGCATGTAGGGGTATAATTTTAGATACATTCACATGATATCATGAAAGGAAATGTGATATTATCCAAAAGATCCCCCAAAGTCACTAAAGAATAGTGATATTATATACCAATTTAAAGAAAATTACTTAACATGAAGGCTTTGAAATAATGATCTATTTTGGATAAAAAATATTCTGGATGCTTACAAAAATTGTTCGACATGTTGTGAATGATTGATGAGGAGCACAGTAAGAGAAGTTAGTGCAAAGACCTCTGAACAATTTAAAGTAATAAGTTAGAATTAAATAAAATATATAAACCTCAATGAAAATTTGAGCAATAGAGATGCTAGATAAAAATATTAGATTTGTTTGTATATTGTACCTAAGAAACCAGCTATGTCAGTGAAAACTGGAGGAACACAGAGAGCCAACAGTGGTTTCCAGCTTTCACAACTGAATAATCAGCTGGGTGCTTAGGAAAAAAGTTTTTAAAAATTAAAAAATAGGGGTAATAAAGGTATTTTCTCATGTTATGGTCAGGCTAATTCTTCCAGCATTTTAAATGTCAGAAGATACTAAGGATGAATAATAAATATTTATATTTATAAGCATGGTGATCAGAGGAGGGTTCTGAGCTCATGAAAATATTTGGAAGCCACTGTAAACTGTTCCTATGAAAGCAAAAAGAAGAAATCTTTCATACTAGAATAATTGCTTCCATGAATAGAAGGTTAAATACAAGGACGGAATGGTAGATGAAGGAAGGAGACACAGGTTGTCAAACTTTTTGTTTGGGAATATAGAGTATATGGCTACAAATAATGCCTGGGAATCTTGAGATAGATGTACCTTGCCTCACTGTCAACAAATAGGCATATAAAAGGACTTAGCATTTAAGTAGAAGTCTAGAAGTCTAGGCCCATTAAAAAATATCCTCTTCTAAACCATGAGGTTTCATCTCATTATACACTTAATTTCAATCCATTTTCATCATTCTGAGTCATTTAATTTATATACTGTGTTCATAAAAAGTATGTTCTGTTCATCCTGTTAGTTTTGAAAGACATTTCCTTCCTTCAATTCTTTGCCTACTGTTGATCAATCAGTTCAAGCATCAACTTCAACTGAATGAACTTTTTGCTTGTTATTTTAGTCTTTTGAGGTAATTAACATCTTTTGTCTAATCCAATGCCTAATACATATTTCTATGATAACAGTCATCATTATGAGGACTTTTTCTCCTATATAAGTATTAACCAGGTCCAATCCTTCTCAGGTGTGGAGATCAGATGAGATCAAGCTGTTCAGAATGGTATGGTTGTCTACAGTAGACTTGGAATTATGAACCAAGTAAATTCAGGTTTAATATGAGAATGTATTTGGTGTCGTGTTTCCCTCTTTGTGGTGAAATTAGGTGGTAAAAATCGACTCTACTGCTGTGTTTGTCAGAGGGCACTTTTTGTTGTTACTTTTCTTCCTTTTCCTTTCTCTTCTTTTCATTTCATTATTTAAATATAGGTACACTTCATGCAGATAAGAAAATAACATGGAAAAATATAATTATATTTATTATTTTAAGAAATATTAATTATGAAAGTTATCTATTAAACCTAATGTTGGTTACACAATCCAGACAGATATATTTGACAAATAATTTGATATTTTCTTTTTGTTGTCTCTCCACATTCTACCTACTAGTTTTATTGGTTTTTATAGAGTCAATTAAAATATTTATTCACAGCAAAATAACAACATTCTTATAATATCTGCTCTTATTGTCTCACAAAGTTTATATATTAAATAATAAAGGAGCAAATGGAAAAATAACAATTTGCTATGCTTACATGTCTGTCCATATTTTATCTCATGACACAAATCACTCTATTTTCTGAAAAAATATGATTTATTTAGTCTTTAAATAATCTATTTCACATAATATCTATTAGTGATGACACCAAGTTCTGAAAATTTGTCATGTAAAATTTATAACATATAATATATTGAACCAGTTTGCGTTAAGTCAAAATATTTTATTTTGGTCAACTTCTTACCCAAACAATTTTGGAACATGTTAGTAAATCCACAATTTCTGATGCGTTCAGCTTCCTTTCACATTTAATTTTTATTTGAAGAATCTGTTTTTTAGACAATGTGTTTTAGTAGCAAGTCTGGAACTTGCTATACAGAACACTTTGACCTCAATTTAATAGAGATCTGCCTGCCATTGCCTCCTGAGTTCCTGGACTGAAGCTATGCACCACTATGATGGGGTTTTTGATAGAATATTTCATAATTTTAATCAAATGTAACCATTCTACAATTTATATGGAAAGTTTCCTCATGTAGAATCACTTAGATTGAAAGTACTGAGAAGTTTCATTTGAATTCTACTTGTAGTATTGTTTTCTCCTACCTAACTGGACATTTGTTTCCAATTAGAGATAACAAAATGTTAATTAATTTGGGCTTGGGCAAGTAAAGTCAGGTTTAGTTAATGACTTCTACTTTCATGTTCCCTATTGTGTCAAGTGGTAAATGTGTGATGAATTGTCTTTCCACTGAAAATGTATTCACAATTACACTGCATTCACAAATTAAATTGCAAAGAATATTTTCACATACACACTATTCTATAACTACACTTAGATAATCATTCATTTATTAAGAATTGAATAATTTAAATGAAGTTTTCAGTCCACTGTAGTAGCCTAGAATTTACATTATAAAATGGCAAGTTAAACTAGTTCAGAAAGAATGCCTTCATTTTGAAATGGATATTTTTTAAGGAAAACATCTGTAAGACAGAACAGAAAACAGTGCTAAATTTACTGTTGGGTACCCTTGACATTGCCTGGTTTCCTTTGTTGGTAATCTATTTTCCTATTATTAGTTCTAGTATGGCAAGATGAACAAATAAGAAACTAAATGATTTAAAACCATTACTATGAAAGTGAAAACAAAGCAAGGAAAAACTAAACATGTAGAAATCACGGCAAAAGGAAGAATCAGTCTACTTATAGCAGAAGTCTGTGCACCCTTTTTATGCTCATATACCAGCTATTTTCATTCATCAGAACATAGTCACATGGCCCTTAAAAACCCATGTGTCTTAAAAAATTGAATGATATTGAAGGAAATTAGATTGAAATTAGATTGAAGGAGATCAAATCATTAAAACTCCATCTCTTCTTTTGGAGCAATGAATCTCTCCTTGCCTCATTTAAATGCTTGTAGATACCCTTAGCAATTTATTTTAGATAGGTTTTTGGGTAATTTTTTGTGTACTTTTAGTTGATCTTTCATAATGATTGCATAACACTCCAAAAGAAAAACAATCAAACCTACATTAATAATATTAAAGTGGATTAAGAAAAATATATTATTAAATAATACACAAAAAACTTATTTCTCACCCACACAAGCATACCTGAGAAAAATTTGTGATTGGACTTTATAGAATAGAACAAAATCAAACAAAATCAACACTCTGAATGTTTCCAAGTGATATTTATTTAGTCAGTCTCACATGGCATTTTCCTCCCTCTGCTCATTCTTCACTCCTTGAAGAAGAAGGTCTACAAGTTAGGCCTTTTAGGAGAATAAAAGGATGGCCTTAGTTGAAACTCATACTGTGCATTATCAATGTGAGAAATGCTATATAATTTTGTTTTATATTTTAAAGACTTTACATTTTTCTTTTTAATAAAGTCCATAGATGTATATCTGAGAGTGTGGTTGTGCATGTGTGTAGAGTGCCCATAGAAGCTAGCTTAGGGCATCAGACCCTCTGGAACTAGAGTTACAATAGTTGTTAGCAGCTATTTTGCTTTCTGGGAATCTAACTCAAATCCTCTTCAAAAGCAATATATTCTTAACTACTGAGCAATCTTTCTGTTTTCTGATGTGTTGCTTTAATGTATTAAGAGAAAGCACCATCAGTAGTAATAATTAACACAAGAAATCTTAAAATATTCTTAAATATTTATGATATAAAAAAGTATCAGATGTCTGCATGATAAAATAACATAGACACTTAATGGCAGGGCCGTAGGATAGGTCAGGATCAGCGCCTTGGCTTAGCACATGTGAAATTCAAACAAATAAGCAAACCAGAAGACATAATGACAAATGACTTATTTATTATTTGATTTCATCTTAGATATAAAAGCTAGAAATTTAAATTTAGGGAGGATGCAAAAACAACGTATTTTATTTTTTTCAGCTGTTTTGATTTGTCTGTTTGTTTTGAGACAGAGTCACCCTGCAGTACCAGCTCGCCTTCAACTTGCTAAGCTGAGCTGGCTGGCTTGGATCGCACAGAAAGCCACCTGCTTCAGCTTTCTAAATTGTGAGATAAAATGCATGCACCACCACTATTCCTTGCACAAAACACCAATCTATTTAAAATATTTATGTTTATGTGTATTATTGTTTGCCTGCATGTATGCAATTGCATCATGTGCATGTAATTCCCACAGAGGCCAGAAGAGGGTATCAGATCCCCTTGAACTGGAGTGCTGAGTGTTGAGAACTGAATAGAGATCCCCATAAAGAACAATAAGTACTTTTAACCAAGAAAAACACTTCAAAAATTTAAAAGAAATAAACATTCCTTTAATATTGGTATTTTAATTTCATACATAATAACTTTTTCTGTTGTATGGTACGTACGTGTATTTTCATGTGTGTGTGTATGGGTGTATGAACACATGTGTGTATGTATTTGTAGAACACAGAGGTGAACGTCATGGCTCTTCTTCAATTACAATCCACCATATTGCTTAAGAGGAGGTCTTTGTCTTTCACTGAAACTGGAGCTAAGTGATTTGGCAAGATTGATTGGCCTATAAACTCCTGGGTCTATCAAGTCTCCATCCTTAGTGCTGAAGTTACAGACACAAGCTACCATACCCAGTTTTTATATGTAATTACTCTTTTAAAGTAAATAATATTAGATGAATACATTATTTAAGTTTATGATAATATCTAAAATGAATGTCATGAAGTATTTGAAGATATCAATTTCATAGGTAATTTTCTAAAGCCCCTGATATATGTTAGAAGAATATTTCTATTTTTACAACTAACAAAGCAAAGAATAATTTGAAAGGCCAATTTATTAATGTAGTATATTTCTGAATATGCCTATTCAACCAAATGAATAATCAACACAAAAATAACTTATGCCATTCTTTGTAGGAAAGTTTTTAATAAGATTATCCTTAACTAATCAAAAATTACATAAACACTAACAGTTTCTCTGTATTTTAATTAGATTAAACAGCTATTTTACACTAAACACATGATAAACTTAAATGAATAAGAGTGAGTTAATTCAGTTGCTATATAATTATGTCAACAAGAAAAGCAGTAAATGTGTTTTATTGCCTAGCTAATATGTTTAACTTGAAAAGAATTTGAACAACTAACTGGTATTTAACAAAGTAACTATTAGTGAGTTGATTGGATATCAATTAATTGCCAAAATTACCATTTTTATTGGCATTTATCTAAGTATAATAGCATTAATCTAAAAAAGTGCTAATTGAAAAGGTTTAAATTTTTATTTTCAAGGAAGTGAATTATATTGACACATTCACTTTTGGAGTAAATCTACATGGAAGTAAACTCTATTGAACTTATGTAATAAAACCAATGCACTGAAAAGTAAGTTAAGCATTGACTCCATGAGCATATGAATTCTATTTAATGCATGGTACTTGATGACCATCCTATCACCTTTCAATTTAATACTTTTATCAGCTCATTTTTTTCCAAAATATAAATGTACTTAAAAAGCAATAGTGAACTGAAAAGTAGAGGGAAGAGTCTTGTTCTCTAAGCTTGCTTTGAACTGGCTCAGGAAATTCATCCTATAGTGCTAACACTTTTTTTTTTCCTATTTAATCTTGTAATTCAAGTTATCAAAAATTGTGTTCACTAATAGGATATAGATGTAAATATAAGCTATAAAGGAAGTATGAAATTTCAAAAATACATGAAAAAATTTGAAACTTTTCAAATTCTTAGTGAAATAATGAGCTACCTCTTTTCTATACTGTTTTAAATGGAAAATTTTGAATTTGTGAGAATTTTTGAGTCACAGCTTACTTGTTTTTACCTTAATATATTTTCTCATTGAAATTTCCTGACCTGCAACTTTTTTCTACCTTCAGTGGACATGTTCTTCTGGTAACATACTCTTAATGTCTAATGCAATAACAAATCAGCTGAAATCACACACACACACACACACACACACACACACACACACACCAATAAACCACCGGAATGGCAATAAAAATCATATCTAATATAGTCAGTCCTTCAGGAGTTGCAAGGTCTAGATATTTCTATTATGCCATTGTCCTTTTATTGAATAAAAGCAAGAGGCGTTGAACTTTATTATCATTATGCTGCTATCATTAGCACATTTTTGAAATGAAAACACACATATATTAAAGGATAAATATATTCTCTGTTCCAGTCTATTACTTCCTTTAGCTTCATCTCTGTCTTAGGAACAGATGATCTAATAGGTCTACCTCTAAGTTCAGGTAAAACTGTCCTTTATGTATCTCAATAGGAGTAAGTGACTTGCCTTAATACCACACTTGCAATAATTGTTAAATTCAGGATTTCCACTGATGTCTGTTTTATTCTACATTTTTGATTATGTTTTATTGAAACTTGTTATATACTATTGTTTATTCAAAATTCTTCAATAATATTTCAACGGATAGCTAGACTTTTCTACATCTTATATTATTTTTTAGCAATTCAAATCAATTCACAACAGAAGAATAAAATAATAGCAAAACAAAAACAAAGTAGCAAACAAAATATAAGGAATATTAGGATAGTAATCAACTGAAAGTTCAGAATTTCATTCATCATATGGCCCTTTTGTTTAATAAATTCTTCCCAGTCAGAATTAATTCTCATAACTGTAAGAAAAATAATCCAACTAATATTAAAAGCAATTTAATTATTTTTGTTTTTCTACTACGTTATTTTGTGGATGGAAAAGAAAAAAAAAAAACAAAACGAAGTATACTTTTAGTTATTACAATGGACATTCATCTTAATTACGAATTCTGGCCAGATAAGGAAACTGGGATTTATAAAGCATGAACTACCTAAGCATAGTGACTACACATCAAGTAAGATCACAGGCTGTCCCCACTGCCAAATTACCTCTGCCTGCCTAAAACCAGCCTTATACCCTGAGTCTCCCACCCACAATCTGCCTTGGATTCCTATGATCAGCCTTCTACCTAGCAAGTCTTATCACCCCCACCCCCACAAAACACTGTGTCTCCACTCGCCTATCACCTAAGCAACTCTATTCTCCTTCAGCACTCATCCTGTTTTCCTCATAGCCTTGTGCACAGGACCCCATTTCCTCTTAGCACCCCAGATCTCTGGACTACATTCTTAGTCCAGACCACCCGCTGAGTGCAGATTTCCCTCTGCTCAGACCAACTCAATTTTTCAGTCTAGTTTGTTAGATCCTTCACAAGCTGTCCCACCCTCAACTTGCCTTTGCATTCCAGAGACCAGCCTTCTACCCTGGCAGTTCCCAGCCCCAACTTCTTTTGGATTCCTGAGACCAACCTTGTTTGTGCTCTTAGCCCTCACATCTCTGGACTACCCTCCTCTTAGCTCTTCCTGGCTGTGAGATCTCCAAATCAGATTGCCCATTCCCCTACATTGGTACCATCTGCAGTCAGCCCCTTGCTCTGCTGCAGGACACTTTAGTAGGGGCCCAGAGCTTTTCAGATTGCCTGAAAATTCCTGAATTCCGTCTCTGACTAGCAATCTTTCCAAACTGTGCCTGGCCTGCTCGATAGAAGGGACCAGACCTTAAGAGAAAGTCTGAGAGAATTTGATCTCCCCTGAATTTTGCCTCTGTGGAAAGTTCTGAGTAACCAGATTAGAGCCATCTGGTTCCTCCTATATAAAAGCAAAAGAGAGAACCTTAAGCCTTAATCAACCACCTTTTCATATCCAATAAGAAAACCCCTAAGTCAAATAAAGTATACAAACAGAATCAGACTTCAACTCAACAAAGGAAAGGTTGAGTCTCACACCAGAATCATAAACAACAAAATAAATCCACATGCCAAGGTAAAAATAAGATTTTGGGGTGGGGGGAATATTTTTATTGCGTTTTCTACATTCTATACAACAGTTCCCTCCCCTATCCACTTCCTCCTAACCCCAACCAGGCTCCTGCATTCCATGACACATGTTACACCCCATCCAGTCAAGCACTGGTGCTCAGATGTCCCAGTCCTCTAAATTTCTGAAGTATCATCATAATCCACACTAGCTAAACAGCCAACAATAGATCCCTAAGCCAGTCTCAGGCGTTTAAGCCAGCTCTATGTTCCTGGGATCCTGATAAGCCGAACAGACCTGCCTACCTATGAGTCTGGTAAGTCAGATCTGGCCCATCATGTTTCTATCCCATGTGATTGACCCATCCTTACACTGTCCCCCGCCAGCCCTGCCCAGAGCCTGGCTCCAGTTACTTCTGATCAGATCTCTGGACTACCTTCCTAACTGATACCAGCTAAATTCCCTAGCATGGACTACATTGGTTTCTGATGTATCTGACACAGAATAGCCTCCTCCTAACCTTATCAGCCTATCCACTTCTCTGATCCATCAACCACCCCCAACCAATCTACCATTATGCAAGAACCTGAAACACACAGCAATTTACTTTCCATTCCTAAACAAAAAGCAACCACGCTACGTAAACAATGTAAACAGAACCAAAATTAATATAAGCAAAAATAGAGAAGTTCCTGCTAGACACATTGCAACAAAGAACATCCGTTTGGCCAGACTGCAGTGCAGAAATACAAACAATATGAAAAACTATGAGAGTATATCCCAACAAAATCCACTAGTCCTGCAAAGTCCACTACAATTAGAACTACCCAGAGGAATACAAAGACATAGAATTTAAAAGAATCATCAAACATGAGCAAAGAACTTAAAGAAAGCACAGAGAAACAACTCAGATAACACAGAGAGGAAAGGCAAATTCTTGTGATGGAAGCTGAAGAATAAACAAATATGCAGTTTAATGAAATATTAAGTAACAATTCATGACTTGAAAAGAGAATTCATAACAGAAATAGAAATAGTGAAGAAAACTCAAACAGAAATGAGCATGACATTGAGAAACTCAGCATACCAAATGCAAAACACAGCAAAAAGCCTAATAAGCTGAGTGAATGAAATGGAAAACAGAGTAAGAAGACTAAATAACAAAGTTGAGGATCTGGACTCTGTAAGCAAAGAAATATGTGAAGCTATAAAAGACATAGGAATGGAATACTCAAGACATGTGAGACTACATAAAAAGACCAAATCTATTAATTATAAGCATGCACAAATGGAAAGAATCTCAGGTCAATGGCATTGAAGAGATCTTCAACAGAATTTTAAAAGGAAACTTCCCTAATCTAAGGAAATATTTATTTATAGTGATTCAAGAAACACACAGAACGCCAATTAGACATGACCAGAATAGAAACTCCCCACAGCACATCATAGTATCATAGGAAAAATATTAATTGTAAAGAACAAAGAGAGGGTACTGAAAGCTAGAAAAACAAGTTACATGTTAGGGAAAACCCATGAGAAATACAGCTGACTTTCACTACAAACTATGAAAACCATAAGAGCCTGGTTTAGCCAGCTCTAAACCAACATGTACTACAATTCCAAATACTTTATCCAGCAAAACTCTCTATCATGGTCAAAGTAAGATTTTTAATACAGCATTATACTGCCCTGTAAGTCAATTCTTAGATGTTTTTGAATGTTTGTAGCTATTGAAAAAAAGATCACTACTGAACTTTTCTAATCCTCAGAAAGGATGGTTATTCTGTTTTAGTGCCAACATTTTTCTAGTGTATTAGACATTCTAGGAAGCTAAAACTACATTTGTCAGGCACTCTTACAGATAAAGAAGTCAGAGGAAATTAAATGTGGCCAACTGTATGAAGGCAACATAAAAGAAAGATAATCCTCCTGAAATTTTGTTTCTTGTTGCTGGAAGCATCTTCCTAAAGGAAGATATTATTCTTGTAGAAGTAGGCCTGACACAGAAAAAATACAACACACAATATAACTTGTATTTGGAATCTGAAAAAGAAGTCAAATATTTGGAAACAGGAAATACAACTGTAGTTATCAGAGATGGTAGTGGAGGAGGAAATGGAGAGATTTAGGTCAAAGTTACAAATATGTGGAATGAAATACTCAAAATATGTGGCAGTTAACAAGAGGACTACAGTTAATAATTGTGAATCATAATCAGAAATTTTTTCCAATAATTACATTGCAGCTGCTCTTACCACAGGGTATGAGGACTGATGGGCAAGTGCATGGGATGACAGGCATGTTCAGATGTTTCATTATATTAATCATATGTAATCAAACACACACATATCTTTAAATATGATGTGCATCTAAATTATAGAGAACACAGTGTATTATTTTAAAAAGTTAATTCTTATGAAATGGCAAAAAGTATTCAAGCATTTTTTTTATGGGCACAGGTAGTTGCTATGACATAATTGTCATGTTGGCAATCTGTGGTGAAATGGCAGTTCCTAGACAACAGTAGTGGAGTTTTCTTTATCTTGGATCACAGTTAAAACAGCTTATTTTCAAAGTTAAAATATTAATTCACACACAGTAAAAAGTTAAATATCTCTAATTTCACTTGCAAGTTCCGTGAGTTTTAATGACTGGGTAAATTTATATGTAGAATTTATATGCATTACTTTTATACTCAACATATTGTAATAATTTACAAACAAGTTTAGTGACTCAGAATGTCCTCTCATAAAACATTAGAGCATATTACATTACTAAATAAATTTCATTATGAAATTTTCATTCATGTTGGTAATGGACTCAAATGAATGACCAAAATTCTTTCCTGCCCATACCATCTCTCCTATCCCAGATCCTTTTCTATTTTTCAAACAGTCTTCCTTCTATTTCAGTTTATTTTGTCTGGAATATTCACCGTATATAACCTTGCATTTCAATAGGTCTGGATTACGGTGTCCTCAGCTATGTAATGGAATTATATGAAAAATCATGGTGAGATGTGGAGCCTCAGCTGTGATATGGAGGCCGAAGGGGAAAGATCTATTTCCAGTCTCACTTTGGTGTTGGAAGGATTTTGTTATTAGGGGTTGTAGGACTGAAGTTTCAATGCCAGTCAGAGATTATTTTCCAGCTTTTAGCCTGCATCCATATTGCTGTCCTCATCTTCACTTACTGTCTTTGTTACCAGTCTCATTGACAATGTGTTCCAACTGGGATGCTAAATAACAGTACAAGTACACATATTTCATCTTTTTCTTATTCCAATAATTATTAATACCCTTTGGTATGTGTGTACATGTATATATGTTCATGTATTTTCATATATTTGTGCTGCTACACTTGTATGTCAGTACATGAAATATGTGTGTATGCATTTGGAGGCAAAAAGAGAACCTCAGATGTCATTCTTCAGATGAGAGCACCAAAGCCTGGCTATTCAGGCCCAAGGAGCTGTTTGTCCTTATCTCCCCAGTGCTGGGATTCCAAGCAGGAGTTACCTTTCCAGCCTTTTATATTACAAAAGGTGCTCCTTTTTCACATAATTTTTAAATAATTACATTATGGTGCTCCATTATTGTTTGCAAAGCAAGTAGTTTGCCAACTGTGCTATTTCACAGCCTACCTTCTAATTTTGAGGTACGTAAAGAATCACATAAAAATGATACAGATAAACATATCTTTGTATTCTTGAGAAGAATTCAGGCCTTTTAAGTTTATAGAATACTCTTAAGGTACTAATTTATTACTCTTTTTATTTTCTATCTTTTTAATATAGGTATTTAAATTTTCCATGATGCCTTTCTGTATATTTGCATTTAAAAAATCACATATACAATATAAAAATATTAGTTATTGTACATATTGTAGGCAGGCGTATTGCATTTGAAATTGCCACTGATAATCTAGAAAATTAGCAGTTTGTTGTGCTTCATGACCTGAAATTAATTTGTATATCATCAAACAATTATTACCTAGTGACTTTCAGAAAACTAATGCTTATTTTACTGCCTCTACAGTAATTGCAGTATGAGCAAGCACTTAAAAAAAGACACTTTATTTTGTTCTGTTTTTTATCTTTTCAAGAAAAATAATGTACAAAATAAATTATTCACTGAATAAGAGCTGTCAACAGGAACTTAGATGATTTTTCTGGTCACAGATCATTGACCCAATAAACTGGAGTCGTGATGCTCAGTGGAGTCCATTAGAGGCCAGGAAATGGTGACAATGGCTCAGCTGAGCCATCAGTGTTAAGACAACACTGTTCTATCTGCCTGTGAATATAAAATGCATAATAAAGTCAGCACATGGATGAGATGTGTTTTCAATCCAGCCTTCCCTTACCTAAAAAAATATCTTGTTACATTGACTGAGGAAAACACTTAGCATTTTGATACACATAAGGGAGAATATTAGTTTCTAGAATTATTTTAGTGATGACTTCCCTGAGCATGGGTAAACTACAGTTTCATCAAAGCATGATGGATGTGAAATAGATATGGTTGTGTAAAATTTCTGAATCCATCTTTGTGCTATCAAGTGAATTTTTAGATTTTTCTATTTATAGATAGACCCAAATTACTTTTTAAATTAGAGCGAGAGGAGAGAGGTATGTGGAAAACAGTCTAATATCATTTTAAAAGCTTATTTTACTCACTAAATTATGAGGCTGTCCTTTCTCTTCAAGTACTTTTGATTAATACAGTTTTTTAAGGGATATATAATCTCTGTGGTCTATTCTAATAATATATACATTATAATACATATAATACATTAACCAACTTATATAATATTCTTCCTCTGATGTTCCAGAAATTTTAAATTATTGATATAATATCTCTAGTCCAACAAAATTCTTGAATTCCCAGCGTTACAAAACATTTATTGGTCTCCAGTGGGCACATATAACTATATATTTTCTCAAGTACTATATTCAAGTATCAAGTATATTATTGAATATTACATTATAACAAAATGATTGTATTGAGAAGATATTATTCTTTGATTGGAAAAGATGCCTCATTTATGATGTAAAACAAAATGTCTTATTTTGTATATAGTATACAAGAGACTCTTGTATATAGTATACAAGAGACTCACAAAATTACACAGGCTATTTCCACAGCCACTGATTGTCTCCCAGAATTTGAAAGTAGGACCCTATTGCGGAACACAGGGCATATTTTGGACATAGGACTTGGAGAGATAGATCTGGAACTGATCTGGAAGTCACCTCCCTTAAGGTAGCTCTCATAGTTTTGGAGACCACTATGCCAACCTCAGTTCTAATGGTTAATAACTATACCAATGACAAGCATAGAAAATGATTTTGGGACAGCAGTGACAGTTTTATTTTGGAGGCAATCAACAGCTATATCATTGGTCTTAAAGCCTACTCAGTGGGAGAGGACTCCTGTGTGTTACTGTAAACATGGCCAAATACACAGGGCTAGAGAGATCATAGATCTTAGAACACCAAGACTGTAATGTCCTTAGACAAATGTAACTTCTTAATGTGTGCTACATATGGATACTTATATTACAGACAAGTATGAATGTCATATCTCATTAAAATGAAGCTTGTTTTGAAAAGGATGGAGATTATTAATAAATTCAACAACTAGATATACCCAAAGATTAATTGTCTATGAAATATCCAATCCTAAGGAATACATCTATAATGGAAACTCTATACATAAGGCTCATGGAACATAGTGGAACAAGGAATAGAAAAAATAAATATTTTCAAAAATTAAAAATACATGAAATATATTTATAGTATAAACTTCTTACATTTATCCTGTGCTAGGAAATCCATAAATATTAATTATATAAAAAAGTGAATTATACTGCATGACAGGCTACATTTCACTTTTAGTTATTATTGAACAGCTATGTCTAATTTTATAAAACATATGTGAGCAGAAACATTGAAAATATAAGATAAGCTCCCAGAACCCTGTTCACATGAACCTACAGCAATCGTTTGGGCATGCTCAAGATTCACACAAACTCAAGCAGAGAAAAACACAGCATGGATCTAGGGAAATGGGTAGCAGACCACAAAACTTTGCTTAAGAAATATTGGCAACTGATTTTTGTTGGTTGAGCTAGTCTTCCTTAAGTGAGGGACTCGGTATGCAGATTAGACCTCAGGGAATGAACCTACACTGAGGTCACTTGGGGACACTAACTTGGCACAACAGACCTTAATACAGATGAAAGAATGTATGGATTCCAGTTGGGGGGCACTAGGAAGTGCTGGTGGGGAAAGGGATAGAAAGGTAGATTCAAATGTTCTGTATGAAACACAATGATTCAATTAGGAAAAAAAATAAAAAGTATATAAGATCTTTATACATACTTAAAATTGTATTTAAAACATATGTATTATGTAGTGTTTATATAAACCTGAGAAATTAATTTTTTTTCTCCAGTTTTTTCACCCTATTTCTATTTTATTGAACAGTTGATCCATTTTTGGTTTTGAAAATTCAGGAACACATTTCACTATTGAATCTTTTGTGTTTTATTCTTGTTTTCTTTTTATATTTGTCAGGGTAATTAGTGTTCTAGCAGGCCCCAGTATTTGCCAATCAAACATTTTGAAATATACAGAATTCCTCATTATTATCTCGTGGTTCCTCCATTCTGTTGAAACAATATTGTTAACTCTTGCAGAACATTTTTGAAAAGATAATGATATTTATCATTTCCCTATGAATTTCATGCATATATTCTGTTCATATTTAGAACCTCTTTCCAATCTCCACGTCCATGCTACTGTCCCATTCCAGCTTTGGATCCTGCATTATTCCTATTTTATTTCTTTTTTGCAGGCCTATAAAGTTAAATTTATGTTCCTCAATTGCTGCCTAGTATAGGTCCACATTCTGGTGTCTAGTTAACCTGCCAGGCATCACAATCTTAAAGAAAACTGAGGTTCCCTCTCTTAGCAGATAACAGCTTCCAATAGCGCCTCCGCTAAGCAGGAGATCCTTTCCTATTTCACTCATTCAGGGTGTGTTTTGTCTGACTTGGGCTTTTGTGTTTGCGTGTGTGTGTGTGTGTGTGTGTGTGTGTGTGTGTGTGTGTGTGTGTTTGTCCAGGAATCCCATATCATTTATAGTGGAAAAGTTACTTAGCTTAAAGTATCTTGAATTCTAGGGTCTGATTTGTTTTGACAATGTAAAAACAATTTTCAGTAGAATGATTTGAGAAATATTTACAAAGCAAATATATATATATATATATATATGATTTTTAATTAAAATGTGAGAATATCTGATTTTAATTAATGCCCCAGAGTTTGCAATTTAGTATCTTTTATTATGATAAATGTTGGTTTCTAAAGACTGACTAATGATAACTTACTTGCTTTTTATTTCTAAGTGGTCATAATAGTTTCAAATAAGAATATTGAACTGGAGAGATCGAGCAGAATTTAAGAATACTTGCTCTTCTTGCAGAGGTTCCAGGTTTGATTCTTAACGCCCATATCAGGGCTAATAACTATCAGTAATTTCTGTTACAATGAATCCAATGCCCTCTTCTGACCTGTTGCAGGCATTGTACGTATGGGTACACTTACATACATGCAGGCAAACATTCATACACATAAAGTAAAAATAAATAATTTTGAAACTTTAAGAAAAAAGAATGTTCAAATTGTCTCAAATAGTAACATTATAATGTAAGATGTCTTCTTAATTTTCATTCATTTTCTATGTTCAAAAGGGATTATATAGTCTGACAAAGTGCATAACCTGTCAAAACTGTTGATTTTAACAAAATGTAACAATGCTCCTGTGTTTGATATGTTCTTACATTTAAGTAATATTTTTATTTTTATTATTTTAAAAAATATTTACTTTTACTTTTTCTGAGTATGAGTGGATATAGCTAGGCATACATGTGTCATGCAATGCCAGCAGAGGTGAGAACGAGGCACTAGATTCTCTGGAACTGGAGTTACTGATGGTTGTTTGCTGCCATGTGGGTCCTGTGAATTGAACAAGGTCCTCTGCAAGAGCAGTATTCTTGAAAACTGAGACATCCTTTCAGCCCCAGGAAACACTTTTTACATTGTAGGTTTTTAATGTTTAGATTTATAATATTTTATTTATTTTATGATTATGAATGTAATGTCTTCATGTGTGTATGTGCACCTGTGTCATGTTATGCCCATGGGATCCGAAGAGGATATTAGCTTTCCCTGGAACTGGAGTTACCTGTTAGGCACCATGTAGGTGCTGAGAATTGAACCCAGGTCCTCTGGAAGTGTAGTCAGTATTCTTAACTGCTGGGCCATCTCTCAATTCCCAATATTTGAAATATTTGATAATTTGAGACTCTTGAATTTAAAAATACATGTTTAGAAATATCACCTAACATTTAATAATAGGAGAAATTCAGAAGTGAATTGAAATTCATAAAAATATACAGTGTCTAACGGTTTCTAGTTCCATCCATATATTTGCAAATTTCATGATTTCATCTTTTATGCTAAATGAAGTAACAGAGACACAGGAAAACAAGCGACTTATGATCTCCCTCATTTTTTGATCCTAGCATCAAAACCTTATATGTGAATATGTATCTTGATGTAACTGCAGGCACCAGGAAAAGGGTCTGAAACAAGAGAGGTGAAGGGAAATAACCTGAGAGAGAAGAATAGTAGGAAACAGGTGCTACTAAGGGAGAAATAGATAAAAGGAGGGTATGTAAATTGGAATAGGGAGGGAGGGTTCTGCAGGAACTTTGGAGGATAGAGGGAGAAAAGGAGCTCAAGAGAGATGGGATCAAAGGAGACTGGTATTATCAAGGGAGAAACGGGGATATATTAGATGTCAAAGGTATGGAGAGAGAGTTTGACAGGAAGAGAGAGAGAGAGATAGAGAGAGAGAGAGAGACAAACAGACAGACAGAGACAGAGACAGAGAGACAGAGAGAGAGAAACACAGAGAGAGAGGAGATGAATAATCCTTAGATAGTGAAATACACCATAGAAAATCATACTATTCTAACACCCTAATGACAAATTCCACATACAGTATCTCATGAGTCCTTGTGCATAGATGAGGTTACATAACAGGAAAGAGAGCCGTACAGGAGAAACCTTTTATTAATATTTGACTAGGATGGTCCAAGACACTCCCAAAAGTACACAGGCTATTGCCAAAGTCCTTGATTGCCTCCCAGAACTTGAAGGTAAGACCCTATTGCTAAAGACAGGACATACTTCAGAGACTGGATTTGAAACAATAGAACTTGAACCAACCTGGAAGGCATTTTCCCTGAAAGCTAGTTCTCATAGCTCTGGAGAGCACTATGCAAGCAGCAAAGGGAGAACATCAATTTGTGACCCAACACCAGCTTCATGACCAAGTACCCATATAAATGACTGACACAGCAGATGACACTGGTACAGTGCTGCGCAATCAACAGCTACCTAATTGGTCTTAGAGGCAACTCAGTGGGAGGAAACGTGGTACTGTAATCATAGCCAAATACACATTACTGAAGAGGTCATAGATCTTAAATAAACTTCAAGGCTGCCACATACTTAGGCTAATATGTACCTTACTACTAATTGCCAAATCTATAACCTTATATTTACAGTCGAGTATCCCAGTTACCACTCATCAAAGTAGCCTCTGTTGCACCAGCAGTAGACTACTACAGAGTACCACAGCTGGTGACACACAGACATTGTCCAGGAATTTCCTATGCCTAAGCTCCAAATCTACACCCAAAGCAATATAGAATAAATGAATCTCTCATCTCTCATCAATGAAAGTGCCACATGCAACAGAGAGCCAGTAAAACAAAAGGTCACAAATGGCCAAAGAATTCAAATTAGAAATCTACAGAGTGAGAGTTCTTGGACAGGACTCTGACATGAATTTTCATTCACCCAAGGCTCAAGGGCCACTGTGGAAGCAGGGGCAGAAAGACTGTAAGAGCCATTTAGGAAGTGCATGACCATATGGAAATAGAATCCTACAAGTCCTGAGACCCTGCTCATATAAACCTACAGAAATGGTTTCAGCATGTTAAGGACCCATGAAAACTTAAGCAGAAAGCAAAACATCATGGAACTGGGGAACTGGGGACATAGGTAGCTGACGCCAATTTTTGCTACAGAATTGTTGGCAACTAATTACAATTGGGTGAGGATGTGCTAATCTTCCTAAAGAAGGTGACTTGACTAGATCTCAGTCGATGAACCTGAACTTGCACACATTTGGGGACACTAACTTGACACAGAAGACATTAACACAGATGAAATAATGTATGGATTCCAGTAGGAAGAGTGCTATGGGGATTTACCAGTGGAGAAGTGAATAGAAAGATGATTAAGACTGATTGAAATGTTCTGTATGAAACACATAATGATTCAATAAAAAAAGAAATAAAAATAACAGTGTTAACAGGAGTAGCTGAAATGCTGCTAGCGTAGCTTAGAACACTTTTAAAATTATATTCTGAAATCTTATATTTAATCTGAAATTTTAATTCAGTGATTATTTACTGAACAATTTACATCAAATAATATTTGAAACAAAATGATTTAAAATATTAAAATATGTTGAACTAGGCAAAGAGACTATATTAATATATTTTGATAAAGAAACACTTCACAATGATGTGTGTCAGGACTGTCATATATATCACACACACCTCTAAAGAGTGGAAAATATTGTCATAAGAATGAACAGGAGCTAATGTACATAGCATGAATATTCTACTAAAAAGGAGATAGGTATTTACATGAAAGGTAAACTTGCTAAATGACTAGTAGATTTGAAAGGAATGAAGAGTATTTGCCTGTTCTAACTTTCTTATGCTGGAAGTGACCTTGCTTGAAGCTGATGACAGATGTTACATAGATAAATTGAGAGTCAGCCAAGTTGATACTAAAAAGCAAGTATCAAATAATTAGATTCAAGTGTCCTGCGTCATCACATCAAAAATATACATTGAAAAAGTATAATTATATACATGTATACAAATGAAAATCTCACAAGAACCCAATGTCTTTGAATGCTAATTAATTGTGTAATGAACCACATAGTGACATTGGGGAAGCTGTATTCAAATGTCTTATTTATAAATCATCACTGATGGAGAAGATGATACTAGCATATCCTTTCAGTAATACTGCACCAGCACTTGCCGTGCTCTTTACTTACTTAACAGAAGTGTTTTGTCTCAAAGAATACAAGGGCAGACTGACTTTAATGTTGAGGGTTAATTGAAAGATACAAACTTAAAATTTTCTTAGCTGATTGTTATAAAATTCCTCAGGCTACTGAGGAAATGACCAAGTGAAGTTGTCCTGAATTATCCGGAGTTTGAATTGCAAAGGTTAGTTGAGGAAACAGATTTTCCTGGAGTATGGAAAAAATTGTATCTTTTGTAATGTACACTAATCAAAATAGATATTAAAAAGAAAACTTCTCAGTGTTCTCTTGTACATCTGGCCAATTTCATTCAGCATTGTTACCATTTCCAATTTGTTTTTCTTTCTTTTCATACAGTGTAATAGTCAATAGGTTCATGGTGGGTTTCAAGGAGACTATGTCTGTTGCTAAAATACATTTCCTTCCAGCATCTGCACATCAGCCAAAAGCTCCACTGGAGGTCTTGGGAAAGATTCACTTGCAAAAAGATCTCGAAAAACACAATAAAAACATAGCAACATGTTATCTATCAGTACTGAATTATCTGTAGATTCAACTGCCCACCTACTTTTATGTATACAACATTCACCCAACATTTTAAAGGGGTAGAAAACAGAATTAGCAACATTTTGAAGAAGAAAAATATGTTTGAAGAAACTGAAGATAAAGATGTTGAGGAGCTTTTGAGAATCCATCTCTACAAAGTGCTACAACTACTGAATTTGTCTAGTCAGAAGAGGATGAAAATTAAATCCAGTTACAGAAACTAATCCAGGTACCAATAATTTTGAGGTGTTTGTACGTGTGTGTGCGCGTGCACTTGCACATGTGTTATGAGTGTATATATGAGAGGTTTGTGTAAATTTGTGTGCACAGCTGTGAGTGGTCATGTCTTTGAGTTCAGATGACAAACTCTAGAGCTGGTCTTTGCCCTCTACTTTGTTTAAGGCAGGGTCTCTTTGTTACTGAAGTGCTCCATATGCCAGGCTAGCTGGTCTGTGAGACTCTGGGTTCTTCATTCTTTGCCTATAACTCTACCATAGGAACCTAGATTCACACACTCATGCAATTATGTCCATGCTTACATGAGAACTGTGGATTCAAATGTATAACCTAATGCTTGTGCATTAAGTGTTTTACCAATTGAGCCATCGCATCTCAAGCACAGATAGTCTAAAATATATGATTCATAAATACGTTGCTACATTTTATAAGTGAAGTGACTCATGCATTTCACTTAGTGAAAAATTTATCATAGCGAAGTTCAGTTTTATGAGTGTCATCATTTTTACAATTTTAGAAAACAAAGTTATTTGTTGTTTTTATAGGATGTGTAATATTTATAAGTTACTATGCAAACCACCATTGTTTACACATACACATGCACCAGCACACACACACACACACACATATTGTGTTTATTCGTACTCTATGCTCTTATTTTTTTCTTAGCATAAAGAATATTATATATTTTTCCATTTCACAATAGTTGAAAACAGGATTCAGGTCATCAAGTTAATATAATTTCTCTACATTTATGAACTGAATGTTAAGTAGGATGTGTCAAATTTTAAAGTTACATATTTTGTCTTCAACAAGATATATCATTTGAACTCATACAGTGTTTTTATTTTAATTGAGGACATAAAACATTTTCTTTTTGTTCTCAAATAATTACTGCTAGATAATGAATATTCACACTAAATGAGTAGAGGCTTCCTCCTTTATAAAATTATCTCTAATTCTGATACTATTCACTCTTTTCTTCTTCATTTGATGATTTAAAATTGGTTTTAGTTTATTTATTTATTTATTTATTTATTTATTTGTGTGTGTGTGTGTGTGTGTGTGTGTGATTGTGTCTATGTGCCTGTGGTATGCATGTGTGCAAGTTTATGTTTATGTAGGTTTGTGCACACTCCAACATAGTTTTTGAAACAGGATTTCTCACGGAGCATGGGCTCATCTCCCCAGCAGTGGAATTACAAGCATGCTGTCATGTCTGACATTTTATACGGTGCTAGGGATACAAACTCATTTCCTTATGCTTATGCAACAATCACAGTACATGAGTTATCTCCCCAATTCCACAGTTTCTTTTGGGGCCCATATCTACACAATTATATATGATTTTACTCTTTCTAGATATATACTATAATAATACTCTAAATTTGTTTTGCATCATCATTTTTTTCTAATATAGAAAGATATTGCAGAAATTGTAACAGCCCTATCAAAATATATTTAGTCAGTTTTTATTTATGTATATTTCTATTATCTTATGTGACTAATTAAGTAATGAATTGGAGCATCATTTTATATTTTGTCCCAGAATGCCTTAGGGAAAGATTCCTAGAAGTGTGTGTTTTAGGTCAGGTGGTCACAGCAATTCCCTAGGTCTTGCAGAATTTCTTTGGTATTGATGTGCACTGCTAATTTTCAGCTATTTGTGGTCATCAATTGCTAGAGATAGTAGTGTCAGCACAACATTTGGCTTTCTGGCATTATCCTGATGACACTGGAACTCATTCATATAATCTAAGGTGCATTTTCTGGCATATAAATGCTAAACAAACTTTAACATATCACACAATAAAATGATCTCTAAATATCTTCCTTCTGATTAGAACTTCTCTTTTCATATTCTCTCATGTTTTCCATCCAAAATATGTTCAGCATACTTAAAAATTTTAAATAATATTAAAAACATTTGTTTATGTTACTACAAATGCTTAAAATTATTTAATGTTGGAACTAATATCTCACACCCCACTCCTGAATTTTATGTATTTATCTCAATTGCTATCTTTACTGTTATGAGGCACTACAAATCCGTGCTATATTATCATGAATGGAGCCTTAAAATGTTCAGAATAGTGTTGTCTTTATATATTTCTCTGAAAAAAAGAAAGGCACATGTGAATTTTGAAGCTGGATCAAGTGAGTTTTGGTCCTATCATCCACTGAATAACTTCTAGCACTGTACTTAAATGTTCTATGACTTGGTTTCTTCTTCCATCAATATATGCCTTCTCCTTAGTGCTTGAACTTTTGGATAGTTACTTTTTTAAGTAAAAAATAATATGACAATTCTGTGTCTGTAACACACAAGATAGGTATTTCTTCTATTTTATTGATAACATTTTAAGAATAGAATCTTGGAGACTGGAGAGATGGCTCATCAGCTAAGTGCCCTGGCTGCTCTTGCAGAGGATGTCGGTTAAGTTCTCAGCAACTATGGCAGCCAACAACTTCAAAACTACAGTTCCAGGAATTCTGATGCTGTCTCCACAGGCATTGCATAACACAGATGCACTTACTTAAATGTAGGCAATGTATTCATATACATACAATTTTAAAAATATGTAGAATCTTTAGTTAATTTTGTAATCACATGCACACAATACATAGTAACAATATTGAATCAATGGTGATCAAAATTTTATTGGATAAAAACATGACTGCACCACCTGGTTTATGTCTAGTATTTTAAAATTAAGTTACAAAAGGTCCATAAACACAGATTATCTGTTAAAGGAAAAATATGGAAACTAACAGAAAAAAATGAAAGCAGAGTAACATTTTGGCCTCTGTATATAGGATAGTGAGTTGTGATGGTTAATTTCACTGATGAGATTTAGATCACCTTAGAGAAAGTGACTGGGCCTATTTGATGGGGATTATCTTGATTCCATTAAATTGCTCTTGCTAGTGTATTATACCACAGCAAAAGAAAAGTAATTAAGAGCTATAATCACTGTCTGAGACTAATGGTCTAATCATAAGATTCTCAAAATTTCTCTTTCCTTCTCTAATACAAGACTGGTATTTTCACCGTGACTTAGTCTATCAAGTAGTATTACTCCATCGTAAACTCCACTGCATTTTGTGGTCGATTCTAAATAGATTTTTATTCTCTTGCCCTGAATAGGTCACCAGTTCCATAACTGATTTGGAGTTGGAAATGCTGCGTTGCCCTCACGTTGCTCTACCCGTCATTTCCCAGGCACCTTGTTCTCTCACATTCCAGCTATTTGTGCAGCTTTACAAATGTCAATTTTCACCTATATCTTTTTAATCTCTCTCTCTCTCTCTCTCTCTCTCTCTCTCTCTCTTCAGATTTCTTTCTCACTACCCAACCACCCCAGAGTTTCTCATTTCTCTATATCACAGAAGTAAGTCAATGAGCATACACATACTACATTCCTAGGCCAATCTTTCTTTTTCCTGGTATCTTAACTCTTTAAGCTCTGTCTGTCTTGAAGTGTTATCTTGTTTTTAGATAAAGACATCTTTGTATGTTTTATGGAACTTTTCAAGGAGACTATTTAGTATAAACAGGTAGCATAAATTATATTTTGATGATAGAATAAATTGTATATAAGGAATGACAGAATATGGAGTAGGTAGAGTCAAGAATGACATCAAACATTTTTAGTTCGTCATCTGCAAAGAGGAAATTATGTAGCTGCTTAGATCAATCTTCAGAATAATGATCTGACTAAATATATAAATTGAAGAAAATACTCAATTTTTGTGGATGATTCATAGAGATGAAAGCTACTATTAATTTCAACTTAATTACATAGCAAATGTATAGTCAAAATGAAAGTCAGGTATGTAAGATTGCTTTCTATGAAAACAATTCTTAAAGGCTGGCTAATTACAGTCATGGAAATTCACCAGTTGTGGAATGAGGTATCTGTTTCAGTGTTTCATTTACTGTCGTTTCCTTATATCATACAACATAGCCTAAAGATATAAATAAAAAGATGAGATCACTAATAAATATATGAAACTAAAGATTGTTATAGCATTATATAATCATTGCATTTTCATTTAGTTGCCACTTCATTATCAACATGCATTTTGTGACCTTTACTTAGAATCCAAATCCTGAAACCAACACACAATGAATATACTTTCTAACAGATGACCTTCACTTATTTTTTGCTTTGTGAATAGAATTGACCATTTCCACATCCTCATCTCTGGATTCCATGATAAATCCACTTCCAGTGATACTACACTTCACCCTGTCTCAGTCCTTTATTTTTGCTCTTCCAGTTATTGATGACTTCAGTGTCTCCATAATCAGATTCAAACTTTCCAGTCTCAATTGAAAGTCTATCAGATTCTTAATCTCTAACTCATTCCTTTTAATCTCTGTTCCAAAATCCTTTCATACTAAAGCACAATGATTCCAAGATCTTTTTAGCGCCTTTCTGTGTCAAGTACCTTTTAATTTATATGTGTTGATTTTAAAAAATAATTTTAACGTATTTTTTCAAATTTCATACATTTTGATCATATTCAGATTCCCTATCTGCATCCTCCTTACTAACCTCTACCAACTATCAGCATACCAGCATACACACACACACACACACACACACACACACACACACATACACACACACACCAGAGAGAGAATCAAGTGTGTGTTGCTAAATGCCTTTCAGCTAATACTATATTTAGCAGAGTAGTTATTTAGCTTTCTCTCATGGCCTGTGGGCTACTAAGCTTCATGTTCCTATATCTGCTATATCTGATTTCAATACAGGAACCTGTTGACCAGGAGTCCCATAAGTGCTCAAAAAATACTTTTCGTTACCACTGCTCTTGGTTACCGACCAAGTAAGACCTTATTGGCAAAGACATTATGGACATGAGATGTAGAAGAAACAAGGAGAAATCATGCTAGTACTATGTTTGCAACCTCATCTCTACTCTCTAGCTTTCATATTGCTGGAAAGCCCTATGTAAACTACCTGAGCAGAATATTTAGTAAGAACCTTACCCAGATGTCAGTCTCACAAGCTCCAACACCTGGCTTGGCAAGATGTGTGCAGCAGTGCACTACTGACATTTAATGGCAGAGGTGTTGTAGGGTTACCAAGTGCGTTAAGCCTTTTATTTCCTATATATGCATAGAATACAAACACTGGTAGACTTAAGACCTTTCAAAAAACTGTGTTGTATCATAGTTACATTTCCTAAAAACTTCTACCATTGCAGTTGATAGGATCACATGCATTTGTGGTTTGTGCTGTTAGCCAGGCCAACCTTAGAGTAAGACATTGTTTAGAAAGTCAGCATATGTCCAAGCCCCAACAGGGACCCTCAGTACTCACCACTGATCCTCTGATAATTCAGTGGTTCAAGATATTTTCACAACTCTTTTCAAAAAAGTTATTTGCCTTCTGTGGCACTGAATAGGAAGAGAACCATTGTAAACCTGGGGTTGATGTAACCTGGATTTGTCCCATTTTCTTATTTTTCTGTTAATTTCATCCTGTGTTTGCTCACTGTAATGAATAATGACATTAGTATGACTGTACAAAGTTCATAGACTGTCTTACTGAGGCCTTGAAACGGGACAATTTCTAGATTTAAATATGTATGAAATGTATATTTTATATTAAATTTGTTATTGTTTTAATCTATTCATGTATATAAAACAAATATATATGAAAATAAAAAGGAAATTATGACAGAGATTGAAGAAGTCCAAGGTATGTGGAAGTAGGAAATAAAGAAAAGTAATGGATGCGCTGGAGGGATGGCTCAGGGGTTAAGAGCACTGGCTGCTCTTGCAGAGCACTGGGTTTTGATTCCCATCACCCACAAGGTGGCTGACAACCATCTGTGCAACTCCAGTTGCAAGGGACTGGCCTCCCTCTTGTTACTTCCATGGTCATTGCCAAACATGGGTGTCCTTAAATACATGCCTGCAGTACACTCATATACCTAAAATTAAAATATATATATATATATATATATATAATGATAAAAGAAATGTACTGGAATCTGTATCATGAAAACAGAAAGGAAAGCCACTGGAAGGTAGAAAGAAGAACAGAAATAAATGAGGAAAACAGAAAGGAGAGAGCAGTTTCAGGGCTAAATAGGAACAAAGTATACTGATATATGTTTATGAAAATGTCACAGTGAATCACATGTGTTTGAATGTTAACAAAAAGCTAATTTTTAAGGTTTTTACTGAATCACTCTGTGTTTCATACAGAACATCTCAATCAATCTTAATTATCTTTATATACACTTTCCCACTGGCATCTCCCCCTTACAGCCCCCGAGATGTTTTTTCATCTTTGTTAAGATCTATTTTCATGTTTGTGTCCCAAAGTGACCTCACTGTAGGTTCATCTACTTAGTTCTAGTCAGTCTACCCAGAGTCCTTCACTTTAGAAAGACCAGCCCATCCTCAACCAGCATAATCAGTTTACAATATTTCTTAAGTAAAGGTTGAGGTCGGTTACCAATTTCCCCAGTGACATCCTGAGTTTTTCTCTGCTTAACTTTGTGTGGATCTTGAGTACAGTGAAATGATTACTGTAGGTTCATATGAGCAGGTCCCAGAACGTGTAGGATTCTGTTTCCAGAATGGTCACACCCCTCCTCATTAGCTCTTACAATCTCCCCCCCCCCTTCCGCAGTGGTCCCTGAGGAATGGATGAGAGAGACTTAATATGAATCCTGGCCAGGAACCCCCTCGACACAGCAGATTTCTAATCTCTAATCTCCATGACTTTGCAATTTGTGACCTTTTGTATTACTGGTCCTATGTTGCATGAGGGACCTTAATTGATGAGAGTTGAGAGATTCATTAGTGTCGTCTTTATCCCTTGCTCTATATTGCGTGAGCCATGGGTATAAAGGCTGTGCTGTATATGTACCGATTAGTCATGGGAAATTCAAAGACAATGTGTGTTTATGACCAGATGCTGTACTCTGTATTAATTTCCATCTGGGGCAAAAGAAGCTTCTTTGATGAATTGTGATTCTGATACTTGACTGTAAATATAAGGATATATATTTTGCATTCAGTAAGAAGTTATGTTACCCTAGAGATGTGGAAGCCCTAGAGATCTCTTTAAGATATATGACTTCCTAAGTCATGTACATTTGGTTATGATTAAAGTACCACACAGCAGTTTTCTCTCACTGAGTGGACTCTGAGAACAATTAGCTAGCAATTGATTGATGCCCATGATAAAACTGCCACTACTGCACCAGTGTTGAGTACTGTACCAAGCACTTAGATGGATATATAGTCATGAAACCGGTATTTGGGCATCTATTGATCTACTACTCCTTAGCTATTTGTACAGTGCTCTCTAGAGCTATAGGTGCAAGCCTTCAAGGCAAGTGGATTCCAGGTCAGTTGCATCTCCACTGCTCTAAATTCAGTAGGAGAATTGTGTTCTGTCTTTACCAATAGGGTATTACCTTCAAGATATAGGAGGCAATGAAAGGATGTGGCAACATCCCATACAATTTGAGAGTGGTACAGTTAGTTCAAATGAAAATTAATTTTTAGTTTTTAGAGTTCTCCAAACTGCTTTCCATAGGAGTTGCACAAGTTTACAGTCTCACTTTCAGTGAATGTGAATGAGCATTCCTCTTTCCCCACATCCTCTCCAGCATTTGGTATCATTTGTTGTCATGATCTTAGCCAGTCTGACTGGGGTAAGATGAGTAACTGCTGTCTGACTTAGAAAGTTCTTTCCTACAACTGTATCTTGTAGATTATTGCCAACATTTTCATATAATTGTTTCAGAGTTTCAGGTTTCACACTGAGATCTTCATTTGGAGTTGACTTTTGTAAAAGGTAAATGATAAGGGTCTATATTCATATTCATTCTTCTACTGCTGGAGATCAAGTTTTGCCAGTCCCATTTGCTGACTGTGCTCTCTTTCCTCCAGTGAATGTTCTTGGCTCCTTTGTCAAATATCAAGTGGCTGACATTGCATGTACTCATGCTTGTGTCTTCAATTTCATTCCATTGGTCTATGGGTCTACTTTTGTGCCAGTACCATGCTGTTTTAACGATTATAGCTCTGCAATATAGTTTGAAATATTCTAGAATAGTAATCTCTCCTGTCATGCTCTTTGTGCTCAGGGTTGTTTTGACTAACTGGGTAATTCGTGCTTTCATATGAATTTTAGGATTTTTTTTCCTAATTCTATAAAAAATGTCATGGGGGTATTGATTGGACTTGCATTAAATGTATATATTGCTTTTAGTATATATTGTATATATACAATTTTATATATAATGTATATATACAATGTATATGTATATATTGTCTTTTTCACAATATTAGTTCTAATCCATGAGCATGGAAAGTCCCTTTATGTTCTATCCACATCGATCTCTTTCTTTAAAGATCTAAAATTTCCATTGTAGAGATTTTGATGTCTTTGGTCAGTTTTATTATAAGATTTTTTTGAGATTATCGTGAATGGGAATATTTTCTTGTATTCTTTCTCCAATTGCTTGTTATTGGTATATAGAAAGGCTCCTGATTTTTGTAGATTAATTTTTAACCTGCCACTTTCTTGAAAGCGTTAATAACTTCTACAAAATTTCTGGTGGAATTTTTGGTATCTCTTAGGTATAACATGTCTTCTAAAAATGGATAATTTGACCTTTTCTTTTCCAGTGAGTACTCCTTTAACTTCCTTCTCTTGTCTTATTGCTCTAGCAAGAGTTTCAAGCACTATATTAAAAAGGAGTGCAGATACTGAGCACCCTTATCTGATACCTGATTTAAATGGGAATGCTTCCAGTTTTTCTCCATTTAGAATGATGTTGACTGTGGGTTTTTTGTATATAGCTTTAATTATGCTTAAGAATGTTCCTCCAGTCTAATTCCCTCTCAAACTTTTAACATAACTGTATGTCGAATTTTGCCAACATTTTTTGAGATGACCATGTGATTTTGAGGTTTTAAAATTTTTATTCATTTATTTTTGCTTTATGACATTTATTGACATTATATATATATGTATATATATACATATATACATATACATATACATATACATATATATATATATATATATATATATATATATATATAACGAAACCTCCATCTATAGAATAAAGCTGACTTGATCATGGTAGAGGATCTTTTTGATTGGTGTCTCTACTCAGTTTGTATTTTGATGAGAATTTTTGCATCTGTGTTCATTAAGAATTTGGGTCTGTGGTTTTCTTTTTCTGTTTGTGTCTTTACCTGGTTTTGGTATTTGAGTGATACTTGCTTCAAAAAGGAATTTTGGAGTTCTCCATCTATTTCTATCTTTTTGAATAACTTAAGTCATGTTGTATATAGATCTTCTATGAATGTTTGGTAGAATTCTGGTGCAAATCCGTCTTGCCCTGGGCCTTTTCTGGTTGGGAAATTTTGTATTGCTGTTTCAATTTCCTTATATGTTATCGGTCTATTTAAGCTGTTGATCTCTTCTTGTTTAGCTTTCATAATTCCCATGATTTTAGATATGCATCCACTTCTTTAAGGTTTTCAAATTTAATAGCATATAGGTTTTAAAAGTATTATGATGTTCTGGATCTTTTTCTTGTCTGTTGTGATGTTTCCCCTTTTATCTCTTATTTTGTTGATTTGGAGTATTTTTTCTTTTGGTTAAGTGGACCCTTGGTCTGTCTATTTTATGTTTTCAAATAACCAGCTCTTGGAATCATCTATTCTTTGTATTATTTCCTTTGTTTCTATTTAAATAATTTTGGCTCTGTTCTTTGTTGTTTCTTCTTGTCTGCTGCATTTGCATTTCAGTTGTTGTCTTTCAAGATTCATGAGTTGTAATATTAAATCACTTTTTTCTATTCTTTCTGATTTGTAAGTGTGGGCACTTAGAGCTATAAACTTCCCTCTTAGGGCTGCCTTTAAAATGTCCCAGAGGTTTTGTTGTTTTGTATTGTAATTTTCATTTATTTCCTGGAATATTTGTATCCTTTATTAATTTCTCCTTTGATCCATGCATCAGTCAGGAGTATCCTATTTAGTCTTCATCATTTCATGAAGTTACTAAGGCTTATTCCCATGTTATTTTTAAGCTTTTTTTGCATTGTGGCCTGATAGAATGCATGGGATTATTATTTTATTTTGTATTTGTTGATGTTTGCTTTGTGCCCCAGTATGTGGTCTATTTTGGAAAAAGTTCCATGGGATGCTCAATGGAATGTGTATTAGTTGGTGTTTGGGTAGAATATTAGTTAGATATCTGTGAGGTCCATTTGATGTATGGTATTGTTTAATTCGGATGTCTTTCTGTTTATTCTCTGTCTGATTGACCTGTGTAATGGAGACAATGTGGTATTGAAGTCCTCTACTATTAGTGAATTGAGATTAATCTATCTCTAAAAGTCCTGTAGCATTTTTTTAATGGAGATGGGTACAAGCAAGTTTTGTGCATATATGTTCATCATTGTAATATCTTCTTGGTTATGTGTTCCTTTGGTGAGAATGAAATGATCCTTCCTATCTCTTCTGATTAGTTTTAGTTTGAAGTCTATTTTGTGATATATTTGAATGGAAATCCCTGTTTGTATCTTAGTGCCATTTTCTTAGAATATTTTTTCCATCCTTTCACCTTAAGGTAGTGCCTATTCTTGAAGATGATATGGGTTTCTTGCAGAAAACCAAAGGATGAATTTTGTTTCTTGATCCATTAAACTAGATTGTGTCTTTTGACTGGGGATCTCGGTCTAGTGATATTTAAAGTTATCAATTCCCATCTTTTTAAATTCTACTTCATCTTTGCTCTAAATTTGTGGTTCCCATGTTATACCTTCATTTAAATAGATTCTACTGCCCCTTGGGTATAGTGGCATTGCTGTTCCTTTCTTCATCTATTTATTGCTTCAAGTATACTCTGAAGAACTGGTTTCCTGGACACGAATTCTTTCAGCCTGTTCCTGTCATGGAAGATTTTTCTTTCCCCTTCAACTATAATAGACATTTTTGCTGGCTAAATTATTCTGAGTTGGAATATATTGTCATTTAAGATTGGGAATAATTTGCTCTAGGTTCTGCTGATTTTCAGAGTTTGCATTGAAAAGTCAGCTGTGATTCTGATAGATTTTTCTTTATATGTGACTTGGTTGTTTTCTTGCTGAGGATGAGTACCTGGTTGTTCAAGGCTTCAGGTTCTCTCTTTAGATTTTATATTGGAGGCATCAGATGGCTCTTGTTTAGCTACTCCAGAGTTACCTCAGAGAAACAGTTTAGGGGAGATCAGCTGCTCTCAGTCTCTCTGTCCATCTAGTTAATAGGCGCAGCATAATTTGGGAAAAATTGGTAGTCAGAGACTGCGTTAAAGCTTTCTCAGGAAGTTTGCAAACTACTGAACCCCAGTGAAAAAGCAGTGAAGGAGGCTGCTTACAGAAATCCAAGGCAGGATGGGAGGAGACAGCCAGCCAAAGTAGATGGAGAGACAAGTTGGGAATGGGGAAAGCCTGTGAAGTCTTTACCCAACTACACTCACAAAAAGTTCACTTTTAAAAGTATGACCAGCAGGGTGTCTTCAGAAGCAATACTGTATGATTTCACTTTAAGTTCTTTACCGCCAGTATCAATAGGCTGTTGATCCTATGCTGTAAAACATTACTAATATAATTCTCAGTTACATTGTTTATTTTCTTGATAAAGAAACATTAACAAATTTTACTCCTTTATTGTTTCTCCTTTTTCCCCCGCATCCTGAGTCTTGACACATTCAAAACAATTGATGGAGGAATTGAAACACACAAATATTAGTAATTCAGATTTTATGCATTTTTCAAAGTGCATGTATTTATTTTCTTGTTCTTTTTTCTGTCTAAGGTGTTCTTCTTTGGGACCTTGTTTTCCTCCTGTGTTGTGCATTTCTATTTCTGTGGTGTGTGTGTGTGTGTGTGTGTGTGTGTGTGTGTTTGTGTGTGTTTTCATGTCTGCATGAGTATATATGCTAGTCTGTTTTCAAGAGAGGAAAGGCTTGAGGTCAAACTCTGTTGTTGCTCCTCAGACAATATCTATCTTGTCAGGATTGTTCATTGGCCTGAAGCTTGCCAGATTAGTTAGGTGACCGGCCAGTAAGCTACATATGTCACCTGTTTTCCCCTACACAGAACTGGGTTACAATCCTATGTCACAATATCTAACTTTTACCTGAGTTGTGGTGTTCTAACTCAATTTCTCATACATACATAGCAACTGCATTACTAACACCTCTCCAGTCCATGCTATTAAAATAAAAGAGAGCATTAGATCCCTTCTCTTGCCTTCGAATGCACAGATCCAGTAATTACCGGATTTATGTTCTGCATCAGTGTTTTTCTCCTTTATGTACATACTCCCATGTGCATTAAAACATGCTTTTATTTCTTAATTTTAAAAAGTCTTGACAATATTTCCCTAGCCTAAAGCATCCCCTCTGTTTCTTGTTATTTTCATGTCTTCATTAGCCTTTCCAGTTTCATATTTTCATTTCCTTTGTAAGTCTGTCTACATACATATTTTTGTAAGCTCCCATGCAGCTATCTATTTATGAGCATAAATGATTGCCATATTCCTGAGTCTATTACTTGATTCTCTCTCAATTCCCTTCTTCAATATAAAAATGCTCATTATCTATTTCTTCCTTTCTTAACTTGACATTCAGGATACCATGACTTTCTTTTTATTATTCTTCTTTTGTCTGCATTATTTTTTTTGGTCTTTATTATTCTTTCCTTTGCTTTCTTTATTTACCCTTGATCATGCTAGATTCTCTTTTTTGTCATTAGATATTTTCTACAAACTTATTCATAGCATTTATATTCATGTGCCTTATTTAGTATTCTAAGGCATGTCCAAGTTGGTTTTACCACTCTATAATTTTAATTCTAGATTGTTGGTTAATGGAGATCACTGGAAAAATGATGTGAGTACAGTGATATTTGAGGTATTAGTATCCCAAATTTTGCTTCCAGACTTCATATACTACATGCTTACATGTACCAAAGAATATCGATTATATAAAGAAATTGATATTACAAATTTCATCTCACCAAAATTATGATAGTCATTCTTTGTTTATTTTTTCCGACATGTGATAGAACTTTCCGTCTTGATAGCTCCCAAGCAAGAAGAGATGGTCCTGTGTCAAATTTAGCTTTTTTATTTTATTTTCTCCTTTTTTTCCTTTAAAGAAACATCCCTTACTATAACTGATCTCATAGTTGTTGTGCACATAAATATCTGTAGCATGAAAGAATGACAAAAAACCAAAATGAATAAATATTACATCTCTAGTGCATCAAGAATAGTATTGCATCATCATCTCAACTATATAACTATATAATAACATCAACTATATAATAACAGCTCAGGAAACTGAGCTGAGAAATCATGTTTGAGGCTGGTCTGGAGAGAGATACTGAACTTCTTGCTCAACAACTTACATACACATGTTTATAGACCATTCTCATCATTATGAAAAAATGGAGTTCAAGATTATATAGAAAATCCACAGTATACAAGATAATAGAAACAAAATTATAGTTCATAGATATGCATTTTCCAAATAATAAAAACAAGAATACAAATTATATACAATGAAATATGAAAGATTAATGAGGTTTTGGAATTTTCAAAAATTCACAAAGGAAATTTTTGATAACATTGATTGCCAACTTGATTATATTTAGGATCTTCTGGGAAACACACCACTTGGCTTATTTATTGGTATATGTCTAGAGAGAATTAATGAACTGAGAGTTGACGTCCTGCTCTATGTGGATGGCACCTTCTATCAGGCAGGTGGTATATAAAGAAGTCAGAGGTAGAAGCAGATTATATGTGCTTTAGCTGTTTCTTTTTGACTGTACCTTTTGTTGCTGCTTCTGCTGACATCCAACCCTACCTCCTCAGGACTCCAATGTGCACTCCTTTCCAGTTACTCTCCAGGTGGCTCATAGGCTTTTAGCACTAGACTAGACTTGCCACAATATCTTGTGTCTTAAACTGAGCAACTGCTGGTTTCTGTGCATCTCTAACATGTCAGTGTTCATTGTTGGAGTAACTAGCCACTCTTGGGTACACTGATCTAATAAATCATTTGTATGATATGTATCTATATCTATATCTATCTATCACCTATAAATCTGTCTATGAATGAACATTCTTTGATTGATTGATCTAGAGATAGAGCAAAGTTTCTAATCGATGGTCAGAACCTCGCATAGAAACATGTCCAGGACATGTGGGGTTTATGGAAAATTTAGCATCAGTATGAAAGGACTCTGTACCAGCAACAATGAAAATTGCTACAAAATTAAATGCATTATGATTCAGAAGATTTCCTGTCAGCCATGATCCATGTGTGTTGTGTGACTTTAAAGAAGTCTCTTTTCTGAACATAAGCATGTTCACTTGGCACTATGTACAAGTGTGTGTATAAAACAACTAATGATATCTAAAACTCTCCAGTTCACACACAATATACTACAAATACAATATGCTATAATTCACAGTGATTTTTTACTTGTACATAGACAATTTTCTGTTCTTAGAGCAACACAATGGTTTAATTATAGAAAACAAAGTCTTGTTATTTTCCTGCTATCATTAATCAACATGTATGTAGAAAGTTAATACATCTTTGGATTTTCTTATAATGTTTGATTTTAAAAATCATTGTTTAAGTTCTGACATAAGTCTGAAATGACCATAAACATGCTTGTTTTATTCTCTATTGTATATCTATTCAAAGTAGTGTTGTCAGCATTGATAGAAAATCAAAGTATTAATAAATTCTGAAAAGTGTTGAAGGTTTCCTAAGTTTATAGGATCAAATATGAACCTAAGATATGAAAATAAATATGTATATACATTCCATGAGCATGGAATTTTACCTTTTCTTTACTAATTAGCTAAATTAATTGTTTTGTTTTATGTTATTTGCCCTATATTCTCTAGGTTATCTAAAAATTTATAGAAAAATAAGGTCGAGACTATGATAATTTTAAGAAGCTTTGGTCTAGAAAATCCTGCCTTATATTAATGGTACTAACTTTATTGCCTGTTAAAATTTCTACAACTTTGCTTTCTTAAAAATTTTTTCAAGTTTTGAAATTCTGTCAAAATTAAATTTAAAGAAGAAGTATAAAATCCAAGTACAAGAAATGCGCAGTGATGAAGGCACAAGTCTTTATGAAAAACATTGTCTGAATGGTGCTTCAAATTGCTTAGTACACATGTTATATGGATATTAAACTTAGAATTTCAGAAGAGCATGGTAAAAACATGTGTAATCACACACTTGGGAAAGGGGATCATGAGGATTTGATGCTCATGGATGTCCTCGGTTACAGAGTGAATTCAAGCTAGTTTTATGCACTGGGATTCTGCCTCAAAAACAGTGTTTGCTTAGGGGATGGTTTAGTTGGTAATGTTCTTGCTGTACAACATGCAGTCCTGAGTTCAGTTCTCAGCACCCATGTGAATAATATGCCAGTGATGAAGTGCATGTCTGTAATTGCAGCTCTATGAAGATGGTGACTGGAAGATCCCTGGGGCTTTTGGCCAGGTAGTCTAGCTAAATCTGAGTTCCAGTTTCAGTTAGAGAGCAAAGCAATAGGACACCAGACACTGACCTTTAGCCTCTACATGAGCACACATACACACATGCTCTCACATATAAACCAGCATGCATGATACCCATATAAATAAACACGTAAACACACAAAGAAAAACTTTACAAATATCTTGTAGAAGATGACATGACTTTTAGCACATTAAAAATATTTCACATCTAGTCTATAGAATATTTTCAGATAATTATAGTTCTCAGAGTGTTATGTCTAGTGACCACAATTTACCACAGAAATACTGACAAATAGAATAATTCACACTGGATGTAAGTTATACATGGTTTAAGATAAAATCTGTCTCCCTCCGACCCCCTCCCTTGATTTCCCTTCCCTTTGCACTGTGACTCTGATGTGTCTCCCTCCTGCCCTCCCTGTGGAACACTCCCACTTCCCCTACCTCCCACCTGCTAACCTCTGTTCCCTACTATCCCCCTTTTTTGAGTTTCTTTTCCTTTCTCTTATGTCTGTGTATCTTTCCTCTTTTCCTGACTCCTGGTGTGACATCAGGATATATACTCACGTATAGGGGATTGGTGCTACAATCTTAAAAGGAGGGAGAACATACACACCTGCCTTTCTGTATTTGTGTGTTATTTAACTTAGTACAACACTCTCTAGATCCATCCATTTACCTTCAAATTTCATCTTTTCTTAATTCTGTGTAGAACTCAAGTGTGTAAATGAACCACATTTTTATTACCCATTCCTCAGAAAAGAACATTTAGGTTTTGTCCATTTCTTAGCTATTGTGAAGAGAACAGCAAGGGAGATAATTGGGTACAAATGTTGTCAAAGGAGAGTATTTGACAGGGAGGAGAGAACGGAGGGACAGGCAGGTTGTCAAGGTGTGTTGGGGAGAGAAATCAGGAGGTAGGCATGGAGGGAGGTTGGTACTAATGGGGATAGGATGGGGATAATGTGGCTGCTGGGACTGGGAAGGGAGGAGAAAGGTCTGATGGAAAAAAAAACAGAAGAGATGAATGAATCTTGGAAGACTGGGAAACCCAGGGGGAAATATGATGACACCAAAACCTCTTGAGAAATACACAGTGTGTAAACATGAGTATATATGTTTACCAGCACATTGTTTGGCAATGACCACAGTGCCAGACAGAAGATATCTCTCTTTGTGTGGTTGGTGAGAGTGGTCCTAGAGACTTCCTAAATAATAAAGGCTGTTGCCAAAGATCTTGATTATCTCCCAGAAATAGAAGATAATAAATATCCTATTGCTGAAGACAGGACATACTTGGGATACAGGACTGAGAGCAATGGAAAAGGAACTGACCTGGAAGCCTTCTACATGAAGTTTAGACCTTATATGGTAGATGATAATGCTATCTACTAAAGAAGAAAATCAATCAGTGTTTCAACCCAACCCTAAATTCTAAAACCCATGAGTATGGGCACAGCCTTCTACTTCTATTCCTACAGTTGTGGTACTGTCAACTGGCGGGGGCGAGGGTAGTCAATAGCTATCTTGTTGGACTTAAAGCCCTCTCAAAAGGAGTTAACTGCTGGGTAACATTGTCGATTTAGTGGAATGCACAGGGTTTGGAGGGGTTATAAATTCTAGAGAGAACCCTGTCTCTCATACCATTAATGAAATGAAATCATCTGCCATATGCTAAGTATAAATGCTAATATATACAGGCAAACATATAGTATGCCACTCTTCAAAGAAGCTTCTTTGAAGGAGGCTACAACAGAATTCCACAACTGGTTGGACACAGAGAACACACAACTCAGGGATGCCAAGTCCTAGACAATATATGTACAGTTGAACCTCTAACCCCAAGGTTCATGGAACACAGCAGAAGAGAAGAAAGAAAACTAAAGGATCCCTCAACTCTCACAAGTACTCTTCCTAAAAAACAAAGTTTTATGAACACAGAAGGCCACATCTATCCAAATTTTATAGAACAAGAGACTGCAGAGTGTGTATCTCTAGATAATACTCCTGTATTGAGCCTTACCCACCTATCACTCGAGGATCATTGAGGAAGAAGAGGTGGAAAGACTTAGGGAATCAGAGGCTACTAGAAGCTTGCCCGTGTGAAACTGTGTCAATGATGGCATCAGGCACAGGATCCACACCAAGTCAAATTGAACAAAGGCCCAGATTGGAGTGATAGAAATTGGTGGTGGGCCAGACCAAACTGACAACTATTAGAGAGAGAGAGAGTATGCCTTACTTATGATCTCTAGATAGTTTGACCAGACTTCAGTAGATGAATTTGCACTAAAGGAGATCTGGGTACTAATGCTTGACTGGATAGGAATTAATATCTATGATGGAACACATGAGGTTTGATGGGAGTTGGTGGAGGGGTGGATCAGGGAGGGTGATCAATTTGATTAAGAATAGTTGTATGAAAAGTTTAAAACTCAGTAAAAAAATAAAAAATAAAACATCAAACTATAACTACATTGGAACCTGGAACTTGGGGTAACCTGAATCTGTGTTCCCAGGCCAAAGTTACTCACATTCACCTCCAGAATAAACTATCTCTTACCCCGTCCACACCCAAAAGATAAGACATGTAGAACTTAGCTATTTTAAAGAGCTAAACTACATTTTAAAGGTGTAATTAGGTTCTGAAGAGATGTTCAGAGATTAAAAGCATGGACTGCTCTTGCAGAGGACCTCTGTTCAATTCCCAACACCCACATGATGGCTAAAAGCTATCTGTAATTCCAGTTTCAGGGAAATAATGCCTTCTTATGATTTCTGAGGTCGCTGAATGACACAGGCACACTTAAAAACATGCAGGCAATACACACATACACACAAAATTAAAATAAAAATAATACTAAGTAAAAAATAAATTAAAAAATAAAATTATAATTAAAATGTTCTTTTTAAAACTTTAAATATCATATGTCTATTACCTACAACTATTTTGGAACTTGATAGATTTTCATATATATATTATTTACACTTGTGTATATTATTTATATACTTACAGGTTTCTAGAATTTATGGTTTGAACATTGTTACCAAAATGAGACTCCATAAGCGAGACTCAGAAAGACAAGCATCATATTTTCCATGAGTGTCAATCCTAGATTTTATATAGATATATATGTATGGTAATACATAAGATATATACCTAGAACATATGTACATATTTGCATATATGTGACATGAATGCAGAAGAAACACCAGGTGAAAGAAAAAGACTAGCAGACACTGAGAATAGAAAACAGAATAAAAACTAGAGATTGGTGTTGCATATGGTCAAATTACATGATATCCTTGAAAGACTTTATCTTCATAAACCCATCAATGTGCACTAAGGATGTATGTCAGTCCCTATACAATACTGCATATTTTCAAGATTTCTAAATGGTTTGCTAGTTCTTATAATGTCTATCTAAATCACAGCATGCAGACTGTAATGTACAAAGCTGCTGTGTTTGACTAATGATAGTGTTATACTTTGTTGGTTATGTCTGAAACTTGAATTTGCAGGTGACTTAAGAGTGAACATGAAAGAAAGGTAGAGTTTTGGCTTTAAAAGTCAAAGCACTTGGAGGCAATATTTTCTGGAGATGACAGGGATGTCTCATTAGCTAGAGTTGCTTCCAGAAGACAATTCCAGTGAATACTGCAGCATGAAATGTAGAAAGGGCTCACAAAGCCCCAATTCAAGTACAGTTGAAAGCAGCTGAAGTCAGTTTCTTCAGGGTGGAGCCCTGGGTAAGTCATCCTACACCCAGGACCAAACACAGTTTGGCAAGCAAAGATGTTATTTCCATTCAGTGATATATCTTGATATTGTAAACAGTGATTGCTTTAAAGTAGTCATTAAATTACTAGTTATGTGCTCTAGGCTGATTTAAGCTCCCTTAATATTTGATGACATACTAAGAAATCTGTCCTTCCCATTCCTAGGTCTATTTTTTTTACCATGACTTTCTTTTCTTTGAAATAAATATGTGTATGACAGTAATGTCTTTGCAATAATTGATCCTGGCTCGTACTATAGAATCAACAAATGAAAATCAACCTATTTTAAATTATAGACTTAAAACACAGACTATTTTCTTATTTGCAGAAGGATATGCTTTATTTAATGCAATAATGCAATAAGCGTTTAGAAGCATTATCTCATTCTATCTTCTTGTATAATATACTTTTTAAATGACTGATGTATATTTAGTTTTTCGAAAGAACTGCCAGTATTCAGCTTGTCCTATTCTGTATTTGGTTTTGATATTTTCATCATTCACAGAAACTATATATTACTATTACTATACACATCAAGCTTCTTTCCCTATAGATTCCATACAAACCAAGGAACTTCCCCTTTACCATTTTGTCTTAGAAGATCAAGGCACCCACAGTTTGACAATACAAGTGGCATATATCAAATCATTAAGTGTTTGGTCTCATTAAACATACAAATACAACCATGTACTGTTTTTGGTTCTGTTATGTAACTATCATGGTGCAAATATATATTTAATTATATATTTAAACTAGACATATCTTTTCTCTTAATTTTTCTCTTGAGTTATTTAGTCTTGAAAACACTCCATCTGTATAATAATGTTAAAGATTTTTTTCCTAAGCATAAATATTTACTCTTGCAGTCAGAAATACTTTGATATTTAGGTTATTTTTTTTAAAAATTCAACCTTCAACTTTTAATGTTTATTGTATATTATTCTATCTGGATCATAAATAATATTTTCTTTTGTCAAACATTCTCTCTCTCTCTCTCTCTGCTTTCTCTGTCTCTCTCTCTCTTGCTCTCGCTCTCTTGTTTTGTCCCCTAAACATAAAACTGTATCTAAAGAATAAAAATCATTGGCTGGAGTGACGGTTAGGGGTTTAAGAACACTGGTGCTTTTGGAGGGGCACTGGATCTATTCTCAGCAACCACATGTTGATTAACAAACATTTGTAACTCTGATCCAGGAGAATTCAATACCTTCTTCTAACCTACGTAGACATTGCACCACCTGGGTGCACTTACATTCATGGAGGACACAGCCTCATACACATAAAATAAAGCTATTAAATAAAATATTTTTAAAAGAATAATCTTACACTTGTTCCAGAAGAAGATGTAGGAACTGCTCTACCTTCATATTTAAATCAACTTAATATAGGTTAAATATGTGCAAACTTGCTTTTCAGACCCTGTACATAAAGCTCTATCATCACTAATGCCTAAAAATTGAAGTCAGTAAGGCAAATCTTGTGCCTAGTTCATCTTACCACTGGCAGTACATTTCCACATTGCAACATAGGAACATGAAACTCAGAAGCCAAGAATGCTACAGGAAAGGGACAGTTTCTGTAATTTTTTTAAAAATTTGCTTTGTTTTTGACAAAGAAAGATGGTAGAGATCAGCACATATAGTATATACAAAAGGGCTATGGAAAATGCACTTCAAACAAGTGTATTGGAACCCCTGGGCCTACAGCTGACCTTTAATCAGCACATGCTTGGAGGAAAGTTATGCAAAGCTATGTAAAGAATCACTGAAAAGAGAAAGAGAGAAAAGTATTGACAGCTCACAAAGGACAATTACAGTTTGTATTTACTTCAGCCAGAGAAGGAAAACTCCTACTTCGCCTGGCATCAGGGAGTACACTTCAAAATATACTTCCACAGAAGCAGAAAAAATACAATATCAGATTAAAGACTAATGCAGCGCCCCTAGTTTCTAATTTGTTTGATATTTGTTCAACCAAAATTCAAGGAAAATTATAAGAATGAAGGAAGAATATCCAGTACATAAAATGTGTAATTTATGGCAATCCATCTAGAATTAGCCAATACCATAATTAACCTAGCAAATTTCCAATAGTACACCATATAGCAGGTGGTTTCAACCATAAACATGAGTGTCTCACAGTTCTATAAGTGACAAATCTGAGATTAGAGGAAAAACATGATGAGATTTTGATGATAGAAAAAAATTTATTTGATGGATGTAACAACAGAGTTTTACATACCCCATAAGAGGAAGAAAAACAATCTAATAGAATAGAATATTAAAGCAACTATTTTATGGTTCTGAGGAATTGAACTCAGGCTTCACTCAAAATAGCTAGGTTTTCTAATACTTTTATACTGAGTTTTGGTCTCATTATCTTTCCCAGAGTTGCCTGGAATACGGTGTCTAGGCAAGGTGATCCTTGAACTTGCCATCCTGCTCCCTCAAGGTTTGATTCAGATAGGATTACAGGCCTGTACAAACAACTATGCCTAAAAGAGTTTTACACATCTATCTTATATGTTAATGTAATAGAGGAAAGAATGAATAATCTAATTAGAATTTTGGAAGAAGTTTTAAGGGATTACAGTTTTCAAAAGTATATAGAGGAAAGAACATGTAAAATAGAAGTTTGGAAGAAATTTTAAAGGATTAAACTGGCAGGAATTAATTTAGAATTAGACACTGCAAAAAAGGACTTTGCATTTCAATACATACTAACATTATGCAAAACAAAACACACAGAAGAAAGAAAAGAAAGTTTGGAGATAAAAAAGAATAAATTTGAGGCTGGAGAGATGGCTCACTGGCTAAGTGCACCAAATGTTCTTGAGAAGGTCCATGTTTGATTCCTAGCACCCATATGGTAGCTAGCAATATTTCCTAACTCCACTTTCAGTAAATCCAAGATCTTCTGGCCTCCATGGGCATTGTGTACAAGAGTACACACACACACACGCACACACACACACACACGCACACACACACACACATGCACACACATCCATACGTATATAAACATTTACTCGTAAAAATAAAAAAAAGTAAATAATAAATACCTTTTTAATACAGAAAATTTGGAAAAAAGTTAAAGATGCTTAGCGTTTTATATCACTTTGGTATTCTCAATAGAGTAAACACATTAAAATGTATGTTTAATTAGACAAACTTTAAAAACTTTGATTATGACTGCAAATCTTTCAATCAATAGAAATCCAATGAAATAAATGAAGATAAACTTTAAGAAACTTATACCAAAATATATTACATGGCAATTGTTAAAATGATGACAAAGATAAAATTTCTAAAATATAGCAAGGGGAAGATAAAATAGCTGGTAGAACAAGTAAAATAAAAATTAAACTCCTTTTGGGAAAACATGAATACATCAGAGGACAATGGCACAGATCCTTCAATTTATAAAAAAAATGTGAACTTAAAATGCTGTGCAATCAAGGAAAATCATTCTTCAAAAAATAAATTAAAACTACATATTTTCTAAAAGTATTAATGCTTAAATATTTCCATAGTGACAATGTACCATGGAAATGTTACCACATTCCTCAAAAAAGTAGAGATGAAATAGAGACCCAGAACCCCAGATCAAAATACAATTATGACCAGCAAAATGGAATTCTGTGATTAATACCAGTGTTTCAAAAGTTGGTATATGCCTGCAATCCTAGAATTTGGGATCAAACAATATCCAAAATTTGAAGTCTTCCTGAGTTGCCAGATTATGAAGTCTTGTTTCAAAAGCAAAGAAAATAACAAATAAGAAAAGCAATTGACTGAATACAGCAGAAACTGCTACAAGTAGAGTAACTATGTAAAAAGACATGGATGGTTAAAATGACATACAATAATTGTACAGAAATCAGGAGAATAGAATTGCTGTGTTTTGAGTTTCTAATATTATAGATTTAGTAACAAGATACTTGTTAATGGTAGATTATTAATTTAAAGGTATGTTCTATTATGTTTAATAAGACTTTTTTTCAAACAAATAACAAAAATTTTGAATCATTACAAAGGACAAACCTACATATAACAAAGTGGTAGATAAAAGAAATAAAGCATCATCAAAAAATTTACCAAATATGGGCTTAAGATCACTGACTGTTCTTGCAAAGGACCCAGGTTATGGTCCCGGCACCCACAGAACAGCTAACAACTGCCTCCATCTTCTGAACTTCATAGACATTGCACAACAGGTGCAATTACATATATGCAGGCAATACACTCAAACACATAAAATAGAAGACAATAAATAAAATAGTTTTTAAATTATGAAATTAATTTAGAATGGTAAAAAAGATGAAAAACAAAATGAAATAAATATACAATAACTAGTAACTGGTGAGTTGAGTTTATACATAAACATATCAATAATAATATGATAAATTAATAATCTCATATTTCAAATTAAAAGATGCCAGAGTTCATAAGATTTCTGCATTAAATATATACTGTTCACAAGAAGTCCATCTTTTAATTTTAATAAAACATATCACTATTGAAATTAACTTGAAAATGACTTTTGTCTAATAAAAACAAAATTGACCTTGTTAAAAAAATTAGTATTTGGAAATTGAAATTAAAAAATCAGATCAAGTGTTTGAAAGTCTTAGGCACTTATTGATAAGTATGTAGGATGTGCTGACAAAACACACACAAGACATGTACGTTGAATACAAGACATTACTCAGAACAATAAGACTCTAATACAATGGGAAGCTGTAGTCGGTTAGAATACTCAGTGTCATTTAGCTGTCACTAGACTGAAATTGAACTACATATTAAACTTAATTCTAGACAAAATCCATGTAGATTTATTTTTGCACGTTGAATAGTGGGTTGATTGCAAAATGTCCATGGAAATGTCATGTTTTAATTTTTATGTGTATTTACCTGTCTGTATTTAAGCGCAGATGTATCATGCAGTGCCATGCAGATCAGAAGAGTGTGTCAGATTCTGTGGAACTGGAGTGAGGGTCTAACCAGCACCACTGAAAGTCTGGGGACCCTACAAAGACATCATTAGCAGGGGTGGTTCTCCAAAACCACAAAGCACTGGACCTTATTAGAGCCGAACAAGCATGTTGCTCAAAGAGGAATGCTGTTTCTATGTCAGTGATTCAGGGGTAGTGGAAACATATGTAAAAAACCTACTTAAATTAAGAAAGGAACTTTCCCTTCTATCCCCAAATCCCACATAAACCCCTGGTATGGTAATCCTGTCATTACTTGGCTACTCCCTCTCCTCCATCCCTTCCTAGCTATTTGTGCCCTCCTTCTCCTTGTCCCTTGCCTTATCCAATTTCTTCAGGTACCCCTAAGAGCATTAGTCAACGTAGCTACCCAAAGGGTCGTGATAAAATATCAAACCATTACTAAATCCCATGACGATTATGATGATACCTCTCCACTATAAAGAAAAACAAAGGGGGTGATGTGGGGCCACGGTTTGTCGCAATAGGTACTGAGCAAAACCCAGTAACCCCGGATACCCTGAAGGGATGGTAGGAGTCTGGCCTGCTCTGCCTGATGTGATAATCTGGCCCCAGGAAGCCACTGTAGATACGAATCTTCTTTTCCCCACAAAGATCATCCCAGATCAGGTTTTGGGGTTTCATTTCCTCATTCCTAAATTTCCACATCAGCCCTACAACCTTCGCGCCTTTACCCCAAAACCCTCACCTTTCATTTTCCCACCTTCTGTAATGGCCAGCAGGCCTTCGTATAAAAATCCCTGTCTTGGTCTCAATAAATGAACTGCTCACAAATGCAGTATCCAGGTAACTCCTCCCACCACACTGAGCAACCTGAGGACCTGTTCAATCATCCTCCATTATCTGGGATGGCTGGAGCACAACAGCTGTGCTAGAGATGGAAACCCACCCACAAATAATCACACAATCTTGACATCACAAATCACCAAAGAAATATAAGTAAAAAAAACAGAAAATGAAACATTACTGCTTATACGCTGGATTGATTAAATGAAAAATGATTGATAGTGCCAATTGTAGGCACAGTTGAAGAAAGGTAGAATGTTCACAGACTGTTGCTGTGATTGTAGAATTGGATATTCATTTTGGAAAACAAACCCTGGCATTCTATGTTTACATATTCATCCAAGATTAATAAAAGCATATGTCCATAGAAAGGCTTGCATAAAAATGTTCATAATAGGAATTTTGTAGTACCCAAACACTGAATATAGACCATATGTCCATCAATAGAAAAATGGATAAACAAAGTTTGGAATATCAATACAGAAAATTACTACTCAGTTACCAAGGTAACAAAATTTGTAGTAAACACAATAAAAATAGTTTTGAAAAACTTAAATGGAAGGAAAGGGGACAGAGATAAAGATAACTTTTAATACATTCTTATACATTTCTAGAAATGACAAGGAATTTTTAGACAATTTCATACATTCTGCAACCCAAGCTAGATTGCTGTTCACTATATATCCTAGGTTGGCATTGAATTTGTAGTGATTTTTCTGTCTTAGTCTCCATCCTAAGATTACATACTTGAGCCACCACACGTGGCTAGCGTCTTTTTATTTTAAAAAATTATCAAGCATTATCTAGGAATGGAGGGTGATCTCAAGAGAGGAAATATTGGAAAAATTATAAAGAAAAAGTAAAAGTTTTCATAAATATAATGTTTGTTTTCCCACTTTTATATTTTTCATAAATGCCAATGATTTCAAAATGTATCTGTATATTGAAAATAAATATTAATAGTTTAATTTGTTGCCAAATTTCTGCAATAAAGTTTTACTATGTAAGTAGCTAATATTTTCAGTATTTCACCATAACAATAGTATTTGAAGGAAATCTCACATGCTAAATAATGTGATTTTTTCTATTTCAGAATGGTATATATAGTAACACATGTAATTTTATATTTCAATGAAAATGTGTTATTAAAACTTTAAAAATCATTAATGCAATTGAAACTAGGTAGTTATAGTCAGATAAATACTCTCACATAATATTTAAAAATTATCTTCTTGTATACATAAAAGTTCATATGTACACAATTTTACATATGTAAAAGTGGTTATTAAATTTTAGTTTAAATAATTATTTCAACATGAAGCATATTTCTGTTTTTGTGAGAACTTTTCCTTATCCTGAGAAATATCATGGAAAAGTCATAACCCTGTTAGATAGGTGACAGGCTACCCAGGAGAACATACTAAAATTATTCTGGTAAATGTACACACTATTACATTGAATCTTAATGACTTGCTATTATACCCATAGATTACTGAGTCTCTTAACTTTAACCAAAGAAGATTATTTTGTGCAGTAGATGGAGATGAACAGAGAAATACATAACTGGTCAATGTGCAGAAATTAGTACCCCGAGTTCTTGACCCTAAGTGGGACACCTTTACTATATCCACTCTTCCTGAGGCTCAGGGATCATTGCGGAAGAAGGGTCAAAAGCACGGTAAGAGCAAGAGGTGTGGATGAATACACAGGGATCCCGTTTCCTTGACACAGCATGGAAGTTGCACATAGGAGCCCACAGCACCTTTGACAACATGCACATGTCCTGTGCAAGCCCAAGCCATACAGAATCCAGAATCCCACTGTAGAGGGAAGAAGTGGACAAGAAGCATCAGGCATATCTCAGAGACTATTAGCAATTGAAAGCAATTTGGAGATAGAAACTGCGTTTTCTTTAAGGCTGGTACCAAAACTTAGAACACAGGAGGAACACAAGTTACACTCCATAGTCCTTTAATGAAACTGGTCAAGGACACGAAGTCAGGAAGGAGTGAGAGGAACAAAGTGGGTCTGGAGCAGGGGTAGGGGTGGGTCCAGTGTGAGCCAGTACATTCCAAGACATTCTCAAAGTGTCAATAAAAACCTTAAAGACATGATTTTAAAAGAACAAAAGCATCTTTCTTCATGTCTGCCCAAACTTGAGGTAGGCTTAGGTATCTGATCAAAACCGGACCACTGAGAGTCTTTACCATAGGAATTTGAGCTAGTATCTAAACAGTATCCCCAGTTCTTTCCTAGTGCTTTATTTTAGGGGTTTACATGTTCTTTTGTTGTTGTTGTTGTTTTTGTTGTTGTTGTTGTTGTTTTTGTAGAGATTTAGAAAACATTATTCCAAAGAGAAAGTAAATAATGTATGCTGTGCTCAGAGGGTGAATTACTGAGGGGCATGGGCTTTATCATTTTCATCTTTATATTCCCTGAACAATGAGGAAATTCAACATTTTGTACTGAAAGAAGAGGAGCTCAGAGTGGATGTCATTACTACTAGAAAGAGAATTGGTAGTCATTCTGCTGGGACCAAGTAGTTATCCAGGTCTCAAGTCTAGTCTCTGGACTTTGGAGTTCACATCTTTAAGTTAATTGAATTTGTTGTTTTCCTCCTCTCTCCCATCTTCTTTATTTCTTTCCTTCTACTCATTCTCTGTATTATTTTTCCTGTGAAATATGGTTGAATGATGTAATTGGTGGGAAAAACACTACAAAGAAATTATTTTATGTTTCCCGAAGAACACATAAAAGTTCTGTGCATTACATGATCATTAATAATCAGTTGTACTGGGAGCTGGACAGATGCCTTTGGGGATGAGAAAGTTCACTGCAGGGGTCCAAATTTGGTTTTCAGAACTCACATTGGATGAGTCACTACTGCATGTAACCAGGGGTTCCCACATTTTCTTCTGGCCTTAACAGGTACCTACAGATACTTGTGCACCCCACCCAACACACACACTAGAAAAAAGAAATATTTAAAAATTTTCTGATATGTATATACACACATATATGAAATGAATAATTCAAACTTCAGCCTTTTATTTTTCTCAGATAACAAATATTGTAAATAAGACATATGAATTTATAATAGGTAAAAGACAATTGTTAAATGAAAACTGATAAAATTGGTTTGATCAATAGGGTTCTCAAAAACATCCATCTGGACTTGGGAGATAGGGCATATCAATAAATTTTCTCCCATACACAAGACACAAAATCCTGTGTTTAATCCTAACACCATACCACATAATACACACACACACACTCACACCCCACACACACACGCACACACACCAAGAAGATCTATATTGGCCTTGACACTTCTCTTTGGTCTGCTACAAATGGGAGACAGAAATTTATTTTCATAAAGTTGGAGATGAGTAATATCCATTTTAGACCAATGTCAACTCTTAACCTTCATATCCAGGCCATATCAATAGCACAAACTGCCAAGCTTTAAGCAATATGAAAAGGTCAATGTATAACACTTTGCTGTATAGGAAACTGATTTAATCATTATTTTTCTTAGAAGAGGTTGACACTATTGTTTTGATAACTGTTTGATGAGAACATATGGGATACCCTTTAATATGTACTGCTGTATGACTTTTTCCAACTCTTTCCCTTGCTTTCCAGACAGGATTTGTGAAGCTATAACCTGCCTCCAATTTCAACTTTAGCTTTTATGGATCTGTCCCTGAGGCTGCATGACAGTTTTTCTGAAATCTAGCCAATGCATCTCAGATGATCACACACAGGGTGGTCTGTCTGCAGCTTTCACTTTCCAAACACCCCGTGACTCTGTGAAATTGTTCTGTGTTGTGCTAAGAGTGCCTTCTGCCCAGATGCCTGTGGCTTCCCTGTTTCATGTCATCCTTCAACAGCTGCTTGGAACTTTCTCCTAGTAATCACCTCCTTTACTTATAAGAAAAAGCCCCACGGTTTGCAGGCTTTCTTGTAATCCTGCTTGCTAAGTGATACAACTGAAGGGCATGGAGCTTATATTTTTCATCTTTGTATTTGCAGCATCTTTCAGAAGCACACAGCTTTGCATAAAAGAAACTAAAAATAATGATTTGTGCCTTTAAATAAAATTCTCTATTTTGAATACAATGAGGAGAACAATCAGTTTTTTTTCCAATTTCCATAACTATGGAAACATCCTCATGAGAAAGAGCAGTGACTGAGAATTCCTTGAGAGTTCAAGACTTCTCCCTCTTATATACCTTTCATTGTCATATAATTATTCTCTATAAAAATCAGTGGAATGCAGACAAAATGCAAGCTATATGAGGAAAAGCACATTCATTCTCAGAGCGCAATTAACAAAGATTCAAATTTAGAAGATCAATATATTAAAACAGATTCACAGTAAACTCTGCTTGAGTTTGTCTTCTCTTGTGTGCCATAAGCATGACAGTGTCACATGACTAAAAATTTAGAATTTTGGTGTCTAGAAATTTTATACGTTCATCCTTACAGAATTGTCCTCTTACTCCATCTTTTAAGGAAAGAGCACTTCTAAAGTGTCCCTTCATCTTCATTAAAAAACCCATGCTGCTTGATTAAACCTGACTATGTTTGCCATGTACTAGAAAAGTTGGAATGTATTTATTTCCAAAGTGGACATCAAACTTTAGGTACACTCTGAAAATTACTTAACTTCTACCACTTCAAGTTAGAACAACAAAAAGTGTTGTTCATAAAATATCTTTGACATCTTTTCCCAGGGACACTTAGGACTCCCATCCAAAGCAGGGAGGGGATTCTTATTCTGGGAACTGCTGATTGATTATGAGTTACAAGGAATATAGTCATGAAGCTGTTGTCAGTCACAAGTAAAGCTTTGTTTCTGAATTTCTCAGTTTTCTCATGAACAGAGCCCAAACACACTAACTTAATTTTCAGTTTACAATTCTGTTATATTTATTATGTTGGAGAATAGAAAGAAAAGTCAGGATAATGCTTTTTCTCAGGAACTTAAATGATAGGTATTTTCCTTGTCATTATACTTGCCAGCCCTGAAAATTGAATAATGAATCCATGAGTTTAAACCTGGGAAATCTGCTCAGATGATCTCTACCAGGGAAAGCATTATAAGACATCTCAGGAGTGCAGGTTCATATACACAGTGATTCTGTGGTTCTCAACAAGTTACACATTTTCTAATTTTCTCATGACAGTTCTGGTGATTTTACTATGAAAATTAAATGCAATAATGTTTAATCATCCTTTCAAATTTCTTAGCAGACTCTAAATATTTGGTAAAGAACATATAGGTATATCTCAGATTTATGAGGAATAATAGCCATTCCTAAAATAAGGAAATAAGATATATGAATGTTTAGATAATATTTAAGCTACCTTTGTGTTCACAGCTGATGAAGCATTTTCATGCCTTCTTAATTTTGCTCATTTGGAAGTACTCACACAGTAATTGTAGGAATTCTTTGCCTACCACTAGCCAATAAGACATCCCATAAATATGAGGCATATAAAATGAGAGCAGAGCAGAAAATTAAACAGCAGGGGCTTAATGTGTAGCTCTTGATAGAAGATGTGTTTACTATGTATGAGGCCTTAGATTTAATCACTAATAAAATTAGCCAGGAAAGAAGGAGTAATGGCCTGCAATAGAGATACGCCAACATGTAGCTAGATGGAGTAAGGCATGCTTGGTAAATTTCAGGAGCATGTGTACACTTGGAGCACAGAAAGTAAAGAATATTAATGGTGATGAGGCTGCAAACTTAAGTTGAGGCCAAAGGCTTGCCAGGATTTAGTTGTTCTCACAAGCAATGCAAAGGATTTTTAAGGAATTTGTCAAGATCAAGCCAGGTTAAAAGGAGGGAATAAACTGAAAAAGGTAAGGAAGAGGTGCAAGTATATAAACTTGTAATCTATTGTAAAAGACAAAGATAACTTCTATTAAAAGAGTAATGAGAAACAGCTAGACTTCAGTTGCTTCCTTCTGTTTGGTTAGCATATTGGCTGAGTTCTCATAAATGGTACTTGAGGAGAAATGATATATGGGGCAGCACCTGGCTGCATCTTAGAGCACAATAGTAGAGAGGATATCTCCCCATCATGTATGCTTCATTGCAATATTTTCTGGAAAAAAAAAAAACAAAAACATTATTTTAGGTGGCCTAACCTGGTACATATTAGGGGACTATTTATTAAAGCATTTTAAGTTTCCTCAATAATAAAAGATATTCAATGTATAAAAAAGATAGAATTAGAAAATTGCTTGGTCTTATGAGTTGATGGATATGTAACAAATGAGAATATGATAAGGGCTCTAAAATGAGTTATATTTGACTCATACTTCATTATAGTAATATTGTAATTGTTAGGGAGCAAACTAAAATTGTTGCCATCCCCTTCAAAGTCTGTAAATTGGAATCAAAATCAACATTTAAGTAAATCAATATTTAAGTATATATACATTATTCAACCAGCAACTGTATCAATAATATAGAAAGTATACTGTACTTATATTTGTATTCATTAATTTTCCTATTGCTGTGAAAATATCAATATATCAGTAGCAACTGTCTCAGTAATATATGAAGTATACTGGGATCCATATTTTATTAGTTATTTTTTTTTGTTGCCATGAGCAAATATCAAAGCAGAAGAAATTAAGGAAGAGAGGATTTGAGCGGGGGGCTTACAGTCTACGTTGCACCTCATGATGGAGAAAGTACAGAAGTAAGAATGGGAGGTGGGTGTTCACACTGCCTCTGTTATCAAGGGACAGAGTGCTGACAAGTAGTCTGCCTGAACTTTGCATTCTCAGGAACACCTTTCTTGAGAAACACGTCTTTCAGCCAGGCTACATCTTCTAAATATTCTACAATCTTCCAAAACAACACAGCTAACTGGGGACCAAGAGCTCAATAATAGGAGCCTATGGGAGACATTTCACATTATATAATCAGCATGAAAATCCTGAGGAGTTTGGTTCAGTGGTAAAAAAATCATAGGATATGCTTTGGAGTGTTGTGTGTGATCTACATTTAAGCAATAGGGCAGAGAATTCAAATAAAACGTTGGATCTGGAGAATAGGCAATCAAAAAACTTGTGTAACATAAAAGTTTAGTAGTAGAAGTATTTTGTGAACATGTAATCATTAAAAGCATATGAATAGATGACTGTATACAAGAAAATAAGCAGATGATATACAGTAGATAATATACTCTTGGGCTAATACTGTAATACTCTTAACAGTTACTGAGAAAATTGATGATCATTAGTTTTAAGGGGACTGTGGACAAAGCCAAAACATCAGGCATGCATATCATTAAGCAGCTGAGAAAGGGAGGTTTCAAGAAGGATAATCTAGGTGTTAAATAAGGCAATTTCTAAATGTCAGTTCACAGAATTGTTTTGGGGCTTGATTCTCAGGGATAAATAATTTTTACTGTTTAATTTTTCTTTAAATGGGTAAATAGCCCTTTCGTTTTTAGTGGATTGGTACATAGTTCTAAGTAGTGAGATTTTAATTTATCTTTCATTGTTGGAATCTCTTAGTATCATATTTTATCATGAAACAATGTGAGACACTGGATTTTTTCTGGGCATTTTTAGAGGTTTTGTTGTTGTTGTTGTAACATTGTATCCTGATACTTTCTTCTGATTATGAATGTACAAATACTCTCAGTAATATTGGATTCATTCTGTTATTAAAATAAAAATATTAATTGTAGGAAATAATAAAATTACTCATCTTTAATAACTTTGTATCTTCAAACTCATGGTTTTTGAAAAAATACATGCTAAAATCTCCAATCTTTTTCATTGTTTATCAAAAACCTTTCAATATATGCTCACAGTAGCTATATCATATTGAGTAGACCTTTATTTTCATCTAAAACTTTTTGTTTCAGCTTTTTTCTTCTTTATTTCTATTCTCTGTGATTAACTTATTTTCTCTTAGTATCCTGTGGAGTCAGGAGAATGAAGATAAGATACAGTTGAATTCTGACAGCTTCTTTTAAATGATCCCATCTGGAAACATTCCATGGCCACTATTAAGTAAAAAGACTTCCCATGCTGAGACCTTCATTTCATTCCAGTCCAGATATTTGCTTGGTCATATTATCTAAAATTGGTGGTTTTTATAATCACTGTCAAAGTTGTACCTGTCAGTGTCTATTTTGTTACTGGACCATCAGGAAGGTAGTATAAGAATTCCCGACCCTATCCAACTGTGAAACAGATGGTGATTCTATTTCTCTGAACTTCAGTGGTGACAGGATGAGAATGAAAGACTGTGGAATGAAAGGGTCAAAAACTTGCATGCCCAATGACCCCACTTCCAGCCTATGGCACCCGCCACACTATAGTTTACCATTTTCCATTATTAGATCAAAGGAATTTCTTTTCCTTAGGTTTTTTAAGACTAAATTTTATATGAGAATCTCATTTCTGCTGGTTTCCCTCCTACAGCATTTCCAGGGTTACACTTAAGAGAGGGAATCAGCAGCCCACATTAGTTTGTCATCTTATTAAGAACCAGAAGTCAATTTTGATATACTTTAGAAATACAGTTCTTCAAACTGACAAATTTGATATTTAAATCAGGCTATTGTAATAATCCTAAAGCAGATTGCATTGCAGGTGTCTAAAATTCTTATAAATAACCTTTTCTAACAAGCAGTATGCTGTATATCATCCAAAATGAGACGTGTATGTGCTTTAAAAAGTGCACATTTTAAATTTTAACTTCAGGAAAATATGCAGAGATATCAGCCTTAGAAACCAATGATGGCCGAGCTTTGATTTATTGCCAGTCTGAGGTCTTGACTCAAAGTGTTTCCAATTTAGTCAGCCTAATTAATGAAACAAATACTCAAGTAACATGGAAACATGGAAAACAGAAACAAAACAGGGAGACTCTAAAACATATTGATGTTGCTGCCGTGATCATTCTCTGATAACAGTTTTTAAAGAGCAGTTATGATATGTAAATAAAGGGAAATTAGACAGTAGAGACTTTAAGCAACATTCAAAAAGTTTATATTGCAGAGATAATTGGATTCCATGAATGCTAAAGTGTCCTTGGTGATATCTATTTGTTGAAAATTAATATGAAAGAATTAGAAAATTTAGAACCATTACTTGGACAAATGTTATCTCACTTAAAAATAATATAGGCAGAATGAAATAATCATTTCCAATTTTTCTTTTATATCTTCAATCAAGGACAGTGCTTGCAAATGGGAAAGAATATAATAAACACAAGGAAAAGAGCTTAAATCTTCAAGTGTATGAAGAAAAAGTACAACAAATTACATAACTATAGTAATTAAAAACAACTACAGTGCTAGTCCATGTAACTGAATAAAGTCTCTCTCAGTAGATCTTGGCATACCAAAAGAGCTTACACAAAAGAGAAGACACATGACTATGAGGAAACATGAATTCTTATCACTGTATCCCTAGAAGTATTTGCAAATGGGGTGATATTTACACAACTGTTCTGCCAAAGACTGGGGTTTAGTAAAAGGTTTATCTTTTATGCTTACTCAGTAAGGATTTGTTAAATGTTAGTCAATTTCAATTTTCCTTTTCATCACTACGAATAGAGAACTATAAATTAAATCAGTGAAAATGCTGAGTGCTAGACTATTGAATAAAACTGTATACCTGTGCTCAAATATTTCATATTTGAAGATACACAAACAAGGATCTTTTATAGCACAATGATTGTGATCTAAGTGAGATATGACTGATTTCTTCATATTATTTTTAGACAGGGATTGAGTGTGGGGATTAAAGACATGGTCCATCACATGTAGCTGTCTTCCTAAGACTTTTGTGTACAATGTTTAAAAATTGTACATGTAATGGAGAAATAATTATTTCAGTTACTGTGGAAAATTTATTTACATCACTTTTTCAGGAAACCTTGTAAAATATTAATAAAGATTTCCATAGATACTTAAGGGAATTTAGCTGAAATATGTGTTCAGTTTTCCTTTTTAAAATATCTAATCACCTAATAATTATTCTTGAATGAATTGACTATACTGTATATTAATCGTTGTTAAGGAGAAGTTTCTCCTTGCACAACCTCTTTGTAATAGTTTTTATCAGTGTTTTTATAACTCACAAATCAATACTTCTACATGTGGACTATCCTAAATCTTGGATCTGTGTGCACAATCAACCTGCCATTTTTATTTAGAATTTCTATAACTCCTCAAACAAGAATTTCCAAACGAAATTTTCATCCTTTCTTGAAACCAGTATTTTTTTTCCCATCATAATTTAGATGTACTGTTTTCCTATATGATGGAAGCTCAGAAGCTTATAGGAGATCTAATATTTTGCTGTATCTCGGTGGTAGAACCCTTAAGAAGGTGACATAAAAGCAGTGTCATAAGTAATATCTGCCCGGACTACAGAGGAAAAGAGAGATGTTTACAGCCAGAAATCTGATTTTTGTTAACTATGATAATTATCTAAACTCTGTGAAAATTTTAAATCATTCCCTTTGTCTGCTTCATTTTCCATAAGAGCATACCTGAGTCTGCGTACTTTGTAAAGAAAATGAATCTATTTTGGAACATGATTTTGTGAAGTCTGAATATTTAAGGTTGGATAGTTTCATCTGTTCAATATTGGTGAGAACTCTGTTGCAACACAGCAGATGACATCTTAAGGTAGAGAGGTATGAAAGAATGATCATGCACTGAGACAGGACACAAGCGCTTGACTAGGAAACAGTCAGTCAATAATTTTATTGATTTTTAATTGTATTTATTTGTTTGTGTGTATGTGTGTGTATGTGTGTTGTGTGTGTGTGTGTGTGTGTGTGTTTTCCCTTTTTGGGTATGTGTGCCATAACTCTTGCATAGAAGTTAGAGAATAACTTGCAAGAGTTAGTTCTTTCTTTCAATCATGTGAAACAAGTCATCAAACTCAGGTTCTTAGGCTTGATAGTATCTTCCCCCTGAGCTATGTTGCCCTTCTAGATACATCCTTTAGAAATTGTACACGCTCAGAAAAACTAGTCAGGTTTTGTGAGAACCATATTTATCTTATGGCCTAATCATTGACTACTAGGCTTGTCATCATGATTCTACCACCTTACCATGTCATTACGTAAACACATTAAGATTAAGCATGGGTTTAGATAAACACATCGATATCAAAGCAATGATTCACTATTATTATAGGCAAGCAGTTATTTCTTAATTTAGAACTTATTTTGTAAATAATACATATTAGCAGGCATATTTTTTGCATATTTTTCATAATAATCTATAAATATTCCAATAATCGGGAGAAAAGATGTAAACTTTATTCCATATAAGTAATGAATGGTTAAAATAGTTGGAGTTGCTGTATGTATATGTGTAAAAGCCTCTGCAATTAATAAATCTGTACCAACGACAGAACTGAACACTCAGATGAAGAGTGAAAAGCCTGGTGAGCCACAAGAACATCATTACCATTTCAGTGAGTTATTGAACTCAATTAAAAATATAACCTAAATATTCATAATAATGTTCCACTTAAATGAACATTATTATCACAAAACATAAAAGAGTTATTTGTACATATTTACAAAGATGTTTCTTTAGCACATGAAAAGGATACACTTTTTGTGCTAGTAAAGTTGTGACATATGATTTCTATTGAGAAAATCCTGCCCTATACTACTGCATAAAATTTGAGGATCTTGTTAACTGATGTAAGCTGTCATAAGGTGATCATAAGGTGATAAATATGACCCATTTATTTTTATACAAGAAATCCATTGTAGTGTCATTATGCATGCCTTGTTATGTAACTATTTTGTGTAGATTTCATTGGTACAGCTACTCTATCATATCTACACGGCATTATCTGGAAGCAGACATTGGGTTCCTCTAATTCTAATCATCCTTTCTGTCCCCTCTTCCACCATATTGCTTAACCCTTAAGTTTAGGAAGTACATAATAGATGTGCCACTTGTGAGTTGACCCCACACAGTCACTTACTGTATGTAATTTTATCCATTATTGAGCTTTGTAGTAGTCTCCATATATTGCAAAGAAGATTTTTTGCTTAGTTAAACCAACAATCAGTTGGTTTTCCACTTAGGCAACTTGAATAGAAACTTTTGATACAATGAGAGCTACCCTTCAAGGAGGAGCCTTCCAGGTCAATTCCAGATCAATTAATCCAAGTCCTTCATTATCCCAATGTTCATGGGAGAAATTCAACCTCTAGATGAATAGCTAAAAGAAACAAATGGCTGCTGAAGCAGAATGAATCAATTTTATCTAGACATATTTTATCCTGAAATATTATCTAATTCCAGGTATTGAGCCCTAAACACAAGTACTTAGGAGCATTATGAACAGCTCAGTGATATATTATATATATTATATATTACATATGTATGTAGATATATATTACTCAACAATTAAGATTAAAGAAAAAGACAAAAATTGAGAAATGAGGAGTGGAGTCATCGGAGAGATGAAGGGGTGCATGGGACGGACAGAAGATGCAAATATTGCATTCATGCATGCAGTTATTTAAAAGAATTTAAACCTTTAAAAAGATTTTAAATAATATCCAATGGAGATAAATATTAAAAAGAATATTTAGGACATTAATTGTCAAATAGAAGGACAGAAAAGGGAATTATTCAATGGATCTATATCCAGTTAGGCAAGATAAAAATTATCTAGAAATCTGGTACAAAAACTTTTATACAACTAATAACAGTATATAGTATAGTTGGAATATTAAGATAACAAATATGTTTTACCACAGTAAAAAATGAAAAAAAATGTTGCTGAAGAAAAGGTTTTGATAAATTATTTATGAGTTCATTAGAATTATTAAAAAATTCTTTGGCCAATATCTTTGGCAAAATAAGAAATCAACTACTTATCCATGTGAGTTACTTTTCCCCTCCCTCAAAGTACCTGCTTGTATTTTCTTGCTGATGGCATCCATTCACCTACTTGATTTTTTGGAGGGCGTGGGTGTCTGGCTAGAGTATCAGAGATTTCATTGAATGCTTTAGCAACAGATTTCAAAAGTTGAATTTATATAGCTATCACCCTGTCACACTATGATATAGAATTTTATTATATTTACCTTTGTTCTATAATTTACAAACACGTTTTATTAATTTTTACATTTTCTATAAAGGTTTTAATTTTATGCTATGCAATTTTTAGAAAAGACTCAATTTTAAAATGTGATATATTCCTAAGCTAAATGAATTGTGCTTTAGTTTGTCAAAGATATTACATTACTTTGACATCATGTATTTAGAATATAATTGTGATTATAATAATATTTCAGAGTATCAACTATTAGTACAAATAGTATTGTAAATATACTTGTTTTATGACCATGTATCACAGAATTATCAATGTATTTTAGAAGACAGTCTATTTGCTGACTTCACAAGTTCAAATCCTATTTATGAAACATTATCCTTTGCATATTACAGGATAAGGTAAAATCAAGGGAATATAATTTATCATTTACTCTTCCTTAAACTGTATTTTCAGTAATATTAGAATTTTTAAAAATGTTTCTGTGGTCCTAACTTGATTTTTCTATTGCTTCCAGTTAAGCTCAAGTGATACAGACTCTGGTTCAAAATTGACCACAGAATAATCAAAATGCCCAGCTTCAATATTTTCTACTACAATAACAGCTGTACTTACTTGATTCCCAGGCTCAAACACTGTGTGCTACAATAGAAAATGCAGAAGAATCATACAACAGGCATTGCTCTCCATCACCAACCAGCAATATTTTCAAAAATATGTCTTCTGTTTTTATTACAACTTCTGTATAAGTATACAATGATGATAAAGTGACTTTGTTACTCTATTAAGAATGCATAGATAGGTTTAATTTTGTTTTGTTGAAATCAATAATGTATTATATTATTAAATATCATAACAGTAACAATGACACCAAACTATTATTTCCTGTGTTTAATGCTTGTGGGAAATAAGCAACACAATAAAAATTTTTTACAGAAAGATATGACCTAATACATATTATTTTTTAAGGTTTTCACAAAAAGTTAATTTGTAAGCAAAATTTGAAAGTTGAAGATAAATACTTTGAGGAATTAATACAAATGTAATTCACTCAAGTGACATCAAAGAGTCTCATTCTTGTTCTAATGATATTTAATTTGTTAACAATAGTACCACTTATATGCTTAGTTATTTATCATTTTTGTAAATGTAATACCTATTAATTATTGCTCAAAAATTTATAAATATTTTTTCAGAAAATAATTTGACAGTGGAACATACATTTTAAAACTGAAATTAATTAAATTATTTATCAATGTCACTTCTTTATTTCAAGTTATCAGGATCTATGACTGTTTGTTCAGGTGGTATCAAGGAAAGTTTTATTGGATGTGTGACCTTTCAGCAGTTTACAGTCCGGTGAGTTTATAAATCTATTCTCTTATCTAACTATCTTTGAACTAGACTGAAGTGGAATTGGTCAAGTTACTTCAAACCTCCTTGTAATCAATACTAATTTTGAAGCTCGGGCCTATGGCTTACTTATTATCAATCAAAGTCAGACAGTACCTTAAAATTAGATGGTATGAAACATGACCACATTTATGAAAGTAAAAGTATATGACTGCCAATTACCTCGTTCTTTTAAATTCAGCTGCCACCAGAAAAGTTTTAAATCCTTAGATATCCATTTTGTCATTATTTCTAATTACTTTTATTCCATGTAAAATTAGAAAGAAATGACATTGTGTGATAAAGTTGGAAAAGTACAACTTGTAACCTTTCGTTACAATCTTAGTAAATTTAATTTCCATGGCTACATTAAAATGAAAGAATATACTCTTTGTTGTAACTGATATTTAATAATGTGCATATCATACTCTTGTATTTTCCATTGATTAGCTTTGCTCTTTGACAATTTCATAATGCATATAGTGCATTCTGTTTGCTTTCACATCCACTCTGTCATCTCCCATCTGTCCGTCATCCTCTTTTCTCCCCACAGCTAACCTTCCACATTCATGCCTTTCTGTTTTGCTTTGTGATTCATTGATTTTTTTTTCCTTACAGAATCCTCTCGATTACTTTGGATCTCTTTAAAATTGTTACGCAATGAATTTAACGAGGATTGTTATGCCCAATGGAACTAGCCAATAGAACCTGTGGGTTTACTCTTAATGTAATACATGAAGGCAATGAAGGTTCTGTTTTCAGAGTCCATCAGTTTCCAATAGTTCAGCAGAGAAGCTTAGGACTCTATGAGTCCTTGAGATTCATGATTGATAGGTTAAAAGTACTCTTGTGAAGGCACAGTGCAGGCAACTGTAGTTGCTCTGAAATCCTTTATTCATTGGCTGTGCTATACTCTGAAGACATTATTTTGCAGTTTTTCTCCATGTCTTTCTGCTTTCATATTCTTTCTTTTCCTGCTCCAACAATGTTCCTTGAACCATAAAAGGCATGATGTAAATGTAATGTTTAAGGTTGAGCACTCAATTGTCATTTATTTTATGCATTGTGAACAGCCCATGAGTCCTTGCATTCACTACACTTTACTGTAGATAGAAGATTCTCTGATTGACGAGTGTAGCATTTGTCTTTAGGAATAAATGTAAATTTTTGGATTGTAATCCATAACATCTCAGTTTAGTAAATTTAGCAATTAATTTCCTCCCAAGAGAAATGTCCTCCCAGATGTGAATATTTGACTCGGTTTACAGTACAGGCTTTTATTCCATACCGTGGAACAGGGGATTATACCTTTAAGCAGTCATGTGAATTTTGCACCGTGGATTCATCTAGCTTGTAGGGTTGGCTTTGTAGTGTGCAGAGTTCATAGCTGGGTAAGTCCTTTGATGTCTTATCTTCCCCTGAAGCTTGCATAGCTTCTTTCCAGAATGAGAAAGCTAACCAGAAAGGAAGAAGTTTCCAACTCAGTCCCAAATTTATTTATATTAGAATTTAAGGTGTGTAGATTCCTGAGCAATACAGTATTACCATCTAGTACTGATGGGCAACCACACTCTTTTGTAATTTGTTGTCCAATGTTGATTTAAAGTTTCTGGAATTTTCCTTGAGGAAAAAATGTGTTCAGTTAACTGGACCAAACTTAGGTTGTGGAAAGATATCTATCTAGAAGCATTTGAAAGGAGTAACAAAAATAATAGGAAAATAAGGACTTTTGTTATCACTATTAATATTAATAATAACTAATCATAAAGATTCAACCATGAAGAGTATTAGGAATCTAATTTTACTCTAATTTTTGGGTTGGGAGAATAATAACATTAATTTAAATCATTGATTTAAAATATGTGTTGAACAATTTCATTTAATCTTTGAAAATACATTAATACTGTGATTTTTATAGCATCTCATACAGATTATTTAATTTCACAGTGTAATATTCTTAAGTCTTTGTAAGACCTATTATTTGAAATAGAAGAAATATGATTTTGCATTGCAATCAGCCTAAGCTAAGTTTTCAGCTTTAATCAGAGTTTTTTCTTTCTTTGGGCAGACAGGCACAAGTATATGAACTTTTGAGCTATACCAGGTTTATCCAAGCCCAGTCTTAAAAAGTCAAAGTTACATGGCATGTTTTACCTTCCCACTTCTTGAGAAATGTAAAACTAAACCTAATACTTCTTATGGAAAGCAATAAGGATTTTATATCGGGATAACTGAATAGCTGATAACTAATGATTTAATCAGATAAAAACTTAATAATTTTTGATAGACATTAGCAATGATCACATGGATGGAAACACATCAACAAGGTTTTATTTAGTTGAAAATGTGACAAATAAAGGACTCAGGAATGAGTTTAGAAAAGAGAAAAAAAGAAAGTAAAAATAACCTAGAAAGAGTCAAAGAGCAGACAATGCTAAGTTGTCAACTGTTTATGGAAAAAAATAACATCAGGACTACAACTGGAGTGAGTATGTAGGAAGGTTCCAAAACGAAAAAGGTCTACAAATTGAGCTTCATTAACTCCTAAGTATTGCAGTTGCTGATATAGCAAAATAAATACTGGAATCACATTGCATATTAGACACTTAATTACTAATTTTCTGAGATCTCTTCATATCATCAAATAGATGGTTCAAAATATCAAAGAAGATAAAGAATTCTTAGGACATATCACTTTATACAGAAATCAATAATCAAAAATTTCCACCATATCCTCCCAATATGAATCCCTTTTTAATTATCATTGTTAATAATAGAAATTATCAGATTCTGTTCAAGAGATATAAGAATTTAGTTAATTATTACTCCTAGCATTTTAGCAAGAATACTTAGAAAACTCAAGCAGAGCAATGTGCATATTTCTATGTCTGCATGATTTTCTCTGTAGTTGGTCTACTTCCAAATATTCCTGAGGGGATATGTATGTGCCGTTCATAAGAATGTGTTCGGTGAGATTAAATGCACATTAGATAATATGGTTTCATTGCCTTTGTTTAAATTAGGAGACTTACCCAGTCTCTTTTGTAGGATATTTGCATTGGAAATTCCGTGATTATAGGGCCTTAGGTGTCTTTTTGAGATAATTTAAAATCTTTTCTAAAGCTATGTCTTTTGTTTTGAAACTTTTTGCTAGCTTTGAAAGCTATGTTATTGGCACTACATCTTTGAAATGGGTTTGTGAAGTGATTTAGCAGTGTTCCTATCTCCCAGGTCCTGAAAGGAATGGGAGCCTAGCTTGGGATTGGAGGCATCTCCTCAAGTTTTAAAATACCTATCATCATAAAGATAGGAGAACATTTATTCTGCATTGAATAATGCAAACTAGCAAACAGAGATGATCACTTTAATTTTGTATAGATATTTACCAGATGGTTGTAGGTTGAACCATTTAAAATATATAGTTATAACAAGTCTTAACTTGCGAACTAGTTACCAGCTTGAAAATGTGTAAGTCTTAGGTAATACCTATCTATTATTAGATATTAAATAGTTCATACGCCCTTGTAGGTTCATTTTCTGAGGGTTGGGTTATGAAATATTAAATGCAAAATATCAGAAGTAAACAATTTCCAAAAAGTTCATTATATCATAATAATCTTACTAGTCTATCATTTTACTAGTTAGATTTATAGTCTATTACTGTGCTTATCTTTAAGATAGTCTTTGGTATACTTATATTTATATATGAAAAATGCAATATAACTAGGATTCAATACTCCCCACTGGGTCTTCATAAATAAGAAGTTATGGCATCATTGATAATATTTATTTTAGGTTTAACAGTCTCTTAGATTGCCTAGGGTCTGTATTAAGTTATGGTTGAATATTTATTGAGGAGTAGAACTTTTCTCTTTTAGAATTTTTGTGGCAGATTTCAGTCTTGGTAGAGATTTTCTTCTTTCTAAATTCTTAGCATTATTGTTATGGAGTAGTGGTGATATATTTGTTTAATTTTATAAAAAAATAACTCTTTGCTTCCTTTCTCAAGCACATTTTACTTTATCAAATAACTTCCAAGATGTTTTCCTCAAGATTTCCTAGAATTCACTAGAAATCATAAGAAAATATGATTTCAGGCATTTCCCAACAGTTTTCCTATTTGAAAACAATGAGAAATTAGAGGAAAATTTTGCTTAAAATGAACAAGGACAAGACTACAGAATTTTTATTTTCTATTTTGGGCATCAAATTTATCTTTTGTTTTCCAGTTTCCATTCCAACTAAAGACAATGAAAGGAGTTGTCGCTGGAAATTTTACTTAAATCAATAAGAGGAACATAAAAAGTAGAAAACGGTGTAGAACAAAAGTGAAATCCAATGAGAAAGTTTATAATTCCTCCAGGTTAGAATGGAAAGAATTGAGATGCTTCTCTAAAATGGCGACTCTTATCCAGAGTTGCGGCTTATGGGGTGTTAATCTATGGGAACTGTAGACTTGGGAGGTTGCCCTGATGTATGCTTGTGGAGCATGCACACTCTATTTCAGTCCCTGTACAGATGGAGCAACAAGAATGCAAAAAGAAATGAACATAAGTGAGTTGAGCCATTTATACATCCATGCCATCCTGTAGCTTCATGTGTCATATAAGAATAATATGCGGAGATGAATTTTAAATGTCTACATTAAAACAAAGAGGTGGAGTTCGGATGTCTTCCTTTAGACCCAGTGACAAAGTCAAGGAAAACCGATAAGTTTCTCTAATGTTAGTGCCATGAATTAACACAATACAATACCATTTATAAAGATGAAACCATGCCATGTTTTGGGACTGAATATTCAGAAAGCAACAGCTGTTACTAAGAAGAAAAGAATTCTACAATTATGAGGAAAAAAGTGATCTTGTTCATTGACAAAATAAACATGAGTATTCTGTGTGGATTCAAGAAAAAGAAAATTATGAATTAATCAACACTAAGCGGGATACTAGCAAAGAAAAGAAGTTTCTTTAGTCTCTGATATCTTCTGATTGTAAATGGTGTGATGAATTTAGAGTCCTACAGATTGGATGGCAGGCGTGGTTATAAGGGAGCATGATTTTTAAAAATGAAATCATAGAAAAGCTGAGTAATTAATATTGCAAAATTATTCAACAAAATCTAAGTTCCTTTGATTTACATATTAATGGATTATAACTAAGTAATTAGATTCATGTAATTATCTCAGATACTTGTTTTTTTCCCTTGAATATAATAATTTTTATCCCACTATGAAATAAATTATCATATTTTTCCTGATAAAATTAATACAAGATCAACCAATATTGAAAACGCAGAAAATAGAGAAATATACATTTTAAATATTATTTATTTATTTATATCTGTTTTATACGTATGAGGATTTTGCCTGAATGGTGGTAAAACTTTCCATGTCATGAATTGCCCGTGGAGGTCAGAAAGGACATTGGATTCCCTGGAGTTACAGATGATTGTTAGTTACCGTGTGGGTTCTGAAAATCAAATACAGGTCCTCTGGAAAAACAGCCAGTGTTCTTAACTTTTGAGAGATTTCTCAGCCCCAAGAAGTATATATTTTCATAGAGAAATATATTATTTCACTATTCAGAAATGACCTAAAATTTTGTATATGTCCTTAATTTTGTTTCCTTGTTGTAGACATTTAGAAAACATTTACAGTGTAGTTTTTCTTTACAAAATATTTTAACAATTTACATTTGCAAATAACAGTAAAAATATTGATAAATCATTATCTACATTTCCATCAATTACTGTTCAATGTATACCTAGAGAGATGGAGCTTAGCTAGATATATAATATATGTAGAATGATAAGTAAAGAAAAGGGGAAAAGAGTATAGCTCATATCTATAAAATGATAAATATATTATATGCAGAATCTCACACAGTTACTTCTTACTGCCTCTAACTCTGCGGAAGTGCTGCTTTTGAGGAAGACTTGAGCAACTGGCTCAGTACAAGCATACCTAAGGGATTCTAAAAGGGTACAAATATGACCATGAGCTATTAAGATTGCACTTTGTGTTTAGTGTTGTGGTAATACAAATTAATGAGTGAGGGGACCAATAACCCACTGGAATATGACTAATGAAGTGAACAAAGCCTTTTTAGTTATATCTATCCAAGTTCTGAGAATTTCATAGTAACTATGAACAGTTTCGGAGATTTTCAAATTTTGAAGTAACTCTATATTTAAAAATAATTCTTTGTAAAAAGGTGGAAGTGACCATCATTTTTTAACTAAACTTTCGCATGAATATTCTCTTACATGTTTGCATTTTGACTAAGATACTGGGGTGTTATAGGCATTTTTATTATGATAAGGTATTTCAAACTTGGCTTAAGAAAGTAATAATTTTTGAACATGTATTTTACATGTTCTTTAAAATGATTAAAAAGCAAATAACTACTGCATTTTTCTGTCAATCTCCCGCAGAATACTTTTATCACATGCATGATTTAGCCTGTGGAACTCTCAGAAATATCAATAAATTAAAGGATGGTGGCTGTAGAAGTGTTAAACAAAGAATGGGCATAGAAATCTGCATTTATTTGAATATTGATTATCAATGTGAGAGTAATCTGGCTGCAATAGCTGTTATTCCATTGATCCATTGATCAACAGTGTTAATATAGATTATTTTAAAAAATCTGAAGTTTGAAGAATTAAACACAAGATATTTACTTAATGAAAAAGCTTTGGTCTGAATCGAAATTTTAAGAATTATCAATGTAACGTTCAATTGTGCTTTTGAAATAAATGAAACTTGAGACAGGGATGGAAAATATCCATTTTGTTTTAAATTTTTTCTGATGGATGGCTTTTGAAATTGAAATAGACACATCTGTCAGTGGTTATGAAATGCAATCCTTCTATAGATGTCAGTGAACTCCAGCAACATCCAGAAATGCCATATGCCTAAAAAATTTTAGGGGAAAAAACAACTAGAAATGTAGATTGCAACAGAGATATGAGAGATACTGTTTATGGGTTTTAATTCAATAATGTAGTTAATTGTTGTCTGGATGGAAATGTAGTTGCTAGGTATTTTAAAATGAAATATTGCCATAAATCCCACTAGCAGTTTTCATTTTGAGTGATGTCCATGCATGGACATCTACTCACATATGTTTGTCTTCAGTGAGAAACATTTTTCCTCATGAGTTCTATATAGCAATATTGAGCATTATTGATGTGAGTCATAAATGTTTGACATTGGTGGCTCAACTGGGTTAACTCTGAATAGTTAGATTACACTAGATTACACACCAAGGAGACATGATGATGACATTCCCTTGTGACCACATTATAAAGGATGCCGACTTCAACAATGAAATTTTGTGATTGTCACTTTTAATGTGGACATGGTGAATTATGGTCCATAGTGATCTAATCAAATGCTAATATGTTGAAGCAGAGGTATATTGCAGTTGTGATTAAAGTACAGAATTGAGTTTAGGAAGAGACAATCCATCCCAGACTGATTCATTTCATTGAAGGTTATTAAGAGAAGCACTGATTTAGGAGAATTATTTTTTTCCTGTGGATAGGGGCCTCAGTCTGTGCCTAGAGTTCAAATGAGTATTCATTATTATAATGACTTTAGATTTGACTAGTCCATTCCCACAATTGGGGAGGCCAATCATTTGAAATAAATTCCTCAGTGTATCCCTCCTACATACTGTTTCTCATGCAAAGCCCTAATGAATACTCCCCCTTATTTTTTTAGCCCTTTGAAAATATCATCTGACGTTGGGTAAGACAGTGCACTTTAATTTACTCTGTTTTCTTCATATTTGTCCAGTTCAATCAACTTATTGCTTTGCCAGCAAGGTCTATCAATAAATTCTATTGAGCAAGTTGATTTCAAGACTACCCCTGAGTAAAATATAAGTTCATTTTCAGAAAAATTTTGGCATGCCAATTTTTATCTTTTATGCATTTCCTGATGATGTGAAATAAAGCACCATTTAAGGCTCTCTTAATAAACTAAGGACAGAAGAATAAGAAACAACGCCATTAACTTTTGTCTCAGCTGTTGTATATTCCTGAGGTTTCCCCTATGTTTTTAATATGGCACCCTGTTGGCCCAAAGACAACTAGATCTTCTTTATAAGTGTGCTGACTGTGACTCTTGTCTGTTGAAGAGTTCTGTGAACCACAATGACTGGTCCAGGAAATAATCTCTACTGGTGCAGTAGTGACAGTTGTGTAATTGGACTTAAGAATCCCTCAATAGGAGGAAACTATTGTGTGGTTCTGTAAATATAGTCAAATACACATGACTAGAGAGGTCGCAGATCCTAGAGAAAACTTTTATCTGTCACAAACCTAGATGCAATTTCTTACTCTATGATAAGTATATATTTATATTTATATATATTCATATATTTATAGACAAATGTATCTTTCACCACTGAACAAATAAGCTTCTTTTTTGCAGCACATGGATACTATTACAAAGTTCCACAACTTGTTAAATATAGAGAATACGTGTCTCTGAGGTGGCCAGACCTAAGTGTCATATTTATAATTCAATCTCTACATCCAAGGCTTAGGGAAGATAGTGTAACAGGGGGAAGAAAATGTATTAGTGCATCTCTCAGCTCTCACCAGCGAATTTTACTCATGCAACAGATGATGATTAACGAAGAAAGCCACAACTGGCCAATCTGTAGAAAATAAGATACTGCAGACTGTTTATTCCTGAGTAGGGTTCTTCTATCAAAAATTCTGCCATGAAAGACTCAGGAACCATTGCAGATATGGCAGAAAGATTGTAAGAGCCAGAGGTGGCTGAGGACAACAAAGAAACAAAGTTTTCAGACAGTTGGGAAGTTATTCATAAAAATATACACAAAAAATGGTAACAGCACACACAAATTCCATATAAACTCAAACTAGACGAAATCCTAGGATACAAATGGGTAAGTGGGAAAGAAGCCCACCTTACCTGAGAAACCATTAGCAACAAATATCTACTGGGAGAGGGGGAGTTGTTTTTTTTTAATGGTATGATGCTAGATAGGTTCCACTAGATTACACTGAATTACATTAAAATGACACAAACCTGACTCACAGGACTTAATATATGACATAATATATGACAGACTCCATAAAATTAAGTGGGGAGAATTTATAAGAGAATAAGTTTGGACAACCATCTAAATATGATCAAAATATATTGTATGATACTCTTAAAATTCACTTTAAAAATGAAAAATTAATAAATTAAAAATAAGTAATAAAACAGTTATTACAATAGCAGTTATCCATATGAATTGTCCAGGCAAAACAGAATGCAAATTCATCCAGTTATAACCATCCCTAGAATATGGGATTCCTGTGAAGAATGAATGACAAAATATTTGTAAATAACCTTGCTGTCATATGGCAAAGTGTCTGGTGTTGCCTATGTTTTTATTTTTCATGCCTCCTGTATGGCCAATAAAAGAATGAAATCACACACACACACACACACACACACACACACACACACACATCTCTGTAACTTTAGAATGATCCTTGTTTCTTCACATTTTATTGTAACACAAGGAAAGAACAGATGTTATCTAACAGTAGAGAGACTAATTCTATGAGGCAAATTTGCTTTCCTTTCTTACTCAATTTTCTGAATCCATTCTTTTACCTTACTCTTCCATGATGAAGCACAAATCTGTCTTCTTAATTGTATCTTGGTTGCTGCTCCATTCACTTGTCTTTATCTGCCTCACATATCTACTATTATCTCAGTGATCTTATGTCTTTCATCCATTGATCTCTTATCTAATACTCTTTTCTTTTATCTCTCCTTCCATTTTTCTTTGGTATTACAGGATTATTATGGCATTTTTATTTTCTCACAGTTTGAGTAAGTTAAGAAGATGGGCTCTGTCCACATAATCCAATTACAAATCTGCATTAAACAGCTGTGTGACCTAAGGCAAATGTTTAACTTCAATTTTCTTCTTTTCTACAAAATGAAAATTCAAATTTCATTTTTAAGTGAGATATTATAAGAAACAAATTAGATAAGAGACTGCAAATGGTAAACAAAGGACCTTCCATCTACAAATTAAAATCCATACTACATTCCAAATATAACTCTTAGTTCTATTTTCTGAATATTTCTCATCTTATTTTCTATTTCAGTACCTTATCATTTCTGTCCAGTATCTTATTCCTATCTGGCCAGGAACTTGGAATGTACACCGGATTTTCAGTGAATAGTATTACACCTGCTTCTGGTGGGATTAAAGGTGTGTATCACCACCTTAAAATAAAAGAAATTGGATGGCTTCTTTGCTAACTAATAAGAAGTAGCACATCCTGTTCATATTAGCTGTATTTTGGCTTTTGTGCATTCTTACTGAAGTTGCTGGAGAGTAGTAGACAAGCTGTGTGAGTAAGCCAAATTCTTCCATGACCCTCCTGTAATGTTTTGGGACCACAGCAAATCCAACTGCACAAGGACCTCATGCCTTCTGTGTTAGCTAGTAAGAGCCAGCCCACATTGCTGAACCTGTCAGAGAGCACCTGACTAGCTGAGAGAGTTAGCCAGATTCTGTAATTCCGACTCATCATTTCTCTGCTTTGGGACCAGTCACAGTAACTCAGCTCCAAGGCTCATATTTTCTTTGTTTAGGTGATCCCCAGCACCTTGACTAGGTCTTAGGATCTTTTGCCTTTCCGGAGAACTCTTGAATAGCCTGCTTGGATTCCTTATACTGGAATATCATACAATATATAGATGCTGGAAATGACTTTCTAAATTAGACATCAGACATTGTCAAATGGGACCACATTAAACTAAAATGCTTCTGTACTGAAAAAGGAACCCCAATCTAGTCAAGAGGGAGTCAATAAAGTGGGAGAAAATCTTTAGCAGCTATATATCTGATAGATAATCAATATCCAGAATATATAAAGAACTCTAAAAACAAAGAAGAATACAAATCATCCACTTTAAAAATGGGCTATGAATCTGAACAGAGAAGTTTCAGAAGAAAAATGCAAATGGTAAAGAAATACCTTTAAGAGTGTCCAACAGCCTTACTAATTAGGGAAATGTAAATCAAACCCATTTTAAGATTTTATCTGAACCTAGTCAGAATCATTATGATCAAGAGAACAAATGATGCCAAATGGTGGCCTTGAATACAGGAAAAAGGGAGCCCTCATCCACTGTTGGTGGGATTGCAAACCGGTACAACCACTGTGGAAATCAGTGTGGAGAGGAGTTAAAAATCTAAAAATAAACTTAACATATGATCTGGTAATACCCCTCCTTGGCATAAACCCAATGGACTCATTCACAGAGATACTTACATAGACAGGTTTGTTGCTGCTCTTTTTTTTTTTTTTTCTTTTCTTCACAATAGCTAATAAATGGGGAAAAAAGCAAACTATTTTTCCTCTTAGCATAGACATGGTGAAGTAGTTAAGAAATTCTACTTCCAACTAGGGAACTGATGGCAATTGATGCTGCTGGGAGGGTGAGAGACCGTCTCTTACACAGATAGGACTCTTGGTAAGTGAGCTAGGTTCTAGTGGATAGATCAAAGCTGAGGGATATGTGAGGAGACAAAACAGAAACTGTAGGCTGTATTGTATACTGAAGTGGGAAGGTGCAGTTGGAGGAGGTGCTGATGGAAGAGGGGATCTAAATACGTTCAAATTATATTGTATACAAATCACAAATTTCAAGATAAATTTAAAAATTGATTCAAAAATACAAAGTAAAAAAAGGAAGGAAACATATTAACTTTTGGACTCTAAGTAGATGTTTTCTTTTTCATGATTTAGTAGGCCCTATGATAAAAATGAATTCTCTTTAATCATGATACTGCCATGCATCTCTTAACCATGAAGAAATGTTCTGAGAAATGAGTCTTGCTGTGATTTTGTGGTTGTGTGAACATCCTGGGGTATACTTTCACCGACCTAGGTTGTACAGTCCATTGCTCGGCCAGATTTGTTCCACCAGAATGTTCTGGTTTGTTCTGCAAATATGCTATTGCCAGATTTGTTCTGCCAACCACTTCCCATTACAATCAGTTTATTTATAGTTTCTAAAAACTTCTCACCTGCCTTCACATCAGAACATCTGTAAATTCATCACTCATCACTGCATCAAGTAGTGAATAACAATTCTTCCATCATTTAAACCTCTCAGAGCTTGTCTTTATATAAACATTGCTAAAAAAACTGCTTTCCTTTTGTCAAGATTGTGATTACTATGGTTCTGAGAGATATGCACTTCTGACCTTCAAGTTGCTAGATTATTTTCCATGTCTGTAATGGCTTTTTGATTTTTTGATTTTTTTGTCTCCTTGCCTTCAGTAGTGCAGTTAGTTCTGTTAGATTGTTCAAATTTAGCTTCTTATTAAGAAGTACTAATTGTTTGTATTAATAGTGCATAGTGAGGTATATCAACACATAGATGCACTGAATATTGAACACCTGCCGTCACTTCATTCTATGATGGAATAATATTCAAGGATTATAGAACTTTATAGCTTTTAAAAACTCACAGTTTCATATTCAAGTCATTCATTTGCTGTGATCACTTGCCATCAGCTTTAGCAATGCTTATGTATGCACATGGACAAGGATGAACAAACCAAGAGAATAAAACCAGCACAAGGGAAAAGTAAACAAGCAGGAGACGTGTACATATCAGGTATATGAGCTGTTCTCAGTTTAAAATGGCGTATTGTTTAACAGTACACATTTTTAATATGTTGAAAAGAAAACACTCTGAAATAGTACAAACATTATAGCATAGTAAAAACACAAGTCAGCAACACTTACAATTAAGTGATGAAAGCTGATTCTTTCTTTCAGAGTTATTTCTAGAAATTACCCCAGTGCTATTTCTCTCTCAATTGTCCTAGAGAGAAATTTTAATTATAAGTATTTTTTCATTGTGATGAAGGGTGTTACTCTTTACATTAAATTTTATTTTGACTTATTTTTTGAAAGAAAAAAAAAACCTCTCCTCTATTCTTTGATCCTCTCAGTCTATTATATTACTAAGGAGGCTTCGCTCCCAACCTTGCTTTTCTTATTTGTGTCTAGTATTCATTTTTCTACAAATAATGAAGTGAAATTCAGATTTTTAAAAGAAATAATGCAGGATTGACAATCAACATAAGTGTTAAGTTTTAATACCTTATGAATAATTGTTATTTATCTATTCTGCAGTATGTTTTATGTGTGGTTTCAAGGTTTCAGGGAAAGTCTTCTTCTCAACTTAAATGCGGATAAATTCATTTGCATGTTAATTTCCAGAGTTGTAGAACTTCAGTGATTGCTTAAATTATTACATTAAAGAAAATATGACTTTATTTTAACCGAGAAATTTTATTTCATACACAAAAAAATAGTTTGTCAAGCCTACGCTTCTGAAGACTAAGACATTGTAAATTATCTTGGATGGGGTTGAGAAATTTCATCCTCTCTCTTATCATTGTGTACTGTAGTCACCTGAAGTCCTCTTCCTGACTCATTGATATATAGCAATAGGCACACATCATTTCCAAATACTGAGAATTTTGGTAAAAATGTTTTAAATTTAGCTACAGAGGGTCCTATAGGCATATTGAATATAATTTATCTAAATCTTATATTTTATAAAATAAGTAATTGAGTAATCTAGGTGATTTGTTTGGGATTAAAATATAACATCAATCCTCTTCCTACCATATTATTCAGATCATCTTTTGGTAGTCATTGCATGAGAATTATGTCACAAGATGCTTAATCTTTATACCATTCTCTTATTATTTTGAATACATTGTATAACATGGGGAGAGCAATAAATACCACTGAAACTTGAAGTCAAGAGTTATTTATTTTCTATTTTGAAGTGTCCTGAAACCTCAAAAAACCCCTGTCAAGCAACTCTTTCAGAAAGATTTTAACTATAATGAGAAGGAAAATAAAACATTAATCTATAATATAAACTAGAAATTTTAAAACTAGAAAATATGACAACCTAACTGCCTCAGTCTTCTGAATGCTAAAATTACAAGCAATAGCCATTAAGATCTTCATTTTATGTATGAATAATTACATGTAAAATAATTATTGTGGAAACTGAAATAATGCATAAGACCAACTATGGGAATCAAACAGAATTAGTTTGTCAAGTAATGTTTATTTTACAAATAAAATAATTTTCCAAGCTATAAGCTATAAGCTATTTCATAATTTAGGATGTTATAATGAAGTCTATTATTTTGAATTATTAGCCTATGCTAATATATAGAAATATTTTAGCTACAGCATTTTGAAATCGGTCTACTTGGATTTATGGTATGATCTCCCATCCCTTCTAATGGATTTATAGTGATTCTCCCTTTTTCTTGCTTTTATAGTTTACTTTTTAACTTTTTATTTTAAGTGCATGAGTGTAATGTCTGCATGTGTTTAAGTGCCTTTGTGTCACACGATGCTTTTGGAGTCATGAAGAAGGCATTGGATCCTCTGGAACAGAAGTTAAGACAGTTATTAGCTGCCATGTGAGATCTGGGAAACAAAGCTCCTTCTCTGCAAGGGCAGCCAGTACGTTTATACCATGAACCATCTCTTCAGTCCCTGCTTGATTTATCTTCTCTCTAGCCACTAAATATCTTATTATTTGTACTCCGTCTATTAAATTTCTTAGAAATATTTTAGAGTTCAGGGAAAACGACACATATGAAAAGATATCTATCTTGTCATATAGGTATAAAAACTAAAAAACCTTACATTATATAATTTCTTCCAAATTTCATAGTTATCAACTTTTTAATAACCTTCAAATCCAGATACAAAGGGATATAAAGTGGTATTTGAGAATACCAACCCAGTATGCCATGCATAACCAGTCTAAAGGAGTATCTACAAGGAAGGATTTTTATGACTCCGCAGACATGGGTTGGCAGAGAGCGAACGGAAAGAAAAGCCTGGGGCAACATGTTGATGTTTTCATTACAACTCATGGGAGAAATAAACACAAGTTCTCATTTGTCAGGGTTCCCCAGGAAAATGTTACACAAATAAAACATATAAATAAAAAAGCATCAGGAACGTAAGTAAAAGGACACTCAGTGTAATTATCACTTTTTCAGTTGGTTTCCATGCTTTTCCTATCTATTCTACCGGGATTAATAGTTGGTGTGTGGGAAAAATAAATTCATAAATAAAACATAACTTTAATACCATTCATTAATAATAAAAATACATTAAAGTCAGAATATCTGTTTATTGTACATTCAGAATCATAATAATTATTTCCTAATAAGTTTAATGCCTCTTTTTCAAAATTTTTTTCTTTTCTTTCTTTTCATTAGTTAGGAATACTTTGTGCTGTCCCTTTCTCATCAATATCCATGAAACCCACAGGAATAATATTACTCCTAGCTCAAATTTAATAGCTTCTTACTAATATTTTTTCAAGTATCATGAATGCGTAAAAGATATACATAAAATTCTGTTTCATTCTAACAAGTGTCTGAAAGTGCCACTGCTTATGGCGTAATGTGAAAAAAATCTTAATTTGGCTAATATTGAATTTCTATTTTGTATATAAGATCTTACACAAATTTCTGAATTAAAATCTTAAATTTCCTTAAAATAAGTCATCATATTTGCAATTATAAATAATATTTCTAATCTATAATACAGGTAGTAATATATTTTTGTCAGAAACTTTGAGGTTTTGTATACATTTTCATGTATTGTACAACATACTTTTGTGATAGCAAAGTAAATAAATCTGTGTGCAACATCCCGTAGAAAATGTCATTTATTTTAACAAAATAATTTTCTGTATTAGAATCTGAACTATTTTACATGTATAATGTGTTTCTCTGAGCAATTTCATAGAGGTTTTAATTTCATATATCCTACAGCATATGTAGAGAGGTCTGTGTCTCTGTTGCTGTGCTATAGAAGGTAATAGTACCATAAGGACATCAGAATATCAGTCTGAGGTGACAAGATAAAGGGAAGTACGAAGTTGCTAAACAGGCGTCCTCTCTCCCTGGATAGTTTGGTGACTCCCTTGTTGAGAAAGGGAAACATGAAAATAGAGAAGTGGATTTTTTTATTGTTGTTGTTATTGTTGCCTTTCAAGTCATCTTACAAATTCCAGATCCTCCTTTGTCTTAGTGTAAACTGTCAGACATCCCACTGAGCCTTCTTCTGGATGCCTCATTGAAAGCCTCCCCATGTGTTTCTGAATGATGTGAAACCCATGAGGTGAGAATCATAAATTACTCCTTTTTACTGGAACAATTGCATATCTCACAAAGTTCAGAGGTAAATGCGTGTTCCAATACATAAAAAAGGAGAAATGACAGAAAATGCATTATTTCAATTCAATTTAACTCTATAAAATTAATCCATCACCTTACATGAATAAAAAAAAAAACAAAAAAACAGTGTAAGTTTCCACAGTATCCTGAACAGGCAATCTTCCTAATCAAGGAAAATATAAACTGAAGAATGGGGTTTTCCTTTCTACTAGTAATGAGTAATAAATAGCTCATAACATTGAATGAATGAAAATGATGTGAGGGTTATTAAAATACCGAGAAGATGCACATTTCCAGAATTTCTCAATGAAGTAAGAGAAATACATAAAATTAATAAGGATAAAATATTTGAGAACATCATGGAGTACAATATATACTGCAAATAATGTAATTTGAAATACTGTAATCCTAGGATTTAAATCAACTTCATTGAGAACAACTGCTGGATATTCATATTGAATCACATCAGTAGATACACGTTGAGAAAATTAACATCAATATGAAATTTGATCCTGAATTTTTTTGAACATTGATTACATTAACTAAAAATGCTTTCACCATTTCGCTTTTGTAAGATTGCATTGTAATAAGTGAGACTATTTTAGGATAATTTTCATATTATTAAAATGTTATTGAAAGTTTTCAGTCCTGGGTAAAAAAATATGCTTTGAAACTTATGATGATTTTTTTCCTACCCATTCAATTAAAAAAAGAAGGAAGTAGTTTATGTGTTTTTTTTTTTTTCTGATTGTTTTTTAGGGTAACTATAGGAAAAAAATTAGAATCTAGTTTACAATTTTATTTCGGAAAGGGACACTATACTTGGAAGTATACAAGCTTTTATATTTTCCCATTATGTGTCATAATCCAAACTTAGCAAATTGTTTGAAACCTTCTGAAATGATACAACATAATGTTACTATGCCATAAAGCATTCCATGACATTTCTTGTGTTCAGAGCATAAATAATAAACACTTCTTTCACTTTCTGAATGTAGTTATTTATGTCAAATGATGCAGATGAATGAATAACAATAAGATAATGTTGATGCCATACATTGTAGATCATGTTTGGCATCTTTCCAACTGCATTTGGCATGTAATTTAATAAACCATCTGCTCTCTTCCTGTTAATTGTGTCACATTTGCTTATACAGGGATATGATCATTAGATCAATAAGTCTATATATCTTTATCAACTTTTCTTTGCTCTTCACACTTAACTCCTAAAATATTATTTACATTGCAGGTAGAATAGGATAGCTGTTGAACAAACCTGTATCCTTAACCCACACATTCAAAGTTAAGAAAATAAGTCGCTTCTTGGGACATGTTGAATCATAAGAAATGGATTCACTTTTTTTGCTATCGTTGAAGAAATGAGCCCTGGAGGGCAGAGAGGAAGTCTTTCCATATTTCTTAGAAGTAATTAATTTTAATTATAAAGGAAAACAGATATTACCTTCAAATGACAGCTGCTCAATAGGTTAAACATAATAATTTAGATAATTCTGTAATTATTTCAGAAGAATTTAATTTGGAGATTATAGAAAATTTCAAATTATATCTTGTAAAACAGTTCCTTAAATATCTCTGAAAACGTCACATGTTTTTGAACATTTTGCATGAAATGATTCTAATAACTATTATTAGGATTTAAGTAAATTAATAGAACATTGATCATCTTCATTGTGTTCAAAACATCTTATGTAAAGAAAGTAGGCCTTGAATTACATGTTGAAAATCTTGCTATTTTACTGTTTTTGAGATTATTTTTGCAAAACAAAGATAGCTACATATATAATTCTTTTATATGTCCAAGAATCCAAGAAAATAAAAGCGAGAGTATGAGATTTAACTTTTGATTAGCTATGTTTTGTGTTTGTGTGTGTGTGTGTGTTTGTGTGTGTGCATGTGTGTGTGTGTGTGTGTGTACAATGTCTTTCTGTGGAAATGTTTTATGTTCAAACTACCCTGTCCACCAACTCTTGTCTTTTCTGTTTTACTACACAAGTATGACATCAAGGCATGTGTCACTATTTCATGTGATAATAAAGTTCTTATTAAGAACAATTTTAGGTATGTTGGAGATGGATGTGGTATTTCAATGGATTGAGAAGAAAAATATTTGAGAAAGAGAGTGATCACTTACTCCTTATTTCAGATTTAGGGGATTAAAAAAGCAAGAATCCTGCATCCCACATTGGGTCTTTCACAACAATATATAACTCCAGCTCTAGGGCAACTAACCTCTTTTCTGGCAGCAGAGTGTACCTCACTCCTGTGAGAAAAATCACAGGCATATACATAAATATAAACAAAAATAAAATAATAGATATTTTTAAGAGAAATGTTAAATTTTTCTTAAAAGATGGTTGAAATCTAGGTCACGATGTTTCTAGCATCATAGATATAAAATTAGGAAGGAGGGCAAAAGTGAACATGTTAGGAAATAGAATGAAACCTGCACGAAGGTAGATAGAAAGAGGTAAAGGAAGGGTAAGGTGATGCTTAACTGCATATTTTGTCCATTTAGGTTAAGGATAAAAACATGCAGTGAGAATAGGAAGAATTTAACAAATAATGACGTCCTCAATTTTGAATGGACTTTTTCTTACTTGTCCACTGACAAGTATGTCCTGCCACCCAAGAGGCAATTTGGTCTGTAAGTTGGAGCCCACAACAGTGATTTGGGAAGGAGAAATAAGCAATGAAATTTATCAATACTATCAGGAGTAGATATCATTTCCAGGAAGAAATTAGAAATATAAAAATAATATTTACAAAGAATTCTAAGAATGTATCAACATTTAAAGAGAAGATAATATTAAATTTAAATACAAAGAAAGAAATAACTCAGGCTTTGTACAAATATGTATCATAATTATCATTGCACCAATGAATCAATAGAAATGAAAAGGATAATTGCATTTTAATTAGCAGACCAATTATAAACTAAATCTTCCTCATCTTAAGTGAGTAAGATAAGTAATTTACTTGTGCGATTTTAATTTGTGTGCTTCCTAAATTTAAAAACATACTCTACATATTTCCACTCATTGGACATTATTAATATATGAATGGCTTGCCTTCTTTATGGACATGAATGTGTATTTTTTATTTTAAATAGTTCAATAAACATTTTTCTAAGTTTTTAGGCATATATTTATATTTGTACCCAACTCAGTTTGTTTAGCCTTTTAATACTGTGTTTATTTTGTTTGTGACAGGACTGTACTCAATAGATAGAGCTAGTCATGAATACACTATGCAACTGAGTCTGGCCTCCTACTCACGGTAACTCTCCTGTCTCAGACTATCAATTACTGAGCTTACAGATATGAGCTACTAGTTCTGAGCTTCAATTTTTAAAGATGTGTTAATTCTGGAACTGGCTTAAATGATATTTTGTGAGATTTTATATGAAGAAGAATGATACTCAAAATTCAGCTATGGCTATAGATATCTGCATTTATGACCTGAGGAAGGAAGCAAACCATAGTCTGTCAATCATATTTTTAATATGTAGAAACCGTACAGAATGAGAAAACTAAAATTATGTTTTGATTAAGAACTTTATACACTGACATTTTGTACAGGCATGGTGGGGTGCAACTTTAATGTCAACACTTGGGAGGCAGAGGCAAGTGGATACTTATATGATGATGGCCAACTTTATCTACATAACAAGTTTCAGGCCAGCTTATCCTATTCGGTCTTTATACCTCCTCCCACCAAAGAGAAAAAAAATATACATATATATATATATATATATATATATATATATATATATATACCTGTATACATGTCTGTGTTTTCTCATATTTTCTAGAAGCAAAATGAAAAATGGACAAAAATGATGCATAAACTATCATTTTGCAACAGATCAGATGACTACTGCTCCCTTTGGTTAGTGCAAGTGATCTGAGAAGTAGGATACAGCCTGATGATCCTCCACAAGCACTTAGAGTTATCCCAAGCTATGGTAATGCCAAAATAGCAGAGGTGTAATTCAAAATAATGAATAGGGTGATTTTTAGGCAGCTTTTTGATTGGCAATTAGAATTTGATTCCACACAGTGTACCTAATTGACAAATAGTCTACAAAAGCATTGTGATATAAAGATATTAATTGACCTTATTTTCTACTCTGACTATATGTTAATTATAAATTACAATTATACCTCAATGTTAAAATACAATGTTAATATGATCTAAGTTTTACATTATTTCTTTTGCCAATTTTTCAGTATTGTTAAAGAAAATACAATCACCACACATCTTATATTAATAAAATGCTATTATTTCAATTTAGAAAAATGAGGACAATGAACTACATGCTAGTTAATTAACTTGAGAAAATGAAGAACTAATGAGAGCAGTGACTCCAGCTTTAGTGAAATTTAAGGCAACAAACTGACAACATATTCACTACTATAATTTACATATTCCCTTCATTTTGCCTAGTTGGCATTAATTCTACAAGAATTATAACCAGTACACCTTAGAGAATTATCCTAGTTTCTCCTAGTTCTAAGGTTGAAAAGGTGCCCCTTTATTAAAACCAACTCTGTGGTGCTCAACAGTGTTGCTAAAATTCATGTGCTTTCTCCTTCCAACACCTTTGGCTGAGAAGCAAGAAAAATGACCAGTTAGAAAAATGCAAAGAATGTTCTAGAGATAATTAATTTTGTTAATTTCACTTTGTCATGTAAAGCACAAGGTGATGAGGGTTGGGCCAAAAGAAAATATACTGAACAGTAGGTGCATAGATATTAAACATAGTTTGGATAAGCATTTCCAGATCTTATATTACTAATTCATATTTTCTACATGTGGAGATACTTTGTTATTCCTGCAGGACTCGATTTCCCCTGAGTGTAGCAGTGCTCCCAGATTTGTTTTTATAATCAAAAGTAAATGAATTTGCATCCATCTTATCATTGATATTAATCATAATTGTTTAGATTTTCAACTATCATTCAGGATCTACACAGAGTCTACTAAATCTTAGTAGTGTATTGATATTTCAGGAAAGTATAACTGAAGTCAGCATTCCAAGTAAATGCTTGAAAGAATGTTTTCTTAAGAGTAGCCCAAGACAAGAATTTTAAGACTATATGAGTTAGGTTAGATATAAGGAATTATCAGGAAAAAAGTGTTGAGTAATCAATTATTTCCTACTTCTTTAATCAGAAATCTCTATTTATATAGTTTTTAAATTTGACTTCCTAATTTGTCCCTTTTCTGGAGTTTTTAACTTGGAATTTTATGTATTACTAAAATATCAAAGTGTGATGTTCTTGCTTTCTATAGACTGTTCTCCATTCAGAATCTGACGTAAATTTCAAAACCACTACTCAGTGGTTGCTGCAATCTATTCTCAGAAAAGTAAATGTATCCTAGAAAATAATATCTCTAGTTTTGCATATTCTGCTCTATCAAAATTGTTCTATAATGGATGTATCTTATAGTATGTCTCCAATTCCCCATATTTGGTTCAATCCAAATAGTTCTATCATGGGTGTATCCTATAAAATAATGTCTCCAGTTCCCCATATTCTGTTCTACCCAATTTGTTCTATCCTGTGGTTCTCTAAACCTTAATGAAAAGAGTTCACTTTTATTCCTCAGGTACTCAGGCAGTAAGACATATATTTGTCCATGGAAAAATAAGTTAATATTTTTCAGGATTTGTACTAATGTGTCAACTTATGGGATAAAGTTTTGTTCCTTATGCTAGTATATTCAATTCAAATTCACCAAACAATTTGTTGCTAGAACTATAAATACAAAAGAATATTATTTCTATTTCAGTAAGTGAATCAATAAATAAATTTGTTTGAATGAAAGAAAATACATAGAAAAATATCTATGCCTGTATCAGGTGTGAAAAGGAAAGGGACATGTAGTAGTGAATAAGCTGATAGGAAATACATATAGAGAGGAGATAGTGGTAAAGGCACTCAGGAGGCATAGGTGAGTAGATCCCTGTGAGATTGACACTAGTCTTATCTACATTGTAAGTCTCAGAGGAGCTGGGACTATGGTGAGACCCTGTCTCAATAAAGATCAAAAAAATAAAGAAAAGAAAAGGAAATTTGTATATATAATATATAAATATAAATATTAATGTTCATATGTATAGATGGGGACTATTTTTAAAACACACTGACAGGCAGGGAAAGGTCCCTTTCATTTTTAAGTCTCTGTAGTCCAATAGAATTCCAATATAATTCATGCTATTGCTGTAACTCTTGATTGTCTTCCATATTTGAAAGTAAGGCCCTTTTGCTGAAGACATTGACTTAGAGAAACTGAATTTGAACTGACCTGGAAGCCTATTCCTTAGGACCACCTTTTACAGTATCAGAAGATATATGCAAGCTGCCAAGGGAAAAAGTCAATCAGTCGTCTTTCTGAGCTGTAAACCTTTTCTGAGCTGATCCACAACAATGACAAGCCCAGCAAAATATCTCTACTGGTGTAGTAGTGGCACTTTTATCTTGGGGGTAATCGGTAGCTAATTGGACTTAAGTCCTTTTCAATGGGAAAGAATTCATATCTGGCACTGTAAACTTAGCCAAGTATAAATTGCTGGAGGAGTCATAGACTCTAGAGAAGAGCCTTGTTCTGTCACATCCCTAGATTACAGTAATTTCCCACTGTATTCCAAATAGGTATCAATATATTTACAGACAAGAGAACCTCTCGTTATTCATCAAAGAAGCAAATTTTAGCAACAGATAGAAGCTATTACAGAGTTCCACAACTAGCAAAGCATAGAGAATAAGTAACTGTGAGGCAAACATCCCTAAATGACAAATCTACAGTGCCACTTCTACAACTAAGAAGAGGGGGCAGAGGAAAATGTAAGAATCAGAGGGACAAAACACATTCTGCCTGTTAATTCATTCTAGACATTGTAGGAAAGCTACACCAATGAAATCTCCACAGTATGGTAATCTGACAAGATGATCATAATCACAAAACCAACTGACATGCTGAGGTATATGGGGCACATTTCATTGTGCCTCACCTTCTGATAAAGTGGTACAGGCAATTAGTGTATGCTGAGGGAGGGAGAATCAGTTTTCTCCAAGGTATACCTCCCTGAAAGATAATTGAATCCTAAGTGCGTATCCCAACCCTAAAACCAGTTACACACGAATATGACTGAATTGACTTAACGGGTATATATGTAATTATATATGCATAGTTATAAATGCATGTATGAAGGCATTGTAGCATTATATATATATATATCAATAATAATTAAGGGGACAAGAAAAGAATTTGAGAGGAACTGGGTGGGAAATGGGAGGATTTGTGAGGGACTAGTAATAGGGACAGAAATAATTCAAATTAATACTTATGCATGAAATTCTCAGCAATGATTTTCAAAATATTACTCTCCCCAAATGTCATATACAATCAATTGAAAAGTTCTATCTTGATTTTTAATTCATAGTAAATTTTATGGACTTTTAACACTAAAAGAAAAATGAAAAAAAAACTCTACCAAATTAACATGTATTGAAAAGAATTTATAATATAAATATTAGATAGTTCAGTAGTAATATATACATATTTTAATGTCTTTATGACAAAAATCATCATAATTATGGGTGTAAGATATGTACATAGGATTTAAAAGTAATATTATAATGTCCAATATGGCAATCACTACACATGCAGTCACAATTTATTAAAAATTGAATGTTGATACACTTAAGTTCATCTCCAGTAAGAAACAAACAATGAAACATGATATAATGTACTTTTAAATCTGCTGTTCTTGGTGATAACACTGTCAAAATTATACTATTATTTAATATGATATTAATAGTATTAATAATATGATAGTAATGTATTCAAGATATAAAACAGTTTTTAACGTAGACATACATGCTATATTACTTCCTTTGTATAATCCCAGTAATTTGCTTCCTAATATCACTTTTTTTATTTTTAGGTATTCAGTGCATATTTATTGAGATAATCATGTTTCATACATTTTCTAATAACCATGTTTCCTATATATTTCTAACAGCCCCAGCATTTTTCATTATACAGGTTTAAATAAGGCCATGTCACCCAACTTGAGCACATTTCTACAATGCTCAATTCTTCAATGCACAGTTCTTCTCCCAACTCTCATTTGTCAAATTTGTTCTACAGACAATTTCTTTTTTTCATATTATCATCACATATATGATTTTATGTATCTAGAATGCTGAGGAATCCAAAAGTAAAAAAAAATGCAATATTTATTTTTTTGAGATTGACTTAATTTGCTTACTATGTTGACTGCCAGTCACTTCACTTTTCCTGCATACAAATAAAAATTTATTCTGCTTCATGATTGAAAAAGCATTACACTGTGCATCTAAACAAATGTTTTTGTCCGTTCCTCTCTTGTTGAATACCTGAGCTGGTTCCATAATTTGAGTATTTTGAGTAGTGCTACAATAAAAGTCTTTGTGCAATAATTTCTGTGACATGTTGAGCTTGAGTCTCTTGAGTAAATATTCATATTCTTTGTATATTTTTCTGCTGGATCAAGCATTAGCTGTTCATGTATACAGTCTAATCCTTTATCAGATATGTGGTTTGCAAATATTTTACTTAATTTAGAGAATTCGTGTAGCTATGTTATGTGGCAGAATTCAGTTCTGATCCACTAATTTGCTTTATATTTCAGGGTGTATTTCTTTATTTCTAAAGCAATCCAATCAGACAGCATGCAAATCTTAGTGATTTTCCCCCCACTAGTCCTAATACTATAAATATTCATCTAGCTTTCTGCTTGTGTCAATAGCAGATTACTTCTTATGTCTGAGTAGTGATCCATGTATAAATGAACCAGAGTTTGTTTAACAATCTTCCGCTCAGATGTGATCTGGATTCTGTCTGGTTCTTATCAGAAAAGCTGTAATATGAAAAACCATTTGTGTAATGGTTTTCATATGAACAAAAATCAAGTTTTTCAATTCACCTGAAAATCTAATTACTACTGAGAAATATGTGATTACTTCACTTCCCATACAATCCCTCAGCTTTTGCATCACTTGTAGTTATCATCTACCCACCCATCTAAATATCCATTTATATGTAATCTATGTATCCATGTTTCTAACTATGTATTTATCTATCATCTAGGATCTATGTAGTCATTTTGGTAAGTGTATAGTTAATTGTAGTTTAATTTGTATTTCTTTTTGGTTAATGATGGTGAACATGTTTTTATATATTTATCACCTGTATAGTTTCCCTTTCAATGAACTGCCTATTCACATTCTTTGTCTATTTTTCTGCTGGGTCAAGAATTATTTGTTCATGTATACAGTCTAACCCTTTATCAGATGTGGTTTGAAAATATTTTGTCTAATTTAGTAGAACGTTTAAACAGACCTTAAATTGTTTTTGATGGACTGTAAATTATCTTAGTTTTATATATAGACATTTTAATTTCAGTTCTGCAAGTCTTTAGTTAGCAATAGGACCTAAATATTTTTATTTGTATGTCCTATTTAAAGATTTTGAATTTTTATGTAGAGGCATGTGGATCTCTGTGAGATCAAGGCCATCCTGGTCTTCGGGGAGATTACAGGGAGACCCAATCTCAAAAACAAAGAAAAGAAAAACTTGTGTTTAAAAAAAAATATTGAACTTTTGTAATTTCCCACAATAGTTCTTAATCAAATTTAGATCCCCTCCTATTCTCCACTTGAACTCTTCCCATATCAGCACCCAACTCACCCTCAATGTGGTGACCTCTTTCTACGTCATTACTCTTTTCAGAAATTGTTTACCTATTCTGATTTCTTATGTTTTGATATAAATGCTACAATAAATGCTATATTTACAAAAGCGTGCTACAGTTTTATTGCAAATTTCATTTAGAACTGAACACAAATTTGAGTGAAATTGGTTTCCTTCATTTTCTTTGAGAAATATTTTACTAATTACTTGAGAATATCTTACAACGGGTTTTGATCATATTCATATTTTCTCCCATTTTCCCAATTGCACCTTACTAAGCCCTCCTGACTCCTCTATTCTTTTTATGGCCTCTTGAGTATAGTTTGTGTTCTTAATGCTCTTGGAGATATGTAGGTCCTTCTCTTGGAGCTTGATTAACCTACCTGACATCACACCCTTAATTAAAATTAACCCTTCACTAACATGTGCCAATAGTTCCTCAGCTAGGATTAGGGCTCCTTACACACCTTGATCACTCTTTGCCTGACTAGAGCTTGCATATGTCTTAAACGTGAAGTCGTATTTGCTGTGAATTCTCATGTGCAACTGATCTGCTGTCTGGAAAACACCATTTCCTTCTAAGCATTCAGGACCATTGGCTCTTTTCTGCTACCTTTTTAGCCCCTATTTGCGAGGAGAGGGTGATATGTCTTTCCAGTTGGTAAAGATATTTTTAAAATGGCTATGATCGACATTTTATAATTTAAACACTTAAATTCTGTAATTCTGTACAAGTTTTGTTTTGCTTCTCCTTTTACACACACACACACACACACACACACACACTATATATATATATATATATATATATATATATATATATATATATATATATATATATATATTATTTAAGAAAATTCAGGATCCAGGTATTCATAGTACTCTTTAAAACTATAATTCAATTTCTATGTTTTGTTTTATGTTCTTTTATGAATTTGGTAACTAGCTTGTGAGTTTTGTTTCTAATTCCTTTTGATTTTTTAAATGTAAACACTCATATCATCTGCCACTGGAGACAGCTGTATAACTTTATTTCTGTTCTCAATGTCTTTGATAAGACTTTCAGCCATATTGTGTTAGCTGGAAGTGTCAGCACTATATTAAGAGTAAGGAAGAACAGATATGTTTGCCTTGTTCATAATTTTAGATAGTATTCTATCCCTAAATTTAAGCAAGATGCTGATTTTTTATATAGATTATCTTCAGTAACTTGGCAATTTTCACTCTAATTTCTTTGAGAATTTTTTATCATGCCTCTTCTCAATTTGTGCTGCCATATCCAAATTCCACGGACATGGTGACTTAAACAACAGAACGTATCCCCTCTCAGTTTTGGAGACTGGATATTCATAATTAGATGCAGCATACTTAGGTTTTGATGGAGGCTTCCACCCTGACTTGCAGACATCTGTCTTCCCATTTTATCTTCATATGGCATCTATGTGCTGCATATCCTTGAAGAAATAGCTTCCACTCCAGCTCTTCTAAGACAAACAACTCTATTGGATTAGAACCTCTACTATGACCTCATCTAACCTTAATTCCCTCCTGAAAGTCTTGTCTCCAGCTACATTCACAATGGTAATACAAGATTAGCGTATGATTTGTGGAGAAGAGAAAATTCAGTTCACAGCATCATCAAAGGCTGATAAATCTTGAAAACTTGGGTTTTCTACATTGCATACAGGATCCTCTGAGCTATTGGTCTGCACAGATAATTTTTCAGATATTGAAACATATATTAATTACTGTAATTTAAAACTTTCTCTATAATTACCTATATGAATTAAAAATTCAATATAATATAAATTTAATGCTTTTTGTAGCTTTTGGATGAACTGTTGTTGTGAGTTAGGAATCTGGTTCACGTTGTTCAAGTTTGTTAGTACGGTTTTTATAGTAATTATTTGTTAGCATTTGGATTCTATGGAATCTGTATTAATACCTGCAGGTTTATTTATGATATCATACATTTATTTGTCTTTTGATTTGTAAATATTGCTAGAGATATCTTGATTTAATTGATCTTCAGAAACTATCCCTTTCCTAATGTATGGATTCCCATTGGGGGACTCTGCGGGGATATAGGGGCATAAAGATGATTAAGATTGATTAGGATGTTCTTTATGAAATACACAGTGATTCAATACGAATCTTTAAATTAAAAAATCCCTTTCCAATCATTGATTTTCCTTTTTATTTGATTTTCCTTTCATTTATCCTTTTCTCTTACTTAACAACCCTGCTACATTTGCTTTGGATTTAATTCTATTTTCTTGGGTTATTTTAATGTTTGGAATTGTAGTTTAGAATGTATATTTGAAATGTTCTCCTCTAGTGAATGTAACTGTGTTCCACAGATTTTCGTATGTTATGTTTTGATTTGATTTGAATTCAATTATTTTTTTGCTCTTCACTCAAATCAACTTTTTAACTTATTTATTCTGTAAGTGTAATGTGATTTCAGCATGTTTATATTGTGCTATTATTAATGTTTAGTACAATTCTACTACAGGTAAGAGCATAAACGTCGTCCTGTTTTTATTTATCTTGTGCTCTTTACATTGCTGTGAAGTTCTAGATCCAGTCTTCCTTGTTTTAATTTAATTTAAGCAAAGTTGTAAAGAAGGTATACTTTTTAGCTCATGAATGGGGTTTTCTGCATACATCAACTGTATTCTATTGTTTAACATTAACAAGTTAATCTATATCTTTGCTAATTTTCAATTTAGTGTTTTTTAATCAACATTTTAAGTAGAGTATTGTAGTTTCAACTATATTTGGGAATTTGTATAATTTTTGGGGGGGTATTTATTTTTCCTAACTTGTAGTTTGTTATTTGATTTATTTTTAAAAGCCCATATTTGGTAGTTGTATTGATTTAAAGTGTATATTTTTGAACAGCTTTTTTTGCGACAGGATCTCCTGTGATGTGTAACTCACTATGTAGACAAGAGATCTCTCACAGAGACCTGCCTGCCTCTACTTCCTAAGTACTGGAATTAATTTCAGGGTTCACCACACCTGGGAAAGAGCAGCTTTCCTAACAGGTCTAGAAAGAGTAGTATATGTGTGAGTTTGGATATATGTGAACATATCCTTGGAAAGGCCTTTGTAATTGATATATGTGTATCTGGAAAATTTGGGAGAGGAAATGATAAAAGTCAGGAATGCAAATAATAGTGTTTAACTTGTAATTATAATTGGAGCTCAAATGGCCAGACAGTTGATAGAAACTTGCTGAGTGAAGTTTATACTGATGAGGTATCAGATAGAAATGAGACAATATTAGGGATTGGAATAAAGGTCATCTTCTTGAGAAATCTGTAAACAATTGGCATATATTTTTCCAAGTCCTCATATTTTCAGGGAACTTAAATATGATAGACTAGTTTATCTGGAGAGTGATTGAATGCCGCACAGGTTAAAGCATAGGCATTATAGACTACTTTTAGTAAAATTTACAATGAGACTCAAGAACAAAAATAATCAGAGCAGAAAAATTAGGAAAACTTTTCTATAGAACAGAAAATTTGCTGGTGTATTTGTGGCAAATTTTAACTAAATGGGTAATGTTTTTTACTGCTGTTTAACAGAAGCCAAATTCTTCTTGGACCTCAGAAACAATGCCTTTAAAGCATTTTAGGAATCTGTAAATATCCTCTGCCTTACAGTCTAATGTGGATAAAACATGTAATCATCGTCCCAAAACTATGAACTTTGGTTCTTTCCAGTAAAATAACCCAAATCATTTTGATGATTCAGAACCGCCTGGAGAATTCAACTCCCCTTCCCCTCACTAAAGCGTTCAGAGGCTGTAGCTTCTATGGTATAATTCATGCTGCCAGCAGAGCTTGTCTCATTCAAGATAAGTACTCTGGAAAGTCATACCAAACCAAAAGATAGGAAACTATCTGGCTTCCACCAAGATTTCAAAGGAAAACACGGGGAAGTGAAATGCAGAATGACTCCCTGCAAACAGTCTCCAATAGCTCTATTTATACACAGGGATGAAGCCAAAGCTATAATATATACCACAGCCCACTAAGGACATCAGGAACTTGCGATGCCACCAGGAGAGGCGGTAAGCAGTGAGACAAGGTCTCCTGATGGAGTGGAACTGTAGTTTGAAAAAAGCAAAATTATAGTAGTAGGATTTCTAAACTCTTCAAAGTATATTTCCTACTAGTTTCTATGATTGCCTTGATTTATCTTTCATTTCTTTTCTGAATAAAAGGATTTGAGCTAGTCTCTCTTTCCTTAGAGCCCTTAAAACTGTTATCCTAATTCTTTCTTTGTTCCATAATCCAATGAACACTACATAAAATGTGTTTTTGTGACTTCTGTGATTTTGCTTTATATTTAAAGTATTACGATAAGTCTCATACCTTTACTCTGTATTTTCTCCTGTAATTATTCTATCATTTTGATGATAATAATTCTTATCAGGTAACCAGGTATTTCAAACCTGATGAACTTTGTTTTATATTTTCTATTGATTAGCAGTACTGAACATTTTTTTCAAACAGCTTTTGTTGTAGACATCTCTCCCAACAGTCCCTCCTTTGCTCTGCCCTCATTTTCCTTCCAACTCCATTAAAATCTGAAACATACTAAAGACTAACACAATTTTATGATAGAACTATGGCACATATCCAAGAGCACAATATTTATAGAACTTTATTGATTAAAAGTAGAAAAATTCCAAGGGCAAATGTAGAAAGCTATCATAAAACAAGGAAGGATTCAGAAGCAGTATATGTGTGATGTAATATTATGTTATGTAATATATTTAATTTATGTTTATCATGTTTCTCTCTTATAATATATATTATAGAAATTTGTATATTTAGCACAATACATCTTAATAATATATATAGTCCCCATCCCCAGTGTGCATTGCAGTACTTAAATGAGTCCAGAACACAGATCATTATTTTTTCATATAAAATGTCTACCTTTAATACCATGAATAATAAGAAATATGGAAAATTCTGACCCTTTGTGATAATCAAAATTATGTTAATTATAATACATACATTTTTGAGATCTCAAAATATTTCACTAAATAAATAGGAATGTTTTAGATACTAATTAAAAACTATTGTGCTGTTCTGGGCATGGTGGTGCACACCTTTAATCCCAGCACTTGGGTGTGAGAGGCAAGCATATCTCTCTGAGTTCAAGGCCAGCCTCTACTCAAATAACAAGCTTCCAGCCAGCTGGGGCTTCAGGAAGATCCTGTCTCAAAAAAGACCAAAAAAAAATCTATTGTAATGTGAAAAAGTACCTTGCATGCATGTATAAAAATGTTATAATGAACCGATTATTTTGTACAATTAATGAACAATAATAAAATCTATTATATTTGACTCATTCAAAAATTTAATTCATGTTGATTAATAGAATGTCTCAGCTATGCTTATATTCTCAAAATCAATGAGAATAGTTTATACCTTTTTATCAAGTATAGATATTTCCTTTTATGATTTCAAGTTGATATGAATTTAATGGTATTAAGAGTAATTTAGCATTACTCATTTTGCCATTTTAAGATTTTTCTGGTTTTTTTTAAGTCTGCATACAAGCTATTGAGTTGCATTATATTGATTTAATTAATATATGTCATTATTTTTTCCTATTTGCTTCCAGTCTACCTTTTTATAACTTTAAATTTCTATGATATTTAAATCTATACTATATGAAGGTTATTGATTTTATAAATGATTGTTAAATAGAAAGTAACTGAACTATTTAATTAAAAATATCAGATCTTATTAGCACAGCAATGATAATTAAGTGAAAAATATGATAGACCAGTTAACAAGAAATAAAGTAGAAAAATAGCAGGCATTGTTGAAAATACTGTCCTTTATCTGGCTTATCAATACTGACCAAGGTATTTTTTCCCCAAAACTCATTTATTTGACAATTAAAAGTGCTTTTCCTGAGAACCTACAGTACTTTGCAAAAGAGAAAGCATTTTAAACGTGCGTGGGAGAATTTCTTCATTTCCATCATATATATTAAGTCAACAATATTTTTGTTTACCATAGGAAATTAATCATCAATGTTGCAGTCCTTTAAGGAAAGAGATGTGTCTGTGTAGCAACTAAAGTGTATTAATGTCACAGTGAACATATATTAAATGGTGGAAACATTGCCATTTTCTGAAGCCAGTCCACAAGGATACATTGACATGTTTCAAAAAGTATTAAAGTCATTCAAATGATAAATATTACACTAAAATTGTACTAAATATATAACTTTTATAACAAAAGTGAAATTGTAAGAAAACAATGAATTTTAAATTTTACCCAGACACACTGAGTTTAAGACATATTATTTTTTTTAATATTTTGTCCTATTTATTTTATGTGTATGAAAGTATTACTTGCATGCATGTTAAGTGCACCCATTTCAAAAATGCCCATGATGTGAAGAGAGTGTAGGATTCCCCTGGACCTGGAGTTACAGACAGTTTTCAGCCACCATGTGGATACAGGGAATCAAACTCAGGTCCTCTGCAAGAGCAGTCAGTGCTCTTATCTGCTGAGTCATCTTTCCAGCACTGACATATTATTCTTTAATGAATATTAAAAAGCTTTACAAATCACACATATATTGCAGTAAACCTATTACATTTCACAGAAAATTAACGTATTTTAAAGCCAAACTCTAAACATATAAAATATTTTTTTAATGTTCAATAGAAAATTCAATTAATTTCACATTGCTTTCTTGAGTACCACGTGTCTGATTTATTTATTTTCATTTCCAAAACAATCATTTGACACGGATGATCCGAAGTTTTTAAGGCTATTTTCTTTTTTAGTGTATCAAATGATAATGATCTCGTCTGTTTTGCATGTATACACAAAGATTATGATAAATTGGCTACACTGCCCTATTTATTATTGCACACCATTATTACTGAAGTAAGAAACCAAGTATCATTCAAAACTTTTGAAATACATCTCTCAACAAAGGAATGAGCTCATTTTTTTTTTTTTTTGATGTGGCACTTTTTCTTAAAGCCCTTGACTCATTAGGGTGCTAATTCCATTGGTTTGTTCTATCATTTTCAGTTTTCAGTGTGAATGGTCAGTTTTATCAGTCATTTTCTTCATTTTCAGTCAGGGAGAAATAATAGACATTATGTTCATGCATAATACAAAATTGACTTCCCAGGCAATAGGAAAATAAAACATAAATTTATAAGTTTACAAAGCTTGTCTCCTTCTAACTAATACCATGGTATTATTCAATGAGTAGCTATTTTAAAAATCTGTGACTAATTTGTAGCATTTGCTTTAAAGATTTTGAATCATCAGTAATCTTTTGAAGATACTCATCAAAAGTTGTCATATAAATAATTACAAAGTACAGAAAGTATATTTAGAAAGTAAAGATTTTATTAATTTTGAGTCAAGAACATTTAGTTGACTTAATTAACTCATTAACATGAGAACATCACTAAGGTATTAGGATATTGGAGAATTGAAAGACACTATTCCCTGAATTACCAGTGTTTTTTTTCTTTTAATTTTTGGTGCATTAACGTAAAGGACATGATCCAGTACAAACTAAAATTCTTAAAATAATGGACACAGGTATGTATTTATAAATATCCCAACAATTTTATTCTTTCCTCTATTTTGAGGGGTTCAGTTCTTATATATGATTTTCATTTATTTGTTTTCCTGAGGGAGGGTGGGGGACATATACATTGAGCAGGCTAGTTTCAAACTCACTTTGTAACTGAGGCTGGCCTTCAACTCTTAATCTTCCTACATACCCCTCCTGAGGACTAGCATACTAGCATCTAGCCTTCAGCACTGTTCCTGGCTTCATATGTGTGATAATAATGTATAAAAATACTAATTACTAATGAAAAATAATGTTTATAAGAATGTACTGAATACATGATCTCATGTTTCTAAACTATATTGGCTTAATTAAGGAATGACTATGTACAAGGACTGGGTTTGCATGAGATGCTCAAAAATTGAATATAAACAGAAAATAAAAATATGTGGTGGATCTGAGAAGAGGAAAGGGACTAATCGAATTATATGTAAGCCAAGAAAGGGTAACAGACTTTTGTGTGTGTGTGTGTGTGTGTGTGTGTGTGTGTGTAATTGAACTGTATAATGTTATAATGAAACCCATTATTATGTTTAATTAATATATTCTAATAAAATAAAAAGAAACACATTTAGAAGTTTTACTATACTAAGACATTAAATCACATAGCATATATCTAGTGACTATTAAATTTAGAACCAATATATTTTGTGTTATGCTTTTTGGAGAAAAACCAAAACTTTGACAAATAATCAAAATGGTATGCCATATACAGGATATAAATAAGAATGCAACTATGCTAAAAAGGAAGAAAACAAGAAAAAACAGCTTATTTTCCTACTATGGAAATATAATTCTTTGTGATAACTAATGTAACCTTTATAATAAAATATATGTTATCCTAATTATTCAGATGAAACCACGAAAAATTAAATTATATAATGAATATTATTTGAGCTACATCTCACAGATTACAGAATGTCGCTTCATATTCAAGCCACCTGCACACAGAAGCTCTACTCTTAATCAGTTTATTAGAATTCCTTGTTAATGAAAACAGGCAAACATAGATTTACTTAATTGGAAAGTATTTAGTACTATAAATCAATCTTATAATCTTTCCTAAAGTTAAACTATATTCAATTTCATATTTCATTTTCATGGATTATATAATTTGACAAATGTATTAGGTATTTGCAAATTAGCTTCTTTCTGCAACTAAGCAAATGGTGGCACACCAGATTAAATCTTCTTTCAAATCTCACTAATCAGGAACTGAATGGGAGAAAATTGTTTCCCAGGAGGAATGTATTATAACAATCAATGACTAAATTCACAATTAATGATATGCAAAATGATAAGTATATGTGTGTATATATATATATATTTCATTCATGTTTTGTGCTATCATCTCATTTCTGATAGTCTTCAGAAAAACACCCATTTTCCTGATTCCATTGATATGGTAGAAATGGGAAAATCAATGTTGTGCCTTTTTAATTGTTTTATAAGAAGATTTTGGTGTACTACTTCTCTTTTATTTTTTTAAATATGACCATTATTATAGTACTTTCTCCTAGACACAGTTGATTTTGCAAAGAACAATCATTTCACCCAAGCTCAGATAAACATAGTTTCCTGATTTTGTCCTTAAGATTGGAATTGGAAAGAGAAAAAATGGTTTTTACAAAAACTCATCAATATGGATCATTAAATAGTTTCTCTGTATAGGTGATAATGTCCATCAGAAAACTCTATGACATTTGTGAAGAATGGAGTAAAAACAAGAATAGACGTTAAATGCCAATAATATATGAGTTTCGGATACATTATCTCAGAAACTTGAGGATTAAAAGAAAATTTGTTTTTATTTATATATTATGCATTTATGTATTTAGCCAATATACAAAAGTTACTGTGAAATATATTCCAAATACTGTGAGTGAATTGTTTTCTCAAGGTTTCATTTGCATATACTTCTTATCAGTTGAAATAATATAATTTACCTGATGACAATGATGTTCCAGTTTTAATGTATATGATACAATTATAAATGTGATTAGCACGTTATGTGAATTCTAATTTATGGCAAGTTCCTTAGATCCTAATTTTTTATACATGGAATTCTTAAATTTGTTTTTTTTTCCAGGAACTTTAACCAGAAATCATTATTAAAAATATAAGTAGAAATTATGACCTTATTCTATGTAGAAGTGATTTTCATTGGACAAACAGCTTTTCTAGTTGTTTTAGACAAAAATTAAGAGCAAAAATTCAGTGTTTGTTCATACTGGAATCAAATGTAAGTCACAACAGATAATGCAATTTAATTAGAAAGAATGAAAAGAATATCTAAAAATAAAGACAGAGAATAGTTTGTTTGCATACTGAGAGTAATAACCTTGCTTAAATATAGATATTCAGAGGAAAATTGCCACATATATTTGGATAATTGATTCCTGAAGGATATTTATGAATTTTTTGAAGATATTTATGAATTTTTTGGAGACTACTGCTTCCATAGGAAGGACCACTTACACTGTATTCATTGTTTACAGGATTTTTGCAGAAAAAAAGCTAGAGTATTGTTTTCAAAAATCAAATGGTTTGATAGTAAGTCTATATGCATAGGAAATTAGTGACTCAACCTCAGAGATGATCCTGAGTAAAATATGAAAAATTCCTTTTTGTCAGCTTATCAGAGTGTTCTATACCAGTGAAGTTCAGTTTGTATATGTTTTACTTCATTTCAGAAGAAAAAATAGCTCATTGTGCTGCTTAGAATTTAACCTTGAATATTCCTGTGAAGATTTTTCAGCTCTTGTTGGATAGTGAATCCCTACAATGCCCCCCAAATAATAGAGCTTCTTGTCATTCTTAATTGTCCATCAGAACAAATTGATAAGAACCAATTTCTTAATATGTCGCATACTCATTTATGACTTAGGAAAATCAATTAGGAACTGTGTATGACATTTTTGTTTGTTTCTGGATAACTTTCATGGTGCTAGATGGCTGCTGGAATGATAAAGCATCAACAAACTTAAACAGTTGTGAACCCTATGAACTATACTTCTAAACTGATGCACAAGATGTTCCCACTGATGTAAGAGTGGTATGACTGTTATGTAAGTAGGAAACTCTTCTCTAATTGGATTTGAAGTCCAGTCCACAGAAAGGACTTCATGTCAATTACTGTAAAAATGCCCGTAAACCCATGGTGGAGGAGGTCTTAGGCCTGAAGGTGAACTTACTACTGCTGTTTAGCTAACTTGGTATGACACCAAATGACCTTCTAAATATTTCTATTTTACCTATAGACAAATGGTTACTTTTAGCTTCATTAGAGAAACTTATTTTTTGAAATGAATAATAATAAATGCAGAGTATCACAGTTGGACAAGATTCAGAGTATGAATGATATTTCAGAGCTCATTCCAAAACTCAGGGAATATTGTAGAAGAAGAACCAGAAATAACGTAAAATATGGAAGACTGGGAAAATGGTTATTAAAGGCTAAGTTCTAAGACATGTTTCTTCCATTACAATCAAGAACTCATAGCAGCTGTCATTACCTTCAGTGGGCCTGCACAAAAATTGTTTTGTTAACAGTCAGGTATCCTTGTCAAGGAGCTCAACGGCCTGTTCCTCACCCTACTGAACAATGGGCTACTAGAGCATTATTAGGAGGAACAGTCTTGTCTTCAGTTGTATATCAAGTGATGAATCTATCAGGCAGGTAAGTTCAAACACATGGTTACACAGAGGACCTGGTTAAACTCAATGGGTCACAAAATCAAAACAAAAAGTCGTGAATGTGGAAGAGGTCTTGTAGACAAGAGTGGGAATTGACAGGGCTTTGAAGGATATAGGTGAGGGTCAGAGGGGAAGAGTAAACAAAATGCCTTGTATACTTGGATGAAATTTTCAAAGATAAAATTTAACAATAGTTATTACTTACATAATTACCCCAATTATGATAAACTTGTACATCACCCTCAATGGGTAAATAACATATACAGTCACATTTCTGTTATTATTAAAACTCACACCGGGTAAGTGGCACAATTTTGTCAAAACATATTGAAAAAAAGCAATTATTCTCTCAAATGTCTTCTGCAATGGTCTAATATTAAATATAACATTGAAACAATATATTAATTCATTATTTTCATTCTTTTGACTTATTTTACTACTTTAATATAAGTTTTTATAATATTTTCTATAACCTGTCATTGTACACTTTCTTGTTTGGAAATTTCTTAAGTTCAACTATTATCTTGGACAAGGACTGTAAACATCTTTTCCTGACTTCTTTAGCAGTAGTTGTTTTAAGTGCACATGTGTCCTACATACATATTAATACATATTTGTATTCTTGTTCTGAATATTATATTTTCCCCTGAAACAAGCACATTCTAAATAAAAAAGTTTATCTTTCTGGACTAAGGTATCTGAAATATTAGTTATTCTATCTTTCTGGACATGTCAGTTTTACTACATATTACTTTAGACAATGTCTCTTATTTCCACTATCTGGAAGAATCATGAAGACCCACTGAGAAATCATTCTGAGTGATATCACCTAGCTCTGAGTATCTACTGACACCATAGTGGGCAAATTAACTTCAAGTTGCCAAATGAATGCTGACTCAGATAATAACTACCGAGCCTATCGAATTTGGGGGCAATAATCCCTTTCAATATAACAAGTCTTTGTACAAAGGCAGAATGCAAAATCATGTGATGTTCATCAAATTGACAATACTATCAAAGTAATAATAGAAGGTGTGGTTTTGAGAAGTATGAAATGGGATAATCATTTTGAAAATAACTTATGATAGTTAATTTATAGATTAATGAAACTCTATCATGATAAATATAGTATTATATAATTATTATAACCATTGCATTCAACGAAATTCTCCTGAGAAACAAGCTATGATAGAGAGAGACAGAGACAGAGACCGAAACATAGAGAGACAGAGAGTTTAGGATTTGACTTTGGCAAAATCAGCAGGTGGTGACTGGTAATTCGAGTTCTTGGCTATAATTTGCTGAGATAAGCTACCGTGACAGAAACACATGCATTTTTCTATTTATTGTACTCTTATGGAAAATTTCTTTATTTGGGTATCCTCAGGATCTTTAGTCTTTCAACAGTTAGAGTGCAGTGTATTAATTTTGGACTCTGAATCATTTCATTTGAATTTATCTATAACTTTATGAGTCTTATTTAGAAATAGCTTCACAACATTTAGTCTGGGGTTTAGCAGACAGCTAGACACCAAAATGGGACATGTAATAATATACTAACATTATTTTTATTTTTAAATTAAATTTTTGCTAATGATTATGTGTATTTGTGTATCTGTAGTGTATCTGTGTGTATGTGTATTCATGTGTATATGTACATGCACATGTATATGCATGTGGAGACTAAATGTATCAATACATGTCTTCATCAGTTGCTCGCCATCTTATGAGACAAGATGTCTCTCTGGTCCCAAGGCTCACAAATTTGGCTAGTCAGCCTGCCATGGAGCTTCCCTCTCTTTGCCTTCCAGTCTTTGAGACTACAGGTAGGTTGTTATACCTGCATCGTTTTTAACATCTTTTGTGGATCTGAAAGCTTAGCCTCATTCATAGACAAGAAGTGCCTCACCTACTGAGCCAATTCTCCAGCTCATATCATATCTTAAAAGTTAATATTTCATCAAAAATTAGATTATTAAGCTATTAGATTTTTGGCCTTAAAAATGATTGATTTTGTATCTTCATTAGAAAAGCAAGGTTACTACTGTTTTGTGGAATGAATGAAATACACTTTAAGAAATGGAAGAGATTAGGCAGTTTTATCAGTGCCAACATAGAGGAAATGTATGCTTTATGTTATGGAAAATTTGCTCTGTGGTATGTTCACAGATACTTTCTTGGATAAAGTATGTATTGATTAAATATCTGTTGTTAGACATTTCCTAAATGGTGTGCAATTTTTAATTGTATCGGTCTTTCATTGGTTTCCAATATGTGAGCTGAAAACACATTATAGTTCCATAGAAGCATATATTCTTGACTTAACCTAATAATCACTGATTATAGACTGATAAAAATAATATTTTAGGCAATTCATAATAGCTAATTCTTTGAAACTACTAAGCAATATCAGTTGCTTTTCACTTAAGATCTCTTCCTTGAAACGCAAATCTACTTCAAATACAAGGTCAAGTTCCACTCAGCCCTAATTTTAATCTAAAATGTGTTGATACTTAATTAACAAAGCAAATCTGAGGGGAATATTCAGAGATGATATTAAAAACAGAAAGGAATATACATCTAGGGACAGACATACCTATTTTAAATTAATTTTAAGTGTAAAAATTATCGATAAATGCCCATGCCATATAGTTTTGGGTTCAGTATTGACTCCTACCTAGTTTCACTAGTTACAATGCTGTATTCACAGTTTATAAAATAAATTGGATGGTAATTTGGCAGAGTTAATGATAACCTTTCCACTTCACTTTCATACAAAAGTGGCTGACACAACTGTGAATCAGGAAATAAAAAACAATTAAGATAGTCTAAGCAACCTGCATCTTCCAGTTTCATGCAGTCCATGTGAGAGCAAGCCTGGTGTAAACGATTTGGATTGCATATCATTGGCGATAGATTTTGCAGTTGTTATGACTCAGTGTTTTCTAGTAAATGCAGAAATAACTCTGAGGTTAATCTTCCATATCAAAATAAAATGAGCAGCCACCTGCTCTAATGGATTCTCACTGGGTTGACAGGCCAGAAGAGCAGCTGGAGAAGGAAAAGCTTCCCACTGCCAGTGGTGTGTTTACCTAATACTACTTCAGCTCATTCTCCTTCAGTTGTTAAATGGCATTTATCACTGTCTTTTCATTACAAAAGTAATGTATTTTAATTAAATACCCAAAAAAACCCCATCTATTTCCAACATTTTCAAATTTAGACAGAAGTTAATTTTCTAATATTCCAGGCCCTAGATATTTTAGAACGTGATAACTGAATGATGTATTTATAATTTTCTATACACTATTATGTTAATAATACATTTTGACTATGTTTTTCAAATATCTTGTAAGGTACATCATGATGAAACAGTTTTGCTTTTCTTATATGATTATTTATCTATTGTATATCCTAATATAATTTGGTATAAATGATATTTTAATGATGTCATACACATATGCACATATATATATTTCTGAGTATTATATAATAATTTAATCTCCAATCACAATTGTTTTGCAAAAGAAGTTTTTAATGTTCTCTTTCAGTTATTTGTTACATAGGACCCAGTCTCAATTGAAACTGTGAGATGCAAACACCACACACTTTGCTTACAGGACAGAGAGAAACCAATGTTGAACTGACTTGGGCTGAGAGGTGCTATACAGGCTGCTGGGGAGAAAATATATCTGAGCCCACCCTGGACTCCACATACTACAATACCACTCTGCCCCTCAAGATGTGCCCACTGATGCAGGACTGTTAAGCTGTTCATAGTGGTAACCAAACACTTTTGATTGAATTTGAAACCTACTCGATGGGGCAGATTTCATGATTGGTACTGCACACATGGCCATAACAAATGAATAGAGAAGTCATAGGTCATAATTGAAAATATTGTCAATGTTTTTCCAAAGTGTCTAGCTATCAAACTGCCTTATACATATTTATAATTGTGGGTTTGTGGTGCTCCCAACCTTGGTCATAAAAAACTTATTTCAGGGGATAATGGATTACACAGACTCATAACTACTAAAAGTACAGAGAATAAATTCCTGTGAGTTTTCTGCCTTGATGGAGCATGCAAATCAGCCTTTTCTCTCAGGACTAGGGTACATTGAAGATGGGAGAAGGGACAAATGTAAGGACCAGAGTACGGGAACCTGCTGGGAAATGCTAGTCTCTTGGTAAAAAGTAACTGCATCATATATGAGTTCACATTGGTTGTGATTATTGTTATAAGAACTGCAAAATATCTATTCAGCTGAAAATTCTAGCATGCAGTATCTGTATGTAGGGGGATCTCTGAGTGATCCACTATTATCTGAAGAACTATTGGCAATTGACAGTTGATGACTTGCAGAGTCCCTTTTTTTAGGCAGAGAGGATGACCTCACATTCATCTTCACATGAGAAACACAAATTGGAACCATACATTATAAAAAAAATCACAGTGTTGAGAAGAATATGTGGAAAATGATCATAACACATTATAAATATGTATGAAATTTCCAAAGGATACATTTTTAAACATCAAAGACTTACAATGCATTTTTCCAATTTGCATTCAAGAATTTGTGAATCATGATCAGGCACTAGGCCCATACATTAAATCCCAGCACTCAGGAGTCAGAGGCAAGAGGATTTGTTAGATCATGACCAGGTCTGTGTAGTGAGTTTCAGGACAACTGGACTGCAGAGGAACCCTGTCTCAAGAAACAAAATAAAACAAAAAATTATAAAATGAAATTGTGACTCAACTTATACTCCATCAACAAAGAATCAATGATCCATTATATATATATATGTATATTCTTATAAATATATATATTCTTTTAAATACTTTATAAATTATTAAATTTCACCTTTTCCAATTCATTGGAAAAAATCACTTTGCTTTTATTAGCCTTTCTTGTGGAATAAAAAATAAAGCTGTATATAGTTAGAGAGCATTAACACTTCTCCATCATGCATGTTTTATGCATAATCTCACAATTTAAAAATATTTTTTCCCAACACAACTGTTATAATTGACACAAAACTCTTTTAACTTGTGAGTTTAAATAACAGTGCTCCCCTACTTGCTCTAAGGATAACACTTCAAAGGCATTTATAACCTATATATTATTGTAATAGTTTCTATGAATATATATTTTAAGCTTTAAAACCAGATCTTAAAATAAATACATACAATTTTTATTAAATGTATTCATTCAATAAATGATTATAACTATTTTATGAAATTTAAAAATCTGAAATTAATATTAACCTTTTGCCTCTGTTTCTTTCCCTTCCTCGGTTCTCCTAGTACCTCTGTGATTCTCTCTTGGGCTTAGAACCCGCATTTCTCTTTTCTTTTAAAAATTATTTTTGTGTGCTTAGAAAATGTAATATATTTGATAAATTTGGTACACATTATTGTATTTGAAACAGGTTTGTTTTCTCAAATATTTAATGTGTTTTATTCAGGATGAATGTATGTTTATTAATATTGTTATATTTTGCTTGCTTTTCTCTTGCTGTGAGGAAAACTATGAACTAAAGGAACTTGGCCTCTTAGGCTCATAGAATCCTGACCATCACTGAAGAAAGGCAATTATGGTTCCATCTTCCCAGGTATGTTAAGTGGACAATCAAGATTAGCTATCAGATGTTTGCCTCCTCTATTTAAAAAGTACACCAATTTGATTTAATCATTTCTGTGTGTGTGTATGTGTGTGTGTGACATGCATTTGTGTATTTGAAAATTTGTGCGCTCATGTGTTGCATACAGGTGTAGAAGACAGAGGGCTATGTAGGGCATTCTATCACCCTACTCTATTCTTTTGAAAAAAGTGCTGACTCATAACCTAAACTTTTCTCTATATTGGCCAGCGAACTCTTGGAATTTTCCTTCAACTCCATGTATCTTTTCTCTCTTCCTGGCTTGTGGTGTTATAACAGGATATCTACTCACATTTAGAGGATTAGTGCACAAATCAGGGAGACCATACTTTGCATGCTTTTCTGAATTTGTGTTACTTCACTTAGTATAACATCGTCTAGTTCCAACTATTTACCTGAAATTTTCATTATTTCATCTTTTCTTAATGCTATATAGAACTACATTGTTTAAAGGTACCACATTTTTATTATCGATCTGTCAGTTGAGGGGTTATATTTACATTGTTTCCATTTCTTAGCTATTGTAAGAGAGCAGCAATAAACATGGATGTACAGGTATCTCTACAATAGGATGACTCCTTTGAGCATATGGCAAGGAATGGTATACTTGGGATTGAATGGTAGATACATTTTTAAGGACGGAAGCTCCTATTATGCTCATGAATTAGTAGGATAAATATTTGAAAACTAACATCTTATCAAAAGTCATCTATAGATTCAATGTAATGTCAATCAACAGACCCATGACATTCTTCACAGTGTTTGAAAAAATATTCTAAAATTCACATGGAATCACAAAAGACCCTGGATAACCAAAGAAATTTTGGGCAAAAAGAACAATGCCTGGGGGATGATCACCATAACAGATCTCAGATTATAGTACAAAGCTAAATTCATAAAATATCACGATACTGGCACAAAATGGACATGTCCATCAGTGGAATATAATAGAAGATCCAAACATAGGCCTATGTAGTTTCTGTCACTTGCTGTTTAACAAAGGTGGAAAGAAAGCATCTTCAACAAATGATTCTGGCAAAACTGGTTGTCCACCTATAGAAGAATGAAAGTGAACCCTTATCTTTCCCTTTAATAAGGGTCAACTGCAAACAGATCGAGTTCCTCAATATTAGAAATCCTGAAACTACGAAACTACTAGAAGAAATCATAGACAGTACCCTCCAAGATATAGCCGTAGGAAAGGACTTTCTAAATCAGATATCAGCTACTCAGGCATTAATGTCAACAATCAGTAAGTGAGGCCTTTTTAAGCTACAAGGAAATAAGAAAATAAATGACCCACATGAAAGATGAACTATGGACTCAAACAGAGTTCTCAAATGAAGAAATCAAAATGTCTAGGGAACACCTTTAAAAGTGCTCAGCATCCTTAGTCATTAGATAAATGGAGATAAAAAACACTTTAAAATTCCATCTCACCCCAGTCACACTGGCTAAGTTCATGAGAATGAAAGATAACAAATGCTGGAGGGGATGTAGAGAAAGGTGAAAGCTCATTCACTCTTCACTGGTGGGAATGTAAACTCACGCAACACCTATGGATTGCAGTATAATGTGTATCTTTTGATTGGGGAATTCAGGCTACTGATATTTAAAGTTATTATTGCACAATGTACATTGGTTACTGTCATTTTAGTTTCTGTTTGCATTGTTAATTGATTTCTTTTTTTTCCCACTACTATACGTTATTTAGTTTATTTCTGTTGCCTCTTTGGTATAGCCATTCCTTTCTTCAGTCCTTTGTATTGCTTAAATTATTTTCTCAATTTGACCACAACTGACATCAGTTATTTTCAATAGTACATCATATCCAACGTGGTTGACAAGTTCATATTAATATTTACTTTTAAGAAATTCAGGCATCTAAATTTATTTCATATTATTTTTATCATCGGTTCTTATGTCCCTTTTCAATTAAGTTTTTATCTTGTACTCATTATACATTCTTTTTTAGTGATGTAGTCATAACTACCCAAGGTTGTTGGGGTATTGAAATTTCATTTCTTTAAAAATAGTATTTTATTCAACTTTATTCTTAAAGTAAAATTATTCTTATTTTGTATTTGCTGATACCACAAGTAATCTCTAATGTTTGGTTCACATTGAATCAACAAAAATTATAAAGTTTGGCAAGGATAAAATGAGTGGACGATTTTGAGAATAGGTATTTAAGATCAAAATCTATTTTATCAAGTTATGAAAAAGTTTTTAAAATATTTGTAAAGCCATTGATCTGAAATATTTGAATCAGCATATGGATCTCATCACACATGATGTTCATTGACACAATTCTTCAGAAATAATCTTCTCATCACAAACTACAATGAATTCCTTCCCAAATTCTATCAGCTTCAAGTTTGATAGTTTAAATAGTTTTGCTTAGCAAATCATGATTAGGTATCATTTCAAACAAGATACAAATATGGCAGTGTACATGAAATCAGGCTTGGGGAATTAAAGAGTGGTTCAGATAAGGGAGAGATATAAAGTTGATCAAAGTATTTTATACAGACTTTGAAAATTTTCAATGAAAATTAATAAAAGACACATAAAAGAGACAAATACTTTTCTCTTTAGATAATCTATTACTGTTGTGATAAATTACCATGACAAAATCAACTTACAGACAAAAGTGTTCATTTTCTAATACATCTTTTGAAGGATTGGTCCATCTTGGAAAGTAGCCGTGGCAGCAAGCCACAGGAACAAGAATCTTAGAGCTTACATCTTCAAACACAAACACAAAACAAAGGGAGTGACTTGAAATTGGGTTAAGGACATAAAGTCTCAAAGCATTTCCCCAGTGGCTTACTCCCTCTGACAAGGTTCTACATTGAAAACATCCATAATATCCCCAAATAACACCACCAATGGGGACACAATAAAAATACATGAGCCTTAGAAGGACATTTCTCTTTTAAACCACTATATTCTACCCCCTGGCATTTATAGTTCATTGCATAAATCCGTGCAGCTTTAATGCCTTAAGAATTTCTTACCTTGTTTGTGAAGAATCTAAATATGGTTATTCTCCACAGTAGAGCATCATGCTATATGTATGGATCTAATTACTTATACCTTATGTGAATTCTCTTTTTCCTAAAAATTTAATGGTTTATATTAATTAGTTATTACAAACACACACACACACGTGTTGACATCTATCTCTAGATGGGTATGAATACATTTGATAGGTTCCAACTATGTTGCTGAAATTTAATTGATAAAATAGTCTTGTCCTACAAAGTGTGCACCTAAAAGTTAAAACCTATCTAATAAAATCTATCAAATGATACTCCTACATTTTAAGTGTGAGAAAATTGTTTCAGAAACTGGAGACAGAAATTCACTTGATCTCTAGGTGCTTTATAGCTTCAGAGATTTTTTGTCTTGATAGGTAAGTGATATTCCTCCAGTGCTCTAAGAAGTAGTAAATGGGAAGGACATTCCAAGGAGGGTGAATTAGTATTGAAACAAGAAAGAATATTTATTCTGAAAATATGTGTAATGTTCCGACACTAAGTTTCAAATTAGAGGAAGTGCAGTGATCTTACTGTGGAAAAGATGGAGGGTTGGAGAAATGGATCAGCAGTTAAGAGCATTTGATTCTTTTCCAGAGGACCTAGGTTTAGTCCCGACACCCTCATTGCAGCTCAAAAATGTCTGTAACTCCAGGTGAAATTCCCAATGCTTGCTTCTGGCCTCCACAGTCAGTGTAGGACATTGATACACTTATATACATGCAGGTAAAATGCTTGTGCTCATAAAATAAAAATGAATATTTTAATAGCATTTTAAAGATGTTGGAATAATATTATGTAGTGTTTTAACTGTCATACTAGCAAGAGAAAACACTATGCTCTACAACACGGGGTATTCTCAATACTCATGACTCATGACTCCAGACTCCAGATTGTATTCTAACAATAATGTACCAATTGATATGCAAAAACTGAATTTAAGGTAAATAAAAGAAGTACTCAATGATAATCCAACGACTGTCAAACCAAAGATTATCATAAGAAAGATGAGACAATGATTTAACATAATTTATCTGTGGTCTAGTGGAAAAATAGGTTTTGAATATCTAGAAAATTATTTCCTTTCTCCTCTAGATATAAAATTGACAAAGACCAGTGGCATTTCAATTGTAATATTTCTCATGCAAGATTTTTGTGGAAATTTAGACATCAAAATTAAACACATACACACACACACACACACAAGGCAAACAGAAAAATGTGGCTAACAATTTTTAAAGTCAATGTATGATTTTTTGGAGTGAGAGTTTGAGACAGGTCACCCTGTAGTCCCCGCTGGCCTCGAATTCAGTACATATGCTAGATTGTCCTTGGTTTCATATAGATCTACCTGCTCCTTCCTCTACACTTATGTAGTTAAAGGTGCGTGTGTGTGTGTGCGTGTGTGTGTGTGCGCGTCTCCATCTCCAGCATGGCTGTTGTGCTCCAATCATTCTTGAGAATGGAGAAGGCTTAAACAGGTCCTCAGGTGGCCCATAGTGAAAAGGGAAGAATTCCGGGGAGATTGCATCAGTGGGCAGTTCACTTATTGAAACCAAGGAAGGGGGTTATATAGGGAGACATTTCAGGCCATTACAGAGGATGGGAAAGTTAAAGTTAAGTAAAGGTGGGAAGGTTGTAGACTGATGTGGAAATTAGGAAAAAGGAAATGAAACCCCCAAACCTGGTTTTGGTCTGGGATGATCTTTGTGGGGGAAAATAGATTAAACAACTTCTGAGGAACAAGGATATTGTATCTGCAGTGGCTTCCTGGGACCTTGGTTATCACTTCAGGTAGAACAGGCTAGGTTACTTTCCAGGGTCACACTGTCTGTTCAATGCCTTTATGCAATAGGCTCAGGTCCCACAGGTGTGCACTAACATGCCCACATAATGCAACATAATATTCAATGAAAGTGTTAGTAGCCTTCATTCAACATAAAGATTATTTTGGAGGAAAGAGAAACCTTCCTTCAAGTTGTTGGTCAGTGTAGCCTAAGAAATTCCCAAAATAACACAGCCACTGATTTCATCCCAGAATGTGAAGGTAAGACTATTGTTGAAGATAGGATATACTTCACAAACAGGACTTGGGGCAATCAAGGTGGAAATTCCATGGAGCCTCCTCTCTGAAGATAAGCTCTTATAGTTTCAGAGAACATTATGGAATCTGCTAAGGGAGAAAATCAATTAATGATCCAATGCAAGTTTAAAGCCTAATATTGTATGAATTTGTCTTTAATTAATAAGCTGGAATGTGTACCTGCTCTCTTGGAACATCACAAACAAATTTACTGTTGGTGCTCTGTAGGAAGAGAGGAGCTGGGAGAGTCAGCTACTCATCCACACTGACCAATGACAAGAGTTGTATGTGGAGACTGGACTTAATTATGAGTGGAAGAATCTGGGAGGAGACTAGTCACTCTTCACCATCTTGGGCAGCTGGCAGTCGCTCATGGGGCTGTGGAGAAATGGAGAATTTGTTGTTTGGCCTCAGTAGGGGAGATCCCCCTCTCCCATTGCTTGATGAGTAAGCCCAAATAAATTCTGGTTTCTGAAACTGTAGTTTGGCAAAATTATACCCAGCTTTGTCTTTAGGGAGCTAGATAGGAGATGGATGCCACTCCCACCTCCCAGAAAGAATGTTAACAACAGACAATTATCACGACAATGACTAGCACAATAAAACATTTCTATTGGTGCAGTAGTGGTACTTTAAACCTAGGGATAATCAGGAACTCTCTAATTGGATTTAAAGCCCCCTCAGTGGGAGGGAAGTCATGCAGTACTGCCAACATAACTGAATACACGTGTTTGGAAAGGTGATTGATCCTAGAGAAAACCCTACTTCTGTCACATACTTAGACAAATGGAATTTCTTACTGTTTGCTAAGTATGGGTCCTTGTAGTTAGAGACAAGTATACCACTCATCACTCATTTTGCAAAACATGGAGAATATTACAGTGTTCCACAACTGGTCAAATACAGACGAACTTATCTCTGAGATGCCCAACCCTAAGTGATATATCTACAATGCAACTTCCACACTTAATGCTCACAGAACATAGTGGAATGGGGAGTAGAGGTCATACTAATGTATCTCTCCACTCTCACTAGAGAATCTCTCTCATGCAACAGAATGCGATTGACACAGAAGGCCACAATTGGACCAGGTGTTGAGAATAAAAGACTGTGGAGTGTATGATCCTGGATAACATCCAATATTAAACCTCATCCACCCAGGACTCATGAATCATTGAGGAAGAAGAGGCAGAAAAACTGTAAGAGCAAGAAGTGGTGAATGAACACACTAAAACAGTTTCCTAGGTTTCTGGGTGAGGGACACTTGGTCTTCCTTAAGAGAGTGATGGTAACTAGGTGGATATGGTCCAGTGTATTATATTACACTTAACATCTGAGGACACAAACTTGACTCCATAGGCCTCAATATATGTGACAGAAATCCAGTGGAAGGCCATACAGTGGTGCAAATAGGGGAGAGGTCTAAATAAAGTTAAGATATATTGTATGAAATGCACCAAAATTCAATAAATATATATATTCAGAAAAAGAGAAATTTAGATTTTCAACATTGTTCTCAGCAAATATTCAAGATGGTATTTCGCAAGGTCTATTTGTGTTATTGGGAATTTTCTGCTTACATAATCTCATCAACCTTGAAATGAATACAGAATTTACTTTCTGATTGCCTCATTGTTATAACTTGCCTCATGGAGAACTGTTATAAGGACAAATTAAAGGGCAACAAGTACATGTTTAGGAGCAATTGTAGTCTTTAATGGAGTCTATGTTTATGAAAATATGATATCAATATAAGCTATAGTAATTATGTAAAGTCTTCTCAATCTGTCCTCTTAGATATTGTAGTGTTGGTTTAAGGCCTGTGCAGTAAAACAACAGTAAAAAAGTTGAGTACATACCTGAAAACATCTTGTAGCATTAGGGGATATTGCAATGATCCATAAGAACTGGGTGATGGAACTTGTCTGTTTATAACTTTTTTCCCATTAAAAGATCTAACTCTGGATTGAGGCTAAAACTAATAACATAAAAACTTTGCAGAAAAATAGATGCTGCAAATATTTTATAGCTAAAGGTGCAACATAAATCTTTGAGAATCCATTATGAGCAAAAACTGTTACCAAGAGGTAGCTATATTAACCCATATCTTCAAATAAAAATAGATGAGAACAAAACATTTTGAAATGACTTTGAAGTAAAAATGTGTCATAAGTTCAATTGAAATAAGCATTTTAATATATAAACAAAATTTAATATTGTGAGTTATAGTGTGCATAATACACTTGAATGTAGTTAACAATTTCACTATAATTTTATTGTTTTCTATGATATTATCTAAATGACATATAACCATTAGTAGTGAATGCAAAATTTTTTAAAAAATGGGTAAAATAAAAACTTATTTTCAATGTTACTCATATCTGCTATAGTATATATGATTAATAATGAAGAGGATGAATAATGAACATAAAATATTAGAATATCTAATGCATGCTTTATTAGAATAAAGCTAATGCATGCTTTATTCTTCCACTTGTAAATAAAATATTTATCATAAAATTTACATACTCAAAGAATTATGCTCCTGTCTCTTAGTCTTGTGTCTATTGGACATCCTATTTTAGAAATATCAGCATTACCTTTTAATCTTTAAGTTCAATTAATAACAACAAAAATTCTTCATCTAAAATTGCTATGTTTCATTATAAAATCTTAATTTATAGCTTCGTCAAAAATATGTTACAAATCCTTCAGATCTCAGTGTTCATATACTCAGCCTTTAAAAAGCAACAATAATGTTCATTTCATGTGTTCTTGCCTGCTTAGGAATTCTTACTCTGTATTGAACATTAACAAAGACCAGATTCATTGATTTATCATTCTATCAGTCCACATATAAGTTATGAGTCACCTTAACTACCTTGATCTCAGAAAGTCTCACTATGTAAGTGACACTTTGATTGTATAGAACTTCACCCAATTCATATACTACTATACAAACTTTGCCTATATCTAAGGTAAAGTTAGAGCATAATAGTATCGTTTAGAAGTATTGTTAATAAATATAGAATTTTTATCATTGAAAAATTTTGATTTAGAGTATTAATATAAAATTATGAAGATTTATAACAAAATTAAAATCACAACAAATTATGGTGCTTTTACTTGATTGTTAAAACTAACATTTTTGATGTAATGAATTATTTTTTATCAATGAATTATTACTTATCAATGAAAATATTACTTCTCAAGTGCAATCTAAACATTTGTTAAGGTATTGTCAGAAAATTATGTCTTACAAACTAAAATCTAATTTCAAAAATTTCTTTATTAAATAATTCAGGAGTTTATTAGGAGAAAAGATTGTCAAGATCTCAATTAAAATTTAAGTGTAATCACTTCCGTATAATTAAAACTGCATTTACTTGGCTTCATTGTACTGATGTCAACTCAATAATATGGACCATAAAATTGGAGAGAAGGCACCCATATTTACCTCTGCTGAGTAATGTACCTTATATTATATTCACAACATGTAGTACAGATATTAGGATTTTTGAAGACACTCAATACAAATTATGTTGATTCATTTTTATTATGATAGTAAATAAAAAAGACATCTATTCAACCTATATTATCTTTGCTGTGACTCGATTTCTACTTTCTAGGAAAAAGTCATCTTTATGGAGGGCAGATATGTCTACTTCACACATCTCTATGTAAATTCCTGAAAATGCCATAGGAAGAATGATTCTTTTAATGTGGATGACACTTAACTTTTGTAAATGTGTTATTTTATAGTGATCAAAGTCAGCATTGCTTGTTCTATGACCTATAAACTCATCCCTATATACAATTGCCTGATTTTCTATACATTACAACTCTGTACTAAAATAGTTTTGTTACTCTGAATCAGAATATTCTCACTAAAAGATATATTCTCCACTTTTTATGTGTTGTTGCATTCATTTAATCCTTTAGTAGGTGCTTATTCAGAGCCAACTATATGTCGGTTACCATGAATGTAGAGTCCTGGAAATACAAAGTAAACTAAAGAGTATCAGACCCTTGAAGTGTTAATCCAATTAAATGTGTTATGTTCATATGATAATCAAATATTCCTACACATACATATCATAGATTGTTAAAGGAGAGAAATGAAGTTAATGTTGTGTAACCATATCATTTTACAGTTTGATTGTTTGACGCTGAAATAAATATTAGGCTTCTAAAAATTTTTAACACATGGAGTGATCATTTTGAAAGCTGTAGTATTATACTCAAATACCATATAATAATGAGTTATAGAAATACCAATTCAAAGGAACGCAGGAAAAACAACTTAAACATACATTGCTAAACAAAATGGAATAAAAAGATAGAATTTTCCTATCTTAGCACTTTATTGTCTCTTCTGGATTTCAGTAACAGAATACAAGTTACGTGGTAATAAATAAAGGAAAGAGGTTTAGTTGGCTCATGATTGCTCTGTAAAGTTAAAACAGCCTCGTGCTGGCAGCTGATGACAGTTCCCTTGACTGTATAACACATGGCAGAGAATCAGGAAGGCAAACAGCTGCCTTTTTGAATGTCCATTCAGCAGAAATGACAGCCCTTGTGATGTTCTTGAGAGAACTAGTCTAGCTCTGTGGAAACTACATGGAATTCTTCCACTGGTGATGACACCATGATTTAATTCCCTCACCCAGACTCTGGCACTTAACAGATCCAGACCATCTTAAGTGAAATAAAATTGGGCACCCTTGCCTCCGGCAGACTAACACATAGGGAATACACTAAATCATACTCAGAAAATTTGGGTCTATTATAGGATATCTCAAAAACTGAAAATTTTTAAAATTGCACATGCATTAGTTCCAACATATAGATAAACAAAAATGGGGAAGGAGGCATAAAAAAGAAATAATGTTAAAATTTCTTTTGTCAAGGACCAAACAGATTAAAGATAATACATTAATATTTAAACTTTGAAAGCAAAATTTAATAAAAAGGCATTATGAGGGATCGAAAAGTTTAGTCAATAATTAATTAATAAGCAGCTATAAATAGGTCAGCTTTGGGGGCTGAAGTGATTACTCAGTGGTTAAGAGTCCTGGCAGCTCTTACAGAAAACTCAGGTTTGAATCCCAGGAAACAACATGGCAGCAATAGCTATCCATCACTTCAGTTACAGGGGATCTGAGGCCCTCTTCTGTCCTCCATGGGCATTATATGACGTGGGTACACTTATATACATGCAGGAAAAACATTCATACACATACAATAATAATAACAATAATAATAATAAATATGAAATATTATGCATATCAAAATTTATGCATAGTCTTAAAAAATCTCATGTAACAAATGAAGAGAATTATCAGAAGATATTTTGGGGAACGGGTTTGAGGAAAGCTGTCATCAACAATCAAGTTTGGCCAGAACTTATTGTGTAGTTTAATGTGGACTTTACTTCTGATCAGTTGTCCTTCAGTCTCCCACTTGTTGAGATAATATATGTGCATGCTGATACTCAGGTATCAGCATAATTTTGTAGATAAATCATCATAATAATAGTGTTTAACATATTTGACTTATTTTGGAACTCAAGTTCCTCAGTCTTCTAATGTGTTCTGAAGATTAGCAGTTCTCCAGAAATCCTCTAGGCCTTCAGCACCAGATTGACATTACTGAAGCTTCACCTTCATAGACTGAGTAGCTAATGATTTCACATCCTATCAAATTTGCAGACAACCATTGTTGAATTACTCAGCAAGCACTGTGTATACCAACTAATAAATCTCCTTTTTATATACATCATTCTAACAGTTTTTGTCCTCTAAAGAATCATGACTGACACAGCATCAACCAAGATAACAAGGAATTAATAAATGACAAAAATAAGGGTGTAAAGCACAGAGGAAGTAATGAACTGTACAAATTATCCCAAAAGTGAATAATTTAAGAACAGATAGGCAAGATCAAGGAGTACTTTGGGAAGACCTAACACCCATTATATCTAAACATGCCCTTTGAATTTTCCTTATCATATTGGTGTCATTAGAACAATCTTAGAAGGAAAGTTATGTTATTTTATCTCACAGTGGGGACGAGTAATATTGGGAGAGTGACTTTAGTTAATATAATTACAAAGTTAAGGAAGTTTGGGATTAAAGCCACATTTTCTATCTCCTTACCATTAGACCTGCTGATGCTCACAGTACATGTAAAAGAGACAAAAGCAGAACAAATGACAAAATCCTATAATTATACTTATAAATTAGAAATATCAGTAGAAATAATGATATGTACAAATTATTAGTTCTTTGAGAATTACATGTACTGTATTTTGATCACATTCACTCCCCCCCTTTCCTCAAATCCTTATCCCTTCCCTAATCATTCAACTACCTTTCTCATGCACTGAGTAAAACTTGTGTTGCCCATATTGTCCTAGGTGTGTGAACATCCACTGGAGTGTGGTTGACCTATTGGGTGCCCCAATTTTAAAGACTGATTATTCCTCTCCTTGAAGCTATTTTTTCACAGGAGCTTCTCACCTAGGTGGTGGACTGGACATTTTACTGGCCTCTCCTCTCTCTGCTGGAATTTGTTTTGGTTTGAACTGGCACAGGTCTGGTTTATGCTGTTATAACTGCTATATGTTCATATGTGAGCCTGCCCTGTTTTGTCTATGTTGCATAGAAAAACAGTTTTTTTTTTCTCTCTCTCTGCAAGAGATAGGCTTCCAAATGTGATTGGCAGCCAACTAACCAATGACTTAAGGGGGAGTTCTAGCGGAAATGCATGGATGCATGGGAAGGAGAGAGGCAGGCGTGGGGCTAGGGCATTCCGGGGAGACACATGATCAAAATGTGGTCTCTGTCATAAAACACCTCTGCCTCTCTCTCTCCCAGGGGATGAATCCTATGCATTAACCTGGAATAAATTAACTTCTCTAAAGGAGCATTCTTTGTCCATTCAATTTGTTCAAACCTGGGTGTGGGGTGAGGCTGAATGTCATGACTCACCATGAGATTCATGGTACAGTTGGTGTAGCTGAGCAGGACCTACTGAGAAAGGGAGAATGCTCCTGGGAAATAACATTCTTCTCTTTTCCTTGGATAGGACTTTTGTTTGTGACTGATAACAACCTGAATTTTAACAGATTCCTGGACTTATGGTTCATATCCATCAGGTTTTTTTTGTTTTTTTTTCCCCTGGGAAAAGAACTTATGGAGCCGCAACAAATATGGGGACCAGCCTAAGGAAAAGTTTGGTAAATTTTGACATGGTGGATTATCCCCATAAGACTGGTGTGTGTGGTGGACATTGCAGGGGGAGTGTGGTTTATACTGAAATGTGTGTCTAAGGTGAACTTGCCTAAGCAGATGAGATTGGTGGGGAAAAAAATGGGGTGGCAGTCTCAGGCTGAGGTTGTAGCCCACAGAGAGATTCAAAGGGTAAGAGATGAATTAGATTGAGAGAAAGATATGAGGCTTGCTTCTTCAAAACTAGCCTCAAACCTTGCTAGCAAATTGGATAAACGAGAAAAGGACATAGAAGTTTTAGCTTGACGGGTTCTACAGCAAGTAGGTGGGAAAGGGATGAAAAACCAGATCAGGTTGATAATACAAGACCCCTCCTGGGACCCCAGGACCTGGAACCTCTGGGAAGAATCAAGCAGTAATGAGGGAGGAAACAACCCAGAAGAAACTGATGGATATGAACCATAAGTCCAGGAATCTGTTAAAATTCAGGTTGTTATCAGTCACAAACAAAAGTCCTATCCAAGGAAAAGAGAAGAACGTCATAAATGAAAATATGAACATGTGACTACTTCATCAACTGCGTGTTATATACAGTGACAAAACGACAAGTTGACTTATTTATCAAGATAATAGAACTAAATAGGGTAAAGCACATTCAAATCCTTCTATAAAAGAATACAGATAACGTACACTGTAATTATAATGCATTTATTCCTTATAAAATGCCAATTTATTGTAGATATAGCAGAATTATTTTATGTGTTTCATTGTATTTTGAAACTTTTAATGAGAAATTATTTAGGGAATAATTTTTGGAAAAATATGTCATAGAATAAGTCCAATTTTTTTTTGTAAATTTTGTTTCTAACAAAAAAAATTCCATACCATTTATTGATATGCATTGGTTTTCATAAAAATTGAAGTATGTTTATATATACATGTCAATATATCTCTCCACAGAGGATATTTCATGGTATTAAATGATGCTAGACTCATTTTCAAATGGAATCCACTAAAAGAAAGTGACAGTCAGTCAGACAGTTTGCAATGTACCTGTATACACATCACTTACATTGCAGGTAACACTGAAATGAAAAATCATCCTCTTGGCAGATGAATAGCCCAGAGGTTGTTTAGTTTTCATGGTGGATGAAGGCTTTTTCTAGCATACTGTATTAATTTTCTACACAGCAATAGCAAAAGATGGATTTAATATTTTACTTTACATGAGCCTAGAGCATCGCACATGTTTTAAAGATTTAGAAAATTCTATTCAGTATACACAGAGGATTACTTTTGCACTTTCCCCTGATAATATTTTATGGTATATTTGATGAGACTATAATATTTACCAAAGTTTCTTGTAAACAGTATGAGAAAGGAATTGCCCATGGGAAAAGAAATCAAGAATCCAATGGTAAGAAAGGTGGCATATTAGTTCCTTGTGACATACCAAGCACAAATATGACTACAATAACACCCAGTTACAAATCTTCATAGTCTACCCCTAAACTTACTGTATTCCATAAAGGGAATTGTTCTCCAGGGCATCTACTGAAAGCATGTACAAAAGAAATGAGGTTAGTTTTATTAATTTACTTTCTTCACAACTGAATAGCCATAGCTTTATTCCTTCATTCCCCTTGGCAGTAGTTTGCTCCTTTCTTTAATAACAGTAAATGTGAAAAATCAGGATTTGTTTTATTCAGCTCATTTCACTAGGAGTTGCTGCAAGGGAGATGAGATTTGAAGCTGTTCACCATAATGTATAGGATATCTGGATCCACTTTACTGATGATGCCATACCACTGAAAATGACTCACTATGGGATATATGCCTTTATTAGAGCATTAAGTCTTGAACTCCTGATTCCCTGTGAGTGGCACTCAAAATTGTTCAGAAAGAATTGAAGAGACTAAATGATGTTTCTTTGTTCAATGTTTCCTCATCTCTGCAATATGAGCTTGTTTACAAATATAATTATGGGATTGAAAATTAGAATATTTGATATGTTTTCTATAATATGTAAACACATGCCTTATTAGGAAATTCTTAATTTGTTTTTATCCTGAATTATTTAATGGAACTATTCAACAGTGTGTAAAACTATTCCAGTGTATATTCTGAGAATAAAAGGATAAATTCCCTTGTTGTAATGTAATTAACAATGAGGAAGGCAACATATGTAGATATGTAAGATATATATATATATAATACTTTGAAAGATAAAGAAAACTAATGAAGTACGTGTTTAGTTATAGTTTATATTGATAAATTCCTATGAAATAAGATTGAAAGTAAGAGATAATCTTATAGAATAAAGATCTTCTACATAATAGTGTCACTATGTTTGAAACCCACACATTTGAAAAAAAATTATACTTTCTAAGAGCTACCAGGAAAAGTATAAATGTAGTATCACATATTTTGTTTTTTAATAAATCTATAATCCCAGTGCGCATCAAACATTAAATATATGCTTGAAACTTCTAATCATGTAGTTTCTACAATGGTAAACAATAGCATAGATGCAAGAGGAATAAATAAATGAGAAATTAGTGATTCACTAAAATGAAAGTTCTTAAATTCACTGCTTTCATTTGCTCAACAGTAAGGAAAGTGTTGAGATTATTTTTAATTTTATGTGTGTATGGGGAATGGTATGTGCATGCATGTAGGTGTGGAGGTATACATGCAGGTGTAGGCCACATAAGGACATTGGTGTGTTTCTGTAAAGCTTTTTGCCTTATTGCTTTAAGACAGCAGTTCTTACCATGGAGAAGTTCACCTTTTCTGCTACGCTGGCTGCACAATGAGCCCCAGAGTAAATGGCTGTATAAGGAAATTTAATCTGCAAAGGAATGCACTGCATGCTATACGAATGATGAAATGAAACAGATCAAAACTGTCAACAATTGTTAAATGTGTTATATTCTTCACACTTGTCATGGTACTGCTACTCATTTGTAACTCTTCTGTGAAAGATATGCACTGGAGATGAACACATCCTATGGCACGGGATTTTTGTGTCGAGGAATGAGCAGGAAATGTACATACATTTACATATATGACAATTACTAATTTTAATTTGAGGGTAGTACATTGAGACATGCTAATAAAATGTAAAATTAAAAAACTGGACATCAGTGAACTTCAAGTATTTACAGAAATGCCCACACGGGTAGTAATACAATTAATTAAAAATAACCAGTAAAAAAAGATTTTACTATGATGTTTCCATAAAATTATATCACCAATTCATTTCTGTGGAATTTGGTGTGTGATTTCATTTTCTTAGTGGTAACAGGTACTGGTTGTAGCTGTTAGAATCTTGAGGGACATTTTGGTGTTCTGACAGTTTTTGTGTGTTCATTTATTTATTAATTTATCTTTCCTGAATCTAAGCTCCAGGTTATTTAGATTTGTAGGTCTAAAAAATGCTAACACCTTTGTTGAGCATGTTATTCTCACTTTCATTTGCTTAAGATTGTATAGAGCTCATTTTTTTTTATAAAACAGAAACATTTGTTAAATTATTTATAAATATTCTCACCTATGAGGGTCATATGGGTTATTTCTTCAATATTATAGTATACTAATTCAATAGTTATACGTTAAACAAAAGTCTCATTCAAATACCTGAAAAACATCAAGTATTTTGCTAATCAGGTATATATTAGAAATAGCAAATACTATGTCTTTGATAATTTATATGTCCCCAGAATATTTTCTTAAAATTTGGTAGATTTGGCATTTTAAAAATCTTTGGGTTTGTTTCCATTATCTGAGTGAAATTGTAACTACTATTGAATGCTTCTTTATTAAGTAAGTGATTACTGACCAATTTAACTTCTTCAATAAAAGTGACATGAGACTCTGAATGTTTTGTAATTTTAAATTTGATTTGATTCCTGTATAAATCATTTTAGAATTATGTTATGTATTTCATAATTCTTTAATAGCTTCTACATTAGCTTTAAAATATAAAAATTTTTATGATTAAATTGTATTAAATGTGTGATTATATACAATGTCAAGTTTGTAAATTTGTTTATTGTATTCATTTTGCAGTAAAATTTCTCATGCAGCATCTTAATGTGAACAACATGTGTACTTTTCCATAATGTGTCATGGATGTATTTTTCTATGAATTCATTGTGAAGAACCTGAAATGATCTATTTTCCACAATTATCTTTATAATTTAGCCATTTGCGAAATTATTACATGTGAATAAGCTTTTCACAGGTTTCCATTTTCTTTGGTTTCTAAAATTCAAATTGGAGTCTGTGAGGTAGAGGAACTTGGACTGGAAGGAATATAACTCAACATAATTAAAGCTCCCCATAGCAATGTTATTCTAAATGGAGAAAAACTGGAAGCATTCTCACAAAACAGCAGCCAGACAAGGTTGTCTACTATCTCTACTCCTTTTCAATGTAGAATTTTAAACTCTGCTATACAATAAGACAGGGGCAGAACATTAAAGGAGTACTAATTGGAAAAGAAGAGGTCAAATTATCCATATTTTTAGATGAATTATATATGAGAGACCCCAAAAATCCCACCATAAAACTGATAGTTATGATTAATACTTTCATCAAACTGTCAGGTTACAAAATCAATTTATAAAACTCAGCAGCCTTTCTTTTTGCCAGTAACAAGCAATCAGGAAAAACATTCATAAAAATCCTACACTTTACAATATTTTCAAAAAATTAGGAATGACCCTAACCAAAGACATTAAAGATCTCTACAATGAAAATTTAACATGTTTGAAAGAAATAGGAGATGGTAAGAGCTCGATACTCATGATTAGGTAGAATTAATATTGTGAAAATATGATCCTAGCAAATCAGTATATAGATTGTATACAATGCCAATCAAAATCAATATAACATTCTTGACAGAATTAGGAAAAAAAAAATCCTAAAATTCATACGGAAGCACAAAAGTCTCTGAATAGCCAAAGCAACCCTGAGCATGAGAGGGACTCAAGGGCGAATAACTATTCTTGATTTTTCACATTATTAGAGAGCTATATTCATAAAAGCAACATGATACTGGCACAAAAACAGACAAGTAGATCAATGGAAAATAGTAGAATGCACAAATATGAGTGCATGTAATTTCAACCATCTGATAGTTGACAAGGAGTCAAGTACACTCTCTGGAGGAAATGGCATATTCAAGAAACAGTGCTGACAAAACCAAATCTCTACCTGTAGGGGACTGAAATAAAACCTGTATCTTTTACCATACACAAGGGCCAACTTCAAATGGGTCAAAGTCCTCAGTGTGAAAACTGAAACTCTTAGAAGAAAGTAAAGACAGCAACAGAAAGGATAACGGTAAAAATAAGGACTTTCTAAATTGGACATCAGTTGCTGAGTAATTAAACCATTAACAAATGGGATTTCATTAAACTGAGAAGCTTCAGCACAGAAGAAGAAACAGTAAGGAAGTGCAGAGGAAATCCACAGATTGCAGAAAACCTACCATCCATGCATTTGATAGAGGGCTCACACCTAGAATATACAAAGAATTCAGAAAAGAAAAATTCAAGATAACAAATGACCCAATTAAAATAAAAGCTATGGGTCTGACCAGTAATATTTAAAAAAGAAATAACAATGGCTAAGAAATCCATTTAAAAGTGATCAACATCCTTAGAAATTAGTGAAATGTAGATCAAAACCACTTTAAGATTTCACTTTATCCAAGACAGAAGAACAAGATAACAAATGACAGCAAATGCTGAGAGGGATGTGAGGAAAGGGGTTGTGCTCTGGTTCCAGGATTGCAAACTCATGCAAATACTGTGGAAAGCAGTGTGAAAACCCTAAAATATAAAAATTAATTTATCATTTTATCCAGTTATATCATTCCTTGGAATATACACAAGGATCTTATCCTACTTTAGAGGTTCTTGCACATTCATATTTGTTGTTTCTCTTTTCTCAGTAGTAATGAAATTGGAACAAACCAATGACCAATTTCACTGATGAATCGATAATGAACATATGGCACATTTACACAATGGAGTTATACTCAGCAGTAAAGAAAGACTAAATCATGAAATTCATAGGTAAGTAGATGGAACTAGAAACCGTTATGTCAGGTGACATAACAGAGAATTGAAACATAAGTTTTGTGTATACTCTCTAATTTCCGGATCTTAGCACCAAATCCTTATATGTGAATATATATTCTGATGAAACAGGTAACTTAGAAAGGAACCATAGAGGTAAAGGGAAAGAAAGAGATCAAGAGAGAGGGATATTCAAGGCAAATGTAACCAAGAGGTAAATTGGGGCAAAGAATGGCAACCCATTTAAAATTTTTTATTTGAATTTTGACTTTGAAATGTACAATTACATTTCAAATCGACATGAGGGATAAAGATGGGGTCTAGATTTGATTAAGATTTATTATATGTGACGTACAGAGATAGCATAAAAATTGATGTTAAATAGATGCAAATCCCAATGTGAAGGATATAATTCTTTATTTCTATTTTGTTAATTTCTTCTCTAATTTTGTTATTTTTTCTTATAAGCTGCCTTCGGGCTTTGTTTGTTCTTACCTTCTAGAATCTTGAGGGTTAAAATTAATTTATTTGTACTCTTTCAGATTTTTTTAAGTGCAGGTGATTTGGAGACAATCTACTCTCTTGGGACTTATTTAAATGTGTCCTAGTGGATTTTCCTGTTGTATTACCATTTTCATTTAGTTTCAGGAATGCTTTTACTTTTTATTTGAGTTCTTATTCATTTAGGAGTGTGTTGTTTAATCTAGATGAGTTCATACAGGTACCCAGAACTTCTTTTGCTGTTTAGTTAAAGATGTATTGTATTATGTTCTGATAGAATGTATGGAATTGTTTCAGTTTTTTTGTTTGTTGAGATTTATGCCCTTGTATATGATCAACGTTAGAGAAAATTCCATAGGCTACTGTGCAAAATGTATATTATTTGGTGTTATGATGAAATATTCTGTAGATATCTGTTATGCAAATTTTATATGTGCCGTCATTTATTTCAGATGTTTCTCTGTTTTATCTTTGTCCAGATGACCTGTCCATTGTACATAGTTGGATTGTGAAGTCACTTACTATTGAAGTTTTCTCTATCTCAAAGGCTTGCAATATGCTATGTATGTAATTGGGTACACAAGAATTTGGTGCTTGATTGTCATGCCTTCTTGGTCAATTGTGTCTTAGGTCAAAATAAAGTGACTTTTTACATCTATTCTTTCTAATTTGAAGTCTATTTTGTTGGTTATTAGAATCAGAGAATTTCATTTAGAAGAGTGAAAATAGAATCATGTCTCTCACTTTGCATGAAACTTAACTCCAAATGCATCAAAGACTTCAGCATATGATCCAATACCCTGAGTCTGATGAAAAAGAAATTTGAGGATACACTTTAATATATGGGTACAGGAAAGAACTTTCTGAACAGGACCCACTTGTCAAGCATTAAAACCAAAAAATTGACAAATGGGATTTCATGAAACAAATATAATTCTGTACAGTAAAGATAACCATAATTTGATTGAAGAAAGAGCTTATAGAACAGGAATGATTGTAGATCAGAAGTTTGTATGCATATTGTTATTATCAAGAACATAACCTATTAAAATGAACTAAATCTTAAAAAAGCAAAAAAATCATTAAATTTGGGCCCTGTTACTCAAAAATTCTCAAAAGAAGAAATGTAAATAATGGAGAAATTTTTAAGAATTCAACTTTTTTAGCATCGTGGAAATGCATACTACAACTGTTTTGAGATTACATTATACCACAGTTGTAATGGCTAAGTTCAGAAAAACATATAAAAATAAATGTTGGGTGGGCATGGATGTTGGAAATGCACAGTTATTCTTGTTGGTGGGAGTGCAAACTGTTGCATTCACTAAGTAAATGAGTATGGAGTTTCTTCAAAACACTAGAAAATTTCTAGCATATGATTTAGATGTTCATTCTTAGAAATACTCCCAAAGTCTCTATATCCTACTACTGAGGTTTTTCTCATCCAAGTTCATTGATACTTTATTCACAATATCTATAAAGCTTAAAAAAACCTTTATAGACATTTACTGATTAATAGATAATAAAAACATAGCACATATATATCATTAAATCTTATTCAGCTTCAATGAAAAAATGAAATTATAAAAATTACAGGTAACTGGATAGAGTTGGAAATATGCATTATGTATATGTAGCTGGCTATGTTTAAACTGCAATAACTCAGAAACTAGTAAGGCTCCTTGGTGGTAGATTTCCAGGGAAGGTAGAGAGAATAGTGGCGAAATAAAGGTGGGAAAGGGATTAATGATAAAGGAAAGTTCAACTGGGGTGTGATTGGAAAAGCAGGATAGAATAATAATATAGGGAAGGAAATCTAATACTAAAGACCACTGAAAACTGAATATAGGAACTTACTACTGTAGAAACTTCCCAAATTATACATGTTTATGGAAGAAATTTAAATGAATTTTACCTAAAATATGAGAACAAAGCCTTTTCCAGATACTATAAAATTTCCAGTAATCAGTCCATTGCCAAATATGGGTTATCTGTTTTTCAGTTGTTAATCAGAGGGTCTTATATAACCCCTACAAATTTACAGGATATTAGCATTGTTTTTCATTCCTCATCAGGATGTGATGTGAAGATCCTATTGTTGAAAATACCACATTTTGAGTCATATGACACACAGCAGACAACCTGGTACTTACCTTGTAGCTTTAGCCCTGCTTCTTCCAGCTTTTTTAGTGCTGAGAGGTTCTATATACAGTATCAGGGGAATATATATATATATATATATATATATATATATATATATATCTTTTACCCAGTTGTGAATCTTATGAACTACAATTAGAAGTGGTCTGGCAAGATATGCCCATTGGTCAAATAGTGGAATAAATGTTGTAGGAGTAAACAAGTCCTTCAGTTTAAAGCCTTTTCTGAAATAAGAAGAAAAAAAAAAAACTTCATGCCTAGTTCTTCTAACTGTAGGCATATTACTAAATTGCCCCCAAGCTCTTATCTTTACATCCCTAAATTAGTTCATCTCCCAGTAGTCATCAGAGAAGTTTTATTTTTCAGTCGTGTTTAACACAGTGGCCTTCAACCTGATCAACATGAAAATAGAGACCATGGAGTATTCTAAATGGAACATCTGTATTACATCCCCTATACACAAGGGTCAGGGATTATTGCAGAACTGAAAGTTTATAAGTAACCAGAGTTATGAATGTCTACAATAAAGCTACATTTACTGAGTATGGAATAGGCTATTAAACACACAAAACCACAGCAACTGTGATTCCATGAAGAAGGTGTGCACAAAATCACCCCAGCGAAAATCCCTGCATGAACAGAGAAGGGGCTCATGAAGTCCCAACGTTAATCAAGGAGGACCTGGCAATTGAGGGCTTTTGTCTGAAGCAGAGTAAATTTCTTCAGATCTGTGATTACACTCATGCACATCCAGTAAGAATTAAAAAAAGAAAAGAAAAAAGAGAGAGAGAAACACACACTGCATCATTCTCTTATTCTTTATCTTTTGCTCAGTTCTTAAGTTTTGGCTTTCTGGGTTAATTGCCTTCTGTTGAATAAATAACTTTCACTGGCAAGAGTTGAAAGATGCTATAACATTCTCTCAAACCCTGTTCCACTAAGTTCCATAAACTTTAGGTAGAGAGGCTCCATTGTAAAAGTGTCTCTTAGGGCTGGTCATCTCACAGACAGCTCTGTGTTTAATCAGTTGTGTAACTCTGTAGTAGTCTCCTGTTGCAGAAAGAATCTTCTTTGATAAGAGAATGTGGAGTTTTTGTTCTTGATAGGAATGCTATATTAACCCACTGACTCCCAGGGCTCAGCAACCATTGTGAAGAAGGGGAATAAAAACTGTTAACAGTCAGGGGTGGTGGACTGCCAAAACAAAACAGAGTTTTTCAGGCATCTGGGAATTCTATGAACTTCCAGTAATGTTGCATGTGTGAGACCCAAAAAAACTTAAACCAGACAAAAATCCAGTGTAGAACTGAAGAAATCGTTTAGAGGTCCCATCTTTAGCGCATGAATTGTTCGCAGTTGGTCCATGCTGGGTGATGGAGCATTTTTCTTCTTTTAGGGAGAGATGGTGGATAGACTGGTGAGGTTCCAGTGCATGAACTCACACTGAAGGACGTTTGGGAACACAGATGACTTGATGGCCCTTAATATATACCCTTAACATATATGTCAGAGTACATGAAATCCATTGGGAAGGCTATAGGGGGGGCAAAATAGGGGAGGGGGGTCTAAATATGATCAAGATATATTATATGAAATGCACAAAATTTCAATAAAAGAATTTAAGAATACAAGAAGTAAAGGTAAAAAAATACACAACACTTGAAGTAGGGAGGTGAATGTGGTGGGACAGTGAGGAAGAAATAGGAGGGAAGTGGAGATGGGGAGTGTGGAGGGAAAGGAAGGGAGGAAGTGGAGATGGAATGTGTGGTGGGACAGTGAGGAGGAAATAGGAGGGGAGAAGTGGAGATGGGTTTGATCAAAACATATTATTTGAATGTGTGAAATTCTTAAACAGTAAATATAACTTAATACAGTCCTAGAAAAAATCATGTGAAATTATGAATCACATTTACATTGAACTCTGAGGAACAAATTAGGAGAAAAATTAATGTTCATAAGTGTTTTGTAAATGGAACATAGCTTTGGTTAATTATTTCTTTTGCACGTGATGTATCAGGATTCACAATTCCAGGCTGCTACTTTGTTTCTAGTACCAAATAAGTTCTGCCTTCATTTCTTTTGTTTTTATATTTCAGATAAGGATTTCATTGTTAGAATCTGAAAGTATATGGATTTACAAAAATCATATTCCAAATGAGCATGAGGGTTTACCCTTGTAATGCTAGCACACAGCAGGCTGAGGCAAGAAGGCTGCCAAGAGCTCAAGGTCAGCATATGCTAAGTTGTGATTTCCAAGTCATTGAAGGATATAAAGCAAGACTTTTTCATTAAAATATAGGAGGTTTTGCAATACTCCAGATATAGTTTCTAAAATTTAACTGAAGAATGTATTCTTGAATAAAGCAACAATGAATTCATGCCAAATTCAACTATTTTGATTCATCTCATCATTGCTGTTAGAAGAAAAATATTTTAAATATAAATCTATGTATCTGAAAAGGGAACAACAGTATAATAAGCAATCTGATAAAGTCAAGTGCAATGGCTGAAAGAATATGATGCATTTGATAAGCCAAAATAACAAAATGCATCTATTCGTACAGAAGATTGTACCACATAGACATATTTTCAGAAAACAAAAAGTGATGACATTTATCTCCAGGAGAATTATCCTATATATCATATTGCCAAATGTTTTGCCAAAGGAATGAAAGTGATACAAGATATAATAGAGAGTGAGGGAAGAATTAAGAGCAAAAGAAAGTATTAACTATGTGGCCAAATAATGTGTAGTGACACTGTGAGAAATGAAATAATCTTGTGTTTACTTTGCACCTTTGAAAAACTAAGAAATGGCTTGATATGTGATTACATTATGCTTATTCTAATAAATTAAGTTGGTGGAAGAACCCACTGGAATCAAACCCAAACTTTCGTACATGTGAACTAGGCAGGATTTAAGAACCAGTCTTCTTTGCATATTATTTACATATTTTAGATAAGTCTAACTAAAACATTAAACTTGGACAAACATGTCCTAAAACAATGAATTCCACAAGTTGCTGCTGATCTTTGAGCTGTCTAAAGCAAGGAAACATGAGGGAACACAATCCTATCTTCAATCCCATTTTCTCCTTGCCTTTCTGCTGTTCCAGATGATGACTCCATAAACCATTTCTACACAGCTCTTGATAAAGGAAGGGTTGTGGTATCTGCTATTAAAGGTAGTTTTATCCTTTTCCTTTGTAACTTGCATGCCCTTAAATTTATTCTTCTTGCTTTATTTAGATAATGACAAGCTAAGTAAAAAATTATGTTTTGATTCTCTTTCCTTTGCCCTATGGGATCTCATATGCTCAGGTTATGGGCATAGTCTAGTAACAGATATTCAATTTCAGTGTCATGAATCAATAGGCTAAGTTTCCCGTGGCATAAAAAAATTTACTTAGGTCCTCTATTTAAGTGGCTTAATATTTTAAAAATTGTAACATGATAGGACAAAACCAAACTTTTGAGTTCCTTTTCACATTGCTGTAACAAAATAACTCAAAAGAAAAAAAAAAAACTTAAGGCATGAAGGATTTATATTTTCTAAGAGTTCAAAGAGAAACAATTTCTCATGGCCTGAAAATCATGACAGCAGAAGTGAAAGGCTGCTATAACATTGTATCTATAGTCTAGTAGTATAAAGTAATTAGGAAGTCTGTCCAGGCTATAAAATCCCAAGGCTTGCCAGCAATGACTCACTTCCTTCAGCAAGATTCTACATCTTTGAGATTCCACAGACATCCCCGATAAGTTCACTACCTGGAGAACAATGTTCAAACGTAAGAGCCTATAGAGAGACATATTCAAACCACAAAAAAAGTCCACTATGGAATTAAAAACAACAATGAAAGAAGAGTTAAACCTTTAAATTCCTATAATTCTAATATTAGACAAAAATAAATACACAATAAATTGAATAAGAATACAATAATGATATAAGAATGAAAGAGATTCACTGGAAATTATAACCCAATAAGTAAAAGACACACAACTCATTAACAATAACATGAAATTTAAGTAAGCACTGTAAGAAAGGTATTCTGAAGGCAAATGAAAATTCTGGTGCTTTTAACATAGGGGGAAGAAAAGAAAACATGACAAAATAAATTTATAGAGAATGTTTTTAATACATGGTATCATATACAACAGCCTACCAAACATAATCAAGAGTTGTCACAGTTCAGAATAGTAACAATGGTTCAACATGGTAAATGCTACTAGTTGTTTGTTCACTTGTTCTAATGATTGCATGCTAGATTTTGCTTTTAGTATTGTAATTATTCCTTAAAATTTTTAATTTATTTTAAAGAATCTAAGAATTTTGATACTATAAGGCATTCCTCTTTTCCTAAGTCCAAGGATGGATAACCAGATAAAATGCAAAAATAACTTTAGTTTAGATTTTAAAACACAAAGAAATAATTAAGACTTTGCAAGTTCAGGCTAAGGTAAATTTGGACTGAGTGAGTTAACCAAAATAAAACATAACTAAAATGGAGATCTTCTATAACCTTTAAGCATAGCATTCCAAAAATTGTATTCATAAAAGTGTCTTTAGCATACCAATTTAAAAACTCAGACTGTGTATGGTGGCACATGTTTTTAGTCTCAACACACAGAAGGTAGATGCAGATGGATCTTTGTGAGGCTGAAACTACTCTGTTCTATGTAGTGCTTTTCTGGCCAGCTGAGGCTATAGGGAGACCCTGTTTCAAAAATATAAGTTATTTCAATATTGGTTTATAGAAACTTACTCTTCTATAAATTTCACTTTATTAAAAAAAAAACTTTTTATTTTATGTGTGTGAATGTAGGTAAATGCACCTGTGTTGTGCAATGCTCACAGAGGCCAGAAGAGGGCAGAACTGCAGTTACAGATGGTTGTTAGCCACCATGTGGGTTCTGGGATTTGAACCTGTGTCCTCTGTAAGAGCAGACCATGCTCTTAACTACTGAGCCACTTCTCCAGGCCCCTATAAATTGCATTTTAAAGCACAGAAAAATATAAACTTAAAGTAATTTTAATCAACATACAAGCCAACTATTATAGCTTAATGGTTGACTCACACAGTCTTCTAGGCCAAAAATGTCTTGTGTATTCCCACTTCTGGCTTTGCCATGCACAGCACACAGTGCTTGTCATGTGGCCTTAAGCCTGCTCCAGTCCACATAGAGAACGCGCCTTCATTTATCACCCCCTCTGGCCTCTTCATGGACTCCAACACACCAACCCTGCTACAGTTGCCAAGCCTCAACTGTCCATGTCATCTTCATGCCTACAAAACTAATACCATAGAAGAGACTTTTACACATTATTTGCCGATTTCCTATGTGCAGCTTTCTCTGTAGGCAGTCACTGGACCACAGCTTATGTGTGCTAACACTGAGGAGATTCTTTCTAGAAGACTGTTTTCCATCAATGATGGTATTTTATTAATTGTAGCTAATTTTCAGCTCCATGTAACCAGCATCCATTGTCTCCCCAAACCAAAAAGTGTCATATTTCCAATTTCTTAAAAACTCAAAGATCTAAACATCAAACCTGATAGAGTCTTTGGCGGATTCCCAACCATCCCGCTGAAACTTCACAAGCCAACCCTGGTTGTCTGCACATCCCTTAGTAAGCATTCTTCAAGCTCTCACAAAACAGCCCACACTTTCACAGTCTTTCCCCAATCCAAGATGGTCATACTCATCAATATTTCATTCCTGGTGGTAATTTCTCTCCTAATTTATTTTTTTGTAGTTGTCATAAAACTCTGACCAAAAGCAACTTGGAGAAGAAAGGGTTTATTTCACCTTGCAAATTACAGTTCATCATCAAAGGAAGATAAGGTAAGAACTCATAGGAACATGGAGACAGGAACTGAAGCAGGGACCAACATACAAAAATTGTTTACTAGCTTGCCTTTTATTTCCTAAAATTCCAAAAATAAAATTTTATTGATTCTGATCATTAATAGAGGTATTCCAAATCCATTATTGTAGTAGACTTCAAAATGTCTGTGAATCCATTTTTAGTTTTTACAGACACTTTAAATATTTTAGTTGATTTTTAAAAAAAAATTCCATGGAATGTAGTTTGAATGTATTCAGAAATCCTTCGTGATCTCCAACCCACTTTACTACCACCCACTCAATTTCATGAACTCTATTATTTTATAAAGCTTATTGAGATTAATTTGTATCTCCATTTTTTTTTTGGTGCCTGTTTTCCTGAAGTCTGTTTAATGTAAATAGTAACATAGTCCTAAAGCAAATTGACTGTCCTGCTTCCAGTAGCTATCAGTTGCCAGTATTTCCTCAGCTAGGGATTAGGCTTCTTATCAATGCCTCAACTCTATTCAAGGATTTTGTCTGTCTCAAGACTACAAAGGTTTACATATGCTGTCATAATTGTCAGTTCATAATAATAAATACCTGTGGTTTGGAAAATGCTCTTTTGTTGTAGTCATTCAAGACTAAGCATAGTGGAGCCCCTTCTTCTCTGCATCTTGTTCAGTTATGGGTCTCTTTGTTAATTGCCATCTGCTAGAAGAATACACTTATCTGGTAAGAGTTGAGAGATGTATTAATCAATGTGTTTAGCAATAAGCCATTAGGAGCCAGCTCAATACTATGTCCCTTTAGCAGAATAATATAATAGGTTCTCCCTTCTGACTTTTGAGCTATCTAACCACAGATTCCTCATCCTAGTATCAGTGCCAGATATAAGCTCAGGATTTAAATCCACTCAGAAAGTGTCAGTTTCCCCTACTGTTCATGCTGTTCATTCACTAGTTGATCTTGCAAAGCCAGTTATTCTTGTAGCTTACAAGATTCGCATCTGGGCAAGGATGGAGATTACTTTTTCTTTCTGGCAGCATGAATACCTCCTAACAGCACTGTGGAAGCTAGCCAGTAGATATGAATGTTTGAGGTCAAACCAGACTGATTATCCTTCTTTATTCTATGACTCAGGTATGCAGTGTCTTCAGTAGTAGGGTAATACCATCAAGTTCTAGTTGGCAACCAACAGCAATGGCAACTCCATCGACACATCAAGGAGTGTCTATGACAACTCCTTGTTCAATATTTCCAGAAAAAACATGAGTTATTTCCTAGCATTTGTTTTAATTTCTTAAGCTTCAGTGTCTTTTAGAGGCACTTAGCCACTGCTTTTAGGAGTGCAAACTGGTGGAATCAGTATGAAAAGCGATGTGAAGATTTTTCAAAATCCTATAAATAGATCTACTACATGCTGTAGTCACAAAACTCAGAAATATACTGAAAAATCTCCACATCCTTCTATAGAGATACATGTTTATCCATGTTCCTTGCTACTCTACTCACAATAGCAAGGAAATAGAAAGAACCTAGATGTTCATCAACTATTGAATGGATTATGAAAACATAGTATATTTTCACAATGGAATATTAATCAACTCTTAAGAAAAATAAAAAGTATATAATTCATGGGAAAGTGAATAGAACTGGAAACAAACATCTTGAATACAGTATCTGTGATTGTTTGAATGAGAATGTCCCTCATGGTCCCCAAATTCTTGGACATTTTGTCACCCATTGGTAGTCCCATTTTGGGAAGTCTTGGAAGGTATGGTCATGCTGCAGGAAGCATGCTACTTGGGGCAGGTTGAAAGAGTCCTCAAGTTTTGCCAAATCTCCATTCACTCTCTGCTTCCTGTGCCTAATTGAAGATGTGAGTGCTTAGATTCTGCTCCTACTACAGTTACTTCTCCCCATTGTGCCTCCTACCCATGATGGACTGGTGCCCATTTGGAACTGTAAGCCATAATAATTTCTTACTTATGCAATTTTCCTTGTTCAGTGATTCTAGAAGTAACAGAGAAGTAAATAATACAGTATTCCAGATGCAGGAAGACAAGCATTAAATTCTCTCTATAAGTGTTTGATTTGAATCTTTGTTTCATTTACAAAAGCCACAGATAACAAGAACCTTGTCAGAGGCCGGGAGTTGGTACACTGTAGAATGGAAGCTAAAATTCAGTGATATGATTAGGGAAAGTGGAATAATGGAATAGGAATTGTTAAAAAGTGTGGGAAATGTGAGGCCAGGGCAAGGGAGGTAGTAAAGGACAAGATAACCAACAGTAAAGGCCTTTTGAGACAGTTTGGGCATCTACTCCTATAGAAGTCTCTTAAAGTAAATACACATAAAATATAAAAGTTGAGATAGAGTCAGTCATCTTCCTTATATAGCCTAGACCCAGTTATCTAGGGATAGTACTGAATACAGTGAGTAGTACTTCTGTATCACCTATCAAGAAAATGCCCCAAAGATATCATCACCTTCTCAACTATGACTCCCTTACAAAAGAGTGTCAAATTGGCAACTAAGTTTAATCCTCACATTGCATTATTACCTAATTTTTATTTTTACTTCTTAGGGATGTGCGAGTGATTTTCATGCTATTTGGAATCTGTGCTTATTAACTTTTGTCAGTTGGACACAAGCTAGAGTCACTTGCGAAGAAATAAAATAATTTCAAATGTATTTCCATACAGGATTAGCATACAGAAGCTGTGGTTCAGGGGTGTAAAGCTATTCCACATGGTACTGGTTTTGAGCTCCTTTGGGGTTATGTGGATCAAGGGTGGTTTGGTATCATGTACAAGGGTTGTAAGAGATCGTTGATGAGGATGTAGCCTAAGTTGCAGTGGATTTTCCAGAATTGTAGAAGTCATGAACAGTACCTGAGGCTTGACACCATGAAAGGCTGGGAGAGACCTGGTGGCAGGTATGGAAAAGAGATGAGCTGAGCTAGAAGACAAGCTGTGTATGATTCAGATGGCAGAACTGGAGAACTAGTATTGCTCATACACTGGAAACTGCATCATGAATCCAAGATTTTAGACACTGAGTTATTTACACTGTTGGAATTTTGCTTTGCTTTGATTGGATTTGGTGTATTTGCCCTGGATCTCCCCTCACCTACCTACCACCTCACTTTATGTTTTCATGCCCAAAGCCGATTTTAAAAAAATAAAATCTCTAATTTTTATGGCTATCTGTTTTCAAATGCTTACTTCTAATAACAGCATAAAATTATTAATCTTGGGAATTTATATATAAAGAAGATGCATACCATCATTACTAATAGTAAATCAGCTAAGTGAATTTACAGAGGTTAATTCAAATCATTAAAATTTTGAAAAGGGAGCAACACTTCTCGGTAAAAACCAGCAAGCTCAAATCACTATATTATCAGAATGATAAAACTGAGGAATCATTGAAAAAGTATTAAGTCTACAAATTGTTTAAAATGTTTTGTAATTTCAATTTGTGCTATAAACCCATGCTATACAAACTAAAGAAAAAAAAGTTTAGCTATTAGTTTAATAGCAGAGTGGATTAAAATACAACTTGTTTGTGAAACTGGATTGAAGCATAGAGGAACTAAACAGATTGCTTGGAAACTATTCAAGTACAAATCTGTTCTTTTTCCAGGCATACTAAAATATAAGCTGATTAAAAAAAAACAGGTTTCAGATATTTGCTTTGCCATTTACACAAATAATCTTTGATAATGGAAAATTGTTTAAAGAATATTTATGAAAATGTCTTGTTCATTGATAAAGAGCCCATGTGAAAATTTTAAGCTAAATTGTAACTTAAAATCTTATGAGGAAAAGCATTGTATGAAAGAAACTATAAGCCATCAGTGGCTGCTAAATTATATGCATTTTTGTGGTTTTGAGGCAGAGCCCCTCTATATTTGAAATTATGTGTTCATCTTTCTAATGATTTTGGGGCATGAGCTTCCAGTGCTTGTCTTTCTTCCATCTGCATTGCTCCTGTTCATTGAAAGGAAAGTTATAAGTCCTTTGTTTCCACTTCAGTTATTTATTATCTCCTGGGATTCAGTTTGTTTTGGGTAAACTAAGCTTTCCACCTTTACCCTGATCATTTCAAAACTAAACCTCTCAGTTCAGATTTATAGAAAGTCGTCAAAGACAATAAGAGAACTCTTCCTTTCTGATACATATAAAAATTTGTGTTTGAAACTGAGTTCCTGAGAAGCAACTCTTTCCATTTGAAGATATTCTCATTAAATTGTCTCCTGCACAGCATTCTTGACATAACTACCAACATCTCAGAACATATCAGATTTTTTCAACAGTGACTAAAAAATTCTAATTTCTAGTTATACCTCCATTGCTATATGCCAATGCAGTGCTTTATCTAAAATGCTATATTTCTCCTCATTCTTCTCATGGACTTAAAAGTCTCTAATTTCTTCCAAAGAGACTATTGATATTGGAAAAAACGACATTACTTAATATTTCATTGCTGTTCCCCATGATTCTAAAGTGAGGGCAAGCTCATGAGAACTTTCAGCCTGATTCTTGTTCCATATTTGTCTAGAGTAAGGGAGTAATCTGATCTCTTCTTACTCATACTAAGTGATCACGTCTTTACAGTTTAAGTCTCATATCTTAATTTAAAAGATGAAACAATATGACTTTCGCCCACTAACAACCTCCTGTAATATGACTCATTAGATGAAATTTACTTACATACTGGTAAGCAAGATTTACCAAACATAAGCATTATTAAATAAAACTTTAAAAACATTGTTCTTATCAAAAAGTATTGTGGAAATTGTATTTAGTTGTCATAATATTTAAAACTCAGACAATTCTTCTTTTATTTTATACCCTCAAATATAATCCATCAGCAGCTCCTTGGGCTATAATCAATTTACCCTATTTTTTGACTTGTATTGCTTAACAGTTTTTGATATTGACTTTTTAGTCTAGGATTTTTAAAAAGTCACTCAAAGATCAAATTCACATGAAATAAATTGTTACAATCTCTAAATTATATCTTCGTTCCGTAAAACATTCCTCCATAATGTGACCCTGTACTAAAATGACCACTTATGTTCTGTTGATATAGATTTGTTTAAACTCCTGTGAATTTTATATAAAATGGACTACAGAATATAAAAAATAAAGTGTTTGACATATTTTAATCCACATGATTTTGGGAACTTCAACAATATTCTTGCATTTTCATTGTAGGACATTATAAAATGTATAGATGTGCTTTTATTGGTCAATATATTTGCAAATTGATTAATATATGTGTTTGTTGTTTTATATTTATTTTGTAATTCTATTAAAAATAATTACTGTAAACATTTTTGTTCTTCAGTCAAGGCATGATTTCATTACTATATTACTTTGAAGAAATATCCTAGAAAAAGACCGGGTGGATTTACTCACAGATGTAGGTTATACAGTATAAGAACTTCTGTTTTTCAAAGTGGCAGTGTCATGAAACCTTCCAAAAGTAACATATGAAGAGCGACTTTCATTTGTTCTGCATTCCTATCAACATTTAGTACCTTCTGCTTTGTTTTATCATCCCAATAGGGCTATAGCAATATATTTTTCTTGTTTTCATTTGAATTGCTAACAAATTCTTAGATTTTAATATGTATCATGGAATTATTTGCAGTAGACAAAGTTTCTGTGAGAAAAATTCTGTTTAAATAGTTTGTCCATGTTAAAAGTTATTCACCTTTAAGAACAGTTTTATATTAAGTGTATGGCGTAGAAGTCTCATGTTTTATGGGATACATTGCCATGTTTGCTGCAAGGATTTGGAAGGATATGCTACTGCTATGAAAAAAATACATGCTAACATTGATAATCAATGATCTACAGAAGAAATAGCTGGCCCCCAAAATATTAACAGTTGTGCTAGTAAGAAATATTTCAGGTTTCACTCACTGATCAAATATGACATCCTTGTATTTTTACTTAGTCATTTGTCTTGCAATTGACAGTGAAGTTAGAATTTTTTTTTCATTTTGAGAGTACTCAGATTATCATTTTGCAGCATTATTCTGGTGTTATATTCAGGAGATAGTTGATGATTTCAAAGCTACAATATTTTTTTTTCTGTATTTTCCACTAATTTTATAGTGGTAGGCTTTACAGTTATTTACATGACTCTGGTAGAGATTTATTCTATTTGATTATGTGTAGGGGTGTGTATCTATGTGTATGTGCACATGCCTGTATATACATGCATAGGCCAGAAGAGGTCATAGTATCACTTGGTACTGAAGCTACAAGTGATTTTGAGCTTCCAAGCTGGAAACTGAGCTCAGGTCTTCCGCAAGAACAGCAAGCTGGTTAATCATTGAGCCATACCTCCACCACCCATTTAAATGGTTGTTCTTTATTTATGGTACAGTGTATAAATCAAATTCCTCTTTTTGTTTTTGCATATGATTTTGAATTTCTTATGAATTTCTTATGAATCTATATTTTCTCTGTTGAATTACTTTTGCAATTTTTGTTAAATCTATTTCTACAAATATTGGTGAGTTCATTTCTGAGCATATGTCTTTCCTAACAATGTATCAAGTTTATAAAATGCCATATTGCTGACAAACAGGGTTTTAGTAAATCTTGAAAACAAGTGGTAGTTATCCTATCATTATGATTTTCATTTAATGTTCTCTAAAACACATCACTTTTCATTTTGTGTAAATGCATGTAAATAATTTTTTTTAATTTTTGTAAATGCAATTTTAATGAAAATCATTTGCTGGTTGATTGTTATATGGGAACAATAGATATACAGTCTCTACCTTTCTTCCTACATTTATGTGTAACATTAGAACTAGTGGATGCTTTGCTCTGTGCTTTTATGAGCTACTCAAAACATGTAATCCCAGTTACAATGCATAAATTTTCATTCTAGCACCACTCCTCAAATAATGAGCTAATCCCTTTTCCACACTCTATCAAAGCTAGATGAACATGCACAGTAGTGCACACCTTTTCCAGCACTCAGAAGGCAGAAACAGAGGCAGGTTGCTCTCTGCAGGCTTGAAGTCAACATGGTCTACATACCCACTTCCAAGCTAGATGTGTCTACATTGAGACTGTGTCTCAAAAACAAAGAGAAAATAAAAAAAAAGAAGGAAAGAAGAAAGAAAGAAAGAAAGAAAGAAAGAGAGAGAGAGAGAGAGAGAACGAGAACCTAGGTGAGCATGAGCCAGCGGAGAATGCTAATAAGCAATACCCCCTTGGTTTCTCCTTCAGTTCCTGCTCTGATTTCCCCCATTTCGAAGGACTGTTACCTAGAAGTGCAAGTTGCAGCAAACTCTTTCCATAAATCATGTTGTGTGAGAGTGTTTTATCACAGAGTAAGGAAGCAAATTAGAACAAAACTAGAACAATTACCTTATGCTTTGTGTGTGTGTGTGTGTGTGTGTTTATGTGTGTGTAGCAGTCTTAACATCAAAATCACATTTTCTGTAGGACATTTACTGGCCTTTTGGGGCTGCCACAGTCATCACTCTTATAAGGATGGTTGTCGAGGACAACGATTCCAAACTGCAGCACCATCATCTCCTGTTTTGCTTGCTCATAGATCGGGACACAGGCATGCACTGTGAGATGTTGCCTGACGACTCCCTTGTGCTTTGAACTCAGCTGCTTCATGTTGTATTGTTGATTTTTATACAGACTCTGTTGTGTTTTTAGTTTATCTGATGTGAAAAGTGTAATATTTGATATTCAGGGATAATAACATGTCTCTTTAAAGGTCCAGTTATGTAGGGTCTGGCCCCCCCTGCATGCCCTTCTCTCTTAGTGCTAGGCTCTCGGCCAAGAACAAGCCGGATCTTGTCAGTTGCAGTTCTGAAGTAAACAACTTGACCTTTATTGATTTGACCACAGACTTCCTCAGTTTACATCAGGTGTGTAGTCATGTGGCTGGATATCTCCTGAGAGCCTGAAATTTTAACCTACTGCAAAGCCCCGACTCAGGGTATATAAGGCTTGCTGCCTCTCAATAAAGTCAGTCAGTCAGTCATTCTCCTTTCCTCCTACCTAGTGTGTGTGTCTGTGTCTCTGTCTTATGTGTGTCATTCAATCCGCAGCCCTCCGCCAATCCAGACTCGGTCAATGAATGTAGCCAGGGCGCTACACACTTATTCATGGTTCTTGTTTAAATTATCTATGTGTCTTAGAATGAGACTATACTTGGTATTAGGCTAAGAGAAAAATACCCTGCAACTGAATTATTTTGTATTTGAACCAAATAAGACATACTGTCCTATGAATTGAAGTTCTTTTTATGTGTTTTGAGGTCTTTTATTAGTGAAAGCATACTAATTAGAGAGAGAGAACGAGAGGAAAGGCAAAGAAGAAGGGAAGACAGAGTGTGTCTTTGTAAGACTAAGAGTCAGGATGGGGGCAGAGTCAATAAGAGAGGCAGACCAAAAACTATACAGTAAAAGTAGAAATAAAATTGTTATTTTCAATTTGACTCAGAGATCCAAAATTTCCTAAAAGAACATAGAACTACATTGTATCTCCTTTAAAACTTATTGGCCCTAACTAAGAAGTTTTGCTACTTACTAATATTTCATGTGTTAATATCATACATATATGATTTATCATGACACAGTGTACTTATAATCATTTTCTCATTACTTTCCATTGAGTATGAGAATAGGATTACAGTAAACTCTTACTTATTTCCATATACAGAGTAGATTATTTCCAATCTATTATGTGTACTGCTTTACTTTATTAGTGTATGAAAGAAAACACCATAATTTATGGCATTTATGTTTCATTTAAAGTCAGTTATCTTTAAGTTGATTTAAACATGAGGAAACCCAGTGCTCTTTAGTGGCTGCTGCATGTGACAATCACGAGTTTTGAACAGTTGTCCTCTTGCCATTTCTAAACAGTTCTTTGTGGGTGGAGCTGTTCTGTGTCCCGCAGGGCATTGTTTAGCAACATGCTGTCCTCCACTCACCTGATGCCAGCAGCATTCAGCATACTAGGACAAAGAAAATGTTTCCCATATGTTTTCAGATATCCTAAGGTAGTGAAAGAATAAAACTGTTTTCTATCAATAACACCAGAGTTCCATTTGCTATTCGTTTCTGTTCATTTTGAAGAAATTTCTTTATCATTATTCATGCATGGTCTTATAACAGTCTAGTAATGCCAACTGTTACTTAATCTAATAAGACTCATTTGTGTACCATTTAAAAAATTAGCTTACTTGCTACCCTAGTTACTTAAATATTCTGTTGCTGTTCTTTTTCCTTTTTCTTTTTGAATTTTTTGAAACAGGGTCTCACTTTGTACCCCTGGCTTTGTACCCAGTTCCTGAACTGGAACTCCCAGGGTAGAACAGGTTGACCTTGATCTGCCTGCCTCTGTCTTCCAAGTTCTGGGATTAAAGGCATAAACCACTACAAAAAAAGTTGGCCAGAAAAGCATTTATTGCCTCTTATACTTCAAGGCACAATTCATATTTGAAGGAAGTCAGACAGTAACCTGGAGGCAAGAAGCTAAAGCAAAATCTTGAATGCTTGGTTGCTTCCCTAGGGTTACTCATCTATTCTTACACAGACTAGACCTATCTGCACAGGAATGTTACAACTCAGAGTGGACTGGACCTTCCTACATAAATTAGAAATCAAGAAAATGCACCACAAACAGGCCTACAAGACAATCTGATGGAGACCATGTCTCTGCTGAGGTTTCTTCTTTCCTGATGCCTCAAGTTGACAACAGAAGCTGACCATTACAAGTAACCCCTTGTCAACTTGACACACAAACACATCAATATTAAACCATATAATTATTTCAATATTAATATCACATAGGATACAATAAACCTTTAAAAATCTTATTGACTTAAACATTCATAATTCAAAGTCTCTTTAAATGTTTCTTAATTATAGGCTCCTGTTAAACCAAATATAAGTTAAATCGTATCTAATTTCAGGATGGAAGAAGCAGGGCACAGAACATTTAAGCAAAACCAAAGTCCAATACCATATCTGATATCTGGAATTCACTCACAATCTTCTAAACTCCAAAGGGATTGGTCAGCTCCATTTCTCTGTATCTCCCATCCACATCATACAAAGTTTTTCTAATGGTCTCAGGCCACATTCACACCACACCTGATGCTGTTCTTGATGGTCTTCCCACATCCTGGCATTGCTACTTGTATTATATACTGTTCTGTACTGTGATAAAACCATGAACAAGGCAGCTTAAACAAATAAGAATTTATTTTCTTACAATTTCAGAGGGTAAGAGTCTGTATTGATGAGTAAGGCATGGAAGCAGTAGGTGGCCAGAGTGGAAAGCAAAGGTGTCACATCTTCAAGCAGGCACAGAAAACCGAGAACAAAACTGGAACTCTGACAAGGCTCAAGAATTCTCAAACACATCACCAGTGATGGTGTCATGCTTCCTTTAACAAGGTCACGTCACCTAAAGCTTCCATGACCTTCTCCAAACAGCATGATGAACTGGGGACCAACTATATAGACATCTGGAGCCTCTGAAGAATATTCTCATTCAAACCACCACACTATTATATCCTGGGCTCTTCACTGAAACTGCGGCTACAATTTCATCAGGAGCCTCTTCTGATCTCACGATGTTACAAACCTCAAATTCTCTTCATAACACTATCATTCCTGGAGTCTTCATTAGAACTGAGGTTGCAACTTCATCAGTGGCTTCTCCTGACCTCACAGTGTGACAAGGATCATATTCTGTTTATCATCCCTTCATCCCTTCAAAACCAATACCATGCAGGGAATCTTAGAAATTACCAGATACAGTTACTACTCTGAGATGAAGTTCTGACTACTTACTGGACCTCAGTGGCATTACTGTGCCAATACTACAGTTATCTGAACAAAAAGCCTGACTCTTAAATTTAGTTTTTGTTTGTTTGTTTGTTTGTTTTAAGATTGGGCCTACAATTAGTCAATGTATAGAGAATAAATGACTGTACTACACTGAACATCTATGTCTATAACATAATCCTCCCCACAAGGCTCAATATCCTCTAAGAAGCAGGGGCAGAAAGATTATAAGAGCCAGAGTTAATGGACACTTGCAATGAAACACTATTTTTCTGGACATGTCAGATCTGTTTTACACAAGAACTCACAGTGGCTGTGACTACATGCATAAAACCTGCAGAAGAGAAAGCCAGCCAACACTGGATTGTGGAGGGGCTCTTGAAGTTCCACTCCTATCTGTAAAACTTTTGGCAACTGATGTTTGCTGGCAAAAAAAGGATTACTTTTCTTCAGGGATATAGTCCCTGAGAAGTTACCCATGTCCTACACTCATGCACATTCTTACAACACTCAGTGGAAACCAGGTTTAAAAAACAAACAAACAAACAAACAAACAAAAAACTACATGAAAAATGGGTGAGAAAAAGAACCGGGGGCATAGGGATAGAACTGAAAATGACAGGATACAGGGGTGGACTTGACCAGAACTTGCTATATGATTGTAAATTTTTTAACAAGACTTAAAAATATTCTGATGTCTTCCTAGTTTGTTTTTAGATGTTTGTATATGAAATAACAACCATCTCAACCTTAGGTCTAATTATTCATCATCATCAGTTCAAACTGTTGCTTGATGCTGCTTCCATCTATCTCACGATTTATGAAAACCTTCAATCTTATTAGAAAGTAGCCTGTCCTCAAGTGTTGTAGAACATTACTTGTTTCTAGTCTCTTCCGGCTGTTCACTTAATACTTTTGGTTTGTTTACACTGACACCCACTTAGCTGAATGTTAAAATGGATTTCTCTGTACGTCTGGCAATTTTCTCTTGCTCAGATCTCTTTTCTAGGTACTTTAAACATATTCTACTGTGGCCCTCCTAATTTAAATGCATCTCTTCAAGTTACAGAGTTCCCACCAGACACAAACTGAATTTCCTTACTCTATACTGTGGCTTTTAAAATTTCTCAATGTACTGAAATTGATCTTAGAGTTTACTTAATTTGATTTTTTTTTCTAATAAACAGTTGTTTTCTTTACTCTAAGAGGTCAGTCTTATATTTAGAATATATTAAGAAAGTCATCATGTCATATACACCGCCCATTTGCTGCTGTTGCTTCAGTATAGAGGAAAGGTTATGTTCCTGTAGCACAATTTTGTTCTTAAGTGGACATCCACAGTTTTTCAGTTTTCTCTTTTGAGTCTACTATATACATGATAGATTTGTATGCAAATTTGACTGGGTTAGGTTACACTCAATGATTTGATTGATACTACTTTCCATGAGTCTATGAGGAAATTCCTGTATGACAATAACTTTTGAATTAACAATCTAAGTGAAAAAGATTGTCTTCCACTGTCTAGTGGAAGTCTTTACTCTCAAACTTGAACATAGATTATCTTATAACAATTGTCCCTATCTCCAGCTAGATGTCTGTTGCTCTTCAGATGTGTCAGTCATTATAGTTGTGAAAGATCCAATTCTTATAATAAATTTTTTCTGCCTTTGTCTTGTCATATATCTATCTATCTATCTATCACATGCTGATATGCTGTCCATCTCTATTCTGTCTACATCTCATGTCTATCATCTATTATTCAACCCCTATCAATCAGTGAATCTATTATCTATCATCTATCTATCTATCTATCTATCTATCTATCTATCTATCTATCATCTGTCATCTAGCTCTCTGAACAATATTTTTATATCTCTGCTTTTCTGTCTCATTTTCCTTCTTTCTTCGTAGAAACGTATCATAATAGGCAAGTAATTCATCTACAATCCAAAATTTACCACTCAATTTATATCTACTAAAGAATATACCACAAAAGCCGGGTGTGACAGTACACAGCTTTAATCCCAGCATTCAAGGAGGCAGGAGGATCTTTGTGAGTTTAAGGCCAGCCTGGTCTACATAGTGAGTTCCAGGCAAGCTGGGATTAAAGGGAGACCTTGTCTCAAAAAGTCCAAAAAATGCACATTGCAAATAGTTTTATCTGATTAGTTATGGTGCATGTAACTAACAGTATGCCATTATGTGGAAGACAGAAAAGCTAAGATATTTTTCTCATGTGTTTTAGCATTCACCTTTTTATTTTTAACCTATTGGCTTCATGCTTAAACTTTTGTCTTGTTCAATAAAACTGAATCAGAGCCTTTAAACCTTATTTCCCCTTTGTGGAATGAATAAAGCTAAGCTTTGTCAGCAAAGACATTCAAAATACCATGGCACAGAGTCAGACATTTTTGTACATGCCTTTAATCCAAGTAGTACAGAAGAAGATGGATTTCTGTGAAAGCAAGTCCAGCTTGGTCTACATAGTGAGTTCCAGGACAACAGGGCCTACAGTAAGGCCCTGTCCAAAAATATCAAAATAAACGAAGTCTTGGGAATAGGAAACTGGTTAACACAACTTGATTTCCTCTGTCTGTTCAGTAGGCCTATTCAGTCAGTGTTCATTAATTCCCAGAGGTTTAACCTTTTTCATGGTAGTGAGAAACATCATTTATTACCCAATTACTACTTCTGTCATCCATCTGGATCAGTTTGTGTTTGTCTGTACCTCAGAGTGTGATTATAATGGAGTATAAACATTGAGACACCTCTACAAAGAATAAAAAATAGTTTTCATGGACAAATTTTGAGATATAACTGTCAGATACTCAAGATAATAGTTCTAGAAAGGTGTGTTGGTGGAAAAAGCACAACATTTTTCACTTATTCAATCTTGTGCTCAACTAAGAGTAGAATTTGGCAAATCCTGAAGGCATTAATAAAAAAATTTAGAATCAAGCATTCTGTATTTAATCATTTCCTATATAAATTATTAATTTTCTATTTTGTTTACTCCTAGACTGATACACTTGAATATCCCTAATAAACCTTGTTTTATACTTTCTATGTTTTCATTTTAATTCCCACTTAGTTTTGCTCCTGCCCAAGTGTCTAATTTGTTGGTTGCTTATTTTTTAATTTATTTTATGTATTTTACCTCCAGTGAACTAGAGTGTATATGGAAACACTCCAAAATAACCTAAGCACTTTATGCACCTGTGTTGCTCAAGTACCTCTAAACAGAAGCTTACAGTGTGCTGGTGAAGATTTCTTTCTTTCTTTCTTTCTCTCTTTCTGTCTTTCTTTCATTTCTTCTTTCTTATTCATGACTCTTGTTGCCCAGGCTGGTCTCAAGCTTGCTATGGAGAAGAGAATGATCTTGAACTACTGATCCTCTCATCTCCACCTTCCAAGTGCTGGCACTAGAGAAGCGTGCCACCATGCCCAGACTCCCTGAAGTTCTCTACGTGTTATTAGTTAACATCAATATCATGCCATGCCTTAAAGATGGACTTTTCCCACTGCTTATAGAACCAGCTATTCTCATTTGCGGTCGTTTTTTATCACGTTTAAACTTTATTTTATACATAATAATCTTAATATATATAATCAACCCAAATATTTCTGCTTGTTTTTATCTTTCTCTTCTATAGAATAAACTAAAATGTATTCTCCAAAAGGGAATCGACTTTATCATCCATTAGTATACTCCTAATACTTAGAACAGGGAACAGTATGCAAGAGGTAACTAATAAATGTATTTGAGATTGATGAATGAATTAACTTAGTAATCATGTCTTTATTTCAATTCCAAAAAGATCACAATCATGACTGCCCCAATTTTGTTAGACTTATGGAGTTTTGTGCTGCCATAGAAGACTATAAAAATATCATGGCTTAATATAATTTCTGGAAAAATTATTCATGGATGGAATGTGATGTTTGATTTATAACACCTTTTATAATAAGCATATGATGCTTAATTTATTTGAAAGCTAAAGATAGCATGGTGGGTGAAGTAATGTGAAAAAAAGAACATTTTTTCATGCATTTGTTCACATATTTAACTATTTAACACCGCATTTTACCATCTATATAACATTAATACAATATTTACATTATAGTGTGTGCTATAGAATATGTTCAAATGCTATATTTTAGAATGCTTAAAAAACTCTATGAATAAACAGGGCCTGGGGAGAAGTCTCAGTAAAGTATTTATCATAGAAGCACTTGGACTTAAATTCAGGTTCAGCACCCACATAAGTGCTAAGAATATCAAAAAATATCTGGAATCTCAACAATGTGAAGAGACAGATAAAGATAGTCTTTGGTGCACACAGTGATCCACACACATTTGCACAAGCATGCCTTACAACCACAATCACACAATCATACTGATGTGAACACACACTCACACACACATATGTATACACAATTTCCGTGTTTGAAATAGAAGCACACACAAGAGTGTCTAAGCCCTTCAGGTTCTCCCTGTGATATGACTATGATAAACAGATATTTCATAGTATTTCTAAAACCTGCACTGTATTTATGTTACACACTAGAGGATTCCGATTGTGCCTAAATGTCAGTGTTTGTCTCTCACCCTTCATAATACATTCATTGGATATTGTCCCTGAGTGAGAAATATGTTTATGTAGAGGAACTTGCTCAGTGTTGTTAAGATGAGGACATGTTTTGATGGACTATTCAATCACTTTAAGAGATTCAACAGGAGATTTGTATTGTGCCTAGTATTAAATTCTTATGCTGTTTTCAAGGTTAGATAAGTATTTGGATGTTTTTGTTATTAAAACCTAACATTTATGTGCAACTATTGATTAGATATTATCTTGTTTACTTTGCTGATACTGCTGGATCAATTTAGATAACAATTAATAGTGACCTAGAAAGCAAAAGGGAGAGATCTCAAGGTCATTAAACTAATAAGAAGCATGTTGGTTAAAGCCATTCAGAATGAACTACTTACTGAAGTAACTTCTTGAAAATGCCATCCAAATATTTCTGTAGAAAGGTAACATACTAATTGAGTTGTGTAGATTTCTGTAACTCAAATGATATATGTTCCCTCATCATTGTTTTCAATAACTCATTTTTAAAAATAAATATGAGCATTTTCATGTTTCTTTTCTTTAGTAGTATCCGAGAAGGGCAACTAATATTATTAACTGAAGTCTATATTTTAGAATGTGCTTTGTAGCATTAAAACCATTTTAAAAATATAACTTCATTTTGCACTTAATTATTTCCAAAATGTAACCATAGGAATAAAGTAAAAATAGAGAAACTTCCATAAAGACTAAGTTTATTAGCTACATTTCATATTTATCTGATCAGATATCTGACAGAAGGAACTTAAAAAGTAGGATTTTATTTTTCTCTTACAGTTAATGGTAATATAGTCTATCATGGCCCAGAAGGAATTAGGACTGGAGCAGGCGGAACCTTGTCCCACTGCATCTATTGTTAGGAAACAGAAAGAGATGGAATGATGTTGCTTAGTTCACATTTTTGTTTGCATTCAGTACAGACCCTGGCCCATGAAACAGTGGTTCATACATTTAGGATGGGTCTCCTCACTGTGTTTAGCCCAGTTCAGAAACTTCCTCAGAGAAATGCTCGGAGGTTTGTCTTCCACGTGATTCCATATCCCACAAATTTGAAAATGAACATTAACTTTCACACACTTTATTCAAATAATTTTGACATTTACTGCTACAGAGGATTTGAAAAATAGTACATCAGTGTGAATTGCAGATCAAAAATTGTATTACAGGGACTAGATATAGGAAGGGTTCTTGTTTGTTTTCTTTTGTTATTAAGGATGTAAAGCTTAAACTATGTTGATCTTTCAATGAGAAAAACATAGCACAAGATATTACAGGGTTAAAAGGAGAGATAAATACTTGAATAATCAAGAATCAAGAAGTTGCAACAGAAAGTGTTAAAGAATGCCACTCAGAAGTCATCACACCCAAAAAGAAACGCAAGATAGATTTTATTAGGACCAGTCTAATTTCCGAAATCTAGGTGTGCGAGTTCTGAGAAGCAGCCCCAATTCATTGTAGTATCCAGCTTTTATAGGCAACTATAAGGTGTGTAAAGTGCAGCTTTAAAAATATCAAACTTCAAAATCCCTACCCGATCACATAGAAGCAGATATTTACATTTTAGCCATTGCCTTTGTTCCAGATTAAGACATCCTAGCATTATATCCAATCTTGAAGACCAAGAGAAAGTGTCAAGCACAGAGTTCCCTTTAAGTTTAGCTTGCTTAAAAAGAGGATGCCATTGCTGTCAGATGGAGTCTTTATGTTTTGGTTAGAGACCATTATTACTTACAGACAAAGATGTGGTCATTAGCAATGGTTATTTGCTTTAGATGTTTTGTATAAGATTAGATATTCTTTCACACAAGATGTCTGCCTAAGATTTGACACCAACCAGGGGTCTTAAGTTTTCACACAACCTGGTAGGAGGCAGGGAAAATGAGATCACTTTGTTACAGAAAGAACTATGGATCACCCTCAAATTAGAAGGAAAAATGCAAGAAGCAGTGTTGTTAGAATTCAGGGGCAATAGTTTGTGAAAACTGAATGTAATCGAGGGAGGTGAAAGCACAGATGAAACAGAGCAACGTCTTCCTAGTTCTGGAAAAAAAATTAAAAAAAGAAGAGTGAGAGGGGCCCTCCCTTATTGTTTCTTTGTCATTGCATCCCATTAACTGTAATCAACAATACTAATTAGACTCTGTATTCTGAGAAATGCCGAATGCTGGTGCCTGCAGCACAAACCTGAGCGAGCAAAGTCAAGGTATGAGTGTGAGGACATTTGGGTCTACAATGCATAAAATAACAGCAAAAACTAGGAACAAAGAAGAAAACCAGAGATCAAATAGGCAGATGAAAGCTAAAACTGATCTTTTTTGGGATGGAGTCCTTTTTTGAGACAAGGTCTCTCTGTATTCTCAGCTGACCTGCTACTCACTATGAAAACTATTCTGGCCTAGATCTCATAGAAATTAGCATGCCTCTGCCTCCCAAATGCTGGGAAAAAAAAGGGTCTGCCACCATCCCAGTATCTTACATTGTACATCATGGATGAGGAAATCAGTAAGTATATACTGTTTAAAAAGTTTTGAAAGATAAATGAAAAATAATGATCATAAATAATCAAATATGTCAAATATAACATGTAAGAATGACTAGGTGACATGTAATATCAATTATTGAAAGTAAGTAAAGCTAAAACTGTGTCAGGCTTTGCTTAAAAGAGAAATATATAGAATATTTAAAAGAGTCCAAATTCAATACAGGAATGAAGAAAGAAGTAGCTGAACAAAGGTTGGCCATCCTTTATCAGTAATGTTTGTGTAGATAAGGGAAACTATATGTAGGAGATGAGCCATCTAGTTGAATATGAATGAATCTTAAAGTGATAAGTAAGTCCCTATAGAAGATTCTAACACGGAAATTGAAAATTAGAAAGTGACTGAAACAGGTTTTCTCCTTCCTTTAGCAGACTTAGAACTTTCATATTCTTGGCTCTGCCACTTAAGTTATGCGACAAGGCACACAAAATATGAAGTGTAGCTGTCATCTGGTTTAATTTAGAAGTTCTTCCTAAATCACCATGGACACATTTACATAAAAATCAAGTGCTTACCAAAAGAAACAGCTTCTGAATTTTACTATTGAGTCTAAAATTAAATTTGGAAAACTGTATAGTTTTGGCCTTTGAATTGGTTTAAATTTCATCAAATGAAGTATCTTAAAAATTGATTATGTAATATATGCTGCATTAATTACCAAAGTAGCATTCCTGAAAGTAATTTTGTTTTATTGCAAAATAATGACACCAATGATAAATGCACAATTTCAACAAGAAGTTTGAAAATAATGGAGATGAATCTCATGCTAAAGCTTGTCCAGTATATGCAAAGCCTTACATTAGTCCACAGAACAATTACACAAAAAAGGAAACAAAAATGTCCTATAAGTAGAATTCATTATAATATTTCTACTACTATTTTTTTTCAAATACCATTCTCAAAATAAGTAAGAGACTTCAGTAGTTTCTTCTAGAATTAATTTACCTGACTTACATGTATGAAAACAACTGATGCTATATAAAAACCAACTCTGAGCATGTATCTCAAAGGAATAGTATCATGATTTCAAGGAGATCTATGCTCAGATGTTTAAATGTTGACATCAGACTTTATATAGTATTTAAAATATAAAACAACTTAGATGTGTTGACAGCTTATACTTTACATACAATATTTAACTGAGGTAAATTGTGTTTGTAACCCTGAAAGCATAAACAAATTACTCCCACATAAAATACAAACACCTCTATGGACACACAAAAAAATAAAAAAATTTAAAACATCTACCTTTACAAATAAGATTCATTGATTTATTATGTGCTTGGTAGTTATTATTATTGTTGTTATTATTCCCTAAGAGTACAATTATTGGAATAATTAAGATTAAAGAATATACCTCTTAAACTTCCTAGGATTTTTACAAAGAGCAAATACCAATTGATTTGCATTGAGTCTCTGTTATATAATAACACCTTTATGTGACAAATCTTGCTAACATTTAGAAAAATCACACTGTGGATGTAATTGTCTTCTTTTAAAAAATATTTTGTTATTTTTATTTTATGTGTATGAGTGTATTGCATGCATGTGCATAAGTGCCCGTGTCATGCAATGCTTATGAAGGCATGGCATCCTCTGGAACTGGAATCTTGGACAATTGGGACTTGAATCTTCTGTGGAAGCAGGCAATGTTCTTAACTGTTGAGCCATCACTCCAGGCCCTGTAAATGACTTCTTACTCTTCATTTTATTCAACTTTCCATTTTTTGATGCCTTTTACTGCTTTTGCTTTTTTTGTTTGTTTGTTTTTTTTTTGTTGTTGTTGTTCTTCATGTCTTCCCTTGAGTGCAATTGAAGCATCTTACTTTTAGTTTACCTGGAGTTTCCTTGCTTTATAGTGCTGGCTACTGTGTGATTATCATTGTAATGAATGTGTAAATACATATTTTAGAGTGTTTCATTGCCAGTACAAGATAGTCCTCTTTTTTTTTTTTTTTTTTTTGGCCTAACACAGCCAGCAGAAATGCCTGCTATAGTGGCTCCTCCACAGTTGGAGGCTTTTAGCGACTGAGCAGCAGACATCTCTTATTGAGGATAAAATTGAAATTTAAGTAACTAAATGTTTCTAATTACAAATGTTCATATGAAAATCTTTTTCATGCCTGTTATCAAAATTTTTTACTCTCTGAGATTACAATAATATTAAACTTTCCAGAATGCTTTATTCTTGTAAAAATCTTTGATAGATTTTTTTATCCTGTTTCCTAGCAATAATTCAATAATTTGATTTTTTCAGTTTTTCATGGCAAATTTTGATAATTAGCTGAAATCACAGTTTCAAATGAATCCCACAATTACAAAACCAGTCTTTTGCACACAAATCCTAACATCATTTGTATTATACTATAAAGCTTCTCAATAACGCATGACTAATTATTTAGCAAAAATCTTTCAAAAGGCCTTTCATACAAGCTATTAATTTCTTTCTTTTAAATTTCACACAAAATAACAACAATACATTTAACGACTGATAAGTGTTCATTCTTCGCTATTAGTATATTTCTTCAGGTATATTTAAATTAGGAATTTTCATTCTGTTTCACTTTGATATTTAACTAAAAATGCTAATAAAATATGAAATTGTTTCCTACTGGTTAGTCACATAGTGTTTGTCAGATTTTTGGTTGTAGTAGCTCCCCGAGCAGTCAATCAATCTGTGTTAGTATTGACTCCCTTTTATGGGCAATGAGGTAAAGATCAGAAAGCAACTGCTAATTTTTTCTCTCAGGTTGTGCCTGCAGCATCAAGTGATAAAAGTAATTATAAACTCAGCAAACTTGATGTACTGCTCAAATCATTGAGAGGATAAATATAGCAGCCCATAATGTCATTTTCACAGTTACGTTTCACACCATAACCACACATTGAGAACAAAACCACAAATTGAAGCTGCAGAGCAGCCTCTAAGGACTTACGGTTTCGTTAATATTTTTAAAGATAGTAATATCGGGATGGCTTAGTAATTAAGCACAAAAATAAAACTGTAACATTTGTGAGCATGAAAATAGAAGAAAGTCACTGACTTGATATTTAATATTTGTCAATCTTTGAGATAATTATTTAGTACCAATTAATATTTATTTGCTTTCCATCCATGCACTAGTTCAGTGAAGATGGAAAACACATAAAGCTAATGTTCTCTAATTTATTTATTTCATAAATATTGAAGGGGATTAAATCTTTGATCAGGTTGAAATTTCTCCCATAGAACGTCTTAACTAAGCTGATGATTTTTGCCTTCCTTCTAGACTATGTGTGCTACTTGTTATCTCCTCAAATCTGAAAAGTTGGAGTCATTTCAATCTCTTTCTCCTAAAGAGGAATGAAATTTACTATATTTGATAGTAAAGACATCAGAGTGTTATTTTTGAAACAATTATTATTCACTTAGTCTACTTAACTTTTCTGTGTTGTACAGAATCCTGGATGTGCAATATAATGACAATAGTAAATCTGTAAGTCAAACATTATTTTAACTTCATGGACATCTGAATCCTGTGAAGAATTTTCGGCTAATGGATACTTTATCTCTCACTTCTAGTTTGCATGATTATAATTTGTATTGTACCTGCTTTATAAGTACACCTCAAATGATATAAATGAAATGGCATAAGTATACGTTGAACAATAATTTCTGCCTCTCTTAAATGTTTCAATATGTACTACAGAGAAAATGATGCAATTCCTAAAATTCTTCCAACGTTCTGATCTCTGTTACTAGGGATTACTTTTGCTTTATGCCAGCATTACGATAAATAGATTAATGTGATATATACTCTTTTGTTTTGCTTCTTTCACTCAACATTATGTTTGTGAGAATAATTCATATTGTTACATTTAATAAGTTTATTTTTCTATTTTTTTTTCAGAGGAATATTCATTTGCTGCAATTCTTCCATTTTATGAAAGAGGATTATTGTCATTTCCATTTTTTGAAAGGAACGTTGAATTGAATTAAGAGCCTCACACATGTAAAGTAAGTATATTAGGTATTTTTCCTGTAAATTTTAGCAGTGACTAAGGTTTTATTTTATGATCGAACTTTCTATTATTCAGCCTTTAGTTTACAAGAAAATTATAAGCATAGGATCCTTTTAAGGATATTCTTTCTAAAAACAACATGAACAATGTAATTTCATACAGTAAATAAATGTATTTTAAGAATACAGATATGTTTAAGCTAACTTACATATTTCACAGTATTTTTTAATTGAAATAAAACATTGTAGCTAAAATTGCTTGGGGGTGCAGGATAAAGACAACTTCCACCTACCCCGCCTTGACTCTGTACACCCAAAGAAACAATTCTCACCTCAAAAGGGATAAAGAGGTAGTTTATTATGAAGGATGTTATGTGTGACCACGGCACAGGAACACATTATTAAGTTATGCATGTTGAATATAAGAGCACAGATAGGTGGCACTTAGTTATCTGCCTATTATCTTTAGTCATTTTCTTTCAGTCATCCCATTTCCATATGTTGAAGATCTTACCCAGAACCTCCCTGCATTTTTCCATCCTGATCATCCCTGATGAACTCACTGAGATTGGATTCTCATCCATTTATAGGGTCAAGGGAGAATTAGGCACCATTTCCCTCTGCTGTACCTGCTGGTACCCTGGGTCTGATAGGCCCTGCTTTGTCCCATGGCTGTAGCCAAGCTATTGCCTTTCCCTAGACCATATCTGGCTGCTGGTTTTGGCAATGGATCAGGAAACTATCTCCATGCCTATTTAACCTTTTTCAGATGAGAAATCTACTCCGCTTACCTATGGGTTTCATTACCCACTCCTTGGCCAGTTTTTATTTTTTATACCTGTATTGTTTGATCAGTTCCCTTCTGGTAATTGATTCCTGGGCTTTAAAGCCTTCCATAAGCTTTTCAGCACAAGATTTGTCCAATTTCTCCCCCTTAGGAACTCATGCATGACACAAATCTTGCCATATTTGCCTTAGAATAACAGAAGCAAATCGCTTTCACTCATTTTTCCTTTTCTTATTTTCTCAAGATTGCTCTACCATTTTGTGGATACGTTTTACATGCTGGTATAAGTCACTTAGATCTGCCAAAGTTTTTCTCTGTTTCATAAAGTTCCATCCCCATGTTCACACCAAACAACTAAAGCACCAGATCAATCTCACGGTCTCTGATGAATCAAGTTTTTCTTAAACTCTGATGCACAGTTCTATCCTGCACAGTGAACTGGGCATCATATAATATTGTCTCTTCTTTTCTTTTAGTCAATTTATTCAGTAGTTTGGAAACCAGTTCAGAGGATTCTAGCTTTCAGACTCTTGTTGCAATTCCTCGCTTCCACCTTCAGACACCACAAGGTTTCACTACTTATTCCTGGGAAACGTCCTTTATTGCACACAACTGCATCCATGCTTCCTCTGCAGTTGCTTGCTCATACATCTGCTCCTGATGTACTACTCCCAGGGCTTGTGCTCTAGACCTTGGGTTGTTCTCAGAGTATCTCTATACTCGTTTAGTGGACCCCACCTTCCAAGTAGGTATGTTCTTCCATATGACCTAGAAAAAGACAATTCCAGATTTTTCCCATAGACATACTCCACCTAGGTGGCTTTATCTAAGTTATACATCTCACTATCCATTGCAGTGCATTTGCCCCTGCTGCTGTCCCCACTGGCCCTGAAGGGATAATTTCTGTTGTATAAGACTCTTCTCCTACCAATTACAGGAGATCTATGCTATCTTCCTAAGCTTGAATATACTTACTTCCTAAGATCCTCACAGCTGAGCTTGTTAACTATCATACACTACAAGAAAGGAGGGAAAGAAATAATCAGGGGACCCTTATCTGAAAGTCCAGCCACACCTAACCAACAAGTTGCCCTAGCTGTGCATGACTTGTGGGAAGGTCTAGTGGGAGGTAGACTGGGGAAGCCTTAAAGAAACTCTCTTACCATTTTATGTGGCATTAACCATTTTATATGCCCATTAATAACTGGGCAAACACTTTCCAGTATGACATTAGGGTGAGCACATACACTTCAGTAAATAAACCCTCACCCATTGCTCTGTACGTAAGACAAATAAAATTACTGGCTTCTCAGACTGCAACTTCCTATTTTACTCTATCTTCAGGACTAAAGGAGGAAAGGTGGACATTATTTCCACCCTCCTGAACAGGAACTTTAGCAACAGTCCAGCATGTTAAAATTTCCTCTGTCAAGCACCCCCCACACCTTTCCTTCAGTTGTTCATCTCCATCCCCATCAAAAAGGATTAACAACATTGTTCTCTTCCATCTCATACTCAGTTTTTACAACATCCTCCTGAATACACCAAGAATAACTAAAATGTCTTAGGATGGGGTTGAAAACAACTTCCACCTCTACTTCCTTGTTCCCAAGACAAGTTGAGGTAACATTTTACCAAATGCACTCAGGGAAACCAATGAGTTTATTCAGCTTACTTAAAGAGCAATGGGTGAAGACTGACTTACAGGAGTATGGCTGCTTCCCACAGAACGCAACAGAAGAAAATCTTTAGCCAAGCATGGATGATGGCTTCCCGGTAGCCAAATAAAATGGTGAGACAGGCCCTCACCTAGCTTTCTCTAGTATATATGCTCCAAACCCTCCCCAGATCACCTCCAAATCTGAACAAATTTGCACATCAGTGATTGGGAGCCTCGTAAAAGAAAGTCTGGTAATGTACCATTCCCCTCATAACAAGCAGGGGTATGAAGAGTCAACAATCATATCTGTGGTGATCTTAAGCAAGTAGGGGCAGCTTAGATCAGGAAATTTATGTCTCTCTGTTGGAAAGCAATCTTATACAACAGCCATTTACATATTAATCTAGACAAATGAAATGGATACATGTAGTACTACTAAGAAATAATGTTTGTCTTCAAATTTTAGGGTTAATTTGATTGCCAACTTTGCTGGATCAATAAAACTGAGACTTTAGTGAAATAACTCTTCTGCATCTGTTCATGAAAACATTTACAGGAAAATTAAATTATGAGGACTTTGTCCACATTAGTGAATTAATCCCTTTACAAATTCATATTAAAGAGGTACTATTAGGAAATTGTGATAGGCAGAGAAATATATGAATTTGTACATACTGTTAAAATTTTGGTTCCTTTTGGGAGATGTCCTGTTTGGTAGCCCTGAAGTTCCGAATATATGTTAGCAATTCTACAGAAGATAAGGTAAAATTGGGAAAAATGTAGGTATGTAAAGAAGTTCAAAGGTATTCCCCGAACTTGATTACATAATCTAACCTAAGATTAAAAAAGGCTATGGTCTGTAGCTTAAGAATGAACTTTCCTCACACAATCACATTGAAAAACATATTTACTAATTGAGAATTGAGGCTAGAGAGATGGCTCAGTGGTATAGTGGCTTTTTCCTGAACATTCCTTGATCTTGCAAAGATTTCAAAGTGCTTTTGCATATTAATTAAACTTTCCTTGCAGCTCATCTCATACTTCTTCCACCCACTTGTAAATATGCTGTGTACCCCTCAGTTTTAGTGTTTATCCTCACCTCACGGGAAATCTCAGAACTGAGTGGGCACCTGTGGTTGCTCTGACTTCTGAAAAGTCTCTACAAATAAAGTGGGAGCAAGTACAAACTTTTGATATCCCTCCAGACTCCCCTATGATGGATAAGTCTTTGAGAAAGGGAGAAGTCCAAATTTGAAACAGCGGTTTTATAATTTATCCTTTAACTTTCTTTTTTTTAATTTTTATTTAAAGATGCCCTCGTTACGTTACCTGATGCTGTGACAACACACTCAGATAAAAGCAATTTAAGGAGGAAAAGTTTACTCTCGGTCATAAAGGTCAAGGGCATAGTCTATCACGGTGGGAAAGTCAAGATGGCAGGATCTTGAAACAGCTGTACAAATCATAACCATAACCACAAGGCAGAGAATTATGATGGTAATGCTGCTGTTCACCTCTCTTCCTTGAGATCCCAGTCAGGGAACATAAGTGAATTTCCCTTGTAAATTATAAAGAATACATTGCCACAGGCATGTTTTGAAGCCTGTTACCTAGATAATTCTAGACTTCTTTACATTGAAAATTAACATTAATCACCACAAAGGTACAATGGTTAATCATCATTGTGTCAGCTAGACTAAATTCAAAATCACATAAGGGTATGTATTTCAGGTTTTCAGAGAAGCCAAACTGAGGAGAGATTTAACCCAAATATGGATAGCACCACCCCGTGAAATGAGTCTCTGGACTCAACAAAAAGGAAATAAATAAGCAGAGCACCAGCATTCAGCCCATCGTGTTTATTCTCTTGTCATCATGACATTTCCAGCAGGATGCAATGATTTCACAAAACATTAAGTGAAGTGGGTGAGGAGAATATTTAGACCAAGAAATTTTCCTTTTTCCTTTGCTTCCTGTCAGGTATTTAGTTACAGCAATGAGAAAAGGTAACTAAAAAGTTGACAATTGATATTGAACAGAGGGGTTGTTTTGATAAACCTGGTCTTTTAATTCATTGATCTTTTTATCTGGTTTGTGAGGAATGTGGAAAAGTTTTGACGTGAATGGTGGAGAACTAGATTTTATAAGAATAACTTAAAAGGCTTTTCTGGTAGGATGAAAAACAGCAGATATCTGGAAGAAATGTGGAAATGGCGGCATCATTAGACTTCAATGGGGAATAATAATAATTTTAAGATCAGTGCTGTATACATTTCTATTATATTTTGATCAGGAATCTAGCTGTGTTCTGTGCAGGTCCTAATTTTTAAAATACAATTAATTTGATATTTTTATGTTTAATGTCTATGTATATACTTCCTGCAAGTATAAAGTGTACCCCTGTCCTACAATTCACATGGAGGTCAGAAGAGGGTGTCAGATCCCCTGGACCTGTACTTACAGATGGTTGTAGCCAGCCAGGTTCTAAAATTTTAATTTAGGTTAAATCAAAAGAAGTCAAGTTTGCTTGGCTTATATTTCATAATAGCATAATAGCTAGGCCGCGGTGTATGGTTACTCTATATTGTTCTTATATATTTAATAATAATTACAGTTAATATGTTTAATAATATGCAGTTTGACTCAGAAAGGAGTAGAAAGGTATTTAAAATAACAGATAAGTCTGGCGCAGATAAAGCTTCCATAATTATTGAAGAGATGAGCAGCATAAAAAGCCCTTCACACTCTATATTAGTAAATAGGAAGTGTACCCTGAAGGTAAGTCTCTGCTAATAAAAGGCTCTAATTATAAAAATGTTAATCATTTTAAAGGAGAGATATTAAACTGAAAACAACTAAAAGAAATCATAGGGACTGGCTAGAAGGCAGGTAGGTTGATACAACTGTGATTCTAGGGCCCAGACCAGATTTCCAGCTGCCAATAGAACTTGGAAACAGAAATGTAATCCACATGGTACAAAACACAAAAGATATGGGTTAAGGTGGGCATTCATCAACGTTACAGAAAGCTGTGGAATTCAGAAAATGATTATCATGGCTTGGTTCTCTGAAGATAGACCATGAAAAACCATTGTGTAAAGCTATGAAAGTTCTCTTGAATTCCAACACAGGTTCAAAGAAGTTGGAGACACAAGAACATGGATTCTTGCCCAATAGAGCTATAGGCATAGAATAGAGTTCAATAAAGAATAGGGTCAGGAACTATTGGTGGTTTAGCTGAAAGGAAAAGCCACCTAAGGTTGTTAGAGCATGGATGACAGTACTATAAGCCTGAAATGCAGGACATGGATATTCAGAGTTTGGTGATTACCCTATTGGGGTTTTGATTTTTCCTTGATCAATTCATTCCTTGTATCTACCTTACTCTCCTTGGAATGGGAATGTTTCCCACTGTACAACTGCATATTATAAGTCTGGAATCTTTTAAAATAGGGGTTCACAATAAAGATACTGGCTTCAGATTCAGAAAGACTTTGGACTTTTGAATAGTGTTAGTATTCTTAAATATGGACTGAATATATTCTACATTATCAGATGGTCTTGAACCTTTGAGGTACAGGAGCGAAATATTTTGATTTAAAAATTCAAGTGTTTAGGTGTCAGTTTGAAAAGTTATAGAATATACATGGTTAATGTTCACTGTCAAAGAGAATGAACTTTGAAAGACTTACTGATGTTACTTTGAGTGTACTTATAAAAGTATCTTCAGAGAAGTTTACATGAAGTAGAAAGTCAGACCCTGAATGCACACAGTACCATTACCCTGAATGCACACAGTACCATTCCATGAGCTGGTATTCTGGAAAAAAAAATGAAAATAAAAAGAAACAAGTGCGACAAAGACACACACACACACACACACACACACACACATATATATATATATGTATAGAGAGAGAGAAAAAAAATATTACTAGCATTTCTCTCTGATTCCTACAAGCAAATCAGTGAGACCAGCTGCATGACATTCCAGATCCTATCTGAGTGTATATCTGAAGAAGTGTCTGCACGTCTATTTTACTTTTCCACAAGACCTCTAATGTTTGTTGTCGCCCCCCCCCATATTCCCTCTTATATCTCACCTTCTCATGCTCTACTCTATATAACCATTTGTATTCCAATATTTCCTTTCTCCTCTTTGTATCACTGCATCCATCTCCCCTACAATGAAGCCTCCTCACTCATGATCACTTTGTAGATTACTGACCTCTATGGCGTTTCCAATTGAAATACCATACCTAGAAATTCAGATCTAGAATCAAGTAAAGAGACAGCATATGTTATGTTTGTTTTTCTGGGTCACTCATGACCATTGCTTCCATTTATCTGCATTCCCTTTGAAGTTCAGCACTTGCTTTTCTTAACAGATGAACAATATACCATTGTGAAAATATACCATACTTTTTTATCCATTCATTTTTTCCCTAAGGTATAAGTAATTGTGTTACTTCAAGGGTCAAGTTAGATATAATGATATTTCAGACTAGGTAGTACAACAAGCAACTGCTAAGCTTATAAAAATAACAAGAGAGAAAACCTTATATAATATGTCTACGTATGATAAGAATAAAAGATTTCCCCGTGGAGGTGGGGAGGTATCATAATGTTAGAAGACTAACCTAGCATACACAAGATCTGGATTTTATCTTCTAGTTCTGCAGAGAATAAAATACCTACCATCATTACAGGAAGAGTAGGAACTTATGAGAAACTAAAATGTTCAAACTGTATCTAGTAAGTCAAATAAAATGTCACAACATTTTAAACTGACATGATACATCTCAGGTAGTTTCCCTCTGATAATGATTTTAACTTATACTCAGTGTTATTTTTTGGAGTGGAAATGAAAACCACTGTTTATTTTATCCCAAATCAAAGTGTCACAGTATAGGAATACATATGGGAAACATAGGTTCAAAGTATAAATAAGAGTTCAGGGACAATAAATGCTGTGAAGTCTTCATGTAGAAGAACAAACATAGAAATAAATGAATGCCTAGGAAGAGATGCAAAATATTAAACATATTATTCAATGTCAATGATATAAAAAGCCTCATAGATATCAATGAGGAAATATTTTTGAAGCACACTTTGATATACAAATAGAAATAAATCTCATAGACCCTCAAAAAATACTGACTACTGACATTGCACTTGGTTACCTACCAGAAGTTGATAGTAAGTTTCTGTTGCAAAAGACACTACATACCTGGGTTGAAGAACAAACAAAAGAAGTCATGGTGATACTACTTCTAAGATTCATCTCCCCTGTTGACTTTTTATTGTACTAGTAGATGCTATGTATGTTACTGCCAGGGAAATGTAATCATGAACCTTATACCAACTGTGAGTCTGGGGAACTACAGTAACAACTTGTTTGGTGAACTATGATATGATCACTGGTGCAATAGTGGGATGGATGTTATGGGATTAGAAAACCACCTTCTAACTGAATTTAAGGGCTTGCTTTACAAAATGGAGCTCTTACCTGACATAATTATCCTAGATAAGAATCACTGGATGCACAGGTCACAGGCCATAGTGGATGATCTACTACTACCATTCTGTTTAATTAATTAGTATTAAGCTGATTCATGACTTACTGTTATACCGATAGATTAGTGCAACTCTCAACTCTCACTGGAGAAAGTTCTTCTTATAACAAGATAGTGATTAACACAGAGACCCACTGCTGGTCAACATGTAGAGAATTAGAGACTGTGGAGTGCTTATCCCTAAATGGGACACCTATCTCAAACCCTCGTATTCTAAGGATCAAAAAATATTTCAGAAGGAGGTGTAGGAAAACGTAAGAACCAGCAAGAGTAGATCAATACAGGGAAACTGTATTGTCTAGATACCAAAGTATAGGTGTGCATATGAATGTTGTTATGACAACATTCACAAGACTTATGCAAACCCAAGACACACAGGTTCCCAGCATGAATGGGGGCATGGGAATAAACCCATAGCTATAACTGAGGATCTATTGTGAATTCATAGGTGCTGGGAGATGGAAATTCAGTTTTCCATACTGATTATACACTTGCTTTGTTGACGATTTTCCAAGAGAGAAGCCCTCACACAAGAGCATTTAGGAATCATAAATTAGACTTTGTATATCTTTAAAATAAGTAAAAACAATAAAAATAATAGAGAACATGAATTCGGGTGAGAGAGGTAGCAATACCTTCTTTAGAAGGGGTAGAAGTTTGAAAATCATCAAAACACATTATATAAAATTCTTGAATCAGTAAAAATATTAAAATATAAAATTTCTAACAATCATTTAAGAATTTTAAATAAACTATAAGAACAATTGAATACACAGTAGTATGTTAAATTTGGTTTGATTATTATCATATATAATAAGATGAAATAAAATTTAAAACTAGTCATTGATCAGTAGCATTCATTAAATTTATTCACGATTACTCTCTATTGTGAGTCAATATTATGCTTTTATTAATAGTAATATATCAAGATTTTCATTCCTGAATATCATGGAATCAAGTAATTTTGAGAGCTCATGCAGCTTTTTTTATGCTATGTTACTGAAATATTTTTCATTTAGATTTAAAAAATGATATTTTAAAATTTTGTTTTGTATTATTCCTGTTATATCTACAAGTGTTTTGCTTGCATATATATGTGCAAGGCATACGTGCTTGGTTCTCATGGGGTCCAGAAGAGAACCTTGGATATATATACGGCAAATGAGCTAAGATGGTTGTAAGCTGCCATGTGAGTTCTGGGAGCCAGACCTTGTTCATCTGCAAGAGCAGCAAGTGCTCTTAACCTCTGATCCAACTCTCCAGTCCCTGAGTTTTCTTCATATTACTGAGAATCTTGTTATTTCCAATGAATGTGAGAGAGTCTTCAAAGAGACAAGATGGTAAGACTGAAAAAGAACTTTGTGGCTGAAATATATACGAAATAAGCGACGTTATGACATCATAGTTTTGTTTTTTTTTTTTTTTTTTTAGGTTAAAGAACTAGTAAAGTCGCACCACATTTCCTTTTAGGTTTATGTACTTTTGTCCAAGTGTATATCTCCTGTCTCTGTTTCTCAATACTCTGTATCTTTCTGTGTGTGAATCTCTTTGTGCTTTTGTTTGTGTGTTTGTGTGTGCATGTATAAACTAATAGGCTTGAGAACTGTCCACAATCTACTTATATCTCCTCATATTGTCCACAATCTACTTATATCTCCTCATATAGGACATGAGTCAGAGAGCAAAATCAAGTGCATCAAGTCTATTAATGGATTCCTTTATACCACTAAGACATCAATTGGTATGCATTATTTGTCTAAGTGTACTTTAAAGAGATTGCAGTATAGCTTTGATGTAACTGATATAAACACTGGCTTTGATGGAGAAACACTTTGTTCCTATTAAACTTAAAAAGTGCATATCCGAAGGTTGAAGTGTTAGATGAACATGGAAAATGCCTTGAGTTTCCTTAGCTTCCACCTGTCATGCTTGCTGCTTTGAAATATTTATGTCCCTCAATGTTCTGTTAAGTATAAGACATCCTTGTTAACATTTAGACATAATTTAGGACAGATTTTTATAAGCAAACTCTTAAATATTTATGCCTGGTGCTCATTACTTACAAAGCACTTCACGTATGCACTCGTGTTTCAATTATTAATGAAGAATTTGGACAGAACTTGTTTTTATTGCTCTGTTCTTCTAAAGATTAACTTTCATATATTCTTCCACTCTAATATCCTGAGTTGTTTATTGCTTGGTTTACAGAGATTTTCTTTCCCTTTGATACTAAATTTGCTTTGTGTTTAATTTTCTAGAAAAGTATATTTACAAAGTACTTGAGAATGATAATATAAAATTAAATCCTTCAGATAAATGCATGCAAACCCATAAGCATGTGTTTATTTTCTAAGACAAAAAAAAGATTTTATTTTAAAGGAGAAATATAATTCAACATTAAACAATGATATTTATGAGAGTTTTTAATTTTTAAAAATATATCTAGCTAAGAACAATGCCTTATGTAAATATGTGTATTTTTTTATTTGTTTATTTAATTACACAGTTATATAAGTGGAATAATAAAATGAATTTCAGATATTTTTAATGTAATTATCAGGTAAAAATTTACTTTATTTTTCTTTCATATATCTATTATTTTGAAATTAAAATCAGTTCATTTAATTTCAGCTAAATAAATTTCAAATTAATATCTAAGCAAATTATGTTCCTATTTATCATTTGTACTTCTTGTTAAAACCAACATCTAAATATAAACCACATTTGTTCCCTTAAAATGAACTATGAATTAATTGCTATAATCAACTGCAAAGTCCTTTTTAGAGACACCACTGAAATACTGTGTAATAAGAATAGACAAAATATACAGTTAAATGAATTTCAAATCAAATCTCATCATTAAAGATTTATAGTAGTTTTTTAAGTCATAATCATCATTTAAATTCGGATAGACTTTTCAGTTAATGTATTTGTGTTTGCAGAAATGGGATCTGAATCCACGTTGAGTTGTTTTACATTAGCAAATGTGCCATGAGACTATCTGTACACTGAAATATAATTCACAAACTTCCCCTGAAATACAGGTATGAAGTGATGCTTATAATTCTTATAACATATTTTATTTGAATTTAATATTTTTTATTGATTAATGATGTTTTTGTCCTTAAAGTTATCTTAATTAAGATGTTTTATTGAATGAAAAATTAATGACAGTAAGAAAAAAACTGTGATCTGTTTCCTTTCTTCTTCTAGTCATGCGCTATATTCCTGATTCTTATTTCATTTAAGTACATGTGTAAACAAATTCAAAATATTAAAATGAAATTTGATGCATTTATGTATTGGAAAGTATATAGTCTACTGCCTTTAGAAAAAGAAATGTCTTTTTGAGATAGGGTTTCTGTGTAGCACCAGCTAGCTTGGAATTAACAATGGATCCACACTGGAATCCTATCGGATTAAAAACATGCAGCACTAAGCTCAGATTCTAAAATTTTCTTTTTGATTAATCTATTATTATTTTATGTGTGTGAGTGTTTTGCCTGAATATATGTAAGTGCAATGCCATGAAACCAGAAGAGGGATTCTGATCCCCTGGAAACGGAGTTAGCTACCATTTGGGTGCTGGAGATCAAACTCAATTCCTCTGCAAGAGCAGCCCATGCACTTAACAGCTGAGCTATCTCTCTATTCCTAAGGGAAAAAAAATGAAATGCTTAGTGATTTTGACAATCTTTTAAAAATCTAGATATGTCAAAAATGTCTGCATATTGTTTTAATTTACTTTTTAATTTAAATTAAATTATAAATTTAATTTACAAACACATATTTTATCCTTAAAATTGCACAAAAAGTATAGAATCAAACCAATATTAGTAACCATAAACTTGAACAAACTTGACACCGAGTTAATTTTTTCTGTCCACATATAGATTTATGTACTCTTTTTCTCACTGATTATTTCAATAAATACAATCCACTGGAAGAAAAATTAAGATGAGTTGGCTAGGCTTTGCTCCTTATGTATTTTCCAGTTTATAAACTTAGAAAATATCTTTAATAAATGAAGAGAACTTTTCTTACACACCTGTATCACTGAGATATGATATATTTTGGCTTCTTATAAATAACTACAAAAATAAATTTTGACAAGTATTTACATTATTCATTATTTCACTTTTTAAATGTCTTTAAATGATTATTAAGACTGTATCCTATGCATATCATATATATATGTGTGTGTGTGTGTGTGTATGTATCATGTACATAAGTCATTTTGATTGTATCATATATGCATCAGGTATGTTTTGTATCATGTATATATATATATTTATATATATATCAAAGAATTTATAGATATGGATATATTCCATTAAGTTTGCTAAAGCTATCTAATATAAAACTTAAAAAGTGTTTTATTCATTTTCTTCACTTTAAAATTATAGTCAAGATGGTTGAATTAATTATTAATTCAAATCCCTTCCTTCCTAAAGCATTAGTTTATTCTAAAAATTCATGGATTACATAGATGTCAGCATTAAGAAACACTAGAGAAGAAAACTCAGTAGAAGAAAGCTTAGCTAATGAATGGCACATATCTTTAGAAATGAAAATAGAATAGGAATATAGGCAAATATATTTAAAAGTGATAATAGTTGCAGATAATGAGAAAAAAATGGAGAGGTTTCTGTGTTGGTTTATGAAAAGTATTTGAAAGAGTTTACTAAGAAAATTGTTATATACTCATGGTGACACATTCCTTTAAACCCAGAAAGCATGAGGGAGAGGCAAGTGGACCTCTGTAACACCAGCTGAGGCTATAAGGAGTCGTTGTTGACAAATGAACCAGTAAAAGAGAAAAATAATAAACAAACAAAAAGAAAAAAATAGGAGAAAGAGAATTAAGCATTATGAAGAAACATAGAATCAACAACATAAATAAATATCCCAGAAAAGTTTTCTTTTCCAGCAACATTAGCACTTGTAGAGTTTCTGAGGAACACTGTAAATGAAAATTCAAGTCTAGATTTGTCCAAGTAACCTACTTTGACTTACACCAGTGGACAAGGGGAGATGGATATGATACCATGGAAAGAACAGGAATAGAAGAGTTAGAAAATGTTGAAAGATTTTACCAAGGTCAGAAGGAGCTAGGTGAGAATGCTTTGCATTTAGTAAAAGTAAGGTAGTCTCAAGGAAATTTCTGATACTGGGTTATCTAGTCATGGGTTTAGTGAGGTCATGTCTTTTTATTTAAACAAAGAAAGGAAAATAACTACGAATTGTTAGAGATGTTAGACAAAATAACTATAAGATGTTAGAGAACACTTGCCTAGTATATATGAAGACTATATGTTCAATCCTAAATACCTCTAAGATGGAGAAACAGTTAAAATAGAAATAATCAAAAAACAGTGCATAATTACTTGAAATATCTTCTGAAACATCTATCCTTGAACAGGAAACTGTAAAGGAACATGACCAATAAGGAAGGGAGTAAGACAAGAGAAAGCATTATCTCAGCAGCAGGGAATATTTAAAGAAAATTTAGTTTTACAGAAGTATGTATCAGCAGTATGTATAATTACACTGGGTCTAGAGAAATTATATACAAACAAAAATTGTACTTTTTGTCACCCACACCCACTGAAATCACAGAATATGGAGAATGTTGTTCGAGAGTATCATTTATCAATAAGAACTTCTTCTGATAATAGAGATATTGAAAAAAATATTGGTGGTCAGTGGAATGAGATTATCCTTCATAGATTCTAAGTATTTGAATACTTGATTTCAGTTGAAAGGGATGACTTCAGAGATTTAGATGTGGCCTTGCTAGAGTGAGTAGATTACTAGGGATGATCTTTGGGAGTTCACACCCTTACCCCATTTTTAGTTTGACTTTTTCTTCTTTCTGCATTTGCTTGGGGATGTCAAAGGTCATTTTTCTATTCTGGTTGAGTCTGCTGACATGCCTTTGTGCCAGGATAGACTTATCATTCTGGAGCTATATTACAAATAAGCTCTTCCTCCTATAAATGCCTTGTTTATGGTATTTTATTATAGCAACAGAAAAGTAATTAACACAGCAGCTCATACCAGAGGTGAGCAAGCTATGTCTATAAAGAACATGACCAGGACTTTTTATTTTTTATTTTTTTGAAGAATGTGGAAAACTTTGGAAATTTGAACTGGAAAAGCTATAGACTGTTGTCTTCAGAGTTCAATGACCTATTCTGATAAAGATAAGCTCAAGATAAATACAGAGGGAAATAGAAACTGGAACTGAAACAGCAATTGGGATATTTTGACTAAGCATCTGATTGCAACCTACCCATGGCCTAAGAACCTTCCTGAAGATAAATGTAAAAGAAATGGACTAATTTATTTGCCAGAGGAAATTTCAAGATAGCTTAATGCTGAATCTGTTTTGTGGTTATTAATGGTGATATACTGTGCAGATATACAGTTAAAAGTAATAAGTGAGATAAAATGAAATACAAAATTAACAGTTCTGAGATCTAAACAAAAGAGTAATATAAAGCTTAATGATGTGGTTAATCCATGTTCTGGAAGAGATGTCCTCCTTGTAAAGATTGTAGGGGCTGGAGAGATTCCTCAGTAGTTAAGAGCACTTACGTCTATTGCAGAAGACTTGATTCCTATCTCAACACCTACATAGTAGCTAACAACCATCCATAATTCCAGTTCCAGGGGACTCAGCCCATTCTTCTGTCCTCCAAGTGCAGAGAAAGACACAGATGCACTTAAACACATGCAGGCATAACACTAATACATATAAAAATAATTTTAAAAAATTAAAAGAAAAAGACTAGAGTCAATAAAGGGCATCCTCTATGTCTGTACTTGAACAATGAAAAGAGTACCTGCAAGGAAAAGACCCCACGGAGGTAATCTTCAAACTTGCTGTAAGAGAAAGCCAAAGGAGTTTTCTGCTCTTAAAAACTACAGCCTATAAAATCTGCTGTTCATGTGGATGAAAAGGAACAAAGTCTATTTTATGCTAACAACCAAACTTGGTAATATTGTTCCAGTAGTTCTAGTACTTGCAGATTTGAGCCCTTAACTTTCTGCTTTGTGAATAAAGGACTCGTATCTGTCTTGAACCATATGCCAAATATATTCTTTTTTCTATAAGTGACGTTCGTCATGGTGTTCTATCATAGCAACAGAAACAAAACATTCTAATAAAGTGTAGGGGATCATTAATCTGGTGATGCAAGGGATATTTTCTAGTAAAAATTAATGCATTTGTTATACTAAAGAAAATAGTATTTGATGGACTTAGGAATTATCATCAGTTAAGATCCTGAGGAGGTATGTATTAGCAGAAATGAAAACAGAGTATGAGAATATAAACAAAAGTAAAAATTTCAACTAATATTAGTGAATTCTGATTGCTTCTATATTTCTCATCCATAAATAAAACTTTATCTTTGGTTGCTCTGAATAATTACCTAAGATACAAGGAGAGAAACTGAGACAACTGTTAAGATTCTGGGCAGAATTAACAGGATTCCTCACAAAGGTTATGATTTGAATCGCAAGCAGATAAGAGCACAGGCAAACTTTCTGCGCTGGCCCTAAAAATATAGCTATGAAACCAGAAGACTGAGAATGGATGAAGAAATAAGATGATAATATTATAACTGAAAGATATGAGTCCTCTATGATGTAGAAAATTTGGAATCACTATTTTCATGGGCCTCAGCTAACAAAAGAAAGCTGCTGTCATAGAAATTTTGATCTAGGAGAAAATTATCCTCCAAGTATGAAATTTTATGACTTAAGTGAAGATTGGGATAGAGTTATAAAAGGAGCTATTTAAGTTGTTTAACTGAATACTAATCAATAGTTTGGTCAGATGTATTAATGTTGAGAATAGTGAGCCCTTTCTTGAAGCTTCAAGGACTTTGGAGAGCAACGAGGCTCTCCAGTATGCTTAGAATCAGATGAACTAAGTCATGGGCTACAACGGAGCTCCAGGTCTTTAATTCAAAAATCCTTTCTTTTTCTCTGATATTTGACAGGCTTTCTTTGTAGCTAGGGAAGTGCTTCTGAACTTCACCTTGCTTGGTGCTGAATGTCACTGACCTGCTGTTTATTATTTTTCTTCTGTTCCTTTCCCTCATTCTTTCTTTCCTCTTTGGTTTTAATTCTATATTCTTTGTATCTGTTGTCATTTCCCTATGGTGTGTTAGTTGTGACTATACTGTTTATTTACTTTACTTTGTTTTTCAGTTGTAGCAGTTTCTACTAAAAGTTTTTCTATCTTAATCTTTCATGAAATGTTCTGATTTTACTGATAACCCTATCACAAAAATTGTTCATTTCTATTAATAGTGCTTATCTGTTTTTTAATGTTTCTTACAATTTTTGTCTCTTTGTGGTTAATTCAATTGTCCCATCATATTCAGATTTTTCAACAGAACACCTTATTAGCAAGATAAGAATTGCAATTTTAAAACCCATGAGATAACCCTAAATTTATGCCCTGGTTGTGGCAATCTGGTTCTAGTTTCTCTCTTTATTTTTTCCCTGTAGTGTATGTAAGAATTTTTGATTGAAAATACAATGAAATTCTCTGGGTAAGGTAAGTGAATTAAGTGATCTTTTGAGAAAGCTTGTTTTGTCTTCAGGAGACTATTACTGTTGTTCTTCCTGTATGACTGCATTTTTTGTATCTCTTTTGCAATACTAAGATCCTTTTATAGTTTTCCTTTTGAAAATAATCGTTAGCAAAAGAGCTCCTCAGTTTTATTTTATTTTATGTTCCTTACTATTTAAGATAGGAGAACTAGAGGCAAATTGAGATGGAGCTCCTCCATTCTCCGGGACATATAGGATCTGGTAATACTCCTTTAGTTAATCTTAAGACAACAGTTTCATTTGAAGGCAGCTCTTGGGAAGAAGATATTTCTCTGAATATATTTTGTAATTTCTGCTTTTCCACCTCCGTATTAGAAGAACTAGCATAAGAGCATCTCGTCATCACTGTGAGTATCTGGTAGAGCTGGTAAGGCAAATGTAATTAATATGTATGTTTACTTTGCTGCCAAGTGATCTCCTCGTGTATTTCAAATTTGTCCATTATTTTTTTTTTCCAGAGCTGAGGATGAAACATAGGGTCTTGCATGCATTATATAAGAGCACTTCCTCTGAGCGAAATCCCAAACCTTCTTTTGTCATATTATCAACTAGAGCTTAGATTTTCTCCCTTGATCCCAGTACCAATGTAGTTATATAGTCTTGTACCTTTGCTCAGGTGTGCCGTGATTCTGTTTTGTACTATATGGTGTTCAATTCTGAGGATGATGATTTATCCTCTGACAATATAACTTTGACTTTGAGTTTGTTCAATTTCTTTCTTATGTGTGGACAGCATTGATAGTTTACAAGCCACATGCAGTTCAGAGGAAAATCATAATTTTTTTGCAAGCTACTTTTCAAACAGGAACAAAAGATAAAGAATACAATTTGCATTTAAAGATTACCCTGAGCCAATGTTATATAACATATAACATATGTTATATGTTATTATGAGAAAGAAATTTCTATCAAGTCTAGGCCAACCTAATGCATCCTTCAGATGTAATGCCTAATAGTGGAAAAAAGCAAGCAAAGAGAACTAAATTTTATAGCATGTTCACAGAATATCTTACTTATTTAAAAGAAGTTTATTTATATATTATGTATTAATATATTTGTATACTTGCAAAGATATAATATTTGCATATTAGAAATAAATTTTTTTTTCAAACAAGGACATTTTCTCTGTTAACATGACTAAATTCTAAAACTGAGTGTCTCAGCAAGCCTAGCAGTTTTCCTTCACAGATCACTAATCCTGTCCAGTGGTTTCACAGCTGTACTATAAATATCAGAGGAGGTCACCATCCATCACAGGTACATTTATACAGTGAAGGCTTCTGGCTCAGGGGATGGAATCCGTATCAACATCTGTGGAGTAGAATGCAGAGTTCACATTTTTTAGAATATCTGTAAGCAGTGTTGGAAAAATATACATAGTCTGTAAAGGTGATAGAATTTTGATGAATACTCTAATAGGGAAATATTGCAAACGTAGCAAAACATACTACCTTTCAGCAAAGCATGTACATACTGCTTAGCTCAGCTGGAGTATTCATTCCCTGCCTTACACAGCCACAAGTGCTAATATGAGCAATTATTATTTTTGTGGGATCTGTTGTGATGTAGAGCAGAATAAGGGAGGAGAAAAACTAAGGCACAGAAGTGTTAAGAGGGGTTGCCATAAAAACAGCCAAGACACTTCTCTCGTTGAGCATCACAGACGTGAGAGTTTCACAGCAGTCACATGGACCATCTACTTGGGACTTTTGGAAAGTAACAAAAAATAGTCTCTGCAATTTAAAATAAAAATTTCTCATATTTTACAATATACATAATTCATAGTATCTTACCTTTGGAAAAAACGGCATCATTTCTAAACATGCTTCTGAGTTTTATAGATCAATAAATAGTTGTTTTGTTTGGTCTTTTACCTGTGGGGTCTATAATGTTCCTTACAATTTTTCTAAATCTGTATCTTTAATTTACAAGGAAATACACACAATGCCAGAGCACTACACTTTCTGTCCATTTTTTCATTTTGCTATCTTTGTTACCCATGAGTATGTTAGGTCTAATAGGTAGCAGTTTGCTTTTAAAAACTAAATCATTCTTCAGTTATAACACCAAGATAAGCCACCCATTTAACCTGAAAACAAAAGCTTGCAATTAGAAAGGTAATAACTGCCATGTTAGCCCTTAATTTCAAGTCCTAAACATAATCACTGGAAGAACTGTAGACACAAACTGTCTAACAGGGAATTGAACAAAGACACATACTATTCATATTAAAAGAAAACAATGTCAAATAAGTAGTACTGCTATCTGAATTTTCTGAATTAGAAATGTGAGCCAGTGCATGAACACTGAACTGAGTAAATTTCACTCATAAACATAATTGTAAGGCACAAATGTACAGAGTTCACAACCAGGAATAAAATTAATCATTCAATTTGAAATCTTTTAACTGGAAACCATTACACTAAGATCTAAAATATTTTGCTAGTTTCGTATTACTTAAGAAAAATAATATAGAATTTAGAGTTGGAGAATATTAATTATGTGCACTTCAATAAAGGAAAAAATAATGATTTCCATACAGAATTTTTCTCAATTTCAATCAGAGAACATATGAGAAGCAAAAGGAAAGTGGATGCTTTACATTTTGTTTTCAGGGTTATGTTGAGGAGAAAATGAATAAAAGGTTTTAGCCTGAATATTATGATCTATTACGATATAATTTATTCTGTGAAGCAGCCATAACACTTTTAGACATATATGCAAATGTATTTCTTACAACAGAGATACCTATACATCCATGTTCATTGCTACACTATACACAATAGATAAGAATTGAAAACTGATAAGCAGTCTATCAAGTAATCAATGGATAATGAAAGTATGGTTCATTTACAAAATGGAAAATTATTCAGCTGTTAAGAAAAATGGAATTATGAGATTTGCAAAAACTGGAGGTAACTGGAAACAATTATCCTGAGTGCAGTAACCTAGATCAAATAAGACAAAACTCCCATATTTTCTCTCATTTGTGCATGCTAGCTTTCAATCTTTCAATATTCATTTTGCAATAGGAAAATTCATAAAGGTCAGGAAATAATAAGGGTCCAGAAGCAGGTTATGGGAGGAGAGATAGAAGAGCAAAGGAGTAAGCAGGGAGATGGATAACTAAAGCTAAAAGCCTTAGGAAAAGTCATATGTAAACTAACGACAACAGAAGCATTTTAAAATATGAACACATCACTATAGAAAGAGTTTAAATATAGTTACTCTACAGTGGGATCATGATTCCCCTGGAACACACTACAGACTAACAAATAATAATCCAAATGCTAGGAATATGATTTGCTCTTTTGGAGTTGTTGAACAAGGGGTTTCTATAGTCCCTCAAAAATACTGGCATTGCCATTGTGTAGGGCCCTAAGAAATCCCAATTGACCTGCCGGCACTACATGGTCAGGACAAAATGGCCTGAGAGGAAATAAAACAAAGGCAGACCAGAGGAAACAGATACCTAACATGGTAATTAGGTGAACTAGGGCCGTAAATGCCGTTGGAGGAGAGTTACTTCCTCCCTCATGAACAGAGCGTGGACAACTATGACCACTATGTGAAGTGAAAGCATGGACTGACCTTTGATTGGTGGAGGGATTGGCGCCATATGTTAATGGCTGTGGGTTTTGCCTTTATATTGCGTGCACTGATTTAAAACGGCTTCCTGCTTGACGCGGGCCCCGGCGAGCAGCGCACGAGTCACCCCCCCCCCGCACCTGCCCTTCCCTTGGCTCTCTGCCCCTGAAGGCTGGGGACCAGAGTAATCTGTGAACACCTGAGCCTCTCTGCTGCAGTGCGCGACAATATTGCTCTTGGTTACTTTCCATAACTTGACAGTGAGATGCTACATGCACAATTTCTAGAACAAACAAGGCAAGTCAAGGTGTTTCTGATCTTCAAGATTCATCTCTACTGGCTCTCTTCCCAGCATATGAGGGACTTATCAAGGCCAAGAACCTGTGACTAGACAGGTCTGTCATACGACTTAGGAGAAACCTTCAACTAATCTGTTAAATACTGTTAAACTGACTCCTAATGATGTTTCTTTTCACATAGATTAGTGCATATCTAAAATTTCACCAGAGAAGTCTCTTCTTGTAGCTAATAGTGATTAATACAGAGCAAAACAAATGGTCAATGTTTGGATAATAAGAGACTATGGATCAGTCATCACCAAATGGGAATTATAAATCATAGCCTTTCCTCCCAAGGCTTAGAAATCATTGCTGAAGAGTGAGCATATAAACCATAAGAGCTGGAGGTTATGAATACCAGGAAACTGTGATCTCTGGACAAAAGAGCCACAGTAGCACAAATAAACATATAGTAGTTGTGACACTAAGCACAAGACCTGTGTAAACTCCAAACAAAAAATCCCAGCATGTACAGAGTAAGTAGACAAGTAGCTTCAGTCTTAGCTGGCAATCTATTTGTGAATGATAGCATCTAGGACAGAGAGAGAGAGAGGAGAGAGAGAGAGACAGAGAGAGACAGAGAGACAGAGAGAGACAGAGAGAGTCAACCTGATGACTGCTAGGTTGACCAGAATCCAATGAGCATTTATGGAACACATATCAGGTTCAACAGGATTTTAAAAACTGAAAAATAGTAATTTAAAACATGAAGTTTGGGTGAGGTATGAGGAACTGGGGAGGAGGACTGGATATGACCAAAATGCATTCTATGATGCTCTCAAAATTTCAATATATTTTAAAATATTTTATTTATTATTTTTATTTTAAGTGTAAGATTGTTTGGTGTGTCTGTATATAAGTACACCATGTGTTCTTAGAGGTCAGAAGTGGGTATTGTTAGTCTTCATGTGGGTACTAGGAATTGAACCTGGGTCCTCTGGAAGACCTATATAGTGTTCTCAACCCCTGAGCCATCTATTCGGTCCTATCCATAAATAAGTTTTTAAAAATAATTGAGTTTTCCAGACAATTGGACAATTACACTGATGAACTCAAATCAATGGTGGCACCATGAAAAAGAAACATAATAAGCTCAAGCCGGACAAAATCCAAGTATAGATGTGGAGAGGGAGTTAAGAAACCCTAACCCAACCTGAGGAGCTATTGACAACCTTTGGGGGCTTAGAAGGGGAAAGTCAGCCTTTAACAAAAGTGAGACCTCTGGTAGGTTAACCAGGCACCAGTGGATGGACCCACCTTGAAGGACACTTGAGAATGTAAGTCTGAGTCTGACTCTATGGACCTCAATATATGTATACTATATATAAATATATATGGTTAATAATGAGATAATACATATATTAATACAATTATTAATGAAATAGAGCACATGAAATTGGAGAAAGGCAAAGGGTACTAGGGGTGCAGATGGGAGAGCAGGCCCATATTTGTATGAACTTAACAAAATTTCAATAAAATTTAAAGAATTAAACATTTAAAAAATTGATTTTTTGGTTTCTGAAAGTATATCACATTCATAAAAGTCCACCACTCACATATGTAGGGAATAATGCAATTAAAATAAAATGAAATTCCACTATGATGCTAGGTTTTCAATTTTCAAATCACTTTGTAAGAATGACTCCTTTGATGATTATCATTTTTATATCATCACTGAACATATTTCTAATCTAATATGCCTATGATTTCTTTTTAAAATTAAATTATACCATACACTTTATTTCTCCATGACTGACAATGTATCTGTATATTGTTTTTTCCAATTAAATATTTTTTCATTTAATTTTTTTCTATAAGTGTTTTGCCTGCATGTATGTAAGTGCACCTATGTTTAGTGCCTGCAGAAAACAGAAGATGGTATTAGATGTCTTGGACTTAAGTTATGAATGGTTGCTGGACACCATGTCACTGCTGGGAACCAAACCTGGATCCCGTAAAAAAGCATCCAGTGCTCTTAACCTCTGAGCCATCTCTCTAGCCCCACTTGCATTTAAACTATTTTAATAAAAATTATAAATAACCCCAACTTAATTTTAGCAGTTTTGTGTATCTCTAAAGATAGTGAAAAGAGAAAAATGTTTGCCCTGTCACAGATTTATGTAGTTATTTCACATGTACATAAGTGAGTTAATGTTTGTCACATGTTTATAACAACACAAAACTAGAAATTCCATTTGCTAATCTCCTGCATAACTCTATGCTCCCTCTGCCCCTTCTTTCCTTTTCTGCTTCTGCTGTGGTCTGCGACACACCCAGCACCAGTTGTCCTCCTACTTCACTTTCTTATTCATGCCCTTTCACTTATGTTCCTCAAAGTCTGCATATTTCCTGGGCACCAACGCTGCATGAATAATTCTCTAATTAATCTCTTCTCTTATGCAGGTGCTCTAAAAACACATTCTCCTACCAGAGAAGATAGATTAAATTCAATATATGGTTTAAATTTAAGCATGTTTACATAAAAACAAAGACTGCTTTATATCCTTTAACTAGAATAGAATTGATTCCAATTACTCAACTCAACAGTTTTCTCCTCCATAATCCTACTTAATGATGCATGCCATCGAGGAGCGATTTTCTAGATGTAGTTATTTGAAGGGTCATATCATATTGTATATATCAGGTTAGTTTGCTTCTCGTTTCCTGTGTTCCTTTGTTGTACTATTTTAAACAGTTGGATACTTATAATTGAATAATTTGTCTACTGCTAAGCCATCTAGCTATTGTTCATTATCTTTCCTATGATTTTAGAGCTCAAGCTAATTTGTTGGAAATGGATTTAACATAAAATACTTCACAAAATCTTTAGTGGAAGTTTAAAAATAAGATGTAATATTATTAAAGAGAATAGAAATCTTTGATTTCTCTTGTTTTTCATTTAATATTTAAAATAAAATATGGCCTATGAAGTGTCATCTCTTTTTCATTATAAAAATGTTAAGATCATGTTATAAGAATTATTATGTTCATATGAGACATAAATAAATTTATAATTACATTCATAACCAGTACATTGTCAGATAACAGACTTCAGCAATTATTGATGCTCTATGCAAACAATTGTATAGATAGCTACAAAATAAATCTTTAGGTTTGATCAAGGGATTTTCTTAGTAGGTAAAACACCATAATTTAAAAATAGTGATCAGGATGAATGAGAACTGAATCAAAATACAATATTCTTCTTATTAGAATACAAACTGGACGTTACAGTGTTATTCTGCTGTGCAGAAACCATGATCTTAAAAATAAATTGCTTTCTTTTAGCCAGAGTTGCATGGTACTGTCAATAGTTATATCGTCACAATCATGAGGAAGGTTAAGTCAAACCTTAATTGAAAATAGAAGAGATGAGACTGAATTTAAGAGCTGCAAACACACAATTCCATCGATTCCTTTGTGTGAAAAGTTTGAGAGGCAAGTTTGATCAATTATGATTATCTGTACCTTCACTGTACAAAACCCTCTGAAACTTAATACTAATATCTACAAAAGAGTTTTCTGCAACATATTTGTATTGACTCTTCTTTGTTTTCAGTAGTTGTTATTGAATTGAATGTGGTTTAGCTGAAAATGGGCTAAAAATGATTTCACAAGATCCTATATTATTCCCAGCCTGCAATCCCAAAATAGCCCAGCTCTAGATCTAATTTAGGAAGCATAAAATTGACTTCTGAAAGGATAGTTAATGATCTTGTGCCTCTGTGAATGTCCAATTTATAGACTGTTCACTGAGCAAATGAGATATATGTATTTTTTTCTCAAATATTTGCAGTCCAGAAGCTTGACAAATTCTGTTTGGACCATTTCATATTAGTTTTCCTATTATACAGCAAGGGCTAGAAAAATGATGACAATGATTCTCATTCATATTCATAGTTTTAAATTCACCAAAGTATTTCAGACATTTCTGTTTGAAATAAAGCACAGTGTGATTTGCTGTCCCAAAATATGAGAGTAATAGGTTATTTTCTTCTGGTACACAAATATTATTGATGTTTAAATAATTAATTTTAATAATAAGGAAGACTGTTTTGGACATATGGAAAATACATACCCGAATCTTTAGAAAATATTATCCATAAGTTTAATCAACTTTTATATCTCACATACTTAGGATCTAATTGTTTATTAAGTTATTTTTACTGAAGGTTTCTATCCATTTTTATAAATACTAATAAGAATTTAAACTGAGAAATAAGATAATATAATTTTACCTTCTTTCATCAGTAAGTAAAAGACATACCTAAATTTTACATTATTCAAATGCAGGATAATTTTCAATTTTCTTCTGATATCTTAAGCCTTTATAACATTTATGAACTTCCTAATGGTTATTTTTCACTACTATCAATTTGATTTCATATTCTCTCTTTATTCCTCCCAATAATAATGCATGATAGTGTCTACCTTTGAAATAGCTGCTGATTTTAGGAATTAGAATATATAAAACATTCAGAAAAATTACTTTGAATGTGGCATGTACTACAGCATGTACTTGATACAGCCTGTGCTACAGCATGTACTTGATACAGCATGTACTTCAAATATTTACTTTTTGAAATACGCTTGTATCAAAAATATCTTAAATAAGTAGCCCATTTACCTAATTGTGTGTCTATATCACTTTCATAACATAGTCCACCATTATCAAAATATTTCTAACATTCTTCTGCTACTTTTGTGTGTCAGAGGTGTTTATCTGGCAGTGAATTCCTTTAAAGAAATGTTTAGAAATGCCTTGATTGTTACCACAGGGGGTCGTAAGGATGCAACTGGAATTAGTGGACATATTTGATAGATTCAGCTGAACATTTCATGAAGCACAATACAGTGTCCATCACTGAAGTAATTTCTACTCTAAAATGTCTGCTGAGCTCACAGTGAGAACCCTACCTGTACCGAATTCTTTATCTAGTTGCCTGCTTCTTCCTAATCAAATAGTTCTGTGTAGTCTCTGAGAATGCCATCCTGTTCAAGCAATTCTTCCCCACTGCTTTACAAATTACATGACCTTCAGTGTCAAGAGAATGGCTATATGTTGCCTATAGTCCCATCACCAGAGTCACAATGCATTTATATTGAACTGGGTGATTGTTCATCTATGAGAAAAGTCATAGAAGTAGTCCTTAAGGGCAAACACCAGAATCCATTTTTACTTTTTTTTTAGAATCTTTCAATTTTCAGTGACCTGGAAATTTTACTCCAAATACAGTAATTGACTGTATAAAAATTGATAACATATGTATGAAAAAATTACCATAATCTATCATAATCTATGAGAATAGGCCTTTCAGTCAGGACTGTAACTTGGAGAAAGATAAACTATAAAGTGAAAATGACAACATACTGAGGAGATAACTTTGTGAAAAGAGTGACCACAGAAACAGTTGGCTCTGAGAAATTAAGGGAAAGGTCTTTGGGAAAGTGGAATGCTGGAAAAAGCCTGTGTAATAGTTGAGATGCAGTACTTTCATGGACATTCCAGGAATAATAACAGAAGGTGCTGTACTGGAGGAGAAACAGGAAACAGAAACAGAACCTTTGGAAAATGGGGGATGAAGTTATTTATTATCTTTTCTCTCCTTAAGTTTTCTAATCTTGATTTTAAGCTAAAGATACATTATTTATTGTTAATAATTATAATAACTATCAAAATATGAAAATAAATCTCATTATCAGAACTGTCCTGGTATTAATATATGCCTGTATTAACATAACCTGTCATGGATATAAACATAATGGTTTGATGAGAATAATGATGCATTGGTGCATAATGACTGCATGTTAATAGTTCAAACATCAAATATTGCTTCAATTTGACTTTTAAAATACACTGTATTACAGATCTGTCATAAAATGTGTTTCATAATATATTATTTCAATTCCATTCATAGTCCATTACCTTCTCTTATAACTTTCAGTTCTTGTTAATCTTTTTTCTCATTCTTCACTTCTAATTTTATTCATGTCTTTCTTGGTTCTTTTATTTTGTGACCTGTGACCTAGTGAGTTTCTTTAGGTGCATGGATGGGAATTGTTTACAGGAGCATATTCACCTAACCAGTGGTGACATAACCAAAGAATTCCTAAGTAGGATTTTAAGAATGCTCACCTTTGCTCTGAATGCTTATTTTAGAACTTTGTTAACTGAAAGATGAAACCTTGTCCTCTACTCCAAAATTAACAGTTTCCTTTTATAAGTTCATTAGGTGGTATCCTTATTCTGGTGTGTCATTTGTTTTCTATCTCAAGAGAGTAGGTGTTATTTTCATGTCTCCTCAGGAAAAGGGTCACATTGAAGTGTCTAGTAGCTTGTATTTTATTTGTTTCTAGATACAGTCAAGGTCAAAACCAAGATTAACCACCACAACTGCAAAGTAAAATTCCATTTTTCTATGTGTACTTCTAAATGCTTTTAGTACTTTAAATCCCACTCCATTTTACTGATTTACCGATTTCCACATGTTTCACTATTTTTAGAGCTATATTCTAGTAATTAACTTCCATTTCTTCTTCACAAAAAGCTTTTTCATAACTATCTTGTCTAAACAATCTTTTACTCCATACATTTTAAGATCTTTTCACTTTTTCTTTCATAGCATCAGACTGAAGACCATCTTGTATATTTACATATTTATTTTTATGTTTATTTACATATATATGTATTAGTTAAATTGGATATAATTCTATGAATCATGAGTGAGGTGCACTGACTTAGCTTATATCTGGGTCATATAATTTAGCTAGTATACTTAAAAAAAAAAATATATATATATATATATATTAATGAAGAAAAAAACTGCTCACATGATTCTCAGGTTAAAGTTATCGGGCTTTTAAAATACAGATACTTAATGAAGTGTCAGATTTTGAAAACCTAATATTAGCTTATGGCGGAATAGTAATGACAATAACAAGATTAGGATTTATTGTGGTATCAAATTAAATCTTAATAATTCAGAAGCTAACTCTTTTAAAACAGGCTCCACTGACACTCCTGTCATTATCTATCTTTTAATGCCAGCCAGACAAGAATGCTTTCCCACCTTTCTGCTTCTATTATTCACCACTTATTTGGATATCTTTCTTGTCTTTCTAGAGAGTTCTGAATATTAAAAATGTTCTTCTGGATCATCACAAGCACAAAGACAACTAATTAACTAGCAAGACAAATTTTCAATATAGGGGCTGTGTATCATTACAACTATTAATATTGCATTTTATAGATAAAAACATAAAAAGAGGCTAAATTATTTCATCTAGATAATCATATATTATAGTCATGGTATTCTTTAAACTAGTCTAAGTATTTCTGGGCTACCTTAGTTATTTTAAAGGTATGATTCATGTTTTGATTTTAGGATTCTGCAAATGGTACTGTACTTTGAGTAAGTATCACAAGCTAACCAATAATGCCACTAGAGTATAGTGGCACTTTATTTTGGATCAAGAAATACAACATTTAGGCCTAGAGAAATGGCTCAACAGTTACAAGCACTTGCTATCTTACAGAGAATCCCAGTTTGGTTCCTACCTGCCGCATAGTGACTAACAACTGTCTATATCTCCAGTTCCAGGGTTTCCAATGCCTGCTTTTGTTCTCTTGTGTGAAACAGGTGCATATATATATATATATATATATATACACAATAAAAATGTTCATGCAAGTTAAAGCTAAAATAAAATACAAATAATATCAATCTAAACATATCATCAGAGTATGAACAAGATTTTCATATAAAATTGAATTAAAACATTACATAATTTGAAATTCAGTTATGTACTTTTATACCTGAGGTATATTCAAAACCATTAAATATTATAGAGAATAATGAGCATAATAGGCAATATTTTAATGCTCTTAGACACTGTTGAGTTTACAAGAACTTTATCTCATAAAGTTCAGATTTCAAATAAATAAAAAATTATAGTAGGCAATTATTTCAATAGAATTCCCTAAATTAAATTTCCATCTTTATTTAAGATCTACATGCTGTGAATGAATGAAGCTAAAAGCCAGATATGTCATCACGTATCATTACCAATTATTATATTTTCTCACATCACTTAGTCCTTCTACTTCTAAAAGCTACTAGTACAGCATGGGAGAATGTGTAATAATAGTAGTCAGAAATAGGTAGAATCTTTACTGACAAGATTGGGAGGTTCCTTCCTCCCTGTGCACATTCTGAAAAACTTTTAATGTCTCCATTTTAGCCTCTGTAAAGTAAGAATAACATTGGAAACTGATTATTTTAAATATTTTTATGACTAAATGTGCAGTATTTAGAAATTACAATCATATATTTTATTATTTCTGTTATTAATAGCATTCTACTTAGTATCAAATTCAAACTTGTTCCTTTCTACTGCATTCTTTATTTTATACAGTTTTTTAAATAAATAAAGCTAACATACTGGTGTAAGATATTAACACGAACTTTCAGTAGACTGTATCAGGAAAATCATGAGCTCAAACCCACTCTGGGGATGGAGTCAAATCAGGACCAGTTTGGGCAACATAGTTCTTATCTCAAAGTATAAAGAGAAAGATAGAAAAATGTACCTTAGTGGTAGAGTGTTTGTCATCATATATGTGTAAGGCTCTATGTTGAGTCTCTAGTACCATTCCCTGTCTTTTCCTAAACAATCTCATTTAAAATATATCACATTTCCAAGATGCATTTCCTCCTTTCCCACATGTGGTCAGCATAACTGTAATGAAAATACTCAGTTAAGAAAATAAAGAAAAAAAAAACTTAATTTTTCTCCCTTTGAGTATAAGCAATTGTTACAGTCAGGTAAAATGCATACTAAGAATAAGCTATCATGGCATATTTGCTGCTGGACATCATTTAATATTGTTGTTCTAGAAGACGTTCAAAATAAAATGCAAGTCAACATAACCCAATCTTAAAGATCTTTTTCCTAGAGAACTGGATACATGTAGCTAAAGTAAAAGAAAGAATAAAAAAAGAGAGTTAATAGGAAACAGTTGTTCCCAGGAGGGGGGAAGGGAAATGGGAGTGTTTGGTAGAAAGGACGGAGGGAGTGACAAGCAGGGAATCATGGTGTGTGGGGGAAGAAAGTCAGGAGATGGGATATGGAGGGAGGAGGGTGCTAACCAGGGAGAGTGGAGATAATTTGGGTGCTGGGACAGGGAAGGGAGGAAGGAGGTCGGAAGGAAGGAAAAGAGCAGAGATAAATGAATGTTGGAAAGGTAGGGAAGCAAGAAGGAAATGTGATGCCATTGAAATGCCCTGAGAAAGGCACAATGTGTAAACATTAGTGCAGCTTTATACTTGAGGGTTGTTGGGCAAGGAACACTGTGCCAGACAGAAATACCTCCCTTTGTATGGTTAGTGACCGAAATCCAAGATACTCCCAAATAATCTTGGCTATTGCCAAAGTTCTTGGTTATCTCTCAGAACTAGAAGATCATACCCTACTGCTGAAGACAGGACACATTTTGGATACAACACTCAGAGGAATGAAGCAGGAACTGATTTGGAAGCCTTCTACCTGAAGTTTAGCACGCATAATGCCAGATGTTAACACACAAAATGCTAATGGGGAAGAGCAATCAACTGTCCAACCCAACACTAAATTCTAATAACCACAACAACTGGCACCACACACTATCCTCTATTGATGCAGTAGTAGCACTGTCGTGCGGTAATGTAATCAACAGCTACATAAGTCAACTTCAAACTCTCTTATAGGAGTGAACTCCTGTATGGCACTGCACACTCTGCCAGCTATATGAGGTTGGAGGGGGCATAAATCCTAGAGAGAACGCTATCTCTGCCATATCTCTAGAAAAATGCAATGTCTTACCATATGCTAAATGTGGATCCTTATATTTACAAATAAACATACAGTACACTACTCATCAAAGAAGCTGCTTTGTGTAACATATGGAGGCTACAGCAGAACTCCACAACTGGTCAAACACAGAGAAGAGATTTCTGAGATATGCCAAGTCCTAAGCAACATATCTACAGTTGAACCTCTACACCTAAGGTTCATGGAACACAGCGGAATGAGGAGTAAAGAAAAAAACTAAACATCCCTCAACTCTTACTAGTGAAGCTTTTTTAAACAGAATAGTGACATACACACGAAAGGCCACAACTGGCTCTGTTTTATAGAATAAATGACTGCAGAGTGTGTATCCCTGGATAAGACTCCTATATTGAATATTATCTACCTATGACTCGGGGATTATTGAGGAAGAAGGGACAGAAAAATTGTAAGAGTCAGGGCTGATTCATGCACTTAAAGAAGCAGAGACTTTCAGGCCACTGAAAACTTGTACATGTGAATCTTCAATGATGGCATTGAGCACAAAATATACACAAACTCAAATTAGACAAGGGCCCAATGTGGCATGTTAGAAATTGATGGCAAGCCAGATCTAGACTGAGAACCATTGGAGACTGATTTTTCTAGGAGAGGGAGAGTATGCCTTACTTATAATCTGTAGATAGCCTGATGGATGCAGTTGAACTAAAGGACATCTGGACACTAATGCTTGACTGGAAAGGACAACACGTATGACGGAATACATAAGGTGTGGGAGTGGTTGAGAGGCAATGGATAAGGAAGGAGGGTCTAAATTTGATTAAGAACTATTGCAATAAATGTATGAAACACAATAAAAATACAGATACTTTTTCTAACCCCAGATGCCTCGAGATTATTATCCCTGGGCCTGTGACCTGGATAGATAAGGTATATAGCAGGAAATGGCTTGGGATATATCAAATCTTAGAATCATTTTAGTATGCAAATTTGCTTTTATCTTTGATAAATGGTAAGGTTCTATGAATATCAAAAGCAGAGTTGTAACAAATATGATTTATTATCTATAAATGTTTGATTTGTATTTCTATATTTATATACTTATTATTTTTATAAAAATATTTTATTAGCATTGTTTTCTTTAGGAAATAACATGATTAAATTGAAAACCTTTGTATATGTTGAATAATTTGGAAAGGAGGTGAATGGCAAACTCAGATTGAAGGAACAGAGGCAAATTTCACATTACTGTTAAACCTTACTAGTACAGTTTTGTCCATAAATAATTTTCAGAAATTATAATGGAATTGTATATTTATATTCTAAAATAAAATTACATATTTGTAGATTGAGAATCATAACAGTTTATTTATTACAGTACTTTCTATTTTTTTAACTTCTCAGACTATGATTTTTATCTGTAGAAGATCAATTAGGCAATAGATGAAGGCACACTGGCCTTGTAGAAGACTAATAGAAAAATAAAAGAAAACTTCTTGGTGCTGGCTAATGAGAGAGGTTCATCATTAAGACCTGGATGCCTAGGATCACATGTGGAGTGAAGACCACAGCTAGGTAGGTCTCAGGGAAGGTTGAATGTTGGTTAAAGAAAAATCAGTCTTCCCAAGACCAGAATCTGCAAATAATACAAAATGCTCCTGTCCCTAGCATAAGAGACAAAGCCACTGCCACACATAATAGGGGAGTTCAAGGTTAGGGTTATGGAGAATATGGCCAGTCAGAGAAGCATGAAACTGATGCCTACTCTGGGAAGTCCTCTGTCCTTCACTCTGCTCACCACCAGTCTTCCACCAGAGGAATGTGGAAATGTGGCTAAAGGTAAGGGATGAAAACTCCAGGCTTATGTGAGGAGAACACAGGTCAGGCTCACAGGTGTGTATCACAACTTTGGCTAACTGAAAGAGACCACCCTTCCAGCTCCCGGAACAGGACTACAGCTCCAACTCATGGGAAAAGGCCTGCTTATTATGGTTGATAAAGACATACCCTGGAGATTAAAATTGATAAAACTTTCACTATTCTCAAAAATTGTTTTATCTTGGAGTAATCAACAGCTATGTAATTGGGTTTAAAACCCACTCAATGAGAGAACAATGATGTGCGATACTGTAAACACAGTCAAATACACGTGGCTAGAGGGGTCATAGAATTTATATTAAATGGTTAGGCTTTCACACTCCTAAAGAAATATATTTTCTCTATGTGCTAAATATGGATCCTTATATCTACAAAAAGGTACCCCATTAACCACTCATCAAAAAGCATCTTTTGAAACAGATTTTTACAGAGTTCCACAATTGGCCACACACAGAAATTGTTTGTGAATTTTCCAAGTGATACATCTACAATGTAACCACTATACTTTAGGCTCAGGAAATAAAGCAGAAAAAGTGGTAGCAAGAATACTAACTCATCTCTCAACTCTCATCGATGAAGCTCCCTCATGCAACAGAAAGTCATGAACACAAAATGGCACACATAGCCAAAGCATAAGAATACAATTATCCAGAGTATAGGTCCTTGGAGAGGATTCCGAAATTAAATTTCACCCATCCAGGACTAAGGATCCATTGTGGAAGAGGGGGCAGATAGATTGTAACAGCCAGGGATGAGGTGCATGACCATATATAAATAGAATCCTATAGGCTCCTAGGACCATGTTCATATGAACCTACAGCAATGGTGTAAGCATACACAAGACCCATGTAAACTCAAGCAGACAAAACCAAGCATAGAATTGTGAAAATGAGCATGAGGCTTCAAGCTTTGTTCAAGAACAACAAGTAACTGATTACTGCTGAGTGAGGAAAAGCTGATCTTCCTAAAGGGAGGGACTCTAGATAGGCTGAGTAGAACTCAGTGTATTAATTTGGGTTTAGGGATATCTGGAGATACTAACTTGACTCAATAGACCCTTTACAAAACACAGAATGTATGAAGTTTGGCAGAGGGGTGCTATTTTAGGGTGCCAGTTGAGAAGGAGGAAATAAAGATGATTTATATGTTCTGTATAAAATATACAGAAATTCAATAAAATCTTCCACTAAATTTCTCATCACAGAAGACAATGAAAGACTTAAAAAATACAGTTTATAATATAAACTGTCACAAAATGTTTCAGAATTTGGATCAAATAACATATAATTAACTTTGTAATTGTGTTTAAAATCATATAGCAATTAAAGCAATGAACCTGAATGTGTGTGTATATACACACACATATATATAAAACTGAAAATTTACTGGTTATTTACTGATCATTAACTGTGCCTTTATTTTTCATTGTTTTCATTTAGTGCTTATATTTTAATCAAAATATAAATAACATTTTATTATTTATTTTGACTTATCCTTTATTTCTTCTAATATGAATTACATACAATTAACAATTATAATACACTTTAAGATAAGATTTTAAGAAAAATTATTTAGAGTAAAAAGTGATTTAGTAACTTCCTTTGCTTGTCAACTAAGATGTGCCAAAGTCATGCAGTGACATTGGAATGTCTAATGGAAATCTACAATGATTAAAACATTGTGTTTGGGTAAATTTTTTTTTTTGTTAAGTGTCATATAAAGAGAGAGGAGAGAGCATGTTACTAAAAACATGGGGAAGATGATCTATCATCTATCTATCTATCTATCTATCTATCTATCTATCTATCTATGAGCAGGTCAGGGAAGGGAAAGATAAGTGTATCCCATGAAAAGGAAAATACTTATTTTCTCAGATTTACTGATGGGAAATACTGAATTCTGTTCTACTGGTCTAATTTTGTTGTATGCCATTATCGAGTTGTGATATATTAATAAATCAAGAAGTATAATATCTCCAGTTTTGCTCTTCCAATTGCAATGATTATTCATGGATACTGTTGCTCTGTATCAAATGTTATTACTGTCTTGGAAAATTTCATTAGATGTCAGTGGGCAAAAATTTCTAATTATTTAATTTTATTCTTTCTGGTGCTACTTTTAATGGGATTATTGTCTTACTTTTTGTCTTAAACACGTTATATTCATAGAACTTATGTGATAGTAGAAAATATTTAGCTTGGAGGCTTCAGAGATGGCTCAGCCATTAACAGCACTAGCTGCTCTTATAGAGGACCTGAGTCTGATTCCCACCAACCACATGGTGGCTAACAACTGTTTGTAACTCCTGGTCCAAGGGATTCAACGCCCTCTTCTGACCTCCACAGACATTGCACAACACAGGTGCGCTTACATACATGCAGGCATTACACTGATACATGTAAAATAAAAATAAAAGATAAAAAGTATTGTAGTCTTATATCCTAGTATGCATGTTGTGCATATAGATGCATGTGCTAAAGTGAGCATGGAAGATGAGAGGACCAGTTTGTGGAGCTGATTCTCTTATTCAACTTTTACATGGATTCTGGGGATCAAATTACGGTCATCAAGCTTATGAATCAGTTACTTTTATATGCTGAGATATCTTGCTAATCCATTTCACTGGGCCATTTCATTGGCCCCAAAACTGATTTCTTATTAATGTTCATGTAATTTTGATTTAAAAAAATTTAAATTTTACTTTTTATTGAAATTTGAGATTTTCATACAACACACTTTGATGGCATTTAGATCCCTCCCCTATCTGTTCCTCCCCAACTCTCCCAGTCAATGTATATATATATATATATATATATATATATATATATATATATATGCCAATAGTCTTATTTTGTGTCCAAAACTATCCTTCAGTGTGACTCCATCCAATGGTCCCAATTCCCATTCCCATAAGAGACATTCTCTTTCCCTTCCAGCAGCCATCAGTTTGGAAATTTGATTAAGTCAGGCTGGAATCTCTCACCAACTTTCCTATGTCTATGCTGGGATTTTGTCTGCTTGAACTTGTGAATGCTGTCACCACCGTTGTGAGTTCATATGTGTTATCAAGTGATCAGCTGTCTGTGTGGAAAGTTCTGTTTCTTCGTGGTCATCTACCATCTTAAGCTCTTTTGCTTACTTTTCTAAAATAATCCCTGAGACTTTGGAGGCATAAGTTGATGTACACTGAAATTATATCTATTTGACAAAATAACTGTAGGAGAAATTTTATTGTCCATTTAACATTTTATATGTAAGTTTGAATAAACAGTGCAGATAGCATGAAATAAGGATGGATTTTAATTTTTTTGCATGTGAATATTGATTTTCAACATATTTGTGAAGAGTATCCATTTCCTTTTACAGGTTACTAACACACCTATCCAAGATTAATAAATGATATATGAACTTATTCTTTGCTGTCCATTCCATTCTATGATTATAAGTATTTAGCTTTCTAAAATATTTTTGGATCAGAGAGTATATTGTAGCTTTTTCTTTCATAGAATTGATCAAGCCATTTGATATAACTTTTTATATTTCTATGTAAAAAATTTGGATCAGATATCAAAAGCAAAATCCCAGTGTGGTGGCACAGATTTAATCCCATCACATGTTTGGAAGGCAAAAGATGCCAACTTGGGGTAAATCAGCTTTAAGTCGTATACATTATGCATAAAAAAGAAAATAATCTACAAATTGAAAAGCAATCTGTGAAATGTAAAATAAATTTGCAAAAACACCTATCTGAAAAATTGTACTAATTTCCAAAATATATGAGTTTTCTACACTTCAATAAAAATTCAGGAAGAAAGGAAACAAAATAATCCAGGTAAAAATTAACAAAGTACCCTGACAAAGATATATAAGTGGATAGATGCACATGAAAAATTACCCTATATTATAAAATTATAAAGAGATAAAAATTAAAGTAGTGATAAAATGTCATTTGAAAACTGTCATTATTTGAGAAAAAATGATGTTCTTTAAAATTTATGGATAAATTCAGTCATTTGCATATTACTAGAAAATGTAAAATGCTCTAGCCACTATAAATATCATAGATAGATTCCAAAGAAATTAAAATCTAAAATTCTATATAACTGATCTAATTTCTGAACATATATCCCAAAGAATTGAGTTAAAACTCTTGAAGTATATACCTGAATTCTCTTGTTCATCACAGAATTATACTAATAGTCAAGAGATCGATTAGCCAAATGAACATTTATTTAGATTTAGTCAGGAATGGATGAAGAAGTGGACTATATAGTCCTGTGTGGAATACTAGCTGATAATTAGGGCTGTATATTTTGTGACATTATGAATGCACCTGGTAGACATGATACTATATGGGGAATGCCAGTTACAGAAAGACAGATATCTCATGATTATATTGCTCATCTAAATACTCAAACATATTTTATTTATTTATCATTATAATATATATTTTACTGAAATATTGTGCATTTCATACATTACCATAATCATATTTAGACACCTGCTCCCATCAGCGACCCCCATAAAAGCCCACCTGGTTTCATGCATTCTGTCATATACATTAAGGGTTATCAAATCAAATTCTTGTACCCAGATTTATTTCACTGCAAGTTCCTCCACTGCAGCCTAGTAATCCTATCTAGTGTCATTTGCTAAAGATTATCTTCTTCCTCACCAAGCTGTAATCATTGTTCCTCTGGAAAGGTTGGTACCTGTTCCCCCTTTCCTCAGTTCTGTGATGGATTTTTGTCTGATTGACTCTGCATGACTATTGAGCATGCTGTCACCATTGCTGCAAATTTAAATTCGAGAGCCCTGGAATTCTGTTTCCTTATGTTCATTCACCAACCCTGACTAACAATCTTTCTGCTCCCTCTTCTGAAATGGTCCTTAAGTCATGGGTGGGTGAAATTTAATATAGGAGTCCTCTCTAAGGACCCACACTCTCAGTCCCTTATTCTCTACAACATGGACAACAATGGTCTTCTGTGTGTATTACAGTCTGTTTTGTGATCAAGCTTCACTGCTGAGTGCTGAAGAGTGAATTAATACTTTCTCTGCCCCCTGTTCTACTACGTTCCATAAGCTTCGGGTGTAGAGGTACCACTATGGATTTCTTACCTAGGACTGAGCATAAAGAAACAAACAAACAAACAAAAAAGATGGAATGTTTTTAATGTATCAAGAAGTAGAAATCAAAGATACAAATTTTTCAGTGGGTTCAAGTTTACCATGATATAAAAATATGCATAAGTTATTACATAATAGACATAGAACCTATATTAAACAGTAGGCAAATTGTTCAATGCCTTTCTTGCCTTTTTATTTGTGTATATATTTATGGTATACACATGAATACACTTTGTGTATATGCATGTGCTCACACTTGTGGAGAACAGATATCCCTGCAAGCTGTTATACCTTAGATAATATTTACAATGTTTCCTGAGACAGGGTCTCTTACTAACCTGAGCTCATCCATGAGGCTAGGCAATTAGACCTTTGAGGATCATTAATATGCCCCCTTCTGCCTCCCCAGCACAAAGACTAAAACCGTGTCTACTTTTCCAGGTGGGTTCTCAGGATCAAACACATGTTCTCATGTTTGCATGGAAAGCACTTTACTGACTTGTTTGTCTTCCCACATCTTACTTTTAAAGAGACTTTATCTCAAGTCATGATCTTATTACAGAAAAACAAACAAACAAACAAAAAAGTCCCTTCACAAAGAAGAAAGCAATGTATGCAATGAAATTTCGGTGGTGATGAATATAGACACTACCTTGATTTTGACTATGTAAATATTTACCAAGTATTGTTCTTTTATTATATAATTGTGTGTTGTTTATTTCTTGATACAGATATAGCTAAGACATAAGTCAAAGGAGGAAAAAGCAAGAAAGATTAATGGGCTCTCATATCCAAGAATCAGTTGTCCTCACACTCAACTCAGATTTTGTTCAAGCTGTTCCCCAATCTGCATTATTTTTATTTTTCATATATACACAAAATTATTTTCTGTTTAAGTTTTAATATCAGGTTCAGTGGCATTCTGCTGACAAATGGTCCTGGCTCATGAAGTTAGAATATTCTTATTTCTAATTTATATATTGTTTGTACTTGCTTTAAAAAATCTTTTCTATTATATTTGCAATTTTTATATAACATACTTTGATCCTATTTACATTCCCTCTCCTATCTGTACCCGTCACTACCCCAACTCAATTTCATGTGCTCCTGTACATCTATATCTATATCTACATATAGAGGGAGGGTCATAAATTCTAATTTGTGTCCCCAAATGCCTTTCTGTGTGGGTTCATACAGTGAGCCCTTGTCAGCCTACCAAGAGTCTTACACTTAATCAATATTAACTTTCCCCCTCATAACATGCATTGGTTGACAATACTTGCTCAGGTAGGATTTGGAGTATCTTGCTAACTTCCCCATGTCTGTGATTGGATCTTGTCTAGCTGGTGCTTATGTGAGATTTGTGTATGCTGTCACCATTGTTGTGAGTTCATATGAATAACTGACCAGCTATCTGAAGACTCTTGTCCTGTAGACCATCTAATCCCTCTGGCTCTTGTTATCTTTCTCCTCCCTCTTCTCCAGGAATTCATGAGCCTTTAGAGGCAGCATTTCTGTATAGGTGTCCTATTCATGGATAGGTTCTCCACAATCTTGTATTCTCTTTATGTTTGCCAGTTGTGTTCTGTGTTAATCAAAATCTGAAAGCATGTCTTACATTCCATTTGCAGATCATCATGAGCTATCTCAATTTTAAAATGATAAAATTCTAAATAGAATAAAAATAGAAGTATAGATACAATCTTAATTTTAACTCACTCTGGCTCCCTCTCTTTAAAAAAAATATACAACTGTTTCATACAACATTCTTGGACCCCTCTCCTGTCCATCTTCTCCAACCCCCACAAGGCATACTGATCATATTACAGATTGTTTAATAAATTTCAGCTGCTATAGATAATAAGCTGCATGGTAACAGAAATATCATTTTTCTTCTATTTGTCATTTAAAAATTAATCCTCAGAGATCCTGCAGATATATACCAAGTGCTGAATAGTATCTATAAAATTAAGAATTAAATGTTGCAGGCAGAGAAAATCATGCAACACTGAAAAAAAGGCATGCATTTCTGATAGGTTTCTATTACGTCTGGGGTTTTACAAAAATAACTTCTGCATAATATACTTCTAGGTCTGTATTTACTTGTATCCTCTTTTCCTTATTGTGGTTAAGAAGGAACTTTACCTCATTAATTATAATTTCAATTCATAGCATAATGTGTAGATCAGTTAGCAACCAGGCATCAAGGAGAAATCACACCAATTATTTTTGCATAGTGAACACCGCAATAATTAGCCAGGCACCGGTTAACAAGGATGAAAGTGGTATGTCATGGAGTTAACAACTGACGAGCAAAGCCACCACCCATTTGTCTTTGGTACTAAATGAATTGGAGTGAGACATCAAAATGAGAAGCCGCTTCACAGAGCTGAGACTCAGGCTTCCCATGAGAGCGAGTTAGTCAAACATGCCAGGTCTCCAAGGAACAAAGTAAAGGTGTGTCTGATAGTGTGAGAAAATCAGAGGCTGAAATCAAGTTTTCACTTGTATCAACTCTTGCTGCCCAGATGAGTGAATTGAAGAAGGACTAATAGTAAGCACCAGTCCCTTCCATTCTCTTTCTAAAATTCAATATTAGCCAAGTCTGAAAACATCTAGCTTATACTGCAGAAACACAGTTTTCTGAGTCAACATCACCATAACCCAAATATAACAGGGCACATTGGAAAGGAAGAGCCAGCAGGCAATTATCTAGCCCAGCATCCACAGGTATTTTAACAGCAAAAATAGCATGCGTTTTTCTTAACAAGAGGCAATTTTCTTTTGTACAAACAAAATTACTCTTGCACTCTTCCCAAAATTGTACAACATCTCCACTTTCAGTAAATACATACAAATTTGGAGACCACAGTCGTAGTGTACTTTCTCGGTGCCTCATAGGATGTTTCACACAATTATTTGCAGCCCCATCTGAATATTTCATTCTTACAAGCTAAATTATGAAACAGCAGCCAACATAAAATACTCCTTCGGCAACCACGGACAAATATGCATGAATGGTACAGTTTTCTCACTCCTGTACTTGCTTATGATTTTGTATTCGATCTGTCATTTCCCATTTGTCTAATCTTTTCCTCTTATATAAGAGCTCGGCAGGGCTAGAAGTTTACTGGCAGCATGATAAAAACTACAATGCTGACAAGACTCCATCCTTCCTGGATCTTCCTTTGTTTGTTTACCACAATCTTGTATTAAGTTTTATTACTTGGCATTAAGCACTAAGAGAGGCACCCTAGCAAGAATCCAGGCACAACTCTTCTTGAATCACTGCTGAATTATGGTAATGCTAGTTCACTTGTAATCGTAATCATTCATTCCACTCACAAATGAACCTTTTCTTGTATCCGGGCTCAATATCATAGAAACAAAAATAAGAAAACTGCGAGGCAACAAGGAAAGAGAACACCATCACTTTTACTGCCTTATTCCTAAACCAATGAATGCTGCACCACACATCATTGCTAATTCAAAGGATGCACAACATGCTATATAATAGTTATAGAATACCATCTTTCTTGGATGTCATTTTCCAAAATTATATTTTGATTTTCTTCCATCAATAAATTTCAAAATTTATGTATTTATTCCATAAGAAGATTGCTATGGATGATAAACCTTGTGGCAAGACATATCAGTTCTATAGGAATGAGTCCATTGCTATACTGCTTATGCTGTGAAATATGTACCTTGATCAAAAGCCATTAGGTACAGAAAAAGTATGATGGTGAATAAAGAAGATGATAAATTCACGGATTTTAGGATGAGACAGGTCATGGTTAATAAAGGCAAGTATGTATGCACAATTTATTTCTATGCTTGTGAAAATATGTATTTTCTATGACATATTTGGTTCAGTGCAATCATATACCAAGAAATGGTTCCACAGGGAGCATATTTTTGCCATTGTGTATGTATTAGATATTTGCCTTAGCTATAATGCAGTTTCATAATGAGTTTCACATTAAGGTGGTCCGTTGTTCTCTGGAAGCTGCAGATGGAAGGGAGCTAGGCCCAAAGAGGACTGAAGATTGATAACATGGCCAGTTCTGACTAGCTATGCAGAGAAGGCCATTTGTTTGATTTAATGAATGCTGTAAATAAAGAAGTGACCAGGGGCTGATTTGACATTGGTGCTTCTGCATAGAAATATACTGTTTTCAGCTCACTGAAAATCATGTGAAGGATTAGGGAAACAAAAAGACAAGAAAAAGTGTTAAATGTTATGCTCTAAGTGATTAAAGTTTTCTAGAATATAATAAAGAGAGAGGACAATGTGGCTAGTAAGACCACCTGAGTCAAAAGACACTATAAGCGTTCAATGATTAAATGGAAGAATAGTATAAAATTAACACTGAGTTCAAAGCAAAAAATATGTAATAACCTTTTTATATCATCTGCTTTATAGGGCAGATAGGTATTCCGACAGTACCACAAAATTTCAACCAAGAATGATATGTGGAAAGAGTTTGTGAGATTGTTTATCAGAACAGAACAGTTTTCTGACAGTAGAATAGGGAATTCAAAGCTCAGTTGAAGTAACTGGAGTAATAAAAAAGGTGTGCCAGGTTATAATAGTGCATAAACAAAACAAATCAAATCATCTTACAAGTAACACTGTTCAGAACAGAAGTGAAAGTGTGCTGTGGGCATGGATATGATCCAAACATTATATACCTATATGAAATTCTCAAAGAACTAATATTACAGAGAACAAATATCATTTATAAAAAACTGAGAATTGGTTATGTGAGCTTGAATTGTGATAAAAAATAATTATATATAAAGGAGACATATAAATTAATTTTTATTGAATATTCAATGGGAAAGCAATGAGAAGATGATATCATGGCTTTAAAAGATTGTTTATTGGCTTTATAGGAGATGGACTATCTCTTTCTTAAACTTCTGATCAAGCAATCACTGAAAGAGTCAAGACTTTAGAGCATTGATCAAGAAGAGGGTGGATGGAAGTCAGGTGAAAACTTCAAATGAATGGAACCTCTTGAATGGTAAACTTGGCCAAGGCCAGTGGCTCCATACTACTTTGGTTGGAGAAGTCAGCCCTGCATTAAAGTGAAGCCGTATTGCTCTGAAGTGAGAGAAATGTGAAAGAGATGTGCCAGCCACACTTTTAAATATTTTAAGTTTCAGAGAAGTAACATGTAGAAAGGGCATTAGTATGTAGTCCATTGAGCTAGAGGCCTGGTTGTGGTCCTAGTAGTTGATAATTCAGATACAGAGAAAGAAAATCATCTTTTTCAGGTGCTCTCTACTGATTATCTGTGGAGAAGGAACATTTATTATGAATTGTACTTTTAAATGGAAAAAGTATAAATGACAAATGCAGAAATACATCATTTGATAATTTGAAGTTATGTCATAATATTGATGTAAATACTATCTTTAGTGAAAAATATTAGAAATATAAAAAAGACACCACACACATAGAAAAAAATTTAATATTTAAATCACTTGCTCCTACTTAGATTTAATTTCTGGCTTTTGCAATTCGATATTTTTCTACCCCAGATTTTTTTTCACTTAAAGCCTAGTATTATATATTAATGAAGAAAGATTTAGGTTTATAGTATCTCCCATCTTGTAGACTATAAATGCATAATTGGTATACTTTCCATAGAATGTAAAAATCTATATTTCAATTTTTAAGACATGTATCATTTTAAGTTATTTTTGAATTATAATTGAACATGTATTATTATGGTTCTATTGTATCTTCTGAGATGACATAAAGTAAAATGATGGAGAAATGAAAAACTACAGCATTGTTATATAAAATCAGTCTGACAAATGGATGAAATGTTGAGAGATTTTGGATGGTCAGTTTGCATGACAAATTAGGTTCCTTATACATATGATATCTATAACACTTTATATATTTAAATTTACAAATCAATTATCACAGATGTAATAGTATTTGTGGCTTGTAATTTCCATAACTCATGATAAAATCATAATTTTAACTTACTATGGTATCATAAATGTTAGACTAGACACGGAGAGTTGGCAGTTCTAAATAACTGGTTTAAATATTTAGTTTTGCATTTAGAGCATCTATCCAGAAAGGCTGTGCCAGAGTAAGAGAATCACAAACACTTAATTTGGAGACAGGGAAGTTGGCAGTCATAAAGGCAAAACATTTCTACATTCAAATCATCAGAACTCTGAGATACTTCCTAATGTTCCTTCAGAACATTAGCTCCTTCAGAACTCTTATGATCTTAACATCTTATTGCTTCATTTTCAGACATATATTTTCAAAAATACTTTCCTGTGTCTATCAATATTACCCAAACTCACAATAGTACATTGAATGGAAATTCATGTATTTTGTACATTAAGATCATAAATTAATTCTTCCTTTGGCTACTTATTTAAAATAAAGCCTGTAATTCATTGATGAGGCTATTTTAATCACTTTAAAGAAGAGAACAGCAACATGTATTTCAGAGCAGATTTAAAGATATTTAAAAAATAAAGGTGAATTGCTGAGTTTATCACCCCTTCCATAGAAGGGAATAATTGGGCAGGTATTAGTACCATTAGATCCATATTTTTTAGAAAATTTACTCCAGAAATCAATTAATACTCATTTAACTTACTATCTCAGTTTCATGTACAAAAGGTAATCTTCTTTTGTGCATATCTATCTTAGCAACTAAATAACTGCATATTGTGGTAATAATACAGCATAAAATCATAAAATTATAAATATAGTATATTATAAGATATTTATTTGTAATTCTTGGAAATTAACTGTTGTAAAAGTAAAATGAATAAATAATGGAAGATTTATCTCAACTTTATCACATATCACAGACAAATGGTATGCAGGGACACTTATTCACTGTTCAATACTTTTTTTTTTATCAATGGGGCATTAGATACATAAAGGTAATCTGCATGCATTTTGCAGATTACCTTTATGTATCTAATGCAACTTTATAAAAATTTTATAGTTTACCTGTACATAAATTTTTAAAGCATTTATGTATATAATTAACATTTTTGCATAAAAATTTCAGCTATAATGTCTTGTCTTATTTCACTTCATAAATACCATTTTTGTCTTTTCGTTTTCAAATGAAATATTGTTAATGCAAGTTAGATGGAAAATATCTTCTATAAAAATTCAGAACCCTACACATATGAGCCTTATAGTAGTGGGTTTAACATGCTCAAGGCACAGGCAAACACAATCAAACAAAAAATCCAGCACAGAACTGGAGAAATGGATAGTGGAGCTCAACCTTTGCTTAAGAAATATTGTCAACTGATTACTGGTGAGTGTGAAGATGAGCTAATCTTCCCAAAGTGAGGTACTCTGGATAGGATGACTAGAACGCAGTGGACGAATCTGTACTGAGGAACATTTGGGGACACTAATTTGGCACACTAGACCTAAACACAGAGGAAAGAATGTATGGATTACAGTTAGCGGCCTATGGGAATGGTTCTGGGGAAGGGGTACAAAGATTATTAAAATTTATTAAGATATTCTTCATGAAATACACAATTCAAGAAAAATATAATAAAATTCAGTATTTAATAATCCACCTTTAAAGAACAAGGATTTATTTTATTTTAGTATACTACTCCATTGTGTTGTAATGCTATTTAATAAAGTTCATGTATGTATTATCAGTGTTCACAACCAAGAAGGATCAACATAAAATGCTATGTTTTTTGAGCATATCTTTGTGTCAGTTCTTAGAAATCCCCACAACTTATTTTCAGTGTTCCATTTATGAAAATATACTATGCTTTTTCAAATGATACAATTTATGCCGATGACAACAGTAGAGTTTTAAATGATTAAAATGATTCTTAATGACTTATCATGATACCCATAGATTTGTGTAACCCTCGACAGAGAAGGTGTTTTTTTTTTTGTTTGTTTGTTTTCTTTTTCATCTGGTGTCAATTAACATAGTGACTTACAACAATGTGCAGAGCCTGGATCAGTACTAATTGAAACATCTATAACACACACCCTCCTATCAAAGCTCAGAGATCCTCAAGGGAGATGAAGCAAAAGATTGCAAGAACCAGAGTTAGTAGATGACTATAATGAAACTGTTTTGTGGACACACCAAAGTAATTACACATAACAACTTAGAGAAGTTATGATGTCATGCACAAGAACTGCTTAAGCTCAAGATAGACAAAATCTCGCCATGTGGTAGAGAAGTAGTGAAGACGTTCCACCTCTAGCTGATGAGTTATTGGCAAATTGATGACCGATGGTGGAAGGAGAGTGAGTTTTCTGTAGGGATGTGGGAAATGAGAAGCTACCAATCCAGTAGATGGTTCCCTAACACCTTGCACATACTCTCAGAACTCAGTGGACTTCTTTACTTTAACAGAACAGAGCACATGAAGTTCAGAACAACAACAAAAAGAAAGGTGATGGAGTTAAAGGAGAAAGTGGAACGGAGGGAATATTGGGCTTGGATTTGATTAAATTACATTATGGTTTCACGAATAAACCTGAACACTATATAACAAGAAACAAAGTGCCAAAAAGGAATAAAAAACTCCCTTTGAGATGTTGGTCAGGGTAGTACAAGGGCTCCAGAAACAAGAGCATCTATTGCCATTGCCCTCCATTATTGTCCAGAACTTGAAGGTAAGACATGACATATGAATTGGAGCAATAGAGCAGGAACTGGCCTGGAAGCCATCTCTCTAAAGACGAGCTCTCATAGTTCTAGAGGACACCATGCAAGCTGCTAAGAGAAAAAAATCAACCAAAGGCCCAACCTGATTTTCAAAATGTAATAAGCACCACAAAGATCGCCTCAACAAACTACAGCAGTGGAGTAATGGCATTTTTATTTTAGAGGTAATCAACAGCTATTTAATTTAACTTAAATCCACCTCAATTGGAGGGAAGTCCTGAGTGGAATTGTAAAAATTATGAGTAGGTTACAAGATATGTGGCAACTGAATAAAAATAATCAAAGAATAGTAATTTCCCATTAATGAAAATAAATTGATGATTCCAATGTCTACTAGAATTTGTCAAACCTCTCATATGTAACTATAAGAAAAACAATTTTCTAAAAAAATTAAAGGAAAATACATTGAAAGTCGAGACTATAACATATAATATTGAGAATGTTTTAGGGAATACTGTAATTATAAAAGCCTTCATATAAATTTTATTGTATTTGTTTGAAATTAAAATAAAGGCTAAGAAGGATTTCAAATTACATCTGACTTACTAAGTAAATGATTAGCTCTCATAAGCTTTAAACATAATTATTTTAACTGTATATGGGTATATTCCTTTCTTCATTTTATTTTTAAGACTCCATTCTGGGTAAAATTGTTGTGAATAGTGTAATAACTAACTTACATGTATCATTTCAAGTACAGCACGTTTTTATAGATTAAAAAGTGACACTTTGTTTCACTTGAAGAATATATTTTTTGAGCATAAACTCAGATTTCAGAGACAGTCATCAATTTTTTATAAGGAATCAGCAAATCTTGCAGGTTAATTTTGGGTGCCATCATATATAGTTCAGAAAATGAGACACAGTCCCTCATTTGATCTTTCATCTTCATGGTATTAATTTGAAAATTTTGCTGATTTTATTTTTTATTTTACTTTCAAATCAATATGTTTACATTGATTGTGTGATCTTTGCCTTACAAAAATCTCTTTCATTTCAGCTTTACAGTTGGGTATCAAATACAAATTATTTTGTTATATATTCAATAACTTTTTTCATTGAAGAAAAGCAAAAAGATCAGAAAATAAGCAATCATAAATGATAAGTATATTTTGATTACAGAGATCATTTGATAATGAAAATATAAAATTGCAAAGTTAAAAAAATAAGCTTTAGGTAATTTTCTCATCACTCAATAGTGATTATTTTCATATCTTTGCATTTTTTCTCATATCCTTCAGATTTTTCAAGTCCTGTATGGTATGATGTGCTTGTTTTCTATTCTTCTTTATTAAGTAACAACATTAAATCATATTATGTGAGTTTTGCATTGGTACTGTTCCAAATTATTGAAATATAGTTTGTAATAACGTACACCTAAACAAAGATGAAAGCGGGTCTGGGGAGATGGCTCATCAGTTAAGTTGCACTGGCTGTTCTTGAAGAAGGGGAAAGTTTGAATCCCAGCAACCACATGGTAGTTAACAACTGTGCGTAATTATAGTTCCAGATAATCTAACACCCTCTCTGGTCCATCGAGTATACTGCACAACATGGGTGCAATTAAATAAATGCAGGGATAACACAAATAAAAAAATAATGAAAAAAAAAAGAAAGAAAATGCTTGTGCATGTGCCTCAGACAGCGCTGGAACTAGGCAGGCAACCTCATTTTTGCGACTGGTGCAGCTTTCTGTGCAGGCGCACTTCTTACATTCCTATGAGATAGATTTTCTCTTCCTTGGTGACAGTTAATTCCTTGATTAAGAATGATTCACAAGTTAGCCTCTCCCCGGTTTCGTAGTCCTGGAAAGATTATGGTTATCATAGTTCAACTTGTCAAAAACTATACTAACCAGAAATAGGTGTTACATCTGCCTATCTTCAGAAAAGGTATTATGCTTGGCTACTAAGATAATATAAAAGATTGAGATGCACATTTGCACGACATTCAAGTGCAGAAAAATAGAAGGAACGTGGGATATTAATAATGATCAAAAGAAGTCAAGAAGTACAACCTATTTCTGGAATCTGATAAAAATTCATACTAAAATGAGTGTATTCCAAGTTACAGATATCATATACTGAAGGAAATTTAGTTTATCAATGTCAAAAGCTTAAAATTTATGGAAGTTTAAATAAGGGTTACTCTTTGATGGTTATATTTTTATGATATGTGAACTTTTAATGTCATTTCCAAGTGTCTTTTATGGAGGTAATATTTTCAAGTACCTTGTCCTTTCTTCCTCTTTAATATGCATACATGTTTATTCCTTAGTGACCGTGAATAGAGGTATAATGAAAGTTAACTGTTTCTATGGGGCTGTAGAGATGACTCGACACTTAAGAGAACCCAGGTTCAAATCCCAGCACCACATGGTTCCTAACAACTGTTCATAACTCCATCCCTACGGGAGCCTAAATAAGACTGTATAGTGTCAATGTAACATTTTCTGTAATTTTGTTTCTTATTTCAAATTTTCAGACTAATTACTCAAAGATGGCAAACAACTCTGTAGCTTGAACCAAATGATTTTTGACATAGATTGCTAAACAAGAGAAAATATAAAATTGAAAGAAAACTATTTTTCTTTTCATTCTTTCCAACTGACATATAAATCATGCTGGCAATAATGACTCAATTACTATAAAAATAAAGCAATAATATATGTTGTCTAAAATGCTTCCTTTTTTTACAACAAGATTATAGATCTTCTCCAGATTCACAGATTATTTTGTTTTCCCTAGACCTGTGTGTTACATGTGTGCAGAAAAAATTCTTCATTTACGTTCACAAGGCAAATGTTTCCTCATGCGACAATATTTTATTAAATCATTGAGAACCACTGAGAATTTCATTCAGTTTATTTTGATCATATTTCACCCCTTTTCAACACTTCCAAGTTCCACACCACCCCATATCTACCCACTCAATGTTACTAACACTTTTAAAAATAAATCACATTGAGTCTAATTTGTGTTGTCCATATATTATTTGGATATATGATCACACAGTAGAGTGTGTTTCACCTATCAGGCATTAGACTTTTTTAAATTGAATTTTTGTGTATTTCATAAAACACATATCAGTGAATCTTAGTCATCTTCACACTGCCTTCCACATAGGCAACCTCCCACATTTTCCTCACTGGAATTCATACAATCTGTCATTTGTGTTAAGGCCTAATGTGTCAAGTTAGTGTCCCCAGACATTCCTCCCTTAACAGCTTGTGTAGTGCTCTTCATAGTTATTAGTTTTAAGCTTCAGGGAAGTGGCTTCAAGGTCAGTTTCAACAATGTTGTTCCAAATCCTGTGTCCCAAGTACTTCCTGTCTTCAGCAATAGGGTCTTACCTTCAAGTTCTGAGAGGCAACCAAGGGTTATGGCAATGACCTGTAGTTTTGGCAGTCTCTTGGGTACCCTGACCAAGAATTCTAATTTCTCCTGTCTGTCACTGCTTTTTATTATGTAGCCTTCAGCTATGCATGTGGACTCATGTAGAGATATTGTATAAATAACATCGTTGGGTTGTTAGATTAATATTATTCCCTCTGATGTTTTAATGCTAACTAGATATTATTCTCTCTCTCTCTCTCTCTCTCTCTCTCTCTCTCTCTCTCTCTCTCTCCCCCATCTAACCATCCCTCCATGCTTTCCCCATTTAAAGTATTGCCATTTTTCCCATTTCTTCCTTAATAAAACCAGTTTCCTAAGGCCCCACCTCTCTTAAGTTGGTTCTTTTTCTTTATCACCATAGCTACTTGTATAATCCTCTCTCCCCACTCCAGTTTAAATACCACCATTTTATCTTATTTTCCTTTAGTAACGCCTGTCTCCTACTAGTCTTCTCTCTCAGTTTTCTTCTTTCCCTTTACCTCCCTGGTTCCTTTCCATTTCCTGATTCCTGCATTTATATTAGGATGCATACCCACACATAAGGATTTGATGCTGGATTCCAACATGAAGAATTTCATATGGTGTTTGGTTTTCTAATCTGTGTTACTTAACAGCATAACAGTTTCTAGTTCATCCATTTTCTACAAATTTCATGATTTTATTTTTCTTTACTGGGGAGTAGAACACCAATGTTTAAATGTACCACATTATCCTTATTTACTTGTCACTTGAAGGACAATAGGTTACATCCATCTCTTAGCTATTGTGTAAAGAGTAGAAAAAAAGCATGGATATGCAAGTATCTCTGCAGTAGGATGAGTTCTTTCATAGATGCCAAGGAGTGCTATATCTGGGTCAAATGGCAAGTTCATTTTAGTTTTCTAAGAATTCTCCTCACTACTTTCCACAGGAGTTGCATGAATTTGCAATGCCCCCAGCAGTGAATGAGTTTTTCTCTTTCCAAAATACTCTCAAACATCTGGTATTATTTGTTCTCTTGATCTTAGCTAGTCTCACTTGTGTAAGATGAAATCTTAAAGTGGTTCTAATTTGCATTCCCTTAATTAATAATGATGTTGAACCCTTTTTAAGATGGATCTTAGCCATTTTTATTTCTTTTGAGAACTCTCTACTCTTGTTTTTAGCCCATTTTGGGCTCTTGTTTTCATGATTCTTTGTACTTATTATTCTTTATATATTCTGAAAGTTTAACCTCTGTCAGATGTGTTGCTGATGATTTTATCTCACTCTGTGGGTTTTCTCCTTTCTCCTCACTTCCTTGTTTCTTTCACTGTACAGAGATTTTTAGATTAATGGGGTTCCAATATTGATTGTTGACCTTAATCCCTGAACAACTGCTGTCCAGTTTAGAAAGTTCATTCCAACACCTTTATCTTGTAGGTTACTGCCAATGTTTTATTCTAACAATTTCAGATATTCAGATTTCACATTGAGACATTTGATTCATTGTGAGTTGACTTTTGTGCAAGGTGAACGATGAGGGTCTAGTTTTATTCTTCTACAGATGGAGATTCAGTTTTGCCAGTGCCATTTGCTGAAGATGCTGCCTTTCCTCCATTGAGTATTCTTGACCCCTTTGTCAAATATCAGGTGGCCGATGTTTCATGCACTCACGTTTCAGTCCTCACTTAAATGTCATTGATCTATGTTTCTATTTTTGTACCAGTAGCATGCTGTTTTTATGACTACAGCTCTGTAATATAGTTTGAAATCTGGTATAATAATCCCCCTTCCATTGCTCTTTGTGCTCAGGGTTCCTTTGATTATCTGGGGTCTGTTGTGTTTCTATGTGAATTTTATGATACTTTTTTTCTGATTCTGTGAAGAATGTCAAGAGGATTTTGATTTTGATTATATTGAATATATATATATATATATATATATATATATATATATTACTTTTGGTAGGCTGTTCATCTTCACAATATTAATTCTTCAAATTCGTGATCATGAGAGGTCCTTCCTTCTTCTGGTATGCTCTTCTATCTGTTTCTTTACAGATTTAAACCTCTTTGGTCGGGTTCATTCTGAGATACATTTTTGAGGCTATTGTGAATGGGATGGTTTCCTTGTCTCTTTTTCCAACTGCTTGTTATTGCTGTATAGAAAGGATACTGATATTTGTATGTTAATTTTGTCACCTGTCACTTTATTTACAGTGTTAATCATTTCAAGGACTTTTCCGGTGGAATTTTTGGCATCTTTTAGATATAATATCATTTCATGTGCAAAGAAGGATAAGTTGACTCTTCATTAAAATCGGAACTCCTCTAATTTCCTTCTACTGTCTTATCCTTAAAATCAACCCAATCAGGCTGTCCACTATCTCCACTCCTTTTTAATATAGTGTTTGAAACTCTTGCTAAAGCATTAGACTTCTGAAGAAGACTGACTCTTCATCTCCCAGCTGCTATCATTGACAATAACTACTCAATCAGGTTTGGAAGTTTACCTATGTAAACTTTTCTCAAGCCTGGAATTTTGTTTGATTTGAGCTTGATCAGATCTTGTGCATGTTGTCAGAACCTCTGAGAATTCATAAGTAAATGTGCCCAGTTGTGACTCCAAACATTGTTTCCTTGTGCTCATCTACTACTTCTGGCTTGTACAATCTTTTGCACCCTTTTCAATAATTATCGTTAGCCGTTGGGATGCGAAAGTAGGTCATAGGTGATCCATTAAGAGATGAGAATTCGACGGTCTCTAATTCTCTTGACTGTTGGACTCTATATTAACCACAATCTACTGACAAACTGTTTCTCTGGTAAAGGATGAGGCATTAGAGTTCCTGGCCTTTAAAACTTCAAAGGCAAATGGAGACTATTAAGATTGTTTGTATGATATTTTGAATTAAGAACCTGTGAGTTCTGGTGCCTGGGGCTGAAGAATTAGCTGTGACTAAGAAGAGACCAGAACCACTGAAGTGAAACTTTTGCTTTACTGGGAAAATTGATGCTGATTAGCTAGGGCTGAAAAAACAGCTGTAAGTAACAGAAGACAAGCATAATTGTGGTGAGATCTTCTGGGAAGTATTTCCTCAGTGTCATCACACCAGAAACTGTGTTCCAGAAGGGCCCAAGCCTCCATATCAACTTGGAAGCAGGACTTGGTATACCTAAGAGTCTCCGACATGGTTCTGGTATGGATTGTGTGATAGACCAGGGAAAGTCACTGGTGAAAGTACAGCCTCTGCTACAGTGAAGACCACAGGATTACAGGGTTGATGGAGAGAATCAGAACTTCTGTATTAGAAGAAGCCAGAAGAATCCATCTGTGAGGGGGCAGCCTCAGGTTCAGTGGAGATTCCAGCATTTTGGAGATGTCAGGACTATGGGTAAAACACCATGGACAACAGCAGGTGCAGAATGAAGCTGGCTGGTACATGCTAGAAGAGCTGTGTGTGCTGTGGTGGGCAGAGCCAGAGAAATGGAGCTGCTGAAACCCTTTTGGGCCCAAAAGATCATGTGAGAATCCCAGATATCTTGCTTTCAGCTACTATACTGGTCTTAGGTTTTGCTTAAATGTGCCAGATTATTCCTTTTGAAATAAAACCATACTTGTTTTGGGTTTCACTGGAGTTCACAGTCAAGAGACTTTTAAATGAGATTGTGAACATTCAAGTGTCTAGAATTTTTTAAGGATTGAAGAACTTTTAAGGTTGTACTGTCTTATGTTGGAATATTATTAATATCATTTCCTGGGGACAAGAAATAGAAAGATCGTGGCATAATAATGATGTGTTTGTGCGTCAAATTGACAAGGGGTCAATTGTGCTGGATAGCTTTAATTCCAACTTGACACACCCGGGTTGAGAGAATCTCGATTGGGAATTTTCCCATTTGGACTTGCCTGTGGCCAAGTTTGTGGGGTAGTTTCTTGATTGTAGAGTGGTGTAGGAGGGCTCAAACCACTGTGGATGGGGCCACCCCTCAGAAGGTTGTTCTGTATTGTGTAAGAAAGCAGGCTAATCATGAACCAGAGGAGCAAACCAATAAGCAGAGTTCCTCCACAGCCTGTACCTCAGCTTCTGCCTCGAAGTTCCTCCTTGAGATTCTACCTTGGACTCCCTTATTAATGAACCTGGAAGATTTAAGTTAAATAAATCCTTTCCTCCACAATTGGTATCAGTCAAATGTTTTGTAACAGCAAAAGAGAAGCAATCTAAAACAGTAACATTACACAATGGAATATTATTCACCTGTTTCATCATTCTTATTTGGTTATAAGGATTGGTTAAAATCTTGGTTTTATTTTCAGCCATTATCGTGATAGTGACATTCAGGAAAATAGGGCTTGTCAGATGTTATGATATCTGTTAAAATACTATGTTTTTGTGAAGAATGAGCATAGTCCTCTGACTTTAGGAGAGTGATTCAATTCTGGTCCTTTATCATACATTCTACTTCTTATACCCTGAGTCTAAGAAGGTCCTTTTGAATAGCTGCATTTAATATTCTGATCTCTGCAATCATGGGCACTGAAACATATACTGTATGTCTGGAAGGAATGTAAATGCTCTCCTCTTCGAAGCTAAAACCCATGTTGAAAAGAGTACTCTTCTCTGACTTACACAAAATGAGGTTTCAGTAGTCATTTGGTGAACTCAAAAGAACATGCAACTTAGAGAAATAACTGTTCATATGCAAAACCTAAGCCTTAGTTCAACTCATCAAAAAGGAAAATGTAAAAATCCTTTGCAACAAGCAAAAAATGATTCTCATTTAACTGCACCACAGGATATTAAAATACAATTTCACAAACACTTGCATTTGTATCCAATTGATTGTTCTTCCATTCACCATAAAATGTACTTGAAATTCTATAATGCTTCAATTTTTAATTTATTCATTTAAGATTATGAGGATTTCACAACTTCTGAAGAATTAGCATGGGAGAGTTTCCACAATATTAGGCAATAAAAACAGCATAATCACACAGAAATTAACTGTTAACTAGTAGTATATACAGTGCTGTATTATATACATAGAGACAGTATACACCTGAGTCCTGAAGGTTTTAGATGCTCTAACACAGTACACTTTCAGTATTATATTTTCAAGAGGAGATGTTCTTGATAGTAATTGTTATTTAGGAAAAAGTTAACATAAAATTCTTTTACTATACATTATCTGATGAAAAATCAGTGCATGTGGTAAAAATGAAAAAAAAATCAATTAAGCAAGAACAAAAGTAATGTATTACTGAACCAACATCATGTGGCTGACATCAATGAATCAAAAAGCCCATTAGCTTTTGGATTTCCTTTTAAATATTAGTCTGTAAATATTAGTATAGTACAATACCTCAACAAATTTGAAATATAAAATGGATTCTGTCTTTTTATTTTTGTGGTTTTAGTTTCATTTTTGTTAAAATTATTTCTTTTAAAGTACTTTTTAGGTCACTGAAATGGATAAAATATTTAGTAAACAGAATGGAATATGAATTTAATTAAATTTACCAAAGAAAGTAAGAGATATTAATAAAAATATATGTCTGTTTGGATGACTCTTTGAAGTAGTAATTCAGGTAATACATTGACTTATTTTACTCACAGACTATATTAAGATCTGATGGCCCATTCCCTGGGCTCATAATTTTATTCAGTATTTTATCATCTCACACACTTGTTCTAATCCAGTAAGAGGTCACCAATAACCAGTGAATTAAGTAAAGTTATTATTATTTCAATAATTATTTCAGAATTATTTTCAGGGATTTTTCTATATAAAATTGCATAATTTTGAAAATAATAAAACTTTTAGCTCCTATTAGTATTATATTTTCTAGTATAAATAGAAATTTCAAAGATAAAATATTCCCCCTGTTTTACTCTTCTTTGAAATAAAATATTTGTTGTGAAAGAAAGTAATTCCTGTTAGACATAGAAGAATTGAAAATGATTTTGCTTTCACAAATGAAACAGTTCAGTGTTTGATGAGGGGAAACACAATGACAATATTAAATGAGAATAAGGAGATATCCTTTCAGTGAAGTTGGTCTTAGTATAACCTTATAGCACTCTTCCTATGAAATTCAAATGCTTTGATGAATTAAGATCTGTACTGTGAGCAGAGACCAAGATCTTTTCTATGTGTAAAAAGTACAAACACCCTGTTTTGCAAATCAATTAAAGAAGTCAATGATGTTTTATAAGTAGGAAAATAATAATGTGGATTGTGTCGGTATATAGTATGTGAATAGTATTAATGAGCCATAGTCTCCCTTAGCTGATATGTTGTACAAAGAAGTTGGCAGTTTACACCAAACAAGTGATGGACTATTACAGTAGTGATAGAGCTCCCCAGTGATCTCAGTTTATGAGCTTCACTGATCAGGCAAAAATGGCTTAGTTTGAGAAAGAATAAGACTCCAGAAATTGAATATCATTACAACTGATGAGAATTTTGTCACCTTGGACTTTTAGATTTCATTTTTCAACATGTATTTTTTTAAAGAAATTAGACCAGAAAAATATGCAAAAGAGTATAGTATGTATTCAAAAATTCTAATCTCTTTCAAATGAATAATGTGATGTTAATATAATGGTAATGGTATTATCAGTGGTAATTCATTGATTAAAAACATGCATATTTTATTAAAATATTTCCTTACAGTTTAGTTTTAATATTAATATTATAATTAAAGAAGATAATATGTTGTCCAATGCCTTTATCAATGTTGTTTCATAATATTAGTTCACATAATTTCAATAACATTGATAATAATGGTCAATGATTACGTAGTGTTTACCATTTACTAGTTGAGAATATTAAGGAATTAATTATAAAATTCTTACAACGATTTAGGAAAACAAACTACTAAAGCTGCTTACCCAAAGACAAAACCATAGTCTAATTCTAAACAATTTGTTTAAGACTAAGTGAGTTAAGAATCTTTGAATTAGACTGAGAACTAGTATTTTGGAGTTAGGAAAGCAGGGCAATTATTTTGTACATTGGCAAGGTGAACTCTGTTATCTGATGAAGTCACACTTGGGTTCACTGACAAGTAGCTTCTGATTGTGCGGTAATAGCACATTACAAAGTCTTCAGCTAGTTTTGTTGTTGTTGTTTTGTTTTGTTATAATTTATAACCATTTACTACAAATATCTGTATCTGACCAACATATTTTTAATCATTGGGTCATATTGATAGAATAGGCTATCACTAGTTTCCAGCATGCCTTAAGCTAAAAATAGTGTAACACAATATATATAATCCAAGATGAGACCTCCACTTTTCTTCTTTAGCCTGCCTACCTGATAACCACAACAACATTTTTCAGAGACAATTTATGAGTCCCTTTTGTTCTGTGACTACAGAAGCTCATAGAACTTCTACTTCAGTGGAATATCATTGAATATATCATGAATCGTTTTCTTGTGATATGAACATTCATGTTTGAATCAGAATAAATTCAATTATTCCCTTTGGAACAAAAAATGCTTTGTAGAAATACCTGTACTGTAGATATGTTATAAAACATAGTTTTTGACAATGGATTTACATATAATTGTTTAAATATTATTGATATTAAATAACTTATAAAATATTCTAATAATTATGTCATTCATGTTTATATTATTTATTGAAAGCATGCCATAGAAACATCAACAAATTCTCCAGTAAATATGTCTAATATTTTTATGATTTATCTCATACAGAATAAAACTAAATTTTTGTAACAGTTTAGGTATTTTATTTACACTAATTTTTATGCTGAGGATGGATTTCAGAGCCTTGTACAAATTAGGCAATTGCTCAAACACTGATATATATGTACAGACCAGGAGATTTGAATTTCCTGAATTAAATACACAAGATGAAACTCTGCTTTAATTTTTTTCAGAATTAGTACTTTTAATTAATACTGTTTACTTTCTGTATTGAAATTGAAAGAAGCCATTGTGGATATGCAGTATAACTCAAAAGAATATTCATACTTGCTAAAGGAACTGTGTCTGCAGAGAATTCACTTTGAGAAATCAGCTACAAGCTCTGAATTTTCCTTAAAAATGTGTCAGTCTTAGATAATTTTTGGTCCTTCTCATTTGAGAATTTTAACAGTTTGACTGTTCTAACCTATATTTCCTAATAAAATAAACTAGGAAATATATAGAAAGACATCATCATTTTTCATTCATTTAATGAATTTTGTAATCTGTGTCTTTCAAGATTAACAAAAATAAGCTAGAAGTAACCAGGAAAAGGAAATGTGGACAAGGGTAAATTATTTATATTGGGTAAGAATCAATGGTTCCACTGTTAATCAATCATGTGAAAATATATCATAGAGCAGATTTTTGTCTCACAAAGAACTAAGTGTCTATAGTACTGTGAATATATCACCAAATGCTCAGTTACTCCCATAGCACAAACAAACAAGAAGTGAAGCTCAGATGGTGTTATTTAGGCAAAATAAGAATGTCAGTCACTTTTCCTGGTTTTATAAGTGCGTGTGAATTAAAGGCTTAATCTATTATGTGATTTTCATGTCCTGTCTCCTTCAACCACCTAGCTTGATACGAGACCTAATAAGAAATGAGGTGATGGTGAACTGCAGGAAACAGAAAGATGTGTAGTCAGTGGTAAATCACATATTCACCTGAGTTTCCTTCCTTGGGTTTTCAGTGCAAACATAATATATTACCTCTGAAGAGCTGACCAAAAGAGGTATATGAAAACAGCACTGGAACAATTACATGACAAGAATTAATAAACATTGGTCAGTAATAACTCTCAAAATTAATGGTTTGAAATTCCCAGTAAAATATCACAGAAAACCTGATTGGATTAGAAAACAGAATCCAAAAACATACTGTTTGCAAAAAATGCCACACCTCACCAAAAATGATTGACACCATTGTAGGGTAACAGGATTGAAAAAGATGGAAGCAACTGGAAGCAAGAAAGAAGCAAGTGTCGCTATTCTAATATCTCACAAAATGGAATTCAAACTACAGCTGGTAAGAAGACACAGAGAAAGTCGCTTAATACTCATTAAAGGAAAAAATCAAGCTAGAGGAATTTATAATCCTACACATGTATGCACCACACAGAGCCACATTTGACTACAAAAGCAAACAACATAAAAATCTTATTAACACTGGAATCCCAGATTGACTTCAACACAGTGATTGCTGGGTTCAATACACCACTCTCACCAATAAACAGGTCAAGCAGACAAAATCTAAACGGAGAAACCATAGAGTTAAATGACACCATAAATTAAACGGACATTACAGATATCCTCAGAACATTTCATTCAAATACCAAAGAATAAAATCTTTTCAGCGGCCCATGAAACATTCCCCCAAATTGATGAGATATTAGGAAACAAAAGCAATTTTTTCACAAATTTATAAAAAGAGAAAAATTGTAACCTATCTGAAAACAAAAGAACAAAGTTATCAATAGTAATAAAAATAGGGAAAAAGTATACAAATTCATGGAAGCTAAACATGTTACTGAATGAAAACTGAATCATTGGAAAAATTAAGAAAGCATGTTTAAAAATACCTAGAATTGAATGAAAATGGACACAAAAGGACTGGATTAAGGGCTCAGCAGTTAAGAGCACTGACTGCTGTTGCAGAGTACCAGGATTTTGGTCCCAGCACCAAAAGTGCTCCTAAAAACCATCAGTATCTCCAGATTTAGATCATCTGACCTTCTCTTCTGACCTCAGCTATCAGAATACAAGAGGAAGCTTTACTGGTAAGAGTTAAGTGACGTATTAGTATTCTCTCGAGCCCCTGTTCCACTGTGTTCTATGACCCTTATGTGTGTTTCCATTGTAGATGTGTCCTTTACGACTGAGTATCTCTCAAACATATATTCTCTGTGTGTGACAAATTGAGGAACTCTGTGATAACCTCCATCTGTTGCAAAGCGAAAACTCTTTGATGAATGATATATGGTATACTTGTCTGTAAATATAAGGATCCATACTTAGCATGTATTAAGAAATTTCATTTTTGCTAGAGAGATGACCAAGAGGGGGTTTTCTCTTGGGCCTATGACCTCTCCAGGAATGTCTATTTTGCTATGTCTATAGTGCCACCAATGAATTCCCTCCCATTTAGAGGGATTTAAGTCCAATCAGATTGTTGTTGAAAACAGTGCCTCTACAACATCAATAGTTTTCTGTTCAAGTAATTGCAGTTATTAGAATTTGGAGCTGGGTTGAACCATTGAATGATTTTCTCCTTAGCAGCTTGCATTGTATATTCTAGGACTATGAAAATAGCCTTCAGGAAGCAGGTATCCAAATTATGTGTCTGAGATTTGTCTTGTTTTCAATAATAGGGTGTTACCTTCAAGATCAGGGATACAACAATAGCTTCTGCTATTTTGAGGAATTTCTAGTGGAATAACCTAAACAACAAATCTAAGGGTGGTTTCTCCTTTCTAGCATTGTGTTCCTTTCTATATAGCCTGTAACTATATACATTTGCTCAAGTTCAGATACTGTTTGTTTGCTCTACAGTGTGTGGGGAGGTGAGTTAATACATTTCCTTCTGGATTTATATACCACCTACTGTTCATATAACTCTCGTGTTTCTCTGTCTAACCTCCATTCTCAGTTTAATTATCCCAATTTCCCTTTGATAATACCTGTCTTCTATTATACTCCCTTCTTGAGTTCCTTTGTCCACTACACCCCGAGGTTTCTTTTATGTGCTTCCTTCTCCCTTCTTCGTTGAATAACCCCACTTTCTTTGTTTCTCAAGTAGTAACATGTGCTTCTTAATACTCCCCATTCTCAGGCTCTTTCTTTCCTTTCCCATTTATGAATATCTGTATCTGGTTTGTATGTTTTTTGAGAATCTTTCAATGTTCATAAGGATATGGGCTTATAGATTTCTTTTTTTGATGTGTCTTTGTGTGGTATTGGTATTAGAATAACACTGGGTTTATAGATGTAGTTTGAGATTTCTCCCTCTCTTTCTATCTTTTTAAATATTTTATTTATTTGTATGAACATATTGCCTTCATATAAGTGCAGCTATGCCCTGCAATGCCTACAAAAGTTAGAGGAGAGCATAAGATCTCCTGTATCTCTACAGTTTGATGAGTCCTTTGTGTATCTACCAATGTGTGGTATAACTGGATCATATCAAAGATTCATTTCTAGTATTTTGAGAGTTCACAGTACTTTCCATAGTGGTTGCACAAATTTGCGATCCCTCCAGCAGGGGATGACTGTTTTATATTGGCATTTATCTAATTGCTAGAGATGTTGAACACTTTTTAAGGTGTTTCTCAGTCGTTTCTTTATTTCTTCATTTGAGAACTCTCTATTCAGTCTATAACCCATTTTTATTATGTCTTTTATTTTCTAAATGCCTTGTTTTTTTTGGCATTCTTTATATCAAGATTATTGATATTAATATTCTTAAGGATGTGTGCCTGGTAAAGAATTTTCTCTTATTCAGTGGGTTTCCTCTTCCCTTCATTACATCTTTCTTTTGCTGTACAAATAATTTGTAGTTTACTGAGGTCCCATTTATTGATTGTTAACTTTAATGCTTGAGCAGCTGATGTCCAATTTAGAAAATCCTTTACTTCGTCTATATTTTGGAAGGTACTGCCTATGTTTTCTTATAACAGTTTCAGAGTTTGGGGTTTTATATTGATGTCTTCAATCCATTTGTAGTTGCCTTTTGTGTAGGGTGAAAGATAAGATTCCAGTTTCATTCTTCTGCATGTGGAGATCTGGTTTTGCCAGAACCATTTGATGAAGTTGCTGTTTTTCATTCCTATTGTATATTATTGTCACCTATGTCAAATCTTCAGGTGGCTAAAACTTTATGTAATACAATCTGCGATCTGGTATGGTGATTTCCTCCAGTGTCTTTCTTTTAGACCAAGATTTCTTTGGCTATCCAGGGTCTTTTGTGGTTTCTTGTAAGTTTTAAGATGATTTTTTCAAGCTCAGTGAAGAATGTCATGGGTAGATTGACTGATTTTGTATTGAATCTAAAGATTGCTTTTGGTAAGATGGTCATTTTCATAATATTGATTATATCAATCCATGAACATTATAGGTCTTTCCACCTCCTAGTGTCTTCCTATATCTCTATTTTTAATATTTTTTTATTTTATACAACTTTAATGTCTTTGGTTAAGTTTACTCTTAAATAATTTAACATTTGGAAGTTATTGTTAATTGAAGGGTTTCTTTAATACTTTTTCTAGTTGTTTGGTATTGGTATATAGAAAGACTAATGATTTCTGTGAGATGATTTTGTAACTTGTAAACTGTCTGAGAGTATTAATAATTTCTGAAAGTTTTCTAGTTGAATTTTTGGGATTGTTTATGTAAAATATTAAATTGTCTACAAATAGAGAAAATTTACCTCTTATTTTCCAATTAGAACTCCTTTAATTTCATTCTCTTTTCTTATTGCTCTTGCAAGAGTTTCAAGCAATATACAGAAAAAGACAGGAGATACTGGACAGCCCTGTCTGGCTCTTGATTTTATTGGGAATGCTTCCAGTTTTTCTCCATTTAGAATGAGGCTGGCAATAGGTTTCTTATATATAGATATAATTATGTTGAAATATGTTCCCACCAGACCAATATGGTCTAAGAATTTTAACATGAATGTTTGTTGGAATTTGTCAAAGTTCTTTTCTGCATCTGTTTATATGACCATGTGGTGTTTGTCTTTAAGTCCATTTATATGTTTTATTACATTTATTGATTTACATATATTGAACCATCCCTGAATCTCTGATAATGGTGGATGATCTTTTGGTGTGTCCCTGAATGCAGCATGCAAGTATTTTGTTGAGTATATTTGCATGTATGTCCACTAAGAATATGTGCCTATAGTTTTCTTTTCTGTTTTATATTTACCAGGTTTGGGTATTACAATGATACTGATGTCATAGAAAGGGTTTTGGATTTCTCCTTCAGTTTGTAGGTTTCTCCAAAGCTTAAAATTAGTGCTAATAAATGACACTACCTCACTCCTCAGCATATACCCAAAGCACCCCACAGGCTACACCTGAACTATTTGCTAGAACTCCACTGTCTACAACTGCACTGTTTGCATTCTCATACTTATCACTGATCTTCACTGTAGCAAGGAAATGGAACCAACCTGTTTTTCATCCACAAATGGTTAATGAAAATCTTGTACATGTATAAATGGAATACTATTCAGCTCTAAGGAAAGATGAAATCATAAAATTCATGGATAAATCTATGAATCTTGAATATTTATGAAGTGAGGTCACCCAATCACCAAAAATAAAACTGCATGTTTTTGCTCATATGTGCATTATAGTCTATATTGTAGAGATGCAAATGGATAAGCAAATGCCTGTGTGACTGCTGTGTAGTATTTAGATAGGATGTTAAGGGAGAGTAATTTTTTAAAGTCATAGCTTTAGTGTTTTCCCTCTCCATGGTTGATATATGATTAACTTTCTCCTAGTGAAGTAGTGAAAGGATAAGAATCCAATATGTGTTATTTCTTTGAGGCAGTGATTTGAAAGTTAGGCTTTCTTTTAATTCCATTGTAGATTTAATTAAAATAAAATAAACCTTAAACATAAATATATTTCTCATCATATAATGTTTACTTACTAATAACAATATGTTTAAAAGCTTAGTTATGGTCCAAAACTGCAATTCCTTTCTACTAGTCTAATCTAACAATTTTTTTTTCTTTCTAGGAGAAAGGTCAACAAGTTGCCAAACCTATCATATATATTTACTGACACTTAGAAATGTCATCTAGATGTAAACTGTGAAGTTCAAATTTTTCTTTCTATAGAGTCTTTTTCTTTTGTTTGTTTGGGGATTGGGGACTTTGAAACAGTTTCCTTCTAGCCCTAGCCGACCTGGAATTTGTTTTGTATGCTAGGAGGGCTTAGATCTCAAAGCAATACAACTATGGATGCATGACCTAAATCCCTGGGTTTAGATTAAAGGTGAACCCAACCAAGCCCATCTTCTGAGGAATCTCTTCATTATTCACAGATAAGAAATGAGAATTTTGAAGAAAAATTATGAACAGCCTACACTAATTACCCCAGAGGACCTCTACAGAAATCTCTACAATTCCATGTAAGAGCCTGATATATAAGTCTGAGCTACCCAGGAAGCTGGGGTTGGAGGATCAATGGAAACCAGAGCTTAAGACCAGCATGGCTAAAACAGTCTGATAAGAGTGAGAACATTTCTTCAAAATATATGGATGCATTGCAAAAGGAAAATTATTTGGGCCTACTATATGCATATATTAAGCAGTTCATAGGGGTATGTTCTATAGATTATGTGAATTTTTGCAAGTATGTGATATAAGTGTACATTATGACATCATATGGACTAGTTTGGTAACTTTTACTTCTATGTCTCACGAATATGAATAGGACTTGATATAGAAACAAAAATAGTTGCTGATGGATTGGACCTGAGTAAGAGATTAAATAAGGAATCAAAACAGAGGATTGTTTTCCTGTTTTCTTTCTTTTTCATTCATAAGTAGTGAGATTTACTATCATTCAGGAGGCTCAGAGAGAAGCAAAATGCGGGGCAATGAGATGAAAAAATATCAACATTAGTGGAAACATTTATTTATTATATACTCTATAATGATGTATATAAAATAAATGAGTACTCTTAAGAAATCCTGAAGAGATCAAATCTAAAGAATGATGCTGGATCTGTATCAGACATAATATTTAAGGCCACATGAATAGATAAAATGGCATAGAGAGCTACACATGGAAGATGAGTGTCTAGAGATCCTGTCGTTTAGATTTTAGCTGAAAAAGAACTTTCAGGAAACAAATGTAAGAAAAAATCTTCTCAGAAAAAGAGATGCAGTGACAAGTATCAGATTCTTTAAATAGTTTAATATTTTAAACAACTTTACAATTTTACATTTATTTGAAAATTCAAACTGTGATATATTAAGTTTAAAACAATTCTATTTCTGTATTTGACCTTTCACATTTTAAGTATAAAGATAAACCCTTTTTAAAAACTGAATCTGCTAACCATTAAAATATATGCATTTGTTATCAACATTTTTTGACTTTGATATTTTGAAATAATGTAATGTTGATTTATAAAACTCTTTTAGACCTATCACTGCATCTACTAAAACCTTCAAAATCTCTTTAACTCTTATTAGCTAATTGATTTTATAGAGGAAAGAAACCTTCAATGAAAAAACTCATATAGAATTTGGAATCATCAAAGTACAGTAACTTTTGTTTTAAGTTTTAACCACACTATCACAAATATCCTAAGAGATGGTTTTTAAAGATTAAAATGAAAATTACTTCTGGGCTGAAAGCTTATGTGCCAAATGAAATTTCACTAAAGTAAGAGTTTATAAGTGCTGAGAAGTCCTTAACCATGGTGATGCTAAAAACATTACTATTATAAGAATACTGCAGAAACTATGAGAGCTCTTAAATTCCCCCATCAGAGTTTACTTGCTGAAGGAAAGCACAAATATGCATCAAGAGAGTGGAAGATGTACTATTTATCTGTGAGAAAGGCTATTGAAAATTTTAAATTCACTTTGGGATATTACAGGAATTCATCATAAGATAGAAGACTTTCCTCTATACCCATTGGGGGAAAGAGGAAAGTAGAAAAAAAAAAAAACAACACAAAACTCTGATGACATAGAGATTTCTCTGACTCTGTTGGACTTCATAAACATTATATTGCTTTATTAAAAGTGAACAGCTGGCAATTTAATGTCCCTCCATACTGGGATGTAATACAAACTTAAGGGCTCTTCTGGTTTCCTGTTAGGAGGTTAATTTAGTAATTGCAAGCACAAGCATATATTGGAAATGCTAAGAAAAGTGGATCACTGATTGACACATTGCATTCAAATTCAATAATCAATTTTTCTTCTCATCTGTTTTCATTTCAAAAGTTTCATTAGCTCTTTTTATTCAGAAATGATGTCTACTAACAAATATGCCATTCTAAAAGTTTGAAATATTTCCCTTCCACTGGTCACTGAAGAATGCCAAGGTAGAGAATTGTGCAACTCATAATGAAGGATGTGTATGTCTAAAAACAGTAGATTCTCCTATTTTATATTTGCAGAATAGTAATATTTGGGGCTTAGTGCATGTTTTGAGCTCATGGGTGCCTTTGTCTTACAAGTGACCATTCTATTGCAGGCATTCTATTATGACTGTGTTAAATAAAAAAAAAAACACAAAGAATGAATCAAAATACCTTTCCTTCATTAAGCTCTTGAGATACAAATAATTTATATTCTCATTCTTTAAATTCTTCACAAGAATTTGAGGGATTCTTCAGGATACTCACACAATCAAGCATTTTTTAGCAGAATTGTGGTAGAAACACTTTCCTGGAATAAACCCTCCAAACTTGGTGACAATTTCAGATAAAATAATAGGTTGATGGGGAATACATTCTGAGGTAGGTGGATATTTTTGCTGATTTTTAAATTACAATGGAGAAAACCTTATATTTTTCAACATATCCCTTTCTGTCAGCCATTTCCTTGTGGAAGAACGAGCATATCTAGTCTCCTGCAGAGCATCTCATGTTAACAAATAAGCAAACAAGCATCTCATTAAACTTCCTCTTTGATGCCATGTTTTGAATTTCCAGTATCCTTTCCAAGAATGGTCAGTTGATAATATTTTTATTCACTAATTCATTCTATATTCAATGAATCTATTCTGAGAATGTATTATTACTACTCATTCTTGTTTATATTGCTACCTTTCTTGGAGATAAAGTTTTTTTCCCTCTATTTCTATATTGTGAATTCACCTGTGTTCTCAGTTCTTTCATTGTAAGCCTCTAACTTACCTAACTCAGGGCATGAACTGCAGATGATTCCCAATCAATACAGGTATTCTCAATCCATTTGCTTATTCAGGTTCACTATTTTATGGCTAAATAGACTCAATAACATATTACATAGATTTCACATAACTAATTGTCACAACCACTTTTCAAAGTGGATATTGTATCACTTAATATTCAATAAGAAAATTGATTAAAAACATAATATTTTAGACAAAAAATATTTACAAATAGATGTTTGGCTTTAATGCAGTGTTGCTTGACTGCAATTCATTATTCTTCCTAGAATACTAAGAAAATTGACAAACTATCATAAGAAAGGGCTAAAAGTCAATGCTTTCCTTCCCCATTGCATTGATCAGTGTTCATTGCTCATGTCTACACCATATTTATTGGCTGAATATTTAGATTAAATTGGCATATTTCTGACTCTGACATGTAGTAAGTTAGGCATTCTCAAGATTGTTCCATAGTTTTTGTGGGTTGGTACTTAGGTATCTGAATTTCATATTAGCTAGCAAGATCTGGGCCATACGTAGTTTCATTCGTCACTATGTCCAGAGAAATGAATTTTTGTTTTAGAATATAATCCATGAACATTATTATTAGTTTACTCTTGATTTGTTTTTAATTAATAAGACATTGTTGTCTTTTATTTGAATTCAATTTTTAGCATTGCTGAGATGTAAGTTGTCATTATTCAAATACACTCAGTTGTTTCTCCACAAATACACACATTTGTGAGATATATATATATATATATATATATATATATATATATATATAATCTTATCTAACATTGTTTGAGGATAGAAGATTAAATTCTGAGGAGGATGATATTATAAAATTCTAGCTTAATTATAATATAAAATAAGCCTTTAAACTCCTTTATATAGTTTGTTTTATCTAGATGATATAGTATAGTTAATGACTAAAGAGAGGTCAATGTGTTACCACTAGTGAAAGCAATTACTTTGTACATTTGTTAGGTAACATCTGGTTTATTCCCTATCAATTAAAAAGCAAAAATCAAAGAGCCTATGAATGGTGGTTATAGGATCACCGTTTTGTACCTTGCATATTTTAGAAGGAGCATAAGGCAAAAAATTATTTTTTAACAGAGAAAGTGCATATTGAGAAGTATATTTTTAGACAGATTAGATCCAAGAGAAGGATTCAGTCATTGTTAAGAAGAATAACAGGTGCCAAGATACATAATAGTATGAAGCAGCATCCAAAAAGCCCTAAAGGCCCTTACAGAAGAGAGTCAAGGGTGAAGGAGCTGCAGAGAAAAGTGGAATGGTATTAACTTATGAAAACAAGCAGAGGTCAGGGGATCGAGGACTTTACAAGACACTGCGAAATTTTATGATGAAAACCTTGGTGCAGAACCCTATGTTTTCAGGATCAAGTAAATAATATAAATATAAAAAAAGGATGTGAAACAAGCAGCAATCCTTCCCCTAGCGCTGTGGATAGACCAGAGGTTATACAAATCATCATTAAAATAGCAAAGATGAAAAAAATATGTTCCTTTCAAACCAGCCTGGTCTTTTATTTTTGAGTTATCAGAGTTAACACTGTATAAAAAGCAATAGAAAGCTAGTGAAATATTTAAATAACGTAGGGATAGGATTGGTGATTGATATTAGTAAGTTAAGTAGTGATGTGATTGTGGAAGTAAGATTCAAAACTTAGAGCCTTTACATTGTTACTATTTTCATAGTAAAATATAACACTTAGTCTATAGAACTGGCAGAATAAATTAGTAGAAAAGATGTATCAGATGTAAAATAGTGGTACCGAAAGGAAAATATTACTTTGAATGAGAGATGATAGGAAGTCACACAGTAGCATGAGCAGCTTTGTGGATAATGATCTAGAAACTTGGAAGGAACAGTAGAATTATACACAGAAGGAAAATGATTTGTTTTGAAAGCATTATTCAAATACCAACAGGTCAGAGTTTGGAGGACACCTGCTAGGATTTCCATATTCTCATGTCGTGGAACAAAGAATTATACATCCAGGTACAGAGCATATAGATAGTATATTAATAAATATTGCATTTCTAAAAGAAGGGAAGCAGAGCAGAATAGAGCAAAATTTAGGAGCTCAATGGTAGTGATACCAAAAAAGATTGGGCTTTTATGATTCTTTTAAAATTATGTGTACTTTCTTTTACATAGCCTGGGCTTTTTGGTTCTTGTTCTGTTTCATATTGGCTCTTTGCAGGAGAGTTTCCCACCTTGCTCTTGGCTAGCCATTCTTGTATACTAATTTTCCAGTTGTTGTATAAAGCCTTACTGACCTCACTTGGACCTAATCTAACTCTTCACTTGGACACCTCAGTTGGGATTTCCAGGATTCAGTTTTTATCAAGGATATATAATTGATATTATGCTTTCTCAAGTATATACTATAAACAATTACCAAATTATAACAGTAATTAAAATAGAAGATGTTGAATAAATCACAAATATTTGAGAGGAGAGCAAATTAAAAAGATTAATTTTTAAAACAAAACTTTTTAACAGATATGATTATTCTTATTGCTTTATGTTGAAAATAATTTGAGATAGTAGATTTGGCATTTTATTTTTTTTAATATCTTTATTTTTATGTATATGAATATATATGTTTATGTGTATATGCTTATATGAATAAAGGTGTCTGTGGAGTCCAGAAAAAGGTATCAGATCCCCTGGAGATTTAGATAGAGGTGAATGTGAGCTGCCAGATAGGTAATTAGTGCTAGAAACTGAACTCACATTCACTGCAAGAGCAGTATGCTCTCTTAAAATCTGAGCCACATTCCTTGACAACTGATTTTCTTCCTCTTCCCTATTCCTTTCCTCTCCCATTCCTTTCTTACTTTATTTCCCTTTTTCCTTCCTTCCTTCACTTTTCCTCTCTCCATTCATTACTCCCTTTCTCCCTTAAAATTTCCTTCTTCTTTCCTTAAATTAGGACAGTGGAAATCTTTCCCTTCAACTGGAATAGCAAATGATTTCTTGGTAATAAAACATATTCCTAGAGTTTGATAATAATTACATTACCTGTTTGAGGGCATGCAATATTGCTCGGCATATCAGTAGGTAGAGATTCTGGCAAAAGTTGGTGTCACAGTCCTGAGTCCAAAAACCTTAAAGAGTAGACTGGGAACTCATTATTTTCCATCTGCATTCCTGACAAGTCCTTTGAGAAGCATTACCATTTACTCTAAAGGTCTTTGATTTGATTAGATGAGGATTGTATGCTTTGTAGAGATGTATAATGTGAATTCTGCCTAACAAATTGGGCAGTTACTAATATACTGGTTAAAACAGAAAACTGGGCAACTGGTTTATCCAAAATTTAATTATGTATGAATATTTTAAGTGATTTTATAACTCAAATCTAAAAAAATATATTATCAACATAGTCCCTGAGCTATGGGTGGGTGAGTATGATTATAGAAGTCCAGTCTAAAGACACGGACTCGGCAATATCTTATTCTGTAAAATTTAGCCAGTCGTCAACTTCTGTATGTATCGCACTCTATTATGTGTGGAAGCTGCACTGGTGAGAGTTTAGGGATGCACTCCCTTGATTCCTGTTCTACTATGCTCCATGAACCTTACAGGTAGATGTTCCACTTTAGATGTGCAACTTTGGGCTGGGTATCTCTCAGACATACATTTTCTGTGTGTGACCAGTTGTGGAACTCTGTAATATATCTTGTTGCAAAAAGAAGTTCCTTTGATGAATGGTGTAGAGTATACTTTTCTATAAATGTAAGGATCCATATTTAGCATATGGGGAGAAATTTCATTTGTCTAGAGATATGACAGAGGCAGGGATTTTTGCTAGAATCTGCAACCTCTCCAATAATTTGTATTCCGCCAAGCTTACAATGCCACCTAGGAGTTTTCTCTCATTGAGGCAGTTAATCCGTAGGCATTTCATTGGGTTGGACCATTAATTTTTCTCCTTCAGTAACTTGCACAGAAACCTCTAGAACTATGATAGCTAGTCTTCTGGGTGGAGCCTTCCAGGTCAGATCCAGCTCCACTTCTCCAGGTTCTGTGTCTGAAATATATCCTGTCTATAGCTGTAGGGTCTTTCCTCCTAGCTCTGGGAGGTAAACAAGAGCTGTAGCAATAAAAAGCCTGTATTATTCCGGAAGCACTTAGATTACCCTGACCAACAACTCAAATGGAATTTTCTCCTGTGCGGCACAGTGTTTCTAGTTATATAGTTTTCAGGTGCACACATGAATTCATGTTCACATAGCGCATGTGTATTTTTCACCAGATGTTTGACAATACATTTCCCTCTGGCCTTTCATAACACCTAAACCATATTTATCTGTCCTCTTTCTCTCCCTCACTTGCCAATTAATGTATTCCCATTTTCCCTTGAAAATACCTGTCTCCTCTTATTCCCCGTCTCTTGAATTCCTTATTTCCCTTTATCACCATGGGTACCTGTATGTGTTTCTCTCCTACATTCCCAGATCAATATCCACCTACTCTTTCTCCCGTTCTACCTTGTAACATGTGTTTCTCCCTCTCTCAAGCACTTTCATGCCCTTTACTTCCATGGATCTTTTCCATTTTCATGGCTCTGGCTACTACATCCATTTGTCAGTTGAGGGGCATTTATGATGTTTCCATTATGAGCTGTTTTGAAAAGAGCAGCAACAAAATGTTGCTGAGATATACAAGGAGGACGAGTCTTTTGGTACATGTCAAGGAACACTGTAAAAGGATCCTGTGGTAGATTCATCTTTAATTACTTTAAGTGTTTTCCGCACTGCTTTCCATATTGGTTTCATGAGTTTGCAATCTGACCAGGAGTGGGATTCACTTTTTCCACACCCTCGTCAACTTTTGGTGTCTTTTGTTCTCTTGATCATAGTAAGTATGAGTGTGGTAAAATGAAATTTTAAGGTGGTTTTGATTTTCATTTCCAACTTACTAAGCACGTTGAGCAGCTTTTAAGGTATTCAGCTGGGAATGTACCTTTCATTTTTACTTCTTCGTTTGAGAACTCTTAGTTCAGATACTAGGCCATCTTTTTATTGGGTAAATTTCCTTTTTTTTTGTCTTTTTGAGTTCTTTGTATAGTTGGAATATTAATTCTCTGTAAAATGTGGAGCAGGTGAAGATTTTTTATCAGTAATAGATTTCTTCTTTATTTCCTTCGTTGTTTCTTTTACTTACAGAGCTTTTTAGTTTACCTAGAATCCACCTGTCGATTATTGGAAATTAATGTTTAAGCAACTGATATCTGATTTAGAAAGTTCTTTCCCATGATATATCTTGTAGGGTACTGCCTATATTTTGTTCTAGTAATTTCAGAGTTGCGGGTGTTATATTTATATATTTTGGAGTTGATTTTTGTGCATGGTGAAAGACAAGTGTCCAACTTCATTTTTCTACAGTTGGAGATCTAATTTTACCAACACCATTTGTTGAAGATGCTGTCTTTCCTGCATTATGTATTCTTTGTAAAATACTCTTTGTAAAATATCAGGGAACTGAAATTGCATACACTCATGTTTGTGTCTTCCTTATGTTCCATTGACATATATGTCTGTTTTTATGCCCAAACAATGCATTTTTATAACAATAGCTCTGTAACACAGTTTGAGAATTGTCATGGTGTTCCTCCAGTATTGTTCATGTTACTCAAAATTATTTTGGTACTGCAGGGTTTTTGTGATTCCATATTCATTTTAGGATTTTTTTCTAGCTTTGTGAAGAATGTCAATGGGTATATAATTGGTATTGCATTGAATCAATAGGTAGCTCTTAGTAGAATAGTCATTTTTAGAATATAATTTCTACCCATAGCATAGATGGTCCTTCCATTTCTTCGTGTCTTCTTCTAACTCTTTCTTCAAAGGCTGAAAATATTCATATTAGAGATCTTTAATGTCTTTTTATGTTTATTCCTAGATCTTTTTTGAGGCTTTTGTGAACTGCAGGGTTTCCATGAATTCTTTCTCTAATTGCTTGTTATTGGTATATAGAAAGTCTGTTGATTTTTGTAAATTTATTTGCAACCTGCCACTTTCCTTAATGCATTTGTAGCAGTTCTCTGGTAAAATTTCAGATCTCTTATATATAATAATATATCATCCGAAAATAGTGATAATTTGACCTGTTCTTTTTCAATATATATGTTCCTTTAATTTCATTCTCTTGTCTGAATGCTTTAGTCAGCATTTCAAGCACGATATTAAAAAGAAGTGGATGTAGGGAGGCCTTGTCTGGCTACCGATTTCAATGGGAAAGCTTTTAGTTTTTCTCCATTTAGAATTTTGTTTCCTGTTGAACTAAGTTCCCTCAAGTCCATTTCCCTCTAGGACTTTAATCATGAATGTAGGTTGTATTTTGCCAAAGGTGTTTTCGGCATCTACTTATATGACCATGTGATTGATGATTGATTGATTATGTTTATTTTAGGTGTATGAGTGTATCGCCTGCATGTGTGTAATTGGACCCATCTCGTGGGAGGCCCACGGAGAGAGAATAGGGCATTAGATCTGGAATTGAAGTTAGGAACAGTTGTCAGCCTCCATGTAGGTTCTGGGAATCGAATCCAGGTCCTCTGCAAAAGCAGTCAGTGCTCTCAAACACTGAGTCATCTCTCCAGACCTGATCATCTGATTTTTTTTTTCTTTAAGTCCATTAATATGATTTACTACATTTACTGACTTGCATATATTTTACCATCCCTGAATCTCTGGAATAAAAGTGACTCTACCATAGTGAATGACTCTTTTGATGTATTTTGAAGATCATTTTTATGAATATTAATTAAATCATCAACTTTATCCAGTAGTGGAATTCTTTTATGATTGACAATGAAATGACTTAATAACAATCCACTTATAAATGACATTTTTGAGTATTGTAAGTGGGCTAGGGATACATCTTAGTGGGAAAAAGCAGTTGATATGTAAACAGGTAAAAGCACCTGACATTCAAACATGAAAACCAGGGTCAGATTCCCATGACTCAGGTAAGAAACAAGAGGTGACTTGCTTCTGTGGTCCTAATACTCCTCCTTCTTACAGAAGCTTGCAACCAAGCTTTCCTGGAATATTCATTGCAGCAACTGGAATGAGCGAGTTCTTGCTTCAAACAAATAAAAGAAGAGAAGCGACCAGAAAGTTGTACTATGACATCTAAAAGTGAGCCCTGGAATGTCTGTAAGCTTGTGCATGCAATGCAAGCACACACACACACACACACACACACACACACACACACACACACACATACACACACACATATATGTGTGTATATATATATATATATATATAATTTATAAGATAGCACTATAAAATCAGAATCATCAGACAGAGTCATCAGAAATAACTCATCACGAGAGTAGTTGATATTAACATTTCTAATTTACATCATTTGAGAATCTTGCTCACTTAGTATAATAGTTTCTAGTTCCATCACTGACCTGCATATTTCGTGATTTCATTTTTCTTTATGTCTGAATAGAACTCAACTGCGCCAATGTGCAGCATATTCATTATCCATTAATTGGTTGAGGAACATGAAATTTATTTAAATTTTTCAACTTTTGTGAAAAGAATGAGGGAAACCTTCTTCCCAGAGATTTCTTGGTGATGTAGTGCCAAGAGATTCCCCCAAAAAATATGATTAACGCCACCCAAAAACTTGAGCTGGAACTGACCTGGAAGTCTCTTCCTTGAAGACTAGCTCTCATTGCATCAGAAAATACTATGCAAGCTTTCAGGGGAGAAAAGTACATCAATGGTCTTACAGAGCTGTAAAGACTATGAACCACAATATAGACTGGCTAAGCTTATTATCTCTATTGGTGTGGTGGAACTTCTGTGTTGGGGGTTATCAATAGCTGCCTAGTTGAACTTCAGGTCTGCTCAGTAGTAGGGAATCTATGCATGGCAGTGTAAACATAGCCAAGTACACATGGTTGGAGAGCCATAAAATCTAGAAAAAAACTACTTCTCTCACTTTCCTAGACCAAAATAATTTCTAATAATTTCTACATATATGTCCAAAAGTGTATGTCTCACCACTCATTAGAGAAGCTACTTTTCACATAGATGGAGATTATTACAAAGTTTCACAACTGGTGAAAATACATATAAAAGTGATTGTGGAAAACCCACCCCTTAAATGATACCTCTACAATACAAAGTCTATACCTAAGGCTCAGGGAATAGTGCAAGAGGGGGCAGAAGGAATTTAAGACCAGAGGGAAAAGACACCTGCTATTGTTTAAAGTAATCTAGATGATATGTAAGCTACACCAGTGAAAACTCCACAGTAATGTAGTCTAATGATATCTGCATTGTGACAAATCCAGTTGACATGCTAAGGTAAATGAAATAAATTTCATAGGTTCCCTTATAGAAGTGAAGAGCTGCAGGCAATCAATGGATGCTGAGGGAAGGAGATTCAGTTATTATAAGGATTAGCTCCCTGATAGAAAATCCCAGGTGAGTATGCTTAAACACAGGTACACATGAGCAACATAAAGCATTCTCACGTTTATATATGTTTATAAATATATGAATGCATATTTAATAATATTAATAATAAAGATGATGACAAGAAATTGAGAAGGAGGGATCAGAGTTGAAGGGTGTTAAGGATGGGTAGAAATAATGGAAATAAAATACTCACCTACAAAAGTCTCAAAAAAATTAAAAAAGAAACTTGGAGATAATTCATTGAATATGAAAACTAATAATTAATATGAGAATTATTTAGGAACTATAATATATAATATTTTAGTGAATTGTGTAACACCTAAAGAAATTTAATAAATCAAAGAGAAGTTTCATTATTTATATTTATTACAAACCATCAAGACATAGTCGGATTATATACAGAAGCATCCCTCTCACCCTCCCTTTCTTACCTTCAGTTGAATCACTGCAAAATTTTACTACATAGTACAGTGTATCTTTTGAACTCTGAAGAGGGCCATAAGCAGTCTTTGCCTTTGGATACAATTATTACTGTTGAATGTATTATTCACAATGAATTTAAGATAAAAAGGGTTTTAGACAAATAATTCTAAGAAAATACTTCAACAAACTCATATTGTAAGCAGTAACAAAGGGCACTTTAGACTCAAGGGAAATAATCCCACAAATAAATTTAAGTTGCAGAAGTAACTAAGACCACTAGGGAGGATAAATATTTAGGTTAATATAAATATTTTATAGCATTATCACAGCATAATTTAAAACAATGTATTGGAAAATTTATAAAATATGGGAAAGTTGAATATGTAATAACCACAAAAGGGAGGCTACTTGAATTAATCTCTAAATATCTCAAATGATTTCCCTAATTTTGGCATGAAATTTGGCTTAAACATGGCTCATTACCAAAGCTCTGTGAAGTTTAGTTCTTTCTTTTCTGATTCTGAACACAGTCCACGTTTATTTTGTTCACTGAAATAAAGATCATAATTTTAACTCTGAAAAGCATGTACATTTCTCTTTTTTGCAATCAGGATAGTTTTCACTTGCAGTTCTTTTGTCACTTGAGAACATAGCTTCACTAATCTTCTGGAAGAAGGTAGGAAACCAAAGAACAAAGGTGCAGTTACCCAGAGAAACTGGGTAACTTGTAAAAAAAACTGGATAAGCTCCTGACATCCCTTCCCCCCAAATAGAAATTGGAATAAAACCGCTTCAAAAATGAAATACAGAAATAGAAATTGCATCAACTATAAAATAACCAATTTATTAGTATTTTCATTAAAAATAAATTAGGGAAAGTATCTCGTTAAGACAAAGATTATCAGACTATCAATAATGACATCACTGAATGTTGCAATAGACATGGTGTACCTATAAAGACCAGGTAGGTTAAAAGCAAGAGACTAAAAAGTGCTATCAGTCAAATATTGCTAATATACTGTAATATAAAATGTGGTACCTACTGGATGTGGTATTGTACTCCTTTAATCCAAGTACTTAGCTGGCAGAGGCAGAGGAATCTCAGTGAGTTAAATCCAGCCTGGTCTATATAGTGAGGTCCAGAACAGTCAGTACTAAACAGGTAGACTTCGTCTCTGACAATAATGTAATACCAGTACTAGATGAATGAAAATTACTAGAATGAAAAGTGTCCCTCATATGGTCAAGTATTAAGCACTTAGTCAGTTCGTGGTGCTGTTTGTGGGAAGTCATGAAATCTTTAGGAAGTATGACTTTGCTGGAGGAAGCAAATCACTAGAGGTAGGCTTTGAGAGTTCATAGCATTACTCCACTTTTTGTTGGGCCTCCCTGCTCCCTGGGCCTACTTGAAGATGTGATTGCTCAGGATTCTGCTCTCTCTGTCTCCTGCCATGCCTCCCCAGCCATGAAGGACTGGTACTTCCCTGGAGCAATAGGTCCAATAAACTCTTCCTTCTATAAGTTGCTTTGGTAAGAGTGTTTCATCATAGTTAAAGAAAAGTAACTAATAGCAGCTGAAAATTTCCCAAAAATAAAAGAATAATGTATTATAACCCATCCTACATATATTTTACACCTCAGGACACACATAAACTAAGCCTAAAAAATCAAAAGGGAGACATAGACAAACACAATGAAGCACAGAAGAATTTATAGGGTAAATATTGATAGCAGTAAAATTAAAATGATTGATGTGTATATAACAATATATCCCCAAATTACAGATCTGTATCCCTTGATTTTATACAAGGACTGGATGTACATATCAGACAAAGACACTTTATTTCATAGTACTGTAGCTCTATTTAACAAAGCTTATACAGTTCAATATTGGTACTATTTTCAAAATGTTCTAAATTAGTACCGACCTATTGATCTATAAACTGATATATACATATATATATATATATATTGAGTGAATATGCATAAAATATATGAATATATTTGTAAAGTGAAAAAAATATTTTAATGCTATTTCTCTAAAATTATGAAGAGAAAAGAGAAAGAAAAATTATGCCATCTGTGGTAATTTGTCATAGATATCTATCATCATGCATAATTTAAACATTACTTTGTATTGAATTTTTGTGATTGCCATTCAATATAGTTTGATGGTATTTAGATCCCCTCCTTTATATCCACATCTTCCCCCACTGCACCCTTCCCAAATAACATATTTTCTTATATATATGCATGATATATCACGGCCCATAGAGTCTGATTTGTGTCCCTCCAATATCCTTCATGGTAGGTTTATCCACTGGACCCACCAAGAATCCCATCCCTGTAAGCCACCATCTTTCTCCAGTCACTAATTGCCCAAAGTTTCTTAGGTTTTGTTGGAAGTTCTTACTCAACCCCTCTCTATTTTGGGACTTTGTCAGGTTTGAGTTAGTATATGACTTGCACTTTCTGTCACTACTGCTGTGAGTTCATATGAGTAAACTACTAGCTGTCTGAAAGAAACCTTGTGGCCATTCACCACTTCTGGCTTTTACAATCTTTCCAATGCCTCTTCTACAGTAATCCCTGAGCACTGAGAGGCAGAGGTTTGAAATGGGTGTTGTAATCAGGAATAAGCACTCTGTGGCCTCTTGTTCTCTGTACAATGGCCAATAATGCGCTTCTGTGTTAATCATCATCTATTTTATAAGAAAATTTCTTTAGTGAGAATTGAGAAATGCATTGATTCTATGTGTAGACGTTGCAGTGAAGATGAGTCATTTAGGGTTAAGTGACTCACAGACACTTATTCTCTGTATTTGTTCAGTTCTGGAAATTTGTAATAATCTCCATCTGTTCTAAAAAGAAGCTTCTTTGATGAGGGGTGAAGGACACATTTGTGTTTATATATGAACATGCATATTTAAAATAAAGCAAGAATTGCATTGATTTAGGAAAGTGGCAAAAGTAGGTTTTCACCCACATGCCCAAATAATTTACTTTCATTGCAATTGTAAATATCACTAAGTATAAAATCAGAACTTACCATCACAGGATGCAAATGAAGATGAAAGGCTGCAGAGAGATTTTCAAAAAGATGTCTCTTTTAGTCTGGGATTGAGCATATCAACCTTAAGTGGAAAAATTCTGTGAAGAAAAAACAACATGATTTTTGTGTTGTCATTGTTGTTTACCTATTAATTTTTGTATAGTTAAGAAATAATATTTCACTTAATTATTATCTACTCTATAAAAATCAGCTAGAAATCTGAGTATCATGGTGCATCCTTCAATCCCAGCACTCAGGAGGTAGAGGTAGGCAGATCTCTGTGAGACTAAGGTCAGCCTGGTCTACATAATAAGTTTCAGGCCAGCTGGGAGGTACAGGGAGACTGTGTGTCAAAAAGAGGAAAAAAAGTTTTTTTTTTTTAATTTGTAAAGGCATTTTAATTATGCTGGATCAGCTAAAAAGATTTGTGATCTGCCTTGTCATGAATTAAAGTTCATACGTTACAGATTCAACATATATTTTTTGGAAATGATAAAAAAATTGTTTTCCTTTACATAGTGCTGTGCTAAATAAGGAAATCATTTGGAAACATGAATGCCTACTCATTTCTGTGGGACAGAAAGTCAAAGACCATGTCTCTAAACTTGTATATTTTGTTAAATTGGTACCATGCCCTTCCTACCCTTTACTTTCAAATCAATTCAGCATTTTCTCAGATTTCTCATTAATCCTTAATACCCAATGCATGTGGCTAAGGTAGACTTCTGGAGGCTGCAGAATTTCAGAAATCAAGCTTCATGTGTACAGCATTTAAAAAATGCTGAATGCTTAGTATAAGTCTTATAAATTCTATAACCTAAAATTAAGATATATTAATATTTGGAACATAATTTAACAAGCTATGACTCACAGAACAAACTGTTCTCACACCTGCTTTTATAAAAAATAATATTTATGAGCTCAGTGAAATATGAACAAATTGCTATTGCACTCTATATTGTTCATCTTGAGTTCCTTAGCATAGTACAAACCAGAGGTAAATGTGGTCAAGATGCCAGTATGACATGATATTCCTGATACTAACTGTAGGATTTAATTTAATCTCTCTGGTTTGCACACCTACTGACTTTTGTATGTGGGTATATATGTGCATAGTTCTTTTTTTCATTGATATTTTATTACATGAACAGTTTTGTGAAAAAATAGCTACATCAAGACAACAACTCTCTCAGAATCATAAAGATTAATCTTACTACCTGTCAGTATTCTTTACCACCATCTCCTTAGTCTCAATTACTGATAGGCACCAATCTGTTTTATTCTGTCTAATTTTGTCAGCCTTTAGAAAAATAAATATATATTGGCTTGTACCTATGACATTATGCTTCAATTCTTTGACAGATTCCTATATTTATATGATACAAGACACTCATCACTCAACCCTCTCTTGTTTTCCTCCTCTCATTCTGGGCCCTCCCAACTAGACATCCCCCTATTTTTATGACTTACTCTTGATTTTTTTTTCTTTATGACCCACTGACTTTAACAAGGTCTTCCCACACAACCCTATGATGGATTTACCCACTGGATACTGGGTGCTCATCAGTGGCTACAGCACTGAAGAAGATGACTCGCCTTCCCATGGTAGCCTTCAAATGGCACCAGTGAGGTTTTATATCAACCCTTTTCTCATAGAAATGCCATAAATGCAAGCCATTCAAATTTTTCTATTTTGTTACTTTTCTTCATTTCATTGATAAACAACAATCTGGATAGCATGGATATATTATATTTTATTAAAATGTTCACTATAGAAGGAAAAGTATTCTATATTTTTGTTATGTGTAATAAAGCTAGAATGAAAATTTGTGTGCAGATAAGATTTCATTTTCATAAAAAATATGTAGGGATAAAAATGTAGGGATAAAAGTACTGTGCACTTAATGTTAGTAGATATTGCAAAAGTATCCCCTACCCCAAAATGAGCTGTACCATTCTGCCTTCCTAAAATTAACTTAAAAGATTTACATTATTTATTTTTTTCCATTTCTATATCATGTGTGATTGTCAGGATTTTTTTTCCTTTGAAATACTGTTTCCCTGTATTCTCGGCTTGCCTTTATCTCATGCTTTGGCAGATTGGATATGAAGAGATTTTCCAAATTTGGCCTCTTGAGTGCTAGGATCAATGGTATAGGCCACATGTCCTGTCAATTTTTATAATTTCAGCTATTCTATTTATAATTGCTTTCACTGCTTATCCACCAGCTGATTTAATTCATCAGGAAACTGGTATTCATATGGTCACACATATTTCCCATCTCTATTTATTTTTAAGAAGGGTTAATTTTGGCTCCTAGTTCAAGGTTTCAATCTATCATGGTATGGAAATCATAAGGCAGGAGCTTGAAGCAACTGTTCATATTGCATCTACAGTAAAGAAGCGGAGAATGATGAATGCTGTGCTAAGCTCACTTTCTCTTTTTTTAAAAATCAGTGCCTTGCTATATACAAAACAACATATAGACAGTGTAAGAGTTAGCTGAAGTATTTCCATTTGCAATAGCCTCACAAAATATTTGGGGACAAACCTGACCAAATACTTTAAAGACCTATTAATGAAAACTTTGAATCTTTGAAGAAAGAGATTTGGGATGATACAAGGAAATCAAGACTTCCTGTGCTCCTGTATTGAACAATTATAATGAAAATGACCATCCTACCAAAGCAATTGTGAGATTCAATGCAAGCCCAGCCCTCCTCCCCCCCAAAAAAACCCAAAACATTCTTCACAGAAATAAAAAGTATCCATTCCAAAATTCATAAAGGAAACCCAAAAAACCCAGATAGCCAAAACAATGTTCAGCACAAAAAAGCAATGTCAGGGGGATTACCAAATCAGAGCTCAATCTTTATCACAGAGCGATAGTCATAAAAACAGTGTGGTATAGGCACAAAAATAGGCTTCTGGATCAATGGAACAAAATAGAGGCAAAAACATGAGCGTGAGTGATCATGGCCACTTATAGCCACTTGATCTTTGACCTAGGTGCCAAGAACACACATTGGAGTAAAGACAGGATCTTCAAGCAATGATACCAGCAAAATTGGATCTCCATGTGAAGAATGAAATTAGACCCATGTCTTCCACACTACACAAAAGTCTACTCCAAATACGTCCAAGACCTCAGTGTGAAGCCCTGGATGCAGTGTTAGAAGAATACATAGGCAGTACTGTTACAAGATACGGGTGCAGGAAAGGTCTTTCTAAATTAGACCTTTGTTGCCAAAGAATTAAGTTCAACATCGAAACATGAGAGATCATTAAACCAAAAAGCTTCTGTACAACAATGGAAACAAACAATTGAGTGAAAAGGAAGTCCACAAAGTAGGAGAAAATCTTCACCAACTATTGATCCATTGGAGGATTAGTATCCAGAAACCACAAGAACTCAGAAAACAAAGAAACAAGAAAACAAATGACCCATTTATAAAGATGGGCTATGAGTCTGAACAGCGAAGAAATAACAATGGCTAAGAAACACCTTAAACAGTGTTCTACATCCGTAGTAATTATGGAAATGAAAATCAAAACTATTTTAAAGTTTCATCTAACCCCAGTCTGAATGACTAAGATCAAGAGAAATGGTATCAAATGCTAATGTGGATGTGAAGAACGGGGAATCATCTATAGTATATAATGTGTACATGTTTCTGTGTGTGTGTGTGTGTGTGTGTGTGTGTGTGTGTGTTTAAATTGAATCTCATATGCATCTTAATCATCCTTATACCCCTTTTTCCATTGGAATCCTTCAATAACCCCTCCATACTGATTTCTGAAATTTATGTTAAAGCTTATCAACTTAAGTTAGTGTCCCCTGATCAGTCCACATCCATCCACTGGGGTCTAGTCACTCTTATATATGCAAAGGCCATAGTACACATGTGGAGGCCAGAGTACTACAGAAGGTGGTTCTCACTTCTAGCTTGTTTGAGGAAGAGTCTTTTTCATCTGGGACTATGAATGTGTGCCACCACATAGAGTTTTTTTTACATGGGTATTTCATATTGCATAGTAACTACTTTTACCCAGTGATCCATTGCCTTGGGATCCATCTCTATAGCATTGGGTTATGATAACATTTTCAAGGACTTACTGATATATACTTTATAAAGTTCTATATTTATCTATTGAGTAGGTAAATGAAAATCAGTTGCTTCAAATCAAGAAAACTGTTTCTCAGTCCATTTAACTGAAAATAATCTGAGTTCCTTGCTTTTCCTTCTTAATTTCCCATTCATTAAATAGAATTAAAGTACCACAGAATTTTACCTGAATATGTGAAGATTTTGAATATGAAGAGGTCAGTGAGAATACACGGTAATTATGATGTATACTTTTACTTCTACATCATTGTAAAAATGTAACATGAACATCTAAAGTGTGGATATATTAAACAAAAATTTGATTACCGTTTTGAATTGCTCAATTGTTTAGGACAGAACAAATGGTTATACCATTCAACTTAGCATATTAGGAAATATTTACATATATGCCTATTAACATTAGATGTACTAATATTTATAATTGGTCAATTTTATATAGAAATGACATTTCTGCATTGGAATCACAGAGACATTTGCTAAAAAGTCCAAATGTCTGAAACAATTCCAGACATTCTGAATCAATAACATTCAAGTGTATACATATATATATATATATATATATATATAATATGTTTGTGATTGCCTTTGTAAATTCATTAATAGTATGCATATGTGAATAAATATAGACAAATGTATACATATATTAATTTCCTGCTGAGAAATCTGTGATAAATTGCACACTAATACGTTGATATACTATATGCAAATATGGTGATTCTGTGACATTTTGTAAAAGGGACTTGGGAGTTCATAATGTTACCTACAGTGGTCACAGAACCAATCCTCCATGGATATGTCAAACTAGATGGTTTAACTTAAAAGAAAGTGATAAATATAAGCACAATGTGTTTTCTAGGCACAACAGGGAAATTCTATATATGAATCCACAGTACTTGACACAGTGGGCGCAAGGCCTGTGCAAGCCCAAGCCAGACAAAATACCAGAATGGCAGGCTGGATGGTCAAGAAACCAAAGCACTTGCTGAAGAACTATTGGCAGTATATAGCTTCTGGAGTGGGACACTCAGTTTTCTATTGGGGTATAAGGCCAGGTGGGTTGAACAAAGCTCCAGGAAATGAGTCCATACGCAAAACCATTTGGTGAGCACAAATTACACTCCATAGGCCTTAAAAATAAATAACAGAGTATATGAAGTCAAGTACGATTGATAGACGGGTATGAGAGAGGATAAAAAAGTAGTCTGAATATTGATCAATATACATTGCATCACATTTTCAAAGAATCAATAAAGTATTGTTTTATTTTTAAACCAGTTTTTTTTCTTATTTGAGGTTAGTTTCCTTTTTACTTGTGTGTATGTGTGTGTTTGTGGTTTGTATATGTGTGTGTGCACGCATGTGCAGGTATGTGTATGTGAGTACAGGTGTCCTAGGAGGCCATAAGCATCAGGAGCCAATGGAGCCAAAGTTACAGGAAGATGAAAGCTGATTTGACTTGGGTGTTTAATACCTAACTGAGATCCTCTGCAAGTTTACATACGTTTACCTGCTAAGCAATCTCTCCAGCACCCATAACTTATCTTTTAAAAACAGGAATTTTAACCGATAGATACCAATTATTTTGCAAGTGATTTTGCACTGATTTAAAATGATAGTTTACCTTTTCACTTACTTCAAGTTTCGTTGTTATTTTTTGAATGTTTTTGTTTGTTTGTTTTTAGGGGACTGGGACTTGTTATGCAAGAGTAAAGGGATTCCCTTATCACCCTAATAATGCTAGGATTACAAATATATACCTCAATAAATGGCCAAATGTGTGATCTTGAGATTCAAACTCAGGTCCTCAAGCTAGCCTGTCAAACATTTAGCCATTGAACATTGTCCAGAACTGCAATCCATGTTTTTATGTATTTGCTTTTCTTAAATTGTTGTTTTAGATACATCTTTTAAAGCATGTGTAACTCTGTCTTTAAGAGATAAATCAATGTTTATGTACATACTATCCCCACTCCAATAATTATCCACAATAGAAGAATCAGTTTTTTCTTTATTTCTTGAGCTCTGATTGAATGGAGTGACTTGGGCATTTCTTAAGCATTGACTTTAACACTGAGCTATTTCTTTAGACATTAAACCATTTCTCAGTCAGATTTAAATTAAATTTTCTCATAACTGAACTGAAACAAAATTTCACTCCATGGCTTCAGATGAGTAAAAACAAAATGGATTTATTACCTATCAGAGTATCTCCAAAGAATATCCTGCTAAGCGTGTGCATTGCCCTAACTTCGTTCAATAACTTTGATATCATTTATTTGTTGAAGAGAGAAACAATACCAAAACTAAGCAATAGAGTAAGACAATATCTTCTTCATAATTCGAGTTTTCAAAACTTTGAATTTAAAGGGGACCTTCAAAGATATGCATATGAAATATTTTAATTCCCTGCACCAATTATGCCACAAAAATTGATAAAACAGCATTGCATTGCATTTCTAAGAAGAAAGGTACAGCACAATTTTGCCCAAACAAGTGAGTGCAAACATATACAAGACAAGAAACAGACAGCCTCAATTCATCTGTGGAAAGATATAGAAGACTTTATCAAAGTTGGAGATGTAATTGTCTTGCTATACATGTTCTTCATGGAGATTATATATATATATATATATATATATATATATATATATATATATATTATGACAACCAAATGTGTATTGAAGTATTCTTAATGTTTTTGTCATATTAAAGTTCTGATATACATAATCATTTATAATTATCCAAAATTTCCAGAGTTTGTAAACACTCTACTTCAGCAACTTTGTTTGGTGGAGTTGAGTAACATAAAATTGGACATTCAAGAAATAAGACAGAGAATATAAAGTGAGCTTAAAATTTACAAATTGAGTGAATTAACATCAAACTTCAGATTACAAAAGGGAATGAAGTGTTAAATGAAGATTCTCTAATATTTTTTACCATAGGCATTACCTTTTCCTAAATTATTCTGTTTCATTTATTCTACTTTTTTGAAAGGAGTAGCTCTTACAGGCAACACATGATGGAGACTTTTAAGGGAACTATGTCATTTCTTCATTTTAAACTGTTAAAATTACATATCTAGAAATAATGTGACTTTGGATTTCACTTATCTGATGAATTGTGAGAGTTACACTTGTCTGAAAATATGAGGATGTATATTTCAAATACAGTAAGAAATTTTTTGGTGTAGGAATTATGATTGTACAATTATGATTGTATCCAGGAGCTATGACATCTCCAGCCATGTGAATTTGTCCATTTGCAGAACCACACATAATTTCCCTACTCATGAATGTGACTTAATTACAATTAGACAGCTATAGATTACTACCAAGAAAAACAGAAAAGAAAAACGCCACTACTGCACCCATGTCAATAGTTTGCTGGGTTAGTCAGTAATATTTATTAGAATATACACCTGTTGTGATCATTGTTTGGTTTTCTCCTATTGGAGCTTATACAGGATTTTCTGAAAGGATAAGAAGTAGTCCTTAGGGAGAAGGCTTCCAGGTCACTACTAGCTCAATTACTCAAAGCCCTGTGTTTGAATTATGTCCTAACTTCCAGAATTGGGTTTTACCTTCAAATTCTGGAAAGCAATCAAGGGCTGTGGCAATAGGCTATGTATTTTTGAGTTTTATGTAGTACCTTGACCAGCAACATGCACATAAATGGAGGTTTCTCCTGCATGATAATGTGTTTTCTTTTTTATAGCCTTCAGCTATAAACATGTGCTCATGGACTCATACATTTATTCTATGTATACTTTTAGTAGATCTTTGAACTAATATATCTTTGTCTGTGTTTTCACGTAATTTAAACATTATTTACCTCACCTCACACTCCCAGATCCTTTATACTCCCTCAACAATTAAAGTACCTCCCTTTTCCCTATTTTTCCTTTGGTAACACCTGTCTCACAATATCCCCCTTTATAAAGCTCCTTCTTCACCTTCACCATCACAGCTCCTTTCCATTTTCCTGACTCCCTTAGTTACACTGGGGTATATACTCACATCTAAGGATAAGGAGCTAAGACCCAGAAAGGAGAGAGAACATAATTTGTTTGCCAAATGGAAAGATTACTATGAATGTCTTAACTGTGAAAAGAAAAGAAACGTATTATTCTATTGAAAGATTTTTATCAATAATGCTGTTGCCATACCAATCAAAATCTGCATGACAGTCTTCAACAAAATAGAAAAATCCATCCTAAAATTCATATGAATCCATAAAAGACCTGGGATAGTCAAAGCAATTCAGAGCACAAACTGCAATGCTGGAGGAATTACAATGCCAGTCCTCAATCTATATTACTTAACTATAGTCATAAAAACAGTGTGGTATTTGTGCAAAGACAGACTTGCAGATCAAATGAACAAAATATAACACCCAAACATGAGGGCATGAAATTACAGTGACCTGACATTTGACAAATATATAAAGAATACACAGTGCAGGAAGGATAGCATCTTCTAGATATGGTGCTGACAAAATTGGATCTCCAAATGTGAATAATTTAAATAGAGGCATACCTATCACCCTCCAAAAGTCCAACTCCAAATGGATCAAAGGCCTCAGTGGGAAACCTGAAATGCTGAAATTCTTAGAAGAAAATTTAAGCAGTACACTACAAGCTATAGGTGAAAGAAAATAGTTTATAAATCAGTTATCAGACACTCAGGAATTGAGATTTATAAATAGACAAATGGAATCTCATTAAACTAAAATGTTTCTGTAAGTCTACAGAAAAAAATCTTCAGAGCTATATACATCTTACAGAGGAATAATTCTCAATACATAAAGAACTCAAAAAATAAAGAAGACAATTGACACAATTAAAAATGTCTATGATCTGAATAGAGAGCTCTCTAAAAAGAAATTTTTTTTAAAAATGGCTAAGAAAAACTCTTAAAGATGCTCAACATCCTTGGTTATTAGAGAAACAGAAATTGAAACTGTTGAAATTTCATCTAACCCCTGTCAGAATAGCTAAGTTCAAGAAAACAAATGACACCAAATGCTGGCAAGGGAGCACAGAAAGAAGAAACTTCATCCATTGTTCCTGGGGTGACAAATTGATATAAGTCCTGTGGAAATCAATATGGGAAACTAAAAATAAATTTACCATGTGATCCAATAATATCATTTCTTGGCATATACCCAAAGAATTCAACATACACAGAGATACTTGCACAACAATGTATATTGCTGCTCTTTTCATAGTAGCTATGAAATGGAAAACAAAGAAACAAACAAAAAGCAACTAAATGTCCCTTAATAAATGAATAGATAATGAACATGAGGTGTATTTACATAATGTAGTTCTGTTCAATGTTATAGAGAAGTGAAATCATGAAATTTGCAAGTAAATGAATGGATATTTATTTGTACCTTAAATTTGTCATGTTGTCTTTGTTCTTAGACCTAATGGATTGCTTTTTAAAAATTCAAATACTTGTAAAACTCAGAATTCTCTCTTTCCCACTCCTTCCATCCTTTTCCTTATCCCCTACCCTTTCTGTTTCATTTACCGACTTTTTGTGAGGCATATTATCTTTAACACTGTTTTGGTTTCTTTACAATTTCTCTAAGTTTATAATAATGTTTCAAATCATCAGTGTTTTTGACATTTTTGGATAAATAGCTATTCTTATAGAGTAAATTTGCACAAATATACTTTTATTTACCTCAACTTTATTTTATTGATTATAAATTCTGCAATATATAATTATAAATATTGCCAGTAAAAAATTGTAAGATATTATAAAATAATAAAAATATGTGTTACCATGTATTAACATCTTCTATCCTTGTTTTGCCTTTATACATTCTTTCAGAAGATGAAATTTGTATATTGAAAGCCTGGTGTATAGTTGATAATTTTGTTTAAATCCATCTCAATGATTCTTTATATATATATATATGTATATATATATATAATTCTACTCTATACAATTAAAACACTATCAATTGGCTTTGTTTCTCTTTTCGTATTTAAAGCCTTCTCTTCCTCATCTTTGAATTCTATGTGGTTGTTTAACTTAAATCATGTTTTCCATGATTTATATTTACATCTAATTTATTTTGTTACTCCTTCCAATTAGTTTTAGGATATCTATTTCAATGGCAAGTTTAAAGTATTTTTTATGGTGACGAGATTTTGTAGGTTTTCCATGTGGCCTTTGATAATTGGGTTTTATTGACCTTTTATTCAATTTATAATTATTGGCTCTTTTGTGCATTTCATATAGTACATCTTAATCACATTTAGACTCCTCTTCCATCCATACCTCTCGAAATCTTCCACAAATGTTTTCATGCATTCTATCATATATGTTAAGTCCTATTAAATCAAGTTTGTGTATTCATATCTTCTTCAGTGTGAGATCATCCACTGGAGTCTAGTCAGCCTATCTAGAGTCACTCCCTTAAATATCAACTCTCCCTCACTCAGCAGTAATCAGCTATGAGTAGGTTCTCAGCTAAGACTGGGGTCTTCTGCCCATTTTCCCATTTGTTTGCTGAGATTTTTATTTAATTGATTTTTTTTATGATTTTGGGTCTACACAATTTTTACAATTGCTGATCATTTGATTTATTATTTCTTCATGTTTTATTGCCTCTGCTCTGACCTAGAAGAGCGTATAATTAAATTCATACCATGTAATGCATCTTGGTTATGACTGTGTTTTGTATTTCAGAGATTTTCTGTGTCTATGTGTATGTCAGTCAGTGCTTTGTAATATTTTCATACACAGTATATGTAATTTGCTTTCAGTTCACTTCACCACTTTTGCAGCTTGAAGCATTGTAATTTTTTATGTATCAGAACTGGGACATTTTACATATTTTACATGTTTGTATTTGATGTGTTCAACCTGTCATCTGGTTTCTAAACATATAGGCTTGTTACAGAACACACTGGTTCTTTCCTCAGCTGTGCTCTGTCTGCTGCTAATCTTTATCAAAGGCATTTTTCATTTGAAGTACTAACATCCTTTGACATGTTCCTGAAGTTTTTATCTCTGCTTTCATTACCCATCTGTTAACACACATTGTCTACATGTTCATTAAAGTTTTAACATATTATTCAAACTTTAAATTCTTTGTTTTATATCTGTCACATGCGAATTCATTTATGATTCTCTTTGTTTTCCTTTTTTCTTATATTTTGTTTTTGAATGTGTCCTTTTCAAATGTCTTGTGATTAGTGATGAAAATGAATGGTAAATCTGAGGTAAACATTGTTTAATGGAAGGTTTCATATTAATCCTGCTGCAGTTTGGGGAGGTTTAGACTGCTGTGTCTGTGGGTGCCAGAGGCTTCAGATTTTCTCTAGTGTCCTTGTTTTAATCTCTCCTATCGATTCTGGGCTTCCTTAAATACACCTTTGAGAACTGAAGCTTTTTCTCTGGTAAATCACTATTATTATAGTGGAGCCCTGTCTCTCCGTTGGCAAGGAACATGTGGGAGGAAGTATTCTGTAATCTTATGATTAAATCTCAGTCTTTTAGTGTCCCTGAGATGTAATGTTCACAAGTGTTTCTCAGCGTTTTTCTCCTACTTAGATAAGAGGAATTCTCCCCAGGTCAGAAACTGAAAAATGTGCCCTTTCTCCAAGTGGGATAAAATTCAGCTATCATCCTTTCTTCGGTTGAGAAACCCTTTACTACAGAAAGCATACAAAGTATATTTTACCACAGTTCTCTATATGTGCCAGAGTTAAGAATTCTGATTCTCAGATATTCTTTCCTGTAGTAAAATCTGAAAAATGGTGAGAACTCTACCAAAGATTTCCAGCTCCCGTATTAATTTAGTCAAATTTTCATAATTCATCATAAGTACTAAATAATTATACTTTTCTTATTCTTGTTCCAAATACTTCTGCTCTTGTTAAGAATGCCTCAGCCATAAGTATCTCAATTCTTTTACTTCTGTAGATGTTGTATTTGTGGTTTCCACTGAGACATTAGGTCAATGGTTTGAAGACTTTGATTTTCAGATTATTCAGTTTAATTAGGGACAAGAATGACTGCTTTCTAGATTCTATAAAATTCAATGCTGAGGCTAGAGCTTTTTAATCTAGATTAAACTGACTCCTTTGCAGGATTCAGGGATGCTTCACAACATGTAAATCAATAATGAAAAATGTAACAGAAATGTACATAAGGATTGAAATCAGTTGATCTTTTCAACAAAAATAGAAAAGGCTTTTCAAGAAAACCTAAAATGTCTTCATTATAAAAGCTAAAGTGACCATTCATATAAGCAAAATGTATCTCAACATAAAAAGGACTATATATGACAAATCTAGAGCTAATATTTTTATATATCTCAAGACAGTTAAACTAAAACTAGGGGGAAAAAAGCCAGGTTGTCCACTTTCTCCAAACTTATTCAATATAATGCCCTTAGTTTAGCTAGAAAAAGGAGTCCAGAGAAGGAAGCAAAGATATAAATAAAACATGAGAACAAACTATCCTTATTTGCATATAAGATTCTGTACTTCAGAAACTAAGGCTTCAACAACAAAAAAAAGTTGTATATCTAATCAAGACTTTCAGCAAAGTAATAAGATACATAATTATTATACAAAAATCAGTAACCTTCACATAAACCAATAACAAACAGTGGGCATGCTAAGAAGGAAACTGAAGAAAGAAATCAACTTAAAATTACCACAATAAATAAATAAAATTCCTTGGAACACAACTAACCAAGGAATAAGCCTCTATAGTGAAAACTTTAGGATGAAAAAGAAAGAAATTGAAGAATTCACTAGAAAATGAAAAGACCTGTCAGTCTCAGGAATTAACAGAAATAGGAATGATGACTCTACTAAAAGGAAGCTTTTGTATTCAAAGCAATCACCTCTCAAATCTGGAATCATTAATCACAGAAATAGTAAAATAGCACCTTAAAACTCATATGGAAGCCCAATAGACCCCAAACAGCAAAGCAATCTTGAACAAAATAATTCTGGGGATATAACAGTATAACAATCAATTTACACTATAAAGTTAAAATAGCAAAAACAATATTGCACTATTAAAAAGAACTGATGCTTAGGGCAATGAAATAGATGAGATGACCTAGATATACATCCATGCAAGTATAGTCTCCTGATTTTTTGACAAAGATGCTAAAAATATAAATTGAGGCAAAGACAGTTTCTTCAACAAATGTTACTGGGAAAACTCAATGTCTATATAAAGAAAAAATTGTTTGGTCTATCTATCATCGCAATCTATCATCGTACACAATATCAAATCCAAATGGATGAAGATCCTAAATTTCTGAGACAGAGTCTCAGAATCTAAATCATACGATCATGTCAAAAGATACATAAAAGTTTTTCATAAAAATAAATATAACATCCTTATATAATAATAGCTCTGAAGAAACCAGAAAATAAAAGAAGGAATATGTATCTCAACATTAAAACTTTGAGAAACTTTAAAAGACAAAGCTATAGGCAGGAAGTTTCTGAATAGAAATCATATAACTGAGGAAATATTGTGAGACATCAAAAAATAGGACCTCAAGAAACAAGAAGCTTCTCTACAGAAAAGGAAGCAGTTACTCCAATGAAAAGATAGCCTCCAGAATGGGAGAAAATCTTTGCCAACTTTACTCAGATGGGATAAATATCCAATATATTCAGAAAACTGACAGAATTAAAACAAAAAAATAAAACTAGAAATCAAACAACCCAGTCAATAAAATGAGTAATGGAATGAACAAGCTCTCAATAGATGTAATACATAATACCTAACTCCATTAGTCATCAAAGAAATGCAAATTAAAATTACATTAATATGCAGAACTACCCTAGTCAGAATGAGTGCCATTAGGAAAAGAAGATAACTAATGCTGATGAGGTTATAGAAAAGTGGAAAACTTGTATACTGCTGTTATGAATGCAAACTGGTTCAGGCACAATGTAAGTAAGCAAATACAGAGTTTTCTCAAATCTAAAATTATATCTACTATATAGCAAAGCTATATCACCCTGGTATTTAACAACAAGACTCCAAGTCAAAATGTCACTGAAATACTCAAAAATAAGTTCTATAGCAGCAAAATTCATAATAGATAAGTTATGGAGTCAATCTAGGTACCTACCAAACAAGAAAATAAATGGTAATGAAAATGTGGTTTATGTACATAATTTAAAACTACTCTTCAGACATGAAGAAGATTGAAGTTATATCACTTATACAAAAATGAATATACTTGGAGATAAAATAATGTAAAGTGAATTACAGTGATTTCAAAAGGACAATTCGATCATATTGTTCTCTTGGTTTGGTTATTATGTTTTACCTAAGTACATACAAGTACATCATGTATCTATATATGACATGAAAATAGAATGAAATGTGTGTAAAATAATGAATATTAGGCTAGGAGAAACAAGAAAAGCAGATTGGGATGTATGGGATGAATAAACTCAATGTATGATACATATTATTATTAAATTTTATAGATTATAATAAGTTTGTTAGACCAAAATGTTTGTATATTAATTCTATCATCTTTATAATTTCTGGTTAATTTTTTCATATATATATTTGGGGATTTGCTTTGTAAATCAAACTCCGGGTTTGACACAGGCTAAGCAAGCACTATGGTATATCCCTTAGCATCAGGTTCATCTTGTTTAATTTTATTTTCTGTTCTCATTCTTCAAATATTTGAGAAGAGTTTGAGAAGCAAATTCTTGCTTTGTATTATAGCAAAGTATTAACTCTTTAATATTTAGAATTCATGCCTCTATTCATTAAAATTTCTGGTTTGTTTTCCATGTCTTCTGAATTCTGAAGCAGTCTACTCTGAAGTTAAAAATGAACCTGTCCAGGCAGTGTGTAGCATGTGGGATTAGATCTGTTCCATTTGAATGACTTTTATCTACACATGTGCTGTTCAGTAGTACTTCAAGATTGAGGAAGCAGGACATTAATCTTTAAGTGAATGGAGTCCCCCTTTTATGAATCAGTTTTTCCAGTATTCCAGCACCCTTAAACATCATGGAGTTGTCCATTGTTGATAGCATGAGGAGAGCTTTGGGTCCCATGAGGTTCTTCTACCCTGAATTTAGGCCTCAATAGTCTCTTCTGGTTGATTATTGAGCAAACAAAGCTTAAGGACTGGGCTAGTTCCCATTGATCCTTCTGCAGATTACTACAAATTTGAGTGGTTTGAAAAAAATATAAATTTGCTATTTCACTGCTCTGAAAACTAGAAAAATAAAGGTTTCAGTAAATTGGTACTCTTTCTAAACCATCCATGAAAGATATTTCCTTGCTTCTTCATCAAATCTTTGCCATCAAAAGGTTGCTAGCCATTTTTTAATTTGTAAAATTTTATAGAGTTTTTGTTTGTGTATTTCATCAAGAAGATCATAATCATTCTTATAACCCCTTCCCCACTGTCAGCCTACTATAACCTCTTACTAGATTTTATGCATTCTGTCATTTGTGTTAAGATCTATAGAGCCAATGGTACTGTCTATAGAGGTCCCTCGGTGCAAGTTCATTCACTTAGGTCTAATCAACCTATTTAGAGTCTCTCCCTTAAAGAAAATCAGCTCTTCCTTACCTAGCAGTAAGCAGTTGTAACTACTCTTCGGCCAAGGCTGGAGTTTGCAACCCATGTCCAAAGTTCTATCATGAATTTTTCTCTGCTTGAGTTTGCATGGCTCTTGGGCATGCTGACAACATTGCTATAGATTCATTTGAGCAGCTAGCTATATTTAATGTTTAATGCTTTCAGTACCATAATTCTGAACCTCTGGGTTCTTGATCACAGTATAATTTCCAAATTATTCTTTTTTTTATAAGAAAACTGATCACCGGATAAGAGTCTGCCCCAACTCAATGTAACTTTATTTTTATTTAACTTGATTGATTCTGTTAACAATATATTTTATAAAATGATCACATGCACAGATTTCAGATGGACATAAATTTAGAGTAAGAAAAATAAGTCAATAAAATACAGAAACCAATTTGTTTCTTTTATCATATCAATAATCATTTCTTGAGAAGTCATTTAAATAATTTCCCCTGTTTTTCTTGGTTTTTAGGCAGAAGAATACTTTTGTTTATTTTTTCTTTATCTTGTCCTGATAGAAAACTGTGTCCTACCAAATTTTTTAGTAAATCTTATATTTATTTGGGAAACAGAGCAAATATTTTTAATTCATCCTATTTATTTAACTCCATCTTAAGTACAGAATAAAAGAGTTAAAAATGCATACCAAAATAAGAAAATTTCAGTAAACATGTTCACATTGGTTAATTAATTATATGCTTAAATTACAAAAATATTTTAATGAAATCATTGAGGAAAAAAATTACATCAACTTGTTCTGTCAGATGAAAAATATGATTATGGGAATATTATGGAAAATATGTATCAAAGGAATACTTATAGTAGATCAAAACCAAAGGACTGCTAGGGAGTTTTTCTCTATCAGTCTAAAATTGAAGAATTATTGGACAGCATGACAAGGCACGGATTAAGACAAGTTGTTGCTAAAGCTGGACTACCATGATTAGACCATGTACGGGGGGAAAAGGAAGTGCTGCAGAATTCAAACAGTGCAGTGGTTACAAAATGTGTGAATATGTATTGTTATAGTTCTTAATATGCTATGGAAAATTTTCAGGAGATATTCTTATAATTACTTTGGTTATCACTGGATGTGTTGAATTAGTGACATCCACAAAATGAACATTTTTCTTACAATACTGACTCCGTCCGAAGTCATAAAATTTTAGATAGTTTTAGATTCAAGAATTAGTTTAATCTAAATATATTTTCTTTATGAACACAGAAAACATAACTATATGAAATGTAGAAGTTGACATTTCAGCACTGGATGAATATGACTTGCTTCAAATAAACTCACATATTTGATCCATTTAAAGTACCCACATCTAGAAACTCACAATGACCTGTAAATCAGTCCCAGGTGATTTGACTTCTTCTTTTGGGCTCCACAGAAACCTGCACTCAGGTAAACCCACTCCCCTTCTCTCACACACACATATATATAATTAAAAAACAAAGAAAATCTATAAAAGAAGAGAACAAGCCTAGGCTGAAATATTAAGAGTATGTGTGTGTGTGTGTGAAAATATATATATATAAGAAACTATATATATAGTTTCTTATAGTTTCTTCCAACTAGAGCTGCTTGGCATTTTAAAAAATAAATTTGATTTTTACTATAAGCAATCGCTTAGCTAAACAAAGGTATTTTCTCATGCACTAAATGCACTGATATATTAAACATTATAACATATTGATAGCATTGATGAGATGTCACAGAATATAAAACAGGCCTGAGGACCTAAGTTTGATCCCTGGGATCTAGATGGTGGAAGGAAAGAGCTGTCTCCAGCAAGTCATTCTCTGAGAGCCACACTGGTGTTGTGGTATGAATATGTACATGCCTCACACATACTCAATAAATAACTATAGTATAAATAAAATAAAATATGTTGATACTCTTCATAGAAATTATGTTAGAGTTTATAAAATTTAAAACAAAATTATTGTACTGAGATAAACTGAATAATCTATTCAAAGACCTTAAGTTATAAATAAAGTACATTTGTTAAAAATACAGATAAGAGTCTGACCTGTGTTCAAAAATTTCCTTTACTGTGGATCCATCCACTGGGGACCATCAGGAGTCCCATGCCAGTATGTCACTATCATTCCTTCTCCCAGCAAACATTAATTGCCAAAATTAATTGTTCTTTATGCTTGGTTGGAAATTTTTACAAACATGTTCAAGTGTATCCTGGAATTTTGTCTAGTTTGAGCTTGCGTAGCATGTGTGCATGCTGTCACCATTGCTGTGAGTTCATATGAGTAAATATTCAGCTGTCTATAAGAGTTTGTTTCCTTTTGGTCATGCACTATCTTTGACTCTTACAATTGTTCCACCTCCTTTCCACAATGATCCCAGAATAATACCATCAAGGCACATTGTACGAAAATCACAAAAGTCAAATAAAAGTATACAGGGTTAAGAATCTGTCTTTTTCAATATGTAATAGTCAACTAATAAACATAAATATGCATCCTTTGTACTTACAAAGCAGTGTTGTTGCTTTGTGATAAAGATTATATTTTTCATTTACCAAATTATCCTTTCTAAAAGGATTGTTAATTCTGCTCCCAGAAAATATAACCTTTAATTTGGGTATTAATTCATAAACATATATTCTCCTGACATATATATCTAAAATATATATTCTAGGATGAGGAAACAGAATGCATATTGAGTTATTTATTAATGAATAATTTCCCACATACTCCAGTAATGCTAAAACATGATTATGGAGAACAGAAATGAAAATGACAGGGATATGTGTAGATGTTGCTTGAGAAGGACTCTAACTTGTCCAAACGTCAATGCTATGCATGATGGATTCCATATGAGAATTGCATGAGAATCTAATAGAAGAATTCACTCATCCCAATTAAAATTTTATGTGTTTTAAATTATCATGGTGATATGCAAAGGTAATCCCAGTACTCAAAAGTCTGAGGCAGAAAGACCTCAAGTTATTGTTCATCCTGGATTTTGAAGAAAATTCAACATCAACATAGATGTATTTCTCAACTCTCATCAGTGAAGCAGAGGGTGATGAACACAAAAGAGGACAACTGGCCAAGCTGTAGGGAAGAAAAGACTGTAGACTGTGGGTCCCTGGACAGAACTCCTATATTAAATTGACCCACCCAGGGCTCAGGAATCTTTGCCCAATAACGGACACAAAGATTATAAGAGTCAGGGGAGGAAGTGCATGACTATAAGGAAACAGAGACTTATAGACTTCTTGGAACTTGCTTACTTGACTTTACAACATTGGTGAGAGCATGCACCAATGCAAACTCAGTCAGACAAAACCAGCACAGAACTAGGGAAATGACAGGAGGCCACAAATTTGGTAAGGATCTATTGGCACCTGAGTGAAAGTTGATTATTTTTAAGGGAGTGATGATTGAAGAGCTGAAGTGGCTCCAATGAATGAACACACATTGAGAGTCATCTGGGTACACAAATGACTCAATAGACCTTAAAATGTATGACAAAATGAATGAAGCCCTGCAGATAGGATATGGGTGACTGCAGATAGTGAAGGAGGTTCTAAATATGATTAAGATATAATAAATCTATAAAAATAATAAAGATAAATTTTAAATTAAAGATTTACTTTGATATGGTTTGATATAAGGAATCAGAAAAATAAAATATTCAAGCTTCTTATAAAAATATTGATATGTAACATTAATTTTTAAATAGTTTACAAAGACATCATAATTTTATATTTCCTTGCACTAGAGATGAGATTAACCAAAGTAATTAGAGCACACATTATAAAAATAACTAATAAAAGAAAAGCCATTAAAGTGGATGTCAAAATGTGAGTTTTTTGTGATTTTTAATTCCTTTAATTTCCCTATATTGAGGAAAATATGAGTTTGTAATTTCTCCTTAATTGCATATTAAGGAAGTAGAAAACTGTCCTACTCTACACAGAATAAAGAAAATTAAGACCAAGACATAAAATCTTGGTTCAGAAATTGCTAGCTCACGACTGCTATATCTCCTGTGTAATTGTCCACAGAAGAGACATACATCATTCTAATGACTGAATTTGAACTTCCTTTTAATCTCATAGTCTTTGAGGAAAAAATATTCATGGTTACAATTCTCAGTTACATTCATTCCTACCTTTGTGATGACATATGGGAAATAAAATATCCTGTTTCATTTCTAAACCCAGGGTAATATGGTAGGAAGAAAGATTAAAGAGCATGAATAAAGCTTGGCATTACTGAGGTAAAGATATTTGACTCAGAAGATAATATACCTCTTAAATGCAATGACGAAAGGGAAGAGGGTTTGAATTTACTCACAAGCAGTTTATCCTTTATCAGTCAAGACAAGTATATATAAGGGTACCAGTTGTGAAAAGTAACTAGAACTAAGGAAGACAAATCTTTCTGGTTTAATATGCATCAATTCCCATGGCCCACATTTTAAAGCAGTACATATTACCATAGAGAATATACTGGAAGAAGTGGGAAATGGAAGGGAGGAGCCACACTTATGGTTGCTATTGGATTTCTTATTTGCTTTGAAATGAGACTAAGCGCAAACATATTGTGTTTGTATTATTCCATATGCTTATATCTGATGTCCTTTTTCATTATTATTTCCTTCAGGGATTTATATTAAGGGAACCTGTAAACAGGCACATTCTCAAAAAATATTCTCCCTTGTTATGCACCAATCCACCAGCAATAATTCCTCAGTAAGGGATGGACTTGGAGACTACCATATCTAGACTAGAATGTAGGTTGCCTGGATCTGGTAGAGATTTGTGAAAGTACCACAGCTGTTACAAGTCCATGACTGTGCTATCTACGCCAAGTCTAGATGTTCAGCTATACTCTCCGTTCTTCAGTTCTTACTCTCTCTTCTGAGATGCTTCCTGAGCTTTAGTGGTGTGTATGTTTGTAAGTTTTGTCATGTATCAGCAAAGATAACATGTAAATAGAAGAATATTTGAAAACAAGAACATGAAAACAGACTTAAAGTTGGTAATAGATATCCATGCAGTACTGACTATATATTTTTGAAACCGTTTTGTTGAGAATTCTGTTTAGTTGCATGATACATATGCATCTCTTCATTATTAGTTTTGTGAAAATTTGAGACAATATGTATGTTCATCATATTCACTGTCTTCCCAGCTCTACCCCAATGCCAACCACTTTCTCAATGCACCTAAATTTGTGTCCAGTAAAAAAAAATTTCCTTATTACTTTTACTTTCTGTGTATGCCTGTATTCCTTAAATGTAGGAATAGTAGCACTTGTGTCATGCAATGCCCATGGACGTTAGCAAAGGGGATCAGATCCCCTGAAACTGCAGCTACAGGTAGTTGTTAGCCATCATGCGGGTGCTGTGAATTGAACGTGAGTCCCATGAAAGAGAGAACCATCTCTCCAGCCTCAATCTGTGTCCTTTAATTTAAAAATGTGCTGTCCATACAGTCTTTGGTGTGTGACCATTCACTTGTGTGTAATCAATCTATCAGGAACCACATCCTTAAAGAAAAGTGATTATGTCTCCCCTAGGAAGAATAAAATTTTAATAGATCCTCGGGTACAGGTAGGGCTTGATGCCCAACTCCTCCATCCTTGTTGTAAGTTTTTCTCACTTTAGCTTTCACAAGTCTTGTACACATTGCCAAAACTGCTGTAACACTTGACCCTTGTGTCTGGGAAACACTGCTTCCTGGTAGCCACCCTGCACTTCTGGTCTTACATTTTTTTCTGCCACCTCTTCTGCAACGATCACTGAGTGTTCAGGGTATTATATATGTGTCCCATTAGGGCTGTCTTCTTGAATCACTTATTCTCTGCCCTGCTATGTCTGGAAAACACTGTTTCTTGTATTCCACCACCACCTTTGTTTGTTAATTTTTTTTTTCTACTTACACTTTCCCATGGGTTGCTGAGCCGTGAGAGGAGAGCTTGTTACAAATGTCCCATTTTGAACACAGAATTCTGCAGTTGCTTGTGCGTTACTCCTTGTACTGATGTGGGTCTTTCTTGATCTCCATCTCCTTCAAAAGTGAAGACTCCCTGATGAGGGTTGAGAGATCATCTAATCCATGTATGTAAAGATAAATCATAAGCAATTGGTTTATTAGATGTTCATTTAGTAGAAAAATAGTAGATGATTCTCTGCTATAGACTAAGGCCTATCTAGCTGCAGGCTTCTGTCTGATAATGGTTTTCCAGCTTGTGAAACTCCACTTTGTAAAGTTGACCTCACATTGATGAGAAATTCATTGGCTACTATCATAACATTTGTGCCGATATTGGAACATTAGGTCTATCTTGCCATGTTGATCATTTTGTTATCTCACAAAGTTCACTGCTGGGCAAGATTGGGCAATTACTTTTCTCTTACCATAAATGCAAAGAACCTTCTAGAACTATGAATTTTCTAGGTTATTGCCAGTTTTATTTCTCAGTGTTTTATGATACAAATACCTTGTCTTTGGAGACAGGGTCTTACCATCTTTTCTGGAGGGTAACCAATAGTAATGTCAATATCCTGTATTGCTTTTGTTTTGTTTGGAATATGCACAGAGATCAAGAAATTATTAAGGGTCCATGGTGTGTGTGGGGGGGGGTTCAAGGGATGATATGTACAATGCAATGGAATATAGGGTAATGGGGAAAATTGGAATCAAATAGGTAAATGGGGTGTGATACTAAAGTAGGTTAGAGAAGGGAGTAAGACGATGAATAAAAAATACTACAGACATTTGAAAAAGTCATATGGGAAGCTAGTGTTGTAGGAGGTTCCTAAGATATATACACAAATCTATAAATAGAGTCTAAATAGATTCACGTTTTAATGAGAAAATAAAACCCCACCTGGAAGTCACATGCTGGTAAATAAAAAATAAAAATAAAATACAAAAACCCATGCCAGGAATGTTTTGCTTCTTTTTGAGTTGTTGATTAAAACCCAGTTTTACCTGGGTTATTTGTTTCCTCAGGGTTTAGTTCTTTTTAGGACTTCGTATATTTGAATGCTAACATCTATCAGAGGTATAGCCGGTACAGAGTTTTCCCCAGTTGATACTCTGTCTCTTCGCTGGAATGGCAGTTACTTTGCTGTATAGGAAGCTTTTTGTTTCATGAGGTCCAATTTGTCAATTGTTAGTCTTAATACTTGCACTACCAGGGTCCTATTCAGAAAATTATTTTCTGTGCCTTTAAGTGGCTAATGGTGGCTACTTCTCCTCTTTCAAATTCAGGTATTATGTCTTATATTGAGGTATGTAATTCATTTGGATTTGAGTTTAGTGCAGGGTGAGGGATAGGGATCTAGTTTCAGTCATCTACTTTCCAATTTGACCAACAGAGCAACAGAGTTGTTTGAAGATGCTATCTTTTCTCAAATGTGTGTGTGTGTGTGTGTGTGTGTGTGTTTCTAACCTCTGTCAAAAATCAGGTACACATGGGGGAAGGAGTCTAAATATGGTTGATTTATTGTAAGAAATGCACAAAAACTCAATTAAAAATTCATTTAAAAAATCAGGTGATGTAGCTGGAGAGATGACTCAGCAGTTAAATGAACATGATTCATTTCCCACAACCCACACTGCAGTCAACAACTGTCCCTAACTGCAGTTCCAGGAGATCCAACACCCTCTCCTGGCCTGTACACACACTGTACTTACACTGTGCACTTACCTACATGCAGACACATTAATAAAAAAAAAAAAAAACAATGTTTTTAAAAATCAGGTTGCTTTAGTAGTATAAGCTTTCATCTGGGTCCTCAAATCCATTTCTTTAATCAATAGTTCTGTTTTTGTACCACTATATTTAATATTCACCTTATTACATTATATTAAGAAAATGATGCTTCTGGTTGTTTGTGGTAAATGTTTCACTTTATTCTTTAAAATGTATTGCATTTAACTATAGCTTATGTTAATAAAGCTTTCACACATTACAGAAAAACATGACAGGAGATTAGTTGCAAATGTTAGCGAGAGCTTATTTCATATTTCCAATGTTTGCTGACTTCTTTTAAAATTATTTTATTTTTTATTTTTATTTTGTGTGTATCAGTATACAACTTGCATGTAGGTAGGTGGACCTGTGTCATGCAATGCCCCCAGAGGTCAGAAGAGAGTGTCAGGTTCTTCTGGAGCTGCAGTTTTGAATACTTGTTAGATGCCATGTGAGTACTGGAAATTGAACTTGGGTCCGCCACAAAAGCAACCAGTGCTGCTCACCAGCATTTCTCCAGCCCCAGGTTTTCTTTTTTTTTAATTAATTAATTTTATTTTATGTGTATGAGTGTTCTGCCTCCATGTATTTAAGTACATCCATGTAAATGCCTAGTGGAAACCAGAAGAAAATGCTGGATTATGGGGACCTGAGGTTATGGACAGTTGTTAGCCACCCTATCCTGGGTACCTGGGTCTTCTGCAAAGCAGCCAAAGTTTTTACCTGCTGATCCATTTTTTTAACTCCAAAAGTCTCATATTTTAATGTGGTCCCCAAGATATATAACTAAATAGACAAATTTGTTTGCAAGAATAGTGAGAATATACACTAAATGCTTTAGATCTTTCTTTCCTTCCTTCCTCCTTTCTTCTTTTCATGTTAGGACCAATTAATTACCAGCTGGGGATCATGCAAATGTAAATCCTGATTTTTTGGCATTTGTTGATAGCCACGTTAGAAATATTTTGTCGTGGATAATTTGGAGCTTTCAACTCCTAGTCAAGGTTAGCCAAATCTTGAAACTTGGCATTTTCTGCTAAGAATCAATTTAACCATATTCATATTCTACTGCGCCTCTCACTGGGGAAGACAGAACTGTGGGAACACGTATTTTCAGTGTTGGAAGGCTATGCATGTAAGAGTGTGTCTTTATGTGTTATATGATACTATATTCATTTGAATGAAGATAATATTTTCATCCAGAAGAAATATTACTATCTTATTGTGTAAAATTTTATTGTGAAAGAAATTTTCAGGTTACTTCACAAAATACTCAAATTATTTAGACTTTTTGGAATAGCCAATATACTATTTCCTTTATTAGTACAGGAAATGTTTTAATTCATTTTCAGTGGTGTCTCAAGTGAACAAAGGAGGCATTGTAAAACTTGATAACTAAAGCTTTGGTGATATTTCTAATAATAGATATATCACATATTATTATGCTAATTCAGTACTTTATTATTTTCACAGGGAAATAGTTGCAGCAATGATGTTGCACATGTGGATGCATTTACTTTCTGTGCACTAAAAAGGACTTGTACAAAATTTCTTTAAAATATGCGTCTGTATTTTTTGTTCTACTTTTTTTTTTGTTTCGTTAAAATTTATTTTGTCTTACTCTGAGGTATTTGTAACTGTGTAGCTCAGTTGCATGCTACACTCAAATTTACTGTCATTTTTCTTCAATCTCTCAGATACTAAGACTGGAGGTGAGTGCCATTCTGCCAAAGTTGTGCTGTACTTAGAAATGTGATGTGTGTATTTGTTTAAGAAGTAGGAAAATTGTTTACACTCCCTGACAGGATAGATCACTATTGTGTATTTTATATGATATGATGATTATGATATTTAGCTTCAGTAATTATTTTCAGGAAGATATTATGTTACAATATGATATAAAACAAGAGTGGAAACTATTTCAAATGCTCAATTATTACTTGCAATTAATATTTCAAGATCTGGAAAAATAAATAGCATGCATGAAGCCCTAAGGATAAATGAATCCTTTCACTTTTTCAAAATGTAGTTGCTAAGTTCCTAGTGATGCCATCAATACCACAGCTAACATTAGTGCATCCATCTACCCCAGGAGCTAATGATCTTTCTATTCTTTTGTCTTTGTGCTGACTTAATGGGTGTTACAAATCACTGCTTCTGCAGAAACAGAGTGAGTCAATCTTAATGTTTAAGTTGGGGAAGAAGAAATCTAGAATAAAACCCCAGAGGGTTTAAAACATGCCCTGTCTACTAACATTAAATGTCTTTCTATACTGGTTGGAATATATATCAGAGAATCAAATATGCAAGACACTGAATTCCTTTGTACGAACACACAGTTGTACTTTTGATTCTCTTCAGAACAAAGTTCAACTGCCTTAACCATTAAGATGGTATTTGGCCTCGTTTTTGTTTTTTTTTAAAGAAATCCAAAAATCTAATAGTCTGGAAAGAGATGACTTAGCAGTTAAGATTCTTTACTGCTCTTGCTCACAGCCCAGGTTCTCTTCACTGAATCTACATCAGGCATCCTACAACCACCTGCTGCTCTAGATTCTGGGACACCTGATGACCTTGGGCATCCTTGGGCACCAACACTGGGGCATATAAAACTTCACGTAAGGTGCATACATCAAAAGAAAAGCTGTCAATGAAAGAAAGTAAATAAATTGGTGGATTATGTTTCTAAATTCAATTATTAAGGAATGTATATTCATCATTGGAAATTAACAAATATATCAAAATATTAAAAGTAATTCAAAATTCTTACAGATAGATATTCAGAAATAATTTTTGTTTTCCAAATATATTTTATTGAAGTAAACAAATATTTCAAAGGTATAATTTAATTAATTTTTAAAATGGGAAGCTCAATTCTTCATTTCAATTAGGATGAACCTTTATATTCTACAAAAAGTTCAGAGCATATTTTTGTCAGACCTTCACTTGTATACAGCCTTAGACTTTCTATCACTGAAGTTTAATTTTGCCTGCTGTACATATTCTCATCACCTTAATACTGTCCATTAATGTAGGATCAGCCTTGTCAATCTTTGATACCCTTATTCTCCAACGACAGATATTTAACACTTGGTTTCCAAATGACAACTTGAACTTACTGTATATGTCTATACACTTACATGTGCATATATGTGTATAAAAATAAATTGAAATGTCTTTACATTTTATACAACTTGGCATAAACTAATTTTGGTCCCTGGTTTTCAAGGGTTCGGTACACCATGGCAGGGAGGGCAGGGCAGAGCCACTCATTTGACATCATATAAGGCCAGGAAGCAGAGACCCAGACAGAAAATATCCACATAAAATAGACTCCTAAAATCTTGTTCACAGTGCCCTGTACTTTTTTTCAGACCAGCCCTACTTCCTAATGTTCCACAACCTCCCAAATGAGACTATAGGAGTCATTCATTACCTTCTTAAACAATAGCAAAAGCATATTTTAACAAATGTTTGATATTAATATGACTTTTCTAGCTTAGCTAGATAAGGTGTATAGTGACTTATGTAAAAACAAAAATAATTAATATGGTATGGTCAAGGTAAATTATAAATACATATAGGAAATGTTAAATAAGAAAACACTGCCCATTATACTCATTTGTCATCTGCCTGATTTCTCTGTGTCTTTTTGTGACTATAAGAGTCTTTGGATTGCTACATATATGTACATTATTATAATGTCATAAATTAAATTTGTTGCTAAACTTATTTTTCCATATATTTACCTTAATTTTTATATGTATAAAATAAGGTTGGTTTTAACTAATTTATGTATTTTTCTAACTCTAAAAGTGTGGCTTACCTATTTTATTTGAAAAAAAATCTTTAGATGATATGAAAAAATATAATGTAGGCTTATGTGCCTAGCATTAATCATTTAAAATATATTAACATTTTGTATAAACAAGAAAACTTTAAACAGGTAAAAATATACAACTAATACACACATATTAGTCTTTCTAGTTGAATGAGACTTTCGATCAAACATAGCATATCTTAAACTGTAATGTTTCCTTTAAATTTTTATTCTTATTTGCTGAACAGTAACAATAATATCATTTCTGGAAATGGATTTGAGTGCCATAGAAGGTAGCAAAGCAGTTATTCTGCGAATTAGATAAATGTTGTGGAAAGTGAATCTTCTACCACCCTGTGGTAGTTTGGGATCATTGCATAGCAGCATACTTCATTTAGTCTCTGCTTAATTGATGTTTTCCTAGTGAATTAGCATATCAGATTATATTTGTGATATATAAAGAGAGCATACAACAGAGCCAAATGTGCTGCCTGTTCACATTCAGATAAAAATACTGCTGCATACACAGACATATTTTTAGGTTTGCAAGAGCAATAACACTCTCTCACTTGTCATTAATAATTTAATCAGCAGGCCACAGATGTTTTAAATTATAGTTTATCATTTTAGAGATCTCTCAAAGAGATTATCACACTAAGCCCAATTCATTTCTACACTGAATTATTTAAAAGAGAAATAATCTTTTTTGGAATTCCCCTGAATTCCACATATACTCTGTTATTGTTTTATTTCTGAATCAAGTTAAATTGCATTTCTTTAAGAATTTCAAAAAAAAGAACATTTAAAAAGTATTTAAACTGTTCATTTATTTCAGTTTCAATGAGAGTACATGGAATTTTATGCTTATTCATTTCCTGTATGAATTTGAGTCAAGTAATTGAAAAATACTGAAATAATATATTGTATAACTTATAGATTTATCTTATTGATGATTTATTGTGATCAACTGTTTTTTATGTTATTGCAGTATAAATCACATCTAATATGTATATCCTTATCTAGCTAAATAATTTCAAAAGTAAATCAGGAATTTCAAAGAGAACCCAGAACTGAAGCAGAAATAAAGTGGTGGAAGCATCAAGTCTGGCTTGAAATAATTATGCCACTGCTGTGGTTGTATTTTCCCTCTCAATTTACATGTGAGAATTGGAAGCTGACTATAATTCTGTTTTCTGACTTCACTTCTAAATAGCCAGCATACTTTTACTTTTCTCTCTACTGTGCTTCTATCTTTCCATAGCTCTGAGGGAAATCATGGTAGCACATCCCAAAGGAAGATTTATACCTTTCTCTTAAAGCATATACAATATCTAAGCATGATAGACAAAAACTTACAGCAGAGTACAGATATATACATTATCTGCATGTTTGAGGTGTACATGTTCTCTCTGAGTCTAATAATAGGCTTCTAGATCAAAGCACTAATTTTTTTCCTTCCCTAATTTTTTGTGAGTAAATGGCTGAATTTAGAAAGCTTTTTTTCTTTTCTTTACAATTAGGTAACATATATATATATATATATATATATATATATATATTTTCTACTGTAACTTATACCTTTTTTATATTATCACAGTTTTTTTTATTCCTCATCAAGAACAGCATAGTGTTATAACTCAGACATCATAAAGTTTTCTTTGTCATATCCTCCAATATTTAAACTATTTTAATGATGAAGAAAACAGAATAATACCACATAGCATTTCAAAACTTTTACTGCATATAATATACTGGAGATAATTTCAGTTCAGGTTTCATCCTATGAATCTGGGAATACCAGATTTATATTGATCAATAGTGTTTGGTCCTACTCCAGCTGAGTAGAAGCTCTAGTTTCTGACATAAATCTCAGTAGAATAAGAAAACAATCAACAAGCAAAAAAAAATAGGCCTCTAAGGTCAAACAAATATTTTGGTTCTACTGCTCCTTGACTCATGTATGCATATTCAAACCAGAAAATCAACTAAGCAAAAAGGCAACTTTTTAAAAATACAGTCAATGAAAATATGCATTTTCTATTTAGTATATATATATATATATATATATATATGCATTACAACATTTTTTCAAAATAAATGAGTTAACTACAGAACAATTTGGAAGGACATCAAGTCTTAATTTCCTTTTTCCCATTTTATTGTCTTTATTTTTATATATTTATATTTTTAATTATTGTTGGAAATATTTTGTTAGGACATATATTGCCTATATAACTATTTTGCATTTTAAATGTATGATATAAACTTTCAAATGAAAAAAAATAGTTAAGGGAATAAAATTCTTCATTCTTCATGTACTACAGAACATATTACTGCATGAAATAATGACATTTATTTTGATGCATATCTTTCTGGATGTGCTTGAACAACATATCAGCAAATATCTCTCTACTTGTCTATCTATCATCTATCTATCTGTCTATGATGTATCTATCTGGAGAAGGTTTATACCTGTGTGTTTAGTTTTGCATACATTATCTTGTATTTAAATATTTCTTTGTAAGTTTCTGTTTTTCACTTTTTATATTGTGTATGTAGTTTTACTAGCTTCTTATTATTTTATTTATACATAACCGTTATGGAAAAATCAGAGAGCAGCAGCCAATGTAAGGAGAGGGACAGTCCTGCTGGCAGGACTGACATAAGAATCCTTCTTCCTTAAAGGATTCAGCCCCTTGACCAGGTTTTGGGGGGCATGTATACCCATGTGACAAATGCAAGCAAAAGCGAAGTAGCACACACATGGTAATTTTCAGGTAACATATGGCAGATATGAAGCAGCTTTGGGAAACAAGAACTTCTATCTCGGGTAGAAGGGGAGACTCCTGTCTGCCTTCCCCATATCTATCTCCTGTCTCAGAGCATTTTCTACTCCAAAGTTCTCAATTACCATCAGACGTGTTTTCCTATTTCCATTATATTCCCTCCTCTTCATTAACAGAATCCCTCATGTATATTCTAGAGGGAGTCTTTGGTATTCTTAGTGAGAATTACTGGAGTTTGATGATCTCTACCTGGTGTTTGATAAACTTAGTTAAGTTCATTATCCAATATCTTAACAAGAGAGTTAGTAGAACCATCACTATTGATCATGTTAGTGGAGTTAGCCAGGGGCCCCAAGCATTCTAGATACCTTTTCAGTGAGACACAATTTTTTGGCCTTTATCCTCACTAATAGCACTTTTTCTAACTATTGCACTGATTTTTATAAAATCAGTAGACAACTCCCTTTCCCGAGTCTTGGATAGGGATAAGTTTAATGGCAGATCACTTTTGACCAGATTAGTATGGGCTTTCAAGTATGGTTATTAGCCATCCAAAAAGTCTCTTGAACCAGTCTGGTACCTCTAATCACTTTGTAATACATAGATAAAGCTTGAACAAAACCCAAACATAACATTGACTTGAAGAGTTTTAACATCTCAGGTTACGTATGCAGTAAAGAGGTTTAAGACATTTTTTTAGGTCTGTCTCAAATGAGGGCTGTTCTAATACAAACAGAAATAGTCTCCTTTCTTTCAAGCCCCCCACACCCTTAACTGAAGTTTACAGAAGGAAGGGAGGCATTATATCACATACTATAGACAGGAAATAAACTGGTCAAGATTCAGGTCAAGCTCACCCCATAAAAGAAACTGTTTCCTTCTGGACATCTGGTTTAAAGAGGTAAAACCTAGCATCTCTTGAGCCAAATTATCTTCTTATGGGCAAAGCCCAAAAGTAACACATGCACAATATAGAGTAACAGAAAGGACATCTTTCAGTAGCCATAGGTAACCCAATAATTAATTGTCTGCATTCATTTAACCTTAACTTGTAACTGAGTGTGTGGTACAAGTCAAAGGAGCAGACTTAAAGTTAACAACAATTTTGTATTTGTATAATCCTGTTCAGGCCTTTAATGTATTTGTTTAAACACTTTCATTATTCTTTTTATTCTGGAAATATCCAATTATTTTAATTTATATATTTATAAATCTTTTTAGTAATATACCTGTATTTATATCCTTTTATCAACCATTTGACCTTTATTTTTTCCTTAATACCATGAGACATAGTAAGATTCACAAACAAATTTTCCATCTGCTGTTAGAGTTTACTAATCAATTAATATTTATTCATATATATATATATATATATACACACATATAGAGATGAACAATTATCTCAAATATATTATTATAATTTATAAACTTTGAGATATCTTTTAAGCCTTGAAGCAGGTTTTAAATTACTAGTTCTTTTAAATGCTTACAAATGTTTTACATAAGCTAGAATATGGACCTTGATAATCCTGTTTTGGCCTCTAATGAGGCCCTACTGGTGAAATATTTATTTTAGTGATAACGGTAGTTTGGGTCTTATTTTATAGTATTATTTCCATTGCAAAAGTTGTATCGTGTCCATTAATGGTTTAATTATTCTGTATTATTTCATAAGTGTATATAAAAGAAATTTTTAAAAGTCAACAGTACTTTACACACACACACACACACACACACACACACACACGTATGTATATAAGAACCTCATCTCAGAAGTAGCTGTACTGAACAGAGCCACATGCACTGATACTAGACATAAGAACTTTGAATTGAAGAAAGCATTTTAGAACTGTAACTTACATTCTATAATAGTAAATATTCCTGAGTTTTAAATTTAACTGTCGATTGAAAACATAATTATACATTTTATTTGTATTCATCAAAGCTAACCATAACCAAAAGTTACAGTATGACTTTAAAAAAAACTAATTTTTGCAATATTTTAATTAAAGAAAATTCCGTTAAAGGAGAGGGTAAAGAATGGAATGACAAGAAGTAGTCAATCTTAATAAGGCAATACAAAATTGATCCATTATTACATACCATTTAAAGATTGACTGTACCAAAAAAATAATAAAGTGGAGTATGAAAAAATAGTTTTCATGACTATGATTTGATTACAGTTGTTTACCATTAATTGTCTCCCAGAGTGGTGTATGTAGGATCTTAGAGGAATGAGAGGTCAGTGCACAGCACACAGCACACAGAGGAGACAGCAGGCCAAGTCTGTGACAGCAGTAGCTTTTTGCTTCTGATGAAGAAGGATTGGGGAAAGACTGCAAAAGAAACACATAACATCATATCACTGTTCAGTGCCCAATAAGACACACTGTAGAGAACAGTTTAGAGTTAATTCTCAGAGATATCTAGAGGTGGTTCAGCGTATACACAAAAGCACATTGTAATTTTATAAAATAAAATAAATGTAATATAGGTTAGTAGTCTCATTTCGTCTCAGTCTCTTGGAGGCAAGAGACCGAACTGGCTGAGGTCATCTTGGAAATCAGTTCTTAGAAAGTACCCCAGGCAAAACCATGTGCTAATGGGTCTGAACTAGAGTATGGATGGTTCTGGGAATTTTCAATGGATCTCTGGCCAGAGAAACAGAAGCACAGCTGCTACATGGCCCTCTACAGGAGCCTGATGAGCTCTGCCAAGTTTCAGAAACCTCCACCCCAGTCACACCAGGATTCCTGGTTCAGTAGCTGATTGGAATTTTAGGAATATTTAGTATATCAGCAGTTCAATTCAGACTTAAGCATGAGTGCTAAAGGCAAAAGAGTTGCTCCAAGGGAGAAAAGTGGAAGATACATGCAAGCTAGTGGAGCTTCCCTGAAGAAACACACCCCTCCCCCAAACAGGCCACATCTGCCTGCACAGAGCCTCATTGCAGAAAACAAAGGATGAAGGACACAAGGCCAGAAGAAATGTCACAGGAAGACCAGTCCCAGAATTCATCTTCAGCACTGAAGATGAGTCAACATATTATATGAATCCTAAACCACCTGGAGTTCTGCTTTCTCAGACAATTTTCAGATCCTCAGAGGTACAAGCAACAGAGCCCAGATCAAACTTTGAAACCAACATACTTTCAAAGCAAGCAAATGAAAGAGATACCTTTAAACAAACACTATGAAATAAAAAAAAGTCTTTAACAAATATGATCCTTAACTAGCTCAGATACTGTTTTGTATAGATAAGTAGACTTAGAAGTCTAGTGACACACTTAATAGACAAAGAGGCATTGTTTAATAAATTTAAAGATATTTAGGGTCCCCAAGTTTATAAGATCTTTGAATGCATCATCAAAATAATCATAGATATAAATCTGCACATGTATATTTTAATCAAACATGCTAAAATAAAAGTAATAATTTTGTGCACAATAAAACAATGAAAAGAAAAACTGAAGTGACTAGTCTGTTTAGATGGAAACAGCATGTGCAGACAATTATCATAGACACACAGGCAGAATTATATGAGATCTAAACACACTACAAAACTTACAGACACACATAATATAATTACATAAAATCTCAAACAACACATGAAAACAATTATCATAGACACATATTACATAATTACAGGAAACTGGGTGTACCCAAAACACAGTAATCAATAAGTTTCATTAGGATGGTTCTTTGCAAGTAGGCGCTCATCTGTTATATTCGGACTGGAGGAGAACACTTCCTCCATAACCTCCCTGTAGTTATGGGACAGCGCTCTCCTCTTTCGGTAGGTATGAGGCTGGGTTTTAGGATTTAAGCAGCCTTCATCTGTTCTTGGAGATTCTTCCCCTGAGATATTAAACCACTGGACACCACAGAAAGCTTTCAGTTTGGAGGGTTTTATCTTAATGCCATAAACTCCTGTATAGCCAAGTTATGCCCTTTAAATTCCTGTTTTACCTAAATGGGGCTAGCCCTCAGAATCACCCGGAAGTATAATTGCACCACTTTCCTTCCTGATTGGAGGCCAATGCCATCTTGGAATCACATCAAGATTTTGAATGCGCCCTCCTATGGGGGAATCAGGCCGCACCATTTCTACCTGATTATTCTGGGTCTCCATTTCACTCCACTTGGTGAGAAACTCCAGCCCGGGACTATGCAGCTTTCTCTGGCCTCCTGGAAGAGACCACAAAAGGAAATTCTTCAGGGATGCGCACATCTTAGTTCCAGGGGTCATGGGGGCTACAGGTTCCAGGAGCTGCAGCCTCTATTACCAACAAGGGTACCTTCAGTAACTTGACTTCACTGGGGTCTCCAGAAATGTTACAGAAAATCAGAGACAAGCAGTCAAAGTCAGACAACGCCTTAAAAACAATTTAATCCACTAGCAGGACTGATACATGGATCTTTCACAAAAGGAGTCAGCCCTTTGACCACGTTTTGGAGGGGTGGGAGTTTATACCCATGTGACAGATGCAAACAAAAGTAAACAGCATATACATGGTAATTTTCGGTTAACATATGGCAGGAATGAAGAAGTTTTGGAAACAATGACTTCTATCTGTGTAACTACAAGAGGTAGAGGGGAGACTTCTGTCTGCCTTCCCGTGTCTATCTCCTGTCTCAGAGCTTTTCCTGCTCCTATGTTCTTAATTGCCATCACATTGAAAGATCTTTTAGCAACTATCAGATGTGTTTTGCTACTTCTGTTACATACTGTGAAAATCCTTAACATTATTGTGAGTGATAAATAGGCAATGAGTATTTCCTTTTCTCATTTCTATCTATATGTGTATAAAATGAATTCCTAAAGGCATAATCTCTACATAAAGGCATGTAAATATTTGCACTTGAATTAATATCTACTTGTATTCTCTAAACTACCTCAACATTTGAATATAATTGGGTATATTGTTTATATTTCATTTACTGTAACGAATATGTGAGATAGATCAACTTAAATTTTTAAAAGTCATACTTTGTCTTCTTCTAGCCATAGGCACAGGCTCACTCTTGCTCTCAGAACCCCAGGACCCCAAGCCTAATGTCTTAGTACAGACCCACCCACTGCATCTGGAATCTCTTACTCAAACCAGCTCAAATTTTCAATCTAGTTTGTTAGTGCTTACACAGGTTGTCCCCACCCACCAAAGCGCCTTTGCATTCCTGTGCCCTCACACATACCTTGGCTGTCCTCTCCCCCAACTTGCCTAAGATTTCTGTTAGCACCCTTTTTCACTGGGGCCAACAACTTTGCAGACTGCCTTAAAAGCCTGAATTCATGCTCTGCCTAGCAATTTTCCAAAATTATGCTGTGCCTGCTGCCAGAGGGACCCATACCTTAATAGAAAGCCTGAGATCATAAGATCTTGCTAACCTGAGCCTCTGAGGCAAATCTGGAGGCAACCGAACTAGAGCCATCTGGTCCTTCCAATATAAAATCAAAATAGGGAATCTGAAGGCTTGACCAACCAGGTTTTGATACCCAATAAGAAAACAATCAAGTCACATCAAGTATTGTGGGGAACAGGATAGAGTGAGTCCTGTAAGGTCAGGGTTCGAGAGACGCAGCAGACAGAAGGGACCAGACTCCACTGGCAGCTAACAGGAACCGGCTTTATTGAGAGAAGACCAAATGGGACTCGCTCCTCCGCACCCACGAGTGGAGAAACGTTAGCCCCCCTTGGGGTTAGCCTCCCTGAAGAGATAGGGGAGGCTAGCCCCCTCACCCCCATCTTGGGCCTGGCGCTCCAGGGAACTGGGCTGGCGTGCTCCCTGGGGGAGCGAGCTCAGCCCAAGTCTGAGTCTCTAAGCCCAGTGCAGCGTCAGCCTGTTGTCCAAGTCCTCAAAACCTTAAAAACCTTCAGCCCCCTCCTTGCTTTTAGGGGAGGGGGGTTGCCATGACATCTGATTGATGTTTAAGGCAAGCTTCTGGCCAGGAAGTAGTCCTTTTTCACAGCTGTTTGTGAATTCCTTGAGTCCTGAATCTTATCTGCCAAGGAAGGCCAGTGTCCTTTGTGAATTTGGGATCTGGAGTCTTATCTAAAAGGCTTAGATAAGCTGTGGCTCCAGGTTTATTCCTGAGTCTGAAACTATTGGGGGTTTCATTCACACCTTACATTCCAGCCTTTTGAGTCATGGGAATGGGGGTGCAGTTTCTCCTCTAGCTACTTCCTGCTGATTGTTGGGGTGATGATAGAGGGAATGACACATGAGGCTGGAATGGGTTCGAGTCCTCATCATGGTTAGGCAGCCGTGCATATTTCCTGGTGGGAAGCTGAGTAGAAAGGCAAGAGCTGGTGGCTTGCCCTTGAGCAACTCAAGAGTGGTGGCTTCACACACACACTGTACTGAAGGACACAACTTTCACATTCCTCTTTTGTTTTCAAATATTCCTATAAGTAAGAAAACTGCATGGACTACAGTTTTAGATAATTTCAGGGTTAATACTATGTATACATTTTTCCCATTACAAGACATGACTATGGTCAGTAATACATTTTTATAAACTTAAATTTAACTATATATTTCTAATTAGAAAGTAGAGTGAAAATAAAATGCATTTCAAATTGGGATTAATCTTCTTAAGTTCATTCAATGTTCAAACCTTACCTAGAGATACTTGAGATAACTTATTGACTGAGTATGTCTGCCAAAAAGAAACATCATGCAATACTTTGCATTATTACATATTGTTATTATATGCATGATTAAGAAGACAAGTAGCTTAGACTTGCCTTGAACTAAAACTTCTCTCAGACTCTTGGGAATTAGAATTACATCTGTGTGCTGCCATACAAAGTCAGAATGTATTTGATTAAATTATCAGGTTGCTTATTAGTTGAATTAAATAGTTTAAGTAGTTCAAATATTACTTAAGAAAGAACTGATAGGAAGTATTATTTTATATATCATTAGGAATAAAAGCAGTTATATTAATCCACAGAACACATAACTTGCATAATATACAAGAGTAATAAGTGTTAATTATTAATAAATAAATCAAAATGTTTAGAAGGAAATTATAGCACTACTTTTATCAGTATTATGAAACAATAACTTGTTCTTTGGGCTACAATTAGAGATAATTATAATAAAATAGAGATAAATACTTACATCAGTATTCTTTTCCCCATTTTTGCAAAATATGTTTGCAGAATTAAACAACTCAAGTAAAAAGGAAATGAGTTAAGTATAAATTTCAATTAACATTCAATATAATATGAAAGTTAATAAGAAATAATTGGTCCAAATAATTCCTGAGGTCCACATTAAGTAAATTCTCTCAGTAACTAACAAAAGGGAGTTTGTAGCTAAGACTCTGGGATGCACCTATCCTCCCAGCATTAAAGAGATGTTGATTACAGTATCACTTTTCCAGCCTGGCAGATTTAGGAGCTAAACGTGCTCAAAAGATGATTGTATGATATACTGAGAGAATAACAAGCACAGACAATGGTTTACATTATTTGGATATGTCCTAAAGCACAGTTCAAAATGATATGAAATACTAAAAGAGAAAAGTAAACAATTGATGATGTTAATAAAAGCTTGAACTCACAATCATATCCCTTTAGCCAGCTCAAAAATAAAAATGAGTAATTTTTTTCAGGATCGATTGCTTTTATAATTTTTTCATTGTACACAAAGCCACACATACTTTCAATCTCTTTTAAATTTGATTCATTCCTGCATAAATGGGAACAACAATTTCCTCAAATAAAAGTGGTATCATTTTGCATATATTGGGATAAGCCACTCAATGTGTATTGACTGCCTAGCGTAAGAAGAGTTTATGAAATTTTCTTAACTGCAGTTATTATCTTAACTGTGTCTATTATCTTATTTAATGCTTATAATACCTAGACCTGAAAAAATATGTTTTCTTATACACACTTTTTTTTTTTCAGAAAGGGAAACAGCTTTAGAAATATTAAAGAATTTACCATAACTAACAATTCTATTCCCTTTCCCAATCCTGTCCACCTTAAAGCCTTGGACCTAGGCCTGCTCCTGAATTCCTAGCTCAGATCTTTGCTGGCCTCCTAACTCAGACCCTACGTACTGTGTCCTGATCCTTTGTACCCAGACTAGCTGCAGTCTGTAGTTTCAGGGCCCACACTTACCCTGTCTAGCTAGTTAGATGCTCCTCACCCTGTCCTCACCCCAGCCTTTGACGTTAGAATCTTTTCTGAACTTCTTTCCTGAGACCTCCTCACTAGCTTGTAAGAAACCAGCCAATGGACCCACATGGCCTTCAATTACTTTCAGCCCACTAAACAGCATTTCACTAATCATCTTGGAAAAATACGGTCTCACCAATAAAAAAAAAAAAAAAAAAAAAAAAAAAAAAAAAATCAAAAGCAAGAATCTGAGGTACACGCAAACTGAAAAACTGACTATTCATACCTGACTTGCTGAGGGATGTCAGTTGAGGGACACTTAGGTTGCATCCAGGCCTTACCTATTGTGAAAAGAGCAGCAACAAACATGAATGTACAAGTAACTCTGCGATAGGATGAGTCTTTGGGTATAGGCCAAGTAGTGGTATAGCCAGGTCAAATGGTAGACCATTTTTGGTTTGTCAGGGTTCTCCACACTGCTTTCCATAGCAGTTGGATGAGTTACAGTCCCAATATCAGTGAATGACTGACCCTCTCTCTCCATATCCTTTCCAGAATTTGATATCATTTGTTCTCTTGATCTTAACCAGGGTAACTAGGGTAAGATGAAATCTTAAATTGTTTTTAATTTGCATTTAACTAACTATTAATGATGTTGAACCATCTTAAGGATGTCCTTAACCATCTTTTTCTTCTTTTGAGAACACTCTGTGCAAAGAACTCTCTGCTTGAGAACTCTTAGCTCATCTTTTAAATGTGACACTTGTTGTCTTAATTGTTTTTTGAGTTCTTTATATATTCTGTATGTTAAACCTCTGTCAGATATGTCAGTGATGACGATTTTCTCCTACTCTGTGGGTTTTCTCTTCATGTTTTTGGTTGATTCTTTTTCTGTACAGAAGCATTTTAGTTTAATGAGGTCCCACATTTTGATTATTGACCATAATTCCTGAGCAACAGATGTCTGATTTAGAAAGTCCTTTACTACACCTATATCTTGTAGGGTACTACAAATGTTTTCTTCTCCCAGTTTCAGAGTTCCAGGTTCCATGTTGAGGTGTTTTTATGAAGGTAAAAGATAAAGGTTTAGTTCCATATTTCCACAGGTGGAAATCCAGTTTTCCTAGTAACATTTGCTGAAGATTGTCTCATTCCTCCAGTGAGTGTTATTTTCACCTTTGTCAATATCAGGTTGCTAAAATTGCATGTATTCATGTTTGAGTCTTAAATTATATTCCATTGGTCTATGAGTCTATTTTTGTGACAGTACCATGCTGTTTTTAATGACTGTATCGCTGTCATATAGTTTGAAAATTCTTATAACAATCTCTCTTGCATTGCTCTTTGTGCTCAGGGTTCCTTCTCACTGTTTCAGATATTTTGTGTTTTTATTTCCATTTTTTGTTGTTGCTTTTCTCATAATAGCTAAGAAATTAAAAAAAAAAACTAAATGTCCCTAAACTGACAAATGGATATTGGAAATATGATTTATATGGTGAAGTTCTAATCAATGGTAAAGAAAGACAAAATTATGAATTTTGTAGATAAATGGACAGAAGTAGAAACTGTTATGTTAAGTGAAATAACACAAACTCAGAAAAATAAGTAGCACATGTTTTCTTCTCATTTGTGGATCTTAACACCAAAACCTTATATGTGAGTATATATCCTGATATAACCACAGGATCTGGGGAAATGGAAAGAAATCACTGAGGTAAAGGGAAAGAAAGAGCTTGAGAGTCAGGGATAGTAGGAAACATGTTACCAAGGGGGAAATTGGGAAAATGAAGGTATTTAACTCCAAAGAGGAGGAGATACAAGGAATCATATGCAAAGGGAAAGTTGGAGTGTAAGAGAGGGGGTGTAATAAGAGACAGGTATTATCAAGGGGAAAATCAAGAAAATGGAAGAACTTTAACTTGGGAAGGAAGAAGAAGGTTGGACAGAGAGAGAGGGGACAGAAGTAAAACTTATATGGTGTAAAAAACCAACCAATTAGGGGAAAGATTTCAAAAGCCAGGGTTGGTGCATGTTCCCAAGGAAAAAGAAGCCACTGGGAACTTGTTTTATGAACTTACAGCAATGATGGCAGCATGCACACGACCCATGAAACTCAACCCAGACAGAAACCCATCATACAATTGGTGGAATTAGGTAGAATCCCCAACCTTAGCTGAGAAATTATTAGCAGCTAATTACTGCTGGGTATGGAAGATTTGATCTTCTTTAAGGGAGTGACTCTAGATAGTCTTATTAATCATGAGTGAATTAAGTTACCCCAAGAGACATCTGAGTACAAATTTGTCTTGATAGGCTGGTCCTTAACATAGTGAACGTATGCATGAAATTTAGTGGAGTGCTATGAAGGTTGTGGATGCTGGAGTTAGTCTAAATATGATTAAGAGGTATCATAAAAATTCACAAAAATTAATGAAAATATACAATGAAAAAATAACTTTCAGAAAAAAAGTACTAGGGAACTCAATATTGCACAGACAATGGCAGATTTCCAGACCTTACACAAAGACAAAGCTGTAAATTAGAAGATAATATATGACTTCATAATTTCATGTTATCCTTAGGTTAATGTCTTTTAAGATAGATTACATAAATATTTTATAATACATCAATAACATAGAAATTTAAATAATCACAGTAATATATATATATATATATATACACACATATATATATACACATCCTGAGTATCTTGCATGCATATAAGATCAAATATATACACAGGTTGAAGTGCATATGGATTTCAATTCATTTGATAATTCCCATATGTAGACATACATATGTATATATATATGGTGAAACTGTTTATATTAATTATTGAAACATGTAAGCACTTTAGGTATACAAGCATGCATATTTTGAGGATAAATGTCTCGGCTAAAATTTTGCAATTTTCTATATTCATTTCATCTGCAAAGTAAATGTCTTCCACTGACTAACCATTTTGGTGTTATTTATGATATACTTCTGAGATTGAGCATTATAACTATTTTTAATTTTCCAAGAATAGAATTGAGTAAATTTTTAATTAATTTACTATTATTATTTTTGATAAATTTCTGATATTATCATGATGTAAATTTCCCCATATATTTGATACACTACCATAAATTTTCTACACAGAAGAATGAAAAGGCAGGATCATCATCTAAAACATTTAAAAGAAAATAATGAAATGATAAAAATATAACTAGAAATCAAGAGACGTTTGCAAAAGCTAAGTGATTAACAGGACTTTCACTATCTTTATACATATCAAAATCTTCAAGAAAACTTTTCCTTTGTGAATTTCTGTTCATGCACCGAAAGGCACAATTAACTTTTTCTTATTTAATGCCTGGAAAACTGCAGTTTCAGTTCTATGACTGCTGATTTATGATCGTTTTCTTATATTTTTAATGCTAAATTCAAATTTTAACTGGAAGAGGAGTAAAATTACAATACATATATGCTTTGAGCGTTAAATTTCTTACTTTAAACAGTCGTGTGTGCATAAGTAAGGCTGATAACAGAGAAAGATTTGTAATGAGAAAAGTGAAGAATATCACTGATTTTCCATTTACAGATTCTTGGAGTCTAGTTCTTGTAAAATCCATACACTACACTCTTTTCTTTGACACTGTGCATATGATGAAGTACCTAAGATCTAATCCATGCATATCTGTAAACATGAAAGATACAATTGAGTGAATATGCAGAATCACCTAATGTTATGCTTTGGCTTTAACTATGAAAAAATGTCAGTAATGTAGGTCTTAATCCCTAGTTTACCAAATTTCATTACAACTTCTTTTTTGATTGTTATTTTCACTTTATGTATATACATGCATTACCTCTAAGTACATAAGGGCACCAGTGTCGTGCAATGCCAGTGGAGGTCAGAAGGCCTTGTATTCCCTGGAACTGGAGTTAAAGATGATCGTTGGCCATGATGTCGGTGCTGGGCATCGAACCCAAGTCTTCTGAAGAGCAACCAGTACTCTTAGCTGCTGAGCCATCTCACCAGAGTCTCCATTACAACTTTATAATTAAGATATAACTGTCTATTTAAAGAATATTATCTGATGTATACAACAGTGAATGCTTATAATCTTCACAGTCTCAGTAGAACAGAGACTAGAGGATTATGATTTTGAGGCCAGCATGGGTACAGAGAATTCACTGAAGCATAGGTTACATAGTGAGGCATTGTATGGATTATTAAAAAGTAGGAAAAAAGAAGTATTAATCTCAAAAATAAATTTTCATTCTTTCAATAGAATTATACCAATTAACACTTGTATTTCCCTAAATAAAGCATTTCTATGTACATTTTATCTGATAAAATATTACTGTCTGCCTAAATATCACTGTTAGCTAGGAGCAGAATTCTTGCAACCAACAGTGATGGCAAAGCAACTGATCTCAAGGAATTTAACTCAAACAAACAAACAAAAACTGCTGTGGAATCTATGCACTTTTCTATCAATATATATTCTTAATGTAATTTTTGCTAATTGTAAATTGATCTATAACAAGCAGAATTTTTAGAGGAAAACTCTGCTACAATGGCAAGAATATACTACCAGGACACAATTGGATGTTAATGCTGAAGGCCAATGTATGTCTGTGATATCTGTGTCCACTTTCACATTGTTCATAATTTCTGAACAATTTGCTCTATGTGACATGAGTAAAAGGTATGTTAGCACTGTGACTCAGCAATCAACACTGCTGATGCTAAAAAGTACTTCATAGTTCGTAGTATAAACTTCTTAAATGTTTGAAGTCAAAAACTCTTTAGATTGAATTTGTTTAGTGAAAAGTCAACTATTTTCTCAAAGTCACAAAAAAGTATTCTATAGCAGGAATCAAATCTATTTTTGAAATACATATTTATATGATTTATGCCAAATGTCTAATTTGAAAATCCATGGCAAATAATATATGTAAAGCTTATTTAGAAACATATATGTAATTAGTGCACGTTCAGTAATATATAGATATATGAAGATTTTAAATCCAGTGATCCAATTCTGGGCTGGCAGGGCTCTCACTGGATAACACAGGGAACAACAGCAACAAAAATCCTAGTGCCAGGAATGGCTTATCTTAATTGAAGTTTTTGGCGAAACTTCAAGATGCTGAAAGAAGAAATAAAATAGCTAAGAAATACCTTAGAAAATGATCAATGTCCTTAGTAATTAGCTATTTTGTTTCTTCTTTTGAGAATTCTCTGTTAAGATTTGTGGCCCATTTTAAAATTTATCTTTATTTTAGATGCTTCATGTTATGCCTGAATGTATGTAGTGCACATATTATTCATTGTCAGGGGAGGATATAAGAGGGCATTGAATCCTTTGAACTGGAATTACAGATGGTTTTTAGCTGCCATGTGGGTGCTGGGATTCGAATCTGAGTCTTCTGAGAGAATAGCCAGTGCCCTTAATCACTGTGCCCTCTCTCCAGTCACTGTAGCTCTTACTTGGTTCATATGTCCACATGATTCTTTTGTTTTTTGTTTCTAGTATACTCTGGAAATTAATTCTCTATTAGGTGTATATCTGCAAAGATTCCCACTTTGTGGCCTTCCTCTTTACCTGATCAATTACATCTTTTCCTATATAGAAGCTTAAACCCTGAGTGAATGCAGTTTAATTTAGAAAAGTTCTTTCCTACACCTGTTTATTGTAAAGTCGTGACAATATTTTTCTCTACTACTTTCAGCTTTTAGATTTAAAATTGAGGTCTTTGATTGATTTAGATTTGACTTTTTTGTAGGGGGTAGATATGGGTCTACTTCATCCTTTTACACATAAAGACCAGTTTTCCCAGCACCATTTGTTGAAGATGCTGTCTTTTTTCCAATGTGTATCTTTGTCAAATGTCAGGTGGCATGCACCCAAATTTGGGTCTACTGTTTTGATTCATTGATCTACATGTCTGCTTTTGTGCCAGTGCCATGAGCTGTGCTTATTTAATTTTTTTTTTTGTATTTCATGAAGACCATCTCAATAAATCTTAATCACCTTTATACGCCCTTCCTCACTAGCACTCTCTCACAGCCCCCGTACTGGAATTGAGATACTCTGTCATTTGTGCTAAGGCCCTATTGTGTCAAGTTAGTGTCCCAGGAAATTTCTCAGTGCAAGTTCATTAGCACTGAGGTCTAGTCAACCTACCCAGAATCCCTCACTTTAAGAAGGTCACCCTTCCTCATCCAACAATAATCAGCTGCTAATATTTCTTCAACAAATATAGGGGTCTACTGCACATTTCTCCAGTTCCATGCTGGGTTTTTGTCTGCTTGAGTTTTCCTGGGCCTTGTGCATGCCAACACCACTCCTGTAGGTTCATATAAAATAACTGGAACTGATCTAGAAGCCCTGTCCCCAACAACTAGCTCTCAAAATACCAGTATATGATATGCAAGCTACCAAGAGAAAAAAAACAGTCAGTTGTCCTATCCAACTAAAACAACTACCACCAAATAAAACACACCACCATAAAGACAGGACCAGCAAATTAACTTTATTGGTATAATAGGAGCACTTTTATTTAAGGAGTAATCAACATCCTTCTAATCAGACTTAAGATTGGTTTAATAGGAGGGTTTCACACATGGTGCTGTAAGCCTAGCTAAATAAACATGGTTGGAAGGTCATAGACCAGATAGATAACATGATTTTCTCACTTTCCTAGGCAAATATAATATCTTACTATATTGTATACATGTATACTTACATTCACAATCAATAGTATCTCATCACTTATCAAAGAAAATAGTTTTGCAATAGATTGGGTGTATTACAAAGTTCCACAACTGGTCAGATGCAGAGAAAATGTGACTATGAGATATTCAACCCTAAGTGATATATCTACAATTCAATGAGCAAACCTAAGGCTCAGGAAACATCATGGGATACAGAGCAAAAGGACTGGAAGTATCAAAGGGATAGGTACTTGTTGATCATCATTGCATTTTATATATAAGAGTGGAGTTGTACCAGTGAAATCACTATAATATGCTAGCCCAAGAAGATCTTCATAAAGAAAAAATATTGGCATAACAAGGTGGTTTGGGGACATTTTATGGGGTCCCAGCTCAATACAAAGAGCTATAGGCACAAAGGCAAGCAATGAATGCTGAATGGGAGAGAATAAGAAATGGACAGCCCTAAGCACTCTCTCTCTCTCTTTGTCTCTTATCAATGAAGAAGAAGACAATAAATTATGAAGCATTTTAAGGGAGGCATGGGAGGATTTCAGGAGAGGACTGAGAGTGGTGGAAATAATATAAATACAATGCTTATATATGTTTTTCTAAAAATATAAAAGCATGGAAATAAATCTTTTAGAAGTTTTAAATAAAAATAAAAATAAAAACTCCATATGGAAAGTACCTGTTACAGAAGTTCTCTAAAATATATACATTCAAATATATTTAAATAGATTTAGCCTATAATGGGAGAGATATTGCAACTTTACAATTCATTCTAGTAAATAAAATATCCAATATTAGGAATGGGTTGCCATTCTTTAAATTGATTTCTGATGGGATGCTCCTGGTTGCCCATAAGAACTTGACTGGGAAACCTTATTCCTGAAGACAATACATACTTTTCCATAAAATCGAAATTCAAACAGATTCTGATTTGGATACTTCTTCCTTGCTGGCCTGCTTTCATAGTTCTGGGATGGATTATACATGTTACTGGAGGAGAAAATAATCATCAACCTTAGCCAGTCATGAATCTAGTCATAAGAGTTACAGTGACCACTGACCTGGCAACATATGACCACTAGTGCATTAACAGCATTAATGTAATAGCAGTAATCAAACAAACTCTGATTGGATTAAAGGTGTGCTCCACTTTAATGAACCCATACCAGAACTGTTATCATGGACAAGAACCTGTGACAAGATAGGTATTAAGCCTGAGGGAAGAATTATTATTCTGCTAAAATGATACAGTATCAAAATGACTTCTGTTTTATTGCATCTCTCAACCCTCTCTAGAGAAAATTATCATTGTAGAATTCAGTTCATGCAGAGATCTACAATTGATCAACATAAAAAGAATAAGACAATGTCAAGTGTTCAGCCCCAAATACACATATGTACCATTAAAATATAAGAAATGTGTTTTATTTTGCAATATATTTCTGTTGAAATATCATTTAATATTTTATTATAAGTATTTACTGTTGAAAATGTCATTTAAAACCAATAATAAATTATCACACTCAAAATGCTTCATCCTAGCAATCTTTTAAATTTATTCATAACAGGATAGATAATCTGTAGACTTTTTATTATCTGATTAAAATATAAACATTTTCACTGTTAGTTTGAAGCATCATAAACACAGTTAAAATCACAATGGTAGATGTATTTAATTTGATGATACCTTTAAATCTTTGAGGATATTTGTTTCATTTCTTTACATATTAGAAGAAAACAATTCATGTGAAATCTATCATTTTAGTGACAATATTTCTATTATGAAATCTAAACATGGAGCTGTTTCATTTTTTAGTCTTTTAAAATATTTTATCCACTGTTTCATTTTATTTTGTGCATATGAGCTATTGCCTGTAAGTATGTAAGTATACCTGTGTCATGCAATGCTCACAGAGGTTAATGGATGACCCTGGAACTGGAGTTAAACACAGTTGTTAGCCGCTATGTGGGTGCTGGTGTTGGAAAGCACATCCGGAACCTGTTCAAAACCTCTCTGTTCCCTTAACCACTGCTTCATCTCTCCAGGCCCTTTTCCTTCTATTCTTTCTTCTTTAGAGGTTATGTGCTATCCACCTAGTGCCAGGGTTAGCTTTGTCAACTTGACATGCCTAGGAAGAGGAAACCTCACTTGGGGAATTTCATCTATGTGATTGGTTTAGGATTATGCATATCTGTGTAGTGTTTTATAAACTGTTAAAGGATGTGGGAGGGTATGTGTGTCACCACCATGGACAGGTGGTCCTGAATTCTATCAGAAAATCGGCTGAGCACAGGCCAGGGTAACAAGCCAGTAGTCAGTTCCTGCCTATACTTTCCTGACCTTAATTTTGCCTAACTTCCCTCAAAGATGTACTGCCACTTAGAAGTGCAAAATGAATATGCCCTTTCCTCCCCACATTTGTTTTTATTCATAGTGTTTTTTCAGAGTAATGGAAAACAATCACACACTGAGACTTCAGTTTCAACTGCAAATAAAACCAAATCTGTCAGTGTAATTGTGTCCCACTCTGTCTACATGAACACACGCATTTGCTGTCACAGCAGATTACTATGCATGGAAAATCTTTTTCATTCCTTCTTTGATAACTGAATCATTAATTTTCATTTTATAGTGTTGTAAGCACCACAAAATGCTTCCACATATATTATGTTTTTATTGTTACAATAGCTCTGCAAATACTGCTAAATCCTTTTTATATGTAAATAAATATAAAACAGAGACTGCCATATAATGCATAAATTAAGAATTTTTAAAAGACCCTGAGTAAAGTCAGTTACTTTGATTTGGAATATGAAAATGCTTGTCTTTCTAATTATGTAGACAATAGAAATCTAGATTTCTACCTCTTTTCTTTTTTTATACATTATTTTGCAAAGTCAATTAAATCACTAACATAATCACTATTAAAATCCATTAAACATCACTATTTCATTATTGAGTAAGTGACCATGTCTTACTTGGATAAAATAAGCTGGATTCAAATCCCTGTGATATTTAAGCAGCATTCTTCAACTTAAGATATAGAACAATATCCCTGTCCAATAGTGGCATTTTATTTGGGGTTAATCAATAGCTGTCTAATTACACTTAACAACCACTCAATGGGAGGGAAGTCATGTGTAGTATTGTAAACATAGCCAAATGCAAATGAGTGAAGATATTATAGAGTCTACAGAAAAATATACATTGTGCATTCCTATGTCAATGTAATTTCTTACTATACTGCTCACCATATCCATACATTTATATATGTGTACTTATCATCACTCACAAAAATCCTTTCTTTTTAAAAAATACAGAGACTACAACAAGGTTTCAGAATTGGTTTAAGGATGAAAATAAGTTTCTGAAATGTCCAGCCCAAAGTGATATATCTACAATGCAACATCTGCACCAATGGTTATCGGAACATAGCAGAACAGAGATGAGAAAGAATACTAACACATCTCTCAACTCTCACCAGTTCCGCTTCCTCTTTCAATACTGGGTTATTAACCAGAAAGCCATACCTGACCAAAGTGCAGAGAATAAAAAACTAGAAAGTTTTTAACATTGTCCCTGGTTAGACACCTATATGAAACATCTGCCACCCAAGGCTCAGGCCCCATTGTGGAAGAGGGGTCAGAAAGTCTGTAAGCTAGGGACCACGAAGAAATAGTTTCTAGATGGCTGGGAACTAGTTCATATGAACTTACAGTGATTATGACAGCATGCACAAGACTTATGGATGGTCAAACCATATAAAAACTCAGACATGAAAAAAGGGATAAGAAGTCCCTTCTCTGCTGAGAAACAATTGGCAAACAATGACTACTGGATAAAAGAAAGTTGATTTTCTTTAAGGGGGTGATGCTAGACAGGTATACCAAGTTCCACTGAATGAACTCAGACTGTGGGAAAATTTGGGGCACAAACTTGGCTTGATAAGCCTTAACATATATGACAGAATGCATGAAATCCAGGGATAGGGTCTTTGAAATAATGCAGATAGAGGAGGGGTTCTAAATTTGATCAATATATGTTGTGTGAAATTTATAAATTTCAATAAAATGAATAAATACAATGACAATAACAGTTGACATTCCAAGGTGGATAGGAGAAATTTCACATGGTCCTATCTCAGGACAAAGTACAGGCTATTCATGTTTGCAAATGGAGGAAGAATTAGTTTTCCATAGATACTAGCTCCATACAGAGAATCACAACTGGTGAATGTGTGGAAAATAAGATACTGTAAATTGATCCATTTTAAAAATGTGACATTTATATTACAGTTTTTCTCCCAAGTCTCAGGTATACTGGTGGAAGACAGAGGACAAAGACTGTAAGATCCAGAAGTGATGCACAAGGACAAAATGTTTTCCAAACAGTAAGGCAGTTAAGCAAATGAACACATAGCAGCTCTAACACCATGCACATGACCTGCTCAAGCTTTAGTCAGACAAAAGTCCACCATAGAATATAGAAGATGGGCAGGAACTCCTACCCTTATTGAAGTGAAGTAACTATTGGCGCTTGGCAGCTGCTGGAATAAGAAGATTCGGTATAAGAGTGGGACTCACATTGATCATAATCGGGGGCAGGTTCCACACCCAAAAGTATTTAGTTAACACATATTGAATTCAATGGAACAAGGAGTGGTAAAAATCATGAAATACGGTGGTAGGGAAGCAGGGGTGATCTGAGAGAACTGGAGGGAAGAGCTAATCTCTTAAAGAGAAGTCACTGGATAGACACACTATACCTCAGTGGATTAATTTACACTGATGATTGTCCAGGACACTAGCTTGACACCATAGGCCTTAACACAAAATATAAAGTGTATTAATTTCAGGTGTGTGTGTATGTGGCGAAGCAGAAGGCTGTGTAAAGGTGCCTATGAGGAAGGACGTATAAAATAGATTAAGATTGGTTGAGATGTTCTGTATGAAATACACAAAAAAATCAACAAAAATAGTCTATAAAATTATTTGCCATTAAAATGCAACTAATTTAAAATTCAACTATAACAGACAAAACAGGCATTTCTTTATTCAACAGAATTTGAAAATTTGAAAAGAGTTAATGTAGCAATTTTGCTTAGAATCTTCATTTTGCACACCAATGTACATGAGTTCACATCAATTATTACCACATGGATAAAGTCAACTATGTGTGATATGCTATGCACTGAGAGACTTTTTCTGATGATATTAATCTCTTATGAAATGTCAGGTGTCCAAACAGAACTGTGGGAATACTGCCATGCTTTCCCCTTTGGTTTCAGGGAGCCTCATAGCTTGTTGTCATAGGCAGTGACTGAGTGTTTCTAAGGTAACAGCTTAATTTCTAAGCTATTGACTTTCCTAAAAACCGCTCGATTTTGTGAAATGAACTAACTTGGCAGGTTGGAAGTCTGTACCTAAAAATTATTGCTGTTTTAGTTATTAGTAATTTCAGTAATTATTTATAAGACATTGTATTAAATTTTTCTTATTTCACATTTTACATGTTGTATTCTTAGAAACATTTTGAAACAATGCATTATACTTCATGAGGTACACATAAAACATTTCCTTACAAACATTGAGGTCTAAATAAACAAAATGATTCTTTTTCTCATTTATTTCATGAGTTATTGGCTCTACACCCAGGAACTTTCCAGATAGCCACAGTACATAAGCAAAGCAAATTCCATGCTCTTCATAAGAATTTCAATTTTTGTTTTCCTCATTATGCAGAGGCTTAGCAAATATTTATTCATAATTTATGCATTTGCATATAGTTACCATGGGAAATTTCTATAAGATCTAATGCATAATAGCATGCCCTTTTGATTTCTAGTTGGTCAATGATTAATTTAATTTATTATATTTAGTTACTTCATTAACATTTAACTACTTTGTTTTTGGACTTTTTAAGACATAACTGACCTGGAACTCACTATATAGACCAGATTGGCTTTTATATCAGAAAGATCTCCCTCTCCAGTGCTGGGATTAAAGATAATGAACATGTATTGATGTTTAGACTTACTAGAAAATATAATCTACAATTGCATTATGTTCCACAAAGTTTGAAAAACTCAATTAATGATGCGAATATGCATCATTCTTAAAAAATAATCCAAAAGCTAATCACTATTTTTATGTTTTATATTATCTTTTGGAATATTTTTACTTTTTCAAAATTTAATTAATTCATTCAAATTATTTTAATTACTGTTGCTCATATACCCCAAAATATTGCATGTATCCTGCTACATATCTTAAGTCATATTGGGGTCAAGCATTTGTATCCAGGTTTAGATAGGAGTCATATTCAGGGACACTCTCCCTACAATCTCTTGTTCTCTACTCTTTAGCCAGTTGTGGCTTTCTGTGTGCATCACAGCCTGGTGTATAAGAAAGCATTGCATGAGAGAGTTGAGGTATGTGTTAGTATTCTCTCTATCCTCTATTAGCACACAGTAAGAAATTCTGTTTGTCTAGAGATATGAGAGCAATAGGGTTTTCTCTAGGATCTACGGTTCTTTAAACATATGTATTTCACTATATTTGCAGTCCCACCCAGAGTACCCACCAAGAGGATTATAAATTCAATTAGATTACTGTTGATTACCCTAGATAAGAGTGCTACTATCGTACCAATAGAGATAGATTTCTCTGCCAGTCCTTGTGGTTATTTGACTTTAGAGCTGAATTAAATAATTAATTGATTTTCTCCCTTAGCACCTTGCATACTATCCTCTAGAACTGTGAACTTTTGAAATTATCTTAGGTAGTTTTATAATTATAGCAGATAACTAACAAAACTTCCAAAGTACATGCTTAAGTCCTTAGAATCCAGTTACATATGATATTGTTAAATACTGCACTAATATGTAGGGAAATATAATTTAAAATGTGTTCTTATTAAATACACATGCTAACTCCATATTCAAGGTGATAAGAAACTGGAAGGATCCCACAGTATAACCCCCTTTTCTGAAAAGTCTGGGTAATCCCAGTATTCTGTGTACATAATATGTCCTATATCTAAGATCCCAATAGAAGTATAAAATATGACTCATCATAATCCTACCAAGACCTCTGGTCTGTGTTATGACCAGACTATGAATTAGCATAAAGTTTAATTATAATTAATTAATTAAACCTTGATCAAACTTTAATTAAAATTTTAAGCTCTGTCATTCACATTCAGGATTAGCATAAATCATTTCAGAAGTTTCTGTATCTTTTTGTTGCTATCATTAATTAATATGTGTATATCAGGGGATTAAAATTTTAGTCTAAACAAACATCTAATCTCATTACTTAGCATGTACATTAGACAGCCCTATAGTTTAATGTATTGAGAAGTGCCCTGGGAAATTATAAAAGCTCAAATGTATTGAGTATGAGAAATGATTCTGAAATTAATTGAAAACAAAAAGTACAGAATTTCAAGATTGTGCTTCCTCATCTAAAATATAAACATATTATTAGAAAAATGAGACAATTTGTAAACTACATAAACATTAGAATTTCTCATTTTAAAATTTCTATTGTTTATTAATATTCAACATATTTAACCAGCTTTGTATAACACTGGAATTTCAAATTATTCAATTGTTATATTTTTAAATAATCTTAACAGGTTATTTTGAGTAATTTCTGAAATACTGTATGGCAAATTAGTGCATAAAATTGTATGGAAGTTTTTTGTATTATTCTGCTTTACATATTACATGGGAAGTTAGAATGACAGCTATGATTCTTATAAATTTACTGTTCAACACAAGTCTAAAATATCCTTCTCATTTCACAATTGTTTTTTTATTTCAAGGAATATCCATGTTATGTGCTTGCCTCCTGAATTATAACTAGATAATAATGAAAACAATAATAATATGCTAGAAAATATGTGCTCCAAAGAGAAGACTAGACTATAGACCTAATAAAGATATAAAGCACTTTGGCAACACATTGCGTCTTACAGACTGATACAAAATTTGAAATGTCTTTATTTTACTGGTCATATTTAAAGTTATGATGCTAAAACTGTTTTGTGGAGAAAAAAAATTGTTGTTTACATATATTTTGAAAAAAATAGATGAGGTATCCAAAAGGAAAAAAGAAAGCCTAAATGCAACCTGATAATGTAAGTAAATGAATTTGTAATGGATGCATTTTATAAACATTAATATTTATCACTGTAAATAATAAAATATATGTGATATATTTATCTCAAAGTAGAAAATTATTTCCAAAAGGAACACTGACACTAGTAATGGTAAAAGAAAAATAAATCTGAATTAAATCAAATTTAAAATCTTCTCATCAAAATATTGACTAAGTAAAATGTTTCCAATGATATAAATGATGAAGAATTTGTTTTCATAATGTACAATTCCTAAAATAAATAATAAGGTGGAAATGACCCAATGAACTTTCATTTAGAAGCTTAAGCAGATTATGAAAGTAGTTAAATATAAATAGCTGATATTACATGAAAAAGTTCTCAAAAGTTTTTAAATTCTGACTTGCCTTTTCAAACAAGCATTTACCTTAACTCTTCATGTGTGCTTCAAATCCTAAAACTGTAACATGAATTAAATTTGAGAGTATTTGAAATTTCTCGTACAACAGAGTACAATGTGTGCAGAATGTCACAACTGGCAAAAATGTAGAGAATAGAAGACTGCAGAGTTTGTCTGTCCCTGGATAGAACTCCTATATTAAAACTCATTCACCTATGGCTCAGGAACCATTGTGCTGATTGAGTCATGAACCATTGTGTTCAGATTATGAGTCATGACTTGATCATGAACATAAGGAAAAAGTATCTTCCAGTCCTTTGGGTACTTACTCATATGAACTACTGAAATGCTGATAGCATCCACAACCCATGCAGACTCAGTCAAGAAAAAACCAGTACAGAACTGGGGAAATGTGAGGTACGCTCCAACCTTAAAGAACTGCTGGCAACTGATTACTGCTGGGTGAGGGAGAGATTATCTTTTTAAGGGAGTGACTCTAAATAGAATGGCTAGACTCCAGTTGTTGAACTTGTACCCAAGGACATCTTGGTACAAAAGCTTGACTATACAGGTCTTAACATATGTGGAGCCTAGGCCTATTGCAAAAGATGAGCGGGCAAAAGATATTGAGCGGGCAGTGTGGCCCCAGAGACCCTGATGGGACAGGAGGTGTTTGGCCTACTCTGCTTTGAGGCTAGGACCCAATCCCCATAAAATCACTGCAGACCAAAGCCAGGACTTAGCTTTCGTTTCCTCATTCCTTAATTCTTGCTTAACTATCTTTCCCCACCCTGCACCAGGTAAGCCACTTCAGACTTACAATCTTCCCGCCTAAGAAAAACCCGGCCTTGAATTTTCCCACCTTCAGTAATAGCCAGACAGGCTTCCCTATATAAACCCCTGCCTTGGTTTTAATGAATGAGCTCCCCACTAACACAGTCTCTCATGAGTTCTTTCCCATTGCAGTAGGGCCACCTGAGGACCTGTTTGACCACTCTCTGCTCTCTGGGACTGCTGGTGTGCAACAGCCGTGCATGGAAGCTGACACCCACAAACATATATGATATAATTCATAAAATCTGGTGGGCGGACATATAGGGGTGTGGTTGGAGGAGGGGGTTCTAAATATGATTAAGATGTATTGTATGAAATGCACAAAAATTTAATAAAACATATGTTAAAAAGAGGATTGTGTTCAAAGAGCTTTTATAAAACCTTCCTGTTGTTAACATAATAATTTTCATCTTCAAACTGTACTAAATATTATTTTTAAATGAAACATTTTTCAGTGCTCATTTGGATTACTTGTAGTGCTTTATCTTTGAAATTATTCTTCTAAAAATGAGAGGTATACTTGCTCATTTTAAATAAAAAAATCCTTTTGTATAAATTACAAAGAAATGTTGTATAACTCCACAGCTGGTGATCATTTACTGAAAGTATTTACAAAATATATCACCAAGAAATTTGAGCAATACACTAGGGAAAATGAAAAAGCGACTACGAACTGTAATCATCGGCTGACTACATATTTATTGGACCAAACCAGGAAACTCTTTCCTAAGTACTGAGCGATAACAAGTGTACTAATAATTCACATATAATAAAATTGGATTAGTGACACCCAACACACAGTTAGAAATTATTGTTTTACTATTTTAAAATTTTGCTTTTTTTCTGTTGAAGATATCAACTTCTTTCATACTTCACTTTAATTATGAGTCAAACAGTATATACTATATATACATGAATATTCATATACAAATGGACAAAATAGTACTCTCACTTTGTGGCTGTGTTTTGCCCACTTATTGCTCTGTTATATTATTTTAAGTTTCTCTAATTGAATTATTGAAGTAATTGACACGCCTTTGATTCCACTCAACTTTTCAAAATATTTGAAGTCAGTATAAGCTGAGACAGTCCCTTCTACGTTCCACAAAAGGCTGACAAAATGGGACTAGATTTTGATCATATCTCTGTATATCTTTTCAGTGGATCAAACACACACCATCATGATTTAGCAGATCATCATGCAGAATGCTATCTGCCAATGTTGTAGGAAAGTCTTAGTAGATTATGATAGCAGCTGTTCTTTTCATATATAATTCTCAATGAAGAAGAGTACAATACTCCAAATAAGAGACACTGGCCTACATAGAATTATATTCAAGGCAAAGAAAGAACTTTCACGATTGCCATAGTATATGAACAGCTTTACTTTTCCCTTTGAAATACTAAATGAAGTGAAATGATCTCAATGATAGATTATCGAGAAAATAGGGCAAGGATATTTCTTTTAAATTATAAATAATTTAAGTTTAAAAATTTAAAAATATTGTGTTTATTCATTTAATACAACAAATCTTGATCAAATTTAGATTTCATCTGCTATTCAATCTCCCTCAAACCCTGTTCCTCTTGTATTCTGTCATAAAGATTAAGTCTTATCCAATCAAGCATATATGCCCAGATATCCTTTAGTGCAAATTCATCCATTGGAGTCTGGTCAAGTTATCTAGAGATTATAAGTAAGTCATAATTTCCCTCTTCCAGATGTCATCAGCCTCCAATAATTCTATGTCTAGGTCTGGCTCCGGAACAATTTCTATTCCTCCATTCTGAGTCCTTGTATGATTTGAGTTGGTGTGGGTCTACTGTACTCAATGCCATCATTGCCACAAGTTCACATGTTCAAGTTTCCAGTGGCCTGAGAGCCTCTGCTTACCTAAGTTCAGGAAACAACCCTGGCTCTTACAAGTTTTTTGGTCCCACTTTCACAATGATCCCTGAGCCAAGGGTGGGTGAGGTTCAATTTCAGACCTACACTCTCTGCAGTTTCTTATTCTTTAAAATTTGGCCAGTTGTGGCTTTCTGTGAGCATAGCATTTTGTTGTTTAAGGAAGTTTCACTGGTGAGAGTTGCAACATGCATCAGTATTCTCTCTACCTCTAGATCCCTTGTATTCTATGAGCCTCAGAGTCTTATAGGTTCAACTGTAGATGTATCGCCTAGGAATTGGCATCTTTATGATGTATTTTCTGTGTCTGATCAGTTGTGAAATACTGCTGTAGCCTCTATCTGTTTCAAAAGAATCTTCTTTGATGAATGTCTTATAGTATACTTCTCTGTAAATATAAGGATTTAAAAAAAATGTAGCATATGATAAGAAATTTCATTTCTCTAGAGATATGAGAGAGGTAGTGACTTCTCTAGGTTTGTGTCCTCTCCAACTCTGTGTATTTGGCTGAGTTTACAGCACCTTCCATTAGATCACTCCCAGTGAGAAGTTTTTAGCCCAATTATATATCTGTTGATTATCAGCCAAATTACAGTCCGTCTACTGCACCAGTAGAGGTGATGTGCTATGTTGGGTTTTTTTTTGTTATGTTTATTATAATTTAGGGTTTGGTTGCACCATTGATTGATTTTCTCCCTTAACAGTTTGAAAGTTATCTTCTAGCATTATGGGAGCTAAACTTCATGTAGAAAGCCTCCAGATCAGTTCCTGTTCCATTGCTCTGAGTGCTGTATCTAAAGTACATCCTGTCTTTAGAAGTAGAATATTATCTCCTAGAACATTTCTTTTATAAAAATATTTTATTTCTATTTTTGAAATGTGAAACATGTATAAAATGTATTTTGGTCTTATGTACACCCTACTACCTCTATATAACACTCCACAACCTACCAATCTGTGTCTCCCTGCTGAGTTCATGTTTTCCTTTCTTTATTATTATCAGTTGCTACCTGAGTCCAGTTAATGATGACCATATGTTAATAAGTGAGTGGCAATTCACAGCACTGGAGTATGAGCAACTCAGTAGCTACCGCAGGGTCTGTGAAAAGTGACTCTCCCTCCCTCAGCAACATCACCTGCCAATAACTCCTCAGCAAGAGATAAGGCCTAGAAAGCCCCTCCTCCACTCAGAAGAGTATTTTACTCTTGGATGATTCTTTATTAAACTCAGGGTCTAATTTTATCTGAAAAATGGATGTTTCTAAATTCATATAGTGGCAAAAAAGGAACTCTGTAGTGTTTTTAACTTGCCTTTCTACCCAACATATATGAATGCTACATTATGAATTATAGTGAATTGTAACATGATGACACAGTTCTCCTAATAAGCTGTTTCCTATGCAATAGAATGCTAAACATTGACATAAATTAGCTAAATTTGTTCTCACAATCAGATGTCTCAAATTGCTAGATTGGTGACACTAATTTTGTTTAAGACTTAAGGTATATAACAGTTTTCTGAATCACAAATGAATCCTTCCAAGTAGTGAGATATTTCACAGAAAATTAGAAGTCAGAGTTTCTGTATATATTAAATGCATTTTAACTTAAACAGTAGTAAAAACATCTTGTATATATGTAATGCATATGAATATCTTATCTAAGTTAATAAAGACTAAATATATGTAAAACTTATTTTCTTTAAATTCACTATTTTTCCAAAGTAAAATCTATAAGAATACAGAAATTGAATATAAAGGTTTTCCATTCATAAATCAATGATTGAATAACTATAATTTGCTAATAAATCATATATGAAATTCAATATGAATTCTGAATTCACACTGTATATCATTCCTTATTTGGCATTGTATAATTATTTTCATTTATAATTACAACAAAGGTAATCTAAACTAAGTTTGCCACAATACAGTTTCTTATCATAATGTATACTTTGATCTAGTCAGTAGGATCTTTGGGAAAGTTAAAAAGGAGAAGTTTGGTTACCTCTATCTATTATTTGGTTTTCTTTATGTAACTGGGCATCTTCTTTTTAATGTACCATCTTTATTATAATGTATGTTGCTATGGTTTATTCTTGACTTTTTTTTTTCCAAATTAGGAAGCTGTGGTGTGTTCAGTCATTAAGAATATTCTCACAATAGCTTTCTTTTAACTTCACTCCATCATTTAATTTAATTAATTATTTATTTTTTATTGAATCATTGTAATTTCACACAGACCATCACAATCAATCGTAATAATCTTTGTAACCCTTCCCCACTGGGATCTCCGATTAACCCCCTAACTGTAATCCCAACACTCTTTCATCTGTGTTCAGTTCTATTGTGTCAAGTTAGTGTTCCTCAGTGCAGGCTCATCCACTGAGTTCCAGCCACACATCCAGAGTGTCTCGCTTTAGCAAAACTATCTCAGCCTCATGCAACAGTAATCAGTTACTAATATTTCTTCAGCAAAGATTGAGGTTCGCTACCTATTTACCCCATTGCATGCTGGCCTTTCCTCTTCTTAAGTTTGCATGGGTCTTGAGCATGGCAACACCATTACTATAGGGTCACATGAACAGGGTGCCAGGAGCTTGTAGGTTTCTATTCCCATATGGGCACAGGTTTCCTCACTGACTCTTACAATGTTTCTGCCTCCTCTTCTGCAATGGCCCCTGAGACCTAGGTTAATGAAACTTAATATAAGAGTCTTGTCTTAGAACCCACACTGAAGATTCCTAATCCCCACTCTTTGGCCATTTGGGACCTTTTGTGTTTCTGGACCTCTGTTGCATGAGGGATCTTCATTAATGATAGCTGACAGATTCATAAGTGACCTCTTAACTCATTTTTCTATATTTCATGAGCCTTAGGTGTAGAGGTTGCATTATATGTGCTGCTCAGGCATAGGCAAGTCAGAGGCAGTGTGTGACCAGTTGTGGTACTCTGTAGTATCCTGCATCTGGTGCAACAGAAGCTCCTTTGATGAGTGGAGACTGGGGTACTGGGTTGTATATATAAAGATACATATTTCATACTTAGTTAAATTATGTTAACCTAGGGATATAACAGTGCTGGGGATTTCTCTAAGATCTATGACCTCCTTAGCCATGTGTATTTGACTATCATTACAGTACCACACATTAGCTTCCTCCCATTACTGAACTCGAAGATGGATTAGGAAGCTGTAGATTGGCCCAAAGACAAAAGTGCCATTATTTCACCAGTGTTGGATGCTGTGCTGGTTTTTGATGTAGTTATTGGTCATGAAGCTGGTATTGGCCATCAATTGGTGCTGCTTTCACAGTGCTCTCTAGAGCTATGAGAGCTACACCTCAGGGGAAGAGGTCTCCAGGTCAGTTCCTGCGTCATTGCTCCAAATCTGCTCTCTGAAGTATGTTCTGTTTTCACCAATAGGATCTTACCTACACGTTCCGGGAAGCAATCAAGAGCTCTGGCAGAAACCTTTATAGTTTTGGAAGTTGGTTGGACCATCCTGGCCATCAACTCAAAGGTAGGTTTCTCCTGTCTGGCACTGTTTCTTATTATGTAGCCTTCAGCCATGAATGTGGATTCATGTAGACATATTGTATATGGAATTTGTCATTAGGTGCTTATGCAAATATGATTCCCTCTTGTGTTTACATTATTAATCTCTCGTCTTTCATTCTCCCCCTGTCTAACTCACCCTCCTTGCCTTCCTCATTTAAAGTGTCCTCATTTTCCCATTTCTCTCTTGATAAGGCCAGTCTTCTATGGACCCACATCTCCTGAGTTACTTCTTTTCCTTTATCCCCAGAGTTCCTTGAGTAACCCTCCCTCCCACTCCCATTTTAATACTCCAGTTTTATCTATTTCTCCATAACTAATACCTGTCTCCTACTATTCTTCTTACACAAGTTCTTTCTTTCCCTTTAACTCTCCGGTTCCTTTCCATATTCATGTTTTCTGCAGTTACATCAAATTACATGCACACAGATAATATTTTAGTGCTAGGATCCACAAATGAGGGACATTATACATCATTTGTTTTTCTGAGTCTGTGTTACTTCGCTTAGCATAAGAGTTTCTAGTTCCATTCATTTACCTACAAATGTTATGATTTAATTTTTCTTTGCAGCTGAATAGAACGCCATTGTGTAAATATCACATTTTCATCACTTAGCTATTGTGAAAAGAGCAGCAACAAACATGAATGTACAAGTATCTCTGTAAGAGAATGTGTCCTCTGACTATATGCCATTGAGTGATATAGCCAGATCAAATTGTAGAGTCATTTTAGTTTTTTAAGAATTATCCATATTGATTTCTATAGGGGTTACATGAGTTTACTACCCCACTAGCAGTGAATTAGTGTTGCTCTTGCTCCACATTCTCTGCAGCATTTAGCATCATTTGTTCTCTTGGTAACAGTCAGTATAACTGGGCTAAGTTTTAAACCATCTTAAAGTGTTTTTAATTTGCATTTAACTAATTATGAATGACGTTGAACCATTTCTTAGGTGTCTCTTAGCCATCTTTATTTCTTCTTTTGAGAACTCTGTGCAGAGAACTCTCTGCTTGAGAACTCTTAGCTCATCTTTTAAATGGGTCACTTGTCTTAATTCTTTGTTTTTTTGAGTTCTTTGTATATTCTTTATGTTAAACCTCTGTCAGCTGTGTCAGTGGTGAAGATTTTTCTCCCAGTCTTTGGATTTTCTATTCACTTCCTTGGTAGTTTCTTTTGTTGTACAGAAGCTTTTTAGGTTAATGAGGTTCCACTTGGTGATTATTGACCTTAATTCCTAAGAAACTGAAGTTTGACTTAGAAAGTCCATTTCTAAGCTTACTGCCCATATTTTATTTTAACAGTTTCAAATTGTCAGATTTCACATTGAGGTCTTTGATCATTTGTAGTTGACTTTTGTGCAAGGTTAAAGATAAGGGTCTAGTTTCATTCTTTTATAGATGGAGATCCTATTTTGGCATCACCATCTGCTGAAGATGCTATCCTTTCTCTGGTGAGTTTTCTTGGTCCCTTTGTCAAATATCAGGTGGCTCAAATTTCATGGGCTCAGATTTGAGTATTCAATTATATTCCTTTGGTCTACAGGTCAATTTTTTGTGCCAGCAACATGCTGTTTATTTGGATATAGCTCTGTAATATATTTTGAAATATGGTATAGTGTTCCCTTTTGCATTGTTCTTTGTATTCAGGATTGCTTGTCTATCCAGAGTCGTTTGTGTTTTCATATAAATTTTAGGAATTATTTTTTTCTAATTCTTGAAGACTGCCATGGGGATTTTGATTGGGATTGCATCATACACACACACACACACACACACACACACACACACACACACATATATATATATATATATATATATATAGTTTTGGGTAGGATATTCATTTTTGCAATATTATTTCCTCCCATCCATGAGCATGGGCGGTGCTTCAATCTTCTGGTGTCCTCATCAGTCTCTCATTAAATGGATCTTTTCATTGTATGTTGTGATATTTCCCTTTTCATCTCTAATTTTGTCAATTTGGATTTATGCTTTATTTCTTTTTGTTAAATTGGGCTAAAGGTATATCTTGTGCATCTTAACAAATAACCAACTCTTGGATTCACTGATTCTTTGTACCTTTTTCTTTGTTTCTATTTCATTAATTTCTGCATTGATTTTCGTTATTTCTTCCTTTGTGCTAGGTTTGGGTTTCATTTGTTGTTGCCTTTCAGGATTCTGTAGTTTTAGCCTGAAGTCTATTTTGTCAGATATTAGAATGGCTGCTCTTGCTTGTTTCTTAGTGACATTTCCCTGGATTTTTTTTTTCCGTCTTTTTACCATAAGGTAGTACCTGTCTGTGAAGGTGTAAAGGGTTTCTTGCAGAAAACAAAATATTGGACTTGTTTCTTTTTCCATTCAACTAGTCTGTGTCCTTTCCCTGGAGAATTCAGACCATTGATATTTAAAATTATTATTGAAAAATATGCATTAGTTCTGTCATTTTAATTTCTGTTTGCATTCTTGGTCTAAGATTATGGTTCCCCAGTTATAACTTCATTTGGTTTCTTTATGTTACCCCTTGCGAACTGTCTTTCTTTTTCAGTTCTTTGTATTGCTTTAAGTATTCTCTGATGGCCTGATTTTCTGAGCATGAATTCTTTCAGCCTATTCATGTCACGGAACGTTTTTCTTTCTCCTTCAACTATAATTGACATCTTTGCTTTGTAAAGTATCCTCATTCCGTCATTTTATTAGTTTAATTAATTAATTATATAATTAATTAATTTATTTGTTGAGAGAAGGACTCCCTATAGTTCCGTCTCCTCTGAACTGCCTAGGTAGACCAAACAGGTTGTGTTATTAAATACATTTTGTTTCTCAGGTATTCTTGAGATATTGTTAAAGCACAAACATGTTCAGGTAAATAATATTACACACAGAAACATAGCTACTGTGCATAACTTGGGTAGTGAATGTTTTACAGATAAAATTATTTTTAGATTAAAAAATATAACTGGTGAAGAAAATAATAATATCAACCTCATAGGATTCCTTTCTAATTATAATAAATATAGTTTAGGAATTTTTAAAAGTTACTGAATGTACATACATACATAAGCACACACACAATGACTTAATATATTGAAGCAGTATATAGTAATTCATCATTAATGAAAGTGTTATTGTAATGATTACATAGCTACAGAATATAATACAGCACTAATTTATTGATTTAGCAATTGTCTGAACAGAAAAAAAGAACATACTTTTTAAAAAAGGGAAGATTCAATTGATTAAAGATTTGAGGATGATCTCTTATACATCAAGTAGTTTATGGTTTATCCCCAAGGATAAAACTGTATTTCTTTTATGCAAGAACCCCATAATATAGTAAGGTGAATTATGGAACACACACACACACACACACACACACACACATATACACACATGCATATCTATCTATCTATATATATCCAAAAAATAAAAAAAATCATACAAAATAATTTTAACACAAAAAAGAATTTCAAATATTCCTCATTTACTCTTACATCCTTTGTATTCTTGTAATTGTGTTCAAAAATAACTTAACATAATTTGACAGTTTATGATAATCCATAATGTTTTTTTAATATTTTTGTTTTATATGTCATTTGTATTATATAAAATAAAAATTAATACATATAAGTATTAATACATTGCCAGCATGTATGTAAGTACACCTGTGTTGTGCAATGCCTGAAAAGGTCAGAAGAGGGCATTGGATTCCATGGAATTTTAGTTATGGAAGATTGTTCGTCACCATGTAGATGCCGGAAATCAATTCTGTATCCTCTTTTAAAGTAGCCAGTGCTCTTAAACTTTGAGCCATCTCCCCAGCCCAGTGTTTTATACTTTTATTATCCAACAGTAAAGTAACTATCTGTTCATTAGAAACTGTGAAGTTCATTTATTTAAAATAATATACTTATTTTTCAAAAGGATACCTAAAAATAATAATATAACTACATTCATGGATGAAAAAGTAGAGCCCAGGAAGACAAATGAGTCCTACCATCACCTGAAGATCTAGTGTCCTAGAGATTCAGGACTAAGAACTATATTTCAGTGATCTGCATGTTCATCCACTCAACCACAGCCTGTCTTCATCCATTTTCTCTTGTTGTAACAGAATATGACCAGGATGGTTAATCTTGATTGTCACTTGACAGGGTTTAGAATCACCAAGGAAACAAATTTCTGGACATATCTGTAATGGATTATCCAGATCAGACTAATTAAAGTAAAAATACTCACTCTAAATGTGGGTGGTACTATTCCATATTCTGGACTTTCAAACCAAATAAAAAGGAGAAAGGGAATTGGGCACAAGCATGCTTCTGCCTCTGTTTCCTGATGGTAGACACGGTGTTATTAGCTCCCTTAAGCTCTTGCTGCTATGGTATGGCCATGCTGTGATGAACATCATCCTGAACATAAATCAAAATAAATACAAAGTTCTCTAAATTTCTTTAAAAAGCAGCATGACTAGAATAAGTCTATTAACAAATGCTAAATTTTATTTCATGAAGGAGATCATGTAGATTCATGAAATTTATGGGTAAGTATATGATGCTCCTTTTATATAGTTTGCTTCTTACATACTTCACCTTAATACAACGAATTTCTTCTTCATCTACTTTGAATGTTACTTCGTTTATAAAGACATACTGTCTGGGTCATTTCCCTTTTCAGCAATTAGTTCTGGTCTTTGGCATGCAACTGTTTCTAGTGTTTAAGAACAGTATTAGATTCTATACTGTCTAATTAGCATGCAATAAATGCTTGCTGAATTTTTTAAAAAGTTATTAGAATACATAAGCTGGTAAAAGAAAAAGAAACAGAACAAGACTGGACATCTTAGTTTACACTCCATGACTACCAATCGGACTGTTGTTAAGGAAAGTTCTGTACATTTATAATAAACTTAGCAAGTGCAGAAGTTGAAGTACTTCATATTCTGTACTCTTAAAAGTGACTTTTCATATTTGGGGGTCAAATATTAGTTTCAAAAAGTAATTGCATATTTGTCATTTTTAAGACTCTCTCTGCTAAAATTAACTATGTGAATTGAGTTAAAAGAAATTGCATGGTCTATTTCTTAAGCATCCTAAGTGTGGACATAGATTAATAAGCAGATCATTATCAAAGAGACTCCTAGGGAAAAACCTCCACAATTAGACATTAAATAAAGCACCTATGTCTCTTCATAAATAGAAGGAATTTAATTTTATTTTAGTTCTTTTCAAATAGAGCATATTAAATTTCCATTTGCTGTACTTTCTCTCATCTAGACAGATCTTCAAAGATTTATAGTGCTATTATTTAAATTATCATTTAACATTGCCAATTGGATTAATTATTTCACTTGGAATAATTATGTCTCTAACAGCTATCTGTAATGGCAAACACAGGGGTGGAGATCATTTCAATTATCTTCGCCCTTGCAAATGCACTTGGTAAAATAAAGTAGCAACCACACTACAATAGTTTAAAAATATTTAAACCCACAAAAGTTATCAATATCATATATTCTAATATACTCTAAAATAAGATATTCTGATTAACTGTAGTTATTAGGAGGCAAAGAATATAATTAAATGTTTGTTTTTCTAAGTGTTTGTTATTATAATTTTCTTAATTCAAATATATTGTTTTGCTATCTACATTCTATTCGATAGGAATTATTGAAAGGCTGCATCTTAGACATATGAGTAATGAAATTTCTTTGGATGATATTATTAAAATTTTATAAATAATTAGATAATATTAGAAATTATAAAAGGGAGCAAGAGATATATGAATATATCAAAATATACAGGGTTTTCCTGTCCACTCTGGGACATTAATGTACTCATTTTGTTTCAAGGTGGTTATATCTTTTCCTGTCATCATCAGTATCACCTTTTTAAAAGTAATAAAATGTTTCTTAAGTCTCTGTCAACTCCTGTGTGTTCACGACAATTGTCACCACAGTTATCCAATAACTCATGGTTGGTAACAAGAATGCAAACATAATAGACACATAAAAGACTAGGATCATCTCTGAAGGGCAACTGAGCCATTCTGTTTGCAGCTGAATACCTAGCGTGCACAATGGCTAAAGGTATCAGAATTTCATCCACCAAATTCAAAAGATCAAATGACTACTGGATCAAAACCAGCAATGTTTTGTTTAGGTTCTTATGGTGTGAGTGTGAATCATGTCCTCTCACATTATAAAAGAAGCCTTAGAAATATGCCTTCAAAAAATACAGAAATGGAAAATTTTCCAAGTCGCCCAGGGCCAAATTACCCAAACTCTAAAACCAATTGAAATGAATTTTCTGTTGACATTACTAAAAACACAAAGTGAAACTAACACCTAAAACATATGTTTTGACTTCTGAAAATGTGAATCAACTAATGAAGTCCCACACCAGAAAATATGAAATTGAAATGATTTGATTGAATGAAATGAATGATTGATTTCTTGATTTTAAATATGTGTGTTTTGTGATACTAGTGGGTAGCACATGGAAATCTGAAGTAAATACATTTTATTACTAAGCACATTGACAAATACTACTACTATAACTTTCTTCAGGGTTACGTGAGTTATGCGTGACACTGCAGAACTGTGATTGGACTTCGTATCTTAATATACAAAGCATGAAGAATGTATCTCTCAGAGCTTTTGGGTTGACCATCTAAGATTTGAAATTGAGTACATAATAAAAGTGTTAAGAATTCACCTACTTCCTAAATTTTCTGTCATTGTCTATAGAAGTAGCTACTGCTGTTTCTGAATTATTTCTGTGTTTATTTCAGTACAGTTCCCTGTCAAAAGATAATTTCTGTAAGATATGCACAAGAGCATAGGGTTCCTCTTTTTTAAAAAAATAAGTAAGGAAAATCTGTTATATTGGAATTTAGTAACATAATTCACTGAATATAATGTGATCTCTTGCATTTTCTTTTATTTAATCTTCAAAAGGTACAGATCACCCAAAATTCAGTATCATTATATTTGAGTATATAACAGCTTTGAAGGATATTTTGTTCTTAGTTTATTTATTGTGCATATTGCAATTATATTTGAAACTAATTTTGTTATATAAATCCTACTGTCACTGGGTATCTATATTTTCATTTATACATGCAAACTTAATTTGAAAAAAAGCTTAGAGCAGGCCTATGAATATTGCATGTGTATATTAGAAGTAAAAATGTAGTTGTTCTATACATTATTGAAGAGTATCTTAGTAACAAGATGAACACTGAATAATTTTTACTCTTCAAAATCTCTTCATTTTCAAGTTAATGTATTTGCAAATGTTACTTCAGTCTTTTTCTGTTATAAACTTTTCATCATATATCTATAAATAATGGATCACTGACAATATTGTTCTAATAACTTATTTAGGCTATTATGAATTCACATCTCTGGGCATATTTAAATAAGGTTCTACTTTAAAGTTTGTGACATTCGATGCTGCTTGTTTAGGTAAAAAGAATGAAAACAAAATTAATTCTAAAAAAATGAGGCTTCCTGTGGTTATAGTTTGGAAATGGCAATTTACAATAAATATGTTCTACTAAGTAAATTACCTGAAATATCTGCACACACATAGGAAAATTTTCCCCACCCACTCTTTAATTTGCTCTCTATTTTAAATTGCCATCTGTGGGTTGTCTTTTCATAGTCCCTTAATCCCACTTTTCATGCAGAGAAGTTAATAGGGTTATAATCTCATAATTAAAGCAGATAACTTTAATTTCTCCAATGACTCTTTGTTATGATAATCTTGTTATGATTATGGTGTTTCATTTGTTATTACATGTGAACATTTAGCTTTGTAGAGAGAGCTTGTGCTATTAAGCCACTAAATAATTTAAAAAGTAGAACATAATAGCCAGCAAAATCTTGCTGCAAGTGGAAGATCAAATTTAGATATTACTCTAAAATTCTAACAAATGAACCAGATCGAGCAAGTCACATACTTAATCACAATCCATCACATATAAAATAAAGCTAGATTAAGCCACTATCAAATTTAATATTTAAAGAAAAATTAACTTTCCTACATTGAATATCATTATGTAACTCTACAGGAAATAAGAAAATAAAGAAAAGGAAAATGAAAAGAGTAGGGAGACAATTTTCTGATATAAAAAATGAGGAATTCACAACTAATTTTTGGAAATAACTTAACTTTGCAGTTCCTTAATTTCTACTTTTCTATGGTAGAATGTAAACATTATTTACCTGAATGACTGACTGCTTTGTAATGCAGAATTCTTCTGATGTGGAATGTAATACCTAAAAGAACTTCATGATGCTACAGTTTATTTGTAATCGAATGTTAGAATGTCCATTTTTGTATTTTGAACTATAATATATTTACAAATACTCTTTCTTAAAAATAATGTTTTATATCTAATTATGAGCTCTCAGTAATTTAATAAAGCATTTTATATCATCTATCTTTGAAATATGTATTAAACTACTTTTATTTATATTTCATTTTTTGTGTATGGCTACCTGAATTATTTTTGCAACAAAATTGCGTATATTTATATAAAAATGCTTTGAAGTATTTTACTTTCAATTTGGGGATTTTATTTTGATGAAAACAATCAAATCAACTTTGCTTTTAGCTGAGAAAATGCTATACTGTATCTTACATTCACTAACTCAATCTAAATGAAATGTTGTATTCTTTGACTAACTATAACCCACAATCTTTGGTTCAGCACTCTGTTTCCTGATTCAACTTCTTTTAGATTCCACATTTAAGTGTACCATGTGATACTCAGCTTTCCAAACCTGGATTATACTTTTGAATAAAATATCCTCCAAGTTTTTATGTTTTTAAACATGATTTATTATACTAATACAAATAATGTTATAATATGCATATCATGCTCTTTATTCACTGCCTGATGAAGATTTAGGAAGATTCATTGTCTTGGCTGTTATAATCCATGCTTCAGTGAACATAGGAGTGCCTCTGTCTCTCTGGGGCACTGATTCCACACCCTTTGTACATGTTCTCATTGGTAGACACACAAATCCAAATGGTCATTCTAAGTTTAGTGTTTCAAGTACTGTGTATGTTGTTTGCCGATCTATACAATTTATAATTCATATAAAGAATGTGTAAAAGTTCCCCTTTTTCCATCCTCTCTCACAGTTGTTCTTTTTGATCTTAGATACTCAAATATATTCTGTTCTATATAAGTAGACTATTTAGATAAAAAGTTTTCTTGTAGTTATAACAGGTTATATTAAACTAATAGCAACTTTCATCACACATGTATGTTACAGTTTTATTGAGTTCAAATTAACATTTTTGATACCACATCTATAAATATCATATTGAATATTGCTTACCAAATTGGTATAGTTGTCATAAATTTTAATAGCTTTTTTCTTTTAAATCTTACATTAAATATAAAGATAAAAGCCATGATTACAGTACTATGGTATTCTGAACTGACTAATGTTTATATGTTGAAAACAATTCAAGATTTCTTGTAGGAAATGTCTTCTGAGGATGATCTCCCTTGAGGGTATAAGTATGAAAATCTTCTTACTGTATGAGATTTTTGCTTTAAGAACATATAATCTAACACTTTCATGAACTTAGAAATTTTCTATGAGAATTAACAGCAAATTTTATTTAATCTTATTTTTTCAATTATTTTCCTTACTTTTTTGTATAAAATCTCTTTTAATGCTTTATTATACAGCTCTTGTCTAGTCACAGTAAATCAGAGTGTTTTGCCTTATTTTATCTGGATTTTTTGTCATTTCTTGATGTGAAAATTTTTCTGACCTTCAGTTAAATGGTTAAATGAGATCTAAATTTCTTTGCCTCTCTATTTTCTTTCTTTATGCTCTTACCATAAAATTTGGTGGGGGTTTTTTTTGAGGCTCTTATAATTGAGAAAATTCTTTTTTAATACTGTATTTATTATTTTGAATCTTTGTGTATGAGAGTATTACCTACATACTGAACTCTTAACTGCTGAGCCAACTCTGCAGCCCCAAGAGAAAATTCTCTTGATTGTTTTTGAATCTACATATTTTAATTTATCTTATGATTTATAGACTCTACTATTCTTAATTCTAATGTTGAACTTCTCAACAAATTTTTTTTCTGTTCACTGTACTTTTCAATTTCAGAATTTGTTCATTTATTCAGTGTTGTTTTTGCCTATCTATACAATTTATAATTCTTTTTTGTACCTTTTTGTTTTCATGAAACAAGGTGTCATTCAGTAGCTGAGGCAGGCAATATGTTCCTGGCAGTCTTCCTGCTTCAGGCTCCCACATTTAAGGCTTAAGGTTTGAATCACCATGACCAACTTCTCTTTGGAGTATTAAAAATAATTTCTATTTCATTAATTTCTCATTTTTATCATGTATTTTTCCTAATATCATTTAATTATTTATATTTTCTTAAAGTGTCCTGAGCTTCCTTAAGACAAGTATTTTGATTTCTTTCTCATGTACACCAGCTCTTCATTTCTTTAACGATAGGTACTTGTGTTTTACTTTGTTTCTTCAATGACCATATTTCACTGATATTTATTCAGTCTCTGGGTTGATGTCTGTGTATTTAAAAGAGGAGATACGTATTTTAGTCAGCTGAGTGTGGTGGCTTATGCCTTTAATTTCAGCACTCATAAGGCAGAGGCAGGTGGGTCTCAGTGAAATTGAGGCCAGCTTTATCTCTGTAGTGAGTTTCAGACCTGCTAGATCTACAGGGAGACCCTGTGTCCAAAAAACCAAACCAAATCAAACAAACAAAAATACCAAAATAATGAAACTCATATTTTATATGAAGCAAAGATGTTTATGTTATGCATAAAAGGCTATAAGAAAATAAATAAATAAATCTATGATAAGGTACCTTTGAAATCTAGGAAGAAATATAAACCAGATGTATCTTTAAACCATAGTTAATAATTTATTAACAACCTTTAGAACAAGTTCAAATGAAATGCGCGCTAACTTTTCTTCCGTCTTCAGTATTATTTAAGTATGTCATCAACAATAAAAGAGTTGATAGCAATGATATTTAGTAACCTTAAAATAAAATTTTCCTCTCTTGGAAAGCAGTGGATGTCATAAACAAAAATGGTTAACGTGATGGAAAGCACATAGTTTTCCACATTTGTACTGTATTTCTGAAGATATAACAACCATGTGGGTTTGTGTAGAAGACTATAACTAGAAGTCCTTGCAGAAATACAATTGCTATTCTACTATATAGGACATTTGCTTTTAAATATGCAAGATTAAAATACCTTTGAAGCTAAAAAATAGGCAAACATATATTAAGACTTTAGAGTTTAATATGCCATTTTTCTTTTCTGAGAAAAGGTCACCATTTACTTCTATAATTTATTTTATATACTTTATCTATTGTTTTTGTGTTTGTGTATGACTGTATTGCCTACATGTATGTAAGCATAATGCCTGTAGAGACAAAAAAGAGGTCATTGGATATTCTGGAACTGGAGTTATGAATGGTTATTTGCTGCCCTGTGGGTGCTGGGAACCAAACCAAATCCTCTGCAAGAGCAGCCAGTGCTCTTAAATGCTGAGCCATCTGTGTAAACACATTATTTCTTTTTGTTTAAAAGAGAATGTTTACATTCTGTTTGAAAGCTACATTCTTTTTTTAAAAAAATATTTTATTTGTTCTTGAGAATTTAATACAATGTATTGTGATCATATTCAAATGCCCTCCCCCATCTCATTGCAGATCCACATATGCCTCCAAATTCAGCTCACTCCACATCCACCCACAATATTTAAGGCCCATTAAGACTAATTTGTGTTCTCCAAATGCTCTTGGGTATGGGTCCCTGTAGAGTGGATTGATTCTCTGAGGGAAAAGGTGGACAAACACCCCTCTCAGAGTGGTATCACCCAGTACCACCTTGAGCGGAAAGAGGAGGAGCTGGGAAAGTCCTATGCCCCACCCACTCTGTCTATTGGCCTTGGATGTGAGAAGAGGAGGGGCTAAAAGTATTTAAACTGGGGGCACCAGGTGGCCGGCCCTTTTCTTCCCTCCCCCATGGGCCATTTGTATCTGTTCACTGGGAAGTTGCAAGATCCCAGCCAGGTGGATTTAGTAATGTAACTTGCGGAGGGGAGGGTGGGCGCCTGTGTTCTGTAAGTAACCCCTTACCCACTGCTCTATTAGTAAGCCCAAGTAAACTAGCTAGAATCTGTCTAACTGTGAGTGGAGAAATTTGTGTGTTTGTTGCAAGACATTTTTGGGTTGCAGGACAGGGAGAGAGAGGCAGGTTAAGTCCGTCTGCCTCTCCCAAAGAGAAATTTTAATAACAGTCCGTCTCTTGGAGATTGGTCAACCTATCTAGCATAAAACCTAAAGAAAACTTTGTACTGCTCTTCCAGCAGATGTCAGTTGCAAATAGTTCATCAAATAGGACCTGGGTTTTGTGCCAATCTTCTTCTCCTTCCATGCTGAGGTTTGTCCGCATAGGCTATTACTCATATCTTAAAGAATACAAATAATATGCATATTGTATCACTCTGTCATGCATCTGTCACAATAGTTCTAAATTAATTCGATTTTCTTTCTAGGAAAATTCACACTAATTTAGTTATAATGCCAAAGTTATTACATAAATATAATGAATCCAAATGAAACTCACTCTTCCCTCTTCAAGCATTCTTTCCCTCCAATGGTTACAAATCATTATTTCTTAATTATTCATTACTAATTTACATGAGGTAGAGAAATACAGTCTTAATATTCAAGAGTATGAATACATAATTTTACCATACTTTAGTATGTTTTTGAAATGCTTTTAATTGGACAATATAAACAGGTTTACTGAGTCTTTAAAAGTCAAATACTTTGTTCAATTTAAGGAAAAATAATGCACTACAAAATGTTTACTGCATTTTCTCTTCCACAGCTGAATGTGAAAGGGCAAACACATAGTTATAATTACTGAATGCAAGTTAAGTACTGTAATCTGAAATTCATTCCGAGTTTAAAATTTAAGAGGATAATTGTAAGAAACTGCAGTGCATTTCTTAAAACACAAAATTTACTCAATAAACATTCTCTGAACTTTACTCTCAGCATATCTACAACCATGGAATACTAATACCTATTACAGATTTCAGAGCAAACAGAATCCCACAGAAATTAATATCCTCCAAAAACTTAAGGAAGTTTGAAAATGATAAATGTGGCAATAGGAATTGAAAGCATATATATATATATATGTGTGTGTGTGTGTGTGTGTGTGTGTGTGTGTGTGAGTGTGTGTGTGTATGTGTGTGTGTGTCTGTGTGTAGTTGTGTATGTGTGTAAAACCTAATCCAGATAGAAAGTGCGGGTATGTGCATCCTACAGTGAGTGCTTAGAAGTGGGAGGAGAATATTAAGTGATAGTCCTCATCTGCCAGCTTTTTGGCAGGATCTTTTTGATTTCTGATGCATAGACAGGCTAGATGGACCATGAACTTTACAGCAATTCTCTTGACTCTCTTTCTAATTTCCTTGGCCACCCATTTTTGGGACCCCTCCTAGTTGTGGGTAATTATTGCTCCACATAACCATTAAAACCTTACTTGCTGACCAAAAAATAAAAATACTTTAGAAGTTAATTCTTTGATTTGTTCCCAATACAATATTGAAGTTCTTCTGATCTGATATCCCTAAACCTTCCTATATTTTTCCTCTTCTCAGTAGTAACTCCAGTCTCTAATTTCATAGTGAAAACAGAGACACTGGAAAACCTTTGCAACATTTCCTTACCTTTATACTTACATGCCTGTTTTGTCTGCCTTTATTTTGAAAATATATTTTGACTCTATAATAATTTTTACCTTTTCTACTCTTATATCCTGGCCAGACTGCATCCTCTCTATTCTGAGCATTTGAAAACTGTCTTTGTCAGCTTTGATTATGACACTAGTCCCTTGATGTGGGATATCCTATGAGCACTACCTCCAAACATTTGCAGTGGTCTCTTTCTGGTATTGCAGAGCATCCTCCCTATGAGAGGATCCTTATCACTGTTCTCCTTTTCTCTCTGCTCTTGTTCTTATTCAATCTCTTTTGAACATGGTAGTCTTATTATATTAAACCTAGCTCTGAACAAATTTCTTCTCAGATAGGCACATTCATTGTTTTTCTTTAATTTAATATATAGTAAAATTAGAAAAAGTACTCCACTGTCTGGAAGTAATTCTCATGCTACTGCCTTTTAACTTGACTAGACTAGCATTTTCATTTGCCTCCAGCATGATAAGAACTCTTCTCAAAGTTTTACAGAATGTTCATTTGATGGCTCCAAATATCTATATCTATATCTATATCTATATATATAATCTCACCTGATCTCACCTGACATATGCTTCTCACATATCAAATTCTCTGAGATTTCTCAGATCTGATTTGGAAACACAGCTCAATGTCAGTGTCCCCATTCTTATTTTATATTGTACATAGTATACATTATTTTCTGTTTTACTACCTTATGTCTGAATTGTTTTCTCCCTTAGCATCAAGGAATAGAAGCTCCATAAAGACAAGGTTATTCCTGTATTATTCATTATCAAGTCAAAACCCTAATGTTAGAAAAAATATACATGTATGTAACTGTGAGAATCTACGCTGTAAACACTGGTTAATCTCCTAAGGGATCCACAACAGAAACAGGCATGTCTGTTTTATTCTGCATGGTTAGAAGACTTAGACGAGAACAAATTTGTTAACAATAAGTGTCTTTAATAAATTCTTCTGAGTTTGAAGTACCTATGCCAAGCATGGTCTCTAATCATTGAGAGAAACATCAGTTTTCTCAACTCTCTTATCTTTCCCATTTCATCCTGCACAGCTCAGAATCCTGGTACTATATGTGGGATATCTTCCTCGGAGTTCTTCATCAGGGAGGCCCAAAATTTCCCCACACAGGCTACTGTCATTGCACTATGTTCTCCACCAGGATCAGATTTTAAATCCCATTGCTGAAGAAACTGCACTGCAGGAGAGAAATCAGTTAGAATGTAGTTGGAAGATTCATCCTGCTGCCTAGTTTTCATAGTGCTAGAAGCTGTTAGGTAGCTGAGTAGGAAAGAAAAAATAACATTTTTACTGAGCTGTGAATGCTGTGACCTACAATAACCGGCACTGGTGAAATACTGGCATGACTATTACGGCAGTAGTCAGTCACTTTCTGATTGAATCTGAGTCCCACTACGCATACGATAATTCATGTCTGACACTGTAAACCTGGTCAAGCGTACATGACAGGTGAGGTCATAGATACTAAGAGGGAAACACCTATGGTTGCTTTAATGAGTGGACAGGTTCTCACATTTCATTCTAAATGCTTATAATTACACTCACAAAGTAGTTCTGCCTTCAGGCTTACGGAAGCTTCATTTTCGATTGGTAGTAGGTAATGCAGAGATTCATGGAACATGAAAAGGAAAGGAAAGACTGTATGAGACATAGAATTAGGAGTGCTGTGAAATGATCTTTTCTTGATATGACATGGACATTTCATTCTTGAACTCAAAGCAGCTATGGCTATCTCAACAGGATAAGACCTGAAAAAGAATGGGCATGTCAACATTTCATTACAGATGGGAGAGAGACTAATGAGGTCCCAACCCTCCAGGAGTTTTTGATGGTTACTGGGATATAGAACACTGTTTCCTTCACTGGTTTAGCCACTGATTAGTTGCATATGCTTCAGTAAATCACGTCTCATCTATGCTTATGGAAACAATCTAACTGAAAACATTGAAGAAGTATAAGAATGGTTTCAGTGTGAGTGAGAAGGAGATGAGAAGATAGAGTGAAAATGACCATAATTCATAACATGCATGTGTAAAATTGTAAAAGATCATGAAAAAATGTACTATGGGAGATGACAACTTCTGTTTCTTGAGAAAATTATTTCAATGAGAGGTTAGCAATACATTTCAAAGTTTGATTAATATCTGGGTAGTTAGTGGACTTGCCCTATAGGGGGCACACCTATTTGGGAATTGCAATTTATTACAAATCTGCTTTTATCAGTTTGAAGTGTAGATGACCAGTCAGGAAAATAAGTCAATAAGAAGGATAACGAAATGAGCTGCCATCAGGGAATATTTTTTTTCCAATCTCTTGATTAATTCCAATCTCTTAGTTAATTCCCGGTTTCCAGTCCTATACAGAGAGCCCCATAGTATTGAGGTGCTATAGGAATATTCATAGACATGACACAATACTGAAAGAGTCATACGATTTCAAGAAGTAACAAATACTAAGAAATTATATCAGGATAATGAATAGTAATGCACAGGTTTTATAGCGAGAGTACATTTTTAAGGAAATATTTTTAGAAAGGTAAATTTTAAAAATTGAAGAAAACTGGCAAGCACTGAAAACAGAATAAACTTTCAGGGAGTTCATACATGTACACTAATTTTTGGAACGAAATTTGTGTGGTAATATGTTTCCACACTAATTAGTAAGAATCCTATAATGCATGTGTTTCTAAAAAGTCATGGTTATATAAAATGTAATGAATGTTTAAATCACTTTTCTAAAAGACTTCTAAAACTTGCAGAAGACACAATTTAGGTTAAGAGGCCATTAGAACATATACCTTTTTATGCTTGTTTTAAAAATATTACATCAAAATATGAGTAAAATGGATCTATTTTCAATAGCTTGTACCATACATATCCAAGGGTGATGAACACTCCTCTTCTCCTAAGTTATAGTATTGAGAAGTCAGAGAGAATTATTTTTGTTATTGAAAACTACTATACTACTTCATAGCATTGTAATAAACTAGACTGACAGGTTTCAAAAATAAAAATAAACAGAAAGTATTCTATTTAAGCCACAGATGTATAGCAAAAATGTTTAAGGTTTGTATATCCAATATAGTTTTATTTCATCTTATAAAGGGAAGACAGTTCTACCACTTGGCTTAAATTTTACAATACATACATAACCTGTTTGTTGTTATAATAATTATTTTTTAGGTAATGTTCATTGATTTAAAGCTACATTTAGCTCCTGAACACTGAAATGAATAAACAATCAAATCTGACTACATAGAGAACTAAAGAACGGGGGCATAGCTCAGTGCATAGTTTCTCCCATTACAAGAATGAAGACATGAGTTCTATTCCCATAAAAAGTGCCAGGCATAGTGATACATGATTCTAATTCTGACACTGGAATAGTGGAGACAGGTGGATTGGGAATGCCAACAAATGGACATGCACACAAACACACACACATAGATCACATCAAATCACATCACAAAAATAATATTGTGGGGGTTAGAAAGAGTCTTCTGTCACTACAATCGCTAATTGCTCTTTCAGAGGACCCAGGTTCAATTCCCACCATCCACATGTTGGCTAACAATGTGTAAATTTAGTTCCAAGGGATACATTGGCCTCTACTCTCCTCTGAGGACATTGTAAGCATGAGTACACTTACCTACGTGGATTAAAAAGAGTTATACACATAAAAAATGTCAAAATGCTTTCCAAAAGGAAGTTTCTGAATATTTTCAGGAAATATTCAAAATTACATAGCAAAACAAATTAAGCAAACTACCTGATCAGCTAATATCTGTGGTTTTAGATATTTTGTGCTTCTTCTTTCCCTTATTTCTGCAGTTCCCTAGCCTATGAACATCCTGTTAATTTCTATATCATTAAATCATGGAATTGGTTAGGACCGTGGGGTTGACTCTCTTTCAAACAATGTATGAGGAAATGGAAACCTTGAAACTTAAAATTACTTGCCTTAGGCTACTATATAGTAGAAGTACCTATCAAAACATACTTCCAAAAGGCATACTCTCTTGACACTGCACTTTTCTGTATAAAATGTGTTCTATAAAGAAAAAAATTCAACAGGTCGATCTGAAATTGTATAGGACTAACATTTTTAAATCTAAAAGAATAACATTTTTTAAATTTCAGTATGGACTAACATCTTATTGGAAATTTCAATGAATAAGAGAGAGCACTAATCGTCCTAAAATAGTTGTTGCTTTATTTTTATGCTAATAATAATGACAATTATACTTTCATACCTGTCCAGGCTATAAGTTGAAATTTGTTAATAAATACTTGGGGCTAGAGAGATGGTTCAGTGGTTAAGAGCACCGGCTCTTCTTGCAGAAGATCCGGGTTTGAATCCCAGCACCCACAATACAGCTAACAACCATCTGTAGCTCCAGTTCCAGGGCATCCGATGACCTGTTATATCCTCCTCACGCACTGCATGACACAAATGTACTTTCACACATACAGGCATAATATTCATAAACATAAAAAAATAATTAGTTAAAAAACACCGAAGCTTGATGTGGTCAGTTATTATCTTTCCATAAAACAAAAGATAGTGAAGCTGGATGACTCATTTGACAAATAGTTAACTGGCAGAAAAATAAAAAGTTCTTATTTCTTTACTTGTGTCAGAGTCTGCTAGGTTCTCCTAGAAAGTTTGCAAAAGTAGAGAGTTATAAAACTCTGCCAAGTGCTTTACAACTTGGTTTGAATTCATGCACACTAATTCAGACCCTATTCCTTATAGCTCAAATCTAACTTAATTATCTCAATATTGTGATAAAGAAGAATGATAAAGATAATCTTTCAATGAATATTGAAAGCATATTAGGGAAACCTTGGAATCCTCAACATCAAATTCAGGTCTATTCAAGATTCTCCAATATTTAAGGTTATGTTGTTCATCTAACAAAGGAGCCAAGAAAAACATATGAAATCATAAAATTAAAAATATGAATGTGATCAAGTTTAGAAAATACAGATGAACTGATCTATTAGTGTTCTAGCTTTTAAATTTCTTTTAAAAATATACTTTATTGATTTCTTTGTGTATTTCATACAATGCATCTTAATCACATTTATCCCCCACTTCCCTATGCACGCCACCTCATAGCCAGCCTGCAGCACTTACATTTTGGCATATATGTTAAGTACCATGTAGACAAGTTTGTATATCCAGATGTCCATCAGTGTGAGTTCATCCACCTGAGCCTGATTAGCCTGTCTAATGTCACTCCCTAAAAGAAGATCAGCCTGTACTCACTCAGTAGTGATCGGCTTCTAGTACTTCCTGTCAAAAGCTGTGGCCTCCTGCCCATTTCCCCAATTCCTTACTGACTTTTGTCTAATTGGATTTTAATGGGTCTGTGTATGCTGTAACCATTGCTGTATGTTCCCTAGAGGTCCCTGTAAAGTTCTGTTTCCTTATGGTCATCCCCCTCTTCCCCTACTCTTACAATCTTTTTCTCCCATCTTCTGCAAGAATCACTTAACTCAAGGTGGGTGAAACTTAATATAGGAGTCCTGTTCAGAGACCCACACTTAACAGTCTCTAATTCTCTATACTTTTGGCACGTGCGGCATTTTCAGTCCATCACACCTTGTTGCATGATGAAGCTTCACTGAGGAGAGTTGAAAGATTAATTAGTATTCTCTATAACATTTGTTCTACTGTATTCCATGAGCCTTAGGTGTAAAGATTCACTGTAGTTGTGTCACTTAAGGTAGGGTATTTCAAAAGCATTCTCCATGTGTGACCAGTTGTGACACTCTTAAGTAGTTTCTGCTTGCTTGGAACTGTAAAGATAGCCAAATACACATGGTTGAAGGGAGCATAATTCCTAGAGAAGGACCTGTTATTGTCACTTTCCTAGAAATAAAAAAACTTACTATATACTAAATATCCATTCTTATATTCACAGGCAAGTGTCACTCTCATGACTCATCCAAGAAGCTTCTTTTTGCAACAGATGAAGACTATTATAAAGTTCCACAAATGGTCAAAACATAGACACTGTCAGGTGCGAAGTCTATGTGATATATCTACAATGCAACCTCTAAAACTTAGGCTCAGGGTACATCTCGGAAATGCTGGCAGAAAGATTATAAAAGACAGAAGGACCAAGACAACTATTGATATTCATTCCGTATATGCTTGGGAAGCTTTACCCATGAAATATCTACAGGTAAGCTTAGTGTATTCATAGTGTGTACATTCAAGATGCCAGGAAATTCATAATTTTCTTTGAATCTTTATATATTAGATGTAAGAAAAATGATCAAGATAAGTAGAACACTTTATACAAATGATATTCATATTTCAGAATGACAGAGTGCATGAAATCTGACTGGGAGTTTTAAGAAGGCTGCAGATAAGAAAGAGGGTTTAAATGTTATCAAAATTCATTGTATGAAATTCACAGAGATTTAATTGAAATTTTTTAAATGATCAAAAATTGTATTATTTCTAGAAGTCAAGTAAGAGAATTTTATATTACTACACTGCCCGTAGGAGCATGCCTCCAAGTATGTTATTGAATGAGATGAAGCCAATAGAGTCAATTACTTTCCAACCAATCAGTGACTTGAGGGGTAGGTCTAGCAGGAAAGCAGTGGAAGCTGGGTAGTAGACTCGGACCGCCGTGCTGCTTCTCTCCATCTTGGGTGTATGCGCCAGAGGTCCACCAAACTTCTGTCAAAATGCTGGCTCCCTCATACAAAATTTCTGTCTTTCTAATCCGGGATGGGGCTGAATCCTTTGTAAGTAACACTGAATAAATTTGTTTTTCTAATTGGAGAGCATTCTCCGTTTGCTCAGTTGGGTCAAATATAGGAGGGTAGTACTGACCGCTGACCTCACTGCAAGAGGAGAATTCTGAGACACTACCATTAAATAGAAAAAGTAATGTTTACAAAACAATGCATAAAAGTGCAAATACGTAGTATTACATCTGAGAAGAGGTGGTGTAGAATGGAGTAAAATGGTCAATTTAGTCTATTTCGGTGGCATTTGAATTTTTAAAGGAAAAAAATATGCCATGCCAAGTTTAATATTTTAATTAATATTCAAACCAATAAATTCTACTGATTGACCTAAAAACAATGAGTTACTTTTTACAGATGATAGAAGCATGAAGCAGGGAGTTTACAAGAACTTAACAAATTGCAAAGCTAAGTGAGACTGACCTGTTTCCTGAAAAACTAAGCAATCTCCGTCTAGGAGATGCTGATTTTTTTTTTTTTACATGTGGAAATGATGTTTCATTTGAAAAGTGTAACTAGCTATGATGTGTGCAATTTTAGTCTAAGATATACGAAATATATATTTCTCTCTCATTGTGGAAGGAGATGAATGAATTAAAATAATTTAGGGCTATAAAAATAGTTATTAATTAAGCAGATCAATCTCTCAGACACCCCCCCACACACACATATACACAATGGAGCAATGCAAAGGTAAATGATGGATGTACTAGGCACATCCCCTAAGAAAATAACTGACTGAAAAGTTTCATCCATGTCACTATCAGTTCCTGAGACACTCACCTATACTTCTCTTCAAATTACAATTTTGATGATGAAGGGCATCTTACGTTTAATATTTATGGAAAGGGAATGAAGAATGAGCTTCAAGGAGGAGTGGAGAGAAAAAACATTCCTGTGGTTTGAATCTGTGGGTCTAACATAAATATCTCTGCTACAGAAATTCTATATGTTTTTCAGGGCTGCTGTTGTGGGAACTGGAGAAGGGGACTTCTCCATGTCCCAGTGAGGAGGAATTTTCCATACTGTAGCACCCCTCTTCTCTTTCTTCAGTTTACTCATTCTTCATGAAAGCAAAAAGGCTGTGCACTCAACTGAAACCACACTGTGAGCTTTTGTTTCCTCTTTCCCACTTTGAGATCGTCCTGTGGAATATTGGAATTCACTGTACTTCTCCATGGCTGAGTTTTATAGATGTTCTCAAATGGTTAGGTGCTTTCAACAGAGCAGATCGGCATGGTCAGGTGCTCCCAATTCTGAGATTCAGTATGAATTAGCTCAGTGGCCAAAAAATAGAAATTAAATTCTCTGACATCTGCCTCATTGATAAAATATGTTGATCTCCAATTTGTCTTACTTTCTAGGTTTATTCTGCTCTTGGTTCAGAATCAAAGTGAACAATAATTGTAGTATTTACTGTCATCTCCTCAAACTTCAACAACTACAAGTAGAATCAATGGCAGAGAAAGTCACTGGTATAACTGAAGTTGGCATCAATGACTTGGAACATTTTAGAGACATTATGTCATAACATTCAAATGCTTTGATTTTTTTTAACATAAATGAGATATTTTTCTTAGAACTGAAAGTTTCCTCTAGATAAGAAGAGTGTACCCCCGAAAACTCCTTAGGACAAGCTTATAGTTGCGTATTTATTTATTAGTGTGAAGATGATCTGATTTTGATTAACTATTCTAAAAGAATCACAAAATCCAATAAACTTAGTTTTATCTATACAAAAAACAAATTGCATTCAGAATTATGATTTTCATAGGAAAGACTGAGGTTATTTGTGAAAGATATGCTGACTTTATTAAATAGCCAAACCAGTTAACAGAACATTCTTGAATGCAAAATGTGTTAGAATATAATTATTTACACAAATTTAATGTTATTCTTGCTTACCAGGTCTTTAAATAATATGTATATACAGTCACAGTTCTTTCTTATTGGCTCATATATTTACTCCTAGCAATAATAATAAAGCTCTTTTGATTGAACAACTGTTCAGGTTCTTCAGGGTTGATTCATTTAGTAAAACTCTGTTTTTATCCTCCATGATTACAGATAATTTTGCCAAAGATAAAATAATGTAATAGACTGATTTCACAATTGTCATCAAAATTATCAGTGATCTCAGTTTCCAAGCCTTACTCGTTTCTTTCCTTTCTGTTTTTCTTTTCTTTTTGTATTTCTAAATTTTCTTTCATCTTCCCTTACATTCTTTTCTTCTCTCCTTCTTTCCTCCTTTCATTTCTTCCTCCCCCACTTTGTTTCTTCTTTCAACATGCAGCTTTCTATGGTATAACCCAACTATATTTTTCTCTATATTCCTGGGGCTGGCTTAAAATATGTACAATTGCTAAATTATGAGTATTTTTTAAAAATATATTGTATTAAGAATTATAATATCCAGCGAGCAGGCATAAATGAGAAAAAGTTAAATGTTAGTGTGTTAGTTTATCTTCAGTGAATCCAGAAGTGCCCCGGGCTCTTGCTTTGCCAGTCCTAAAATGAGAAAACAAAAAAGATAGCAGTACGAGTAGAAGATTGAGAAATGGTACCTCAAGGACTTGCTTTTCCAATAAAACAGAAATTACATTTTCCTATTTACTAACCTTGTAACACAACAATAAAGTAAACATAAAACTCAAGGGAAAATTTGAAAGAGCCCTGTGCATTCATGTATGCACAATGCAATTCAAACTTTGGTTTCTCTATTTTGAATACCTACTATGATGTTCTTATATTTCCACTACTGGCTCCTTCCTTCTTTTGCAAAATCAGCCAGAATTTAAAACGTTTGTGAAAGTCAAGATTGAAGTGCCAATTAAGCCAAAAAAGTTTTCATCTTTATAAATTTTATAAAGTGTTAAGTCCCCAGTTTAAATAGATTTATATTTTAGGTTGTTATTTTATATTAAAATTGAAAGCAAAATATCTTGCCAGATATCATGTGATAAAACTGGATGATCATGTCAATAATACACACACACACACACACACACACATATATATATATATATATATATATATATATATATATATATATATATGTGATAGAGGAGATGTAGAAATAGGAAGGGATCAATCTAAGTACTGCAAAACTCTATTCTAAGAAAATCTTAAAAATTCAATAAAAGAAAACACTTGGAATAGTATCTGGAAATAAGAAGATCCATATACATTTATTAAAAAGTTTAAAAGAAGTTTCATCTATAATGAGGTTATAATGGTCCTATAAGACTGAAGACTAAGAAGCAAAATGCCGCTGTTATGAATGTGTTGTCTCATTTGGAATTTTTGGTCAGTGAGAACCTACAGATCAACCCAAGCATTACAAATGGTGAATGCTCTTACCTTACTGTTAGATATTGTTGCTCAATGAAACAAATACCTGAGTCATCAAACATGGAGAAATCAAGATAGTACTGATCCAGAAGCTTCACCCCTCCTGGCTAGCCCTCCTGGTGTGAATGTGTGATTCACACTACCAATGAGAAAGTTATTTATCAATGTTATTCACCTGTGAACCCCATGAGCTACCAATGTGACCAGGCAGTTAAGAAATGCCTACTGGTGAAATAGTGGCAGAAATGTCTTGGAAACATCCAATAATGTTCTGATTTTAATTAAGGTCTGATCGACAGGGTTAGACCCATACCTGACACCAGAATGTACACCAAGAGTCTGTGAATAGAGAGGTTGTAGAACCTACAGCTAGTTCTATTACCACTATCATGCTGCATGGAATAGTATTAAACTGATTACTAGTGTCTTATATACAGAGATTAGCACATTTCTCATTTTTCCTCCATGAAGCTTTTTTTCCCCTCTGTAGGTGACAACACAGATAAGCACAACTGCTCAAAAATGCAAAAAAAAAAAATATTGTGAAATAGTCAGCTTGAAGGGGTACACCTACATTATACCTTCCTCTCCCCATCAGTGCAGAAGAGGGAGCAGAAAGATAATAGACAGAATAAAGGGATAACTATGAGAAAAGAGTATTTTCAAAACACACCTAGGAAGATGCATATATGATCTCACAGCAATTGTGACAGCATGCATGTTTGGGGTCCCTCTGCTCTGGGCCAGCCTGAGTGGGAAGCAGGGTCTCCATCAAGAAGGGGTAAGAGGTGCTGAGTCAGAACACAGACCCCGGGAGCTGGGTGAAAGCACGCAGAGGGCGAGTCACAGCAAACTCAGTTTATTCAAGGAAGTGTGAAGGGTTTTATGAGTTTGGTTAGCCAGTCGTCCTATGGGGTGGTTCCCAACTGCAGCCAGTAGTGTTCTGTCTCTTAGGCATGGACCAGAAGGTGTCACGCCGGCCAGAGTGGAACACCATGTCCACAGAAGCCATTCCCTTATTCCTCATGGCAGGTGGCCTGACTAAGGCACACACTGCATTATGCTATACACATGAGCAAAATGTTTACAAGCTGAAGTCTGACAAAATCTTACATTGGAGAGTGGAGTTGGGATAACATCCCACCTTTAGCTGAGAAGCTATTGGCAATTGAGAGTTGCTGGGAGACGTAGGGTAAGTGTTCTTTAAGAGTGCGTGCCCTGGTAAGTCAACCATGTTCCAGTGAATGACCACAAATGCGTTTCTATAGGCAGTATAAACTAGATTTGATGGTCTAAAAAGAAAAAAAAAATACATATAGGACACAAACTTGGGTGGGTAGTGAAGAAGGGGTAGATAAGGGAGCAATCAGAGGATTGTGTGAATATGATCAAAATGCATTTTATGAAATTCTCAAAGAACTAATAAAAAATGGAGAAAAATAACCAACTAAATCTCCCAAAGATATTAGGAGTGATGATTAGAGTCAATACAAATCATTACTTGCTTCTTATCCACTTATAGTAAGGATTTCTTAGATCTTTCAACCCAGAATTTGATCTTATCAATCTGTAAACATATATAATGTACTTCAAAAGCTATGTTTTGGTCTCATTTACTAAAGAAAAAGTTGCTTAGATTGGAATAGCAATACTGAAACTTTTAAAAATTTAATCTTTTAAACCCCTTGAACTATGTAATCTTAAAAGCTATCGAAATTTATCATTTTTTTATTAAGACATTGAGATATGACCCTTTCTTGGTGACCTGATTCACACCCTAGGGTTTACACTACTATCTTACTTATCTATGTCCTTCTGTCATTTTTTAATGTCCATACTCATATCTATATTCGACACTTTTCTTACTAAATTCCAACATTGCTTTGAACTGACTACTCATTACAGGTATGGTCAAGAAATCATACTTATTGAATGGAGGTCTCTGAAAGACAACCTCTTCTGGATGCAGGAAACCACTATATCGTGTTGTTTCTACACTCATTCTTCAATGTCATGTAGTTTGGAAAGAAATGCCTCTCACTAGCCTAAGAACTGCAAATGCTAAAGCAATTTTTCTCATTGTGTTTGTTATTGGTGGTGATAGAATTTAAGACATGTGTCACACACTGAAAGTCATGGAGACTGCCTTTTCAAAGGAAGCTGTGGGACCCCAGGCTTTACTTTCTTTCCCTCATTTCTGCCCATGATATTAATAGTATTTTCTAGTCCTATTGTTTAATCATCATAGGCTCCCTTACTAGTTTTCCATAAAGAAAGAAACTGATTGTGATATGAAATATCCAAAACTAGATGCCAAAAAACTATCTATTGCTGTTGGCAAGTTGATTATCTTCGGTAATTTGTTACTGTTAAAAAAACTGACAGATCAATTCCTTTAAGCATTCTTTTACATTCTGATTTTATGGATTATAATTGATTCATATTGGCAATTACATAGTTAAAAAATAATGTGCTTTGTGGCAGGAAGATAGTTCATCATGAAAAGACACTTGCCACCAAGACTTGGAGCTAAATTCGATTCTTGGGAAACACATTAAGGAAAGAGAGAAGCAACATCTGAAAATTGTCACTTACTTCCACACAAATCCTATAACATGTGTTTCCCCACAGCACACAATAAAATAATGAACAAATATATAAAAAATGTTCAACATGTTTTTATATATTTCATAACAAGAAAAATCTGTTTTTTCTAATTCATACTCTGAAGTATATTGCAAAATTTTTGTGTTTTTTAATACAAAGTACAATTGCTAATGATCTCACTGGATTCCATCACACATGATAAATGAACATAGCACAATACTTTTTCTCATGCCAGACTTACTTTAAAGCATATATAATACTTGCATTGCAGCCATGTAAATAGTACTGAAGCCAAAATACATTCACATAAGACAATTTTAGTGAAATGCTTTTGGAACTCCTAAAACAAGTGTTCTGTAGAAGAAGATTTCCATTTAAATCTTGATTTCATCATACAAGGTTCACATTCTTTTCTTCCAGGGAAGATTAATTGATTTCCATTAGAATACAGAATGAAACTGAAATCTGTAATTTAAATAAGTGCAGTTTCCTTAAGGTTGAATGTGCTTGAAGAGTTTTGAACTTCATGCATGAAAATTTCCCCAAAGATGAGTTTGAATTTCTCTGTTTACTGAGGGGCATCAGGTCGTCAAATAGAAGATTTGAAAATAGTAATAAAATATGAAGAAAAAAAATCCACAAATCTTACTTATACTACCAAGGACCTGGGGGTGCTTGCAAAGCAGGAAATCCTCAATCAAATATACATCAACCAGCTCATCCCCAAAGACCTCTGAGACAGTTTTAATGCCCTGAAAAGTTACTCAAAATGTTAAAGTGTGTCTTATGCAAAATTAAAATCCCTTTGCAGTCTGAAGTTATGCCTTTTCTATATCATATTTCTAAAAAAAAAAGATAGTTTTTTGTTTCATTCAGTTTCCTGTGTGTTTGGTTACTAAGGATTGAATTATGATGTTCGTGTATATGACATTTGCTCTACCACAAAGTTCTATATCATTTTGCCATTTGTTTTGACACATTGTCTGATGAAATTTTTAGGTTAATACTGAACATATCTGTATCCCAAGCAATCTCTCAACTTGTGCTTTTTTTCTGCAACTTTCTTGACCAGACCACATTGTATATGGTTATGAATAGGTGTGTAATATCAAATTATAAATTATGCCATACTAGGGAAATCTCAGATTAAGTAAATTATAGTAATAATTCATAGAATTTGATAAACAAATTAGATATTCAATTTTAAATTATAATTTGTAGATTTATTAACATGTTTAATAGAAATTTGGAAGCAATAATGACATAATTAACACACTCACTGAGTATGAGAGTTTGAATGAGAAATATCCCCATATACTCCTGTATTTGAACATAAAGTACCCAATTGGTGCTGTTTAGGAAGCTTATGAAAACTTTAGGAGATGGAGGCTTGCTGAGAAAGTATTACACTGGGGCCAGGAATGGGATCTTATAGTCTCAGTCAGATTCTTGCTCTACTCACTGCTAATTGTATGTGGATAAATTATGATCACCCTGGCCCTATGTCTGAATAGTAAAGTAAGCAATCAGATTCCAGCGTTAGCCAGATTCCAGTCAAAGCCATGGTACCTAAAGCCTTCTATACCATGATGTATTCTCACCCTCTAGAACCGTAAGTCAAATTAAACTCTCTTTTTTAGGCTGCTTTTGGTTATTTTATTTTATCATAGGGAAACATAGAATTAACTAATACAGAAATTATTACCAAAGACGGAGTGTTGGTTAAAAGAACATACTTTTTGGAATAATATGGAAGACTTTGGAACTTTGGACTAGAAAGTCCGTTGAATCTTCTATGCAGAGTTTAATGATCATTTATTGCCAGATTTTGGAAGTCAGTAGTGCTAAACGTAGTAGGGACAGTAGAGGCACAGCTCAGAAGATATCAGAGGGCAATAGGGTGGTATAAGCAACTGGATTAGTGTTCATTCCTGTAATATTTTGACAAGTAATATGGCTTCATTCTGCCCATGTACTTAGAATTTACTTGACAGTACATTAAAAGGAAAAATTCTAATTTCTTTAGTGGAAGGAATTTTAAGACAGAAGAATTCTGAGATGTAGTTGTTAATGGATTACCATTATTCGGGGTTTCAGTGAAAAAGAGAAAAAATGAGATTGAAATTAAAAATGTGCAATTTTGAGAGAAAAGGAATATTTAAGAAGCTTAAGATTGCAATAAATTGTGTGATGAAAAAGAAGCAATAATTGTAAAGGATATTAGCACCATTCAAGAAAGGCCATTTTTTCTGCATTGGAAAGATAGGAAAAGATGGCCTCAGAGCAAGAATTAGCCCAACTAATGCTGCAGTTGGTGAAAGGCAAGTGCACAAATGATTGTTTCCTCTTAGAAAACAGCTGCATACAATAGCTAATGTAATGTTATACAGAAAGAAAATAGTCCATGAAAGCTGGCAGCTGAACTTGAAAGTGTCATCCACAGAGTAAGTGCTTGGAAGACAAGAAATATGCACTATTGATGGTTTAATGTCTACTTCCTGTATGGTTTTAGAGAGCTGCTGAGGTCAAGCAACATGTTGCAGGAGAACCTGAGAGTCCAGGGATTTAAGCTGTGAAGGTAAAGTATGAGATATGGTGATGGCCCCAAGATGTTGGAGAAGCTCTGTTTGGGGAGAGATTACGAAAGCATTAGAAGTTATAGTTTTGTTGGAGGAAGCATATCCCTAGAAGAGTGCTTGAAGGTTTTATATTTAGCTCTACTGCTTGCTCTCACCTTCTGCTATTTATGTGGGGTTGGGAAATTTGATCAGCTAGTTTCGTGCTCTGCACCTTACACCTTAAAATGCTTCCTGCTGTAATGAACTTCATCCTTCTGAACTATAAATCAAAATAAAACTCCTTAAGGTGCCTGAATCCTTATATTTTATTATAGCAATAGAATAATAATTAATACACTGAGTACATATATTCTCAGTTCTGTGTTTGAAATCACATATTGTGACCATGGCTATATTTGATTATGAGTGTCAATGCACTGTTTCAGGGCTACAAATGTGACACTAAAATTTTGATCATGTAGATATATTCATCTTAACCAAGAAAATTAGAAAAGGTTTATTAGCATATTTTTAATTTGAAAAATTAACTCCATAGAGCTGGTTAAAATTAAAGGTATTGGTTTTTCTTTTGGCAAAAATTTCTTTCATTGATGATAATTTTAAAAGAAAATTAAAACAAATTTAATGATATATATTGAATAATTTGGAAACTGTACATGAGGTATTAGTTTGCTCAAATAGGAATTATAGGTGCTCCTGAAACTCAGATTTCATTAATATATTCTTCACAATGACCTTTAAATATCAATCTTTCATGATTCCTTATGAATCTGTATATAAGATGGCTAGATAAAATCATATATGACGACTTACTTATGCAATCTTAGCACTAAGGGTGACATGTAGAAAACTATTGTAGGATATAGGTCATCTAGGATATAGCAGAAAGAAATCCCGTCTCGAAAAAATACATTAAAGAAGGTAGATAAATAGTATTGTTTTCAACTGATTGTAAGTAATTTCTTTACTTTAGTAGAATCATGGATTTAATATAGGTATTAATAGCCACAATGACAGTATGAATTCTTTAGAATTGAAAACAATTCTCACTTCATGTCAGCTAACTAAAATGTGATTTTAAAGGTTCATGGTATCAGCATTGCAAAACACATAATTATTTACATATACATAAAGCAAATACATCTGTGTATATTGCACCTTTATATGATTAATATTTAGATGATGCTTAATATTTTGTTGGTTCCATGGTAAGGTCCACATATACTTTGTTTCTGAACTGGCAAAAAGTACAGAAAAACACCTAGTATAATTTAATTTTTTTGGAAAATTTAAAATTTATATTTTGCTCATCTAGGAATTATTGGAGTATAATTGTAAACTCATATTACATTAACATATTTCTCATAATAAAATTTAAATAACTTTATCTTCTGTGATTTCTCATATCATCATGCATATTTCTTCCTCTTTTCCTTTCTTTTATCTTATACACTTACTGGGAGCTCATATTGAGAAAAAATATTTTTATCAAAGTAATAAAATATAATAACTTATAGATAAAATTTACTTGAAAAAGCGGCAACCTTATACACAGAAATGTAAGGATTTTATAGATAAGAGCCTTTGGTGAAATTTTCCTACATTAAACAAGTGAATTAATAGAAAGTAGCAAAATCCATAATGAAACTAATTATCTAGTGAATAATAAAACAATATGAAGAATGCTTTAAAAATTTTTTTTCACAAAATTGTATCTTTAGATGAACAGTTACAGGCAATTAGCAGCTGCTGAGAGAAGGAGAATCATTTTTTTTCAAGGAGGTGTTCCCTGATAACCTATTCAATTCCAAATGGTCAGCTAGTATGGACTCAGTTGTTGGTGATGTCCCCAAGGTATTGAAAATGCTAGACATGTGAAAGGTATGCCAAGGAGAATGTTTCATATTAAAGGGAATAGAACCATGAATTGAATATATATATATATATATATATATATATATATATATATATACGCATATATGAGAGAGAAAGAAGATGGAAGACAAAGGGGAAGAGGTGGACATTATGTAAATATAGTACTCATGTATGAAATTCACAAAATAGAATAAATTGTAAAAAATTGATCTCGAAAAGTTGAGTATATAAATATCAAGAAGTGAGAAATAAAGTAGTAGAATGTTACTATGTGGGTATAAAATAGCACAAGGTAATGAGGAAGACAGACAAGCAGGTTGTTTAAGAATTAGAAGTCTTATGAAAAATGAAAGAATAAAGTGTATTTTCAAAAAGATGTTTGAAAGTATGAATTAATTACTAGTATGCATTATGCAATATATTAAGAAGAAACAGAATGTCTGAAGAAAAGTGTTCAGACAGTACAAAGTACAAAATGTCATTTAGAGTCACTTTAATTTCATTTCGGTAGTTCACATTCTGAAAGATTAATTCATTTAATCCAGAAGTCATAACTTCCTCATGACATGCATAGCAAATTGTCAAAATACTGAGGCATTTAATTTTCTAATTAGATCTTTATAACTATGGGAAAGAATACTTTTTTGTTTGCAATATAATGCATTTTTAAACATTGTGCATGATCCTGTCATTTAACTAAGCTTGCCAGCTGTGTGCTTGCATAGATAAAAAGGATTTTTTCAAGTTCTAGAAAGTATAAAATTAACAGAGCTCTAAATACTCTGTAAACAAAGGGGTGTGTTGCAGTGACAGTCATTCTGGGGACATTTTTAAAAATAAAGTTAGAAAACCTGTATGCTGTCTAATATTTTAGGGAGGAAAGAAACATACTTTTAAAATATATCAAGATAATTTCCAATTAGATTTTTATAAGAAATCCCATAAGAAAGAAGGTACATATGAAAATAATACTTTACAACTAGAAATTCATATTTAATGGAACTTTACCTTAAAAGAATTATTATTAATAATTATAATCATAACAAAAATTTCTTGTATAATTAACATTTAAAAATAAAAGCACATTTTCATCAGTTTGACATTTTACATGAAAATATTTGTGTTCACAGAACTGAAATTTCAGAATGGATTTTAATTATTAGTAAGTCATTGTCTATACTCATACTTACAAAGTCACATTGAGGTAAAAGTTCATTTGCTAAATGAAGAAATTTTGTAGACAATGCTGTTCATCAGAAATCTCAGCATTAGAAGATATAGTTTATTCTGCAGTCAAATAAGAGTGACTACGGCCTGGAACATAGATTTAGCTCATCCAAAATTTCATGTTCCAATGTGTGAGCAGTTTCATGAAGTTTTTATACTAAATAAATCCATAAAGTCATAAATCAAGTTAGTTTTCAAATACATTGGTATAAACTTTAAGTAGATGATTACAGCAATGTAAAAAAAATGCTCTTCTACAGGAATCATACGCTATAGGATGACATTTAACCTCTTGGTCAGTAGAAACTATGGTATTGTTTTTAATCTGTTAGCCACAGGATGTTTGGCCCAACACGGTATGAACAATGAATGATTCTTCAGGGACTAAATACTGTCCAAGACACATTTGGGCTCTCTGGACCTACAATATTCCAAACTTTCAAACAAACTTTGATTTTCTAATCAGTTAATCATTCTTCAGAAAGTAAAATTTGAAGATAAAAGATTTTCTGGAAACTTTCATTCACTGTTTCCCAAGTTGTCCTAGCATGGAGGGGTCACATATTTCACATATGTGGGTGAAGCAGGTCAGGCTCATCCCAAACTAGCATCCAGATTTGACAGTGTCACAAACATGGTCCTGGCTTTAGAGGTATGAAACTTGCAAAAGTGAAAGAGTCATCAGTTCTTCCCCCACTGTTTTGGTTTCAGAGTGGCACTGAGGTTACTGAGAGGGAAGTAGGTGCATTTTTGCATACAGAAGAACCTGCCAGGCCATTGTGTGAAGCTATGAAGTCTAAGCATGCATGTCAGTGGAGACCCCAAGAGGCTGGAGATGCTAGAGCCATGAAACAAAGAGAGCTGCCTACAGGGATTAGTACCAGAACAGGAAAAAGATAAATGTTTCACAGAGCAAAGATGGAGAGATTGAGCTATCTAAGTCCTTTAGAAATAAAGTCTTAGAAATCAGACAGACATGGAGCTACTGGATTTGATGTTTACCCTGATGTTTTCAATCTTGTTTTGGTCATGTATTTCCCGTTTGCCACCATTCATTCCTTCCTTTTGAAATGAGAATGTGTATTAGATTCCATACTATGTTGGAAGCCTGTCATTTGCCTTTTTGCGTTTACAGGGGCTTACAGTTAAGAGATTGCCAGAGACTTTGGGCTCTGGTCTTTTAAAGAGTATTCATGATAGAACGCCCCATTTGCATAAAACTAGAAACCACTGCTAATCTTAACTACCTCTAAAACTGCTACAGACCCTTGTCTACCTCTTAGCTCTGGGAGAGTTGGAGATCAACTGATGCTCAAGATAGCCTATGCAGAGAGTGACACACATAGGAACCCCACAGCTGCAGCTACTTCTTCAGGCCCAAGGCAATATTTGACCACTAATTCTCCTCATACAGGAGAGTAGTCATTTCCAGCATGCAGGAAGTCAATTGTTCCTGTTGCACTTGAATAAATGCAGCCTCCTCTGGTGTGGTTTCTTTCTTTCTCTCCCTTAATTCCCGCATTTTACCCCTCTAAACCTAACAACTGAGACTGGTAAAGATGGGATTTTGAAGGTGGGCTAAATGCTTTTTATATTTTGATGAGCCTAAGGAGGCCAGGGAGTGGAATGTGGTGGTTTGAATGAGAATATCCTCCATAGGCTCCAACTATTTAGACGTTTTGTCCCCAGTTGGTGGTTGGTGGTGCTGTTTTGGGAGGTTTTAGGAAGTGTGGCCTTGGTGGAGGAAGCATGTCACTGGGGGCAGCCTTTGAGAGTTCTTAAGCCTTTGAACGTTCCTACTCCCCTTCTCTGCTTCCTCTGACTGCTTTCAAATGTGAACATTTGGTTTTCTACTCTAGTCACATCTAGCCACTATGTCTCTGCACCATTATTAACTCCAATCACAATGGAATTATAAGCCAAACAAGCTTTCTTCTATAAATTCCCTTTATTAGTGTTTTTATCACAGTAGTACAAAGTAACTAAGGCTTACATATATAACTTTCACTATTCCTTTGTTCACTAAAATGAATATTACTTAAGAAGCAATTGTTTGATAATTTTCCCTTACTCTATTTCCATGAGCCTGTCCTTTGATATTAACCTTTGCTGCAGAGGGTATTCTAATCAAAGAAGAGAACAGAGAATACAGACTGATGTCCTAGACATCGTTCTCATTATGGAAAATATCACCTCTACCCCATTATAACTTAAACCCTCCTGAACACTGCAAAAATTTCCACTAAAAAAGGATGACATTAATAAATATAAATAAATAAGGTAATAAATTAATTTAACAAATGATCTAAGTCCTATGTACATGTCCAAGTGCAGAAATACAAGTAACATGAAAACAAAGACTAAATGTCTCTCTCAAAACTCAGTTGCCAGAAGAATGGCTCTTAGTCTAAGTGTTGTACAGAAAATTCCAGAAAAATGGTTCAAATTAGTGGTAATAAATATATAAAACAATTGAAAGATGAAAGAATTCATAAATTAATTCTAAGAAATCACAAACGGTTCAATGAAGTAAGGAAACCAATGCAAGAAGATAGAAATTTCTAGTCTTGTTGACTAAAAGTGCTCAAAGATTGGGTCTGATGATGAGTTTGATTTTCATGGTGAAAGAAAAGAACCAGTTCCCAAAAGTTGTCATCAGACTTTGACACGTGTGCCATGGCATGAGCATTCCTGCATTTAAACATACATCCTTGTACACATGTGTAACACCTTTGAAACTAATACAGTTTTGAAATGAGATGGAAATACTGTAGAACACCAAAGGGAAATGAGGTTTGGAATAAAAAATTCAATGTCAAATCAAACGCTCAGTTTACACCTTCATCAAGAGAATACATCATGGGTTGGACAGACTATTGGGAGTAGGGACAGGCTAGAGGAAATTGTACCCTTGGTTCAAAGACAAACATTAATAAATATGCACTAATTGAATATGCATTGATTTTGGCAGCCATGTAATCAGCAAATATAAGAATTATGGGCAGAGAAAATGAAAAAAAAAAAAAAACATGACAATGACCCAGAAAATAATTTCAGTATAATCATAGAAGACTATTTCACAAATCAAGGGAAAGAGAGATTCATTCAAGCACTGAGCTGTAAATGACATTAAACAGATGGGACTATGAATCAAACATCCCATAGCTTATTGTACTTTAAACAGTACATATACAGAACAAAGAAAGAATATTGAAATCCATAAAATAGATCACAAGGCACATAGAAGGGAAGGCCCATCTGAGCAATAGCTGACTTTTACCAGAAACTTTGAAATAAAGATATATCTAATGGTCAGAACAAACACAGCAGACAACTTTATTCTACAAAATATTAAATGATTGGTGGAGAAAGAAAAACTTTCCAGGTTAAATAGAATTAAAATGAATTTATGACCACTAAGACAAAAGTAAACACCATGAATTGGCTAAAAAGAAAAAAAAAGATGCCAGTCAAATGAGTGAAAAATATCAGTCAGATAAATGATAATTAAGAAGACAAGACAGTACAAAAATCAGCAAAATGTTGAGCATTAAAATAAATATTTTAGTAATTATCATGAATATATGTGGTCTCAAGTCATCAACCAAATAGAATAGTACATTGGACATAATGTGGGAGATCCATGTTTATGATGCCTCCAAGAAGTACAACTCATCCTTAAAGTTACACACAATTTTAGGATAAAAGAATAAGTATATACCAGACAAGTGGAACTAGAAATAAAGCAGGTGACACTATCTATGTGTCTGACAAATATAAAGTTCCCAGTGAAACTACTCAGAAGAAATGGGGTCATTTCATACTGACAAAGGTTAAAAACCACCAATAGACTTTAACGGTTCGAAAATATTTTCACATTGAACACACACAGTTGTACGCAATTTCATAAAACAAATGCTACTAGATTTAAAGCCATATAGCAAATGTGGCATAGTAATAGTAGTTGACTTCAATAACTCACTCATCAATATTCAAGTCATGCTGACCAAAAATAGAGAAATCTGGGAGTTCAATGAAATCCTAGGTCCAATGGACTTGCAAAGCATCTATATAATATCCCATCCAAACACTGCAGAAAAAATTTCCTGTCAGAAGCCCATTGAACTTTCTCTAAAATGGATCAAATATTAATATCTAAAATAAATATCAAGAAATAATGGAAAAGTCATATGACTTATTGTATTCTATCTGAATGCAATGAAATAATGCTAAAATTCAACCTCAAAGAGTACACACACACACACACACACACACATACACTATGACTCATGGAAGTTAGCCAACATACAGTTACATGATGAAGTAGTTATTGAAAAGAAAATTTTAAAAACCTAAAATAAAAATGAATACTCAACTAACAGATATTAACAGGAATGAGGAAAGAAATCCTATGAAGAAAGTTTATAGCTCTAAATGCCTATTTCAAAAATAAGAGCAAACTGAAATCAACAAAATCAGAGAAGAAAAAGGAAACATCACAGCAGACATTAAAAAAATACAGAACATTGTAAGAGACTACTTTAAAGATCTATACTCCATTGAATTAAAAAATCTGAAAGAATTGGATGAATATCTAAAATCATGGACACAACCAGTTTTAAATCAAGAAATGGACAGCTTAAACAAACCTGTAACATATACGGAAATTGAGTGATTCAAAACTTCCTGACAAAAAAAAAAAAGAGCCCAGGCACAGATGAATTCACAGCAGAATTCTAACAGACATTCAAAGAAGATCTACAACCAGTATTGTTTAAATAATTAAAAAAATATAGAAACAGCTGGAGAACTCCTAAACTCCTAGGAAGCCAGTGTCAGTGGTATACCAAAACCAGGTAAAGATACAACAAAAAAAGACAACTATAGGATCATATCCTAATGGATGTAAATAAAAATACACTCAACAATATACTCACAAACTGTGCAGACACACATCAAAAAGATCATCCATCATGATCAAGGAGGCTTTATCCCAGAGTTATAGGGATGGTTAAATATATGTAAGTCAGTACATATAAAACATATAAATGGACTTAAAGACAAAAACCACATGGTTATGTCAATAGATGCATAAAAGACCTTTGATGAAATTCAACATGTATTCATGTTAAAGGTCCTAGAGAGAATTGGTCTCAAGGGAATATACTTCATTATAATTAAAGCTATACATAAGAAACCCACAGTCAAAATCATTCTAAATGGAGAAAAACTGGAAACATTCCCATTAAAATTAGAAAAGACAGAGTTTTTCACTAACTTCCCTCCTTTTCAATACAATCCTTGAAATTCTTGCAAGAGCAATAAGAGAGGTGTAGGAAATCAGTGGAGTAGCAATTGAAAAAGAAAAGGTCAAATTGTCTCTTTTTTGCAGGCAATATGATATTATACATATGAAAGCCCAAAAAATGAGACTAGAAAACTGTTAGAAATTATTAACACTTCAGTAAAGTGGCACGTTACAGAATCAACTTTAAAAATTAGTTGCATTTCTATGTAACAATAACAAGCAATCAAAAACATTCAAGGAAATCCTCCCATTCACAATAACCTCAAAAAAATATTTAGAGACAAACCTAAATAAAGACATTAAATACCTCTACAATGAAGGTTTTAAAAGTTTAAAAAAGAGATAAAGACTCTAGAAGATGGAAGGTTCTATAGTGCTCATGGATTGGTATACTCAATATTGTGAAAATGATAATATCAGTAAATGCAACCTATAGATTCAAGGCCAATCAAGATACCCATGGCACTCTTCACAGAGCTAGAATAAACCACACTAAAATACATATGGAAACACAAACGACCTCAGATAGTCAAAGTAATTTTGGTCAAAAAGAACAAGTCTGGAGAGATCACCATACTAGATCTCAAATTATATCACAGAGATCTAGTCATAAAAACAGCATGATACTGGAACAAAAATAGACATGTAGATCAATGGAAAATGATAGGAGCCCCAAACATTAGTATATGCAATTTTATCTGATATTTGACAAAGGTGGCAAGAACCCACCACAGAGGAAAGATACCATCTTCAAAAAATGGTGCGAGAAAAACTGGATCTCCACCTGTAGAAGAATGAAATTGGAACTATATCTTTCATCCTGCGCAAAAGTCAACTCCAAATGGATCAAAGACCTCAACATAAAACCTGAAACTCTGAAACTGCTAGAAGAAAACATAGGCAGTAACCTCCATGATATAGGCATAAGAAAAAGCCTTCTAAGTTGGACATCAACTGCTCAGGCATTAAAGCCAATAATTAATATGTGAAATGTTTTTAAGCTACAAAGTTTCTGCACAGGAAAATGAACAACCAAGGAAAGGAATAAGGAATCCACTGAGTGAGATAAAAACTGTACCAGCTACACATCTGGCACAGAATTAATATCCACAATATAAAAGAACTAATAAAACAAAAAATAATAAAATAAATGACCCAGTATAAAGATGGGTTATAGACCTGAACAGAGAGTTCTCAAATGAAGAAGTAAAAATTGCTAAGAAACAAGGTAAAAGGTGCTCAACATCCTTAGTAAATACAGAAATGCAGATAAATCCACTTAAAGATTCCATTTCACTCCACTCAGACTGACTAAGATCAAGAGGAGGAAAGACACCAAATACTGGATGGGATGTGGAAAGGAGGCATGCTCCTTCACTGCTGGTGTGTATGCAAATGTGTGCAGTCACTGGGAAAGCATTGTGAAGAACTTTCAAAAAGCCTAAAAGTGAATCTACCATATGATGCAGTTATACCACTCCTTAGAATATACCGTAAGGACGCATCCTATTTATTGTAGAGATACTTGTACATTCATGTTTGTTGCTGCACTCCTCACAATAGGTAAGAAATGGAAACAACCTAAATGTCCCTCAACTGACAAATTGATAATGATAATGTGGTACAATTACACAATGGAGTTCAATACAGCATTAAGAAAAGATGAAATTTGCAGGTAAATGGCTGCAAGTAGAGAGTGTTATATTAAGTAAAGTAATTCAAACACAGAAAAGTAAGACTGTATGCTCTCATTTGCCGATTGTAACACCAATCCCTTACATGCGGGTGTAAGGGAAAGAGAAAGAATACACGGAGGTAAGGGAAAAGAAAGAAGACAAAGAAGGGGACAGCTGTTAAGAGGGGGTGAGGTGGGGAAAGCGGGAGAGTTCGGCAGTGAGGAGAGGAGGGAGGGATATGCAGGGAATCATGCAGTGGGTGCAGAGGGGGGATCAAAGTGGTTGGGTGTTACTGGGGGGAAGGTGGAAATAATACTTTTGCTGGAATTGGGAAGGGAAGATGAAGGTCAGATGGAAGGTAAGAGAATAGAAATGAACGAATCTTGGAGGGCTGTGGAACCAGAGGAAAATGTGATGCCACCTAAATCCCCTGAGAAATGCACTAACAGTGTGTAAACATTAGTGCATCATATACTTGGGGCTGTTTGAAAAAGAACACAGTGCCAGACTGAAGGTACCTCCCTTTGTGTGGTTGAGGAGAGTAGTTCAAGAGACTCTTTAAATAACTCAGACTATTGCAAGACCTAGGAGATATTACCCTACTGCTGAAGTCAGGAAATACTTCAGATACAGGACTCAACAAATGAGGATGAACTGACATGCTAACGGAGATGACCAATCAATGGTCTAACACAACCCTTAATTCTAGTAACCATACCTGGAACAACACACCATCTCTTTTGGTGAAGTAATAGCATTGTCATCTGGGGAGTAATCGACAGATATCTCACTGGACTTAAAACCCTCTCAATTGGAATGAACTCATGGGTGGCATTGTAGCCTCACTCAAATACATGTGCTTGTAGGGGCATAAATCCCAGAGAGAATCCTGTCTCGAGAAAACTGAAAATTTACTATATGCTAAATATGAATCTTTATATCTGTACACAAACATATATTGCAGCACTCATCAAAGAAGCTTCTTTTTACAAGAGATGAAGGCCACAGCGGAATTCCACAACTGGCCAGACACAAAGAATATATGACTGAGGGATGCCAAAGTCCTAGGTGACATGTCTACAGTTGAACCTCTACACCTAAGCCTCATGGAACACAGTAGAATGAGAAGTAGAGCGAAAACTAAAGCATCCCACAACTCTCACCAGTGAAGCTTCCTTAAACACATAATGTTGTGTGAAAAGAAGAACACATCTAACCAAATTTTATAGAATAAGAGACTGCAGAGTATATTCTTGGATAGGACTACTCTATTGAAACTCACCCACCTATGGCTCAGGGATCATTACAGAAGACGGTGAGAGGAAAGATTGATTGTAGGAGCCAGGACTGTTTCATGATCTTAGGAAAGCACAGTCTTTCAGGCTACTAGAAGCATATGTGAAACTATGGGAATGGTGGCACTGAGCAAAGGAAGCACACCAACTCAAATTAGACAAGGGCCCAGTGGAGGGATAGAAATGACGGTGGGCCAGACCTAGACTGAGAACTACTGGAAACTGATTACTACAGGGAAAGGGAGAGTATGCCTTACTTACGATCTCTACGTAGCCTAACTATATTCCAGTGGATTAATTTGCACTAAAGGATATCTGGGCATTAATGCTTGACTGGATGGTATTTAACATGTATGACAGAATACATGAGACCCAGTGGGAGTTGAGGTGGAGGTGGGTCTATATTTGATTAAGAACTGATGTATGAAATGTATAATTATTAGGACAGAAAAATTAAAGAGAAATGAACAATACAATATTTAATAAAAGAAAGAGTTGGTCCTTTAAAGATATAAACAAGGTTGACCAACTAATATCAAAACAATAAAATTGACACAACTTTTAGCACAAGTTAAATTGACACAAGAAAATTAGAAGTTTTGAATTCTCTGATAGTCAATAGAATAATAAAAATAAAAGTGAATAGTATGATTATATGATGTTTATTGAATATATATATATATATATATATATATATATATATATATAATCTTCAAAATAAAATCTGCCTGCCTAGAATTAGATGAAAGCAGGAAAAGTGAAAGATGTGACCAAGGATTATTACTTGATGTGGTAGGAACATGAAGGATTTCTGTTTTTGAGCTAAGTGAATTGTAATCTAGGAAACAAATCAAATATGTTCAATTCTTCCTAAAGATTTTGTTTTCTGAGAAGAAACCACCACACTAATTTGGATTTCGGCAATGATTCTGATGAATAATTTTTGCAGTTTTATTTTTTTTCTTTTCTCAGCTTGCCCTTGTTATGGTAGAACCAGATATTTCCAACTATAATTTTATTTATTTATTTTTCTCAGATGGCTTTTCTTTAGATGAGATTAATATTGGAATCTATTACTAAGGATATATTATCTTGTCTAATATCATTTGCCTTTATCCAATCAATTGAAAGCCAAAATAAAAGTCCTACCCTCCAAAACTGTTAATAGTAACTTTAGCTTCACTGGCATGACCATGTATGTTGGTCTTTTTTTTACCTTCAGACTCAAATGAAGGACTCAGACGCTTGGTTTTAGATATTTCCAGCATTCCTAATGACTGGGATGTACACTATAGGATCTGGTGGAGTTCTAGCCTTGAGAATAAAACTGGAAATATTTCTTTAGCTATTAGGGATTCCAGCTTTCCAATTGTGCATCATGAGACTTTCCAGGTATTAAGATAAAATATTTCTTTATTGTATGTATACAATATGTAAATTATACATATGTATGTATATAAATCATAACGTGATATATAATGTGTATTATATATCACAATATATACATTAATATGTAATATACAATTAATATGTAATATACAATATAAATTGCTATCACATCATTTTTTTCCAATTTACTTTGGACCATGAAAGGCTTAATCCATGCTATGAAAGGCTTAATCCATCCTAAGGGAACTCCAAATATACTTGTCTTTCTTATTTCTAGTTGGATTTTCCTGAGAGGTAAATAACTTATCTCTAGAGCTCAAAGTGCAAGATTGTGTCAGATCTCCTAAGATAACCATATATGGGGCTGCGTCCAGTCATCGAAGAACACCATTTTCTTCAAATAGACCTATTTATGGAAGTCTATCCTATGATTCCTGGCAACTATTACTTCTCTTAATGTCTTCAAAAAGATTTAAGAGTGCTAATTACCAAACCTCTCCACATCATCAGTCATCTCCAGATTCTTTTGCAAATCCTACATAATTGTCCTAGTTATTTGTAAATAGTCTCATCTCTTTATTAAATTCCTTTAAATTTAACTAATCTTTGTAAGATATCTGCTGTCATCTGAAGAGAAACTGAAATGCCTATCTAAAATCTTCATCTCACACATTTCTCAGGATGTAGCACACATGCTTACCTACTTGCAATAACAAAATTTTGAAAACATTCTTCTTTCTCATATTCTCTTACTTTATTTATAAAATTTATTCCAAGTCTCAAAGGATTCTTCCTAATAGCAGATTTATATTTTGGAAAAGCTTAGATTACTAAGACTCTACTCTTTCATTGTGGTTAGCTCTAGTGTATTCTCATTGCAGAAACTGATGTGGTCCTTTATAAACATCAGTCACATTCTGTCGTTTCAAAATTCAAAAGTTACACTAGCTTCCTTTCCCATCTTAAAATGCTATAATCATTCTCCGTTATAGCCTTGCCATAAATACAAGCAGCTGAACCCCATGTTCCAATCATCACTGTCCTCCCTTAATTCTCTCCATATTGTTTTTCCTAACACATACATATGATCACTCCCAAATGACGTTCCTGTCTCATAAAGTCCAGACATCTTAGTAGTCCAGTCTTCGATCAGTGCTTTCTCAATTCAAGTGCTGACATGCTCTGATGATACTCATTTATTCTGTGTTCACAGAGAATAGGTATGACCATGGACCTCGATGAGTAAATTAACATTTTAATACGTTTAAAATTTGAAGACAACTGTCTTAAAACTAAAAAAAATCAATTTACATATTTTATATATTGTTATGGTTTCTTATATTTGGATGACTTTCATGATTATAATTGTTCATAAATGCTGTGATTATAAATATCTATCATCTATCTTCCTCTTTACTTATGCCAATCTATCTACATATCCATAATGTCCTTGATTTTTAAACTGCATCCTTAGGAAAAGAATAATTTTTTTGTTAATTTAATGTGAGAATCTAAACACTTAAATAAGAAGGTCAATCTTCTTATCTCTGCATAACAGGATAATCCATTGATCTTATAGTCTAACATTTAGGGTGACAGTGTTGTAAAGTGCCCTAGGGAGCCATTCCATATCTGGAATTGAGCAGAGAAAACAAGTTAGGATGTTTACTCTGGATAGATGATGTTCTGAGATGATAAATTTTCCAGGTCTTATTTCCTGAGAAAAGTACAGAAGAAACTTTCTAAATTAAAAGAACTTTGTTCAAATTTTTCTAATTAAATCTTGTTTTTTTTTTTTTTTGAGAAGATTGAAATGGAAAAAGTTACCTTTTTCTTGATTTAATTCCATCTGGATAAACTGAGAACATTATAAAATTAAGAAAACAACTCTTATGGACTACTAAATAACAGTAACTGTGAAAGTTTATGTTTGTAATCATCACATTAATAACACAAAGCAGAACAATCTCTTCTCCCACCAGGGAGTGTCACAGCAAGCACTTAGAGCCCTGCTTTTGCAGTGCGGCTTGAAAGTGATTTTAACAATTTTTGGAATGAAACCCTCATCCTAGCCCCATGGATTAGCCCTGAAAACGTTTGGGGTGCCTCCACTTGGTCCCATGTTCTCTTTCACACTAGGAGAAGTTCAGGAGGGACACACACCTCCCGCCCCGTTCTTCCCTATCCTTTTTGCCAAATCGCCAACCTTAAAGGCTGCTCAGTTGAGGAAGTTATTAATACCTGTAATGAAGGCTGCAAAGGACAAAAATTGACCGAGAGTCCTGTCTTTGTCAGTCCCCTTCCTGATATCTCAGATGAGGAAGAGAAATCCCCAACTGCCAAGGATAAAACAACACACATCCCTTTCCCAAATAATCCTTGGATGGAGCCTCACCTGCCCCACCCATCCTGCCCTGGGTATGCCTTACCAACCGCTCTGCTCCACCTGCTCTGCACAGGGTAAGCCCTACCACCTTCCCATCAATACCCACTGCAAGGACCTTCTCCAGCCCTGCCATCCCGAATTGTTCAACTTTTTCTATTAATGTAGGACCAGATGCAGCAGTTAGGCCCTGGTGCCTCACTCCTCTCACCAACCTGGCTCTCATTTGCAAAGTGGCTCAGGGCTCCAGTATGGACTCTGTGTATTTTGAACAGGTCCTTTAAGAGTGGGCCACCCATCTCCAGACTTACTGTGATTGGTACTCACTCTTTAAAGCAGTACTTTCCCCATCAGAGTTCCTTCAATTGAAAGCAGCCTATAATAATAAATCTGTCTGAATCATAGGTCCACCCAAATCTCCAGTTGGGGATACAGGTTTCCCAGGACATGCTCCTTGGCATGGGCCCCTATACAGATCCAGTGGGCCTTAATGTCTACTTTGACCAAGTTAAATCTTTATCACTCCAAGGACTTAAGGGCTGCCTCCCACAGAAACCAGAGGCATTTTTCTGTAGATTAGTCCAAGGCCCATCTGAAGATTTCACAGATTTCCTTTCATGTGTGACCAAATCCGTGGACCACTGCACCCCATCAGGCCCTGCCAGAGATGCATTAGTCAAACAACTGGCTTGGCAGGGGCCCACCATGGCAGCTCGTAATGCTATTGCTGCTTTACCCAATGAGGAAATCCACAAGTGGATTGTAGCAACCAAGGATATTAATCCCATAACTGCCCCCTTCGAAGTCCTGGCAGCCTCCATCCAGACCCTAACACTTGGCCAGAAGCCTACCTTTCAACCATCCATTTATTGGGGTTGCAACCAACCAGGGTACCTTCAATGGACCTACCTTAAATTTGAAAGGTCCAATTCGAAGCACAAGACCCCTTGCCGAAAATGTCACAAGGGTTACCATTGGGCCAAAGACTGCAAAACTAAACCCACCAATAACATGCCTTTAAACTCCCCCAGGGGCAACCCTCAGGCCCACCCATAAAAGGGTTCCTTTCTAAAATAAGATGGGCTCTCCTGGTTTATGACCATACACCACATATCTCGGTCTCTTTGGATGGCATTGAATTTAACAGCATTATGGACACAGGTGTGGATGCTACTATTATCTCTGTAATAATGCAGTCCGTATGACCAATTGGACACATAAGCCTGGACCTAACATCCAGAGTGTTGATGGACAACAGTCCAATAGACAAGTTAAGAGACTGGTCACCTGGGAGGACTATGACGGCAACACAGGGGAATATCCCTAATACCCTCTAGTGAAGAGACATCCTCATGGATATGGGTGCTGTTATAAATATAGACGTTAAGGCCTTTTATGATGACATTATTGCAATGACACCACCAACCTCTCGGGGTGACCCAACTCCAATAAGACATCTGACACCTCGTTGCACCACCAAATCTAGATGCCACTGTCCGACCTACTGTTGCTCCCATGAGCCTCGATTTGGATACTTCAGACACTATATGGATCAAACAGTAGCCTATTTTAGAACCTAAACTGACTATCCTCAAATCCCTTGTGCAAAATCAGCTTGATCTTGGCCATATTGAGCCCTCCATCAGTCCCCATAATTCCCCCATCTTTATCATCTCAAAGAAAAATAATAAGTACAGATTACTTCAGGACCTTTGCCAGGTCAACAAACATATGATAAAGATGATTTCCTTTCAAACTGGCCTCCCCCATCCCAGAGCCATTCCTATAAAACATCATATAGTCATATTAGACATTAAGGACTGCTTTTACTCTAACAGGCCTTCTTTGCCTTTACTGTCAGGGAACCTAATGATAACGTCCCAACTAAGAGATATCGATGGAAGGTCCTCCTTCACGGCATGAAAAATAGCCCATTTATCTGTCAGTTGTTTGTGTTAACTGCCACTGAAGGAATCAGATCAAAACGCCCCCTAATACGTTACACGGAATACCTTTTAATCGCTCACCCCTCACAAGTTGTTCTCATTGATCTCCTGAAAATACTTCTTGATGACCTTAAAAAAAAAAAAAAAAAAAAAAAAAAACTAAGTTTAACTATAGCCAAGAAAAATTTAAACTATACCCCTTTTGGGTTTTAGGGTTTAAAACTTCTACTGATATCCAATCCCTCACTCCAATCCTTCTAGTGAAGGATAAATATTCTCTTAATGACCTCCAAAAACTCTGTGGCCAAATTAACTGGCTTAAGCCCTTTTTGTCCATTCCTCCAGCTAAATACCTTCCTCAATTTGACCTTCATAAAACATCAGATAGTTTTTCCCAAAAAATCCCTTTGACCAAACAAGCAAAAGAACTTTTACGGGATATATCTCACTCAACTATTTTCAATTACCCTAGCAAGATATTGCATGACTCTTCCAATCCTGAATATAATCTTCTGAACAGAGGGGTGCCTCTTAGGAATAAAGGGGTCACCCCTAGGAATCAAAACAAAAATAAGCCCCTCTTTACTGGGTTCAGCCCTCTTGGTCACAGACTCATAAACTCACCACCAAACTAGAGGCAATGTTCCTCCTACCTATCAAGATGCATAATTACACAAATAGAATTTACAACACAGTGCCCTCCAAAATAATTATTCCCACATCCAGTCCCTTTATAGGGATGATTACCTCTTTCATATCCTGGTGGCAGGATTTCCAATGATATAGACAACTATTTCCCTGCTAACACATTACTTCAATCAATTGCTGTCCTACCCCTGAAGGCCAATCCTTATTCTATGCCCTCCAGCCAACCTATCCCCCTGGCTACCTTGGCCTTTACAGATCCCAATAAGCATTCTTATGGAGTAATTATCAAGAAAGCCAATCAGCCAGACAAGTCTCTTAAGTTTGCTAACCCTCATTCAGTTCAATTAGGTGAACTTTATGCTAACCTCAGAGTGCTAAAGCTCTGTCAAGAATCTGTCAATATTTTCTCTGACAGCAGTTACACTGTCCAAATGGCAAGGATGCTTCACTTCTCCAACCACAGGCTCTCTCATAAACCAATAAATACTGCCATAAGCACTTTAAAAATATTGATGGAAAATAGACAACATCCCTGGTTCATTGAGCACGTATGCTCACACACTGGTTTGCCTGGCTTCACTGCTGACAGAAATGCACAAGTAGATAAATTTATTGTGGTCACCTCCTTGCTGCTACTAGAACAAGCTACACACTTGCACCAAAGATCCCATCTCTCCCTCTCTAACCTACAGGTCCTCTGCCCCAAGCTTTCTCTTAGCCAAGGCAAGCACCTAATCCATACATGTAAAGTCTGTGCCCCTTTTGCCCCCTAGGGCCCACTGCAGCAAGGAATTAACACTAGAGGGCTTAAGCCAAATGCCATCTGGCAAATTGATGTCACCCATATACTCTCATTTGGAAAACTTAAATATGTCCATGTCATTGTGGACACATATTCCAAATTTGTTTTTGTTAATTGCCCTTTCAGGTGAGAAGGCATCCTATGCTATTAAGGCACCAAAAACCACTATGTTGGTCATGGGTGTACTCTGGGCAATTAAGACAGACAATGATCCAGCATATACATCTGCCCAATGCAAGTGTTTTGTACAATCCTGAGGAATTAAACACTCCATGGGCTATAATCCTCAGGGCCAAGCCATAGCGGAGAGGAAAAATACAACCCTCAGAGACTAACAGAACCCTCATTCATTATGAAGGAGAAAACTGCAATAACACCCAGGGATCACCATTTGACCTTGATGGAAGCTCTTTTCACTTTTAATTTTCTTTCCTTTGATGAAGCAGGACTTTCTCCAGCCTATAAACATTGGAGATCTCAACTAGCCACACTCCTGCCCCTTGGCTGCTGGAGAGACCTTCTCACAAATGAATGGGAGTGACCTCACCCACTTTTAACACAGGGTCGAGGATATGCTTGTATCTTTCCAGAAACATCTTCCTCCCCCATCTAGATACCCACCAGAAATGTCAAGGTCACCATCGATGTACCTGTTGACACAGAGGATCCCCCCACCACCGCAGAATTGCTGGATCTGTAACCACACCACCCTCCTTCTACTCTGATAATTTATGGGCAGCAATGCCCTACCCAGCCGTCCTCATGCTTGTGTCTCAGGATAGCCCCATTTTCTCTTGTTAGTGTTGCTGATATTTTGTTGCCTTTGGAAAGCAATGCATCAAAGCAGAATATCTCAACATTGATGCTATAATTCTCCAGGCCTTCCTCCAGGCTTCGGACTTTTTCCCAAATACCAAATATTACTTTCAAATCTGGATATCCACTTAATAAAGCTACCTTCTTTGTCATATTTAAATATTCTTGCTTCTTCCTGAGTTTTCTACATATAGCCACTTCTCAACAAGGACTCTTGCACATGCCACAGGAGCCTTCCTACAAACCTCTTATGCCATCTTAATCACCCTTCTGAATGACAAGCATCACCCATTGGGTAATTTCACCAGAACAGCAAGTAACCAATGACGGGTAAGACCCTGATGTCAACCTAAGACGGGCACCACTGGTAAAAGTGAACCCCTTGTCTTGTTTCACCAGAATGGTGGGTAGCCAATGACAAGTAAGACCTCGGTGGCCGGGGCAACCTAAGACAGGCACTGTTGCCTAAGTTGATCCCTAAGGGCATGGGACAACAATGGCATGGCAAAGAATCAGGCCTCCCAGGGTCACTCAATTAATAAAAACAAAATGAAGGATATAGGGCTCAACTCAGGATTAGCTTAGCGAGGTCACCTGCAATGAGGACTAGAGGAATGGCTCCCATGGGCATGGCTCTGTGCACCAGCTAGTTGTGAAGCCAGCTTATGCCCAGCACCTGGAAAGAACCTGATCCACCTGGGAACAAATTATGATTGTCTGCAGTCGGGACCCCACCCTATTTAATAAGTTGATTGGTTAACCAAACATATAAGACTCCGTGTACTTCCTGAATAAGTTGAATTTGTAATGGATTACCACTGCTAGCTTCTTGCTCAAGTCCTGGAGTCAGTGTTTTGATTCTGCACCTACTCACCTGCCTCCACGGCAGAGACCCCTTCGTTCCCTCTTGGGCTGGTACCGAGTGTGGGAACCCCCAAAAGATTACTTTTTAATTTAACCTCACTAAAGTATTTTGCCCTCAGGAAGATTACAGTCAGATTGGTTAGCAAACTAGTCATGTTATTTTAAAGTTCTAGTTTCCATCTTCTTCTGAAACATCTTTAGGGAGGCTTCTAATAAACAGGCCCAATAAGTTTCAATTGTTTTTCTGGTCTAGACTTCTAAATTCTTTTATATATCTCCCCAAATCAACATTGTCAGGTTTGTCCCAGCCAGCCCCCATTCCTGCTACCAACTTCTGCAGTAAGAACTTTAATGTTGCTATGACAGAAAACCATGACAAAGCCCACTTATACAAGAAAGAGTTTACAATTCCAGACTGGCAAGAGTCTATCATGGTAGGGGAGGCATGGCAGGAGCCTGTGGGAGCAGAAGGTTAAGCAATTTAATCTTCAAGTATGGACAGGAAGTAGAGAGAGAAAAACTGGAAATGGGCAAGTTTAAAGACCTTCCCACTCCACCCAAGTGACATACTTCCTGCAGTAAGACATTTTTAAACCACTTAAAACAGCACCACCAATTGGGGACAAAGATTTAAAATGTCTGGATCCTAGGAGAGACATTCTCATTCAAAGCACAGAAATACATACATTAAGGTTACTGACTGGAACTTCCTTTATATTGTGTTGATGTATCTTAGGAAGATTTATTCATTTTATGATTTTGGAGAATCCAATGTTTTGCTATCATTTGATCTGCTTTTAAATGTGTTTTCCTAGTGCTAACTTTGAGTAAGACATCAAAATTGCATTGTTTAACCAGAGACTGATCAACAACTTGAAACCTGAAGTTTGGAAAATATTTCACTTGTTCAGTATATTTCTTTGACACCCATCTGTCAAATTTAAGATATGATTCATGAAAAGTTTTTCTAGTTTAAGTCCTGAAACTTAGTTAAAAATGTTATTTTGCTTATAGAATTCTAGTACCAAAATAAGATTCATATCCTTTTTAATATTTTTTATTACAAACTTTATCCATATCAGTGATTGTATGATACCATATAATTATGTATTTATTCATTCAATGGTTACTGAAGCTTTATTTTTTCTTGAGTAAAGTAAAAAGTATCTTTTATTAAAGTTATTCATTCTGAATGGGAAATGAAAATTTATACTTTGTTCTTGTTAATTAAAACAAATCCATAAAAAATAAGCATTTTGATTTAGGATTTATCCAGCTCCAAAATTATCTTTTAAAATGCTGTCAACCTAAGCAATTGCTTCAACATGGAAGAAGTGGCAATTATTCAACACTCAACCAGTGATTATTCAACTTAATTTTTAATCCATTTGGGATATCAGAGGAAACAAGGTACACTTTCTGTTCTTAATATTTTTTATCTAGATAGAATGTGTAATAAGTACTTTTAGAGAAATATACCAAATAGTTTGTACATAAAATTCTCTTAAAATACAGTGCAATGATAAAAGCTGCAAGGGAAACTAAAGAATTCAGAGAGCAATATGAATTTAATAATATTGTGCATATAGTTATCTCTCCAGTGGATTTAACATAGTTTCAAATTCAACTTTACCAATAGAAGACAGAGTTTAACAGAGGATAATAAGATTACCAAAACTTGGAATGAATTTAGAATATCTGGAGCACAGAACACTTCAAGATTGAGAGCAGAGAGCAGAGGAAGAGATTATGTATGTGTTAAAATTATGACAAATGTCTAATTATAAATATTTATTGAAAATGGATCGGAAAAGGACACTTACAAAAAATAATCTTTCTACTATATTTTGTATATTTGCATGATTTTTAATCTTAATGTATATTTTATTGAATTTTTTGAATTTCATACAATATATCTTAATCATATTTAGAAACCCACCCCATCCACACTCCCACACAGCCTGCCCATTAGATTTCTTGCACTCTGTCATATATGTTAAAACTTATAGAGTAAAATTTTGTACCAAAATCTATCTCTGTGTGAGTTCATTTATTGAAGTCTGTTGACCTTCTCTAGTATTGCACCTTTAAAAGTCAATTCTCCCTCACCTATCAGGAATATATGCCAATATTTCCTCAGCTAAGGTAGGGGCCAATTTCTCATTTCCCCAGTTCTTTGCTGGTGTTCATCTGATTGAGTTTATATGGGTCTTGAACATTCTGTCATCATTGCTGTAAGTTCATTACAGCAAGATCCCAGACCTCGGAAAACTCTGTTTTCTTATGGTTATGCACCAACCCTGGCTCTGACAATCTTTATAATTCTATACAGTTTATTTTGAACATATTCACTCTTCCTTCTTCAACTTGTGCCATGTCTACCCTGCCCCTTCCCTACATACCCAACTTTTCTCCTTGTTTTTTAATCCATTAAGCACAGCTTTTGTACTTAAAGTGACTCTCCCTCTCCAATATTTCCTCAACTAGGAAAGAATATTGTGTTCACCTCATTTTTCCATTCTGGAACTCTATCAGAATTGATCATGTAGGCAAGTGTTGCACATAAGATCACAATCTCTTTTGAGTTCATATATGAACACACTTTTTGAGTTTGCAAAACATTGTTTCCTTATAGTCATCCACAAACTCTGGCTATTAAAATTGTTCTATTCCCTCTTCCACATGATCCTCGAACCTTCAGAGGAGAAGGTATGAAATAGATGTTCCATTGGGTTGAACATCCCATAGTCTTATTGTCTGCATTTTGACTAGTTGTGGATCTCTTTATTAATCTCTGTTTACTGTCAAAAGAAGCTTCTTTGGTGAGAGTTAAGAAACACATTAATCTATGTGTACAATGAAAAACTATTAGGAGTCAAATTAATACTATGTCCTGTTAGCAAAATAGTAGGTTATCCTCTAGGGCTTAGATCTTATCTTTGAATAGGCTCTTTACTCAGATATTGGTGCTAGATAGGAGCTTCATCTTGTGAAGCAGGCCTTAAATCCAATCAGAAAGTGGTTGATTATTCCCATGACATTATTAGCCACTATTTCAAGAGCATTCCTTGACATGCTGGTTGTTATTGTGAGATGCAGGATTATAGCCAAACCTGATTTCTGATGCTTGACACCAAGAATGGTAATAACTTTTCTAATAACATTATTAATAATCTTTTAACCTTGTCATGTAGGCAGGGACACCATTTTATGACTTATGCTCAAAAAAGGGCACCAATGAGCTTTATCTCCCTGTCCATGTCATGTCATCCATGTGAACATGCACTGAGAAGACAGATTTCAGTAAGCTGGGATGACTGCTCTCATCAGAGCCCAATCACACATGTACCATAATTCCATAATATTTCCATCTCTAGAGGTATGAAAATAAATAACGTTTTCAAATGCATTGAGTCTGTGGATATTTTGTTTTGAAAAACCTACCAGACTAATGTAGTTTATATTAAAAAATGAATATATTTGTGCATGCTTCTGTGGCATCAATAAATATAAATAATATTATCACTCATAAAAGAAAATCTAAAACTTTCACATCAAAATAATTTTAGACAGAAAACATGGCTGTGTGGCAAGGTCTACTCATTAAGCTATTCATAATATATGAAGGCTTTGCCATTTTTGCTAATATGTCTTCACCACAGAACTATCAATGTCTACACATATAAAATGCTTTTAGATCCATGATGTCAATTAGAATGTTATGGTTGCAAGGGAAGGGTGGAAAAGAAGAGAAAGGCCTCACTGTGGATGTAAGATATTCATACTTACATATGGATGCAATAGTTACTTGAAGTTATTTCAGTTATGGAAAGACCATATTACATTCTGTAATTAATAAGTCATTGAATGGATAATTTTGGCTTCATGTTATCCTATTCCCACTCCCCAGCAAGCATCAACAGCATGTTTATCTACTGGAAGTGTATACTATAATAACACATATTAAAATATCTCAAAAAACAAATGTTTTAAAATAGTAAATAACATTATGTCACTAAATACAATTATATACTTCCTTTAGAAGACTCAGTGAAAGAAATTAATATAAATTCACACAGTTCAAAGACAAGAATTAGGGCAGGTAACATGGATTTCATGTAAAACCATTTGAATCCAAGTCTGAGGACCTGAGACCAATTCCCAGACTCACAAAGTGGAAGGAAAGAAGGACTCACATATCTTGTCATCTGACACATGCTGTGGAACATGTATACTCACACACATACTCATACTCACAAAAAATAAATAAGTGTAAAGAATTTTTTAATAGAGATTAGAGTAACGAAGGCATTATGATAAAAAACAATACTTTTATATGATACAAAATATTAAATTTCAAATTATTGACATTTAAGATTTTTCCCAAACAGTGAATTGATCTAAATTACTGTGAATATAAATTCAATCATAATTTTGTCTTTGCTTTTTATCTCCAGATAATGCCACCATGTAAAAGATATGCGAGTAAAAATATTTAACAAAAATTAACAGTTAATTTTTTTCATGTAGAAATGTTATTAATCACAAAGTTATCTAATTAGAGATAAACTAATACATCCTTCTGCTGGTGTAATTCACGTAATTGTCATTTAAATAGACATAGTATTTCTTTGTTAGCTCAGAGAAAGCAAAGGCAATTCACTTTCATAGAATAATGAATCATAAAGGAAATATGAACACAAGTCTAAAGAGGGAAATAACAAACTGAAAAACTTTCCCTGCACAAAGAATAATGGTAAAGAAGCACAATATTGCATGACCACAAATGCAAAATCTTAAAAATATAAAATGCTAACAGGGAAAGCATGGAGGAAGTTTCTTCTAAGAGGGGGGGGGAGAAACAAAAGAAATCTACTTAGTAATACAAATCATAGGGAATAATATTAGTCCAACAACCTAATTACACATTTCACATACAATGTTTCCACAGGATTCCATGTGTATAGCTGAAGGATAAATAACAAGAAACGGTGCCAGAGAAGTAAAACCTTCCTTTGAGGAGATAGCCAGCGTAGTCCAAGAGACTCCCCAAATCACACAGGCCATTACCACAGCTCTTTATTGCCTCCCATACTTGAAGGCAACAGCCTATTGCTGAGTACAGAACATATTTTGGACACAAAATTTGGAGCAATGGAGCTAAAACCTACCTGGAAGTCATTTTTCCCTAAAGGCTAGCTTCAGAGAATACTATGAAAGATGCTAAAAAGAACACCAATGGATGCTCCAACATCAGTTTCAAGACCAAATAACCATATCAATGACTGACAAAACACATGACGCTAGTACAGTAGTGCCACATTTATCTTGGGGACAATCAACAGCTACGTAATTGGATTTAAAGCTAATTCAGTGGGAGGAAACTCATGTGTTGTACGGTAATTGTTTGTAAAATGAAAAACACTGTTTAAATTAGTTTTAATTGTGAATTTTAAAATTATTTTATTTAGTATTTTCATTTTTTATGTATGAGTGTATTGTCTGCAAGTATGAAGATGCGCCTCTGTGGTGCAAATCCTGAAGAGGTCAAAAGTGTGTGTCAGATTCCCTGCAAGTAGAGTCATGGATGGTTGTTAGTCACTGTGTGGATATAAGCAATTGAACCCCGATCCTCTGCAAGAGTATCCAGTGCTCTTAACTTCTGAGCCATCTCTCCTGCCCCCTTTTTGTAACATTAATGAACTCACAAATATAAATATCACACAACTAAATTAAGGTAGCTACTCAAAGAAATACTTTCTCAGTCCCAAATGTAAACACCTCAGTTAACTGCTGGGCATTTAGACTAGCAGCTGTAGAACTTGCTTTATATTTTTACTACCAATGGCATTTTATGCACTCATGTAACACACACACACACACACACACACACCTATGACTGAGCTGAAATTTGATCAGTCATTAGCTTTATGTCCTCATTCAGTGCTGTCTTTTACCAGCTTTCTAACTTTCCTCATCAGTTTCCATCTGAGTTACATGGCAGAAGCCAAGAAGGCAAAATCTTATAAGGCTCTGTATTATAGTACAACGTAACAGAGGTAGTTGGTTTTGAAAATTACAAATACATTTAACAGAGATTCTTTTTTAATATTGAAGAATTTCTTCATTCCAATTCTAATAATATTTCATGGCTTCTACTGGCTAAGAACCTAGTGTTTTTTGCTTTAACATTAATCCCATTCTTTTCCAGAGTTTATTTTTGTTCCTATTTGCATTATCTAAAATGTTTATGGACAATAACATGTAAGACTAATAGGTAAATATAGATACCATAATACTATAATACTTCAAATTTTCACAGTGTTATTATATTTTATCACAAATTATTCAATAACTATTATTAAATTGTAGTTTTAACCAATTCAGGAAAAATGGAGGGATGATCTTTTTGATTTGAATGTAGCTTATCTAAGTTCGTATTTCTTTTTTTAAAAAAATGTTTTGTTAGTTTCTTTGTTTTAAATAAATATTTGAATATTCTTGAACTTAATTTTAACTTGAAATTCCCTCATGTATTTTTCTGGAAAATTTTCCAGTTTCTAGAACTTCCAAGGATATATAGGATGGGGCAGAACTAGGAGAGATAAAGGATGTGACCTTATGAAGTCACAGACTTTTCATAGATCATTTTTCACATTATTTTCTATACCTTTTAATACAGATGAAAGATTGCTATTTTATAGATTATTATGTAGATGTCATCTAGGAAATAATTTTCTAGTGCTTTACGGACTATTTTATAGGTTTGGAATTTTTGTCTGGCAAAAGAATGTCCTTGAATAATAAACGTGTTAAATCAACGATGTTAGAATGGACTTGAAATAGGTTAGCATAGGTCCTTATAATTTTATGATTGCATAAAGATTTTACACTTATATATTCAATATGGAAAAAAATTGGGAACTGATACTAATGCAGTCTTTATCTTTAATGACTACATTTATAATTTTAATGTCTTAATAGCCTTTTGTTTTCAATAGAACAATCTGAACACTGTACTTTGTATTTCACTCATTCCTTTTTTCTTCTGTCTTACTTTTATCTCCATTAATATTCTATCTTGACAAGGAAACTTTATAAATTTTTATTACCTATAAATTGATTCATGGAAATTTTCATGCATAAATTCATTATGTATTATGAGAGCTAAGAAGATATATCTGTTAATGTGAAATTTTGATGAATATGTCACCCTTACTATTTTTGTGTTCTATTCTCATGAAATTGTCACTGTAACACTTCCCTGACAAATATTATATCAAATGAGAGAAGAATATGTAGGAAAAACTTTCATTAAACTTTTCATTTTTAAGAATAATGCAACTTAAATGTAGATTATGCTCCATTTATTACATACAGCAATTTTGAGACTTATTCCAGAATATTTTTTTCTAGAATTTAAATGATTTTTCAGAGAGCTAGTTCTCAGTAAGAACTATAATGGTGAAAATTTCAAGTTACTCACAAATGTTGCAATGAGAACAGAGAATAAAGTTAAAAAGGATTAAGGGAGAAACAGCAAAGTATGAGATAATGAGGATGCTAAAAAGAATAAAAAAGTTGGTAGTTTGGTATGAGATAACTAGACTGGACAGACACATGGAAGGATAAGACTGGGCCAGTGATAACAGACTGAATGTCCCCAAAAAACCTTGAGGGTCACATGCAGAATGCTATTATCCTGTCATATATGTGCTTCTAATGAAGTTAATTGTACTGTTTAAATTGTAACTAAATATACTAATAAGAAGTTTCCACCTACAAGACCACTTCAGGTAACATCACAGAAGCTACATATGAAGTTCCCCAAAGACTGGAGCCACAGTACAACATCTAGTATAGAGTAAACACTTCAGCATGGTAAAGTCACAAATGTTTTCTGTCAATGTGAGGACAAAGAGAACCTTGATCAATTTCAGCAAAGGAAATGTTTGCCAGCTCAGAAGGTACTAATGCCAGTCAAAAGTTGCATTTGTTGGCCCACCAATTCCCTGAACAAAAGCACATTTTTTAATATTATATTCTCAACAAACATTCTTGCAACAAAACAGACATTTCATAAATAGTTACTAAATTGATGAATAGTGTGGTGATTTGAATGAGAGTGTCCCCCACAGGCTAGAGTATTTGGGCAGTTAGCCCCCTGTTGTCACTGTTTTGGGACACTTTAGGTATAAGCCTGTCTACAGAAACCATATTACTGAGGCTGGGTGTTTAAAGTTCTAAGCCAGTATTGAAAGCTAGATTTCCATTAGCTCTCTGTTTCCTGTATCTATTTGAAGATTTGATCATTCAGCTTTCTCCTCTGACCACCTCCTTCCACTACTCCTTTGCCAACGATTATGGACCCTTGCCCCTGAAACTGTAAGCTCAAATAATTTCTTCCTTTTATAAATTCTTTTGGTCATGGTGTTGCCACAGCAAGAGAAAAGTAACTAGTACAAAGAGATATGTTATTACCTCTTGAAATATTGAAAATTTCAAAACATGAAGCATTGAATTACAGATGAAAATCAGATTATTGGGACATAAGTCAGTTTTTACTGCTGTCAGCAAATTTTAAGTATTAGCTAGCACAGCTTACCATTTACTATTTAACACTAGTCTAAATATTCTTTTAAATTATCACTGAATGTAAATCTATTCCAAACCAGATAATACGAGAGTATATACATACATGGAAACTATGACTGATCTCAATTATCTAAATTCCTTTTTAAAACATTTGACAAACTTCTGAAAATTTTTTAGCACATCTGAACAAGGATCTTTCTTAACTTGTGAAAAAATATTAGCCACTATGTAGTAAGTTTTCTTAATTAAAAAAAATCTAAATTTCTTAGCAATTCATACTATGTAACATGAAACTTAGTGTATTGCAGATTCTAAGATTACTTTGTTTATATCTCTAAAATATCTTTATGACCATAAAAATTACTCTTAATAAATCACACAAAATCATAGCTAAAATTTTAAATCATTTCCTGATTGCTTATTTTTTATTGTATTTATGATTCATGTAACGAGGGTTGTCCTTGAAATCTTGAGACAATTAAAGACATCCTGATCCTCACACCCCATCTCCAGAAATATGGTATTACAGACATAAAGTAAAACATACACTTTTTAATGTAATACTGTGGATGAAACCTAAGGTTTGAGCATGCTAAACAATAAATCTAGAAGTGAGCTACTTCTCAATGGCTCTATTTTAAACACATATTTTATTCTATTTAAAAATATAGAAACAACTTCAAATGTTCTGTCTCTTTTAATTTTCCTCAGTCAGAAAAAATGCTTAAAAATTTTCATGATTCCCTTCCCTCTTGTCGGAGTATAACATATAACAACAAATATCTGAATACTTTGAACATGTAAATTTGCATGCTTTGTTTTTCCTCATTTAATCATTTTAACCTTTACTTGTATGTGGGATTTTTAATGTTCAGTTTCTCAGAATTTTAAGTTAAAAATTATAGTTTCCTTGTACAATTTTACTTTTGAGTTGTTTAAAATGAAACGCTTGAAAAGAATTGAAGAAAAAATTAAATTCGAACATACAATAAATTTGCATAATTTACAGCTAGACATGACTGTTGAAACCTTCGATTCAATACATCCCCACTACTCAGATTGAAGAAGAATTTCATGAATCTCTGTGGGCTCAATGCCAGTCAGGAAAACATAGTTAGATCCTTTTGAAAATAAAACCACAAGAAAATGTTTTATACTTTTCATAATAGCACCTATAACATCTCCCTAGACAAAATGATACTGAAAACCAAGAATTAAATTATAGTGAATTATGGCACATGTTTTTTAATGGTACTAATAAATTAAGGCTTTTAATCTCATACCTAAAAATAATGCCTGTAATTGCTATGACTGAGCCTCTGGGATAATAGGCATATACTATTTGAAGTGAGCCTTGGAATATCATGATTTTAATCCTATTTGATTTTAAATGCCTTTTGTTCTGCAATTATTTATTACTCTTGACTGAGAGAAAATATATGATTGTTAATATACAAAATAGTGGAAATTAATTTTCTTTTTATGTATTTTGTTTTTGTGGTCTAGTTATGCTTCTTAGATTGAATCTCAATTTGTTGCCCAGGCTGTGCTTGTACACACCTCAAGTATTTTTCAGTTTACTTCAGTATTCTTGATGCTTACAACTGCATACCCTATTTTTAAAAAACATTTTAAATAAGATAATATAATTTAATTTTAAAAGAAATAATATGTTCACAAAAATTTAATACATATTATTAATGTGCTAGTCTATTAAAACCAGCACGTATGCAAAATACAATGTGTGCACTGCCTTTGTTATGTGTACTGACTTTAACAATTAAAATTTAAAAAGCACTTTCTGTACTCCTCTCATCAGCCATCAATTTCCAAAATTTCCTTAGGTTGGTTTCGGATTTCTTGCCCAAATCTTCATGCTTATAGTGGGATTTTGTCTGATTTGAGCTTGCATATAAATGCACATCCTGTAACTACTGCCGAGTTTTCATACAACTAGTAGACCAGCATTTTGGAAGACTGTTTGCTTGTGACAGTCCCCCCACCGTCTCTAACAATCTTTCTGCCTCTTTTTCCACAATGATCCCTAAGTTTGGGGAGGCAGAGATTTGAAATTGTTTTCCTATATTGTGAGCTCTTGCTCTCGGCACATTAAGCAACCGTGGATTTTTGTGTTAACCATCATTTGCTGTATAAGGATATTTCTCTGGTGTGAGTTTAGAGATACATTCATCTTATTGTAGAGGTGACACTGAAGATGTGTCACTTAGGGTTAATTGTCTCAGAGACACTGAGACACTCTGATTAGTTCTTTCAGTCTATAGTAGCTCTCATCTGCCAAAAAGAGGTTTCTTTGATGGAGGTAAGAGGTATTCATGTCTATAACTATGAGGACGCACATTTAAAGTATAAAAAATATGATGTTCTAGGGATGTGGCAATAGTAGACTTTTATCGAGGATTGATGACCTCTTCAGGCATGTGTATTTGGCTATGTTTACAGTATCTTACATTCGTTTCCTCCAATGAACCATCCATAATACCAATTAGAAACCTATAGACTATCACCAAGATAAAAAAAAAAATGCCACTACATCATAAATAATGACAGGCTACTTGGCCAGTCATTCAGTTAACTAGGCTTCAGAGCTGGGTGAAACCATTAATTGATTGATTTACACACACACACACACACACACACACACACACATTTATTGAATCATTGTGTATTTCACAAAATATTACAATCAATCACACTCATGTTTATATCAGCTTCCCAGCTGCAAATCCCATAGCTCCTCAACTGGAATCCATACTTTCTTTCACCTGTGCTAAGATCTATTGTATCAAGTTAGTGATACAATATATTACCTCAGTGCAGATTCATCAACTGAGGTCTAGTCAGCCTACCCAGTGTCCTTCGGTTTAGGAAGACTATTTCATCTTCACCCAACAGTAATAGTTTGCCATTATTTCTTAAGCAAAGGTTGGGGTCTGCTACACGTTTCCCTGGTTCCATGTTGAATTTTTATCTGCTTGAATTTGCATGGGTCCTGAACATACTGAAAGCATTGTTGTAGGTTCATACAAGTGGGAGCTTTTAGGATTCTGTTCCATATGGTCACACACCTCCTCACTGGCTCTTACACTCTTTCCACTCCCTCTTCCACAATGAACTCTGAACCCTGAGCAAGCGCAACATAATATAGGAATACTGTCCAGGGACCCACACTCTGGAGATTCCTAATTTCCATGCTTTAGCCATTTGTGACCTTTTGTGTTACTGGCCGTTTGATGCATGAAGGACCTTCAATAATGAGAGCTGAGAGATTCATTAGTGACTTCTTTACACTTCATTGTATATTTCATAAGCCTTGGGTGCAGAGGCTGTATTGTAGATGTGCCACTTAGGCATGGGCAATTCATAGACAAAGTCTGTGTGTGACCAGCTGTAGTATTATGTAGTAGTCTCCATCTGGTGCAAAAGAGGCTTCTTTGATGAGTGATGACTGGAATATTTGACTATTATTATTAGGATATATATTTTGCATTTAGTAAGTATATTAGACTAGGGGTGTTACAGACTTAGGGATCTCCCTAAGATACATGACCTCTTCAGCCATGTCTCTGGAGCTATGATTACAGTACCACAGGTGAAATTCCTCCCATTGTGTGGACTCTAAGACCAAATATGAAGCTAGTGATTGCCCCAAGATAAAAGTGACACTTCTGAACCACTGTTAAATACTGTGCCAGTCATTGATGTGGTCATGAGGGGCCATCAACTGATTTTTTTCTCCTCACTGCTTACATATTTTTCTCAGGGCTATGAAGGCTAGCCTTCAGGGGAAATGAATTTCAGGTCAGCTTCAGCTCCATTGATCTAAATCCGGCCTCTGAAGTATGCCCTGTCTTCAGGAATAGGGTCTTACTTTCATGTTCTGGGAGGCAATCAAGGTTTGACAATAGCCTGTGTAACTTTAGGACTTTCTTAGACCACCCTGGTCAACAAGTCATAAGAAGAGTTCTCCTGCCTGGCACTGTTTCTTCTTATGTAACCTTCAGCTGTGAACATGGGCTCTTGAAGAGATATTTCAAGTGGAATTTTTCACTAGGTTGCTAACTCATATGTTTCCCTATGGTATTTTATAATAGGTAGGCATTGTTTATCTCCTCTCTGTCTCCCTATCTCTCTCTTTCTCTGCCTCTGTCTCTCTCTGTCTCTGTCTCTTCTCTCTCTCTCTTTCTCTCTCTCTCTCTCTCTCTCTCTCTCTATATATATATATGTATAATATATAGATTGATAGATAGATAGATAGATAGATAGATACTTGTCTAACATTTCCTCCACACAGTCCCTATTTAAAGTATTCCAATTTTCTCCATTTCTCTCTTGTTAATACCAGGCTCCTAAGTTATTTCCTTAGTTCATTGCATAACCCTCACTGCCAACTTCCATTTAAATAACCCCCTTTTACCTATTTCTCCCTTAGTAAAACCTGTTTCCTATTATTCTTCTCATTTAGTTTCCTTGTTTCCCTTTACTTACATGGTTTCTTTCCATTTTTCTAGTTCCTGCAGTTACATACATTATCACATATAGGATCTATAAATGAGAGAGAATATAGTTTTTTTCTGATTCTGTGTTATTAACTTAGCATAATATTTTTTAGTTCTATCCAATTACTTGCAACTATCATGATTTCATCTTTCTTTACCACTGAGTAGAACTCCATTGTGTAAATGTGCCAAATTTTCATTATCTACTAGTCAGCAGAGGGACATTTAGGTTGCCTCTATTCCTTAGCTATTGTGAAAAAAAAAACCAGCAATAAACATGGATGTACAGGTATCTCTACAATAGAATGAGACCTTTGGATATATGCCAAGGAGCTGTCTACTTGGGTTAAATGGTAGATTCATTTTTAATTCTGAAAAGTTCTCCACATTGCATTCCATGAGGTTTGCACGATTTTACAATCACACTGGCAGTGAATCACAGTTCCCTCGTCTCATCCTCTCCAGCATTTGGTATCATTGTTCTGTTGATCTTAGTCTGACTAGGGTAAAATGGAATCTGAAAGTGGTCTTAATTTGCATTTCCCTAGTTATTAATGATGTTGAACACATTATAAGATGTTTCACAGATATTCTTATTCCTTCTTTAGAGAATTCTCAGCTCAAATCCTTAGCCCATCTTTTAAAAGGTCACTTGTTCTTGATTTTTTTTTGAGTTCTTCATATTCTGGATATTAAACCATAATTGTGAAGATATTATCTCATTTTGTGGATTTTTCTTCAGTTCTGTGGTTGTTTCTTTTGCTGTACAGAGTTTTTAAGATTAATGAGGTCCTACTTGTTGATTATTGACCTTAATTTCTGGGAAACCACTATCTGATACAAAAAGGTTTTCCTACACCTTTATCTTAATAGCTCATTATTGTCAACTTTTCATCTAAGAGTTTGAGATTTCAGGTTTCACATTAAGACCTTTGATCTATTTGGAGTTGGGTTTTGTGCAAAGTGAAAGTTAAATGGCTAGTCTCATTCTTCTACAGGTAAAGATCCAGTTTTGCCAGCACCATTTGCTGAAGATGTTATCTTTCTTCCAGTGAGTGTCCTTGGCCCCTTTGTCAAATATCAGTTGGCTGAAACTGTATGCATTCATATTTGAGTCTTCAGTTATATTCCTTGGTCCATGGGTCTGTTTTTGCACCCATAACATGCCATTTTTATGACTATAACTCTGTAATGTAGTTTAAAAATTTGGTATGGTAATCCTTGTCTATTACTCTTTGGGCTCAGGGTTACTTAGGCTATCTGGGCTGTTTTGTGACTCCATATGACTTTTAGATCTTATTTTTCTAATGCTGTAAAGAATGTCATGGGGGTTTTCATAGAAATTGCATTGAATCTATACATTCTTTTTGGTAGGATGGTCACTTTCACAATATTAATTCTTCTAATACATGTGCAAGGGAGATGGTCCTTCCATCTTTTGGTGTCTTTAACAAACTCTTTCTTTAAAGATCTGAATTTTTCATTGTAGAACACTTTAATGATTTGGAGAGGTTTACTCTGTAGAAAAAAAAATTTTTTTTAGGATATTGTGATTGTGGATGGATTTTTTTTGTCTTCTTTCCCCAATTGCTTATTACTGGAATATACAATGGCTATTGAGTTTTGTAGGTCAGTTTTGCCACTTTGCTAAGTGTTAATCATTTCTATTAATTTTCTGGTGAAATTATTCACATTTCTTAGGTACAATATCATGCCGTCTACCAAAAGGGGTAATATGATCTCTTCATTTCCAATGGGTATTCTTTTAACATCCTTCTCTTGTCTTATTGTTCTAGCAAGTGTTTCTTCAAGGACTATATTAAAATGGAGTGAAGATAGTGGACAGCCTCGCCTAGTTCCTTATTTTAATGAATATACTTCATGTTCTTCTCCATTTAGAATGATGTTGTCCATAGGATTATTGTATATAGCTTTAATTATGTTGAGGTATGTTCCCTCTAGTCCAATTCCCTCTAGAATTTTTAACATAAATTCATATTGCTATTTCTCCAAGTCCTTTTAAGCATCTATTGAGATGACCACGTGATTTTTGTCTTTGATTCCATGTATGTGCTTTATGACTTTTTAAACTTCATATATTAGACCACCCTTCCACCTTTGGAATAAATCTGAGTTGATCATGGGGGATGATCTTATTGATGTGTTTTGAAAGTATATGCAGTTTGCAAGTATTTTGTTGAGAATTTTTGCATCATTGTTCATTAAAGACATGAGTCTATAGTTTTCTATTTTTGTTGTATCTTTGCTTGATTTGGTATATGAGTATCACTGGCTTCATAGAATCAATTTTGGAATTCTCGCACTGATTCTATCTTTTTGAATAATTTAAGTAATATTGGATATAGATATTCTTTGAATATCTGTTAGAATTCTGCTGTGTATCCATTTGGGCCAGCATTTTTTGGTTTGAGGTTTTGTAATACTGTTTCAGTTTCCTTGTATATTATGCATCTGTTTAAGCTGTTGATCTCGTATTGATTTAGCTTTGGTGATTCTCATGATTTTAGGTATACATACATTCAAAATTTTCAAAATTAATAGCACATAGGTTTTTAAAGTACAGCCTTATAATGTTCTGGATCTTTTTACTATCTTTTTTTTTGAATTTTCCCATATCATCTCTGATTTCGTTGCTATAGAATTGCTCTTTCCTTCTTTTGGTTAACTGGGCTAAGAGCATGTCTTTTCTGTTTATCTTGTTTATCCTTTCAAAGATCCAGCTCTTGGATTCAGTGATTTGTTGTATTGTTTTGTTGTTGTCATTGCTAGTACATTAATTTCTTCTCTGATTTTTGTTATTTATTCTAAACGGTTAGGTTTGGATTTCATTTGTTGTAGTCTTTCAAAATTCTTTAGTTTCAATGTTAAATCATTTATTTGTGCTCTTCCTGATTTTTAATGTGGGCACATTTACAAAAGCTTGCCTCATAAGACTGTGTTTAAAGTATCCCAGAGGAGGTTAACTTGGTTTGTGTTGTCCCTTTAGTTTAATTCCAGGAATACTTTTAATTTTTTCTTAATGTCTCCTTTGACTCAGTCATCATTCACAAGTGTGCTGTTTAGCCTCCAAGAGTTCTAGAAGTTACTAGGTATTCTTCTGGTGGTGATATTTCAATTTTATTGCATTTTTGTCTGATAGAATGAATGGAACTATTTATTTCTGTGTGTGTGTGTGTGTGTGTGTGTGTGTGTGTGTGTGTTTTGAGGATTCTTTTGTGTCTTGTTATGTGATTGATTTTGGAGAAAGTTCCATGTGGTATTGAACAGACTGTATTCTTTTGCACTTGGGTGGAATATCTATTAGGTCCATTTGATGCATGGCATTGCTTAGTTCAGATGTCTCTGCTTATTCTCAATTTGGTTGATCTGTGTAACCAAGACAGTGAGGTACTGAAGTGTCCTAGTATTAGTGGGTTGAGATAAATCTGTGTCTTAAATTCCTGTAGTACTGATTTTATGAAGTTGGTTGCACTAGAGTTTGGTGCATATATGTTCTTTGCTAATTGTTAGTTTTAGTTTGAAGTCTATTTTTTCATATTCTAGAATGTCAAATTCTGTTTTTTTTTTCCTTAGTGCCATTTCCTTGGAATATATTTTTCACCATCTGTTCACCTTAGTATCTGTCCTTGAAGGAGAAGATGGATTTCTTGAAGAAAACAAAAGGATGGATTTGTTTCTTAATCCATTCAACTAGCCTGTGTCTTTTGACTGAGGAGTTCAGTCTATTGATATTTAAATTATTATTAAAAGATGTGTCTAGATTATCGTCATTTTAAATTCTGTTCACATCTTTGGTCTAAATTTGCATTTCTGTAGTTATAGCTTCATTTAGTTCCTTTCTGTTGCCCTTTGGATATAGCCATCCCTTTCTTCAGGTCTTTATATTGCTTCAAATATTCTCTGAAGGGCTGATTTTCTGGACATGAACTCTTTCAGTCTATTCATGTTACAGAACATTTTACTTTCCCTTCAATTGTAATAGACATTTTTTTGTTGGGTAAAGCATTCTAGGTTTTTATCTATGCTCATTTAGAACTGAGAGTACTTTGTTCCAGGTTTTTCTGGCTTTCATAGTTTGCATTGAAAAATCAGCTGCAATTCTGATGGTTTTTCTTCATATGTAACTTACTGCTTTTTTTGAAGCATTCAGAATTATCTTTATTCTGTATGCTTAAGGTTTTTACTATGATATATTTCTTTTCTGATCCTCTGTATTTGGTGTTTTATTTGCTTCTTGTATTCATATGGGTACATCTTCCCTAATTTAACCAAATTTTCTCTAGTTGACGTTCTGATCAACACATTTGTTCTGAGATTCTTCTCCTTTCTCTGTGCCTCTGATGCATAAATTTTCTCTTTTCATCTTATCTTTCATTTCCTTCATATTCCATTCCTGTATTTAAAAAAAATTCCATAATCTTTGCTCAAGTGCTCCAGTTCTTCAACTTTATTGCCTTCTGATTGGTTTTCTCCTCTCATTTCAAATTGGCTTCCTGAGTTTACACTTCCTTCTTCATTTAAGCCTGTGTTACTTCAATATTTCTATCTTTTTTGTGAATTTAGTCAGAAGTTTATCCCTGTCTTCTTTTAGCTCTTTAATTTGTTTGTGTGTTATTTAAATCCATTGAATTCTCTGGTCACGTTTATGATTGTTCTTTAAAACTCTGTGTCCTGGGTTATAGCTATGGGGTTCTTCTTGCAGAACTTTTCCGTTAGGACTGGTGATGTTTGGTGGGACATATTATTTGGACTTCTATATTATTATTTTGTTGCTGTGATCTTGGCATGTAGATTTCTTTTGTTGTTTCTGATTCTGATGTGAGACTTAAAACTTCCTTTGTTTAGTTGAAGTCTGATTCTGTTTGTATCCTTAATGTGACTTGGTTGTTTACTTAGCTGGTATGAAAAGCTGATTGATCAAGGATTCAGTTCTCTCTTTTGATTTTATATTGGAGGGATCTAACAGCTCTAGTTCAGCTGCTCCAGAGTTCCCTTAGAGGCACAGGTTAGGTGAGACCAGATACTTTCAGGCTTTCTCTTAAGGGATGTTTCTCTCTATCCGGCAGGCATAGTACAGTTTAAAAAATTTCTAGACAGAGACTGAATTCACAGTTCTGACGGAGTTTGCAAAGGTCTGACCCTCTCTATAAAAGGCCACAGAAGCCTACATCTGCAACATTGGAAGGGGATGGACTTTATAACAACGGGCACAGTGCGATTTGGAGAGCTCATAGCCTTCCAGAGGTAAGAGGGTAGTCCAGAAATCTGAGGGGGCTAAGAGTAAGAGTGTGTCCCTGGCCAAAGTGACAACAGGATGTGGGATGGGGGAGTTTGGAGTTGCTGCAGTGTATCAGAGTGGAGTAATAGTGGACAGGATCAGGTAGAGCAAGGTTCTGGGTTCAAAGACCTGGAGATTGAATCTATTGTTTTATTTCATTTATATTATTAACTGTTAAGAGTTAGAAAGACATGAAACTTCATCACTAAAGACTTGCTTAATGAATACGTTAGTTAAAGTAGTGTAGTGTATATGTGAGAAGATATAAGGAATTCCTGAGAATTTTTATTATCTCAATAAATAATGCTTAACTCAACATAGTAGAAAGGATATTGTTTTCCAGAAAAGATTTGAACAGATATGGATTAAACACAATTTTGTGCAATTTTGTTAGAAACTTTCAAGATATTAGTACATAGGGTTAGTGGAAATTCTTGAAAGTGTATGCAGCATTCATACATTCAAATATAAGATGTATAAAATTTCAAAAGTTCATGTACTAAATTAGGTATCAAATTTTAAAGAAGATCTTTGGAATGATATTTGTACATTGGTATATTATTTAAAGCAGATAGTTTATTTGACTATTATGTATTTTATATTCCCAAAAGAAATCTTATAAACTTTCTGTGAAGACTTTCACGTACAACTGGTTTTAACTTGCTTCTTAATTATATTCAAACTTGGTCGTGTGATGTCATATACTTTTAGTGCCAGCAGAAATAAAATCATCACGCTCAGCCAGATGTGGTAGTGTCTAGGTAAAATTCCAGGAGTTGTGAGATGGTGGCAGGAGGATCAGAAATGTTAAGGCATCCTCAGTTTTATTGTAAGTCTCAGGCTAGCCTGTACTGCATGGTATCCACTGTCAAAACAAAATAGCTTCAGCTTTAGAAAATATCACCTTTATTACTATAGTCTATTTTTTTTTCTAAAATTATCACACATGGTTTTGGAGTGGAACTTGATATGCAGAAGAGGCTGGCTTTGTTCTTACAGAGATTTGCCTGACCCTGCCTCCTGAGTTCCAAGATGAAAGGTGTGCCCTACTATGCTTGGCTCTATTATAAATATTTTTAAATTATTTCAAAGTATCTGATGTCGTTGTTTTTCTAAACAAGTTAATTTCATGCTATTTGAGAATTTGAAATTTGTCTTTTGTTTGAATAGGCTATTTATTTTATGAGTTATTCATCAAATTTAATTGGGTTTTTCCTGTTCAGGAAACATTGATCTATATCTCAAATATACACTGAGGGACAAAACACATAAGAAAAATTGAAGAAGTTATTTAAGAAATAATAATTTCCTCACAACACTGGGAAAATTAACTGTAAATGATGAGGGGAACTACTTTTAGACCAGTATATAATAGAAAAACATCTTGTAACAAAATATTGTAATACAGTCCATATGTGACTTAACTGATTATGTAGTGTCAAGCAGATGAAGAAATCTTGCTTACTTACAAACATTGGATTTCATTGATGGTTTCTGAAATTTGTTCATCCAAGTGTAATTCAAAGTAATACTATTTTATGTTATAAAGTATGCACATTGTTATACACACTTAGAGAAATTTTCCTTGATTTGTTTTTAAACAAGGCTTTCTATTTGTGTGGAAACCAAAAAAACTTGCCCAGTGCTTATATGCATTACGAATTTACTGTTTTATTTTATTAAGCCCTAATGGTTTTCATTATCTCCTTAGTTGATAGAATCCATTTCCAAAACCAATAATCTCTTGAAATTCACTGAGCCACAAATTACTCATTAGGGAAAATTTTCAAAGATCATTACCTTTCCCATAGATTTTCACTCTTTGTTTCCAGGCTGCTCTCTTGAAAACTCCTTATAATAAGGAAGGGGAGCTTACAGAGTCACAGACTATGGTTTTAGTGAAACGTAAACCAATGGCTGGTTTAACTTTGCAAACACTGTATTTTGTTAAAAAATCAATATTACATCGTTTCATACTGTATTATCCTATCTAATGCATTATTATTAAACTATAAATTGCATTTTAATTACATTATTTTGATCATTTCTGAAGTATTTCATAATTTCATCACAAATCTAGGATACAAGTAAATGTTTTAAATTACCTGACTTAAAACAGGTTAACAGAAATTTAATCATAGAATGATTTAATACTTTCAATTAGTTATTTAGTATTTAAAATATTTAGCTTTATAAAGTTTTAATCTTTGTAATCAGATGAATGCTTCATTTCTTAAAAATAAGTCTATTTGTGGTTCTTATTTAAGAAATATGTTCTCTTACTAAAAACTTAATCACAGCGATTATATGAAGGAATCCATAGCCCTGCAATTCTTAAAAACTCTGAATGTTTATTGTTACATTTTACATGTGGAAATTATTGAAACTTTCAGTAAATCCTAGACAATTTGTCATTCACACAATACCCAAAGAAAAATCATAGGCCTTATAACTTCTGATTTTTTTTTTTGGTTTTGATTATATTTAAAGGAATAGTGAAAGTGAGACTTTACAATTCCATCATTAGGAGAACTTGGTTTGACTTTCAATTAACATTTACTTAATTAATAGTCCAGGTACAGTGAGCTTGTTTTTAAAGACTTTCTTTCCCAGTTTTTATATTTGCAGAACAGAAAATCAAATCTCTTTTCTAAAACTCTGAGCGGAGTATCTGGCATGTGTTTTAATGGATATTTGTCTTTTTAATACTTTGAACACTCTTTATTAATACAAAAATTATGGTTGTTAAATTGAGGTATTGTCTTCTACTAGGGAGGTTGTCAGTGCCAGTTGTTTGGTTCCCAATGCTCCAAATTAGACAAGACAAAAGCATGTGACCCAGTCTCTGGTATACACATGCATGTTACTAGTGTAAAGAAAGAATGGAGTCTCACTATTCTTTATGAATTAAGAATTGAGACAAACAGAGAGAGACATTACCAGAAACTATTGGGCATTGAGCACATTATTATGGAGGGTACTGGGGTTAGTTTGTCCCAACCTATATGTTCTCATTGCTTAACATCTGGCTAGTTTTCAGTCTTCATAATTATTCTGTGAACTTCCTAAGAAATTCCCTTTCTGCTTAACCCAGAAAGTGTTTGTGGAAATACTTATAAACAATAACACTATAATGTAGAAAGTGGTAACCAAGTGGCAATATTTTCTAATAAAGTGAAGTATTCATAAGATTTAATCATGAACAAATAATTTCTTACACTAGATGGGCCACATTTTGTAAGTGACTGAACTCTTGTGATTTCATTGATACATATTACATATTTGATAAATTTTAAATATGGTTCTACTAAATAAAACATACATAATTATATTCCTTTTAGATTCTAAATAACACCCCAAAGTTGAAAATTTGTTTTGTCTATTCTGTGTGAAATATAAGGAAATTAATCAAGCATCTGTGCAATCAGAAATAGAAAGACACGCTATCATCATAATTCTGAGTTTCAATAAACACACATGAAACAATGGGTCCATATTGAATGTTTTGATGGCTTCTACTTCATAGTTACAGTTTATTTTAAAACAGATAAAACACTTGAATATACCCATGAAATAACTATATTTTAATTATTCTGTGTTGTGCTTACATTGACAAAACAGGCTGTTTGCTTATTTTTTCCTATATAGTCCTGTTGCCAATTAATTCGTTCATATAAACTCATAAAATGAACACTAAAAAGACATAAAAATTAATTGACCTCCCTAAGGCAACTTCCTTGGCTTTTCTGTGCAGGATATAGATTCATTAAAGTACTTGCCATTACTTGTGTTCATTAGAGAAAAGAACGATCTATTTTGTCATCAACAAACCAAACAAACTTTCTAACGTCTCACTAGCTCCATGATACCATTTACTTTAATTGGTCTGACCCTGACTATCCTTCAGGCTTTGAAGAAAAAGGAGGCAAATTCAATGTGTAGTAAAATTGAGTGGGCTTGGGCTAAGCTCCTGAAGTGGAGCTTATTAAATCTGTTAAATGTAGTTCACAATAAACCCAGTTAAAGTAAAAATGAATTATAAGTCGCTGCTGAGTTTCTAGAGACCAAAGAAAAATTCAGCATTGATGGATAATGTACTGTGATGTTTTATAAAATTATGGGCATTCATCAGTTGATTTTACAATAATCACAGTATTTATGAACTATTACAGTGTGGAATATTTCTAAAAATATACATAAACTAAATATCATGAGCATTGACTGAAGATTTTGTCATTATTATATGGAAGGTGGTGAATAAACTAAAGAAAATCACTATCAGGGCAACATTCAAACAGACAAAACACATTGTTTAAAGAGAAAGCTCAGCAGTTAAGAACACTGGCTGATCTTCCGGAGGACCCAGGTTCAGATCCCAGAAGCCACTTGGCAAATGGCTAAGAAACATCCATAATTTTAGTTCCAGCAGATTCAATATCATCTTCTGACTTCTGCAGGCATTGCATGGTAAGTTACACTTACATGACATGCATGTAGGCGGTACACTCATACACATAAAATAAAATAATAAATAAAATATTTAAAATTGGACATACGAATACACCAAATCACAGAAATTAAAGAATTGTATAGTTAAGAGGCAATGACATACATTTTTTCTTTGTGCAAAACTGGCAAATATAGGAAAGCAAACAAGCAAGCATATTTGATGCTGAGAGACTGTGTTAAATAATCTGGCCCCCACATTGCTTGATATTATGGAAATCTTCAAGGAAAGCAACGGTCAGGGGACCATAAAATGTGCAAATTCTAACCAAATGATTTCACTTTAAGGCACATCTTAATAAATATTTGGGGCCCTATTTTGCAATATTTTCTTTCTTGAACAAATAGAAATTAGAGTACAATAAAGGAATTGCAGTTTAATTCTTAAATTTTTGGTAGGTTCATACCTGTGTATACTGAATTTCCTTCATTTTCACCAACAATTTCTCCTTCTTACCTACTTCTTTCTTCTGTTGAAACACATCTTCCCAACAAACTCCTTTCACTTGATGGCTTTTCTCCATCGTTCTACCTTCATCTCTACTTAAATCATTTTACTCCAAATTTCACTTCCTCTATTTTAATTTCACATGTGTTCTGCTATTGCTCTTCCACTTTGGCCTAGCAAAATCATCTGTCCACACCTAATCATATGTAGATATGTTGATGCATTGTATATGTATGTATTTATGTATGTATTTAATAACTTTATAAGGGAAACAAAAATGGTGAAAGGAATATCTATAGTATATATGTCAAAAAACTCAGCTATTCTGCATCCTTTATATGATTTTAGTGTGTCCTTCAATTTTTAATAGCTAATACTTTTTAATATTTTAATATGGCTATAAATGAAAAACTCAATTCCAATATCTCTGAATGAGGCACATTTTGATATTGGTTGATCACTGGTACTGCTAATTCTGAGTTACTGCAGTGTCTGTGTGCTTCCCTCTAAACTACACATAGTAATTATTGAGTTTGTGCTTAAAATATATTCAGAGACTTTTTGCTTTGTTTTTTGACACAGGGGCTCTCTTACAATACCATCTGGCCTGGAACTTGACCAAGCAGTCCTCAGTCTCACAGAAATCCATGTGCCTCTCATTCCCTAGTGCTGCAGTTAAAGGTGTGTGCCACCACACCCAGCTACTTAGAGACATTTAGAATATGTTCTTCTTTTCCTTGTTAAAGGTATGTAAGTAAATTTCAGAATAAATTATATTTGTTATTTTATATTAATTTTTCCTTGTTTTTGTATGGTTTATTCTTTATTTCATTCAAAATTAATTTTAAACAACACCATATGTGTTTCCCATATAATTGTACATATTCTCATATAATTAAAGAAAATCCCAATGTAATTTATTCTTGGGTAAGGATTTTGGTCAGATTATTTTATTAAGGACAGCATTTTGTTTAATTATGTTTCTATTTATTCATAACATTGTTCATTTTAGATACTGCTTAATTTCAACATCATTGATATATAAGGAATTATATTTACCCTTACAATATTATATGTATAGCTTTTATGAGCCCATTTCAAAGCTTTTCTTATATTTATGCTTCCTCTTTGGAACAGTATGAGTTCAGAGCTTATTATTCAGAACACCTCCCATGCTTGTGTCGATATATTGTTATTGTTTGTGCCATAATACCAAATTAGAAAAATTTTCAATTTGCACATAATCTTTAATTTTATTGTCCATTATATGAAACTCTTCTCAAATAGCAAAATAGTAAAAATCTCTTCATTTGCGGTATAAGGTATATGTATTGAAATTCATAGGCTCATTTCAGGCAGTTGTAAATATAGTACAGATATTTATTTTCTATTATAGAATTCTTTTATGCATAAAAATATTGAATATGTTTTAAACTTAATAACAATTTACAATATGTAAATATTATCCAGTTGTCTAGAATATTCAAATTTTATTTTGTCAGATAAATTACAAACTTCATTCAGCATACATATATTCAGCACCTAATAATCGTTAAGCATTGTATTTACAGTAGCAAAAAGGGTATCTACTCTGTTTTAAAAATCAGGGATTTTTTTTAAGATCAGGTGTTTTATTAAGTCTTGAATTTGTTCATGAAATCTTTAATCTTTGGAGACAAAAGTATTTCTTTACAATTTCCCTAGGCTTTACGATCTGCACTTTAATTTTTAGGAAATTACATTGCATATTTTAACTTTGTGCTTACCCACTGGCACAAAATTTCTTAAGGAAAGTTTGATCACTCTTTCTTCTGTACCAAAGCTTTGTGAAAGTTTCTGTCCTCTAGATAGGACTTGGTTCATTACTTTGTTTTTGAACAATACTTAATACAATTAAAACCCAGGGCAGGGTAAAGGTTTTGTGAAGTGCTCCTTCCTCTAGTCACAAAGCACCATATCTAATGGTACAATCCTTAACTCATTGAAAGAGAAAAAAAAAAAGGAAGTATAAAATTAAAAGTCAAATCAACTGTTTGAAATTTTAGGATTTTAGTGGATTTCTGAGTAAGGAAAAAATTAAAAATAATCATGAAACAATAAATTATCAACATCAACTTGTTTTTAAAATTGTCGTAGTTTATGCTTGCTTTCTGGAACTAACATATGAAATTTAAACAAATCTTAACAAGTCTTACTGTCCTATTTTTTAGCCCAAGATTTATTTTATTCGTAATCTTCAGTGTTATTTTCTTTCTGTTACCTCAGGAGCATCACATTTGGCACTTATTTAACAAACTATGACTTATAATGTGAAGTATAATTTACAGCATATTTTTTCAAAAATATTTTTGCAGTTGTCCAAATTAGCCCAAAATATACTACTGGAATAATTAATAAAATGATAAACTGATGTTGGTAATGACTTTAGTAAGTAAAGATGGTTTAGTAAGTAAAATAAAGACCCTTAGAAGGAGAATTTACATTGACTCAAATTATCATGGATTTCAGTCTGAAGTAGCTTGACCTCATCATTTTAGGTCTGTGACAAGGAAGAAGTTCATGACAGGAGTGGGGAATTGTAAAGATGTTCTTCCTATGCTGACCATTCTGTGGATATGAAGGAAGATGGGCTGAATTCATAACAGTCCATTCAAAAGAAAACCTCCAGGGACCTCATTCCTTCCTTGATGCTCTAACTCATAATGTTCCATCAGCTTCCAATAGTATTTTTTAATAGGCACTATTAGAAGTGAACTCTTAATACATGACCTTTCACATGAGATTCAAACCACACCAGGGATAGCTGTGGGATCTTTCTGATGGTATTTTTGGAAATGTGAAGAGAGGACAATGAAGATTTTGACAGAAATGCACAAGTTAAATTATTGTAGGTAGGGGAGTTTTAGTATTGGTAAAAGTGGAAAGATATAAAAAAGTAAAATATATGCATAAATTAAGTAGAGGCAGTGAAATGGCAAATATGTGTAGAAGTGGATGGGACTTGCAGCTTCACTTGACCTACTTTTAGGAGGCACTTGAATTGAAATTTAAATATACTGTGACAAAAACTTTGAAACTCTTAACATTTGTAATGACCCCACATTATTAAATAGAGTGCACAATTCAATTTGATCTTGGAGCTCAACTCCAGTCTCTTCCCTGAGATGAGTTGTTGACAACCAGGAAGCATACTCTATCACTTCCCAGGTTCCATGACTGTCTTCTACTCAGATTTGCCTTCATATTTCACTGTCCTGAAATCTCTGTGGTTTCCACATTGTCTCCTAAGTGGAGACCTGAGAATAGCCAGGGAAACATGTTGGTGCATCTATCTTTTGGTGTCTAGGCTGGCATATATGCTCTCTGGATTTTTCTTGCCATTAGTAAATTCAGACAACAGTTTGATAAGGATAAGCTTCTGTTTCAGGGATGATTCAAAGCATTACCATAGTTCAAAATGGATAATTCAATGTCTTTTTGGCTGCTTGTATGTCCTAAATAGTTGTGCTATGTTTATCTCTACGAAAACTACACTGCTCTCAGTTTATACACAGAAATTAGAGCAGTAAATGAGCTGAGCCTTGATTTGTAAGGCAGGCCCAGGCTACTTCGAGGATTTATAGGTAGTCCTAATGTGTCCTCAGGTCTGAGAAATTTTGAAATTGAGCAATGAGTTAAAAAGCAATAGCAAATTCAGGGGTGGGTATGGGCAGTGAGGATGGGGGAGGTAGTCTACATATAACTGAGATTAATTGTATTAAATGTACAAAACAATAAAAAATTAACTTAAAAACATAAAATTAAAAAACAATGACAGGTTGAAGAAAGAGGCAGTGAAAGAGGTGGAGTTTTCTTGTCATTTGGTTTTGTATTTTGGTTTTGCTTTTCATGTATTTTTAATAACACATTATTATTTCCTTTAGAGTAACACTGTATTTAAATTGTGCATCATAGTCACACCTATTGGATTATAGGTTCTTGAACTGAAGATGGAAGCATGAGTAAATTTCCTCCTTTCCTATGTGCTGTGCCTCTGTCTGCTTACTTTGTTTATTTGTTAGGTATGTTCTGTTTCACAGAAGAGAAATACACAGCTTTATCCTATCATTCCTGTATTGTATACAGAAAGAAAGATTATTGAGTCTCTTGACATTATGTAAAGAATGTGACTGAAAGTTACTTGTAGGAACATAGATTACTCAAAGGCAGATGCATCAGTGAATAACCACTGCACAGGTAACAACTCAAGAAGGCTGAAACCCTAGAACTCTGCACAACTTGCAGGCAGAACACCACATGAGAGTCTCTTCTCCTCAGTAGTTCTACTATGGGAAAAGAAATTCTGATTCTGGAGCTGTGAGTAACTTCTGAGTCTTGTCTGATGTTTATTTCCTGAGCCTTCTGCGTTTTATTTACTTGTTCAGTTTTAGTATTTTTTTTGCAGCGTGAAATATCTCAGTTCTACAAGTAAATTGCTACATAAGCCAACACCAGGCAAGGGGCTCTCTTATCACCTTATTCCCTGGTTTGCCAGAATCAGTCTAATTAGTGAAGAAAGAGTAAGAGAACAACTAGAGAAGAAACTGGCCTACCTCCATTGTTTTCTAAGTGATTTGGCTAGCACCAAGCTTGAACTAATAAAGGGAGAAGATTTAATTTAACTTAAACTAAAGCTGGAACATTGGAGGGATGTTATCTTAATCTGGACACACTAATTAAATGAAAATTGTACTTATGTATGAAAATGATCAGGGGACATTTTATTATTTGGAGAAAATTGTGAGGTTTATATACATTGTATGAAAGGATGAAGACTTAAACATGTTCAAGAAGATACTAATAACAAAGTTCAATTCTTACCCTATGATTTAACTTACTATTCCATACTTCCATGGACTTATCAAATAGCTACTATTCTGACTGAAAATATTTATTGAAGTAATATACTTTTGCTAAATATTTGATATTAAGACAACTTATTTATTGAAGTTATTAAAATTATTTATGTTTGATCTTAAACAACATATAAACAGAAATGAATATTTTAAAAATCTGGTACATAATAAAAATATTCATATCTTTATTACAATAAATATTTATTGTAAACTTTTAGCTGTCATTTTAAATGCTAAAATATTTGGAAATAATAAACGTAGTACATTAATATTTAAGTTTCATTCATCTTCACAAACAAATTTATTATTTGCATGGAGTTATTACAACTTTCTCTGTCCATGCCTCAACTTATATTTCCCTTATGTAAATTAACCTAAGGAAATACACATAGGAAAACATATTTCCTTTTTGTGCTCAGAAACTTCATCACCATTTAATGAATTTACAAACTAGAGCTGGCAACTAATCTCACAGCTGACAATGACACTTTTGCGTGTCTTTAGGTTCTGTAAATATAACTCTGAATGTGATTTCAGCCTTCGCATTGCTCAGATATCTAAGAATTTGGGGTAAAATATTTGCAGAAAAACTATAAATTCAGTAAATGTATGCTGACTTGCAGTGGCTTTGGGCTTTCTCTCACACAGGCATTAGCTTTCCAGAAAACAGATAAAATTTACAAGAACATGTCGTTGTTATACAGATTTTGAGTAAGTTAAAACTGAACATGTGCTAGTAGTCAATAAAATAATAAAAATAAAAAGAATAGAATATATATATATATATATATATACACACACACACACTTGTGACTGCATACTTACTGGTAATTACTGTTTATTTGAAGTATTTGATGATATAAACACATGTTCATGTAACAGATATTCAAATGTAGAGACCAAAACCGGTTTATAACATTTAGTACGATAGTAGTGTCATGAAAGACACCTGAAATTTCTTTTGAAATGTATGGGAAATTCCTCAAGAGAAAGTATCTTATCAACATGTCACTAATAAAGATAGAAAGTAATTACACTGTATACCTAAATATGAAAATGAACAATTAAATTTGCCTCTTGTTTTCATTTATGGAAAGTACAATACCCTTAATTTGAACATTATATGTAAATTACTATAAGATGTTTGACAAGAGACTACCATAGGCTTTGTGCATGATTATAGTTTTCTACTCCAACATGTCTTCCAGTCTGCTAAATTCTTTTGATAAATGTGAAAGAACCCTAAAAATGTTATCACAAAGTTAATTAGATGGGGAATAATTGATTCTAACTTGCTGAATATTTAAAGAACATAGTTCTAACATATTTTGAAAAAATCATGATATATAGTAGGAAATACAGAAATACTTATCTGAGAAATGTTACATATATGTATGTATATATATATATATATATGTGTGTGTGTGTGTATGTGTGTGTGTGTGTGTGTGTGTGTGTGTGTAGACAGAAGGATAATCTTGGGTCTTTTCAGAAGACACATACCTCCTTTAAGTCAGACATTCTCATTGGCCTGGAGCTTCCTGGGTATGCTAGTTTGCCAAATGAGTTATGCTCCAGCCTGAAAGATACTTAGCAGTTTTGGAATATTTGAGAAACACAACAAAAAGCAGGTAGAAATGAGGGAAAATAAGAATAATCAACAAGACTGGTAAATTGTATTGAGGGCCAGGGCAGTATTGACATAAATTAAAAGAGATAACATCACATTTTCAGTGTTCTTTAAAGCATCTTTTATATCATTCAAGCTTAGATTTAGTCACCATTCCCCTAATTTTCAGTATATCTTCACTATTTCAGACTGTCAGTTTTCCATCTTCAGCTTTCTATCACCAGTTGGTGATTCATACCCTTGGTGTTCTCTATGACTACTGTCATCACCTGCCAAGACACAATGTGCTTCATATTTACTTTAAATCCCTCTCTTGTACTCGTGAGACATTTCCAATTCATGGATTCTGTCATTAAGTCAGCGTCACTACCCTGCATCCATACATATGTGCCTTCCTCTCGTCTATTTAGACCCACTGAAATCCTTTTCATATGATGGGAAAGAACTGGTGCATAGTTATTTCAACTTTTGCCTTGTTTTATTTCAATGTATAGTAAAATATTTCAGAAATGTTTATATTAACACTTTAAACATTTTTAGTGTTATTAAATGTCTTTATTCATTTGATTATATACCAGTAATTTTAATGCCATAATAATTCATATTGTTGTTCATCTGATCATCCTTTTTTGTATTTAAAGCACTGTCACATGTTTTTCAGGTTTGCACAGAAAAATGACCTTGAACTTTTGATTCTCCCATTGCAGGAGTGCACAGCCATGTCCATGTTTATGCACGCCTTTGAATTGAACTCAAGGTTCTTGAATGTTATACAAGCACTCTGGCAAGTGAGCCACAGTTCCAATTTTGTTAATCACGTTTAATTAGAAAAGAAATCTTGGTCTTAGTGAGGGCAAACATTTTTATTTTAAATGGATTTGAGGGCTGTGCACTTACATCGATTAATCATGTAGCATTGATGAAGTACAGTTTAGAAAGATTTGGGAATCATAAGAACTATTTTGGGTAAATAAGGGTCACTACTTGTTCTAATACTATAAAAAATAGAGGATTAAGAGTAGAGTATTGTGGGGTTAGGCAGATGGCTCATTGGTTAAAAGAACTCATTCCTATTGTAGAGGTACCTGGTTTGATTTCCAACACCCACATAGCAGTGAACGACTTTCTATAACTCTAGTTCAGGTGACTGACACCTTCTCTGACCTCAGTGGGCATTGCGCTCAGATGGTGCACTTACATGCATGCAGATGAAACACATAAAAATGCAATTAATTTTTAGGAATGCAGTAATTAAGATCTGAAATCTTAAATTCAAAGAATAGCTTCTAATATATTCATTAATATAATGAAGTTTATTCTCTATTTGGTTTTTACTTCATTATTTTTTTTTTGAAAGGGAATTTTTTTCTTTTTTCTGAACCCATAGCTCCATGATTGACTGGATTTGAAGGCCACTAAGCTTCAGGGATTTGTCTGTTTCCTTCTCTCCATTGCTAAGATTAGGTAGCATGCTCTCATGGCAGTCTTTCATGTAGGTGCTCAGGTGCAAGCAAGCTCCTGAATGAGCAATTGTCACCAAACTCTAAAAATATTTAAGAATCCCAAAGAAAACATAATTGTGAGAGTATAGGATGCAAATAAGCATATATTTTTGAGGCTTGTAATGTACATTACCTGTCTAGATTACCAGTATTTTAGACCAGTCAAAAATAAAGAATTCCATTAAAAAAAAATACAATGACTAAAAAAAAATACCAAAATATCTTATTTCATTTTATAACAACAAATTAGTAAGTTTTTAAATTAAAAATAATTTGTTGAGCTTTTGTACATTTCATACAATGGTTATTAAATTTAGCCTCCTCCCCCATCCATGCCCCCCCATTGCCCCAAAGGACCTCATGTGTTCCGCTATATGTGTTAAGTCCTACTCAGTCAAGCATTTCTACCCAGATATTCTTTGGTGCAAATTTATTTACTAGAGTCCAGTAAGTCTATCTACTGAACATAAAATCTACTTTCCCTCACTAGAAAATAGAAAGGCCTATCATGCTAATGGATTTGTAGATTAATATTGTAAAAATGACCACCTTACCAAAAGAAATGTATAGATTCAATGCAATGCCAATAAAAATACCCATGTCATTTCTAAACAGATATATAAAAAAAATCATCCTAAAATTTATATGGAATCATAAAAGAACATGAATAGCCAAAGCAAAATGAACAATGTTGTGCAAGATGGCATTCCTGATCTCATATTATATTATAGAGCTATAGTCACAAAAACAGCATGGTTCTGGCACAAAAATAGACACGTAGAAAAAGGAACAAAACTGAAGAACCAAACATGAGTATGTGCAATTTCAGGCACGTGATATTTGGCAATGCTACCAAGAACATTGTCCTGGTGTTTTCCACTATTTCTTTAAAAATTTTAAATTTTCATGATATAAATCTTTAATGTCTTTGGTTAGGTTTACTCCTACATATTTAAATTTTTTTGAGGTTATTGTGAGTGGGAAGCTTTCCTAGAATGCATTTTCTGATTTGTTGTTGTTGTTAGTATATATAAAGTCTCCTGACTTTTGTAAGGTGATTTTGTAACCTGACACTTACTGAAAGCATAAATCATTTCTAACAGTTTTCTGGTGGAATTTTTGGGGTCTCTTATATATAAAATCATATTATCATCTGCAAACAGTGATAGTTTTACCTCTTCTCTTCCAGCTAGTATTCATTTATTTCCTTCTCTTGTCTTATTGCTCATACAAGAGTTCCTAGCTCTATATTGAAAAGGATTGAACAGCCTGCCTGGCTCCTGATTTCAAGGGGAAGGCTTCTAATTTTACTCCACAATGACGGAGAATGACACTGGCTATGGGTTTGCTGTTTGCTGTATATGGTGTTAATTAATTAGGTATGTTCCCTTCAGACCAATTCCTCCAAAGACTATTAATATGAATGCATGTTGGATTATGCCAAATGTCTGTTCTGCATCTATTGTGATGATCATGTGATTTTTGTCATTAATATCATTTATAATTTTTATTACATTTATTGAATTATATATATTGAACCATCCCTATATCTCCGGAATAAAGCCAACTTGATTGTGGTGGAAGATCTTTTATATGTGTGTCTGTACTTTGTTTGCAAGTATTTTGTTGGGTATCTTTGCATCAATGTTCATTAAGGATATGGGCCCATAGTTTGTGTTTTCCGATGTGTCTTTGCTGGGGGTTAGAGTGATACAGACTTCATAAAAGGAGTCTGAGAGTTATTCCTCTGTTACTATTTTTGATAATAATTTAAGCAGTATTGACTGTAGATCTTCTTTGAATGTCTGGTAGAATTCTTCTGTAAATCGGTCCGGAACTGGTTTTTTTTTAGTTTGGAGATTTTATAATGTAATTGTGATTTTATTAATTGTTATGGGTCTATTTAAATTCTTGATCACTTCTTGGTTTTACTTTGATGGTTTCCATATTTTTAGAAATTCATTGATTTCTTTTAGATTTTTTAATTTAATGGAGAAGAGATATTTAAAGTATTTATTCACAAGGTTCTGGATTTTTATGTTATCCCTTGTGATGTTTCCAATTTCATCTCTAATTTTGTTAATTTGGATTTGTTCTTTCTTTTGGTTAACTGGAATTAGCATCTTTCTTTCTTGTTTTACGTTTTGAATACCAGTTTTTAGATTCACTGATTTTGTGTGTGTGTGTTGTTCATTCTACTTCCTTAATTTTCCTCTGATCTTTATTATTTTTTTCTCATCTACTGATTTTGGGGTCAATTTGTTCTTGCCTTTCTAGAATTTTTAGTTGTACTGTTAATTCATTTCCATGTGTTCTTTCTGATTTTTTTTTTTAATGTAGGCACTAAGAGCTATAAATGTCACTCCTAGAACTGACTTTAAAATGTTCCGGAGAATTTGTTTTGCTGTATTCTCATTTTCATTTAGTTTCAGGAATGCATTTATTTATTTATTTATTCTTGAACCCATTCATCATTTAGGATTGTGTTGTTTAATTTCCAAATGAGTCAGTATAAGGTAGTGTGTATTTTCAGTTCTTGCATGAAGTAGATTGTACAGGGTAGTTTATGGCACAGGGTAGTAGGTAGGCTGCTCAGGGTAGTGTGAGGCTTGGCTATGTCAGATAGATCAAGAGACAATGGGATCTATTCTAGGGAGTTTAACTAATCTGGGATAGGAAGCTAGTCCAGAGATCTGAAGCAGAGGAATTGAAGTAGGTATGGATTCAAGGCTAGCAGGTGACAGCGTGGGTTTGGGATAGGTTGGAAGTGTTGACGCTGCAAAGGAATGAAATAGAAACACTGTGGGTGGAATCTGACTTACCAGAGTCCTATGTGGGTAGATCTGTCAAGCAGTCAGAAACCAGAAGAAGGAGGTAAGGACCATCTGAAGAAACCTTAACAATCTATGAGTGGGAGTTTAGCTTGTCTAAGTTTGTAAACTGGTCCAAAGATCTAAGGTAGAACAATTGAATCTGGCCTAGGTCCAAGGCTAGCAGGAGGAAGGGTGGGGGCATAGGATAGGTCAGAATTATTGAGGCTGAGGAGAAATGGAACAGAGACATGGTGGGTGGGATTTGACTTACCAGAGTCCTTCCTGGGCAGATCTGTTATGCTAGCCAGGAGCTAGCAGAAGATGAGAGTGAAGACCACCTGAGGAGGGATTTAGCAAACTATGTTAGGGAGTTTAAAGCTAGTCTGGGTTAGGAAGCTAGTCCAGAGTACTGAACCTAAATTTGTATATTTTATTAGTTTCTTATTTCTATGACAAAACTCCTGACAAGAACAAATTTAAGAGAGAAAGGAGTTATTTTGGATTGCAGGGAAAAGTATATATCTGTCATGTTGGGGAACTCAAAGTGGCAAGATTATGAGGAAATTGCTCACATTGCATCTGCAGTCAGGAATCAGAGAGAACAAAGCTGTTGCTCAGTTTCTTTTCCTCCTCCTCCTGCCTCTCCTCCTCCTTCATCTTCTTCCTCTTCATTTGTATCTTTTGAGACAAAGTCAGGTTAGAGGGTTGGCCTCAAACTCCCTGTGTAGACTAGTCTGGCCCCAACAGCAGAGAGACCCACATGCCTCTGTTTTCTGAGTGCAAGGATGGAAGCTGTGTACCCCAAGTCGAGCTTAAGCATTTTGATTAAACATATAGAGGACTTCAGAGATGAAAGATATATGATTTTTTAGTTTTTGAATTTTCTTTCTTTTTCAATAAAATTTCAAAATAAGTTTTGAAATTTAGTTCAGCCAACAAAGATGCTATTCATTTTGAAAACTTACAAACGGAAAAATAATTACAGATGAAGAGTCTCATGAATCTTTCAGAACTTAGTAAGAGTAAAGGTTTTATAGATGATTGACCAAACTTGAAGACTGTAACAAGAATAATACTATAAGACAGCATTAGAAAATAAAGAAAAAGAGAAAAATGGAATTATGAGGCAAAATATGAAAAATAAAAGTTATGGAAACACAAAAGTGTAATGATGAAACAGATAGTGAAGGAATGCTTAAGGAATGCATTCAGAGAGGTTTGGAACCCAAATGTCAATGGGTTGATAGTGATATTTAATGGAAGACCTGGCTGGTGAAATATCATGGAGCTTCCTGAAATGGGACATGATCACTTGAGGGAATGAATAGAAGAGCAGGCAGGGCCAATATTCAAATAAAATATAGTGAAAAACTTCAATTTTGCATGATTAAGTCATATATAAATTGTCCTTTAGCATCCAAATTCATAAAAAATTATACAACTTTTCCTTTCTGATTCTTCTCCTATTTTTAACAAGCCACAGGAATATTTTCCCTTATATGTAAAGGGACATTCCTTTTTTGCATGATTGAAAATCTTTACTCTCTATTTATCTGCCTTATTTCCATTTAAAGTTTATTTGTATTCCTTATATTCTCTGTGAGTCAATAAATAGAATCAAGTTTCAGAGTACTTGCATCTCATCTACCAAGCAAATGTTTCTTTCAGAAGACTGTAAAAGTGCCTGTCCCTTATCACTATAAATTTGCATGCATTACATTTACATGATAAGCTGTAGTTCTCTGATAAGTCAACAACTCTAAAATTTACAAATCTTATCAATGCTTTTTCAGTAACTGAATGTCATAACTGCCAAGAAAAAGAAATCAGAGATTGTACCATTATCCCTCTAGCCTTATATATCAATGAAAAGATTTCTAATTTGGGTATTTTATTTTCAAATAGAACATTTTATCCCATTTTCTTTCCCCTGGTAATCTTAGACTGGCATCTTCCTCTGCCACAAACAAAAGTATTATTTCTTGCTAGCACATCATTAATGTCCTGCAAGAGATAACTAAAATGCACCTCTTTTATTCCATTTTATTCAAGCACAATTTCCTGTTAAAATGTATAGAACTGTGAAAAAATTGGACTTTCACAATCTTCTGGGCTATGAAGTATTTTGACAGCTCCACCTCTCAGGTTCCACTGTCCACAACACACACATCTCGTCTCACAGGCACAGGCCAGCTCCATTACACATTTGCTGTGTCCTTGGTGGTCAATCCATGATCCTGGCACTTACAAATATCTGAGTTCTTCACTGAAACTGAGGCCAAACCTTCACCAATGGGCTCTTATGGGTTCTCCTGGTGCAAAAATTTCAGATTTTCTCCATGACCTCTGCGATCTCGGGGTCTTCACTGCAACTGAAGCTGCATTTTTACCAATGGCCTCACTCAGTGACAAACCTCAGTTTCTCTCTGTGACCCTTCATGCTTTCAATACCAAAACCACGCAGGAGACTCATAAATTACCAAGTCCTATTTCCAGCTTTAGATGGAAGCTCAGGCCCCCTCTCTATCACAACTTCTGTATACTGACCCTGAGGAAATACTTTGCAGAAAATTTCATAACAGTGATACTGGTCTCTTGTTGCAACTGATTTTTTTTCAGCCTAGCTTACCAGCTAAAAATTATTTTCTTGTCCCAGTAAAGAAAAAGGTTTCAGTTTAGGTTCTGGTCTCTTCTTAATCACAGTAGATTCTTCAGCCCCAGCTGACCAGAACCCATAGATCCTCAATTCAAAATATCATACAAACAGCCCTGATTTTCTCTACTTCCCTTTGAAACTTCACAAGCCAGGCCTCCATTGTCTATGACTCTTTTAGTATAACTGCAAGCTCCACAGCAACAAACCAAGAACTCAATGGCTTTTGCAGCCCCAAGTTCCAAACACTTCCACAATTCTCCCCCAAACACGAAGGTCTGGTCTGTCACAGCAATATCTCACTCTGGCATTAATTTCTGTCCTAGTTTGCCTTCAATTGCTTTGGCAAACTATTTGGACCAATATCAACTTGGAGAAGAAAGTGTGTATTTTCTGAATTCCTGAATCATGCAGTTCATCACTAAGGGAGTCCATGGAAGGAACTCGGGGCAGGAACCTGGAGGCAGATGCTGAACCACAGGCCATGGAGGAAAGCTGCTCCCTTGGCCCATGCTCAGCCTGCTTTTTTATACAATAAACAACAACCTTCCAAGTTATGGCACTGCCCACCCAGGTGTGTCAAGTTGATGCTACAGTTACCCAACATAGTATTGTATTACACCCGTCTCAACTGAACATTGAGCAGTTTGCGTTCGCTTCAAATCTTCTAACTGTTGTGTATAGTCCATTTTTTTCCAATTTGCACATATCGACTCCACTTATCCCCAGCTCTTATCCCCAGCTTCTGTAATTTCCCACTGCTTAGCATTATGTTCTAGAAATATATGTGATCCAAGCTTTCTTGGAGTTTACATTTCCATTCATGATGCCTTATGTTTTGTAGGTCAAAGGTGAAAGACTATGAATTAAATGTAAAGATTGGTGATAAGAGAAGGAAGTGACACAGATAAAGGAGAGATAACTGTTCAGGGCAACAAAGTCGTTCTGTGTAATCTCAGATACATGATGCACAAGATAGTACCAAAACCCACAAACTATTCTCGTACAAATAATAAAATTTATTATATAAAAATAATTTTTATCAGACATGTAATTGTGCACATATATTACAAAAATTAATGAGATGGGTGAAAGAAGATACCACCAAAATTACAATTTCAGTTTGGGCTTTATAGCGAACTCTAGGCCAGACTTGAACATGTGGCATGATCCTCTCTGTAAAACAAAGTAAAACAAAGCAACATCAACAACCAACATACATACACACACACACACACACACACACACACACAGCTTTCAAACTAGTCATTAAGATTCAATGGGAAGTTCAAAAGCTGCATACAGAATGTACTAAAAATTGAATATAAGAACATTTAGAAACATATAAAATATTCTAACCCAATGTAATTGAGAGAACTTTTGATGAGCAAAATAACCTGAAAATGGGAGGAATCCATAAGATTAAAGCTGAAAGAAACAATACATAACATGATATGACAACACAGTCTCTTCCCATTAAATGAGAGCTAAATATAACATGAATGTACATGCATACTGCACTTGAAACTGACTAGATGAACATATCACAGATGGTAAGAACAGAGTTCTTACTTAACGGTATTAAACTTTATATATAAACAAAGGGATATAAACAAAGGGAAGGATCAAGAATAATTCATGTCACAAGGATTGCTATTTCATATATTAGTATAAAATCATGACTGGCTTATTATTGATGCAAATCATTAGGTATATAAATGTGGGTTGATGTGGATATATTATTATCCATATATTTCTTTTTTGATGTATAATTTTTTGAAATTTTGTGACCTTAATACAATGCATCTTAATCATAGACCGCTCACCCATCCCACCTCCCCATAGCCTCCCCACTGTATTTCATGCATTTTTTCATATTTTCTAATGTCTATTGAGTCAAGCTTTTGTACCTAGAGGTCCTTCAGTGCAGTTTTATCCACCCCACAGGACCAGCCAGCTTATCAAGAGCCACTTCCTTAAAGTTGATCAACTCTCCCTCATCCAGCAGTAATCAGTTGCCAAAAGTTCCTGGGTTAAAGGTGTCCATTTCCTTAGTTCTGTATTGGAATTTTGTCTGAATTAAGTCTGAATTGGTCTTGTGTATGCTATCCCCATTGCTGCAAGTTCATATGAACAAGTTACCAGATACTTAGAAGACTCTGTTTCCTTATATTCATGCACAAACCCTGGTTTTTACAATCTTTGCCCAACCTCTTCCTCAGTGGTCCCTGAATCATAGGTGGATGAGGTTTAATTTATCACTCCTACCTAGTCACACATCTGCAGTCTCTTATTCTCTGAAACTTGGCCAGTTGTGGCCTTCTGTGTGCATCACTCTTGTTGAATGAGGAAACTTTCCTGATGAGAATTGAGGGATGAATTATTGTTCTCTTTCCTCTCTTCCATTGTCCTCCATAGACTTAGGTGTAGAGGTTTCATTGTAAATGTGTCACTTAGGAATAGGCTTCTTTGATAAGTGGTGACTGATGTACTTGTATGTACATATAACGATTTATATTTAGCATACCAAAAGAAATTACATTTGTTTAGGAATATGACACAGCTATCTTTTCTAGGATCTATGACCTCTCCAGTCTTATATATTTGCCTATGTTTATAGTGATATCCATGAGTTCCCTTCCATTGAATATTGCAATTAGATGTCTGTTGATTACCCTAATTTAAAAATACCACTAATGTTACTTTACAGTTTGTTGTGCCCGTCATTTTGTGGCTATTAGACTTTAAGGGTGCTGTTGGAATATTGATTGGTTTTCTCCCCTAGCAGCTTGCATAGTATCCTCTAGAATTATGAGAGCTAGTCTTCAGGGAAGCTTCTAGGTCAGTTCTAGCTCCACTGCTCCAAGTTCTGGGCCCACTGTTGTTGTCTTCAGCAACAGTATTTTTCCTACAAATTCCAGGAAGTGATCAGGGGCTATGGCAATAGTCTGTGTTATTTGGGAGTTTCTGGAAATAAGCTGACCAACAACTGAAAGCTACACTTCTACTGTCTGACACTGGTTCTTGTTATGTAGACTTCATTATACACATGTGCTCATGTTTAGTTACTATAAGTGTATTTTTCAGTAAGTTTTAGAGATAATACAATTATTTCTGGTTTTTCACACTACCTAAGCTAGGGCAAAAAATAACAACTCCACCAAATATTTAATGAAAGGATTTTTAGTCTCTATGTGATGTTTGGCACATCATTTCAGCAATGCTGTAATTTCAAACTTCATAATATTTAATCTTTAGTAACTACTATTTCTTGACTAGGTGAATATGTGATCTATAATGCTTCAAAGAATGATAAGATAAAGATCAATCGGGGTGTTCAATAATAAATGAAGTATGAAGAATATATGTAAGAAAATCTCCTAAATAAAATGTTTTAATATATCTGTATCAATTCAGAAAACTTAAAATACAAAATGAATAAAATAATTTTAACAGAATTTCAAAGACACACTTCAGACTTTCTAGAGCTCAGGAAATATTAGAACATCGTTTAATACTTCTATCTATTAAATCCAGTAGTATCGCTTATTAATTCTAACAAACTTTTCATTTATTTTGATTCCACCTATGATTGACAATATCCAAGCAATCAGAATTGCTTTCTAGTCTCTTAATATCTTTTAGATAATTGTACAGACAATGCTGATAATTATTATATCAGAATACGTCCTCCTACTCCTAAAATTGTACCATATAAAACTTATTCTGAGGCACTTTGAATTAGTATTTTTCCTTCAAACTTGAGGACAATGAATAAGATTTGAATCTTTGAACTCAAATTCTCAAAGTGAAGAAATGTAAAATTTCAATCTTCTCTGAGTTAGAGAAGCTCAATTTTTATATAGAAGAACAATGAGAAATGTTGTAACATCCTTAGAAAATGATTTTCCAATATGAATGTAATTAAAATTATTAATGTTGAAATATCATAATTTGTACTTTATTCACAAAGCCAAGCAAAACAAAAATTCTAGAACTCTGCCTGTTATTTCAAGGAACACTCCAAAGCTTTTTAATAAGAAACCAATTGTGAAATTCATGTATTAATGGTGTATGGATTTAGGATTCCTCAGATGCAGTACAGATTATATGCCATGAAGCGGGTATCCCCATGATGGCAGAAATTTCTTTATGTGAAAAGAAATAGGCTTGAGTTCGCATACTTTCTATGTTCCTCCATGTGGTACCATCCATCCATCCTGTATTGATGCAGATACCGGGAAAATCCTATTAGAATTCCAGTCTAAGATGTGAATTTCTTGCCTAAGATACCACTTAGTCTCAAGTGTACAATTTAAGAGCAGAAGGTTAATGTAGCCTTCTGTCCATACAGAAAATGGAACTATCTTTACATATTAGAATTTCCTTATAGACCCAACTGGCCTGAAACTTGCTATGTTCACCAGGATGAATTCAGTCTCACAGAGATGAGTCTTCTCTCACCTTTTGAGAGTGTTATTATATGTGGTCAAACGCTTATCTTCACACAAAGTTCCTCCCACCTAATAAAACTTTATTTCATTCAAGGTAGGGGTTTTGCAGTCAGAAGGGTCTAAAATTTTTTAAACATAAGGAGCATTGAAGACAAAGAGACTATTTGCCAAGAAATAAGCAACTGTGGATGCTTCAAGTATTCCAATCTGGTTACTAATTTCAAACTCCATTTCACTAGGATCAGTGAATGAACTTGCAGGAGACTAGTAACAAAAATCCTAAAAGTTTTCAAGGGCCAGACTGCAGGAGTCCACTAGATGGAGATCCAAGAATTCAGTCTATTTCATGACATCTATCATCCAGCAACAAAAGCTGAAAAAACGTGTGTGTATAATTAGTGACCTTGAAGTAAAACTAATTTCCATAATGAATACACATTCTGAAAGAAATATTCTATTTCTTTTCCTCCTGTATTAGTTACTTTCTGTTGTTGTGATAAAACACAATGACCAAGGCAACTTAGAGACAGAACAGTTTATTTGGCATGTGGTTCCAGAAGTGCAAGAGTCCAACAGGGTGGGGAGGTATGGCAGCAGAAGTGGCTGGAGCAGAAAGCTAAGTGCTAACAGCTAGAAGCAAGTAAGGAAGAGGAGAGTGGAAGCAAACGAAGGCAATGCCTAAGAACTCTTAAAACACACTCCCAAATACAGGCTTCCTCCAGCATGGTCAAACCTCATAAATGTTCCATGACCCCTCCACCCCACATATGGTGCCACGAACCGGTGACTGAATGCCAAATACTTGGAGTTTATGGGGGACATTCTCATTCAAACCACCACATTCCACCCTCTGGGTCTTATGACCATATCATAATGAAAAATACATTTTGTCCAACTTTATAAGTCCCCATATTATTGATTCTCCCCCAATCCTACATCCTGTCTTTCTGCAAACCTTGGGCACAGACCTACTCCTGCTTTTAACACCCCAAAGCTCTAGACTCCTCACTTATTTTGGACCTAAACTGTCCTAAATCCCTTATGCTGAACAGCTCAATTTTTCTGTCTCATTTGTTAGCCCCTTCTCAGGCTGTCCAAACTTCTACCTTCTCTTTGCTCGTCTTAGACCGACCATTCACACTGGCTGCCACCTCCCTCAACTTGCCTTGGAATTCACTAAGAAGCCTTCTTCCTTGGTAAGTCCTAGCCTTATCCCACTGCCTTGCCACCCCACCTGAGCAACTCCATTTTTCCCTGCCCCACATCCTATTCTTCTTCTTCTAGCTTTAAGTTTTGGGCCATCTGGCCCCTCAAATATAAAATCAGAAGGGAGAATATGAAGTGTTGACCAACCAGCTTTTCATATCCAACAAGAACACAACCAAGTTACATCAAGTATATAAACAGAATCAGACTTTAAATGAACAAAAGAAGGCTTGAGTCTCACATCAGAATTACAAACAACAAAAGAAATGCATATGGTAAGATTACAATTAAAAAAGAATAAGATGATAATTCCAAATAATATATCTCCACCAAACATCACTGGAGATATAGAAGAGTTCTACAAAGAGAAACCCATAGATATAACTGAGGACACAGAGTTTAAATGAGCAAGCATAAACATGATCAAATAATTCAGTGAATTGAAAGAACATAAAAACAAACTGAAGAAATAAAAGAAGATAGGGATAAACTTCTGTCTGACTTTATAAAATAGATAACAATATTACAGAAAACTCAGAATGAAATGAAGAAGGCAGTGAAAAACTCAGTAAGACAATTTGAAACAACAGGAGAAAACCTCATCAACAGAATGAATGATATGGGAAACAAAATATCAAGACTAGAAGATAAAGTTGAAAAATCAGAGCCCTCAAGCAAAGGTTATGAAAATTTTTAAAAAAAGGAAAACAGGAATGGAATATGCAGAAAGTGAAAAGAAAAAATTTACTCATCATAAGCAAAGGAGAAGGAGAAGAATCAAAAGATACTGCTATTAATCAGATATTCAAATGCACTATAGAAGAAAATTTCACAAATTTAAGGAAAGACATTCCCATACAAATACAAGAAGCACAAATAACACCAAAAATAAAATACACAGAACCAGAAAAAAAAAAAAAAACCTCACCATGGCATATCATAGTAAAAGCCTTAAAAGTACAGCATATGGAGGGAATTCTGAAAGCTCAAAAAACAAAACAATAATTCACATATAAAGAAAAATTTGTCAGAAATACAGCTGACATTTCAATGAAAACTATGCAAGCCAGAAGACCCTGGAACAAAGTATTCCCAGTTCTAAATGATCATAGATGCCAATCTAGAATCCTTCACCCCCCAAAAATGTACAGTTTATTCAAAGGGGAAAGAAAAATCTTCCATGTCATGAATAGTTTGAAAGAATTCAGATGAAAAAAAAAAAAACACAAAACAAAAGGCTATTCAGAGACTACTTGAAGCAATACAAAGAGCTGAAGAAAGAAATGACTAAACACAAGAAACAACAGAAGGAAAGTAAATGAAGGCATAACTGAGGAACCACAAAATTAAACCAAATATGCAAACAGAATTTAAAATGAAGGGAAAAAAAATGTATGCCTTTCAATAATAACTTTAAGTATCAATGGACTAAACTCTCGAGTAAAAGACACAGGATAATTGAGTGGATCAAGAAACAAAATCTATTCTTTTATGTCTAAAGAAACACATCGCAACTTCAAGGACAGTAACGATCTTAAGATGAAATGATGGAAGAAAAAATTATTCCAAGCAAATGACACCAATAAAAATCAGGAGTTTCTATTCCAATATCCTGCAAAATAGACTTCAAACAAAATCTCCTCAGAAGAGATAAAGAGGATTGCTTCATTTTGATCGAAGGAAAAATTAGCCAAGAAGATTTTTACAGTTGTGAACATATATGCACCAAACTATGGAGCACCCAACTTCATAAAATCAGTACCACAAGACTTAGGACATAGATTAATCACAACTAACTAAAAGTAGGGTCTTCCATACACCTCTGTCCTCATTAGACATGTCAAATCAACAATGAATAATCAGAGAGTATTCTGAATTAAACAACACAAAATATTAAATGGACCTAACAGACATCTACTGAATATTTACATAGGCTCAAATAATATTCAATAATATGCATTCTATTCAGAACCTTATGGAACTTTCTCAAAAATCAACCACATTCTGGTACACAAAGGAAACCTCAACAAATATAAAAAAATTGAAATAATTCCATGTACTGTATAAGACCATAATGCAATAAAACTTAAAGTCAACACCACAAGAAGCCCTAGCAACTTCACAAAGTCATGTAGACTAACCAACACACTACTGAATGATTAATAGGAAAGAGGAGTAATTAAGAAAGAAATAAAAACATTCTTGAAATTAAACAAAAAGGACAATAAAACCCATCAAAACCTCTGGGATATATAAAAACCAATACCTAAGGGGGAAGAGTATAGCTCTAAGTGCCTACCTTTAAAAATATCAGAAAGAGCACAAATAAATGATTTAACATTGCAACTCAAGAATCTTGAAAGGCAACAACAATTGAAACCCAAATCCAGCAGCCTTGAACACATAACAAAAACCAGAACAAAACTTAATGGAATAGAAACAAAGAAAAACATAGAAAGAATCAATGAATCTAAGAGCTTGTTCTTTGAAAAGATAAACAAGATAGACACTTGGCCCAGTTAACCAAAAGAAAATAAAAGCAACTCCACATTAACAAAATCAGAGATGGAAGAGAAAACCTCACAACACAACACAGAAAGATCCAGAACATTATAAAAAAAATACTTAAAAACGTATATGCTATTGAATTTGGAAACCTTGAGGAAACAGATGTATATTTAAAGTCATGGGAATCATCAAAGTTAATCCAAGAAGGGAACAACAGCTGAAACAGACCCATAACATATTAGGAAATTGAAACAGTAATAGAAAACCTTCACACAAAAAAAACCCAGATAGATTTAAAGTAGAATTACTTCAGACATTCAAAGAATACCTACATTCAGTACTATGTAAATTATTCAAAAAGATAGACACAGTGGAAGAATTCCAAGATTACTTTTGTCAAGGCTGCATCACTCTAATAGCAAAATCAGGTAAAGATACTTCCAAGAAACCAAAACTATAGACTCATGTACTTAATGAATATAGTTGCAAAAATTCTCAAAAAAAAAAATACTTGCAAACTACATATAAACACACATCAAAAGATCATCCACCATAATCAAGTAAGCTTTAATCCAGATATAAAGGAAGGTTTAACAGAACTAAATCAATAGAGGTTATAAAACACAAAAATGGATTCAAAGACAAAAATAACATGGTTCTCTCAATAAATGCAGGAAAGTCATTTGACAAAATTTAACACGAATTTATATCAAAAGTCCTGGAAGGAATTGGACTGGAGGGAACATACCTCAATAATTAAAACTATATACAAAAAACCCACAGACAACATCATTCTAAATGGAGAAAAGCTGGAAGCATTCCTATTAAAATCATCAACACTAAAAGGTTGTACACTATCTTCATTCCTTTTTAATATAGTACTTGAAACTCTTGCTAAAGCAATAAGACAAGAGAAGGAAGTTAAAGGAGTAATCATGGGAAAAGAAGGAGCCAAAATATCCCTTTTTGCATATGAAGTGATAGTGTATCTAAGAGATGCTGAAAATTTCACCAGAAAACCCATAGAAGTGATTAACACTTTCAGAAAAGTGGAAGGTTACTAAATTAATCTACAAAACTCAGTCACCTTTCTATATAGCATAAATCATCAATTGAAGAAGGAATTGAAGAAAGAGTACAAGGAGACCCTCCCATTCAAAATAACTTCAAAAAATATCTTGGAATATACCTGAGCAAAGATATTAAACATATCTACAATGAAAATTTTAGATCTTGAAAGAAACTTATTTATGAGGAAGCCAGAAGATGGAAGGAACTGCCATGATCAAGGATCAGAAGAATTAATATTGTGAAAATGTACATCCTACCAAAATCAATATATAGATTCATAATAATCCCAATCAAAACCCCCATGCCATTTTTTACAGAATTAGCAAAAAAAATCCTAAAATTCATGCGGAAGCACAAAGGACAGCAGGTAGCCACAGGAAGGCTGAGCAAATGAGTAATGCAGGAAGGATTGCTGTACCATATCTCAAACCATATGAAAGATCTATAGTCATAAAAACAGCATGGTACTGGCACAAAAATAGACCCATCGACCAATGGAATATAATTGAAGGTGCAAACATGATTACATGTAATTTCAGCCACCTGATAGTCAACAAAGGGCCAAGAACACTCACTCAAGGAAAAAGAGCATCTTCATCAAATGGTGCTGGCAAAGCTGGATCTCCACCTGCAGAAGAATGAAAATAGGCTTTTCTCTTTCCACTCACCCAAAAGTCCACTACAAATGAATCAAAGACCTCATATGAAACCTGAAACTCTGAAAATGTTAGAAAACAAAACAAAACAAAAAAGCATTGCCAGTAAGCTACAAGATATAAATGTATGAAAGGATTTGTTCAGAAAGCAGTTACCCAAGAATTAAGGTCAATAATGAACAAATGGGAGTTCATTAAACTTAAATGCTTCTGAACAGCAAAAGAAACAAACAAGAAAGTGAAGAGGAAACCCACAAATTGGGAGAAAACATTCACCATTAACACATTTGATAGACGTTTAAAATCCAGAATATATGAGAACAAAAACAAAAAACAAAGAATCAAGAAAACATGTGACCCAATTAAAATATATGCAGGGAATGGTCAGTTCTCAAAGGAAGAAATTAAGTTGGTTAAGAAACATCTTAAAAAGTCTTCAACATTTTTAATAATTAAGGAAATTTGAATTAAAACCACTTTAGGATTTCATCTTACCCTGAAGGGCATGGTACAGTGTGGGCCTTGGCAAGGTTACCTGCTATGAGAATTAAGGGAGTGGCTCTTGTGGTTATCTGCTATGAGGACTGAGGGAGTGGCTCTTGTGTTGCCTACTATGAGAATTAAGAGAGTGACTCTTGTTCTCTGCTTTGAGAATTAAGGGAGTGGCCCATGCATCTGCAGAGAACCACCCCATATGGGGTTGGCCAACCAAACTTATAAATACCCCTGCACCTCCTAGTAAATGAGTTTTGTGTGGCTTGCCATCCACATGCATTCCACCCAACTCCCAGAGTTTGTGTCTTAATTTCGTTCCTCTCATTCCCTTTTCACGGTGGTGAACCTGCATCCCACTCGGCCTGGCACCAAGCAGAGGGACCCCAACATTACCCCAGTCAGACTAGTTAAGATCAAGAGAATAAATTATACGAAGTGCTGGAGAGGATGTGGGAAAAGAGGATCACTCATTCACTGCTGGTGGGATTGTAAAGTCATGTAACCCCTATGGAAAGCAGTGTGGAAAAATTCTTAAAAAATTAAAAATGAACCTACCATTTAATCCAGTTATACCACTCATTGACATATGCCCAACGTACTCATCCTATTGTAGATATATTTGTACATCCATGTTTGTTGCTGCTTTTTTTATAATAGATAAGGGATGGAAGCAACATAAATATCCCTCAGCTGACAAGTGGATGATGAAATGTGGTATGTTTACACAATGCAACTCTACTCAGATGTAAAGTAAGACAAAACCATGACATTTGCAGATAAATGGAGAAACTAGATTGTTTTGCTAAGTGAATATCAGAATCTGAAGATTGAATGATGTACATTCTCTCTCATTTGTGAATCCTAGGATCAAACACTTAAATGTGAGTATGTATCCTGATGTAACCACAGAAATAAGGAAAATAGAAAGGAACTAGAGAAGTAGTAGTTGAAAGAAGGAACCTAAGAGATAAGAATAATAGGAGATGGGTTTACTAAGAGAGAAGTAGATAAAAGGGAGGTATCTAAATTGAATATGTGAGGGAGGGTTATATGAGAAACGGAGGATAAAGTGAACCAAGGAAATCAAGAGATGTGGGGCCTTAGGAGAGTGGTATTATCAACAGAAAAATGGGGAAAATGGGTACACTTTAAATGGGGAAGGCATGGAGGGAAGTTTAGACAGGGAGGGAGAAATGGAGTGAGGCAGGAAAGGAGGGAAGGAGAGAGGGAAAGAGACGAGAAGAGAGGAAAGGGGAGGGGAGGGGAGGGGAGGGGAGGGGAGGCCTGTAACTGCCTGCATTACAACTGCACCCAAGTCCTTCTCCAGCGTGGGGCTGAGGGATTAAGACATACAAGACACACAACACATAGACACCAGAAATGGTGGAGAAGCTTCCGATTTATTCAGGCAGGGTGCATACATATATACACCTAGCAAATGTCAGTGATTAATAATAAACCATTCCAGAAAAATATGGTTGGGGGTAAGTGATTGATAATAGAAAATTCCAAGGGAAATTGGTTGGGGGTAAAAAGTTCAGGTTCCCAAAGAATGTCTTGGTAGGTGACGGTGCCTGGTTCAGAACAATTAAGTTTGGCATCAAAGGGTCTGAGGTAATGCCTCCAAAAGTCGGGTTGTTCAGGTCAAGCTGTCCTTTAGAGAAACAACAGAAGTTGCTCTCACAGAGACTGCAAAAGTTGCTCTCACAGAAACTGCAGAAGTTGTTCTCATAGAAACTGCAGCTGACGTGCTGAAGCTAGTTCCTGATCAGGGAGCTAGCATGGAAAAAGTCACGTAGGGAGGCCAGCAGCCCTACAGAGGAGAGGAGAGGAGAGATAATAATGCCTAGCTACTGTAAGGCACCAAAATGAATCATATTAGTCTAACAACCTAATGACAAATTCCAAAGTAATCTCTGAATGAGCCTATGTCTATGGCTGAAGGATGCATGGCAAGAAATAGTCTCAGATAGGAGAAACCTTCCTTTGAGTTGTTGGCCAGGGTTGTCCAAGATACTCCTAAAATTACACAGGCTATTGACATAGCTCTTGATTGCCTCAGAGATCTTGAAGGTAAGACCTTATTGCTGAAGACAGGATGTACTTCTGGAATCAGATTTGCAGCAATGGTGCTGGAGCTGACCCTCAAGGCGTTTCTGATAACTACCTTTTTAAAGCTCTAGAGAGCCAGGGGAGAACATTAATTAATGGCCCTAGCTGCATGACTAAATGACCACATCAATGACTGGCACAGGACTGGACACTGGTTCAGTAGTGACACCTTTATCTTGGTCAATCAACAGCTACATAATTGGTCTTGGATCCCACTACAGGGAAGGAAACTTTTTGTGGCACTGTAAGCATAGCCAAATCAACATGGCTGAGGATGCCATAGATCCTAGAGAGAGCCCCAACCCTGTCACATCACCAGGCTAGTGTAACTTCTTACTTAATGCAAAATATATATTCTGATATTTACAGTCAAGTAACTCCATCACCACTCATCAAAGAAGCTTCTTTTGCCAGAGATGGAAACTACTCCAGAATACCCAAACGGGTAACAGATAGACATTGTCTGTGAGTTGTCCATTCGTAAGTGACAAATATGCAGCCTCTACACCTGAGGCTCTCTCTCTCACTCTCTCTCTCACACACACACACACACACATTTATATATATATATATATATATATATATATATATATATATATATATGGGTAAAGACAGTAATGAATCTCTCATCTCTAATGAGGGTTGCTCACACAACAAAGTGCCAATAATACAAAAGGTCACAAATGGTTAAACCCTGGAGATTAAGAATCTGCAGTGTATGGGTTCCTGGACAGGACTCCTATATTGTATCACTCACTCAGGGCTCAAGAACCATTGTGCAATAAGGGGCAGAAAGATTGTAAGGGCTAATGAGGAGTCGTGTGATCATATAGAAATAGAATTCTACAAGCTCCTAGGATCCTGCTCATATGAATTTATAGCCATTTTTTCAGTATGCTCAAGACCCATGCAAGGTCAGGTAGACCAAAATCTATCATAGTACTTGGGAAATGGATAGCAGACCCAAACTTTGCTTAAGAAATATTGGCAACTGATAACTGTTGGGTGAGAATGTGCTACTTTTCCGAAATTAGGGACCCTGGGTAGGCTGACTAGACCTCAGAGGGTGATCCTGCACTGAGGTCATTTGGGGACACTTTCTTGACACAATAGACATTAACACAGATGAAAGAATGTATGGATTCCAGCTGGGTGGTTACGGGGGTGTGCGGGAAGGGAAAGGGGTATAATGATGATTAAGATTCATTGAGATGTTCTGTATGAAATGCATAATGATTCAATCAAAAATGAAGATGTGCAAAAGGTTTGATGGCAGCTGCTCAGGGCTTTTTCAAGAGGTAGGAGAGTGCTGATATTAGCATAGTTTCTGGGATCAGCGTGTCAGTGTTCAACCTTCAGTCCTTATCTAGTTTTGGGTGAGAGATAATGGATAGGTTAATTTCTGTGTACTTCAGTTTTCTTTACTGTAACATCTGAATGTAAATAGTTACTGCATCGATGCTTAGAAGAATCTCTGCCAAAAATAAGATCAATATGGTCAGCTAGGATGTTGCTTCATTATCCAATGACTGACACACTTCCCTCGAAGTTCTGATGCTTTATTCTGAGCTACATGGGGCCATTATATCACCTTTCCTTTCCTTCTCAAACGTCACCTTTTGTTTCTTATTGAAAATATTTTGAGTGCCTATCAAATTACCCTTCAAATTAGTCTTCGAAAACTTTGTTTCCTAATTTCCAGTATCTTTGTTTAATGCAAATTTATTTATTTTCTACATGCCTGGTTTTTTGTTGTTGTTAATGTATAGGAACATATCTCATGCGGAAAACAAAAAGTCAAAGAACATTCTCGGAATCTACTGCAATGCTCAGCTGAGTGAGCTACTAAAAGATAGTAAACGTCTCATTTGAATATCTTGGCCTTGTCTGGGAGAATATAATCCTCAGGTTATTACAAAATGTCACAATTTTATTAGACTATAGTATAATGGTGGTGGCTCAATCGTCAATGTTTAATATCATCAGAAGCAAATCATGATCAATATTTACTAACAGAATCACTTAGAAATCACTAATATAATGTGATATAATAATGTCTGTATCTTACTTTTGGCATGCTTTAGGATCAAACCCAGGACCTTTCATGTGCTAGGCAAGTGCTCTACCATAACTATAGATGTTTTGAGTGAGAGATGTGAGTTTAGTAAAGTAGAAACTCATATAATGTAAATTCTTTTAGGATATTATTAAGAATTTAATGTCATTTTGAGTGAGCATGGAATTTTGGAAGGTGTTAAGAAGAAGAAATCATATGCCTTTGATAAAAAGTTTCTGCCTGATGTTCTGGGTTATGCCTGTAATCTCAGAACTCAGAATTTTTAAGAAGGAGAATTAAGTATTTGAGAGTAGCCTGTTTCAAAGATCAAAATGAAATAAAGGAAAACAAGTCAACCAAAAATATTTTTTTGGCTGCTGGGTTTTGAATATTATTAAAATGAATATAAGAGCATCAATTAAGAAATGAAAGCCTGTCACATATAAATAAATATTTCAATCTTCAAAAAAGCTCCCTTATTATTTCACAGTCTCAGTACTACTTAAATACCCAGTGTACCTTCTGAGATTCAAAGCACTCTCTTAACTGTAAGCCCTGCAAAAACAGAAGAAAAACTAAATACTTAAAACCTACAATGGAAAATAATACACATCATCATTCCATAGGGAAGAATGCTATGATGGTGAAATACTGGACCAAAACAAGACTGAATCCCAGGAAGGCAAATAAAAAGTCTTAGAGCTTTATTTCTAATGACTAAGACTTCATTTCCAAATAGTTAAGATAACTCAGCCCTTCCATCTTTGCCTCATGCAACACACATCTCTCTATATATCTCTCTCTTGGGCTGGTAGCCTTCCCTATATATTACTCCTCTTTGCAGATGTCTCACAGCTTTGGCATCCCTAATGTATTGAGGTTGCCATGGCCAACCATACTTCATCTTCACAGCTTCAGGCAATGACATTTAAGGGCCTTACAGGGCTTTCTTTAGGCAGGGAATCTCCTGCAACATGCTACCTGGACTCTGGCTCTATGAAATCACAGAGGAAGAACTGATGGTCCTCTGCTCTTGCATTGTTTCATGCATTTGAAGCCACCACCTCATCAACATTGCCAAGATTGACCCCCAGTTTGACACTTCATTTATATTACCAGAAGCTTTTGTTTGCTAAGATTGTCCAAGAGTAGGAAAATTCTTCAGCTTTTCCTTTTACAAGGTAGCTTAGCTGGGTGCAGTATTGCTCTAAAGGTTCCAGTGTAAATCTGGAGAGCTTTCTTTAACTTATTAATGAGAGCATCTCCTTCAGCACATGCCTTGGCACCAACATCATTAATCTTCATTGTGTTTTCTTTCTCTCCAAATTGTATATTTAATATTTCTTTTTGGCTCCACATGATACATTCACTACAGATCAGCATAATATCCACGATTAATCCACACCACTGATTTTACATTAGGCTGCCTTGAAATTTCCCCTGTCACAGAAATTTTTCCATTATTTTTCAACTTAGCCTTAAGGAAGTTCTGAGGCTGTAAGTAGAAGGCAGCCAGATGCTCTGTCAAGATATCTCAGTTGCTGTTCAAATCCTTATTTCCCTCTGGAACTGCATTGTTCTCCACACTGCTTTCTTCCAGGCTTGTACTAGAACTGCCCATTAAGATGTGCTTACAGCACTCATTCACTTTTCTTGTTCAAGAAAATCTTGTTCTTGAAAATCTTCCACATTTCTCCTAAAACCCATATGGTCAAGTTCTTCACAGAAACACACCAGGCTCATAATCAACTTCTAAATTATTTACTTTGCTGTGAGTGTTATGAAAAACTGTGACCAAGTCAACTTATAAAAGTAAGAGTTTATTTTACTTATGGTTCTTTTGGAAGAGCCCATAATGACAGTAGAGACATGGTTGCAGAATTCTCTATAGCAAAAACCTGAGTACTCACATCTTCAAACTGACACAGGAAGCAGAGAGGGACAGCCTGAAATTAAAATGTGACTTTGAGCTCTCCAAATCCACAACAAGTGATATGCTCTCTTCAGCAGAACCATAACTCCTAAATGTTACATACCATACTGAAACAATGCAATGAATGAGGGAGCCACTGTCCAAATGCTTGGATGTATGGAGAACATTCTCTTTCAAACAAGCACATATACAGTAACAATGGAATATATACATTTTTCTTCAAGCTGAAAATGAAAGAGAATTCTCATAGTTGCAGCTGAAAGTAACCAAATTTTAATGTTGCCATGCTGTATAAAAACCACTATTATTTAAGAAAAATAAACTGTGGTTATACCTCCTCCTCTCAACAAATGTCCAAAACAACAATTTTCACATGACTGCAGTAATATACTATGTGATCAAAGTAGTCCTGGAATTTGGGATTGTATAAAGACCTGGAGAAACTAAAACTTTGTACTGGGTATATTTCAGGATGTATTCAGGAAAGTTATCAGCTGATACTCTCTTAGAAAGATATTGTGCAACAATATAATGGAGATTTTAGGAGTCTGAAGGTCTGAAGCCCTCATGGAACATTAAGCTCAGTTTGCTGGAGTTAATCTCTATAGTCGATAATACGGATATTGACAAACAAGAGTCATTTTATTTTAACTGGTTTCATACTATGAAATTTACAAATTACACATCCATGCAAGACTGCATGTTCCTTTGACTTCTGTCATTCACTAAAAATAGAGGCCACATTGAGATTCATGATTAAAATCAGCTTCGGTCTACTTTGCAAGATCATTGGTGAAGTCTTCTTGTGTTTTATCCAGTGGTATATAATGAAATTTAAACTTTCATTTTTATAATTGTAGCAGACACTTATGCTACAATTTATGGTTTTCATTTGTTAATCTATTATTTTCCTTTTTTTAGTTTAAGGAATATAAATATATGACCCTCATTTATTATTCAACTCTGCAGTGTTATAATTGATATGGAGAAGAAGAAATTCCTCATTTTCATTTTTATTAACCATATTTTCTAGATAACAAGTTAATTCTTTATTTTCTATGTGTGTAATCAATTTACTTTGTTTGGTTAATAATATTTAAATCTCTTTGATAGGATATAGCATAATTCCCTGTAGTCCCAGGGAAAAGGCAGATAGATCTCTTTGAGTTTTAGGCCAGTCAGTTCTACCTAAGGAATCACAGGCCTACCTGGGCTAAGTGGTCTCAAAGAAAACTAGCAACCTCCCTGTCTCATACAAGCCTCCTCTCTTGCGACTTTTCTTTCCCTTTTCCTCCATGGTTACTTGTCATTTTCTTGGATCCTGCAGTCACATGAAGATATGTATTCAAATATTAGGATTTGGGGTTAAGTTACACAGATGAGGGAGAACATATGTGACTCGTTTTTTTCTGAGTCTGTGTTACTTTACTTAGCATAAGAGTTTCTAGTTCTACCCATTTGCCTGCAAATTTCATGATTTTGTCTTTCTTTACTGCTGAGCATATCTTCATTGAGTAAATGTGCCATGCTTTCATTATCTGTCAGTTGAGGAGCATTTAGGTTGCTTCCATATCTTAACTATCATGAGAAGAGCAGCAACAAACATGGATGTACAAATATCTTTGCAATAGGATGAGTTCTTTAATTTTATGCCAAGAAGTGGTTTAACAAAGTCATATGGTAGATTAATTTTTAGTTTTTAAGAGATCTTCACAATGCTTTCCTTAGGAGTTGAACAACAAATTTGCAATCCCACCAGCATTGAATGAGTATTCCCCTTTTCACACATCCATGGCAGCATTTGATATCATTTGCTCTCTTACTGTTAGCTAGTCTGACTTGGGCAAGATGATATCTTAATGTAGTTTTGACTTGTATTTCCCTAATTAAGAAAAGTGCTGAATACATTTTGAGATGTTTCTTAGCCTAATAATCACAACAGTGCCTGGCACTACTAGCTAGCTGTGCAGTAGTGGCACTTTTATCTTAAGGGTAATCAATAGCTATGTATATGGACATATAGGCCACTCAGTGGGAGCAAATTCATGTGTGGCACCGTAAACTTAGCCAAATTCACATATATGAAGCAATCATAGAGGCTATGACATCCCATTTCTATAACATCTCAAGACAAACATAATTCCTCAGTGTATGCTAAATATATATCCTTATATTTACAGTCACCACTCATCAAAGAATCCTTTTTTGTAATATTTGGAGACTATTATATAATTCTACAACTGGTAACACACAAAAGAGTAAGTGTATATGAAATGCCTAGCACCGAGGACACATCTTCAATGGAACGTCTACATTTAAGGCTCATGGAACATACTGGAACAGGGAGCAAGAGAATATTAATTTATCTCTCAGCTCTCACCAGTGAAGTTCACTCATGCAGCAGAGGGCATTGAACACAGGAGACCACTATATGCCAAAATGTAGAGAGTAAGAGACTGCAGAGTATGTTTCCCTCGATAGAGCTCAACTACACAATGTTCAGGGATTATTGGGGAAGAGGAGGTAGAAATGTTAAAAGGGCCAAAGTGGTGCATGACGATAAAAAACACAGTACTCCAGGCTCCTGGGAACTTGCTCATGTGAAATGACAGAAACTGTGACAGCATACACAAGACCCATGCAAACTCAGTTATACAAAACCCAGCATAGAGCTGGGTAAATGGGTAGAAAATCTCAAATTTAGCTGAGAACTACTGGGTGAGGGAGATTTGATCTTCTTTAAGTGACTGATGGTAGATAGGCTGATAGACTTCAGTGAATGAACTCATAACCAGGAACATGATACCTGTGTACACAAACTTGATCTAATAGGCTTTAACATAAATGACAGAATTCATGAAATCCTGTGAGGGGGTTATGGACAGTGTATGTACGGAAGGGTTCTAAATACGATTAAGATATATTGTGAAAATGCACAAAAATCCAATAAAATATACATTGAAAACAATTAAGTAATTAAAATTTTTAATCAGCATGGACACACACAAAGAGAGAAAGAAAGAGAGAGAGAAACAGTGTTATCAAAGGAGAAATGGAGAAATACATTCTAAAGTAGTTACAGAATACTCTGCAAATGACGAAAGATCAAGAAAATTTTTTAAAAAAAAAGAAAAACAGCTTGTTTCTTGTGAACAGAGAAGCAGTGAACTTGAATGAACAGGTATCTTTATAGGAAGATATATTTCTGGGTACATATCTGAAAGTGATATGACTGGATCATGTGGAAGATCTATTTTTATCTTTTGAGGAACTTTCATGGACTCAGCTTCATTGTCCACCAACTAATGACTGGATAGTGAATGCATAATACATTCACACAAAGAAATATTATTTAGCTCTTTAGAAAATGAAAATATGAAATTCATAGGTAAATGCACAGAAATGGAAACCATCTTCATATGTGAGGTAACCTGAACCAAGAAGACAAATCATTACATGCTCTTTCTCATAACTGGATACTAGCCTTGACTTGTTAAATTCAAATTAAAATGCTTTAATTGGAAAATCCTTACAGATCAGGAAAGTTAAATGGGGCATAAAATGCTGTGATATAAATGGAGAGAAGGCAATAATGGGATGGGATACGTTGTGAAATGAGTGTAGAGTGGAAGAGGAAGTAGGGGGAGGGATAACTAACACAAAGAACTTTTAAAATATTATATGGGAACTCACTATTGAAAAATACCTAGAATGAGAGAAAGTGGGTAAGAAGAAATAGTTCAAATTGAGAATTTATTGGCAATAGATAATTTCTGGAAAAGGGAAAGTCAGTTTTCTTACTGGTCTGAAACTTTGTAAGACAGCCAGACTCCAGTGGATAGATCTAAAACCAATAACATTGGGAAACACAGATTAAACTTAGTAGGCCTTTATAAAAACAGGCAAATAATAATTGAGGACATGAAATCAGGAGGGTAGTAAGAAGGGGGTAAGGATGGTGGAGGAACCTGAATGTGATCAAGCTAAATTATATGAAATTATCAAACATTCAAAACACTGCTAAAAGAAGAGCATTATTAAAAGTCAAATGGATGAAATTCAGAGACATACTGATTATAGAAAACATAAAATTGCTATGAAAGAAAAAAAATTAAAATCTCCAATAAGAAAGCAATTTAAACAATATTTATTTATTTATGTGTATGAGTGTATTGCCTGCATGTATGTAAATGTACATGTGTCATACAATACCTTTGGTGTCCAGAAGAGGGCATTAGATCCTTTGAAACTGGAGTTAAGGTGGTTGTTAGCTGCCATGTGGATGCTGGGAACTGCCAGGTCCTTTGCAAGAGCAATCAGAGCTTTTACCTGTTAAACTATCTCTCCAATTAGTATTTTCTTTTTTTCTAGTTTTGGAAAGTAAAATCAGCACTAACAGTATGTGATTTGTGGTGGTTATGATTGCAGTATCACTATCTGGTGAGCCAACTTCATGGCCATGAGAAGGAAAAGATGTTGGAATAAACAAGTTGCCAAACATGTTCATATACTAAAAAATAAAAAATAATAAAAAGAAAAAAATTGCAGGAAGTTCTATCTTTATATTATGTTTTAGAACATTTAGAAATATTTATTTATTATTTTTATTTTATATGTGTGAGTATATTCTTTGCATGTCAGTAGGTACAGCCCTGTCATGCATTGCTATGATGCCTAGAAGGTTTTAGTTCCCCTGGAACTGGAATTGCATGTACAGTTGTTAGTTGCCATGTGAGTGCTGGTGATCAAACCCAGGTCCTCTGAGCCATCTCTTTAGCCTCTGAAGTATTAGCTTTAAACCTTCTAAACAAGAATTACATACTCTAGAAAATTAAAGAAAATTGAAAGATAAACAAGGGAAATGGCAGCAAATTGAGGAATCCTATGGCCAGCCACTCCAGCATGGACTTGACTGTTGATTTCTGGACAAGACCTATTTTGTGATTTGTTTAAAAATGAGTAAGTTTAGTACTTAATCGTATTCAAAAAGTAATGTAAAAATTTTTTTGTGTAGTATATAAAATTGCTTAATAAAATATTCTAAAACTGAAAAATATATTTCAACCTATGTTATCAAAGCAAAAGCAACTTTCCCATTCAGTTATTAGGTCATTAGTAAATCCAATAACTGTACTTTCATTCATTACCACTTTCTTGCTAAGAATAATTGTCTGTAAGTGGAAGATAGAAAATGCAGGTTGCTGTTCACATCATTTAGGAAACTTTTAGAATGTGCATTTGTACTTCAGTTCCTCCAAAAGATCTGACATTACAATCAATATAAAATATATAATCATTTTGTGAATCGCATTATTTGTAATTCATTTTCCAACTCAAAGATTAAATAAGTTTACATGTTATGCAGGATGTGGTGGCACATTCCTTTAATCCCAACACTCAGGAGTCAGAGGCAGGTAGATTTTTGAAGGATCTAGACCAGCATGATCTACATAGACAGTTCTAGACCAGCTGGAGCCATTGTCTCAAAAATAAGTTTATACATGTGAAATAATTCAAAAACCACATCCATGCATGACAATTGTCTTGTTCAACAGTTGCTACCTATATTGGCAAAATTCATTTTGTAGATATCCTACTTTTCTTGGATTTACTATGCTGATTGTGGATATTTTTTCCTCAGTGATATTCTACTGAACAGGCAAAATACCAAAGAATGAAAATTTCCTTTGGGACATGATTTTACTTCAAATGAGTTTGAATATATTACCTAATTATGCCAGCTACTATATTTATAAAAGAAAAGAAAACAACAGCTAATGCTGTTGTATGGATTTCTGCCATCTAAACTGTTTTGTTTTATATAATTTATTAATTATGATAATAATTACTTGGTCATTATACAGGGTAATGGGTTTTGAAACCAGGGCTTTATTCATGCTAAGCAAACACTTTATGCCTGAACTACATTAGTAGAGTTGTCTTTTTTAAATATTTGAGATATATTCACTTGTTAAATTTTCTAATTAGAGTGCCCAATTCAATGCTTTTAAAATATGCATGCATATGTGTTAATATCACAATCAATTTTAGAACATTTTCATCACTACTGAAAAACACCTGCCTCTGATAACTTTCAAATATGTAATACTAATAACTCCATGCATGTCTTTCCTTCTAAAGAACTATTAATCTAGTTTTTTCTATATAAATATTCCTGCTCTAGGTATTCATATGAATGAACATTTAATATATGGATTTCTATGGCTAGTTTCTGTTACCAACCTATTCTCAGCATTCATCCCTAGAGTATTTTGCCTCAACACTTCGTTCTTCCGGATAAACGGTATTATCTTTGTTTACTCATCCTTCAGTGGACAGTCTATCATTATATTTTTATTGCTTTGCAAAAGTCAGATGTAACTTTCACACCTCTTGTTGGTCAGATGTACATGTGCATTTCCTATGATTCTTTGGCCCCTCAATAAACAATTATTTCAGAAACTATTTCCCAGTTGGTTGCACTGCTTCACATTTCAACCAGCACTGTTCGATAACCTAAGTTTTGACAAGCTGGGCAAATATATGTAGCAGAAAAAGATAGCCTACTCAGCAGGTTAAACCTGAAGACTACTTGCAGAAGAATGAAGTTCATTTCATGTCTTTCACCTTGTATAAAAGTCATTAAAAATGAATAAAAGATCTTAATTTGAAATCTGAAACACTGAAGCTCTAAGTAGAACGTGTAGACAGGACACATCATGACACTGGGTAAGGTAAGAACTTTCTGGACTGAATTTAAATAGCACAGGAAGTAGACCTGGAAGCAAGAGACAGGACAACATAAAACTTAAAGTTCCTGAACAGCAGAGCAAACAGCCAACAGCACGACAGAAAATCTTTACCATCTATACTTCAGAGAGGTGACTAATATCCAGAATTTACAAAGAACTGCAGAAAAAAAAAATGCCACGGACATAATACTGCCAGTTAACAAATGAACTTCTTAATGAAGAGTTTTCAAAGAAGAAAACCAAATGGAAAATAAATATATTTTAAAACTGTTCAACATCCCTATTCACTAGGGGAAATGCACATTAAAACTAATTTCAGATACAAGCTCATCCAAGTCAGGACAGATTTTTATTAAAGAATTTACAAATGCTAGATAGGATGTAAGGGAACCATAACCCTATTTACTGTTACTTTGAATGCAAATTATTGCAGCCATTAAGGCACTTGGTTCGTAGGTTCTTAAGAAATTAAAAATAATAATACTGACCTAAGTTTTTTCACACCTGATACATACTCAGGGAACTCATTACTCTACTATAGAGACCTCTGCATATAAATATTTATTGCTGCTCTATTTACTACAGAAAGAATTGGAACAAACCTACATGGTCATCAATAGATGACTGGTTATTGAAAATGTGGTTATATACATACAATGGAATATTATTCTGTTCTCAAGAAAAATGAAATAACAAAATTTTCAAGAAAAAAAAAAGTTTAGATTTATAAAGTATAACAATATAAAAGAAAAAAAAGCCAGGCTCTTGCTCATATGTGGACTCTACCCTAAAATACATGTATATGTAAACAGTAGTGGAGAGATTACAAAATTCAACTGGGTGTGGGTGGCACATGCCTTTAGTCCCAGCACTTGGAAGACAGAGTTGGGCGTATCTCTATGAACTCAAGGCAAGTCTGGTATATAGTGAGTTCCAGGCCAGCGGGGGAGACACGGAGACCCTGTCTTAAAATCTACAAAAAAAATAGGCAGAAGACCAAAAAAGTATATTATTAAGTGATAAGAAAAGATGGAATGGAAAGCAAGCAAAAAAGACAAGATGTGACAATATATAACTCTACTATTTCTGTAGTTTCAGCTCCTTTATAATATTTTTATCTTTTGTGAAGTGGGTAGTTTTAGCTTTTAAATATTTTTATTTTATGTATATGAGTGCATTGCCTGCATGTTTGTAATTGTATCCATGTCATGCACTGCCTGAGGTGGTTAGCAGAGGGTGTGTAATCCCCTGGAACTGGAATTTTAAAGGTTACTATCTGCCATATAAGTTCTGGCTTCTGGTCCTAGGTTCTATACAAGAGTAGCCAGTAACCTTAACTGGAGAGCCATTTCTCCAACCACTTTAGTTTTTTTAAAAGATAATTTTCTTCAAGTTAGTGAAGAAATGGCCCTACAGAACTCGTTACATGCTGATGCTGAAAGGCATTTGCTTTTGCTTTAAAATGAATAAAACTCAATTTCATTGTAGTACTAACTGACCTTTAAAGCAATTATTGAATGAATTAATTTTATTGTAATCTCTATTCTAAATATTAAAATGAAAGGAAAACTTCTTACACTATTTTCATCAAATGTATATTTTTTACAAATAAAAAAACAATATAGTCAGGATTATAATTCAGAATGATGGTTAATATTTTGGTTAAAAGATTTTCATTTTATTTAATTATTTATTATATTATGCTATTAAATTTTAGTTGTTATTAGTTGTTATTTTATTGTTATTGTATTAAGGCCCTCATGTGTGCTAAGTGCTCCACAACTGAGTTACATCTTCACTAATTTTGAAATCTTATTTTTAGAAAGGTTCTATGTATCATATTGTGTGTATGCTATATCAGTGTGTTCACAAAATGATTAAAAGTTCTATATAGATTCAGAATAACACTTTCTTCTTTGTCATTACAGGGTTATCCAACACCTCTGGCACTCACAACCTTTATCCCCCCTCCCAATTAAATAATGTTTCCTGAGCCCTGGGTATCAGAGGTTTATTATGGGAGTCCTTTCCAAGACATATATTCTGTAATCTATTATTCTCTACATTTTGGCACATTGTGGCTTCTGTGTCAGTCACCATATGTTTCATGAGGAAAGTTCACTGGTGATAGTTGAATAGTTGATAGATTAATATTCTCCCCCCAACACACCAATGCCTCCTGTTATACTGTGTTCCCTAAAACTTAGGTGTGGAGGTTATATTGTATATGTGTAACTTTGGGCTGAGCATCTCACAGACAGTGATTCTCTGTGTTTAACCAGATATAGAATTCTGTAATGTTCTCAATCTGTTGCAAAATGGAGCTTCTTTGATGAGTGATGAGAGATATGATTGTCTGTGAATATAAGGATACATATTTAGCATACAGTAAGACATTATATTTTTCAAGGTTTGACAGAAGTGGGTTTGATTCTAAGATATATGACCTATCCAGCATATGTATTTGGCTATGTTTACAGTACCATACATAGGTTCATTTCCACTGAGTGGGCTTCAAGTGCAACTATCCAACAGTTGATTTCCTACAGATGAAAATATCCCTAATGAAACACGAGCAATAACTAAGTGTCCCTGTAATTTTTATAGTCATGAGGCTTTACAGCTGAGTTGGCCCAAGGCCAACTTTACCAGCATAGTATCCTCTGATACTACGAAAGCTTGATAATACCCTTGATAATACTTGTCTCCAACTATACCGCTCTCTCAAACTCCTTCCCCTTTATCCCAATGATTCCTTGTATGACTTTCCTTTCCTTCATTCCTTCTCCATGAAATAGCCTGTTTTTCTCATTTTCCCCTTTATAACATCTGTCTCCTACTGCTCCCCTCTCTTGAGCTTCTTCTTTCCCTTTATCTGCATGATTTCTTTCCATTTTCTGGCACCTGAAATTACATTAGTATATATGATCACATATAAGTATTTGGATCTAAGCTTCACAAATGAGAGGGACACATTGTGTGTGTGTGCGTGCATGCATGTGTGTGTGTGTGCCTGTGTGTGTGTGTGTGTGTGTGTGTGTGTGTGTGTGTATTTCTGAGTCTGTGTTACTTTACTTAGGAAAATGTTTCCCAGTTCTATCCTTTTACTGGAAAATTTCGTTATTTCCTTTCTTTGCTGCTGAGTAGAATCTCATTATGCAAATAATTTTCATTATTCATTCATCAGTTGAAGAACATTTAGGTTGTTTCCATTTCTTAGTTATTGTGAAGAGAGTAGCAACAAAAGTGGATGAATGAACACTGTCTCTACAGCAGAACAAGTGTTCTGTATGAATGCCATGGAGTTGTATGATCAGATGACATGGTGCATTCACTTTTAGTTTTTAAACAGTTCTCCACTCTGCTTTCCACAGTGGTTACACTGGTTTGCATTCCCACTAGCAGTGATTGAGGGTTCCCTTTTCCCCACACTCACACCAGTATTTGGTGTCATTTGTTGTCTTGAACTTAACCGTTCAAACTGTAGTAAGATGACATGTTAAAGTGGTTTTATTTGCATTGTCATAACTGCTAAGGATGTTGAACATCTTTTAAGGTGTTTCTAAGACATCTCTGTTTCTTTTGAGAGTTATGACTATAAGTCTGTAATATAATTTGACTTTTTATAGCTATAGCTATCCCCTCAACGTTGTCCCCACCCCCTCAGGATTGCTTTGGCTTTCCAGGGTCTTTTTGGTTTCCACATACATTAAAAAAAAATCTGTGAAGAATATCGTGGAGGTTTTGATTGAGATTTCAATGTATCTATTAATTGCTTTTGGTTAAACTGTCATTTTCACAACATTAATTCTAATACTCCATGAGAACTGAAAGTCTTTCCATATCCTTGTGTCTTCCTCTATGTCTCTTTTCCATAGTGCTCAGTAAGGATTTGCAGTTTCCTCAAAATTGAGCCAACACATTTAGTTCATAGCTCTCAAGAAAGAAAGGAAATGCCCGCAGTTGGCTTATTTTATGATCTGTAAATGAATACCTTCAGTGGTGATTATGTTGTTATGGAAATAATTGACATACTTGTACGTTTTCATCACATGACATTATTTATACTACACCAAAGTAGATGCAGAGCATGGTTTTCTTTCCTTTTTTTTTTTTGTACCATCAAATTTTTACAATATTTTACACCTTTATTTTCAGTTTAATACAAGATTTTGAAAAATTGAAACATAAGTATCTAGAAGAAATTATAACAAATATGCAGAGATAGATTGCCAAGCAATAAATTAAGGATTATATTACACCTAATAGTCAATTTTTTAAACCATAAGTAATTCTGAATTATGTAAATATGAAAATCTGTGGAAAGTATGGTCATCTATTTAAATGTATTTTAATGATGCTTTCATGGTGTACAAAACTAAAGACATATTGTCTATTTCTGGATATTAGCCCTTTCAATTGGCATTGTTACGAGCCGCATTAAAAAAAAAATTGGGGTCACAATAAAGAATCCAGATAAATTTCTACTTCTCTCTGATGTAATTGCTTTGTGTTAAACTGCATGCAGTTATTTTCTCTCTTACAAATAATTGTACTTCTTTGCTTCCAGTTTCATAGAACCCAGGAAACCAGCAGTCCAATTTTCATTATTATTATTTAGAATGTGCATTTATAAAGATTTTATAGTGCTTATTTCTCACAGCTTAACACCAGTTGCACTTCAACGCTGTCTTCTATCTATCTATCTATCTATCTATCTATCTATCTATCTACCTACCTATCTATCCACATCAATCTATTTCTTTGTTACTTCTAAACTGGATTCTCTCAGAGACTTGGTTGAGATGCGAAGAATTGTTCTCAAAGAGGTAAAATGTATGTGAAGAAACGTGAAATGATTTGAAATATTTGAAGCATAAGTTTGAAATCCTCAAGCTATGTGTGGGGCTGGACACAGATTTTCTGATATAGTAACTGTAGGGATTTTCCAACAGTAAAATGGAAGACGCTTTGTACATTGAACTTAGCTTTAGCTTGTCAGCAGTTTACTATGAAGATCACAGAAGATGAACTTGACTTTTACTATGCTTTTATGGATTTTAAAAAATGAGCTACTCAAGCAAAAAGCTCACTTTGTCAGTGAGTTAAATATTACTTTTATTCTGGGATTAATTTTCCAAAGCAAAAAGTGTATGCATATTAAACAAAGAGGATGATTTTTATCACTGAGAATCTATTGCAAATGCTAGCAGTATTTGCACTAAAAAAAAAAAAAAAACTATCTCAATTTTATAGCAAAGAGGGATGTTCCTATCCACTGCTAGCCAGGTAGCAGAACATAATTCTGTGAGTCTCCAGGAAATGCTGAAATAATGGCTGTTATACAGATATTTTACTAAGTGTCTGAATAGAAATTTATATACTTTGAAACATAAAACTTTTGCTACATACAGTCCCACAGGAAACCAATTACATTATTCTTTATCTAGTCCCAGAGGCATTTTTAAATTTGTCAGTGAAACAATATGCATTCTCAGATAGAACCATTTATCTCGGACTTGCAAAATAAAATAACAGCATGAACACTGAAAGTTAACAATATAACAAAGCAATATAACTCTAACATCACAACTGACACATGGTAGACATTATTTCCAGTATTTCATATTATTTTATTATTTCACTTAAATCTCTAAATACATAAGTATGTACAGTATGTATGATTTTCTTTTTTCATCAAAATGAGAGACAGGAACATAAAGGGAATTGGAACTTGGCCATCACGTTTGATTAAAAAGTAGAAGATTTGACCTATAAACCAAGCAACAAGCACCTAGAAGCACATGGTTTACCCAACATGTTAGGTTATTTTTGTCCCAGGAATGACAGATCTGCAGAAATATTGCTCTCAGGTGTTATTAAAGAACTAAGTAGTCAGCATTTAGGAATACATATATCAATACGAAACATTCATATATATTCTTTTGCTAAATTTTATGACATTATAAAATAAACATAGGTTCTAGAACCTGGCTTGTCACACTTGTTGATAACAAAAGAGTACTTTATATTTGAATTTAACTCAAAACCAATTATTTTGTAGTCTGTCACACTAATAAGATGTGTTTCATTTTGATAATATTCTGTTGTTGTTGTTTTTATTTTTTGAAACACAAACTTGCTATAGCTTTGGCTGGCCTTGAACTCACTATGTAGACTATGTTGGCCTTGATCCCCCCCACAGAAATCCATATGCCTTATCCTCTGAAGTGGTGGAAATAATGGAGTGCATCATAATCCCAGCTGACACTGGGTTTTAAAATGATACAAATTAAAAAGCAATCAAAACACAGTTATTACTGAAAGCAATTATTGTTTTCTTTGCTAGTGAGGACTTTTTCTGTAGAAGTTCAGAGACTCATAGCCAGAGAAAAAAAAATCTACCATATATGATCAGCCTCCACATGCAATAACAAGAAGTACCTAAGGGGTTATGTCAGCTAGCAGTTAGAACATTTAAAAGCAAACTCTTTGGAATAATTCGCTTGGACTCTGTGCTGTTCTTTTCCCAGTGGAGACAAAGTATAAGTGTGTGTGTGTGTGTACATGTGTGTGTGCGTGTGCGTATGTATGTGTGTGTTTATATCAAGTAAAGATCAGTTTAATGACATTCTAAAGTTTATTTTGTCATTTTAAATGATTTGTTTAAAATTCAGTTTGTGATTATGAAAGTTTCATTCATTTGTTTCCTTTTCAGCATCCAATATCATAGGAATCAAAGTTATATTTGGTTATATATTTAGTATTTATTTTTGTACTGAAACGTCATAAGCCAATTATTCAACTGTTTATATAAATATATTGTATTTTTCCATTTGAAATTCATGATAATGTATTCCACATATTTTCGGTCTTTTTTATATCTTCTTTTGAATCATAATCAAAGGTTTATTTATCAATTAAGAACAAACTAGCTCTATACAATTATCTACTTATAGAGTATAGTCAGTGAAAAATTATATTTAATGAAAATTGATTTTAAGTATGTACATTGTCATTATTTATTTATCTTTCATTTCTTGAAAACAAGAGAACCAATACAATACAATTATTAGGATAGCTCTGTTAAGTATTTAGAAAGAACAATATTTGAAATGTAAAGGTATATATAGTGGAAAATGTATATTACCTGAGATTATATCATTATTTTTGTCTTAGTACAGGGAAAAAGAAGAAATGGAAGTAGCATAATTAACTGTGAAGCAATGTTATGTATTTCTGTGTTTTTTTTAAATTTTTCAGCCTTATGCTAGGTAATTAAAATCCATCATCAGTTTCCTTCCCTTTTATCACATGCTGTTTTTATTTCACAGGCCATTTCCTCAACTTCATGGTGTTTTTCATCTGGAGGTTTATAACAAATTCCCCAGATAAATTTGGATCCATTATAACATCCAATTTCTTGCCAGAGTGAACCTGACCCTTCCTATTCTCACTTTCTCTGCTCTCCTGTAGTATTTGCAGCCTTTCTATCACTGGTGTCAAAAATGTATATAAGTTATACTGCTCTGTAAATGACATGAGGAGAATAACATGATAGAAATGATAGGAAAAATATCAAGTTCCAGATGCTCAGCATAAATGTTAATAAGTGAAGTATGAGCTGAAAACACATAAAATTTCACATATATAAAACTACTCTCCTGGTTCTTGTCCTTAACATTGAGTATTTACCAATAACATTATGTAGAAGTCACTAGTCACAAATATTGAAGGGTCAATATAAACAGACAGTAAAAATTTCATTCACTAAGCTGCCCATCTATTATAGCATTGATTTTATTTTGCACTACTTAAATGCCTTGGAATTTTGTTATGAATAATATACTATCTCAGTATTTTGCACCAAAAAAATTTGAATTTTTGTATATACATACATACTTACATATAAAAAATTTCATTGCTTATTCACCATACTCAAGTATGTGTTATAAGAACAGGAAAAATCAGGAATAATAGCCATTAAGGTAACAAAGCCTAGTAAGAAATTTATAATATTCTTGAAAAACTATTGACAATTAAGTTGCAAACATTCATACTGTAGGGGAACTAAATATTGAGATTATTTGAAGATGTTGACATTAATTTTAATTTAGGAATTTCACCATGTGTATCTGTGTCAAGTCAATATTCTCTTCATCTTAGTCATATAAATTTTTGCTTGCCATTTTATAATCAAAATATTCTGTTGTGATACTCTTACATAGTAACAGCAAGCAGGTAAGCTGTACATATTTTTTGGAGTAGATATGGAGCAATTTCTCCCATGATTCTTGTAATAGCACTTTAGTCAGTAGATTCAGACTATATTTTAACACAAAAAAAGAAGTTACAAGTATGAGGTTTCAAACATTATTATCAGAACGTATGCTCTGATGCAAAAAATACACACACACACACACACACACACACACACACACACATATATATATATATATATATATATAGAGAGAGAGAGAGAGAGAGAGAGAATATTTGGATCCAAAATATAAAAGTAAAATTATGACACACACACACACACACTATATACACACACACATACACACACACATATATATATATATATATATATATATATATATATATATAGAGAGAGAGAGAGAGAGAGAGAGAGAGAGAGAATATTTGGATCCAAAATATAAAAGTAAAAGTATGACACACACACACTATATATATACACACACACACACACACACACACAAATGTGTGGATGCATGACATATACAAACACAAGGGGTACGGTGTTTTGAATGAAGAATCTCTCTCACAGCTGTAAGTATTTGAACACTTTGTCCCAGGTTGATGGCAGTGTGCAGCAGGTCCTACAATAGTTTGTGCACTCTTGCTGGAGAAAGTATACTATTGGGGGCAGGCTTTGAGAGATTTTAGGCTCCACCCATTTCCAGTTCACACTCTCTGTTTCTTGTTTAAAGTTCAGCAGAAGAGCTCTCAGATTCCTGCTCCTGTTGTCATGCCTCTGTCCTGTGATAGCCTCAAAAATCTGAAATCACAAGCCCAAAAATCCTCCCCCTTCTATAAGTTCCCTTTAGTCATATTTCATTACAGCAACTGAGAAATAATTAATATAAGGGGTAAGATGACAAACATAACAAGGTAAAGTGTTACATGTTCAGTGAGTGATATCTGTTTCATATATTTTATTAGATTTTAGAGTCATTGCTATGACAATATACCTGGAAAAATCATTCAAAGAAGAGATAGTTTTCTTGGCTTAGATTTCCAGGTGATACAGTCCATTCTGGCGGGGAATGTATGGCAGTAGGATGAGGAGGGAATTGGTCATATTGTATACACAGTCTAGAAGCGGAAAGAGACAAATGCTGATGCTTGGCTAGCTTTGTCTTCACACAATGTGTGAAATGATGGAAAACAAATTCAGGGTAAGTCTTTCCACCTCAACTAACCTAATTTAGATAATCCCTCACAGATAAACCTATAAGTTTGCCTCTCTTGTTTCTTGATCCTGTTAGGATGACAGTCAAATTAATTATAACAAACATTAAGGTAAGGAGCCTAGAGACGGACTTCTCTCCCTCCTCGTCCTCATCCTAGTCCTCCTCCTCCTCCTTCTTCTTCTCTTTGTCCTCCTCTCCTTTCTCTTCTTCCTCCTCCTCCTTCTGCTCCTGCTCTTCCTCTTCCTTCTTCTAATCCCTTTTCTTCTGTTTAGTGATACACTAAAATTTTTATTATACATTACAGAGGAGAGGCTATTTTAATACAGTGTACTGAATATCCCTAAACAGAAATATAGACAAATAATAAGAAATTAAAATAAATCAAATATCATATTCTATATGGCTATATTCATATAAGGAAATATTTCCATGGGGAAAGTTATGACAAATATTATCAAAGATTCTACTTCAAGTTCAAAACATGTGAAACTCTGTTTTAGAGTTACCTGATACAGTAGTTGAATGTATTTTGCTGTCTTCCTAAGGGAAAGTGAAGTTTTCACGGTACACCTTGTTAATACCCAACTAGACTGCTCTTGCTCTTTTCTAGTAACGCTTATTTCATTCACTTTTCCAGTACGAAAGTTTTTAATTTCTTCATTTCCTTAATCTCCTGTGTGTATCTTAGCATGTACACACACACAAACATATTTATACCCACAGACACACACACCCATACACACACACACACACACACACACAGAGTAATATACTCTATAGACATTAAAATAGCTGTAGCAATATTTGATGAACAGCCTAGTGGTTTCTATGAGAAAAGGCAAAGATCAAAATAAGCATGAAATATAACCTCACCTTTTGTTTTACGGAAAATTGAGTATTTTGACTTGACATTTTAGAGAACATCTTTGTCCTAAATGGAGCCATCTTCCAGGACATTCCCTTTAGTGGAAATTTCAGATTAAAACCTTATAAGGAAAAGTGTCAAGTTCAATTCCAACTGACAAGCTAAAGATTAGACTGGGAAGTGGGATAAGCTCTAGTAGCAGATTTCTCTAGCTGAGATCACATTATTTTTTCACTCAGTCCTAATTTAGGATGTATGTATTCTGTCTCTGCTGCTGCATATCAGAGTACTACCATTGGCACAGGTGATGAGTCACGGGAGCTTATTGTGTATTATACTTGAAAAATCCTAAGTGGGAGCTAAGGAAGTTTGTTATCCCCGATGTGTCATCTATGTGCATAAAAATTCTGTGATTTATATTTCTTTTGCCTACTGAATTAATCATAGACAGAACACTAGATTTTCTTTGAGGAATAGTTTGAACCTGCTAAATACAATAGGACTAGGTAGTAGCGCTATAACTTTTTAAGAGAAGTGTGATTGGGATTTAGGTCGCTTTTCAGCTTTTTGGGATGACGTTCTTTAATCTAACCCAATGGGCCAAACAATACAGCTAATTCTGTATTCAAGGTGACCACATGCTATGAAATCATACCACATTCTATAATATATGCATGTGTCCTAGATTGTCAGTTTGATGTGGGCCTAATACACCCTGACATGGTGAATGACTAAGGAAAAGATGAAAATTGAGTGTTTAAGAGCAGGTGAAATGTGCAATGATGGCACATAGTCATGCAGCCAGATTTTCCCCAATAGAGCACAAAACAGAAAGGATATGGAAAGAAAACTGACATCCTTTTATTTGTAACCCTCTTGGACTTTTAATGTACTATTACTTAAAAGAATCATAACCTATTTGGGTTTCTTTGTACTAGAAAATCTCCCTGTGGCTGTTTTAATCTTTGGAGACAGGACATTGTATATGAATGTGTCTGTGACTACAGACTATATTTGAATGGAATATTGCTTATTATTACAGTAAGAAAGTAAAACTAGCCTGGTGTGGTGGCATACATCTTTAGTCATAGTGCTTAGAAGGCACAGGCAGGAGGATCTCTGTAACTTCAAGGCCAGCCTGGTCTACATAGTGTTCCTTTTCAGCTGAGGCTATAGGGAGACCCTGTCACAAAAACAAAAGAAAGAAAGAAGGAAGGAAGGAAGGAAAGAAAGAAAGAAAGAAAGAAAGAAGGAAAGAGAGAGAGGGGGGAGGGAGGGAGGGAGGGAGGGAGGGAAAGAAAGAGAAGAAGGAAGGAAAAAAAGAAGGAAGGAAGAAAGGAAGGAAGGGAAGGAAGAAGGAATACAGCCACCATACAATTAATTGAATTCATATGCTTGCTCTTAATCATTCTCTTCCCTGAACAAGTCTATAATTTCTTAGGGCTTCCTCTTCCTTTCTCAAAAACAAAACAACTTCCTTCACTATTGATAGGAAGTTTTATTTACTATTTTTTAAACATGAAAATTGAATTTTAAAATAATGCAATCCCAACATTCATTTGTCTTTCAAAGAAGTTTGTTGGTATTTAATATGAATAGTGGGAGTATATAAGTGCAGCACAAAATAGTAATAACTGCGTTGTGAAAATAGCATCTTAGATATTAATTAAAACATTCCATAAGCACTTTTGTATTCACTTTCTGTTTCTGTTGTCTTCATTAGAGCATTCTCTATGGGATTCAACACTTGAATTTTAACACAATGTATGTTTTTTTTTATATTTCAATACACTTATGTAACATAATGCTTATGATAAATGTATATTACATGTAGTCCAAGCTAGTATTACCTTTCAAAAGAATACCACCCTATGGTGTTCTGTATTTTCATTCTGCTATTTTCCGTGCATTGTAGAGTTTCAATTTTCAGTTCAACTAAAGCATTCTTATTCTAGTAAAAATCTTAGATTTGAAAGCAAAAGTAAATTATATTTTTGTGATGTTTTATAAGTAATTTTTCCTTCATTAAAATATTTAGAATATGTAAATAAACTTCATCTTCAAATATGTTAGTAAATATCTGTGTTGACTACTCCTTTTACTCAATCAGTCGCTGCAAGTTAGTCCAATTATCTGAAGTTGAACATGATAGAGAAAAGGACATTAAAAATAAATAAAAGTTTGAATTTTTGAAGTTATTTTTCTAATTTATGTATATCATAAAATCTTGCATTAATATGAATCTTAGAGTTAAAAGTCTATGCTTTAATTGGTTAGTTCTACAGTCTTCTCCCATCTGATGCATAATCCTGAAGCTTTACTTTCTTGAGTTCAATAGCCATCACCTTAAAATGGAATCATTTGGATTTCAAGATTTAAGCATATGATAAATTTAATTTATGTATAAGACATTTTATTTCAAAAGTTAAGATTATCTATAATCTCACTTTCACTGACTTTATTTAGCACTTGAGTAAATAACTATGTACTTAAAACTAACATTAATATCATGCCAGGAAAATAAACTCTTTCAAGCAAAGATATCAATCTAGTAGATTAAAATTATTGAGTGGTGCTTATGCTTTAAGTAAATGAAACTGCATTGTTTATCTTGTAACTTAGACTTTCTCTTATCCTTTCTTTATACATACTCCATACTCCATCATATCTCACTAGAATTATCATTCTGTTCTTGAAATTCATTATCTATTTCTTTTGTTATTCTGTCAGTAGAGAAGTAATCATTCAGTTAAAGGTTATATTTATCTAACAGAAAAAAGGAAACTTGTTGCATTTGAATTAATGACCTTCTGATTTTGTATTATTGTCCTAATTCTGATTTTAAGTGCTTCTTCTCTACACCAAACCAAATATCTATGCACGTACAAGTTTACTGATCTTTGCAAGGAGGAAAGACTAGTAATTGGGAGATTAGCCCTACTACAAAATTTTACTGTCTATGAAGTGTATTGATCAGCACATTACACAGGTCTGACATTTGTCATCTCTCAATGCAATTCTCACTCACTAAATATTAAACAACAGTAATAAGAGATTTACTATCATAAACTATAAACATAAACCAAAATCACAATAATAATAGTCATATAAATGATCCTATATGTTATATCTTAACTTAATATTTTAAAGTGAATAGAAATTATATTATTTTACATTTCATTAGTTATTTGAACTAATATGATCAGTGTATTTTGATCATATTCATCTCCCTTCTCCACTCTCCAAGGTCTGCTGCCATCGCTACCCAACATGGTATGCTCTTATATTTTAACCCATTATGTATGACTTGTGCTGCAAATATACACTTGATTGTGCAACTCCAATGGCATGTGGTCAATCTATCAAGGGTTAGACACTTAAAGAAGATGAACTCTTCCTCTTCCAGTAGTTATAATTTGTCAATGGCTCCTCAGCTAGGGGTGGGATATCTTACCTCCTCACCATTCAGGCTAGGGTTTTGCCTGGCTTGAGATTCACCATGCCTTGTGCATGCATAAAAAAGTATTTATTTTCTAAAAGGATTCTGGATTTTCAAATCATTTTATCGTAGTTTTAGTAGCAGATTCTTTTGTTCTCTAAGGCAGAGCACTGAAATGCAAAGAGTAAGAATGTTCGGAATCCTTCATTCAATTATGCTTCTTGCTGAATTTCTTTCTTTCTTTGTTTGTTTGTATTTTTTATTTACCTAAGAGTTTCGGTTTTGTAGCCTCTGGAAAATATCCTCACATTATAAAACACACCTACAATTTAGAATGATTGACAGACTCCAATGCCAAGGGTTCAACCTGGACTGGTATGGGGCATACCTGTCTATAACAATGCTCAAATGCAGTCCAAATATTCAAAGAGATCTTTTATGTGTGTTGTACTAAGCACAAAGTTTGCATGGAAACATACTTTTTGTAACTCTTGGCAGTATTCCATACACTGAAGGGAGTAAAAAGTGAAACAAAACTGAAAGTATAGAATGAATACCCTGAGAGGCCACATTAGTTGTAAGATAAGCTGTTCTAAAGTCAATAAAACCACAGAAGACTCTGCTTATACTTCTTGAAGACACAATGATCAATAATTGAGGACTTGCAAGTTCTAAAAGATGACTGAGAGAATTAAATAATAGTAGTATAGAATATAAATAGACATAATAAGTTTTTCTTTGACAGTATCATAAAGGAAGTTGCATACAAAATGTATTGAAAATAAGGCTTGAAAGAATTCACATCAGTATTTTCTTTAAAATGAACAAATGTAGTTTAAAACAAATGCTGATGACAGCATCAGGACTGTTTGATCATCATACAAATTAATTAATGTCATGCAGATCTGTAAGAGCTCAGAATATAGTTGTTCACAGTTTAATAGACTAAAAATACAGATCATTAATTGCTGTTGACTCATGCAAATTAGTTCATACTATAGTTGTGTATAAAGAGCAGAACAGAAAACATGTAGTAAAAATGTCTGTCTCATTCTTATGTAGAGGCAAATCTCTTCCAAAATAGTCTTTAAGAACATCTCTTTGAGCACGGTCTTATTTTTAATATAGTTTTAAGATATGAGAATGTCAATCTAAATACTTTCTAATTCACTGGAGATACCATGTAATTTCACTTATACTTAAGTAAGCCTTTATGAATTTATAGCCCATGTTGTGTAAAGTCTGAAACTAGAATAAACTCTGGGGAAAAACTTATTGTTGCTGATTTGAAATTCTTAATTTTTAACAAACACTCTGTGGTAGTTGATTTTGATTGTCAACCTGATTAGTTTTAGAAGCGCCTAGAGAATTAATGGAGCACCTTCCTATATGTCTGTGAGATTATTTCAAGAGAGCTTAATTAAGCAGGGGAGACCTGTCCTGAGTGTGAGCTGAATCATCCCATGATCCATGAGCTGGGGTCTTGGGCTCAATAAACGGAGAAATTAGAAAGTGAGCTGAGCCCCGGCATTAACATTTCCCTCTTCTTGGTCTGCTGAGATGGAGCCAGCTCACACCACGGCAGGCAGCTCTGAACTGCTCCTACAAATAATATGCTTTCTTTCCTTGAGGAATGACAGTTTTAAATTTGAATTAGATAAATTCTTATCTTTTTCTGAGGAGAAGGGAGAGTTTCCCTGTAACCACTGCTCACCTGTAGATGAGGCTGGCCTTGATCTCACAGAGATTTGCCTAACTTTACCACCAGAGTGCTGGTATTAAAGACATGTGCTACCAGTCCTGACTCATAAATTACTTTTTGACTGCATTTACATTGTGCAAATAATGCTGGAAATTATACACCTACTCTTACATGTTTTCTTTTCAACTTAAATTCTGTTTTACTCTTCTGATTTTCCATCAAGACACATAGCTAAAGAAAATTCTATGCTCAGTGAATTATATGGGCCATTTGGAATTCCTCTTAACTCCTCTTTGTAGAATCTTTCCAAGGGAAAGCGTACAGAGTGTTTCAGAGTGTTTGGTTTTAATGTCCAAGTTTTTTTTTTTTTTAACTTTTCCCCTGAGTTTTATTGCAGTAAGCTAATTTTGTAAAATGTGCAGAATATATTTATGAGGAAGTGTTTTGTATATGATGCTTTTATAATTGTTGGGTAATATTCAGTGGATGATATCTGTGAGGCATCTACTTAAAAGGCTTGCAATTCAGGAATGTATTTAAAGAGAGAAATGACCACCAGCCTTTGTATTTTCATGAAGTCATTACGGTGAATGTCAATACTAAATGTGAGCGTGTAAAGAGTGAAATACAAAGCCAGATACCTAGGAAGTGATGTTAACAATCGAGATCAAATCCCATAGTAGTCAAAAATGCATAAAATGTAGCAGGGGAAAAATACTGAACTAACAATTATAAAACTGTAGAAAACCCCCATGCAATTTAGGGTAGTTCAGTGTCTTCACACACATACACACACACACACACACACAAACACCATGTGTGCCTTAGGTGACTGTCAAGTTCAGCTGTTTCCATTTTTTGATTGATACTATATTTGTTATATAGTCACCATCTTATAGTCAAAAATTTATTCATGTAAAGGATCATATTAAATTACCAATTTGCTGTACTCTCTCTTGCTGTGGACTTTGTTGCAAACATTTATCTTAACAGTTTCTCACTAGTTCCATTTATCTTTTTGTTTGTCTTATCATAGGAGATTTTTTGGCTTTTTTCTCTTTTATATTTAATAGTAGAGCATTTTATACATGGTACTTGAAAATTCTTCAATCTCTTTCAGAACATGATGTAGATTACTGTGCATGTGTAGATATAAAGAATTTGGGTTGAATAAAAAATATTTGTTAGTGCTGGCTCAGCATTATTTGATCACCAAGAGTCAAGAGACTTTGGCCATGTCTAGATAGTATTCTTCGGTCCACACGTATTCAGTGATGGCATTACTGGACCATGTATCTCAGACATTTTTACACATGGAGAATTCCAAGAACAGCTATAAATCTTTGTTTTTCTGTTGTTATTTCAAGAAGTCATGAGATCCAGAACTAACTTGCCTGTTATGGATTTGCCTAGGCTCTGAGTATATTTCATAGTCTGCTATGAAATAAAGACCATCTCTGAACCATACCTTACTTTTTGGTGGGTTACTAGCAGTGAGAACATAGGACATGTGCTGGAAACCAGAAATATTTCAGAAGAGAAGACTTTTGTACATTCTAGACAGATTCCAGAACACAGTATCCTTAATATTGCAAGTTAGATAAGGGCTGTAATTAACAAACATTTATACAAATACTAATCATGGAAATGACATGAGTCATCCCTAAATAGCTCCCTATTTGGAGGAATTAGTCCAAGAGTGTTGGGCTCACAAATAATAAGACCAGATTCAGAAGATCATCCAGCAACCACAGATAGTTGTTACCAGCATCCTGACACAGATAGAGCAGTGTGTTACTGTCTGAGGGCACCAAGTAAGACAGATCATCACCAATCAGCCAGCTAATGCAGATGGCACTGTTTTCTAGTAAGGCATGACCATAAATCCAGAAGCCAGTTTGGCGGTAACATAGATTGTTCAGACAAGAGCCAATATCAACATGACCAGCAATAGGCAAAGGACTATTGCTGTAATACAATCAGTGGCAAGCAATATGATAAAATTGGGAGATGATCACAAAGTGTCTAGGCCTGCTCTATGATCCCCACACAATCTGTCTGCCTGAACAGAGGTGCTTAAAGAGGTGCTTCCTATGTGAATATAATTGTCTCTTTGTGATGATGTCACCATGCAGGAGGGCCACAGAAAAACTAGACATAAAATGGAAATTCCTAGAAGAAAATACTACATGAGTCATACCATGGAAAAAACAAAGTATGAAGAAAGTTGACAGCTTCCTTTCCTCTCCAAGAAAAAAAGCACGTTCTCAGATTGATGCCCCAAAACTATTAAATAAGGAAGTGAGGTCTAAGCACATTTAGTTGTTCTTAAATCCATCTGTGAGGTAGAACTGATCAAGTTCTTTTCTGTTCTTCAAATAAATTAATAACCTCTTCAGGAGGGACATATAGGATAACAGTTATAAAATAGAATGATTTTCATAAGTCAGTCGCATAATTCCACAAAATTTCATCAATTTAAACTGCAAGTTATCTTAAAATGATTTCGTTTTCAACCCTATTTCAGACTGAAGAAATAATTTCTGTGTTTTGATAAGGTATAGTTATAACAAACAAAAAGCACTAATGAAAATATGCTAGCAAAGCAGTACAATAGAAGTATTACTACTCATTGTGGAAAGCTGAAGAGCCATCTCAGCAGGAATAGCAACTTTCTTAATCTAAACTTCAATTAGAAACTGTAGTATATACCTTGTCCCACAGGGCTTTTCTTAGAAAGTAGCTAGTCTCCTGGTGAGTAACAGCCTGAGCAACTAGGTAGATATTTATAATTAGAGATGTTTTGTAGGCAAGGAAATGATGTATAAGGTTTGGAAATAATAAGTAATCTGAGCTGTAATGCATGCATACATACTTTTAAACATATGTAGGGAAACAAGATCCTCTCTGCCCAAGTCCCGCCCTCTGACCAATAAGGGAGGAGTAAGGGGAAGAAAGGCAAGATGGCGACTCTCGGGACGGAAGGAGATTGTACTCACACGGGAAAGAAAAATACCCGGCCCCCAGGCCAACGCAAAAGGCCAGACCCAGTAGCCAGCATGCCAAGTCTCACCGTCTTCAGGACCACGTGAGTGAAATGAATTGCCAGAACCCAGGAGCCAGCATGCCAAGTCTCACCATCTTCAGGACCATGTGAGTGAAATGAACTGAGAGACCAGCAGGCAGCTATGGCAAACTTTGGGGCTGAGCCTCCAGCAGTCCCAGACCGCAGCAGAGGGGCATGTCCGCAGAGACTTTGTAAACTCCGCTAAATGAATAAACCTTTCTAAATGGAAAATCAGCTTCTGTTTTATCCAGCTGGATGAACCAGATCCCACCTGCTAAGGCATGGAGAATAAATTTATGCAACAACATACATACCACACTTTTTGCTTAAGGTCAATATGTGACAAAGTCAAGAAAATTTTCCCATTGTAGCCCCTATTAGACTTTCCTTTTGGCGTAGTTTGTGAATTTTAAAGAGAGAGGAGGAGGTAAAAATATTCATCAAAATATTTGACCACAAAGTCAATTTATCCATTTCAAGAACCCTATGATCTGGGACTAGAGAGATGGCTCAGTTGTTAAAAGCACTGGACTTCTCTGGCAGAATATCCTGGTTCAAATCCCAGAACCCAGATGGCAGCTAACAATCATCGGACAGCTTGTTTTGGCCTCTGCAGTCACTGCACAACATACGTACATTTAAATACCTGCAGGCAAAACACTCAGAGAAAGAGAGAGAGAGAGAGAGAGATCCCCATAAACTGATGTAATTTGATAAAGTGTTATGAATTTTTTTTCTTATGTAATGAAACATTTTGAGAAAAGTCACATTTAATTATTAGAGGTATGTTGACCAGGTTTTGTATACTACTGAGTTTTTATTAATAATACTTGCAACCAATTTTTTGACCAGGGGTCATTTTTTTTCCATGTTTGTACTTCAAGTTCAATAACTGTTAATATTCTGTATTCTAAACACAAATACTTTTGTTCTTAGTTTCACATTGCTCTCTATTGTTGTTGAGTTGTTTTATCCAAATTGTCTTGAAAATTGTGCCAAAATAGATCAACCCAAGATATTAAAAATAAATAAACCCACCTTGCATCCTATGGATACTGTAGAAATTATCGATTAAAATCAAGCAGACATTGAAACATATTATCTATTGCAATCTACCCACTATTACATGGTTTGGTTGAGAACCACTTAAAATTTTCAGGTCAAGGGATAAATGCAATCTTATTGGCCTTTTAACTTATCACCTTTTAAGCTCTTAGAAAATTAACAATTAAATAATTACTTTTATATGATTTTATATATAACTTCTTTAAAAAGTTAGACTACATAGAGGGAATATACCTGTCTACTCCATAGTACCACAGAAAAAGAGATATAAAGAAGAAAAGACATTAAGTGACTTACTAAGAGCTCACTCTCAATGTTATGAAGAATAAATTCACGCTATTCTATGAACAAAACGTAAAATCCAAACCAAACAAAATTTTGAAAAGCCAAAAAAGTGGAATTAATGTGAAAATGTGATTACTAAGTAGTTTATGGGGGACAATAACATGGTCAAGTGAAGACCATAAGAATTAAAGAGATGAAACAAGAGGTTAATATTAGAGAAAAGCTCTGCTACACTAAAGAGAGATTAATGGTTCATGAAACAGAGCCATAACTCATGAATCTGGGAAAAACACTGATACAAATGATGGAGGTTAAAAAGGTCGGGAAAGAGAAAAGTTAAGGTGGATGTGTGAAGACTAATCAGAATACATTGTATATCTGTATGAAATTTTCAAATAAACAAACTAATACAAATTATAAGCATGCTTTAATACTCAGGTAAACAACTTATTTAAATGTCTCAGTCTTAATTGGTATAACGAAAAATACGATAGATATAAGCTATGTAAATGCAAGCACTTCAGTGTCCTTGAACTTAAATTGAAAGAATTGATGGTAGTACAAGAGGTTATCAGTAATTAATTATTAGTAGAGATGACTATAACATCATTTTCCAATAATTTATCGCAGTAATATATTGACAATTAAGTTCACTGATATTAACATATTGATAGAAATCTTTATTAACCACATATCAATGGAGCTTAAAGAAAAATGTTGTACAGATTATAGTTTTTACAAATATATTGAATAGGAGTACAACCTAGTCTTAATTATTTAAGAAAGCTTCCTGTAAGTGTAAACATTAAAGTTCAATGTGCTTGTTAGAAAACATATAGGAGCTCAGGGATAGACAAAAAGTTAACCATATGCAGAAATAAAGTAAAGTTATGTAGAGGCATTGAAAATTATGCATAAATTACATATGCTTACGATTCATAATTCTGTAGATTTAATTTTGAGTGGGAAATATCACGAAAAATTAGGATGTCCTGATGAAACAACTGGACAGGTACATGCAAAAAAACCAAACTGAATACTTTATCTTATATCTTGCACAAAATGTGACTTCATACAGATCAGGTTCCTCCGTATAATATCTGACCCTCTGGAGAAAACTATCACATTTCCATCTGGGGGAAAGAAATCAGCATTGAATTAAATGGGACTTTGATTACCATTGGACAGGCACTGATGTAATACAGGATAGATATGAATGTATTATTATTATTGAGAATGTGGGGACATATATGTTCTATATCGAGAAATATAAAGCTATTTAAATAAAGCAAAAACATTTGTGCACAGGTAGAAATTCACATATAAATGAAAGAATTCATGGTTAATGTTAACTTGTGAATGTTCTTTTTAAATTTAAGCCATTTATTCTGAGAACTGATTGCTTTCATAAGAAGCAATCAAGGAAATGCAAATATCTTTGGGAAAAATTTAGCTGATATGTAACCCCTTTCCTATTATTACTTACATCTCTGTTTAGATTCTCTTATCACTTGTTTTCTGTAGTTGTTTTTCTGTAACTATTTTTTTAAGAATTTTTATATTTACAAAATCTGTGAAATTGGATATGACATGTTAGTCAGAAAGGGAAGCATTGACTTTCAGTCTCCTTGTGTTAGCCCTTTTTATCAGACCTTTAAAGTTATTTTTATATTGTTTTGGTACTTAATTTTTTTATAGCATGTGAAAACATATTTGTCTGCCAGAGCCTGGAGAAAATTACAGAGAAAGCTGACAGATGATGCAACCATCACTCTAAATGTCATTAGCTTGGCAGTTTTCTCTAGAATAAATGAGAGTACATTTAAAAATAGGGGGAAATTGGATGTCAATGACAATATTTTCATAGGATTTCATAGGTTATTTAGCAAATAGTGTTAATTACATATGTTATATTTAAGATATACTAATATGTAGATGTTCTTCTTCTCTATGTTTCATCATAATGAGGTTAATGGCAATGATTTAAGTGATTTGTCCCACATATCAACCTGAAGTATAATATTCTATACAAAACTCATAGTAAGGAAAACAGTATTAGAAAGAATCTATAAAATGATCACCTCTATAGTATAGCAGTTCACTACATTCAAAGTTATAACAAGAATGTTTATCAGTAGAAACGAAAATCAGAACTTTTCTATTTAATTTTAAGCTTACACATGATTTTTTTCACTTTCTTCATTACTTCATGTTACAACAATGTTGCATAAAACCTGCAATTTCTTAAAGACCTCACATTGACATCTGATTTTGCATTTTCTTGCATATGTTTTTGCTTGAAATATTTTCTGACCCATCTACATTAATAGATGAGCTCATTCTCACTTGCTTACTTGAGTTTAGATTTTACATTAATGATACCAATAAAAGGCTTATGTTTCTTTTTTATTACTTTTATTTTATGTGTATGAGTGTATTGCCTGGATGCATTTAACTGTATCCATGTCATGATGACCCTTGGATGTCAGAAAGTGTTGGAAGCTGGAATTGGAAGTTTGTTTGCCACCACATGGGTGCTGAAAATTGAATCCAAGTCATCTACAAGAGCAGTTAGTGTTCTTAATCACCAAGCTATCTCTGCAGCCCTTGAAGATCCTATTCTAAAACACAGACTTATTAACTTCATTAGTAACCCGACAATATAACAAACAAAAACAACTTGTGGGAAGAAAGGGCATATTTTGTCTCACAATTCCTAGATACAAACCATCATTATGGGGAAGTTGTTAGGAGATTGAGATTGCTGGTCCTATTACACATACAGTCAGGAAAAGGAAAGAGATGAATGTCAGTGCTCACCCCATTTCCTCTTATTGACTGTAGGAACCAATTCCATTGAGGATGTTGCCTAAGTTATGATGAGTCTTACCAACTAAATCTATCTAATCTAGGTAATCTTAAGAGGTAACAGCATGTATTCTGGCCCAGACTGCTCTTATAAGTTATGTAGATCACCATTTTAATGCTCTTTAATATAAATAAAGCTTAACATTCACACTTCAATTGTATAGGGCAATTTGAAATATCTATATATGTTTTTAAATTTAGGTACAATGACTTTTTAAAAAATAACACCTCTTAAATAGTTTAAGCTTCAAATTTGCACACATTTGTTTATTGCCTCATGATTGTGCACCACTGTAGGCTGAGTGATTCACGGTAATGCTACTTTACAATTTGCTACGTATCTTTATTTTGTATCTCATATCCAGCGGAACTGGTAATAATCCTTTGAATAAATTATCTCATTAATATCATGTAAATGAATATAAAATTGGAACAAAAATCAAAGACAAGAAAAAGGAGGAGAAAGAGGAAGAGGAGAATAGAGGGGGAGGAATAAGATGAGAAAGTAAAAAACACATAGTACATCTGCTTATAAATCTGGATGACAGAACCAGAAAGTGCTGAAATCATTCACACTGTATAGAGATGCTGTCATTTTATCAATAAATTCAGCTTCAACTTAAAATTAATAAGAACATGATATAAACTGATTATTATAACTTTTTGTGCTTTTTATTTGTTTGGAGTCAGGGTCTTCCTGTATCCCCTTTAGCCTAGAACTGGTTATGTAGACAATGTAGGTCTCCATCTCAGAAAGATCCACCTTTCTCTGCTTCCTGAGGGCTAGGATTAAAGGCATGCCCAGCCACACTTTGTTTATTCCAGCTTTTTTATTTCATTTAACAAAAAAGCAAAACAAAACAAATAGAAGATGCAGATAGCTCAGTTTTATATTCTTATATACTTGGGAATGTAATGGTGAAATATAAACAAGTAATTTATGATTTATTTGTACTTGACATTATATATATTTATATTATACTGTAAGAAAAAAATTATGAACTGCTGCTTGATCTCAAAATTTTATTTTTCTTCCTATTTATAATGAAAAATTGCCATTCACCGGTAAACATTTGAAGGTCATCCTAAATTGTTATAGAAATAAACATCAAAGCATAGTAATTTAGAAATTGATGTTTTAACATATTAAGAAATGTCACATATAATAGAAACTGGAATTTACATCCTGTAAAAATATTCATCCAAATCTCAGTGACACAATAGCATAGATTTTATGACCTTTAACTAACGTATGTGTCATAGTTCTTGCTCAATGCACTGCTTTAACTTCTTGCATTGCTTTAACTTGATTCACCATTCTAGATGAGAAAGAAAAGGATTTTAAAAGTAATTAATGAAAATACTTTTGAATGATTCTTGGTTCTGCGTGCAGTTACACCTGCACATATGCCTTCATAAAACAGAATTTAAACCCTTATCATATTCCTCAGATAATAGCCACCTTGTTTGTTGAGAAGGATTTCTCAATGGCTTGGAAGCTTGCCTGCTAGATTGTGTTATCAAAGTTTCCCAGTGTCTGATTCCCCAAATCTGTGGTTATGAGAGATACTGCTCTTTTCTTTTTGGGTTAGGGGAGCGTATGTGTCTATTGCCTACATTGCATGAGAGTACACTGGTGCTGTGTAATGCCTATAGAGATCAGAAGAAGGAGATAAATTCCCTGTAAATGGAGTTACACACTGTGATTAACCACTATGTGAGTGTGAGGAACCAAACCCTGATCCTCTTCATGAGCAGCCATTGCTCTTTACCACAGGGCCATCTCTCCAGCTCTCCTACCCCCTTTTAAAAAGTGTGGGTATATGGGTTTATGTGTGCATTTACACCATGGGTACACACATATGTCAGAATATTGATATGGAAATGAGAGAACTTTGGGAAATCAGTTCTTGTCTTGTACCTCGTTGAAGCATGGTCTTTATTGTTTCTGCTATTGCTGACCTGAGAGCTCCTGGAATATTCTCCCTCTTCTTCTTCTATCTAGGAGTGTTGGCATTACGTCTGTGTACCACTGCATTCAACATTATAAGAATGATTTTTATTGAAGCATTGTGTCTTTCATGCAGAGAATCTTAATCAAACTTAGTCAGTCTTACATCTGTTTCCCGACCAGCACCCCTCCCCATAACCCCTAACTGAAATTCATACATGTTTTTCATCTATTATGACAAGTTAGTGTCCCTGTGACCTTAGTGCAAGTTCATTTACTGAGATGTCTAGTCAGCTTACCAAGAGTTCTTTGCTTTACCCAATAGTAGTCAGTTCCTTAAGAAAAGGTTGGGGTCTGCTACCCTTTTCCTGGTACCATGCTGGGTTGCTGTCTGCTTGAGTTTTCATGGATCTTGAGCATTCCAATGCCATTGCTGTAGGTTCATATGAACAGGGCCCCAGGACCTTGTTGGATTGCTTTGTTTTTATTTTAATGGCTTTGTGGGTCAAACTCAACCCCTTATTCTTCTTTTTAACATTTTTATAATATATTTACTTTAATAAAATTTTACACATTTCATATAACAGATCTTAATCAAATCTATGTCCCCTCCCATATCCACCACCCCCAACACACTGGACCTCACATATTACCTCATATATGTTAAGTCTTATTTAGCTAGGCATTAGTGTGCAGGGGTCCCTTGGTGGAAACTCATCCATTGGAGTCTGGTCAGGCTATCGAGAGATTGTAAGTAAGGCATAGTAATTAGCCTCCGATTGTTCTCAGTCTGGGTCTGGCCTGCCACTAATTTCTATCCCTCTACTCTGGGCCCTTGTCTAATATGAGTTACTGAGGGTTCTGTGCTCAATGCCATCATTGCCACAAAAAATTTCCCATGCACAATCTTCCAGTAGCCTGAAAGACTCTGCTTCCCCAAGTTCATGATCTAACCCTGCTCTTACAATCTTTCTACCCTTCTTCTTCAATAATTCCTGAGCCATAGACGAGGGAATTTCAACACAAGAGTCCTATCCAGGGATACACCTTCTGCAGTCTTTATTCTATAAATCTTGGCCTTCTTCGTAGATAGTGCTATGTTCTTTTAGGAAGCTTCACTGGGGTAAATTGCAGGATCTATGGAGTTACACACTGTGAATAACCACTATGTGAGTGTCGGGAACCAAACCCTGATCCTCTTCATGAGCAGCCATTGTTCTTCATCACAGGGCCATCTCTCCAGCTCTCCTACCCCCTTTTAAAAAGTGTGGGTATCCCTGGTTCTGTTGTGTTCAATAAGCCTTAGATGAAGAGGTTCAACTGTACATGTGTCACCTAGGACTTGGCATCTCTCTGTTATATATTCTCTGCATCTGACTAGTTGTGGAGTTCTACATTTGTTTCCATCTGCTGCAAAAGGAGGCTTCTTTGAGGAGTCGTGTACTGTATATTTGTCTGTAAATATAAGGATCCATATTTAACATATGAAGAAAAGGTTCATTTCTCTCTAGTATAATAAGCACTTTAATCAGATATATACTCAGCTTTAGCTAATGATTAAAATTGAAGTATTATGTTTACCCTTATAGTTTCCTGTTAATACATGTTTACATATTTATGAATTAAAACCTTTATGTATATTTTGTACTAAATTTGTTATATTAATAAATGTTTTACTTACATTTTATTTAAAAAATTTGAAATCTGGGATATAGTATGACTTTGCCTGAGAAGAAGGAAGAAATTAGTATTCAAATCAGAAAAAACACTATTAACAAACCAAAGAAAGGACCATATCTAAGTCTACTTCTATGAACAATAAAATTTATTGAGGTTCTTCAGAGGAACATTGTGATGTGTTTCTTACAGAATCAGCAATACAAAAAAAAAACAAATACATGACCAAAAAGCCCATTTTAACATGGGTGACAAGTTATGAAAACTATATTCTTGAAGTTCCATATTCAAATACAAGCAACTCAGTGAACATAAAACTCTTCATGAACGTGCAATTATTGCTACCTTTGCAATCTTGAGAAGGACCTTGGTTCCTCTTGCAAACTTATGAGATCTTTAAGTTTCATTACTTTCTTAGACCTTGTAAGCTAAATCTGCGTTTAGTCTTAAGGGCTGACCACCTCTTCCAAGACTCTTCTTGTTTCTATGGCTCTTGTATTTTTAAGTTCACTCTTCCATGAGATTTCCTAAGTGTTAGCAACAGTGATATATATTTATGATAACTTTTTTTTTCATTTATGGCTAAATATAATGACACTGTGCATCAATCAATCATCTGTTCTTCAGAATTTGACCAATTATGAATCTCGGCAGAATAACACCTGTTGCAAACAAGAAGATTCCCTCATTGGAAACTGAAACTGTCAGCACCAGTAATCACTAGGCATCAAAAACTGTTTAGAAGGCAATTTGGTAGGAATATCATATCAGTTTACCAAATCAATGACAGTCACTTTCCCTCTAGGGCTTCTGGTCTTGTCATTCATGGGCTTCTGTTCTGTTGGAAGATACTAGGTATAAGTTCCTTCCTGAGTAGCAGCTCCTAAGACCACTGGAAAACATGTAGTTGCATTTATAACCATTTTGTCACTATTACTTAATCAGTACATCTTCCCTGGGATGTTCTATTGTGGCAAATTGGGTCCATATCCAATCATCACTGTTGTTTACAATTTCCCCCAGAAGTCTACATAGTGCATTCCAGTAATATGAATTATATTCAACAGACAGGGAATGTCCATCTATGTCTGCACCTGATTTCTGCATGTTTTTCAACCTAATAAATGTATGTTCAGCAATAGTGACTTATCCATATCTGGAAGAAAACCATCAACAATCTTAAAGCTTTGGGGAGTGATTTTTCTACCCAACTGTTTTATTTTTGTTTAAAATTTTAATTGCTTTTTATTTTCTTCCAGAAGCTTTTCAAAATCCATAAGACATTCACTGTCTAGCATTATATGGTGATATTTTTGTTTTACATTTTCATTTTTAAATGCATTATTTTATTTTAATTTATGTGTGTGTGCATGAGTGTTAATGTCACATGTGTGGGTATCTGGGTAGGCCAGAAGACAGTGTTGTGTATCTAGGAGGCTGGATTGTGAGTTTATTGTGAGACATTCCATATGGGTGCTGGTAGGCACACCATTGCCTTCTTCACAAAGACATAAAACCACATCATGATTGTCCTATGGACGTTCCATCATTACACAGATCAATTCTGTAGCATAACTTATGCATTGCAGGTGTAATATATGCAAATTCATCATTAGTTCTGTCAGTTTCTGTATAGGGATAAGTTGTGTTGTTTTACTTTTCAGAGGGAGAAATAATGCAAAATGTCCATTCAACACATATAGTGCACCAATGACAATGAAATGATTCCACCAAGTATAATTTGTTGAACCAGTGAGTTTATCAGGTTTGTTTCCAGGGTTTACATCTAAGGCTTGTGTGACTCAAAGGCAGCTGCATCACTGAAAAGCCCATCTCAACATGGGTGCTGACTCACAAAAACTGTAAACTTGGAGGTCTCTGGAATATTTTCTGATGACTTGGCTTTCCAGAGAGTCTCCTCTGCCCAATTGATTGTCTCTGCTTATTGAACCTTGGGGAGATGGCTTGTAAAACCTGAAGCATTCTGAGCATTTTAAGTTTCATTAGCTTCTTGAATCCTGTAGATTTTGTTAGTATCCCCAGACTTATGAGTCTCCTTTTTTTTTCTCTAAGAAAGAATATATCAGTTAAGAAAAAATGGTTTCAAACCTGGAGCTAATATATATTTTTTCATTATTTATTATAAAATATCTTGTTTCTTTTTATTACTGCTATGCATGCACACATACACACAAACAGACATACTTTCTGGGATTTTAGACAAATATTAGTGAGAATAAAAGCTATAACAAAAAGTAACAGGTGCCTTTTGCATTATTATGCTTCCTTTTAACATATTAATAATATGCTTCACCAATCTTAATTACTTCAATGACCTTTGTAATTTAAGAGATTCAACTTCTATGTTTGTAATTGTGCCAGAATAATTAGATAACTAGGCAATGCATGTACCTAAACAAATTAGGCATTTTAATAAAACTTAATTATTCTCAGTTCATTAGACAAAAACTCAGATTTTTTTTTATTAATTTCTATAACACTGTAGAATAAGGTACAACATGAAACACCACACTTGATTTTTCTTTTTTAGACTTAAGTTGTTCATATTATAAAACTCAATTCTGTTCTATATTAGCTTTATATTTTTTATTGAATTAAAACCTATCATCTTGAGTTCCCTGGATTGGGAGAAATCCAAGGTGTTGTAAGAAATAAACAGCATATAAAATATATTCAAAATATTCACCACTTTTTATTTATTTTATGTAAGGAAAGTCAAATGAATTTCACGAACTTTACTTAGATCTAGTTTATGTCTATATATCAAGGAAACTTTACGTTTTCCTCTCAGCTTAGCACAACTTCAGACAGATCCATACCTCCTAAATCTTAAACCATTTATTTTAGATAACTTATGGCCACAAACAGTGGTGAGGATGTGGGGAAAAAAGAAACCTCATTTGATGTTGGGGCTGTAACTTTGTGTAACTACCATGGAAATCAGTATGACCAGTGCACAAAAAATAAAAACAGAGTTACCATATAACACCTATTTATGCCATGACATCAGTCATGGGCATGAAAATGATGACACTATGCCTTACCACAATGTTTATTGCTGCTTTATTCCCAAGCAATAAAATGGAATGAATCTATCAATATCCATCCATATGGATATCTTTTATCCATCCAATCATGTCCATCAACAGATAATGAAAATGAGAACTGTACACAAGAGAAATTCATTTAATTATAGAGGAAATAAAATTATGAAAAGTTTATTAAAATTGTTAGAACTGGAAAATATTACATTGCATGTGGCAATATAGACTCTGAAAGACAAATCTTGCATGTTATATATAAGTATATGTATTCTATATTCTAGTTTACACACTGATCAACAGCTCCAAAAGAAGTAACCAGGTCCTGACAGTGGCCTTTTATTTGCAAGCCTGGACTGTCTAGTAGGGGCATTGTTACCGTTTGGTACAGGAATTCCGTTTAAAGAATATCTCTTTTAAATGTTAACCATTTTCAAATATTTTTACCAAATATTTGTATATATTTTGAAAAATCTCTATTTAGTTCTGTGCTGCAGTTTTTAAATAGGTTGATTTTTTCTTGCTTAATTTTTTTCATTTTTTGTATGTTATTCTTGATAATAATCCTATGTCAGATGGTTTAAAAATGAGAAAATATATATATTTTAAAGAGCTGGAAACAATTTCTTCAAATTACAAGGATCAAGAAAGACAGTGTTCCTAAGTTTCTTTAAAATGTAGGAACCAATATTGGCAGGCACCTTGTTCCTTTCAGAAATATGTAGAAGGTTTACTTTCCCTTAGAATTAGGAAATATAGATGATCATATTCCTCATACCTCTTCTCTTGGGAAACATTCCAATTCCCATTTCAATGAATTTGAGCTTAGACTGAATCTTAGATCCTTGTATGATGTTTGTAGCCTGGAATAAAATCATTCTTTGTGGTGGTGTCTGATTCCTCCCATGAGGCACCACAAGGCGACAGATGTCCCATTAATAAGGAACTTCATTCTTGCAGTAGTTCAAACAAGACTGGGCTGAGTCTTGCTCTGATATCTCACAGAACTGTTCTCTCAGAATTTAACTATGAAATAAAAAGTTCCTTCTCATATTTATTGAATGGTATACCAATACCAAGTGAATTAGGTTTCTCTAAAGAAACAGAACTTATAAAATGAATTTATTATATTAGCTTACAGTATAGAGTCAGAGTAGTTCAACAATGGCTATTCCACACTAGAGAGCTGAGAGTTCAGTAGTTACTCAGTCCACAAAGATCAATGTCTCAACAGTCCATGTCTGGTGATGAAGACCTAATGGATTCCTGAAGATCTGTTAGTCGTCAGTCTACATTAGAATCTGAAGAAGCTGGTCACAGCAACAAGAAAAACTCATATAAGCAGCAAAAATCAAAAGCTCCCTTCTGCTGTGACCTTCTATGTGCCCTGCCATTAGGGTTTGTTTTCCATCTTCAAATGATCCAATCAAAAAGGTCTATCTCATTTCACTTAATCACATATCCAGGCAAGTTGATAACCAGCCTGAGTCATCATAAGTCCACCCTTGTCAAATTGAAGCCCAATTGCATCTCCTTATATCATGCTTTCAAATGAAAAGAATGGCAAAGTCAGAATTCCACATTTCTGATTTGGGATCACAATTTATTACAAAAAGGAAAATCTATTTTAATAGACATTTACTGAAATATCTTGAAATATTAAAATTCTTATAATAATTTCGTATAACTAGTTTTGTAAAACTTTAAATTTCAATAAGACAATTCACAGATTTTTAAAGAAAAACCTTTACCTATCTCTATACTTATAGTCTTTTGGGGGATAATTTCAGAATTAACTACCTACTCAATGTCACAATGCTGAATTGTAAATTGTAGCATATCCTGAAATACTTAAAAATGATCATTTAAGTAAAAGATAATTGTTAATCTTTCTGGAGTTAAACGTTCACAGAGATATTATCTTGTCATTAGATTGTTATGTTTCCTTTCTTTGCTTTCATCTGTCTTCAGAAGTTTATTTCTTTTCACACATAATTCATATGGACTTTATTCTAGTGGAAATTTTATTTATATCCACAAATATAGGATCAATGAGCTAAATATGTATTGGAAAGATAAGTGAAATAGTAAATATAATTTGAATATTTTAAGGATATATACATTCATTTCAAATATTAATTTATGTAGAGATAATAATAATTAAAACAATTGTTTTCATAAGTCCTGGGAGTTTATTACTTTTTCTAAAAAAAAGTTGTGAGTAAAGTAAAGGGAGTTCTGGAAAGTTTCAAATTCTCCTTAATTTTTATATATCGGAGATTACATAACATAAAAAGGGGTAAATATTTTATAGATGAACAATTTCTAATAAAATTTAATGTACATTCATGATGATAGTTTTTAACATCATTCCTCACCAAAAATTAAAGTCATGTCTGACAAACCCACAGCTCACTTTAGACTGAATAGAAAGAGGTTGAAATTCATCTCTCTTCAAAGATTGGAAACAATCTAAGATGTGCATATCACAGTTTTCCTTTATCATAGTAGGTGGCCTTGGGTAGAACAATCATGCATGAAAAGCAAAGTGGCCATAGATCCTAGAGAAAACAAACAAACAAACAAACAAATATTCCTTTGCCACATTCCTACACCAACATAATTTCTTACTCAGTCTAATTACCTAGCCTCTTGTTTACAGACAAGTATAGTTTTCATCCCTCATCAAAGAAGCTTCTTTACTCAACAGATAAAGTCTACTACAGAATTCTAAAACAGGTCTAATTTCGGAAAATAAGTGTCTCTGCAATTCTTTACTGAGTATTTTTCTGGATAATCTATTGGTGAAAATGAGGTATTAAAATCAACCACTGTCACTGTTTTGGGGTCAGACTGTTATTTTGTATCCTACATAGTGCCTTTTTAAAGAAATTGTATGCTTCTGTATTTGATATGTGTAGATTTAATATTGTAATAGCCTCTTAGTGGATATTTCCTTTAATTAGTATGAAATGTTTTCCCTATCACTTCTGGCTAGATTGCTTTGAGGTTTCTTTTGTTATATAGTTATACCAGGTTATTTCTAATTTATATTTCCTTATAATATACTGTATTTACATATGATTCTGAAGTGTGTATTTGGAGGCAGCAAAAATATGGATTCAGTTATCTGATAACAACCTATTTTTGTTTTATTCTTGGGAAATTGAAGTCTTTAATTTTGAGTGAATTATTGATGTATGTTTATTAATCCTTGTCATTTTGTTGTGGTGGTTTCTCAGACTGCTTCTGAGTGACTATACTTGAATTGTTTATCCCTTGTCACTTCTTTGATGCATTTAATCTCTTTATACCAAAATATTAATTTGTATTTTTCATAGAGCTGACTTTGTGTGCATGAATTCCAAGAAGATATTTCTCTCTCCTTGCATAAAATTGATAATGTGTCATATATAGTATATGGGCTGGCATAACTATATTTTCATGACATTTATGACATTCATTAAAAAATCAGTTGTTATTCTAATGGGTCTGCCTTTATGTAATTTGATCTTTATTTCTTACAGCTTTCAATGTCATTTCTTTATTCTGTGCATCTAGTATTTTGATTATTGTATGCTGTAGGGAGTTTCTTTTTTGGTCCTTTCTAGTTCATGTTCTGTAAATCTCTATGATAAGACCCGGGTGGGTTATGATTTTGACTTCCCCATTTCATGCTAGAGACACATTTCAATAAATTATGAGCAAACCTTTTGCTTTAGAGCACAGTCCAGAGATACGACAGAAGGTACAGTTTCCCAACAGCTGAGATATACTGTTGGCCTTATGAATGTTGAATCATGCTGTTTCTTATTCTGGATTTTGAGTTTTGGGTTTTGTTGTTGTTGAGACTTGGTCTCTCTGTAGCCTCAGCTTGGCTGTAAGTCCCTATGTAGACCAGAACTCAGAGAGATCCACCTGACTCTGCTTCCTGAGTGCTGGGATTAAAAGCATGGTTTCTCTCTTTTTTTTTTTTTTCCATTTTTTTTGTGGCTTAGAAATGCTACACATAGGTAAATTCAAGGGTCTCACAGGCAACATTTAAGAAGTAGACCCATGATCACCCCGCAGATCACTCCATACCAGTAGTCTGCAACCACATTGCAAACAACATTCACTTATCAGCTAATATCTTCATTCAACCATATATAAACACTAACACTTGTTAGGAAGGGCAAGACTTCCCTTAGTTGTTGGTACCTCATTGTCTATGGAGAGTGAATGAATGTCTTGGCTTATTCTATCTATCTTCATTATCTTCATGAAATATATAGACCCCCTATAACTCCAGCTTCAATTTTTACCAAAAATTCATTTTATATTAAAGTAGAGTATTTATTTCTAAAGACAAAACACATTCCCAAATGAATTTGTATAATTCACTTTTTCTGAAATAAAGTTCTTCTGAACAGCGTCAAAATTTCAGTATCTTAAACTTTTAATCACATACCATTTGGAAATGATAGAGGAAATGCTAATAAGTGTGGTGTCAGGGATATGTGTGTGTGTGTGTGTGTGTGTGTGTGTGTTATAGAAATTGCTGAATTACGTACAAAGGATAAAAGATTTAAAAACAATGATGTATAAATATTTTTGTTATGGAAGCTAAAATATTTTCTTTGTTGTAATGTCCAATTAATCACATTCTCTACAACCCTAATACCCTAAAGATTAATAAACAAACAAACAAAACAAGAGAACATGAGATTTTCACTTTGTTGCTTGATCATTTATTCTATTTTCAAAGGAGTGTGTGTGTGTGTGTGTGTGTGTGTGTGTGTGTGTGTGTTTAGGTTCCTTGTACAACTACACACGTGGAAGTGAGAGAAAATTTTGGAGGGGTGGATTCTCTCCTTCCATGATGTGATGATGTGTTTCCTAGGGATTGAACTCAGATCTTTAGGCTTAGCAACAAAAACATTTGCTCAACCATCTTGCTGATTCAATTATTGGTCATATTACAGACAGTAGTATATTAACTTCAACATTTCCAGTGCATGACTTATATGTATTCTGGAAAAGTTAATGCCAGCCTTAGAAAAAAGAAATCACAAATGATCCCAGACTAAACAAAATGGAAGTTCATTTATCATGCAGAAGCCTTTGGTAGTGTCCTCCTTTGAAATCTGTCTTTCTTGTGGTAACCCATAGACTTCTCTTTGAAAGAAAAGACATGGTTGTTGTGAATTCAATATACACTATTATTTAAATTTTTTCCACTCAACTTTTCTACTATTTGCTAATTATATTGTGCATACTAAAATAGAATGCTACTACTAGGCTATGCCTAAATATTTAAGGTGTTAAAACATCATTTGTAAAATAAAATAATAAGACCCAAATCCCAGCTATTATAAACTGATCAAATTGCTATTATTTAACAAATGTTGAAAATAATATTAATGTAACACAACTATCATACACATTTAAGTGATTTTCTCAGAAAACATTTAATAAAATACCAAAGTCAGATGATACACACCCATAATTCTAGGACACCAAAAGGTAGCTGGAGATTCATCCTATGCTAAGGCCAGCTTGAATTACATCTAATGAGGTTCAGGTTGACCAGGGCTACTTTGTGAAAAGTGTTCTTATGAAAAGAAAACATCTTTTTTTCTAACATTGTTTTTTGTTTCCTTTTTAATCTTTTTGAGACAGGATTTCCCTCTAGCCCCAACTGACCTGGAACTTACTATGTAGTCCAAATTGTCCTTGAACTCAAAAAGATCCATCTGCTTCTGCCTCCCAAGTACTAGAATTAAAGGCATGTGCTACCACACCCAGTTCTAAAATCGATTTTTAAAAATGTATGCTTATTATTATTACTGGAATTTTTTTCCGTAGACACCATAATGTTGCTCATTCTAAAGTGCATTTGAAGTTCCTTTACTTCCTCTAGTTCAAAAATGAAATCTTTGGTTAAATAATTTGCTAAACATTTAAGTCTGTGTGCTTTTACTTTGCTTTTATTTTTAATCAAGTAGAAAGTCTAAAAGCAATCACTTAATGAGAACATAACCTACTCAGTCCTTAGTGCTCCTACTGGCTACCTTCTTATCAATTTTACCATCTGAAGGAGTCTGTTTTCTGACCATTTCTCCCATGGGCTGTAACTGATGGCCCATTATGAAAATTGTTCTGCCCTTGCTGATGCTATTCACATTTATGTTATCCATGATTCAGTGTGGCCTAATTTCTAAGCAAAATCTTACAAGGTCAAATTTATGTCTACACCAATGCTATGGAAGAAATATAATCCATTTAAAAATAACACTTCAATATTAAGGGATTGGCATATGTTACAAAACTGAAAGGAGGAAACTGTTTGGCTGAATGAAATGTTTGGAAGTTGAGAGCCCATTAACTAATCAAGCTATTCATTCCTCACACTTCATCACTGCAAGAGTCAGAACAATTGATTCACCCTAGGATAAATGTTTAGCGCTGTCCAGAACTTGCCTTCAACTTATTCTGTCTCCCATAAGGTAGATGAAAATTGCTAAAACTCTCAGGAAGAAAGAGGGCTGTCCAAGGTGAGACTTCTGTCAATTTTCCAAAGAGAAAATGATAGGCAGCTATAAAATACAATAGACCAAATGGCAGATTGAGTAACATTTGAATTACTAACATTTTATTGGAATCCTAGATGTCAAGGTGAATCTTTTACTAAAGGCAGTATAAAGCTATTTTTATATTATTTTGTTGAAGTTTTGACCTTAAGTTCAATCAGTTGAATTAATGTGTCACAAACAACAATTTGATAAATAGTATGAGATTTTTTGAAGAAACACATTAGCATGACAGTAAATCATGTCAAAAATACTTCAATAAATTTTTCAATTTTTTCTAATTAACTATATGCATGTGAGTGTTTTGCCTGGATATATATATATATATATATATATATATATATATATATATATTAGCACCCGCAGTTTACACACAGAGGACAGATATTTGCATTCGGTTTCCTGAAACTGGAATTATAGATGGTGGTTAGCTGCCATGTGGGTACTGGGAAATGAACCAGGATCCTCTGAAAAAGCAGTATGTGATCTTAACCACTGAGCAATCTGTCCAGCCCCTCCTCCTGCTTTTTTATCTCTTAAATAACAAAGAAAATTAACTGCTTTTAAGGTATTTTTCCAGTAGGGCACATATGGGATATCTTTATGTTCGTTATAATGAGCTCTTTTCTCTGGAAAAGCACAAGCAGTGATGCAATAAGAATTGTCTTTGTGTCAGGAGAAAAAGTAAATAAAATAATGGAGAATTGAAGCCAATCAGATGTATGAGTGAACAAACACCGTCTCTTTTAATATATTTGTATTTTAGGCCTTGGACTGTTAAATGATACAGTGTTTTGAGCATTGAGAAATACAAAAGAAATCCCTAACCTGTTATAATTTTCAGTTGCTTATAGAGTATAAAAATTAGTACTATAAACAGAATTCATGTTCATTGTGTGCCAGAAGTGTGGGAAAACTACATTTTCAAAATAACACAATAAATTCCTTCACACTTATAAAACTTAGTTACAGTCTTCATTGATTATATTTGGTTCTACATATTAAAATTATAACAATTTTATGTGTGCCTAATACCACAAACCTTTATAATCCCAAAATTAGCAAAGCAGACCTGGGCAGATCATTGTGAAATCAAGGCCTGTCTATTTTATATATCAAATTCCAGGCCAGCTAAGATTTCAGGAAGACCTTGTCTCAAAACAATAACAACAACAAAACCAAATAAGAAACAATAAAAATACAGATGAAATACTATTTGGTATTTTTGAATTACTGTTACATAAACCTTTTCAACCATATTAGACCTGTTACTTTATCTTCCATCTAAAGTGTTCCACATTCAAAGGGATTCATTCTAGAAAACACTCCTTGTGTAAGTAAAACATGAAGTAAAATATTAAAAAACAAAATATAAATTCTTATTTTAAAATAATTTCATATAAAGACTTGCTCTACAACAATTACAATGGAAATGAAAATTGAACTCTATTAGTAGGCTCATTTCTGTTCAATCTCTCATCTGTTATTTGTATATTACTTCTTTCAAATACTTGTATTTTTACAAATTATCAGTGTTTTTATTTATGCTCTAATGGTGAAATTATTTCACTGCAACAGTGTTCTTCACAAACACGTCTTCTAGTACCTGTACTTTAAGAGAGCTATGCACAATGAAAAATATTCATTGTTAATATACACAACACATCTTTCTTCTTTATGTCATTCTGAAAGGGGTGATATACCCTTACTCATCATTCTGTCCTAACTCAAAGTCACTTCATAAACCACAAATGTATTCAAGACTCTATATTCAATTCAAATGAAGTTTCTTGTGTGCACTGATGTACTCTGGTTTAAATTATTTTATCACTAATTGCCAAAATTATAAGCAGATCTTTATGCAGCTGTTTGTCATTTCTCTCTCCATAAATGAAAGTGATATAAAAGGACACATGTGGTTATTTTTCTTTCCACTTAAAATTTTTATTGAAAGAATGAGTGATAGATAAAGCCTGCAAAAAAATTGCAAGGAATAGATGAATCAAATTACAACAAGCATGTTAAAAGAAGTATAATTTTTACAATTTTGCTAAAGCTTCATTACCAAAGTTGAATATACTCCAGACTGAATCACACACAGCTGTAGAACTACAATACAGGAGAGAGTCAACTTCATGTAGGGGGAGCAGATCAAAATACTGTTGAGCTAAGAACACAGCACATATTTAACAAGATTTTGTTGTTGTTATTGTTTTGTTCTGTTTTTACATGGTCACCGGCTAGCTCCAGATGGCTGAAACTTGGTATATAGACCAGGTTGACCTCACCTCTGCCTTCCAAGTGCTAGGGGAAAAGTTGTGCGCTCTCACAGCTGACAATACTTATTGTTGTTGTTTAACTCAACAACTAGATTAATCAGTTTTTTTGTCCTCAGAGAAAATGAGAAGTCAGTAAAATATCAATAATTTTACTATGCTTGAAGCCAACACTGTATAATTTTTAGACCAAGAATATATCAGAGGACAATCCTCTAGCCAACTTTCATCTTTATACTCTGGGAGGATCATATTTAGTTGATTGAGAATCACCTTTCCTGAAACAGGTATGGTTGTGCACAGCTTAATTCAAGCACTTGGGAGGCAAAGGTAGGTGAATCTCTGTGAGAATCAGGTCAATATGGTTGGAATAGCAAGTTCCAGGCCAGCTGATGATATAGGGAGCCTCTAGAGAGGGAGAGAGAATATGAATCACTTGTCCCAAAATGTATAAACTATATCATTTAAATGACAAATTTGTGACAATGTTAAACATAAGGGTAAATTATACAAAGATGTACATATCTCTGTATAAAATATGAAGACATCATTAGGATAATTAAAATATAATTAAACAATTATAAAAAATAACATTATAAATCATATATTACCATATTGTGAGCTATCATTTCACCATACTTCCAACATATTTCTGCAAACAATAAGTTCATTATTAACTAAAGTTCAGATAGAAATCGAAATTATACAGAATAGACAAACCCATTGAGCAACATGTCTAGAGGATTTATACTGCAGTTTCTCAGATTTTATGACAAATATGCAATCTGAGTGAGTATGTCCTCTTCCACGTTAGATCAATGATGAAACCTTTCCTCTAAGTTGATACTATTATCAGGTAGGGCTTCAGGAGGAATAATTAGCTCACTGGGCTGAGCCAAGATGATTGACAATAGTACTTTTATTTAAAAGTGTCAGAAGCTAATTAGCTTTTATGATTATACTAGGACAAAAGTCAAAGATACTCAAAGGTCTCCAATCTGGCCAAAACTCTCCTTATGGTCCTTTGATACCCTCATGTTGAGATTTGTTCTCCTGAGTCGTCAGATTTCAGATCTTAGAAGATAACAGTTAGTACATCCAGTTAACTAATTCGTTTTTTAGTCTTCTCACAATCACAATGGACTACGTCATCCAAATCGTATAGCTAGCTTACTACTACTTTGTGCATTTTATAATACTTCTATCTTTCCTGTTTATAGCCTTTTGGACTAAAATTTATCAGTGATAACAGAGCCTGGAGAGAGGCTAATGAAGAGCTACAGGAGTGGAACCGAAAGCTACTGTTGTTATAAAATTAAAGCATCTGTCCCAGGAGACATTGCATAAGCTTTATTGATCCATTATCTTAGAATTGTGACATGCATCATAAACACCATGTTCAGATTGTCCTACCTCTCAGTCATGCAATAAGCTATACATCTCCAACAACAAGACCCACATACACATCCTTATCTTTCTAAAGTAAACACCTGTCAAATTTGGGGAGTTTTTTTTCAATATCCATGATAATGAAGAATTTCCTAGTCATTACACATAGCACATTGAAGCTATGCAGTTAAGGGAGACAAATATATTGTGTTGAATCAAGTTTTATCACTTCAGTATTGTAAAAATGAGGCCTGGATTCAGTTATACAGATCCAATTATCAACGTAAAGTGAAGAAATATTTGGTTGAATGGATAAGCTTTGTGAACAAATCATGAACTGTTATTTACAGTTACCTTATGGAAAGTGGTGTCTATTATGAGAGTCATTCAACTACAAAAAGAAGCACAAAGCATGCGTATGAGATATGCAGAGATTTAACCTCTGCATTGGAAATAATTTGTTCAGTCTCATCAGACTGTGGTTGTTATGAAATATTGGAAAGTTTGTTAAGAGAATCTTTGTGAGTGACAGAAAGACTGTAAACTTCCTCTGTGGGGGATTGGATGACTAGAAATTGTACTACAAACACATGTTAATATACTTTGAGTAGTTACTCAGAACATGTAAAGAGATGAACAGACATATGAGAAGGACAACTCCCGTGGTTTTCCCTAAATTAGTTACTAATGGCTAATTCAATTTCTGGAGTTAAGACTTTGCTGGATGTAGACAAAGTTAGAGCTTTTGTTTAGAATTTCAATGACATTCCATGATTAGGAATGAAATTATTTGAATGAATGTGCAGTCAATGTCCGTCTTATAACTCAGAGACACAAATACTTAGAAAATTTGACAGAATCCAGGATGGTGAGTAAATTCATTGGATACAGTTCAGACAATTCTCATGAGACTTTATTATCTCTGAAAAATTAATGTAAAGAATTAGAAAATATTTTTATCTCAGACTATTTCTAAAATATGTTTATACTAGAAAACTTTGGAAGATCAAATAAATACTTTCTCAAGAGTAAAGGACAGGTTTGTTTATAGTATACAGAAAATGCTGTCTGTAATTTTCTAATAGGGATGATGATCAGGTGTAATTGAAAATCTAGAATCCTAAATTCAAGTTGTACATCCAGTAGAGAAATAATGCAAGTTAGATTTCAACTGTTTATCTCATTCACTTCATATTTTGTAACTTGAAAATTTGGAGCAAATATTGGTTTTATGTTTATTGCTTTTGGATGAAGGATAAACTTTGAATAATTATTAGTCAGTAATCAGGATTATTTTACAGGAAACTAGAATTGGTTGCAAATGTATAAGGTAGTAAATATAATAAAGTAATAACAATTTTGAAGTATCTCTAAAAATATGAAATTGATTTACAAAACAAAATTACATATAAAATATTTAACTACTTCCTTATAGAAAATAAAAAAATGACCTAAATAGACACCTTATATAAATTAAATTATAAAATAATAAATTACTAACTGCAGTTCAACCAAAATTAGGATTTTAACTATATACACAAATGTAAGTATACCTAAAAGATTGCATAAATAAGAACCACAGAGAGAGTTGAGAGGAACTGAACGTGATTGCTTTAGATACCTCATGGATGTTTAAAGAGACAGAATAAATACTTTCTCTAAAAGAGGTCAGTAAATGCAAGATTTAGTTTTTAAATTTTATCATTTTAAAATATTGTATTTGTTTATTTAATTTGTTTATTTATTTATTGTATATGAGAGTGTTGCCAGCATGTATGTAAGTGTGCCCATGAAGATCAGAAGAGAGCATATTCCTCTGGATCTGGAGGTACAGATTGTCTTTTGTCAACATGTGAGTGCTGTGAATTAAATTCTTGTCCTCTGCAAGTATAGCCAGAACTCTTAACTAATGAGCCATCTTTCCTGCCCTATTGTTTATTATTCTTGTTTTATGTGTATGAATGTATTGTTTGCATATATGTAAGTGTACACATGTTGTCCAGTGTCTGTGGAGGTCAGAAAGGGAGGTCAGAAAAGGATGTCTTGTCCCCTGAAACTAGAGTTATAGATAGTTGTTAGTCAACAGTAGATGCTAGGAACTGAACCTGAGTCCTCTGCAAGAGCAGCCAGTATTCTTAACCACTGAACTATCTATCACTACAAGACATTTTTTTAGAAAAACAAATATTAAAATATAGTATAGGAGTTTACTTTACTCAGTTATGTAATAATAATCACATTTTCTAGTCATTTTAGCATGACTTGAAGTCATTGTATTTCATGATGCCTTTTGATATGTCCAGTTGTATAGCCTAAAAACATTAATACTCACCAAATATTACCATTTTACACACTTTCTCATACCCCAGTCATTCTGTCCTCCTTTTAGTGTGAATAAATAACGCTGAAGTATTCCATTGTATGAAATTTCAGGATATACGTAATCCACAATGGAGGTCAGTGTGAAATTTCCACTTATTTTATTATGTTTTATTTTATGAAAGCATGTAACCAAAGTAGTCATGTATTCTGCTTAGTATATCAGATGAGAATGGCCTTTATGGACTTCCAGAGTGTGTTGATTTTAATAAGAAACATTTTTGATATTCTAATGCATTTGAACTTAAATTCTCAGTTTGTGGTGATGTTTAGGACAGTTATGGAATCTTTAGGCTATGGAGCCTTGCTGGAGTAAGAAGTTCACTGAGGGCAGGCCTTGAGGGTTTATACCCTGCCTCACTTTCTGTTATTACTCTCTGCTTCCTGTGCATGGAGGAAAACATGAACGGCCAGATTTACATCCTAGCTGCCATATTTTTATGACTGTTATCATGCCTTCCAACTATGATGGATTTTATCGCCTATAATCACAATCCAAAAAAAAAACTCTTTCTTCTATAAGTTGTTCACGGTCCATGTATTTTATCATAGCAACAAAACATAACTAATACAGAAAATGATATAAGGAGTAGGGTTGTTGCTGTGAATAAACTGATCATGTTAACTTTGGATGAATATGGAAGACGTTGGAAAGTTGAACAAGAAAATCAGTTGAATGCATAATCATCTTAACAGACATTTATAGTAGGATTATGGAAGTCAGTAGTGCTGAATATAATGTGGAATGTGGGGACCTGGCTCATGACAATTCAGAGTGGAACAAGGTTTATATAAGCAAATAAACTAAAAGCCATTCATATGCTGTTTTGCAAGAAATTTAGCTTCATTTTACCTGTATCCTTCCTTAGAATTTATATGACGCTGGATTTAAAAGTTATGGACAAATTTCTTTTGTGGAGGAAATTTCAAGACAGTATAATACTTAGTATGTAGACTAGTTCTTACTCTTCAGTAGTTTGATAAAGAAAAATAGTAAGGAGTGGTGCAAAATAAAATAAAAAATGTGCAGCATAGGAAAAGTGTGCTAGAAAGCTTAAGATTGCACTCTTCATGTGTTCAAAAAGAGGCCATAATTTCCACAGATATTAGTAAAATGGCTAGGATAGAGTGTGAGAAAGCTTCCAAGTAGAGCTTCGTACAGGGCGTGGCCATAATCCCTCTCCACTATGTGGTAATGTAAAGACATATACATATATATTATAATTTCACAAGGGTCGCAATAATCAGCCAATGTGCAGAGAACAAGAAGCCACAGAGTACTTATCTCTGAATAGAACACCTATTTAAAAACCTCTGCCTTCCAAAGTTGAGGGATTGTTATGCAAGAGAAGGCTGAAATATTGTAAGAGCCAGAGGAGGTGGATGACCACAAGGGACAGCTGCTCAGTTTCTTATATGAATGCACAGTAATGTGACAGCACGGACAAGTCCTACTTGTCACATTATAGATTATCACAGCATAGACGTGGGGAAGTGTGGAAGAAATCGTAACCCAACCTAAGGATCATTTGTCAATCAATGGCTGTTCAGAGAGGGAAACAGAGTGTTTTCTAGGGATGGAATTCTTGGTGGGGTCCAGTGGATGGACCCACAATGAAAGACATTTGGGGTCACAAATCCAAGTACTAGCTGTATAATATCTATGACAGCATATTAATTGAGACAGAGGCAGTTGGGGGAGGTGTGGATAGGGGAAGGGGAATCTAAATTCCATCAAACTATATTGTATGAAAATTGCAAATATTCAATATTTTTTTTTAAATAAGAGGTTGCTTTGTGTTTCAGAAAATAATTTGGACTTTGAACTTTAGCACATGGGTTGAGCAAGTTAAAGACTATGGGACTTCTGAAAGTGGACTAAATGAATTTTACATCACTCAGTGACCAAGAGCCTGTAGGGCCAGAAGGCGAATATTGTGATTTCAACCACTATGTCCTCTATAGTTTCATTTCTATGAATACTTAAGCCCCAGTTGACGGTATTGTTTCTCCAACAAAGGGCATACTTTTTATTTAAACAACATCCAGCATAATATGGGGAAGAAATGAGGACTCCTCTCTTATCAGTGAAGAATGTTCCTTACTTTCCCAGAACAGCACAGGCAATCACAAACAGATGCTATCATTCTAATCCCATGCAATATAAACAGAATAATTCATTGCTTTGAATACTGTTGCTTTCATCAATGATATTTTCTCAGCACACACCATTCTGGCTAGGAGAAAGGGGAGGTCATAAAGTATTAAAACAATAATTTATGAGAAAATCCCAAGGCGTATTAAATTGTTTACATTGTGAAAGTGTTGACATAGTGCTGAATTATCTCTAATCATAAGATTAACTTAGATTGTGATGTTGGGTAAGAGTCCCATTTGCAACAGAAGGAATTGCCAGAAAATTCATTACCACAATAAAGCCTTTCCACATTAATATGAAAGATACATAAAAAGTTTAGAATAAATAATATTTAAAATTGAAAATATTGTAACAATTATTTGTTGTTGTTTTATGCATAAAGTTGTTCACATAATTTAACAATATGTATAATTTTAATTGTAAATTTACTATTTGAATATGAAATATCTTTCCAATGCTCGTGTGGTGAATGAATAATCTCTAACTAGTGGTATTGTTTAGAAGCAGTGGAAAGTTTGAGAGGCAGAACCTAGATGGACAGAGATGGCCAAAGGGAGGGTATCTTTGAAGGTTATATTTCATCTCTGTTTCATTCCTTACTCTCTTCTTCCTTTCTGCCATGAGATAAAGAGCCTTTCTACAGGTTGTATCTGTAATGATTAATGCTTTGCCTTTACCCTAAAGCCAAGCACTATGGGCTGAAATCTTTGAAGCTGTGACCTAAACTATATATTAGGTCCTTTAAGTCATTCTACCCACTGGTTTGGCCATACATATATAAAAATTAACTAATACAGTTTGTCATTTATTGGTGTTGTGTTTTCAATTATATGGTAAGCTTCAACAGATTTTTTTTCTTTAAGTTTGTATTTCATCCATTGTAAAATACAAGAATTAACATATTGATGACTTTATTTTTCTTTTTAATTTTTGTTTTAGCTTTTGAGACAGAGTTTCACTGTGCATCTTTGGATGGCCTATTACTAGCTATATAGACTAGGCTGACCTTGAACTAATGGGAAATGTCTTCCATGTACTGTGATTAAAGGTCACACACTGCCTAAAGCTCAGTAGTCTGATATCAATGACTGATTTTTACTTAAATACTTGAAAGTAAACTGTGCTCTGACATTCTTAAATGCATATGTATTTCCTGATACTGATTACTCTAAATGTTTCTTTTTTATATTTTATAACATATAAGTATCATCTGTACTATAATAATAAGGAATATTTAGTTATTCCTAATAAATATAGGCAGACTATTTTTAAATGCTAATTAAGGATATAATGGCATCTGGAGCCACTTTGCCATTTCTGAAATGTACTGACATTGTTCTTCAAAACAATTCAAATATATGCATTGGCATTTCCATTTTAGTGCTTTCTCTAAAATATATGACTATTTAATGCAATGTAATAACTGAAGGTATTCAATAGCAATTAACTTTTTTCTTTCACTAAAATGGTCATACTTTAAAATTGGAAATTATAATAGTTTCATTTTTCAGAGATAATATAGATGAAAAATAAAAAAAGAATAATATATGAGAAGGAAAATACACAATTTCATAGACTAAAAATGGAAAAAAAAGACAAAATTAAGAAAATGGTTTATGACAGGGGACATTAGAGTATTAAGGGATCCTAGATGACTCTTAAATCATCTTCTATACATTAATAATTTAAATGTAAAGATATGAATTTATTGTATGTGTGTATATGCTTGTGTTTTTGAATATAAGTGAATGAGGGAGAATTAAGAAATTATCCTCGTTATTTAACAAAGTGAAGGGAAAAGTTTTATTTGTTGGGAAGATTAATTGCAGTTGATTATATACTTAACAAAGCTGGTAAGCAATGTAATCTGAGATTTTTTACCTGCTTGAATTTGCCACCCATATATACTCAGTGAAGAATATGTTAACCCCATTGTACAGCCTAATTTTCATTTTATTGACTGATTTATCCAGATTACAGAAATAAATCCACAAATTAACTTCAATTAATATTCCTGGTGTATAACTTGGGAGAGAATAACATGGGAGAGAACAATTAAATACACTTAATATAATGCTACATGTATAACATGATTCTGGGATTGAGATAGCTATGTGTATTACAGGTAACACTGCCTCCTGTATCTTTAACTGACAAAAGTAAGAAGCATCAGTTTGAATCAGAAATGAATGCTATGGGTTTTCAAATATTAAGTCCTTAGGTAGAGGTTTTGACAGCAGAGGCCAACTCAGTATCTGTGGATGTTAGGCCATGATGGATGAAGGAGAGAAAGATAGAGATAGATAGAGATAGAGATAGAGATAGAGATAGAGATAGAGATAGATAGAGAGATGAGAGAGAGAGACAGACAGAGAGAGAGAGAGACAGAGACAGAGACAGAGAGGGAGAGAGAGACATCTTAACAGAGATCCACACACAACTTGTTACCGTGCAGAGAATAAGAGATGGATGGTAGTGTGTCCATGGCTAAGTGGGACATTTTTATCACATTCTGACTTCCAAGTCTCAGGAATCTTTGGGAAGAGGGGACAAGAATTTGTAAGAGCTACAGTTTGTGAATGTTTTCCATATAGTCGGGAAGTGGCACTTATCAATTCACAGCAATTGTGATAGCATGTACAGAACTTGTTTAACCTCAACCCAGAAAAAAATCCCAGAAGGAATCTGGTAGGAGAACATGAAGTTCCACCCCTAGCTGAGGAGTTTTTGGCATTTATAGCTGCTGGGAAAGAGTCAGTTTTCTTTGAGGGTCTGATCCCTAGTAGGTTGACCACAAATTAAGTTTTAACATTTACATGAATTCTCTATTTTTATTTCTTCTTGAGACAAGGTCTCCCTGTGGCCCCAGCTGGCGTGGAACTCACTATGTAGACTAGGGTGTCCTTAAACACACAGACATCACTTGTCTCTGAATCCCTGGTGTTGAAACTAAAGGCATGACCCACCATGCCCAGCATGACGTGAATTCTTACTGAGCCATGTTTTCCTGCTGCACAGCCTTCTTCTAACATGGGTTTTGGGGAATGGAAAGACGGGATTAAAAGCACTGGCTGCAGAGGACTCAAGTTCGATATAGTGCAGCTCCAGCTCCAGGGGAATCCAGCACCCTCCTCCTACCTTTGCACGCATCGCACGATGTGGGTGCAGACAGTACAGCCATACACATAAAATTTCTAAAAATAAAATATTAAAATGAAATCTTATTCCTATTGTCAAATGATCCTTACACATTTACTTTAGATTGTATCTCCTTTCGCCTTCTCCAAGGATTTAGAATTTGTTTCAATTTATACCAGTTTCTTCTAAACTATTATTTATTTCATATACATGTTACTTAAGATCCTGATCATTGGCCTTTCAGCTTTTATGATTGCATTATTTCTCTTTCCTTCCAACTAGATTATTAATTCTATTTAGGGAAATATTGTCACTGTTTGTTTAAAAATGTAAATCCAACACAATTTTCAGGGCCAGATGTATAAATTGTTTCCTGAAATTAATGGAAAGTCAATAAAAGAGATTTTAAGATGGAAATGACATCATATATTATGCATGGTTCTGTTCGAAAGTCTGGAAGGAGGCTACAGCTGTGAGCACCCTGAACTAATATTTCTTGGTCAGTCTATCTCTTGCATTGCTAATACTCCTCTATGTTTTGTCATCCCCATGAGTATGAAAACATGTTTCATGCAGCTTCAAAAGTGCATTCTCTGTATGACTCAAGGAAGAACACTATTAAAGAAATTATTTATCTGTTAATGTGTTCATTTTGATGAAAATATCTGATACTTTTCTTTTCAATTCATTCATCTCCTTCACAACAGGCAAGGAAAGTTGGCATTGGGCATGACAATGTTCTGTAAGGTACCATAATGCAATAAGATGAAGTGCTTCTCAACAGCATTCTTGACTTTGGCAAAACAAGATCAGAAATTGGGACTAACTGTGACAGCTAAGTCAACAAAACCATGCAATATGAAAAATTAATATATACTTCTGGATAAAGCATGGCAAAGTTGATGAGATCTGTCAGTCATTAACTCTGAAGACATTAATTTTAATAGAATGGGATTGAAAGTGTCTCACACAGGAGGACTCCCTATCATAGTGAAATTGCTTCTGTAGCAAAAATACTGTACTAAGTTCAATCACAAGATTTAGCCAAAGAGAAAATGACAATATATCATCAGAAAATGTATTAGATGTCTCAAGGTAATAGCTTCATAGGTTCCTGAATACCTGGAGCAAATAATCAAAAGAGGGAGGCAGATGGTACCAAGATCAATCTATAATTAAACCATAATTAAGATTCTGTGAATTCCTTTGATTGGTTTGGGATTTCTTATTTACCTCCCCGTGGGTGCTGGGAGTGAGAGGGACAGTATTTCACAGGGATGAGATTCTTGGTGGCCCAGTGGATGGACCCACATAAAGGACTATGAGGGACACAAACCAGACTCAATAGGCCATACATTGAATTGGGCAGGGGGACATGATGGTGGGGTAGAGGCAAGAATCTTAAATATTATCAAACTATATTATATGAAAATCACAAACATTCAATAAAAACATTTTAGAAAGTGGTTCTGTGAATCAATTTCATAGCCCTCTCCATATGTCAACTTGAAGAAATAAAGGCAAAACAGGAAGAGACTAGAATGGGAACGGAGTCCCTGGATTAAGGATTCCACTCAATATCAAGTATCCAATAAGTGGATACCATGTAGTAAAATCAGTATTTTATGAAACCTTTTGCTTTAGACCAAACTCACACTAATAAATGAAAACAAGATGTTAATACTATATAAGAACAAAACAAATTTGGTGAAATTTCCTGAAGATATGAACCATAGGTAGAGACGTACTAAGAACAAATATTTTCAAGTGACCAAGGAAAAACTTTGGTAAGATTTGTTTACTCTGTTATAGATCTAGAGTGATCTAGAATGTCTCAAAAACACATGTCCTTGTGTTAGAAAGATTTGAAGTCATTGGGAGGGAATGGATCCTTAAAGAGGTAGAAGTTTCTTAGAACACTGAGGATAGAGCCTCAAAGTGAATTTCAGGAGCCTGTTTTCCTATCTCTTTGTTCTGTGACTCTTGAGTTTATTTTCTTGTGCCCATCAATCCTGTCATGTGGAGTTGCCTCAATGAAAGCTCAAAGAAACATAAGAGCAGAAACTCCAAACTTGTGAAGATATAAAACTTTTTATTTTTGTAAGTCATCAAAAATATTTAGTTTTAGTGACACAAAGATTCCCCTTGCTTCCTAAGGGGACCATCTTACTAAATAGAATACTTTCAAGTAAGTTAACATTTACTATTTTATATAGAGATGTCATACATGATAAATACAAAAATGTTATGCTAATGATCTCTGTGGAATTGTGAAAATAGGCTAGAGTATAAGTAAGCCTGTTCACAATTCAATGGAGGACACACTAATTGTTTAAATGTTACATCATTATATACATATTAACAGTCAGAACACATTTATTTTAACAAAAAGAATATTAGCTATATTATTCATTGGTAAACATTTTTTATAAAAATAAATTTTAAGATAAAAAAATCTTTCTGAATAGGCTCATTCAAATATAAAATTTTCAGTGTAAAGTTTTTCATATTTTATATTATGAATAAAAGCTGTTTAAAAGTTGAGGTATCTATTAATCTTCCTTTAATAACATCCTATTGCTTAGGTGGAAAACACATAAATTACTTGAGTACCATAATACTTGACAGTGATCACAAGCAACCAGAAGCAATAATTTTTTGGTAAAAGAATGAATCTGCCAATTGGCCCAGTGGCCTAGTCTTGGGCCTATACACAAAGGATTCATCCTATTGCAAAGATATGCTGCCCTTTTCACAATAGCTAAGGAATGTAAGCAACCTTAAGTGTCCTTCAACTAACAAGTGGATAATGAAAACATGGAACATTTACACAATGGAGTTCTACTCAGCAGTAAAGAAAGATGAAGTCATTACATTTCCAGGTAAATGGACGGAACTAGAAACTGTTGTGCTAAGTGAAGTAACAGGGAATCAGAAAAACAAATGATGTATGTTCTTGTTCATATGTGAATCATAGCATCAATTCCTTATATGTATGTGTCCTGATATAACTGCAGGAACCAGGGAAATGGAAAGGAACAAGGGAAGTAAAAGGAAAGAAGGAACCTGAGAGAGAATAATAGGAGACTGCTGTTACTAAGGGAGAAAATAGATAAAATGTGTGTATTTAAATGGAAGGGAGGAGGGAGAGTTATTCAAGGAACTATGGGGTTGAAGGGAAAGAAGGACCTCAAGAGAGGTGGGGTTTTAGGAGACTGTATTATCAAGGGTGAAATGGGGAAAATGGGGACACTTTGAAAGAAGGCAAGGAGGGAAGGTTAGACAAGGAGAGAGAGAGAGTGAGAGAGAGAGAGAGAGAGAGAGAGGAGAATAGCCTAGCTAGTGTAAAACACCCAAGGAAATCATATTAATCTAGCAACTTAACAACACTTCCCCTGAAGGCTGTTCTGGAGAATACTACTCAGGTAGTCAAGCAAGAACATCAATTGATGACCCAACATGAGCTTCGTGATCAAATAACCACATTTATGACTGGCACAGAAATTGACACTGGTGCCAGAGTGGCACTTTTATCTTAGGACCAATCAATGGCTGGATAATTGGTCTTAGAGCTCATTCAATAGGAGGAAACTTATGTGTGGTACAGTCCAAGGCTTCTTCTCAAGTCCATGGGCATTATACAACAAGGGTGCACTTACAAACATGTTGGCAACACGTACATATAAAATAAAAGAATAAATAAAAATAAATATAAAATACTTACTTTCCAAGTGGCCTTTTCAAACATCTGCAGCAACTAATTTACTTCTAATACACCTGCTCCTCTGTCCCATCCTCCCATGTCCTTACCACTTAAACATTACCCTCATTATCCCACTTTCCCTGTTGCTTTGCTTCACATTTTCTCCCTTACATTAAGGTCTTACTCCACTCTTTTCTATCCCTGCCCCTGCCCCTGCCCCTTTCTAGTTTCCTGGCTTTTGCATTAATTCCATTTAAACACAAAAATCTAAAGATTTGAAGCCAGGGTAAACATAAAAAGATAAGTTTTTTGCAATGGTTTATTGTATAACACTAAGTTATTAAGGTACTCTTATAGAAATTGTATTTGTATAAACATGAATAATTTCAGGAAATTTATTATAGGATCATTTTTATGAATGATTTGGATAGTAAGTCAAAATAAAGTAGTTAAAACCTTTTTTGCCTAATTGACATATTTCTTTTCATCAAAGATTAATTTTATTTTCTTCTCCACTGAACTGATAATTACATCATTATTTGCCTTTAAATTTGAAAGATAATCTATTTGGACTATACATCAGATAATTTCTGCCACAGAAACAGATGATGTTGTTCCAATAGATTTATCATCAGAGTCACAAGGGACATTATTGGACAATTTTGTTTAGTAGAGAGATATGATGGGAACATTATAGTTCACAGTTACTGTAGCAGTAAAATACAATTACTAATAGTTTCCTATCTGATATAAATGATTAAAAGAAGTTTTTTAAGCATAGAATTATTTTAAAAACTGAAAAGGTCCTTCCAATGCATGGCTATCATTATTCCACTATTTTGCCAGCAAACTAAAATTCTAACATAGAATGAACACATCCATATTTTTTTCAGAATCTTTTAGAAATGGTTCATAGGTAAGAAAATTATATAGATTGACTAAACACTGAAAATTAAATGACAAAATATTATTTCATTTATACTTTATGCTTTACATTAACCAAATATTTTAGTAAGTTTTCTCATATGTTAACAATTCTATTATTGGTAATATCAATAGTGTTTATAAAGATATTTCAGAAAGAATTATGCTGCATTAATTCTAGCATTATCTCATATTTCCTTACATTTTTAAAATAAGGGGTTTTGGGCACAATTATAAAAATTCCTTTGTTGAAAATTGTATCACTCAATACTAATACTTCTGATATTTGACTGGAATTGATATTACATTTTAAAATATCTTGAAAGACTGGACAATATGCAGAGAACAAAGGGCTGCAGAGAGCCTGTTGCTGAATAGGACAACTGTATCAAATTTCTGCCTCACAAGGGATCCTCAGGGATCACTGTTGAAGATGGGGAAGAAAGATTGTAAGAGCCAGACGTGGTGGATGAACATAAGGAAATAGAGTTTTCCAGATAGCCGGTTAGTTATTCATATGAATTTACAGCAAAGATTACATCATGGGCAAGTCCTATGCAAACTCAGACCAGAACAAATTGCACCATAGACATGAGGATATGGGTAAGAAGCTCCAAGCCCTCTTGGTAGGTTAAGTAGGCTTCAATGTCCACTAAAGGACATTCAGAGATACAAATTAGATTTTATAGGACACACACACACACACACACACGCGCGCGCGCACACACACACACATACAAAATTGCATTAAACTGGAAAGAAGTGCAATAAGGAAAAGTGAGGATACAGGAGAGGATCTAAATAACATCAAATTATATTGTATAAAAATAGGAAAAATTCAATTTAAATGTGGAAATGAAAGGAACACTAAACCAATTTAAAAATGATTAAACTGGTTGTAGTAACAATACGAATTAATTTGGTAATATATAACTTTGATTTGATAAAAGTAAATCTCTTCTAAACTACAAATTGTATTTTCTTTGCTATCGAAAAATAAGACAATAAGAAAAAATAAATTTTAAGAGAAGATGACATATGCATTTTCAAAACGAATCTGTGTAGTTTATCCTTAACCAATATATTATAAATTTCTATTATTTTCAACAGTTCCTTTCACTTGTACATACTGGCAACATCATAATTTCTAATAATATCCAGATTAAAAAATTTTAAATTATATGTAATAACTTTCTTCACTTAGTAACAAACTTGAAGAGAATATGAAGTGTGAGAATATAAACTTGCTTATATTTAATATATTTCCTATGACAAAATAAAATATAGAAAGGAAACTTCTTTAAATCATACAAACTTATTAGTCACTTTTATTTAGTTGTATACCCAATATAAGAGACAAAATCTAAACCATTTGGAAAAGTTCATCTACCAATGCACAAATAAATTATTTTTTTATTTTATTTTATGACTGATTCAATTTTCCAAAAACTGTCAAGTTCATTTTCTTTGATTTTACTTAAGGGGATTTTTAGAAAAAAAAATTATTTTATTTTATTTTTTATTTTCTGCGTGTGAATGTATTGCCTGCGTCTGTGTACATGCACATGTGTGTCTTGCTGTGACCACCGAGGTCAGAAGAGGATATTGAATTCCCCTGGAACTGTAGTTAAGGATGGTTGCTAGCCTCCATGCGGGTGCTGGGAATCAAAATCTGATTCTCTGCAAAGATAATCAGTGCTATTAACTGCCGTGACATTTCTTCAGTTCCTTAAATGCATTTTAAGAAGTCAGAAAGCACGCTGAAAATTAAAAAAATAACGATTAAATAAAAACTATGGGGACTTCTGCTTCTGAGTATAATTAAAGTAATTCTTATCTGTGTAAAAAGAACTACAAAATATTGACATATCAAAATAAGTAGAACTCAGGTAACCACTGGCATGAAATAATCATCCTAGTCTCATAAGATGTGCAGTCTTGATCATGGAAATGTCACAAACTGTGAACTTTTGCTTCTGTGCTTCTTAGACTGATCCCATATATTAAGTGACAACGGTGCTAATAGTGAGCATATGGCCTTTCCGGGTAGAGATCCTGGACACTAAGAATAAAATGGACTTTAAATAGTCTGCTCAAAGTCTAAACATGAAGGCACAAAATAGATTTACTTTTTAAAAATAAATACATGCCTTTGATTTTATCCATACCCCTGACACAATAGATGCAGAGAGAGAATCTCGTATCAAGTGCCAGTTGAGTGTCGGCGTACTGGAGTAGGGTAACTACAGTTAGCTTCCAGAAATAAGCAAGGACCAAGACCTAGAATGGTAGAGAGAACCAGGCAGACACAGTACTCCCTGTCAAGGACTGACGCCACAGATGCCCCATTGACCCCTTAGGGCCAAGTCTATGTCTTTATTCATCTTTGTCGCCAACGGGTGTTCTCCCACACCCTTTGGACCAAATGGGTGACTGTTCTTATTCCTTGGTGACAGGAACATCTTCTATATCTCTAGGGATCATGTTCTGAAGCTCATGTCTGATTTAGGAGGACATCTGTGGGTGGGGCTGCAGCTGAAGCATTTCAAGCAGGGTTTCCTTCTGATCTCTGGCTAAGCCGGCCTTGCAGCATTGCACCAATGCCAGGAGGCACTGACGCCAGCTCTGGGCAGCTGGTACTTCTCTGTTTGGGGTCCCAGAAAGTGGGAGACTAAGGCATGCAGCACCTGGTATTGCACTGCATACTGTTTATTCAGCAACAAGCGCAGGTAGGTGATGTTGGCACCACTGTATTTCTTCTCAGCAATCTCCAGCATGTTGGAACTGGAGTGCAACATAGGGATGGAGCACTTGGTGATGTTGCAACCCACAATGATAACTTCTAGGAGGGAACACGTGTCAGACTCACACAGCAGTTAAGACTACAGGCTGCTCTTGCAGAACACCGACTTTCTATTGCCAGCACCCACCTGGCAGCAGGATGCTGGCGCCGTCTTCTGACCGCCATGAGTATTGAAGATACGTGTGCACTTACATGTGGAGATAATACACTCATACACATAAAATAAAAACATTTTTTAAAAATTCCTAAAAGTAGGGTGGCTGGAAGAGGAGATCCCTACTTTAAGTAACATAAGCTTGGCCCAGAAAGACATATGCTACATGATATATTTCAGGTGGAGAATCTGAAAGACTTGACTGTATTAAAGCTGCTCTTAAAATGTTAGTTACCATAATGTGGTTCTCATTTTCTACTGTGTATTCCTGGAATTGAACTTGGGTCATCAGCCTTGGCAGAAGGTCCTTTTACTCACTGAGCCATTCACCAGCACAATAGATGATTATACTGCAATTGTTGATTATACTGAATATTGAGTAGCATGGGTAGACAATAAATTTTCTTCAGTGGAACAATCTTTATTAAGTATATGATTTTATTTTTCAGTATTTACTCTAGTTTTTCAATTTCATGTAGAATTGCTGGACCTCTCATTGTTCAGGGGTCACTGCAAAACATCGAAGATGATTTTGAGATCATTATCTTTCTCCAAATCCACACTATTAATAACCTAGGTTTACATTTCAGGTAGAAGTACTTTGTAAAACAACTGAAGACATTTGTTCTCCTGCTCTGTCTTTCTAAGCCAATGATTCTTGTCTCTAAGTTGGTATTCTGAATGCTATTATTTAATCTTGGTCTTTAAAATAATGAGTTGACCCTAACTGGCATGAATATACCAATTATCTCAGCAGAATTACAGTGAAAAACACTATTATCTCATTTTCTCTGATGAGACATCTTGTGCAATGAAATACAAATCAAAGCAGCTTTATTTGCTGGGAAAATACAGTACAGACTCTCCACCAATATACTTTCATCTTAAGTTCTTTAATTTAATATCATTAGGATATAGGATGGATTTGAAATCTATTTTTCCTTTTCTTTGTCTAAGTGCAAATACTTCACAATTTGGCTTTATTTACCTATTGCTATATATCACTACTTAAGAAACCTGCCAAAATATATTTTCCTAAAGCAATTATTTCAAAATTGCACAGTCTGGCAGGTATATATTGATGGCTATTCTGTGAGCTCTGTTCTTTCTCTCAAGTAACCCCAATCCCATTTTGGCTAAGTCTGAAACTATATTTTTTCCTGTCTTAACCTCTTCCTTTCTTACATGCCTTGCTCTTTCTAAAATAATGACTGGTGTAACCAAGGAAGTAGTTCAAGAGGTAATAAATGGAAGTGTCTACTGTTTCCAGAATGACATTTGTCTTTGTTTAGTAGAATTTATTACACACATGCGCATACACACACACACACACACACACACACACACACACAATGTAATGGAATAAATAAATAAATAGAAGTTTTAGGGCTGGGCACAGGGTTCAGTTGTAGAACATTCGACTAAGATGTGTGAGGCCCTGGGTTCAATCTCTGGTATCACAAAAACATAAACTAGTTTAGATTTGGCATAGCAGGACACCAGCATCCAAGAGACGGAGAACAGAAGATACAAATTCAGTTTCATAGTTCACTACATAGCAAGTTGAGTCACCCTGAGTAACAGCACACCCTATCACAGAGAAAGACAGAAGCAGAGGCAAGGGTGTGCTTAATGTATTGTTTTCAAAACTCTTTTAGATAAAGAAATTTTTCTTTTAATTTTAAGTTAATATAGTTTCTTTTTGAAGTAATAAGCAAATTGTGGAAAAATATGGGTATATTATATATACATGTATTAAATGAGAACTAGAATCTATATATCATAAAACAGCTAATAAATAGCATAATTTGAGAAGCAATGGAAAGTAATGTATAATGTAATCCACCGAGCTTTGAGCAGCCATCAGTACTGAGCTTGTCTCTGTGTGCTGCTCATCGATGAATCTGGCGGCCTTATGGCTCTCACCATTTGACAAATATACTCTAAATGGAGACATTTTGGAACGGTTTAGCATAGGTTAAATTTATATATTTGTTTCCTCCTCTTTTTCAGTTTGTTATGTATATACATTCTGAAATGATAACATGGATAGTAATATATTTATTATCTCTTTTTATCTAAGTTTCCCACAATCCTTCCAACTTTCATCTACCATGGTAAATAACCATGTGCATATACGTGAACACAAACATGCAAATTTTTTCTTAGATATTAAGAAACATAATTTTTCCCTAAAAGCATTGTATTCATTTCATCTCGTTTGTGTTTAATTTTTTCACATTACATCCAAATGCTTTAAATTTGTTAACCTTAAATTGAGGCCTCATGTGATCCTGAATTTAGTTTCTTTTTATATATTGCCGTCTAACTTTTCCTTTCTTCTCTTTCTGAGCATGCAATAAATTTAATTTTAGATTTCAAGCCTTAATTTTAGTTTAGGCTGTGCTTAATTTCTTATTTTTCTATATTTTATACATTAAAGTTTTCTTCAGTGTCTTTATAGATATTTTTAACTCAGTAACTATTTACATGTTGCATATCTGATATATTTCCAAAAGATTAATTTTTTATCCTAATAGTTAAAATTAATCAGTGGCTTGGATATTTTTGTCTTGCTTTTAAGATACTTATTTCATTATTATTTTAGCCTTTTTTACTCCTGTCACATAATCACTCTGATTGGGCAATTAATGAACTGACATTTAATTCTCATGACTTTGGAAGCTGGTAAATCCATCATCAAGATGTCTGTCAGTTTGGTGTGTCTTGTGTGGGCATATTTCTGCTTCCTAGAGGGCACTTTACTGTTGTACTCATTAAAGTCAATGAGTATTATGAACTCATTAAGCAATAGGATGCAAGGTAAAGTACTTCCAAAAACTTATAGTCAGGCATTCATGGACTACTGCAGGTAGAGCCCTCACACTCTGTCAACCTAAAGGCCTCACCTCTTGCTGTTTGTGTATTGAAAACTATGTTTCAATCTAAATTTTGGAGGAGTCACAGCCAGTAAACCATAGCAATTCTCACTCTTATTTTTCAGATACCATAAAATTAATAAAGGTTAATTCTTTTTCATTTTGTTTTTCTCTATTTCATTTATATCTTTATTTATTATTTCTTTGCCTATCACTATATTGACTTTCTTTTGAGATTTTGTAATATTCAAATTTAAAATTTAGTAGAAAGTATATTTTCTTCTTGTTGTTCTTGAAAATATCCGTGGATCCCTTTTTTTTACTGGAGCTTCCTAAATTAACTGTGTTTATTGTATTAGGTAATAGGATTCTTACTACAAATGGATTACTTGGTATAGACTCACCTTTCCAATGTAGAGTGACTGCGGTTATGATTTAAAGCAAAGATATTTGAAATGTCCACTTCATAGGTATGCAGTTTACACCAGTGGACACAGTCATACAGTGCATCCCCAATTTTGGAATATGGGTTTTGATTCATTTACTTGCCTGGGAATAGACCCACTTCAGTTCCTGGGGACCAGTGTGAACTTGAAGGTCTTTTGGTTTTCATTCCTTCTCCTCCTCCTGTCCCTCTTCCTCCTTCTCCTTCCCCTCCTTCCTCTTTCCCTCCCCTCCCTCCCCTCCCTCCCCTCCCTCCCCTCCTTCTCCTCCTCCTCATTCTCTTTTTCTTCCTCCTTCTACTTTTCCTGCTCCATTTCCCTTACATTCCTCCATTCCCTCCCCCTCTTCCTTTCCTTCTTTACATGCTTTCTTTTCTTTCTTCTTAAATAGGGCAATAGTTAGATTGTTTCAGGAATGGAGAATGATGGGAATCAAAACTAGTCTGACATTTATATTTTCCTTCATTTATGTAATTCTCACCTTTGTGAGTTCCTGTGTATATTTTCTTATTTTACTGCTTTTTAAAACAAAGAAGGATGTTTGCATTTTCCTAGTATTATATCTTGTGTTCACAATGCATCATTATCATATTTCAAGCATAAACACCTTTTAAAAAACTGTCGTATGAGGAAAAATGTATTTCCTGACCCTGTTGTAGAAACTGTAGCTACCTGGAGAACAGATTTTTACCAAGAAAAATCTACCACTTCTCAACTGTAACCTAGGGTTTTATTTTCAGTGTTACCAATTTTCAGTGTTCCAAAAGGGAATATTATAAATATAAGTCACATGCTTATAAAAATAATATGGCCTTTCCATTTGCTACAATTTCAGACCCCTTCCTCTGTCTCAGTAATAATTGAATCCTGTGTGTGTACTGCTCCTGGCTACAGTGTAATTATTTATCACCATGAGTTATGGTATATAATAGAAGGGCATAAATAAAACACTATAAATTTCTCTCTACCAAGTATATTTCACTTTTGTTCTGTATGACAATAATTGGTTAAAGTTCTCATTTTTCGACCTTAAAATTATTAATAAACTCTACAGTGCTTGGACACATTTTTCTCTCATTATAAATTATTACTGCATTGACAAGGTGCTGCTACAATAACAAGATATTAGCTTGGAGCAGCATCTAAGTCAAAATGTTCACAGTAATGTGAGAGACAAATTTTTTCTGCTTGCCCATGGAGCTCTTAATAGAGGGAAAAATGTAGTATTTTGTAAAAAAAAAAAAATTATGGTGTAAAAATATCTATTTAAATCTTATTTATTCGAGAAAAACGTCCAGAGGTTATGCTGTATTTTAAAGACTATTTATATCAGTCTTTGTTCCCCTTAGCCATGTAGCTAAATAATTTATCAGTGCTATGTCAGCATCCATCTCTTCAAGACTTTCTAACAGAATATGGAAAATCATTTAAGCCAGAATTGTTACAAATTAGATGAGTGTATATGTGTTTGATGATTAATATAATCAAGGTATTAATATACACACTTCTGTATATTGTCAAAATCTACTGTAACTATATTTAATTTACCCTTGACAAATAGTGAATGTGATTTTGTGGTTAATCAAGTACACATGCATAGAAACCTGTACCACAAATATCTGAAGAGTAATTCTCTTAGCTATCCAAGATAATTACTTGGTTTCTATAAGTTTATAAAACCAAAAATTTGAATCTACATTGAGTCGAGAAATAGAAAATATGAAGGCTTCCCTTTCTGAACGCCATTGAGAACTCTCCTTTACTTTGAGAAATGGAAATATGATGTGTCTAAAAAGAAGAAATGTTATACACAGTTAGCATTTATTGTGAAAAATATATTGGTAATGCCTGGCTTTGTAATATGTAAGAGTCACAAGGTTGGTGAATCAATTTCTGAAGATCTATAAGAAATTATCTGTAAAATTTACTTCGACCTTTTGACAATGTCATATTCTTTCATATATACAATACAGTTAACAAAAGCCCTGAAGAAATATATCTCTAATCTTTCTTTAGCCATCTACCACTTATTTCAATACCAGTAAAATAATCTATGCTGCCCTTTGGATTTGCCTTAAATTTTCAAAGAAATGCTGTATGTACAGAAGTTTTGATGATTTCCCTATGATATGTCTTCGATATTCTTTTGGCTTCAATTATTCCATAAAGATTCAATAGTTATTATGAGATTTTTATGAATTATTATTAATATTTAGATATAAATTTCCAAAATTCTATTTTGCCAATAGAATAAAAATTATAAAAGAATGTCACTTATTGTACAAATACCATCCTGATACTACAGTAGATATCCTTATTTCACAAAGGAGTCATAACCTTAGAAATCTGAATTTTATCTATTTACATGTACAGACATCTTCACCATCAATGTTAGAATATTTCCATCAATATTCCACTGGAAGTACTATAAGATAATCAAATGAAATAAGAAAAGCCGTAGTCATTAAAATATCTACTACCTATCATATACCTAGGTCTTAAAATTTTAATAGGTATAAATAAATTCAGTTCTAACTTCAAAAATGTAATTAGGCTGATAGGAATACAAAGAAATCTACAGATAAATAATGACAAAGAATGAGAGAAATTGAAGAGGTGGTTGGATATAAAATCAATATGGAAAGTTGTAAAGCAATTTTAATATGAAAAATGTAACTTTAAACAAGGAAAATGTATATTTTACTATTAAAATAAAATATTAATAGTAAATAATATTAATAGTAAATAAAATTCTCAAATAAAAATAATATTAAACATTACATATTGTTATTGGGTATGATAAGAATATATATATATATATATATATATATATATATATATATATATATATAGCTGGAGAGATGGCTCAGCAGTTAAGATCACTGGTTGTTCATGCAGAAGACTAAGGTTAAGTTCTATAAAACCACAAGGCAGCTAACAGTAATCCATAACTCCAGTTCCAGGGTATCCAAAGCCCCCTTTTAATCTCTGTGGGCATTGCACAACAAGGGTGCACTTACATATATGCAGTTAATGAACTCATACATATAAAATAGTAAAAAACAGTAATGAATTGCTTATAAGAAAGAATATATGCATATATGAAAGATGCATCATCTAAATTGATTGGAAAACTTTTAAATTTCTTAGCTAATCTTAATAATTTATGCAAATTACTGTACTTTTAGTGTAAATTCAATAATTTTAAGTACCTCCAAGAATAGAAATAAAATCTTCAAACAACACAATTTGGAGGATAATATTCCTTTGGTTAACTGTATTTATAAAAACACAGTAAATATGTTGTACTTAGAGGTAGAATGGACAAAGTACAGGACTCATACTGCACATCTGCTCATACATAATTGATTTTGATAAAATTCAATAATGTTCAGCAGGACATGTACAAAATTTTATTACCAAGTACCATGTTCATTCAGGATATAAAATTCTAAGAAAATTTTCAAATAAACCTAACTTTTTTCATATAATCACAATAAAATATGAAATCCTGATAGATCATATAAAACCTATTGAAGTAATATATTAAATCTATGAGAAGAAATTTTATAAGGTCCCTAAAACTAGAGTAACATCCTTGCATGGTGTGCTGGATAGCTTCAGTTGTCAACTTGATACACCCGAGTAAAAGAAACCACAGTTAAAGAATTGTTTCTACTGATTGGCCAGTGGCCATGTCTGTGAGACACTTTCTTGATTGTTGAATGATGGGCCAGTTAGATATGGTCCATGCAATGGGCAAATGATCCTGTATTGTATATGAAAGCAGGCTGTGCAAGGTCTAGGGGAGCAAGCCAGTGAACAGCATTCCAATGATCTAAGTCATATAAGAACTTACAACATATTATTTCTATATTCTACTATAAATAGAATTACTTTCATTTAAAAATATGGTATTTCAATTATTAATTCTCAGAATGTTTTAATATGCATACACATACATACAGGACATATATATTCATATACATATTGTATGTTAAATATGGGGTTCTCTCTGAGGTGTTGTCCTCTGACCAATAAGGGGGCAGGGAGGTGGGGAGAAAGGAGAGACAACATGGCAAGGAGCCCTGGTGAGGGGTATGGAGAATACTCAAAGCCAAGGGGGAGGAAATGTGCCCTGGCCCCAGGCCCACGTGGAAGGCCAGGACTCAGAAGGCAGCATTCCAAGTTCCTGCAGTCTTAAGAATCATGTGAGTGGAAGCAAAATTCTGGCTGGGAATGGACTAAGAGCCCTTTGCCTGGCTTGTCGGGGACTTTGCAGGTGGGCCGCAGGTAACCAGTAACTTTGTAAATTGCCCTAAATAAATCAATCTCTCTAAATGGAAGATCAGTTTCCATTTTATCCAGCCAGATTAACCAGACTCTGCCTGCTAAGGCTTGGAAAATAAATTTCATGAGGCATATATATATATATATATATATATATATATATATATATAAAATAAAAAATGTAACTTTTACATAGCTTATAACTTAGTTCATACAACAAAGCTCATATTTAGATTTGCCAAAAAGTGATAGGTAATTTTCAGAGGGGACAAAGCTGGGTTCCCATCAACAATATCTGACAGCTTGATTTACTCTCTTGTTTCTCACTTGAACTATCATTATTGATAACTGTGTCACTTCTGAGACACTATAAAATTTTGGTATCTTTTGATTTGGTGCTTTTGTTTGATACTTTAGGGTCGCCTTAAACTCTTTATGCTTTGAACCAAGTTCAGCTCTCACTGTTGTCTGAATTTGCATTTCAGAGATATACAATGAAATTAAATGATCTTAAACATGTAATTTGCATATTCGTATAAAATTATGCTTTTAAATTATTGATCTTTTTGCATAGTCTTTTTTTCTTTCTTTGTAAAATGTTTGTTTAGGAGTTATGCTTAACATATTGAGACATATATTGTAGTTTATGTATAATATATATATATATACATATATATAAAATATCCAAAATGTGCATGCATATACAGTTAACAATTATATAAAGTGTCCATTTACTCTCTGGCACATATAGGCCTAGGCTCGTAGAGCAACTTAGTATTTCACAGTAATACTTCACCCTTGCACCCCATACGAGTTACATTCCATCCTTGTTTCATCAGGTATTCTTGATGTCTCTCAACTAGGTTTCACATCTGTAAAATACTCAGAAGTATACATTATATACAAGTTCTATTGTAGCATGGAAAATACCTTTCCAATTGTATCAGCTGTTTTTTCAAGAGATTCATGTTGGATAGAATGCCATGAAACTTAGGCATTTACTATCTTTAGTTATCATCTAGAATCCATTTAGTGTCCTGTAGTTCTCACCTAGAGCCTCCATGCATCCCTTTATCCTTGATAACCTCATTGGAGCTGGCCCAACCTGCTTGGTCCTACACAGGTCCAAGGAGGAATAAGGCTCCTCTTGCCCCTGTTGCACCTGTTATTTTCCAGGACCAGATAAATTCTGGGTTTGACTCCTGGATCTAGCCCCATCTGTGGTCTCTCCATTGACCACACCTGACTGTTGGGAGAAGCCCTGGCTGGGTAAACTGTCTCTACCCCTTGAATAGCCATTAACAGGGGAGACATGTACCCTGTTCACTCTGAGGGGACTTTTAGCCATCCCTCGGATTGCTTTTATCCTCTGTGTACATTTTGTGAACTGTCTCTCGGGGCTTAAAGCTTCCCAGAGGTGTCTTGGCACAGAATTTGGCTTTTTATCAATCTTTTCTTTAGTAACTTGGGCTAGATGCAAGTCTTGCCACATTAGTCTAGGAGTTACCCAAGCAGATCTCCTTTTCTGTTTTTGTGTTTTTAAACCATTTTTTGGCTGTTCTATTCTTTTTTCATACATAATTTACACACTGATCTAGGTTGCTTAAGTTTGTCAAAGCCTCTCCTGCTTTGTAAAGATCTTGTCCCACTAGGGGACTTAGCGAAAATGTTAAATCTCTATACCAATTTTGAGGTCCTTGCTTAATGAAGTCCTTCATTAAATCTCTGGTGAACACAGTCATATCTGGTCCTGTGAACAGGTCACCATATATTGCTTCCTCATACACAGTTCTCTCAGCTGTGCCTGACCCCCTTTTACTGTTCTCTAGCTCCTGACATCCATGGGAACCTCCACTGGTGATAATCAAGTATCTCTAATGGCTCACAAAAGCCAGTTCATCAGAGACTGCTTCCCCTTGTACTGCCTCAGGTTACACAACCTAAATCTCAATGATGGATGAGCGGTTATATTGCTCAGCTTTCCTACCTCTGAAGCATTTAAGGTAATCTCATATTCTTCTGTGCCCCATACTCTCAGGAGCCAGGCGATGTGATCACAGGCTCCTTTACAACTTGTTTAAATGTCCTCCTTGGTTCCAGCAGCTCTAGATTTGAGAACCCTTTATTCACTAAATTCTCACACTCATTAAGGATTCCATGTTGACATAGGGATTTCTCCTTTCATTATATTACAGGTCGAACCTCAGGGGCACTCTTAGCTTTTTCTTGGTTACTCCCTTCCTCATTACTGCCTGATTCTTCCTAGGGGTTCCAAGACCTAGGGTCCCAGGATGGAATTTGTATTGTCAACCTGACTTGGGTTTTCATCCCTTTTCAACCTCCTAGTTATAAAAAACGGCAGGCTAAAACTTCTATTTCTTTTTTTTTCTTTTATTAAATTTGCTAGCAAGGTCAGAGGCTAATACTGAGGAAGTAAGCCTCTTATCTTTCTCTCAATCTATTTCTTCACTCACATTTTGAGTCTCTCTGGGTGGCTGATTCAGGCTGAGATAAGTCTCTCACAAGTCATAGCAATGGGCACACCACTTAGGCAGTAGCTTGATGATATCTTTGCTTCTGATGCACCACTCCCAGTGTTTGAGAGTCTGTTCTAGACTTTCTACTGCTCTCAAAGCTTCACCATTTCCTGAGGTGGTCCCCATCAGTTAAGCAGACATGCCACTCTATAAAACTTACATGTGGATTGCCACCCTGGTATTTGCCCCACTGATCTCATCCTCTTAGGTGAATTGTACCTTACTTACATATTTCACCATAAACTTCACTATCTCTGCAATGGCTGCAACACACACCAGTCCTCACATTAGTGGTGGCCACATAAATCCTTTTCCTGGAAGCATTCTCTTTTTTTGTCAGTAGGTCCTGCTCATCTACACTGTTCTGACTTATGAATTCTCCTCTCTCAGTGAGGCCCAGTGTTCAGCCCCACACCCCCAGGTTTGAACCAATTGAGCAAACAGAGATTTCTCTCCAATTAGAAAATCCAGTTATATTCAGAGATGCTTACAAAGGATTTATCCCCAGGGAGAGAAACAGAGGTTTCATATGAGATAGTCAGCATTTTTATCAGAATTCTGGTGGACCTCCAGCACACACACCCAAATGTAGATGACACAGCTCATGCATTGCCTTCCCAGTTTTAGCTCCTTTCTGCTATACCCTCCCTCTTATGTCATTGTTTGGCTGGCTATCAATCACATTCTTGGAAGCATGTCAATCAAGGCAGAGAGAAAGCTCTGTAAATTTACCTTACAAATGGTGACTATGAAGTTGGGGATTTCAATACATGATTATTATTGACTTTTGATGTCCTGAATATTTTGAATCTCTCTAGAAAATTAAATGTGCTTTTGACTGTATTCTGTACTTTATTTAACTTCAGCCTTCATTATATTAAATAGTCTTAACCAAAATTAGAATAGAAATTTCATAGCAGCTCTTAAAGCACACTCATTCCTGGATCAGCAGAAAACTCTACTGGGATGTTTGCCAGGAGGTCATTTGCCATCCACAAGGAGTTACCTGTTACCTACTAAGAAAAAGGGAGTGAACTCATTCTTAATTTTTGCATTCAGGTAACTTTTTGCTAGATCATGTGTTAAAATGCATTTTGTCCATTTGTTTCTTATATTTTATCCCTTTTAGATATGTATGAGCTTTTCCTATTAGTATTATCTCATTTATAACTGATTAGTTATTTCCATACCTTAAGAACATACTGAAAAGTATTGCTAACCTGTTTCCCCACAGATTTCTCTTCCTACATATATGGGTTTTTAAAATGATGACCATTTTTCCAGTAGTTTTTGTTCATGCTAAACCTCGTTATTGTAGCTAACTCATGGTGGCTAAAGCTATTCATGACTGCAGTTCCAAAGGACTGACACCCTCTCCTCTGAAGATATTGCACTGAAAGGGTCCACTTACATTCATGCAGGTAATACATATATACACATAAAATGAAATAAAAATTAATAAAATATTAAAAAAAGATGTGATGGTGCCCATGCTGGTTCATGTGTGTCTCTCTTCTACACTATTAGTATTTCAAGAACTCACACATTTATCACTTTAGAGTTGTGTTTTATTGCAAGTCATCTTTGTATACCTCACATTTACACTTACAAAATCCTTATATTTCTGTACTTCTGCTTATTTATAATATATATAAACTGTTTTCTTATTGATGTAAATCAATGAGGTGGATTCTTATTTACCTCACTAAATTTTGATGCATATTATCCCCCCCAAATTTTGTTTACTTATGTGCATTATGTATATGTGTGTGTATGTGTGTGTGTGTGTGTGTGTGTGTGTGTGTGTGTATATGTATATGGTTTCTACAGCACTAGAATTTTACTTTCGAGTTTTACTGGGAAGTTAAGAACAATGGCATTATTCTGTATTGTTTTCTGTGTTCCTCTGGAGCAACGAATACATAAGAAGTATTCCATATATGGAACTGGCCATTTTGTTTAATAGCCTGTGGCTTCTGGGACAAGTATTATCTCTTAATGTAGGGAAAATTCCATTAAATTTTTATTTAATGTATTTGTTGTTAGATTAGGAGGTCTGAATATGATCAGAGCACATATACATGTTTCTCAAAAATCCAATAAAGATATTGTTAAAGTTAATGAAGTTTCCTGAAATATAATTATCTTGAAAACATGCACATGGCATTCTTGTTTAATGATATTTTCTTAGTAAATATAGAACTATGTGCTCTCATTCATTATCAATATTTTCTTTGACAAATTATACATTTTTTTCTTATTTTAACTTTAAAACATTTTCTATTGGAAACCCTGAAAATATATTTAACCATTATTTATGTCAAGATAGTTTTCTTTGGTTATGTGACAATCATCTCTTTGTTTGGTTCATTACAACGTTGGCACAATGTGTCAATATATAATTTTCCCTGTATGTCTATGGTATCATTACTATGAGTTTAACTGTCTTTCCAACAATTTGGAAAGATTTCTCCTCACATCTTTTAAATTGTCATCTGATCAATTAGCTTTTCTTTTCATTTCAGTTTCAGTTTCATACACATTATATCTTCCTTTCCCTTTTACTTCTAGATGCCTTACATTAATCTCTATCAAGTATTCAAATTTCAGTACACCTTTTTCTATTTGTGTGACTTTGTGCATATTCCAAATTTTTAATAACATTCTGACAGTCTATAATTAGCTGTTCACTATTATAATATTATCTTCATTATTGTTAATTTATTTACTTTTACATTTTTCATATAGATTTTTCTCTTTTATCTTTATTTTCTTTGGGGAAATCTACCATCATCTCATTTGTTTCATTTTTTTCTGTGTCATATCTGTTTCTTTTTCTTTTTATAGCTCATTTTGGAATTAAGTAGTTTTTAAATGTTTCTTTTATAACAGCATTAATCTCAGCATTGTGGTTTCTATTGAATCATCTCCCAAAGGATTAAGACCTAATCCCATTATTTTGAGTATTAGTAGTTTAACATACATATTTTTAGAGCTAACCATTTAAACCTAGAGCACAGCACATTATTATTGTTTTTGAAAACAGCTAGAAATGATGTTAAAGTTCGTTGTAATCATGTGGTTAGGTACTTTAACTAGAATTATAAACCTCAGAGACAGTAGTAGTTAAAATTCATTTATCAAGTGTGGAGTGATATTTACATAGTGATGTAACTGTTATATTGTCTCCATATATGATATAAAAATAATATTATAGCAATTGTTCTTAAAGTATTGCTTAAATTCCATAAACCATCTACAAGTTTCTAAGTTCATTTTAAAACTGGATTTTCAATTTTTCCTATGAAATGAAGATGATTAAATTTGGGGAAAATTTTCTCATTGACATGTATTGGTAATTTTTGAAATTGTAAATCTAACCAGAATGCATTTGAAAAACATGTTAGAAGCCAAATACAAATATCAGCATCTACTGTGTGTTGAATATAATGATGTGAAACAATTGTTATTCATAACAAAGTACATGCATAAATGTGGTTCTTATAGATCAAAATTTTAAGTAGGAAATAATGTTATATAAAATATATTACATAATCTATGTTTAATTTTAGTAATTATTTTTAGATTTCAAAATTATATAATTCTTTAAAATCTTCGAATACATACAGTATGAAAAGAAATGAATGTAAAATAATGCTCATGAAACAGTCCCAGAATCACTGATCTAATACAAATGTAATACAAATCTGACCTGAAATGTGCAAAAAGATTGTTTTTATAAAGTCACACATCTATTAGCATTGAAAGATTAAATTTATCTTTGTCCTGCTCTTCTTTCCCATCAAACACTTTTTCTGACATTATATTTATAAAGCAATTATGAAAGAAATGGAAAGATGTTTTTGGCAATTAAAATTGATGTGACGCAGTGCTCACCAGAAAGCTCACAACCTGTAGAGAGAAAATTTGTGTAGTAGGTTATGGATATGCAAGAATTTGTAAAATCTCCTTTGTGAGTATTTTCATGCACATATAATAAACAAATTCCCTTCTTTCATAAAACAATGAAAGTATAGACTAACAGTGTGAAATAGATATTGTGATAACAAGATCAAGTGTCAATATGATTAGTATTTTATGACTAGCAATATCTAAACTGAAATGAATGACAAAGAATACTTAAGGAAGATTAAAACATTTTAATGTGATTTCAATTTTATTGTTATTTAAGGATGATTAAGGAGAAGAAAAATGCTTGCAACCCATCTTAAAATGACATTTCTTTTATCAAGTGTTTCAAACATAAGATTGCATTAACAGAATTGTTATTTTTTCTATCCCCATAATTATTTCTCTGTAGATATGAGGAGTTGTACCATGAAATACACTACATGGGTCAATGGCAAAGATAAAAATAAAATCAGTTATTAAATTTTATAGCCCCTTATTTCAACATATTTCAAACAATGAATGTACTGTATATTATTCATAAAAATGTGTGTAATTTTATTATATTGACATTTAACCAATTGAAAATGCTTATAAAAACAGAGAATTATATTGAGAAATATAAGTAAATTTTATGAGTAATTTAACAATGATGTAAACTCTCTACTTGAGATTCATTTTTTTCCACAGGGCACAAAATTGTGATTTTTAATATGCTAGGAATTATGATACATGTTTTAAGTCAACACTAAGCATGCTTACTTTATATTACATTCAGTTTTTTCAATATGGGTAGGTAGCACCATGTTGATATACTAACACTGAAAATTCCTAGAGATATTATAACAAGAAAACTCTCTTGTTTTCACTTTAAAGATGAGTGGGAAAAAAAAGGAACATTCCACATTAATTTCCAAGACTGTCTTTTGTTAGTTTTTTTTTTCCTTTCCATTTCATTTCATATATTTATAATATTTGACATATTGACAACCCAGAAGAAAAAGTAGAAATTATTATTGTTATCTTACATACATTGAAAGTTAGTTCACATAGTATAAAGAATTCCATGGTAGCATGTACCATACACACTCAGACCTTACTCCTGCAAATCATTATATTTCTCTAAGTATACAGTATACTACAACATTTCAGAGGCACACACTATGAATATAGATACTAGTTTCATCATAAAATAGAAGACAAGGCTACTAAACTGGAAACTGATTCATAGAACTACAGAAATATTTTTATTAGGTTTTCCAGATAAATTATTTTTTTTAATTCTCATGATGAAAATAATTTAGCAACTCACTCTAAAATACTTGGAGCCTTCTCATTTCAGCATAAAATACTGGCAATATTCAGAGAGAAATTTCTATTCTAATCTTTGTATTGTATCATTATTGACAATTTAAGTCCCACACAATGAAAGGAGTCATTGGTTGTAGTAACTCAGGAGTTCTATTCAGTGGTAGAGAAAAATGAAATTTACAAGTAAATGAATTGAACTAGAAACTGTTATATTAATTGAAGTAACACAGACACATGTGTTTGCTCTCATTTGTAGCTCTTCCTTCCAAATTCTTATATGTTAAGCAAACACAGGTGCAAGAAAAGTGTAAAGGAACCATGGGGGTGGGGGATTGTAAAAAGGAGCCCAAGAGTAGGGGATAGTAGAAAACTGACGATGGGGAAAAGGAGGTTCTTTAACTGTGAATGAGGGTGGTTATACTAGGAAGCGTGGGGGTAAGAGGAAGAAAGAGCTCAAGAGATGGGGATAATAGGAGACAGGAAATATTAAGGGGTAAATGGAGAAAATAAGGGTAATTTAACTGAGTGAGTATAACAAGGGTTAGACAGAGAGGGAGAAATAGAAGAAAGATAAGTATTGCTAAGGTGATGTGAAAATCTAGAGGAAATGTATTAATTCACAGCCTGAAGAAATCTATCTGTCTATCATCTATCTATCTATCTATCTATCTATCTATCTATCTATCTATCTAAATAACAAGAAACAATGTCAGACAGGAGAAACTTTCCTTCAAGTTATGGGTCAGGGTAGTCCAAAGTGCTTTCCAAATTTGTCACAGCCCTCAATTACCTCCAAGACCTTGAAGGAAGACCCTGTTGCTGAAGACAGGGCATAATTTGAACACAGGACTTGAAAAAATGAAATTGGAACTGACCTGGTAACCTCCCCCCTGAAGACTAACTCTGAAAGTATCAGACAATACTATGAAAGCTGATAAGTGTCATAAAATATCAATGGTCCCAACCCTGTTGCAAAGCTTAATAACCACAATAATGACCAGCACAACAACCTCTTGGTATAGTAGTAGCAATTTTATCTTGGTGGTAACTATAGTTATCTAATTGTTCGAAAAATTCTCTCACTGAGAGGGAACTCATATTTAGTACTATAAACACAGCCAAATACATATGGATGATGAGATCATAGATCCTAGATCAAAACCTACATCCGTCACATTCCTAGACAAATGGAATTTCTTCTCTCAAGCTAAATATGCATCCGTATATATTTTTTCCAATCTATATTTTTATTTAAATCTTGTACACTTCATACATCTTAATCACTTTTTTACACCCCCAGTACTCCAACTGTATCCACTGGCTTTCATACATTATGATATATATATATATATATATATATATATATATATATATATATACATATATTAAGATTTATCAAATCAAGTTTCTATACCCAGATGTCCCTCAGTGCAAGTCCATCCAGTGGAACTGAGTTAGCCTATCTAGATTCACTCACTTAAAGAAGATCAACTATCCCTTACATGGCAGTAATCAGCTGGCAATAGTTCTTCAGCTAAGGTGGGTGCTGCTTTCTGCATCCTTATATTTACAGACAAGTATAGATTTTACAACTCATCAAAAAAGCTTATATTTATTTTGCACTTTAAAACCTACTATATTTATTTTATTTTGTAAATTTTAATTGAATTTTTGTGTATGTCATACAGAACATCTTAATCATCTGTATACCTCCACCCCATCTTCACATTTTCATAGCCCCCACCCATCAGATTGCATGCATTCTGTCATTTATATTAAAGTCTATCAAGTCAAGTTATTGTCCACAGATGTCCCTTAGTAATAATTCATCCACTGAAATATATACAAACATCTAGAGTCCCTCTTTTTAAGAAGATCAAAGTCCCTCATTTTAAGAAGATCAGCTGCTCCTCATCCACCAGTAATCAGCTGCTAATAGTTCATTGGCTAATATCAGGGCCTGGTGCTCATTTCCACAGTTTTATGCAGGTTTTCTGTCTTCTTGGCTTTGCATGGGTTTTGTTCATGAACACCATTGCTGTAGGTTCATGTAAGAAAGGATGCAGATGCTGTAGGACTCTACATAAAGTCATGAACCTCCTTCCTATCTCTTACAAGCTTTCTGACTCCTTTCCTGCAATAGTTCTTATACTCTGGAAGAGATGGAGTATAATATAGGAATCCTGTCCAAGGACCCACACTCTGCTTTCTCTTATTCTTTACTCTTTGCCTATTTGTGACTTTTGTGTTCCTGACCCTGTATTGCATTAGGGACCTTCACTGATGAGAGCTGACAGATGCACTAGCATTCTCCCTCTTCCTTGGGTCACTATGTTCTGTGAGTCTGAGATGTAGAGGTTGCATTATAGATGTGTCACTTACCATTTGGGCAATTCACAGATAATCTCTGTAAGTAACCATTTGTAGAACTCTGGAATCATTTCCATCTGTTGCAAAAGAAGCTTCTTTGATGGATGTGGTGGTTTGAATGAGAATGTTCCCCATAGGCTCTAAGTATTTGGACATTTGTCCCCAGTTCATAGCACTATTCTAGGAGGTCTTAAAAAGTGTGGCCATGCTGGAGGAAGAACATCACTAGGGGTGGGCTTAAAGGTTCTTAAGCCTTGCTGGATCACCTGTCTTGCTCTGCTGTCTGTGCCTGCTTGAAGATGCAAGTGCTTACCTTCTGTTCCTGCTCTAGCCACTTCTGCTGCCATGCCTCCCTGCCATGATGGGCTGTTGCCCCTTTGGAACCATAAACTAAAAAAAACCTCTTCCTTTTATAAGTTCCCTTCTTCAGTGTTTCTATCACAACAACAGATAAGTAACTTATACAGTGGATGATGACTGGGGTACTTGTCTGTAAATAAAAGGACCCATATTTTGTACATATAATGTAATTAAATTTATTGAGGGATGTAACAGCCTTAGCGTTTTCTCTAAGATATATGTCTTCTCTAAACATGTGTAATTTGCTTTCTTTACAGTACCACACATGAACACATTGAGTGTACTGTAAGTCCAATCTTTGTTGATTACCCCCAAGATAAAAGTGCCACTATTGACACTGATGTAGTAATTAGGCCTTAAAACTGAGGTTGAACGATCAATTGATGTTTTCCCTTAGCATATTGCATTGTATTCTCCAAAACTATAAGAGCTAGTCTTCAGGGAACCTATTTTTCAGGTCAGTTCTAGCTCAATCGCTCAAAATCCTGTGTCTAAAGTCTGTATTGTCTTCAGCAACAGGGCCTTACCTTCAAGTTCTGGGAGGCAATCAAGGGCTGTGACAATAGCCTGTGTAATTTTGGGTAGTCTCTTGAACTACCCTGGCTAGCAAATAAAATGGAGGCTTCTTCTGTCTGTCACTGCTTCTTGTTTTGTAGTCTTGAGCTATACAAATGAAATAAGGTAGAGATATTGCATATTTAACTTTTCAGTATGTTTCTGGGCTGATATGATTCTCTCTGTTTTTTTTTTACACTAAGCATGATTTATCTTGCATCTCTCTCCTGCTGTCTAACCCTCCTGCTTTAAATGGGGAGGATATGGAAGCAAGTGTAGAAAAGAAACTTCGTTTTGCAATGGAGACTGTTGCAGTGATCCACAAATGGTCAACACATAGAAAATGACGGTTTATAAGATGCTCAGTCCTAAGTAACACATCTACAATGGAATCTCTACTCCTAAGTGTCATGGAACAAAGTAGAACAAGAAATAGAGAGAATACTAAGCCTTCTCTCAATTCGCATCAGCAAACCTTCCTACTACAACAGAATGATGAACACAGAAATCCACAACTGGCCAAAAGGTATGGAATAAGAGATTACAGAGATTATATCCTTGGATAGGACTTCTATATTAAATTTCACTCACTCAGGACCCAGGGTTCATTGTAGAATGAGGGAAATGTGAGACCCAGAGATTGTGCCTGACCACAAGGAAATAAACATTTCCAGGCAGCTGGGAAATTGTTCATATGAATTTACTGCAGTGGTGACAGCATGCAGTAAACCCATGAAAACTCAATTCAGACAAAAACCTAGCATATAATAGGGGAAATAGACAAGAAGCTTCAACCTTAGCAAAGTAACTATTGGCTACTGATCACTGCTGGGCGAGGGAGAGTAAATCTTTAAGGGAGTGACACCAAATAAGCTGACCAGACTCCAGTGACTGAACACCACATTGAGAAACAACTGGGGAAATAAAATTGATTCAATAAGCCTTAGCATATATGACAGAATGCATGTGATCTATTGGGGGAGCTATACAAGGGGTGAAGTTTAATACATTTGAAATGTACAATAATAAAATGAAATACATATTATAGATAAAGAAATTAAATCAGAATTCAATCTATTCTTATGTTGCATCAAAAGAAATTATTACTATGTATATTTTACACATGTATTGTAAATTAGCCATTCACCAAAGATCTATGTGAAATAATAAGAAATTATAAAGTTCTCCTAGTAACCTTAGATTTTAATTGAAATATTCAGCTATATCATCTATGTATTTATAAAAATAAATACATTTGACAGCAGTTAAAAAAAATAAAACGTTAAAGCTGGTGTCTACCAGGAAGAAAAATAGACTCTGCCTTTGAGAACAACAATTGCTAACTATGAAAGGAGTAAGATATTGAGGATATGGCAGAGGACAAAAGCTTATAGCATGTGATAGGAAACCATGAGAGAATGACAGTAAACAATATGTGTTTGGTGATTAATGATAAGAAAGAACGTCTCAGGTCAAATGAATGTCCAGAAAAAGAAAGATTAATTGAAAATCAGAACATTTATGGGAATAAGCTAAAAGAATTACAAAAACCATGTGAGAGGGAAAATTCTTTTATAACATTACCATACATATATAATATGTATTATATTTATATTTATAAGTAGATTTTAAAATGAGTTTAATCCACAGTACATAATAATGTATCCCCCAAGGGCCTTAGACTATTTTACAAATAATCCAGAACTAGGCAAGGGAAGACCCCCTTCCAGTTATTGTTCAGAAGAATCCAAGAGCTTCTTCAGATTATATAGCCTTTTTTCCTTTCCTCTTGGTTGCCTCCCAGAACTTGAACACCAGACCCTATTGCTGCAGGCATCACGATTTCAGACACTGGACGTGGAGAAGTCAAGTTGGAACTCCAGAAGTCTACTCTCTGAAGATTAGTTCTCTTTATATCATAAGATATTATGCAAACTCCCATGGGAAAAGAAGATATTATAGTCCTACCTAACTTTAAACCCACCTCCCACAACAACTGACAGGCCTAGCAGGATTTTCCTAGTAGTGCAATAATGGTGGTTTTATCATAGGGAACCAGTACATAACTATTTGGACTTAAAGCTGGCTCAATAGGAGCAAATTCATGCCCGATAGAGTAAACTTAGCCAAGAACCCATGGATGTAGGGGTTCTTAGGTTGCGTTCATCCCATATATATTGTGAAAGAGCAGCAATAAACATGATGTCAAAGTATCTCTGCAATAGGATGAATCCTTTCAGTATATGCCAAGGAGTGTTATAACTGGATCAAATGGTAGATTCATTTCTAGTTTATTAAGAAATTTCCACACAGCTTTCCATAGTGGTTGCAATCAGCAGTGAATGAGCATTCCTCTTTAAACAGAAACTTTCCATATTTTGATATCATTTATTCTCTTGAACTTGGCCAATCTGACTGGAGTAAGATGAAACCTTAAAGTGGTTTTAATTTCCATTTCTCTAATTACTAAAGATGTTGAACACTTCTTTACATGTGTCTCAACCATCTTTATTTCTTCTTTTGAGAAATCTCTGCTCAAATCCTTACTCCATCTTTTAATTGGGTACTTCTTTTTGATTCTTTGTTTTCTGAGTTCTTTATATATTTCAGATGTTAAACCTCTCAGATGTGTCACTGGTAAAGATTTTTCCCATTCTGTGGGTTTTCTCTTTTTTTCCTTTGTTGTTTATTTTCCTGCACACAAGCTTTTTAGTTTACTGAGGTTCCACTTGTTGATTACTGGCCTTAATTCCTGGGCAACTGCTGTCTAATTTAGAAAGACCTTATCTTCACCTATATCTTGTAGGTTTCTGTGTTTTCTTCTAATAGTTTCAGAGTTACAGTTTTCACATTGATCCCTGATTCATTTTGAGTTGACTTTTGTACAAGGTTAAAGAGTCTAGTTTCATAGTTCTACAGGTGGAAATCCAGTTTTGCCAGGACCATTTGTTGAAGATGACATTTTTCCTCCAGTGAGTGTTCTTGGCACCTTTATCAAATAGCAGGTGTCTGAAATTTCATGCACTCATATTTGTGTCTTCAATTGTATTTCATTATTCTATGGGTTTATTTCTGTGTCAGTACCATGATATTTTATGATTATAACTCTACAATCTATTTTTAAATCTGGTATAGTAATTCCTGCATTACTCTTTCTTCTCAAAGTTGCTTTGGCCATCTGATGTGTTTTGTCCTTCCATATGAATTTTAGGATTTTTTTTAAATGCTAGAAAGAGTGTCAAGGGAGTTTGATTGGGATAACATTATGTGTATATTTTCCATATATATGTATATATAGAAAATGACCATCCCATCAAAAGCAATATTAGTTCTTGTGATCCATGAACATGTATTTTTCTTCCAACATTTTCGTGTGTTCTTCAGTCTCTTTCTTTAAAGATCTAAAATTTCCGTTGTAGAGATCTTTAATGTCTTTTGTTAGGTTTACTCTCTGATATTTTATTTTATTGAGGCTATTGTGGATGGGAAAGTTTCCTTTTATTCTTTCTCCAATTGCTTGTTGTTGATATATAAACACTACAGATTTCAGTAGATTTGTAACCTACCAATTTTCTGTAAGTTAATTATTTCTAGCAGATTTGGGTGAAATTTTTGGTATCTCTTAGGTATAATATCATGCCATCTGCAAAAAGGTATAATTTGACTTCTTATTTTCCATGAGTACTCCATTAATTTCTTTCTTTTTATCTTATTTCTCTAACAAGAGTTTCAAGCACTATGTTAACAAAGGCATGGAGCTAGTGAACAGTCTTGTCTGATTCCTGATATTAATGGGAATGTACCAAGATTTTCTCCATTTAAAATGATGTTAGCTGTGATTTTTTTTGTATATAGCTTTAATTATGTTGTAGTATGTTCCCTCCAGTCCAGTTCCCTCTAGGAATGTTAACATAAATGGATGTTAAATTTTATCAAAGGCCTTTTCTGCATCCATTGAAATGACCATGCAATTTATACCTCTGAGTCCATTTATGTGCTTTATGACATTTATTGACTTACATATATTCGTGTGTGCCTGTAGTATTTTGTTGAGAATTTTTGCATCTATGTTTGTTAACGACATGGGTTTATAGTCTTCATTTCTGGTTGTATCTTTTCCTGCCTTTGATATTAGTGTTATGCTGACTTCATAGAGGTAATCTGGGAGTTCTCTTTCTTTTTCTTCCTTTTTGAATAATTAAGTAATATTGGGTATATATCTTCTTTGAATGTCTGATAGAATTCTGCTGTGACTCCATCTGGGCCTGGGCTTTTATTGGTACATAAGCTTTGCATTCTATGTTACAAGTCTGTTCAAGCTGCTGATCTCTTCTTGGTTTAGCTTTGAGCATTCCGATGATTTTAGATATGCAGCCATTGCTTGGTTAATTTTTTTCTTTGACCAGAATGAAGTGAATCTGTCTCTTCTGATCAGCTTTAATTTTAAGTCTACTTTGTGAGATATTAGAATGGCAACTTCTGCTTGTTTCCTCATGTCATTTGCTTGTAATATCTTTTTCCATCTTTTCACCTTAAGGTAGTGCTTGTCCTTGAAGCTGAGATGGGTTAGTTTAAGACAGCAGAAGGGTGAATTCCGTTTCTTGATTCATTCAATAAGCCTATGACTTTTGACAGGGGAGTTCTGTCCATTGATAATTAAAGTTATGAATGAAGGACGTATATTGATTCCTGGGACTTTAAATACTGTTTGCAACTTTGGTCTAAATTTTTGGTTCCCCAGGCATACCTTCATTTAGATTCTTTCTGTTGTCCATTGGTTATAATTGTTCCTTTCTTCAGCTCTCTGTGTTCTTCAAGTATTCTGTAAAGGTCTGGTTTTCTGTACAGGAATTCTTTCAGCCTATACATGTCGTGGAAAATTTTTCTTTCACTTTCAATTATAATACACATGCTTGCTGCGTGAAGTGTTTAGGTTGGCAACTATGGTCATTAATAGTGTAAATACTTTGGTTCAGGCTCTTCTGGCTTTCATAACTTACATTCAAAAGGCAGCTGTACTTCAGATGTGTTTTCCTTTATATGTGATTTATTGTTTTTCTTTTGCAGTTTTCAGAATTCTTTGTTCTGTAGGATAAGGGTTTTACCGTGATATGCTGTGGGGAGTTTCTTTTCTGATTCTGTCTATTTGGTGTTCTTTCTGCTTCCTGTATTTGTATGGGGATGTATTTCCCTAATTTTGAGAAATTTTCTTCTACAATCTGAATGAAGATCTGTTTAATATCATTATTCTGAGATTATTCTCCTTTCTCTTTGCCTATGATGGGTAAATTTGGTCTTTTCATAGTGTTCCACATTTCCTGTATATTCCACTATTGTATTTTTCCAAAAAATATATATTTAATCTCTGCTTGAATGCTCCAATTCTTCAACTTTATTGTCCAGTCTTGATATTCTGTTTTCCATTTTGTATTTTCAATTGGTGAGACTTTCTACCATTGTTTGAACTTTTCTTACAGAATTTTACAATTCCTTCTTCATTTCAGCTTGAGTTTCTTTAATATTTTAACTTTTCTTACAGACTTTTTCAATTCCTTCTTCATTTCAGACTGAGTTTCTTTAATATTCTATCTCTTTTGTGAATTCATTCAGAAGTTTATCAATATCTTCTTTTAGTACTTTGATTTGTTTGTGTGGTCTTTAAATTCATTGAATTCTTTGAACATGTTTATGAATTTTCTGGGTTATCTCAAGGGAACTCTTCTATATGACTGTTGATGTGTGGTGCAAACATATTATTTCTGTTTTTCATATTATTTTTTTCGTTGTGATCTAGGCATGTCAATTTCATTTGCTGTTTGTGAGTCTGATGAGAGACTCATGCCTGCCTTTGTTCTGATGAAGTCTGATTCTGTTTTTATATTGATTGACTTGGTTGTTTTATTGTTGTATATGAAATGTTGGTAGTTCAAGGACTCAGATTCTGTCTTTTTATTTTATATTGGAGGGATCAGATGGCTCTAGCCCAGCTGCTCCAGAGTTCCCTTAGGGGCATAGTTTAGGTGAGATCTGATGCTGTTAAGGTCTGTGTCCCTCTAGACAGAAAGGACAGCACACATTAGGAAAAGTGCTAGGCAGAGGCTGAATTCAGCCATTCTCAGGTAGTCTGCAAAGGTCAGTGAAGAAGGCTGCTCATAGGAATCCAAGGCAGGTCGGGGGAGTGGACGGTCAATGTACATGGGAGGTCACAGGAATCCAAAGTGAAGTTCGGGGTTGAGACAGACTGTGAAGGCTCTAACAAACTAGGTTGAAAAACTGGGTAGAAACTTTATCTCAGTTTTAGTTTAGATGATACTAATATTTTAATTGTGGAAATAACTTGTTATTTTAAACATTTATATTTTACACATGAATATTTTAAACGTTGCAAATAATATATACCTAGAAAACTAATTCTGAGCTGTAAAGAAAATGTATCACTGTAAGTACAATTCTAATTTTCATATACAATATGTTTAAGCATAAAGGATTGTTTATGAAATGCTAAGTTTCTGTAGAAAAATAAGAAATTGATCTTATATAAAGTTCAATTTGTATTATTTTCTGATATCTTCTCCATTATCACATGAATATTAACATTCCTACAAATTAAAATTATCCTCTCTTAGAAATTTGTCATTTTTCCCTTCTGGAATTTTAGTTGTTTATTGTTTGTCTTGACATGCTCTAAATACGCTAAAGAAAAAATTTCAAATTACATTTCCAAGATTAAATTTCAGAAGCTAGGTTCTGAATATGTCTTAGCTACTTTCCAGTGGAGAAGGTGCCCAGAAAGGGCTTACAGCTTTTTCCAAGTCCACGTTCCCTCTGCATTGCCTCATTTTGACCTATGGACTTAAATCTTTGGAAGTGTTATGAAGGATAGTGTGATGTATTATTAATATTCTAGATGTTGGATTCCTATGGGGTTTGCAGTATACATGTCAATAAAAATGAGAATATGCATCATTAAATAAGTCAGAGTTAAATATATGTTTATTTATGATTATATATGATTATTTTATTCTTGAGGATTTCATATTCTTGAGTATTCTCTTTGTATTTCCATCCCATTGAGAATTATTGAAATCCTAGAACTCTGTTGTTAGAAGTTGAAATTATGTGGGTAAACTATCAGACTTACAAGTTTCTATGACTCTGAATATTAGTCTGATAATTAGTCAATAATTATCAACCCAACTTTCATACATTTCTATTTCTAATAACTGAATCGAGTGTCTTCCAATTTCAAAGTCATGTCCCTGTCATTACCACACTGGCAGCATCTCTGTATATCTGTTATGGGCTAAACATCACATGGAACATCTTTAATGGATTAATTTTCATCAAGCAAAAAATCACAATACACACAATAGCATCAATGGATTTTCATGAAGACATTCCAAAGCATTGGAAATTATTGTAAAAATCAGTCCCCAAATCCCCAAGTTGCCCTTGTGGTCATGTACTGTAAATTCAAGTTGTTGCCACCAGTTACCTAAGGGAAGACTCATAATATAGTTCACATTTCATTTTAGAGTTTGACTTGGGTTATTTTCCTAACTGGAAAGTTTCCTCTCTCATTTAGTTTAAATCTAAAAACTTAATCATTCCACAACTAAAAAATCTCTTGTCCACAACTGATCCTCTTTTGTTAAATTCTAGCCATTCAAGGCCTGGGCATATATTTATAATACCTTATGAGATCTTGTAATTATAATCTCCCAAGAAGTTTATGAATACAAATCACATGTTTCCTTTGTTTTGCTTTTATATTTCTTCCAACATTATAAATATGTAGGAAGTAAAATAGATAATAAAATCAATAAAATTAAAGGAACACATACAATGATGGTAGACATTAATATTTCATTGACTGACAAAGTATGTATTTACCATATTATATTTGTTAGTTTAAATACCATTTTTAAAAATTAATGCTCTTCTTTCCCGAGATTGTTACTCTTCTTTTATATGATATACCTTGTAAAGTGAAGGAAGCTTATTATCCACACTGTTTGTATCATAGATCGAGGTAAATCATAATAATATAGATGTGAACTCTTCATAAATATTTTATGATATTTCTTGAATGACTTTCTTCCCTGAGAGGCAAGAATCAGATTCCCAATACCACAGTTTCTACCTGAGAAAGGAGAGTTCATGCTGATTTTGATAACTACTAGATCAGAAAGGGAATATGCCTTTCTCACTGCTGGAGATTTTGTCTGTGACCAAAGGTTGCCTATTGATGTACACACAGAACTCTCATTAATACTGTGGAAGTTATGCATGCATCACACCAAGGGATGTAACTCTTAGTGTTGAAAGATGATCATTCCTAAAATAAACTCTTTTTACACCTAAATTGCAATTTACAGGTGGTCTCACTTCTGAGATGCGCTAAAATACAGAGGAATACTCTCATGTGGATATTAATATATGCAGAATTCTTTAGTGGGTAATCATAGAAAACGGCTAAGTCAAGATGCATTGGTGTATGCATAATAACAGTCTCAAAAACTGTGCTGCTTAGAGCATAGCTTGTTGCTGTGTGTAAAGGAAATTAAGGATGAAAAGTTATTATGACACTGGATTAACAAACTATAAAATAAACTTAATGTAATTACATTTGATAAGTATTTAAGCATGTAGCATAATCATTGAATTTGAAAAAGATGATTATGAGAGGATATGAAATACCCATAGTGATAATTATTTAATAATGCTTCAGGATATTATCTACTTAGAAATCTGGATGTAACTCAAAAATGATGAACAAATTATTCATCTTTAGGATAATTACTGTCTGTAAGATTCTCTTTGGTAAATAAAGACCCCACTATCAATTTGATTGGCCAAATGAGATTGGGAATTGTAATTTGACTTGCACTGGTTTAACATGGAAGCTGCCTCTATGTGAGTAATACTTTACACTTTCATTCTTTTCTATTTTGTAATGTTTCTATTTCTGTCCTTATTTTTTTGCATTTCTAATTTTCCCTTTATATCTAACAGGAATCCATTTTTTTTTAACTTTAAGTGAGTCCTAAATAAGTGTTTCTTCTCTTTATCTACATGTAAGAAATTTTAAATGCAATTTATTGTTATTACTTTTATTATTATTACTGAGTGTGTATATAAATATATATATATATATGTGCATGGGTATTTGTGTGTGTATATGTGTGTGCACACACATGTGTGCTCAGGCATGTTTGTGTGTGTGTATGTGTGTGGCGGTCAGAGGACTACCTTAGAATGTCTGTTGTCTCCTTGAATTCCAAAGATCAAAATCAGTTCAGGCTTTAGTCTCCTGAGCAATCTTGTGAGAATTTACATATGATAATTTAGAGATCTAAATAATTTACATAGAAATGGAGGAAGAAGGAAAAGCAAGAGCAGTATATGGGTTCCATCCCCATCTTTTATCAGCTTAAAGCGATTTTTTTGTTTGTTTGTTTGGGGGGTGTTTGTGTGTTTGTTTGCTTTTTTGGTTCAATAGGTTTAGCACAAATGAACACCAGTATATGACACAAAAGGTCAATAAATATAACACAATACTTTAGTCTTCAAATTGAATGGAGAAGAAAATAATATAATATTCATACAACATCAGCTGAGAACAGCTGAACAGATCTTAATATTTCACATACTGATTTATGACTTACAATAAATATAAGTGTTAAACTTTTCCTTTAACACACTCTTCTGTGTATTTCCCTAATATAACATTACCTTTTATTGTTAATAGAGTTTTTGGAATGTATAATACTGTCAATATTATAGTCATTAACTTCTATGACTCATTCTGTAGTAAATAGCTACCCAGTTATCCAGTTAGGGTAACTCAGAGAATAGAAACTTCCATATATTTAACTAAACTTCCCTGACTTAGGACAAACAAATGGAATTCTACTATAAAAGTTTTAGTATTTATGAATCTTTTCTTCAGTCAGCTATGCTGAAGAATTAAGTATATTACTCATTTAAAGACTGAAAGCTTCTTCCAGATACAAGTATTCAAATGTGGCTGCAGATTTGAATAATTTGTAAAGGTAAAAAACAATACATTTTGCCCCATCATAAAACTATCTAAGACATGTTTGGGACTTCAGTGAATTCTAAGGCTTTATAAAGGTTGTGAGAAAAGTGTTGCTTCAGTGAAGAATTCCTGCTGAAAATAACTGGCTTGAATTCATGCTCAAAAGATCTAGAAAGGTTAGAGTCACACAATTCATTTGTCAACAGGCATCTTGAGAGACACAATCATTCTTTGTCCACATCAGCCAAATTTCAACTGTAAATTCTTGCTATAAGATGTCATCTTCAAAAAACACATTTTGCTGATCCCAGTTCTGTATGTTCAGTTGTTTGAGAAGACTGCACTCATAATTCTTCCTGTAGCATCTGAGCTATTAAAAATCATTTATTGTATATTTTATTGTATATTTTAAGAAATTTTTTTTGTTTCTAAATTAGAGTAGTTAATCCCCTTGGGTTTTTTTTTCTGTTGTTGTTGTTGTTGTTGTTGTTGTTAGCAAGCCAAGTATCCATGATGAGGCATTCTTAGTATGTGTAAAAGATGACCATCAAGGAAACTGAATACTGAATACTGTTATAAAACTTTTAAGTTATGTTTCATCTAAGGTTAAAATGGTTGCTTTCTTGAATTGCTAGAGATTCCATTAATCACTAAGCCAGAAAGCTTCCATTCCCAAGCGAACATTATCAGCAGGATTGGAGAATATATCTTTCTGGAGCTGTTCTGTGCAATTGTATCAATTTAGTTTCTTTCATTACTCAGATACTTAGCTGTGGTATAAAAGTTATCTGGCTTGGCTAGATGCTGGCCCCAAACTTTGCTTTTGCACTTCTCCTGTTACGTTTTGCACCTTGTGTTCATTCCACAAAAATAACATGATAACCTCACCACCTTGCCTCCATGGGAGAGAGAATTTCTATTACCACTTTTATGATGCATTCTATTATTTTGTTACAAAAGCATCACTGGCTTGTTATCAGGTTCCTCTCACATATATTTGGTTTGAAAATATTTTTGACTCCTCTTTACAGCACTCCACTCTATCCATTTCCTGGAGAATTTAGTTAGAAGAATGTGTATGTTTCTGTGTGAAATAGGAAAAAAAACTTTAATTTTAAATAACACATACCATGTACAACTGGATATGTTTCATTATCTCTCTCAAACTTAATGTATTGCTCATAAGAGAACTGTAGAATCTCTATCAGATGTCTGTTTATGTGATTTTGTTCCTAAGATTCCTCAGCAAATTGACTTGCAGAGAAATTTATAACTGAGTACATGTTATCTGCCTGACTAAAGGTTGTACAGTTATTTAGTTTACTACTTTTCTGTTGTTTATGATTTTGAATATTTTTACTATTTATCTCATTCTGATAATGTGCTTTTGTCTCTCTTTGTAAATAATTATTTAAAATTGTTGTTTAACAGATATGAATGACTTTCGACATAAAAAGAGCTTGATTTTTGCATATACTATATTAGGTCTACAGACATATGCATGAATAATAGACAGTTTGTGTTCTCAGTTGTAATAAATAAAGAATTATGTAGTATAAAAATTATCTATAAGAAACTTATTCATATATTTCTCTAAAATTCTGAAGGGTTGGTTCCCAGTTCTTAGCAAATTTTACAATTCATTATGTATGTAATGTCTGCATTCTATTATCACAATTTATGAAAGTACGAAACACTATTGGTAATGCTTTATTTTGTATCTGAAGAACGTAATGTCTAAGCAGAGAAAGTCAGTGGGCAACCATCAGCTTATCTATTGACATGGCTTTTATTTTTTCCTCTGGTCTTACTGACCATGGGATTGTATCAAATATTCTCTAACAGCACGAAATATTCAACAATCCTATACTAGAGAAAGGTCAAGTTCAGTGGAAAATATTATGATGGATTAAAAGAATTCTGAAATTTGGAGCTGAAAAACTTCCTTTTGTAGTGTAATACCTGCATCTAGTTAGTGTCTCACACACATGACAAGGAATCTACCCTCTGGATATGTCAACAATATGGTTAACTAAATAAGATTTGCATTATGACAACACCAGTTGAAATGCAAACATCTATGGAGGCATTTCACAAGGTTCCACCTCTAGTTGAAGAGCTATACACTAGGAACTGATTGCTGCTGAGAGGAAAGTCAGTTTTTTCTGGGGACAGGCTCCCTGATAGGTTATTCAATTCCTACTGCTCAGCAACATACTTACAATTTAGCTTGCTATGTAGATGAGGCTGACCTTGATCTTAGAAAGTTCTGCCTACCCCTGAATTCTCCAAAATGTTTAAAAAAATTCAACACATATATTTATTTAAATTATATTCATTTAGGCATCCATTAAAAACAGCCTACCATCTATAATATCTCAGGTTGAGATTTATAACATGTAATTTGCATAAGGTTAACACTAGTCAAAAACTGAAACATGCGTATTTAAGACTTCAACACTAGAATTCACAAATTCATGTTTCTGGGTCTGAGTTAACTCACTCAAGATAATTGTTTTCTCTTCCATCCATTTTACCTGGAATTTCACAAGTTTTGGTTTTATAAGAACTAAATAATATTCCATTACTCATATTTGCCACACCTTCAACGATCCATTCATCAATAAAGCTACTCAAAGAGAAAATTTAGTACAAAACTTACTCAGTTGTGAATCCTATGAGACATAACTGGCCTGGAAGATCTACCTAATGCTGCAGTAGTGGTGAGACTATTATAGGAGTAATCATCTGCTTTTTAATTGAATTTAAAGTCCAGTTCATAGAATGCGGCCCATACCTGATACTGAAATCAAGCCTTAGGAGCCTAAAGCCAGATAGCCTACAGGCAACAGAAGAAAGGATAATACAACTTTTCTTCTATATATTATACTTATTTCAAATCACTTATTTTTATTTCCATTGATTACTGCATCTCTCAATTTGCAGGAGAGAAGATTTGTTATACAGAAGATGGCGATTAACACAGAGCACTACAACTAGCCAATATGGAAAGAATAAGAGACTGCAGACTACTTAACCATGGAGAAGACACCTATATCAAATTTATGTCTCCCAAGACTCATGGTTCATTTCATAAGAGGGCCAGAAATATTGTAAGAGCTAAAAGAAGTGGATGACCATGGGGAAACAGGGGTTTCCAGATAGTTGAGTTTCTCATATGAAATCACAGCAATGGAGATAAGCCTCAGGATCATGTGCATGCTATATAAGTACTCCATACTGAGCCATACCCTCGGCCTCCTGTTGCCCTTAAATATAAATATTTTTTCACAGATCTTTCATTAGTGTGTTATTTGCTTATTTATTTTATTTTTTGTGAACTATATGCAATATAATTTAAGCATATTTAGGTCCCCTTCCATATCTACACACACACACACACACACACACACACACACACAAATACATACACACTACAAACACACAATTACAAGCAACTTTCTTTTTTTCTTATGTATAGTCCTCTTATAAATCTGATTGAAAAAGGAAATACTTTGACTTTTGATAAAATGAATGACTATGCTATGTGAAATATGTGAGAATAGAAAGGCTGTCATCAGAAGGTTGAATATGTACAGATTTATAGCATTTTTAAATGAACAGTATTTCCAACGTAATAAACCACACACTAATCAATGTATTCTGCAATTAAATTTGAATTCTTCTTTCTTGAAATCTCTTTGCTCTCATGCTCACATCCTAGGCAGTATGTCATACATGGGTCTCCCCTGAATTTACTATAGTGTGATTAATGTAAATCTCTGTCTACTTCGTGAACTTCTGCTTAATTTCCTTTTGGACTTTTATTTCCTGATGGGATATTTTAAATACATTTATTTTATTATAATTTATTTTTAAAAACTCTACAGGTAATCTGCATAGGTAATATAAAAAGAAAAACAATGTGGTTTTAGAGAGATCAAAATAAAAACGTTCACAAAAGTAAATGCTGAGTAGAATGAGCATTGCCATTTAATTTGCATTAAAGATATATTCAAATCACTTTTTATCTTTTTACTTAAAAATATTTGCACGTAAGTTTGAATTCTAAGAATCATGTTTCTTAATACCCAAATCATTTTCCAAGGTAACATTTTCTCAGTAGTAATTCATTTGGCCATTTATGGAAAATAAACTGGCTAGTGGCTCACTCTGGTGTTAGAATGTCATCAAGTTGACACCATATCACTATGAGGTCTTATTAGTTCTTGTATTGTCCATTGCTAAACCCTTGGAGTGCTTTACTGTAAAAGGTTTTGATCAATTTCTTGAGTCTAATGGAGTAGACTAATTACACAAGTAAAGTGTATTTAGTGCATGGAGATAGGAAAGACTGATAAACTGAAGGTAACATTGTAAGGTGGTCCACTAAGGCTCAGGAATTCTTCTCAGAGTAGAGTGTTTCTGCATGCTCGGTGACAAAGTACAGATGAGGGGGTCCTGGAAATACATCATTCAGCACACTGAGAGTCACTTGAACTATTTTAAATATGGCAGAGCAACTAGTTCTATGAGAAAGAAGGACATAACCTAGGTTACTTAAGATACGTTCTTATCTTTGGCTGTTGCATTCTTGGGACATCACACACACGCACACACTCACACACGCACACACGCACACACGCACACAGTGGGAGAGGAAAAAGAGGTGTGGAAGATGTTGAGCTATAGAATAAATGTTGAGAGTTATCTCATTTTATTATTGTTTTTCACTGCATATTATTTTTGCTTAATTAATACAAAAGTAATTAATCTATATATTTTAAGGGAATTTTTAATAGGATAAATTATAATTTTATTGAAATTTACCAAAATGTTAAAACTCCTAAATCTGTGCTCTGAAATATATTCTTTCCCTCATTTTAAAGTTGGAAAACTGATTATTCACCTGATAGTATAGTTATTGAGTAGCATAGTTCGAATTTTTTCTTATAATTATTATTTTTATGTGCATGAAAATATGGCCTGCATATATGTAGGTGTATCCATGTCATGCAGTGCCCAAAGAAGTCAGAAGAGGGAGTCAGATCCCCTGGAACTGGAGTTAAGAATGGTTGCTACCTACCATAAGGGTGCTGAGAACTGAACCCATGTCTTCTACAAGAGCAGTCAGAGCTCTTAACCACTGAGTTATCTCTCCAACCCCACAGGGCTAGAATTTCAACATGGATATTTTGATTATGAAGTTAATGGAATTTGTTTGAATGTCTTTGTGTATAGTCTTGGGTAGTAGACATTGTGGATTCTAGTAGATTATAGTAGAAATCATAATGCCACTCTGAAATAAAAGGTTGAAAAGACTGGGGAAACTGCTGGTATGCTCATGGGATGGAGGGGGAATTCACAAGCATTCTTCTTTGTGGCATGGAATTTCACATGAAGAAAGGTAGTACCTCTAATAAGGAGCTACTGGGTTCTGCAAAATCAGTGTCTGTTTTAGGGTTATTTATCTTCTTTTAATTTCAGAGCTCCACTTTGTGTTGTCTCTTTTGCTTGACTTTTTAATGTCTCCATATTAGGAATTATGGCCTCTTTACATATTGCAATTCAGTTATAGACTACTAAAAATAATCAATATCACTGAATATGACAAAATGTCATGAGTGGGAAGCAACACTTTCATAATACATTACAAGTTAAATTCAGGTAAGAATATAAAACTTCAAAGTTTCTTCGATAACAAAATTTTTGAAGGATATAGACCAAATCTCTTAAATAATAACATAAAGTGAATGTGCAAGTGACCTGATTTCTTAGGAGTAAAATAAAAAGACTATAGTATAGAAATAAAATATTATGTTCAATTTGTGTTTGAAACTACTGTAATATCTGCTAGTTAAAAAGAATGAAAAATGCTTTCTCCTTTAGCACTTGATAAACTTCACATTCAACAGTGAGGAAATATTTGTGCTATCAGATTCTCTAACAAATATTGGCATGCTATATGAGATGGGAGGAACAGTGTTCATTTATTATTATCTTAATAAATATTATTCTGCATATTTTAACTATACTCTTCTTTCCTTAGACAAAAGAATTGGCTTGTTTAAAATTAAAACATATGTATATGGTGCTATTATCACCTGGTCCAAATACCTTTATTTTTTCTTTGATAATGTCAACGACAAAAGGAGAACAGACAAAATCTTTGAAAATTGTAATAGTTAACCATTGAAAAGAAATGACACTTTTAAAATTATCAGGATACTGACAAAACATCTGTGTAAGAAATGTCAGAATGATCTGCAGAAAAGCTGACTTCATAGTGAGAATCTTTCTATTAGAGTACATAAGTCTTTTTGCTTGTGGCCTGTTATCTTACTGTGAAGATCATAGGGGAAGTAATTGCTGAAGAGTGCATCCAGCTGAGTCTCTATTTTATCTTTATATTTATGAGACAGACGGTAAAGGACAGTACTCAATCTCCGAAGATCAGAGTTTATGGCTCCTGTTAGACGTTAGTCTTGAACTTGTGCAATATGGGTTGCCATTCCTGACAAACTGATAAAGCATGAAGATGAACAGCTGAAAATGTCTACTTTCTATAGAAAAAACAAATCTACTTCCAGCAGGGAAAAAAAGGAACACAAAACTTTCTCCTTTTAAATTTCTACCTTAATTTAATCTTGGGTTATTATGGTATGAAAGCTTACTTCATATATCAGAAGTGTGCCAAAAGAAGCTTTCAATTTGGAAGGAAAGATTAAGGTGATTAGAGGAAAGTTGAATAATCCAGAGACTCTGTCTATGAAAACACTTTCAACAGGAGAATTTGAAATGATTCAATAGAAACAACATCAATCAGTTTACTCAGAAAAATTTGGGCATTCTTTAGCAGAGAAATGTATGTCAAACTTGGATCAGATTAATATTAAGGAATCCAAATGCCTGTCTACACTCAGCTTAATAAAAAATCAGCTTAAAGAAACTATCTTCTGTCAAGCTTTACACAGTCTTATTCCACAGAAGAAAAAAATGAGCAAATATGTTCACCATATTAATGGTTTAATTTAGTAATTGTATACATGCATACAGAAATATTCTAAGATAGTGAAATATGTTATAAAAGATGATGTATTTCATATTATGGTAAAATAAAATATTTAAATTTATCATTATCAAAATATATACATCTTTTAAATTTTGTTATTGACTATTAACGACGGGTTTATAACTAACTGCAAACTAGAATAATGAAGAGCAAAATATTAAACATTAACTGATAGGCAACATTAATAATAGGCAATACATGAATAATATTAACTTAATACATTGTTCACATTCTCCCACTGTGTTGAAATAAAAATTTACTAGGTTCAAAATGCAAGTCTTATAACAACTGTGGAGATCTGTACATATAACAAAAAGCACAGTGCCAAGTAGTAAACATTCCCACTGAATTTTCAGTCAGGGTAGTTCAAGAGAATCGCAAGATAAAGCAGACTATTGCCAAAGCCCTTGATTGTTTTCAGAACTTGATAGTAAAATCCAACTACTGAAGGCAGAACATAACTCAGACACAGGACTTGGTAGCAACAAGCTGGAACAGACCTGGAAACCTCCTCCCTGAAGATTCTCATGGTATTAGAGGATACTATGCAGAATGACAAGGCAGAAAACCAGCAAAACCTAATAACCATAGCAATGACTTGCCCAGTAAACTCTCTCTATTGATGCAGTACTGGCACTTTTTTCTTGATAGTTATCACCAACTGTCTAACTAGACCTAAGGCCCATTTAATGGGAGGAAACTCATTTGTGGTTAGTTTTTTTATATATAAAATGGAAATAAGTGAATAAAAGCACACAGGCATGCACAGAGAAACATACATACACCCACAAACAAACATTCCTACACTCACACAGGCATACACAGAGAAACATACGAACACACACAAACACACATTCCTACACTCACACAGGCATTCACAGAGAAACATACAAACACACACAAATACACATTCCTACACTCACACAGGTATACACTCTATCCTGGGGATCAGGCTTGATATTTTCATAATTCTAATTTTTCTGAATTTTCAGTTTTGAGTAATTTAATTGAATATACATGTGATAAGAAAATGTCAGGTTGCATAAAGATTGAAGGAATGAAAACAGGTCTTAAAGGACTTGAATGTAAATATTGCTAAACTTACTATATATATATATATATATATATATATATATGTGTGTGTGTGTGTGTGTGTGTATTATATATATTTATAACTTCACTTTTTCCATAATCAGTTGGGAAACCTTTGTTTCTCTTGATTTCTGTTAGTTCTGTCACTCAGCCATATGATTATTCTTGTAGTATTCTTTAACCAGTGAAGACTTTGCTTGAGTCCCTATACTTAAACATTTGTTTATCACACAGATTTGCATATAAAATATGAAAAAATCCATTAAAATATAACTGCATGCTTCTCAGTCTACATATTTGTGTCACAAACAAAAGCATATTGAGAACTCTGCTGAGTCCCATATGTATTCTTTAGTTCTTACATATGTATTCTATAGAATAGTATTTTCTACACATATACAGGTGAATTTTGAGATTGGCAACCTTGCTTTTAAATAATAAAATAATACACTTTATTTTAATAAATAAAGTGTATCTTGCCAAATGTAGGGGCAGACATGAGTAATCCCAGCACTAGAGACCTTGAGTCAGGTGGATTTCAAATTAAAAACCGGACTGCCTTACACAGGAAGTTCAAGGACAGCACTGGGCATTTAGAAAGAGTCTGTCTCAAAATTTAGACTTATGAAAAACAAAGCAAACAATTGTAAACAAAACCTCAAGTAGATTACATGTTTTAAAGAAAGGATAACTAACAAACAGGCATATGGTATTATTTTATCCTTCATTTCCTGCATGATTTAGATATAAGTAATAATATAACATCTCACTTAAACTAAAGGAAAACATATCATTGCTGTCATTCAGTCAGTGGTAAAAATGATAGTTTGTAATACCTTAGTCCAAAAGGTTTGCTCACAATTCCTTCTAATAGTTAAAATATAACCCTAACCATTATTTATATTCAAACATTATCACAAGATATATGAAAATAATTGAAGAGGATAATTCTCTGTGTTAAATTTTATTTATTACGTTCATTTTATATATGGATGCATCACATGCATATAATCCCATGAGGCCTGCAGAGTGACAGGTCCCCTAGAATTGAAGATACAGATGATTGAGAGCTGCCATGTAGAAACTCAATCCAGGTCCCAGGCAAGAGCAGTAAGAAATCTTAACTGCTGAGCCATCTCTCCAGCCTTATAAGGTATTTCTCTTTTGCAACTTAAAAAATGTTCAAAATCCCCTGAGATTGTCTTAGAATTGATACCACATATCTGACTGACATTTCAAAGTACTTCTATTTATTTTAAATGTACAATTTACAAATAAGAAGTTAACAAATAACTGTAAGAATACAAACTAAAACTTGGAAATCATTTAGATTTCTTTTTAGGAAACTTACTACACACCCTTCAATTTATTCTAATGCCCTGCTTTTCTGTCCCATTCTAACCATCATGAGTTGCCTAAAAAGCAATGAATGTGTGTGTGTGCACACCGGTACATGTCCATGCATGCAAAGTGCTTGGCTTGATTAAAGTTTAGTTTTTTGGGAATATAACCTGCTCAATATACCTGTGATTTGTGCCTTTTTATTCATTTTTTATATTGCCACTTGGTTATAGGATTTGGAAGGATGATTTCATTAAATCTGCATATTAACTTCAAAAGGTGAGTATTATTTAGTGTTTCATAAATGAAGTCATTCATTATCAGAGAATAAGTAACTTAATAATTGAAATTGAAGCAATAAAATAAGTAGACCAAGAATAAAATGTTTCCATTTTACATCTTCTCCCTGTGTGAGTTCATTCTGATTAGTCTATATTTGCCATCATTAACACTTAACAATTCACTTAAAATAATCTGTTATATTTATCCGCTCCTTGAGATTTCTTTCATAAATGTATACAAAGTATTTTGATCCTATCTACTCTCATCTCTCTGCCTCCAGCTCATTCCAGGTTTGCAACAACATAACCTTCTTCCGTGTCCTGCTTTCCCTTATCCCCTGACTTACAACCCACTGAGTCCACATAGTGCTATCCTTAAGTACATTGGAAAAGGGTCATCCTCTGGAGCACAGGACCCCTAGAAGAAGCCATACCCATAGAGTAACCTGTATCTCCCTCACCCAGCAGCCATCAACTACTCTTCTCTAAGAGTGGGTCCTTAGTCCCTTCCCCGACCCATGCTGGAATCTGGCTGGCCAGCTTTTGTGCAGGTCTTATGCAAGTGGTCACAGTTTCTGTGAGTTCAGGAGTTTAATAGCTGGGTCATGCCCATAGGTTAATGTTCTGCCCAGTACCACCAGATCTCAGGCTTTTTGTACCTTTCTACTCCTCCATGATGTTCCATGAGTTGTTTTTTCTTTTTTTTTTGAGGGGGGCAGGGAGGCAGTAGGATTCTGTTGTCCTGTTTATGGCAAAATGCTCACATTTATTCTCTGCATTTTGACTGTTTAAGAGTCTCTGTTGTTAACCACTGTCCAATGCAAAAAGAAGTTTCGGAGTTGAGGTGTGGAAGTCACACAAGTTTATGGGAATAAATTTAGTTTAGAAGGGCAACTGATTAAAAAACATTCATTCACTTAGAACAATACTTATTATTTCTATTTTATGTGTATGAGTGTATTGCCTACATGTGTGTAAGTGCACCTGTGTTGTGCAATGCCCATGGAGGTCAGAACAAGGCACTGGATTCCCCTGTACTAGAGTTACAGATGGTTGTTAGCTGCCATGTGGAGGGGTTGCTGAGAATTGAACTCAGGTCCTCTGCCAAAAACAGCCAGTGCTCTTAACCACAGAGCCATCTCCCGAGCCCCATCATTCACTTTTTATATGTAACAGTCAAGAAGGAACGAGGAAGTAATCAGTAGAAGTAGGGAGAGAAGGAAGGAGGATATTAAATAAAAGCAAACCTTACCACGAGAATACACCATTTTCCTCTTTCATGTTATGCTTACTAAAAACTAGCATAGTATAAAGTTAATAAATAAAAGTTTTTCAAAAGCTAGGAGATAACGTTAGAGTAGTAAATAGCCCCAGAAAATTGGAATGTTAGCGTAGCAAATAGCTCAGAACATTAACTGGGAACGACTATAAAGTCTGTCTTCTCTCTGTTGAACGACTCATATTGCCAGTTCACTGTTCAATCACGGGATCATAGGACCATCCCTAAGAAGGTGGGTTCGCCTTACATTATGATAAATAGATGAGTGAGATACCTGGTATATTATTGAGGCAGTAAACTTTTCCTGCTCAGAATCCCACCTCCCAGTGGAGTGCTTCTGGACCTGGCCACAGACATATAGGTCTAGGTAAATCTGCTGCTTTTCTGAAGTTTCCATATCCCTTTTCTAAACATGCTTGCCTTAACGCTTTGAGCTGTCTTGGCATCTTATGTTTCTTTTCTTTTTCTCTAAAGCTTCCTTTTTTCTGTACATGTGCTACCAGTTGACCATGAGTCTGACCTCCATTCAGGCTCTACTGCATGGATTTTTGGCTCATTTCCTTCTCCCATTTTCCTCTCCAAGGCAGCTGCTGAGATTGCCAGCTTGCCTGTCCTGAGGATTTTTCTTTAAATTCTAGTAATATTGTCCTAAAGCTTCTGTTTGGGTCCATTCTTAATTCCTTTACGAATGAGACTAAGAACCCTCTAGGGAATGCTCTTCTCCCCATTTGATAATATTAAAAGAGCAGATCTTCAGAGCTGCCATTGATAAAGCAGGGATTTCATAATCAAAGTAATCTCAAGGAATGACTGTAATCCAGTTTGATGTGTGAAGCAAATGTAGCAGAGGTTAATATATTATCCAGTTTCTCAAAAAGAGCCATAACTACAATATTTGTGCAAAATTTGATTTTTAATTACATGGGAATTGAAAAATATAACCAATTTTTAACATTCTACCTGCAGTCTCTACTTTCTCTCTTCCCATATAATTCTCATTCTTCATAATTTGAATTCTGCTACCCTTACTCTGAAAAGATGTGGGTTGTCAGTATCTTGAATATTTATGAACTCACAAGTTGTTGATCAGCAGATAAACTTGATTCTGTGCTTGCCAGGCTCATCCTCCACATGACTGCTTCTCTTCTCTCATCATCATTCTCACTAGCAAGCAATCTTGAAGTATCATCTCTTTTGCCAGTTGCCCCTAGCCCTAAGCCATTAACACATATTCTTATTCAGGCTATATCCATTTCTCTCGTACTTGTATCTCAGAAGGCCTCTTAAGTACTAATTCCCGAACTTGTGTTTCACATTTTCAAACACATTCACTCTATTTTTGTTATATTATTCTTTATTGTTTAATTGCACCTATAATTATATAATTATTTCTTTTGATAATATATTATCTACATGATTTTAATTTCTATTAAGTTTATAATTTCATCGTTATCTTCATTATGACACCTAGCACCTAATACAGTGTTCGGCATGCCATACACTTCTCAGTAAACAATTTATTGCCTCTCAGTTCCAAATTTACTCTGCAATATATGCTGTACTATAATGGGTACAATTCCTCTTAAGTATATTTCTTGTTCACACTTATATTATGATAAGCCTTGCAAGGGATTTAGGGTGACATAGAAGGGAAAGGGGATTAGATGCAGTTTCTGGCTCTTAATAGAAAGTGGACCTGTGAAAATAAAGCATCTATTCTTACTCCACTGGAGCTCTCCCATGCCTGAGAAACTGCTTAGTTCCAACTGCACTCTCTGCCCAAATACCAGGAGCTACAGATTTCCTTCTTCACAGTGTTCTAAACTGATCTGCCCACTCTTTCTTAGCCTGTAATATATTTGTGCTTATGAATTTGTTATGTTGATATGCCACTCAATACAGACATTTAAAGATATTCTTCTATATGTCATCTGTGTTAAGATTAAAGATGAGTGAGTGGGCCTTTTTCCATGAAGTTATCATTGGAGAACAAGAAAACTAATTCCTAAATATAAACATATTAAAATTTAGATGGCAATGATTTCTTAGCTATTACTAAAGAACATTTCTTGCTTAAAATTCATTTTTTTTCCTATAGGGAATAGCATTTGCAGGTTAATATGAAGTTATATTTGTTAAATCAATATCCTGTAATTTTATCATATTATCTAGTAGCTAAGCATTTTATTTACATATTATTATGGCCTATAATCTATGACCTATGTATCAAGCCAATATGATTCTTTTTACCATTTGAAATACAGAAATAGAAAAAGATAGATCTGTGTGGGCTATACACAACTCTAGTTGTTTATTATCATTTGCATATTTCCCACTAGTATCCTAGAGTTTTTAACAACATAGACTTCACATTTTGTAATTTCCACTCAATTGCTGTTGTTTAATTACAAAATATTAAATTTTAATATTCCAATATAGTATCTACAATTCATAAGCGACCATGCTTGACATGATGATCAAAAAAAAAAAAAAAAACAGGACTTTTCAAGTAGATTCAGATACTATCTGTATCCACTCAAAGGTTGTGGTAACACATTTACTTTGCTTGAAGAAAAACAAATCAACAAACTAAATGACATAAAGACAAAATACTGCCTCTAGAAACCTGCATTTCATCACAACAAATACAGCCTGTTCTTGATAACATGTCAACACAAAACAGAATGAAGTGGCTACAAAAATTAAAATATTCCTTACTTGTATTGTCCCATTATAGGGTGAAATCCAGCTGTATCCTGCCCTTATAAAAAATAGTGAAATCAAAATAAGTACCTGAATGATTCTATTTTCTGGTAATCAGATACAAACCACATAATGCAGTGATTATTATTATACTAAATATCATAATCACCAGAAAAAACATATTGACTGCTAAAAATATATTGACTGTATCCTTAATTCTTTATAATAAAATACTGTTTTCTAAAACTCACCATCTGTAGTCCATGAATTTCATCCTTCGAATTTTCGAGATAAGAACCCAAAAGCCTCTGACCTGAGGTGGCTTTGGTGACCATTGAGTTTCTGGGACACTAACCTCTCAAGATAAGCGCAACAGAGCCAAGAAAGTCTCCGTTGCTCTCAAACACACCTGAGATTTCTGTATCAATAATATCTGAGGCCTTTACCTGAGATTTCTTTTTTTGCTGAATAGTCCTACCTACTGTTTCTACCAACACACTGAAAATAGTCTTGATTTATGACTTTTCTTTGCTCTCTTTCTGTAAAAACTTCAATAAACTGCTTCCATGTTGGAACAGGAATATAGGGTAACCAAAGTCTATGCTCTTGGGTCATTTTCATTCATATTTCATTCCAGAATATATTATCTCTAACCCCCTTTGAGGTGAGAGTTATGCCTTTGTGTCAACAGGAGTCATTCTTTTTGGAGATTTGAGGAATTTATAACTTGATGATTTTTTAAATTATCTCAAGGAGATATTTGTATAAATATATCCAAATGTAATATTTTAAAATCTGTCATTCTCATGAATTTAGGTATACATTTATTTTTATTTTAGGTATAGGTGTATTTTGCCTATATGTGTGAAAGTTCATGGTAGGAGATTTAAATAACACCTTGAGAGGCATGTTGGAAAGGTCAGAAGACAGTGTTGGATCATCCAGAGCTGTGAGTTTGGAGGACTCAGTGCTACCTTGTAGGTGCTGGAAACTGAAACCAGGTCCTCTGGAAGAGCAGCAATTGCTCTTAAGCACTAAGCCACCTCTCTAACACACTAGTGCTAGCAAGCAAGCAAACAAACAAACAAACAAAAAACTCTGATTTTGTCCTGAAATATTTAGCTAAGAAGTCAACTCTACTGGAATCAGTTGCCAGCCATCTTATATGATAGGTCTTACTTACCATATCATATTCAGCAAAGCATGTCAATACTTGTTCTTCCCTCTGAACTGGCAGAAGTCTATCATATATAAGTTTCTTTACTCATTTTAGCACTTATATTTCTTTGTATGGGTTCACATTAGTTCATCATGGAGAGTTCTATAAATTTTCATCTTTACCTTGTGTTTCATCATTTTCAAGTTAAGAACTCTTCTATTATCTTTCCTAGATCACTGAGTATAAATGCATATTTTGTAATTTACAACCATAGCAATAATCAGAAATAATTACACTGGAATATTTATTTGTCAAATAGCTCTTAATAATTCTTTTTCCATTTTGTTGAAAATACAAATTTCTTGAGGGGATAAGTTACTTGTCTTTGAATTTCTCTATTACTCATTGATTGAAAATTTCTGGGAACCGAGTAACTTCACAGTAAGTACCATGTGAATGTATGAATATGTGTTTGTGTGTGTGTACATTTGTGTGTGTATGTGTGTGTGTAAGACAGAAAGAAAAATACAAAAAGGGAGACAAAGAGAAAGAGAGAGTTAAAAAGGTTGTAATTTCCATCCTATTACAACTAAATCACCCACCCCCATTAAAGTATAAGTTTTAAGGTGATCCTAATCGTTGTAAGTTTATATTAATACCAACCATCACATCTGTAGGAAACTATTTTTCTGGATTTAATTCTAGGATGTGCTCATAGTTTTAAACTCCTCTATCTAATTTATTGTGGAAATATCTCTTAGAACCAGGTTTGTGGTTTCACAGGTGTCTTGACAAAGCCTTACTTTATTTTTGCAGGCTGGAATATGCATCAATGCAAAGAAACTTCAGTTGTTTTAGCATTAAAGTATAAATACACTAGAGTTCTGATTGATTATTACATTTAAAAAATTATTTTTATTTTTTATATTTATGATTATTTTGCCTGCATGTATAAGTGTACCATGTGCACACAAAGCTAACAGAGGCCAGATAAGGGCACAGAATCCCCTGGAATTGGAGCTACAAATGGTTATTAGCCATCATTTGTGTGATGGGAACTGAACTCAGGTCTTTTGGAAGAGCAGCTAGTGATCTTAATGAGACAGGGAGAAAGAGAGAGTCCTTTAATGTTTTCTTAGTTTTATTCGTAAAAGAATATTTTAAGAATGGGCCCAAATGCAAGCTTTAGGACAATTTTATTGAAATTTAAAGAAAAATCATCAAGGTAGACATGCTGAGAATTTCAGCAACTGCCTGGAGGAGGAGAATAGAAGGGAGAAAGAATGAAGCCAAAAAGTCTTACAGGTTTACAGCCTGGATGGAAGTTAGACACACGGCGGACGGGCGGCCCCATGACAGGGAGAAAGACACTTTAGAGAAAAAGTAGAGAAATACAAGATGCTGGGGCAGCCCAAATCTTTAGAGAAAGCATGTTTAGAAAGGGATATGAAGAAAAGAAGGAAAGATTATGCTTTTCTGAGTCGTTGAGAAAAGCAGGAAGGCTTATGGAGAGCTACGTTTGTCACTGTATCCAGAAGCGCTGCGCAGGGAGGCAGGATTCCAGGCAAGAAAAGGTCACTGACTCATTAACAGACTCGGTATTTCACCCATCTATTTAGTATAACTTAAGGTGAACCAACATTCCTAGGAGTGGCCCTATGATTAAATGATTGACCAGTGAAACTGGAAATGTGGGTCTTGCAACAAATAAACTAGAGAAGTTAATGTTTATCCCAGTTAGACATCTATTTGTTACATATTATTTACTACCAAGCCACCCGTGTAGCCCCTGATTGGTCATTCTTAACTGTAAATTACTCATTATTATCTAATGGACTCCCTTTCCAAGAAACAAATTCTATTTTTGATAATTTTTGCATCTGACTAATATTACAAAAATGGCACTAACTGTGATTTAATTGTAACTGTTCAGGTCTTGGAAATTTCATCACTGATACAAACTGACCAGTGTGAAACATTAGGAGAATTAAAACAAAACATGTTATGACTTGCTGTGTAGTCATTAAACAAATATCAAAAACTTTTTATTTGCTTAATATCCATATGTTATTGCAGAAGAGGGACAGCTGAATTGAAGTTATGCTTCTGGTGTGAAGGCCATTCAGTTTTGTCATAATATTATGTCACAGACATTGAGTGTATTCATTGAGTTGGTCTCTTTTTGTTGCATATTATCATGTACTGTCAACAAGTTTAACCTCTTAATACTGGTTCTACAAGAAATCCTTAACAACCCACCACTTCGACTATCATTTCTATTACAATAGTTTCCAAATAATTTTATCTTAATATTTATTTAACAGATGAATTTATTAATGACCTTTTATATACATGTATCTCATCCCTGTGGCAATATCTTTCTGCTGCATTTCAAAGTGCTGTAATAAAATGTACTGGAAAAGGCAACTTAAGAGAGGGTACTCACAGTACCAGAGTAAGTCCATCATGGTTGCCGATTCAAGGTGACAGTACCTTGAGGCACCTGGTCACATTATATCCACAGACATGAAGCAGAACATAATGAACACTTGTTTTCAGTCTACATTCTTTTTGTACAGTCCATGATCCCAGCTTGGGGAACGGTGTCCACACTGGGCAACTTTTCCCTTCAGTTAGCCTAACTGAGATCCTCTTTCACATGTATTCCCAGGGTCATTTCCCCTAGGGGCATCTAGATCTCTTCAGAGTGAAAGCTGAGATTATCCACCACAAATCTACCTATTGTCAAATGGACACTCAAACACATTGTTTTAAATCACAAATGTTAACACCTTCTGCAGGCAGTTTTGTTAGAGCAGCAAAACATCCCCAAAGAATAATTGTTCACAAAATGAAATGCCTGTCTGTTAGGAAGACCCACTTCCATTTTCACTAGGCAATCACCTGGACGTAGGAACAAGCCCAGGAAGGTGGGTTCCTCTTAAATCATGCTAAATAGATGGGTGAATAATCCATGCATTAATGAGAAAGTGAACTTTTCCTGCTTGGAAACCCTTTCTACTAAAGCAGTTCATGTAGACCAGGTTGCAGACCTGAGTTCCTCTAAGTCCTATGTGTTTTTCTGAAGAAGTATTCTCTCTCCTTTTTTTCCTCATTTCTTTTTGCTAAGAATGCTTTCTAAAACATTTTGGGCTGCCTCAGAATCCTGCATTTCTTTGTTTTTCTCTTAAGCTTCCTTCTCTATGCTATGTGGCAGATGGTGTGCCCCATGTATCTACCACATGTAGGACCTTCATCCAGGCTCTAAAACAGCATGGCTTCATGGCTATTTTCCTTCTCTCTTCTATTCTCCTTCTCAAGGCAGCTGCAGAGATTCAAAACTTGTTTCCCTTGAGGATTTTTCTTTAAATTCTGATAAAATTGTCCTAAAGCTTCCATTTGAGTCCATTAAATGCTTTTATAAATGAGACTCAGAACCTGTAGGGGACGTTCTTTCTCTCCTGAGTCAGTCTCATGTATATCTCATAATGAAAAGAAAGTCAGACTGCAAAAGTCAGCATAGTCTTTCAAAATTGCAACAATTTAAAACTCTAAATTCTTTATTTCATTTGAGTCTCCTGTAAATCAAAAACAAGTTTTGAACTTCTAAACTATAGTGGCAAAGAGTAAGCCTCATTCAAAATGGAGACATTGGAGCATCGCAAGGAATTATCAGACCAGAGGAAGACCAAAATATCTCAGGCAAGCACGGAATCATACAGTCCCATGATTGGCATTTGTGGCTTGCCATGCAATAATCTAAGTTCCAAAGGGCTTGTGTAGCTACCTACCATCAACTCTGCCACCTTAGTAGCCTAGTTCTAATTGAAGGACTTCTCATTGGATATACATTTCCAATATTCTGGGGACTGCACTGCAACTTAGTTTTCACGTACCCTGATTCAGAATGGTCTCTCAGGGCATCCTTTCAAAGCTTTTAACCCTGGCACAATTGCCTGGACTCGATTGCTTTCTGAAATTGCGGCACAGAGCTCCAGTACACCCTCAGTCGTGAATTTTCCATGCCTCCAAAATCATTACCATGATAGTAAAACTGCCAAATTCTGCTGCACACCCAGCCTCTTTAAATCACAGCTGTTGCAGGTTCTGTGTGCCGACCCGGGGGATACATATTCCTAGACAGTTGCATTGAATGATGAGGGGATCTTCTGATGGGTGGGAATTTGCTCTCAGGACAACTTTCCTAATGTAGCAATGCATCATAAAAGGGCCCTCACACATTATCAAACAGGAACATATGTCAAGGACTGGGCCACACACTAGTCCAATCAAGGCAGTGCTTCAAGTCAGGTTCCTTGATTCCAAGTGTATCAAGCTGACACTAAAGGTATCCAACAAAATTTACAACACCTAGTCAAGGCTTGGTCAAGTGTATGGGCACAAATTCACATGCATCACACATAGTACAGTCCACGTACATCAAAAAAGATGCATGCCTTTATTTTATTTTCAAATTCTTATTAATAGAATTTTATAATTCTTATTGAGAACATCCTCTGGTTTATAGCTTGTATATTATTATCAATTTGTTAGGGGAAGCAGAAAAATTCAAGCTTTATCTAAACATTTTAGTATTTTTTTTTAATCCAATCGTCTCTGTGCCCTATTTAAGAACTCTTTTCTCAACTCAAAGATGTAAAGATATTCTATAATTGTTTTCTAGAAGCTCTGTATATTAGGTTCCATTTTTATTTTCTTTTATACTATTTTTTATGCTATGAGGTTAAATTCCAAGGTTTTATTGCATAATAAAAATATCAATGTTTGTATAAAACCAGTTTTTATACAGAACGTTTTCTTCTCCCTTTTCATCTGTAAACCATAACGGCTTAGGCAGGCAGTCTATTTTTAAACTCCCTTTGGTTCCATTAATATATAAAGTATTTTGACTACCATTTAACTATATCTTTATGAATGTCTTGATCCATGATGATGTATGGTTTCCAATTGTTTGCTCCTGAAGATCTACTTGAGTTGACTTCATTTCCATTAAAAAATGCAATGTCACATTCAGATATAAAAATGAGCAAAAGAAAATCCAAAATTAAAAAAAAATGAAACTTCCTGTTTTATATCAAAAAGTGAAATGCATTTTTCCCATAACATGTCCTGGAGAGAAGGTCATCAGGTGATAGATTCAATTTTTTACAAATTGTGTGTTCATTTCACACATTCATACAGACCTGTCTCAGTCTGCTTTCCTATAAAACCCAGGATTGTGAAATGTGCAACACTGTAATACACAACAAATTTTTGAAGAAAGAAACTTACTATGACTTGCAATATCAAAGATTTAGAGAAAGCTCGCTGCCACTTAACTCAATAATTGAATTCTCACATTTAGACAAAATTAATTAAGGATTCAACTTGACTTATAAAAAATTAAAATTCAAATGTTCTGTTAAAGGAGGGGAAATTTTTAAAAAATAGAAGAAATAATGATCTGCAACAATGATGCATAAAGTTCAAGGAAAAAATGATGAGCAAACACTTAGAAAATCTAAGAATATATTAATAATAAACTTGAAATTACATGAAAATAATAACATGTTCAGAGTTCATTCAAACTATATGCAGTCTCTGGCAACATTGATACTACATATGATTAATGCAATAGTTTCATTTATATAAAGATGTTGACAGGAACAAAATGTCATAAGCAAGAGTAATATGGTAGTTTAAATATGGAAACCAACATAGGAGAATGGGAAAATTAAATTATATTTTAGAAGACTTTGAGGGTTGTAATAATAGTGTTATTATTTATTATTCACTTTATCCAATAAAATGGTCCTTAAATTCAAATAGTATTTCCTTACTCATTTTTCCTTTTCAATATTTAAAATGTTGATTAAGTGATGCATTCCCAATGAAATAGTACCGAATTTACAAGTTTATGGAAACAAAACCTATGTATTTTCAATTAAATAGGTGAAATATTCAATAATCTAGAAAAACCATAATTCTTCGAAGCAATGAAAAGGCAAGGGACGAATAGCAAAGCTTTTTGTTTACCATCAAATAAGCTGAGTTAAGGTGGATTTCAGTGATATTTAGATGGTAAAATCAAGCTTTAAAGATTCCTTTAAGTTTTAAAGTTAATTGAACAAGATCACATATATTTCTTTGTACAAGCATTTAAAGATTATAAAAAATACTCCTTAACAGAAATGTTGAGGCATCACTCTGTGCTTAAATTGTGCTTACCCAGTCTCAACTTGCTTCTAATTACCCTTCTATTAACCACTTGTGTCTCAGAGGTTTTCTTCAGTGAAGGAAAAATGCAACTGAGGCAAAAATGAACATGTGGATGCCTTCAAATATGTGCACCTGGATGTGCAGTTCCAGTACCTGAAAGTGCGTTCATCAATCACCTCTGTGTCAAGTAACAGAAAATCCATCATATTTTAAAGTTTTTACCCTATATGCCTTCTTCCAGAAAATAGGAGGCAGTCAAAAATAAGATCCCGTAATTCAATAGTTATTGTATTTTTCAACTTTTTAAAGTAATGACATATTATCTATTATAAGAATATAACATACCCACTTCTTGGTATTCTAAATAAAAGTACAAGCTATTGTCTGTGAATATAATATAAATTAAATTATAGATCATATTATTTAATTTCTTTGAAATCTAGTAAGACAAGAATTAGTTATCTGTGTAAGACTGTCATATGTGAGAGAAATAATCATTCTTATTACATTTTTCTCAAATCTATTACTGAAAAAATAATCTTGATAAGTTTATTTTAAGTTTCTTTATAATAAACAAACAAGTTTTGAGGTGCTTAACAACTTATAAGTGAATTTTGCAAAGAGGACTCTGCCCTTGCTTGTCTGTCCTGTTTTAAATTCAAAGCTTTGCTTTAAAATTTCTAAACCTGTCCCCCTTTCCTGTGTAGTTCAATTTTGCATATTTTATTCAGTTAAAACTATAATTAGGATAATATGACTCTTCTTTTCTTATGCCTGCAGTGTAATGGAGATTATTTATTTTATATTCTATTTATTCACTTCCAAAAATCATGATTGCTAAATTGTTATACTGTCACTTTTTGTGGGAAAATAAAATTTATCATGTACTTTTCCATAGTGAGTTTGTAAATAGTGCAAGAGAAATAAAAAAAAAAAACAGTTCTTGAAATCATAAGAAATGTTGTTTTCATATTCTAATTCTAGTTACATATATGCTTCACTAAATAACTCATCATAGTTTATTTTTTAATGAGGGTTTCAAACAAAATTTAAAACTATTCATTTTCTGATGTAATAATGTAAGCAGATCACTGAGTGCTTTAGTTAGATAAATATGTTTGCATATGTTATTCTGCCTGGCATTACAGAGTAAATGACTTAAATATATTAAGAAAAAAAATGAACAGAAGCTTCAGCTTTTAAAATGAGATCATTTTTATCATAGCTTATGAAGAGTTTGTTTTGAAGCACACATGTGCCAAGGAAAAATACTTCATTAAAATATAGAAGATGCAAGCATTATGATCAAGACATTACAAATCTCATGGATTTTCAATTGCCTTGTGGAATAGATGGAGGAAAATAAAAGCTGTTGACACAGCTTGATGAGTTGAGTTTTTAAATGCTTGTTCTGATGGAGTGCCTGATGCAAGCTCTTTGGCAATTTCCCCAAGTTTCTAATTTCTGAATTCTCACTTGAATTAAACTTTCTACCAATGTCTGGCCCCTTATAGGGGCAGACAAAATAGAAACTTTTTCTGTATCAACTTGAATCGAGTGATAAATACAAAACAATGCTGCAGCCATGAAAAACAGTGCATGAGAAAGAAAATGAGTACATTTTCATATGAAGGAGAAAGCAGAACTAGAGAGAAGACTCAGGGTTGAACCTTCTCTGCTCTAGGCAATCACTGCCAGTTACCGCATGTGCTGCACACACATACACTCAGGCCCACACACATACAACAGCAGAGAAGACAAAATCTTTTTTTTTCAATAAAAAGTAATATCTAGACATGTTATAGTAACAGTTTGAGAGACATGGACTGTAAGTTGATATGGATAGGATGCAAAATAATTATGCATAAAATGTATAAATGTATTCTTTCATTAAACATAGAGAACGATATTAAACACGAAGGAAACAAGGAACTTTTTTTTTCTGGAAGCAAATGATAATTTCATAAGTCAGGTAAAAATTATGGAGTGAATGAAAACTGCCATCTACTGAAAGAACAAATCCCAGAGGAGTCAGGAAGCACATTCTTTGGAATTGCTCATTTTACATGCTAGCTTAGATTTAAATCTCCAAGATTTACTAATATATTGTTTCTTTTATTTTTTATCCTGAGGATCAGACTCAAGACTATGTGCATGCCAAGCAAGTGTTTTACTAGTAGGGTAGTCCCCAAAAGACATTAGTGCATTTTAATGTTACAATGATACTTAATATATTTAATTATAACTTACCATAAACATATAAAAAATAAAATTAAAGTGATAATTAATTTTTAAAATTTCCTATTTTTTTAATCTAGAAAGAAGTTTCAGTAGGAAAAAACAGTTCTATAAGCCTAACAACCTGAATTCAATCTCAGGAATCCATGTAAAATAGAGAAAAAACACTACACAAAATTGCCCTCAGAACACATGTGCATCCAGATAAATATCCATAGTGCATATATATACACATTAATAATCAATCATAATCACAAAGTTTAATTTTTAAAAATTTATTAGATGTTAGCATTCACTATTTTTCTATTTTTTGTTATTAATATGGTCAAGCTTCATAGCTTATAACTTATTATATTTTTCCATTATACAAATGAAGAATACTAAACCTAGATTTAAATAAATTTCTGTTTGCCAGATGTGTTAATACATACTAGTAATCTGAGCGATCAGGGGATTGTGTCAGAATAAGTGCTGTAAATTTTTACCTCAGCAGAATGTAATCTACAATGCGCCAGGCATGGACACAGATCTGGAGGTAATGTGAATGCAATCGACCATCCAAACAAATCATTATCGACTCTGAACTACATGAGATGACTGTTGAAGCAAAAGCAGAAACTGCAGAGAAACGTGGACCTCGAGTTTTTAAATGAAGCTATCTGAGGTTTGTAAAATAAAACCCTGCACAGAACTGAAGAAATGGGCAACAGGCCCCAATCTTTGCCAAAGAACTATTGGCAGCTGATCACTGCTGGATGAGAGAGAGCTGATCTTCTCTAAGGGTGACTAGGCTGACGAGACATCAGTGGAGGAATGCGCATGGAGGGATGTCTGAGTACACTAACTTAACATAAATGACAAAATGCATGAAATCTGGTGTGTGGGTGGGTAGCTATGGAAGGGTGCAGAAGGAGGAGGTGTTATAAAGATGCTTACAGTGTTTTGTATGAAATACACAAAAATTCAATGAAATTTCGGAAAAATATGAAGAGAGAGCAAAAGGGAGTGAGAATTAGTTGCAATGGAAAAGAAGCAATACCGAAGTGTACGTGTGGTCTAGGAAAGTAATATTCAAGAAACAATACGGTAGCAATATGCAAAGTGATTCTGCTAAAATATCTCGAATGTTAACTCATCACTGGGTCAGGTAAGTGGAGACGGCAGTGGTATTGTGGTATGAATGTAACTTGTCTGCCACAAACTTGTATATTTGGACACTTGGGCTCTAGCTGGTGTCCCTATTTTAGAATGTTGTACAACTTTTAGAATGTAGGCCTTATTTGGAGTGAGTGGGATGCTGTTGTTGGGTCAAATTCTGTCCCCTGCTCCAGATTCTGGCCCTTCCTCTACTTCCTGGGTTACGAAAATGTCAGCAAACATGCATTCTTGTCCAGCACTCACTTTGATAAATTGTACCCTCAAACCATTACCCATAAATCTCTCTTCCCTAAAGTGGATTTTTGTTAGGGATTTGGACTCAGTGACAAGAAAAGTAACCATCCCAAAGTTTGGCATCAGACAGATCATGCTGTAATAAACTTCACCATGCCAGGGGTAGGCCTTTGACACTTATTTGTGTGAAGAATGTAGAAGAACTTGGGGTTGGGACCTATAGAATTTCTAGGTTTCCCTACGCAAAGCTTAGTGGGCATTTCTTGTGGTACTGTGGAAGACCACATTCTAGTGTGAATGAGAGTAGTAAGAAAGATAGTAAAACAAGTATTCAGAAGGCTCCACAGGGGATTAAGATGTATACTATAAACTGGATTACAGGAAGTTTATATTATGTTCTCACAAAGCATCTGGCCAAATTCTATCCATATCCTGAGAAACTGATTGAGGCTAAATTCATAATGGACTGTATTACTTACTTTTCCTGTTGCTGTGATCGAATAACTTGACAAAAGCAACCTAAGGATATACAAGCTAATTCTGAATTCCAAAACCTTTAGGTTGCCCCCACCCTCCATTCTCAGTATAGCTGGAATATTGCTGGTTTTAATTTTGTGTAGGTCTTATGAAGGTAATCACAGCTGTAAGTTGATGTGTTCAACAGCAATATTGTGTCCAGAAGTCATCAGTTCACAACTGTCTTCCTCATGTACCAATTCTTACACTCTTCTGTGATGTTCCCTGAGACTTGGATGGGGATGACTGATGTAGATGTCATATCCATAGCTGAGTACTCATATTCACTTATACACAGCGCCATATTCACTTATACACAGCGCTTTGACAAGTTATGAATCTCTGAATTAACAACTATCACTGTTCAAAGATACTTCTCTGACCAAAGCTGAGAGCAACACAAATATAAATATTCATAAGGATGTTTGACAGTGTGGCCTGGGAACCAAAAAAAAAAAAAAACAGTAGATTAACCACTTTGATGCAGGTCTGTAACACCTGTGCTACAACTGCACCCAAGTCTATCTGGCAAGGGGCTGAGGAATTAAAGACACACAAACATAGACACACCAGTGAAGAAGAAACAGCTTTTTCTGAGCTTCTCATTTATTCAAGCAGGGAGCGCATATATATACACCCAGCAGGTGCCAGTAAAGAATTGCAGGGAATTTCACTGGGAGCTTGGTAGGGAGCAACAGTTCAGGTTCCCAGGGAACATCTGAGTACATGACACGCACCTGGTTCAGAACAATGGAGTTGCAGTTAGGCCTCTAAAGGTCAGGTTGTTCTCGGTCAAGTTATTCACATAGAAACTGCAGAAGTTGTTCTCATAGAAACTGCAGCTGACAAGCTAAAGCTAGTTCCTGGTCGGGAACCTAGCTGAGAAAAGGCATGCAGGGAGACCAGGGCCCTACACAGGTCACTGAGTTTCCTGAGTCAAAATGTTTTCTTAAGCTTCTTTGTATCTAATTATTGAATTTTCATTGAAATGTAGTGTTCACAATGAGTCTACATTTTATTGTCAGTATAGTTGTTTGGTTTTGTGTTCCTTCTTTCTTCTTCTATTTTTTTTCTTTTTTGATGATACCCTGCCTATAATTACCATGGTTTCTTGATAGTCCCTGTTTGTATGTGTGTGTGCATGTGTGTGTTGATAGAGAATTCCGTACCAAAGTTTAGAGCTCTAGATCTCATGAGTTTTCAGTTAGAATAGTGTTTTATCCAGAGATGACCTTACTCTAAATAAGTGTGGGAAATTTTTATGACATAAATTAAAATTTATTAAGTAAATAGGAATAAATCCAAGTTAATCCAGCTTTAAATAGTCCCACATGGTGTTACAGTTCATCTGACTGGATTATAAGGTTATTTCATTAACATGAATCATTATGCTCTGTCTATTCTTCAAAGTTAGACTCTTTACTTTAGCTGTAAGAAGCAGTCACATCATCATCAGTGATAATTGCCATCATTAAAACAATACCTAAGTAAAACATTAATTTGAGGTCTCTAGCAGTGCTTACAGGAGGTGGATTTTACACTTAGTTTAACAGAAGCACCTATTAGTAATGAAGCATGAAAGCCTCCCACTGGGAAATACCTCACCAAACACTAAAGAGTTCCATGAAAAGCAATTCTAATGCAAATTTAAGTATGCCCATAACAAATCTGACTTTTAAATTATTTTTAGTTATTATTAAAAAACAAACTCAATAATTATTGTTTGATTTGAAGAAATGAATATCACAATCAACATCTTTTACATTGTACTAAATATTCTTGATCATGGGAAAAGTGTGTTAAAAATGTCTATCTAGATCCTGTGGACCTAAGGGTCACTAGTTAATTGTTTGCATGTATGGACAGAGGTGTGAAGAGAAATTGAAATAACATATAGCAAATGTAAAGATATTTCATCTGTACCTACTATTTACAAGAATTAATCTCTTTTCCTTGGCTGCATTTTGGTTTCCCCCACAATCTGAAACATTCTGATGCCAGGCCAATTAAATTAGGAACTCTAAGCATGGGAGAAAAAGCACCTGCATTGGATAAAGTCTTTCAGATGTTTTGCTATATACGAATAAGCTTCAGGGTAACCATGAATACCTCTCATTACAGAACTTAAAAAGGTGAAGAGGTAAGTGAAATTAAAGTAGAAAGTATTTATACTGTATTAACAAAAGGCATATTTTTTACTCCAGAAAATGTACTGTAACTTGAATTACTATTTCAGCTAACTTTTGGATTTTAAGTAAAGATGAATTAGCTAATTTTCTGTTGCTGAAATAAAACACCATAACTAAGGCAACTTGCAAAAGGAGGAGTTTATTTGGCTTATGGTTCCAGAGGGAGAGTCCATAATTGAGGGGTGGGGAGGCGAGGCATGAATCCATGAGTTGACTTGAGCAAGAAGATGACAGTGCACATCTTCAGATCACACACAGGAAACAAGTAGAGAGAGAGAAAAAAACTGAAAAATGACTTTATGAATTCTCAAAGCCAGTCTCCAGGGTCCTGCTACCTCGTCTAGGCCACATCTCCACATCTCCTAAAGGTTTCTTGACCTTCCCTAAACAGCAGTACCAACTGATCAAGTGTTCAAATATTTGAGCTTATGGGAAATACATCTCATCCAAACCATCACAAAAGGTAATCAACATTTTCTCCCTTTTCTTTGTACTATCCCATTAAAAAAAGTTTTGTAACACTGAAAATTATGCTTATAACTTCTGATATGCTCTAAATTTATGAAAATAAATTTGCAATTGCTTTATTTTACCAAACATGTGTGTATATTCTTATAATGTAGACTTTTTTACATACATATGTGGACACATTAATAGCTGATGTGTTTATGTGGTCAGAGATAAAGGGACAAAGAGAGAATGTATTTCACCACATATATATACCATATATATGTTCTTGCATTGTATACCCAATGTAAGTGAGGGGAGAAATTTAAAGTCTTATTAGATAATAATAAATGTCATTTTAAAAGTATTGATGGTATGCTAAATTTGTAGAACTATAAATACATGTTCAGAAATAATATCTATGATGAACTTATTTTGTCCTGATATTTTATTTTCAATCACTTAAAAACAAGCATTGATATTCCAACTTTCATTTGAAACAATTCAAGATAAGGGTTAATTATAATAATTAGCCAACAGTTTCTGCTCATCAAAAGTCCGACCTCAGTGTGTCATCCAGTATTTTTCTAGATTTGAAAGAAGGCTTTAAATAGGCATGGTGACACATTCCTTTAATCCAGCACTTGTGAGTAAGAGGTTGGCAGAACTCTGTGAAATCAAGGTCAGCCTGGTCTACATAGTTCTAGGCCCACTGGGACTACCTGGAGACTCTACACCAAAAAGACAATGTATATATGCATACATTCTTTACTGACCAAAATAAATTATCCATTAGAATTATTTCCTAGTCCTTTGTCTTCAAATTTTCATGACGAAGTGGATTTAGCAAAAAATAAGTTCATCTAAATATGCCTCAGGTAATGTAAATCTTACAAAAATTCCCATTAAATTTGTAACATTTTATTTTAGCTTTTAAAATATATCAACCAGTATTTGTGTAATAGTTATACCATGTCTTATTAAATTTTCACATTCTCCTCTGAACATTAAATGCCTCATCATTTCATGCTCATGATATGATAAAATTTTTATTGTGAAGTTTTTTGCAATTAAAATGATATTATTAGCAGAGTCTTTTGAATAACTTAATAATGGGTCTCAGTCTAATTATTCCTACAATAATATTTTAAAAGAACCCTTATAACCTATAGAATTACTCCAATATATTGTTTGTTCAAAAATCAATAAAGCCAATATAATTATCACATTAAATTATAAATTGCATGATAGCAACTGTTTAATATATCCTACATCTCAAATGTATGTTATCATGCCTCAATTTGCATATATAATTAGAAAATATGTTATGTGTACTGATATAAATGAACTTAACCTCTATATGCTCTCTGTCTTTGTAGTTGTCAATGGAAAGCATGTTTACTGTTGGAAGATTAAATACAGTTATAAAATAATTTAAGTTGTATATCTTATGTATTGATTAACACCAAAACCTATTTTATAAAAAAAATCTCAATCTAATTAAGCATTTCATAGTAGTATCTCTTGAAATAAATATTACAAAACAAATATAATTGATCCTTCTGGCTATGACAAATGGAGGATTTCGTCTTAGCTTCTTTTCTGTTGCTATGATAAAATACACTGACAATAAGAACTTAGGACTGAAAGGATGTATTCAGTATTACATTTCCACATTACAGTCCATTGTATTGGGAAAGTCACAGAAGCAGAAGCCAGAAGGATTGTGATCACATCACATCCATAGCCTGAAGAAGCAAGAATTTTATACACCCATGGTAGAACTCAGCTTGCCCTCTGCATTTCATGCAGTCTAGGGTAAACTGAGCAGGAAATGAACAGTTCATTCCAAAGTTAAGATGGACCGTCCCACACCAGTTAACATAATCAAGACAATTCTCCACAAGCATTTTGAGATGTTAATCTTTATGTAAACAATCCCTCACAGGTGTGCTTAAGGGTTTGCCTCTTAGGTATCAAACAACAACAATGACTTGTCTGGCAAAATGTCTCTACAGGCGCAATAGGGCACGTTTTTCTTGGAGGTTACCAATAGCTTTCTAAATGAACTTAAGCCCTACTCAACAGGAGAAAACCCATATCTGTTACTGAATACCTACTCAAATATCCATGACTGGAGAGGTCATAGTGTTTAGAGGAGCACTAATAGAACCATTTTCATAAAATGATATATTTTCTAACTCTGTTCTAAATATTTACCTTTATATCCACAGTAAGTATAGCTCTTAATCCTCAGCATGAGTCATCATTATAAACATCTTAATTAAATAAAGTTCTTAATTAAATTAACAAAAAATAAAGTATACTATAGATAAAAATTCCCATGAAACAAACAGGAGTAAAATGAAAGAAATGAAAGTTCAAAAAAAGAAACAGATCTATATATCTATGCATGTGTATTAGTATTGTCTATTTAATAGTAGTATTAATCCTAAACTTACTATTCATAAAACTGTTTCAAGGAAATGTTTCTTTAATTTCTAATTGTTCTGTACTTCCTCCACGACTATGCTGGAATACAGTACATGAGTTAAAGATTAGGAATGTGTATGTTAAGCAGAAAATAATTGCTTATAAGGAAATTGTTACCTTTAAAAAAAGTGATTGACAGTTACAATAGTGTGTATAATTAGGAAAACCTGACATAAGAAATGTTTTAAAAGAATATGAGTTGGAGGTAGCAGAAATTTTCCCTTTTCAAGCTTTTGAGTCTTCTTTTTCTGTTAAGAAAATAGTCTGAATATTCTGTTATTTCTAATACTGACAATATCGTAATTGTTCTACCTAAATCAGGATTTGCTATTCTAATTTAAAATAATCCATCTTCATTTGGACTCTAGTTTCAATACGTTGTGGCAATTTTTCCCTATTTAAGTACATGGCTTCAGGGGAAACAGTTGATTAAATGTTTATATTTCTGTGACAATTTTTTTGTTTTGTTTTTTGCTGTACTAATTACTTTTCTCACTACTGTGACAGAATACATCACAGAAGTTACTTAATCAAGAAATGGTTTATTTTGGTTCATGGTCTATCATGCTGGGGAAGACATGGAAGCCAGAGCATAATGCAGCTGGTAAAGTGGCATTTACAGTCAGAAAGCACTCAGAGATGAACACTGGTGCTCAGCTAACATTCTTCTTTTCAATCATCTATAAATCTAGACCATGTGCTTATGCTGCACAGATTCAGAGCATGTCTTTCTTTCTCAGTTACACCTCATTAGTTATGCTCTCAAAGAATTGCCCAATAGAAATGTTCTTAATTTCAGTGACATTTACAATGAAGAGTAAACATTACACCTTCTTTTCTGAAGTATTTTAGATATAAATAAATTTCCAGCTATCATAAGTTTTCACAGTTTTTTATTATCAGACATTTATTCTTAAAGTTTTACTTAATACCTTAAGACTTGAAATTACATTAAACATGACATAACTAGTGAAGAGCAGAAAATTATAGCGATTTTTCCAAACAAATTAATGTGCTACATTGTGGCGTAAAATTTCAGTGTATTGAAGTATAGATACCATAGTGATCTAATAATATATATGCATGGAAAATTATCAATGTAGACTGAGAAAATACATTAGTAATGAAAAACATAATAAAAAATAATTTATCAGATATTCTCATAACACATTACAAAATACTAGTTCAGGATTTATAATGAGGTGGCACCTAATATATGTAAAGCCAAAGCAAAAGCTTATATAATTTTCTGTGCTTTCTCTACCAATAAAAACTATACAAATCAAAGTTAATTAAATATTATAAATAATAATATATGCAGAAAATAAAGATCATAACCACCTATCTGAGTTTGTTTTTCATTTTCCTTCAAATTTTAAATAATGTTATTATTCAGCATTATGAAATGTATGTGACTCAATTATCTCTATGCATGTGACATTCAATTAAATGTCATAAAGATATGGAATTATACAATTGAGAGCTATTATTTATTTTATAGATAATTTAAGGTATGTCACAAATAAAGAAGTACATTTTAAAATCAATTCACAGACTGTAAATTCAACTTCATTTGCAATGAAAATATTTTAGATATTTAATTTCTGAGTTAATTTTCATATAGTGCATTTGCAAACATAGTGACCTCAATTATAGAATAATGAATGACTGCACATATCAATCAAGGTCATCTTCATCATAAACTTGTACCATTGATCTTATATCTGAATCCTTTCTGATGAAAATGTTTTTATTATCAAAATGTTCCTTGTGTCACAAAAACAAAATAAAATAAGTTCTTCATTTGCTTCTGAGGAGGAAAGAACATCCAAAAGAAATGGTAGACATCAACATCCAAAAAAAAAAAATAGTAAAACATTTAGTAATAGTAAAATATTTTTTTTGGTAAAACATGGCTTTAGTTTAGTTTAGTTTAGTAAATAGTTGGTGTTTAAAGATTACACTTCAATTCTTTTTTCAATATATGTATGAGAATATTTCATTTAATAATGTTTAATATAGCTATGGGGAAAATATTTTTAATAAATAATTATGTAAATCATAATTGAAACTTGGCAGAAGACTGTCCAGATGCTTAATTAATATAAATTATTTGGGCAATTCTCTAATTTTCAAATGTTTATTTTTTTTTTCTTTTAAAGGCCCCCCAAATTTGTAATTTGTCTAAGAACAAATACTGTGGCTGTGGCGTCCCGATCAGGAGCGTGCTCATGTGATGCACTTCCCTACGCCTCCAAATGCCCCAGCTCTGACCAGCAGAGAGGGGACACCAGGAGAGGTCAGTGGTTGCAGCCTACCCCACAAGCCCGTGCCTGTTCAGGCGTGGTGCGGACCCTGAGCGGGGCTAAGAGTATAGCCCAGTCACTTCTCAGGCGGGGCTGGGGCCCATATGGAGCTGGGGAGAGACAGCAGCAGGAGTCTTCAGGAGAAGCCTTAACTCTTTATTGTGTGGCAATTCTAACAGATGATACAGCTCTCCCCAAGCCCAGGATCCGCTTTGCAAAGTCCAAGCTTGCTCTTTTATGTCCCCCTCCCCCAATCAAAGCATATTTCCCCATTTCTTATTGTCCTATCATATTTGTACATTTTCAAGCCTTGCTTTTCCAGTATAAGGGGCAGTTGCAAGGGGGTTAGAAAGGGTGATTACAAAAGGCATCAACAGTCCAAACAGCAGATAGCAAGCGTAAGTTCAATTATCATACCTGGGGGGGTTAGGTTTTGATTTCTCCAAGGCTCACTCAATTTCTTGGAACTGCTTAAACACCTTCTCCGGCCGGGGTAGTCAGGTTTCACTTCGTCTAAACTCTACTTGGCTGTCTGTTTATTGTTACCAGGCATTTAATGAGACCCCACATTATGATTTGAGTTTCTGCCCTGCATTATCTTGATGATGAACTGTTACAGGGAAATACCACTTTCCTTCACCAAATTGTTCTTTGTCAGTGTCCCATAATAGCAATAGAAAAGTAACTGATATAGGTATATTAAAAACAACAACAACTATATTTAGTTAGAAAACTTAAAATAAATACATGAATTGCTAGATTCCTCCAAACCACCAAAGATTAATAAAGAAGAGATCAACAACTTAAAAGAACTCATAACAAATAAGTCAACTAAACAGTGATAATAGAAATCCTTCTGTCTGAAACAGATCAAGTCCTGATAAGTTCAACGTCGAATTCTAATAGACTTTTAATAACAGCTAGAACTGCAAGTTGTCATGTTAAAATAATAATAATAATAATCAGAAGGACCATTTGCAAACTGCTTCTCTGATGCCAGTATTTCACCAATACCAAAGCCATGTAAAAACACAACAAAGTAAGAGAACTATAGGCCTATTGATGTTCATAGATGCAAAAATTTTCAATAAAATACTTGCAAACTGAATACCAAGATGAAGTTGCTGTATCCAGTAGATGAATGGAAAGTTCCAAATTTGGAAGTCAATAAATGTAATAAATCATATATAGACTTAGAAACAAATTCCACGATCATCTCCATAGATGCAGAAAATACTTTTTATAAATTCCAATATGCTTCAAGATAAAAGTCATCGAAAGAATAGTACTCAAGGGAAAATACCTCAATATAATTAAGGTTGAGTACAAAAAGCCACAGCCAAACTCATTCTAAATTGAGAAAAACTCAAAGCAGCCTGATTAAAATGAGGAATGAGATAGGAATGAGCATTAACCCCACTCTTTTTCTATATAGTGTTTGAAGTAAGACAAGAACATGAAATTAAAGAGATAAAATCAGGAAATAATAGTTAAATTATTCCTATTTTCAGGTAATATGATATTAGAAAAAGGGAACCCATAAATTCCACCAGAAACTTCTATAAATTATCAAACATTTTCACTAGTGTATCAGAATATCAAATCCAATGTCAAAAATCAGTAGACTTTCCATAAACCAGTAACAACAAGGTAAGAAAGAGGTCATGGAAGTAAATCTCATTCATAATAGCCTCAAAAATTTATTTAGGAATAAATGTACTCAAGTAGGTGAAAGACCTCTTCAAAGAAAACTTTAAATATCTGAAGAAGGAAATGGAGAAAAACTAGAAGATGGAAAGACTTTCCATGTTCATGGATTGATAGAAACAATGTTGTTAAAAATGGCGATTTGCACTAAAACAGTTTAGAGATTCAATGAAATTCCAGTCAAAATCCTCATAACATAAACAATCCTCATAAATGATCCATTCTAAATTTGATATAGAAGCATAAAGATGTTAGATAACAAAATCAATCCCAAACAAAAAGAATTCTGGAAGGATTATCACAGAAGAGTTGAAGCTATAATGCCTAGTTATAGTATTAAAATACAACATGGCTCATACCTCCAAACAGACATGTAGCCTAATGGAACAAAACAGAAGACCTAAACCTGACAGGACATAATTACACATATGATATTTAACAAAGATGACACAAGGAGAAAAGGCAGCCTCATCAATAAATGGTTCCAGAGAAAATGCATGTCCACATGTTGAGGGATGTAGACCTATATCTATCACTCTGCACAAAAATCAACTCAAATGGATCAAAGACATCAATATGAAACCTGAAACTCTCATCTGTTAGAAAAAACTCACAGTAAATAACATATAATGCATATATATATATATATATATATATATATATATGTGTGTGTGTGTGTGTGTGTGTGTGTGTATGTGTGTGTGTGTGTGTTACAACATTCTAAATAGACTCCATTTGCTTAGGAGTTAAAACCAATAACTGGCAAATGGGACTTCATTAAACTTAAAAGCTTCTGTTAGCAAATGAAACAATTAATCAAGTAAAGAGGAAGCCCACTGAGTGGGAAAGAATCTTTGATACCTATTCATCTGATAGAAGATGAATTTCCAAGATATAGCAAGATCTCAAAAAAACAAGAAAACAAACAACCCAATAAATAATGAACTATAAATCAAAAGAGAAAGTTCTGGAAGGAAGAAATAAAAATGTTTAAGAAATGTGATTAAAATTGTTAAAATTCTCTTAGGAATGAGAAAAATTAAAAGTATACTGCTTTGAATTACCACAATCAATGATTAGATTAAAAAAAACAGTTGACAACAAATGTTGAAAATGATATGAAGAAAAGATAACCTTCATTCAAGGTTGATGAGGTTGCAATCTATGGCAGCGATTATGGAAATCAATATGGAGAGTTCTCAAAATCTAAAAATAGACCTGCCATAAGCCTCAGATATATTCCTTGCCACATACCCAAAAGAATCACAGTGCTACTAAATAAAATGTTGTTCAGCCAGGTTCTTTACTGCTTTATTCAAAATAGCTAAATTTCAGAGAATTAATGACTATGTAGTAACAAGCCTAAAATGATAGATCTACAGCACAACTCATACAGTTAATGCTCTGGGAACATCACAAAAGAGTAAACGTACCATATTTTCATTATCCATTCATCAATTTAGGGACATTTAGATTTTTCCATTTCTTAGCTATTGTGATGAAAGCAGCAACAAACATGCATGTACAAGTAAAAAAAAAAAGATGAAATTTTGAAATGTGAAGGTAAATAGATGGAACTAGAGACTGTTACATTAAGTGAAGAAACACAAACTTAGAAAAACAAGTGACATGTATTCTCCCTCATAGCACCGTTGCCTTATATATGAATGAGTATATATCCTGAGGCAACAACTGGAGCCAGGAAAATTGAAAGGAATATGGAGGTAAAGGGAAAGAAAGAGCTCCAAAGAAGGGGATAGTAGGGAACAGATGTTATGGGGGGGGGGGGGGAGTGGGAGTGTTGAGTTAGAAAGAGAAGAGAGAGGGACATGCAGTGTACCATGGGAGTGGGGAGGAGGAAACTCAGGGGAAGGGGCATGGTTGGAGGTGCGTCTTATTTGGGGGAAGGTGGGGATACAGGAGGAAGGATATTGGATGGAGGGGAAAGAAAATAGAGATGGATGGATCTCGGGGTACTAGGGAAGCCAAAGAAAGGGGCTGAATCCTGAAACCCCTGAGAAATGCTCATACAGTGTCTGAACAACAATGCATATGTATGCCCGGGGACTGTACAACAAGGAAAAGAGTGTCAGGCCAGAGATACTTCCCTTTGAGTGTTTGGTCAGAGTAATTCAAGAGATTCCCAAAATAAGTCAGGCTACTTCTGTAGCTTTTGGTTATCTTCCAGAACTTGAAGATAAGACCCAGGTGCTGAAGACAGGACATATTTCAGACACAGGACTTGGAGCAATGGAATGGATTAGGAACTGATCTGGAAGTCTTCTACCCAAAGTTTAGCTCTCATGGTGCTAGAGGATACCATGCAAGCTGCTAAGGGAGAAAATCAATCAATGGTCCACCCTAGTCCTAAAGCCTAATAACCACAATGACTGACACCACAAACTACCACTATGGGTGCAGTAGTAGCACTGTTATCTGGGGTGGGGGGAGAGAGACGTAATCCCTCTCAATTCGAGTAAACTCAAAGGTGGCACTGTAAACAAAGTAAAATACACCTGGCTGGAGAGGGCATAAATCCTAGAGAAAACTCTATCTCTATCATATCTCTAGACAAAAGGAATTTCTTACCATATGCTAAATATAGACACTTATCTTTACAGACAAGTATACAAGTATACCACACAATACTCATCAGAATTCATAAGGTCCAGCAGTGTGGGGGAAGTGCAGACACCGATGGAGGAGGATGTCTAAATTTGATTAAGAACTGTTTTATGAAGCAAACAAAAACTCAAGAAAAAACTTTAAAAAGAAGTGTGGGAAGCTTGTGAGAGCCAAAGGATAAGGGTGTCTGCTTCAAGGCAATGTCTTCTAGGCATGATAGGAATGTTGTAAACATGGAATGTCAACAATATGTGTGCATATTGTTGCATGCTTGCATGATGGCTGCACCAGTTTATTTGCCTATATGGATGGGAGAAAAAGTTACCAAGTTCCTTCACTAGATGAAATACCACAGGCTGACAATGGCTACTGAGGGGGATAGAATCAGTGTTTTCCAGGAATAAGCTCCCAGATACCTTTAGAATCGCAGGTGGTCAGCCCTAAACACAGATATACATAAGCACCACTATATGGTCTCTGCAGGTTGTATATTATTATCAATATTCAATTTGCTTAAAAGTTTGTACACCAATATTAATATATAAATAGAATACAAAACATCATTTTGTTTAATATAAACATATAAATCCTTTAAAATATCTTTTATCTGTAACTATAATTTTGGAGTATTTTGAATGCTCTAAATTATGCAAAACGTTGGAAAGCAAACAAATAACTTATTTGAAAAAAAGAAATTTTGTTTAGCCAGTATAATAGTTATGCTTATATAAGTAATTTTAATAGCTAATAAAAGATTTATTACAGACTTATTATTAATATATATGCCAACTGACACAGTTATAAAGCATAGTTAAAATATGTTGACCAGTTACTAAATGCAGATCTCAATTTTAAAAACTATTGGTTAGAGTTAGATATATTAAAATTATGTTTCTGACATATGATTATTCCTGATATCAATGGATAGTCATATTTCAAAACTATTATGAACAGTTTTCTAAGGATATATGTGGTACATTTTTATGCCAGTTACATTTTAAGGAAGTCATGTTATTTATTAATCATTGTGGATTTCAAATTATGGAAAGATAAAGATCTAATTATTGTTGATTTTATTTGCAAAGAGAAGAGGATTTTACAAGAATGTGCACTACTTTATAATTATTCAAGTACTAACAGTGAGTGCTTGTGAAGATAAACAATGAAAAAAATTAATTGAGAGACAAGGAAATATGTAGATGCTTTTTGGATTTTTAAAATACATATTTATTGAATTTTTTATTGATATAATATATCTTAATCTTGTACTTAATAATATATCTTAGCCCCTCCTTCCCTAGCTGCATCCCTCCCATAGCCTACCCATTGGATTTCCTGCATTTTTTTTTATATGTTAAGGCCTACTGAGTCAAGTTTGTTTACCCACATGTCTCTTGGTGTAAGTTCATCCATGGGAGCCTTTCAGCATATCTAGTGTCACTCCTTTAAAGAAGATCAACTCTGACTCATTCATTGTGGCCTCCTGCCCTTTTCTCTAGTTCTGTGCTGGTTTTTGTGTCACTGAGTTTGCATAGGTCTTGTGTAGGCTGTCTCTGTTGCTACAAATTCATATGAGCAAGTTCCTCTAAGACTCTGTTTCCTTGTAGGCATATATCTCCTCCCCTGGCTCTTATAATCGTTCTGTCTCTGCTCCCACAATCATCTCAGAACCCTGGATGGATGAAGTTTAATATAGGAGTTCTGTCCAGGGACAGACTCTGCACTTCCCAATTTTCTACACTTTGGCCAGTTGTGGACTTTATGTTCATTGTCTCTTTTGCATGAAGAAGTTTTGCTGATGAGAATTAAGAGATGCATTAGTATTCTCTCTATCCCTTAATCTACTATGTTCCTTGAGCATTACCTATAGATGTTCCATTGTGAATGTGTTACTTAGGGTTGGGTATCTCACAGATACTTATTTTCTGTGTGTGACTAGTTGTGGAAAGCTATAATAGTCTCTGTATGTTGCAAACAAAGTTTTGCATTTTTAAATTGACTTTTAAAACTGATTTCATTGTAATAGATTGCTTAGACACTTGTGGGTATCAACCATGAATTTATTCTGATGTGAAATAAATTACATCATGATAGTATGTCTATATGGTCAAGACACACAATAAGTAATAGCATAATTATATATATGAAGGCCATTCTTGCGAAAGCTTCCAAAATTTAGCATTTTAGATTCATATGATTTCTGAGACACAAACTTTTAAACATGCATGTATACAGAGTAGAACTAAGTAATTAGAGATGAGAAATTCAGAGCTTCATCTATCAGTAATAGAATCATTTGGCTAAGGCCTAATTTAAAGTAAACAAGAAACTTCAGATTTTTTTTTATCATCTAGGACAGAGATGTTACAAGGATTGTCATCAGTATTGTTACAATATCAAAAACATAATATGTTATGTTCTAGCAGTTATATTATATTATATATTTGTTGAGGAAGAGCATGCTTACTCAAATAATACAATTTTAAACTAAAATTTCACCCCTATGTTGATAAAAATTATAAACAATTTATATAAAGTATTCAAAGTGAACACTTGTATGTTCCTTGACTCAAAATAGAAGTACAGAAAAATATTAATAATAAAGGGTATTTCATTTCAGATTATTTCATTCTGATTTATGAAGGTATTAATATGCCATTTAGCTCTTAAAATTGGTTATTAATAATATCTGACATTCAAAACAAAAAGCCAGTTTTCACAATTGAATTAAAGCTCTAGCATTATTTAATCCTAATTTAAAAGTGGATAGTTATGATAAAGAAAGCACTTTTCAAATTTTTCCTTAAAAGTGCAAATTTAATAGAGTGATGACAGCACTTTAAGAATATTTCCTTTTTAGAAGCAATCAATCAGAAATTTAATCCAAATGGCTTAATATTATTGAACAGCTAAACTATCATAAAATGAACTGATTTAATTAACTGACAAGAGAATAGTTTAAAATTGCTTCTGAAAAACTACACCTTGAGAAACAAATAATTTATCATTTCTATATATTTAGTTTGAAATCATTTATTTGTGATGTAATACAATTATTCTCTTATGAGTAAGTAATATTTAAATATAAACTTCTGTGAAGGATTACCAAATTATATCCTAAGGCATAGTGACTTCATATTTGTATTATTGAAAAACGGCTACATGGCAATCCATTTACATATATAATACATATGTGACATTTAGGGGGAGAGAGAAAGAGAGAGAGAATATGAATTTGTAACTAGTATAAAACACCAGAGGGAATCAAATTCCACATAAAATATCTCTAAATGAGCCCATGTACATAGCTCGAGGCTACATAACAAGAAACAGTGCTAGACAGGAGAAACCTTCCTTTAAGTTGTTAGCCAGGGTGGTCTAAGAGAATGCTAAAACTGTATGGGCTATTGCCACAGCCCTTGATTTCCTTGTAGAACTTGAAGGTAAGATCCTATTGCTGAAGACAGGACATACTTCTCAAACTGTATTGGTAGTAATAGAGCTGGAACTGACTTGGAAGCTACTCTCTCTGAAGGCCAGCACTTATAGCTCTCGAGGGCCCTATACAAGTAGCTAAGGAAGAACATCAATCCATGGCTCAACATCAACTTCATGACCAAATAACCACAGCGGGTGACATTCAACACTGGTGAAGTGGTGGCACTTCCATCTTGGGATCAATCAATGGCTACCTATTTGGTGTTAGAACCTACTCAATGGAAGGAAAACTAATGTGTGGTACTGTAATCAGAGCCAAATACACATGGATGAAAAGGCTAATGTAACTTCTTACTAAGTGTAAAATATGTATCTTTATATTTACAGTCAAGGGTCCCAGTCACCACTCATCAAAGAAGCTTATTTTACACAAACACTAATTCAGAGTACCACAGCTGGTCACTCAGAAACACTGTCTGTGTATTTCCCATGCCTAAATGGGACATTTACAATGCAGCCTCTACACCCAAAGCTCAGGCAATATAGTACAAGGGGTAAAGAAGAAACTAATGAATCTCTCAGCTCTCATTAATGAAACTCCCTCAAGCAACACAGAAGTTAACAAATGGCTCAATCATGGAGATTAGGAATCTGTAGAATGATGATCCCTGACAGGACTCTTAAATCAATTCTCTCTCAGGGCTCAAGGACTATTACAGTACAAGGGATGGAAAGATTGTAAGAGCCAGTGGGGATGTGCATGGCCATATGGAAATAGAATCTTACATGCTCTTGGGACCATGCTCATATGAACCTACAGCAATAATCTTGGCATGCTCAAGACCCATGCAAACTCAAGCAGATAAAAACCCAGCATGAAACTGGAGAAACAGATATCAGACCACTATCTTTGCTGAAGAAATATTGACAACTAATTACTCTTGGGTGAGGATAAGCTGGTTTTCCTAAAGGATGGAACTCTGGGTGGGTTGACAGGAACTCAGTGGATGAACCTACAATGATGTCACTTGGGGACACTACCTTGACACAACAGACCTTAACACAGATAAAAGAATGTATGGATTCCAGTTGGGAGACCATGGGGGTGTGCTGGTGGGAAAGGGTATATAAAGATATTAAGATTACTTGAGATGTTCTGTAAGAAACACACAATGATTCAATAAAATATTTTAAAAATATGTGAAAGTTAATTGTATTTTTTTATAATATAGTATAGGAGAAAGCTGAATTCTATTCTTACTGCACTGAGTTCTGTATCATTGTTATACATAATTATTTTTTATTTATTTTATATTCTGTAAAAATTGGAAAAGATTTTGTGTTACAAGTGTCTAAGCCAAAATTGTTGGAAATATATATAATTTTGGATTCTCATGATAAATACAAGTCTAAACTATTTTAAGCACGTATTTTATTATTTTTGCTAATATTTATATTTTACACATTTGTGTGGATGTCCATGGAGGCCAGAAGTAAGTGAAGGCTCCCCTAGGGGGAGCTACAGGTTGTCACAAGCTGCCTGACATGTGTGCCGGGAGCCAAATTTAAATCATTTGGAAGATCAACAGGTGCTCTTAACTGTTGAGTCCCGGAGTCTAAAAATCTTGTAAGTTAGACTACCCCAAAATTGCCAAACTAACCTAACAAATAGCAGTCAATATACTTGCAGTTGACTGAATTAAGTGGTAAAATTAGCAATAAAAAATGTACTAATAAAAGAAGGGACACAAAGAAGGAAATAAGGTCTAAAATCTGAAGGAAAAAACATTCCTAGAGTAATCATCCATGAATAAAATCTGAAACCCTTTTCCAGCATTCTGCTAGAACCAGAAAATTTATCTGTTCATATAGATACACATATTTCTTACTATAGCAATAGTAAAATTTATTATTTATAATTTAATATATATTTATACCAATTAAAGTATTCAAAACATTCATAAGTAAACCTTTGCTTACAGTTTCTTTGTGCAGACATTGTTTTCTGTGAATGATATAGCACCCTTCATTTCTATGCTGTCAAGCTGATCATTTTGGTTTATCTCAATCAGAAGAGCACTTGATATACCTAAAGTCCTCTTAGTGAAGATTGTGAACATTGGAACAAACGCAGACCAATAAAATGAATGAATTACTAATGTTAGGAAATTTTCAGATAGGTGATAGAAGTGTCTGTTATGGAGTTATGGAGCCATGGAGTTGAATATACAGTCATTCTTCTGAAGCCAAAACCTTACTTATATTGGAAACAAAAATATTTGAAAAATATAATTAAAGAAACTGAAATGGATCACTCATGCAAATGTTCTAAAAAGCATATTTTACTTAAATAATAAAATATTGATGCAATATATAACATTTTCTCATGAGTATGGTCATATTTTCATTTTAAAGGCTTATATTTTTACTTGTATTGCCTCCACTTTAAAAGACACTAGTATAGTGCCTAAACATAAAAAATACTAGGAGCAGTTGAGGACTACCCCTGCCCTCCTGGTGCACACTCTAGAAGTCCCCTGGCTGGCAGAGCTGACTGGGAAGCTGAGAGTGCTCACGGTGGGGCCACTGCTTAGATGCCTTCCTGTTCCTGTTCGGCTTGTGATGGCTGCGTCTCATTCTGGGAGAGTGACCCTGAATAACTTAATATCAATGAGGAATGCGCCAAAGGGGAAGTGAGGGCCTGAAGTGCCACCCATGACTGGAGGATTCTGAAGTTCAATAGGAACAGGAAGGCTGAGGTTCTACAAATCCAAGGAGGCTGGTGACGATGGGACCTACTTGGATGTGATGTGCTTGCAATGACTCCTTAGACACCTGCAGAAAGACAAGACTCTGCTGTACACAGAGAAGTCTTCCCCGTCCTCCATCCCCATTATGGTACTTGTTGCTGTCGTCCTTGGTGCCCTTGGAGCTGTGGTTGCTGCTCTTGTGATGTTGAAGATGAGGCTTTCAGATAGGAACAGTGCTCAGGGCTCTGATGCACCTCTCACAGCTGAAGTAGGAAAGAACACAGAAGTCAACAAGCCCAGTTATGATGATCTTTCACAAGCACCACATAAACCAAAGTTTCCAGGAAAAAAAAAAAAAAAAAAAGTTCAACCTGAACCTTCTGAAAGGGTGCTCAACTGATTAGACCTTCAGTTATTGTGGAGAGTGTAGATTTATGCAGGTTCAGAGCCTAATTATCATTTGTCTTGGGCTATCTTTGGCCCCTAAACAGCCACTCATTGCTCACCTCTATGTCTGATCTAATGCCCTGTGTCTAACAGATAAAAACCTTTTGGAATATATTAACAAAACCTTAGCTTCCTCCTATCAGAAGGCTGAGTGCCATCAGATAGCTTCTGAGGCCCATAGAAATATTCCCCCTGCTTTTCTATAACCTGAGTACCACATGTACCCACTAATGTATTTGAAAACTCTCTTGATGTAAGGTGTTCTCCTGTTACTGTAAAAACGTGATGAAACTGTTACCAAGCTAGAACATGGAATTTATGGTACAGAATCTATATTCTTGAGTCATTGTTATATATTGTTCCTGAATAAAGTAGTATCCCTCGTTAAAATAATATTAATCAAGGCTGCAGAGACAGTCAGCAGTTAAGAGCACAAGCTGTGCTTACAAAAGACCAGGTCCAAATCCTAGCACCCACATGACAGCTAACAACTTTCCAAGACTTCAGTTCCAGGGGATCTGATGCCCTTTTCTGTCCTCCATGGCCATTACATAACATGGGTGCACTTACATACACTCAGGAAATACATTCATACACATAAAATTGAAATAAATTAATAAAACAATAACAGTAATAATTGATATAGCTGAGAATGTAGGTCAGAGGTAGATAGTACTTTTTTAGCATCTGTAATGCCCTGAGTTCACTCTTCAAGTGCTAAAAACAGAACAAAACCAGAACAAAGGAAAGGAAGGAAGAAGAGAACAAAAGAAGGAGAGACAAAAGGAAAGAAGAAAGGAGAGAAAAAAATGAATGACTTACCTGAGTCATCCTCTGCTTCCCTCACTTTCTTCCTCTCTTTGGGCTACTTACTTACCTTTTCCTCATCTATAATGTGAGTAGAATTGTAAAAAGTAAAATAATTTCTTAATTTGCAATAATTTATTAGGTAGACCACTTGGGTAAACTATACTCTTTGCAGATGATATTTCAACAGCCTGCACCTTCTTGGTAGTTTGCTTTTTTTCAGTATATGGTAGAATTATTGAGGGCTTTCATTTTTCTTTTCATTTTTAAAGAAAAGCAGACTGGAGAGGTTGCCCAGGTGATAAGAGCAGTTACTGCTCTTATAGAGGACCCAGGTTCACTCCCTAGTACCTACATGATAGCTCTCAACCACCTCAAACTCCAGTTTCAGGGTTCTGATCCTCCCTCTTGTTCTAAGCTAGATAACTTCAGTTGTAAACTTGACAAGGCCTGAAAAGAGAGAAAAATTGGTTAATTGCTCTCTCAAATTGGCCTGTGGGCATGTCAATTGATTTGATTTTTTGATTGTTGAATAACTGGAGGGCCAGCCCACCTGTAAGTGGGTAGGTGGTCCTGGGTTGTATAAGAAAGCTAGTAAGTAGCATTCTTCCACAGTCTTTGTGTCAGTTCCTACCTCTAGGTTCCTGCCCTGAGTTCCCACCCAGACTTTTTGCAGTAATGAACCGTGACCTGGGAGAATGTAAGATAATATAAATCCTTACCTATCCCCCTGAGGGTGGGTCTCAATCACCAGCACAGATGTTGTGCTCCAACCATCCCAGAGAATTGGGACCAATCCGACAGGTCCTCAGGTGGCTCAGAGTGCAGGGGAGTGATTCCTAGAAGACTGCATTGATGGGCAGTTCAGTTATTGAAACCAAAATAGGAGTTTATATAGGGAGGTTTTTCTGGCTGTTACAGAGGTGGGAAAGTTAAAGGTGGGATCTTTAGGTAAAGGCAGGAAGGTTGTAGGGCTGATGTGGAAATTAGGAATGAGGAAATGAAGCACAAAAACCTGGTTCTGGTCTGGGGTCATCTTTGGGGCGGGGTTGGGGGTGGGGATGAAACAACTGCTGAGGCCTGCAGTGGCTTCCTGGGACCTAGGTTATTACTTCAGGCAGAGCAGGCCAGATACCTACAGTCTCTTCAGGGTATCCGGGGTTGCTTGGCTTGCTCAATACCTTTTGTAATAGACCCAGACCCCTTATCCCCCCCTCACAATAAAAGATATTAAGGGCCTGTGGAAATGGTTCAGCATATATAGAAACATAATGCTCTTGCAGAAGACCCAAGTTTGGTTTCCAGTACCCATCAGGCAGTTAACAGGCAGTTAAAAACCATGGAACTGTAGCTCTAAGGGATCATGTGGCCTCTTCTAGTCTCCATGGACATCACATTCGCATGCTATATAATTTTGTGTAGACATGAATTAATATCTACTCACCCCAGATAGTGGAATCAACAGATCAAAGTAAGGACAAAGGTTCAATTTTATGAACAAATGGATTTTATTGGAGTTACTTATAAGAGAATGGCTGAGGGACTACTTACAGGAGCAGAAATGACTCAAAGACAACTGCATCAGCAAAAGTCCATTCCGCATGGATGATTGCTTCCAAAAGCTGGAAACCTAAATTTGACTGCATAACACGCAGAGAGTTTTCCAGATTGGAGAATGCCTTTTTCAGGTAGCTCAGCTGATCTGGGCCTTTTCCAAGCTGCTCCTCTGTTTTCTGTTCTTTGCCTCTTCCAGGCAGCTTAGCTTGTCTGAAAGTGACTCTCAGCAGTTCCTTCAGCTTATATAACAGTGAGGGGGGAGGAGTACATCTGACCACTTTCAGGTACCCCCTGAAGCATTTGAGCTGTTTAACTTTCAGTGTTTCAAAGAGATTCCCTGAGAAATGGAAAGTTTTGACTGTCTTTAGAACATTTTGGGTCTCAAAGAACTTCTAATGGAAAGTTTTACCACCACTCTTTGGAGCATTGTGAGTGGTAAGCAGTTTCCTTTCCAGATGAATATTTTTTCCCTCAAAAGAAATTGGTACACAGCACATACACATATCCAACATAAACACACAGACTTATACACAATTAAAAATCAATAAATAAATAGAGATGCAGAGATGCTCAGTGGTAAGAGCATTGGGTGCTCTTCCAGAGGACCTGGATTGAATTCTCAGCACCCACATGTTGGCAAACAACCATCTGTAACTCCAGTTCCATGGGAATTTGATATTCTATTCTGACCTCCACAGGGTATTGTAAGACAAGGTACACTTACATATATACAGACAATAAACTCATGCACAAAATAATTGTAATAAAATAAATAAATAAATCTTTAAAAGTTAATACATAATATCAGGTTATAAATATAGCCCAGCTGTGTAGCACATGCTTAGCATGTGCAAAGCCGGAGACTTAGCATTCAGTATCATTAAAATACACTGTAAATCAATACAAATGATTTTAAAAGATTAAGAAACAGCAATAAACGTGAAAAAGTGCACACTAGAAAATGTATATGAACTTTTCACATCTGTTTCAAAACATCTTACTTTCTGTATTAATAAAGAAGAATTTAGTACCTAAGAATTCCTATATTTGTAGCTTATGAGCTTTGCCTGCCTTACTTTATTAGAATAATCTTTCATGACTGATATATTTGTAGAAAAATGTAGAGTTATGAGTGTCATTAGAAGTATGGTAGCATCCCTTGATTTGCATGCAAACATTTTCACCAACTTCTCAGAATTTTAGATGTATCAGGATTAGTAAACTTGGAAGTTCTTACAATTTACAACAAATCCTTCAATTTCAAGGCAATAAAAGCTAGATTTAATGTACCAAAAGCTATTTTATTGAGACTCAACAAAAATAAAATTATAGGCCAATCTCATAAATGAATATAGAAAAAAATTTCAATAAAGTACTTACATACTGAAATCAAACACACCTCTAAAGGCCATCCCAGTTGGTCAAGTTGGCTTCATCCCAGATATACAGAGATGGATCAATACATGTAAAACTCTAAATGTAAACCAAAACATAAATGAACTGAAGGACAGAAATCATGTGATCGGACTCCTTAATGCTGGGGTTACAGATGATTGTCTGCTGTCTGACAAGCTTGTATCCACTGCAAGAGCATTACCTGCTTTAAACTCCTAAACTATCTCTTCAGGCCCCCATTATCTTTTATGAGCAGGTACTCTACCAGTACATGCTTTATATACATTATCTAACATCCCTTCATGATGAAAATCACAGAAAATCTAGGGATACATGGGACATATATCAGCATAATAAATGCAAAATACATCAAGCCCCAAACCAACATCATACTGAGAGAAAATGTGAAAGCATTTCCACTAAAATGAGAAACAAGTCAAGGATGTCTACTTTCTCCATTCCATTTCAATATGACTCTTGAACTTTGACCTAAGCATTAAGAAAAGTAAAGGAGTAAAGAAGATGCGCATTGGAAAGAAAGAAGGCACAGTATCTTGGTCAATAAATCCTAAATGTGGTATCAATTTATTTTCCAAAAGTCCATTTGCAAATAATAATGGCAATAAAGGTGATATTCGATAGTATTTTTGTGTTTCTCTATTATTTAATTACCTGATATGACCCTCATTGTTTAGTAGACAAGAATATGGAGGCACAAAATGTTATAAGACTTTCAGTATCTAGAGCTCATTTTTGTTTATCTGTATATATAGTTCTCCCAGAAATCACAGTAGCATTCTCCTAATATTACTGTACATTTTGACTACAGTAACTACCACAACTTTAAAATTCATGTGGCTTAATCACTTTCACTCTTTTAAAAAATTATCGTGCTTTTTTGCATTTCACATCATACCTCTAAATCAAATTTAGCCCCCCTCCTGCATATATGCCCCCCTTAACAGACTCATGTATTCTTCCATACATGCTTATTCCTATCCAGTCAATCATTTTTACTCAGATGTCCTTCAGTGCAAATTCTTCCACTAATCAGCATATCTAAAGATCTTAGATAAGGTATTCTCTCCCTCATCTAGTAGTAATCAGTTTCCAATAGTACCCACACTAGGGCTGGCCCACCACACATTTCCCTTGCTCAACCCTGGTCCCTTGTCTGACTGAATTGACATGGATCCTGTACATGATGACACCATTTCCCCAAGTTCACATGTGTAAGTTTCCAGTGGCCTGAAAACCTCTACTTTCCTGTGTTCATAAACCAGCACTGGCTTTTTACAATCTTTCTGCCCCTTGTTCTGCAATGGTTCCTGAGTCATGAGTGGGAGAAGTTTAATATAGGAATCCTATTCAGGGATACACACTCTGTAGTCTCATATTCTTTCAAAGTTAGTTAGTTGTGGCCTTGTGTGTGCATAACACCTTGTATAAGGAAGTTTCACCAGTAATAGTTGGAGGATACAGTTGTTTTCCTTCTACACCCTGCTCAGCTTTATTCCATGAGCCTTCTATGCAGAGGTTTAAATTTAGATATGTCACCTAGGGTTGGGTAGCTCTTAGATGTATATCTCTGTGTCTGTCCAGTTGTGGGATTCTGCAGCAGCCTCCATCTATTGCAAAAACAAACTTCTTTGATGAATGGTATATGGTGTACTTTTCTATAAATATAAGGTTCCATATTTGCCATATGGTAAGAAATTTCATTTGTCTAGAGATATGACAGAGATAGGGTTCTCCCTAAGATCTACCGCCTCTCCAGCATGTGTATTTGCTTGTGTTTTATTGAGCCACCCATGAATTTACTCCCATAGAGAGGGCTTTAATTCCAATTATATACCTGTTGATGGTGCCACTACCCTACCAATAAAGGTAGTTTGCTGTGCCAGTCATTATGGTTTCTACGCTTTAGAGCTGGTTTGGATCACTACTTGATTTTCTCCTTATCAACTTGCACAGTATTCTCTAGAATTATGAGAGCTATACCTCATGCAGAAGGCTTCCAGATCATCCTGCTTCATTGCCCCATGCCCTACGCCTGACGCATGTCCTCTCTTCAGCAGTAGGGTCTTTTATTTGAAGTTATGGGAGATAACCAAGAGCTATGGTAGGAGCCTATGCTATTTTGGGAGTCCCTTGAACCACTCTGACTAGCCACTTGAAGGGAAGTCTTTCTTGTCTGCACTGTTTTCCTTGCCATACAGCCCCCATGTATACATATGCACTAATGTTTCAGTCACTGTATGTGCTTTTCTTAAGGGGATTTAAAGGCAACACATTTCCTTCTGACTTCACTAACTTCCCAAGATCCATTCATTTCTACTTTCTCTCCCTCAGTCCAACCTCCCTTTTCCCTCCTCAACCAAGCAGCCCCATTATCCCCTCTCTCACCTTACTAACACCAACATCCCACCATCACCCCTCTCCTGAGTTCCCTCCTCCCACACTGTGGTCCTTATATGTCCCTTCTTCTTCCCCTTCCAGCAAAGAAATCCCACTTTCCCCAAATCCCCCCAGTAGCATCTGTTCCATACTCTCTCCCTTTTTTTCTCCTGTATCTCCATATTTCCTTTTCATAATCCTGACTCCTTGTCTTACATCAGGGCACATACTCACATACAAGAGAGTGGTGCTACAATTCACAAATGAAGGAGAAAATATGTTGCTTGCTTTTGTATTAGTTTACTTAGTATAACACTCTCTAGTTCCACCCATTTGTCGGCAAATTTCATAATTTCATCTTACTGCTTAGTAGAACTCCATTGTGTAAATCTATGGCATTTTAATTATCCATTCATCAGCTGAGGAACATTTTGGTTGTTTCTATTTCTTATTATTGTGAATAGAGCAGCAGCAAACATGGGTGCACAGGTATCTCTACAGTAGAATGAGTCCTTTAATTAAAACAATCAGAAGAGATAAAGAGGGTCATTGCATTCAATTCAAAGGAACATTGATCAAGAAGGTAATATAATCATGAACATATGTGTACCAAACTCTGGTGCACCCTATTTCATAAAAACAATACTACAGGATTTTAAGACAAATATTAAAGCCAACTCAGTGACAGTAGGTGATGTCAATATCCCACTGTCTTCAATAGACAGGTCAACTTGACAAAGAATAAACAGAAAGACATCTGCATTAAATTCCCTTATATAATGTGGACCTAACTGACATCTACAGAATATTCCACCCAAGTACCAAAGAATATACTTCGAATCAGCAGCTCATGCAAGTTTTTCTAAAATTGAACACATTCTGGGTCACAAAACACATTTAAGAAATACCAAAAATTGAAATAATTCCATGCATTCTATTAGAATATAATATAAAAAAGATTAAAATCAAAAGAAGTTCTAGTAACTACACAAACTCATGGAGTTTGAACAACAAACTCCTCAATGACGAATGTGTTAAAGAAGAAATTCAGAAAGAAATAAAAGTATTTATGGAAATAAATGAAAATGATATAAGACAACAAAATCTCTGGCACAGCTCTACAACAGTTCTAAGAGGGAAGTTTATAGCTCTTAATGCCTACATTAAAAAATCAGAAAGAATACTGAATAGTACAATTCAAGACACTGGAAAGGCAAGAACAAAAGAACCCCAAAGTTAGTAGACAAGAAGACAGAAGAAAAATAAGATTAGAGATTAATGAAATAGAAACAAAGAAAAAATACAAAAAAATTAATGAATCTAAGAATTTGCTCTTTGAAATTTAAACAAGATAGACAGACCCCTAACCCAGTTACCCAAAAGAAAGAAAGAACATATCCAAATCAACAAAATCAGAGACTAAAGGGGGAAAATCTTTCTTTCTTTTATCATTATGTCTCCCTTCTCTTTTCTTTTATACTAATTTATTATCTTGAGGGCTAGGCAGAGTTTTAGTTAGTACTAGTGATTTATTTTGCTGATATGATCACTCAAATACATATAATATACATGATCATATTCTCTGACATAAATATGTAAGAACAACCCTTAATATTGCCAAAAATATGTGTTTCTGAATTAGATATATAATTCATTTATTATCATATCTATTAGTTTTGCTTTATCAATTCATTGACAAGAATAAATACAAGTTTACTAATATAATCTGTCTATGGCGTATATACTTAAAATATCAAATTTCTCACTTTTTAGGATACTCACCCAGAAAGAGAGATACCTTCAGAAATTAATCATAAGGACTTACTCTAAGAGCAAGATCTATTTCTATTTCCTTGCTTTCTACTAAGTGAGTTGAAAATGTACTGATGACATTCAAGTCAGTGGACACTTCTTCCACAGATATAAGTCTTCAGTATTTCTGAGCAGTGGCTGGGATTTCAGCCTGTCTGATAAAGGTTTCTCTATTTTCAGACTGTGGCATGATCAAGTCATGATATCAAGTTTTGTCAAACTGCTGAGATATTTAGAAACTTAGCAATCGGATTCACTAAATAATCCTTTACAATAGCAACAAGACTCCTAGGACACTTTCTTTTTAAAGAGGTTTAGGTGAATCATCTGATTTAGCTTGACCTCTTGTCTTCCTACAGCAGCTAAGACAGATTCCTAATTTAAAAATACCCAGGGAGCAAACTAGGCAGCATCTGGAAAGGAAGGCTTTGTAGCATCTGGAGCAAGTGGAGCTTTTGATCCCCATTTCCCTGTGGGTTCCTGACTTTGCAATTACATTTCAAGGACTTCTCTGTTGAATAATAGTTTCAGTCAAGGTGATAAAAAATCACCGATTGGGAAGAAAAACTAAATGAAATTTCTGTGGTAGAGCCTTTACCTTGTTTTCAGAATAAATTAAATAAACACTATCCCTGTCTTCAATAATTTCCTTCTTTTTAAACTAGGTAACCTTACCATTATTATTACCAATAATATTTGTTTAATGTGTCCCTTAAATTTAATAGACTTGAAAAGTGTAAAACATAGATTTTACTTAATATAGGTCTATAATACTTTCAGAAGCACCATTAAACATGGAATTTGACAATTCTCTCTACTTATTTTTTGTTGACTTTCATTTTATAAACAAAATGTTCCTATACAAGTAATTGGGATATTTTTTAGTATTAAGTACCAAGGACAAAAGTAGATTAGAGGAATGTTTAGAAGTATAAAGTGTCTAGAAATGGCTGTGCTGAAGAGGGGATGTTTAAATATATTTTACTTGTTATTTTTATTTATTTTTTATGTGAATGAGTGTATTGCCTACATGTATGGAAATGTATTCATGTCATGCAGTGTGCTAGCAAAATTTAGAAAAAGGCATTGGCTTCCCCTCAAACTGGAGTTATGCAGAGTTTTTAGCTGGATGTAGGTGCTGGGAATCAAAGCCTGGTTCTCTGTAAAACCAGCTAGTGCACTTAACTGTTGAGCTTTTTCTCCAGTCCCCAAAAGAGAATGTTTAAAGAAAGAAATATAATACCTGAAGATAGTCAGGTGTGTGTCTAGAGAACAAACTTTAACAGAAAAACAGATCAAATCAGAAATAAAAATCAGATTAAAGTACAAAGAGTAGATGAAGTCCACATTTATTTAATCTCATATCAATAAGACACAGATTTTTAAAATCTGTACCCAGGTGTTCAAAGACTTCCTGTACAAAGTAGTAGAACCTATAAATAAAGACATCTTTAACTGATGAACCCCAGGACTGCACTTTCTACTAACTTCTTCAGTGACTGAGTATTATTTCACCTGGGAGATTTGAGCTTTTAGGATTTATTACACTTTCCTTGAGAAATGACAAGAATTGAAGTGTACTGAATTAGTAGAAAGTCACCTCTCAAATATTAGAACTGATGTTCTTTTTATTAGCATCAGCTAAAGAAACACAAATTTTTCTTTATAGTCTTAGTGAATGAATGATTGAGTCTCGGGTGTATGTATTTTCATGTGCATCTCCAAATGACAGAGATATGGTCATGTATGAACATGATCATAAAGAAATAAAATTCTTATGGTAAGTATATTGAATCTATAATTGTTCTGAATTCAGTGTCATAACATCTAAACTGTTAAGATTAAACAGATAAGGCACAGCTTCATGTCAATTGTGTACTATCAAGAAAGGGATAGACAGGGCTGGAGAGATGGCTTAGTAGTTAAGAACACTGGCTGCTCTTGTACAGGTCCTGGTTTCGATTCCTAGAACCCACATGGTGGCTAAAAACCATCTGTACCTCCAGTTCCAGGGGAATCTGATACTTTCTTTGAACCTCTGTAGGGCACTGCATGAATGTGTACACTTACACACATGCAGGCAATAATACACTCATATGCATAAAAATAATAAATAACTTTTAAAAAAATCAAAAATAAAGGGACAGAAACTACAACTTCCAGTTCAGTAATAAGCTTAGTAAGTAAGCATTTCATTTGGTGCTAACAAAGAAATCTCGCAGTGTCCTCAATAGATATTGTATGTCTTTGTCTAACAAAAGAAGTGCCTTAAGAAGTACAGTAGTATATTTATTTAACATTGTATTGTAATATATTTATTTGTTATCTAGCTATACTTTAAATGAAATACACATAAAACATCCTTAATTATATCTATAATTTCTATTTTTTATTGAATTACATTTTCTTTTCTAATTTTAGCACAGCAACAGTTAAAACAATAAGTTGTATAAATCATGTACTAATAGATCATATTTTGCAATTTGCAAAACAGAAATTACTCAACTACAGAATACTGATAAAAATGTGCTTAAATATCAAAGACTTATGATGTTCACATTGGTTACAAATTTGAATTTCCTGAACAGACACTGTTTTTTTATTTCTGAAATCAGGCATTATGACTGTGGTCTGGGGAGTCCATCCAGGAAGTCTATTTACTGAGTAGCTGCAGGCTACTCAGACCTTTTTTTTTTTTAATAGGAATGCATTATCCTTAAATATACAGTAACCACTTGATAAAACAGTCTTGTCACTCTGTCCTAGAAAACTATAAAAGCAAAATGCTCTCAAGACTTCATCCTAGGGATTCACAAAATACAGAAAAGGTTGCTTGCCTATATCCATCACCTGTGGAGGAAGACATGTCAGCCTAAAGGAGACACAATCTGCCCCAGCACATATTCCTGAGTCTTAGAAGTATGACTGAAAATCACTCTAAAGATTTCTGTTGTCCCTGGTCACCTTTCTGTAAGTAATGAGTCCACTTCATGTAAATGGGGTACTTTGTTATTCTGTCTCACAGCTTAGACAAATTGGTAGCCAATGCATTGCTGCTCCATGCTAACTTGAACATTTGCAAAAGAAGATAAAATATATGATTACAGCAGAAATATCCCCCCCAAATAGGCAAATAAAATATCATTTTCATGTATTGAAAGCTAACCGCATTATCAACATTCCTGCACTTGCCTTCTTAAACATGATACACAGTTTTAAATAAGAGAATTTTAACATGAATGTGATAAATTTCTTTTTCTGTGATGGTATGTGTTTGTGTGTCTCTAGCTGACTTTGACAGAGAAGATTCATCTTTTATTATCAACATGGTGTAGGAAAACTTGGTATGTTATTTTATTTATTCTCATAATAGCATCCTTATAAGGTCAATATTACTATCTCTAGTTTGCAGATCTGTAAATAGAAGGACAAAGAGTTTGGAAAGTATATCACAGATCACACAGCTTTCTGGTGCTAATACTATTGCTGAAACCCAATTCTAAATCTGTATTCATTTACTTTATACTTGAGGATAAAATCATTCATGAACTGTATCAGCAATGTATTCAGAGGAAAAAGAAAATGAATGGGGTTTCTGTTTTTAAAGCTCTGAATAGTCCTGTATGCATAGTATGGCAAAAGTACTTCAGGAATAATCTTGTATGTTTGGAAAAGAGTAAAGCTGATTTTTGTTTTAATTATGGAAATATATTTAGTGATTTGTTGATGTTGATTTTATTGTTGTTGCTGAGCTCAAGCATCTGTGGCTAGGTTTTATATTTATAATTCTGTAAACAACAAAGAAAGGATTGTTGTTGCTAAAAATTAATATAGTTTTAAGCATCAAGATAGAGAATTAGGGAACACAGGTTAAAAATAAGAAGAATGAGAATTTCATACACCAAAAGACAGGCACTAAATTCTACTAAAATAGGTATCTATTTTTTTATCCTATAAATAACAGAGGACTTTCTATGAGTAGTATTCTAAACTTTTAATTAAAATTAAATCATTATTTTAGTTCAGCAGGAAGGTTTGTCTGTAGTACTGATGATCTTTGTATTTTCAACAAAATGATGAAGGTCTACAGCTGATATAAGCTCTTACACTCTTATTAAAAACCTCTTGATAAAAGGCACCAAGCTTTGAAGCAATCCTATCCTTGAGGAGTGATTTAAGAATTCTGGTTTTGAGTTATTGGAGAGCTATTTTTAGAGTTTCCCTTCTCATGTATCTTTAGTGATTCAAAGTGTCATTAAATTTCTGGAGCTGTAAGGAAATTGTCTGCTTGCAACTCAAGGATTTTCTACTATGGACAAAATCTCCGGTTGTTCAGTTTTTCATTTTATAGAACTAAGAGGAATTTCTCAAGTGAGGTTTAAAGTGCTGAGTTAAGAAGTAGCCTTGAGGTTTCTTACTAAGTAGACACTACATTTATAGTTGTCAAAGTTGGAAGTTCTGGGCAAATATTTGTTTTTCAGTTGACTTAAGCACAAGTTAGCTATAAAAAAGGAAGAAGGGGTGCTTTTGCTTATAAAAGCCACAAAAACAGAATTGAAATAAATATAAACTTAATGCATAGTGTGCTGTAGAGTAAAACTGTTGCTACATGCTCAGAGAAAAATAAGCAACATATTTGAAAGTGCTATAAAAAAGAAGATAATACACTGAGTTTAATAAGTATCTTCTTTTTCAGTATGCTATTGATATTGCACACAAAGTGTAGAAATTTGAGGTAATCATGACCTAACTTCCCAATCAATATAAAATGTTATTTCCTATCTCAATGCACCTTCTTCAATCATTAACTCATATTAACTGCAGTTATCTGAACTGGGCTTACAAAATACTAAAGCTATCACTAGTCAGTCATGGAAGGTAGGTGATCAAGCCCTACCATTTACCTTTTAACTATCGAGTGTGGATAGATTCTCTTTTAGAGGGAGAATTAAAGGCTTTGTATATGTCCCCTCTGCTGAGTCCATCAGTCTCTAACTGATAGCTCCAAATCAGTGGTTACATGTATTGCGCTCATTCATCTTGGTGGGTCGCAAAACAAAAATGAATAGACATTAACACACAAGAGATATTTAGAGGAGATGGGAGGGTGGACAGAGCTGGCACTGAGATAGGAAATGAAATTGTAATACAAAAAGGATGCACATTTGAAATTGGAATCAAAATACATTCAGAAATATAGTAGAAGTACCACTTCTAAATAGTTATGTAACTAATACCAGAGTACCTCAGTATATGAAGCAAATATTAAATAACCCATTGGGTGAGATATACTCCAAAATAACAACTGTCATGAGTTTTATTAGATAACTTTCAGACACAGGAAAATCAGAAAAAATAGAACTGTATAAATTACATTTCACCTTAGACCAGACTGACAAAACAGGAAGTCTATAAACTATTCTGTCACATATCTTCTTGAAACACTTTTTCTCATAATTCATGAGAATTTTCAAGATATAACACATGATAGAACCATAAAACAAGTCAACAATTCTATAAGAGTAACTCATATTGAGGATTATTTTTCCAAATAAGGTAATAAATCTAGAAATAAATAATGTGGAAAGCAATAGAAACTGAGGAATTAGAGGGAATTAAGCAACTTACTCTCAAATAAACAACTGGCTGATGAACAAAACACAAAATGAAATATAAAATTCCAGAATTAAAATATTGAAAATTGCTGAAGAATACCTAATAATGGTAGCTTTAATAGTTTTTAACTTTTTTTATTTTTAAAGTTTTCTCATTTTCTTTCAAATCAGTCTATTTAATTTTTAAAATATATGCATATAACCAAGCATTTCATCAATAAATTGTGTTAATTTCCAAAGTAATATATAACATACTGAGAATATAGTTCTGGCGTCATTTAATGTAAATGTTCTCTAACATTTCAGATATGTTGTTCCCATCTTTATCTTTAGTTAGTAATTTCTGAAATTCCCTTTCTTTTTATGCTTTTATATGCCTAAGAGGTTTAATTAAATGTATCTAGAGAGTGTTTATTTTTCTTAGCTTTTTTGGAAATATCAGTTACTCTGCAGGGGCTTAACTGATCATTTCTTTTGTGACTACTACTCTTTCCTCTATAATGATTCTGTGTAGTACCTTCCAATGCACTTGTTGTTAATGCAGACATTTTAATACTGCTAAACTAATAAACATACTGATTATCATATTTTTGGTATGTTTGTATATTTTCAAGTCAACATTTCACAGACAGGAAATTCTTAATTTTTTGATGTATTAAATAATCCTTAGGTTGTGTACTCAACATTTTGGAAATTTATATTAATTAATTCATTCACTTATTCAAACACATTATCTTCCAACTAATATATAGGAGATTCCTATTGTATGATAGAAAACACTAGGCTTAGTCATGGGAATCACAAATTGAATACGACTTATGTAGCAATTTAAGGTCAATAGTACAAAGTAAGAAGACTCTAACACTCTGGTTAGTTTTATAAAATAGGAGAAAAAGCTGCCAAGAAAAGGTTTCATTTTTATTTCTGAAAATTGTGTTTTTCTTCTGACAAAATTTCAAAGTGAAAACAAGGCATTGATGTAACTTTATAATCAGAGAAAGCTATAATTGAGAACTTAACCTACTCTTTCCCAGAAAGTATATAAAAGTACAGAAAAAGGAAAACAGTGTAATGAGGTTTGCAGGCAAGATTATATGACATGTATAACTTTGCAAAAATCTGTACTGGAAAGAAACAAGTTTATAACCTGAGAGAAAGAGATAATGTGATGTGGAAGATCATCTTGAGGAGATCACATTAAGTTCTTACAAACACAACTATTATCTAGAGACAACATACTCTCAGAACAAGGTCATAATGGATGTATGTAGATGCTTTTGTAGGTCTTAGTGTTAAGTAGAGATATATATTTCATACATAATGTAAATAATGTGCTCTTAAAGTTCAAGGTCATATTCTTTTCTTCCTCAAGTTTTACTACCTAGATAAGGGAAATCATCTAGTTCTTTGTAAAGACACAGAATCTCTGAAAAGTTTCTGGTAAACATTATCCATAGCAAAAACACCTAGCATTCTATTACATGTGGTGACACTCACTGACATAAGTTATTTGTATTCATGGATCTGTGTTGTTCCACCTAATACATTTTACAACCCATCTTCCCATAAATTTTGTAGTAACATTTCTTTTGCAACCGAATAAAGTTTAATTGTACATATGCACCATATTTTCAGTAACCCTTCATCTATTCATGAACATGTATAGTAACTTTTGCTATTGTGAAAGAAAGCAGATATAAACAGATGTGCAAGCACCTCTAGGGTAGGCTCTGGTGGGTATGGGTAGGTGCTACCCATAATAAGTGATAATAACTGGGTCATATGGTAGACCTATTTTATTTTTTGAAGAAGCTACACTCCAATTTCCATGCTGAAAATTCTAGTTTATACTCTAACCATCAGTGCATAGAATTCGTCCTACCCCACATCCTTACCTGGATCTGTTATCTTTTGTTTTCATAATGATAGTCATTCTGATTGAGGTAAAATAGAATCGCCAAATAATTTTAATTTTTACTTCTCTGAAGTAAATATGCTTCAAATATTAAATTTCTTGCTTGTGTTTTTTATTAATAGTTTCCTGTCTTTTACATTTTCCTTTATATTAAAAATATTTTATGTGTATGAGTGTTTTGCAATCAAATGTAACCTGTGTGCGTGAGATATCTGCAGAGCCAGAGGAGGGTGTCAGATCCCCTCAAACCGGAGTTATTTACAGTCTCAGCCACTGTGTTGGTGCTGGGAATTAAACCTGGGTTGAAGCATAGAGCATGTCTTTCTTCCATTTGTGATACTTTTATATTATTAGTTCAATTTTGATCATCTTAATAAGCAAGTTTCTGACTTTGGTTTACTTGAAATATGATGAAAATATACAACACATACTTGTTTAGTAAATGACTACTGAAAGGATTCAAAATGTTTCTTATAAAAGCTATTGGACTGGAAATATAAGGATACAAATTTTACACTAAGAAGTTATATTAGTCTAGGGATGTAAGGATCTTTGGGATTTCTCTAAGGTTTACGAGCTCTTCAGCCATGTGTACTTGGGTAGGTTTATAGAACCACACAGGAGTTTCCTCCCTTTGAGTGAGCTTTAAGTCCAATTAGGTAGCCCCGTTTTGATTGACCCCAAGATAATAGTGATAATTAATTACCACTAATGCACCGATGGCATGTGCTGTGCCAGTTATTGATATGGTTATTTGGTCATGAAACTGGTATTGAACTCAGCAAAGAAGCTTCTTTTGCACCAGGTGAAGACTACTATCGAGGACCACAACTGATCACAGACAGACATGGCCCAAGCTCAAGTGGCACATATACAATGAAACTTCTACCCCTCAGGTTCACGCAAAATAGAACAAGGGGTTAAGAGGACACTAATGAATCTCTCGTCTTTTATTAATGAAGGATTCTCATGCAAGAGTGGGTCAGGAATAAAAAACTCACAAATAGCCAAAAAGTAAAGATTAGAAGCCTGCATTTTGTGGTTCCCTGGGCAGTACTCCTATATTAAGCTTCATTTACCCAGGGCTCAGGGACCATTGCAGAAGAGGGGGCATAAAGATGGTAAGAGCAGGAGAGAAGGTGCATGATCATGTGGAAATAGAGTCTTGCAAGTTCCTGGAACTCTGTTCATATGAACCTACAGCAGTAATGTCAACCTGTATGAGACTCATGCAAACTCAAGCATAAAAAAAACCCACATGGAATTGGGTAAATAGGCAGGAGACCCAATCTTTCCTTAAGAAATAATGGCAGTTGATTACTGTTGGGCGAGAAGAATCTTATCTTAAAGTGAAGGACTCCAGATAGGTTGACTAGACCTCACTGGATGAACGTGCACTGAGGAATGTCCAGGAACACTAGATTGACAGAATAGAATAGGCCTAACACAAATGACAAAATATGTGAATTCCAGTGGGAGGCCCTGTAGGAGTGTGCCAATGGGGAAGAGCATATAGGGTGATTAAGATCGATTGAGATATTCTGTATGAAATACAGAAAAATTAAGTTTAAAAAAAAGAGGGCATGATTTCCGGGATTAAATATTAGCACTTAGCATTTTGCATGAGCATACTAGGAAAACATATTTAAGGATTTACAATTCTTACTGAATTTGCTTTCTTTAGTAAATGTTTTAGGAGATGGTATTTTGGATATCTGAAGTTATATAATTCTTAAATATAACATTAAAACATTTTTAAAACAAAATGAAAAAAATCTATCAGATTGAATTCTTGATTATTTTTGGTGTATATGAGTATATATGTGTATCTGTGTGTATAGTGCATATGCATATGTGTGTGTGTGTGTGTGTGCCTGAGATCAATGTTGACCGCCTTAGGAAACATCAGCTACTTGTTTCTGCTTTTAATTAATACTTTATTTATTATTTTATTTTATGTATATGAGTGTTTTGCATGCATGTATGTAAGCGCACCCTTGTCATGCATGGAAGTCAGAAGAGGGCATCAGATTCCCCTGGAAATGGGGTTCTGAATGATTGTTAGCCTCCATGTCGGTGCTGGGAAGCGAACCCAGGTTCTCTGAAGGAAAAGAAAGTTCTTAACCACTGAACAATCTCTGTAGTCCCATTTAGTTTTTAAAAAGGATTTTCCAAAAAGGATTTTTCAATGGCTTGGAATTCCTCAAATAATCTAGCCTGGCAACCCAGCAAGAATCAAGGATTTGTCTATCTCTACCTCATTGGCATCACTATTTCCCACCACTATGCCTGGCTTGTTATGTGGAATCTGGGGATCTGCCTGATGCCCTTGTGCTTATAAAACAAACATATTACAAAACGAGCCATCTTCTTAATTAATAAAAAATGGCTTTTGAGAAATTTCATGCATTTCTGTGCATTGAGCATTACTTTTTGCTGAGAACTCTTGCGTGACCTCCACCACAATACAGTATACTAGCAGTGATTTTTTTAAATTTTGATTTAAAATTTTTGAGAGTTAGTATTATCTCTGGACTTTTTCTATACATCCTATTCTCCCACCAGTTCCTCTTATGTCTCAATGAGTCTTTCTTGATTTCTTTCTCTTCATTACTATTGTTACATATACAAACATACATTTATAAATGCATACAATACAGATAGATAGACAGATAGATGATAGATAGATACGTAAAGAGATAAAGAGAGAGATAGATGATAAATAGATAGATAGATGACAGATAGATGAATGGGTGGACAGACAGATAGATGATAGATAAAATTGACAAAAGCCATTTTGTGGCGCTTATGTATAATGGGGGTTAGGGTTTACCACATGGGACTATTAGAATTTTTGGCATCTCTTTGGTGTAATCACATTTCATCTGCAAAAAGGGATAGTTTGTCTTCTTCTTTTCCATTGAGTACTACTTTAAATTCTTATTGCTCTAGCAAGAGCTTCAAACACTTTATTAAAAAGGAGTGGAGAGGGTCGACAGTGTCCTCTGGTTCCCGATTTTAATGTGAATATTTCCAGTTTTTCCCCATTTACAATGATATCGGCTGTGGATGTATTGTATATAACTTTAGTTATGTTGAGGTATGTTTTCTCTGGTCCAGTTTCCTCCAGAACTTTTAACATAAATGCATTTTGAGTTTGTCAAATGCCTTTTCTGCATCTATTGCAATGACCATGTGACTTTCGTCGTTGAGTTCATTTATATGATTTATGACCTTGATTGACTAACATATACTGAACCACCCCTGCATCTCTGAAATAAATCTTGAACATGGAGGATAACCTTTTTGAGCTGTGTCTGTATGTGATTTGCAAGTATTTTGTTGAAAATTTTGCATTTATTTTTCATTAAGTGTATGGGTTTATAGTTTTCTTTTTTGGTATCTTCATCTGTTTTTTTTTATTAGATTGATGTTGACTCTCAATTTGAGAGTTCTCCTTCTGTTTCTATCTTTTTGAATTATTTAAGGAGTACAGGATATAGATCTTTGAACGTCCGGTAGAGTTCTATGGTGAATCCATCTAGGCCTATGCTTTTTTTGGTTTAGGAGGTTTTAGATTACTACTTTAATTTCCTTATATGTTATAGGCCTGTTTAAGATGTTGATATCTTCTTGATTTAGCTTTCTTGGCTCCCATGACTTTAAATAAGCAAATATTTATTTAAAGGTTTCAAATATAATGTCATAAAGTTTTTAAAGTATCCCCTTATAATCTTCTGAATCTTTTTGTTATCTGTTGTGATACTTCCTCTTTCTTCTCTGATTTTGTTGTTTTGGAGTTGTTCTTTCTTTCTTTTGTATAAATGGGACAAGAGTCTGTCTATCTTGATTATTCACTTAAAAGAATCAGCTCCTGGATTCATTGATTTTTAGTATTGTTGTCTTTGTTTCTATTTCATTAATTTCTTCTCTGATTTTGATTATTTCTTCTTGTCTGCTGGATTTAGGTTTCATTTCTGTTGGTTTTCAAGATTCTTGAGTTTCAATATTAAATTTTTTATTTGTGCTCTTTCTGAATTTTTAATGTGGGCAATTAGTGCTATAAAATTCCCTCTTAGGACTGCTTTTAAAGTATCCAAGAGATTTTTTGTGTGTGTTTTGTACTGCCCTTTTTGTTGAATTCTAGGAATACCTGTATATCTTTCTTAATTTCTCCTTTGATGCTATCATCATTCAGGAGTGTGTTCTTTAGTCCCCATGATCCTCATGAGTTAATTTACTAGAGCTTCTTGTGGTTGTGATGTTATGTTTCATTGCATTATAGTCTGATAGAATGCATGGGATTATTTCTTTTTTTTTTTTTTTTTTTTTTTTTGGTTTGTTGAGGTTTGTTTTCTGCTCCAGTATTTGGTGGAGTTTTGAGAAAGTTCCATAGCATGATGAATAGAATGTATAGAATGTTTTTTCTTTGTTGCTTCAGTGGAATATTCAGTAGATGTCTGTTAGGTCATTTGATGTTTGGCATTGTTTAATTCAGATGTGTTTCTGCTTTGTCTCTGTATAAGGATATTTAGCATACAATAAGAAATTACATTTGACTAGGGATAAGACAGATATAGGCTGTTCTCTCATAATGATAACTTCTTTAGCTATGTTTGCAGTATCATACATGATCTCCCTCGCATTGAGCCAGCTTAGTATTCAAACAGATAGTTTTTGACTAATCCCAGTATAAAAGTGCCACTCCTACACCAACTGAGATAATTTGCTGTGACAGTTTTTGTTGATTATTAGACTTTAAAGCTGGGGTTGGACTACTGATTTATTTTCTACCTTAGCAGATAGCATAGTATCTTCTGACACTATGAGATCTAAGTTTTGGGGACAAGGCTTCCAGGTGAATTACATCATCTTTGCTTCAAGTCCCATGCTTTCAGTATGGCCTGTCTTCAACAATACAGCCTCATCTTCAAGTTCTATGAGGAAATCAAGGGCTGTGGCAATAGCCTATGTTATTTAGAGAGCCTCTTAGATAGCTCTTACCAGTACTCAAAGGGAGATTTATTTTGTCTCGCACTGTATTTCTTGTTTTGCAGTCTTCAACTATATATGAGTTCATGAACAGGTATTGTATGTATAATTTCAGTAGACTTTTCAGTAAATATATTTTCATCTAGTTTTTCTCATCACCTAAGCATTATTTATTTCTCTCTGCCCTTCTCTCTCCTGATCTAACTCTCTCTGAACCCTCCCAGCTTCAGTGTCCACATTTTCCCCATTCCCTCCTTGATCTATTTGTCTCTTATTATTCACATTTCCCTTGAGCTCCTTCTTCCCCTTTGCCTACCCCTCCTTATTCCTTGTACAACCCTGTTCCTCCCTTCCCAGTTAAATTCCATCATTGTCCTCAATTTCCCCTTTGAAATACCTACCTGTATTCTTGGTGAGATAGGAACAACCATGAAATTGTTCAATCTGGTATAGCAATTCTACTGTTTTTGACAGTTCGTAAATGTGTTTTTTCCTATTAATCATAAATAATTATATCATTATACTTCTTAGTGATATATTTATTTCTTTGACTCCTAAATATTACTCAGCAATCAAAGTGGGGAAGCAATTTACTTTGTTTTAATATGTATTCCTAGTTTTTTCTTTTGAATTAATTTTCATTTAAAATCATATTTTTACTGTCTGTTAATTTATCACATTTCTCCTTTGGGCTAATAATTTTCTTGACAATGACCTTATTGGATTTTGCATTTAACCAAACCATCCTGAACATTGTAAATGAACTGGGGAATCCAAGCAAAATTTTCAAGTTGATATATTGCATTCAGTATGAAAAATTTGCAAGGCCACAAATTTCAACTACTAAATAAAAAATAAATGGAGAAGTTAAATTATTTTTGCTTTTCATATTGCCCTTTTCAGTTTAACAAACAATAACAATAAACATGTCTTACATATATTTACCTGAGTAATTCAATAAAGTATTAACAGAAAATATGTTTTAAACACAAGTATTATTCATTTTCAAAATACTTTCAAAAACCATTTAATTTCTCTTTGTTTTTAAGACAGGGTCTCCCTGAATCCCTAGATGGCCTTGAACTCTGTATGTAGACCAGGTTGATCTCAATCACGTGGAGATCTGCCTGTCTCTACCACCCAGGTGTTGTACTTAAAAACATGTGTCACCACATCTGAATTTTTTTTTTGTTTCCCACTTGGTTTTAGACCATTCTTATAATTCCTAGTAAAATAACCTATACTTTTTGTATTTTTCTATTATTTTTCTTCAAAGATAGCTACATATAGCATTATGGTAAGAAGATATTAAAGGTCCATATCATTTACAAAATGTATTTTGATTTTTTTATATTTTAACATAAAATATGTCTAATTCAAGTAAATAGTGTCAGTAAATTAGAAATCATTCATATATGCATATGAAAGTATAAAATTATGGTGCGTTATTGTGCCTTTAGTCCCAGTCCTCAGGAGAAAGACGCAGGCCTATCTCTGTGAGATCAAGTGCAGCCTGGTCCACATAGTGAATTCCAGGTGGTCTGTGACTAAGGAGATTCTCTCAAAAAAAAAAAAAAAAGAAAAGAACATGAAATGAAGGTCGTGGTTCTAGCTCACTGGTGGAACATTTACCAAGCATGTGTGAAACCCTGGGTTCAATCTGTAATACTTTCAAAAAACAAAAATAAGTAATAAAAAATATAAAATATTTAAAATATATTTAAAATTGCAGTATGAAAGAGAATGTGTGGGTGGTGCTTCAGGTGATTCTACATTATATTTCCGTATTTCCCTACACATTATATGAATGTGTATGTATATAATATATACATATTTATCCATCACCTGTATAATTAAGGCTGTAAATTTGGCCTGTATAGCCTTAATTATGCTGAATCATGTCCCTTCTCTTTCTAGTTTCTTCAGGGTTTTTATCATGGAAGAATGCTGAACTTCGTCAAAGACCTTTTATGCATCCATAAAAATATCATCCAATTTCCATCTACTTACTACTCTACTTATGTGCCAGATTACATTAGCTATTTTCCATGCGTGGGATGATCTTTACATTTCCCAAATGAAACCAGTTTTATCATGTTGCACAGTGAATGACTGCAGAGCCTTTTGTGTATATTAGTCAAGGAAACTCGTCTACAATGTTCTTTTAATAGTTGTATCTTTATAAGATTTTAAAATCAGCGTAATACCAGCTTTCCGAAATGAATTTCTTAAGGCTCCTTCCCTTTATGTTTTATGGAATATGTTGTGAATCCTTAGGGTTAACTCTTTTTCAAAAGTCTACATAAAAAATTGGACTAAGTAGGTTATTTTAAAAAAGCAAAAAAGAGGACATGAAGTTGGGAGGTGTTAAATCTGGGACAACTTGGGCGAATAATCAACAGGGTGATTTAATGAAACTACATTATATGCATGCTTGAAATTCTCAAAGAAATAGTGAAAATTACATTTTTTAAGAGAATAAACTAAAAGTGGCCACTGGAAAAAAAAAAGGAGGTCTGTTAGAATTTGTAACTAAATCTATCCTGTGCTTGCTTTTAATTTGAGGGAGAATGTTTATTACAATTTTTATTTCATTGCCCACTGCAGATACATTTATGTTTTTTGTGTCTTCTAGCTGTAATTTAAATAAGACATATATTTCTAGAAATACACTTTTTCATTTAGACTTTCCAGCACTTTGGATTGAAAGTTTTTAACGTATTCTCTATGTTCTTCTGATCATTCTGATGCAATGTCTCCCATTTATCTCTATTTTAATCAAATTTATTCATTTTTCTTTTTCTTTTCTTTTGTTTGGATGAGTTTTGCCTGTATTTCATCCTGTTTATTTTTACTTTTAAATCAACTTTTGTATCATTGATTTTTTTGTGTGTGTAGTTCTTTCAGGTTATATTTCACAGGTATCGCCGAGATTTACATTATTTTTTTCTAGCGACTGCTTCATGGTTTGGCTTATCTCGCCTTTTGAAGACCTTGAGGTGAAACATTAAGTTATTTTGATTGTTGTGTCTCTTTGATCCACTTACTGTTGAGTTCTTCTTCCATGTTTATTTGACTCTATTAACTTCTCAATTTCCTCCTTGGCTTCTTCAGTGACAGCTATTAATCTAAGAGGATATTATCCAGATTTATAACTTTGCAGTTACTGTTTCCTGTTGATTTCCAATATTATCTCCATATTATCTGATGAAATAAAAGAAAGTACTTCAATTCTCTTGTAATTGATAATATTTGTTTATGTCTTGAAATGTGATTTTTTTTTACTCAGTTTCATGGGTTCTGTAAATAATCTATTTTCTGTAGCTGTTGAAATAACATAAATAATAAATAGCTACTGAAAACATGTACTCTATGGTGTAGATGAACACTTAAGATTCTTTATTCCTTTTAAGTTTGGATAACCCATCTGCTTATAAGAGAGGGTACTGATGTCACCCACTAATATTTCAGCATCCATCTGTATCCCAAGCTAGCCTGGAACTCTCCATGCAGACTGGGCGGGCACCCGACTCTCATATACCAGAAATAATCAAGCTTCTAGAGTTCTGGAATTAAGGGTGTGTGCCACCACATATAGCCTTCAAGTATGATTTCTTTTATCAAACTGGGAGCCATTTCATATACCATTCAGTATACTTTTACAATTTTACATATCCCTGATGGATCTATCCTTTCATTAGTGCAGAGTGAACATCTTTATCTCTTCTACCTAATTCTGGATTGAAATGTATGATGGATCATAGTAGCTGTTCCAGCTTGTTTATGCTTTTCATTAGCCAGATATATTGTCTTCTGTCATTTAACTCTTAGTCTTTGTGTGACTTTTCTAACGATGTGTGCTGTTGGAAACTGTCGTTCTTTCTCTTACATATTTAGCATTCATTGAGTATCTATCTTTTTAATACTGGCTGGATGATCAGGAGCTGCTTCAGTATAGGCTTTTCTTGAACTGTCTTTACTTCTCTATCAATTTAAAAATGTGACTTTGCTGGATATAGCAATCTTTGGCAGTGATTACCAACTTTAAGGACTTTTAATACAGTACTCCATATTTAAGAGCATTCAGGTATTTCGTTGAGATGTCTAATGCTAATATGATTTGAATGTCTTTTTACATGAGTTTGTATTCTAATAGTGTTAATTTGTTTTGTACTTTTGGCAACATGATGTCTTTAACAACACCTTCTCTAACCAAGGCTATTTGGGATTTCAGTGTCTCTTATGCTTGGATTTCGATTTCTTTTTGAAGATTTGGGGAAATACTTAACAGATTTTACATGCCTGGAGCTTCATCTGATTTCCTTTATGTATAACAGTGATTCTAAACTTTGACTCAATTACACCCAACTGTTCTTGGAAGTTATGTTCATGCTCTTTCTTTTTTTTTTTCTTTATTAAATTGATATCTGAATATAGTATTTCCTTAATTTCACTCTGTATCCCTAATATTTATTTTTGTATTTCTTGTAGTATTTTTATGATTCTATTTATAATATGTTTCACTTCACTCTTTACATTTCTTTTAAAAAAATCCTTTACTTTATCCTTTTTGGTTTTCTTTTTCTGGGACCTAACCCTCGAAATTAACACAAATTTCTCTAATGTGCTTGACTAACTTGTTGAGTTAAATAACACAAATTTGTTTGAGAATTTCCTTAGAAAGCAATTCCCACTAAAAGGCACATTCTCTTTTCAAGAAACTTCTGCATCTGGGAATAGAGAGATGGCTCAGTGATTCAGAGCACTGGCTGGGGTGCAGAGGATCCAGGTTTGATTCCCAGCACCCACAAGGCAGCTAACAACTAAAAATCCAGTTCCATGAGATTGAATACCCTCTTCTGATCTCTGCAGGCACAACATGAGTACACTTACATACATGCAAGAAATATATATATATATATGTGTGTGTGTGTGTGTGTGTGTGTGTGCGTGTGTGTGCGTGTGTGTGTCTGAAGCAATGAGATGCTCATTTCATGCTGGTTTGTCCTTCTGTTTCTCCACACTTTAATGTTTCCCTGACATGCTTCATGATTTCTGATATACTTTTAATTTTCATTTTAGAATCAAGTCTGTTCTTTATTCTCCTCACTAAGTTATTATCTCCAGATTTTTAAGAGACTGAAAGAAAAACTAAGCTCATTTCATTTGAGACTGAGTGCTTGAAATATGTAATATTTGAAGTTCATGTAAATATTTAGTTAAGTGAATGAGTATATACCTATCAAGTATAAAACCCTACATTTGGTCTTCACTTCTAAAAAATATTAATATGTAGTAGTATTATAACATTTTCATTAATCTAAAAAGAATATAGATCTAACACCTGCTGGTGGTCCATGACCCATTTTGCTCTGATATCCTTATATTATTTGGTAGAAAAAGTAAATATACAATGCCTTTATTTAGTACTAAAATAAACTCTGATGCTATTTTCAGAATACTTTAAAGAAAAAATCTACCAACAGATCCCCTTAAGTCATTTTATTCTTGTAGAGAAGGTTATTTAATTTTATACAGTATTTCAACTTATGCCAATATATCCATAAAATTTGGAAACTTCATCTAAGAGACAGACTGAACTGCATGGCTAGGAGCTATTTTTAACCTAGGAAAATGATGTTTAGTTTGTACTCTGCAGGGAAAATAACAACAACAATAACAGCAAGCCCCTACTGCTAATCTCTAGGCACACTTTATCTAGGATTACTGTTTACCAGTCAGAAAATTGTTTAAATTCCTAGGAGGGCAACATAATCTTCCTTACTGCATGCCCAGGAGAGAAATGCCTTGGAGCTGTGGCCTCTCCCTATTAAATAAAGACTTTTGCAAAATTTTTTCTTTGTATTTACAAATACATTTATTTAAAAAGCAAAGATTTATACAGTGCTCATTTCTAATTAGGAACAGGATAAATTATGAATTAATTTCTTTTCCAATTTCACTTTGAATATAAAACATAGTAAATTATTTTCAAGTGGTGCTGAAATAAACATAAAGCCATGAACATTAGTATAATATATGATCTTACTAAAATAAGATATTCATATTATAAAACATAACTGCAAAAGAAAATCAAGATATCTCTAAATTTTAAAAAGTTCTTAATTTTTATTGATTGTTTTGTGAATATCATACAATATGTTTTAATCATATATTGAATTTATCTCCTATCTGCACCATCCTTTTATGATCCCCACTCAATTTTATGTATTCATATATATTTATATATATATTTGTATATATTTGTATGTATATACATATGGTCTATTAAGTCAAAATTGTGTACCAAACTGTACTTTCATTTTGATACCTCTATTAGAGCAGTATTAACCTATCAAAAATTAGACACTTAATGAGAACAAACCCAGTAGGTATTGGTTACCAGTGGTTCTCCAGATAGGACTGGGACTTCATTCTCACTTCCCTATTTGTATGTTGGAATTTTTTCTGGCTTATGCCTAAGCATATCTTGTGCATGCTGTCATATTTGCTATGAGTTCATATGAGTTAACTGATCGTCTGTCTGGACAACTTTGTTTCCTGATGATATTCCACCTACTTTATTTGAATGATAGTCAGTCTGTAGTCTCTTACTTTCAACATATTAGCAAATTGTGGTCTCTGGATAATAACCATCTGCTTCATGGAGAAACATCTTTATTAAGAGGTGAGTGAAACATTCATCTATAGTATAACAATGAGTTATTAGGTGTCAGTTACATACTAGGTTTTCTTAGCAGAATTGGGTTCTTCCCTATGGTCTGTGACCTATATAGCCACAGCTTCCTAGTCCTGATATCAGTGTCAGGTATGGATTCAATCTTAAATCAGATCTTAAATTCAATGAGAAAGTAGTTGGTTACTCCCATATCATTTGTACCATTATTGTAAAAGTGGGACTATGTTGCCAGGCCATAGCTAAAGATTCATAGCTGAGTAATACTGATGATTACTTTTCTCTTCTGGTAGCATGTATAGTATCCTCCAGGATTATGAAAATCAGCAAGAGGAGACAAAGTCTTGTAGTCAATACCAGCTTGATTTCTCTTTGTTCTATAACTCAGGTATCTAGTATCTTCATCAATAGGGTCTTCCCATCAAGTTCTGGAATCAGGAGGGAATGTCCATTATTTAAGTGTGGCCTAGAAATGTTAACTCAAAACGACATTAATAAATTTAAATAGATCATAACAAACAACAATATATATTTTAACTGCAAATCTCCCAACTAATAAAAGCCTAAAATCTCATGCAGTCAACTCAGAATTCTATCAGACTTTCAAAGAAGAACAAATACTAAACTCCTTAAATTATTCCATGAAATAGAAAATGAAAGAATACTAGAATAAAGTAATAATTAACCTTATCCATATGTGAATACTTAGAAGTCCAGGAATTACTGGCTTGGCGAAATATGTCCACTGGTACAAGAGGCACGAAATTTGCAGGAGCAACCATCCCCTTTCTGATTGGATTTAAGGCCCACTTTCAAGACTGAGCCTATACTAGGCACTGTTATCAAGGCCAGGAACCTGTTGCTAGATGGGTTAGAAAACATAAGTGAGAACCTATTACCATGTTCGTCCTGGTAGAAATAAAATCCAAGAGCCAAGGACCTGATTTAGTACTCCCCAAAAAAACACTCAAATAAAGCAAAAGTAACTCATCAAGGTAAATTTTATTTTGCAAAAGGATGTCTTATATGGTCAGTCAGATCCAGAAATACCTGAAAGTTTGGAGCAAAAGAACTGTCCTTATCCATTGACTGGGGTTTGACCTCACACTCTTTCCTGGTTAGTTTAAATGAATTGGTGAAAGAAGAGCTTCACTGCACCAGGCTATAAGGCTCAGGAATGCACGAGGACCTTTCCTTAAAGAAAAGTCTTATAGGATATGGTATGATTAAAAGATTAGAATTTTTTATCATAAACCAAGTTCCAGGTTTTACAGGGTTTGAAAGAAAAGACTAATATCTAATATTGCTTAAACTGCTGAATAGACATATTATTAAACTGACTCCAAATGACTTACTTTTCTCCACATATAGCAGTGCCTCTCTAAGGTATCTCTAGAAATGTTTCTTCTTGCAAGTGATTGTGATTGTACCAAAGTCCACAACTCTTTAATGTGCAAAGAATAAGAGACTGCACAGTGAGTCCTCAGCACCTTGGGATCTCCCCTGAAATCAGCTTAACTCATACAGCTATAAAAAGTGACCTCTCAGAGCCTCTAGCCTTTCAGGATCTTCTAATAGAAAGGGCCCCCCTACCATATGCTGCCTGATCATTGTGGCTCTCTGAAATCACAGAGGAATGGCTAATTTCCCTCTCAGTCTTGCATCCTTCATTCCTCTAAAACCAACACCACATGAACCATGAAGGACACTGCCAAGTTCAGCTGCCAGCAGGGAAGGGACCTTAGCCCCACTTGGATCACATGTGCAGCTGTTTTTTTTTTACATTGTGAATTTCTTGGAGGAAAAATCTCTTAAGGTTTTCTCTTTTCAAAGATTAGAAGCTTAGCTGGGTATGATCTTCCCCAAGGATACCCTCTTCAGCAGTACAGTAAGAAGCCTCTCCTTAATAGTGCTAATCTCCGGAACAATGAGAGGCTCTCTTCCAGGACAGGACAGCTTTGAACATTAAGCTTCCTAGCCCTTTTGTCCTCTTTAAATTGTTATCTTCTATTTCTTTCTATCCCACTTATTCTTTTTTCATTGATATCTATAGAATATTTACCTCAACAACAACACCACAGATTCAATAGTAAATTGTCTTTCAATTTTCTCAGCCCAAAATATGGTCTTTTACTTGTTGATTTCTCCTTAGGCAAGTCTTAGATTTTACTAAGATGGGTGCCAGATTCTTTGATAATATACCCCAGTTGCTGTATAGGTCCCTCTTTCCTTCTACAAGAATATCTTGAGGTTGTCTACTAAAAAAAAGTTTCCTTAAACTCTGCTTAAAGTTTTGAATCATTTTGTAATTCAAAATTTCAAAGTCTTCCACATTCCCCCAACAATTTGGTCACATCCTTTAAAAGAACGCCGACTGTGGTTCAAACTTTTGTATTTGTTACTTTTCTCTTTCTATGATAAAACACTATGACCAAGGCAACTTATAGAATGAAGAGTTTCAACCAGGGCTTATGGTTCCAGAAGTTTAAGAGTCCACCATGGCAGGGAAGCACGAAACGAAGCAGCTGGAGTAGAAAACTGAACACTCACATCTTCACACATGTGCAAGAAACCAAGGGACAGAAACTGGAAGTGGGGCAAGGCTATGAATTCCCAGAGCCTCACCCAGTGACAAGCTTTTTCTAGCAAGGCCACACCTGTTAAACCTCTGCAAAGATTACCAACATTTGAACCCAAGAATTCAAATATTTGGAGCCTAGATGGGGCATTCTCATTCACACCACTATGTAGCTGGAGATGAGGGAGAGGGTTGGAATATGACCAAATACACTGGATGAAATTTTGAAAAATCATTTAAATGTATATATATATATATATATATATATATATATGTACACTCACACACACACACATATATATATATATATATATATATATATATATATATATATATGAAAGTTCTGGGGATATTAAGGTAATCAACAAGACTAGTGAAAGAAGGGGAAATCTAGAAGGAGAAAGAGAGTCTATGGTGTGAAACAAAGTCAAAATACATGATATTCTTCAAAGAAATTATCTTTATGTAACTCAGCACTATGTACCATGAATACATGTGAATAAAATTTTTGAAAGGTGTTGCTATAAAATAGAAGATTTGAGGTGGTTTAGTAATATAGCACAAAAACACCATTGGTTATCACCAGTTCATAGTAAAAATATCCCTTCCTTCCAAAGCACTTATTTGCCTTAGAAAGACCTGAGACATTATAGATATTTTTTTTTCATAGTTCTCCCTTTCTCCAGACCTAGTTAACAGACTTCAGGAACACAGTTTCTCTGGAAGTTACCTTTGTAGTCATTGCAATTAAATCATATGATAGCTATGTATGTCAGACTCTTTTAAGATTTTATGAATTAGCCCTCACTCTACAGGATTTGACCATTCCTTAGGAATATTATCCTGAAGTAGCAGAGTCCTTTTCACAGAGTTTGCAAACAGTACCCGATAGTTACCTTGAAGAACCAAGATACAATTTAAGTAAATTCTGTGCTTATTTTGAAATGTACGGAAATGAAATTCTAGGACTTCTAGTGTAACATGGAGGTCATAGCCCACTGTTTAGGTGCAAGAAATGCTTTCAAAACCAAAATAAATAGACTGAGTTGAAGTTACGAAGGATATTCAGGCACTAATATAAGCACCATTTCTTATTTTCTGTATGTTAAAATGTGTGCCCTTAATTTTTGCTCACTTTGTTGGGTTTTGAACAGAGTTGCTTAAAACGTGTTAAAAACTACACATGATTGATTATTATAAATGTCTTTAATTGCCAACAGTGCTGACTTCTTCCTGTAACATAAAGCATTCCTTCTAAGCTGAATTTTAGATCTTATTATGTTTTCTTAAAGCATGCGTTTTTTACAGCAAAATGCTATTATAATTCCTAAATAGATAGCCCTGGAAACCAGTTAAAAATTTTATGGTAATAAAAATAATAGTAGTTAATAATTTGGCTCAAAAATATTGAGAAATTTCCAGATCCTCAAAAGTCATCCAAATTAAGGTTAAATGCCAACTATAAGAAATAAGGATTATGCATCATATTACAAAAGACTATGAAACTGCTAAATTACATGAAAATAACATTTCATTAATGTATCTTATCAAATTTGTAAGATGTTATTTATTTTCATGTGTTTGAGTCCCCTGCCCACAAGCATGTCAGTGTACCATATGCATGCAGTGCTGGCAGAGGCCATGAGAGGTATCAGATAACTTGAAACTCAAGTTATGGCATAGTGTTCATAGTGTTAGCCACCATGTGGAAGCTAGAGCTGAACCTGGGTTTCTGCAATAACAATAATTACACTAAGCCACAGACCATCTTTCCAGCCCAATATCATCTCAGTTTTTACATACAGAATTGATTTCAGTTTATCATACACCGTTTTTTTTTTCATTTCAATCATGTACTTTTTATACATTACAGAGTTCCATTACAGAGTTCATTGATTTTCCTTACATTGGTGTTTACAAAAGATAGTCTTGGTCTCACAGTTATGATCATTCAGGGATAACTTCTATACTTTTTAGACAAGGGCCTTTAGGAAAAGTAAACTGAATCAATAGTGGGGCAGCCACACATTTTTTTAGATGACAATAGGAATTTAACAATTAGTTATTGAATGGTAGAATCTCTGCATAATGTTATATTAAGAAAGAAGAGATGTCATTTCAACAAATAAGGAGGGTCATTTTTGTGGAGATTAAGTACAAAGTCATCCTGGATTACTGCTTCTGACTGTGGAAACTGACAGAGATTCATGTACTACAAGATGCATTGTTACAGTGAAAAATTGGTTATATGAAACAAGAGTCCTTGAGACTCAAAATCTCCTATATGAAGTTCCTACTGAGAAATGAAAACCACTAGAGAACAAGCCATGCAATGTGCCACTGATCTGATGGCCTTGTAGCTATTCATGGCCCTTTTGTCTTGATTAAGCTTTCAGCTTCCATTTTCTATAGTCAAGGCATGCCTCTTAAATGATGCTTTACAAAGGTGTGGATTTTACCTGAAATGCTGCTAAAATCAGTAAAGCTCAATGTTCCTCCTGGGAGAATGGTTTGTTTCAAATGTATGGAATAGTTTAATATCTGCTTCTGATGGGAAAATGCAATGAACTTAATTTAAATCCCTTGATAAATTGTACTGCTGTATTTGTGGATGTACTGTTTTTTATTTCTGCCTGGGCCCAGTTTCCTTATTCTCCCTACATGTCTAAAATGTAATGGAACACATTTCTTCTTGGTGATCTCTAACATTTACTATATTTAAATTTTCTATTTGATTTATATTACTAACTACTGTTAATGTTGGTATTTGTTTTTAGTTACATTTCTTTCTCAATTGTCTATATTAAGGAAAGGTGATGCTTAAACATAAATTCTTTAGAAATTAATCTTTCTGCTATTGTGTTGAAATGGGATGAAATGAGAGCATCCCTTAGTAGGTTCTTAGTCTCATTCATAAAAGAATTTAAGAACCCAATAGGAAGCTTTAGGACAATTTTATTGGAATTTAAAGAAAAATCCTTAAGGCAGGCAAGCTGGAGATCTCAGCAGCTGCCTGGAGGAAGAGAATGGAGGGAGAAGAAAAGAAGCCAAAAAGTCATGCAGGTTTAGAGCCTGCGTGGGATCAGACATGTGGCGGACTGGCAGCCACATGGCTGGGAGAAGTAGCTTTAGAGAAAAAGTAGAGAAATACAAGATGCTAGGGCAGCCCAAAGCCTTAGAGAAAGCATGTTAGAAAAGGGATATGAAGAAGAAAGGAAAGATTACGCTTTTCTGAAGCATAATCAGAAAAGCGGGCAGACTTATAGAGAACTACATGTCTGTGGCCGGGTCCAGAAGAACTGTACTGCGGGGCGGGATTCCAGGCTTGAAAAGTTCACTGCCTCATTAGCACACTCTATATTCTGCCCATCTATTTAGTATAACTTAAGTTGGACCCACCTTCCTAAGGGTGGTCCCATGATCAGGTGATTGACCAGTGAAACTGGAGATGTGGGTCTTTCAACAGATAAACTAGAGAATTTATAGTCTATCTCAGCTAAATAGCTATTTGCTCTCTAACAGTGTTAAGTGGCAATGTGGACATTACAAGTTTTAGTGACTAATTTTATGTCAAATTTACTGGGCAACAGTATGCCTAGATAATTGGCTATCCATTATGTTAACTGTGTCTGTAAGGATTGACATTTCTATCTACAAGGCTTATTATTTAACTGATAAACGTTCTGAGTTATGTGAGTCTCATTCTTGCTGTAAAAGCCTGAATACATTAGAGCTGTTTATCTCTGATCCTCTTTCATTTGGAACACTTGTATTTGGTTTTTGGATTTAGATGAAGTTTGCAATACATAACAGTAATTCCACCTTCTAAGATCACGTGACTTGGAGTAGGAGAAGATTATCATCTCCCCTTGATATGTAGCTTGCCACCTGTAGTTCTTGTAATGATTATATTCCATAAAATTTCTAAGACACTTTCTCAACTGGATCTAAAATTGTCATAGATGTCTCTGTGTATGTTAATGAGGGCACTTTGTAAAAAGTTTAAACACATGGGAAGAACCATTTTAAATTTTGGAAGAAATATTTTGGGACTAGGTTTCTTGACAGAATAAAAAGGGGAAAGTAAGCTCAGCACCATCATTCATCTCTCTCTGCTTCCTGACTACAGACATACTGTGATCAGCGCCTTCTGGTCCTGTCACCATAACTTTCCTGCCATGATAGACTGGTATCCTCTAAACTTGAAGCAAAATAAATCCTCTTTAAGTTTTTCTTTGTCATTTTTTGTTATAGTGATGAGAAAATTAACTAATATATTAAAACTTTTCTTTGTAGTTTAAATAAAAATATGCCTTGGCTATTTTGAACAAAATCTATAGGAAATTCAATACGTACTTAGAAAAAATGTTCATATTTCTAATGAAAGACTGAATTTGTGATAACATTTCGTTTTTTTAAAATCCTAGTATTCAGTTCCTCTTGTCAATTATTATGGGATCAATTTTATCATATAAAATTCATATGCTAAAAACCGAACCCATCTCAATATATTTGAAGGTGAGAGTGTAGCTGGATTCTCTATTTCTAAGAGTAATTTTCTTAAGATGAGCTCATACACTACAGGTAACAGTGCCCTGATTGCTTCCATGTATGAAAACATTCATGTATTAACAGTGAGAGAAAGAACACTTTTTTCAGAGATTTAATGAAAATGGCAATCTACAAACCAAGGAGGTAATACTTAGGAGAAAAAGAATTGGTACAACACCGTCACCTTGGATTTATACCATCTTGAATTATGAAAAAAAATTCCATTGTTGAAGCAACCTGGAGCCAAGTTATAGCTAAAATTTGACATTGTTACTGATACTGTTTTGATTGTTTTTCTGGACTTAGCTGCTATGCAGTTTTCTTTCTTCTGGTCTTTGTGAGCAATGAATTAAAATGAACCCAACAGCATTAGTATAAGCAAATTGGAAAAATTTTGTTTTCTGAAACTATTATTCTCAGATATTTTATCACTTGAAAAAAACATTTGTATTGATTTCAGAGAAAACATCATACAATGTATGTTGACCATAGTTATACCTCTCCTTCCTCTTCAACCCCTCCTTACCCATGCCCCAACGTCATGTCTTCTAATATTTTTCTTTTCAATAAAATGTTTATTGAGTCTAATTTGTATTTCCCTAATTCTTTTGCATGGAAGTTCCCTCATTTGCAGTATGGTCTGAGTATACCAGGCACCATACACTCCAGAAAATTGAGTTTCCCCTCCCCGATACATCACACACCAATAAATCCTCAGCTAGGCCTCAGGAATCTTGCCCGCCTTCCCCATCCATGCTAGACCCTTGTCTGAACTGAGTTTACATAGGTCTCATACATGCTGTCATATGTGCTATGGGTTTATATGTCCAAATACCCTGTGGTGTCCAGACAACAAAATGTCCTTGTTTTTGTCTGCTACTTCTGGCTCTTACAATCTTTCTACCCCTTTTTCTTCTACAGTGACCCCTGTGCATTGGAAGGATAGAGTTTGATATAGATGTACTTTTAGGGCTGAGCACTCTGTTGTCTCTTATTCTATCACCTTGACCATTTGAATATCTCTGTGTTAACTATATTCTGTTGCAAATACCTTCTCTTATAAGAGGTAATTTACTTTAAAAATTATGTAAATGTTCATTCCCCATTTATCAGTTAGGTATGGACTTATAAGTGCATTATAGATTTTTTGTGGATTGGCATATAAAATTGGACAAGAATTTATCTTGTTCAAAATGACTTTGAGTGAATTAAATATCAGATTCTGTTTCTTGATATGTATGGAATTTTCCCCTATCATCTATATTTTTCAGTTTTAAGAGTGCCAGGAGGCACATTTCTTAAATACTCATCAGAGAACTCTAATAACTCATAATGAGATTTAAAATAATCTTTCACAAAAGAGGCATTAGGATTTCAAAAAGAAATTTGATGTTTAGAAAAAAATAAGCATGCCATTCCCTAAGTGATTTTTATAAGACTGGAAAGTGCCATCATAGAACCAAATGTTCAATTATGTGATTAGTCATGTGGTTCTTACCACTATTGGATAAAGATATTTTTAAACCTATTGAGATTAATGTAGACTATAAAATGTAGAGTGTTTTGAAGAAGTGTAAGTATGTGCTTTAAAGCTGAAATTCTTTATAATATGAATATTCAAATTATTTGAGAAAGTTCAGAGAGATAGAACTGATTTTCAAGTTACAACAATTTGAACTTGGTTTCTTAAATATTAAAAATGTATTTCCATCATACTATGTTTGTTACAACAAAATTGTTATAGTTGTTAAAATGATTTGATTCTATTGACTGTCCAGTGCTTAGCTCCTGTGCATTCTGTATCCTGCATGGTTTAATTCTCAATTTTTCTCCCTCCCTCCCTCTTTCTTTCATGTTTCTTAACAAGGTTTTTCACTTGCCAAAAATTCTGGAACATACAAATATAGTCACAAATTATAAGTGTTGAAAGGCACATTCTCTGTGGGTCATGTTAATCCTAGAATTATGAGTACGACGAAGAGGTTAGATTACTGATCTAATTCACAAAAACTGCACTGTCACTGAACATGATAATAAACATATCATACATTGCTCACGAAAAGCCAGTAGGATTTTAAAATGCATGCCAAGAATGTAATTTAACTGTCTTAAAATTTTAGTGCTTTGAAAATCTCATAATTTCAACTTTAATTTCTAACAGAAAAAAATGTAACAAAACGATGCACTGTTAAATGGATTATAAAATATGCGGTTGTGCACATACATGTACATATTCACTAGTGTTCTTCATATATGTATACAATTTACGAAATATTATCTTCAATTAGTATAACATTTATTGCAAGTATACTAACAGAGATTTTTGTTGTAGAAATGATTAAGGTAAAATCATGACAGATGGATTATTCTGGATTTCAGTTTTGTGTTCTTCTATCTATTCAAATCAAAAGAAGCAAAGAGAAAGAACAGACCATACTAATGAATACAGGAGAGAAGCAACAACACTGTTCCTGAACTGCCCGGTATCCAGTGCCAAAGCATTCTTTTTATGTCTCTGCTTCTGCCTCCTCAACAACTGAATGATGCTGAAGAAACAGTTACTTACTCTCATTTTCTAAACAGATCAGAATAGTTCCAGAGAAATTACTCCAAAACAAACACGTATTTCCTCACTTGTCATATGTACCTACCCTAATAAACAGTTATGACTTTATTTTTACCTAAGAAATAAGGCCAAGTTATGTGGTATCAGGTTTTTAGATGTCAGAGTTAACAACAAGAAAACAAAATTTGTTTATTTTTGAGGGTTCCATACATCAGTGCTGTATTTACATAATTTCCATCCCTCTACCCACTGCCACCTTCTTTCATATCGTTCACACTCCCTCTCGATTTCAATTTCATTTCCTCTCTTTAATATTGTTATATATACAAACATTTACATATATGTGTACAAATATATGTGTGTGTATATAGAGTTCAGTAAGTCCATTTAGTGTTGCTTTTGTGTACATGTATTTAGGGCTTGCTACTTGGAATCAGATAGACTACCAGTGAATTCTTCCCTGGAGAAAAATTTTTCTCCCGCTCTCTGCATCCTCTGATCTCATATAGCTCCTCATTTAATTGATAATGTGATATGTTAGTCAGTACTGTGCTATATCTTGCTACAATTTGCATATACTCTGTGTGTTCTGACTATACTAACATGCAGATATGTCTATATATAACACATTCTATCAGACTCACTTATGTGTAAGAGGCTCATGTATACTCAACCTTACCTTTAATCTTTATTTGTACATCTTGTTCATGTCTTTCATTTCCTATATTAGAATAAAATAGTCCATATGCATGTATATATAGAAACTATATATCATAGGGTAGATGGATTTGGATGGGAGAAGGAAGTAGGGTGCCAATAAGTGAAGGTATCTAAATGTAATATATTCTATAAAATTTGAAAATTTTGAATTAAAAATTTAGAAAAAAATAGCATTCTTAAGGTATTTTAAAAATAAATTCTAGTATTGTATAGCTAGTGCAGAATTATACACAGGAGAACTTTATTAGTACATTACTGTTTCAGTTTTCCCACCTCTTGCTCTAGGAACAAGCTTTCCAACACTCATAGAGAACCTGCACCCTATGCTGACCTAACTTTCATAAGTAGAGTATATTTAAAGTTAAGTGTTTAGTATTTCAGCTCTTCTGGTTTGATCTAAAGTAAACACTAGATATTGAAAATGGCTGTAGTACAGTTTGTAGAGCTTTTAGGAACACTTCAGAGACAGAAAACAAAAATTTTGAATGGGCTCTTTGAACAGGTGTTATTTGTGAATAGTTAGTTTCTGATTTTCAAAAATTGAAAAGATAATTGACCTTTCAGCCTTAGTAAAATCTGATTATTATATTGCAGAAACAATACTTTACAAATAAGGGATGTGAAGTCATGAAGACATTTCCCACTTTAGCAAATACATTAAATAAACGTAGTGCAATTCCATGAAATTGTTCATCAGCAGACATTATACAGAGCTAAAATGAAATTCCAGCTAACACTGAAAACTACGAAGTACACAAATGTAAATTTACATCTCTTTTCTAACAAATATTTCAATGAATTTTGTTTTGAGTTGCTTTATGTAACACTATATAAAAGGGTTTCTTCCGGTGAAATCGTCACAATATACCTCTAAGTGAACACAGAAACATCATAGGTCATATACCCCAAAATATTTGTAACAGCTATAATGTTTTCAAGATGCTATCTGCCATCCTGCCGTGAAATTTTCTTGTTGTGGTATTTCATTTAATACACAAAATAGCTGATTTATTTGCTGTACAAATTAGAAGTTACTGTCCACATTTTATCAATCCTTGAATGCAACACAGAATGTTAAATATTTTCTGACAAAGCAAATAATTCACTGAACTAAGAATGAAGTATATGCTTGCCTGGTTTCAAAGACTTCTTCATTTGTATCATAAATTACAGCTTTTCTCAGGATGCCTGTTATAATAGTCTTTTACATAATTTATGCCATTACCATGACAGACAATCCATCAATGTGCAGCTCTGTGTAACTATGTAAAATATCTTACTATGGTCTTCCCCCTCTACATTAGTATAACTTTCAAAGACATTAAGAAGCATAAAATAATATAATGTATTTAAATATCCTCATTATGCAGGTCAACAGTTATTACCTCACAATACTGAATTCAGTGATTCTTGACATGATCCTCTCTCCCTCTACAAATTTATCTATAAATTTTAGAACTTTTATATCTAAAAGAAGAAAACTTATTTAATGAAGCTGGTTATATATTTTCCACGTTGAAGGAAGAAATAAAAGTAACTCTCATAAATGAGCAGTTTTTCAATTCCATAATTCTTGATAACTTTGAAAGTATTACATTTTCTTTCATATATATTATTGTACTTTGTACATGTCATATAATGCATCTTAGTTATAGTTAGACCTCCTTGCCTTCCTGTACTTCCCTATAGCTCTCTACAAGATTTTATGCATTCTGTCATATATGTTAAGGACTATCAAGTCAAGTTTGTGGCCCCAGATGTCCTTTGGTGTGAAATTTTCTGCTGGAGCCCTGTCAGCCTATCTAGCATCACTCCATTAAAGAAGACAAACTCTCTCACACCAAGCAGTGATCAGCTTCCAAGAGTTTCTCAGCTAAGACTTCATATGAACAAGTTCCCAGAACTGGAAAACTCTGCTTCCTTGTTCTTCTCCATCACCCCTGTCTCTTACAGTCTTAGGAACTGCACTGCCTGCAAATCCACTTTCCACAAATTCAGAATTACTTTAAAGGCATCGGATGTATGCCTTAAATACAAAATTAATTCACAGTTTTTGGAAAGTTACCTGGAAAAGATGTGCTGATGTCAAAGACCATTTTTGCTGAAAAAGCATATACTTGGCTTTTCATTACAGCTGAATGGGAGGGTTAATGGGAGCTTTCTGTATTGATATGTAAGAAACAATTTTATAGTTGAGTTTGTGAACTACAGTTAAGGCAATCAAGGATTACTTTTTATTTGGAGGAATTGATTTTGTAAATTACTTTAATTTCTAAAATGTCAAGTCTTGTACTCTAATTTAAAATTGGCATTTATTTTAATACAAATATAATATCTTTTGAGTTCATTTTTAACATACTATATTGTATAGAATCAAAAACTTTCAATAAAAAATAAAATTTTTAAAAATGAAAAAAATAGTGAATGAACATGCTAAAATATTTTTCCAAGATCAATATGGTATTTACATAATGTAAAATTAGCCAGTTTAAAGGGAAATGTTCTGTGGCAGTTAGCACATTAATAGTGTTATGTTAATACAGCCTCAACTCTCACCAGGGAAACTTCCTCATACAACAGAGTGGCCACACAGAAGGCCACAACTGACCAAGTTTTAGAGAATAAGAGACTGCAGAGTTTGTGTCCCTGGAGAGGTATCCTATATTAAAACTCACCCACTCATGGCACAGGAACCGTTGAAGAAGAAAGGACATAAAAATAGTAAGAGCCAGGATTGATGCATGACCTTAAGGAAACAGTCTCCAGAACTCTGGGAACTTGCTCATATGAACTTGCAAACAATGGTGACAACAGGCACAAGATCCATGCCCACTCAGTCAGACAAAATCCCAGCACAGACCTGAAGAGATGAGCAGCAGTCCCCAATCTCAGCAAGGCACTCTTGTAACCTGTTACTCGATGTGAGGAAGAGCTGATCTTCTTTAAGGGAGAGACTTAGATAGATTGATTAGACTCCAGTGGATACAAATATGCAGTTAAAACGTGTTATGTGAACAAATATTATGTAGTTCTAAAATATAACCAACACCAAAAATGAAATGTCTTGTATATTAAGTCATTGTCCAGCTTTTTGACACTTGAAGGTGTTTATTATGTTTGATGTTTATGTTTACTCTCTCTACCAGAAGATAAAATTAGAAATATTATTTCTGTATAAAAGAAAGAAACCTCAGTTCATTTTCTGGATTTTTTCTGTTTTGTTATTTTAAATTTTAATTATATATTTTCATTGTAAATGATGCTGTCACATAAGGACATATTTTTAAGTAAATATTGCACATTGAGAAAATACCTCAACTACTTGCCTGCCCTCCCTCTCTTCATCTCTGCCCCTCATGATAGTCTCCTTTGTTCCCCTAGTCAGCATTATTTCTATCTTTAGGTTAAATATACATACATGATTTTATAAGTCTTTATAAAATAGGAATCGCACTTGAGAGAAACCAGGTGTGACCATTTTCCAGCAAATTCTATTACTTTGTTTTTAAAGAAGAAAAACTTCCACTGTGTATATAACTACATTTTCATTTCAAATCCTCTGTTGTTGGATACCTAGGTTGGTTTCATAACTTAGCTGTCATGAATAGTGCTGCAATAAACACTGATGTGCAAGTATCTCTCTGATACGTTTACATTCAAGGCCTTTGGGTAAATACCTAGGACAGGCATAGTTGACACATCTGGAAGATGTTTTTCAAATTTTTTGGAGCAATCTATACTGATTGGATTAATTTACAGTCTCACCAACAGTATATAAGGGTCCAGATCCTTGCCAGCTTCTGTTATTTGTTTTCTTAATGACTGCCCTTCTGATCGGGGTGAAATGGAATCTTTATGAAGTTTTAACTGGAATTACCTTGGTGGCTAGTTATAGGGCACAAAGTAAGAAAGGAGTGGAGAGTCAAAAGTTTCCTTTTTGGCCTACAGTTGGCAATTGCTAGGTGTAACCAGTCAGTGCTCAGTTAAAGAATCTCAAGTGATAGATTAACATCCTTTATGGTCAGCCATTAGAGGGCACACAGGGTGGAGAAGTGAAGAATCCAGAGAGAGAGAAATTAATTTATTTCTGGAAACCAATGTACTTACAGGAATTAAAAATGATTCAACCCAAGTGAAGGAGCTTCATAAAATGGTGTGTCTATGACTAACAACTAGTGAGGTTGAACAAGTTTTGCTATGTTTCTTAATCATTTCATTTGTCTTTCCACTTTTGGGAACTCTGTTTATTTCACTGACCCTTTTATTGCTTAATTTGTTTTATTTCTTCTTGTATAGATTTACTTATACCCTTTTATGTACTAGATATTAACCTGTTAGCTGCAAGCTGGCAGTGACTTTATGTAACCTGTCTTTTCATGCAATTAATTGTTTCCTTGTTGCACAGAAACATTTCAGTTTCATGAGTTCTCATTTACCAGTTGTTGACCGTATTTCCTGAGCAACCAGCGTCCTAATCAAAATTTCTTCCCCATCTCTATGTCCTGAATGTTTTCCTTACTTTCAGTTGGTTACTCTAAAACAAAATTATAAACTAAAATAAAACTTAAAAAGAACATGAAATCTATCCTAATTATAGTGTTTGACTAAATATTCCTTACATTGCTTTTAACATCAATATTTAAGTAGAATTTTTAAACTTTTATAAAATATGATTATATTTTAAACATTGACTTGATGATTTTCTTAGGACAAAAAGTCCTAAATTGAAATATAAAATCATTTTTATTGTACTTGTCTCAACTGAAATAAATAACTTCCACTATGTAATGACAAAATAATAATATTACCAGGGAAAGGGCTTGTCAAGTATTCCTCTGTAAAAGCAGAAAAATGTGAGAGCAGTCATGCTGATGATGACAGTTTAGCCAAGGATGATAATCCCTATTTCATCAGCTACATTTAAACAATTGGGTTTCACATTTTCTCCAAAGCACTTTGCACATGTCATAGCACAAATTAGTGAAGTCTAAATTTCAGCTTAAGGCGCCATGTGTCATTTAATAGCACACATTTACTAACTGTAGCCAAAAAGCAGGCTTCCATCAGGGACTCCGAAACTCCTCATTTACATAAGAATGGGAAGTTAATTGTGTTACAGATATTTTGGTCTCCCCAAGGAGTTCATTAAGGATGCTGAGCATGCTGAGATTATAACTTAACTGTCACTTCTGAGAAATTGGGAGAATTCTACTTCAGATACAACACCGTCGGCAATAACAAGCACAATTTAATGCACACGTATCTCTGAATCAGAAATGGGCATCCACTGAAATTTATATCCGAAATTCACTGCTAAATTCCTGTATAATGCTTGGGAATTAAGCCATCCAGTGGCCTTTCAACCTGCCACCTACCCTCTCCCTACACACATGAGCACCTTACTTATGGGTTTTATTTACTTAAAACACTTTGTGGCACAATGAAGCCTATCTGCATTAGGAACTGTGAATAAAGAAGAATAGAAAATTTGGGAGAAAAACCGACCTTGAAAAATAAAATTCAATAAAATTAGTATACATCAATAGAAATCAATAATTTGGAACCTGAATAAACATAGGGATCTTACAGTATGGGTTTATTCTGTAAAATGACAAACCATCTGATACTAGGACATGTCTCCAACCCTATGCTAAAAGTATATTTCTACGGATTCAATGATTTATTCAGCTAATAATATAAATTTTAGAGCTAAAGAGATGGCTCTGTGTTTAAACCTCTTACTGCATAACTTGGGGACCAGAGAGACCCAGAACCCAGGGGAAATACCATTTATTTACAGTGGTCCATCTATAATTCTAGCCTCACATGATTGAGACTAGGGATGCCTAGAGCAAGCTAATAATCAGGCTCTAGTTTAACTGAAAGTCCCTGCCTCAATACATAAGACAGAAGAGCAATGAGGGATGGTTTTCAACTTCAACCTGGTCCTCCACAATGATGTGAATCCCCCCACAACTTGTTCCCCCATACATACAAATGTATGTAACTCATCCACCCACACACACATACATACACATGTACATGCACACATGCACCCACATGCACAATGGAAAAAAGCAAAAAAGATAGAACAATTACACTACTACAATATGAAAATTTCAGTTTTCTTGAATGTCTTGGTGTAATTTCACTCAAAAATAATGGATACCATCACATTGCTATACCAAACCTAGATGTTCTTCTATTTTTCATGTTTTATCTTGTTATGTTTTGTTTCCTCTGATAGAAACAACCAGTTTTTCTACTTGACATGGTCAACTGAGTTCCTAGTGATGACGGATATTCAGTGTCCCAGAAAAATCTCGGATTATGTTACAATTGTAAGACTATAGAAGACAGCCACAAGTTAATATACCATGAGGCCTTGTCTAGCGGAGAAATATTAAGATAGCTGAATAAAGTAACATGAAGAAAATTTAAAGGATAGGAATGAAAAAATAATTAAGAACAAAACAATAATGGAAACACCTATTTTTTGATATAATAGATGTGTATGAGTTTTGAGATACTATGACAAAAATATTTTAGACAATCAAATTAAAGGAGGAGAGATTAACTTTGGTGCCAAATTTGGGGATTTTAGTCTACAGTCATTTTGCCTGTTGTCAACGCAATGCTTCAAGGTTGCATGTATATTATAGAGAAGGCCTCTGACATCAAGGCAGCCCGGAAAGAAACAGTAGAAGAGCTCGACTGCTGATATTATCTTCAAGGATACACTACAGTGAAATAACTTCTTTACTATAAAACACATTTCTTAAAGTTTCCACTACCTCCCAATAGCACAGTTAATGGGTAATTGAACCTTTATATTCAGGACCTTTAAGTGATATTTATAATACAATCTAGAACAGGATCCTCACCATACTTCTCAGTATAATTGTTTTTGCTTATGTATGCTTCTGGCAACAATGTATAAACCTAGGGAGCCAAAGATTCATTCAGCTAGTGATTCCTGAATATGAAATCTTCATCATTGCTTTATGGTGTATCAGACATAATATATGATTTATGATTGTTAAAATAATTGAGAATTGTTTTGATGAGTTCTTTTATTGAGGATAAGTACAACTGAGTGGCACATGTTACTTTCCTTAAAATCTAGAAGAGTTGAGGGAGACAATACATTTATTAACTAATTGTTAATATGAACAAGTTCATATATAAAATGATTGGCATTTTGTGTAAGAACATTCCTTTGTTTTTATTTTGTTTTGTTTCAGACAGGGTCTTCATGTAACCCCATCTGGCCCATAACTCCATACTGTGTGGACTGTACTGGCTTCGGTCTCACCAACTTTTGCTTTCTCCATACTGGGATTAAAGATATGTGCCACCACACCTTCCTCTTTCCTTCCTCTTCTGCTATTGGCACAGGGAGATGAACATCTCCCTCTATTTCTTTTCAAAATGACAAAATTGTGAACAAAATTTATTCTCACATAACTGATGTTCATTTAAACAAAGCAAGAAATATAATAGAATGATTAATATCTTTAAAAGCATTTGTCAGTCTTTACAGCGAAAGTGACTTCTGTGGATTTAGATTCATGAACAACTGCTTATTTCCACGGACCGTTATATATTATTTTGATTATTATTGTGATTATTGTTGTGTGAAATGAACTTGGCAGCTTCAGCACATTGGTAATTCCTATTGTCCTGACACAGTGTGACACACTGGAATCAAAGGCAGTAAAACGAATGTGATTGGATACAGGAATCACAGTGGGTTGATTTTGTCAGTGATGCTTTCATACTTTACAGCCAAAAGAATGTCAGTGTGATTGTTGATTTTCCTTGTAAAAGAATGTAAGACTAGCTGGTCATCTGAATTCATTAATATTTACTACCAATAGAAGTATACAATCCATACACTTTTGTTTTCATCAGGAACATATTATGATTTTTAAAAATTACCTTTTGAAGTATTTTAAAATAATTGTACATTTTTTGAATATGCTTTAAATTTTTGTTTTATACGGTATTAAAATATTCTTAAGAATTTTCACATTTATTTAAAATAGGTTTTAGTTTCAAAACTCTCAAAGTTTAAAAAGTGATTTTCACTGTATTTCTATAGTTTATTGTTTTCAAAGTAAATATGCAGTTCTGCATACAATAATTGTGTATGTGTGTATGCAATATATATAACTATATATAGAGAGAGATATAGATATATGCCATGTTAAAATGTACATCAGAATAACCTACAAACAAAATTTGCAACACTAAAAATGTCATAAAACATTCATTTGACTTATTATTTTTATCTCTGTCTTGCTAAACAATTAGTTGTGTTTTTTTCTATGTAGTTTAGATAATAAATGTAACAGTCTAAGACAAATGGCCAGGTGTCCTGTTTATTAAGAAAGAGAATAAAACACAAGACAGTTAAGCAAATGAAAAGGAAAGTATAAAATTGGACTTAAGTAATTGGATAGGTGAGACAGGATGCCTCATTCCACATCTCATTTGTACATTCCATGAAATAAAGCAACTGAAATTGCCACACAATATTACCAATTACATTATAGAAGAAAATGTCCTACTGATAATGTATTAATGATAAATCTTCTTTTCATGCCTGTAATCCAGCTGTGAGTTTGTAATTACATTACTTTCTTCTGTATAACCTTGTCACCTTTCTCTTGGGATTACTATGCTTTGCTCAAATTTCTTTCACAAGAATACTAGCTTTTCAGAAAATTTTATACTCTTACAGACATATTAATATGCAACTGTTTTATTTTTATGAATATCAATAAGGTCATATTTTGATTATACTTTTATGCTTTGAATTATTCTGTAGGAATTATCACTATGTAAAACAAAAAAAAAATGTAGCCAAATTTGGCAGTACAAGCCTTTAATTCCAGTACTTGGGAGGCTGAGACAGGTGAATCTCTGTGAGATAGAGGCCACCCTTGGCCACCTAGGGAGTTCCAGACCAGTTGAGGGTATAGGGAGACCTTGTATCTAAAAGACACACAAAAAAAGAAATGAAAAGAAAACTATATTACAGTAAGCATAACTCAATTTCAAGAAATGTACACAAAAAATTCACACATATTCCTGAATCAACTTCAGTATAATCATTGACAAATATATACCAAGTATCTGTGTATTCTAAGCATAATATAAGCTTTTAGAATTCTGTAAAGAAACACACACACACACAAACACATTCAGAGAATGACATGCTCTGTGCTCTTTATTTTCTTATGTTCACAATAAACATTCATAATCTCCAGAGGCCCTAGGATTGATAAAAACACTGATAAACATGAAATGAAACTGAGGACTACCAGTAGCTGAAGGCCAGAGTATTGACTGATTGGTTTTGATGGTGCTAAAGACTCTCAGTGTTGGGTGGAAGGCATGAGGTGTAGCAATACTGCCAGTTAGAATTTTAAAAAAATTCAATATTTCCCTGGCAAGACAAAATGACTTCATTTACTCTTTCTTTTTTGAGAGAGAGAGAGAAAGAAAGAGAGAGAGAGACATAGACATATATGTCTGTATAAATGCAAGTAGGAATAACTCAGTGCGCTCACTGCTGGACCTTAGGAGACAACCTCAGGTGTCCGTCCTGAATTTCCAACTTGCCTTTTGAGATTGGATCTCTCTTGTTTTCTGCTTCATATATATAGCTAACTGGACTTTGAGATTCAGATGGTTCTCCTGCCCATGCCTCTCATCTGTCTATAGTGGCATGGGGGGATGGGAGACAAATGCCCTGTTATGGGTTGCTTTTACATGGGTTCTGGAGTTTTGAACTCAGGAAGTTAGATTTATGTGGCAAAATAAGCCATCTCCCAAGACCTGAATGACTCTGCAAAAAATCATGATCATTTCATGTCTTTTTAGTACTGTGGTGGGGCACCTAAAGAGTGACCATTACTATGCCATGCTCCAGCTAAATGCAGTAGTTAAAGCTATAGGCAGTTAACTCAAAGTGTGGGAATAGAGAAATCTGGCCCAGTTGCAGTAGCATATAGTTTGAGAAAAGGGCCATTTGTACCTGACTGAGAAGCCTGACCGCTCTTGCTAAATGCTTTTTGTTACCTTCTATACTTTCTGCTTGACTTGCTCCTACATAATTGAGAGTGTTAGCGGGACTTTCCACCCCTAAGCATGGGAACTTCTACATAAAAGCTTGTCCTGAGAGAAGCTACTCACTACACTTGGGACAAATTTGTCCAGTGTGGTCACCTATAAAAGAATTTCTTTTGGCAATATTTTGTATCTGAGTGATGTTCTCCAGTGAACTACCTCACAACAGTATGGGTTGTATTCTGGAACTAGTTCATAAGATTATTATATATTTTGAATGATGAACTAAGAAATGTTCAATTTGATTAGATCATAATCAAAATTAAATCTGGAGCTGAGGAGATGGCCCAATCCATAATGTGTTTGCCTTAGAAGAAGAATGATCTGCATTTTAAGCCTAGAAAGTGTGTTTAAACAATGCAAGCTGAGCATGGCAGCACGTACATTTAATCCCAGCACTCAAGAGGCAGGTGGATCTCTGTGAAATAGAAGTTAACCTAACTTAAGTAGTGAGTTCCAGGCCAGCTGGGGCTAGAAGGAGACTTTGTCTCAAAAAGACTAAAAAAAAATTAATAAATAAGTAAATAAATAAATAATTTTAAGATAAAAAATCAAATAAACAAATCAAATCATGACAGCATGCCTTTGTAATTCCATCACTAAGGAGGTAGAGACAGACTTGCAGCCACATCATCTAGTTCACTTGGTGAACTCCAAGGCACTGGGAGACAGAGACTTTATATTAAAAACATAAGATAGATGTCACTGGAGGAACAAGATTCGGGGTTTTCTTCTGGCCTCTGCACGAGCTGATACTTGAGAATATAAACATCTCCACATGCTTGCAGACACACACACACACACATACACACACACACACACACATACATAAAACAAAGCATACAAACATAGGCCTGTAGACTACTAGTACTATATTAGACAATTAAGAACATAAACTTACAAAAAAAATCCCAAAACATAAATGCAAATACAAAATGGAAAATGGAGTTAGACAGCTGACTCTATTCAAGATTTTAAGACTGAGAGCAGGTTAAAAATATTTTCATTTTACTACATTCATTTTCTTTATTTTTTTCCTACTGTCTTATGCATGTCCTGATGGAAGTAGTTGTTCATCCATGTTTTTAATGTTCTTAGTACTGACATTACTTTTACCTGTTACTGGTTTACTGGAGTTAGGAACTTATTTCTATAGAAACCAAAATTTAGCTTTTTCATGAACACTTGGCACAATGTTTATTGTGTTCAATGAGTATGCACTACGTGACTTTGTAGCTATGATTTTCCAAGTCTGTTGAGCCAGTTTTCATATATTCCTTTTCTTAGTATATATTAACTTTTTGGACTGTACTTTCCTAAATAAAAGAAGACAGTTATGAGTAAGTTCTCATGGTGCTTGTGGTAAATCAAAGGAGCATGAGCTGCTGCTGCTTATCAGATTCAGAGAATGAGGAAGAAGCTCCTAAATGTCACTCTCCTCCCCCCTACTAGCTCTTACCACTAAAAAAAAAAAAATCAGAATTGTTGAAAATGGAACTGATGAAAGTAAAAATCCACAAAGCTTTATTGAGTCCTGCCCCATCCATTACAGTGAGCCAAAATATTTGTTATTAACTTTAGGCAACAAGAAAAGATAATATTGTGGAAATAGTTCCAATTGGTGTTTTTATGAAGTGTTATTAAATAAATATCTTTACTGAGGAGGAAGGAGGGAGGGCATTAAAGACCAAGAGAGAGGTGAGATAAATAATGCTTAGGAACCATTGACAGCTGATCACTGTTAGATGAGGGGAAGCTAGTCTTCTTCAAGGGAATGAAAGCATTTAGGTTGACCAGGCTCAAGTTGATGGAGTCAACCAAGGGACATTAGGGCCAACAACCCTGACTCAGTAGGCCTTAATTTACATAACAGAATACATAACATCTGGCTGGGAGTGAATATGGATGGGTGCAAATAGTAGAGGTGTCTAAATATGATCAAAATGTATGAAATACAAAAAGTTCAAAAATTGAAAAAGAGCATCCTTATATTATTGCACTTATTCCATTCACTAGTTGATAACTTATCTCACTAAATATAAATTCTCCAGAAGGTTCGGTAAAATTACAAGTTTTAAATTATGTATGTGGCATAAATTGACAGTGAAAATGCTATATAATCAATTTCATTTCTAAGTGTTCTTCACAAATATTTTTCTACTTATTTCTCATAATATCTAAGTTTTCTAATTAAGATTTTTATTTCCATCTGTTCACATTTTATTAGAGAATTATAAAGGCATTCTAATGTATGTTCTTCTAAGCACCAATTTTTTTATGTGACACAATTTAAAAATGATAAATAAAAACATTATGAATTTCTTGATTCGTTTTTCATAAAATACCAAATTTATAGTCATGTCTTTCTTCTGAAAAAATTGTGTGGAAAATTTTAAATAGTTGCTATCAAATCATTATTCTCAAATTATGTTCAAGCACCTTAAATAATTTAAAGTTTATCCAATGAATTAAGTCTTTGACTTACATACTATTGGTTCCTGCCTACCGACTTTCATAGTCTTCATTGAGTAGTCAGCTCTTATTCTGAAAAACCTGCATTTATATGTGATTTGATCTTTCTAACTATTTTCAATATATTTTCTTGGTAGGGTACATTTAGTATTTTGACTATTATATGATATGGGAAGTTTCATTTCTGGTTTTGCCTACTTGGTGTTCTGTATGCCTCGTGCACCTTGATAGATGTCTCTCTGAGGTTTTGGAAATTTTCATCTGATTTTATTAAAAATATTTTCTGCTACTTTCTTCTATGCCGATGAGCCATAGGACTAGTCTCCTTACAGTGCTCCAGAGATATTTAAAATTCTGTTTTGGGCATATTTTACATTTGCCATTTTCTTTGATGAAGTGATCCATTTCTTCAAGGTTGTCTTCAAGATCTGATATTCTTAGTTCTATTTCTTTTACTTTCTTTTTGTTTCTTTCCTCCAGCTTTTTAAGTTCTTGATTTTTTTAATTTTTATTTCAGTTTGTGCTTTCTTCAGAAATTCTGTCTCTACAGAATTTGAGTTTCATGTACTGAAATTCTTAGTTGTTTAATTCATCTGTTTGTGTTTTCATTCAGATTTTTATCCACCTTCTCTTTGAATTTCTTGAAAATATTTTAATTGCTATTTTGAAATCAGTGTCTTGTCCAGTCACTTAGTTACCATTCTCAGGAAATTTTACTATGGAATTGTTCATTTCTGTATTAGCCACATGATATTGGTTATTCATACTGTTTCTGGTTTTTTCTCAATTTTTATTTTTTTTATTTTTTATGCTGAAGCCTGAACATCTTGACTTGTATGGCAAGGTGTCTTAGTATGAGTAACTGATCTTATCCTTGTTGAATGCTTGTTTGTATTGTGTTTCTTGTTTCCTCAACTTGTCAGGTGGAAATTTTACATGTGTTTTCTTTTATCTCTTACACACTGTTTAAAATTGTCAAGAATGGATTTCTCTCTTCTTCAGCAATCAGAAACACTGGCGTTTCTTCATCAAAGTCAGTTTTCCACAGCTAGAGTGTATGTAGGTTACGTTTTGGCAATTTCTCTGCATCACTTTGCAAAACTCTATTGTGGTCTGGGGTGATCTCCAGTAGGTTGATTTTCTGCAGGGTTTTACAGTGGTTAAAAGAAAAACTTAGGTCTTCATTGTAGGCATCAGTTGGCACATGGGCTGTCAAACCCAAGTTATTCCAGGTTGGGATATTTTATAGCTTCACACAACAGCTTTATACCTGTGTCTTCTACCTTATTTTCAGAACTCTGTAGACTTCTTAGGTTCCTGTTGCTGCTGAGGTCTGAAACTAAGTCTTAAAAGTCACTGGATGATGATGATGCTGTCTGGGCCAACCATAGTTGTGCTATACTGTGACCATTCACAGGCCAAACCTCTCATGAGAAAAGTACGCCAGGGTGTACCAGGTGATTACAACCACCTCCTGAATGCACCTGCCACCTGGTCCTTTCATCATGACAGTCCCTTTCCTCAGAGTTCCATAGTCAAGAAATATGGCACCCAGCGATCCGGGGGGCGGGGGGGAGGGAGCACCGGCAGCCAAGGAAAAGGCACCTTTTCCCCCTAGGTGGCAAGGGAGGCCAGACCCAAATGTTTTCTTCCTTTGATCAAGGATGAGGGTCCTCTTGTCTGCTACTCTCGGGTCTTCCTCCATATTCAGGGGGAACTGAAAGTATAGTCACCCTGGCACCATCTTGGTTCTCCATTTCTATTTTTCTTCAAATTGCTATGACACTCTAACCACTACCAACTTGGGGAGGACAGGGATATTCAGTTTACGTATCCTGGGTCACACCAGTAAGCCCAATGTAGGAATTCAGGACAGGGACCTGAAGTCAGGAGCTGAAGCACAGTTCATGGAGTAATGTTGTGGCTTGCTCCTTTGGCCCATGATCAGTCTGCTTTCTTATATAATACAGAACAACCTGCCCAGGGGTTCACTTCACTCAAGGATCAAGAAAATCTCCCACAGATGTGAACACAGGCCAGACCAATAGAGGAAATTCCCCAAATGATGTTTCCTCAACCCAGATGTTTCAAATTGACACTAAAGCTATCCACCACATCAGTTGAAGTCTTTTTTAATTGCCACTTCTATCACTCAAAAGACCTTAATTTTCCTGTATCTTATCCTTCATTTGCTACTCTAAGAAATGTAGAGCCTACTTAGTGTAGTTGTTCTAACTCATGAGAATTATTAATACACTATAGCCTTAATGATTTTTTTTAATTTCACTTTTTTGCCTGGTTAATTTGATCCTGTATGTATAGGATTCACCATTCAAAAGGCTTTTCAAGAAAATATTGGCTTTACATGTATTATGAAACTCTACCAACTTCTAAAGACTGTAAATTGGGGGCTGGAGAGGTGGCTCAATGTTTAAAATCACTGGTTCTTCTTGCAGAGGACCTGGGTTTGATTTCTAGCATCTACAAGGCAGCTAACAAATATTCAAAACTCCAGTCCCAGGGTATCCAATGCCCACTTCTGACTTCTGAGGGTATTTCACAACATGGGTGCACTTACACACATGCAGACAGTACCCTCTATACACCTCAAATAAAAATGATAAATTAAAAGTATTTTTGAGCTATAAATTGCAGACAGTCTTGACTCTCTTGTGACCTAAATTGTTAAAATTTCCTTAAATGTCCCATTTGACCCCCTTTTATAAATTTACAATTTGTAGACAAGTATGATAATGTGCAGGGTTAATTACTCTTTTAAAGAGCATCTGACAAACCACATTATAATTTATCACATGTAATCTTTGATTAAAAACAATTTAGTGAACTAAACAACCACTAGCTCTTAAAATAACTTGTAAAATGGTTATCAGAATGGTTACTCTTTTTAATCTATCCATGTCATATTAAAAGCTAAATGAATTGAAAAGCAACATAAAGACATAGAAATGAAACAGACATTAGAGAAGTTTTAAGGGCGGGAATGATAATTTCCTCAGAGAAAGATGGGTTTGGGGTTGGAGGGCAGAGAAAGCGAGCATTATCAACCCCAGCCAGCTGCTGAGCCAGGTACACAACTTTTCTTAGTTTCTTCCTTCATCTTTTGACCCAGGGAAGGGAGCTCCACGGACGGCAGAGGAACTGGGCACATGGGATATATGAGGTTCTGTAAGACACAATTTCTTTAGGAAGTACACTTCTTTTTTCTTGATAAGGCTGTATATCTGCTTTCATTTGATTCCAACGTACTTCGTTGGAGCTGTTTCTAATCAGTAGCTTAATCAGTCATCAGATTTTTTTTCCCTAGATACAGAATTAAGTGTCCCATGGTTGGGGTATCAGGGAAAATATTTTGAATAGCATTTAAAGGTTCACAAATTTGCTTTGATGATGCTTTAATTGCAATTCCTTTAAGAAAATTCTTTAATTCACGTACATGGGCACCAGGCTCAGGAAATAAAGAGAACCCCAGAGCAAAAGTGAAAACTGAATTTGAAAATGCATGAGAAGTTTGAGTACAGTTCCTTACCCTTTCATCCTGGTAAAGGAGATTTTGAAAACTGAATATAAAGGATTACTAAAGCATGCTGGTGTGAGTTACATGAAAGCCTTGTGCATGGTGTCAAGTCATTTATGATGGTATATGAAGGAGCATGTTCAATAATTACCTTGTTTCTCAGGACTTTCTCAGGTATCTATCCATTAGCTACCATTGTGATTGGAACTATCAAGGAAACCTTGAGTTCAGTGTCATAGAACTTAGAATGTAAGACGGACATGGTCCATGCTTTTTCATTTTCCACAGAACTACTCAGAACACTAACCTGGGAGCTCTGAGTGGAGAATCTCTTCCTCATATGAAGTACCAAAATGTGATGTTCCTGAGCCACATTATAGTTGTTGCTGAGTAAATAATCACCCTGACTCTTAGAGGTAGGTTTTTGTGGACCCCAACTCTGAGAGACATCTGTTCCTTCTGATGTTTCATAGAATTTTGCTCCAGATCCAGTCCTCACCAATATTTTAGTCCAAACATATTCTTCAACATCAGTTGAGGGATCACAAACTTGTATACATAACTCATCTTATCAGAAAATCTTCCCCTTTAATCTCTAGGTTTAAATATCTTATGCACACAATGTCACTCATACGTCTCAATCAATGCTTCTATTGAGGATACAACTATAAATATGCTGCTTCCAGTGCTTCGATAGGCTAATAGAGTTTCTGCACATTTATTCACTCTCTTGTATGGAGGGAAAGGCAGGGTCCTGAAGGATTAATCTCAGGTATCCAGGTCACAAGAACACATGGGTGAGTGAGCCTGTTTGCATTATAAACATTATGCTTTATTTATTTATTTATTTATTTTGGTGCAAAGTTAAGTAAAAGTCATCAGTTCAGATTCTGTTTATACTGTAAGGCATTCCTGTAGAAGTAGGTCACTGAAAGTAGAACCTAGGAAGAATAAAAAGGAACCTGGTCCAGACGCCCCACTTCCTCTCTGCTCTCTATGAATGGCTTTGTTCTAGCACATGCTCCATCACCTTACAACAGACCCAGAAAAAAAAAATGGGCTTACCAATAATAGACTGAAAGAAGTCATGAGCCAAAAAATAAATAAATAATCTTCCTTCTTTTTAAGTTCATTATCTCAGGTATTTTTTGACAGTTATAGGAAGCTACGAGCACATTGTATTTGACAAACACATTGAGATCAGAGGTTTGGAAGAAAGTACCCTCACATCTTTCCTAGAAGCAATGACTTAGTATTTTCTGATTCAGTGCCTATAGAAATGATGTAGACAATAACAATTATGCACAATGAGAAGAGATGTGATTTTAGTTTGCTCTGATTTCGCATCATTGGTCTTTGTTAAACTATTTCTAGAAAACCTTTATTTCTACAGACAGACATGTGCTTTGCACCCTCCTTGCCAGTCACTTGGTAGAAGTGTTATCCAAAGATTTCTTTGAATCAAGTTTCCTACTTGAGGTGCTCTCATCAGCACCCAACTTAAATTTATTCGTACCACACAATTATGTTAATAGCAATCTACGTTTATGAATTCTCAAAGAGGTTTCTTTTTTTTCTCTTTTTATTGTCTGCCAGGTTGAAAAATTCACTTTCCCTTTTATAAACAATTTCTTGGAAGGAGTAGCATCTCAGAGGTACCACTACATGTTTTCCAGAAATCCAATGTGAATTATAATCTCTATAATTCCTGCAATTGTCAAATTAAATCTCAAAGTTATGTATGAGTTGAGTTACAAGAAGCTTTAGATTTTGATATTTATTTACATTTGATGTTTCTTTTTCTTCTTTTATCATATTTTTGTTTATTTTTTGAGAATTCCATCGAATGCATTTTGATTATATTCCCATGCCCTTTCCATCTTCTCTCAGATCTGCCTCCACTTCCACTCCCCCTCACTTTTGGTACTTTGCTTTATATTGCATTCGAAAATTTTGGTGATGCTTAAGAATTTTACCCAATGTACTTTGATTTTAGTCAGACCCCTCTCTCATTTCTAACCACCATTGCAAGCCCTCTGTTACTACTTATTTTTGTATAGATCTATCTGGTCTAATCTGTGTTGCCCAAATATTCCAAATGTCTGGTCAAACTGCCAGGCTTCACACTCCTATGAAAAATTGCCTCTTCCTCTCCAGCAGCTATCAATTACCAATAGCCCTTTATTTAGGTCTGAGACTTATTGACAAACACGCATATCCGAGCTGGGTTTTTGTCTGGCTTGTGTTTGCACAGGTCTTATGCATGCTTTCATAAGCACTGTGGGTTCTTGTGTACAGCTATCCTTAGAAGACAAGACAACAGAGCTTTTGTTTTGTTTTGTTTTATTTTGTTTTCCACTTTGGCTCTTACAATTTTCTGCCTGATCCATTGAAATGATCCCTGAGCTTCGGAGGAGTTACTTAGATGTCCCATTTAGGGCTGAGCCCTCCACATTCACTTATTCTCCTTACATTGAACAGCCTTGGACCTCTGAGTTAATCACCATCTGCGGTAAGGAGAAGTTCTCTTTTGAATTTGGATATGCACTAATCTATGTGTATAACTATAAGCCATTAGAAGTTAGTTTGAAATGATTACTATTAGCATAAAAATAGTAGTAGATTTTCTTCTACAGCAAATTGCCAGTCTAGCAACATGTTCTTGACCCAGCTACTAGTTGTCAGGAATGGGCTCCATCTGGTGAACCAGTTCTTAAATTACATCAGAAATAGGTTGGTAAGTCCCAGCACATTCATGCCACTGTTGTGCCTGTGTCTATATCTTGCCAAGCCAGTGTTATTATACCTTGCAGCTATCAAAACAAGGCAAAGCTAATGCTTACCTTTCTCTTCCAGTAGCATGTGTAACACCTTCATGTACTATGACAGCCGGCCAGTAGAGATGAAGTTTTGGGGTCAGTACTGGATTGATTTATCTTGACTCTGGTATCTAGTATCCAGCAATAGGGCCTAATCTCAAATTCAGGAAGGTAAGCAAGAGCAATACAACTGTCAGTGTTCTTTCTGCAGTAGTTGGTTTAAATATGACTTTTTAAAAAGGATTTTAGTGTCAGATATGTCTCCCCTTACTTCCTCCTCTAACCTAACCAACTATTCTTCACGCCATTTAAGCATTCCTATCCCATTATTGCTTTCTCCTTTCATATAACTACATTCAATCTCTAGCCCCATGATGCAGCACCACTCTTCTCCCCACAGCCCCTTATTAGTCACCAGACTACAATTCATTTTCCAACTGAACCACATTTATTTACATATTCAAAGCAAGCATCCACTTATGAATATGATCATGAGTATTTTTCTCATTGGATATGGATTACATCACTTAGGATGATTCTGTCTGGTTTCATTCATTTACCTTTGAATTTTATTTTCTTAACAGCTGAATAATATTCCATTCTTTAAATATACCATATTTGATTGTCCATTCATCAGTTTATGGACATCTAGGTTGTTTCAATTTCTTGTGTTTTGAGAAAAGGATGACAATGAGAATGGATCAACAAGTATTTCTGCAGTAGGATTTAGAGTCATTAGATATATGCCCAGGAATGAATGTTATGACTGGATCGTATGGTAGATTTATTTCTAGATCTTTTCTATGAACATTCACAGTGATTTTTACAATATTTGTGTGATTTTGCATCTCAGCAGCAATGAAGAATTATTCTCATTTCCCCATATCCTCACCAGAATTTGATATGGATTATTTATTGGTTCATAGTTATCTGACTGGGTTAGAAGAAATCTCAAAGTAGTTTCAGTTTGTATTTCCTGATAGAGAAAGATGCTGACCACTTATTTTAAAATATTTCTAAGTAATTTGTGAACTATATGTTTAATTCCTTGCCCAACCATATGGCATGAGATCACCCCTGGTCTATCTGAAACCTATAACATGGAGCCCTCACTTTGCTTCACGGGTCTGAACTCCCTTGAGAGCCCCAGTCAGATTACTGCCTTTCTATCTATACTGTTTGTAATTTTCCTATTAAATTTCTTTCCTCAAAGACATCGTCATCACTGTTGCCTATGAGCTCCAATTCTGAGACCCTTAATAATACGGTCCAAGTTTTCATCAAGCAAAATTGTTACCAAAAAATTGTCCAAAGAGGCTTGCTTTTTCTGTAGGTAAATGTTAGATCATGTTATTAACAGTCAATCCCACATATACCTCCCATAGGTAATGAGATTTGGGAAGAAGACCTAATGACATTTTCCATCCAGTATAATGGCAGCAGAAGAGAAAGCATTGCTGTGCAAGATTTTCCATTCTTTAAAGAATAATGTTACAGTGGGAATTCTTACCAACACATTTATTTATATAATGATGATGTAACTTTAGCAATGACAATTCTATTGACTAGTAGCAAGTGCATAGTACACTAATTTTAAAAAAACTAATAAACATTTAAAAAATATTTTATTATTTTTATTTATTTTCTGTGTATAAGTATATTTTTTGCATGTGTGTAAGTGCACCTGTGTCATGCAATGCCCAAAGAATTCAGAACAGGGCATCAGATTCCCTTGGAACTGGAGTTATGGACAGTTGTTAGAACACATGCTTGTGCTGGGAACTAAACCTGGGTTAGCTGTAAGAGCAACTAGTGCTCTTAACTGCTGATCCATCTCTCCAGCCTCTAAAAGCAACTTTTAAAAGTGCAATATAAAATTAAAAAATATTTTATTATTTTTATTTTACATGTACAAGTGTATTGCCGACATGTCTGTAAGTGCACTGTGTCATGCAATACCCACAGAAGTCGGAAGAGGGCATTAGATCCCCTGGAACTGGAGTTACAGACAGTTGTGATTTGTCATGTAGGTGCTGGGATTCTTAACCCTGGTCCTCTGCAAGAAGTGACAGCCTAATATCATTTTTTTAAAATAGATACATCCTGAATTGAATCTTTTGCACCAACTGATATGTTTTTTCACATAATGAATCTTTAAATATCAATATATTTTTGTCAGAAAACAAGTGAACATTCATTAAATGATACATTTTCTTTACTTATATGAATTTTTAAATGATTTTCATTCACCCAGAAGAGTTACACTCATTCTACATTCAAACAGCTTAAATGTCATTAAATCCATAAGTCTTTATATAGCTTTCCTTTCAGAGTAATATAAAGCTATTTTCCACACACTCTTCATCAAAGTGTGTTTGTATTTATTTATTTATTTTCAAATAATGAACGTAGTAGAATGTAGTAAAAAAATTTCCTAAGTTGATTTCTGGTGCTTTTAATATGTCAATGTTACGTTAAATGATTTACCAAAATATGATTTCTTTTAACCATTCTTTAAGTGAATCAAATAATCTAAACAGTCATATATTTGGAAAAGTTACTTTACTATAATATGGTGATTATTTTTCTTCATTTTTAACATTTCAAAAATTTCTAATCATTCATTTATTTTACTTTATTTTATTCTGGTATTTTTTTCCAAATGAAATTCTTTAATTCAGAACAAAATTCAGTCTTACTCTTACTGAAGTGGTTAGATTTTACTGAAGAGCAGCATTCTAAATATAGATGACTAAGTTGCACCTATTTGTCCTGACCTGCAATCAGTATCTAGCAATAGCATTTGTACAACTATGACCTGTCCCAGTATTATGTCCCATACAACTATTCTATATAAACCCAGCTGCAAGCTGAATATCTGAAACAACAGATATTCAAAATTAATTAAGTAATGATCTGAACTCTCTTTAAAAAATATTTTCCTTGCCCTGTCAAAAAATACCATTATCAATGTGAAAAAGCATAATGGAAGTTTGATTCTGAATTCACGTATGTTTGCTTTTGATTATATAAATTTCAGAAGAGCTTTTCTTTGTTTTGTGCAGTTTCTTCACTTGAAGCTATAGTGAAACAGACAAGGAAAACACGTTATTACTTAAATATGAGTAGAATATAGAATTAATGAACACATTAATTCCTATTCTTGTTTTGGTAAATTGATGTTGAACCATAGGTTCTTTTGAATTGTATCACTTAGTAATCTGAAACCCTCAAAATTTTGGAAAGCACCAGTGACTTGCAATTTCTGATACCAATGACAAATGACCTAAATAAAAAAAAACTTGATTTGCATATTCATAATGCAATTTGTATACTAATGTTTTTGACCACCAGGAACTCTTGATATAATTATGTTAATTTCCAATATGTTCCCTAACCTATTCTCCATACTGCTGTTTGCTTACATGAAGGTTAATACTTTACTTTTAAAATTAAGCAGGAAAAAACAGCATAATTTATTAAATAGTAACATTAGAAACTATATTCACAGGAGCAAATATGAAGATAGTTGACAAAATGCAAATGCATTATTAACTAGGTTTTGTGTTTGTACTTTAATTGCTTTCTGTTCAAATTCACAGTATACTATATCTGTGAAAAATGAATTGACTCTGTCCATGTGAAACCAATGAAGTTCATTTGAGTACTTGAAATATTCACAGCAAAACCATGGTCAAATTGACTGTAGATATGAATTTGGGTGTCAGTGAGTCTGTGTCTGTGTGAGTGTGTGTGTGCGTGTGTGTGTGTGTGTGCCAAATAGATGAGCAAAATTAGTGAATCACATGCCCTTGTGGTGTGAAACATCAGTGTTAAGGACTGAAAATTATTAAGGAGGCTTTTTTACCAAGGAAGACTTAATCATATCTGAAATCAATACATACAGAATCAGGCAAATAAATAACAAGGAATCAACCTTTGAGCAATGTGCTTAAAGCTAAATTTAAGGAAAACAGATAGACAATTCTCAACAGAAACTCAATTTCATTTTCTCTTCTTTTTGAATAAACTAAATTTCAATCAATATAACTTTCATCAGTTTATCCTGTATTATATAAACCAATTTTTTCATAAAATAAATAACAAAGGATTATATACAAACTTATACATTGCATTAAACTCCTCTGCATGAGATTAACACAGAAAACGCACAGAGATACAGTGAACAAAAGGCATATGAATTTTGAGTTAGAAATATGAATTAGGAATGCCATGAAGCACCTATATGTTTATTAAAATGATGATTATAAGGTTAAACTTAGAAATAAACTTGAGTGTTTGGGGAGATGGCACAGTCATTAAGAGCACTGGCTGCTCTTTCAGAGGACTAGGGTTCCTATTCCCATCACTCACATCAGCTAGGAACTGCCCTTAACTACAATTCTAGGGCATCTGACACCCTAATCTGACTTCTGAAGACTGTATAACAAGTGTGAACTTATGTACATGCAGGCAAAACACTCATACACATAAATTAAAAAATAAATCACGGGTTAGAGAGATGGCTCACAAGTTAAGATCACTGAATGCTGCTGCAGAGGACCGGGACCCTGCACCTACATGGTGGCTAATAACACGTTAAAAGTCAAGTTCCAGGAGACCCAATTCCCTCTTCTGACCTCCTCAGGCATTGCATGACATGGGCACACATACCTGTATTCAGGCATTACACTCATACACATACAATAGAAACAATAAATAATGCTGGAGTAATGGCTCAGTGGTTAAGAATTCTGTTCTTCCAGAGGACCTGGGTTCAATTCCCAGAACCCACATGGCAGCTAACAACCATTTCATTTCCCAGTTCCAGGGAAATCCAATGCCTTCTTCTGACTTCCGTGGGCATTGCAGGACACTGGTGTACTTATACACCGACAGGCAGTACAGTAATACACATAAAATAAAAATTAAATAAATAAAAATATTTCAATTAATTAAGTAAATTTAAAAGAAAATAATCTTGGGCATGTCGATTAAGATAGATAAAAATGACATTGGATGTAAATTTTAGCTTGTATTGCAAATGTTTCTACTGAATCACAAACTTAACAAAAATGATTTGCTGATTACAGTTTTAGCACACAGTTTCACTACTCTTCGTAAAAGTGTCAGAAAACTCACAAAGGGTCACATTGGAGTGCTTCTGTGATAAGCTGAAGAATTAAGGAGTCTTTACTGAAGTTGAGGCCAGGAGATTTTTATTCTGTGAACTCCAATTAGAATGAATAGCAATGAGGTCATTAATCAAAATTGTACCAATGTCCAATAGATTTTAAGAAGTTTAGAAATGCAGTATATTTCTGCATGAGAGGTCATAAAAGAAGATAGTAGTTAAAGAAATGATGGGGTGGGTAGCCAAGAAAGAAAATCACAAATGGCATAGTAAAATAAATTTGCATAATTTTGTAATTTTCATTTCCCAAGGAGAGAAGGACATTTTATCAGCCCTAAATTTATACCCTCTGTTTCTAGAGCCCTACCACTGAAATCTAAATGTAGTAATGCATGTGCATGTGTATATGTACATTTATATATGTTTTTATTTTTGTTATGCTAAGCAGATTTCCCAATTTTTTGAAAATTTACCTAATGACATAAAAGACAATTTTATAGCTTTATTATCTTATATTGCCTCAATGGGTTATAGGCTGCGATTGAAATTTTAAAATGAATATATAGCTTCTTCTCAAATAATTAAGATGAGGTTAAGGTTTGTTGCTCCTGATACCCCAGTTGTCCCTAAATAAGCTTGCTACCAAGATTGGGATATTTAAACATCATTTGTTCTCACCATAGCTTTTACCTAAAGTTAGGTTTATTAACCCAATTAAAATCTCTACTCCACATCAAGGAATATACTCTTTTTTCTCCTCTTCTAAAGGTGCCACTGTCCAACCTTTCTAGTTGTTCTGCTCAGCATTTTCATGTGTGCTCAAATTGCAGTGGAACAACAAAGAAGTCTGTATAGAAATCTCCTTATTTCCAGATGGACTTTGATCATTACCTTTATTTTTGTAGTTTCTTCCATCTTGGACGTAATTGGCTAGTTTTTCTTCTTTCTGTTGTGAATTTTCTATAAAATACCATCTTTTCATTGAAGATGATAATATGTTTAAAGTCAGATGCTCTAACACACATGAAGGCAGATAAATATAAAATATACAGATTCAAATGGATCTTAACCAGGACTGCACCCAGTATAGTCTATCTTTTATCTTTAAAATCATGTTTCATGTTTTATCATATTTGAATGAAAAAACAGTATTTAATTATTGAGTATTATCCAAATTAAAGAAAATGATAAAGAAGTAAACATCTTTAAGTTTGGAAATAATTTCTCGTGCTAATCCACAAATTTTTTTAATTTATTAGTTGATGAACTATTATTGTGGTTTTGACTTTCTGGTTATTTTGAATAGCAGCAATGAACTTGGATGATTATGATATTCTGCAGTTCTTTTCAATGTCTACTATAAATTAGTAATGGCATGACAATTTTTTTCTAACTTTACATAGAATAAAGTAGGCTATATTCAAGATTTAAAAGGACACTTGTTACCTAATTCCATATCTATTTACTTTGTGTTTGTGGGACTGCCAAGTTCAATTCATTTAGTAATAACTTCTGTGTCCTTTTCTGATGTCCTAAATTTGATTAAACATTAGTGTACTCTTAGAAGCAAAAATAAGATTCATTTCCAGCATGTCCCATTTCTGTCAACAAATAGTCTAAAAACTCATCATTCCCTTTGTCATATTCCCCTGTGGATGATCAAATTTCTCATTGTGTGGAAATGTCAACTATCTGTTAAATTGAGGGCAAAGTTTCTTGGATTTGATTTCTGTAATTCATACACTTTAGAAAAAAAGGAGTCAGCAAGAGATAAATTTGTTCATTAAACATTAAATAATGTGATAGATAAGGAGAATTTCACGTGTGAATCAATAAACTTACTATTAAATATGGTGGGTGGATGAACTTGAATTCTTTGATTGATATTTTACAATTAGTGAAAAGAATATCTAGGTGTTAAGCTCCATCCTATGTGCATTTTCTTTGATGCAGAAAAATAAACAAGTAAGCTAACATACATCCATGCATACAGAAACATACACACATACCTACCACACACACACACATCAGAGTATTATTTTTTTTACTGTAAAGGCAAAGATTATAATAATGAATACAACAGAAGTAAAAAATAATGACTGTGATATTTTGGCTGAAGCAATATAAATTTCACTTTATCTTTTGGTTAGCATTTATGAATTGTATATACTAATGGCTTTAGTGTGAAATTTAAATAAATACACTGTATATACAATGATCAAATCCAGTCTTCCCTTATTTACCTTTTCTCTACACAATTACAAACTTTATAATAACCAGTACTCTTAGTTCAGACAGGCAGTTTTACTACCACAGATAAGAAAGGTGTTATGATGCTTTTCCTTCTTTTTTCATCTAGTATGATGCTATCTAGTTACATCATCTTCCTACAAGTGACAAAATTTCATTATTTTTATGTGGCCCAAAAGGGTGTGTATCACATTCCATGGTGTATGCACCAAATTTATTCATTTCATTATTGAGTTTATTATTATTTGGATAAACCTAGGAGCGACAATTTTAAAAGTGGGAAAATTTACTTTGGATCATGTCTATGAGGTTTCACTTTAGGCTCAGATGAGTCCATCGTTTCTATGAGGTAAATACTCATGACATCAATGCATCATGGCAGAAATGCATGGTAGAGCAAAACTTCTTACCTCCTGTCTGTTAGGAAGTAGGATTTGCAGGTAAGGGCCTGGAGGAAAACCTCCAAATTAGTCAATCCATCAGCTGACTGTTCCCTCCACCTGACTTTAAATGCGTAACAAAACACAGCTCAGTAATGCCATGAAATATTTAATATGTCAGTGAGTTAATCCACTCAGTGTCAGAGAGCCCTCATTAGCCTTTCTTCTCTCAGTGATTGGATCCAATTCCTGAGGACCAAGCCTTCAATACAAGAATCTTTTTGTGGGTAATATTAGTTCCAAGATTTGATCTAAATCAATGATCTTCCAATCATGAAGTACAAAGCAAGCGCATAAAAGTTTAAGAATTAAACATGATTAATATGATTTGAATACGATTAAATGTATTTTATGAAATTTCAATAAAATATTGAAAAAATGGACAAGGAAGATCTTCCTGTTGTATTGCCAGAAATAAAGTTTCCTCATTGGAAAAAAGAATAATTAAATGTTAAATAAGGATGTACAAGAACTATAAAATGCAATGTGCTAATCTCATCATAGTGATGTTCCCTCATCACTTGATCTACTTTCTTGACTGAGAGATGATGCCTTCAGTAGTAATTTTTTTCTAGGGGGTTTAAAAAACATGTCCAGCATTTAACTCAATGATTGAACATAGAATAAATATGTCAAAATAATTCAAAATCAAAAATCAACATTTTAAATATTGGGAATAGAAATGAATAGAAAGTTTAACCCATTGTCTAAAAGCAAGAAATTGCTAGAATTTGCATGTAGTCCTCATGATCTACATATACACAAGGCAAACAGAAGATCCTACAATAAAAAGGAAAAGTCGGACTTAATATCTCTGTATAAGTGTGTGTGTGCGCGCATACAATTTATTCATTTTATTTTACATGTATGAGTTTAATGCCTGAATGCCTGTAAGTGCACCCATGTCATGCAGCACCCATGGAGTTCTAAAGAGGGTGTCAGATACTCTGGAATTGAAGTTACAGATGATTCTTACCTATCATGTGGGTGTGAGAACTGAACCCAGGCCCTCTGTATGATCACGCAGTGCTCTTAACCACTGAGCCATCTCTCCAGTCCCTTTGCATATATATTTTGATGTCCTACAGTTTGCTACTTTTTCTCTAGAATTTTTCAATATATCAGAAGAGGAAGTCATTTAAACATAGTTATAAATTAGAGACATAGTTACATGCATGTATATTGTATATATTTATACACATGAACACATATAAAATGCATAATTTATGGTTAATTTGCATACATTTTTATATTTATCAATTTGCCTTTAGATAAATTATTGTTCTTTATTTATGTGCACATCAGTAAAATTATTGATATTAAAGGTTATAGGAGTCAATTTTTCATATTTATCCTTATATTTAATCCAATATACCAAGAAGAATTATGTAACTTTTCTTCTCATTTCTTTTCTAAATTTTTAAATCATCTATCCATATTTTCAGATGGAAAATAAACTGTTAAATAAGGAAATCAACGTGTTCTGACTGCTTCTAATGTGTACTCTTGGCTGCTCTCTGCATCATCTGTTTGTATATTTGTGAACACAAAGAAACAGAAAAATAATTTTAAAAAAGGCAGTATTTATTGTTGGTTATGGCTGTAGTTCAGTTTGTTGACTGCTTGCTCACATGCTTGTATCCTCAGGTTCAATCCCAGCAGCACTCCATGAATCAGTAGTAACTACAGCTCTTGAGAGGCTAAGACCGGAGTACCTTAAGTCTCAGGACAACCTTATGTGCATAGTAAGTCACTTACTTGCCTGCCTGAAATACATGCCAGGAAGTAAAAGACTGAATTTGTGCTGAACATATTCAGGCATTTTTGTCTTTCATTATTCCATAAATGCTACAATAGAACAGTTATGTATGTGGCCTTTATAGTAGGTAATAAAATAAGCATCCAAGGGATGAGTTGAAGTATATTGGACAGTGGCCATACTATATATGCAATCATTATTCTTTTATGCCTGAGACTTTATAGAATTTAGTATCTATGAGTGGTCACAGAAGCAATTCATTCTTGATCCTGTACTGACATTTCTAAAGCTCTTATTTTCCTTCAAACAATTACTTGTTTCATGTCCAGTATTTTAGTTTATAACATATAAATTACAAGAACTTATATCATATAGCATATTCGTAGACAAATATACTAAATATAAAATAATAATGTTGACAAAAATTTCACAAGTGCCACACATTGAAGAAAACTATGTTGTTTTTTTTTTTTTTCTTCTGGGAAACCAGTGAGTTTATTTAACTTCTGTATAGAGCAATCAGTGAGATTTCACTTAAAGAATTATGGGTGTTGGTCACCTAAAAAGGCCACAATGGAAAGTGTTTTCCTTTGTTAAATTCTTTGGATTTCATATAATACATCTTGATCATAATTAGACCTCCCTTCACTATCTGCACTCTCCATAAACCTGCATGAGATTTCATGTATTCTGTCATATATGTTAACATCTATCAAGCCAGGTTTGTGTTTCCAAATGTTCCTGAGAGTCACTCCATCCACTGGAGTCTGGTCAATTTGTGTAGCGTAAGTCTCTTAAAACCAGTTCTCACTCACCAAGCAGTCGTAAGTTGCCAATAATTGCTCAGCTAAAGTTAAGACTTCTTACCCATTTCGTGACTTCTATCCTTGTTTTTTGTGTGGTTTTCATTTTCATGAATCTTGTGCATGCTGTGCTGTCACCATTGCTGTCATTTTACATGAACAGCTATTCATCCACCCGTAAAACTCTGTTTCCTTTGGTCATCCACCACCCCTGATTCTGACAGTCTTTCTGTCCACCTCCTCCACAATGGTCCCTGAACCCTGGCTGGCCGAGGTTTTATATAGGTGTCTTAACCAAGGACAAGCATGGTATAGTCTCTTATTTTCTACACTTTGGCCAGTTGTAGTCTTTGGGGTTAATCACCATCTGTGGCATGAAGAAGCTTTGCTGGTGAGAACTGAGAGATGCATTAATGTTCTTTCTACCATTCATTTTGATATGTTCCCAGAACTTAGGTGTAGAGGTCGTACTGTCGATGTGTCCCGTCACTAGGGCTACTTCACTAGGGCTGGGCATCTCATAGGCACTTATTCTCTGCATTTGACTAGTTGTAAATCTCTGTAATAGTCTTCATTTTTGCAAAAAGTAACTTTGTCTATACATATAACAATACATATTTAGAGTACAGTACGAAATTATATTGGTCTAGGGATGTAACAAAAATAGTTTTATTTTCTAGGATTTGTGACCCCTCTGGTGATATGCATTTGGATATGTTTACAGTGCTACACATGTGTTCCTTCCCACTGAACAGGTCTTAAGTCCAATGAGATATTAATTATCCCCAAGTTAAGTGCCACTACTGAATCAATAGAGATTGTTTAGGTTTTATCACTGGGTAGGACCATTGATTTGTTTTCTCCCTTAGCAGTTTGCTTAGTAGCCTCTGATATTTTGAGAGCATAAATGAATCTAACATATGATCCAATTAAAACATTCCTTAACACATTCCCAAAGGACTCATCTAAGAAATAAAATGGAGTTTAAAATACTGTGGAAATGTACTGTGTGCCCCCTTAAGGAAGTGAAACTGCTTGAGACATGAAACTGCCTAAGACAATGGGAAACTTCTAAAACCATAGAATGTATAAGAGCACGTTTGAGAAATCTTGTGATAAGATCACCTGGATCACCTGTAACCTATTGCTGTAAGCTGTAAACTGTTACCACCCCACCCGCTTTGCTTTGTTTCCCCCGAAACTCTGTAAGTTCTCAGAAAGTAACAATGGCTCTGGAATTCTCCGCCTGCGGTTTTTAGCTTTAAAAGTAGACAGGCCACTGTAAGCAGGCGCGCTTCTGTATCCCGAAGCAGGGCGCCCGCTTGTACAAGTGCTTTAATAAAAACCTCTTGCTTTTGCATCTGGCATTGGTCTTCTTGGCCCTGCCTTTGGGCTCGCGTCCCGGAGCAGGCGGCCATTGAGGGTTCGAGTCCCGAAGCCCTGGTGCCATTGGGTTCAAGTCCCATTGCAAGGCGTCGGGTTGAAGTGAAGGGGGTTCAAGTCCCACGGAACTCAACACATCCAACTGCAGAATTACTTGTATAGCCATGTTTGTTGATACTGTTTTTCACACTACCTAAGAAACGGAAACAACCTAAATGTCCCTCAATTGATGAATGAATAACTGTGGTTATCTAAACAACAGAGATCTCATATATAAAGAAAAATGAAAACATGAAATTTGTAGATAAGTGGGTGGAAGTAGTAGCTGTTATACCGAGCAGTATGATAGAGACTCAGAAAAGCAAGTGATATTTATTCTCTCTCATTTGTGGATCTTAGCCTCAAATCCTTCAGTGTGAGTATATATCCTGATATAACCACAGGTGCCAGGAAATGGAAAGGAAAGGGGGAAAAGAGGTAATGGAAGCTTGAGAGGGGGGAAGAGAAGAAGACAGATTTTATCAGGGAGGAAATGGGCAAAATGGGGATACTTAAACTAGGCAGTGAAGAGTGAGAGTTATACAGGAGAAAAGATAGGAGACAAATAATGCCTAGGTGGTATGAAAACGAAAGGGAAATGTGTAAATTTATATATCCTCTTTCTGTTAGTCAGGGTAGTGTAAGAGTCTTCCAAAATAACACAGGCTATTGCCATAGCTCTTGATTGCCTTCCAGAACTTGAAAAAATTTAAAACTGGCTAGATACATACGCTCTGAAAGCACTTTTGGACTGAGAACATGAATTTGATTCACAGGACCCATATAATGGAAGAATAATGACTCCCTTAAGTTGTCCTTTGACAACCATCTTTGATCCTTTAAGGGCAGGAGCGCACAAGTGTGAGCGCACTCACAGGCTCGTCACCTCCCCCCCATCACACACATATATATATATATATATACACACACACACACACACACATAAATGAAATGGGAATTAAAAAGAAAAAAATATAATATTTTATTTTGTTTATTTGGCATGTGTGTTTGTGTGAGTGTGTATGTATATGTGTACGTCCTTATGAATATATGCAAATATGCGGGCTTGTCATCAAACGGCACACAGATGAACGTCAGAAGACAGCTTGCAGGATTTGATTTTCACATTCAATCATGTGGGTTCCAGGGATGAGGTCATGAGGCTTATTAGCAGTTTTTCCTGCTGAGTCATATAAAAATTATTTTATACCCTAACAAGGATTATTTTAACAGAAACATCGCAAACATGAATAGATATGGCATTTGTCTTTCATACATTTCTGTGTTTTTGCCCCGATTCAGTTGAACCGCTAATTACTAGTTTGCCAATGAAAACAAACCAGCACCTGTGTCTCAGGCGTCTCTTCAATAGTTTTCAAACAACTCAATCATTTTAAGTTTTGGAGGTTTAGAACTGAAAAACTCCCAATAATACTTAGAAGTGTCACTTAACTAGATTAAAAATTGACTTTTTTAAATAATTAAGAGTGCTGGGGACCTGGAGACTGCCTGTTCTGTGTAACAAAAAGCACTGAACCTCTAATGCTCAAGGTTTTATTCCCTAGGAGGATGTGTTCTAAGCTGGTATTAAGGAACTTTTGGTATGCAAATCAAAGGGCATTTATATTCAAAAGCTCAGGAAACAATTAGCAACAAAGTGAAGCCTGTTTGTAAGGTCAAAAGCAGATATTCACACAACAATGTAAATAAGATATAATTTTTAATCTAATCTAAATAAACATAAATATAAGGAATACTGCACTTCAGCATCCTGTGTCAGCATACTTGTCTATCTGACTTTGCCATCGCAGGTAATCTTGGCTACTGGTGACTGCACATGTAGTCAAACATACTTTCTTCAGAATTCAAACAAGGCAGTGGACTGTAATTCTCAGCCTTCCTTATTCATTTATTATAAGAGGGCCGTCAAGGTAATTTTTGATTGAGGAGCTTTCATCTATCTTCTATTGATTAATCTGATTCTGCAAAGTGCTTAGAAAAGAAATAGCACATGTACAGTCATTATGAGAAAAACAATCAAAACCATAGTTGGGGATTATATGCCTGAATCTCAGTCATAATATTTCCAATGATTTGGTCATTATATGTGTCTAGTTCTTAGAGCTCAGTTATTTAATATCCTTTTGTAGAGTTAGGATATCCAGAATTATATTATTCCCATTCTCCCAACTCTGAGTCTTAACTTTATTCCAATCACAATCGAAGGGTTAAGAGAGAAAATAATGACATTATAGTGACAAGGGAATTCTTTCTGAGTACAAATGCTTTCTTTTCTTTTTCAAAAATTATTTTATTAGGTACTGGGGAGGTGACTCGATGGTCAAGAACACTGCCTGCTTTTGCAGAGGACCCAGGTTCAATTCCCAGAAGCCAAATGGTGGCTAACAACCATCTTTACCTCAAGTTCCAGGGGATCTGATGCTCTCTACTGACCTCCGAGGGCGTTGCATGACACTGGTGCACCTACATACATGTTAGGCAATACACTCATATACACAAAATATTTTATTATTTTTATTTTATGTGTATGAGTGTATTGCCTGCATATATGTCAGTTCACTTGTGTTGTGCAGTGCCTGCAGAAGTCAGAAGAGGGTTCAGGAGTTATGGATGTTTGTTAGCCTCCATGTGGGTGCTGGGAACTGAAACTTGGTCCTTCGAAAAACCAACCAGTGCTCTTAACCATTGAGCAATCTCTCCAGCCCCTCAGAGAACATTTGGAGTGATCATGTTTGGCTCTGAACTGGGAAGACCAAATCTCATCTCCAAAGCCAGCTTCTCAGTGAATTTAAAAGGTACAACACAATTTGCAATATACAGAAGACTTTGTTTCTCTTTAAAATTGAACCTAGTAGTTTGCACTAATTTCTACTTTACTTATAAATACATAAGTAGTTCTAAATGAGTCTTATAATAATTTGATGGGTTTTGCATTTGGAATAAGAATTGACAAAAGTCAGAATACTTAATTTATTGAAGAGTTGTTTTTTGTTAAATTTTATATGATCATGCATACATGGTAGTTAGCACTTATAATCCAGGAGAGTTAATCTAACAAAAGTCTTTGCTTTTACAATCAACTAACTTAAGATTCTCCCTAGTTATGTTTTGGGTGACAGGACAAAACTTGTACCCACAATTAGTTTGTGTGTTATATTAAAACTGCATTGGAGGCTATTTGTTATTTTAAGTCAGGTTTGCATGTAGAAAACTATTAGATGTAGATTTATTAATTGGCAAAAATCTGATGAATTGGACTTTCAAAATAGATAAACCCCTTTCTTTCAGGGTATCTGAAGGTATTATATGCGAATTCCAAGATGGAATTGTCATACTTTACGTTGCAACAAGCTATTGCATGAAAGTTTTCCTCTGACTGGCAGAATGGACCGCATACTCTCAGAGATCAGCACAAGGATCTTGACTGACAAAGGAAGAAGCCAAGAGAGTCAGCTATTTCTCCTAACCAACCAGTGACGTGAGCTGTACCTGTGGGAGGAACTAAGGTGTTAGCAGAGGAAGCTAAGAGAGGGATGGTCTCTGGGCTTGGAATTCACCATCTTGGGGGCTGTCAGCGGACCTGGCAAAAATGTAAAATTCACTGTTTAGCTTCTGTAGGAGGATTTTGTGTCCCCTACCCCAATAATTGCACTATATAAGTAAGCCAAAGTAAACTCTGGTTTCCCAAACTCTAATTTGGTGAAATCATATTTTGTTCACTCTGTTATTCCAGACCTAGAGAGATGGGTGCAGCTTGTGCCTCAGAGAAAGAAATTCTTGAGACACAGGCCTTAAGGGCCTTCATGGTAATGCATTCTTTATCAGGAGGCTATTAGTGGAAAAGCTAGTCTGAGGGGTCACCATAGGCATAAACTTCTTTTTGTCTTCCAAGGTACAAAAACACAATTAACTAACATGCCCATTGAAAAAGACGGAAACAGAAAGAGAAGCCTCAAAAGAGTGGGCCTGCTACAGATTTTCTCTTACTCTATCACTGCATTCTGGTTCTACAGTACCTTCCTTTGGAAACCATGGGTTATGTTTAACCAGTTTCTGATAATTCTTAGATTTTAGATTCCAACACCCATCTCCTGATTGTTTTAGCATATAATTAAGTAACTGAACAAATGTTATTTTCTTGAGACTAATTCTTCCCCATTATTTATATCCTGGTTTATTTAAATTTTCTACATGCTGGTCATGGTCATGACACCATCGAGTACAAGGCTACCTGTCCTCCCTCTGGACTTTCATTTCTCTAGTTCATTTACTTTGTTTCATTTTCTCCGTTCTTACCAGAAATTGTCTTCTTGCTCCATGGTTGAGCACAATTCTGTTATGTCCTGAATGGCTGTGTGGTGATAGACATAAAAAGGATGGCAAGATATTTAATAATAATAAAATAACACACTGAGAAGATTAATTATTTAAGAATTATTTGATTCAGAGTAAGATTTAAATGCATATTATAGTCAGTCACATATTATTTTTCCTAGTTTTATTTAGGATAAGTTAAATTGTATGAGGTTTATATACAAAAACCTGAGAAAATCAATGGCATGGTAAACTAAAGTTATATAAAGACTATCTGTCTGTCTATCTATCTATCTATCTATCTATCTATCTATCTATCTAATCATTTGTAAAGTTGAAAAAAAAACAGAAGAGGGGAAAGATGGAGAGAGAAAGTGACAGGAGAGAGAAAATCACCTAGCCTTTGCACTGTAGGAAAATCTTGGGGCAGTCTCTCAACCTACACAGACCTCAGTTCATATATCTATAAATTGACAGAGTTGAACTATAGAAACACTATCTTGGCTTCTAAATTCTATAACTATGAAATAACTGTTGAAGGTTATTAGAGAAAAATAGACTCAGTGAAATCCATGCTGTTCTGAAGTTAGTCAGTGTGTGTGTGTGTGTGTGTGTGTGTGTGTGTGTGTTACACTGGTGCCAGAAAAAAGATAAATCATAGTGTGTGTGGGCACGCATACAGATAAATCAGCTCTGAACGTCCTTTTAGGAACAAAAGAGCTGGAGTTAAAGAAGAACAAAGACATATAGTTCTTGGGTTTAACCTCTTAATAACTTTCTACAGAAAGTGACTATATCCAAATACATAACAATATCATGTAATGGGCACATCTCTCTATTATTTCAGAAATTAAAATATTGTTCTGAAAGTTAAGATTATTAGTTTATTGTTATAGTGTAAAACAATATGTGTGAGGAAAGAAGTGGAAAATACGTTCATACTTTATTGTAAACATGCAGAAAATTATCAAAAATAAAGAAAAATTTAAAACCAAATTAGGTAGCATGTTTCCTAGTTAAATAATTTGGAAGTCTTTTTTCTATGAAGAGGCATTTTCCTTGTTATCTTCTCTTGTATTATATATAGTTTGGCTTGCCTTTGTATTTAGATTTCTTCAGATCTTGTTTGCAGTGTGAGATGAAGAAAGACAAAGAAATTCAATGAGAGTATGCCAGTTCTGTGATTCGGTTTATTATTTTTACTGTGGCTATTGCTCTTGTGTTGGATATGTCCTTTTGTGCTTTTAGGTCAATAGAGACTTTGAGATATTAGAGAAGCATTCCAACAAGAGGTGAAGATCGAATCCTTGGAAACGTACAAAGGTACTACTTTTTCAGTAGGTTCACAAAGTGCTGAAAATTATGACATTCTCTGCATTTTACATAAGAAATCACACAGCCTAGCAATGATATATGCCAAGTACACCTTTCAAGACTGAAGACTTATCACAACTGTTGCTTTCTAGTCAACAAAAGATCAACATGTTCACATTCAAATCATCTCTCTACCACAATATAAGCAGTATACTTACCTACTTCCAATTCTCTGCTTTGACACTTATTTCTCACTTCTTATCTATAAATTGATCATGGTCACATATTCAAAATAGGTTTTCTCTTACTGCAAAGCTACAGGCACTTTGAAGAGGGGTGGAGAAGTTTTCGTTTTCTCTTACACCTATCATGTTCAGCACACGGGATGCATTTAACAAACAACTAGTAGTCAATAGATGCATGAAGAAATTAGTGTTCCATCAGAAAAATCCCTGAGGTATATGGTACTATTATCTGAGTTATTATTTTTTTTTACCAGAACTGTCATTAATTGTCATTCTATTAATTGTTCAAATTATTTAGCATATTCATGAGTAGATTAAAACTGAGTATTCTTTTCTTCACACTCTAATCACTTTTACAAGAATTTCCTTCTTCAGTTTGCCATAGCTTTTAAAATTACACTGTCAAACAATATTATCCAAATATATGTGTCACTGACAGTGTTAGAATTTAGAGAATGGGAAGGAAAGTGGAGTGAGGAAAAAAGAAAAATGCCAGACTTTCAACAGGATATGACTGGATTTATTCAAGTGTAGCATATAGCCTTCCAGCGGGAGGGAGGCCACTGTACTGTGTATAGGGAGAGTTAGAGATCATATATGGGCTAGGGCATGAGGAAGGAGATTCAGCTGTAAGGGTCTCCTTGTCTCATTTTTCTGGAGCCACCTGTTCTGGCAGGACAAGATATCTTGTGCAACAGCCTGTCCCAAACAGTTCCCTTTAGTTCCAGGAGTAGTCTATCTGGGTATGATTGATCAATAAGATTAGTAGCAGTCTCAGAGACAGATAAGGGACACCAACAGTTTTGGAAGCAGATACATTTATGATAGTTAAAGGGGACTTCTGGTTTTCTGCACCTGGGACATTCTATTAGCCTGTCTATCACCAAAAACTTTAATTTAGCTATTCTGTTCAAACTTTATTTTTATTTCATGGACTGAAAAGGGAAGTACATAAACAGTTATAGTCTTAGTGACAGGTGTTGTGATGGTTAGCTTGTTATGAACAACTGAATCAAAAACCAATTAAACTGCAAACTTCTGGCAACTCCTGTCAAGGCTTTTCTTGATCATAATATGTGAGGTGGTAAAATCCTTCCTAAATGTGCCTGGTATCTTCTAACGACAGCCTACATAAAATGATATAAAAGAAGAAATCTTTGCTTTTTGCCAGATTGCCTTTGCTCTCACTGGCAAATTGATTTATCCTGTGGCTGCAGCAATCCACTGATATTAAAACAAGCTTTGGGCTTTCATTGTAAACTGAAGACCAGCAGTTCTCTAGGATTCCTCTAATCTTTCAAGACAAAATTAGAAATGCTGAGCCATTCACATGGTCTGAGAAACTGCAAGATATGGCTCTCTCCAGGGCAAGGTAGCCGCTGCTGAATTGCCCATGTCTTGTAAGCCAGTATATTAAATCATCTCTATCTCTATCTCTGTCTCTATCTCTATCTCTATCTCTATCTCTATCTCTATCTCTATCTCTATCTCTATCTCTATCATCTCTATCTCTGTCTATCTCTATCTCTATCTCTATCTCTATCATCTCTATCTCTGTCTATCTCTATCTCTATCTCTATCTATCTGTCTCTATTTCTATCTCCATCTCTGTCTCTGTCTCTGTCAGCCAATCTATCTGTCTGTCTAATCAGTTTTCTTTTATAGAACCCAGACTAATACATTTGTTTTCTAAACCTTTATTTCTTAGTGAGAAAAAGATTAATTTTGTCTATTTCTCAGGGATTATCTAACGCTTTCTGACTTCTTCACAGAAGTAGTAACCATGGAAAAATAATTCCAGGAACATATTAGCAGATATCTACTCCAGATGGCAGTCACACTATTAACCGCAGGGAAGCAAACTTATGCACTCAGCTGGCATCTGATCCCGCACAAAGATACTCTAAGAGAATATCTAAGTTATGTCATCAATTAGACTCACTCTGAGGGACTATTAAGGTGTAATTTATTGTCAGTTCAGCTAAATTACACTCCTGAACACAATAGGCTTCATTTGTCTTCTGTCTGGAGCTCCCCCTGTTGGCAATATCACACTGTTTACCCTCTGCATATGGAACAGTACTCAAGAACAGGGCCAAATAACTCATCACCTGCAAGGTCAAGCCATCTTCATATTTCTATCCAGATGCCGTGGGTTCCAGCTTCTTATACCGTCTCTCACAATTGAAATACATTGGTAATAAATAAATTCAGGGAAAAGATTGCCTCATTTAGAAGCCAAGTGAATTTTCTATCAACATCTCTTACATTTCAGATGAGTCCTTCATATAAATCTCCATGAAACATGGGAGCCGTTCATCTCTCAGAGTGTTAATGGCTAGCTGTGGCTTAAAATATTATATTGTGAGTATTTTATTCAGGAGCCACTACAGTTGATTAATTCTCCAGGAAACTTTGTGGGCAGTGACAGGGGATGAATTCTAATGTGAACTTCTTTGTTTTATCAGGCAAATTTAAAACCTGGATTTAGGATTGGTGAATTTACGAGATGATGCTTCAATTTTTAGAACTTTATAAATACATTCCTCATCTTGTTGTTAATCTTCTATATATCTAACAAGCTAAAAGAATTCACTGATGTATATCAGAGCTCTGACTCTGAACATTGTACACAGTGCTCTATGCAAAGATAATTAAAAATAAATTCCATTCTTACTTGCATCTGCTAAATAACACTAGAAACACTAAATTCATAAACACAGCTACACTTTTGAATATCTGCATTTCTCTTTTTCCCCAATTTTCTCATAAATCATGATATAAAGAGATCCTCATTCACCAGGTGTGACTTTGTAAGCATATTCTCTAGTACACTACCAGGATTTTATCTTTTAAAAATTGGTAGCTTCCCTTCTCTTTAATCCAGCATAGATATCACACATTTAGTCTGAACAAAGTTTCTTCTAACAGAATGTGTGGGTAAAGCTGTGTTTACAATTATAATACTGTATTTGGTTAGGCAAAGTTATTTTTAATGCTAAATATAATATTTCCTTTGTTCACTGAAATACATAAGCTCTGGGCAGTTTTTTTCTGATTTAAAGACAACCATGTATAATATTTTCTTCCATCATCTTTGTAAACCAATGGCAAATGATATCACATATACAATCTGTTTTGATTTTGAAGTCTGCTTTTCTGAATTTGCTTTGATGTCTAATTGTATGTACTAAAGTATTTATATTGCATTTATTGAAGACCAACACATGAAAGCATAAAAATTCTAAAGATCAATGGGGCACCATGAGGTATTTCAACCCTTGCATATTCTTTAAAAACGTGTAACTCCTCACATCCTTATTTTGATCTAAACATTCTAATCATTTTCATGGATTTTCAAAAATAAATGTCTCTTTACTAACTATAGTCTCCCTATGCTGCAAGAATATACCAGAATGTCTTACTCATATGTAACGTATAACTGAAATTCGTACCTGATCATCTTTTTCCCATCATTGCCTTAGTCTTATTCTCGCCTCTGTGAACCACCACTCTACCCTTGAATCCTAACAGGGCAAACTTGGTGCTGATTGATGAAGCAGAAGTTTTGAGACTGAAACTGCAATTAGTGATTCTGTCAGAAGGTGTACAAGAGTTAAAAATTATGAAGAAGGGAGAAGCTTTTCATTTATGACCCCTCATGAAACATTTGTCTGATTCTATATTTGATGTCACAGTCTGAGCCAACAGCTCACTGGGTCATAAGTCCCTTTTGGGCATAAAGAGAGCTCTTGTGCCAACAAGTAGGAAGTTTGGTGTTCATTTTATAAAATTAACAAAGTTCTTCACTGAAGAACAAATATAATACTTCAAGTATGCCAAGTTTTCAGGAATTTTGAGGATGCTCTGCTAATATGCAATTACCATGTTTAACTACGCCCCTAATAACATTTTAGGATAAGAGCAAAATTATTTATAGAATTTTAATTATGAAAAATATGGATATTTGAGAGTAACTGGAGAAAATATATACATAAAATTGTTATACACATATGATCATTATCACCCTATCATGAATATTTAGGCACTTAATGACCCTGATTTTTTCCACTTCATAAAACAGGATAAGTAATCACATTTTCATACTCAATTAATTCAGTAGACTCAGGTACTATTTAGTGAATTAATACTTAAATGCACTAAATTCAATGTACTAATGTCAAAGTGAATTTGACATAATAAGCATCTGTTCGGTTGCTAATCTTATTACTACATTCTTTCATGATCCCTGAATCACAAAGTAATTAAAAAAAATCAAATGTCTCCTACTTTGACTTATTATGAATTGTACTGGTCAAGTTTATAGGTATAGGGATACACTTATCATTCATGATAGAACTTTACCACAAAATAAGAGACAAGATGAATTAACCCCCCTCATGTGGGGTTAATCAGATTAAAAGGAATCAGATGTACATCAAAATGATTTAGAGAAAAGAACTAGAACTTGGGGAGGAATCACTAGCACATCTAAATCAGGAGGCATTGGCAGAGATGAGGAATGGATGAAATGAGGATTTCAAGTTGTTCATTATTATATTTCCTATTTATTTTATTTTTAATGCAATGTCTCATTGGATGTATATTTGTAATGTCGTGTGATATTTTGCTATGTTTCATTGCACAGGGTAAACATCTATTTTTTCAATTATTTTCTTTCTAGCAAAAACATTCAAAATCTTTTATTCTAGCTCTTTTTGAAATAAATTGTACAATACAATTATAGCCACCGCCCTGACAGTGTAAGAACCCCTTTCCCGCTCCTTTGAAGTCGCACTAGTGATCAAATGCCTCCTCTCTCCCTCTCAGTACTGTTTCTTGCCTGTGTAACTGCTACTGTATTCTGTACATATTTGTTCTTCATTTTTCTTTTCTATGGAGTTAACCTTATGACTGAGATCTAGACAAATGAAGATACATACCTGTCCTTGGAGGAAAGTGGGCACAACTTCTCCAACATGGAACGAAAATGAAAGCTGGGAAGGAAACGTCAGTTAATGAGAGCTGAGACGGAATGATAGATATCTGTATTTTTTTGTGCATAGGTACATAGAAGTTCTGAAATATTCCAGTAGAGGAGTGGAACACTGAAGAATTTATAACAAAACTAAGTCTTGTATGGAAAAAGTAGCCTAATACTTCTAAGAAAATTTGTTGAGTCTGCAGTAGTGACTGAACATTTCCTTTGTGGAAATTTAGGGTTCACAGAATGGAACTTCCTAAGTATGGCTGATGAATATGTTCTGATCCAGCCAGTCACAGCTGCCCTGCATCAATTGATACAGGTTTTTTTTGTTGTTGTTTTTTTGTTTTTTGTTTTTCCCACAGAAATAAAGCATTTGGGATAAAAGCCTAAGTTAGAAGACAAAAAGAGTAAGTTATACAAAGTCTGTCCCAGACATCTACTAACTTGCCTTTGCTACAGTTTTCTCCTTTGGAAAAAAAATTATTATCTCACAATAATAGTTTACCAGGCAACAGCGCTAATACTAGCTACAGTATTCGGAAGACTAAATAAGAGAGGGAGAAAAAATTTCAGCAACAACAGTTAGTTTTAGGAGCAGAAACAGATTTATGTGATTAATTTATCCTATATGCTTATGATTTTTAAAAGAAATTACAACCCCCAAAATGCTGGAAAAGGACAGATTGGCTTTAATGTCGGTAACAATACTATCTCTACAGAGTAAGAGGCGAAATTCAGCAGATGTGCTGGTGTGACTCTCTCATCCTCATGGCACAAAAATAACACCATCCACAGACGTAAGGGATACTGGGCTTGTTGATGGCATTTCTCCAGCACTAGCAGAATGGATCTGAGGTTTATTATGCGAGGTCTCTTCTATGAACCCCAAATCATTCTTAGAATAAGTCCAAACAAAGATTAATGAAACCTAACTTAAAGAGTGATATTGAAACGTGGAGGGGTGCACAGCATGAGTCGTCTAGACTTCCTCAGTTAAAACATTGGATCAAGGAGGCCCTTAGTGATATTCAGAGGGCCTATGACATGAATTATATCTCTGATTATTTATGATATTATTCCCACTTCTTTGTGACATCGCCCATTCCATTTCCATATGGTTTCATTTCTTTTTATCACATGAAGCAAATTTATGCACCTCAAACTCTGTCTCATGCTGTGCTTTTGGTGAACTCAAAGACTAATAGTTATAATAATCCATAATATGTATTGTCCCCATTCTTCTTTCAAGTACTATTTTATTCTTACTTGAAAGACTTTGAATTGGTAGTGGGAAACAACTGCAGGAAATATATGACTCCCTTTATCTTCTGTATTTTATTAGAGTCTGAACACACTGAAAGAATTATGCTTGGTGGTTTTTGTGGGGTGGAGAAAGCTAAAGTGAATATTATAGAAGTCAAAATTGTGAACCCTGATATTTCAGGGGCACTTTGAATATAAGATGTTCATACTACTCCATGACACTACATGAGAGTGGGTTATAGCATCAATGAACATGTCTGCACTATAGAGTTAAGCACATTTACTATCACTCAGCAAAGATCCTCATTGTATAACCATAGAGAAGTAAAAACTTGGTGGCCATTAAATGTGTACAGGAAGTTCAAACACACAAAACTTAAAAAAATATATTTTTATTTACTCCTTGAGAATTTCATGTAAGTATTCGGATCTATGCAGACTCCCCCATCTCTATCTCACTTTTATAAAGCCTTATGAAATCATGTCCTCTCTTATTACTCTCTGTCCCTTTTTAAAATAGATTTTTTTATTTTTTTTTGTGTATCAGTGTTATTCCTGCTGTATGTATGTGCACCTGCTTCATACAATACCTGTGGAAGATGGAAGAGGGTTTCCAGTACTCTAGAACTAGAGTTATGAACTATTGTTAGCCATTATGTGTGCTGGGATTCAAACCTGGGTCTTCTGCAAGAAAAGCCAGTGCTTTTAACCACTGATCCATCTCTCCAGCATGTTTGTATTTTAAAAAAAGGACTATGGAGACTAACCTGTGTTCCTCAAATGCTCTTGGGATCTCATAGAGTCTCCCTATCCCAGCTGTTACCAATTTACAATAGATGATCTGCTAGGCTCTCCTTCCCCATCCATGCTGATTTTTTTTTTTTTTTTTGGTCTTTCTTGGGCTTGGAAAGTGTCTTGTGCTTCTTTTCACAAGCACTGTGCAACATAAGTGAAACTGATATGTGGTGTCTGACTATACTGTCTCCTTGCTTTCATCTACCATTTCTGGTCCTCACATTTGGTCTGAACTCTCTTCTACACTGATTTCTGAATCTTGGGAGGTAAGGATGTGATATGGTTTTTCCATTTAGTGCTCAGCCTTCTGCAGAGTCGTATTCTCTTCATGTCGATCAGCCATGGGCCTCTGAAACACAGGGGAGTTTTTCAGTGACCATATTGGATGAATTAAATCTATACTAATTAAAGAATCACATATTCCATTCCATTGTAGTAAAAATGCTGGAATGGCTTTCATTATTTTTTTCACCTTTCTATATGTATAATTTTAATCAGGATTATATTAATTGTAAATCTGATTTTATGGATTGAAATTGGTTAGATATTGACTTCGAGGTATCAGCTTCTATTTCAAAGTCTTTCAAGGCTGTTTTCATTAGTGATTTTGGTGTGCTAGACATTCCTTTTTCAGAATATTTTCAACACAATCCCTGAAAAATAAAGATTACCCATTCCATTTCAGATAGGACATTCAGTTAAATATTCTTTGAACATTTAATTTTTATACATAATTCTGTATTTTATTGGGTTTTGGTAGATATTATCAGCTCTAGGATTATTTCTATGTAATTTTCTATTAAGATATTTATAAAATTATTAATATTTGGGGCTGAAGAGATGGCTCAGCAATTAAGAGCACTGGCTGCTCTTGCAGAGAACATGGGTTTGATTCTCAGAAGCCACATGACAGCTAAAAAGTGTCTATAACTCCAGTTCCAGGATATCTGATGCCCTCTTCTGACCTCAGTGAGCTTTGCATGTTACAGTGCACTGGCCTACATGCAAGCAATATAGTCATATACATAAAAGTAAAAATAAAATAAAATAAAAATAAAAATGTAAATAATATAATAATTAATGAATAGCAATAATTGATTAGGCAGTATATTTTTGTTTTCATTTTGTGTTATATTTTCAGACTTTTATTTATTACACTATAGTGTACATAACAATTAGGTCAAAACATTTTATTTCATTATCAAAACTGAGGGATTGCAAATCTTTTAACATGTTATACACTTCAGAGTTTGATTTACTCATTAAAATCACAGTTTAAAAGACCAGCTGCCTCAACAGAATGTGTTTGGCACAGCAGTGTATCCAGGTCCTTGCTTCACATTGCCTAAGTTGCCAGGAGTCCAGATCCACATTTTACTCAAAAAAGATTTCACTGTTTTACATAATCAGAGGATTTCACTAGTTTCTTAAATTAAGTCAAGGTCTTAGTGCACAATTCAGTGCCAGTTCAGTCAGAAACAGGTAACAACACTACGGAGGATCATGTTTAAAAGTGGTAATATTTATTTTTCTTGTTTTACTCAAAATAACTCATCTCATAATTTCTCAAATATTTAGAGTAGTATAATCTATCTTTGTAAATATATTTTGTCACTGTAACATTTTTTATTTCACCATGTAACTTTTAAAAAACAAAGAAGTATGTTATGATAATGCTTAAGAAAGGGTAAGAAAGAACAGTGAAATATTGCTTACATTTGGTTATTCAGTTCTGATATTTGACCCCCCCCAAACGTAACATTTGCCTAGTGTTCCTGTGTTTGACAGTTCTATTAATAAGCTGTTGTTTCTCATTTTAGTTCTATGAGAAGAGCTGATCCTGGAATTGAAAACACTGATACATACATAACATTTTATAGATAGTGAAACATTGTGCTTTTCTGTAATATTTTTTAAGCTAATCTAAAATCTTCACACAGTAATGAAATGGGGTTGTGGGTAAAATGTAGGAAAGAAAGTGAATTTGTGGGGTAAGCACATTAAGCAAAAAATTACAGTGTCATATATAAATAATAGATAAAACCAGGTATAACTTAAATTAATAAAGCGGAATAATGAGTTACTAGAATAAAATTAGATGATATAGGCAAGATTGCAGGAAAATATACAAAAGATATATTAAAAAAAACTAGCAATCACCCAAGATTCAATATGATGAAAACACAACAGTGAACAGGAGAGAATACAAAAATAGGGAAAAACTAAAACTTTTGGGAAAAAAAGATCAAGGTAAAGGCAGATAAGTGGAGGGAACTTTGTACAGAATATATCAATTAAGAAACTAGAAACTGATAAATGAAAGACAAAAGGCAGAAACTGACACCAGAAAGCAAATATAAAGACCTTATCACTGGAGGAATGGAAAGGGGGAAAGAAAGATAAGGATATAGGAAAGAACGAGATGAAAGAAATCAATCCCACAAGAAATGTGACTCTTGTCAGTTATAGGTGGGAGAGATGTTTCATTTCAGACAGCAAGAATTGAAAGCTTGGTAGGTAAAAGCTGCATGACCCTACCAAGATTTTAAATGGAGAAGTGGCCATTTTGATAATAAAAAATGGAATAAAGTAAAAATTGTGATTTATGCTTAAAGCAAGTGTCATTTGCCTGAGTTTCTATATAGCATTGCATTTTCAGAAAAAAAATCAGAGAAATAAATTAACTTTATATATAGTAGTTTTGAGTAATATGAAGTTACTTGTGAGGTATAAATTAATTTTTTATCCATCTCTCTAGATATATTAAAGAAACTTTTAAGAGTAATTGGACTTCCTTAGGATATGGAAATATCCTGAGTCTGAGAATTACTTACCCAAGGGAGAAGGGGCGATTGAAAATACATCTCTGAACTTATGTGTTTTTACATATACTCAAGCATTCCTAATCTATAATTGTCATTATGCTAGACTTTAGGAATTTAAAACTTAATTGTCTGTAGGTTTTTTTCCTTATAACTGTGAATTTAAACAAACAAAACAAAACCATGTGAGGAAGAGATAAGGAATCAAGGTCATTGATGATTAATGTTCTCAATAATACGTCTTCAGGGTAGAGTATTAAGAGGAAAGTTCGGGGCAGGCTAAAATGTCAAAGCAAGGGCAGAAGGTAGGGAATCTGTGAATGACTAAGATGGCCTCTAAGAAAGGGAACTTTAGTTCCATTTACATTTCAATGAAGAACTAAGTGACAATTATTAATCGGTCTTTAAGAATTCCCAGACCTTTGTTCTATTCTGTGTTCAGTGTTTACCTGTGTTTTCAGATAATTAGTTTGGGATTTTTTTTTAAATGCATAATTAGTGGTTCTTTTTACTTAAAGCAGAGGAAATAAGGTGAAAAAAGTCACCATTCCCTCAGATTATTATTTTTATGTGAGCTACACACAGAAATACGTTTGGCACAAAACACCCATGATTCACAAAAACACATTCACTTTTAGACATACACACACACACACACACACACACACACACACACACAAAGCATATTTAGAAGCAGAGATATTCTTAGAATAAACATTAAAATGGACGAATTTTCACAAATTCCAAGTCTTTGTTTAACATACAAGAACAATTTCAGCTGTCAATATCAGGGACCCATGTTTTCCTCTATCTCTGTTCCCTTCCCTCTCCCTCACCATCCTGACTTCTTTGCTGTGACTTTGGCTGACACACAGCATGCACATTTTATATTCTACCTGACTTGTGTGACTACTGCTGTGATACCTTCTGAGTGGCTCTGCCAGTGACTAAGAGCTTGACTAAATTTAGACAGCTTTCTTCGTGTCTACATTTCTAAGTTTTGACCTCCTGAGTCTTAAAGTATTCTTTTTTAGAAACCTTGCAATTAAAAAATTTCTTCCCTTTATTCAAATTTTAAACCTTTTCTCAGTCTTTGCAGATTTACAACCTAGGATTACTTTTTTCAAGGACCTAGGCACTGTCCCTTTGAAATGATATCTTAAAGAACAAGGAACCCCAGTATCTCAGTCTCTATGGGAGGAAAGGATCTACTAATTTATCACCAAGTAGGAAGTACAAATATTAAATTTATTTTGGTCAGTCTCCCTACTAATATTCTCCAATACACCTCAATGTGTTCGTTCCATCAATAAACAAAAGGCAGGTAAAAAATGAGATATAAAAGGAAAAGAAAAAGATTATAGATAATTATTTTCCTAAACTCATTTCCTAAAAGAATTCTCTTGTCTCAACTGCAGTAGCACTGAGTAAAATCTCCCTTCCTTCTTTAACCCATTTGGGTCCATGTTTCTTTGAGGAGAAAAGAGACTATTAACCCAAAGGATATCAGTATCCTAATCACAAATCCTCTGAATATTTCTTTTGTGTAATGGCCTAGGAAAATAGGATAAAGACTTTCATTTTGCTGTTTTTCCAGACGTGAAGTGTGCTTGTGTTTTGCCCAGCCCCTCCTAGAAGCACACCCAGAAAGGAGTGACCTCCCAGGTCCAAGAACTACTCTGAGTACAACCTGCGGGATGTTCTAATCTGGGAGGGATATGTGCAAATAGCTAACCCCCTTATCTGTTTCTGTTAGGAATGTACATGCATGGGAAATTTTAAACTTGTGAAATGCTTGATTCTTATTGGATATTGTAAGCCCAGGAAAATATTTAATTCTTATTGGATGTTTTAATTTATAACTGGTTGCCACTGCAGAGACCCTATAAAAGCTTCTTTCTAAATATGATTAGTGTGTGCTTACTTCTCAGTTAAGCAGCCCAGTTGGTCGAGTTAAAATACATTGCTACTTCATCTACATGGTATTTGATAATTTATCTCAACCCATAACATTCTGTATAACTCAAAATGGATTTTACAGGTATAATCACATTACAAATTTAAAATAAAGAAATTATCCTGGAATATGTGGTACATCCCTATCTAATCATCAGCATGATTAGATTCTACTTCATCATGTTTAAAAAAAAAATGTCCTTCAACCAGCAAATCTCATTCATCCAGATTTGTGGACTACAGAATTTTCCTTGTTGTAAGCTCATTAATGTGTTTTTTTTTTCACCAGTAAAAGAACCTAATATAGATTCATAATCATACTCCAAAAATGGAGTTCAGGTGATATACATTCCACATATATTGTTACTAATTTTCAAAAGACTCTAGAGAATCAGGACCTAGAATAGCAGGCCTATACATAGTTTATTTTACCAGGCTTTAATCCACACTCCTTGAAAGAAAAGTCACAGGATGGAAGCATTAGAATAGATGAATAGAAAACAACCCTTGGCATTACGTCCATAGAAAAATCTACATGTAATCAGAATATATAATACGAAAATCACAAAAAAATCAATCATAAATAAAATTAGTAAACTAAAAACAATTATCATCTTTGTAATCACTGATGATTTTATGATGTACTTAGCAGATAACCCATGAGTAAATTTGTTTTTCAACTACAAGCGTTGTTTAAACTATGTCCACATCTGTTTTTTATATACTTAAATAATTTTCTCTTTTTAAAAAAATTTTTTTTTGAGATTTGTATATTTCATTCAACAATTCTTAATCAAATTTAGAACAACTCCATGCATGCCCCCTCCACCAGGCCACATATATTCTGACTCAGATGTTAAGTTTCATTCTTTTACCCAGATGTCCTTTGGTGTAAGTTCAACCACTAGAGTCTGTTCAGCCTCTCTGAAGACCTGAAGGAAGGTCTACTCTCCTTTACCCAGTTGTAATCAATTTCCAACACTTCTCAGGTTAGGGTCAGCCTGATGCCCATTTCCCTCACAAAACTCTGAGCCCTTGTCTGATTGCTTTGGCATGACTTGTGTTCGATGCCACCATCACCAAGTTCTCATGAAGAAGCTTCCAGTGGTCCCAAAGCCTCTGTTTCCCTATGCTCATGTACCAACTCTAGGCCTTCCAAACTTTCTGCCCCTTCTTCTGCAATGGTCCCTGAACTATGCATGAGTGAGGTTTAATACAAGGGTCTTATTCAAGGACACACATTCTGCAATTTCTTATTCTCTAGAACTTAGCCAGTTATGACCTTCTGTATTACACTCTATTTTATAAGGAAGCTTCTCTGGTTAGATTTGAAGGACAAGCTAGTATTCTCTCCACACCATGTTCCACTATGTTCCATATGCCTCAGGTTCCACTGTAGATATATCTCCTAGGTCTTAGTATCTCTCAGACATATAGTTTCTGTGTGTGACCAGCTGTGGAACTCTGTGGTACCCTCCATCTGTTGTAAAAAGAAACTTTCTTGATAAGTGGTGTACTGTATATTTGTCTGTAAATACAAGGATCCATATGTAGCATACATTAAGAAATTTCATTTGTTTAGAGATATAACAGAAATATGGCTTTCTCTGGGATCTATGACCTCTCCAGTCATGTATATTTGGATATAATTACAATACCATCCATGAGTTCACTCTTATTGAAAAAGCTTTAAGTCCAATTATTTAACTATTGATCACCCCCCTCCCCCAGATAACAGTTGCCACTACTGCACCAGTAGAGATAATTTGCTGTGCTACTGTTTTTTTAGTCTTTAATTTAAAAAAAAAATTGATTTTAGAACTTTTCTCAGTGTATTTCGATCACATTCAGACTACCTCTTCTACCTTAACCCTCCCTCACTGTCTCCCTTTGAGTTCATGTCATCCAGTATTACCTACCTTTTACTTAAAAAAATGCCTACATCATCAATTTAAGCCATGCCTCACAGGTGTCCCTGGGTATGTGTTTATCCCCTGGAATCTGTTCAACTTACCAGGTATCACATCAGTAAGTACAACTGACTCTCCCTCTCCCAGCATGCATGGGTTGCCAACAGATTCTCAAGTATAGCTAAGGCTTCTTTCCTAGTTGCTCCAAGCAGGCTGGGCCCATGTTTGTCTCCAGTTTTCATAGCTCTTGTGCATGTTCTCACAGACGCTGTGAGTTCATATGTGCAACTATCCTTTGGTGTCCAGACAAGACATTTTTCTTGAAATCATCTGCCACCTTTGAATCTTAGAATCTTTCCACACCCTCTTCAACAAGGATCCCTGAGCCATACAAGGAGAAAATGCAATATATAATTTTTACTTTTAATTATGTGGGTGAATATGAGAGGTATGTGCACTTAAATGAGTCTAAGTCCATTCTTTGAGTTCCCATAGAAGGAAACAAACCTTACTTGGTATAGACCTTGGAAGCTAAGTAGTAGTATACTAAACTTTCAAGTTTCAATCAACTTCAAGAACTGAATCAGTTGGGCTTCATTTGAATAGTTATAGATATCCAACTCATTCCACCATACCCCAATAAAACAAATGTGTCATGCCACCTAGGATTTAATGAATGCTATTCTCTTCAAAAGTCCAAGAGACTCCCAAAATTACACAGGCTATTGCCACAGCCCTTGAATGCATCCTAGAACTTGAAAGTAAGACCCTATTGCTGAAAACAGGACATGCTTTGAAGACCAAATTTGGTGCAATGGGGTTGGAACTGACCTGGAAATTACTTCCTCTGAAGGATAGCTCTCATAGCTCTGAAGAGCACTATGCATGCAGCTAAGGGAGAACAAGTGATGGTCCAACACCAGCTTCATGATTAAATAACCACATCAATGACCGTCCCAGTATACAACATTGGTGTATTAGTGGTACTTTTATGTTGGGGCAAATCAAAGATAACATAATTGGTTTTAAGTCCACTCAATGGGAGGCAACTCATGTGTGATACTATAACCATAGCCAGATACACATGGCAGAAGTGGTGATAGACCTTAGAGAGATCCCCAGGGCTGACACATCCCTGCATGCAATGAAGGACTAGTAACAAATAAAGGTCACAAATGGCTAAATCTTGGAAATTAAGAATCTGCAGAATTTGAGTCCCTGGACAGGACTCATATTGTTTCACTCATCCAGGTATCAGGGACCATTGTGGAAGAAGGGATGGAAAGACTGTAAGAGCCAGTGAGGAAGGGCATGAACTTATAGAAGTAGAATCCTACAAGCTCCTGGGAGCCTGCTCATATGAACTATAGCAATTGCTTGGCATGCTCAAGATCTATGCAAATTCTAGCAGACAAAAATCCCTTATGATGCCTGGGAACTGGAAAGCAGACCCCAACATTTGCTTAAGAAATACTGGCAACTGATTACTGTTGGATAGGATGAGCTAGTCTTCCTAAAGTGAGGGGCTCTGGGTAGGCTGACTAGACCTCAGTGGATGTACCTGCACCGAGGTCACTTGCAGACACTAATGTGACACAATAGAACTTAACACAGATGAAAAAATGTGTGGATTCCAGTTGGAAGTCTATGGGGTTGCCAGCGGTGAACGGGGTATAAAGCTGATTAAAATTCATTGAGATGTTCTGTATGAAACACAATTAAAATTTTTTTTAAAAAATCAAAAATAATAAAATATTTTAAAAATGTTGTAACAATGCACTTTTAAACAAAGAGCTCTTGAATTTACTTTAAATGCACTGATAACATAACGTCATTCAAGAAATAAGCTAGATTTCCTACAAATAAATATGTACACACAATTGTATTGTATGTATATGTGTGTAAAAGTAACATTTGTGCTTATTTGCACAATTTTTTTAATTTTCAAGAGTTCTTTTAATTGAGAAAGGTAAAGAGAAAAAAATACAAAGTTTAAGATAGGAGTTTATTCTTTGTCCATTGTGAATGTAGCTCTGTAGATTTCGGTTGTCATGGCTCATCATAATGCATATTATTTTGCTTAATAGATAAGTAAATGAATTTGGATGTATGGACACAATGACTTTGAATTAATATTCAAATGGTATTCAAATGACTTGTTCCTCATGTGATATAGCTTCTACATTTCCTGGCTTTTACCTTCTGAATGATCTCTATCAAATTATTGGTTTTACCATAAAACTTACAGATTTTAAGAGGTTTCACACTCTGATTTTACAATTAAGAAAAATGCACATGTCAAAACATACTGTATTAGTAAGCAAACAACATATTTCCTAACAAAATTAAAGAAATACAAACGAATTTAGCTATAAACAAGAAGTTCAAATAAGCATGTAATGTAAGTTTAATGCACTTACATAATAATAACTGAACAAGGATTGAGAATTTATCAGTGGAAATATTCAGATGCTTTATTCTGAAAAGACATGTATATATCCAGCAAGGCTTCATTTTATTTCTAAAGTTAAAGTAGTTTGCTAGACATAAAATAAATGATTAGAAATAATAACTTAACCAACAGGCTCAAGGAATTTAACATACATGATGTTATTTGTGGTCCTCTTGTGTGTGTGAATGTGGGGGGTGGGGTGGGTGTGTATGTGTCCGTGTGTGAAAGAGAGAAAGAGAGAGAGAGAGAGAACAAGGATTAGTAAAAAGAAAGTATTGGAAGTTTCTTCACTAGCTGAAGTCAAATCTTTCGAGAACTCTGAATAGCCTAGGGCTATTCTAAGGTTATGTCATTAATACCACATTTATAGACTAGGTCTGTCTTTTCAGATCCAAATGTTCATTTCCGAAATTTTCAATATTCTCCAGTATGTTACCACATTATCTCAGAAATAACTCTCTTTTTTTCCCCAGAAAAAAAGAAACATTTTCTTTTCACTTCAATACCAAAATAGCCCCATTTTCCATTCATTCCTTTAGGAGGAATTTATCAATGGATTACCGCATTATTAAGTTAGAATATTCATAGTAAAAATTACATCTAAATGGCCCCAAATGTTGAAGAACAAGCCTTCAAAACATGAGACTTTTGTAGGTGATAATGTATCACAGGTGACCACAGCAGCATCTGTTTTTATTTTGAACAAACAGAACTTTCCTTTTCAAATTAAACTTTTTACTGAACCCTACTTTGTCAAAATAAGATGATGAGAACACACAATGATTGATACTTATTGAAGTTCTTGGATTCTAGTTTTTCAGCCTTCTTGTATCTCTGAGTAGAAAATCCTCAGTTTTGCTTTTAAGGCAATCCTTATCAGTTTTCACTACAAAAATCATCACTGCAGAACCATCAACAAATTCTTCATTTTTATTATGTTATATGTTTTGTTTGTACCCATTCATAAGTTATATACATCAGCCACAATAGTTTCCTCAACTGTCAAGGTCCCCATAGACCCTATGCTTTTTAAGTACATATTCTATTACATGTTTATTTTTGTTTTAGCACTTGGGTTCTCAGTATATCCAACAGAATTCTGAGCATGCATAGAGAAACAATTCTGTTTACCACACAGTTAGACTGCATCTCCTTCAAAATGTATTATAACATTTATTGGTTGATTTAATTGTGGAATATATGTAGGAAATTATTGATTTATTGTTTGAGAATGATAACTTATGAGATTATTACATATTTATGGATTTTTAAATGCTACATTGTAGTATAGAGAGTAAACTAAAGAAAGTCAAAATTACCACGAGGTAGGCAAAGGAACAAAATGGGTCCACTTACCAAAAATTTCTATGGCAGTGTCAGTTCGAAGAAATGCAAAGAGAAAATAAACACAGTAGAGATTTCTGAGGGAAAACTCCAAACACACCAATTTCCATGAAAACTTTAAAAAAAAAGTTCATTTCTTTGAGTGTCTGTGTATGCTTGTATGGAGATGAGAATGTCGGAGAGCAAATAGCTATCTAACTAAGATAATTTACAGATAAACTATAAATTCTCTAGTTTACCTGTTGAAAGACCCACATTTCCAGTTTCTCGTGTCAATCACCTGGATCATAGGACTAGGAAGGTGGGTTCACCCTAAGTTATACTAAATAGATGGACAGAATACCAAGTGTGTTAATGAGACAGTGAAATCTGACTTCCTGGGGCAGTTTTTCTGGACTTGGCCAGCCACAGGTATGTAGCTCTCTGTAAGTCTGCCCGTTTTTCTGAAGAAAAGAGTAATCTTTCCTTCTCTTCTTCATGTCCCTTTTCTAAACATGCTTTCTCTAAGGCTTTGGGCTGCCCTAGCAGCTTGCATTTCTCTATTATTTCTCTAAAGCTTCCTTCTCCCAGTCATGTGGCTGCCAGTCCACCACGTGTCTGACCTCCCTGCAGGCACCAAACCTGCATGACTTTTTGGCTTCTTTTCTTGTCCCTCCATTCTCTTCCTCCAGCCAGCTGCTGAGATCTCCAACTTGCCTGCCTTGAGAATTTTTCTTTAAATTCCAATAGAATTGTCCTAAAATTTGCGTATGGGTCCATTATTAAATTTTTAGTGAATGAGACTAAGAACCCACTAGGGGACACTCTCTCCCTGTTTCAAGAGGACTGTCGGGGAATCCCTTCTGGCCTTCCACCTCAGTGAGGCTGTCCCCTTTTCTCTGCAGCATTGCCTTACCCTTTCCAGTAAAACTGATTCTTGAGCATCAAAACGATTGTTCTGTTTCCAGCGCCCACCTCATGCTCTCACCGTGACCAGCTATGTATATGATTTCTGGCAACTGAACTCAGTCGTTCAGTCTTGTACAACTAGTGCTTTTACAAACTGAGTCATCTCCCAGTCTCACATTGAAGGCATTTGTAAATGCTAATGTAGAAGTAAAAATTAAAATGGCATATTTATTTACTAAGATTAAGACAAATGCTTTAAGATAATTTGAGAGAAATGTTTATTTCTCTCAGAAAACTGTGATAAAGAAGACTTGTCAAATAAAGAAAAATTTAAGAACCATTTTGAAACGGTAATTTAGTTTAAATTTTCTTGTGATCTTAACTTCAAAAATATAATCTGTACTTGCTTTTATTAAATTAATTTTTTTCACTTTATTGCTGCTTAAAAATGACTATTTTATTGTATTTTAAGCATAAGGAAGAGAAAAATAATAAGTAGATTAAATATTTTCAAAAGTTATGCAAACCAGTAAAACACACCATCCCAATAATTAAAATCACATATTTATTATTTTCTACAAAGTGGGAAGAGCTCTAGCGACTTATGATAAGTGCACTAATAATAAGTGTGGACTTATCAGCCTAATCCCTAGAGTCAGGATAAAGATGTTAATATTGTAGCTTCACAAATAAGGGAGAGTTTTGGAAAGTTTACAAAACTGGCATCTTAGAGTTCATTAGGGATAATGGTCTTGTTCTGGAAGGATCAGATGTGCTCTACACTGAAGGAAAAGGAACATTGGTGAAATCCAAGGTAACATTCATTCTTGCTTTTATATTCTAAAGCATTGGTTTCTGAAATAATAGAATGGAAATAAAGTGAAGTCATAGAGACTGATCAGGCCTGCAAACAGGAGGTAATGTTTCAGTGATTCTGGTGAAGCAGCAAGGGGAAGCAGGGAATTGTGGCTGTGTAAGAAAGGGAATCAGCAGGGCCTGATTATTCCTGACTTCAAATGGATATAAATGGATATGCTGCAAGGATGGGGAAATCTCATCTGGATTTCTTTTAAAATGAGTGTAAACTAAAGTAATGTAAAGAAGAGATAGTCAAACACAGATAATCGAAATCTATCAAAGAGGGTTTCATCAGACACTGCTTATTTCTGTATAGGATCAGATTAACTGATCTGGATTTGGAGGGCCTTGCCCTCCAAAATCCCACATCTGGTTCATATATATATATATATATATATATATATATATATATATATATATATATAATGTTAGCAAACAAAAACTTCACTTCTCAACACAGTAAAATTAGTCCTTTGGGAATAGCTTTTGTTGTTTCTTTAAAACTAAACTAAACTTGTGATCTCTTCTCAGATAAGTAAGGTCAAGGGATAAGAGAAAATACATATACAGAATTAATCTTCTTTGACAGAGACAAAAATGCATGTGTAGTATCTTACAGTGCACAAAGGAGAATACAATCTGAGTATGGGATATCATGGGGATTTTAATGAGATTTTGTGTGTATAGCACATATTTCAAATGATATAATTTTTCCCTGAAGCATTCTCAATGTTAATAAGTTTATCACAGAAATGAGCTACTGCTTTCAATATATTCAACAATTTCCTCATAAAAAGCCCTTAAAAACCTTGCAGGAGAGAAGGGAAAATAACTTGTGACAAACTTGTGTTGATGAGGACAAATTCTGATGTGAACTTAGCTAATGGGCTTTCATGTCATGATGTATATAAAATGTGGAAGGTCAGCAATAACACCTTAGCTGAAGGAGAATGTAAGGACACACTATTTATCCATGTTCAGAATTCATCAACAGTAGACATTTGGGTTCTGTCATGATAAACTATCAGCAGGTAACCCACTGGACGTTTTTTTCATGCTTCCCCCCTTTTTAAAATCAGTTTATTAAATTCACACCACATAATTTTGTTTTAACATCTGAAAAATCTACAATGCTGTCACATAAGAAAAATCTAAAGTTTATTTATCACATTAAGGTTCATAAATCTGTGTGCATCTATGAATGATGTTTTTAGCAGGAAATAAATATGTGCTAAGATAGGGGAGTAATTCTTTCAGTATTCTATGTCTGATACTAATAGCTCATGCATAATAAAATCAGTCACATGCATATATATACATATATGTACATGCTATCTGTATACAAAAGTATAACTCTCTCATCTCAAAGGTGATAGAGATTAGAGACAGTTTATTCTGGAGTCAAATATGAATGACCATGGCCTGGAATACAGATTCAGATTACCTCAAATCCCATGTTACAGCATGGAAGCAATTTTATGGAGTTTCTATAGTAACAGATACACTCAATAGGCAGGTCACAGCAAAGCAGGGGTGGGTTCTACTATTAGGTCTCAGATACCGGTGACATTCTTAGTTTTTTTATTGGTAGCATTTGGTGGTCTGCTAAGTTAATGCATTCCAAAAGGTTTTTATGTGTTACTGAGAGGATCTTAAGTTACAAACAAAAGTGGGCAAGGAGTAGCTATTTAGGGAACTAAACATGGCCCAAGATAAAATGGTAATTAGTCTCTGGACCTGCAACATTCCAAACTCTCCGTAATTACTGAAGTTTTAATCGGTTGATAGACTTGCAGAAAAAAGTCCATTTTGAAGATGCAAGGTTTTTCTGGGAATTTCCATTCACACTATTTTCCTACTATGCAATCAAAGACAAAGGCATCTTGAAATCTATACAATTTTAGTATCATACCACAACCCAGGAAAGCTGATTTAATCTTGTTTATTTTGGATATAAAGTACTTGAGTAAGACTGAGCAACTATTTGGGAAGATTAAAAAATCCTAAGTGAAATATCCTGTGATAAATTAGATGTTTATGGACTTGAAAGATAGCTCAGTGGTTAAGAGCACTGGCTGTTCTTGAGGAGGACCTGGGTTCAGTAACCTGCACCCATTTGACAGCTAACAGTTGTTTGTAATTCCAGTTCCAGGGGATCTGCTGCTCTTTTCTGATGTCTAGAGGCATTGCACAACATGGTTGCACATACATTCATACACTCATACACATAAAATAAATAAAAATAGTAAATAAAATATTTTTAAATGTAAATATATTAGATTTTTGTCTTCCAAGAAACCAAACATATTTTTCAGGAAAAAGAAAATGACTAGATGTGTTCAATAAAACATTGTGTCTCATATTGTTTGATATATAAATGACTTCGCACATATTCATAGAGTGGCCTAAGAAGTATTGTGTTTGGGAATCTCAACATACTTAGTACCTAAGGCAATGGAGGATCAGCAATTGGAGAGGATACCATGAGAGTTTCTGGCTGAAAATGTTTACTAACTCCTCTTTGACTTTAAAAAGGCCATTCAGTTATTAACAACAGGCTCAACATTGTCATCACATTTGCAGTAATCTGTTGTGTTTGATTGCTGCTTTTATCTTGTAGTATAATACAACAACACTATCCTAGTGGCATGGAGTTGAGAAGGAGAATTTGGTGTAGAGCAAAACAGGATATGAACCCAATAAATATGTTTAGAGTCATAAATGAGGGAAAAATGATTACTTATGGAATTGGAAGTGCATTTTATACAAGGAGGGTTGCTTGGTATTTTATTTTGGCCAAATGTCTAGCCAAAGGGAAAAGAAGACTGTGCAGTCAAAGGTTTGGATGTTTGGTGATAATGTATTTGTTATACTTTTACAAATATTTAAAATAATTCAAAAATTTTTTTTCTTTAATCAAAATATTTCTACATACTATGAGTATCCAACTGTAATTAATGATATTACAAATGCTTAATATAAATAAACTGTTTTGTTTGTAAATGGATTCTGATTTCCTAACATGATTTCTTTCTGTGTTTCCACAGAGATGGAGGAATAGACACTGTGATGGTTAGCTTCTATTGTCATTTGACAAACCAAGGATTGCCTGGGAATAGAGTCTCAATGTGGAGTTTATCTGCATTGGGTTGCCCTATAGGCTTATCTTTGAGAAATCGTGTTAAATTAATGATGAAAGAAGACTTGGTCTACTTAGTGCAAGATCAAATCCCTAGGCAGGGTGTCCTGAATTGCAAAGCAGTGGAGAAGTAGATCTGAACACAAAGAAGCAAAGAAATGGACTTGTGTGTGTTCTTTCTCTATGCTTTCAATTGTAGATGTGATCAGCTCTCTCATGTTTCTGTTGCTATGAATTCCTTGCAATAATGAATTGTAACCTAGAATTGTAAGCTGTAATAAACTCCTTTCTTTCTTAAGTTTTCTTTGGTGGGGATATTTTTTTTTCACCACAACAGAAAGGAAACTAGGCTAAATGATGCTATAATAAAATGACAGAAAAGCTATGTGTTGTAATATTGATGACAGAGGATTTTTTCCTCTATCATCAATAAGTCTTGTACATACAACGTCACTATCACATTAAAATCATGAAAGAAATTACTTATTTAAAAACTGGAGATGTTAAGATGAATAAATAATAATTGTAAATAAACATAAAATATTTTCATTAATCACTTTGTGTTATGACAAATTACAAGATGGAAACAAGAGAGAAAGAATTTATTTTGACTGATAATTTCAGGGTTCTCGGTTCATGGTTACTTGAACCAGTGACAGAGCATCATGTTGGCAAAAGTTTGTAAAAGATATGCTCTTCTTTTCTTAGTATACAAGAAACACACAGAAAAGAAATTCAAGAAAAGATATGATAGAGACCCAAGAACATGTCTCCAGTGAACTAATTCTAGTTGGTGGACCCAAAAGCTCTAAATAATGCTTTCCTGTTGTAATCTATATTAACTGGGTCAGAATGCTCATGATCTCATTGCCTAGAAAGGCAATCACAGGCATACCAAGATTAAAAAATTGATAATACCATAGTCATTTCTTTAAATAAAAATTAACCGAATTTTTGTGCATTTCATCTATCTTGCTCATATATAGATTCCTTCTTTTACGGCTCTCCCAATGTGCCTTCCAGGCAGATTTCATGCATTGTGTCATTTATGTTAACACCTATAGCATCAAGTTTGTGTCCCCTAAAGTCTTTTGGTGTAAGTCCATCCACTGTAGACTGATCAACTATCTAGTACCACTTGTATAAAAAAGACCAATACTCCCTGTAATTCCTCTTGGAAGGGGCTGTTTAACCCCTCTCTCCCCAGGTCCTACAACAAACACCACACAAATTTCCAAACTCACAGTTAGGCAAATTCTGGCTAATTTACTTGGGCTTACTGACAGAGCAGTGAGTAGGGGGTTACTTACACATGGGTGCCCTCCCTCCTCTCCAAATGTTACATCAATAAATCCACAATCAGGCTTGGATATCGTGACTTTCTGTGGTCCAAGCCAAAATGGCAAGGAGGGGAAGCATAAAAAGGGGCCACCTCACCCTCAGCTTAAGTGCCTTTAGCCCCAACCCTTCATACATCGAAGGCCAACGGACTAGTTCAGAGGGGCACAGGACTTTCCCAGTTCATCTTTCCTCTAGGCAAGGTTCTCTTGGGTAAATACCACTCAGCTTTGGAGGGCAGGGGGGTGTTTTTCTACAGCTCATCTGGCTTAGGCTTGTCCCTCAGGGAATTGATTCACTCCACACTCCCACATTTCTTAATTCACTCTACACTCCCACATTTCTTAAACCAGTCAATTGACAATAAAGGTATCACAAAAGGAGAAAAAAAAGGAAGGTTAGGACATTCATATGTTTCATAGTAAATATATATTTTAACTAAAGTCACTTCCTAATGTTTACATATACATGCAGTATTAAATGAAACAAAAATAGACTGTTTATAATAATTATGGATCATGAATGGAGCACATTTCTCCTGGTAAATCTAAAATAATGGTAGAATTCAGAAAATATTTTAAATATAATTTCAAAATTCTTTTTAAACATTTTTATTGAAAATATCATAAAAAGTATTCTAATTATAGTTAGAACCCTCCCTCTCTGCACCTCCATACTACTCTCTGATCAATGTCATGCCCTCTACCATACATACAATATACAGAAATATATATATATATATATATGTATGTATGTATACATTAAGTCTTATGGAGTCTAATTTGTGTTCCCAGTGCCCTGTGGTGTGAATCTGCCCACTAGAGCCTGGATGACTTACCCAGCACAATACCCTTAAAACAGACTCTCTTCCCAGCAGCTAGTGTTGAGGATTCACTTTTACCCTGGAATTTTGTCCAACTTGAGATTACTTATGTCTTGTGCATGCTGTAACAATTGTCGTGAGTTCATATGAGTAACTTCCCAACTGTCTGGAAAACACTCTTACAATTTTCCACCCCTCTCCCACAAAGATCTCCGAGCCTTGGGAAACAGGTTTGTCATAGGTGTTCTTTCCATAAACACCCCACAACTCTTACTCTGTTCACATTTACCAGTTGTAGGTCTCTATTTTAATCTCTGCTTGTATAACAAGTCAACGTGTTAATATACAAGTATAACAATTGAAGTAGTTGGCTTAATATTATGTACATTTAGCTGACTAAAATTAGTAGGTCCTCTCCTATGGACTATAACTGTGTAACAACAGGTTCCTAAGCCAAGTATTAGTATGGGAAAAGGGATTAATCTTGTGAAGGAACTGATCAGAACTCTGTATCCAATCAGAAAGTGGTCGGTTAATCATGTATCACTCATGTCATTATTGTACCAGTAAGAGTACCTTGATGGGCCATTTGTTATTGTACCTCCAAGGATTCCCAGCTGGGCAAAGTTGATGATTACTTTTTCTTCTTGCAGCTTGCATTGCAAGTTCAATACTGTGAAAGATAGCTCGTAAAGTTAATGCTTTGAGGTCAATACCTGGTGATTTCTCCTTGTTTGTTATACAGCTCATGTATGTATTATCTTCAGCAACAATAGGGTCATACCAATAACTTCTGGAGAATAACAAAAAGCAAGAACAATAGTTAGCATTGTTTGAGCATCTATGGGACCCTTGTCAACAGCTTCAACATAGGGAGTCTGTACTTGACATTGTGTCTTTTATTTGCTACCATATGTTGTCTGGCAGAGAAAATGTCTTCCTGTTATAAGGTAACCATATTTAAACTCTTTTTGCAATGTATATGTGTATAATTTAAGAAGCTTCTATTTTGGTGGGTTTCTATTATGACTTTTTAAAAATGATTTTATTCCTAGTTACCCTGAAGATACTTCCTCCTCTAATCTACTCTCTCTTTTCCCAGGGTATTCAAAACTTCCTGTTTCAATACTTCTCTTTATCCTTCATATCACTGTACTCTATCTCCCCTACTAGAAGCCTTTCCCTACAGACTCTTGCTAATTTCCTTACTTCCATGACTTTTATGCATTTTCAAATTGAAACACACATAGCTAAAGATTCAAAGTTAGCATTCACTTCTGAAAGAAAACATGTGCTATATGTCTTTCTGGGTCTGGATCACATCACTCAGGATGATTCTTTCAAGTTCCATTCATTTACCTGTAAATTTCATAATATTTTTTCTTAACTGTTCAATAATATTCCATTGGATAAATGTGCAATATTTTCATTAACTATCGATAGTTAAGAGCTATCTAGTTTCTTTCCATTTTCTGGTTATGTGAAATAATCAGCTATGGAGGAGCTGGTATATCTATAGTACTCTGCTGAGTCCTTAGTGTATATGCCTAAGAGTAGATGGCTGGATCTTGTGGTAGATCTATCTCTGTCTTTCTAAGAACTCTGCATACTGATTTCAAGAGTAGCTGTACCAATTTGTATTCCCACCAGCACTGAATAGGACGTCTCCTTTCATCACAACCTAACCAGCTTTCCCCATCCATTTTCTCTCTCTTTTTTTTTTTTTTAGATATTTTAGATATTCGTCCTTCTGATTTGGGGAAGATGAAATCTTAGTCATTTTAATTGGCATAATTAAGATGTCTAAAAGATACTGATCATTTAAAAATATTTCTCACCCATTTCTGTTAAATCTTTAGAGAACTCCCTGTTCTGTTTCTTGTCCCAATTCTTAAATTGGGTTTTTGGTTTTTTGATGTTTAGGTATTTTTAGTTCTTTGTATATTCTAGATATCCTCTCTGTCAGGGGAATGGCTGGTAAAGATTTTTTTTTTCTATTCTGTAGGTTGCCTCTGCACTCGAATTATGACATTTTTGATATATAGAAGCTTTCTAATTAAATGAGGTCCCATTTATTAACTTCTGGACTTTATGCATATGTTATAACGTTACTGTTCATAAAGTTCTTCCTTTGTCAAAAGTTGCAGTAGATTTCCTATCTTCCCCCTATCGTATCCATAGTATCAGGTATTATGTTTAGGTCTTTGATTCACTTGGGGTTGAGTTTTGTGCATGGTTAGAGATCGAGATCTAATTTCTTTCTTCTACATATAGCTATCCAGTTTGTCCAATGCCGTTTGTTGAGAGTCAAATCTACAATGCAGCTCTACACTGAAGCCTTACGGAATATGGAACATGGCAAACAGAACCAACGCGTCTCTCAGCTCTTACCACCGGGACCTCCTCATACCGGACAGTGGTAAATAAGAAAATCCAAACCTGTCAAAATGCAGAAAACAGTCGATGTAGAGTACATGTTGTGAATAGGACTCCTTCATGAAAACTTTGCCATGCAGAGTTCAAGAATTGTTGCAGAAATCAGGACAGAAAGACTGTAAGAGCCAAGGGTGGTGAATGATCATAAGGAAACAAGCTTTTCAGGTGACTGTGAAATAGATTCCCTCCAAAATTCAAATACATGAACACACATGATTCTAAACATATATGCTCATATGTGAACACACACGAAGTCAAATTTGAATAAAAAATACTGAAAATAGGATTCTTCATATATATATATATGTGTGTGTGTGTATATATGTATAAGTAATCTTTAAACTGTAAAACAATGTAGTATGTAATAACTTGATTGTATCTCTCTCTGATTACACATTTAGATACATGAACTTTCTCTGATTACAAGTTTGATAAAATATACAACTGTATGAACTTCCTTATATCAAAATATTATCTTTTTGAACATGTTAATAGTGTTATATAAACTATTTTTTCCAGTTTCTGAAATTAATATATTTTAGAATCACTAAAATTTGGACATTGACTTTTAGAATACCATCTAAATATTACAGAAACAATATGTACTGTTACTGGAAAAGTAAAATGGTTTAAATATTCTAGATAGGTATTGTGTAGATTCTTTAAATAATGGAAGTAGAATTATAATGTTGTAATATACAATGATCCATATGTGGGTCTTCATAAAAATACATCAGTTTATCAAAGAAATGTTTAAACTTCTGTGTTCATAATAAACCTCTTCATAATAACAAAATTATGAAATCAGAAAAAATTATCCTTCAATAAATGTATGGATGAAAAAATATGAAATATACAAACACAAGTATCCATACCTCAACACAAACACATGTCACACAGAAGAATGCCAGAAGAAGGAAACATTCTGCCAATAATGACAACATAGAGATGAGCAGCATGATTCAAAAAAGGAAAATACTGTTTTTCCACTAGGTTTATTTTATTTAAAACTGAAATGTGTGCAGACTGCAATGGTAGTTACCAGAGGTTACAGGGTTGAGGGTAAAGAATTGTGCAATAATGACCAAAAGGCATAAAACTGCACTTTGGTAGACGAGTAGCTATTTATATTGCAGGCCAGATGACATAGCAGAGAATGATTCTTCTCTTCCCCAGACAACAGAACCTGCCAGATAACATAGCCCTGAATGGAACAGTCTCCAGGGAGATCAAGAACTGACTAGGACTATTGCACTTCCAGAGGCTTCTTAATTAGGAATGCCCTTGAGAATTTTTAAACATCTGCTTCAGTCAAAAATGCAAGAAAGCATAATGTTCTAAATCTAGTTCTGTCATGTTGTCCCACCATGTGCCTATGTCCTCATAGCACAGCACCTCCCTCCTCCTAACTCTGTTACAATCTCTGCTCTCCCTTAGTTGGCCTGAAACCCTTTCATATCAGCTTCAGGGGGGCCTGCCTGCCTAAGTAAAAGATCCCAATGCTCTAACTGTGTGATACGTTGTTTGCCTTTAGGCATATCCATGGACATCTCTATCTTGAGCTCTCTTCATCCCCCAGATTTAACGTTGCATAGAACTGTAAGTACACTTTTCAGAATTTATAGTTGGAACAGCCATGGTTTCCTGAATAAGATCGGCAGAGAACCACATCAATGAACATTCTTGCGTGGATACCAAAAGGGCTCAGATACCAAGCTTAGCTGTGAAGTAACAGGCAGTCAGAGCCTTCTGAGAGAACACCAGTTTTCTTCAGGCAATAGCCCTCTAATGAAAACACTATTAGTCCTCAGATAGTATATATATAGAGAGTTTGAGAGGAGAATGTGGGGAGTTGCTGCCAGAAGCATAGGAATATGTGGATAGGAACATATGAATGAAATTCTTTAAAAAATGAATTATAAAGTAAAGATAATGTATTGGGTATTTCAGAATTGCTGAAAACAGATTTCCAGTATGTTTGAAGCCATGAATCTTTTATTCAGCTTTATTATTCATATTTACCAAACTTTATCTTAAAAATTAAATTTTTTAATTATACAAGATAACAAATAAATAGGATTTGATAGAGCCTATAAGTTTTGAATGTAAAAAGTTCATATTTTCTTGAACATATAATTGGTATCCAAAAAATTAAGATATTTTTACCCTGTTTGCTTTTTCCTTTATTTCTGCAGAAACTTGGGAACATTGAATACTACAGAAAAGGTACCATAATGGGTAAATAACCACTAGAATAATCAAGCTTAGGTATACATTGATAATTAGTTCAGCCACAGGTTAATCTGATAATTAAAGGATACAAAATTTCCACTGAATCATTTAGATAAATGATATCTTTATTATAATATCATGTAAAAACATATGTTAAAATGCCAAGATCAAACACTAAGCAAAGATGAGGCAGGGGCGTCTGTTTTAGGCAGTTGATTGTAATTATGTCAATATACAATGCAAATCTTTAGGATACACCTGAAGGCTGTCAGATGTTTAGGATGGAGATAAATCTTCAATATGACACAAGTCTGGGATGACTAGTAAATCCATAGGAAACCAGTTCGATCAATTCAATTAACCATTTTGAGTCTGTTTAGTCTAATTGTTTAATGGTTAAAGAATTAGCATAAAATAGCACAGATTAGCACAGTCTGAAGACTAAAAATTTAAAAACTTGAAGTATATCCATGCTGTTTATAGCTTTGCTTTCTGTCATTATTATTTGCTGAGGTCAAAGAGAATTAAATTATTAAAGTTATTAACAATGATAAAATCTGTTATCTGTCCTTATCCCTCTAAGAACATGAACTGTCTTTTTCTATCATATTGATATTGTGTACACCATTCACATTTTACAAACAAGATTTGCCATCCCAGCTTTCATTCTGACCCTCCTGTTGGCAACTTGTTTATTCCACTTTAACTTTCCTGTAGTACAGCTGTGTTGATGCTGGCACTTTAATTACAGTTCATTTTTATCATTTCATTATTAATATTCTTGTTAATCTTGCCTAACATAAATTAAACTTTATTACAGCTACTTATGTATAGGACAATAATTATGTATTCATTGTATTACTTACTTTTCTTGCTGCTATGTTTCTCTTATCATGAAGAGAAACCTTATTAAACTCATGTAATTGATATTTGATCAAAATATTTGTGATACCATTGCCTTCATATAAATTTGCTGTGATGAGTGAAGCCAGTATGGGTAAATCATTCTTCCTAGCATGAGACACACAATTATAATGCATTAAAAAAAAAACCACACAGTGGTCACTAATTAAATTAAAAATGATTATCACTGTTTTCAATTTCAGTATATAACTACAAGATATATCCTTTAATTGTATTAACTAGTTCTATGACTTGATAAAGAATGAGGAATTCTTACTCTGGTCAGGATGTTTGAGTACTTTCAGAAAATACAGTGGTTCAGGTGTGATGTGCTTGTGGAGTAGAAACATGTCAGATAAAATGGATGGCAGCCAGATATCACGCAGTGTTTCTGTGTTAGAAAGGTGCAGGTTGCAAGAGAAGTCAAGGATATGAGAAGGTGATTGTTCTTGGAACTGAGGAAACTGAGGGAGCATAATGAATTGTCAACTGTAAGATGCACTTCTGCTTTGGGTTGTATTATAACTATTTTAAATATGGCTACAAAATGATCAAATAGATTGATAATGAATAATTAGTGATTACACATTAAAATAGTTGGAGAGCTAGTTTAATGATTAGATTGTGACTCAATTAAAGCAAAACTTTTCTCTCGGAACCAGGGAACTTATGCTAGATAAATATAAATAACTCCAAATTGTTACAGCTCACTTCAGCAGTGGTTAAGGTTTTACTAATTTTACTTATCTTAAGTGCATTTACAGCAGTTTTGGTCCCTGCTGTCTTCATTTCCTGTGTAATAGAGCAGCATTAAATAACTGGTGTTTCTGAAGGTGGGAAGTAACCAGAGGCCCTGGTAGCTCATAAAGCTTTTCTTTTAAAGTTCTATGTGTTATTTTCTATTACATTTTTTAAGCCGATCATAGAGTCAACTGTGATATTAATGGGATAAGGAAGTATTTCAAGGAAAGGTAGTGCAGGAAATAAAATTGTAACACGGATTAGCAGAAAGACAGTCTCCCACATGTAGAGAGAAGCTGAGCCTTCAATGTGTAGTCTATGGAGAACCAGTAAGCAATTTCAAGGAGAAATGTGCTCAGAGATCTTACATAGCTACAAAAGTATTGAAAACTAAGTAAGTAGTATAGAGAAGTCATTAGTTCTTACTCAACAAGTAATAGAAAATATTGGGCTTTCTGAAAGATGTGCCTTAAATGACTTATTAGTAATTAATACTCATGTTATTATCTTGAACAGTACAGTATTTGTGAGTTTCAAAAACACATTAACATCTACAAGAAAAAAGAAAAACTAAGGGTATATCAGAAGAATCTAAATGCATTCTACTCTTGGAGAAATAATTTTGTCCTCAGAGAAAAATTTAAAGCTACATATATTAAAATATCAACTAAGAATGTTGGGGAAAGAATAATGCATAGTAATTTGTGTTTTTAAATGTAACAAACAAATAAAATTCATGAGTGAAAAAAATATTTCCTTGCAAATGTGAACATAACCAAAGGAAAACATCATTCAAATTAAATAGTAATAGGTTAAATGCAAAGAAAACCTGAAACATCATAAACATATAATAAAAAGCCTAAATAGGGAAAACAACAAAGGAAGCTTGTTGATATTTGCTACACTGACTGATCATCCATGATCCAAACTTCTGAAGTCTGAAAAGAAAGCTCAAAATACAAACTATTGAACACTAGAATACAAGTGGAAAATTCCATTCCTGACCCATGCCATAATCACTATTTAGGTGCACTGAACACCCAGAGCAAAATTACTTTCAGTATATACATATTAAGTGGATATAAAATATCCAGATTGGGAGGTTAGACTTGGGGCTCATTCTAAGAGTATCTCATTATGTTTAGGACAATGTCCCAAACCAAGATGATTTCATGTCTCAAATTGTTTTGCAAAAAGGTACTCAGGCTGTATTCAAACATAGGTATGTTTACATCAATGTACAGTGCTATTGGTATTGGTATTGGTATCTTTTATACAATTAACGAATTTATCCTGGAAATAAATTACAGAACTTATTGCAGAAAATGTGTTCTTGAAGATTTGCCATTTACTGTGTAAAATCAAACAGATTTATAGTAACTGAAATAAAATGGTTTTAATTAAAATGAAATGTATATAATAGAAACCACATTTTGATGAAATCTCATAAGGCAAACATAATAATTTGAATTAAATTGCTACTGTTTTAAATGGCAAATAATGTCCTTTAAATTAGTGTAAACAGTAGACTTGTAAAAGTAGATTCATAAAGATTGATACTTTTTTATTAATAAATCTGAAGAGGCTTTTAGAGTAAAATGTTTATATTACAATGCATAAAAATAATCTTGATAAAATTGAAAAAAGAAATTCCAATTAAAAATAGAAAAATAGCTTCCAAAAATTATAAATGTATTTAAAACATAATTACTAGCATGAAATATAAAATATTTTACATAGTTTTTATGGAATACATTGATTAATTTCTATCCCCTATCACAGTATGAGTAAATACAAAATAGATACTCCTTCCAAAGAGATGAAAATAGCTTCATTATTAGAAGAGGCCATTTTTGGTGAAGACTTAAGCATGCAATATAATGTTAGATTTCCTGATATTTTACTCAAAAAAATTAATAATTCTTACCCTTCCTAAAATCTACAGAAAAAATTAATTATATTAAGCTTTGTCAAAATACATAGTATTATCCTTTCTTATGACAAAAAATTCAGTCTAAAATAACAAAACACAGGTTTTCATCATGAAGTAATATTTTTGGTTGCACTAGAATACTTGGTGGTTTCATTCTGTTTCATGTATCATCATGTTAGAGATGCTTGGTTTGATGAGACCACATTGTCTTTAAGACTAGCCCAAGAAATGGGAGAATCAAAGGGGGTACTTACTATAATGAAGAAGTTAAAAAAATACCAGCCTAACTATCTCAAAATGAAATAATTTCCAAAACAATAGCTCAAGAGGAAAATTATGATTTCTGCTGTTTCTCAAAAGCAAGGTGGTGGAATTCACATGTGAAAATCTCTGCTACTAGAAAGGAAAATAATATCTTTATCTTCAGGTGAAGTCAAGCAAACTCATTCTGCCAAGATATTATTAAACTTACTTATCTGTTGAGCCCTCTTACATAACTTTGTTTCTTACTAAACTATTATTAATTTTTTCTGATTCTGTATTTAGATAATTGACTATTATAGCTCCTTTGGGCCTTCATTAGCCCTTGAGGTCTCCTGTGCAAGGTAAAAATAATGTTAAGTCCATATATTTGCATTTTTTACAATTGTTACATTACTTTATAAGAAAGAATGATTCAGGCAATATTAGTATAGAACAAGGACAAATGTGGGACATGAAGGTAATCCCATAGAAAATTTTATTTCGAGAAGTCATTTTGTTGACAGTAGCATTGACCTAAGGTGCTGTTCCTATGGTGATTTCACAAACATTTCTCTACTATTATCTTAGTAATGAAGTTAAAGGTCTATCTTTGGAGAATCAGGAAACAAGAGTAAAGAAACTCATTCACCACAACTTATTTCCACAGAACAAGGAGTGGCAGATAAAATTTCATGCATTCTCCAGAAAAGGTGGTTACCTCCATGGTAGTTTTGACTGTTCATCAACAGATCATTATGAATAAAACATCAGCAAAAAGGACAGACCATGCTTGTAAAATGGAATCACTTGAGGGCTGGGCACAGTGCCACACTGCTTAATCCCAGCAGTCAAGAGGCCGAGGCAGGAGGATCTTGTGAGAATAAAGCCAGCTTGTTTAAGTTCCAAGTCAGTTGAGTTTATAGGATGTCCAAGAAGAAAAAAGAACAAGAAAGGAAGGGAGGAAGGAAGAAGAGAAGAAATGAATCACTTGAATGTCAATCTCCATATTTCAATGACTTATAGCATACTAAGATTTATAACAAGTTAAATATAGTATTATAAAATTATTAAAACATTATATTTGAGAACTGTTTGGGTCAAATAACTAATTAAGACCTTTAGAAATATTTGAATTTTTCTGATAATATACTATAATCATTCTAGACCATGCTTTTATTAATTACATACACTTTGGAATTAAATGAACATAAAACTACCCGTTACGCCATTCTGAACAATCTGATTTTAAGATTTTTCAATTCTAATAAAAAATCTCCCTACTTTACATTTTCATAATATAAATTGATTTTATTTTTGTTTTTATTCTTTAATAACATTGGAGAAAACTGACAATATATATATATATATATATATATATAAATGTTTGTACCTTAGTGTATTTATGAAAATTAGACTAGTAATACTCTTGTGTGTGCTTGTAAACTTAATCTTACTGATTTTCTCAGATCTAATATTGTATTTATAGTTGAGGGTTGTTTAAAATATCTTTGTTTGCTCTCCCATCTAGGTTTGTTATGAAACTAAATATGTTTTTCTATCACTTTCAAAACACAGGCAAACAACTCATGATTGAGATTTTCTATTTCTCCCTGCATGTTAAAAAGCCATTTGCTTGGTCAGGGATGTGGGCTGCAGGCTTTGCTTGCTTTCCACATGTGCCTCTCCCAGACTGCTTGGACTAATAACAGCATGCTAGTTGAATTCCTATGTTGATGCTGATTTTTGTGGTGCAGCTCCAGAACAATTTCTTTGACTGTACTCCATTGATAAAGGCCTAATTAGTAAGAAAAGACATAGACTCCATCTCTTTTTTAAAAAATTGAATTTTAATTCAATTTTTGTGTATATTATATAAAATATCTTATTCATCTTTATATTTCCTCCCCTACATCATCTGTCATTTATATTAAGGCCTGTCAAGTCAAGTTAGTGTACCTGGAGCTCCCTCATTGCAACTTCATCCACTGGGGTCTAGCCAGACTATATAGAGTCTCTCCCTTAAAGAGGATTAGCTGTCCCTCAGCCGGCATTGACTTTGCATCTCTGTGTGTTTCTGCCTGCACAAGGCCCCTCGTAGGCCCCAGAGGCATTCAACTCAGTGGTGTCCCATGGAGCAAAGAGAAGCATTCCCTATCCATCTCTGGCCAGCTTTGGATCTGAGAGCAAGATAAATGTCTGTTGTTTCAAAAATAATTTTTGTTTAAAATATTGTTTCTGATACTTCAGATGTCCTCAATTTTGATATATCTGTATGAAAACAAATTTTATATTAAAGTATCTTAATGGTGGAGATATAAGGAGATACTGCTCAGAGTCCTTGACTGGAGAACGTTAATAGCTTATAAACGATCACATTTTAACCACATTTTTCTAGTAATGTAATCTATATACTCAAAGCAAATTGCTCTCCTGACACAGAAAGGAGTGACTCTTTAAACTGTATTATTATTTTATTATTATCACCATCATCATTATTATTATTAAAATATTGGACAGGTTTTTGGTAATTAGCAAAGTGTTGCCTGAAATTCACAGAGATCCTCATATAAAGTGGGGGTGTGCTCCATCACAGTACTTTTTGTTGCGATTTCGTTTTGTTTCTTTTTAACTTATTTTAAGACTACATAAGAAATTATTGCAAGTTCAGTTATCATATTAAATTTCTATGGAAATGTATCCTATGAATACATATAAAATATAACCTATATATAAATGTTTGAAACTGTATAAATCTTTTAATAAGATCTACTGTCATGTGTAAATTCCTATAATTTGATATAATTTACTTGATGAGGCATTTTAATGTATATTTTTATTGGATTTTTGTACATTTCATATAATAAATCTTAATGTTATTAGACCAGCCTCCCCCATTGGCACCTCTGATAATCATTTCCCCTCCACTGGATTTCATAAATTTTGTCATAAATGTTAAGCTCTTGCATTCCAGATGTTTCCTGATGCAAGTTCAACCGCCGGACTTTAGTTAGCTTACCCAGAGTCATTGTCTTAAAGAAGATCTATTCCTCCTCGCCCCACAATAATCACTCACCAGTAGTTCTTATGTTAGGGTTTGGTCCTGCTGCTCAGTTCCTCAATACTTTCCTGGGTTTTTTTCTGATTGAGTCAACATTAGTCTTGTGCAAGCTGTCACCACTGTTGCAAGTTCAAATGAACAAAGTCCCAGAGAGCAGAAAGACTTTATTTTCTTATGTTCATGCATGAACTCTGGCTCTTACAATCTTTACGCCCCATCTTCTGAAATGGTTCCTGAGCCATGCATAGGTGAGTTTTAATACAGGAGTCCGGACTATTGAGGGACATACTTGCTCAAACCTCTTATTCTCTACACCTTGCTCATTCGTGGTCTTCTGTGTACATCACTCTCCTGGTGAGAGTTAAAGTATTAGTATTCTTTCTACTCCATGTTCTGATATTTTCCATAAGCCTAGGGTGAAGGTGCCACCATATGCTGCCTAAGGGTGGGTATGTTTCAGAAACACATCTCTGTCTGTAACCAGTTATGGACCTCTGTAATAGGCTCCAGCTATTGCAAAAAGAACCCTCTTTGATGAGTTGTATATTGTATGCCTATAAATATAAGAATCCATATTTAGTATCCATAAGAAATTTAATTTGTTTAGAGATATGACAGAGATCTATGCACTTTTTATGTTATTAATAAAACTATATTGTAAATATTGATAATTAATGTGTTTGCAGATTTTTTTTATTTGGAACCATTGGTGAATGCAAATATCTACAGGGCAAAAGTGTAGATATAACAACTGTATACTCACAAATGGTTGAACAGAGATAGTGGTATGTTATTCTTTTTCTCTAAATTAATAAAAATCAAATTAGTAGATGGATTTGTCAAATATTGATGATTCAATTAGAAATAATTTTGATGTTTAAATTATTGGTAGAGTGTTTCAAGAAAGCTATCTTAGATTCTTTATACTGCTAGGTAAAACACCCTTCCTTCTTTTCCTTCCTCTTCGTGGTTCTCCTCATCCTCATTCTCCTCCTAGTCCTTTTCCTCCTCCTCCTCCTCTTTCTCATTCTTCATTTTCTTCTTCTTTCTTCTTCTTGTGACAGGCTCTCACCATGTAATTCTGGCTGGCCTGGAGCCCACTATACAGACTACTCTGTCCTCCAGCTAATAAAGAACTACCTTTGTCTAAGCCCCCAAATGTGGGGATTAAAACCACATCTGTCCCTGGAGTTTCTTCTGTGAACTTTTCTAAAAGGATCTTAGAAAGTATTTTCTAAGCACAGGCAAATACTCCAACAACAGAATCAGAAATTTTTCCATTTAGTCTTGCTTGATGAAACAATAAGGTTGATAAGAGTTAGTTATAGTGACATATTCTCTCTCTCTCTCTTTCTCTCTCTCTCTCTCTTCTCTCTCCAGCATCAATTAAGTGTCTATAAATATTTGGAGGAGTACTTCTGAGCTTCCTATCATTGGAACAATTAACTATCCATCCTTAATTTTTTTTTCTACTAGTGAATGTCTTTCAGATCATGTGAGTACCTTTAGGCACAACTGACAGTTTATGTCAACAAAGTGACACACCATGCACCTTTTAATAATTTGCACTATTGAAATGATTCCAAGTAAGAGCCAGCAACATCAAAAGACAAAGTTTGGAAGTATTGTCTGAAGTACACATGACACTTGTTTGTTGGGTGTAAAATTGAAGAGTGATTGATTTATACTGTGTAATCAATGAAGCAACAACGTGTTTGTGAAGAAGCCTTAGTAAAACTCTTAAGCTAATCTGAGTGGTGGTGCATGCTTTTAATCCCAGCACTCCAGAGGCAGAGGCAGGTGAATTTCAGCAAGACTGAGGTTAGTCTTCTTTACGCAGTGAGTTCCAGACCAGCTGTGAACACACACACACACACACACACATACACAAACACACAAACTCATTAAGCTTATAGCTCCAGTGAGTTTCTTAGGTGGGCAATAATACCTTCACATTGCCATACATCAATCTTTGGATCAGCAAAAGAATCCCTGGAGATAATGTAATTTCCATGTTTGAAAATCTTCCAGACATCTTACTAATATCTTCTTTGGACTGCTTATAATTTGATACCTTTCAGTATTATGAAATTGCAGCTTTTAGTGCTGATTTTATTATGATTATATAATCGGAGTATAGCGGTCAAGAGAAACACACAAATTTAGTTAGCAACTCTGAGAGTGACTCTGGGAACCTCTAGAATGGAGGTAGGTAACTATAATAAGAGATTAAGTGAAACATAGCACCTGTTTGGAATCGATTGGATTTCGGGCACCTAAGTCAGAAAAGGCAATTTCCAAACCTGAAGCAATGAGTTATGCTAAGTCTTCCCAAACTTTCTGTAGAATCCATGTATTTTACAGTTTAGATAATCAAAATATTTTTACATACTGAATTCCAAAAATAGCAACATGAAAAGTGCATCGATCCTGGAAAAATACAATTTAATGCTTACGAAAATGAAATTTCGTTCTCACACTCTCAGTATTCAGTTCTATCATTTGATACTGTTTATACAAAAAAAGAATAGAATGGAAAACTTTCTAATTTGCATTTCACAGGTAATTTATATTCATCAGCTTCAGGTATTAAACAGTGAAGAACTAATGAAGCGCTGGTGACTGAACACCTATTGCTATGTTCTTTGTTATTTTTCTTCTTAAGATTTAACGAGCAGTAATTACAGTCACTCATATTTTGTCTCTAACGTGCTTTATTATAACAAAAAGTAGCGACAAGTAGCTGTATCTCATTTCATGAACACCAAGCTTACTGCAGATATGGAAATGGGAAGCTACAGAACGAGAGAAGTGCCTGGAGATATTAACATCTGTGTGAATGAAGCAGCCATTTCACAACTCAGTGGACCTTGAACACAGCAGACATTGAAATCTGTTCAGTACATGGGGTAGATTTTTAAACATGTTCAATTACTGCTTGTCTCCCAGCTGCTGTCTGAACGTGACTTCTGTAATATTAGGAAGTCTGCTTTGACATCACTGGTATATGAAAATCACATCCTTGATTAATAGGTACTACCAGAGTAAATAGCCATTTTAAATTCATAAGTACACATTTGAATTGCACCGTGCTCAAAATCACTCCCTTGGGGTAAAGAACTTGGGATATATTTATTAAGAAGCAGAGAAATGTAATAAAACTGACCTTTGACAACCTAGTTTTTTTTTTTTTTTATGTATACCTCTGTGTGTGGATGACCTATATGTCTGAACATAGAAATTAAAGGTCAAAATGTACATATCTAATTTTAGGGAGATACTTGGAAATTAAAAAACATTTTTACTAGAAGTGTCTATAATAATGAATAAATACCTTGAAAAACCATGTTAAGGCCAATGATGTATCTAAGTTAATAGAGTATTTGACTAGTATACATGAGCTCCTGGGTTTGATCCTCAGAAAAATAAATAAACTTTATAAAACTTATGTTAATTTAAAAAATATTTTGTTTGTATGAGTGTGTTCCTTGCATGTATGTAAGTACATATATGTCCTGCAATACCCAAAGAGATCAGATGAAGGCATCAGAACTGGATTTAAGAAGATAGTTGTTAACTGCCATGTTGGCCCTCTGCAAGCACAGTTGGTACTCTTTTCTGCTGAGCAATCTCTCCAGATCCCTTTAAAACGGTAACTTTTTATTCAAAAGAAAAATAATTCAAATTTTATTTGAAAAAGTCTTTGGGATTTTTTTTTTGAATTTTACTATTTATTTATTTATTTGTGCTTGTTTGTTTGTTGGTTGGTTGGTTGCTTGCTTGCTTTTTTGATTGACTGTGACTGACTCACTTTGTAGTCCCAGCTGCCCTCACTATTTAAACAAGACTTTCCTTGATTAGACAGAGATCCATCTCTCTCTCTCTGCTTCCTGAGTGCTGAGACTAAAGGTGGGCAACATGATGCCCAAGTTGTGATTAATGTTTAAACTATAGTCATAAGGTTTTGGAAGTATCCAACTACCTTTTTTCATTCCTTATATTTCATCAAACCACTTACTAGTGGTTAATGTTACAAATATATGAATGGATGCTGCTATTTTAATCATTTTCCTTTAGGTCTTTTTGAGACAGGGTCTCCCTGAAGCCCCACCTGGCCAGTAACTTGCTATGTAGATCAGGATGGCCATGAACTCACAGAGATCCACCTGTCTCTGCATCCTAAGTGCTGGGATTAAAAGCATGTGCCTCCAAGCCTGGCACTTAGGCAATTTTTAAGGGATCATTTTAACATTTTATGAATATATGATAGTAAATTAGCATTAGTTTCATTCAAAAATATATTTCTAGTTATAATGAAATAGTTAATCAGTTCTCATTTTAAAATTAAAATATTAATCATTTTTGTAATTAAGTATGTTACTATATTTAACTCCTGATAGTTAATCCTTGGTCTATATCATAAGATTTACATATACTTTGTTTGTGTAAGTTATTGTAAAAATATCATACATTTTTGGATATAAGGATTCAAGATAACAAAAATATTTTCAATATTCATATTACTTTAGTTCCACATTTACTTCAATAACTGGGACAATGCCTAGACACATTACAAATGGTTTCTTGCAAGTAATTCATTAATATTCTTACTTTACCAGGTAAGTGTGAATGAGGCCTTTGGATCTCACACTTCAAGGAGCTATAACTTTTCAGAATTATCTCACAAGTTATTTTTATAGCTCTCTAAGCATTTTTATAATGCCATTTCTTGGCCTTTAAGAGATTCATATTTTTATTTCTTCCATGTGAAAAGGCTGTGGATTGATATGTAAAGTAAGTCACAGTTAATTAGTGGAGCTAAATTCCAGGAAGCCTGGACAAGTGGCCTAGAACTTGAAGGGTATTTTGCTAATCATAATTTTTGAAGCTTAAACTTCTTTGTTTTCCTTGGGATGTTGAAAATATGTAGTGAAGCAGAGTAACAAAGAGTCTAACATATTTTAACAAGTCAACCCTAATCATCATTTATTCAAAGCAGTAAGCTGCTGACTGTCAAAGGTTAGCACTGTCAAACAGCTCAGGAAACATATTTCTCTCAGAAGAGAATTCAGCACAGTGTGGTTATTTCATCTGTTACTGAGACATTCCAACAAAAGTGGTTCTAAAATTACAGCCTCATTGCTTTATTTTATGAAAACTATGACACAGATCCAAAGGGCAAAACACATATATACGTAAATGAGAAAATTCTTATCATGGACTAAATGAACAAAAGACTTTTATTATGTGTGCATATGCTTCTAACAAGGAATCTTTCATTAGCAACACCATTGTTAATATAATTTAATTTATTAAAATTTCTTTTTATTCATTAAGGACTTTTGTAGCCACCTCATTTAGATATTACTTATAATTTAGACATTAAAAGATCACAGAGGACATAAAAACCTTCCGCTTCATGAAGATTGTTTGAAATACAATAGGACAAAAATATATGTGAACAAATAAACAAATAAAAACAATAAAATATTGATGAGGTGGACAGCATTTTGAAGCAAAGATCATTTTGAATCAAATGGCAACAGAAGACCTTGCTGAGAACAAACAAAAAGTGAGGAGAGAGAGGGGAGTGAGGTTGTGGGCAGAGCATACAGATCAGTATGTGAAAAGATGCTTAGGCTGAAATACGCCTGTAATTCCTTTTCTCTACTGAGGCTTTTTAATTTAGCCTCTTCATACAAATAAATTTTAGTTTAATGAATAAATATTAATCAAAAGCGCTAGTGTCATCAAGTTAAAACTTACCAACAGATTATCTAGATTAAATATCAATGTGATCTATTGTTGGTTACAAATTAATTGTGAATATACTAACAAAATGTTCTATTATTCCATTTTGAAGATCCTACAAATGGAGTTAACATCTGCAAAAATCTATGTACTCTATGAATTCACTAAAACTAAGCAGCATCCCCAGAACAAAATTATATTTGTTCTAGTTTGCCTTCAATTGCTGTGATAAAGCAATCTGACCAGTATCAACTCGGGGAAGAAACTGTTTTATTGGCTTACATCTTCCAGGTTCCACAGTTCATCAGTAAGTGAGCCTAAGGTAACCTGGAGTAACCTGGAGGCAGGAGCTGGATGGAGCACAGGCCATGGAGAAACACTGCTTACTGGCTTGCTCCTCTGGCCCAGGGTCAGCCTGCTTTCCTATACAATACAGAACCTCCCTAAGAGTGGCAACATCCACAGTGGGCTGGAAACTCCTGCATCACTCAACAATCAAGAAGATTCCTCACTGATGTGGCCACAGGTCAGTCCAGTGGAGGCAATTACCCATTTGAGGCTCCCTCAAGTCAATTGTCTAATATTTCATATTTGTGGAAAAACTGTGTATATTTTTTATATAAACATAGTATTTTGCATTTATCACGTATATACGGATCCATTATAACCTTATCAAAATCAACTTATCTCTGACAGCCCCCTAGTTCCTGAAGTAGTATTCATATTTCCATTTTCTGGAACTCAGGTGGGAGCTCACCTGGAACAATACAGAAGCTTCAGCAATAATGTGAAATGTGTTACTGCTCCTCTAAATATATTTGCCATTCACTTTCTTTCTAAATTCTCCAAAAGGTACAAAGTCTTTCAGTGTAACCATTTTAATTCTAAAAGAAAGAATGCTAATAAAATATTTTAAATAAAAAATTTCAGGCTAAAATAACTCCCAGTAATATAAGAAACATTTCATGCTTGATCATTTTATAATTCTCTATTTCTAATTTATTCTAATGCCTTCTTAATTTTAATAAGAAATTAATATGGTAGGTGATTTCTGCTCTACCTTTTAATACTATAGTCATGCTTCAGTCAATTTTATATTACTAAAATTTACACAGAAATGCTTAGTTTTTTATATTGTTTAAATGTAATTAAATATAATTTTTATTTTTAGGTAATTCAAAAAAATCTCTTGATTAAAATTCTTAATGATCTAATTTTCATAATTTGTAATTAATGTCTTTCCTTTGGAAGAAATTCATTGATTTACTGAGAAGGAAAACCATTAATTCTTATATTAAAAAGTGCTTTAACAAATAGGTATATGTTATCTGGTTACATTACAATAACTGTTTCTTGAAAAGAAGCAAAAATTCATTTTACTTTAAAGCATTTTCATATAGTTAAAAGTATGCATTCTTAGATTTTAAGGAACTATTTAATGTTTACCAATTTTGAGACAGTACACACACACACATACAAGCACTGTGTTGTGCAGATAGGCATTGCATAACAAGAGAATCCATGATATATTTATTTTTCTAAGGATAAAATATTGACCATGTTGGATGATTGAATCCTTGACTGTGTATCCCCATTAAAATTGAAAATATTGAAAAAAAATGAGAGATAGCCTGTCTCAGGTTCTCCATGACTGCACAGAATAGTCTTTTACAGGTGTTCTTCTTCCAGGTGGCAGAGGAAGAAAGTCTTGTGTATTTCAGAATTTTTCCTCGCAATATTGCATTCCCGGGGTCTTCTACAGCTATTCTCAGAACCACAACCAATAAAAGTGAGAGAATTCTTAGGGTCAAGTCCTTATGAACACTTGTCCTTCTACATATATTTATGTGTGGTGCTATAATATTAATTTATTTTACTTAGCTTAATTTTTGTTCTAAGTTTACTTAACTTTAAAGCTTAAATGATAGTGTTAAGTTTGCATTATTTACAGTTTTAAAAGTAGAGTCCATATTCAGCTTCCAAAGAAAAATGTATCATTTTAGTCTTAATAAAAAAGACTATGTACTACAAGCACCTTCAAAGGCTGATACCATATTTTAATTCACACTGTAATTCTTTGTTGAATGAATAATGATATACCAAGCCTATACTATAACAAGTTTTAATAGAGTTTCTCACATTAGTTAATGGAACTATGGGAAGTATCTGTTCACAGATTTTTTGATTGTTTATGTGTTTTGTTTTGTCTTGTTATAGTTGTAGACAGAAAGAGAGAAAGCATCTGCACCTATTATTTCGTGAGAACATAATGATTCTTCATCCTAAGCAACACACTAGGGAACTACAGATTTCAATGTCTAATCATGAGACACAAGCCAGCTCTGAGACATTGGCTGCGCACCAGGCATGTGTTTCAGTAGAAAAATGATAAATAGGTTATAAACATAACTTAATGTGTAAGACATGAATAAGATTTTTATATTACGGTATAAATATGAGTAAGTTATGCTTATGTTCTCCCTAATGAATGTTATAGGAGAAAGGAATTATACAAATTTAACCAGATGCATTATATGTAACAGAGATTTTCACCTAGTATAAAGAGTTCTATCATTAATTTACTAATAAATCTAACTGTAATGAGTGAGCCTAACAAATCTTTGAACCCACATAACTGTATACTCACATATTAGCTCTCTACAGATTTCAGTGTCTAATCATTTTTGTAGTCTACTACTTGCAAATTGAAAGGAAATTAAGGAAACTAATTTCCTGTGTTTTCCCAAACCAGTGAATTAATATGTGTAAGAATACAAAGCATACTTGGGGACGGAAAAATGGTTAGCGCTTAAGAACACTTGCTTCTCTGGCAAAGCACCATGGTTCAGTTCCCAGTCAAACAAGGGTGCTTAGAAGTTCTAATACAGTTCCAGGTGATCCAATGCTCTTTTCTGGCTTCTGAGAGCACTAAGCACATAGTGCACAGACACAAATGTAGGCAAGCCCCGTCCCCATACATAAATACAAAATAAATAAAGCTTTTTAAAAAATGAAACTTAATTTATCTTAGAACTTACATGTCCCTAGGATAATGCCAATTGGTTTAACATTATAAACATCTCTTCAAGTTATACTGACATTGAATGATTTATTATTGTTTTATGAATATTATCAGAGAAGAAAATAAATTGACAATATATAATATAATTCATGTTTTTTCTTCTTTTCATATTCATTATTGTAATAAACGGAGGAACTTCAACAGAAGAAGTTTCCTGAAGGTGCTGTTCTAGCAGATATAAAGTTCATGGTAGCATCTCTAATTACCTAAATCCAAATTTTCATTGGGCTCAATAAACAAAAGTTTCTTTATTGCTTATGTGACAATATCATAGGCTTATTGTTAATTGGCATGGAGGAAATACATGGGGAAAGCAACATAGCACCTTAATGACTTTGAAATCAGTGAAATCTTCTTGCTCAACTCCATTCATGAAAGCAAGTCTCACAACACAAGTTAGGTCCAGAGCAGTTGTACAATGAAATGCCACACCCATCTTCATAACTAGTTCTAAGAAACAATGTGCCCTGTATAGAATGAACAAGACTTACATGGCTAGATAATTTTAATTGCAACAGACCACCACTGTGAGGATCAAATTTGTCTTCTATTTCACAGGACATCAAACTCTGAGCTAAAACAGTTATGTGTACTCTTGTAACAGATCATATAGGAATGAATATAGAATGAATATCCATAGTTAAAATAAGCACCAATAAGAAACATAAGGAGGTGAAAGTTTTGGGACCATGCAATAATTAATATTCCTAACAGGAGTGAATCTAAAGTTGCATGTCAAAATCAGGATGATATCCTTATTTCTCATAGAACTATTGCCCACTGTTCCTTGTGAATTTTTGCTGTATTATGCGACAGGAATAGATCTCTTCTCTTGCAACACCCAATCTTGCTCTTTATTAGTTGTTGTGACAGTATGCATTCAGTTTTCAACCTTTGAAATTGAACATTATAAATTTTTTTTATTCTTATATCCTCAACTACAATGAATTCTAAAACATCAAGATCTGGATACCCAGGACCACATTTGGAGTGAGGATTATAACTGGGCCTCAGGGATGGTGGGACGTCCTTTCCAGATTCTTTCCTTTCCAATTCTCCGAACACCAGAATCTGAAAATAGCCGAAACCTCCCTTGTACCCAGCATGAGAGGCGAAGCCTCTGCCCTACACAATCAGGAACTAAGAGTAGGGGGCGATGGAGAATGTAGTGACTCAGAGAAGGCTGGAACTGTTGTCTAGCATCAGGAAGTCAACTTTGATCTACTATTCTCCACCAATAGCTTATCAATAGATGGAATGGGGAGCTTCAGGCTCATGAGATGGGGCCACAGCTACACACTGGCTGAAAGAGGCCATAGCTTTGTAACATAGGAAGGCATGACAACTCCATCTCACATGAGGGGACTACAGTTTAATTCACCCGAGAGAAACATAACACCTTTTGGATGGGTATTTGGATGGGTATCAATGTCAGTATGTATTGGGGTCCGTTGTGCTCCTGGTCAGCCCGAAGGGGACAAAGGGTCTCCACCATGGGGGAGGTGATTAGGCTGGGGGTCAACAAACAGACTCCGGGAGGTGGGTGAGAAGCATGTGGAAGGCGAGCTGCAGCCAAACTCAGTTTATTCAAGGAAGTGCAAGGAATCTATAGGTTTGGTTAGCCAATTGCCTTATAGGGTGGGGTCCTGGCAGTCACTTGTGCTTTGTCTCTTAGGCAGGTCGCCCAGGTGTGGGGCAGAGGCTGGTGTCTTGCCTGACTAGGGCAGAGAGCTGCATCCACAGGATGCAGTTTATATATACCGCATCCTGTGTTATATATATATTAGAGAGTATATTAATTTAGGTGATGCACAGTGGGCAGAAATGCAGATAAATCAAGGAATCTAAATATCATCAAAGCATAGTATATGAAAATTTAAAATTTTCAATTTCAATTTCAAAAATTCCAAAATAAAAATTCACATATTTATTACTATTTTATGTGTACAAGTGTTTTGTCTGCATATATATATAAGTATACCCTATTCATGCAATGCTCACAGAGGTTAGAAAAGGACATCAGATCCCCTTGGAAGAGGTATTGCTGCTAGCTTCCAGGTGGATACTAGTAACTGAACCTAGTTCCTCTGCAAGAGTGCCGAGTCTTCTTAACTACTGATCCTTCTTTCCAGACACTGAAATACTTTAACTTTTAATTTGCTTTCTGAAAGAGTGTAATTTTTTATTGAATTTTCAGATAATATTCAGTGATCACTGACATAACAGCTGCTTTGACTGAAATCTATCTCCACTACACATGAAGAATACTGGAGCTAGGCCTTAATGTAAAGGCTTAAGTCAACTTTATCTCTCAATGTCGCCTAGGCAACTTCAATAAACGTAAGGCATTCCAAAGATTTTACATTTTATACAAAGTTTTAAGAGAGGCATGAAGATCGGATTGTGTATTTTAACTACTCATTATATAACAATAAAAGCAACTCAGAAAAATAACAGATTTTAAACATTATTAGCCATAATGCTTTAGTGTAATCTAACTTAAATTTCATTTTAAGAATTATTTCCATAGCAGCCTGCTTATAGATGATCATAGAATATATATATTCTATAGAATATATATATATTTACACACACATATGTTTTATGTTCCATTTCTAAAGAAAGCAAATAAAGTTCTGGAAGCCTCAAGGAAATTTTTGCTTCTAAACAAAAATAATATCAGCTTTTTAGAAGATCAAGCTTTGGGTTTGGAAAGAACTTTATAAAGGACCTGCTTTGTCAGGTTGCTGGGTTGAGGGGTTAGTGTAGAGACTTATCAAGATTAATGGCATGCCAGAAGATTCTGTAAAACATGGAGTCTAGGCCTGAAAGTGAGTCAGCTTAAGTTTTTCAGTAATAGCAAATTGACTGGGCCTGGCAAATGCTAAGGAATTCATGACAAAGCTTAAATGTATGATTTAAAGTAAATGATATTAGATACTAATCTGTAGAGATAAATTTAATTATAGAAAATGCTAAATAGTGTTCAGTAGTTTCAGCATTTCTGCGTAGGTTAGCAATAATTAAGAGCAAGATGAAAAAAATTAAGAAACTGTGCAATTGCTCCCTCAAGTTTTGTTTTTAATATAAATTTTTATATTATTTTATTTTTTGAAAGAAATAGAACAAAGGTAACAATGATAATCCAACATATTCTGTTTCCATTTAACTTTGATTGCTCACATGCTTCTGACTTTCCTACATCAAGTACCGACCTAGATGCTCCTTGAGATTGACATGGCAAATATCTTAAGCTTAACAACAGAGATATGTTTTCAAAGTCACAGCAGTAAGAAAGTAAACCACTAATTGAAAATCTAGTCCCTACTATGGAAGGGCAGCCATTATTCCTATACAGAACTATAAAACTAACTACTATTCAACAGAACCTTTTTTTGAAGTGGCAAATATTTTAAAAGTGCAATTATATTAGTAAATTTATTTTTTGTTCTAATGTTATGTGGTGGTTTGGATGAGAATTCCTTCCAAAGGCTGTATATATTTGGACATTATGTCCCCAGTTGATTGGCACTGTTTTGGGAGTTCTTAGAAGGTATGGCCATGTCACTGAGGGTGGGCTTAGAGAGTTCTTAAGCTTTGCTGGCTCTCAAGTCATGTTCTGCTTCTTGTGCCTGCTGGTAGATGTGAATTCTCAGCTGCTGCATCTACTCTAGACACCTCTGCTGCCATGCCTCTCCACCTTGATGGACTCTAGCCCCTTTGGAACTGTAAGCTAAATAAACTTCTTTTTATAAGTTCCCTTGGTCAGTGTTTCTATCACAGCAACAGAAAGCAAACTAATACATATTAGAATCTAATAAACTAATACATATTGGAATCTAGCCTCCTGGAATTTCCCCTTTCATCGTGTATTTTTCTTTTTCATTATGTGTGAATTTCATACTGACATATATTGTGTTTTGGTTAAATAATTCCTTTGTTGTCTCCCCTCCATTACTTCCCCTATTGTCCCCAACTCATTTTCCTCTCATTTTCATGTGATCCTTAAATATTCATGTATTTATTTTTACTTTATATATATGAATATTTTTCCAGAATATATGTAAGTGCAATTGTGTCGCACAGTGCTCACATAGGCAAATAAAGGGCACTGGATTCCCTTGAACTGGTGTTACAGACTGTTGATGTGGGTGCTAGGAACTTAATCTGAGTCCTCTGGAAAACAAAGTAAGTATTCTTAACTGCCAAGTGATTTCTCTATCCTCTACTCATTTTTTTCTCTTTTTTAATGACACCGAGTCTACTTAGTGCTGCTTGCATTTGTACAGGTATAGGGCCATCTACTGAAGTGACACTAATAATTCAGAGGCTGTTACCCTGAAGGATACTGATTCAGTCTCTCTCAGCAAATCATCAATTGTCAACAGCTCCTCTGCTAGAGATGAAACTTCATGAATTTCTCTTCCATGCTTGCTGGGGTTTTTAATCCTTGTATCCTGTGTGACTCATATGCATAAAGTCACAGCCAGTATGAGATCATTAGTACAGTGGTCCTGCCATGTCAAAACACTATTTTTCTGCAGTCATTAACTAACTCTGATTCTTACAATCTTTCCATCTCTCTTCCACAAGGATCTGTGAGCACTGGAGAGATGAAGTGTGGTATAGGTTTGGGAACCCCACAATCTCTTATTCTCTACATGTCAACAAGTTGTTAGTCTCTGTATTAATTGCTATCTGTTGCAAAAAGAAGTTTCTCTGATGAGGAGTCAGAAATGTGTAACGTATGTGCATAAAGATAAATTCCTATGAAGTTGTGTAGTACTAAGTCAATATAAAGCATTTTTGGTAATAGGTTCTCCTCTTGGGCCTATGGCATACCCACCAGAGACTCTGCCCAGCTAATACTACCAGGCATGCTATCGTGTGGAAGGAGACTTAAATCCAGTTAGAAACTGCTGGTTACTCCCATAAAATATACTACATACTCTATCTTGTAGAGTGAGCTTAAAATACAATCAGAAATTGCTTGGTTACTCCTATAACATTTGTAACAATATTGCATTAGCTAGTAAAACTTGCCATTCAGTCATTATTGTAGATTCTAATTGGCATAGTTGTTTGGACTGTTGATTAATTCTCTGCCTTTGTAGTGTGCATAAAATCTTCCAGCATAATGAAATGAAAGTTAAATGTCTACACCAAAATGATTTCTCCTTCTCCTATGACTCAGGTATAAGGAATTTTCAGCAATAGGGTCTTGCTATCAAGGTTGGGAGGGTAACTAATAGCAATAGCCACATTTAATGGGAGTACGTGACTCCATTAGCCAGAAATTTGAAAAAACATTACTTGTACCTTTCACTGCAGCTCTTTTTCTTTTTTTGATAGATTATCATGTCTGGAAGAGACATTGTCTACCCTTTGTCTCTTCCCATTGTAGGTTAACTGTCTTGAAAGTCATTTTATGAATGTATTTTTATACATTTTAGTAAGTTTTTGCAGTAATAGGTTTCCATTTTTTCAAAGATCTGCAGTGTTAATTATTCCTCTCCTTACTCCATCCTCAACCTTGTCCTCCTATCCCCCATTCTACTTAAGATCTACTGCTCCATCATTCTCCTCATATATGCATATGCAATATGAAACAGTACTAATTAAGGTCAGGCATGTTGACATATGACTTTAATCCCAGGACTCAGGAGAGAGGCAACTAGATATCCGAGTCTGATGGCAGTTCGGTGTTTATATCAAATTCTAGGCTAGCCAGGACTACCTAGTTAGTCTCTGAAAAAAAAAAAAACTCAAAAATACTTATTGTCTTTGATTGACCAGTTCTGTAACTCTGTAATAGTTTTCATCTGTTGCAAAAAGAAGCTTCTTTGATGAGGAATGAATGGTACACTTGTTCATAAATATGAGGTTGCATATTTAGCATACAGTAAGAAATTACATTGGTCTAGAGATGTGGCCAAAGTTTGTCCTCTAGAATCCATGATCTCTCTAGGCACATGTATTTGGTGATGTTTAGAGTACCACATATGAGTTCCTTTCCATTGAAAAAGTCCTTAATTCCCAATAGACAGTTGTCTAATTATATAAAAGTTCCATTCTTATACCAATAGAGATAGTTTTCTGGATCAGTCATTGTTGTTTGTTAGACTTTACAGCTTGGTAACACCACTGATTGTTTTTTACCCTTGGCAACTTCTATAATATTCTCTGACACCAAGAAAACTGGTCTTCAGGGAGGTAGCTTCCAAGACAGTTGCACATGAATTGCTCCAAAACCTGTGCCCAAAACATGGTTTGTCTTCAGCATTACAATGTTACCTTCAAGTTCTGGGAGGCAATCAAGGGCTGCAGCAATAGTCTGTGTTATTTTGGGACTCTCTTAGACTGTGCTGATGAACTGTGCTGTGTTATTTTGGGACTCTCTTAGACTGTGCTGATTTTATATATATAAAATCACCTTGAGCTATACACATGCAAGTGCATGTGGTTCAGTAATTAAGAGCACTGACTGCTCTTGCATAGGATCAAGATTTGATTTCCAGCACTCACATGGCAACTAGCATTGGTACCTAACTCCAGTTTCAGGGGAATTCATCACTCTCTTCAAACCTCACAGGCATTGCCAGAAATGGGCACATTTACCTACATGCTGTCAAAACACTCATACACAGAAAAGTATTTTTAAAAAACAAATAAAATTTAAAAAATCAAGTCCATAGATTTTATTTAAATATATGTGAAAAATTTATATTAAAAGATGGTTACATGTTTCTATAAAAGCAATAACAAATTTTTAAAAATATATATTTATATGAATCAAAAGACTATAACAATAAACAATTTTTGATGAGATTTATTCAAGGGTGTTGCATACTGTTATCTGCCTATGTTACTACAATTTTTTGGAACTATAGGAGAATGTCTGAAAAGAAAAACAACAGCAAACAAAAAATTCATTTGTTGGTTAGTTTATTTCATTGTTCCACTCTGTAGCAGGGAAATTTGCATGTTGTAACTTTCCAAGAAGATAAATAATATACTAAATGAAAATCATTCACAACTAAAATTCTAACCTAACTATCACAGCTACCATACTCCAAAATACCAAATTTGGTTGGCTCTCTATTCGAAGCATCAGTAATCAAAGACTAAGGAATCCATCTGGTCTTGTAACTGAAATAAAACATGTGAAATTTTAATCTATTTAATCAAGACAATCTAATATGAGTTGACTAAAACTGCCAAAGCAGCACAAATGAGGCTTTTTTTTTGAAATTCAGTCATTTTAAATAGGGATTTATCCATCTAAAATATCAGCATTCATTGACACTAATATATTATTACCATATGAATAATTATTGCATCACCTTTTGCATACATTTGTTTAATATCAAAAGATTTTCATTTATATTTTCCGAGCTCCTAGATTTAAATATTTTCCCTTTCTTATACACTTATGTCTCTAGTCCACCATTTGTTAGTGGTACTCAAAATAATTTTCATGATAAGGTTCTGAAAGACTTACAGAGCTGCTAAATTTCTTAGCTGTTTAATTTCCAGAATTTAACGACTGTATTCATGCGGCTAAAACAGTGAAGGGAAATGGTGGGGGAGAGATGACCTACAGTTGAGAGCTGGCGACTTCTGCAGAGGTTCTGTAGCGGCAACGACTTGGTAGCTGGCAACGGTCTGTAACGTCAGTTCAGGGGATCTGAAATGCTCTTCTCTCCTCCAGGGGCATTGTAAGAGATCTGCATACATTCAGATTAACACTTATGCACTTAAAATAAGAATAAAAATTAAAATATTTTAGAGACTGGCAATAGCTTAGTGAATGAAAACATCTGTGGCTAAGCCTAATGACCTGAAATTCCTGTTGAATTTCCAGGACCCACGTATTAGAAGGAGAAAGTTGATCACAAGTTTTCCTCTGTCATCCATATGTATGCTTTGTTCCATGTGTTCCATGTATTCACAAACACACAGAAATACATAAATATGATTATAAACTGTATTATAAAAAGTAAAAGTTGAGTTGCATCATCCATAACTAGGATTTGATTTCTTCTTCAAATGCAACAGATACTGCTTAGTAGAGGTGTAAATCCTTGTCTAATTTAGAATTTTTAAAATTATGAATATACCAAATGTCATATTTCATAAGTACAATTTCAGAAGATGAGACATCTCTATACACTGAGTCTTATCATTGTGTGTGTGTGTGTGTGTGTGTGTGTGTGTGTGTGTGTGTTTAATTACTGAATATTTACCTCTAAGGAAAGAAAAATAGTTTGCAGGTTATATTTTAGCAGATTCTTAGAACAATGTATTGTATTACAAGCTTTACTAAGTATTTTATGAAAGTTAAGAGTTTAAGACCCTCTTGGCCCATGTCTCTTGACACTGAATTGAATAAATTAAGCATCAAAGGTTTTCAGGAGAATGATTAGTGAGTGTGGCAGACAGACTTCCCCATGAGAGGCATGTCATCTTGATTCATTATTTATACACCTAAAGTAGGACAGTGGTGTCTGGCTTCTGTCCCTGAGGTGCTTTCTTTCTATTGAACAAACAATATATCCAGAGTAATTGGCTTATTAGAAATTTCTGGAAAATTTTAGTATCTCCTCATTATGTGCTAATAATTTTTTATAGGTCAAAGTCAAAATTGTTTTATAAGATGAAGTTAAGAAATATATTTACCCACATCCAATTTTCATATTATAATCAGAGAAATAAAGTAAGAATGCAAAATAAGTCTTTTAATAAAATAAAAACCAAAGCAAACATATATAATGAAACACTGCAATTTAGTATTGTTCATCTAAACAAAAGTCTTTATTTGGAAGAATGAAATTATTATTCCCCTTGTTGAAAGGTCCTTCTTGATCCTGAGACATATGTTTGTAATATACTTTGAAATGTTTATGCATAAATCAATTTAAATCTTCCCATATTCCTCACAGTATAAAACAGGAGTGAAGCATTCGGATAAGATATTATCTAAATAGGGGAACATTGTACAAGAGGGAGGCATGTGACTCCAGAATGCTACAGCATGCTGTCATTCAACTTTTATAACACCCAAGCAGCTTTGTGTTTGAGATGATTAAAGTTTGAAATCGTCATGTATCTCCACATATGAATATTATGTATATGAGTGAGAAATTTCCAAAGTATAGATCCAAATTAAAAGTAAGACAACCAACAAGATAGTTTGCTATGAATAAAGCAAGACATGTCCCCTGCAGAAATATTCAAGATAGCTATTAATTTGGGATTTTTAACTCCATTTAGAAAACCAGAATCAAGGCAATATGCATTTGTCTCGGGACTGGAGCTTCTCTACAAAACATTTCATGAGGAAATCTGTGTTTGACTCTCTTCCATTTCCAAACCCACTGAAGTACAAAGGGAAGCAGGGATAGCCATGAATTAATCTCTTAGTTCATGATAAGAGATTTGAAAGCACTGTGTAATTTATGGGGGATGATTTAATGAAAATTCAATCACTAACAGAGGCTAAAGATCTTAAAAGCTATCATGGTTCTGGTTTTTATAACTTACGACATTTTCATTCCAAGTGATGAATACTGCCAGGCATGGCGGTGCACACCTTTAATCTCAGTACCGAGGAAGCAGAGGTCTGTGGATCTGTGTGAGCTGACGACCAAAACCTGGTTTACATAGAGAGTTCCAGACCAACTAGGCCTGCATAGTGAGACCCTGACTCCAAACAAAGAAAGGAACAAAGAGTAACAAGCAAGACGCAAAGTAATAAGCATAATTTATTTGTTTTCTGACATTATTAGAAATGACATAGGAAGAAATGTTAGGACTGAAGTCATGACTCAGCTGCTAAGAGCACTGCTGCTTTCTCCAGAGGACACTGTTTCAGATCTGCCGGGTTCAGGTGATATGACACCCATGTTCAGCCTCTATGGGCCTTGCATGCAAGGGTGACTTACATATATGTGTACACAAAACACTCACACATAAAATACAAATTAAATATAAATAAATTCTGAAGCATTTGAACTTATGCCATATCGAAATGTGTATTTTCTTCAAAAAACTTCTATGAATTTTGAATTGATATGACAAACTATTATAGCATGCTCAGAAACTGCACTGAGTTTCTATTTTAACAATTATTACAAAAATAATGTTAATATAAAATTACTGGCAAAATAACACATTTTCAACATGCTTTTTCACTTTTTATTTAAAAATATTTTTATTGATTCTGGAATTTCAAACATTATGTTTGATCACATTCAGATACCCTTCGTCCTCTCTACACACACTCTCTTACTCCCCCACACTAATTTCATGTCTTCTATTATCATTTTTCTTTTTTAACAGAGGTTTCAGAATGAACTTCCTGTTACTATATCCCTTCAACTAATAATTCTAGATCTGCTTATCAGTGAACATACATAAACACACATACACACACACACATCAAAATAAAACAAAAGTATCAATCAAAATATATCTTAAAATTCAGTGAAATATAAGAAAAAGAAGTAATGCTCTTTTAAAGACTATGTAGAATAATTTAAACATTCAGTGTGTATCACTCAGATTACACATTTTTATTGTGTCCTAGGATACATATTTTTTATTCATGTGTGAAAATAGAGTTAATTGATCCATCCATAAAATTGGATTGTAGTGTATTTAGCTCAGAAATCACTTCCTCAGAATAAGTTCTGAATTTATGTTTTGCAGTAACATATTCTTTTGGATTTATTTTCATTTAACAATATCCATCAAAATTTTAATTATAGAATCAATAACTTAAGATATCACTTTGTTACCATGTATCTTTAGTTAAGCATAGGATAAATAATAGCTAATTTTACATGTTATTTTGGTTATGGAAAGTGATGTTCACAAAGCTGTTAAAATATTTCTTCTGAATAAGTTTGTGAGCAGGTTTTCTAAAGATATTAACATGTCTTCAAAGAAGGAAGAAAGATATGCTCGCCAATGTCCAAACCTGGAGGGCCCAAGAAAAGGTCATATCTTAAGCTGCAGCATTGAAATTTAGTAAAAACAGCAGTCTTCATTTGCCTCAGGAAATCTTAGCTATTGAATATCTATCTTCCATTCTGCTCTCCATTATCCCCCTTCTCACGTTATTGCCTGTAGACAGAGTAACAGAAATGATTTCCTGGTTCTCAAGAATTGGATTAGGCAAAATAATAGTACTCTTTTTCCAAATTCTACATTTCACTGGTGGCAGATCAAGTTAGATCAAGTGATTTAAGCTTCTTTAATCAGCTGAGACAAGGATATGATAAATATCACAGAGTAGATGATAGATAGACATGTGGGTAGATAGTAGACAGATGATAGATAATAGATATAGATAGATGATTGATACCAGGATAGTGAAATATTTGTAGATGGTAGATAAATAGATTATAGATACAAAGATACATAGATATATAGATAAATAGATAGATAGATAGATAGATAGATAGATGACATATATACTAATTGATGTAAATATAGATAAAGCTACATATATACAGATAGGTGATAGATACATATATATGATAAGTAGGTAAAAGATAGTAGGTATAAATAGATAATAAATATAGATAGAAGAAAGATTAGAAAGAGGAGAGGCAGATGAGATACATATGTAGATGATAGGCAGTAGGTAGTAGACATAAATGGATGAATAGATAGATAATAAACATATTTCTAGTTCCTGGAAAGCACTAATATGGGACTCTTATTTCTACAAAGTCTTAAACTATTTGTTTCATACTCAAATGAAAATGTTTGGAGAAGGATTTTAATCCTAACTAAATGTGTTTTAAATTTTAGAAAAAAAAATCCTCCTCAAAAAGTTACATGTTTTCAGTTTTACAGATAGAGTTTACAGATGGAGTATCCTTATTCTCCATTTACTGGGTTTTGACATGACTCACTGATATGAAATGCAAGTTAATTTATAATAAGCAAAGGCTAGCCTAGCAAAAAAGGCACTGAATATTTAGTACTACCATGATGAAAGATTCTACACAACAGAAGAATCATACCGCAAAATTTGCAGCTCAGATTAATATAAGTCTGCTTTCAAAATATTGAGTCCAGTATTTTTATTGAATTTTTGAAAATATTATGCAATGTAGGTTGATGATATTTAGATCCCCTACCCTCTCAACACTTATCCCCCATACACTCCCATCCAATTTAATGAACTCCCATATATGTGTCTTATAGTATATAATTGTGTCCCCCAAGGCCCTTCAGTGTTGATCCATTTCAGGCCAACAAAGAGTTCCAACCCTGTAAGAAAGTGTCTTTCCCTCACCCAGGAAGGATCAGTTGTCAGCAATACATAAATTGTCAAGATTTCTTGGCACTTCCACATATCTATGCTGGGACTTCATGTGATTTGAGCTTCCAAAGTACTTGTGCATGCTGTCACCATGATTGTCAGTTCATATGAGAAATTATCAGCTGTCTGGAAGACTCTTTTTCTTTACACTGAACCAGACATAAAGTGGTAAGCTTTGTTGTAAGAGCATGTGAAAAAAATCACAAGGATTTGCCTACCATGAAAAACAGAAAAAATATGTAAAAAGAGTTCATAACTGCAACTATGTATAGTAATAAGTAGGCACAAACAAACAACCTCAGACATAATCACATACAATTTTTTTTGTAAGAGTTAAGCAAAAGGTACATTTCTGTCAACTACAAAGAGATCTAAAGTACACTCTTAATGCCGGGTTCCTTAGCTCTATTGAATCGTTGCTTTTTGTTTTTTTGGTTTGTTTCCCCTCACAAGTGTCATGGACTGTGTGAATGAGAGTGACTCTTATTTCTATTATGTAACAGCACTTTCTATTTTATGTTTCATTTGATCATGGCCAACTATCGAATACCTTCAACAACTAACCAAGTCATCTTTAATACAAGAAAATTGGGCAGTTTTATTTTAGAGAAAAGACAGGACAAACATGTCTCACAAACATTCCTTCTTTTCCAAGAGACAAGCACTCAAAAAGAAAATTTGAAGAAATGGTTATTCACCTGGTCACATGCCTTTGTTAAGGGAGGAAATGTACTCTCTGACCTTGCTATTTCCATTTGCCTGGTATTCTTTGATATTGCTTCATTTTTACTGATATTGTTTTGAAATATATCAGGCTGGAAAGCCACATAATTATCTAGGTCTTTACCAAAATTGTTTGAGGTAAACTCCCTTCTATAATTCAAGAATTGTCTAAATGACATGGAAACATTTTCTCAGTGCAGTCAGAGACACAAATGTACATGGTCCAAGTGTTGTGAAATATTTTTTTAATTAGAGTAGTTTTCCTTAGTTCCTTGTCTTCAAAATGCTCATGAAAATATGACCTTAAATTTACTTGAAAACTCCTACAATCTACCTTTTATCTCAGACACCTTAAGGACTTGTTATAATAAATCTTCCTGTACAGAACCAGTGACGTTTATAATAAGCAGGAGGCTTCAAGATTTTTTAGTTTCTCAAACAGGAACTTTTTAACACTATCGTGAGTATAATTCTAAATTAATTCCATAATGGCATTATTCAGAAAGATTTTCTATCAAGCACAAAATAATTTGACAACAGATTCACATTTAGAAATAAACAATGTATAGAATAGTTTGTAAGGATAGAGCTTATAAGGATAGCACAAAACTCCCAACAATATGAACATCATTAAAGATTAAAACGTATTGTCCTTCCTCTGACATAAAAAAATAATTAATTTAATTACAGCTGTCAAAAGAAGCCATTGGAAAGATTGCAAACATAACTTGTAGTCAGGTAGCACCATTCAATATAAGTTTATTAATTCTGAGACAGAAATTTTGCTTCTAGGTGGGAAAACAAATATTCAATATATATTGCTTGCTTAGACATTCAAGAAATTTATGTATTGTTGACCAAACAAAACTTATTAATAACCAAGTTGCACTAAATTTCTCCACCAACTAATGAGACAGGTAGTACAGCTGTTGTTTGTAGTTACTTATGGAGCTACAGTATCAAGATATTTTCAGTTTATTGCATGGAACTTCCCAATCATAAGATAGTATATTTTTAATACACTCTTCTGTTTTCTATTTCTCATAATGTATCTTTTGTCACCATGTAAGTTTACATGCTAAAAGTTCTATGATCTTAACTAATAAATTCCTGTTTTCAATATTATTTTTATTGATCATTTAAGACTTTCACACACTGAATTCTGATTATTTTTCAGAAACCTTTCCACATCTCCTCTTAGATCCAGTCCCAGAGTCCTACCCTCTCCCTTAATGATCTCTATTATTTCTGTAAGACCTATGCAGTCCAATTTGAGCTCCCAAAATACTTGTGGGTGAGGGCCCATCCCTTGAAGCATGGTAACCTATCCAGTGTCATACACTTAAAGAAAACTGACTTTCTCTTAGGACTAGAGATCTAGGTCCAAAAAACACCCTTCATTAAACCCAAAATTGGATAAACGGGAATACACTAAACTAAACATATATAGCAAAGGACCTCATCATTCAAGTGAAGAGGCAGCATTAATAATGGAAAAAAAATCTTTAACAGTATGATTTTGACAGAGTGTTAGTAGCTAGAATATACAAAGAACATAAAAAACTAAACCTCAAAACAAATAGGTCTAACTAAAAATTGTGACAGTTAATTAAACAGAGAATGAAAGATTGAATGAAAATGACTGAGAAATATTTTTTAAATGTTCAACATTTTTACCCATCAGAGAAATGAAAATTAAGACTATATTCATATTTTTCTTTACCTCATTCAGAATGGGTGAGTTCCAGAAAGCAAACAAAGACAAATGCAGTCAAGGATGTCTGGAAAGGGAAAATTTCATTCACTCCTAGTGAGAGTACAAACTAGTGCATCCACTATGGAAATCAGCGAGCAGGCTTTGCAAAACGCCAGAAATAGTTCTACCACATGATCTACCTATAGCACTTTTTGGCATAAACCCTAAGAACTCTGTGCCCTACTGCCGAATTGCCTATAAATCTAGCTTCATTGCAGCTATATTCACGATAGGAATAGGAAATAGGAAAAAAAAATAACCCTGATTCCTGGCAACTAATGAATGGATAATAAAAAAAAATATGGCACACTTTTATGAGACGAAGTAGTATTCAGCTGTTAAGATTAATGAAAATTTGAATTTCCAATGAAAGTAGGTATCCCTGGAAGCAATTATTCTGATTGAAGTAACCCAAAATCAGCAAGTCAAAAATTACATGTGGATGCTAGCTTTGAATCCTTAGATATGTATGATTTGGTAGCAAATCCATAGGGATCAGAAAATACTTCGGGGCAACATGGAAGCTTTCTTTGAGGAGATTCAGAATGCAGTGACATAAACGGAGGTATAAGTATAATGACAGAGGAATGGTTAAATAAAGTAGAATGTGAGGACAGAGAATGGAGTGAGTGTGGGGAGCTACAATTATAACACTAAAGTTCTTTTGAAAAACTCATGTGTAAAGCCATTACTGTAATATCTTCTTCAAATATATACATATATAAAATGTTTTAAGTGCAGCTATCTTATAATGGAAGGATAATGCCCCTATGAGCCACCATAGGCTATTAAATAAAAACACCAATGCCAGGATTGGGATCTCTTTTTTGAAGTTTTAGATCAGAGGGATCCTATATAAACTCAAGCAATATTGGTTATTGCCATTGTTCTTGGTTGCCCTCTGTAACTTGCGAGTAAGACTCTACTTCTGAGGATTTTATATGTATGAGTCATGAGTAAAAATGGAGAAATCATGTTGGTAATAACACTGAAGTTTCATCTACATTGCCTCACTGCACACAGTGCTGGTATGGGTTATACATATTACCAGAACAGTAAGTAATCATCAACCAATCTGGGTCAGCTGAGAACCCTGGAACAATTGTTATGGGAAGAGTCAACGAGTTTATGCTTGAATTAAGCCCATTTCACAAGATGAGCCCATGCCTAGCACTGTTATCAGATCCAAGTACCTGTGGCTAGACAGGTCACACTAGTAAGGAAGAACAGAGTAGTATCATCCTGCTAAATGAGCATTGTATTAAACTGACTGCTACTGCTTAGTTGCTGTATGCAACTAGAACAACAGATGATTCCTCTTTCAGCAGATGGCATTTACCACAGAGAAGTGCAACTATTAAACATGCATACTGTGGGGTGTTCATGCCTAAAAGGGGCACCTATATCATGCCTTCGCCTCCCAAAGCTCAGAGATTACCAGGAAAGAGGGAGTTGAGAGATTATATGAGCCAGAATTGATAGATAAAGGAAACATTGTTTTTGTGAACATAACAGGGCAGTTGTACATATGAATGCTTCTGGTATCACCCAAAATACTTGTATAGGCCTAAACCAGACTTCTTATTTTTGACCAGTAAGCTAAAATCCAATGAAATTATATCCCTTATGATCACTTGTTATGATTTTTTAAAAGAAAAGTCATTTGTTTCTTTCTAGAGTTGAGTAATCATTATGTCTTGTACTTGGAAAATGTTTAGTAATAGGTATTTGCTGAGTCATTATGTTGAAGTCTTTCTATTTAATAAATTGGTCTGTATAGCATGGAATGAAGCTTCCTGAATTCTAGCTAAAGGCACTGATAAGTAACTTTAATTCTATGCAATGGTTCCCTCTCTTTCTCATCATTGTTATTGTGTGTATGTGTGAGTGAGTGTACGTATGTAGGTATATATGTATATATGGGTCTCTGTGTATGTGACTGTGTCTCCTTCTGACCCAACTACTGTTTACTAATTCAAAGGATTACGGTGACAATTCTTTACTATTATTCTTGTGAAGAGTGTCTGTACTCTTCCATTTGGTCTTCTATTCCCTTGTTCCATTAGTTAGACAGAGAGAGAATAAGTTATACCTAGGGCTGTGGAGATGACTCTTTCAAGAAAGTTTGCTGAGCACCGAAATGAAACCAGGAGTGCGCGCTGGTCACCTACACTCTCAATATTAAGAGGAGCAGTAAATCTGTGTTCAGCAAGAGAAAATAAAAATGGAGATAGATTTGTGAAGACACATAGCAAATTCTGGCCTCCAGACATACGTGTAAACATCAATATGCACATGCTGGCATGCACACACACATATGAGTATTTATGCAAAATTATTTGTAATAGTAAAAGCATATTTTAAAATCCTAGTCAAAATAATTAGACTAAAAGTTTTAGAGATACGATTTATCAATAGTGTAAACTAATATTTTGTGCCCTCTAGTATAGATTCAGTTAAAAATGTCAACATTTAGAATAAAAGGAAATTATTTAGTATTGTTTATATGATCTGAGAGTTTTATAAACAATATTATGCCAAATCATTTTTTTCTATCATAAAATGGAAGTATGACTTGTAAGCACATGTTCTCTGGCTATCTCTTCCATCCTCCCTCAGTCCTTGCTCTTTTTTATTTTCATCTTTATTTTTTAAAAATATTTCATTTATCTGTTTTTCTCATGTATATGAGTGTATTGCCTGCATATATGTATGTGTATCCATGCTGTGAAAAATATATGAACAATAACTAAAAAGAGTCAGAAAGGAACAGGGATGTATTGGAGCAGTGAGAATATACATGATGCATAACATACTTCTGAGAAGAACAAATGAATCGAACAAAAGGACCCATAGTAGATAATAATTTAATAAACAAATATCATAAATAAAGACATGTTTCAATCTTCCTGCAAGTTATTTTCCTCTTTTTTTTTTTTTTGGAGGGAGTTGTGTACAGTCATAGCCTGCCTGGAATTCACTGTGTAGACCAGGTTGACCTTGATCTTAGAGATCCACCTGCCTGTGCTTACCTAGGCCTGGGATTAAAGGGAACTGATTAGGATGAAATGTAAATTACAAAAGAGGTCCTTGGCTTAGACAATAGTAGTTTTTATAAGTTATGGGCAGAATAACATGATTAAATGCATACTGTTTACATAATCATTAAAATAATGATAATTTAGAATGAATATTCATTTGCATTTAAAAATATTGTCATTATTTCCATTATGGCCCTATTTTTCAAGGAGACTTCAATAAGTATTATATGTTCTGTTTATGCTACATCGATGAATTTTTTAAAAAAAGATTAATTCATTCTTAATATATGTTTTGTATGGTGGTTCATGAGTACATTACATGTGTGGGATACCCATGGAGGCCAAAGAAGGGTGCTAGATCCCCTGAAATTGGAGTTACAAATGGTTTTGAGCTGCTTTGTGGGAGCTGGGAATCAAAACAAGGTACTCTACAAGAACAAATGCTTTTAAATTTTGAACCATCTACAGATCCACATTTAATTTTTTTTCAATTTAAATCTGTGACAAATTTTGCAATACATAGTCAAAATTATCAGTTTTTTCATACTTGGTGTGTTTTAACAAATTTTGCATGTCATAAAAATATATAATAATATTTAAATGGTAAGTAGTCAAAAATTCACTATTAAACAAAATTAAGATAGGATATATGTAAACATGTAGCCATATAGAAGTGAATAATTTCAAGGAAATAAAAATATATGGATGAATGAAATGACAAAATTAATTCAGGATATGAAGAAGTGAATTTGAAGAGTGAATCCATTAAAGAGATAAAATATTGAAAAACTTTTATTAATGAGTGGCAAATGCTATACTTGTCAATAAATATAAGGATCCATATTTAGATACAGTAAGAAATATATTATTCTAGGGGATATTACAAGGATAGGTTTTTTTATAGGAACTATAACTTCTCCAGCCATGTATATTTGGCTATACTTGCCAAATATGAGTTTCTTCCCATTGAAAAACCTTTAAATCTGATTAGATAGCTATTGACTTCTTCCAATATAAAAGTCCACTACTACCCCAATTAGAGATTATTTGATGTGTCATTTTGCTGTGGTAATTAGACTTCACAGCAGGGTTTGACCATTACTTAACACAGGGAGTATGTGTCTGAGAGATGCCCAGTCATAAGTGACACATTTACAGTAGAACCTCTAGATCTAAGGCTCATGGAATATAGCAGAACAGAGGATAGAGAAAATACTAATGAATCCCTCAACTCTCAATAGATAAACTTCCTCTTACTAATGAATGAAATGCACACAGAGGGTCACAACTAGTGAATGTGTGGAGAACAAAAGACTACAGAATGCATGTCCTTGAATAGGCCTGCTATATCATACCTTACCCACCCATGGCTCATACTCATTGCAGAAGAGGCAGAAAGATTGTAAGACCTAGGTTTGATGTATAAACATAAGGAAACAGTCTTCCAGACCTCTGATAACTTGCTCATATGAACTTGTAGCACAGAGACAGCATACCTAAGAGTCCATAATGAATCAATCAGATTAAAAACCCAGAATATAATTTAGGACATGATATGCAAGCTACAACCTTAACCATTGAGCTATTGGCAACTGTTTACTGCTGGGTGGGAATGAATTTTTTTCCTTTAAGGAAGTGACTCCAGATGGTTGACTAGACTCCAATGGATGACCTTGCACTGAGGGACATCTGAGTACAAAGTCATGATTCCATAGGCATTAACGTATATAACAGAATGTGTGAAATCTTGTAGGCAAGGTATCAGAAGTGCAAATGATGGAGGGGGTTAAATGTGATTAAGATGTATGAAGTACACAATTATTCAATGAAAATATACATTAAGAAAAGTATTTATCAATAAAAAAGAAACATTGAACAACAACAATAAAAACCTCAAATGAGAAGGAATTAAAAGCCAAAATAAAGTGACTGGAGAAAGCCTTGCCATTGAAGTGAATCAAATGGAAAACAGATTATTAGGAATGGATAATAAAGTTAAATAATTAGGTGAATCAAATAAAGAAAATGAACTTTTTAAAAAAAAAGAAGCATAGGAACGGAATATGTAGGAAATGTAGAACAGCATGATAACATCAAATATATCAAATATGGTTTATATTCATAGAGGAAGGACAGAAATCTAAGATCAATGGCATAGATTAAATCTTCAGCTGGATTAGAAAAGAAAAATAATCCCTAAATTAAGTAATGACACAAAAAGGTACAAGAAGCAGACAGAATACCAAATAGACACAACCAGAATAGAAACTCCCCATAGCATATCAAAGAAAAAACACTAAATGAACAGAACAAAGAGAGAACACTGAAAGTTGCAAGAGAAAAACAAGTTACATAAAACAGAAAACCCATCAGAATTACAGCTGATATAGCATACTTTACCCTACAAAACTGTCTATTATAATCAAAGAAGAAAGAAAAATCTTACATGATACAAATAGGCAGAAAGAAGTGAAGTCCCCACGGAGCTGTTGTGATGACTCAATGGTTACACGCACTGATTGCTCTTGCACATGGTCCAAGTTTGAATCTCAGCACCCATATGGTGGCTAACAACCATTTGTAGTTCCAGTTTCAGAGGATTTGATGCTCTTTTCTGACCTCCATGGGCATTGCACGACACAGGTGCACTTACATACATGCAGGCAATACACTCATACACTGAAAATAAAAATTATAAATAAAACATTTAAAAACATGTCCCCAAAACAAACCCTACAGAGATTACTCAAAGAAATACAAAGGAATGACCATACTGAAAAGGCTAAAGAAAGAAAATAAATGAAAGAATAATTACAGAGAAACAAAATAAGACTAAGAACACCAACAGAAATAAAATGACTATAATTCAAATGTAATTCAATTCCAACAAATGATCCAATAAAAAATGAGCTATAGATATGAACAGGTAGTTCTCAAAAGAAGAAATAAGGATGGCTAAGAAACACCTTTAAAAAGTGGTCAACACAGTAGTAATTAGGGGAATGCAAGTGAAAAATAATTTAACAATTCATCTAACAGCAGTCAGAAGATAACAGATGATTGTACCAAGATTGGAACAATCAAGCTGAAACTGAGCAGCAAGCTTCCTCCCTGAAGACTAACTCTCATGTTATGAGAGGATACTATACAAACTGTAAAGGCAGAAAAAACAATCTGTGGTCCTAGTCAGCTGTAAAGCCTAATAAATAATGATTGGCCTGGCAAACTATTGCCATTTGTGTAGATACAGCACTTTTATATCAGGGATAGTCAATAGCTATTCATTTGGACTTAATTTCTTGAGTCAAGATTCTTATCATGCTGTTATTTTCACTAAGGCAAACTGTTTTTTTTAATTATTGCTTTACAAGAAAAAATATTGAACAGTGATGTAATATTCAACTATAAATTTTGTGTGTCCTGAAGAGAAATCCCAGTATACACTGTGTATGTTCCATCCAGTACTCTCCATTCAAAATGTATCTCCATTCTTCCAATGTGAGAACAACAAACAGAAACACATCCTGACTATGCTATTAAATAAGGGTAATAATGGTATTTCATGACAACATTTTAAATCCTGTCCTCTTATAAATCCACTGTGAAGAAAACTTTTAATGTTCTTCAAAGAATGAATGATTTAACATATTACCCATTCTATAATTATTGGACACAATAAGATACGTATAGATATATGTATATATAACTGAAACCTTTACTTCAATTTTGTTGCTTGTGTATTTAAATTTGACCATTAATGCACTTTTACTGATTTAATTTCCTACACAATCATACTTAATTGCTTTCTATGTCATATAATGTTCAATAAAGCAAAGCAGTGAAGCAAAAAATAACAAGACCTCTCAGAAAGGTTAAAAGCAAGCCTGTATTAGCACAAGTGTGACTAACACCTCCATGCTAATTACCACCTCCTGGTTGAAGCTTAAAAACAGTGAAAACTTTCATCGATGCCATTAAAGATAAGTTTAAATTTTATATGGAAATGTAAATTAATTAAGCAAGGTGGTCATATTATCCTTCATTTGTAACTTCTAAGTTTTACTCAAAAGGTTTGTGTCAGTACCTAAACAAAATGAGTGTCTCTATCTATCTATCTATCTATCTATCTATCTATCTATCTATCTATCTATCATCTATTTATATGTGTGTGTGTGTGTGTGTGTGTGTATACATATAATGATTTTTTTTTTTTTGAGAAAGAGTCTTATACCCCAGATGGCCTGGAACAACTAAAAACAACAGTGATTTGAAAAAGTTATATGAAACACTACTACTGCAGAGATTTCTGAAAATATACTGTCTCAGGAAATTTATTCTCCATGCCTTAGCGGGCGGGGTCTGGTTAATCCAGCTGGATAAAACAGGAACTGATCTTCCATTTAGAGAGATTGATTTATTTAGTGCCATTTACAAAGTTACTGGTTCCCTGATGCCCGCCCGCAAAGTCCGCGATGGCTGGGTACAGGGCTCAGTCCATTCCCAGCCAGCATTTCACTTCCACTCACATGATCCTTAGGACTGCAGGGACTTGGGAAGAGGCCTCCTGGTTCTGGCCTTATGCATGGGCCTGGGGCCGGGGCATTTTTCTTCCCTTGTGGATTCAATCTGTGCCTCCCCAGACTCATCCCATGTTGATCCTCCTTTCTCCCCACCTTCCTGCCCATGGAATGAAGCAATAGGAAAAAGAACCTCAGAGAGAATCCTGAATTTACCATACATATACACATAAATAATATTAAAAAAATTTATACTGGAGTTTAATGTCTAACAAACAGGGGATACAATGTCCCTTTCAGAAACCACAGACCAACATATAAAAATCTCAGTGCCAGGAATTTTTTTTTTCTTTTTTACTTGTTGACAAATGGGAGGGAATAGTGTCTCACCCCGCACCCTGCAAACAATACTGACTATTGCCATTGCTTTTGTTTATCCACCAGAACTTGGTGTAAAGACCTTATTAGTGAAAACACTACACACAAGTGTTGCGTAACAAACATGGAGAAATCAAACTGGTACTAATCTCAGACTTTCATCTCTATTAGCTAGCTTCATTATTGCTAGCTTACAAAAAGTAATCCTCAAGTTTATACAGGTGTGATCCCTTGAGCTACTAAAACTGGTATGACATGATATGCTTATTAATGTAACAGTAGCAAGAATATTAAATCATCTCTGTTCTGGCACATAGGAATACATATCTATTGTTTTGTATATTGTTTTAATTATTATAGACTCCAAGCTGATTTTAAAATCAAATAATTGTAGTGAAATTGGGTTTGTTTTGTTGTATTCAACATTACTTCATCTACTCCAAGTTTTACTTCGTTTCATAGAAATTTCATCTTTTTAAAAGAATTCTATCAAAATTTACTTTTCTAAGAATTATTTTGAATCGGGACTGAAGAAATTGTGTAGCAGTTAAAAGCATTAGCAGCTCTTGCAGAGAACCTGGGTTTGATTGCCAATACCGACATGGGGACTAACAACCATCAGTAACTCCAATTCTAGGGGAGCCTGAGCCCTCTTCTAACCTCCACATGCATTGCACGACATAGGCGCACTTATTTGCATGTAGGCAATACACTCACACACATAACATAGAAATAATAAAAATATTTGTAAAAAGAATTATATCAAATCTGTAGATTTCACTCTGTAAATAGAGAAGAACAAATATTTTAAATTACCTTTTTAATATTTTTGTTCTCACTATCTATCACTACTAATGTTTCAGTAGGAAATTTGTGTGTTCTTACTTTCTACTACTATTTGGGAAATATTCTTTATACATTCCTGATACATGGTTAACAATAAAGCCTAAGTGCAATTATTCTGAAGACATAATCTCTCCTTTATCATTTGGCATTATTTCAGACATTTCTAATTATGGAATATTATTACTTTATCCTGATACTAATTATTACTTTTTTTTGTCGCTCTTAGTCCCAATTGGCCTGGAACTCACTATGTGGACAAGACTGGCCTTGATGTCACAGAGATCCACCTGTTCTGCCTAGTTATGACTTTTAAATCATGTAAATTTAAAATAATGAGACAAGAATTTATGATTTAATTATTCTAAATTCTCATGTCTTATTGGAAATTATTCAGTAACCACATGTTCAATGCCACTGCTCTCCCAGCATCTGATGATCGTTCATTATATTTATTCAGATATTTCACCTTAACCAATCATTCTTCTTCATTGATTCTCTCAAATTAAATGTCTTTAGCAATCCTTCACTTTATACAACACTTCAATAGCCTAATTTTATTCCTCATGATCTTTTAATATTTCATTTTATATTATTTATTATTTATGTGTTCATGTATCTCTCTGTCTGTGTGCACATGTGTGACAGTGTCCAGAGAGTCAAAATAGGTCATTGAGTCCACTGTAGCTGAACTAGGCAGTTGTTTACTGTCTGATGTAGGTGCCACAATATGAACTCAGTTCATCTGGAAGAAGAGCTATGTAACCAGTGAGTCATCTCTCCCAACAATCCATACTAATTCTCTAGTTTTGCTAACACACTATAACTGAATTTCTTTCTTTCCACCTTAAATATTTTTGGCATTGAAATATAATATTGTTCTTCTTCTCTAAAAACCTACTGAATTGCTTTTGCCTTTTTTTAAATTAAAAAATCAGTTTTAAATAATGTTATGGGCTAATGAGGAATGGAACAATGCTTCTTACCATGTTCATGGGCCCATAGAATCATACAGGAATGTATCAGGTCTAAGCAAAGTTTGGGTCAGTATGTGTACATACTTCATAGCTCACCTCCAGAAGCCGACTAAAAGTAATACGCACACCCCCAATTCAATAGAAGAGGGCTTTGTGTAGAAATATCTGTCAAGAGACTGCAGTAAAAATATTACAAAGTGTGTCAAAGAAAAAAAAATATGTTAGAAGCAGTACTATTTCAGTCAGATAAAACATAAAAGTAGACTATGAAAAACTTAAGAAACAGCTTGATCTCTAGGACACACATGGTGAAAGTGGGAAGAGAAATCTGACTCTTACAAGTTTCCCTCTGACTTCCACACACACCATACAAGTTCATATGGACACACACTCAGTGAATAAAATGTAATATTTTTAAAAACAAAAATAACTATTAAATTTTATTTAGAAAAATGGATGCAACTGCAAATAAAATAATAATTTTAGCAAAACTCATAAATAAAACAGTTTCCGAGTAATGACAATAAAATATTTATTAAATTCTGCAACAACTGCAATGTTATTTTAAAATAACTTATATGGCTTATGAAATGATAGATATAGCTAAATCTCTTGAAATTGTTTTCTACTGTAAGATCTATAAAAATTGGAGAGATTGTTCAGTCAATATAGTGATTGCTGCACAAACATTAGAGCCTGAGTTTGTGTCCACAGAACTCATTTAAACATGTAGGTATTGTGATATGCATCTATAATCCCAGTGCTCAGAGCCAGAGGCAGGCAGATCCCTAAAGCTTACTAGCTAGCAATCCTTGCCCAAGTGATGAGTTCCAGTTTGCCTCAAGAAACCTTATCTCAAAAAATCACATGAAGAATATCTGAGATGAGTACATATGTACTTTAGCATGCAAATTTTCTTTCATTTGATTTCATAAACTGTGTGAAATCTATTCACAAACTTTCCATAGATACTCCTAAACTTGAATGCATTCATAACCTAATAAGACCATCATAAACTGAAAATGTTATTAAAATGACAATGCACTGAATACAACTAACCTAATGATCATCACTGCTTAGCATCATAACACACCAGAGTGCATTATGGAGTGCTTCTTCTTGTGATACAGCTGACTGCCTGCAATGTCTGTCACTGGCCAACATGACAAAAGTGAACCATATAGCATGTCATAACACTGGGAAAAGAGCATAATTCATAGCTCAAAAATTTTGCTCTAGTGAAAGTGTATCTTTTACCTTATTTTTTGGTACAAAATTCTAAGTTGAACTACAATAATAGGAGCTTTCATATAAATTTAATTCAGTATATGCAATCTTAGATTATTTCAACCTTATCAGTAAAATTCCATGTCTCTTTTCACCTATATTCTGCTTCACATTTTTTATCAAACATCTTAAAAGAATTTTTATTCCGCATTTGTATAAAACTATTTGTCAGACACAAAACCCTAACTTTCTGAAATTGTCATTAAAGTTAGCCACAGTCTTTACATGAGAAATTCTCTTCTCCTTTCTTTGTCACCACATAACTCAAGTTACCATCAGCACCTTACCCAGTAACCATTATGACCGCAAAATAGTTTCTCATTACATATACCCTGGTATCACCAGTTCCTAGCTGTTTTCTGATCATACTGTTTGCTGATTTCAAATTATTCTACTACTTCTCAGGCTGCCTTTTATTTCTCTACACAGAAATCAGCAATATGCAAGCAAGGATTGGGTCCTTGCCGCTTGCTCTATCATGAGCAGGACTTTGCCTATATATAAAATATATATATATATATACATATAATATTTATATAATATGTATGTTATGTTTTCTTAACTATCAAGAGAAGTCTAATATGGTTAACTGAAAGCCTTGTCCTCTATAAAATGTAATGGGACACCATGAAAATTTGTATCCTTTTGAATATAAATACTGAGTTTGCTAAAAGTTTGTTTCTGTGATGAAAATGTAATTCTTTCTTACTATTTAGAGGATGCCTAAAGTTTTTCACTATATCATTTATTTTGCCATTAAAGAAAATTTCAATACATGCCTTATGACTCAAAAATAGAGTGCAATTGCTATTCAGTGTTTTGCTGAATTAATAAGCAAGAGTATAAACAGGCATTGCTTGTATTTCCTTAAATTCTGAGATCATAAAAAAAGAATTCTGAAGTATGAGCTTAAGGAAAAGAGAAGATAGAGATTTATACAATCTTCTCTCTACAAAAATACAGTATAGAATGGGGAAAATTGGCAGCAGGCCCCATCCCTAGTCAAGACACTACTGACAAATGATTACTGTGGAATGAGGGAGAGTAGATTTCTGTAAGTAAGTCAGTCTAAACCAATACATTTTGAAGGAAATTAAATCATCATCAAGACTAATATTTGGCACATGAAGTCAAATGCTACTTGTATTTGTTTCCTATACTAAATTAATAATTACTTAATACATTTTTAATTACTCCTTAGTTGACATTCAAGAAACTAATATTTTATTAATAGTATTAACTTCTCTTAAATTGTATTTAATAGCACTAACTAATATTTTTATAAATCAATGCTTACTTTAGTAACTTATGTAATATTTTATAAATTAATTTTGTTTTATTAATCTGAAATGAGAATGTGCCTAAAATTAGTTGCCATCCTGATATTAAGAAATGCATTAACACAGAGAAATCTATTACCTTTTCTGACAAATAATATTCTAAACATCGTATCACCTAAATATATGAGAATAAATTGCCTTCAAGAATTATACTCACAAATACCTTTCAACATACATTTAAAATAAAAAAGTTTTAGATGTCCTAATAAATTTTCAAAAATGTCACAAGATGCAACGAAATGTTTCTACTTAATAGCTTTGTACAACAGTGGGTGACTAGAAGACGTCATTAAAATGGTAACCACTGTCTATCAAATTAAGTAATTTAACAAGTAAAACTAGAGACAAAAGTTGGGTTTTGCTGTATTTCTTTATGTCTCATCAAATCATGTCTGATTATAGCTTGATTCCCTAGTATTTAACTATTATTGAATGTAGTGATGAAAGAATCCATGGTGCTACTTAATTATCCACACAGTAGGTGTCCAATGGAGATGCTTCTTTTTAACCTTTTCCTCCGTGATAAGATAATTACTGTCTGGTGAAATTGCTACTAATATAAATATTCACTGATTGCAAACTGTGGCCTAAAGGCTGTTCCCAATAAAAGCTTCTCTGTGACCCTGTGGGGGTGCTATTGCTCATTTCTAAACAAATAAGGCCTCATCAACCAAAGAAACATCAGTGCTTTCATATCCAGAAAATTTAAATAAAATTAGGAGATAATTTCTTGTGAAGCATTCTGAATCCTTTTGACTACATCAAATTTTCAATAAATGTTTCTTGTGTTTTATTTAAAATAGACCCAGATAATCATCCATGGGAAAGTGAATCTGTTTTAGGATGATTAGCCTGTTATATTTTTGTGAATTAGTTTAAAGATGGAATGCTTGGCTTTTTTCTCCAGGCAGTTTTTCTAACCATCTATAGTACATAAGGAAATGTTTCCTTGCTCAGAGGAGTGGAATCAATTAGCATTTCCTAATATACTAAACATTCCACAAAATATTGATGGCAAACACAAACAGATGGTACTTGGATGCTTCATCAGTTCAGCACTGAAGAATGGTAAAGATTTTGACCCTCGGAGGTTTCACAGTTCTTTAGAATCAACAGCAATAAAAGTTTGTCCAATTTGTCCTTTATGGAGTACAATAATATCCTACTCATATCCCATGAACAACAGAAAGTCATAGATTTCTAGATTTGTCTTCCTATGATGATCAGACTGCCTGATTAAAACTATTTATTATTAATCCATAATGGATCAACAAAGAAGTCTCCTATTATGTGGATTAGTGAATGAGAAAGAATATATTTACAACAAAATTAATTTTGTTCTCTGATTTCTTGGTACAGAATACATTTTCATAAAGAATCAACATTATTTTCAGATTTATGTATAAATCAGATCTCCAATCTGAATGCTTATGTGATTCCCTTGTGGGCATTAGGAAATAAGGACTTAATAAGGTGTAGGTATAACAGTATTATACTTTTTGGCCTCTCAATCTCTTCTAGTATACCCTCTGTTACTGTTACTCCAATTTAGTTAAAGATTTATGAACTCAGCATTTCCATATGCTTCCAATTTCCAAAGTTTCAATCTAACTCTATGTCAACAATTTTCTAAATTGTGAGAATTGAAAATATTAGCTTATTTCTCAGCCTGTTGAGAAATTTTTCAGCTATTTTTCTTGTAGACTACTACATTTATGTAAAACGGCTGCTTCATCTTCCTATTCAAACTTTCAGCTACAAAGTCCTAATATTAATGTGGTTTGTATTGTCCAACTTCTTAAAAATTTCTTAAAATTACCCATTTAGAGCTTGATTCAGTTTTCCTTGTACTCACATCTAGCCCTCTTCAAAAATGTTGTCAGTCACAAAGCTTCTGGACTTTTGGTTACTTGACTGTCTAATTTCTTATGATCTTCCATTTCATTCTGTTTTAAGCACTCCTCTTTCTAAATGAACCATGGAAATTATCAACAGAAATATGTATAATTGTTTTATTGAAATCAAGTGTACTAGCCAGGGTTTTCTAAGGAAGCAAAACTGGTGAAATGAAATTACACATACACACACACATGTGCATATATGAATTTATTAGACTAGCTTATAGGATAGAGTCTGAGCAGCCCAACAATGGTGGCACCATACTGGAGAGGCTGAGAATCCTGTAGGTGCTCAGGCCAAAAGGCTGGATTTCTCAGCAGTTCCAGTCTGGTGTTGATGGAATCCAGAGATCTGCTAATTTTCAGACTATGTTGGAACCTGAGGAACTGGTTAAAGAAGTGTTTAACAAGTTAACAAGTTTACCAGTTAAACAGAAGGCAAGTAGCAAAAGATAAAAGTTTCCTTCTGCCATGGTCATTTATATGGCCGATCATCAGAAAGTAACGCCTACATTTTGGGTGGCTCATCCAGCGTCAAATGATCCAGGCAAGAAGGACTCTCATTCCTGTCAGACCCAGTCAAGCTGATGCCCAGGATTAGCCATTACACCTAATCAAGCAAGACTTTTACCTTCCTTTTGTTGTTGCTGTTTGTTTGTTTTGGTCTTCTAGGTGCCTTGTACATTTGCAAGATCATGACCACAATTACACTTCACTTAGCTTTTAATTATTGACATAACGAATTGCCATTAGCCAATGAGGCCTCTCTTTCAAGTCTTACCCCTCTCTTTATTCCTAGGCGGTCCTTTTGGTGACATCCAGATTTACTTTGCTTCTCCACCATTTCATTACATTGCACTGTTACAACTCATTATTTGGGTAAAGTCTGCATTTCCCTTCCTGCACTTAATTGTTGTTAATCTAGGAGGAAGTCATATAACAGTACGTAGAAGTTTCATATAAATTCACAATAACTTGAACTCAGAACTCATTACAAAATTAGTCTATTTTTTCTAGAAATTCAATCACATTTTTCAAAAATATATTTTGTACTTTCTTAAAATTGCTAACTCTTACACTGTTTTTGATAAGTAGTACATTTTCTGTCTCCTCACTTTGGCTAATTTAAAGCCACAAGGGACAGAAAAAGAAGCTCAAAATCTTCCAAAAATATAAAACAAACATATTTAGTATCTTTTTTTCTGTGAAGAGTGGTTTGTTGTCCTGTACAGGTGTACAGCATAGCATGGGTTCCCATGAACTGCAGAAGTAATTCATTCATACATCTTTAAATAAGTGAAACATTTTGTACTCGTATGTGTTCTGCACATCTTTATAATAGTTACTATTCTTATGCTGAGATAACATACTTATAAAAAACAACTAAAGAAAGGAAACATTTATTTTGGGTGATAGTTTGAGGGTACAATCTATAAAGATGGGGAAGGGAATCAGAACAGCAGTATGAGGCAGGAGGTCATGGTCCCTGCAGTCAGGTAGCAGAGAGAAATGAATTGTGCTCAAATCATGCTCTCCTTTTAATTCAGTAGAGAATTGCGTCCACGAAAGTCTACAACTAGAGTGCTTCTTCTTATCTCAGTTGATTTTGTCTAGACACCTCTTTACGGGCATACCCAGAGATTTGTCTCATAGGGGATTCCAAGTCCTGTCAGGTTAACAATATTATCAATCACAAGTCCACTCAATGTCAAGTTGACATCAAATACATAACATTTAAGCCATAGCCTTCTATCCCTTGTCCCCAGAGGCTCACAGGAGTTCTGGTACTCAGCTAATTTTGTGATTTCTTATCAATATAGAATCCCATTCCATCTAATATTGGCAACCAACATTAGAGTGGATATTCTCAACTCTCTTCACATAACTTAAAAACTTCACAAGCATTGTTTCCCTGGTGATTTTAACCTATATAAAAATTGATATTAATTATCAAAATATCATTCTCTCGCCATCATGCTATAATATCAATATAGTTATACTTTTTATATTCTGAAATATCCATGTATGTTCTTAAAATTGATTTGTATACTGAAGCAGCTTCATTATTTTTTTTTCTTTTAGTCTTTTTATTTCATTCGAGAAAGATTCTTCCCATAGTTCCAGCTGACCTGGAACTCACTGTAGAGACCAGACTGAGCTTGATTTCAGAGAGATCTGCCTGACTCTGTTGCCTACATCCTGGAATTAAAGGCATGTGTCACCATGCATGGTCTAACTTTACTTAAATTTATTGAGAATGAAATGAACATTACTAACAATGGTTATGGAAAAAAAATAAACCTGTCAGACTCGTTACTTTTCAAGTGCTTCGTGTTCTGCTCACCTTGACATGCCTTTTCTTGCAGGTTCCACTCATACCTACCCCTTGATTCCTTTGATCTCACAATGCCATCTCTCTACTAAAATAAAATGTTTTTCAATGTATATTTTATTGTGATTTTGCACATTTCATACAATTCATCTTAATAATATTTAGGTTCCTTCACATATCTGCACAACCCCATAGCCAGCTCACGGGACTTCATCCATTCTGTACTATATATTAAGGCCTACTGAATCAGGTTTGTGTTCGCATATAACCCCCAATGTGAGTTCGTTATTAAAAAAAATACACTAGATTATTATGTATTTTTATTTGTATGTGTATGAGTGTTTTGCCTGCATGTATATAAGTGCACCATATGTGTTTGTGCTGCCCATGGAGGCTATCAAATTCTCTGGAACAGGAGTTGTGGATGGTTGTTTGGTGCTGGAAAATAAACCTGGGTCCTTTGCAAAAGCAAGTGCTCTTAAATGCAGAGCCATCCCTTGAGTTCTGAAAAGAGATTTCTGACAGTGGTGTCCCTATCCATGAAAGTTCAGAGTAGATAATAAAATTATTAATTTTCATTTCTTTATATTTACATATCTATGCTTCATTTGACAGCCTTAAAAATTAGGCATGAGGCCAGGTATGGTGGCTCAGTCTTTTATTCCCAGTATTTAGGAGGCAGAAACAGGTAGACCACTGTGAGATTGAAGCTAGCCTGCTCTTTATAGCATGTTCCAGGAGAGCTGGGACTACAAGAAGCCCCTGTCTCAACCAAACAAACAAAAAATACATAGTTAAAATTAGACAGGGACAAATAACAGTGATGTTACAGTAAAATGATACAAATAACACTTACATACGTTTGTGAGTTAGACTCTGCTGAAGATGGGGTTTCCCCTAGACTTCTTGTTTATTTCCTTACTGATGACTGGATGTGGAAAGAAAGAACCAGCATTTATTAAGGTGCTTGTACAAATGACTAGAATCTTTTAGACTTCACATGGCAGTTTTCTCTCATCAGGAATCTTTAAATTTTACACAACTAGGTAAGTCATATATTACAGGTTTATTGTGTTTGAAATATAATTTTTAAAAATTCTTTTAAGTACATAATAAGCATAGTAGAATTTGACACTGACTATACACAATACTAACATATGGGTCAGTACTCCTGATTAGATTTTCACCTTCTCCATTGTCTTCTTAGTATTTAAATATCAAGGATGCTTCATCCGGCTCTTTTACATTGCTTCCTTCTACATTGTTATTGAACAATTAGTGTTTTTCAAAGCTCAGATGAGAAATTGCTCTCATCTTAATCTACTTTTTGTCGCTTGGTGACCTCATTCAATTACCACCTCTATGTAAAATTAGTTTGAAAAAAAAATTCCTTGACTTATCTATATAAATCAGTACTCAATATCATTTGTGTAATTTCTCAAGGCAAATTTCAAGTCATGTGAATTTTGAAATGTGGGTAAGTCTCCATTATTCAAACATTATTATAAAAAGTGGAGAAATTTTTAAAAGGTATCAAAACATTTGCAGAATACCTCTAATGAAAAGTTTGATTCAATTTATTATTTTCTTGTTATTAGCAAGTGGTAATTGTACAAGGTAATGGAATTCACTGTGACATTTATCACCTGTTTATACCATACTTTGTCATGTTTGTCCTCTTTCTGTATTAGGATCTCTTAACATTTCTTGGAAGTTCTAGAAATTCTGTGGACTCAGAATTGAGTTCATTATCCTAGTACATCTGGCAATTCTCTAAGCAGTCCATACTTGTCTCTATTTAGAAATACAAATATTTTCAGGCTCAGATTCAAATGATATACATCCTGTATCATAAAGGAATGCACTCTTATATCTATAAAATAATTCATTTCAATGTAATTGACTCCTGTAGTCTTTTGCATCATGTGTGACTTCTTAAAATTTTCCTTAACACATAAAAGAAAAATAGCTTGTAATTGTCAACATCTTGATATATGCGATTTTAAACTTGTTGACAGTCATGATCAGACCTTCAAAATATTAATTTAATAAATGACTATTATTTGATTATGAAAAGGGAAATAATAAAATGGGGACAGAACAGAGAGAGATAGCTCAGCTCTAAAAAACAAATACTGTTCTTCCAGGGGACCAGATTTTATGTAGTAGTATCTATGTCATACAGCTAGCAACTACCTCTATTTCCAACAATAGAGGGATTTGAAGACTCTGGGGTCTGTAGTAACTGGCACTCATGTACACATACCCACACATAGACACATGCACACATAGTAAAAAAAAAAACCAAATTTTTTGGAAATTCAAAAGTTTATATTCACTGTTCCACTTCTAAATCAGCCACTGTAAATAACGTTTGCTTTCAGTGCTTATGCATTTGTTTACTTTAGTGTAGCATTCCGAATCCCATTGTCCACATACTAAACAAAAGTATTGTTTGTCCCAAAACTAGTAAAATTTATCCTATATAAATTCCTACCATCTGTAAAAACATTTTAAAATTATTTCATTCCATTTAGGCACTGACATAAATTTCTAAAGGTGTCTCAGAATAAAAACTGCAATAGTTACATATTCGCAAGCTCTGTCTTACCTTTTTTGGATTTCATCTCTCACCCTTACTCACACAGTCTTCCTCACATTTGTCTTATTTCAGTTTCAATTTCTCATTCATTTTGCATATCAGACTCCTGAAAAATGTGTTTCCTGGTGCTGGCAACGATCAATCCTCAGAAGCTTGCTACAACTGGTCATTTACTATCAATCATGTAATACATCTAGAGAGTGTATATAGTTCAACTAATCCTAATCAAAGAGGAATTCTTTCCCTCTTTGTTTGCTTCTTTCTGGAATCAAAGCACAACTGTGTAACAAGTTCAAGACACTATAAAGTAGATATATAACTTTTATGTGTATTTCAACAATGGCATGAGTGCTCTGTTCTGTTATTTGAAGAACCAGAATAAATATAGCTATTAACTCAAAAATGGCTTCTCTCTTACCTTAGCTCTATCTTTCTTTGACTTTTAGCTGAGTGGAAATATACTTGTTCTACCCTGTGACACCAGTCCCAGGAGTAACTGGACAAGATAAAGGACAAATGGTGTAAATTCAACTGATCTGTAAATTTCTCAGTACCACCTGAGTTTCTTAGGCAGATGACCTTTGAGGATTCAGTTCCTAGCTTTATAACTGTAGCTCCTGGCAGAGGATAGCCAACACTTTCCTTCCTATATTCGATCCTACCTGCCTATGAATAGTGAATGAAGTTATTTGTTTATACTATGTTGATGGAAATCATTGCTCTCTTCAGCTTCATCCTCATATTCTACTGAACATTGCATGACACATAAGGGTAGTCTTGTCCTTGTCTGTCCTAGTGCCTTTTCACTCTGACAGGTCATTCTCTGAATCACTGCAGATGTCTGGTATGGATGTTTTCCACTGAGATTAGGAGAGACTTCTAGGCTGTAGCTGGACAAGAAATAAACACATGGTTCAAATCTAAGCACTTCTTTAGAGTATCTTGTAAAATGTTCTAATTCCTGTTTTCAACTGATGAACTCTGACAAAGTTATAGTTTGGTAAGTTGTCAGCAATGGAAAAGTGAGGACAGTTTGCTATCTACAGCCTATAAAGTTAAGGAAACAACTTCGTTCTGTCTAAGAATGTGCTCCCACAATTCACGTGGTAACAGCGGCATTGGTACCTCATCCACGGTGAATGCACACACGTAGTGATACCCCTTCTTCCCTATCTCCTCTCTCTTCCCTTTTGCCACACAACAATGCCACCCAATTTCACCAACATTTTGGCTTCCTTTAATCAGTCTTCAGGAATCCTGCAAGTTAAAATATCACTTTGCTTCTGTTGTAGGAAAAGGAAAGACTTTTCAATATTTACGATTGACAGTCCACCTGACAAAAGTCTTTCCACTGCTTTCCCATTATTTCAAAAAATCGACCCTAACAGGATGCCTCTCAGAGTTTCAAAGACATAGACTTTACACATATTTTGACTTTCAAGAGGACCTTGACGGAAGAGAGATGCTCCTCCCACCAGTCAGGGCTATCTCTCCATACATACTTCTTATTCTTCTCTTTTCTCAAAATCATTTTATTCACACAATAGATGCTGACATGAGGGATTTTCAAACTGCATCTCCTTAAGAACTCCTTTTTTTGCATGACAATTAGGTGGATTCTACTCACTACAGTACTGGAACCCCTCCTCATTCTGCATCATGCATCATCCTGACTCCCTGAATTTGCCTCTTCCACTAGCCTCTTTGCCCACTTTCCTGTCCTTTTCAGATCCCTGGTAATATTAAATAGCTGGTGCTCTAAGGTACAGCTGGAGACAGAGGCATTGTTCAGAGTCATGTGCCTTTTCCATTTCTGATTTCTCTTGGATTGTTATAAAGCTGATCCCTTACAGACTACAAGCCATACGAGTTCTTAAGATTTCCTCATGATTTAACTTGGAGATAAAATAAATATCCTCCATATAATCTGTGTCATTCCGGAAGGGTAACCTCACGTTCTTAGGCTAAGTCACCAGACGATACAGGTAACCTCAATTCAGAGAGCCAGAGAACTGTATTATGAGAGATACGAAAGTCCTAAAGAAAGATACTCAAGTGAAACTCTCAGTCTACGTCTCAGGGGAAGCTCCCAAACTATTTCTCCTGATCATACTAGATGAGGCCTTGTGCTTTTATTGCTTTGTAGAATTAATGAATGACATTTCTATACCCATGAATTGTGATATCAGAGAAATCGTGACAGAATTCCTCCAAAAATGTGTTTTAATTCAGACAATCATCTTTGCCTCATATAATTTTAGCTTCTTATTATGAAATCCAAATGTATCTATGCATAAATCAAATACTATAAATCCTGAAACTCTCCTCCCCTAGACATAATCAATTACAATCTGTGTCCTGGAATTTTAGAATTCACTCAACTGACCACTTCAGCTCATCAGACTCTACAATTTCAAACCTTGGAAAAACAGTTCACAATGGGAGCAGCTTTATTTTTAAAAAATTATCAAATTTGTACTTTCATGAACAACTGTAGAGAGCCTGCTCTTGAACATATATACCCCAATGGAAGAATTTATTGCCATATCAGAGCATTAATCCTGAAAACTGACAAGATATTTATCAACTAAATTGATTCCTCACCTGTCTTCCATATCTAGCACTTACAAGAAGCATTCCGGAAAGCTCTTAAAAAACTAAGAGCTACCCACTAAAATTCCCCATTATTCAACAGATAGTAGAGATTTCACATTGCCAGCATAGGTTGTAGTTATTTTCTGCAAAAGCCACCAAAAACAAAATACAAAACAGAAACAGAAAAAAATCAATAGAATGATAGAATAAATAAGAAAAATTTAAAAAACATAAAAAGTTACCATCTTACCCTTCCCAGCCAGTGGCTTTCTCTTAAATCATTCCAGAGTATAGGCAAATGGAAGAGGGGGACATCATAGAAGAACATAAAAGAGGAAAAAGTTAGTAATAGAGGACTAGGTTTTTTTTCCCTTACAAGAGAGTATTATCCACCCTGTCGTTCAGCAAAAAGAAATCTTCACCAAGTAAGGTACAAGTCTATTCACATGTTCCTGACTCCTCTTTACTAACATCATTGAAACTGCTCTACATGTGATTCTCTCGTTTCTGAAGAACATCTCAGTACACATATCTTTATGGATGACTCACCAGTTGAAGAGAAATTTTTATAGACAGGACTTGCTGATGAAATTCTTCTATTAGTTCTAAGTATAAGCAAAATAAACGCTTACTCACTCCTGTTGACTCCTTCTCGAGTGGCTAGATCCTTTCTAAATGCAAGCATAAAAGCCCCCAGAAGAATTATATAATAATAATAATAATAATCCATAATACCTTATTTGATCTCCTTGATTTTTTCCCAAAGTACTAAAGGTCTATTGATTTTTTTTTCCTAATTAGCAGTTCTCGTAAACTTTGAATATCACCTTTATGCAATGTCACTATGACGATCAACCTCAGTCTTCAAGAAAAATTTAGAAGACCCACTGGACCTCAAAACACTCATCACCAACCTCTATCCCTTATGCTTTAAAAAGGTCAGTTCCAAATTTTGTCTTTAGCTTTTATAAGATTGAATGTCACTCCCAGGGTGTCTCCCTCCATTAAAGGCACAGTATAAATTTCTCATGCAATCTAGTGTCACTACTGAACCCTTTCTTCGGGAAACTGTCTGTCTTCTTTAGAATTGGATAGAAATGTATTCAGGGAACATGCTGATTATCATCTTCTAATAATTTCTGTACATTTCTCCCATTCAGTATCAAAGGAAAAGGCAAAATCAAGTTGATCTCACTACTCCTACTGCAGCTAAACACTTAGTCTCCCAGTCTTACATCCATCTCTTTGACTCAGAAAACTTTCTCACAAGACTAACAGCAGATTACACACTATGATTCAACAAGCCTACAGGTGACTTCAAGCTCTGCCTTGGCCTCCTTCAAAAGGTCAAATTTTCATATGTCTAAGATTTATTACTAAGGTCTATGACTCCATCATAGAGACCTTTAGCTTGTTCATTCTTCTAAGCATTTTAGTAATTTTCCCACAGAGCAAGCTATTGAAATATCTTCTAATTCCAGTGTGGGACAAATATCTCAGGCAGACTTTAAAGCTTATCCCTCTCAGGAATTACCATATGTTTAGAACCTACTTGTTGAGCTTGGCTATCATGTTTATGTCAGTGTACCAAAGCCTGGATTTTTATTGCTTGCTCATATAATTTCTGCTCAGACTAAAATTTTACTATATTTATATAAAATTGTACTATATAAATCTTGCTCAAATTTATGTTTTTATACACTATCCTGGAATTTCTCTTTATTTGCTACACAAACCTACTTCATTCCTAACATCAAACCACTCACAAGGCCACCCTAGTGTTGAATTATTGCATCTGTGCTCCCACAGTCCTGACTAAAGGACTCCTCTTCACCCCAGGAAATCTTTTACTGTCCATCCATTTCACATTCAGACAAAAGACAGAGACAATACTATTGATTATAACATAAAGTTGAAATCACTCTTTGGCATTTGATAGATTCACTACTAATACTTTGACAAGGACATTACACATCTGAGAGAATACATTAAATTAGGAAGGAGGCAGTGTGTATGGGAGGGAGGTGTGGATAGGGGATGAAATCTAAATACCATAAAACTTTATGGTATGAAAAATCATAAAAAATTAAAAACTATAAAAGAAAATTAGGGAAAAATTTTCATATAATTGAAATAATAGAAACTATTTTTCTAAAGCTGTATAATTGCCTCAATTAAAATATTAATTTCAATTTTTTTAATTAAGGAAAGCTCCCATTTGTATATAATTCTCCTACTCTGGGATTCTATAACTATTCTTTGAAATCTTCCATTTCTCCCTAATATCCTAAAACAATTCCTAATCTACATAAAACTTAGATTATTATGGTCAGGGTATCTATCTTTATATTCTCAATCATATAACCATCTGCCATACTCTCATTTTGAGACCTGTACCCCAGGTAAACAATATTGTCTCAAAATAAATGAAATGAAGTATCCTTATATGTATTTTTATAATCAAATAACCCATAGCATACCAACATTCAAAATATTTTGGAAAATATGACAATTCAAACAGAGCAATACATCTCACTGAAGATGTATTTCCAGTAAAAATCTCATTTAACTTGACCTTGCTGGTGTGCCTCCAATGGTCACTGTGTGTGTAGGATGATTTTATTCTGTACGCAAAAATAAAATTAAAAAATGAAACCTTATCTTTACTCTCTGCACCAATAGAATCTATTGGTCTTTTCTTGACTCAATCTGTACTCTTTGGTTTACTTCCTCTGAGGAACTGAGGCATATTTATATCTCCCGACTTCTAAGTGCACAGCCTGCTTAGTGCCTGATTTAAACCTTCCAAACTCTCCTGTAAAATTTTCACTTTCACAAAATATTGACATAAAATAAATCTTCAATCCCATCTCTCTAGGGCTGGGAAAGCAGAATTAGATTCAGGACTTTTTTTTTTTTGAGTATTCTTAAGGAAGTACAGTCCACTCTGTCCATAAGACATAATTTTCCGTTTGTAAGCCAGCAGACCAAGAGCTTGCTTCCTAGATCTAGTAAAATGAAGATAACTGAATTCCTGACAGTAGGGGGACACTACAAAACAAACACATCCAACATTTATTAATTGCCAGCTAAGTAGAAGTTTGTGCAGTGCTAAATGGAGAACAATGCTTTATACCAATAAATCTAGGTAAGCACAAAACAGCCTCGATGCCATTATAAAATAGCATAATGACAGACTGAAACATTACAAAAATTGGATCTTAGGTTATTTCAAGTGCTATTCCAGTTTTTGGGTTAACTATCCTAATTTACCTCCCTTCCTAGGCCCAACAATGACTTGATCCTTATTCTGCCCTTTGAGTTAAGCCTCCTCAAGGATTATTTCTCCTTTGACAGTCAAAACATTAAAAATCTTTCAAAGCAATATCATCCAATATCAACCCTTTCATAAAATTTTCTTCTACAAAAACACACAAAGATCTACACATCTGATTAGTAGGGTAAATTGACTGACATATGACACTTCCTAGGCTCATTTTGGGTGTTCATCATTCATTAGCAGTCAAAGGTGGGATTTTCTTTTTTTTTACACGTACATTTCTGGTCACAAGTCAAAAGCACTGTTCACTTTTTTTTTTAACTCTACTCTTTGTGTACCAGTTTTGGTGCCAAAAGATTTGCAAATGTATCTGGGATTCCTTTAATAATCCCTCTCCTGCACTCATCACATTTGTACAAATGCATGTATGCATGTGCATATACACACTCATATACACACTCAAATTCTCACACACACACACAGTTTGGATTAGGGAAAATAGAAAGGGGACATATTTTATTATGCATGAACTCCAAAACATTTTAACTATTTTTCTATTGATACAGCATGTCTTTCCTGTGATATATTTATATGTAACTTAAAGTTCTAAAAGCAATTGAGGCAAAAGTATATTATGATAAATGTATTTAATTTTCAAGGGATTGGATATTTTCAGTGCTTGAATAACTTATATTGCAACATTACTCTACTACTTAAATTTGTTGCTTGAATTCTCACAAGCATATCTTTGACAGTTCGAGTTTGGTATATATGTTTGCCTCTACATTAAACTTTCAGATATAAAAATATAATGATGCATCATTCTTCTCCAATAGTATTTAATAATCATCTGTTTTTGAAGAAACACATTCTCTTTCTGGTTTATCCAATCATATGTGTAAAATTCTTGCTCTGTAAGTCTCTAAAACAATGTTAAATAAGGATGTGTGTGCATATTCTATTTAGTTTTGAATAGAACACAATATTTTTTAAAAAATCTTTGGATTTTGAGCAATAGAAGTATATTTAAAAATCACTAAATATAAAATTATTTTGAACAATCTTAAAGAACTACTTTAAAGTAAAAATTGTTTGCATTATTTAGATAAAAATATTTTTGATCAATATTTTCTCACTCACGTATATATTTTCATGACAGGAAATTATATGAGCCTTGACTCTAAATAGTTGCATTGAACACAATGTTTTTATTGTTGGAACACTGTATTAGATTTCTTTTACTCCCAGATATTTAAATATTTTTCTTTAAGTATTTTTTCAGAATACTATGGAGATAAATTTAATTCAAATAATAACTTTATTGTCAATGACAGATTATTTTTTCCTTATAAGTCATATTTTGAAAAACTTTCCCTCAGTGTGACTTATTTGGACATGAGACCATTAATAAAGCATTTAAATTTAAATGTCATAAATATGGAATGCTAATCCAGAAACACGTGGTATAATAAGAAAACACACCAATAATTCCTACAACCAGATGAAAAGTTAACTGAAGAGTGATCATAAAACGAGTCTTGACAAAAATTGAAGAAAAGCCCCACGAGAAACATATCCTGACAGCCGGTCCTTATGGGACACTATGAGACTATACCTGGCTATTCTTTAGGTCACTTACTCTGTGGTATTCTGCTATGGCTCCCAAAGAAACACAGTTCTCTTGCCTCAAATGCATTTTGGAAACAAAACACTTTTAAATGAATAATAATATGAATTTTTTTGCAAAACTGCAACATACAGTTTTGTGCCAATTTAGCACTGAAATTTCTCAATCTGTAACTTGTAAGCAAAACAATAATTTCATTAAATTCATTCTATTCATCATGTGATATATTTAATGATTAAAAATAGTTAAATCTCTGCCTGATTCTCTTTAACTCAATAAAGATATTTTAGTAATTAAGGAAATTGGATTTAGATACATCAAAACTGGAATGAAATTCCAAATGTCTTATATATAAGAAATACAAATTTTTTTAAAAGGTGCATAAAGCAGAAAGAGAAACAACCTCTGCTACTACACTGCTGATCTCCAATAGCATAAGGGTTTTGTAGAAACCAGAAGATAATCAATCACTTCCTAAAAGAACCCCGCATGCACCTGACTTAACTGGTTGTGCCACAGCTCAGAGTGATGCCTAAAGGAGAGTTTTAACTAGGTCTTGCTTGACATTTTCAAAGCATCTGAAGCTAATTGCACTTTTTCATCAAAGAAGTATATCCCATGAGAAGAAAACAGAGAGAAACCTCAGTCCTTTGCTCTTAAACTTTACCTGATATTTTCCTCTACTTAATTTAGCTTAAAATAGCTTTCCTATTCCTGACATAGTGACTCTATCATATTCCTTATAAATTTTTCCTTTATAAAGTTTTTCCTTTGCTTTAGTCCCTTCTTAGATTCAATTCATATCTACAGTCCCTCATGAAAAAACAAACTCAATTTCATAAATAAAGGTATTTGTATTGTAGTTCATGATGACAATTTAGAAGTCAAGGTGAGAAAGAAAGCAGAGATTTTTAATGAGAGGCACAGGAAAATAAATGAGATGGTAACTGAACACATCTGGTATGAAAAGAGTTCAGAGAACCTCTTGGGAGAAGGATTGAAACTGGAAATGGAGGGTAATCTGAGAGAAGTGGGAGAAAGTTACAGATAATAACAAAGTGCATTGACATAAATATATGTCATAAATATGATAATATGATAATGAAGCCCAGTACTTTGGTTGTCAACTTAAAAATAATTAATTTTAAAAGGGACAACATGAGCATAGATGGCATTCTCTGTAGCCAAAGAGAACAGAAAACATGATTTACTATAGTGCTTTGTCAAGGACAGACTGTGCGATGCTACCATGTCCTATATTTGAAATCACTACTGTATAGAATTTAACAAATATCTAGAAGAATGAATTAATTAACTATTAAATAACCAAGTAAATAAAAAATATTCACAACAACCAAGGTCTAATAAGTGTCTGTATAAATAATTAGACAAATTTATGTGAGACTTCATAATTCAACACCAGCATACTTTCATGCTCTAATTAATGCATCATCTGCTTTGCAGTTATATCAGAATGCCTTACCGTAAATCAGGATTAATCCTTTAACTTTTTGAAGTGAAAGAAATTGATTCTTTACAAGTGTTTCATCTCCTATATAGATCCTGATGCACTTGATGATTAAAGAATTCTGTCTTATTTTGGCAGGCCCTTAATAAGTTGTAAATTTGTGATGTCACTTTTTAATGTAGCACTAACAATGATACTACCTTGAACAAACATTTCCAGAGATTTTTGCAGATGCAGAACATTTTTGATTTCCCCAAACTTTTAAAATATCATGCTTTGATGCCTTGCCTATGAAACATACACCAAAATTTGAATCCCTATTAAACTACATGCCCTGCTTATGCATATAATTTCCTGAGATCATATTCATCAATTCAGAAATGATAAAGCCGGTGTCTCCCAAATCGAATAGGCAGCAGTTAGGATGTACTACTACAGCACAGGAGATGTGTACACCATGCTTTTAGACTTGTGGAAATCACTATTATCTCTCAGGCTGCATGCACAGTTTAATTTAAAAAGTACTAATAGACCTTTTAGTCTACAATGATGCACTGCCTAATATTCATCACACACATTTTAACTGTCCACTCATGCCCACATATTTCCTAAGTGTAATTTTCTTATATCTATGCAGGTTATTTAAGTTAATCTAAGAATGTTTCTATAATAAAATAAATACAAAAGATCTAGCACTCATCTCTACAAAAAGTTCTTATATGCAGAGAAGTAGTATTTTGTATACTATTGACACACTCTTCAAAACTTTTTAACTATGTACTCATTTTCATTTATTCAAAAATTCAGCTACTGAATTTCTATCTAGAAAGATGAAACAACTCTATAGTTGTTATGATCAATTTAATAATGAGTATTTTCATTGAAAATTATAAAACAATTTTGATACCCACATGTAAAAGTAAATACAATTTTTAAAAATCAGATATATGAGAGAATTTTTATATCCAATGGAAATCAGTGTTGCTGCACGGTAGCTTATGAACACAGTACTCCAACTGTTCTAGAAAATAAGCAATCTGCTTTCTTCTTGAAACTTCAAGGTCAAAATTCAATATCAACTTCCACTTCAAGTATCATAATTAGTAATATATAAGATAACAATCAGTTTTAAAATGTTGTTACAATATTATTTAAAAGAGTACATATTTTAAATAAGTCTCCCAGAAAATACATTTATTTATTTATTTTCTCAATACATTTTGGATTTTATATGATTTTATAAATATGCTAATTTGCTTGTGAGTAGATTTATTTCACTTGATGGTACAATGTTTTAGTATTGCCAGCATTAGAATTCAGTCCACTCTCTTCACTTCTCCTTAACCCTAGCAACTGCTTTTGTTGTTTCTCTTATCTAATACCCTTCAAATAGTGAAAATTAAGTCAAAATTGATTGGTAGACATCTTATATGTGTTCAAACTCACTGACAAATGTGTCAAAATACACCTGCCACCAGAGAAAACTAAGAAATTAGATCAGTCAGCAAAAGTCTTATGAGCTTCAATGCTGGTTTATGTGAATATTATCAATGTATATTTTAAATAATTTTGTGCGTTTCAAACACTACATCTTAAACATACTAGACCTTCCTCATACATATACATCATCCTATAGAGCCCCTCACATACCCCAGATTTCATGCATTTTATCAAATATGTCAAGGTCTATTGAGTCAAACTGTTGTACCCAGATGTCCTTCAGTACTGGTTCATATACAAGACTCCAATCAGCCTATATAGAGTCACTTCCTTGAAGAAGATAAACTGTCCCTCACCCATTAGTTTTCAGCTGCCAATGTTCCTTGGCTAAGGTTGAGCCTGCTATCTATTTCCCAAGTTCTATGTAGGGTTTTTGTCTCATTGAATTTGCATGGTACTTGTTCATGCTTTTACCATTGCTCTGTATTCATATGAACAAGTTCCCTGAGGCCTTGGACAGTCTGTTTCCTTATAATCATGCACCAACCCTGACTTTTACTGTTTTTCCACCCCGTCTTCCAAAATGAATCCTGCTTTTACTTAAAACCTTCTCAATGCTAGGAAACTGATGTCTGGCACTGTAAACATTGTCAAATACACATGACTGGAAAGGTCATAGATACTAGAGAAAACCTTATCTCTGACATATTCCTACACACATATATTTTCTTTCTGTATCCCAAATATGGATCCTTTTATTTCCAGAGAAGTGGAAGATTTACCACTCATCAAAGAAGCTTCTTTTTGCGATAGAGAATATTAGAGAGTTTCGCAACTGGAAACAAAGTGCAAGTGTTTTAGCGATGTGAAACCCTAAGTGACACATCTAGAACAGAATTGATCAGTGATTTCTAAATTAATCTTGGCTTCCATCTTAACCTTACAATTTTAAAATGAATAACTAATTAACTAATTGAAGAACAATTTCCCACATTTCCATGGTGCAACCCAGTTTGTCTTGCTCATACTGTAGTTATACAGAGTAATTGTAGCATTCATTGGGAATGTTAGCATGCTGAGAGAGACCAACTGGTGCAATTAAGGCTCTTTGTTAGTCATATCATTTGTATACTCAACTTAGCATTTCTTATTGTTTCAATGTATGAAACACACTAGCAGTTTCATTCTGAAGAACTCAGCTGTGGTGCCAGAAAACTTACACACTTGATACTCAGCCCACTTAGACCTGCTTTCCTGAGCCTTCGAAGACAAGTTGACAAATTCTAGTCTTTTGCTGTTTCTATTGTTTTCTTTCTTTCTGTGTGCGTGTGCGTGCGTGCGCACGTGTGTGTGTGTGTGTTTTGCTTGCATGTGCAATGCCAGTGGAGGCCAGAAAAGGACTTTGGATCCCCTGGACCTGGAATTATGGGTGTTTGTTAGCCTTGATGGGGATGCAGGGAACTGAACCCGGGTTCTCTGCAAGAACAGCCATGTCTCTAAGTTGTTCAACCATCTCTTCAGCCTATTCTGCTATTTTTTGATGCCTATTTTTAAGTATTGTTATTAAATCCACTCTTTGTAGTTTGTTTAACATAGGTGTCCCCTTTCACTAACTTCTTACAAGATTTAAACCAGTGTCTAGTGAACATGACTGAGGCTATTACTTTTTTATGTAAAGCATTTCTAATTAGTCATCACATTATCAGATATCTAATTTAAGATTTTATCTCATTCAAATAATTGAAACTTAGTTCTCAATAAAAGATGAAATTTATCCCAGTGTTCAAGTTTTTGCATCAATTATTATCATGTTAGAGTTAATTGCATGTCATACATCTTTGTATGTACTTTTTCTCCTTATCTGTTGAATGTATTTGGTAGAAAAATTATAATATATGAGAATTAGATTTCCAGAATTAACATACTTTCACTTTAAATTCCAGTTAACTATATAACTGAAGACTTACTTATGGGAGAAGTTAATATTTCCATATTCTCAATAATACTATTAACCTTCTTATTGGATGTTTGAGACTGAGTGACTGTAAAGTCCTTGGCATGTACAGATATTATGATATAAAGCCTGATCCATGTGCTAGCTTCTGTCAATTTAAAAATATATTTTGGTACATCAGAAGAAATATTTGTATTTTTCTGGTTTTAGCTATTCTATTTGCAGTTTTCTTCTAATCTTCTGAACTAAAAATTCACAGGATTCTTAAATTCAGTTTAGGATTGAGGAAATGCATGCTAAATTAATATGACAAAGATTGAGTACATGACTGTGTTTATTATTTTTGTTCAGCCTGTGACTAAGAGGAAGGAAAGTTTGTAGTGGATGGGCGTCACAGAATCATAATCATACCATGTAAGATATAGAAACACATATATCATAATTATTCAGGAGAATATTGCTTAATTTTCACTACACTATTATCGTTATTCAAAACACACATTCTTTCTCAAACTACACAGCATATCTTTTGATGTGTTTTAATGTTTGTAAATTTTAGTTGAAAAACACTATGAAGACTAGGAATATTATAAACTTTTTTTTTCCTTTTTCTCTTTGTACTTTTCATAAAAATGAATATGGAGAAACAATATACTTAAAAAACAATAATTTACATTATCAATTTCAGAAGAAACATTTTGTCTTTCTTTTTATTGAGTCATCATGTATTTCAAACAGAATATCTCAATCTATCTTTATCATCTTTATACACCTTCCCGACAAGCACCCCCTTTTAGTCTCCAATTGGAATCCATACATTCTTTCATCAGTGTTAAGTTCTATTGTGACAAGTTACTGTCCCCAACTATTACAGACTACTACAACTGGTCACACAGACGTTATCTATGAATTGCCAATGCCTAAGTGGCATATCTACAATGAACCTCCACATCTAAGACTTATGCAACATAGAACAAGGGGTAAAGAGAACACAAATCAATCTCTCAACTCTCATTACTGAAGATCCCTTATGCAAAAGAGAGCCCGTAACACAGAAGGCCACACATGGGCAAAGAATGGAGACTAGGAAACTGTGGAGTGTGGGTCCCTGAACAGGAGGACTCCTATAATAAGTTTCACTCACCCAAGGCTCAGAGACCATTGTGGTAGAGGGGGCAGAAAGATTGTAAGACCCAGTGAGGAGCTGTGTGAAAAATGGAAATGCAAACCTACGACCTCCTGGAACCCTGTTCAGATAAAACTACGGAAGAGATATTTTACAAAAGAATATTTATATAGCCTAAATTCTTAAATTAAAATACAATAATATGACTCTAAATACAACATCCTAAAATATCAAGGTGTCTTCCTTTCTCTCTCATTCTGTCCTTCTCTCTTTTTTCCTAGATGCACACTGACACACACACACACACACACACACACACACAGACTGACACAAACCAAGTTTAGCTAGGGAATATGTTGTTCTTTTGTCTTCCTCCAAATAAGTATCTCTAAGAAAATTTTCATGTTTTAAATTTTTTCTTTATGTCTATAGTAGAAAATTAGAAACAGGTTTAGAAAAATCCTCAAGTTATGAAATAGAATAAGAGTCCAAGTGAGAATCATTATCTGGTGTAGATTGTTGTAAAAGGTGATAGATCATGAATACTTTGCTTCCTGAAAACATAACTCTGAAGAAATAATGAGTTATAGCCAGACTTCTGACCACATGGATACTTATAACTAGCATAATTGTAGGTACATACTACAACACATGCCTGGAAGTTTTCTAAAAGAGATAACCAAGCCTTATAAAAAGAACAGTATACTTACAGTATAGGATGTTGGCTTTTGGAGATTCTTCTGATCTTGATCTTATATCTCACATGAAAAAAAAAGCAATACTACCCAACTGACAGCCAGACCAAATTCCAGTACTTGAAATAAATTTTGGGCTGTTGTATATGAATATCAAGAACTTATCTACCTCTTTTTTAAAATAACTAAATTTAAACAATTGCATTGGTATTCAGAATCATCTCTTTTGAACAGCGTGACCAAATTATAAATTCCCCAATTACTAAACAATATATAGCAAAGGTTATTGAGTTTATTTTAATTTATTTTTTCAAAATAAATGAAGCATTTTAGAGTGTCTGTATACAAAAACACATTCTGACATTTTTTAAAATAAAAATTAAGAGCTCAAGAAACATTTTCTTATGGTTATCTACTGTTTGTTATTTGCATCAAAGTTAGATAATATGATATCTATTTTGTAAATTAGATATATTTTTGATCTTTATATAGTGAGAATGACACAATGTACAATTTGGTTTCTGGTGTCTTTTATTTAGTACCTTCATGTTTGTAATATTAATCTTCATATAGAGAAGTATAGTAATTTATCATTGCTTAGCATCATAATATTCTATGGCTGTATCACAGTATTATATTCCAAAATGATATCTGTGCTGCTTTTATACTTCATCTAGAGGTGGGACTTAATGCTCACCTTCCTTCTGTGCTAGGATTTCGTCTTGCATGAGCTTGAGCAAGTCTTGTACATGCTGTCAAAAGCACTGTAGGTTCATGTCTACAATTATACTTTTGTGTCAAGAAGACACTATTTCCTGGTAATCACCTGTGCAGAGGCACTGATTCAGGCTGCATTCCAGGACCCAGTGGCAGCAGCACATGCCTTGAGGGGATGAACTTGTAAATGGAACTTAGTGTGGACTGGCTGGGGGCAGGTACCATCTTGCCAGAGAGTGCAGAACCAGGTATCAGAGTTACAGGCATCTTCTCAAAATGCTAAGGCATCTTCCCTGCCCCTCCATGCAAGTGGGCCTTTTAAGTAAACCCCAATTAAACTCCAAATAATTAGAGAAAATTTTCTCCGCTCTGTTAAGCCGAATTGGGACCAGAGGGTGTGACCAAACCCCACCCACCTAGGCTTAGGATAATTTTTGCAACATCCTGAGAAATGAAAATAATATGTGACAGCACGCACATGACATACAGAAGCAAAGCACAGACAGAAACCCAACATGTTGGAGGAACTAGGCGAGATATCTCAGGCCTAACTAACAAAATTTGTGTAATAAGTAGCTGCTGGGTGAAAGTCAGCTTTCTTTTAGAGAGTGACCCCAGATAGCTTGAACGGCTCCAGGGACTGGATCCACACACGAGCATTTGGGAAACAAAAATTAGACTTGATAACCCTTTCCGAAATCATGGAGGACATGAGATGAAGGGAGTAGAAAGGTGGGGTGCATCTCAAGAAAACATGGAAGAGGAGATCTAAATATGATCAAAATAAATTTTATGAATTTTTAAAAATATTTTACTTATTATTTTTATTTTATGTGTATGAGTGTATTACCTTCATGTTTGTAAATTCACTTGTGTTGTGCAATGCCTACAGAGATGAAAAGAGGATGGCAGATCTGCTGGAAGTGGAGTTATGGAGAGTTTTGGTCACCATGTGTGTGCTGGGAACTGAACCTGGGTCCTCTGGAAGAGCAGCAGGTACTCTTAACTACTGAGCCATCTTCCTATTGTTCCGATCTTCTTTGGTTCTTTTCTTGATATTTAAGTCTTCTTATTCATTCTGAATATAAATTCTTTGTTAAAGATATTTATCAATTTTTAAGCATCTGAACTGCATTACTCCAACATCTTTGATTTTTCCCAAACCTAACAGGACACTTTCTCTCTTTCTAATTTTCTTCTTTATCTTTTCTAATGGTCTTTCAATAAGCCTTTTTCTAAACATGCTTCAGTATAACTTTTAATGGTTTGTAGTAATATGTTAAACTTAGATTAAAATTCTGTGCATTTGTATGAGAAGAATAACTTCCAGTTTTCTATAGCATAACACAAAAAAGCTATGATTGAAATTATAAATTTTATATTAAAATATTATGTTATTGTATTATATTACTAAAATAGCTATTATAGACTTATGAACTTTCCTAATACAAAGGTATATAAATATTTGAAATAAATGCTATACCACTTTTCATTATATATTTATCCAAATATACATATATATTTTACATAACAGATCGTGATGTGTATAATTCTTAAAGGTCTGTTAAAATATATGTATTTCAAATATTTTTAAAATGTGAAATGAAAACAAAGTTTAACATGAAGATTCTATTAAAGTAAATTATCATAGAAATAATTGGAAAGATGGCTCAATGTTAAAGAAAATGTCTGGTAAACATAATAACTGGGTACACACCTCAGCAACACACCCATAGCCACTTGCATCTTCACATACACAAAGCATACAGAAAAATTTTAAAGATTTAACATACATTTGTGAATTCTGGACTTATATTTTCTAAAGAGTCATTTTAGCATTGGATAATTTTGAATGAATCTGTTATGATTAAAATAAATAAAATTACTCTTTCAAGAGCTATTTCAGGAAGGTTCAGTTTCTGTTCAAATTATTACACATGAGAATTTATTTCTCCTATGTACAAAACCATACTTGATTATTCAGCACTGTATCTAACCATTCTAAAGTTCTAATGACATATTTTAAGTAATATTAAAACTGACATATCCTGCTACCTCTTAACTTGTAGATTAATATTACATCTCTAATTTCTAAAACTATTCATTAAAAGATGAATAGAAAATCACATCGTGTCATAAAATAGTAGGACTCACTCAACAATACCAAATACGCATTGCAAAGCAATACAAATTTAAATAGTTTCTTCTCAATTTCAAATTGATTTATTTTAGCCATCAGTGAGTCTGTTACTAAAATGGTATAACATAAATGTCAGTATCCACAGAAGGTCTTTTCCATAGTCTATATACGACAATGTATTAATATAATAAATAATCACCTTATGTCATTAATTCTGTGCATTCTTATTATGTTAAGATATAATATAAAAGAAAAAGACAATTCAAACTATTTTAATATAAAGGCTATTTTTTTCAAAATTTTAATGTATACCAAACAAATTAAAGATTAAAATTTTGAATACAAAACAGTTGATTCTTGTTACTTGCAATTTCATATTTTCCAGTATATTTCCTTATATAGTTTTAGGTACACTCTGCCAAGCAGCATGATTTTTGGCTTTTACACTTATTTGTGTACTTGGACAGAGTTTCCAAAGTTTGAGATACTCAATGCACAGATTACCAGAGGAAGTTGAACACAGATATGTTTTGCCTTTCTGACTCAACTCATATTCAAATGATGTGTCTTTAGAAAATTTATTCTCTTTAAAAAAGATTGGTAATGTTGATATCTAAAGAACCAAAAAGCAAGATATCCCTACAGATATACAGCCTTTGATGTGCTCACAATATGTGCATTCTATAGTCAGAAAAAATTGACAATTGTTTAAAATAATTATAGATATGCATGAAATATCATATACCTATTGTTATAGGCTTGAAGAAACAGAGGCAGGAAAATCACAAGCTCCACACCAATATGAAATGCATAACCAATCTGTAGCTGGTCCTACATATATATTAAGAGAAGTTTCATCTGTGCTCACCAGATTTCATAATGCTGGAAGGTTCTATGAATGTTATTTGAAGTGAAAAACCAATCATCATTTATTCCCAGCTTTGAGTCACTCAAGCTACAATAATATCTGTAAAGGCAAGACCTATCTACCTGTGCAATAATCACATGAATATTATGGGAGTAACCAACCACTTTAGTATTTAGTTTTAAGTTCTGCTTTATAGGTTGAACCCCATATCTAATATTGATATAAGTTCTAGGAACCTGAAGCAAGACAGGTCGCAGGACTGCAGAGGACAGCCTATTACTATTATTCTGCTTCTGTTGTATATAGTATTAAATGATTCCTAATGACTAATTGTTATTCCCATACATTAATACATGTCTCAACTGTCAGTAAAGAAACTTCTTAATGAAGCACATTAACACAAAGACCCACAACTTACCAATATGCAGAAAACAGAGGCTTATACCTGAATAGGACATCGATATCAAACTTCTGCCTCCCAAACCTCAATGACATTTGTGGAAAACAGGCAAGAGGGGTTGTAGGAGTTGGAGGTAGGAAATGAACAGAAGGAAAAAGACTTTCCAGACAGCTGGTCAGTTATAAATCTGAAATCACAGCATGTACAACCCCATATAGCTCAGGACAAATTCCCAACATTAACATTGAGAAGTAAGTAAAAAATACCAATCCTATCTGAGGAGCTATTGGCAATGATAGTTTCTGGGAGAGGAAAAGTCAGTCAGTCCCATTTACTGGTGAGATCCTTGGCAGATTAACCCGGCTACACTGGATGAACCCACAATGATGGGGAGATTTGAAAATTAATTTGACTCTATAACCATATATATATATATATATATATATATACATATATATATATTTGCATATATATTATATATTATATACATGAAATTAGGTGACTGTATGGAGGTGGAAATGGGAGTGCAAAATGGAAGAGGATATTTGTCCTGATTAGCTTTCTAATACTGTGTGATAAAACATTCTGACCCGAAACAACTTGAGCAGGAAACACTTTATTTCTGCTTACAGTATAGTCCTTCGTTGAAGGAAGCCAGGGCATGTTTTCAAGCAGTGACCCTGAAGCTGGAGCTAAATCAGACCACTGAGTAGCACTTTGCTCTTCTGGCCTGTGCTCAGCCTGCTTTCTTATGCAACTCAGGAGAGCCTGCCAAGGGATGGCATCTCACACCGTGGGCTGAACACTTCCATATCATTCAACAAACACACAGATGTCTTGTGTACATTCCCACAGGCAATAGAGGAAATTCTCAAAGTGGGATTCCTTCTGCTCTGGTTTGTCAATTTGACAATTGTAGCGATTCAGCATAAATATGATCTAAATACATTGCATGAAATTCACAAAAATGAAATAAAAAGTTATAAAAAAGAAAAATCAATTTGAGAAGTATAAATACCTACATGATAAAATATGAATCATATTACCTTCAAAGTTTCTCTGTGAAATTTATGCAAAGTAGTTTACATATATATATATACACATACACTTTGAAAATAAATTATATATATATATATACATACACTTTGAAAATAAATTATGAATACACTCTTTATATATACATATCTGTATCATAGTTTTGATAAAATAAACTATTATTTGGGAAGATTAGAAGATTGCCTAAGCATCAGAGTGTGTTTCTGTTAAATCTAAATATTGTCCTGATTTTCTTGCTGTCACAGAAGGCTAGTCAAGTTTTCTTTTTCTCTACTTAGACAGAAATCAGTTAGAGAAAAGAGTCTGCCTTCAAGCAAATGGCCTCAAATTCAAGAAGTTCACAAGTCTGTTTACTTGTTTGTTTTCAAAATGCAAGAACTTGTTCTCCACGCCTTGAAAACAGGAGGCTGATAACTATAAGATTTCAAAGCTGAAAGTCTGTCTTGTTATGTGGTCAAGGAAGAGGTTTATAGCACTGGCATTAGTGTACCGACTCATCTAATGACCGGGGAATGAATCTCTACAGGCTTGGAAGCATGTCTTTCAGTCTAACTCATAGAAAAATCAATAACTGAGTCTTTAAATTGTGTTTAATTTGAAGTTACCAGTCTCAGAATCCAGAGAAAATTCTGCCTTCTCCAAACCCTTTTGTTGTTAGAATTTTTGTTGGGAATGAGAACACAGGTAATAAATAGATACAAAGGCATTCTTGTCACTCTGGTGTAGTGGATGGATCTTAGATATCCGAAATTCTGATATCCAATCATATCTCTTCCTCCTCCTCCTCCTTCTCCTCTCACTTCTCCTTCTCCTCCCTTCTTACTCTTCCACATCCTGTTCCTCTCCCTCTCTTCCTGTGAATGGATATGTAGCAGGGGAAGATTTCATGAGCACCAAGGCCACTGAATCTTGCATTCTTCTATTCGTCTTCAACTTCCAGTATGGATGTTTTATATATATATATATATATATATATATATATATATATATATATATATATATGTGTGTATTAATTAATTAAGTTTTGTACATTTCGTACAAAAGTTCTTAATCCAATTTAGACTACCTTCCCCATGAGACCCCCCACCAATCCCCACCAGATCTCATGTATTCCATCATATATGTTAAGTCCATCTAGTCAGGCATTTATGCCCAAATTACCTTCAGTGAAAATTCATCAACTGGAGTCTGTGTCAGGCTATACAGGGATTGTAAGTAAGGCATACTCTCCTTTTCCCAGTAGTAATCAGTCTACAATAATTCCCAGACTAGGTCTGGCCCACCACCAATTTCTATTATTCCACTCTGGGTCTAATTTGATTAATTTGAGTTGGTGTAGGTCCTGTGCTCAATGTCACTATTGCCATAAATCCACATGTGCAAGCTTCCCGTGGCCGGAAAGCCTCTGCTTCCCTAAGTTCAAGAACCAGACCTGGCTTTTACAATCATAGAAATTAATTCAGAACAAACAAATCTCTAGCAGGATGTAATGGTCTTGGTGGCTGACTTGGTTTTGGGTTTTGAGAATCTCAGATCCTAGGTATTCTATGTGCCTTTTCGGTTACCTCTTTGTAGTTCCTGCTGTTTCTCTTGTGCTATCAGTTCTGGAAGTTTCATGTTTTTGTTATTCTTGTTCAAACAGATAAGCTCACTCTAGCTGTGATAAAGACCATGGGTTTACAGGCAACTATAGCAAGAAAAGTAGTAGGCAAAACATAATCAAGACAAGTCATTACAAAGGCATAATGCAATACTGAATAGTAGTGCACAGGAGAGAAGCTTCCAAGAGTAGAACAAAAAGTATGGACATCAAGCATTTATAGTGAAGAGAGAATAATAGCTCACTTGTCAACAGTTTATAATTTTATTCATCATAACACTAGATGTTCACCGTTTCTAGGATCAACAACTAAAAGCCCTTTGTATACAGTCTTCAGAAGGCCTAGTTCATATTGCAGGAATCACAGCTTGTTGACGAGTCACTCTGTACTTCTCCCCTTCAGTCCAGAGTGAGAATAGCTATCTGCCTGTTAAGTTAGAATGTACTGAAGCTTGCACAACTGTGGTGGAGTCTTCTTAAACTTGTACAAGCAGCTGGGGATGATTGTGAATGAAGAGCTTCTACTGCAGGAAGAGTTATGACCTCAGCAACAAGATGACTGCATCAGGCCGAGGTATGCTAGGATGTTTCAACAGTGATAAAATTTCAAAACAAGCAAATTTCCATGAGTCTATTGGTTGCCAATAAAAGGGACTAGTTGTATGAACATACCCTTCCTAAGGTAACTGGTATAAAAGAAGGGTCTGAAAACTATTAATCAAATGATCAAATGGGTATGCCACGAAAACTTTAATAATTCAAAAGGGAAAATACATCAAAATTGCTTACAGTAAAGACATCACAGTAGTAATAATCTCTTCATTTCTTTCCTTCTCAGTTCATTTGTTGAATTTTTGTGCATTTCATACAACAGATCTTATGTTTTGACTCCCTCCCCTATCTTCATCCCAGTGTCTACCTCCACAAGATTTCATGATATATGTGTTGAGGCCTATCAAGTCACATTTGTGTACCCAGATGCCTCTCAGTGTGAGTTCATCCTTAGGTGTAGAGGTTCCAATATAGATGTGTCACTTTGGGATGGATATCTCAGACACTTATTCTCAGCGTGTAACCGATTGTGGAACTCTGTAGTAGTCTCCGTCTGTTACAAAAAGAATCTTCTTTGATATGTGGAGACTGCTATACTTCTCTGTAAATATAAGGATACATATTTCTGAACTAAACTTAACTGGTAACCAATTACTTTTAGAGGGATTCTATTATAAAAATAACAAGTAAATATCTGCTTCTTTTACATATGTATTTTCGTGTAGTCTTTGAAATACATGATAGTTAATTATTCTCTTTAATTCTGTGACTAAAATTTTATTGAATTTTAGTAGCATCATGTCCAAAATGAAAGTTGTTTTTCAGTTGTTAAATATAAAGTTAATTAACATTTTCATTGTTTACATAGATAATGCAAGAAATACATATCACCTAAACTACTATTCTGTTCCAGATATATTCATCTAACATTGTTTATGTTGTATTTTGATATGTTGGCAAATGTTATAAAGTGCATACAGATGCACATACAGATAGAAACGTTATTATCTAGTAAAAATTCATGCAATACATTAATACTTCAGTCTTATTAGTTCTTAGCACTCCATTTACTCCTGTTCCTTTAACTTGCCACATAGGATTTGAAAAAAAAAGTCTGATTCTTCCACAAAGTTCTTTAGACTTTTTTACTGTGGTCCTGAATTGTGAGTCCTGAAAATGAGTGAACATTTGTCTCAAATTTTTCTAATTATATTTTATTAGGTTTTTGTGATTTTCATATAATAGATGTTGAAGGTATTTATACCTCCCCATCTCCATCTCTCCCCACTGTCCCCACCCAATTTATTGCACTCTCTTATATAATACAGACTAAAGAATCTAATCTGTGTCCCCAACTGTCCTTCAGAGTTTGTCTATCCACTGGGCCCACCAAGAGTCCCATCTCTATAAGCATTGTCCTTCCCCATTCCCAATAGCCATCAATTGTTAAAAGTTCTTTAGGTTCAGTTTCTTATCCACTCCCCCAAGTGTATCCTAGGATTTTTCTGGTTCAAGTTTGCATAGGCCTTGTCTAACTTTCACCATTCCTGTAAGTTCATATGAGTAACTGACCAGTTGTCTGGAATACTGTTTCATCCACCCTTTCTGACTCTTAAAATTTTTCCACCTCTATTTCCATAATGACAACCGAGTCTTGGGAGGGAATAGTTTGAAATAGGTGTCCTATTCAGGGATAAGCACTCTTTGGTCTCTCATTCTCTGCGTTTTGGACAATTGTAGGTTTCTGTGTTAATTACCTTTTGCTGCATAAGGAGACTTCTCTGCTGAGAGGTGAGAAATACATCTATCCTATGTGTAGAGGTTGCATTGAAGGTGTGTCCCTTAGATACTTATTCTCTGCATTTAACCCATTCTGGAACTCTGAAATAGTGTCAATCTATTGCAAAAAGAAGGTTCTTCGATGAGAGGTCAAATATACACTTATCAGTTAATATAAGGATACATATTTAGAATAAAGTTATAAATTATGTTGGTCTATGGATGTGTCAAAAGTGGGTATTTCCTCTAGGATCTATGACCACTCCAGCCATGTGTACCTGATTATGCTTACAGTATTGCACATGGGTTCCCTCCCAGTGTGCAGAACTTAATTCCAGTTAAACAAATATTGATTTTCCCCAAAATATAAGTGCCACTACTGAACCAATAGTGTTAGCTTCCTGTGCCACTCATTGTTCTTTGTTAGACTTTACAGATGTGCAGGACCGTTAATTAGTTTTCTCCTTGGATGGAAGGGTGCACATTAACTGAAGACAGTTTAGGGAGGATACAAATTAACTGAAGAGAGAACAGTAAGGATTATATAGGGAGAGTTACAGGAGAGAGAAATAATGCTTAGATGGTATAAAAATCCAGAAGGAAATGTATTGGTTGAAAGTCCTACTTTAAAAAAATGCACATACAATAATATTGTTGTGCTTAAGAAAGATAAAATTTTCTTTTTCCTTCTGTTTTCAATAGGGTTAACAAAAAGACAGTCTGATTGACCACAATATATTACATAATTGGAAGAAAAATCAGTAAATTTTCATTATTTTATTTGTTGATTAATTTTTGTGTATCTTGTTCCTTCTTCCTTTTGGAGGTCTATATTTTATTACTAAATTATTGGTTTTTTATCTCTTTATCTATAATTTGCTTCATTTTGTTCTATAGAGCAAATGTTGGAAATTCATACCATATTAGCTATGTTCCCTCACTTTTCTTTACTTTTAAACCCTTTTGTTCCCATCCAGACTTCAGTTGGATGGAGATCCTGCACATTTGAAGACTCAGAGTCTAAATAATTTGGAATAATAGGTGAGGCTGGCTATCTCATTGGAACTGAGGTATTATCTGCCTTTGGCCTCAGGGTTTTATTAGCAAAGTTTAAATCAGGTATGCAGTAAACAAAGACAGAATGTTTCAGATCACAGAATTTTCAGAGAACAAGTAACAGATAAAGTTAATGAGACATGTCTGGTTAGCAAGTCTTCAGGGAACATGTTCTTCCATGTTTAGTGCACAAGGAAGCAGCCTGTGTGGAGGACAGGTCCCTCTAAAGCTTAGTGTGTACTGAAAAATAGAAACAAAAAAAATGTCAGAAATAGTTGTCAGATTGATAGATAGCCAAATTTCTTGGGCCTCATTCTAACTCATTTTCATAATCATTGGTTTTCACATTTTTGTATTATTTTGTACTACAGATCAAACCCAGGGTCTATACATGCTAGATGTCTTACCACTGTAGTACAGCCACAGTCTCTGTTCATTTTATTTTTATTTTTAATTTGAGACAAGGTTTCCCTGAAGCCACAGCTGACTGGAACTCACTGTGTAGATCAGGCAGGCCTCAGTCTCAGAACTATCCTCCTGCTTCTACCTCCTGGCTGCTGCGATTAAAGGTATGTGTGTGTGCCTCTAGACCCAGATCTCTTTTTTATTTTAAATTCTAGACTTAGTATTAATTTTTTAAATCTCCATCATCTTTATATTTTGTAGCATTGATTGAAATTCATGGTTTTTCTTTGTGTTCCTTATCATAGAAAGTACATCATTTGTACCATCTACATCTGTATCACCAATTCCTTGAGGACTGAAACCATAAGTATTGATTTTGTCTGTGCATGCACACTTGTGCTGAATAAGGACTGGTTTACTTTTCTTAGGTTCTTGATATTTGGAATAATTCATTTAAAACTGTATCTGTGATTTTTATTATTACCTTATGAGTGTATTTCAGTTTCCCCTTATAAGACACTGGGGCTCACTTTCCTCTTTCTCAGCTCAAAATAGTACATTATACATCTGTAAGAAAATATCCTTATTAAAATCTTTACCATGTACAAATTAAAGAGAACTCTTAAGAGGGTTGAAGAGATGACTCAATGTTGAAAAGCACTAGATGATCTTGCAGATGACCCAGGTTCTGTTCCCAGCATCTAAAAACCAGTTAACTACTCTCTGTAACTCCAATGTCTTCTTTTGGCCTCTGCAGGCATTGCTCACAAATGACACATCTACATTCATGCAGGGAAAAATTCATACATAAAAAAGAATACAAAAGATATTTTAAAAGAACACTTAAAAGCTGTCAAGACCTGATATTTTCTGGGTTCCACAATCAGCTTAAAGCTATGAAGATACAGTGGGTATGGTTCTAGCATGTCCTTACTTCTGAAGTCATACGAATAACCTACTTTTGGGTTAGACAGAGGGCTCCATTGTTAAAAAGCTTTCATGAAACCACAAGATCACACTTTGATCCCTGGGCTGGTGGTTTCCACTGGTAATTCCAGCCAGTCAACCTAGACTGATTGGTAAGCCCCGTATCCCAGTGAGGGACCCTATCTGAAAAATGAAAAAATGTTAGATGACATTTGAACAATAAAATATAAGGCTGTCCTCTTGGTTCCACACATTCATTCACATGCATGCATATTTGCAAAGATTTTCATAATAGAGAAGTTTGAGTGAACTTGGAGGATAAAACCATGCTGCTATAAAAGTCATATCATGGATCTAAATAGTATTCAAGTTGAAATTTAAAATAAGCATTGATACAAGAGATCTGAAGTTTGGAAGAGATATGAACTTGGAAGTCATAAAATACAACTGCTTATTTAAAGTCACTAGGATGGATACTAGGGAATGCAGACAAGAAAGAGAAGAAATTCAAAGACAGAGTGCTAGAGTGCTCCAATGTGGAACCGTGAGTGAGCTGAAGCTGGCAATTCAATGCTGCTAGAGGGAAAATGCTTGATCATAGGATACAAAGAATACTCTCCAAAGAAGGGTGAGTGACAATAAGAAATTCTGCTGATAACCCAGTAGGAGTAGGCTCAAGCATCAACAAACTCATTTGTAAATAAGATTATTAATACCTTAGCATAATTAATGCTAGTCAAATTCTAATAAATATATTGATCAAAGCAATTTCTTTGAAAGCTGAAGACACAGCAAGTATACAAATCAAGTCAATGGAAAGGAATTTCTCATATTTAATTTTTAACATAAGATAATAGTAATATACTTGTATGCTAGTATGAACTATGTACTGAAGAATGGGATATTGTTGATGATGTAAAGGAAAAATTCTGAGAGTGTTCTTATAAATCAAAATGGTATATACTGCATAGTACAGTGGATGGTATTAGCATGTAAATGTCCCATTTTTTATAAAGAGAAGGTAAAAATATGCAGAATGAGATGCTTACAGTTGCAAAAGATATTATGGGATTCTTTTGAAATCTCTTGTGATTGTAATATTTTTCCATATTAATTGATTATTAAGTTTGTTATCTTAGTGCAAAAATGATGAAGTTCTATTTTCAGTTTGAGAAAGATGAGAAGGCATAAAGCAATAATTTAAAAAGAACAGAGAATGTACTGCTAAAATATAGTATGACTACTTAGCAATATTTATAGCTCATAAAGTTAATAATCATGAACCGAAATAACAGTAAACCTTTGCTGGCTATAGTCATAGGGGAGAACCTATATCGACATTGTAATATACTGCCCTTAAATTCTTATATCTGTATCCATAAATTACTTCCTCTCAACCCTCAATAGACAAGCTTCATTTTGCAGTCATGGATCATTCCAGACAAAGGCAGAAAAAGACTGTAAAAGCTAACTGTTTTGCAGTACATGACAGTACATTTGCACACAAGAACTCACAGTGCCTGAGACTGCATACACAAGACTTGCACAAGATCAAGCCATGCAGAATCCTGGCATGGATCGGGGAGGAACTCATGAAGTCCTATAATTTTCTGAGGAGTGACTGGAGACTTATGACTTTTACATGAAGAATCAGATTTTTTTTCCCAAGGATGTGGGCCCCAAGAGGCTACTTATGCTACAATAAGTGGCTTAATATCCATGTACATACAGGCAGAAACAAATGGATTCAGTGGGTAATAAAAAGGGAGTCTATGAAGTTGGGAGGGTGGTGGATGTATGAAAGGGTTTGTATGGGGCATATATCTGATCCAAACTTGTTATATACATATATTAATATAAATATTAAAATAATGTACAATCTAAATAGTGATGGTAGTCAGGATAATTAGGTATGATGCATTTTTAATGTTAACTAGTGAATTTATGTAAACAAAATGGCAAAAAATGGCTGGAAATTAAAAGGAAATATAAAGAGATGATCATAGCAATGTTTTATGTTATTTGAGAAAAACAAAATTATTTAAGATGAGGTATTGGGGAAGGATCAGATTTTCAGTTGTATGCTACAGTGAAGACCAAACTGCTTTGGATCCATTAGGTTTGGAATGTTGGGAAAATTTTATTGTATTTAGAGAGTGGGATTTGTTGAACAGACTCCAGGAGTTTGATTACTGACAAAATTGCAGGATAGTTGCATAAAACACAAATCCAATAAGCTCTGGAAATAAAACATAAGTAGACCACATTGACAGGTTGGAATGTCCTAAGTGGCAATAAGCCACTTCATCAATAATGATTTATTGAATTATTAGACTACTTTTTCAATTCCTAATCCTGAGATAAAATTCCTTGAACCTATTTAAAAAATAAGGATAATTGCAAAGCCTGGAGAGAGACAATTGGAGTTCATCTAAGGATGAAGTTGTTTTATTATGCTTTGTACCTCAGTAGATGGAGATATGGCTCAGTAATTAAGAGCTTTGGCTGTTCTTGCACATAACTAGGGTTTGGTTCCAGGCATCCTATCTTGGCTAACAGCTGTTCCTAACTAAACTTAAGGGTATTTCACACCTTCTTCTGGTGTCTGTGGGGCATTGCATGCAAATGTACACTTATACACATGAAGGTAAAACACTCATACACAAAAAGAAATAAATATATAAGCAAAAAGATTTGCATCTCTGATTAATAAAAATGTGCTATTGTTTTTACAGGGTAAAGTGAATAGCACTATAAAAAACTGGATAAGAAAGTGAGATGGAGCAATGGTATGGTATCATATTAATGAAAAATATTTCCCTTGGACAGCCTATGTAATGCTTGATTTTATATATATATATTGTTGTTTGTGGGGTTTTTTGCTGTTTTGTTTTTTTTTGTTTTTGACAGAGTCTCCCTAACCTGCCTAGAACTAACTCTGAATCTCATAAAAATCCGCCTGCCTCTGCCTCCAGAGTGCTGGTATTAAAATCACTCCATACCACACTAGGCATAAGGGTTGATGATATTTTAAAAAGATGTGTATTGCTGAGTGTTAAGTATTTTATTTCTATTGACTACTTGCAAGGAGAGGGTAATTCAGCAAATGATTTGTAAAGAATGGGAATTTGGAGGGTTGTCTCTGTCCCTAAAGCTAAATAGGGGGATAATCCAGATTGTGCTGTAAATTACATTGTAGAATGTGTCTCTGTAAAGAATGTTTCTTTCCAGGAGTCACAAGGGTGACGGATTACCTTAGTTATTTCTTGCTTTCTCTGAGCATAAAATTCAGATCAAATTCAGTATTGTGAGTGATAGCGCTTAACAGATAGCATGCAATGAAAATTGTCTATCCTTTGTGATGTAACCTCAAGAAATGAATTAAAGCAGCAGTGGGGTAGAAAACTTATCTCAAGAAACTGTGAAGATGATGAGGGTCTTGAGTGATGATTCTTCAGTAGGAAGCTAGAACGTTGAAAAGAGAAATATTCAGATGTGAATATGCAAAATACTGTCTCTAGACAGTTTTCCAAAGTAAAATAATTTTCTGATAGTCTTGACCCTTAACCGATAGTTTAGAAATTACTTATTATGACCACGAAAATGTATAAAAATTATTCTATCTTTCATGCTGTTAAGACACATTTATATTACCTGCAATTACTTGCTTTAATTTCTAAACAACTGAAATTGAAATCTGGTATTGTATGACGTTGTGCTTAAAATACCTTCAGAGAGGCTTAAACAGCCTCTGCCTCCCACTCCCTATGGCCCTGTAATAATCCTAGGTACAATTTTGCCAAACTGTAGTTTAGAAAACCAGTAAGTTTATTGGGCTTACTTACAGAGCAATGGGTGAGTGTTTTCTTATAGGAATGTGGGCACTCCCTCCTATGGCTACACTGGAAAGTCTGCATGCAAGCATTGAGAGTGACTTCCCCACAGCCCCACAAAATAGCAAGAAAGCCTCCCATTTGCTTCCTCAGTTTATATTCCCTTAGCTCCTCATCTGCAACTAGGGTTGACTGGTTGTCTGGGAGTTGTGACTGACTCTCACTGCCGCTCCTTTTCAACAAGCATAAAAATCAACATGCTTAACTCAATGTCATTAATTGAGAGCGCTGATTCATTTGAAATATATTCAATATGAAACTATCCAAAATCAGTGTCTGAGTTAAGCTAAATATGCTAGTTGTTAAAGGCACTCTGTTCAAACTCAAAGTATCAGATTCCTAATCTCCAATATTCAGGCAACAGTGGTTACTCCATCACTGAGTTTGTGAAAAATGATCAAATTTATGACTTCACATACTTCCTGGAATAATAATGGCAGCAAATAGCTATTATTAACTGATAAATACATTAGATGGGGAGGAGCACTTCAATTAAAACAGACCTTGCTGAATTTTGATTTGTAAAGATTTGGATAGACTCTCAGTATGTGGTTGCCATGGTTGTTTCTCATAATTTAATATTTGATAAACAAGTGCAATGGGCTCCAAGATCTGTTAATAATTAGAAATTTTAATTTATTTAAAATTTAAGATAATTTTATAATATTGTTACTTATTTGATATTTTAAAATGTTACCATTTCCAGTGGTTTTCATAATATAGCTATCTTTCAGGTTTGAAAATTTACTCAAATTGTAAGACTCACATATAATATCACAAAATTCACATATTTTCTTTTCTTAGGAAGATAAATAAAATAATTTTTATTGTTATCTTTATGTTATTAATTTAAATTATTTTAGTAGATGACAAGTATAGATTTTAAAATGTCACAGAGGAAATATGGCTCAATGTTTAAGAGTATGAGTTGTTCTTGCAAAAGACCCAGGTTAATTCCCATCACCTACATGGTGGCTAACAACCTTCTGTGGCTTGGATGCCATCTTTCAACTCCCATGGGTACTGCATAACACAGGTGTCATTTCATACATGTAGGCAAAATATGCATATACTTAAAATAAAAATAAATGAAAAAAAATAATAAATAATGTCATAGTGGTTTCCAAAAACATTAAAACTTACAACTTAGAACTGTAACTTGCAGTTTATTTTTTCATATATTATTAAAATCGTTCATCAAAATTAGCCTCTTTTTTGGTAAATCTAGTTATCTGTTGTGATGCTAAAATTCAACCCTAACCTATCAGAAGCTAATAATGTCTTTATAAGTAGGTTCAGTTGGGTGAACTAGGAACATAAATATATGTGATTATGAACCAGAGGTAAGTAAGACACTGTGTTTGATTCCACTTTGATTATAAGCTGTTCTTCAGAACTCTAGTAGCTGAATTAGATGTTTACTTTATAACCCACCTCTTCTAAGCAAATGGCAACTCTACATTTGTGCTGGTTTGTGTTTTGTCATTTTAGGAGTTTGTCATTTTAAAAAGTGTAATTCTAACATCTTATACAAAAGAAAATGAAACTATTCAGCTGTACTCTGCTACCTCCCAGATAGTCATATGAATATTGCCTATTTTCTACTGAATGGTTGTGGTTATAATGAGATTATATCAATTCCTAATACATTTCTGGATAATAAGAAGCCACTACTGTACAAGATCATTTTCAAAGTCATTGAAAAGTATAAAATGACTAAGGCACACTAATAATGAGAGCACATGTAAAATTGCTCTTAAGGTTTTCCACCATATAGCATCAAACTATAAGAAGAAAAATGGAGAGACACCTATTATTTTCTCTTATTTAACTAATGAGAAAATATGTGAAAAAGGATCTTAATGGCCATTTTGCTAAGACATAACTACATAACTATGACATTCACTTCAGAAATTGCTATGAAATTGGGACACTTTAAAATAGTATAATTTTTACTTCCTAGCAGAAGCCAAATCCATTTAACTTCAATGTAGAGTTCAAAACTAGAAATAAATGATAAATACCTCTTTTATTTTATGATATTACTTGTTATTCATATATAAATATATTTTAGTTAAATTTAGTAATTATTGCTAAAATTATATCTGAAGATAAAATATCTAGAATACTAATAAAACTTACATTCCCCAGACAAGTCTCATTCATATTGTTAAGGTAATCCATGTGGATAATAACTACGCTCTTCATTAAAGGAACAATAACAACACATAGGACTCAATGCTTGGTTCTGTATCTGATTTCTAATATTATTTGATCAGAAAAAAGATCTTCCTAGATACACTCAAAGTGATGATATGCCTGAATTGTCTGAATTATTCAGACTTATTCAGAATAACTTTATTTTCCTGCCTTAAATGTCTTTCTTTCTTTATTTAGGGGAGTATCTTTTTGATTGGGCCTTGAATTCCCAGTGATATTCACCTGCCTCTGTCTCCTGAATACTGGGATTAAAGGTGTGCACAGCCACTCCTGACTAAATATTCTTTCTTGACACCTGTTACTGAAATATTTATATCAAAAGTAAATCCACATTATTTTCTGCTTTCGTACTGATGCCAGATATACTTGCTAATGAATTCACTCTCAGTCATTGTAATCTCTATTAATGTCTGATTCTGTAAATATTTGACTTGTGAGATGAATATTACTTTTCTCATTATTGTTATAAAATACGTTACAAAATCAACCTAAGGGAAGAAAGATTGACTTTGATTCATAGATTTCTAAGTGATATCATCCTTCAAGTCAGGAAGGAATTGTATTAGGAATGTGATTCATCTGTCACATTGTATTCAGTCAGGAATCAGAGATGAATGCTAGTATTTAGTGTACTATCTATTTCTTTCTCAGTCTCTCTGTTTCTGTCTCTCTCTCTCTGTCTCTCTCTCCCTCCCTCTCTCTCCCTAGAAATAGCATGTGCCTAGATTATTCCAAATCTAGTCAAGTAATGCATTAATCATTTTCTGTTCCTGAGACATCATGACTCAAAAGAGTTTACAGATTAAAGCATTTGCATTTTGCTCATGAGTACTAAGATTCAAAGTACTAAGATTCAACGTGAAAAGGAAGCAAGAAAACAAGCGGCAGTCATGGCAGAGATAGCCATGGCAACAGGAGCAGGAAGATGAAGAATTATATCTCCATACACACAGGAGGCAAGAAAGATTGAACTGGAAGTTAGGTGAGGCTTATAAATGATCAAAGCCCATTCCTAATGTCATACTTCCTTCAGCAAGGCCAGAATTTCTAAAAGTCCCATATCCTCTCCAAACTGTGCCATCAACTGGGGAACAAGTATTCAAATGCTTGGGCCTATGGGGTGCACTTTCATTCAAGATATTACAGGTGACAAAGAAGATAAACCATCACAATTCTGCACATTGTCTACTTGACACTCAAACATATAATATTAAAATTTATCATTCTACCATTGGTCTTCAGGGGTTCTCGGTCATCTTGTAATATAAAATACATTCAGTTAATCTTTACTAGTTCTCAAATTATTTCAGTTTTTCTTCAGAAAAGCAAAGTTCAAATGATCTTCTTAAACAAAAAGTGACTTCTCAACTCTGAAGCTATATAAAATTAAAAACAGAGCAAAGTTTGGGCTTCCAAAACACAGTGGCACAGGGAAAACATTCCATTTAAAAATGAATGGGCATAGCAAATAATGATCAGACCAAACATAACTAAACTAGCATAACTAAACCCATCACGGAAAACAACAAATCCTGTAACTACATGAATAGCATTTGGGACCTTTGGTGCTAATTTTGGAGGTTTACGAGGCTTGGGTAGACCTGTACTTCCAGATTGAACAAATGTAAAATTTAGGTTGTCTCTTTTGTTCATCATTTCTTTGTTGACACGTCCAATATTCTGACATGCCCATTGCTGCTTAGGCTTTATTTTCATGGTGTCTTAGGACATTTTACCAGAGACTAACACTAGTACATATTGTCAGATCTCAATGATTATCTGGAAAACTGATAAAAATAGTCCCTTATTTAATAATTCCTGTATCATGAGGGCTTGTAAAACCAGCATCACTTGAAGGACGCTGTTAAATTCTCCTGCTAATTTAAGCTCTGATGTGGTCCCCCACTATCACAAAGGATGCTGCTTCAGAGTAACTTAACTGTTGAACCAGTTTAGGGGTTGGAATTTCCGTAGGTGACTTGCTATTGTGCAGTAAAAAATCTTCAGCAACATTCTTATTTCAAATTCTCTCTTTTCAAGTGATTTTGAGGTTTCGCTTGTATTGAACCTTACCCTCAAGGTACCTGACCTATTGTGTTAGTGAGAAGCCTGCTGTTTCTTTTTAATGACACTAATTTCTTCACATTTAAATCTGCTTTCTCCCTTGATGCTTGCTTGTGACTTCAATGCCACTCCTGTCATCTTCATTGTTTTTTTTTTGTGTATATTTTTATGTATTTAATTTTCATTAGAAACCCTAATTAGCACACTGGAAGTAACCTATGATATCTTGAGTTCCTCTGCCAAATAATTTAGTTCATTACTGTTGAACTCAGAATCACTCAAATTTTCAGGTCCAAGGCAAAATGAAGGCAGCTCTTCCTCTGGCTGTAACAGAATGGCTTCTGGCCCAACTTCCAATGGAGCCCTTTTTACTCCTCAGAAACTTCATGACCATGCCTCCACTGTGAGCATTTCACTTGATATTCTGGTCTTCTAAGCTCCTACCAGAATGGATCATTAAGCTCTTCTTACACTGTTCCAGAGCTTCTTTAATCTTCCAAATTCTTCCCATAAATAGCTTGAAAAACCTATGAATTATGTCATCAGATTTATCAAAGCAGTGACTCCACTTCTCAGCACCAACTATCAATAGTAGTTTCTTTTCTCATTTCTGTGGAAAAAGAAAGAACATGACAAAATCAGTGTAAGGAAGCAAGACTTTATTTTGTTTCATGGGTTAAAGAATATAGTCCATCATGGTGGGAAGTCATGACAACAGTGGTTCAAAGCAGTTGTTCACACTGCTTCTATACTCAGAAATCACGAGAGGTATGTATACTGGGCTCAATTCATATTATTCTTCCCCACACACATTTTGTACAGATTTCTTGCCCTAGGCTATGCGATGGTGACGCCTACACTCAATCCTCATTTAAACCTCTTGGTAAAAGTCATAGCAGATATATCAAGGTATGTTTCTTAAGTGAGTTAGTGATATAGTCAAGTTGGCAATGAAGACTAAACATCATTTGCAGATTTTACCTCAGTGTTTTCTTTTTTCCTTTTCTTTAGAATTTATTTTTATCTTCAGTCCTATCTCTGTGTCCCCATATGCATTTGTAGTCACAGCTGCCCCTTTATGGTAACAGTGATAGGAAAATTTAATATTATCCATTTCTTTTGATAAATTACCCTGAGATATTTGCTTAATGAGAATGATATTTGATAATTTAGCAACTTATAAGAACAACTACTTACTTTTGTGAAGGGAAGTGGGGAGCTACATTGAAGGATTATGCCAGTAAGCAGATCCTGAATTTAAAAATTTCAAATTTACCTCAACATAGACTATATCTCTTTTATTAAAATATGAACAAATTCCAATGTTAGCCAAAATTGTGAACAATTAGTTTTCGGTTTTGAATTTGCTTTATAAAATATAAATTTAAAACATTCCAAAACACTGTTGTAGATAATTTGAGTATAATGGATTAAGAAAATTCAAACTGAGCCACTGCCACTAACACTTACAATACCATAAGGAGATGAATAAATCATTTTATGATGTTTATATTTAAAATTTCTTGTAAATTGATTTTAGTGATTAGAATAAGTTAAACTACATGTAATAAATTATTCTAAAACTTTAAACTCCATGCTTTTGTGAGATTTAGATTTTTTTCTAAACCTTAATATTAGATTAGAAATATGATAGTCTCTCATTTATTTTCTATATAGTTCTAATATATGCTCATAGACCACTATAAATGTTTACAGTCATTTCAAAATATCTAAAACTTACCAAAATTATGATTTATCATGTCAGCAGCACCACAAGTAAATCAATTATTATAACATTATCCCATAATACCTTAATAAACAGTTTAAGTCTAAGTATTCAGAAATGAAAACAAAAGCATGAACAAGGAAGTAAATTTAATACTGTACTAGAGTTTTGTTTTGCTGTGGGCTGTTTACCAAATATGATAAAAAGGCTAAAATGTGTTAAATATGGCATATGATTAATGAGAAAGAAAAATATCTCTAAAATTATAGTGATTAATAAATACAGAAATTAAAAGAATTGCTTACAAAAGTTATTTCAAGTTATTATTATCATTATTATTATTGTTGTTGTTGCTGTTTTGTTTCATTTGAGACAGTCTTCCTGTAACCCCAGCAGGCCTGGAACTCACTATGTAGATCAGGCTGCCCTCAGTCTCATAGGCATCCACCTGCTTCTGATTCTCTATTTCTAAGGTTCAAGGTTTGCATCACCATTCAGCTCAAATTAAATTATTTTATTCATAATTTTTAACATCTTTCTTACTAATACTCTTTCAATTTTTAACTCCCAGGACACATTTAACTTGATAAAATCATTATCTCTTTATACATTTTCAGCTATATATGTATAAATTTGTATAATTAATGTGTTATATTATATTTTGCAAAAATTGTTATAAAGTGACAGTTAAATATTTGAATTATACTCAATGAAAGTAAATTAAAATTTAATTTTAAATATAATAAACGTATATTTGTTTCAGATTAAGAGAACAGAATTTCATATTAAACAGGACATCTCTGATGCAAAAATAGTATCATCCTGGTATCTGCAAAACAGGGAAACAACAAAATATTCTACAACAAAAAATAACTGTACTAGGTAACTTTTGACAACTAAATAAATTCATTCCTACTTCTGTGAGTTTGGACTGTTAACTGCTTATAATTTACAGCAGCTAAAATATTTCTAGGGAATTGTCTTTAGTGACTATAGTCACCACCCATGGGAAATGATACTTTCTGCTGAGAATTAAAAGGACTCTTACTGCCAATTACTTATACAGCAGGACAAATTCAAACCAGTTTATTTCATGCCAGCTAATCCTGGTACCACTCATACTAGAGAAATCCCCACAGGGTCAGGCAGAAAATGTCTTCAGCTGTGTCTCTATAGGTGTGTGCTTCTTCTCAGATAGTTATGTGCTTGATTTACTATCTCACAGATATCTCCTGTGAGTACTCCTGCTCTCCTCCTACAAATCACTTGTAAAACAATACAACAATGCTCATCTTGTTTCCTACTTTCAGAAAAGTTATTTGATAGACACCACTAAACAAAAATAAGACCACGCCCCCTCAAACCCTAAGTGAATCTTAATTGTAACCGATCAATTACTAAAAATATTAGATAAAATTGAGAGATCTAGATGAACTTCAATTTATAAATTCATAATAGTCTGATTGTAAAAATAATAACATTGTTTTGTGTGGAGGCCTATGAATCTTCACAATGATTGTGACTGCAGAAATGGAATAATTTCTATCATAAATATGCAGATTTTTACCATATTACAAGAAAGGAATTTTATGACAAAATGGTCATAAACCTTAGGCTTAATAATCACATTTGACTAGAATATTATATATTGTATGGTGCATAGCAGAGTGGGCCCTAGCCAGGTCACCTGCCATGGAGAACACAAAATGACCATCAGCCATGAGACACCCGGAAATGGCCTGAGGACATGCCGTCACTTGGCAACCAGGTCAGGAAACTACCACCACCAAGCCTTGGAGGGACCTGGCCTGGAGCAACATCTGCCCAGAAACAGAGAGCAATTGGACACAGATGAGGACTCCGCCCTAAGACGATTGGCTATCACACCCTACTTAGCCCGTTGAACCTCCCTGAATAAATGAGTCTTGCAGCAGCTTGCTACCTGCCTGCTTCCACAGAGCTCCCAGTGTCAGTGTGGTGACTCTAATCCTATTCACCCCACTTTTGGCGGTGACCCACAGCGCCCCTCAGCTCCCTTCCAGGCTGGTCTGCAGAGGAGGAGAGCAACATCTGGCACCAGCATGGATGTTCAGCCCTGCTCCAGTGTTAGACACACCCAGCCTTTTTGGCTTAGTGAGTAGGCCTCCCTATTGTTCTGAGTGCAGATGGTCCCCGAGGGTGAGCGGGCAACCTCCTCCCTTCCCCCGCCTTCTTTTCTGTTTCTGTCTTTCTTCTTTGCTAGGAAGGCAACCTCCCCACATGGTATAGAAGGCTGTGCTGGCCCCTCCACTTTTGATTCCACCAGTGAAATATTGTGAGAGCCTGACACCCGATTTTGGAACCAAGGCCTAGCTGCTTCTGGCGCCTTTCCAGAGACATTGTGTGGGCATATGGCTGCAGAATAACTACCCGCAGAAGTCTGCCACTAAGCACAAGACATTTGGGTCCAACACACACCCTCCGTATGTTTCAGTGGTCCCAATTGGCCCCCATTCAAGGGCTCCTCATCTGCCTGTCTATTATCCTTGCCTTGGGTCTCCACTTTTTTTAACCTTTTTACTCTCACATTTCCCCTTTTTAACTCCACTTTTCCGTAATGGGCAACTTACCCCCGACCACAAGGACCCCCAATTGAAGGCACTTAAGACCCTGCTCCTGCAGCATGGCTTGCAAGTTAAACAAAGGGATCTTCATGGGTTTTGGGACAAAACTTTGTCCTAGCCCCTTGGATCTGTCCAGAGAACATCTGGGATGCCTCCACTTAGTCCCGTGTTTTGTTTCTTGCACGAAAGTGGGAGGTGCATGATGGCCATCTGACTCCTGCTCCCTTTTTCCCCATTCTCCTTGCCATCATTGCATGCCTTAAGGGCTCATCTACTGAGAAGATTATTGCTGCCCACAATGCTAGTTGTAAGGAAGAGCTTAAATTGGACCTACAAGCCTCTTCTCTGCCTTCCCACTCGATGGATGACTCAGATGAGGAAAAGAATCCCCTACAGTGTAAACAATGGATGGTCTTCAGCTGTTCCCTGCCCTGCCCCTCCTCCCATATATCCATGGTCAGAAATCCATCCTGGTCACCGGGCCATTCCTCAAGCCACCAGCAACCCCTCCCCTTCTTTCAAATGTTCTCTCCTGGCCTACTCTGTTGATGTTGGCCCTGATGCCACAAATAAGCCTTGGTATCCTACTCCATTGTCAGACCTAGCCCTTATTCATAGATGCTCAGGAGTCAGGAGTTGACTCTGCTTACTTTGAACAAGTCCTAATGCAGTGGACTATCTATCTTCAAACTTACTATGATCGGTACTCCTTGCTAAAGGCTGTCCTCTCCCTGCCCGGTTTCTTCTTATGGAAGGCCACCTATAATGTCCTAGCTGAGACTCATGCCCACAAAACCTCCAATTTGGCATACCAGTCACCCTTGACATGCTCCTTAGTATGGGGCCCTACACAGACCCAGTGTCACAAGCTATGGTGGGGATCTCTGCTTACTTTAACCAAGTCTACGCCCTGGCCCTATGGGGCTTTAAGGCCTGTCTCCCTCAAAGATGGGATATATTTTTCTGCAACCTGTTTCAGGGCCCGAGTGAAGGGTTCACGGACTTCATTTCACATGTACCAGAGTCTGTGGATCTCGGTCTTACTGGATTGCATTGACTTTAAGGGCATTGTGGACATGGGTGCGAATGCCATTCTTATCTCTACCAATAACGCACTCCATATGAACAAATGGGCATATAAGCCTGGGCCCAACATCAAAGGTGTAGGTGGGCAGCAGCCCACCAAACGAGTCCTAAAGACAGTAACCTGGGAGGGCTATGATGGCAACACTGGGCAGTTTCTCCCTCTAGTGACCAACATTCCTAACACCCTGTACGGAAGGGACATCCTCACAGATATGGGAGTTGTCTTGACTAGTAATGACAAGGCCTTTTTCGATGATATTAGACACTCAGGGTGACCTAATCCTAACATACCCTCCCCCTACTGGGCTGGAACCTGCTGCCCTGAAGCACCCCTAATTCTAAGAACCACTGTCTGAACTTTTGTGTCTCCCACGAGCCTCGAGTGGGACACTTCGGACCCCATATGGGTCAAACAGTGGCCTACTTTAGAACCTAAACTAACTTTTCTCAAATCTCTTGTGAAAAAACAACTTGACCTTGGCCATATCGAGCCTTCTGACAGCCCCCATAATTCCCCCATCTTCATCATATCCAAGAAAAATAATAAATACAGATTACTCCAGGACCTTTGCCAGGTCAACAAACATATGATAAAGATAGGTTCTTTTCAAATTGGCTTCCCTCATCCCGGTGCCATTCCCAGTAAATGCCATATAGTCATCCTAGATATCAAAGACTCCTTCTTCTCTATTTCCCTGGCAGTCAAGGATAGGCCCTTCTTCACCCTACTGTCTGGGAACCTAACTAATCATACTATCCCAGCTAAGAGATATCAATGGAAGGTCCTTCCTCAGGGCATGAAAAATAGCCCATCCATTTGTCAACTGATTGTGTCTACTGCCATGGAGAGAATCAGATCTCAATGTCTTGTGGTACACTATATAGATGACCTTTGAATGGCTCACCCCTCACATGTTGTCCTTATGTGTCTCCTCAAATTACTCCTTGAGGACCTCAAAGGTCTGGGTTTGATGGTGTCCAGAGAGAAGATTCAAACTCTACCCCCTTTTGGGTTTCTAGGATTTAAAATTTCCATTGCTAGCCAACCTCTCACTCCAAATCTTCTACTAAAGGATAACTGTTCTTTCAATGACTTACAGAAACTCTGTGGCCAAATTAATTGGCATAAGCCCTATTTGCCCATCCCTCCAGCTAAATTCCTTCCCCTCTTTGATCTCCTTAAAGCCACGAATAGTCCTTCCCCAAAATTCCCTCTGTCCAATCAGGAAAATGAACTTTTACAGGAGATACCTCACCAACTCTTTTCAGTTACCCTCACAAGCTATGATCCAACCCTCCCAATTCTAAACATAGTCATCTGGAGATGGTCCCCCATAGTCAACCGAGAAGTCCCCCCTAGGGGTCATTTGGCAGGAGCAGGCTCCCCCTTATTGGGTCCATCCCTCTTGGTCACAAACTAATAAACTAGCTACTAGGGTTGAGGCAATGCTCCTCCTGGCTATTAAAATATGTAACTACACCAACAAAATTTATAATGTTGAACTCTCCAGGATAGCTTTGCCCCTCCCTATTACTGATCTCTAGCCCCTTTTTTGATGATGCACTTTTTCACATCTTACTGGCAAGATTCCCTAATGAGTTTGATAACCATCTACCTTTTCACGAATTGCTCTAATCTCTTACATCCCTCACCTTTGAAGTGAGGTCATATTCTTCACTCTCTAGCAAACCTATTCCCAACAAGCATTTTTATGGGTTAATTATTAAAAGAACTGACCAATTGGACAAGGACCTTAAGTTTACTAACCCCCATTCAGTACAGCTGGGAGAACTATATGCCATTCTGGGAGTCCCAGATTTGTGCCAGATGGCACTAGCTCTCCCTTTCATCAAGCCCAGGTCTTCTTCTAAACCAATAGATATTATCATTGGAACATTGAAAATGCTAATGGATAGTAGGCAGCACCCTTGGTTTATTGAACATGACTGCTCTCATACCGGTCTCCCTGGCTTTATTGTGGGGGGTAATGCAGAGGTGGACAGATTCATCGTTGTTGCTTCTACATTGCTCTTAGAACAAACTCAGCAGATGCATCAAAGGTTTCACCTCTGCCTTCTAACTTACGGGTTCTTTACCCTGAATCACATCTGTAAAGCCTATGCCCCTCTGGCCCCTTTGAGGCTGGAGTTAATGACAGTCTATAGGCTTTGCCTGCCCCACCTTTGATGGGTACAGAGGAACCACAAGGAGGTAAATCTTCCAGTTCCTTTTTGGGCCTCTATGTGGTGGCACCTTGTTATGACACATCCCTGCGGGAAAGCATTTTGGTGTGGGTCCCAACTATGGGACCTTCATGCTCCTCCCTCTGTGAGGATTTAGAGCTTTCCCATCACCCACATTGGCTGCTTTGTCATAAAATTGGATTTCCACCACTATTGTCCCCATACTTTACTTTTGGCATTCACTTCCTAGGAATAGATCCATCCCCTATGCCAATAATAGTGTTACTACTGGTATTAACATTCCCATTTTTACCCACTGGAGCCTCTGTGTCCCCAATGTCTGTTTGGACTTCTGTCCCTTTTTATTTCTCAGAAAGGTTACTGTGTCCAGTAGCACTTGGGAGTTTTGGAGATTGGGTGATGAACTTTAAAATGTCCTATGTCAGCGCCTGTAATATCTCATCTTCCTCTCCTCGTGTGAATCCACCCTTGTTCTTCATTCTGTCCAATACTAATGTCTCTCAAGGCTCTCTCAATTGCTCCCCCTCTTCCCCTTGCATCCTAACAGCCTGCTGGAATAATTTCTTATCGCTGGCAGTCATTGTTCGTATAACAACTGTCCTCTGGGTTCCAATTGCTGACATTACACATTATCACTCCATTGTAACTATGGAGCGTACCCAAACCAAGAGGGAGGTGGCCACTGCTGTTTTTGTCATTTCTTTAATCATGTGGTTCCCCATGGCAGGTGACCTGGCTAGGACCCACTCTACTATGCAACATACACATCCACCTTTTGTCTTTAAATATTTGGTGGGCACAAAGAGACACTGCGATGGGCAATATCATGGGTGACAGTGCCTGTCTTAGATCGCCCCATGCAAATGGGGACTTACCCGTCACTGGTGGGTGATGTGCCAGCCCATGGGGAAACCTCAATTGGTGGTGCCTGTCTTAGGTTGTCCTGGGCATACAGGATCCTACCCATCATCAGCTAACCACCGGCCAGGTCAATAGGCCCAATGGGCATCACAGGTCAAACAAGTAATCATTACCGCCGTGCTTGAGCAGCCACAGCTCTCAATGAGTTGGCTGCTTCCACTGCACCTGACTTGGCTACACAAAACTTGATTAACCAACATTTTCACACAGCCATTCTCACCCTTCAGCAACAGGTCAGCCTATTAGCCAAGGATCTGCATTTATTTAGAAAACTCACCCTTTCTTCCTGTGACCTCCATTATTCTTCTTTGTGCCTAACACCATATCAGGTCTCCAATCTTGTGGAGGCTAGATTGCACTTCTCTGATTATATCAAAGGACCATGGTCTCAATTCTTTGTAAATTATTCTTTAGCCCTAAGCCATCACATTAACCAAATCGACCTGAATTGGGTCACTCCTATATTCTCTATGTCCTTTGCCCAACAGCTGCTTAACAGACTTTCATCCTTTTTTTCACCCCTCAGTCTGGTAACCTGGGGCATATTTGCTGTAGCCTTCATAGTCGTTTTTGTTTTCTTGTGCTGCTTCTGGACTAGACTTCAATGCCATAGAGCTGTTCATACTTTGACATTCCAGATATTTCAGGCTTCTGTCCAGTCCTCTGAGCTTCCCCAGGGAACTAAAGAGTCCCTTCAAGCCTGGATCTCTACGGTTCAGGACTCAACAGCCTAACTTGGTTCTTACAGACCAGCCGTACTATGCCAGCTTTTTACTAACATTTGCTGTATTTACACTTCCCAGATTTCTCCTCTTTTCTTTATCTAGGATTATGGTGGTATATTTACATGACACATATGTTGTCCTTGGTGCCGCTGTTTCCATTGTTCCCCATGTCACCTTATTTGACCTGTGGTGCCCATTGTGCCTATTGACCTGGCCGGCAGTTAGCTGGTGATGGGTAGGATCCTGTATGCCCGGGACAACCTAAGACAGGCACTGCCAATTGAGGTTTTCCCATGGGCTGGCACATCACCCACCAGTGATGGGTAAGTCCCCATTTGCATGAGGCGATCTAAGACAGGCACTGTCACCCATGATATTGCCCATCGCAGTGTCTCTTTGTGCCCACCAAATATTTAAAGACAAAAGGTGGATGTGTATGTTGTATAGCAGAGTGGGTCCTAGCCAGGTCACCTGCCATGGGGAACCACAAAATGACCATTGGCCATGAGGCACCAGGAAATGGCCTGAGGACATGCTGTTACATGGCAACCAGACCAGGAAATGACCACCACCCAGCCTTGGAAGGACCTGGCCCAGAAACAGAGCAATCGGACACAGATGAAGACTCCCCCCAAGACGACTGGCTATCCCAGCCTATTTAGCCCCTTGCACCTCCCTGAGTAAATGAGCCTTACAGCAGCTTGCTATCTGCTTGCTTCCACCCAGCTCCCAGTGTCAGTGTGGTGACTCTTTACCTAATCACCTGCTTTTTCGGGATAACACACAGGGACCCTCAGCTCCTTTCTAGGCTGGTCCATGGAGGAGAGCAACAATATATATACATATATGCATATATATCTAAAAACTACATATATATATAGAGAGAGATTGATACAATGTAGGAAAATCCCAATATATTCTAAATGATGGACAGTTTCTTTCCCAAATTCCTCTGTTGAAATTGTAACACTGAATGTATTAGGAGATAACACTTTTCTGGATATTAACACATGATTGTAGCTTGTGACTGGCATTAACTCCATTTTTAGTAAGGTCCAACAGACAATTTTTTCCCTTTCCATAAAGGTAATGAATGTAAGAACAGAGTTACTATTGATGAATTTCATAAAACTTCAACAAACTCTGAATATGCAGGCACTTGGTTCTCTGATATTTCAGGGGTCATTCTGAGAGAAATGAATCTATTGTTGTAGGCCACTTAGTTTGTTTCATTCAGTTGTAGAATATGGATGTGTGAAGAAATTATCTATCTGTTTATCATTATGTATTCATTTTTAAATTTACATATTCATAATTCTTTCACAAATTTGTAAATAAATTTCTCAGTCCTCTGTATTGTCTAATTCATTTTAATTTCACTGAAAATTCACCTAATTTTCACACTTATCAAGACAAAATTGTATGATAATTTATATTATTCTTATGTATTTTGTTCAATACACATATATATTCTATATTCCATACACATTGATTCATTTCTGAGAACAGATGGAATATTGAATTTCATGTTATGATGACCTTTGTTCATCATTGAGCTTATTCTTTTAATTGGTCCTGTGACAATTGAATGTTATTTAGAAATATATTTTTGGCATTCATATTTTAAAAGTAACCTATGAGCATATTCTATTTGAGTCACATACATGTAAGTGGTTATTAACAAAAACTGTAAAATTGCTTAGTTGCCTCCAGCTATCTTCATTGAATTTATCCATGGTGATATATTATAAATATCTATTTTATATTATCTTATTCCAAATACTGAATACACCTCTTTGTGCTGCTAGATTTTTTCTTGGTAGTTGATATTGGTTCTCTGCATATTTTATATTGACTTTAGAAAAATTAAGGTAAATTTCTGATGAATATGAGAAATTTTTACTACTCTAATGAATCCACAAAAGACATGAGCACCATTTTTGAATTGTCTCATTCATTTCATACATAACTCTGGTAAAAATTATGTCTAAACTTTTATTTTTTGTCATCAGTTTCTATTTTTCCAAAGAGAAGAAAATGTGAGAAATTAGAGATTTCCTTATTTATTCAGTTTATAATTTTTCTAGCTTTCACTGTATTTGTGTCATAAGAAAATGAGTAATTTATTATGTGAACATTTATACAATTTTATTACAACATCAAGCAGTATTTTTGTACATTATAAGAATCAGTACAAAAGCCCAATTTATGGAACTGTAAATAAGATAGCAACAGGAAAAAATTATATAATATATAAACTGGTAATATATTTCTTACATTAAAAATTATATATTGTACTGAATGGCTTTAGTGTCAGCTTGACAGACTTGAGTTGAGGTACCTTCAATTGGGGAATTAACTCCATTGGACTAGCCTGTGGTCATGTCTATGGGGTATTTCCTTGATTATTCAGTGTTGTGGGAAGGCCCAGGCCACTGTTTATGGTGCCAGCCCTAGGCAGTTTGTTCTATATTATATAAAAAAGCAGATCGAACACGGGCCAATAAGCAGTATTTCTCCATCGTCTGTGCTTCAGCTCCTGCCTCCCTGATCCTGCCCTGAGTTCCTATCTTGGGCTCCCTATGTGATGAACTGTGACCTGGGAGATGTAAGCTAAATAAACCCTTTCCTCCCCAAGTTGGTTTTTGTTAGAGTGTTTTGTCACAGCAATTGATAGCAAAATAGAACATAGATAAACAAGTCAGTGCATAAATAAGATAAACTCAGTTACATAAAAGAAATTAAGTGACATATTTCATAGTCTAGTTTCACATTAATATCATCTGTGATATTCTCTTATATACAAATATATAAATTCTATGCTTTAATTCCATCTTGACATTTAAAAAAATTTATTGTAGAGAAATATAAACCAAGGAAATATTTTTAATATTTTATTATTTTATGTAATGTGTCTGAATTTATTGCATATATGTATGTAAGTGAAATGGTATGCAATGTCTGCAGAGATCAAAAGAAGGTGTAGGATCCCCTGGAACTGCATTTATAAATGAATGGCTTTAGCTGACATGTGGGTGCTGAGTACTGAAACTAGGTCTTCTGCAAGAGCAGCCAGTGCTCTTAACCACTGAACCATCTTGCCAGCTCCCAAAGGGATATTTTTTTTTTTTAGGTTTGCCGGAGGACATTATTTTGTTGGAATTATAATTTTATGGATACGTAAGTGACTTTATATTTTCTAATTTTAGGAATGAATTTTCTTGATAATTCCATCTGAATAGATCAGTTGATGATTTGGATCAAAAATATAATGTAAGAATGTTTCAAGAGACAGAAGCTGTTTCAAAACCTCCAAGCACGGTATGCAAACAGGGATGAAACTACAAAATTTTACTGGTAGAGCTTGTTGAAACACATACTTCCAACCCAAAGCCCACTGGAAGCATGATGCCCAAAATAGGTGTGAATAAACCCAAACCCAAATTCAGAAAATTAAAGCTTACTTAAAACATTATGAGACGTTTTTGAGTTATGTGGCAATTTTTTGTTTGTTTTATTGCTTGTTTGTTTGCTTTTGGTAACATTATTGTACTGTTTCACGTGTGAACTTTGTTCATGACATTCTCCTGTTGCTACATCAAAAGTGTGGACAGACCTGGAGAATATACAAAGTGAGGTTAGGAATATAAGTAGTAAGGGTTTGAGTCCTTGTAATGCATAGTAAAGAATTTTCTGTTTTTTTCCTATACATCTGAAGGTGTTTAAACAGTGTTTTAACTAGCGTTATATAGTCTGATATATGGTTGAAAAGATGCTCACAGTTATATGAAGAATAGAAGGCTTCAATAAGGAAAATTCAATGGCCAGTTGAAGAATATTATGTGTTCAAGAAAAGAGTTCTTTCTCTTTAAAGAACCAGAATGTCAGCACTGTTAGTAGGACAATAGTAAAAAATAATAGTTTACAACAAATCTTTACGAATCATGTATGCCAACTTTGATGGAAAGGATTAAAGTGAATGAGTGATGGGTTGTACAGAAATAAGATGAAATTTCTCTACTGCAAATCAGTGCTTGACCTCACCTTAAATTGCAGTAACATTCATTTGGAGAAACTAATAAAACAACAAAACAAACAACAAATGCCATAGAACCACATTACAAAAAATTTTCATTTACAAATGTTTTCTGCCTTTCTATATAAGAGTATAGCAGTAGTGTACTAGTAAGAATGTATTAATTTGTGAAACAGCATCTCTGTTTGATCAACTGAAAGAGAAACACAGTGGCTTCACTGTAAGAGCAATGCTTAAATAGTATGGTTTCCTATACTTATATTCAGACAGAGTTTAATATATGAAAGTACACACAATAGTAAAATATCCTGTAATCAATATTTCTTCTTTGTCTATTTGACTGAATCTCAATGTTTTAAAATTAGTTGATGTGCACCTTAAAAATATGTCAATTGAAATATAAAAAGCAAACAAAATACCTTTAAAACTAACATTAATATTTTAGAACTTTCTGACTTCTGCTATTCAGTGAATATTTTTCAAAATACTTTCTAAGTAAATGTACATTTGATTTTTATAAATTATTGTAATTATTATCTTCAGGGTTGAAGAAGCTTTCTTGTTTGGGTCCCTCTGCTTGGCGCCAGGGTCTCTGCTGTGAGGGGATGAGAGTCTCAGAGCCAACACACAGTCCCCAGGAGCTTGTTGGAATCATGCAGAGGGCAAGCTAAAGCAAGCTTGTTTATTCAAGGAAGTGCAAGGGATTTTATGAGTTTGATTAGCCAGTTGCTCTATGGGGTGGTTCCTAACTGAAGCCAACAGTAATCTATCTCCAGATGGATCATCTCCATGCACATTCTCTCCAGACGCAGGGCAGGACCTAATGTGATTCCTGGCTGAAGCAGAGCACCATGCCCACAGGAGCCACTCCTTTGATCCTCATAGCAGGTGACCTGGCTAAGGCCCACACTGCATTCTGCCATTCATACACTTAAGGGAGCTACTCCCTTAATCCTTGTAGTAGGTATCCTGGCTGAGGCCCAACTTACATTATGCTCTACATATCCTCCATGTTGTTTTTATTAATTGAGCAGCCATGGGAAGCATGATTCTTTGCCATGTCATCGTTGGCCCCAGGCCCTTAGGGATCGCCTTAGGTGATGGTGTCTGTCTTAGGTTGCCCCGATTGTTGGGGTTTTACCCATCATTGGCTACCTGCCAGCATAAGGAGTTCACCTTTGTCAATGGTGCCTGTCTTAGGTTGTCCCAGCCATCAGGGTCTTGTCTGTCATTGGCTACCAACCATTCTAGTGAAATAACCCAATTGGCGATGCTTGTTGCTCAGAAGGGTAATTAGGATGGCATGGGAGGTTCATGCAGGAAGGCTCCTGCTGTGTGGTGGGGGTCCTTGTTGAAGAATGCTTTTGTGACCTATAGAGACTCAGGAAGCAGTGAGAATAGTTAAGTATTGTGAAGAAGGTGGCATTATTAAGCAGCCAGTTAAGTGAGATTGTCCTACATTGCTGATATCTAGGTTCAAAGGGAATATTTGGATTTGGGGGAGAGGTCTGAGGCCTGGATGGAGGCCTGGGGAATTTAAAACACCAAAGTCTGAGAAACTCTGCTTTAATGCAGTATTTTCCATAAACAGCAAGTGGTCACCAGCACTATCAAAAATGCCCCAGCAAAAATGCCCAGATTAGCAGGTTGAGGGGTGAGAAAAATGCTGAGATCTTATTAAGAAGTTGTTGCCCAAAGTTCATAGAGGTTATTGGGTTGACTCTGGTGGAATTAATATTCTCAATATGGTAATTAAGGGACAGAGAGTAGTTAATAAAATCCTGTGACCATGGGAACCTAATGTAATTGGAGAGGTGTGATCTTAATACCAGATAGCACAGAAATGTTAACATAGGGGCTGGTTCTATTTGTAGGAAGAGGGTGCTGCAATGTGAGGAGGAGAGAGACCCTCCTGGATCCTCATTCAGAGGGAAACAATAAGTGTTGTCACCAGCGGGCACTTAAACTTTGTGACAGCCGCACTCCAGGTGGGCACAGGTCTCTTAGTTCGTGTCACTCACGTGATCCTTAAGACGGCAGGGACTTGGCATGCTGGCTCCTGAGTTCTGGCCTTCTGCGTGGGCCTGTGGGTGGGAACATTTTTCTTCCCATGTGGGTACAATGTCTCCCCTGTCCCTCGAAATCTCCACCATGTCTCTCCTCCTTACTCCCTGCCTCCCTCCTCGTTTATTGGTCAGAGAGTGGGACTTGCCACGGAATGAACCAGTAGGAAACAGAAACTTCAGAGAGACAAGTCCCTATTCACTATACAGGCCCACACTGCATTATGCCCTATACTTCCTCTATTAGAACATGTATGGAAAAGGCAGGAAAAACACCACAGAATCAATATCAACTCTCACTTCTAAATATTGTCTTTCAAAAACTTTAACTTCACAATACACTAATTAAATTTTGAAATTTAAACTATTTGACTGTTCTTTATGCAATTAACCTGTTATGGCCTTCCTTCACTGCTATTAGTGTCATTCGTTCAGTGAATAGTTAGATAAAGAAAAAGAGGAAGGTAAAGGAAGAGAAGAGGCATATTTGGAGGTTATTTGTGTCAGAATCAATTGTGTGTTGAAGACTGACTTGAAAGATAATAGAGCCTATTTCTATATGAGTCCCACCCCATAATCCTTCTTCAACCTATTACAATATTTTTTTCTTAAATGTATGTTTTTTAATTGACTTTTTGTTCATTTCATACAAACATCTTATTCATCTTATACTCACTCCTTCCTGAATCTCCACCCTGACTAGTTTTGTCTCACTGTATTTCATGCATTCTGACATACAGGTTAAGTATGTGTACCCAGATATCCCTCAGTGCAGTTTAATCGACTAGAGTCTAATCAGTCTATCTAGAGTATCTCCCTTAAAGAAGATCAACTCTTCCTCACCTAAGAGTAATCAGTTGCCAATAGTTCTTCAGTTAATATTGGGGCCTGTTTTCCATCCTCCAATCCAATGCTGGGATTTTTGTCTGCTTGAGTTTCCATAGGTCTTGGGCATGCTAACACCATTGCAGTTTTGACATCAAGGAAAGAAGTTTAAGTACATAAGCTCATAGCAATCCTTTTGACAAATGGAAACAATAATTCCAACTTTCCACTAATTAATGAAGAATTTAAAAAATGATGTTATCTTTTCTCTAAGGTTCACTTTTAGAATCTTTTTTTTTTTTTAATCAAGTGTCTTTAGCTGTATGAGTTTGTACCTGGATATGATATTCTTTTTCAGGCACCATCCACTTAGTGGGAATACCAGCTATTATGACTCTCTAGCATAAGAAGAAATCAGGTATGGAAGTACCTCTAGAATAATTGCTTTTGGTCAGAATTTCTTTGCTTTGGCTGTCTGGGATCTTTTATTCTATATTAATATTTTTGTAACATTATTCATAATTGCTACATCATAGAACAATCCTAGGTGACTATCAATCAAAGAATGGGGAAGGACCATGTTCTATATATACAGAATGCATTGCTTTTGTCAGTAAGTTATTATATCATGTTCTTGCAAGAAAAGGAATGCAACTACAAATACATATATCAGGTGCATATTTTCTTTCATCTATTAATTATCTCAAAAGTCATCAGTTTTCTACAAATGACAAGTACGCAGTTGCTGTAACCCTATGAGAATCCATTTACAACTGTTTATTTTTTCCTGAGTCATTATGAGAAATACATATCTTTGCAGGAAAAGATTAATGCCAATTCCCCTGATCTCCTCTTTGATTGGTCAAGAGAGTAGTCCTGAACAAATTAAGTTCCAGAAGATATTCAAATACTTAGCATGTTTTAATTTAAAAGAAGACATTTTAAAAACTTAAAATTAGAATTTAGGTTTGAGTTAAATGAAGAAATGTTCTTTTCCAAAGCCATTTCAGAGAAAAATTAATTCTCTTCTTATAATTACTTTTCCTGCAGTTTAAAAAACACTGATGCTCTTCTTCAGTTTCCACTTTGAAAAATGTGATTGATTACTGAATTTCAATCCAATTCTAAGTGTTGATAACCTTCTATGTCTACGATGAAATTCAAGCTCAGAAATTTAGCAATTTTATGCAGCTACTTAGATGAAAATATTTTAATTTTAACGCAGGTTTGACTAACATAAGTAAAAATTATTTGAAAATAAAATTTTAAATGAAATTTATGTTCAAATATACATTGTCTTATATATAAATGTTTCTCAACCTATGGCAAGCATAACAAACATCTTGAACTTTTCCTTACAAGTGTTCTGTCAACATTCCAGGAAGTCATATTTCCCAGATGGAGAGCTTCTGGCAGTGATGTCATGAACCATCAGCCATGCTTGGCAGTCTGAATGCACTAATAGTTATTTTCCAGACACCTCATTTGTAGTTAAAAGCAGTCTTGATGCACTTTGGGCCACTGACAGGCTCTTTGATTCATGTTTAAACTGGTTATCAAAAGTCAAAGTTATTACTGTGAACGACATTGAAATCTGAGTAAGTCAAGCAAAAGCAATAAGTCTGCTGCTTTGAAAGGCATTTTCCAAGATGTTGTATGTGGAAAACAATTTTTTTACAAACATAAATAGGGAAGTAATGTTAAATAAAAATATGGCCTATGTTTTAAAGATAACTTTCATATATCATGTCAGTGCAGCATATCATAAAATAATAGGTTGAAACATAGATTAAGATTTCACAATCAGGAAAAAAGTACTTTATGTAAAAACATCTGGCAATGAAGTGTTCTAAAGAGTTGCTTTCCTAGGCTTGTCCAATTAATTTTATTAAGTATGAAAAGGGAAACAATACATACATAAGAAAAAAAACTCAACCCTGGGCCAAAACTACAGGGACACCTTTAATATAACGAGGCAGATATTCTCATTTAGAGCATAAAAATAACAATAATCCACAGATAAGTATACCATATGTTGTTACTTATTCATGCCTAAACAAACATTTAAGTCATTTCCATTTCTCGGTTCTTGTGAATAGTGCCTTAATAATCAGATATCTCTTTGTCTGTAGATGCATTAGAGGACTGCTAGATAATATAGACATTCCATTTTTGTGTTTTTAATGAAAATCTGTGTTGATTTCCATAAAAGCTACTTTGACTTACATTTTCACGAAGGAGAAAATTGTGAAATCCTGTCATTTTGGCCACCAGATGAGCCTGGAGAATGTTATGTTACATGAAATAAATCAAGAAGAGCAAAACAAAGACTGCAGTTAACAATAATATATTGTTCATTTCAAAATGACTAAAAGAATCGATTTGGGATGTTCTTACAAGAAATAATTGATAATTATTTGATTTAATGTATATTTTACCTACTCTTCATTGATTACTGCATGTTTTAAAATATATCAGAATGATAATATTGCATCCTATCACTGTGGATAATTATTAAGCCTTAACAACATTCTCCTCTGAATTTTTAAAAACTGAATTCCTAATCTTACTTACTTCAGAACATGGTAGTATTTAGAGGTAGTTTCTTCATAATCCTGAAGTTAAACTAAAAAAATTACATTAACAATTGCCCTTTTTCAGAATGAATAGTATCCTTATTTATAAGAGGGAATTTTGAGGGCATGATTAGGAATATTTGTTTCTTTAACAGTGGACATAGGTTCAGTTTCCAGTACCTATTCGGTGGCTCTCAATAATCTTTAACTCCAGTTCATGGGAACCAACGTATTGTTCTGACTTTCAAGGAAACCATGCACTTACATGGTACATATATAAATGCGGGCAAATCTTGATATACATAAAATAAAAATAAATAAATATTTTCAAATAAAGAACAGGTCACTTGAATACATATGCACAAAGGAGAAATTATTTGAAGACCCAGTATGTTCTTACCTTTCTTATCACTGTGGCAAAATATATGACATAAGTGACTTAGGGAGAAAGGATTTATTCTGACTCATAGTTTAAGGTTAGTCTATTCATCACATTGAGGAATCAGCCAGTGTGTGACAACAGGACTATGAGACATCAGAGACCAGTAATAGGAAGCAGAGGGTCTATACAAGAATTAGGTTAGATTACAACCATCAAAGTCTCATCAACAGTGACTGAGCACTGTCAGGCATATGTCCAACACCAACCTCCTTAAACAGCTTCACCACCTATAGAACAATGTTCAAATGCATGAGTTTATGGGGTGTACATGTTCCAACCATGTCAAGGAGAAAGGGTTGGAGTATAACAATTATGCTTACTGATGGATGCCTGTTGAGATGGAGCTACGTTTGGATCATTGTCAGTAGGGCTAATAGATCCTCTTTGTTAGAAAATGTTGGTGGGAGTCCTTTAGGGACATGACCATGTGTGTTAGTCACTGAATGCCTGAGAAGACAGTAGTTCTCCATGGCCACAGGTGAGAAGAGCTGGAATCTTCATGAATAGCTATTTCACCCTTATGATTCAGATTCAAATGAGTCACCCTGCTTCCATAATCCTGAACAATCTGGATTCCCATGGAGGTCTCATCAGACATGACTTACATAGCACACAACTAAAACGCCTACTTAGAAGACCACTACTTGAAGTTAGATTGTTGATTGATTCAAAGATTCAAAGATCTACAGTTAAAAGTGTCTGTGGACTTGATAAGTGAGTTACAAGTGACCACACCTTACCAGCTGGGCTGTTCACATGCTCCTGGCAGAAGGGTAAGTTGAAAGAACATATATCTAAATCACATTGAAGAGATATGTTTCTGGAATCAAAACTGAAGTTCTTGAACTTAATACTGACCTAAGGGCTGGCCTTCTCAAATATCTCCTTAGAGGATTCAGAGGATTCTACTTTGATCCTAGAACACTTCCAACTCAATTATGTTGGTGGATGTTGCAAATTCTGTTTCTAGGGAGAAATAGCATGAGACCTGATCACCTTTTGTGTTATAATGATTAAATTTTGTATTTATAACCCGTGTATTATGCATATATTTAAGAGATGTCACATTGATTCACTATGAATCTGTGTGCCTGTTTAATTTTTTATCTCTATCCCCTTATGAAACCATATTTCTATTGTAAAACTTATATAGTATGAAATGTGATGTCAAAGGCCCACAAGTCCAAGCATAGCATCATATGCTCCAATGCCTATTGCTGTTTATGCTTAGTGGACTCAGAAATCCTCTTGTATGCCCATCTTCCAACTACTTATGTGTCATTATTCTTTTATCTAGCATTTTAGTCAAATATATATATAATTCCAAGGCCCATATCTTAAATCATGTTGTTTGTGAATTGAGTAAATTTAAGTTTTTGATGACAAGAAATCTGAGATGTGGAATTATATTTTAGATAAATGATAAATATTTTTGCTAATAATATTTTATATTGTTCAAAAAGGGATAAAATAAGATGAAATTTGTTCATAGAAGTTGTATTGTTTCATTTACTATTGTTCCAATAAACTTCTTGAAGCATGGTAATGTGCATGGAAAAAAGTATATGTAGATTACATTTTTGGAGACTGAAAGCTGAAGGATGTGTGTCTGGAGGATTCAAACTCTGTTATTTTGCCCTTAAACTGCATCACTTAAACACAATTCACACTATGATTAGAATGTATTTGATAGGTAAAGTTCATTTGAGAAGGAAGTCAAAGATAAAAAATGGAGGAAGACTAGGACAGCTCTAGTGTATCAGCCTTCTTATGAGAAATAACTTTGGTTTTAAGGGCTGTTCATAATATCATCTTACTGAGAATCAGCTGAAAATACACAAACTTTTAGAGAACAAATCATCTGTAATCCATAGACATAGGAAATTACTAATTCTTTCCTGGATTGAGTAACTATTTGCATGAGGCCACTACATGGTTACTTTCAAGTTTCATGTCAATACATTCAGTCAGTACATTCAACTGACAACCAAATGGAAGTGACAGAAACAGCAGTCCATCCCTGATGTTAGATAAATAAATTGTATAAGTTATTTTCTCTGCAGTAGTTAATAGGTTAAGATTTAGGTACTCCAAATGAAACACATATTATTTGTGATTTTCACAAACTGTAGCATTTTCTGTCCAAGTATTTTACTATAACAGGGGCATTTAAAAGCAAGTTGAACTATAATTCTAAAATTATTTAGTTATAATAAAAATATGTGTGTCCAAATATACCTATTACACAATGTTAGACAGGTAAAATATAACTGTGTTGTTTATAAAAACAAGTACTTTAAAACATATCATATAAAAATATCAAATAAGAGTGCTCATTTTTCTCTATTGCCCTATCTTTTCATAGGTACCCAAATAATGAATTATTTATCATTAGCTATTATTTAAGGCTCATTTATTTATACATAGATGGTTGCCAATAACAAACCCATAGAAATATTTGAAATATAGTTTCAAAATGCATCGAGTATGAATAGTCTAATGAGCATCAACACCATCCACAACCTCATGGCTCATTACGAGCTAAGCCATGCTTCCAATAACCAATATTGTATAAAGATACTGCACTACATGTTGAAAGCCTGTGGAAAAAAACTTAAAATTTAATGTTTAGTCTTTATGGACTATATATCACTATTTTAAACACTGCAAATATAGAAAAAATATAACTCAAGCTGCTGTAAGATAAGATTTATCTGTATTCTAGTCATTAAATATAATCAGTGGTAATGTGATAGCTGTGTATCAGGTAAATTGTATTATAATAACATATGGAGACACCAAAGAACAGTAGATTCTGCCAAGAGGGTATGAAAAGCAACAAAAGTGAGTTTAACTTTTTTTTTCAATTTGTATGAGCAAACATAAACAGAAGAAAACTGAACACTGTCACTTATGTGAAGAAAAGCATAGATATCGGAAATGAAAATATACTTAAGGATCTCAATGAGGTTTTTTCTTCAGAACTTCACTTGATTGCAGGAGGAAGTCAGGTTAGGGTTAGTGGTTTTTGAAGTCAAAGAAGGAAAATAATATGTAAAACTGTATGGTGCTAGCCATATTAAAATTGTTATTTAAAATTAATTTAGGTAACAGAATTAATTTAGGTAACAGAATTTACATCTTCAACCTCTTATCAGTAATGCCTGTCATATTATTTTATTAAAAGGGACCATTGTTTCGAGGAGCATGTAAGATCCATGTAATATTCAAGAATGTATTTACTTAATAATTATAATATATTTTATAAATGACATGTTCTATAGTAGTGATGGTAATTTTAAAACTGGTATAGAGATTATTTGGCTATGAAATACTATGAGAGCTATATTTCAAATGTTTGTAGTACTTATAATAGGGTATCAACCTAAAGGCAAGAACTTCTCATTTATATTTATAGCTGGGGCTTACAAAACAGAATACAGTAAAATATGTTCTTACTGTCCTAACTTCTTCTATGGAAAGAATGAGCTCATGTTTCCCATTATTTATATTAGACTGCATAACCTGAACAGAAACATAAGGAAAAAAAATCTGTTGTTGTAAGAAGCCATATTATTCTATGAGAAAATATCTTTCTAGGAGCTAAAAATTCAGACATATAAATAGAATGCATGGCTTGTGGCTGGAGAAATGACCTTTGAAAACTTATGGATTTGTAATTTTTTCAGCACACAAATGTTTTCTGAACTTTGTGATCTCTCCAAATGTAACATGGTGAATCTAGTCACTAATGTGATGTTGATATGACATGCAGCTGTGTGGAACTGCTGATGATGTGAGCATGATTAGAGATCTTATAAGAAAAGTCACAGAGAGCTGTCATGGTACTCTTCCACTATGGCTGGAGAGGCTTAGAACGTTCCATATTTGATCCAAACAATGGGGTCCTTCTCTGACTAAATCAGATGAAACCTTCAGCAACTAGAATTGGAAGGAATGAATTTCTATCGTTCACAAAACCTCAAATCCATTGTATTTTTATATAATATGTTTAAGAGCAAATTTTCTTAATGGTCATGTCTTTATCATGAATATAAATGAACACTATGATACTTAATAGGCTTGAAAAATGAATTACTCAAATTCACATACACTTGTAATATTGCATTTGTGTACTATTTGATTACCAGATCTCACAGGATCCAGTTTATTCATAATGTAACAGTCACCTCTGCGGGGCATGTCTGTAAAAGAGATGCTGGAATTATGTTATGAGAAATGCATTCTTTTAAATTATATTCCCTCTCTTTATGTCCAGTGGGAAGATTTCTCTAAAACAGCAAATTTCTTTGAGAGGGATTTCTAATAAGAAGGAGTACATTTATTTATTTGGATTATGTATTTTATTAAGAAATAATTATTGTGTATGTGTGAATTTAGTTAGAAGCTAGGATTAATCACTTGGGGAAAGCAGGCTACAGGAACAAACTAAATAAATACGAATAAATACAAAAAGAAAAGAAATTATAGGCAAGGATGATTCCACTTCCAGTGCTTCAAATGAAAGAGAAAAGAATTGAGCAAGACTGACAAGGACAGGCATGAACATTCAGTGGGTGTGACAGATGTGGAAGGTTTGCTTGCTACTCTCATTCCTTTCATTTCCTAAGTTCATATTGTTTTTACCAATCTCATTATATCATACATCATTTTTTTCCAGAAATATAGATGATATTTTGATAGGAGAGAGACCATCTTTAGAAATATAAGAACAAATTGATAACTTCATTTTATAAGTAGTGGAATCATGTATTGTTTACTAGAAAAAGGCAGAGAGATCTTGGGATCTGTATCTTCCTAGCACAGAACTGTTTGTAGAGCTGAAGTGAAAAACGTAGAGTCTTTAGCATTCCTGAATGTCCTTGCTGCTTTACGGCCTTCTTTTATGTTCTCATTCTCAGAATATGTGAAGACACAAAAATGGCACAGCATTCTAACAGGAGTGTGCTATCAGAAGTCTTTCATGGATGAAATATAGGAGCTTCCCATTTAAAAAAATATCAAAGTTCAATTCTCTAAATGACTTAAATTCTCGGAAAATGAAGGAAATCTAGAAGCTGAAAAAGGAAAAAAATGTCAATTTTACATAAATTCCTGTGTATGTGCTTGTGGAGGGGCATGTGTTCACATGTGTCTGTGCTTGCACATATAGAGGCTATATTTAATGTTGTGAGTCTTCTTGAATCAGTATTCATTTTATTTTTGAGTTAGTGTTCATAATGGAATCAGGAGCTCTCAAATTCAGCTTAACTGAATGATTAGTAAGAAGTAGGAATATTCCTCTCTCTACCTTCCCAGTTAAAGAAGTATAGCCACATGCCCCTATGCTCAGTGTTTTCCACTGGGTCAGGGGATCAAGCTGAAGTCCTCCTATGTAAGCGACAAGCATTTTTATTGGTGAGCAATTTCCACAGGCTTATGCTAATCATTCTCAATAAATATGATTATATTAATGCCAAAATGTCCAACTTCCATAATATATTTATGTTTATTTAAGTATATTTACCTGTTATAAATCTATATTTTGCTTTTCTGATAGTTGCAGTGAAATATTGTAGGCAAGCAGATTTTCCTCTGCAAACTGATGAGGGACAGAGATTCCTAAGATTCTTGCATTGCTTAGTGCTGCTCATCAACTGTTTTCAGCTGGCAAAAAAATCAAAATACATACATGTCTCTTCTTAAATGCCTTCCCAACAAAGTGACATAACAAATTTCTTATTTGATTGGTTTGTTGGTGAGAGCAGGCTACTTAATTAAGAGGAAGCAGGTAGTTCACTGCTTGCTGGTTGCACACTTCCCAATGATATGCATGCACCACAAGAGAGAGCTATAAATTTGATTGACAGCAATCCATCTCTGCTCCATCTAAGAGTGTACAAAGACTGCCAAAGTTTTGTCATGTAACTGATAATATATAATCAATAGTCCTTTTTAATCATCAAGAATGCCCTAGAGTTATTTTGTATTTTTATTATCCGTTCCCAGATTTATTGAATATTAAATTATGGAAGGTCAAGAGACAGGTTCACAGAAAATTTTGTGTTTGAAGCCCCTCAAGTTTAACATCCAGTTTAGATTCTTATGTTATCCTATTGTTCCAGTTTTGCAAAAACAATGAATTAAAATTTTTGAGAAAAGTATTTATCTACAAACTGAATGAATAATTGTTGTCAACAAAACAATTAAATGTGTCACTTTTAAATCCTAAACCTGATCAATTCACAAATGAAATATATATGAAATTCGGCAATAAATAATAAATCTAAATGAATATTTTATAAGAAACTTGTCTTATTAAAAGCTTGAAACATTCATTTTTGCATATTTTCAAATTTATTGTATTATTTTTTATTGGTACTTTTCCACCATGGTTTATTTATTCATTAATTTTTTTTATATTATATCTTGAAAGAAAATGATAGTAAAGACAAGGTACAGGAAGAAAAGCTGACTACAAGAAGGGCTGGGAAATAAAGGGATGTTAAGTTTCTGCATGTCCACCAAAGGGTGACTTCTGTACAACTAAGGTACATCTAGTCAGTGAACTGCTATTTACTAAAAAAAAGGAAGAACAACTATATTAAGTTCTACCATGACAAAGATTCCAATACATAATTACATAAAACATCTTGTTGACATACATGTTTCATCCTATCAATTTTGTAAAAATAATGAGAATTCTAGAGAGATGGTCAAAACAAATAAAGCTGAATAGGCTGCCTCTGTCTGTAGTGGTAGTTGGGAGGTACAGAGCTTGATAGTACTGTAGAATTAAAAATTCGGTGAAAGTTCATGTGTTCAAAATGTTTGTTTCCAAGCGAGACTCAGTTGACAGAGGGTAGTAACCTCACAGGGAATTCCAATGCTTCATTACATGTCTTTAGATCATTTTTAGGGTTTTGGTGATGTTTTGACCAAACATTTTTACAGGACACAAACCTCTTCATCCTTTGCTCTACTTTTGTTCAAGAGGTTAATGTCACTGCTCTATAAAGACTCTTTCCATAACGCCCATCAGAAACACCTCATGTTTTACATCTCATGACACCCTGTTGCAAAGATAAGCAGTTTTCTCTCTTTCTGCAAGGGATGGGCCTCCAAATGTGATTGACAGGCAACTAATCAATGACTTAAGGGGAGAGGTCTAGCAGAAACACATGGAAGCATGGGAAGGAGAGAGGTATGGGTTGTGCCATGGCGCTATTCTCACATGTATGTTCCAGAGGTCTGGGGGGACTTATGATCAAAATGCAGTCTCCGCCATGAAATACCTCTGCCTCTCTCTCCCTCGGGATGAATCCTCTGTAAGTAACCTGGAATAAATTAGCTTCTTTAAAAGAGCATTCTCTGTCTTCTCAATGGGTTCATACCTAGCGATGGAGTAGGGCTGAATGCTGGGCCTCACTCTGAGAAAAATTCATGATACATATCCTTAAAAGCACCTAGACAAATTGGTCATGGAATGATGTCTATAAACACATGGACCAAAACAACTTTACAAACTGAGTATCTCAGGTGCTTGTGATAATGTTATAAAGCAGGCCCATGAATTGAGGGAATGAAAAGGGCAATGATCACAATATTTACCTCATTGAGAAATCCCAACTCAACCTAAGGAACTTTTGGCAACTGGGAAGGGAAAAGACAGTCTCTTACACTCTTACAGGGATAGGACTCTTGGTGGACCCAGTGGACCTATGCTGAAGGACATCTGGGGACATAAGTCAGACCCTATAAGCCTCTTTCTCTCTCTCCATATACCAAATCTAATCTGTATTTCTCAAGTGATCTGGGTCTGGGGTCTATTCTCTGAGTCAGGTCAACGTACCAGTAATTTCACCAGGAAGGAAAGCTGACATTCCCTCTACAAGCACCTATTAATTGTCAGCTGATTCTTATTTAGAGTGTGAGGCTTCATACCTACCTCTCCCCATTCATATTTGGCGCCTGTCTGACTTGGGTATGTGCAGCTCATGTATATGTTGTCATAAGTACTGTGAGTCTATGTGTCCTAACCTGTGGTGTACAGAGAACATGCTTTTCTTGTACTTATTTACTACCTCTGGCTTTTACACTCTTTCTGTCCCATCACTACTAATGACCCCCAAGCCTTGGGAAGAGAAGTTGTGATACAGGTGTCTCATTTAGGTCTGAACACTCTGGTCTCTTGTTTCCAAGTCAATCAGATGTGGGTATATGTATTAATCTTGAACTACTTTAAGAAAATTTTCTTTTGAGAGCTAAGAGATGCACTAATCTGTGGGTATAGCATATCATTAAGAGTCAGTTTAGCATTATGTCTATTTAGGAGAATGATAATGTTGAAATCTCTAGATATTCTGTGACCCATATAGTCACAGATTCTTAGCCTTGCTAACAGGCTCAGGTATTGACTCTATCTTGTGAAAATAAACTTAAATCCAATTAGAGGGTGGTGAATATTCCCTTAATATTCATGCCACTATTGTGCCAGTTTGCACATGTTGCAATACTCACAGAGTTAGTATAGCTCACAGGGCAGGATTGATGATTGCCTTTCTCTGAAAGTAAATGTCTATCACTTTCTTATACTACAAAAATTAGGCAGAAGAGAGAGATGTACCTTCAGGATCTTTACCCCTTTATTTAAACAATGAAATATTATTCCTCAGTTAAGAAAACAAAATTATTAAATTTTCAAGTAAATGGGTAAAATTGGAAGCAATCATCCTAAATGAGGTAACCCAGGCATAGAAAGACAAACGGTAAATGTTCTCTATCACAAGTAGAAGCTAGCTTTGAATCTTTAGAAAGATTTCCAATCTTTCAATCGGAAAATTCTCAAAGATCAAGAAACTAATAAGAGACCATGGGGTCTGTTTACTTGGAGGGAAATAGAATGAAGTGATATAAATGGGAAAAGAGGATAATTGGTGGGTTGGGTTTAGCATGGTGGGCTTGAGAGAGCAGGGCAGAAGATGGAGTGAGCGGAGGAATGACCAACATTAAAGTCTTTTGAGAATCATGTGAAAACTTATTACAGAAACTCCTTTCATCATATACACTGACAATATAAAAAGAGTTGAAATGTAGTTACCCCATAACAGGGGTTTGATGGGCAGAATAGACACCCCAGGCTGACAAATGAAAAGACCAATGTCAAGAATGGACTCCCTCTTTTGCAGTTGTTCACCAACTGTGGGATTTTCTGTTGTGCTTATCTGTGAAGTACATGGCTCATCAGTAATCAAAAAAAGCCATTTATGTAGTGCCTAAAGAGGTGAAAGAGGCTAGAAAAAATAATTTTCAACATTTATTCTAAATTAAATGCTCTAGGATAAAGCAAGTTAGGACATTATAGTTAGGAAGGAGCACATAATCAGCTTGAGGAGAATCAGAGGATTACCTTTCTATTTGTAAATCAAACTGAGAAAAGCTTGTCAATTGCTTAGAGAATTAATAATTATAATTGATATAATATTGAAAAACAGCAACAGTAGAAGAGAATATATATGCCATGATGAGAGATGGTCTGATAAATCTATAAATCTAGAAAAAAAGAAATACTTTCTATTGTGCACAATGACTGATATTTTGGTAGAAGTATAATTGTTCTCCTAACATTAAGGAAAATATCTTTGAATATATTATTAAGATATAAGCATCATCTAAGTTTATTTAGTAAAAACACTAATGTTTTTCTATAGTTCAAGTTTTATACCATTTTTAATCTTGCTAATACCAGAAAGCTACAAGAAAACATGAAAAACTTAGGAAGCCAACTTGTGCATTGTTTTTGTCGTGCTTTGAATGAGAATGTCCTCCTTAGGCTTCAAGTATTTGGACATTTTGTCCTCAGTTGGTTGTGCTGTTTTGAGAGGTCTTGGAATGCCCTTTGAGCAGGAAAACACCTCGTTGGGGGTGTGTTTAGAGTTTTTAAGTCTTACTGGATCTCCAGTTACTCCCTGCCTCCTTTGAATGTTTGATGATGTGAGCCTCTGCTTTGTGCTCCTGCTCTAGCACTTTCTGCCACCAAGTCTCCATGCCAGGATGGACTCTTAACTCCTCCTGAAGTCTTAAGCCCAAACAAACTCTTCCTTTTATAAGTTCCCTGTGTTTTACCACAGTATAAGAAAATTATCTAATACACATTATTAGAATAAATTTAATGGGCTTCCTAAGTAATGCTTAAGGTTGTATTTTTTAAATTATTTCAAATAATTCAGTAATCACATACCATTCTTATTTTGCAAAAGATTTCAGAGACTGATTTGATAAATGATCTTTCATTCAGTTACTCATTACATGACAATGACCACTCAGAAATGAATATATTTATCTGCAAGTGAGGTTTTTTGCAATTTTTTCTGTTTTAATAGAAAAACCCTGTAATCTTTTCACAGTTACTGATATATAATGTTTGTTTCTGAACCCCAAACATGGGAGAGAATCATCATGTTCTACTCATAATAGGTAGCTGCAGCTTTCAAGTAATGATCCATGTTTTTACTTCAGAGCAGAAACAACGTTATTATAAAGAAATTCACTTGTCATTTCAATGTGCACAGAGTGTACTTTTAGTCAGTGATAGTTGAATGCTCATGAGAGGAGCATTGCGAAAAATCACAGTTTATGAATTCTGAGCCTTCAACTTATTCAATACTTTTAGTTGTCTTCAAATAATCAATGATTTATTTGATCTTAAAAATATATTTATAACTCAACATGATAAAAGTAAGAAGAATGATGTTAATTCTTCATAGTTTCATGCTTATCATTGATTTTCAAGATCTTCTAAAGAGGATTCTCAAAACAACAAACTAGTGAAGCCTCCTTTGTTGTTTGAGCCTGCTCAACACAATGCATATGTCTTCTTTAGAGAATATATTATATATTCAGTTCTTTAAATATTTTCTCTCTTTTTAAAAAATATGTATGAATGTTTTAAGTGCATGTATGTAAATGCACCTGTGTCAGAAAATGCCAGCAGAGGATGTAAGAGGGAACCGAATCGATAAGAACTGGCGTTTCAGACAGTTGCTAACCACTCTGTATATTTTGGGAATGGAAGTCTGCAAGAGCATCCAGTGCTCTTAAGTGCTGAGCCATGTCTCTAGCATCAGACAAACACATTTTATGTTTATACATATCTAAGTTAAAAACAAAACAATGGAGTCAGGGTTGTTCCATATGACTTATTTATATTGTTTTACTGTAAATTTTGTTTGTAAGACATTGTGAGTGGTAGATGTAGTGAGGCTAATTGCATATTATACATTTTTGGTAGCAAATGAAGAAATATTTTCTAATATGTATTCCAATAACAAGTATGTTAATATAAGGCTTAAATATCTACTCTTAGAATCTTTCTTATAGGACCGTGTACTTATTTGTTCATGTAAGAAAATGATCAATTCTCTCTTACTGTAACTCTAGTGTTCAATTGGACTCTCCTTTAGATTATTATCAGTTGGCTATCATGTATAATATAAACTAGAACTCCACCAAATCTATTTCAATTAGTATATGAGTTTTTGTTAGTCCATCAGATATAGATACATCATGCCTGTGGTCATAATTCTTTATCAGTTTTCTCAGTACACACAATGTCACATACCATATCATTTAATTGCAATAAGGGACTTACTTATAAATATAAAGTATGCATTTGTTCCTGTTTAATTTTATGGTGTTTATTTAAACAAAACAAAAAATTGTATTTAAGTCACCTAGTTCAATAAGCCATTGTTAAAATTTTTAGCATGCAATAAAATCTATTGGAGAACTGAATAAAGAAGATTACTGTGTGGTCCTGCCTTATTTTATAGTTCAGTCAATCTGAATTCCTACAATTCTCATTTTGCAGGTGACAATGATGCAGTTGATATTTAGGACAATACTGTGAGGACCATTTTATTATTGCATTATTACACATTTGAGCTGTACAAAATCATCACTTGGCATCATATAGGATTTTTGTTTTCAGTTACTTCTAATATGAGTCAGCTATCAATTTCCTTTCCAGAACTTGAGAAAAATAAGGATTGGACTTAGAGTCATAAATTGTCATGTTAAAAATATGCATTTTGTTACAAAAGAAGCTCTTTTGATGAGTGGTGACTGGCATGATTGTCTGTAAATATAAGGATCTATATTTGGCTTACAGTTAGAAATTACATTTTTCTAGATCTGTGACAGACTTAAGGAATTCTCTAAAATCTATGACCTCTCCAGCTATGTGTATTTGGCTATGTTTTTCAGGAACGTATGTGACAAAATGCATGAAATCCTGTAAACCAGCTTTTGCGGGGGTGGGTTAGATAGGTAATGGGCTAAATATGATTAAAATGTATTATATGAAATCCACAAGAATTCAGTAAACAAGTATGTTAAAAACATGTGCTCTGAGATAGATAGGAATTGGTATATAATATGTAATCACGTGACTACATAGATTGTAAGCTTGAGATTTAAAAAAGCACATACTCTAAGAATCACAAAAGGTTTTATATATAAGTGACACGAGTATAGAGGGATGAGTGTATGAGAAAATGTGGGCACTGCCTGGAGAAAGCAGTAGTTTGTATCTGTCCTTAGGACGATAGTATGAAATTGAAAGCTTTTTAAATGTGATGTGGCATTATCTCCAAAGGGCCTTTCTGCCCAACAACATCCTTTCACAGCTCAGTAGACAGTGAATGCCTGAGGTATATTACAATGTGAAACTATTGTGTCCTTTGCAGAAGTCATTGCTATAGTCACTCTGGAGAACTGCAACCTACCAGAGTTTCAGGCAAGCCAGAAGCATTGCCTTTATCCTTAGTGATGCTCCTGAAAAGTCACTCTTGACGGTGCATCCTCTGCTGAATCTTTAAGTACATGTTTACTTTGTTGCTATTGCTGGCTTTTTATCATGTTCTTTGTCATAAATACCCAAATTCCTTTCCCGCAGTGAAATGCATATTAGCACATATTAACTGCTGTGGGCTGATAAGTTATACAAGACAGACTCTTGTTAGAATTCTCCTACAAAGTACCAATGGAAATATTGATTGCACTATGCTACAGTGAGCCCAAGCAAATTTAGCACTCAGAAGGCAATTTTACACAAAAAATCTTGTCCAATTCCAGTGTCCTGCCCTTATGTTTCCTTCTAGAAGCTTCATGATTTCACCTCTTACATACACTTTTTAAATTCATTGTAAGTTGATTTCTATGGCTGGAGAGATATAAGAGTCTTGTATCTCTGTTCTCCATGTGGATAATCAATTTTCCCAGCATCATTGGTTGAAAATACAATCGTATTCCTATGTTGATTCTGCACTCTTTTTTTTAAAACTGTGTAGATGCTTTGTTTTTCTTCCACAGAAACTTCAATGTTACATTGACCTATTCATTTTTGTATATGAGCACTGTGATTTTTAGATTAAAAATCTAAATCCAAAGTTTACGTTGATGTCAAGTAGAATAATTCTATGAGCCCTGTTCTTATATCTGTCGACTATAAATATGGCATATTTTAATGACTTTCACATGCTAAACACATTTATTAGTTTTGTTTTCTATTCTTTAGAGATAGATACATTAAATTTTCATTTACTGCTAATAACTGAGAAGTTGTTTTACTTAGAATGAAAATTAATCTATGATATCTACTTTACTCATGAAATGATTTTGCTCCTTTTCTCTTTATCTCTGTAAATGTTGTCAGTCAGGTAGAATGATGTAGCCAGGCATGCTGATTCTGTCCTATACTTAGGAAGTCACTATACTAGTGACTTAGGAAGCTGAAGAAGGAGGATCATGATTATTTTAACAATGAGAACAAAAATTGAGATGGTAAATTCAGTGGAAGATAGATAGATAGACAGATAGACAGAGAGATAGACAGACAGAGAGATGACAGAAAAAACACATAGGTTAAATGAAGTGTTCTTTCATTTATTAGACAAATACAATGACACATGTTCTTTTATTTTAAAAAAATAAAGCCATGGCTTTCACAAAGGTATTTTAACTTCAAAATATATCCTCTTGGGACTAGAGCAATGACTCAGTAGTTAAACGTATCGATTGCTCTTTCAGAGGACCCAGGTTTATTTCCCAGTACTCACATGGAGGGTAAAACCAGTTCTAAGGAATCCAGGCAGAGGGAATCCAACACCCTCTTCTGACTTCTGCATGCAATTCACGACATGGATTCACCTACCTATATGCAAGTAATACACTCATACATAGAATAAAAATATTGTGTTTTTTAAAATGAGCTAAAATAAGATAAATATGTTTTTATCTTAAATAATATTTATTTATTTTTAGTTGCCTAAATTTCATATACTTATGACATGGACTATAATCTATTGTAGAAGGAAATCAAGTGACTATATCTACTACCACATGCAGTAATCAATTTTTTATGGGAAGACCATTTAAATTATATTCTTAGCAATGTTCTAGAACATAGTGCATTGATGCTAATATAGTCACAATGTTACAAAATCTTCTGAACTAGTTCTTGTGTAAAACTGACATTTTATAGAATTTGGCTAGTATGTCCTATTTTGCCACTCCCTTGGATAATTCAACAAGCTCTTAAAATGTAAGAATGAATATAGTTTGTTTTTGGAGCAGATTTACATTTCCAGAAAGTCTGAGAAGAGGATACAGGGATTTTTCCATGCACTTCTTACTTCCCACATGAATAGCCTCCCCTTTTATCAAATCACCACAATGTTGTATTTGCGACAAGAGAAGAACCTTAACTGAAACTTCATTACCATCTAAGCGCAGTTTTCAGAGTGCCCATGGTTGGTGTTGTGGAATTGGGGGCTTGGATTAATGCACAGTCATGATGCATATGTACCATGGTAGTATTGGGTGGGTTAATGTCAGTGCCCACAAATCTTTGTTTTTCTATTTTTTATTTGATCTCAGCAACTCCCCCCTCAATCAAAAACAATACAAAACAAAACAACAAACACAGTATGTAGCTGTGGATTGTGATGCATGCTTTTAATCCCAACATTCAAGAAGCAGAGACTGATGGATCTCTGTGAGAGTCAGGTCAGCCTGGAGTACATAGTGACTTCCAAGTCAGCTGGGGTTATAGGGAGACCCCATCTCAAAAATAACAGTAGTAAATGTTTGTAAGAACTGTACAAATATTTTTACACTAATTTTACTGGGTCAGTTACTCGTATGACCTCAAAGCATTGGTGAGAGCATGCACAAGTCCCAAGTAAGCTCATGCCATCAAAATGCCAATATTGATTTGTGGCAATGTGTAAGAAACCTCAACCTTATTGATAGGTGCTGGCAAAAGTTTAAGTGTGAGACTCAGTAGGTTGATGAGGCTCCAGTGGATGAAACCATAAGGAAGGACAGTTGTTGATACATATTTGAGTCTATAGGTCTTAATATATATAACATATAAATTAATAATATAATAAACATACATATATATGTATATATATATAAGTTCATGACATTGGGCAGTGGGTAGTAAGGAATTGTAGGGGTTTAATGCAATCAAATATATTGTACAATATTTTAATTTAACATATTAAAAAAGAAAATAAGGTCTTTGTAAAAGGAGAACAGTAAGTTTGAAGCAAGGGGTGAATGTTGCCATAGGTAAGGTTTATTCATTACTAATGTACACCACAGCATATGATAACTCCTACACAAACCAAAAGATAGACTGAATAAATTGATGAAAAATGACTACTAGATCTAATCAAGACATCCAGTCTTATAACTAACGATGCTGAAATGAGCAGCAGTTTAAGTATTTTTAAAAGAATAATAAGTGTTTGAATTATAATTTTTGCTTTAAAATTATATAATCACTTTCCTTCAATTATTGATTGTTGGCTTAAACAATTGTACAAATTTGTCTTCCATGTAATTTTGGAAAAAGTAATCATTTATTCATATGAAATAATTTACAGTTTCTTAAAAATTAAAATATTTCCTTTCAATAACTTACAAAAATTTACATTTATGTAATAGTTTTAGACCACTGAAGTTACTGAAAAATTTCATCATGAGGTAAGTGGAGTAAAAGAAATACCTGCAATGTGTATGGACACACACTCCAGAAGAGCAAACTTTCTTTTCCTTCCTTCATTAATGAGTGAGGTGTCAACTTGAGAAATAAGCAATCTGTAACAGACATTTTTATTAGACCCTGAGCAAGTCACTGACAAATGTGTCACCATGTATTTAACTGAATCTTTCCTGATACTCAGACCTTCATTGAGTCCTACGTACTTCTTCAGTATCCCAGCAGACACTGTAAAATGTTTTAATAATAGAGAATTCCTGGGAAATTATGTTGCCCACAGTGTATTAGATTTTCCCACCTCAATTAAGGTAACTAATGCACCCCCCCACACACACACATACTTGCCCATAGACCAACCTGCTCTAGACAATCCTTTATTGAAACTCTTCCCAGATGAGTCTAGATTGTGTCAACTCAGTAATTAAAAACAACTATTATACCATCTAAAACATTGTCTCAATTCTATTTAAGAAATAATGACACAAATATTGCTCTTTCCCTCTTATTAGAACATGTTCACTTTAATTCAGTATTCATTAATAAGATATAGTGGAAATTTTAAACATATTCAATATGGTTATTTACTTTGAGGAATTGAGCTGTGAAGAGCTGGTTTAAAATGTCTTCTCTTGAAATGAAATGATTCTACCAATCTTATGCATGCAATGCACAGTATAGTATTGTTAAGTTAGTTATTTTCAGATAGAAAATATCCCAAGTCTCCTATTGTGTAAAAGATTAATCAAATACATTGCTTTCCTATACAGAAATGTTTGCTGGATTTAATCCATTCTCTTTTTTTTCCCTCTGTGAAGTAAATACTGCCAGATATTCAAGTATACAACAACAGGCTCCAAAATATACACAATACTTTTTCACATTTATTTTCTTGGCATAGTATTTGTTTTCATTATTTCTTTACTTGCCATTCCAGTCTGAATTAAGCCAGACTGTGAGCTCTCAGTTTATACAATGAGGATGATGCTTTTCAGATGATAATTGTACCTTGTCTCTTTTTACTTTAGACATCATTTGATGATAGGGTATGAATAACATGATCATAAACATCCCTAATTAAGCCATAAGACATGACAGATCATGAATTGTGGTGTAATATTTCACACATAGTGAGCTGATATGCATTAGGGGATAGACTCTGAGACAGCAATCTGCTGAAGCATGAATTAACACAATGAAACTCATATACTGAATTTTCTGACTTTGATTGTTACTTGGCTTGGTAATTAACAATTTTATTTTGTGTTTTATTCTGCCTTATTTTCGTAGGAACACAATAGAAAATTACAATTTAAATTTGAAATAAATAGTATTAAATTGTAGGTTGTAATATTTTGAAACTTATAACAAAAACTATTCAAAGTTAATTCTTAAATGTACTTTCAGTAAATTTGTCAGATCTCTTTTTTATTAGTTTTTTCATTGCCAATTTCATACATGTATACAATACATTCTGGTCACATCCTTTGTACTTATACTCTCTTATCACATCCAACCCTCCCCACCCCCTTCCTCCCCTACCCAGTGCTGATGCCATTCTCATGTCGTTACTTTTGCTTTGTTAAGCACTATGCTTATGCGGAGCCATTCAGGTAGATGTGAAACTATATACCGAATCATGGATAAATCACCAGTGGTTATAGCACTGAGAAAAATGACTTTCCGTCTCTTAGAAGACCTTGACTACATTCGCTCCTCTGAGCAGCATTGGGTGCCTTGAGATCCTACTCCATCTAGGACTGAATGTTTTACTAGCTCTAACTTTATCAGGGCTTATGCAGTTATTCATAGTTGTTCTGAGTTCATGAATGTTGTTTCCATGCCATTGTCCTATGTCAATGTTTCCTAGACTCCCTCTCCATCCTTCAGCTCCCACATTCTTTTCATTATATTCCCTGAGCCTTAGAGAAGTGATATAGCTGTCACATTTAAGGCTCATCATGCCACACTCACTTCTCATCTACTTAGACATCCCCTGAGTCTCTTTATTAAGTATAGGACAATTTAAAGAGAAACTTCTCTAATGAAGGCTGAGAATAGCACTATTCTATGGATATAGGATAAATATTTAAGAGGCACATTAACAACATGTCCCTTTAGCAAAACAAGAATAGCAGGCTCATCCTTAGTGCCTATGACTGCCCCAATCATAGATCTTTGACAAGGTATGAACTCTTTTCTTTCTATGTAGCAGGACACAAATCCAATCATAATTTACTTAGCCACATTAACAATTGTGCCACTATTATACCAGTAAACACCTCTTGCTTTGCATGTGGATATTGTAGACTGTAAGGTTTAAAGCTGGAAAAATCATTGTTGATTTTTCTCTGCCACCTGCCTACATAGAAACATCAAGCACTATAATGGTTACCCAGTAAGGAGGCATCATCTACCTCACTTCCAGCATGATTTCTCTGCACTGGACAAAGTATATGGTAACTTCATAGCATAATTTATTATTATCCATTTCTGGGAGGGGGCAATTACAAGATAATGGCCATAACCTGTAAAGTTTGTGTGGGGGCCCTCTGGAGCCTTCCTCGTCAATAACTCCTTGTCAATTATTGATATACTTTTATAAAAATGATTTGCCAAAACCTATGTTGATAATTCTTACCTGATAACAACTGTTATAAGGAAATATAATTTGTGTGATACTTAGCAATTCTTTAAGACTACCATATGTGATAAATAAGAAGGGGAGGTCAAAACTATGAAGCGACTTCAGAGGAACAAGTCTCAATATAACACAGTGGGTATTCAGAAAATAACCAAGAGTATTTCTTGTGCTAATTAGGTAGTACCATTTAATATGTTTGTACCCTGAAAAAAAGTAATCAGTCTCAAACCAGAATATAGAGATGAAAATTTTATTTTTCATAACAATTTGTATAATGCATATATATAATTCATTATTAAAGGGGATATCAATGTCTGATCATAGATCACACAAATAAGATCCTTTAAGTATAAGTATTTTTAGAATAACAAAGTGAATCGTGATTCTTTGTACTTTGTACTTTTCTACCATAGCCTCTCTTACAGTCTGTTTACTAAAGAATTGTATAAGGTAACCTTAAGTTGTCCTTGAAATTACAGATGTCTATGAATAATAAAGATAAAGATTAAAATTTTACTTTTAAAACATAGGTTCTTGTTGCTAAAATTGAGATTTGATTTTAGATATGCAATGTATTTCTGTATAACCTAGTTCTGTATAGAAAACATCAAAACTCTTGTCAGTTTCATTTTAATTCTAAGTGAAAGAATTATAATACTTTTAAAGGTTCATATGGAAATACATGAAGCACACATTTCAATATTTAAAACAAAATATATATGACTCCAATAAGCATATAGTAAATATACATTACGTTTTGTTAATAATGTTGTTGTCGACTCCACTAGGAGACAATGCTCCATAAATTTTTCACGTTCTTCATGGTTCACAAAGTGTTATGAAACAGCAGACATTCTCTTGAAGTAAGAAATACTACTTTATAGATATTTTTAAATGTGTGTTCCTTGGAGCCATTCACTCCTATTGCAAGATTAATGATGCTAGAAATGTTTCCCATTAACTCATACAAATTTCTGCATAGTCCACCAGTATTTTAGTCCCCCTCATGCCTTTCCTTCACTTCCTTGGGGACAATTTACCAGAGAGATGTGGCAGATGTGACTACCACCATACAAAGGACCATCTCTAATAATTTTGGATTTTTTCAAATTATGTTTCTATTATTTTTATTTTAGGTATAAGGATGTATTCCCTACATGTATGTAAGTGCATCCATGACATGTAATGCACATAGAGATCAGAAGAGAGCATTGGATTCTCTCCTAGAACCGAAGTTTTGAATGGGTGTTAGCCACCATGTAGATGCTGAGAATCAAATCTAGGTCCTATGCAAGAAAAGCCAGTGTTCTTAACTGATGAGCTATCTCTCCAAACCATAATTTGGAAATTTTAGGTTAAAAATCTCTTGCTGTTCATCTAAAGTACTGTAAATCATCATTTGGGGAATTAAGCCACAAAGAACAAAAATAAAATCTCTATGGTCTTCGTTTTGGAGTGTATCTGAGATTTTAGTGCTTTAGTCACAAATCAATAATTATATACTCTCTAAAAAGGTCACATAATATCATGACTGTCTTAGAATAACTATTAAAAATATAAACTTGTGGTATGGTTTTGAATTATCTTCATTATTTTTACTGCCTGATACTATTAAAATATTAAATAAACAATTATTTTTTTAACTTTCTTATTTGACAACATATAGTGTTGTCTTTTTATTAGTGAACTGTCAATACATAAATATTTCAGTGCTTGAATTATAGCAGTAGGTTTAGAAACAGAAATAACACATAGAAGAAATAATTCATTAATGTTATGTTAAAGAAAAATGTAATTAAATTTTCTTTTTTCAAACTATTATAGTGCCATATATATGTATACATCTATATATACTATATATATTTATTTATACACAAACACCTTTATACATATTTAAAATATTTTGTTGCTATCAGAGTGTTATGTACAGCTGTTATGCAAGCAGTTAGAAAGTTAACTATTTGTGATAGCTATTATTCCCATTTCAGTTCTGTTTTTCTTTTAAGGGACAGATTCTTGGATAGTTTACTCTTGGCTCATCACAATTCTTAGGTTTCATGAATTTAAACTCCTGATCCTCCTGCCCCCACCTCCCAACATTATATTTAGCAGTATATATATAATAGGCCAGAATGAAAGTATCATGACAGAAGTAAAGAGATATATTTTCCCTTTCACTTTAACTAGCACACAATTCAGACTGCAGATCCCAAGGAACTATGTTCCCAGAAGTCTCAGCCTGTCAAAAGGGAAAGGGAGGGATATTCACACAGTGGTGAAAATTTGTCAGACCATATGTTGTAAGACTTCACTGAAGACATGATATGTCAGTGATAAAGAGGACCACACCTTGAGCAGGACTGGGTTATTATGCGTGTTTCCTGCTCTCTCTATGTATCTAAATTCCATATCAATACTCCTACGATGGATTTGGGGGCACTGGACCTATTTATTTCTGTTTATTTGTTCCTCTTCTCAATTTAGTCACTTTGAACAACAAATCTTCTTTCTCTACTTTTCACTACAACTTGTCTCTTTAATTAGTATACTGTGAGTCTGAGGCAGAGCATAGCTAATTAGAACTTCCAGGGCTCAGATTTTGATCTGAACAACTCTAGTTAGATGAAGAGTGAGTATGCAAACTTCTATTATTTGCATGATATCATATGAGAGCCTCTCTTCCTTGCTCCTCTTTTATGCTACAATATGTGGATATAATAAACTTCCAATTTAATGGGCCAAAATATTACCATTTAATTAATTTCAAGTTTTTTGTAGAAGAAATTTGGGCAAGGTTTGAGATGACAGCATTTTAATATAAATATATTTGAGATGAGTCAGCATTATTATCTGGTGACTCAGTTAGTAGGTTCAACATTACACATGACATGGTAGGGATGGATGGAAGTTTGGATACAGCAAGTAATATGGCCTTTTCAGCATGATAGTCTCAGGGCAGATGAACTTGGTCCATGACAGCTAACTTTCCTCAGCATGTATATTCTACAGCATGTGTTTCTACATAATGAAAACTGATGGTGTCTTTTTCCCAAGTCTTGAGAGAATACATAATCATCTTTTCCTGCATACTGTTGTTTAAACTAATTACAAACGTTTCAAGATTGAAAGAGAGAAATTAGGTTCTTCCGCCCAAGGAATCAATGCCAATTTTTATGGAAAAGGATTTGAGTTGGAGACATTGATAATTTATTACAGTAGAAGGAGCTGATATTACAAAGTAAACAAGGGAAGATAGAATGCTAATGTCTGAAAGTTGAGCAAGTTTTAATTGAGAAAATGTCAACAAAAATAGTCTCATAAGTCAGACATCTAAGAACAGTGAGTAAATTAGTGAGAAAATTAGGAAATTCATTGAAATGGAAAATGAGAAAGGTCAATAAAAATGAACAATTATATAGTTTTACCAAAGAGAAGAAAGCGACCACAAATATTTAATTAAAGGAATCTGAAATCTAATTTCCTAACTACATCAAGAATGAATATATATTAGCAAATAATATATTAATCTTATAATTATTTCCTTATAATTTGTAATATGTTATGGTAGAAATGGATAATACCAGGCCACTTGAAAATCAAACATGCAATGTTTTATAACTATTTCCATGTTTCCCAGGATGATCTTGAATTCACTATGTAGTTGACTTCTGACTTGACCTGACCTGGATGATCCACCTTCAAATTGTTGATATTTCAAGGGAGACAGAACTCTACAAACTGTGCTGAAGCCATTGTCTCTAGATGCTGAATCTTAGAAAAGAAGTTGAGTAGTTATTCTTCCAAATAGGAATGATTATAAAATGAAGATGTAAAAATGTCTCCAAGTCTGTGCAAGAAACTGAGAGGCTTTGGAGAGATGACTTAGCATTTAAGAGTACAGGTTGCTTTTGCAAAGACTGGGGTTCAGTTAACAGTGCCTACATGTTGCAAACAACTCATTGGCTCTGCTTCCAGGTAACCTGACATTCTTTTCTGGACTCCGCAAACATTGCATACATGGGCGCACTTACATTCATGCAGGTAAAACACTCACATACATAAAACAGTAAAACCAATTAATTAAAACAGAAACAAATGGAGAGTATGTGTACACATTAAAAAAACTTTATGCTTTGATTTATACTTCCAAAAATGCATTCATACCTATGGTATAGAGAATTAAGACTCCTATTGTAAGATCTATAAAGACTATAATAAAAAATAATGCATGATGACATTTATTGATGGCTTGAGATGCATTTATAGGTGTATTAAATAGATTAATGTGAACAAGGTACTTATGGATATATTAAATTTTAATACATTTTATTATTTATTCCATTAATTTCAGAAAAGGTTTCATCATATTTCAGATAGAGTCAGTAGATGATAGTAGATTACAGATGTATCCAAGGGGAGCTTGGAGAAAGTTTGGTTATATGAATTTCATAAGACAAACTAAAAAATGCTGGAAAACTTATAATAAACTGATAGTTTATCAGGGGAGATGATGAGAGGCTCCTGATAAGGTAGTTATTGAATCGAGTTGTGCAGTTATTCTCATTTTTAGTGGCTGCATTGATATCTTTCCTAATGCTAGAGTCACTTACCCTTCTTACTACCTGTATGAACCTGGGAAAACGTGAAATATCTGTGCTTATGTTCTCATGTCATTGACTTGTTATACATATTTATACATTGACTAGTTCATACATATTTAGATGAAAACCTGGCAAATCATTGCATAGAGATATGCATTTGTGTAGAGAACATACATATGTCTATACACAAAGTGGTATGTGTATGCTAAGCAAATACAAATACCTTTCTTTTAAACACAATTTTCAAATTATCAGTCGTACTTCTTAACGTGAGTGCAAGTGTTTAAAGTGAAAATGGTGAAAGATTTTTAAATCTTGGGAGGACAAGGAAGCTTATTAATGTAGCAAAGCATTTCATTCATTTCTGTCATCTACAATTGAGTTATCAAATATACATCAGAGTGTAGGTATAACAGGCAATTGGAAATACACTAATTTCTTTCACTTATTTGTTTATCCAGTTATTTGTGAATATGTGCCATATGTATATGTAGGTATACTTGCATTTCTCTCACTCTCTTTATCTCTCAGTGTGTTTGAAAGTGTGTGTGTGTAGGCTCTGGGTTCATATGTTATTTTTTTCTGTATCGCACTCTACATTATTTCTTGATAAGGTTTCTCATTGAACACAGAACAGACTGACTGACTAGAGTTGCTGGCCAGGAAGCTCTTAGGAATCTGCTTGTCTCTGCATCCCAGCACTAAAGTTAAAACTAAAGTTAAAACGCTCCTGGATTTTATGTGGGGACTAAAGACATCAACTCAGGTCCTCATGTTTTAGGGCACACACTTTTGTGTCAGAAACAACTCCCAGACCTCGGTAATATCAACTCTACCTTGTTATCTAAGAATACATAAGGCTGGACATACTAAATTCTCTCTCTGACAAACCATTACGTTATTAGAAATGAATTATCAGGAATAATAGAATGAATACATAGACTTCAGATTTCTAGGTTACACATTTCTTTAAAATTACCTTTGTTTAAATCTTCAAAGAAATACAAGCCTTGAGTATTTTATACCTAAGGGTGAGTGGCAGTGACCAAATTGAGTTTAGGAAAATGTAGTTGTGGAAAGGACCATTGATTGATTGGATTTTAGTGAATCTAAATTAACCCCCACTTAATAGTGTTTTTGTCAACATGAAGGCAGCAATTATTTACTTTAGGAGCATAATAAAACCTGGAGATTTTGATTCACAAACATAACGCACACACACACACACACACAATTTATTTATATGTACAATGAAGCAATGGTTACTGAAGAATAGGCTCCAGATTTCCAATGTTAATATTACTTGGAAACTTACTGAAAATATATATCCTTAATCCCCCAACAAGATTTATTGATTCAGAATTTGTTCATGAACTAATGGTTTCACTCATTTTTCCAAGTGATTCTGAAGTGCAGTAAGGGACTGGTTTTGACAGGGGTTGGAGACCACCTGCAGATGTCTTAACAACAACGAGCACATTTAAATCACGTGTGTGTAAAGCAGAATTTATTTTTATGTTATTTTCATTAACTGTAAATGTTTAGATGTGGATTACTGATGGTCGGCTACAATTGTACATTACGATAAACTTCATTTTAATCATTTAGAACTTCCTTGTTACAATGTTTGTTTGTTTGTTTGATATTTTAGGTTGACCTTATGTTTCCCATACTTTACAATTTTTAGCTATTTATTGCAGGATTTTGTGAATTACCTTATTGCTTCAAGATGGAAATATGTGTTCAGCATGAAAGCTTTTCTCTGTGTATACTGTGCCTTGAATGTGATTCATCAAGGTTGTGTACTCATTCATCCCTGAGCCTTTGATATGGAAAGCCTTTGTGTGGTGATTTGAATGAAAATGCCCACCCCCATAGGCTTTAAGTATTTGAGTTTTTTTTTTTTTTCAGTTGGTGGTGCTGTTTTGGGAAAGTGTGGCCATAAAGGGTTGGGTTTAGAGAGTTCTTAAGCCATGTTGGAACTCCAGTCATCTTCTGCTTAATGTGCCTTCTTGAAGATGTGAGCCCTTTGCTTCGGCAAGTACTCCAGCCACCTGAGCCACTATGCCTCTCCGCAATGATGAGCTCTTGCCTCTTTAGAACTGAAAGCTAAATAAACTCTTCCTTTTATAAGTTCCCTTAACCAGTATTTATATAACAGCAACAGAAATGTTGCATAGTAAGTCATCTTCATCTGTACACCAAAATGCTTTAGAAACTCAATTTGCTAAGTTTTCATTGCTTTAGATAAGTCAGTGGTGGAAGAAATCCTCCCTTTCCACACTGATGTACCCTGGATCCTGTAGGCTACCCTGGTAGATGGTGGGAGGAAATAGGGCTGAGTAATTGTATTTACATTTTAATTTTTTCTTAATGATAATATGTTGGATACAGGACTTCTGTAGCAACTGTCACCCTGTGGTCTCAAAGAGCCAAATGCTCTACCCTTACAATAATATTGGGATTTAAACCAGGGTTTGTAAAATTAGAACCCTTTTCAAAGAAAAAGCAGACAATTTTCACATTAAGTACTAATGGCTAGTAAATGCATAAAATGTTTGAAAAGGTTTTCACCATGTTTAGCGATCAGGAAATTACAAATAATTATTACATTAAGATTCTATCTCGTTCTGGTCAGAATGGCCATCATTAAGAAAAGCAAAAATCAAAATCTACAAATAGTAAAAACTTGTGGGGTGGGATAGAAGGATAGAAACCCTTATGCAATGCTATTGGAAATGGGAATTAGTCCAGCCACTGCGGAAAACTGTATGGAATGTGCTCAACAATTTAAGTGTATGAATTCTCCTTTGATCAAGCTATATCAATTTGGGGAGCATATTCATATGGATCTCAAAGACATCTTACTCTAAAGAGACTCACATATCCATGCTATTACTGCCCTATTCACAACAGCCAAATTGTACAATCTGGGTAGTTATTCATCATGGATAGATTGATGAATAAATGTGATGTATATAGACACAGTGGAGCTTTACACTGCCATAAAGTACAAATTGCCTTGTCTGCAGGAGAACTGGAGATCATCATGTAAAGTGAAATAAGTCAGACAGCACAGATAAGCCTCATATATTTGAGCAACATATATCACATTTAGGGGGGGAAAAACCTTGCAAAAAAGGTCAATTACTAAAATGTAAAGGGAAAGTATACAAAAAGCTAAGAAAGTATAATAAAGGCACTGAATATAACAAAGTGTATTTTATTAATTACAGGTATGTGATGTTAAATTTTATAATTTTTATACTAAATATACACTCTTGAAAAAGAAAATATTTTGAAATAAAGGTATGATATAGATTAACCAAAAATAAATAAGTACATGTAGACAAAATTGTCTCCTTAGGTAACATTTTGTCATGTCTTAGAACATGGTAAAAGACTAACTTTAAAATCATCTAGCCAATCTTTTCATTTGTTTATTACAGCATACATTTTGTATTGGCTGACGGAATCAATATGTCATTTATGCACATTAGTCTTTCTGAGTTCATTTATCATATCCAAATGCTATAATTCAAAAACTTTTGATTTCTTTCTTTCTTTCTTTCTTTCTTTCTTTCTTTCTTTCTTTCTTTCTTTCTTTCTTTCTTCTTTCTTGAAGGAATTAATGTCTACTGCCCCCAATTGACCTGGAACTTATTATTCAAAACAGCTGGGCTTTATCTCACAGAGATCTACCTTCTTCTACTGCCTGGGATTAAAGTTGCACACTACTACTCCAGATTCAAAATTACACTTATTGCCTTATTATGTGCAGACAGTGCATGCATGTGTGGTTCTGTAGACGTCACAGGACAACTATCAGAGGTTAATTCTCTCCTTGCCCAAGAGGGTCCTAGGAATTGAATTTAGATTATCATGTTTAAACACCTTTACCCCAGAAGCATCTGACAGTCCCAATCTTGTCCTTTTCACATACAAATTCATGGATAAATTTTCATTTTAAAATATATGCATACATTATACAAATATGGTTTATTCAATTTTATTTTATTTTTTACTTTCAAATGCATATCCCTAATATGTTGTAAAAACAACCTAAAAGGACTAGAGGGATGGCTCAGTGAATAAGATCATTGATTGCTCTTCCAAAGGAGCTGGATGCCACTACCAGTGCCCACATGGCAGCTAACAACAGTCTACACCTGTTTCCTGTGTTACCTGGATGCCCTCTTTGGACGTCAAGGGGCATTGCACACAGATGTTGCACATAAATATGTAACTGGTAGGTGGAAGAGTAGAAGTGAAACACTAATAAATGTATGCTACATATAGCCAAGCATATAAAGAGCTAAAGAAATCTCATTTTAGATCTTATCATTTAAAATTTTATGTTTTTATACATAAAAATATTGTCATAAGAAATGAAATAGCTATTTATAGAATTATTTATACTACTTGAATTACTATGGGAGCATGACTATCTAAATAATTATTTATGGGGATATATAACATATCTTTTCTTATTTTACTATTTTGTTTTGTTCTGTTTTGTTTTGGGGTAGTTGTTGTTTTAAAAGGGGGTGCTCTTAGTCACTGCCCCCCTGGAAGTCATTATGTGTATCAGGCCGCCTTCTATCTCAGAGATTTGCCTGTCTCTGTTTCTCAAGGGTTGGGAGTAAAGGTGGATGCAACAATACCCATGTTATGTTTGTATCATATACATATAAAAATGATTTACTGAGTTGGTAAATATAAATCTTGATATATTGATAACATATTATACCAATAAAATGATTTATTAAGAAAATATTCATAATGACAAAGATGTAAGGCAAGTATTTCTTTTCTGTTTTTTAAGTTTTTTGAGATTGTGTTTCATTGTGTAGACCTGGCCAGCCTCAAAACTGAAGTTATCCTCCTGCTTCTATTAGGATTAAAAGTATGTGTCGCCAGCCCATTTTAATTTTTACCATTATACATTTCCAATATTAAATGATGTGCCTTAATGTTGTTGTTGTTGTTGTTAACACTACCTGCACTTATCATGGAAAACAGTAAACTGTGCTTTGAGTCTCATTATTTATTTGGAAAACAATTCATGTTGGACTGCACATCAAGGAGAAGTTTAAAATGTTTATTTTAATGATAAACATTTGCTATATTTCAAAGTCAATTCAAAAGGAAATGCTGAGAACCATAATTTGTAAGCTGAATATATTGTTAGTGGTACAAAGCAGTCTTAAAGTTCAGAAAGGCTGAAAATAAAAAGTGAATGAAACCATCAATAAGCTCAAAGGATGAAAGAGAGAAACCAAAAGTCTCCTGATTTGTAAGCAAACAACCATCTATATCACTGCCCCAGCACAAAGTACAATCAGTTCTCACAGTGTTTGGGAAAAGAATGAATCTAAACATGAGCATAAGCTAAGAATGAGTCTAACTGGGATCTTATTGGTATTGGAAGTAGATGCATATCCATATGGAAAAACAATGTACTAGTTGGAAATGCTTTTTAAATTATATTGTAGCTTAAATACATAATATTTTATGACTATTTTATTTTATTTCATTAATTTAGCACTTTGGAAAGCTATGCTCTATGTTCAATTAAGCTGTAAAATAAACCACCAAGAAACATACACTCTGTATAACACAAGTTCAATTTTTCTTCCATTTTTGCTTTATAATCACTGACTTTTTATTCAACAGAAAACAAAACAAAACCTGTCTCAAGCAAAAAGATAAAAATATATAATAAAATTTCTGAATTAAAAGTACTCTTATTAAATCTTAATTATATATGTTCTAAAACTGAGAGCCAAAAGTGGATCAGTAATGTGTATTTGGGTACTAATCGTGCATATCTATAAATATAAATGCAAACCTCGAAAATGATGTCATAAATTCATAAAGCCAGAATTACATCTACAGTTCTAGGCTGTAGGGATATATATATCATATATATATATATATATACATATATTCACTCTACTATCTGTTTTACTTTTTCCATTTGTTGATTTATTGCTATTACAAAGGATTCCAGAAGGACTAGTTAATGAAGAATATTTATAATATATATGTATATATGGGTATATTTCCCTTGGGTTTTAGTTTTGGCCACAACTATGAGAGAGAGATTTCTATGACACACATCCATCTGTCTCCTTCTACTTTGCTAACATATCAAATCTAGGAAATATTTGAATCCTCAAGGTGTTTCCCACTTTTACACTTTTTCTAATCAAAATAAATTTAAGAATAATTATATCTTTTACAGTCCCTTACATCATGGTCACAAAGAATAACCTTTAAGCCTATTTTAAAATTCACAGTAGCCCTGTTGGGCTGTTAAAAATATATATGTTGGATCATTCTTTCATTCTTTAATAATATGTAGAGTAAGATACTATTCTATTTTTAAAATTTTGCCAGTCTAAATTAGTATTTCTATTGCTATTACAACTTTCAGGTTGTAGTGATTTGAGTTCCAGTATTAACTTAGCAATTTCATTTCTAAAGTAAAGAGAAATTATATTTAAAGATGATTTTTTCATATCATTTGAATTTTCATATATAGCGTGTCTACAATTTTTTTTCGTTTATTCATGTGAAAGACCATAACTATTGTAGCATGCATAAGTAAAAAAAAAAATCACTTGTACCCATCTATTTACCAAACCTGCTAATAGCACGTTAAGTGCTGATATTCTGTTCTCTCTTTTCAGCTGAAATGCCTTATAAAAGAAACAAGATTAAGTTTATTAAGCTGTACACTCAGCACAAAACTAAAGCTTTCTGACTATGCAGTTCATTCTCATTATGACTTCCCTATATGCTCATTTATAACAAGAGCATCCCATGAGTGAATATTGTCTAATAACTCATAAATTGAAGTACTTTCCTGGATAACAGTCTATCTTTTCTACTGTTTATATTTTTCTAATAAGTCTGGCCAATGTTTATTTCAGCATTTGTTTCACTGGAGTAGCAGATTGGAGTGATCAAATGGTTACAGAAATCACTTCATGTTTTCCATAGCAATCTTCTTCTTCTAATTTCTTTTTTGATGTCACAGTGTTATTCACTTCATTAATTTTTGCTGACATAGTTCTAATTTTATTTTCTGTTTAAGACATGGCATTACACATATTTTGTTCTGAAATGCAAGTATCACACAAAACAGAGAAGTTAGAAAGGAAATCAAGCTCTTTATATATCCTGTAAATAATATTAACATGTAAAATGAGATATAGAGATTGGTCAATGTTACAGTTGTGTCAGAAAAATATAAATGCAACTTGTGACTTTTCTCTTATTCTCTAAACAGTGTCTTAATTTCTTCCCATTGAGGAGATAAAATACCCAGTCAAAACCAACTTGCAGGATGAAGAGTTTGGTTTAGCTCACAGTTTCAGATAATAATCCATCTTAACAGGAAAGCTACCACATCAGGAGTTGAAGAAGCTGATCATATCACACCCATAATCAGGAACACAGAGCAACTAATTCATGCATTCTATTGCTGATCTCACTTCTTCCTCTCTAATGTTGTCCAGGATCCCTTGTCTATGAATCACAGTACACTCAGTACAGAGCTCCTTTCCATGTCAATTAATGCAATGAATATAGTCCTCCGCAGGCATGTACTGATGCCAGTCTTCAAGTGATTCTAGATTTTCTCTTATTGGCAACTAACACTAACCAGTAGAATCCTATTTTTATCTAAAAACAAAAATACATTAATCCGTTAATACATACCCTTTGGCCCTGAAATATCATGACCCTCTTAAAATGTTTTAAATCTAGCATCAAAGTCCTCAATCGTTAAGAATTCCAGTACTTCAATAGTCTGAAGTTTATTAAAGGTTGTCATTGGGAGGCTGTCTTAAGCTAATTGATATGAGACAAACTACCTAATTTGTGTGGTGCCACTCTTTAGGCAGGGGATTATAAACTATATAAGAATGGAGAGATATTAACTGAAAACATACCAGCAAGTGAGCACACATGGATTTCTGTTTCTCTGTTCTTTTCTGTCAGTGTGATTTGCTTCCACAAGCTTCTGAGACTGTGACTTCCCTGGTAGGACGAACTGTAACCTGGAACTGTGAACCTAACAAACATTGTTCAACCCTAAATTGCTTTTGTCAAGGTATTTTATCACAGCAACAGAAATGAAGCTTTTGTTCAAATACTTTAACACTTATATGGCCTTTATGAAATTTGTGTGCAATATCTACTATTTGAATACAAACGTGATTAAAGAAATTCCAAATTCCAGGGCCTAAAAGTAGTTTTAATTAGTGAGGAAAGAACAAGGGAAAACACATTTGAGTAACCAAAGATACAAAATTTGGGCATTTGTACTTTTCACAGATTGCATATACTAACCTTTAGCTTTTTGTATTATTCAGTTAATAAGAATGATTTTGTTCACTTTAAACCTTAGGCCATCCCAATTATTTATGCTAGTGATGTAATTTATGTGGGATCCTCGGGCTGCAGAATATTGGTTTGGCTTTGGGAGTGTCTGGAGCAGTAATTATAGTTGACTATGAAAGGTAGTGAGCCATGTGGACAAGACCATCTCAGTCAAAAGAATATAGAGAACACAGGTATGTCTCCACACTTGTCAGAGATTTAGACATTACACACTTTATGGGAAATTATTGAGAAAATAATTTGATTTTTAATATGTTTGTTTTGTTTTCCGGATTTTGTTTGTTTGATTGACTGGATTTTTTAAAGACAGTCTCTTACCATAGTTACAGCTGTCCTGGAACTCACTATGTAGACCACGCTGGTCTCCATTTTACAGAGATCTGCCTGCCCATGCCTCAGTACTTCCAGAACTAAAGGCATGCACCACACCAGGCACATATTTATTTTTTTAACTTAGAGGACAAAATGAATTGATACTGGATGTTTTTCTTACAACATTGTTAAAAAATAGATTTTCTTTGCATTTCTTATTTTGAATGCTATCGAAGTATGTAAACACATTATGTTCATATTTAAGGTCAACTGCACAATATGAAACCAATAATTTGCACCGTTATTAGGAATAAGAGTATAGTTAGATATGTCAGTTCCCCAGGGAATAACCTATTTCTATTATTCTATTAACCAGACATCATATTAAATATGTTCCAAATGATTTATCATTATACTCATAGATTAGTGCATCTGTCAGCCTTCATCAGAGGCTTCTTTTGACAGATAATGACAATTAACAAAGTTAAGATGCAGCACTATGTAATTCTCAGCCCTAATAGGACACCTATATCATATCTTGTCCTTCTGAGGCTGAAAAATTATTTTCAGGAGAGGAAATGGAAAGGTGGTGGATGACTACAAGGATTCCTTGTTTTTATGGTAAAACTTGTGATTTGTACGTTATGACAACATGCAAAAGACCATCTCAAGCTCAAGCCAAACATATCTCAGGATGGAAAGGGAAGGAGGCCACAATGTTCCACCTATAACTGAAGAGTTATTAAATTTTGATAGCTGTTAGGAGAGGAAAAGTTAGTTTTCCTTAAGAGTGCGAACCCCTAAGGAAAAACACGAGTATATATGCAGTACAAATTGAATTGATTAGATAAAAAAAAAGTATTCACAAATTTGAGTTGGTAGGGAAGAGGAGTGCACCTGATAGGATCTTGGAGAAGAGAGTGGAGTTGAATAAAATATAGGTGATAAAATTAAAAATTTCAAATAACTGATAATTTAAAAAACAAGATCTTTTTCTATATACTTATACACTATAGGGACCAAACCCACTCGTAGCAAATTTTCAAATATATTTTATAAAATGCAGCAGAGTAACTTAATTTAGGTTGTGGAGATAATTTCATTTAGACTAGAATATAATGCAATGACTTAAAATACACTGCGTAGTCCACAAAGTTAAAATATTCTGTCTGGCACAATCAGAAATATTTTTCCAATATGTTTTGCATATAAGAGAATGTTGCTCTAAGATACAGATATGAAAAGAAACTATAAAGATAAATTCAAATTTGAATTTCAGATGTGGAGATAAAATTAGTTTAAATTTTATCTAGGATTCTGCATTACACTTGTAAAATTAATTTGTTATATTAAATGTGTGTACACTTTAGAGATGACAAATGAAAGAGAAAACACATTTTATTATTATATGGAGGTAATATTGACAAATTAGAAATTCTGTATTTCCTGTTGATTGAAATATGTCATTGATGAATGATTCAGGATTTCTCTCATTTAAATACAGATTATTTAAAAATATGATAAAGAAAGGTGAGTTATGTATCTCTCATAATTGGGAGAACTATAAAATTACAAAATCATACATAAAACATATATCAGTGAATTAATGATGAGATGTTTTTATAAATGGGTGATTTTATAATTTACAACCAAAGCCCTTGATAAGTTTCACAACTATATGAAACATTTTTTCTTCCCAAACTTAAAATATAAGAAGAACTGACCTTCTCAAACGCAGGAGTTTTTTAGTGCCAACAGCAGCAATTATTTATTAAATAATTGATGCAAACCCAGATGTTTTTCCAATATATATTTTAATTGAATTTTTGTGCAATTCATACATCTTAATCATCTTTAGACATCCTCCCATATCTTCACCCCCACTTACCTCCCTCCCCCATCCAGATTTCATGCACGCTGCCATGTATGATAAAGTCAATCAAGGTAAGTTTGAGTCCATGATTCATTTACTGGATCCTGGTCAGCCTATGTAGCACACACCCTTAAATAAAATTAACTGTCCTTTATCCAGCACTGATCATCTGCCAGTAATACTTCCTTGACAAAGATTAGGAGCTGCTGCCCAATTCCAGTTCTTTGTTGGATTTTTTGTCTGGTTTGATTTTACATAGGACTTGTCCATGCTGTCACCATTACTGCAGGTTCATATGAGTAAGTTACCAGAAGCTTGTAAATCTCTGTTACCTTATGATGATCCTCCACTCTTGTCTCTTTCTCTCTTTTTGCCCCCTTCTTCTGGAATGTTCTATGTCCCTGAGTGATAGAGTGATACAGAAGTCCTATCCAGGGATAAGCACTCTGCAATTTCTTAATCTCTACACTTTAGTCCGTTGTGGAATTCTATGTTAAATATCCTCTGTTGCGTGAAGAACTGTTGCTGGAGAGTTTAGACTTGCCTTAATATTTTCCGTATCCCCTGTTCACTGTTTCGCGAACCTTAGATATAGAAGTTTCATTATAGATGTGTCACATAGGGTTAGGCATCTCTCATACACTTACTGTTTTTGTTTGAGTACTTGTGGAACTCTGTAATAGTATTCAACTATTACAAAATACGCTTCTTAAATGACAGTGACTGATACACTTGTCTGTAAATATAAGGATCCATATTTAACATATAGTATAGTATATTTACCACTTAGTATGTTTGTCTAGGGCTGTGATAGATAGACTTGGGTTTTTCCTGGGATTTAAGACTTCTCCAGCCTTGTGTATTTGGCTATGTTTACACTAGCACAGGAGTTCCCTCACATTGAGTAGGCATTAAGTTCATTTAGATGGTTGTGGGTACCCCCCAAGGGGAAAGAGTCACTGCTGTACCTAAAGAAATTTGGTTGAGTGAAACTTGTTATGGTAATTAGTCTTTAACGTTGGGGTTGAGCCATTGGTTTATTTTCTCCCTTAGTCTGTGAAACTATGAGAGCTAATTTTCAGGGAGCAGGCTCCTGGGTAGGTTCTAGCTCCATTGTTCTAAGCCCTATGTCTGAAATATGTCTGCCTTCAGCAGTACGGTCCTACCTTCAAGTTCATGGAGGAAATATGGGGCTGTGGAAATAGCCTGTGTTATTTTGGCAGTCTTTTGAATCACCCTGGTCAACAACTCAAGGGGAGGTTTCTCTAGTCAGACAGAATGTTCCTTCTTATAGCTTTCACCTAAACATGTACAGTCATGAACAGATATTGTATTTGTGTTTTTCTAATGGCTATTGCAATGCATTCTTTTTTCTTCAAACCATTGAGCATTATTTATCCCTATTTTCTCCCTGTCCTGGCTCCCTTGGTTAAATTCGAGTACATACTCACAAACAAGGATAAATGTTAAAGATTCACAAATGTGAGAGAAACCACATCATTTGTTTTTCTGAGTCTGTGTTTCTTTACTTAGTGTAAATTTTCTAGTTGAATCCATATACCTGAAAATTTCATGATTTCATTCTTTTCTACTGAGTAGAAATCAATTGGTTAACTATATCATATTTTCCTTATACATTCATCAGTTAAGAGATATGTAGGTTGTTTCCATTTCTTAGCAATTGTGAAGAGAGAACCAACAAACACAGATACACAAACATATCTGCTGTAGGATGATTAATTTGAGTATATGCCAAGGAATGGTAAAACTGGATCATATGGAAATTTAACTTTAGTTTTTAAAGATTTTTCCACACTGCTTTCCATAGTGGTTGCACAAATTTGTAATCTCATCAGCAGTGAACGTGTTTTCCCATTACTTTATATTCTCACCCACATTTGATAGCTTTGGTTCTCTTGATCTTAGTCATTCTGACTGGGGTAAGATGAAATTTTAAAGTGGATTTGATTTGCATTTCCCTAATTACTAAGGACATTAAATACTTTTAACGGTGTTTCTTAGCCATTTTTATTTCTTCTTTTTAGAACTCTATTCTCAGTTCCATAGCATATCTTTTAGTGGAATCATTCTTTTCTTGATTATTTGTTTTTGAGTTGCTTGTATATTCTGAATATCAATCCTCTGTTAGATGTGTAGCTAGTCAAGATTTTCTCCCACTCAGTGGTTTACTCTTCATTTCCTCAGTTGTTTCCTTTGCTGTACAGAATCTTTTTATTTTAATGAGGTCCCACTTATTTGTTTATGACCTTAATTCTTGAGCAACTGATGTCTGAGTTAGAAAGTCATTTCCTGCACTTATATCTTACAGAGTACTATGTATTCTCCTAACTCTTTCAGGATTTCTGGTTGCACATTGAGGTCTCTGATTCATTTGGAATTGATGATTGTACATGGTGGTAGATAAGGGTCTAATGCCATGTATTTACAGAAGGAAATCCTATTTTGCCAGCATTATTTGGTGCTGAAGATGATGTCTTTCCTCCAGTGACTGTTCTTGGAACGCTTATCAAATATCAAGTGACTAAATCTGCCTGCACTCATATTTGGGTCTTCTATTTTTTTCATTGATTTACATGTCTGTTTTTCTGTTGATACCATGTAGTTTTTATGACCAAAATCACCCTTTAATGTGCTTTGAGTTCATGGTAATCCCCCTGAAATTACTCCTTTTTGCTTAGAATTACTCATGTATCTGGGATATTTTGTGATTTTATGTGCATTTTAGCATGTTTTCTAATTCTGTGAACAAAGTCACAGAAATGTCAATTGGTATTACATTAAATAAACAAAATGCTTTTCATCGGATGATCATTTTCACAATATTAATTCCATCACACATCTTGTGTCTTCCCCAATCTTTCTTCAAAGATTTAAAATTTCATTGTAGGAATATTTGTCTCGTTGGTTAAATTTATTCCTAGTTATTTTTGAGGCTATTGTGAATTGGATGGTTTCCATAAATTATTTTTCTGTTTCCTTGTTATTCATATGTAGAAAGGCTTCTGATTTTTCTAAATTAATATTCTTACCTGGCACTTTTCAGAAAGTGTTTATCATTTCCAGAAGATTTCTGGTTGGATACTTGGAATCTCTTTTGCAAAATAATAACTTTTTCAAATTTGAATACTTGATCTCTTATTTTCTAATTAGTATACTTTAATTTCCTTCTCTTATCTTATTGAACTTACAAGAATTTCAAACACTCTATTGAAAAGGAGTGGAGAGAGTGGACAGCCTTGTCTGGTTCCTGGTTTTAGTAGGAATGCTTCCAGTTTTGTCCATTTAGTATGGTGTTAAATATGGTTTAGTTGTATAAATCTTTAATTGTGTTGAAATACGTTCCTCCAGTTCAAGTCCCTCTAGGACTATTAACATAAATGCTTATTGCATATTGGATTTTTTCAAAGACCTTTTCTGCATGATAATGTGTTTTTGTTTTTCAGTATATTTTTATAATTCATTATATTTATTGACTACATTCACTACTTTTATTTTGCTGTGATAAAACACCATGACCAAGGGAACTTATAAAAGGAAGAACTTATTTGAACTTATGGTTCCAGAGGAATCAGTGTCCATCATGTCGGGGAGGCATCATGTCAAGAGATTACTGGAGTAGAAAGAGGAACACTTATTTCTTCAAATAGAGAGGCACTCACATCTTCAAGTAGACACAGGAAGCAGTGCATGAATAGACATCTTCCTCTGTTTTCTTTCTTTATTCTCTTGTGTATGGTCATTTTTCTCCCTTCAGTCACTGTATTGCTTTGAATATGGTTTTGTTTTACATTTGCTTGAAAAAAATATTGAAAAATAGGATAGGGATGGGATTATGATGGTCCAAATATTCTTTTTTTCAGGTTTGGATTATGATCCCTAAATGGAGTATCAGCAGGGAAGGATACTTGTTTTGTGGTAATATCAATTCCTAAATTCTGTGATTTTAGGATGGAAAAGAAGTGATGAATTATTATTCTGCTTTATGAAGAATGGTTAATCTCTCTGTTAAGTTGAAATAAGGGAAATGAATTTTGCACATTTTTGTCTATTTCATATACAACTTCTTAAACAGCTTTATAGCCCCCTCTCCATCAGCACATGCCAATACCCCCACTGAATTTCATGCATTCTATCAAGTGAAGCTAATGTCCCTTGACAACCCTTAGTGCAGATTCATCTACTGAGGTCTAGTAAGCCTATCTAGAGCTGTCATGTCACTTAAAAAAGTAGTTTCTTACTATATGCCAAATATGGATCCTTATATGCCAGTCACCATTCATCAAAGAATATTCTTTTACAGCAGATGGAGACTATTACAGAGTTCAACAATGGTCACACACATAGATTAAGTGTCTGTAAAATGCCCAATCCTAAGTGACACATCTACAATAGAACGTCTAAACCTAAGGCTCATGGAATATAGTGTAACAAAATGCAGAGAGAATACTAATGTATCTCTCAACTCTCAATGGTAAAGCTTCCTCATGCAGCAGAAATAAAGGAAATTATTGTTTACAATATAATATTCTAGGAGAAATCTTTAGTAGATTTAGGAAAAGATCAAAGTAGAAAACAAGAACCATAACAGAAGGAATAATAGGAATCACTGATGAAAACTAGAAGCAGAATCCAGTGTGCAAAGAACGTAACAACTGTAGTGAAGAATGGTAATTATTATCACTCAAGAGGAGATTATAAGTAGATTGTTCATGGAATCAGATAATCAGATATTTTGGAAGTATTTTTATACACAGTGGAGAATTTCATTTCTGATACTATTTTTAATTGTTTTAGAAAGCATTGCACACACTTTTTTAGTTCTCGAAAAAAGTATGCATTTCAGGCCTAATCATAGACAATGACAAATATTTTCTCTGAAGACATCATGGGCAAAACTGTCCTCTGCACCCACACAATATAATTCAAGACAGTGAAATATCCATGGAAGCAAGAGTCTGTGATTCGGGCACCCCTGGCCAGATATGCTCAGTTATTTCTTTTGCTTTTTATTTGGTTACTTTCATTGTAAAGTCCCTTTATTTAGGGCATTTTTTTAGCTTCCTCAAGGTTTCTTCATGAGACACGAAACAGAAATATGAAAGCACCGGGGCTAGAGAGATGTCTCAGAAGTTAAGAGCATTGGCCAGTCTAACAGAGGTTCCATGTTTGATTCCCAGCACCCACGTGACAGTAAACCATCTCTAACTCCAGTTCCAGAAGATCTGACACCCTCACAAGCATTGCACAACATAGGTTCAGGTACATGCCTTCAGACAACACATTCATACATACATTATAAAAATAATAAATAAATAGATAAATATCTTTTAGCTTAATATGGTGGCATAGGCTTAAATCCCAGCTCCTGGGAGGCAGAGGCATGTAGATCTCTTTGAGATGAAGGACAGACTTCCACATGAGCTGGGACTAGGAAGACCCTATCAATAATATGTTTTATTAAAAAGAGAGATAAAAAATCTGGGCATGATCTCCCACAACTATAATCCCAACATTCCTGAGGCAGGAGCAGGTGGATGGATCTCTGTGAGTTAAAGGACAACCAGGTCTACAAAACAAATTCCAGGACAGGTGGACAGACAACAACAACAAGTGAAAACACTATTTTCACTATAATATATTATTCAGCAATTTTCTAATAATATTTTCGCCACTTTTCTTACCTGGGTTTATAGTCATTAAGGAGCCTTGTGAGGGCTAGCCCTTCTGGAAGCTAATCTATATACCTGTCCGGCAAACATGAAAATCATCTCTGAACAGCTTAGAGTTTTGTCAAGTTTGGCCTCTTGCTTATGCTATGACTGTAAGTGTTTACAACACTGGCTTTGTTACTTTCTTGTTGTCTTTTTCTTGTAAGTAACTAATCTGACACCTGTTAACATGGAGCAAAGCACAATCTACATTTGCCTTGTGTCCGTCTTAAAAATGCTTTCTTTCTGTTTATTGAAATGATGCATCTAATATAACAGAAGTACATTACAGGTTAAAAATATCAATACATGCTTATAGAAATACAGATAAAATGCATATGATTCTGTGATACTGATGATAAGGAAAAAATAGCTATAATATTTATTTAAATTATTTAAATAAAATATTTTCACTAGGCATGCCTTCTCATAACTATAAGCAGGTATATATTAGTTTCATCAGTCTCAAATGTTTAAAAATAAAAATAATGCTAATAATCATATAGTTCAATTACTTTGCAAAAATAATGAAATAAGCATGTTTAAAGAAAAATAATTTTTGCCCACTGTTAACTGCTCCTATTTATTTTCCCAAGCTTTTGCACTAGATTTTATTAGAAACAGAATAGAGTTCTAAAATTATGGCAATAAATTATCATCTTTTAAAGGAGGGATATTTTATAGTTGATTGCATGCTCAATGTCCCATATTAGCAATTCATCATTTTACAATATTAATATTCATTTTTACTAAATATGGAAACCTCACATAATCAGCAATTTCCTCATCAATTTGGAGAAATCAAATTCATTATTAAGAGTTAGTATAATATTAACAGTAAAATGCCATTCCTGGTTTAAAAATAAACAAGTCTTGATTTTCCTATTATCTTTAATTTTGCATGTCATGAGAAGAGATAAAATTATACTATAAATCATAAATTATTTTAAATGTATCAAATTAGAATAACTCACTCAATCTATAAAATAAGGGATAAAGGAAGGAAGGAAGGAAGAAAGGAAGAAAGGAGATAGGGGAGGAGAAGAAAGGAGGTAATGTTTTATTCTCCTTCTGAAATGTACAAATACTAACTCTGAAATTTCTTCTCGTAATACAAACACTGACTTAATCTTAGTTTACAATAGTTCTATTTTATTTGCCAATGTGAATCCAAAATTTCCGGTTGATTTTACTAATTTCAAAGATATTACTAATTGATTGAGCACATAGATTTTTTATAGCAGAGCTATTTGCATTTCTATGTTAGAAATACATAAAACTCAAAAGAATGAGATCATATAACATCATCTTAAAATAATGAGTCTCTTTCTGATGAATAAAACTAAATTAGTAATTGGTCAGACTATTTCACACAACTGTGCATATACATATACAAATATAACATTCTAATTGACATATTCTATAATTTCTGACTGAATAAGTAATTAAATTTGAGTTTACAATGAGAAAGCATAATAGTTGCACATTATTTGAGACCGTTCTGTTGTTTACATCTTGTTCAGGCACCAGGAGATTTTATTCCTTCTAAAAGAGACAGAAGAACATTTCCATAGAATAATTATTTCTAATTTATAACAAAATTTTATGTGGCTAAAGGTAATTAAATGGTTATTATTAAATATGTGTTTAGGAAATACAAAATATGAATATTACTAAATAAGATAGTCATCAGTTACATAAAGTGAATCAATTGCTCTAAAACTTCATACTAATTTTTCTATATCTTATAATTTCATTTTATATACCTTATACAGATACTTTAACAAGCTCTTACTTTGTATTATCAGTTGCTATGGTTAAAACAGAAGTGATAGAGATAGAAAATAGCATGTTGTAGTCATGTTAGTTTCCGTCCTGCCTCACCACTCGGGGCTGGCCCGAGGGGTTGGGGGTGAGTAGATGCAGAGTCAAGCCACAGGCTCCAAGATTTGGACGGGAAGCAGCCCAAGTGCATGGCACTGCCAACTTGCAAACTCTTGTTTGTTGAAAAGGTGCACAAGCTCTTATAGGTCTGGATAGCCAATGATCTTATCGGGTGGGGTCTCAAAAAAAGCCAATAGTAAGTTTGTCTCCAGGTAGGCGGGTTCTTTCCAGGTTCTGGTTTCACAATTAGTCAGAGCAGACCACCACACCACACCCACAGGAGCCATTCCTCTATCCCTCCCAGTGGGTGGCCTTAGGCTAGGCCCACCTTACATTATGCCCAACAGCATATACATACTCAGCTTTAAGAAAGAATGGAATCTTGTCAATTTTGGCAGTATGAATGAAATTAAAGTACATATATATAAGCCAAAGTGAAGTTAGTCAGACATGGAAACCAGAATAGTGCATGAAATCATGCAAAATCTTAAAACATGGAACTAGGTAAGATGACAGTTGTGGTCACCAGGAGATGGTCATTTAGATAAATGAAGAAAATATTGTTCAAAGGTCACAAAATTCTAGTTACAAAGAAAGAAGCAGTTTTGGAGATGTGTTGACTACTTCATGGAAATTGGGTCTTGCCCATCAACTTTGGCATCCCTGGTTCAAAGTCAGGTTGTCATGCCTGTGTGCAAAGACCTCTAATCATTAAACAATCTTGCTTTACCTCAAACATCTTTAAATTATGAATTAAATACTCATGACTCTTCTGGCCTAGCTGTCAGAGTATTGGGAATACATATATGTACTCCACATCTCTTCTGTGTTAAGTATCACTTTTTATCGTCTTAGATAATTTCCCTACCCTATCAGCTTTCTTGAAAATGGCTGACCTTTCTGTACCCCTAACAATGACTACATGTATTCTAACAATGACTTTCTTGTTGTTTTGCCTAGTAGTTTAGTCCAGTCAGTGACATACTTGTTAGGAAAATACCAGAAGGACTGTGAGATAAAGACGTTAATTCATTTGTCATCTCTATATGGCATTCATCTAATTTGTTTGAGAACCATAATTGAAGGACATTGCTCTTCATAAGGCAGCTGTCTCTCTGTCTTTTTCTCCTAGGTTTTGATAATTACTCATTCTCTTCCTTGGTAAAGTATTTATTATTGTCAGTTCCCTAGAATTTTCTCATTGCCCATATTATGTTCACACTTTTATAATTACTCTTTATGCTAAATATGACCTAAATATAATGTGTTGATTGAACCTTCTGTTTCAAGTATATTCCTTTTGTGAACAAAGACTTAACTTTCAAAAGGAACCTTTTAGATTTTGAAGAACTTTACATAAGATAAAGTAATATTATGTTGCTAATATAGTCAAATTAAAGAATTATGAAAACATTTCTTTAAACCAGTTTTCTTCAAATGATCTCCATACCACCATAGATTTATGAATCTCAGTAGTCAGGAAGAATGAGGCTCTTTTCTGTAATGTGCCTTGCAGGACTTTATAGCACTAAAATTGTGTTCTGAGTGGTAACTCATAATAACACAAATGATGAAAGTTCATGATCTACACTTCTAAAATTTAATACAACTTTACAGTTTTATATGTGTGAATATAAATTTACTTGAAGTTGCATAACAATGCAATTAAATACTAAGAAAAATAACATTTAAAATTAATGCATTGATTTTTATCTTATACAAAATCTTGAAAAAAGCTTGATTTTTATCTAGAATGCATTTCCAAAGATTTTAAGAATACAATTTATTATGGAAGCTCATCATTTAGTGATAAAGGATTTATATGCTTCTAAATGAACTTCAAGAAAGATCCAGGGATCATGTAACACCTGGCTTAGACACTATGGCTAATGATAATACAAATACTTTATGGTACATTAACACTTTCAAGAATGAATAATGTCCTGAGATTAACTCTACAGAAAGTTACTGATGAGGGTCAAAGGGAAATGTAATTTGGTAAAACAATGTCAGCAACAGAATTCATCTAACATTGTTCTATTAGATCTGTTGCCATTTGTATTTTCCAATAAACTTAATTTAAAGTATGTTCATGATGGATGTTTTTCGTTCTTTTGGAATTTTTTTTTCTATTTATTTGAATTGAAAATATTAGGTATTCTATTTTTCATTATGTGCCTAATTAGTTTACTATATTAAATATTCATCTTACTTTCTTCAGATCAGGCAAGCTAAAATCTGTGCGGGTCTGGGTATTGAGCAAGGCAAGCCACTCCGGATACCCTGAAGGGATGACAGGTATCTGACCTGCTCTGCCTGATGTGATAACCTGGCCCCAGGAAATCACTGTAGAAATGAATCTTCTTTTCCCGCACCCCAGACCAGAACCAGGTTTTTGGGTTTCATTTCCTCGTTCCTAATTTCCACGTCAGTCCTACATCCTTCCCTAAATACCCCACCTTTAACTTTCCAGTCTTCTGTAAAGGTCAGAAAGGCCTCCCTATATAAATCTCTGCCTTGGTTTTGATAAGAGAACTACTCATCCATGTAGTATCCTGGGAGCTCCTCCTCCCAGCACTCTGAGCCACCTGAGGCCCTGTTCGATTGTCCTGCATTCTCTGGCATGGCTGAAGCACAGCAGCCATGCTGGAGATGGAGACTCACCCACAAACATTTTTTTCATTTTATGTGTGTGCTACTATAAGTGCAAACAACTTATTGAGAGTTTAAAAATTAACCAAGAAATCAGTATTTTCTTCTGAACTTTTTTCAAACTAAAAGAGTTCTGAACAAAGTTTACTTTTTTCTCACTAAACATTTAATTTTAATGAGAGATACTTTAGATCAAGCAAAGCAATATTTTTCTTTTTACATTGTAATGTGTGCTTCACCATTGACTTTAAAATGTGAAAAGAAGTTTACTTGGACTGACAAACAACTGATTCTCATCTTCTTAAATTATGTATTGATCATCACAGTATAATCTAAATAATTTTATGAGATTTTTTTTACCAGTTATCTTCTTTTCATGCATATATATGTATATAAATTAAATAGATAAATAGTCATAATTACATGATCATACCTAAATATAATTTCAAAAGAAGTTTTGCCCATCATTATCCTTATGGAATTATTTACACTAAAATTTTTCATTTAAGTTTAATCCCAATGACTGATATTCATTTTTATGATAGACTTAAAGCTTTGCTAAAATACATCCTTTGTTGTTAATGCACTATTCTGTTTAGTGTCTAATTGTAGGCTGAGTATTTAAAATTTGAAAGTATCAAGTTTCATATTATGCACTACTACCCCCAACCAATTCTATGTTTTAACTACCTACCTATCTATCTATCTATCTATCTATCTATTATATAACGTATTATATATAATGCCTCTAGAGTTATATTTGTGTCTCCAATTGCCTTTCGGTGTGGGTCCATCCACTAGAATGTGGCGAACTCACTAAAATTTCATCCTTCACTCTTAGACTCACACTCCAACTCCTATCAGCCAATAATTGCCAATGATTACTCAGGGATGGACAAGATTTCCTACCCACTTCTTCACATCTTTGTTGGTATTTTATCTTGCTTGAGGTTATGTGGGACTTGTCCATGGTGTCACCATTTCTATAAGTTTATATGAGTAACTATCCAGATATCTGGAAGTTTATATTTCCTTGTGGTCACTTACCACCTTTGATGCTTACAACCTTTCTGTCCCTTCTACAATGATCCCTGAGCCTTGGGAGAGCAGAAGTGATATGTTTGTCCTATTCAAGAATGAGCACTCTGTAATCTCTTATTCTTTACATATAGGTGTTTATTGCCTGCCATCTGCTGGATAATGAAGCTTTTCTGGTAACTGTTGAAAGATGTATTGATGTATGTGTATAACAATAAGTCATTAGAAGTCAGCCAGCCTAATAGTATGTCTATTTACTAGGATAATAACAATCGACTCTCCCTTTTCATCTATGGTTTGATCAACCACAGGTTTCTAAGCTTGATATCAGTTTCAGCTATGGTCTCCATTTTTTGAAATAGACATTAAATGTGATTAGAAAGTGGTGGTTCACTCCCATAATATTCATACCACTATTGCACAACTGAGCATATTTTTATAGACTAGTTATTGTTGAAGCTACAAAATTCTCAACACAGTAAGTTTGATCATTAATTTTCTCTTCCGGTATTATGCATTGTACAGTCCAGGACCTTGAAAACTAGCCAGTAAAGATGAAACTAAGAAGTAAATACTAGTTTAACTTTTCCTTGCTTGTTCTACAGCTCATGTATTTCTTAACAATAAAAGACAGTCATAACTTTTTATTTATGTGTGCGTTAGAAGTTAAAAAAGAGTTTATTTCAGAATATTTTGGGAGGTGAGAAACACATTAGAGGTTTGGAGAAGGGAAGCTGAAGGATTGCCTTGGGCTCTCATATTACTCATCTACTGTAGAATGAAAAGTTCACAGTAATACATTAAATCACTGAGAATAACCAGAAAAAGACTGCAATATTGTGGGGTCTCTGCAACTTCATAACAAGAAGAAACTTATCAGAAAGAGAAAAATCAAATTACTATTGCAATAAAATTCCTGATTCAAATTTAATTTCTTTCACATAAGTTCTTAACTGCAGCCTTTTGCATTTGAAGTTCAAGCAGTTCGCTTACAAGTTTCTTGTATTGCATTTGAGAATAAGCTTTTTCATATACTGACTGAACTTAATTTTTATTAAGTGTTTTTAACTTGAAGATATACATTCAAGCAGAAAGTGAAATTTATGGATAAAAATTTAATTTATCAACTAATTAACATGCCTCCCCATACAAAGAATAAGTATTTGGAATCAGAAAGCAAAATTATGTCACATCAACATCAAAATCAAATACAAATGTTGTACTGAGAGTAATTATAAATAATAGGAATTAAAAATAAGCCTGATTTAGGTTAATGCGTTGTAGTTCTTTGTCACCAAAGCTTAATATGTTTTGTCTGGTATCTTATCAGTCAATATAGATTTTTATATGATGGCTATTAAAGTTTTCTTCTGGATTTAATTGTAGTGTTGTCTTCCTGGGACCATGTGAATAAATGTCTATTAATTGAAGATAGGACACCAAAAACAAATTAAAGTATAATTCCATCAGAGTCCAACTTAGTTAATCAGTGTTTTCTTTTTACTTGTTTACAGACTATGGGTAATGGAGTTGTCTGGAGAAGTATGGCCATAAAAGAAATATGTCACCGAGAGGAACTAATCCATCATAGATAATGGTTTCATAGAAGCTACAACGTGGTGTCCACCTTTCACTTCCTATACAAATACTCAATAACTCCTTAGATCCTTTGTACTGAGCAGGGCAAGAATAATAATTGGTTAGAATCCATGTGAGCTTTCTATATGTTGCACTTCCTCCTACCATGGAGTATCAACAAGATCAGTGCTGTTAACATAGTTCTAGATTAATTTTATAGTGTTCTGTACGGTTGATACCAGGCCAAGGAAACGTCCCCTATAAGATGGTGATCATATTGTTCTCAGAAAAAAGAACCATACTACAACAGTTGCTAAAAAAGTGTATCAAATTTCTTTCTGCTTCTGTTAGTGGTTGTGGGGTTTGACTTGCAGATAAAGCTCTAAGGTACTGTCTACATTACTCTAAGTTCCTTCTGGGATCTCTATACAGGCAAAGACAAGATTCTTGGGTTCCCTGAAGAAAACAAAACAAAATAAAAGATATTTCAGGCAATATCAATATGAAAGAGTTGTAATTTATTAATAAACTTAGATTTAAATATGAGGGTTAATAGAAAATGAATGAGTTGTTCAAGACATGTTTTGTAAAATATCAGAGGGTGGTGATAGTGTAGTCATATTTGGGTCCTTTGTTTTGTTCCATTGAAATATAAATCTGGTTTTGTGTAAGTACTGTGATTTGAAAGACCCATAACAAAGAAGTAATACAGCATGGTTTGTGCCTTAAGTGCACACACATAACTCTGATTGTCTTGACTTCCTAGAACTGAGCACCCAGCCAGGATATGTATGTTACCTTGTTTGGGAAACAAAGAAAAAGAAAGGTAAAGGGAAAATAACAGATATTTTAAAATCTGTCTTCTTTTGTTCTCAGCAGTGTCTTTTGGATAAGAATCACAGATCCAGCTTTTTCCATGAGTAAATTGCTTCCTAGAAAAGAGACTCAGTGTCTTTTGTCTAATGTCTCTGCATATAGCATCTGCAGCAGTACAGTATTATTTCCAGTACGATTACAGGATAATATTGCTTGAAATCTGGTATTCTTATCTCTCCAAGCATTGTTCATTTTGCTCAAGATTGCTTTGTCTATCAGTGTATTTTGTGGAACTGAAGAGGAACCACACAGAAGAGAGAAAATATCCATCAGCTACAACTCTGGCCAGGGACTAATATCCATATAGAAAGAATTAAAAAAAATAATTAAGAAAATAATGAACCTAATTAAAAGATGATCTATGAATATGAACAGATTTCTGAAAAGAAGAATTAAAGATGGATAATCAAAACCTTAAAAAGTGTTCAATAGCCTTCATAACTAGAGAAATGCAGATCAAATGCACATTATGATTTCATCTTACTCCAGTCAGACTAGCTAATATCACAAGAACAAATTATGTCAAATGCTGGTGCAGGGGTGAGTGAAGGGGAACACACATTCACTGTTGGTGGTATTGCAAACTCATGCAACCACTGGTGGAGAGTCTTGTGTAGAAATGTAATGAACTAAAAATGAATCTACCTTATGATTCAGTTATATCATCCCTTGGCATATGCTACTGTAAAAATACATGGACATTAATATTTGTGGCTGCAATTTTCACAATAGTTCAGAAACTGAAGCAACCCAAGATCCTTCAACTGAAGAATCAATAATGGAAAAGTGGTCAATGTAGCAGGTAAATGGATGGAATTAGAAACATATACTTAACAAAATACCACAGACTCAGAAAAATGAATGACATATATTCTTCCATTGTAATTTTTAAGACATCTATTTTGATGTTTAAAGTCATTGGGGTTTTATTGAGATGGCACTGAAGTCTACAAATTGTTTTTGGCAAGATGGTTATTTTTACAATATTACTTCTATGAATCCTTGTACATGAGTAGTCTGCTCAATCTTTTTATAACTTCCTCAATTTCTTTCTTCAAAAATTAAAAATTTTTATTGCTGAGGTCTTCAACACATATACAATATATATGAATCTATTCTGTTAGAAATGCATTGATAATCTTTTTCAGTATTCTTATTATTGACATAGAAACTGTACTAATTTTGCAAGTTGACTGACATTGATCTTACCACTTTGTTGAAAGTATTGATTTTTTTTTCCTGGAAGATTTATGGTTGGACTTTTAACATATATTCTATGTATCATATCATCTGCAAACAAGAATAATGAGTTACTTGCTTATTAGAATACCTTTAATTTCCTTCTCTTTGTCTCTAGTTACATTTCAAACACAATACTGAAAAGGAATGATGATAATGGACAGCTCTGCCTGTCTCAACTCTGTTTATAAAAAGGTTGCTTTAACTTTCTCTCAATTTAAAATGATGTTTACTGTGGATCTCTCATAATCTTTATTATGTTATAGTGTGTATACACTGATCCTATTTTCACTAAGATTTTTATTCTAAAGGTATTATGGAGGCATACCCGATCTTATCTAAGGACTTTATGCATCTATTGAGATGATTATGCTATTTTTGTCTTTAAGTTCATTTGTATGATTTATTTAATTTTCTACCTGTATATTGAACCATCCCTACATCTCCAAATAATACCAACTTGTTTGTGATCAGTAATCTTTGATACATAGTCCTATATTTGTCTGCAAGAATTTAATTGAGAATTTTTCAGGTCAGTTCTAGCTCAGTTTCTCTAAGTCTTCTGGCTGAAGTTTGACCTGTTTTTAGCAGTAGGATCTTACCATCAAGTTCTCAAAGACAATCAAGGCTATGGCAATAGTTGATATTAGTTTGGAATACTTGCACTACCCTGAGCAACAACTGGAAGGTAGGTACTGTGATTTTTATTAAAATAGCTGTACACAAGCATTTGCATAATTATACTATGTGTATTTTACATTGCGCTTCAAACTAGTATATTTCTGTTTTCTCATATCAAATAATAATTATTTATCTCTCCTCTTACTCTCCCTGTATAGCTCTTCTACTCCTTCCCCAGTTAAAGTACACCCCAACATTTCCAGATTCTCCCCTTAACAGTACCTATGTCACACTACCCCCCTTGAGCTCATTCTTCCCCTTTTTGACCTGACTCCTTTTCAATGTCCTGGGTCCTATGGTTACATCAGGACATATACTCACATCTGAGGAGTTGGAGATGAGATCCAAAAATGAGAGAGAATATATGTCACTTGGTTTCCTGAATCTGTATTCTTTCATTTGTAAAAGTTTCTAGCTCCATACTAGTAATGCTAGGAATCCATCTGATCTGGATCATATTCACTAAAGAATCTTCTTTTTATTACTGCTTCTATAACCTTATTTGTCATGAGTCTGTTTAAGTTCTTCATCTCTTCTTGATTTAGTTTTGGTGGTTCAGATGAATCTAGAAATTAGTCTGTTTATGTGTTCTAATATAATGAACTATAGGTTGTTAAGACATTGTTAATTTGGGCCTCCTTTTATTTTTCCATATTTGTTAAGGATTGTCAAATGTGTTCATCTTTTTTAAAGAATCAGTTCTCAGATTTGTTTCTTTTGCTGTTACTTTTTAGGTTTACTTCATGAGTTTCTGCTCCGGTGTTTCTTATTTCTTCCTGTCTACTGAGTTTGAGTTTATTTTTCTTCTTTTCTCAAACTCTTGTGTTGCTTCATGTATTATTAAGTCATTTTTTCCCCTTTATTTTGTTTTGAGATTTTTTGCTGTTGTTGATCCTAGTTCCAGCCTGCCTAGAAGTCACTATGTGTACCAGGCCAGCTTTGATCTCACAGAAATCTGTTGGCCTCTGCTTCCAAGGGCTGGGATTAAAGGTTCTCAACCCCATGTTGGCCTTTTTCTGATTTTTTTAATGTAGGCACTGAGAGTTATACATTTCCCTTATAAAGCTGTTTTTAATGTATCATAGAGGTTTTTGTATGTCTTGTTTTTTGTATTTCCGTTTTTTGCAAAAGTTCTTGCTTTCTGGTTTTCTTTCTTCTGTTTGTATTTACGTATACACATACTTTAAAATGAAGTTATACCAAATGGAATACTATTGTTGCCCCAAGAGCCATAGACTACCTAACAAAATTCTCAAGCCAGGCAAGGGAAATCTCATTTCAAATTGGTCAGACATCTGAAATAGACTCTTAATCAATATAGCTTCCCTTTGATTGCCTCTCATTACTTGAAGGTTAGATCCTGTTGCTGATGACATTATATTCTTGAGACAGAGACACAGCAAATATGAATTCTGCTAGTTTTCTTGACTCTTATCTGGTAATAATCATAAGTCAAGCTCATTTCCCATTCCACCTTAATTTTCTATCCTGCCTCAACTCCGCATTATCAAGAAGAGACAGAAGGGTCACAATGGGACGGGGTTGATATCAACCATATATTGTAAGATATAAGCTCTATGTAAGACTAGAAAAGAAAATATGAATTTGCAATGCAAATTTCAACAGGATATTATAAATTATTATTTCCATGTATATTCATTTTTCAAAACAAGTTCTTTAAGCAATGTGGACTAATCTCAAACTTTCAAAATTCTTGCCTGAACCAGACAGGTGTTAGAACTATATTTTGTTTTCATATTTCATTATCCCTTATAATGTATATGGTAGTTAAAAGAAAGTTGTTTTCAGTAGACTCCAAGTATTTGAATACTTGGCCCACCTTGGTGGAAGAAGAATGTCACTTGTAACAGGTTTGGAAATTCCTAACCATGTCCCTCTTCCAATTGCTCTGCTTCTTTTGTGTTGATTAATGAGGTAAGAGCTCCACTTCCTATTCCAGTTGCCTTTTCTTCACTGCCCTGAAAGACTCTTACCCCTTGGGAGCCATATGCCAAATAAACTCTTTCTTTTGTAAATTACATTGGTCACCATTAAGGAAGCTAATACAATATTAGATGGACAGATCATCTAGCTGGCTCTCTGTATCTGTTTGTTTCTGTCCCAGAAATTATGGCATGCTTCCCTACAGCACACTTTCTCTGGGACAGAGTTTTCATATGAATGTTCTTAAATTGTGGCCGTGTACACACTGTCCTTCTTTTAGTTGAATGATAATTTTATAATCCTACATAGTGTCTGCCTGTGTGTCTCTTGACACTAGATCAGATCAGGAAAAAAGGCACATCCTCTGAAACAGTTGTAAGAGTCAGAAAACCCTTTGGTCCTTTATTTGTAGGGGAAATATTTCCCTTCCCTCCCCTTCTCTCCTGTCCCCTCCCCTCCTCTCCCATCCCCTCCTCACCTCTCTCCCCCACTCCATCCTTCTCTCTCTCTCTCTCTTTCTCTCTCTTTCTCTCTCTCTCTCTCTCTCTCTCTCTCTCTCTCTCTCTCTCTCTCTCCGCGTCTCTCTGTCTCTCTCTCATCTTTCTGTTCCATGCCCTAGTATGGCTTCCTATTGTTATGGTTCTATATCATCCTAAATAAGCTCCTCATCAAATCAGAAGGCTTCATCTCCTTAAGAGACCAATCTCCTAATAAATATTTTATAAAGAGTATTCTTGTGTCAGTTCCTTTCCATGAACCTGCTATTCTTTCTGCTTATGTCTTAGCATATAATTCATATATCTGTGCCTTTTTTTCTTTTTTCTGTTTTTAAACATCTAATCCTATGAAGTTTATATTTCTTGAAAATAGAATTATTTTATATTTCATGTGTCAGCCAATACTTTTACAAGCCATTGTATGTTTTTGATTTCTAGATGACAAGCTTGCTTTTAGTGTAATATTAATACCCTCCACAGATTATCAACAACAGTGCTTTTAATATAGCCTTTGAAGGCTGGCATATTAATGGTTCTCAAATATAACTATTGCTCAGAGATCACATGGAAGTTTATTAAAACATGAGTGGAGGGAGATTTCTGAGTCTGGAACCCCTAGGCTCTTCATTCCTAAGGGGGTTCGCAAGCATGTGATGCTAGACAATGAACCAATAAGTTTTAAGTACCAGTGTAGACAGAAATCACATTGTTGGTATTTAAAAAAAAGTATCTGAGATTTAGCTTCAAATTTCAAGCAAAATAAACTTGGAGAAAAAAATTACCAGCATTTAAGTATCTTCAAACACATCATTAATTTCTAGTTTAGTGTGGCATTTACATACTAGCTACTCCAGGGAATTAAATTGTTCTTCTAATTGATGAAGAATGTCCAATGTAGAATTTTAGTGAATGTTGTTTCAAAATTCTACAGTGACCTATGTGTCTATAATCAGGCAGATGGAAACTTTCACGTCCTGGTATTTGCATTATAATTTCACATTTTTTGAGAAAATAAAATTCTACGTTCTAGAGTCTTCAACAGCTATCTGTGCCTTTTGTTGAGAGTTGTTGAAGTGCAATAACAGCATATTCCCAGAAATGAGGGAAATGTGTATTTAATGTGAACAAAACTACACAAAGACTGTTAGTTTCTGAGGTAAAATGACACATAGTTAACAGAAATCTTCAATTAATCTCTTGTAAAAGTTGAGTATAGGAGATTAAAAATAAGGTAAATACACCCACTCTCAACATAATTCCGGAATACTGGCCACAATGTAAATAATACAACTGAAAATCAGACTTTGGAAAGAAAATATTTGTTTGCTGATAAAAGGATTTTTTATGTTAAAAATCTTAATGGTTAGAAAATTTTTTCATTAAAATTAGAAAACTAAGTAAATAAAATCAACAACAAAACATGATTTTCTATTGAATGATCAATGAATCACTGAAAAGCTAATTGTTCAAACTGCATGAAAAATACTAAATATTTTAATTTGTTTAATAAATTTATTTGATAAAAGAAATAAGAACTCTGAATACTGCACTATACAAAATATTAATAAACAAAGTAAAGATGACAAAATATATGGAAAAATACTCTATATTTATTGACTGAAAGTTTTAATATCAATAAACTGTGCATACTGTTGAAAGAGATTAACAGATTTATTGTTATCTGAGGAACAGTCTTAGTTACATTTTTTAAAGAAATAGAGATAACATTACTAAAGTTATTATGGACTTACAAAAATTGCAATACAATTATAGAAAGAAAAACAAATTTGGAATAATCACTCTTCCTGTTTTCAAAATAAGTCATCAACCTAATGTAATTTAAAAAAGGATACTGCCAACAACAAAAAGGTGTACAGGATAGTTGTACAGAATAACCAAAAAACAAAACATATATGATTGTGTTTGGCTGATTTTTTTTTTGAGACAAGATCTCCCTATAGTCTCATTTTATCTAGAACTCTCTATGTAGACCATGTTTTAGGCTTCAATGTCACAGAGATTAACCTCCCTCTGCCTCCAGAGTGCCAGGATGAATGGCCAACAACACCAAGAAAGTCTCAATTTGGCTTTTTCTTATTGTGACCCTTAAAATAAATATACAGGAGAAGAGATTTCTTTGAATCTTGCAATTAGAAAATGTTATTAATCATGGAAACAATGATTTGGCAGGATGGGACATTTTACATCATGGTAGACAAGAAGAACAGGGAGCAAGGGATGAGAATGAGGTTTTTCTTGTGTGTGTGAGAGAGAGAGAGAGAGAGAGAGAGAGAGAGAGGTAATGCCATATGCTACAAGTGGGAATTTTATTTTACCTATATTGTAACCAAAGTTATTCTTTTATTTTGAGATCATCTATCACTATTTCAGCTTGCTTATAATTTAAATAAGCTTTCAATGCTCCATTTTCAAGCTTTAAGTACACATTACCATCCCTTGCCTCTGAGCAGAACAAGTATATTATGTTGTGAAATATCAGCACCAAATGCAAGGAGCAGGGGAAGCAGTGAATTATTCCATATGCTGCAAACAACAAGTGGAGTTAGAATGATATGGTCTTTTTTTCTGGATGTGTATGTGTGTATGCTATTCTGGGTCAGTATAGAAAGATAAAATCATCCTTTGAAAAGACAAGTTCATGCGCCCACCCTATTTTATGCTTGTTGCTTCAAAAGATAGAGACTAAGTCCTTTGTCCAAGACAGAACAGTTGGATAGAAATTAGAAAAAAAATAGAAATCAGGCTCACTCATGGTTCCAAAGTAAGCACCAGGGTCAGGTTGCCTTTGTTTAGGCATCTTCTTGCTGTAACAGTTTGCTCAGCCACACTAAGGACTAGGAAAAGACCAGAAATAACATCTGTTAAGGACCCACCCATTAGTAACTTCTTTCCTACAACTAGATCTCCACTATTCATCTTTCAAAACCTTTCTCAATAGCAGCACTACCTGATTATCTTAAATTATAACACATGAGACTATGAGGGACTTTTAAAACACTACAAATGGCAAACTTATCTTTAAAAACGTTGTAAATAATATTGATTCGGGAAAAGATAACTTACTATATTGGACATAATGGATACCATTATTCTAAATTATTTTTAATTTTAAAATTAAAAATTAAAATGTTTAAAAATGAGTGAAGTTTGGTGGTGTGAAAGGCCAGAGGAAAGGTATTAACTCAAAAGCCCCCAGAAAAATATACATACAATATCTGAACATGACTGTGTGTACATAACCGAAGCCTACACAGTGCCAGTGTCACAGTGCCAGACAAGAGGAATCTCACTTTGAGTTCTTGATCAGGGTAATAGTCCCAGAAACTAAAATAAAAAAGCACAAGCTATTGCCACAGCCTTTGATTGCTTTTCACAACTTGAAGTTGTGACCCTATTGCTTAAGATAGGAGATAATTTGGACATAGGACTTGGGCTAAAACTTGCCTGGAGTCTTTGATCCTGAAGACTAGCTCTCACATTTCTAGAAGGTACAATGAAAACTTCTATGGGATACAAACCAAAAAATGCTCCAACCCAGCTGTAAAGCCTAATATTAACAATGAATGTCACAGCAAACTATCTGTATTAGTGTACTAGTGGCACTTTTATCTAAGTGGTAATCGACAGTTATATCATCGGACTGCAAGCCCTCTCAAAGGGAGAGAACTCATGGGTGACACTGTAAACATATTGAAATTCTCATGGTTGGAGGGTTCATACCTCCTAAACAAAACCCTATCACTATCATATATCTAGACACAAGAAATTTCTTACTGTATGCTAAAAATAGATTGTTATATTAACAGACAAATATATTGTATACTGCACACCAAAGAAAATTCTTTTTGCAGCTGATGGAGGTGGTTACAGAGTTCCACAACTGTTCACACACAAAGAATGTATGTCTAAAAGATGCCCAGCCAGAGTGTCACATCTACATTGGAACTTTTACCTAAGACTCATGGAACATAGTGGAACAAGGGGAAGGAGAATACTAATACATCCCTCAACTCTCACCAGCAAAGCTTCTTCACACAACAGAGTGTGATGAACACAGAAGGCCACAATTAGCCAAGTTTTAGAGAAAAGGATAAGTGAGTGCAGAGTGTTTGTCTTTGGATAGGATTCTTATATTAAACCTCTTCTAGTCATGGCTCAGAGACCATTGGGGAAATGAAGCCAGAAAGATTGTAAGGGCCAAGGTTGGCCCATGAACACAAGGAAACAGAGACTTTCATGTCTCTGGGGATTTGTTCATAGGAACTTACAGCAGTGGTGAAAGCATCCCACTGGACCCATGCTGACTCTGTCAGGCAAAAAATCCAGTTAGTATGGAACTGGGAAATAGACAATAGTCCCAGTCTTAGCCAAGGAACTCTTGACAACTGATTATTGTAGAATGAGAGAGATTTGATCTTCTTTAAGGCAACGACTCTGGATAGCTGATTAGACTCCAGTGAATCAAGTTGCACCAAGGGATATCTTGGTGGAAATGCTTGACAGGATAGGCCTTAACACATATGACAAAATGCATGAAATCTGTAGGAGGATACAGAGGCTGCAGATAGGGAAGGGTGTCTACATTTTATTAAGATCTATTATATGAAATGTATAAAATCTCTATGCAATATAAATTAAAAATATAATCCAAGTAATAATAGAGACAATGATGTCGGGGGACTCTCATAAGTTGGAGGTGAAAAAAGGGAAGGATGTCTGAATATGGTTAAAGTACCCTGTATGAAATCCTCAAACGTATAAAAAATGTTAACAATGTAAATCCAAAAATACAGAACTTATAGAGTAAAATGTGATTTATTAGATATAATAATATGTGTATAGGTAATGTAAAACAGAGAGGCAGAATTATAAGTAAATAATGAAAAAAATGTTCTAATTATGTGTTAAGTGTTCAAACTGTACAAGGAATATTCTCAAAAAGTTATCAAGGTGCTAGTAGTATGAAAATTTGTGGAGTTGATATGATAATTGGTAGAGCTACTTCTCAAAATATACAAGATTTTCCTATTATCCAGAAATCTACTGACTTTGTATATTTTTAAAGTCACAAATACCCTATGCAAATATACGTGACACACTATTCACTGTAATGGCATCCACATACATAAGATGTAAACCATCCTAAATGTTGATAGATGATTAATTAAAGAAATATGCCATATGCATATAACAGAGTATTATTCACTGACAAAAGAGATAATTTCCAGCTGTGGGTATGCCTCCATCTTCAGCATGGCTGTTCTCCAGCTATCCTAGAGAATAGAGGACGATCCTACAGGTCCTCAGGTGGCTCAGAGTGCGGTGGGAGAGATTCCCAGGAGACTGCATCGGTGGGCAGTTCAGTTATTGAAACCAAGGCAGAGGTTTATATAGGGAGGCTTTCCTGGTCATTATAGAAGGTGGGAAAGTTAAAGCTGGGGTCTTTAGGTAAAGGTGGGAAGGTTGTAGGGCTGAAATGGAAATTAGGAAAGAGGAAACAGACCCCCAAAACCTGATTCTGATCTGGGATGATATTTGTGGGGGGAAAAGATGAAGCAACTGCTGAGGCCTGCAGTGGTTTCCTGGGACATAGGTTATTGCCTCAGGCAGAGCAGATCAGACTCTTACCGTCCCTTCAGGGTATCAGGGGTTGCTTGGCTTGCTCAATATCTTTTATAATAGACCAGACCTCACATCCAGCCTCATGTGGCAATGAATGAAGTCTGAGAAAATTCTTTTAAAAACAAGTTTGGATAAAAGAGGCACAGATACTTTGAACATAAGTATAAATTATCAATTATATAAGATTAAAATTTTTAGGGATTAGTTTTATAATGTACTTATTGCTAATAATTCTGTGGTGTTTGGGGTCATCTAGTTTATTATAGAGCACTTGCCCATCATGAAATCAGTATTTAATAATAACCTCCAAAAATAAACCTAGGTTAAAAATACTGTGTGATACATACTTTTACAAAATTATTTGTGCTATTATTTTGAGAATTGAAATATAAGGTATTTTGATTATATTCAGATCGAATTCCCCATCTCCACCCCTACCTTATTATTTCTACTGATTTCATGTCTTCTATTTTTTTAAGTCCTTTCTCTTATTTTAAAAGTCCTTTCATGTCCAGTTTGTGCTCTCCCAAATGTTCATGGGTATATATCCATCTCCTGAAACCTGGATAGCCTACATGGTATCCTACCTTTAAAGAAAACAAATTCTCCCTCTCCCTATAAATTGCCAATAGTTCATCAATCAGGGATGAAGCTTGTTACCTACCTCCCCTGTCCAGTCTAGGTTTCTGTCCGGCTTTGGCTGTGTGAGTATTATGCATCATGTCCCAAGTGCTACAGGTTCATGTGTGAAATTGTCATGTTGTGTTCCGAAAACATAAATTTTAAAAGATAGTGTTTCATGTTATTTGTTCTTATCATCAATAATGCAGAAAAATTAAAGCATGAAGTTTTGGGCTTGGAAACATAATAAGAAAAATAAATTGACTGATTAAATTCCCAATAGTATTTAGGGTTAAGGTTAGCTTTAGTTTGCCCAAAGAAGACCTGAAAGTAATTAAAATAGATATCTCTGTAACAAAGAGCTCTTGTTACTCTATGTCAAGAGTGAAAAGTAAATGTAATAAATCTACACAAATAACATTTTAATATTATCTGACATAAGAGAAAATTGCTATAAAATTAAAATATTCAACTTTTATCATTTAGCCCATGGCAATAAGTGATTAGCAGAGATGATTCTCAGCAGATGTAAAATAAATGAAGTGTAACTGAAGACAAAACTCAGTAAACTGTCTTCTTCACTTCATAAAAGTTATATAACATTTAAATGTTTAGTGTAATAATGTCCTTTCTTTGCTGTCATTTTACTTTCTGGGGAGACTGAAAGCAACAACTACTCACCCACAAAGAGGGCACAGATAGACATAACAGAAAGAATGCCACTCATGTCCAGTTAAATGAACACATTTGACATACTTACCAGAGTATAGGCTGAGGTAGGAGAATGGGATGAAGAGCTTACAGAAAAAGTTTTAAAAATCCCATTATGGGACCTAAAAACATTAACTTTTTGTATATATTTTTTGAGTTGCTGGACACCTGATTTCCTAATATGGTGTTTCTCCCCTGGAGACATGCATTTCTCTATTAAGTTCTCCTTGATTCTGCTATTGCTATCTATTTCTTCTCAGTTCCTTATACAGGGACGTAAGAACCAGTAACCCCTCAGGTGATGTCCTCTTTTCCCTGATATTATACCTGATATTGATGAGCCAGCTACAAGTTATGATTTATAATTCTAATGGTTAAAATGGCTTCTTATTCTGGGTTCCACTTGAGAGCAGCAGCTCCAAACTGCTAACACAGGTAGACCAATTAAATCACACTAGGGAACCCACTATTTGAGGACAGGTTGACTGGCTAATCTGGTCATCAACTGAGTTAGAAGTTAGTTTTCATCATATACAAAAAAAGTCTCATACAACAAGACATGCCGTAAAATCATGTCACCCCTCCCTCAAGGTGTCCCCAATACCCAGCTGCAGACACAAACTTTGGCAGCTCTGTGGTAAGGACTAACAATCACAATGGTGTTTGGAATGTTTTCTTGTTCTTTCTTCCATAATGGGTGTGCCTTCTTTAGCAATCACTTCCTTTCTTCCTTCCTTCTTTCCTTGCTTTCTCCCTTCCTCCCTCCCTTCTTCTCTAATGAAGATACATGCTTCAGCCTTTCTAAAGCCTATTGGGAGAGAAATCTTGTACTACTGAAGTAGAAAGAAATGACATCACAGATGTCAACAGCAGGAACTTCAGTCATAGTTCAGTGAAAGTTATTGTGGGACTTGGGCCCTGGAGAGACAGTATAAGTGACAGTAATTTGAGCCCTGGCTGAGAGTGAATAAGCACAGAATCTCAAAAGTTTTTTTTTTTTTTTCTAACACTTCTGTAGTATATACTTAGTTCCCAAGGGATAAATGATAGCTTGACAGAGTTGGAGAACATTTCAACTCATCAGTTATACATAGAATGATAGAACACTGGGATATCTCAACCTACAAGGTCTCCTTAAGCACTGTATATATGGGACAAAGTTATGCATCCTCTCTCTCCAGAGATTTCCATTGCTTATCTCACTACTTAGTAAACACTGTCATAAGAAATATATCTACAATTTTCTTGGACTCTTCACTATTTTACACCCTCAAAAACCAAAATTTGAGATTTATGAACTAAATGAAGGCTGATATTTTACTGTAATATTGGCCACAATATAAGCTTGGTGATGGGGAGGTAGTTTGACAAAAAAGATGGAAAATACAGTTATTTGAATGAGAGTTTCCCCAATTTGCTCTAAGTATTTGAAGACTTACTCAGTTGGTGGTGCTGTTTTGGGAGGATTAGAAGTTGCAGCTTTGTTGGAGGAAGTTTGTGACTGGAGGTGAGCTTTAAGAGTTCAGAAAATTCTCCTATATCCTGTTTCTCTCTCTCTCTCTCTCTCTCTCTCTCTCTCTCTCTCTCTCTCTCTCTGCTTCCTCTGAGTTCTTGAACATGTGAACTCTCAACTTTCTGCTTTGGGTGCTTCTGCCATTCCTCTCCTAACATGAAAGACTATTATCCAAATGGAAATGTAAGCCAAAGAAATGTTTCCTTCTGTAAGTTGCTTTGGTTATAGTGTTTCATCCCAGTAACAGAAAAGCAGCTAATACAGAAGTTGGTATCAGAGAATGGGTTGTTATTGTGAAGCTTATCCAAACATATATATGGTTATCATAATTTATATATATATATATATATATATATTATTTTGAGGAATGTAGATTATAGAAGCTTGAGTTAGAAAATTGTTGATTTTTGTAAACATATCTTAATGGACCATTCTATTAGAAGCCTATATCAAGACGTTTCAGAGGAAGATGGAAACAAGGACTTAAGCAGCAGCTGCCATATTTTGGCTAGGAATCTGGGTAATGATGTGTGCAGGCCAAGAACTTGCATGAGTCTAAATTAAATTTAATAGACTAGTTTCTTCTGTGGAACAAACTTTGAGATAGCAACTAATGTTGAAAGTATGGTATGCCTATTAATGCTGAATATCATGCAGATAATCCATGAAAAAGAGCAAGTGGTGGGGAAAATTACAAAATGTAATGTAGAATTTAGAAAGAAAAGGAGTACTAGGAAACTTAATGCTAGAGCTTAGGCAAACATTGTGTACTCTGGAGGAGAGGGCTTTCATTGATATGTATATTAGAGTTATTAAGAAAATGTTTTATGCTTTAATGATCAATGGAGTAAGTACCCATAGGTAAGATTGCATTCAGCAAAACTTCCAATTTTCAAAGAGACATTAAGTGGTTTTCTGTTCTTAGAAACCCATGGTAGAGTGAAGCATCTGATAATGTGGATGAAAGGATCCAAAGTTTATTCCTTGCTCGGAGCTAAAACTCGGCAGTGTCTTTCAAGTACTTCTTACTTTAAAGGCATGAAAGATGCATGAGTAGAGTATCGGAGTCACTGAGTCTTCTTGCATGATCTGAAAGAGTTGCTGAGACTTGGTTGCATATAGCAGAGGAGAACCTGCATAAAACAGCCTTAAGAGATAAGGGGAACCACGAGACCCCTGTGAGAAGCTGTGAAGGTCAAGCATGGTTTGCAGTGAAGATGCAAAAATGTTGGATATGCTATAGCCATGGCACATGTGCCAAGGAGAGATTTATAGAGGGGATGGTATCAACGTGATGAATGTTGCATGCATCAAAGCTGGAAGGGCTGAGGCATCAATGCTTTTTGGATCTAAAGGTCCAGATATCAAATAGGGAGCTACAGAATTTGCTTTATTGTCTACTTATTCTGGACTTGCTTTGCTGCAGTTTTGCTCACGGTGCACCCAGTTCTCATTTGGAGTGGAGTATACTCTCTGCCTTGGTATGTTGAGAGTGTGTAATTTTCTTTTTGATTTTGCAGAGAGTTACAGTTAGGAGAATACTTTGAGTCTCGGAAGATAGTGTATTTTGAACAGTTGAGATTTTTAAAGACTACGCAGAATTTTAAAATGTAACTAAATGCATTTTGTATTATGAAGAGCTCATGAGCCAGTAGGGCACGTAGTGGAATATAGCGGTCTGAATAAATGTCCCTCATAATCTCCAAGTATTTAAAAACTTGTTCGGTTCATAGGGCTCTTTTGGGAAGATCATGGAACTCTAAGGAAGTATGAATTTACTGGAGGAAGTATTTAATGGATGGTGGGATTTTTGAATCCATAGCCCTGTGCTATTTACAGTTTTAGTCTCTTGCTTCCTGTACTTGTAGATGTGAGCTCTGAGCTTTCTGCACTGGCCGTTTCTTACCATGCCTCCCCAACTATAATGGACTCTTATTCTCCTGGAGCCATAGGCCAAATATGTTCGTTCATCTATAAATTGCGGTACTTATGAGTTGTTTTATCATAGCAACAAAAAAGTTATTACTGCAGAATCATAGCATCATACTGTAACTTTGCATACTTAGGGGGATTCAAGGTAAATGATAAGAGATAAACAATTTTCAGGACATTATGGCCTCTGTGAGGATGAAAGAGAATTCCAATGGCATCTCTCAAAAAGAAATGAATAAATAACAGGATGAAATATATTCCTTCTCTTCAGAGGGACCCCATAATACCTTGATATGTTCCTATTTATCCCAGGATAACTAAAAAAGAGAAGTCAAGTCTTCTGAACATACACAGAATGAAGATCCCTGTCATCCATTTTTTTTTTTTTTTGCCCACAAAATTCCTTAAACTGGCAGTGCCTGGACTCATAGATAGAAACAAATTCTATGATTATTTAAACCTGGGTCTTTAGCAAACTAAGAAAAGCTGAGAAACTTCTCTAAAGACCCATCTCAATTTCGTAATAACTCTCAGGCCTAACTATTTGATCCTGCACACATGGGTGTTTATGTCAATCTGATTACATGTTTTACCTCTAGGGCAAAACAAAGGAACTAAGAGAAAGCTAGAAGATAAGCAGATTAACAATTCTACTAAATTCTGTTGACCACATTTCTAGAGTGGAAACCCTAAACCAGAAACCAACTGCTTATTATAATATCACCCAACAGGGACCCATAGGCATAAGCAGATGGTAGAAAACGTTTTGGCAGGGAAATAAAGATATGTGTTTTCAAACCAGTTAAATATACTAAGATCAAAGAGGTATCTCAAGAAAGGGAACAAAATCATATCCTTTTACTTAACAGGCTAATTTTTGACTTAAAGAAATTTATTGAAATAGAACATTCATCACCTGAATGACAAGGGCTTTGTAGCCAACATTTCATTAAAAATTAAATCTCTGATATGCATTGCAAGTTTTAAAAACTTAAGGCACCCTGAAACACAACATAAATGGCTGTTGAACACTGCTATGCTTTCAACAGTTGAAATCTAGAAAGTTGACAGAAACTGATGAAAGAAAATAAATGGGTACAGAAGACCTGTTAACCCAAAGGAAAGTCATAGGAAAAGTGATATGGAAGTCTATTTTTTTTCTAATTGGAATAATTTTTGAACACATGTAAAATGAAATAAGAGGAAACAATGCTGAGGGCCTAAGGATTAAGCAGGGATTAGGGCAGGGACATATGAGGAAGTGGAGAAAGTGCTACATTAAGGAAATGTTTGACAAAGTCTTATGGAAACCCACCAGTTGATAAGCTAATTTCAAAGTAGAACTGAAAAAATAATAGATCAAAAACAATCACACTGCATAGGTTGATGATGCTGCCCCCAGAAAACAGGTTACTAAATGGAAAACATGGTTCAAGACATGAGATTACTGCCTAATAGTTACTTGGTCAGATGGTCCTGTGTTATATAAGAAAGGAGGTTGATGGAGCAAGCCAGCAGTGTGCCTGCCTGGTCTGTGCTTTAGTTCCTGTTCAGATTCCTGCCTTAAATTCCGACCTCTACTTCCTTTGCTGATGGACTATGTTGTAAGACAAATAAACCATTTTCTCCCAAGTTGATTCCCAGTATTTTTATTATGGCGATAGAAAACAAACTAGGACAGATGTTCTTACTATGATTGTGGAGAATTGCTGTTAAGGACCAGACCATATTGCTTTGGGGAATTGTTGAAGATTTTTGATGCTTTGTGCTGGAAAAAAAAACATTGAGTGCTTGGGAGTTAGTGAGTTGCTCTCTGTGATGTTGGAAAAAAATTCTGAATGCAGTGTAGCTAACAGAGGCCTAGCCTGTGATGTTTCAAGGAAATAAACACTATTATTACAGCTGTCTGTGTAATATTTTGGTTTAAGGATCAGTAGAAGTAAAACCTTAGTTTTACTAGAACAGTAGATGATGGTCAGTTGTGGCTAAAAAGTCACCTGTGGTTAATAAGAGACTAGCATTTTGTAGGTGAAATCTTCTGGGAAATTATTTCCTCTCGGTCATCACACAAAATCTATGATGCAGAGGGGTCTAAGGCTCCATCTCAAGCTGGAAGCAGGTTTTAGCATGTCTAAGAGTTTCCTACTTAGAAATGGCTTGGAAAACATGAAGGAGTCATGGAAAGAAACTATGCCTTGCATTTTGGGAGGACAGGAGAGGCTACTGGTGAATGTGTGTTCTCTATTTTGGTGAAACCCCCAGGGTGGAAGGGAAATCTGAGGTTTAGCACCATGTAAGGCCAGGAGAGGCACTGATAAAGGCACAGCCTCCACTGCAGTAGATACTACAGTATATTGGATATACCAGGACAATGGGATGACCATCATGGGCAGCAGCAGGTGTGGAGTAGAGCCAGCCTGAACGTATGAAATAATCCCTGTGTGCTCTGGATGGCAAATCCATAGAAGCAGTTTTCTCCAAACCCTCTGACACTCAGAAAATCATTAGTGTATTTCAGATTCAACATTGAGTGACATTGCTACACAGTTTTACTTAAATGCACCAAGATTTTCTCATTTGAAATAGGACAGTGTGTAAATTTTTTTTTTGAGTGTGCAAAGATTTTTTTAGAGTTTGTAGAATTCCACAATCAAAATGATTTTTAAAGGGATATTGAACATTTAAAATTTGAGGATAAAAAAACTGGAATTTTAAAGTTGTACTGTTTTATATTGTATTATTTTTATTAACAAGATATCTTGAGGATAAGAAATGAAAATAAAATGTTCCAGTTTAATAGTGATGTGTGTCAAGTTGACCATGGCTCAACTGTCCTGGGTAGCTTAAGGTGTCTAATTGACACACCTGAGGGGGGCTCAATGAGGCATTTCCTCTATTGAATTGGCCTGTGGTCATGTCTGTGAGGCATTTTTTTTTTTTGACTGATGACTGATGGAAGAGGGCTCAGTTCACTGTGGATGGTGCCATTGATGACTGGTTGTACTGTGTTGTATAGGCTGAGCACAGGCTGGTCAAGCAAGCCAGTAAATAACATTCCTCCATGGTTTCTGTTTGAGTTTTTACCTCCAGGTTCCTGCTCTAGTTCCTGCCCTGATTTTCTTCAGATATAAACTGTGACCTAAGAAATGGAAGATAAAGTTAGTTTTGGTCAGTGTTTTTAACCACAGCAATAGAGAATAACTAGGATGCCTATCATAAGTACATGACAAAACCCTATTGCTGAAAATAATATGTACGTTGCCTGTAAGACACAGAGAAATCTACAGGAAATGCATTTATAATATGGATGAATTCTGAATTTATAAACTATATCTAACTTTGCAACCAGAAAGCTAACTCTTTGTAATGCAAACAATCTCACTGAGAGCCATGTGCTCCTATTGTGATCTGGTCATATGGTTTTAATCTCTCAGGACACTTCCTTGCTCTCTACCCAAGATAATGTATGAATGTGTGTCTTTTATATATAAAATCATTGCAAACAGTGCACTTTTCTCATTGCAAACAAAGAAGTAAATGTATAACCTCATATTTTATAATTAGGCGTTTGGGATTCTAGGTCTAAAGATCAAAAGGAAAAATTCATCTTCAAAATGGAATGTATTCTCCCTCCCTTACCAACTATTCACGACCTTAGTAAGCAGTTGGGACTGGAGATTATCCATACTGTCTGTGATAAAATTTTGTGTCTGGCTTCTACTTCCTTATTCTCAGCAGTTCAGGGCCACTTTGGACCTTAAAATGAGATCTAAGAGTCAGACTGTGTTTTTTAAGCATAATTATAGTAAGGATCATAGGAAAAAGTTTCAAACTAATTAGGTAACTTCTTCATTGCTAGCTAATTCCTATTAGGGATGTGATATGCAGAATGTTTGGAGGAGAACACAGTCAATAACCTTAGCCAGTGCTGGGCTCTGCGTTTTATAATAGCAGTCTATATACAAGACAAGATGTGTCCTTAATGAAATGATGGTAAAACTGTTAAGGGATAATTACATTCTCATTGAATCTGAGGCCTTTGCACAAGAAGGCATCTCATGTCTGGTACTGTAACTGTTCAAATTCATGGCTGGGGGAGTCATAAGCACTACAGTAGAATCTGCCATTGTTACTTTGCTACATGAGCATGATGTAAAATTTCAATCTAAATATTTATGTTAATACCATTCAGTGTTGGTCAGAGAATTTTCTTTTTTGCCATGAACAGCAGTCAATGAAGAGATGTATAGCTGGTTAAAGAACGGAGATTAAATGCACATCTCTAAAACAGATATCTATATTAACCCTCCAAGCACCAATGCTTAGAGAACATTGCAGAAGAGCAGAAATAAAGAATATAAGAGCTACAGGGTGGGACGGGGTGCTGCGAATGCTGTCTTTTAGTCATAACATGGTTATCACACTCATGAACTTATAGTAGCCATGGTTAACTGCACAAAATCAAGCCAGCCAAAATTTTATCGCAGATGGTATGGATAATCTCCAGTCCCAACTGCTTACTAAGGCAGTGAATAGTTGGTAAGGGAGGGAGAATACATTCCATTTTGAAGATCTGGGCACTAGTGGATACCTATGTTCCAGTGGATGGCTCCATGCAAAGAACATATGGACAACACTAGGTGGGTTTAAGGCTTATTAAAAAAAAAAAAAAGACATGAAGTTGAGATTTTATCAGAGGAATATGGGATGAATAACAAGGGAGAAATAAGAGATGGATGGGATATTTTGTTGTATATATGCATGAAATTTTCAAATATAAAGTAAAATATATATTTACAGTAAAATGTAGATTTGTTTCTTCAAGGTTATGTACTAGAATTAATATTGGTTATGTACAATATGAAATATTGACTCAGTGTCCCCCTAGATTTTCTAACCTTATTTAAGAGTTCAACTTTTACTAAGTATATGTCATCATAATAAAAATCTACTTAATTTAATATGTGCTGAGTTTATACATAACTATATCTATTTTCTTCATTCTAATTACTCAATCGTGAATTACTCCAAGAAATTTGGTTATAAACACTCTTTTTTGTCTTTTTGAGACACGGTCTTCCTGTATCTACAGTTGGGCTGAAAATCATTATGTAAACAAGGATGGCTTCTATCTGACAGAGATTCACCTGTCTTTTCTTCCAGAATGAATTGCTTTAAAGCTACCATGCCTGTCTATAAAATCTCATTTTAGCAGATATTAATTTTTTACTTTCTTCGATGCTGTTTTTCATTTTTGTTTTGCAGAGATTCTTGAGAAAATTTCTTTAACTTAGTTAAACATACTTTACGTGGTTTCAAAACCCACATAATTTGATCATAAAATGCTATTTCAAATTGTTTTTATTTCATTAAATTAGAAAATAAACTTAAGGAATTGTCAGTTTTAAGCTACTTAATAATGTGCTGTAAAATTATGTATGAATATCATTTTCAGGTATCTATTTCTATTTTTCTTGCCACTTTGTACATATTTTGGAGTACAATGTGATCATTCAATTCATATATACAATATTTAGACATTGAATAAGTATAATAAGCATTTTTCATCTCAAGTGTTTTTCATTTTTGTGTTATGTCCCCTCACACTCTCCCATGTAATTTGAAAAACAGTAAATTGCATCATGACTTGGTAAATTTTATGTGATTATGGTAACTTGGAAATAAATTTTTGTTGACAATATTTTTCGTTCTGTGATCTGTAGAACTGGAACTATTTCTTTACAGCTCTATATTAGAACCTTTACCTGAGATCTTTGTGTCAACCCTGTCCCTCACCCTTTCCAGTTTCTACTGATCAATGTTTCATGCTGTATGTGTAGATCTATTTTGTAATTTTAACAAAGGAGTGAAAACACTTAGATATGTTTGAGACAGGTACTCACTCTAAAATCCTGTGTTCTTGTTTGTTTTTGTCCACAGACACAGAGTCACCAGGAAACATGGAACTACAGTTGAGAAATTTCCTCCATCAGACTGGTCCATGGGCATGTCTGTGAGGCATTGTCTTGTTAATTAATGTAGAAGGGCCTTGCAAATGGTGGGAGGTGCCATCCTTTGGAATACGGGTGTGGGCTATGAGAGAAAAGTAGGTGAACAAGTCAGGAGAGGCAAGCCTGTACTCAGCTTGGTCTCCAGTGTGTGCTTCAGTTCCTGCCATGAACCCACACCTGAAATCCTGCTTTAGATTTCCTCAGCAACAGACTTATTTTTAAGTTAAAATAAATCCTTTCCTTCCCAAGTTGGTTTTGGTTATTGTTTTATCACACACCAGAGGCAGAATCTAGAACACCCAGCCTGAACTGAAACTCACTGTGTAGATCATGCTGACCTGGAACTCCCAGAGAGCCAACTGCCTCTCCCTCTTTAGTGCTGGGACTAAAGGCATGAACCCATGCCCAACCTCATGTAGACATTTTAACTTAAGATAATATTTGAGAAAGAACCTAAAATATGAAAAGTTTTCCATTTTCATGTATTGAAGAGTTAATATTGAGAAGACAGCTATATTACTAATGCAATCTATTTATTAAATGCAATCATTTTTTTATCAACTGTACAATGGCATCTTCATGAAAATAGAAAAAAAATCATAAAATTTATATGGAGACAAAAAAGATTCTGAGAAGACATTTCAAATATAAAAAAGAAAAGTAATACTGGAGCGGTTACAATATTTAATCTCAAGTGACTCAATAAAATTTTAGTAACAAAAGCTACATAAACACAGAAATACAGAAGAGTGGAAAAAGAGAGCATGCAGAAATAAAATCTACATATATAGCATTATTTTGTTTTCAATTAAGATGTCCAAACCATATATGGAAAAATCGGCTACCTCTTTAATAAAAGAGGATAAAAAACAATGTCTACATGAAGAGGATGAAATAAGTGAAATTTCTCATATTAAAAAAAAAAGTCAACATGTAGTGGATCAAAGACTTTAACGTAAGATCAGATCTTTTAAACTGTTAGAGGAAAACATGAACAAGAATTCAAAAATTACGTGTAATGTTTCTGAGTAGGACTCCACTGTCCCATGAAATAATATAAAGACTTGAAATAGAAAGTTATATTGAGTTTAAAATATTCTGCAAACTAACTTAATAAAGAAGCTACCCAAAGAATAGTAGCAATGTTTTCTAGACATTACAGTGATAAGTTTTATTATTGTTAATGTATGAAGAACCAAAAGAAAAGCGATGATAAGAATTAGTCCTTGATTATTTTAATTGTTTCACAACTTCATTGCCTTACATATGGGATTTCAGAAAGTAGAATGTAACTTTATAGCTTCTTAGATTTTGCACACAAATATCAATCCTTCTCAATTAGCTCAAATTCACAACTTTGAGATAAACCTTTAGGTTTCCAAAAGATATGTAGGCATCTATATCTTTTACATGTAAAATACATTTTTACATGTAAAAATAAACATGTGAGTGAGAAAGCACACAATCACACAGACACAAATGGACTTGAGTAATTTTTCAAAAAGCATCTGAACTGTGTTGTAATGGTAGTCTTTACACTTAATATCCAAATTAATGGGATGAGAAAAAGAAGCTTTTAGGTTTCTTAATGTTATTCTCAAAAGGTACCAAATTAACAATTTAAAAACTTAATGATAGTCACACCTCACTTAAGTAATATATGTATGGCTGAACTGAAGCTAAAAATCATTTTCAGTATTTAAAAAATATTGTGTGTATATGTGTAATTTGTATGCACATGCATGTAAGTGGGTACACAAATGCTTGTGCCTCTGGACCCTATGGGTTGATGTCAAGTGTCTCTCTTGATTCCTTCTCCAACTTATAATTGTTAAAGGACATATTTATTATTTGTGCTTTATGGGTATACCTGTTGTTGGCAGACATTTGTGGGTGGGTCCCTTGGGGGACGGGGTGAGGAGGCGTGGAGTCAGCGACACAGACACCAGGAGAAAGTGGAATCAGCAATCTCATTTATTTTAAGAAGGGAACAGACTTTTATACTTTTGCCGGGCTTAGGAAGGGCTTTATCTAGTCATCTGACATACTTCATTCTGGTAGGTCCTGAATGCCTCTGATCATCTGATGTTCATCACTCCCATTAGTCCTGGATAGCCGCTAGGGCCTAAAAGCTGCCCCAGGTTAGGTCCCAGGAAGCATTCACTGTGCATGCATGCTTGATACCAGATCTAGCTGGTTTAGGCCTGCAGGCCAGGAGCCTGCCTTACCTGGCCTGAATCATCCTATATATCCACCCTTTTTTATATATTTTGGAAGAGTTTTAATGGGTTTCTCCATCTCTGTGAAGCCCAGCATTTGAGACTGTGCCTGTCTCAGGTGGGTTTCTCAAGCGCTGAGTCTTATCCATTGTCAGATCACGAATGTTGGTATTAGTACCTTGGTATTCGCATCCTGTCTTACGTTGCCCAGGCTAGCGGAAGCCTTACCCGTCTCTACCAGCCTTTGCAAATGTCTTACCCTGGTACATTCATCTGGATGGTAGGATGTTAGATAATAGTATGTTGTATTTCTGGTAAACCATGTGCACATCACTTCCTTCGGGGGAGCTGTGCTCGGGGCATTGGAGAGCCATCAGGACCTGAAGAGTTATTTTGTTGATAGCACTTTGCCAGGATCGATACTGCAACAAGTACTTAAAGAGAATTAGTAAGGCAATACATATACCTCCCAGGATGGCATAAGTGGCAATCCAAGAGAGGTCAAAGAGGGTTTTAATATTATTCCAAATCTTTGACAAGAAAGATGTGTTTAAATTAAATTGGTGTAACTCTAGTCAAATTAATGTGTTGAATTTGATTATTCAAAGCCAGGGAGTAATTTAAGAAGGCAGTAGACCATGATCCTTTGATATAATTAGAGAGGCTCTCTCTTGCTTATGTAAGGAGGTCCACCTGATAAGGTGTCAAACATAATGATCCATAGTGAGGATCATAAGACGTGAGAGCAAGTTTTTAAATATATTTAGCTCTTCGCCAAGCAAGTCAACCTGTTGTTTTAGGGTGAGAATTGCATTTCGAAATGTTGGTTGATGAGGCCTTGGGTACCAAAAGCGGCAGCTGTAGAGGTTGCCAGGTTGTGAGGACTGCTACCGAATTGGCAGATTGACTTAAACTCACTGTGGCAGTAGCTGTGGATGCAATGACAGTAATAATTAGGGAAATAACAAAAACAACAGCAGCCACCTCTCATTTGAGACGAGTGGGTTCCATAAGGACTCTGGGGTGGAAGTGTGTAACATTAGCAATTGGCACCCAAAGGAGTGCAGGTAAGCCATCAATTATGGCTAATGAAAAGGAGTTGTTCCAGCAGGCTGTTAGAAGGCAAGAATGTAGAGAGCAATTAAGGAAACCCTGAGTAAGGCTATTATTGGATAATATGAAAAAGAATGGTGGTTTTACACAAGGAAAGGCTGATGAAAGGCTGCGATTATGAGTATATGACAAATATAAATTTTGACTCCAGTTTCCATAAGATGTCCACATACATTAGAAAGTATAGCCTTTTTAAGAAACTTAAAGGGACGAAAGTCCAAGCAGGCTTTGGGACCACAGAGATTCCAAGTACTGAATATGGGAACATCGTTGTCATCAGCATAGGGGGCTGATCTATTATTTGGAAGTGAATGCCATAGCCAAAATAGGGGAGCAATGGGGGATCAGGGTCTGTACCCTTGGCAATTCAGCGAGTAGTGGTGGCGGGAGAGATCCTGCCCCTTGAGTAGGGGAGGGCAAGGGGATCCTATGTCATTGTGCGGTTGCCCAGAAGGATTGGGAGGCAATGGCTCGCAGGCCAAGAAAGGAACTCTCCGATTTTCCCCCAATTGATTCCTCCACTTGCTTGCCATGGGCTGTCATTCCAAGTGATGGAGGTGTGGCCCAGTCGGCTGAAAAGCTAGAAAAATTGCATGTTTTTAGTGTTAAACAGGGGGGTCCAGGATGACTAAGGGAAAAGCACAATGAGCCATTAAGCATCCAAAACCCATCAATAGCCCACCCATTAGGTGTATTGGCATATGGAAGCTTAAGGGGAGCTCTTGAAGAAAATATAGCTGGAAAAATGGGGCTATTCTGGGATATGGGAATGAGGATTGCTAGATAGGGGATGGCACCCCAAAGATCAGCAGTCTGGGTGTTGAAGGGGATGGTTATCAGAAGAGAGGAATACATCACCCAAACGTGTCCTTGGCAGCTCCTTAATCTGTCACCGGGCGTACATTTCTTGAGGGCACCCATATTGATGTAGTTGCACCCTGCGAAAAAAACACAAGCATATCCTTGTCCCCAGGTCAAGAGGTATGGCAGGCAATTGCCAATCTTGTGTTAAGGGGTCCCTCCATCTGACCAAGGGTGTCTCCCAAATCAAGAAGGCCCAGTGTTTTTATGCTGGGCTTAATACCTTGTGATCAAAGGTTAGAAATTTTAAATGAAACAGAACTTAACCAGTGCTAGGTTAGGGTCTCTTTTTGTTTCCTGTGAAATATTTTTGTGTACGGCTTCCTTGAGTTTTCTGTTAGTTCTCTCCACAATGGCTTGTCCCTGTGGGTTGTATGGGATACCAGTAGTGTGGGATATTTTCCAAGAATTAATAAATTCTTCAAATACATGTGATTTGTAAGAGGGCCATTGTCTGTCTTGAGAGCCCATGGAACCCCATAATTAACATTGCTGATTTTAACATATTTATAGCATTAGAGGCTGTTTCACCTGATATTGCTAAGGCATACATAAAGCCAGAGTAAAGTATCTACTATCACATGTGCATATCTTAGGTTTCCAAAGTCTGCATAGTGAGTAACATCCATTTGCCAAAGCCCATTGGGCATCAGCCTTTGAGGATTAACTCCCATCCTTTGTAGGGGACCAAATAGGGCAAGTGGTGCACATGTTGCACAAATCCTAGACAAATGCTTATACTGAGCAACTGGCAGTTCAGGCAATAGTTTATGCAGACTTTGTGATGTTAAATGAAATGGCTGGTGCAACATCCTAGCTTGCTCTAGAATATCTGTTGAAACTGACATGATCAGGATATCTGCAATTTCATTGCCCCTAGCTAAAATCCCTGGCAGCTGGGTATGTGCTCTCATGTGAGATATATACCATGGCTCTGTTCTTTGAAGTAGAATATCTTGGATTAGGAGCATGGTTGTAGTAATTGGACTCAGGGAATTCTTTATTTTTGAAAAGGCTAGCACTTTTACTGCCTGGACTGCATATTGACTATCTGAAATACATTAACAGGCTCATTTTGGCATTCTATTAATATTTTGTAAAGGGCCAACAACTCTCCCAATTGGACAGACCCAGGATTGGCAAGAACATAAGATTTATTTTCCTCTCCTTTTCTTTGAATTAGAATCCCATACCTCTTTTTATTTGCATCTGAAAATGCTAAGGTTGCCAAAGGAATGGGATTGCCAGAGGATGTTGAGCAGGGAGAAACTGCAATGGGGAGCTTAGGGATTTCAGACAATAATTTATTTTTTGGCAGGTGATTGTCTAGAATACCTGTAAATCCTGCAATAATTTCCTGGAAGGCGAAAGAGTCTGCCCAAAGAGAATGGGGATTCTTCAGAGGGAATGGGAGTATTAGTTTGTCTGGCTCTCTACCATAAACTATGTGAGTCATCCTATGTGCCTTCAACCTTAAGGCAAAGGAAATGTCAAATTTGGAGGTTATTTTATATAGGTCAGAATGTGCCTGATATATCCACTTTAGGAGCCCAGTCTGCCAAAGGACCCCCAATATGCTTCCTACAATCCATAATATTGTGGCCAACAGTGGAAGTTCTGGGTCATGGCGCTTAAGACTAATGGAAGTCAGCAAGGTAACTGCTTTTTGTAGCGTTTCCCTAGCAGCAGAAGAAAGTAAAATCTTTTGGGAGGGTCAAATAGGGCCTTCTAGCAGTGAAAAAGGCTCCTCATCTCCATTTTGGGAATGGGTAGGAATGGTTTGAGCCAATTGATGGTCCCACACAGTTCCTGCAACTTGGAGAGGGAATATTTATCCTTTATTTTCCATTTTAATGGTTGGGGTTGGACATCCTCTGACAATTTGTATCCTAAAATGAGAACCGAGGCAGGTGTTGAATTTTTCCAGGGGTAACCATTAGTTTTAATGAAGCCATATCTTGTAAAGTGGCTTTGGCAATTAGTTTTAGGTAATGTGGGTCAGTATGAACCAATAACAGATCATCCATATAATGAATTAACAGGACATCTGATGGGACATTGATAAGGGCCTGTGCCACATATAGCTGACAAATAGAGGGGCTATTCTTCATGCCTTAAGGCAGAACTGTCCACAGATATTGTTTAGCAAGTTTGGCAACATTAAGTTCCCAGACCATAAAGGCAAAAGTCCTCGGTCTTGAGGGGCCAAAGGAATTTGAAAGAAGCAATCCTTAATATTCAATATAATTATATGATAGTGTAAGGTTATAGCAATAGGGTGTGGGAAACCCAGTTGAGCAGACCCCATTTTTTTTCCATTTGTTCATTAACAGCTCTAAAATCCTGAAGGAACCGGTACTTTCTGGATTTCTTCTGGATAACAAAAATAGAGGTATTATGTCTACTAGTAGAGGGCTCCAAATGGCCCAGGGAAAGTTGCTCATTCACTAATTCTTTCAACATGATTAACTTGGGCTCTAGAATAGGCCACTGTTCCACCCAGATATCATGATTAATTAGTTAGTCAGTTAATGAGGATAGGGTCAGGAGCCTTAACGATGACCCTAGGAAGTTGGACAGTGGCCCTTAAAATTGTGGGTGAATGGTGTCCTTTTCCTTATGACTGGACAGTCCAATATTATCATGCACCAAAACTTCATCATAAAAGGCCCTGTCATCAGTAGAGCCCCCATTTCCTCAAAATATCTCTGACCCAGAGATTGTGGGGTACATTGGCCATGATAGGATTAATCACACCTTTATTCCCATATAGATCTTTCCATTGAACTGGCCTGAGGGTAACTCGTGAGTCCTGCTGGCCCACCACACTGCTAATAGGGGGGCCAGGCTTAAATTTCCAGTGAGGAAAATGGAGTGCCTCAGTTTCAGTTAATATGGTAGCATTTGCCCCAGTAACAACAAGCCCCTTGACCTGCTGCCCATCCAAGAATATGGTCATAATAGAGGAATGAGGGAATATAGGCAGGGTCCAAAAGACCTGTGATGATTTGGGGTCACCTCTTACTTGCGGAGCTGAGGAGTGTCCCACCTCGCATTTAAAGGAGTGGCTTCTGATGGGGAGTCGCAGTCCTTGGCCCAATGAAATCCCTTGTTGCATTTTGGACATCTGGTCTTTGGCTTGGCTCTGGGACAGTCACGCCATAGATGTCCAGGCTTCCAACAAGACCAAAAAGTTTTGTCTATGGGAGGCTGTTGAGAAGCATGTGACTGCCTGTCTGCGAGAAGGGCATTAAGGGTTGCAGTAAGTGTGGAAATGGGTCCAGAGTTTGGGTCGAGATTGCACGTAGCAAGAACCTATCTATGAATATCGTCATTCAGGATCACAGGCACTGCATTACTTGTTGGGGCATTGAGGCCCTCCCAAGTTAATTGCTTAATGAGGAGCTCTTTTGTAGGACCAGGGTCCACCAGCCTCTCCACTGCTTCAGTGCCATGAAGTCTGTGAAGGATTTCCCAAACTGCTGTACGAGATTTCAAAAGTTAAGTTCCTAAACTGATTTTTATCTCTAGAAGTTCAATTATGTGTTTTGCATTTTCTTTAGGGTAGAGATGAATGTACACTGGGGCTGTAGAAAATTAATAGACGAATGATGGAAAATTCCTTGGTTCATGGGAATGAGAAGCATCAGATATCAAGACCTAGATACCCAGGACTCATGTGTGGAGTCAAGACCATAGGTGGCCTTCCAGGGAGGTTGGAAATCCATTCTTGATAATCACATCTCCTAAGACTAGAAACTGCAAATGAAGGAAACCTCCTCTGTCCTCAAATAAGTTCAACACAAAGCAAGGCCTCTGCCAAACACAACCTGGACCCTTGGAGGGAGGTGTTGTGGGAAGTGCCGCCACTCAGAGAAGGCTGAAAATACTACCTAACATCTAGAAGTTCTCCAACCTCAAATATGCTGTAATAAGCCCATGTTCAAAGGAATGTGGAAATAACCACAACTCTGGCTCAAAAGAGGGGGACCACAGCTCCATATCACAGGAGGGGACCAGGATACTTGCTCATGGGAGGGGACCACAACTCTGACAAATAGAGAAGGACCAGACATCTGGCTCCTACAAAAGCATGAGGTTAGGGGACCACAACTCTGACTCATGAGAGGTGACCATGGCTCTGACAGACTCAGGGGAAGGAATCAGCTCCAGCTCACAGGAGGGGACCACAGCTCCAGCTCCATGGGAAAGGAAGCAGCTATAGATTCACAGTCAGGGACCACACCTCTAGCTCATGGAAGGCAAACAGCTCCAACTCACTGGAGAGGACCATAGCTCAAAGTTAATGGAAAGAGACCAGAGCTTCAGGTACACAGGAGGTGACTGCAGTTCCAGGCTAATAGAAGGTCATAATTTCACTTACATTAGATTCTACTATTTTTCTGTCTACATTGTTCTGTCTACATGATTATAATTATGTTTATGAAATAGCTTTTTGGCTTCTATGCAGCAAACAGAGGCAACAGTTACTTGTTTACTAGAATTTCTCACTAGAAGGAAAGAAAACTTGAGGGGGGAACACTTTTCCTTAAGTAGACAGGTAGATTAAGTATTTTACTTTTCATGGTCAAAGATCTGGTTTGATTTTCTTTGTTTGCTGTTTTAACATCTTCCTCTATGACCAAAAAGATCAAGTGATGAGATTGCTTATTACTGGACACACATTTTACCTCCTCCCACAGCACACCCCACCTGAGCCAGTCTGAGCTGAGTTCCGCTCCCACCAACATTTTTCCAGCACCCATGGCCATGCTGCCATTATTTTCTTTCTTCCTTTACAATTCATGTGTTCATAATTTTGAGACCAATGTAGAAGTACCTGAGCCGTATCTTAGGGCTAGCCATTTTCTGAGGAAAAGAGAATCAGTCTGTGCCCCAGGTCTGTGCTGCTGCAGCTCCAGTCTTTCCATGAGAAAGCACTCCTGCCAGTATAGCCTTCTGATCTACACACTGCTAGGGAGCCCAGCTGCTACTGTGCCCAACACAATAGAGTTCTTTGACGTAACTGTCCTCAGTAACAGTAGATTTAGTCACTGGTGATCCTTTCAATCATCACTCAAACATACTTTTTAAAAACTCAATGTTTAATCACCAACTGTCATTTGAAATAAATGAGTCTATTTTTGTTTCACCCTGTGCTTTGCCCAGCTGCTTGCCCTGTCACTACTAACACAAGTCTTTATGCTCTTATAAAGCTGCAACTCCAGTTCCAGGAAGTTTATCGTTTTAGTACTATTTGCAACTCCAGTTCCAGGAAGTTTATCGTTTTAGTACTATTGGGAAATTTTTATAAAGTTACTTGTTATTTTCATTTTATGTTTATAAGTATATTGCCTGCATATATATATATATATATATATATATATATATATACGTATGTGTTACATATATGTATATATGTATGTTTGTGTGTGTGTGCGCGCCCATGTTGTGCAGTGCCTATGGAGGTCAGAAAAGGATGTTAAATCCTATGGAACTGGTTACAAGTGGTTCTTAGCTGCCACGTGGGTATTGGGAACTGAACCCAGGTCTGCTCCAAGAGCAGCCACTGCCCTTAAATGTTGAGCCATCTTTTCAGTCCAAGAGAAACCTAATTTTGAGACTTTAGAGAACATGTCTATGGATAGGACTCCTCTGCTACCCTGGTCTCATGGACCATTTAACAAGAGGAGTCAGAAAGGTTTTAAGAGTCAGGGTTGGCGGATAACCACAAGGAAATAGAGATTTCCAGGCTTGTGGGAATTTGCTCATTTCAAGTTACAAGAATGATGAGTGGATGCACAAAACCAATGAAAATTCAGTCAGACAAAATCCTAACATAGAAGTGAAATGAGCTGAAGGCCCCAACTGTAGTTGAGGAACTATTGGTAGCTGATCATTGCCAGTTGAAGAAGAATTGATCGTCATTATAAGGCAGTGATAAAAAATTGGCTGAACTGGCTCTAGTGGATGAGCACAAAATAAGGGACATTTGAGGACACGACTTGACTCATTCGGCCTTAACATGTATCAAAGAATGAATCAAAGTCAGAAGGGGCGTGCTATGAGGGGTGCATATAGGGGAGGGTGTCTAAATATGATCAAGAAGTATTGCATGAAATGCATAAGAATTTGGGAGGGGAGTTGGACTGCAATAATATAAAGGTAAAATGGGTATAATACAGTGGGAAGGCTAAAAAGGAGATTTGAAGGAGTTAACTTCTAGCAAGGGTACATTGCCACGTCTCGTCATTATAACTCGTAGAGTAAAAGTCTAATCTCAAGACTCCAATTTTTCACGTTGTTGTCTCTGCATCCAATGGAAGCTCAAACAATAATGTCCATTACTTCTGCTGTTAGTTATTCACCAGGACCTCACGGTCAGTTCCTATTACTGAAGACACTACAGAAATGAACTTTAAAATAAACAAGGGAAATCAAGATGGTGTTCACTTCAAAGCCTCATCTCTATGTTATTTATTTCATTGTGCTGGAAGGTGCGATGTAAGCTACTGGAAGAGAAAATTTAGCATGAACCTTGCATACTTGTAAGTTCTTTAGGCTAAAACAAATGGCTTGGAAGATAATACAGTAATTGTGCTATAGTGGCTCAAATATAGAAGTAACCAACACCCCCTTACTGTTGTTTAAGGTCCAATTCACAGGCTGGAGCACATAGATGACATTGATATTAGGCCTAGGAGCTTGAGACTAAATAGGACATGGGAGACAGTTCCATACAAATATTTTTCTACATAGACATATTATTAAACTGATCTCTAATGCCTTTTGTATACCTACAGATTAATGCATCTCTCAACTTTCAGCAGAGGAGACTCCTTATACAAAAGATAATAATCAAAACAGAGTACCACAACTGGCTCACATACAGAGAATAAGAGGATAAATATTGCTGATGGGTAAAAAGGACTCCAATATCAAAATTCTTCTTCCAAAGGTATAGGATTGGTTTGAGTGTCTGAAAGGTGATACGGATTTGAAAAGTAATCTAAGTATAATAATAAATAATGTATGAAATTCACAAAATTAAAAAAAAATGTCCACAAGTTTGTATAATTTCTGTAGTTTTCACTGCTATTGATATATACCTTCAGGCTGTTTGGTCACACAGAACACAGAGTATTAATTCAATTTTCCTTTGTTTGTTGAAGTGTTCTTTGTCTACCATTATGTAGTCAGTTTTGGAGAAAGTTCTCTGGGCTGCTAAGATGCACTTACATTGTTTGTGTGGAATGTTCTATAGATGTCTGTTAGGGCCATTGAGCATATTCTGTCACTTTTCACTGTTTCTCTATTTAATATTTGTCCTGTTGACCTATCCTTTTTTGAGAGTGGTAAACATTTGTCACATACTGTTGCTGTCTTGTGGCAAATCTGTACTTTATGTACAGTACTATTTGTTTTATGAAAGTGGATTCATGTATATATACATATATCATTAGGATTTCATTATTCTCTTAAATGATGATTTCTCTTATGAGTATGAGTGGCCATTTTTATCTTTTCTGACAAGCTTTGATTTGAAGTATTTTTATCAAATATTAGAATAGCTATGCATGTTTCCTGGTCCCATTTACTTGCGTTAATTTTTTTTCCACATTTTACCTTAAGGTAGTATCTATTGTTAATGGGGAGGTGAATTTATTAAAAATAGCACAAGAACATATTCTGTTTTCTAATACAATTTGCTATCCTGTGTCTTTTTAATGGATAATTGAGATATTAATATTCATTGTTATTGATATGTGTTAATTTCTGTCATTGTGATGATTTTTTGTAATGCTCTTAGATCTCTTTTGGTTAACAGTTCTTTAATTGCTTAAATATTATCTATGATTACTTGGATATGCTTATTGCTCTGATAATATAGAAGTATTTCTTCCAGAAACCTCTGAGTGGTCAGAAATTCCTTAATCTTTAAATGCTTTAAAAAAATTTCTCACAATTTTAATATACATTTTTGTTTTATATAACAGTATGGTTTGAGAGTTGTAGTCTTTCACAACTTGAAATATACTTTTGTTGGTTCTCACTCTCAGCCCAGGGGACTCAAACCCCTTTAGGCTGCCTGAGAGCCCAACCTCGGGGAGCCTCACCCCACTCCCACTCTCAGCCTAGGGGACTTGAACCCCTTCAGGCTGTCTGAGTGTCAGTCCCAAGAATCCAGACTGGCAGATGCAAACAGCATGAGGATTTTATTTCACTTGTACAAGTGGGTTACTTAGCCTCGGGAAGCCAAGCCCCCCGGGCCCTGCTTGGACCAAGCTTTTATAGCAAAAAAACACAAGATTATCATATACTGACATACAGGGTATAGATTGGCACAGACCAGGGTTACAAAAACACAACTTTTACATAGTCCAACCTTATTCCACAAGCATTGTGACATATTACAAAATGTTGACTGGACAAATGTTTTAACCAGAAGTCTATTTTTACTAGAAAAGGGGCTTTTTCTGTTATTATCCCAGACATTATCTCACCTACCACAGTTGTTGACATGGCTTTTGTGACAGGAGATGCTGACATAGCCTTTATGACTTTTGGGACTTTTCAGTTAGGGAGGGGTGAGCTGACAAGGAGGTTTTAATGGCTAAAGTGAGGGTCCTGTCTTTTAAGAAAAATGAAGGTCCTACACTTTCAAGGCCCTGTCACTTAAAATTTCTATGTTGGAGAATCAGGTTTTGTAGGGCTCTGGCCCCGCTGCATGCCCTTCTCTCTTAGTGCTAGGCTCTCAGACAAGAGCTAGCCAGATCTTGTCAGTTGCAAAGCTCAAGTAAACAACTTGCCCTTTAATCTAGCCTGACCGCAACTTCCTTTTTCCTGTGTACAGCTGTGTGTCATCAATAGAGGATGTCTCCTGAGAACCTGAACTTTTACTCTCCTGCAAAGCCCTACCTCAGGGTACATAAGGCTTGCTGTCTCTCAATAAAGTCAGTCAGTCATTCTCCTTTCCTACTACCTAGTGTGTGTGTCTGTGTCTCTGTCTTGTGTGTGTCATTCAATCCGCAGCCCTCTGCCGATCCGGACTCAGTCAAGGAATGTAGCTCGGGTGCTACAAGGTTTTATTCTGATAGCATGATTTTATGACTTCAATTTTCTCTCAGAGATATCAATATTCTTGCTATTCTGTGATTTTAAGTGTATAAGGATTGAGTTTATCTGTTTTTTGTCCTGTTTATTTCATGTTCTGTTTGTCTTTTGTATGTAGAGGGGTATTTTTTCTCTAATTTTGGAAAATTTCTCCTATGTTTTTATTAATAGTATATGTAATGCATTTGGTATATTGTTCATTTTTTATATCCATGACATGAAGTCTAGTTTTTTTTTTCATTTTCACAGATGTCTATAATGTCCCTTTCATATATTTTTAAAATATGTCATTGATTTTACAGCGTGATTGAGTTAATCTACCCTGTCTTCAGGAACTGATACTCTGTTTCCACATCATTTATTATACATGTCAGTTTTTCCACTGCACTTTTTATTCAATTTATCAAGATTCTCATTTTCTAGTATTATTTCTTTCAATTTCTTCAGCAATTCTTTTTTGAAAGCAAGCTTTTTAGTCATTTTGTGACAGGGTTTTCCTGTAGCAAGAGCAGGCCTGGAACTCACTATGTAGACCAGATTGGCCTCAATCTCTCAGAGATCTGCTTTCCTCTCCTCCAGAGTGCTGGGATTAAAGGTGTGCATCCCCATACATGGCTATCAAATTTCATATCATAGATTGAATTCCTTATTACAGTAATCTCTTTGTTTCTGTTCTCTTGTAATACAGCATACTCTAAGTATTTTGAATAAAATTTTGATTATTCTTTTAAATTATCTGTCTGGTAGTTGTAAGGCATTTTCATTAGGGGCTAAGATGATGGGATTTGTAATTTTCAGGAGACATGTTATCTTGATTTTTCCCATTTAGATTTTTGGTCCTTTGCACATCTGGTATTGATTTGTTGATTGACCTATTTGTTGTGGTATTTTTGTTGTTGTTGTTTTGTTTTCTTTTGTTCAAGTCAGTTTTCTTCTTTAAGCAGAGGTATTTATAATGTTCTGAAAGGTAACATCTTATAGTTTGGCTGACATATACTTTTCTTATGGTTTAGAATGGAAGACAACAGACTCCATCCCATGTTTTCATCATTAAGGAGGTTGAAATACGATCCCCTGGCACTGTATGCTGATTATAGAACTCAAGGCCACATTCCTCAGAATGTCATTTTCAGTTCTTTGACAGGTTCACAATGTAGGGACATTACTTCGTTTCTTGGCCCTGTGGGACAGCTGAAGAGTCCCTGGCCAGTAGTTGACAAGACTTTCAGAAGTCTGAAGGAAGGGAGATCAGACATGAAAAGGTGGTGGTTCCAGGAAGAAAACCATGGATTTGGGAGCAATCAAATGGGAGGGATGCCAGGAGAAAGGGATGCCAGTTTCCTACCTGTGTCTCCATTTGAGGACATTGGAAGCTGCCTGACCTACATCTGGCTGGTTTCTGAGTGCTCTAAAGGGAAAGAGTTAACCAGGAGGAAGCAGCTATTGTGCTTTATGAGCTTGATTTCTAGGATTAAAAGAAAATCATCTATATATTAATCATTTCAATTTTTCTTTTCTCTTTAAACTATTTTCTTTCAATAATTTTTGCAGAACGTTGTACAGGAGAAAGGCATTTACATCTTTTCACTCTATCATCACACCAACTCCTCCTCTGTATCCACTACTCCCTCTCAAATTCATGATCGTTTCTTCTATAATTTCTGTTACATATGTCTGTACATAGCATCTAATGAGTCAATTTAGTATTGTCCATATGTATATGACAAAGCTTTTCAACATTCTGAAAGGATTTATTATGAATCTTTTTTATTCATTTAATAAATTTTTGAAAAATTTTGACAGGATATCAATGCAACCTCAGGTGGCCTGGAACACACTACGCACACCATATCGGTCTCAGTTTCACAGAGTTCTGGTTACTTCTGCCTCTACCTCCCAAATTCACTGATTAAACATTTGTGCCACCATTCTAAGCTTTAGTTTTAATTATTTAAAGTCCAAAAGTACTGCAGATTTTTTGTGGTAGTTATATATCATATTTTTATGTTGCTGAAAATGCCATACATGAGCATTGTATTTAAATCATATCCATCACTCCCTTCTCCCTCAAACTGCTACCACACTTTCCCTAATCATTCTTACTTTCTTGTCCACTTCTTTATTATTATATATATATATATATATATATGCCTATGTCTTTCTCCCTCTCTCTCTATATATATATATACATACACACACACACACACATATATATATATATATATATATATATATATATATATATATATATGTGCTGAGTCCACTTAGTGGTGGGCATCTGTATACATACAAATATTATACATATATATGCATAATATACATATACAATATGTATATTTAGAGATGAACGCTTGGAATTGGAGAAGCTACCAGGGATTCATTCTTGGAGAAAAGTGATTTTTCCATTTTTCAGCAGCCTTGGAATGACTGTAGCAGTTCTTCTAGATATGTGACTATGTGAAATTCCCCACATGAACACTGGCATGGTAACTGATATTATCTTTCATGTCTTGTTCAAATAACCATATTTTTGAGGTATAATGGGTGCAGCTCCTTGGTGATATATAGAATACACTATCCAGTAAGCAAGATCTTTCTCTTCTAACTCCTACAATCTTTCTGTCCCTTCTTTCATGAAGTTACTTTAGCCTTAGATTTAGGAATTGCACTTCGTAAAAATTGTGCTAGACACTAAATTGTCTTATGTTTTCTGTATTTGAAGCAGTTGTAGAACTTTGTAATAGTATCCATCTGTCACAAAAGAAGTTTCTTTGATGAGTGATCAGAGTTATAAGTGTGAATATAAGAATAAATATTTAGAATATGATAAGAATCTGCAGCCTTAGCACAACAGGCAGCATATCAGTCTCATAAAATATAGCAAGAAATTACATTAGTTTAGCAAAGTCACAATAATGAACTCTCCTGTACGTTTATGATTTCTCCAAACATAGGTACTTAATTATGCTTATAGTACTAGGAAAGGATTCATTCTTATTAAGTGGGTCTTAATATCAATTAGACAGCTACTTATTACCTTATAATAAAAGTGTGCCACTTTTGAATCAAGGGGATGTTTTCCTTAACATGTAATTTTTATGGTTCATATGTTTCACAGCTGAGTCATATTTTTGATTCCTTTTTTGGTTTGCAGCATACTTAGCACTTTCAATATTGTAAGAACTAGTCCTCAAGGGAAAGCTTCCAGATTAGTTCCAGCTAAATTTCTCTAAGTCCTTTGTCTGAAAAGTGTGGTGTTTTCAGGAATAATGTCTTACCTTCAAGTACTAGGAGGACAAAAATGGCTCCAGCAATAATCTATATTATTTTGAGATTCTCTTTATACTAACTTTATCAAAAACTTGAAGAATAGCTTTCCTTGTCTTGGACTAAGATTTTTGTTATATAACCCATCTATACTGACACATATGTATTAAGTAAGATTATTAATAACACAGCTCCTTATGTTTTTTCAGATAACCTTTTTATTGCTTATCTTGTATGTTTTCCAGTTCCATCTATTTACCTGCATATTTCATGATTTCAGCTTCCTACAAAGTTGAGTAACATACCATTGGGTATGTGTATCATATTTTCACTATTCATTTATCAGTTGAGGGAAATGTAAGTTATTTCCATTGTGAAAGGTGTGGCAATAAAGAGGAATGAGCAAGTGTCTCCATAATAGGATATCAAGTCTTTTGAGCATATGCCAAAGAACATATAGCCAAGCCATATGGTAGATCTATTTTTAGATTTTTAAGTATAATTCTCCACAGTAATCTCCACAGTGGCAGCTACCTATAATATATAGAAAAATATATAAATCCCCTTCTATATTTAGACATATAATCTTTGCATACTCACATTAGCTTTTTCCAAAGTTATGTAAAAAATGTACATTGAAAACTGTAAACTTTTCTTTGGCGAACTATTGCCTAATGCATCATGTCATTTATAAAAAATGTGTAGCATTTCCCCCTTTATACTGTTTCATATTTTAGACAAAACAATTACATGTATTAGCTGGTGGTTGATTCCTTATTTCTAAGGAAATAATTAGTGAAATTTCCTAAAATATCCTAGTCCTTTCTAATCAGTTGTTTTAAGAAGTGTTCTCGATAATGAGTTGACACTTAAGTAGTCTGAACTAGGTTGTGTCACTTGCCTTCAAACTTTAAACCTAATCTCTCACAACACAGCACTTTTAGGTCTATGTATTTTTGACAGAAAAGTTAGGAAAAACAGTTGGAGTCTTTTATTATATGGCACTGTTATCTATCATCAGGCTATTTGCTCTGCTTTGATAGAAATTGTAGGTAGTCAAGCAGCCCTTCAATTCTGGTTTTTAGCAGCATTGATTTCTTTAAACAGCTGACAGTGGAGTAGGAAACCCTAGCAAGTGGCACACCTCATTATTTGGTTCCCAGCCTTGAATCTGTGATTATTGGCCATGAATACTTCACAATTCTTTGAAGTGCTTCTGGAAAAAAGGGCCTTGGTACTTCTATGACACATTATCAGCTCTCTGTTTGAGCTCCCATCATCTGCCTCTTTTCTTCTTCCTTTTCTAGTGGTTCTTGAAGTATCCGGTTGTTCCAAATGTCCAGCACTTAGATACATGACCCTTCGAACAGTTTTCCTTTGCCAGGACATTTAAAAGAACCTGTCTCTGTCAGAGTTCAAGATCCAGGATAGTATTGAGAACTTGCTGATGATTATGAACTGGGTACCGGGATTAGCTGGGATCACTTAATTTGGACATTTGCTACAGGAAAGATTAGGGTTAATGTGTGAGATCAGTGGCAGTTGGGAGACATATCCCAAAGTCCTTATGTGTCAAAGACGGTTAAACTTTGAGTTTCAGAAGTCACAACTCAGAAACTAAGAAACCAAGCTCCAGGCACAAGCTAGACTCTTCAGAATCACAGTGTCAGGAAAAGGAAGCTTGTACTATTAGGAATTTGTCGTAGGCTCAGGATTGGATTGGTGGCACCTCCATTGTGTTCAGCTATCAACTGACTGACTGCCCTCGTATTCCTCCTTGTGGCAGACATCACCTCTATATTTCTCTGATGTGTCTGCTCCTTTTTTTCCATCGTGTGATCAGTTAATTCCATCATATTGAAGGTAATCAGCAAAAGACATTCTTTGGGCCTATGGTTGCAAATTGAAACTATGAAAGTGAGGCTTCTAGCCATATCAAGTTTAGTGATCTTTAGAGGTCTGTATAAAAAGCCCAAGAAGGGGGTCTGTGGGCTGATATTAGTCACTTGCCTGGGCAAATTACAGAATTTTATCAGATGACGTGCTCCTTCCACCAGGAAAGGAAATCATTTTCCATAAAAAGAAAACAAATTTATTAAGAATTGTGGCAGTAAGATGTATAGCACACATTATTTAAAACAGTCTTGACTAAGGCTGTACCTCTGAACAACAGCAATCAGATGCAATCTTATATTTCTCTTAAGCAGTCATGAGATATTCAAGTCAGGTCGTTTTGGCATTGTAGTAGTCAAGTTTGCTCTTAAGCTGATATTGCTTTTGCTGAAGAAAGAATTCACAACAAGAATAAGCCCAAAAGCTAACAATTAGAAATTCAAGTTATTCAATCTCCAACATCTCTGTTCATTTATAGGAAAACGAACATAGTAAGGAGTGTTACACTATCATGTATTATCATCACAATTGCTAATCTTCATTATCAATTTGACCTGATTTAGAATCATATAGAAGACCCATTTCGGGTCATGACTGTAAAGGAGTTTCCAGAGATGTTGAATGAGAAGAGTAAACAAGCCCTGAATCATATGAACCAGGGGCACAGACTGAAAATAAAGGGAAGTAAAGAAGAATGTTACTTGACATCAGAATTCATCTCCCATTGATTGCCAATTAAAAATGAATGCAATCAGCATCTGCATCCATGCTTTCTCAGTCATTGAGCCAACATGAATCCTGTCATCATTGGGTTTCTTCTGAAAGTCATTTTGTTAAAACAAACATTAAAAAATGGTAACGGGACAGGGGTTATTCCTGTGTAAACCTGACCATATGATTTGTAGGAGGAGTGAGGAAGAGTTTGGAGCTGTGAACTAGAGAAGTGACTCAGTGTTCTATACATAGTTTATTGGGCTAATTCATTAGGAATTTGGAAGACTAGAATGAGGAAATTCCAATCAGGATATTTCAGAAGGGAACAAGGCTCTATTTGGGACTGAGATGGAGACCAACTGTGCAATATTCTGATACAGAATCTATATTTATTGTGTCTGTTTCCTGATGTTTTGTGTGAATCTGATTTCAAAAGTAATGGCCTACATTGGTTGGTGGAAGAAATTTTAATATATCATAGCATCCAAACATTGACATTGTCACTGCTCTCTGTTTAGCCACTACAAGAAAGAGAGAAAGTGGGAAATAGAGTAAAATATATGAAAAGTGTAGCATTTGTTGAGAAAAAGATCATGAGAAAATTTAAAGATTCAAGCAATGCGGGTATGGAGAAAGTAACACAGGTTGTTAAACAGATTGGAGTCAATAAGAGAAACCAATGGTCTGCTGAAGAAAAATGGGAAATATTTCTCAAGGAAGGTTCTAGTTCTTGGTAATAAAAATTGATTGCAATGGAGAGAACCTGAACTGAGAATGAGGTTGATATGGCTCACTGCTGAATATCACATAGAAAGATTTCTTAGCCTCAACCACCATGTACATATTGGCCACATTAGTTATGGTAGAATGCAGGTAGTGTTCACAGAAATTGGCAATGCAAGTCACATAGTGCTGGGTTTGCTGAGATGAAGAATGCAAACTATGGAATCATGAAAGTGGGAACCAAGGTTCCACAAAGTCACAGAAATCAAGCAGTTTACATTCCCTGCAATGAGATCCTTGGAAGTAATGGTGTGAACTTGTGACCATAAAACTTACGTTGAAATGGAGAAACCAGGAGGTTGGATATGCCAGAAATTTAGGATATCTGCTGGAATAGAGAGGAGTCGGCTTAGTAGAGATGAGTGTTGAAAGGAGCATAACTGGGAGATTAGGGTTGTCTGTCACCTCAGGAACCAAGATTTCATCACAAGAGCAGGATTAGTATTTGGTCTGCTATATTTGGATTTTGCTTTTGGCTTGATCCTTCCTTGTATTCTCCTAATGTCTTATTGTGGAATGGGAAACTTTACATCTTTACATTATGAAGAAAAGAGAGAAATTAGGAACTTGGAGTGTAAGGTTATGATTTAAAAGATTTTATATATATATATATATATATATATATATATATATATGTATGTATGTATTTTGTACCAAGGAGACAATGTTTAGGATATGATGGCTACCTATAACTGTCAACCGGACAGAGACTAGAATAATCAATAAGAGACTCTCAAGGAAGGATACATTATTTACATTTGTTTGGACTTAAGTACAATCTTTCCATCCCCTCTTCCACAATATTCTCCGAGCTGTGGGTGGATGAGGTATAATCTGGAGTCCTATCCAAGGACACAGACTCTGCAATCTATTTTTCTTTAAAACTTGGCCAGTTGTGGCCTGTGTACATTGCACTCTGTTGTATAAAGATGTTTCATTGGTGAAAGATGAGGGATGAACTAGATTTTTGGCTTTTAATTAATTTATTTATTTTTATTTTTTTGTGTATGAATGCTTTGCTTGCATACATGTAAGTGCACCTTTGTCATGCAATGCCCCCAGAGGCAGGAAGAAGATATCATTTCTCCTAGAACTAGACCTATAGTTGGATGTTAGTTGCCATGTGGGTGCTGGGAACAGAACCAGTATCCTCTTTGAGAGTAGTCAGTGCTCTTAACTGCTAAGCCATCTCCCTAACCACCAGATTTGCTGTTTAGATCATTTCTACCAAAATAGCCTGAAGGTAAATTCCATTTACCTTCCTCTAGCATTTAAAAAGCTTTTGCATTTTGTTTCAGAAGAATTCAATTTATTCCTAATCACTTATTGCAGAAGTCAATAAGAAACTTACCATAATTTTAATATTAATGCTCAATTAATATGCAACATTCATATGTACCTATATTGTATTTCAGATCATAATTATAGAAGTTCTGCCTCCTCAAACTTTAAAATCTCTATGAATATGAATCCTAAAAACTGTTCTGTGAAGACAAAATAAAAATAATTAAAAAAATAAAGACAGTGGTTTAACATTCTAAACAACTTAATTTTTTTCACATAGATATTGTTTTGATTCTTGTGATCTCAATTTTCTGATGAATCGAAGGAAATCCAATGTTTTAACTATGGTCAGTTTTCTTGGTACAGAGGCTGTAGGAGTAACCTTTAAGCTTTTAAATATTGGAAAAGAAACGGGAAATAAAAAGAACCTGATCCTTAATTATAGATGATCTTAGCAGCTAATCCATTATTTCAATATCATCCTAATATTATCCTTCAGTATGAATTGGTGCCTTGGAAATTCTCTAGAACATTATGCATTGATGTCAGTTACATTTCTTATCAAAATAAGAAATAGAAGAGTGAATATAATTTTTAGTAAAAAATGAAATATACTATCTATGGTATATGGCTTTTTTACTCCTTACATTTTGCTTGTGTCTTCCTCCATTTTATTATACACATACAAGGCAAGCTCTTGCAGCCTGTTATGTCCACATTTATGTCTTAAATGAATGGGCTGTATTAAATGAATCACTAAATTCACAGTCCACTAATGCATATGATTTTTTTAATAACATAAAGATGTTTTTAATGTGAATTAATAGATATAATACAGTGTATCTTCATACTTAACAAATTAACATTGAAAATTCAATTTTCAGTTATTTCAATTAACCATAACTCAGCTCCAATTTTATAATTTTATTGTAATATTTTATTTCCATTTCCCCTGAACTCTACCTAAAAGCTGATTACACACTAACTTAATTTAATAATTGTTTACATAAAATTTAATTCCATTAATTAATTAAGAATTGCATACTATTAAAATCACAGTTTTAACAACCTTAATAATTATTTATGTAAAGATCTCTATAGTTGTAATAGTCAAAGTGACAGGTTTGTCATTATAGTTACACATATACATAAGAATATTTGAAAAAATTATTTGATCTGTTTTCAAATGCTTATGCTATTTTTCATAGAGTGTTCAATATTATTTCATGTTACAACATTTAAGAGTATTTCAAAAGAATATGATATTAAAACTCATAATTCATATTCATACATTTTGTGTTCAAATGACATTGGTTGCCACACTCAGTCAGCACTGATCAAAGTAGCTGGTATAACTCTATTATAATCAGGGTTAGCACAAATATTTTCAAAATGTAGTCAGAGTACAGCTGACAAGTACTCTTATTTCACCACCGGCTATTCAATTATGCAAGCAAAAAAACCCTTTACATTTGATTTTTAATTTGTTTAACTGAAATACCATATTTATTTCCACAAAGTTCTCTCTCTGAAAATTCATTCGAAGCACAGTTGAAATATCCATGATAAAACTTCATATAATTTTTCTATTGGCAATAAACCAGATGACAATCAAAGATAATTTCAAATTTTAGCTTATTATTATATACTTTTAGGTTTATATGTATTTAATTTACATATTTATATAACTATGTACTTAAATTTTAATGACATTCCCAGCTATACTTTGATTGTTAGAGAGTAGACATATGATCTTAATATATCTTTCAAATATACAGATTTATGAAGAATCTTTCTGAAATGTTAATGCATTTTTACAATAGCCATTCATCTATTTTCCTATCTTTATCAAGTAATGCACCTTTAAGGGGCAGCATATTACACTAATAGCTGACTGAGAAACAGTTTCCTTTTGCTTGTATAAGAGGTAGGGTTTTTTTTTTTCCTATTGAAAAACTAAAATAAATGACTAGAATAAATTGTGACCTATTTCCTTTAATAGAGTCTATGGCATGAATATTAAATTCTTCCATAGACTTGCTTATGACATATCTTCCATCAAATACATTTGCATTTCATGGTAAAGATAAATGTTTAATTTTGACCTATATCTTAATATCCATTATTGAACAACATGCTACATCCTTGAATGTATCTAGACAATTGCTAACAACATCACAAAAGATTGTTATCTGATACAATTGCCTTGGCAATATTGATGTCTGAAGTTCAATGTATTTTTTATTCATTGCATTTTTAGTTTGATTTTCAGGTTCATTTTGAACCCTGAGAAGTAACAGCTGAAACATTCATTACTTTTGACTACAAATAGGTTCAGAATTGATGGGAAAGTGGATTTATATGACATATTCAATAAAAAGACTCTTTTAAGATTTTTTGGTGACAGACCTTAGTGATAAGGAATTCATGTGTCTTCCTCCATAATAAGAAAATTGAATTCTCTATTGAAACTTTAATTCCCAGAGAAATGTGAATAGAATTGAAGATTATACATTGATTTACCTTAATTTCTGTTACAATTATATTCAGTAAGAATTTATTTCATATAATAGAACATGTTTCAGAATAAGTTTAATATTAAAATGGAATATATCCACTTATACTTTGTAGCAAAGTATGAAAAATACACAACACACATTCTGAAATGAATGGAAACAATAACAGAAAACCAGAAATACACTTGCATTTATATATATATATATATATATATATATATATCAGCCACATTTAATGCAGAGGAAAATGAATAAATAAGAGCCAAATTCATGTGATGCTAGAAAAATGTAGAGCCTATATTAGAAAAAATAATATAATCATTTTATATCTTTAATTCAGGATAGTCTGCTATAGCATCATCATTTCATTATTGTGCTCATATTCTCAGGTACCCATAATACCTACCTTAGGTAAACTGGAATCAAGTTCAAGGGACCACTAAATTTTTTATGTGGCAATTACTGTTTTATGTGACCATGCCACATAGATGTCTGCATATATCAAAACATGGATGTAGAGGAAACCATTTTAGAGTTGAGATTATAAGAACAACAATGTAATTTATTGTTGCCAAAAGGGTATCCTTTTGCCAAAAGGGTAATAAGTGTTCTAAGCATTCACTGGGAATCTAGATCCAAAAGTGACACTACAGGGAAGAGTCCAGGTACAGAGCGATTTACTAGTGTTCATCAGCAGTGTCATCGCCAGCACCAAGTGTACCATGATGGATTAGAAAATCTAAAACGAAAAACATTTTTAAGACAGCATGGCTTAGGTTAGGCAATGAACTGTATTTCTAATATTCAGAAGACATTATTAAAATTAATATAGTTAAATGAAATTTAGCAAAAACATCTTTCAAGCTACTCAAAAGTAAATTTGATTATTATAGTAACTGGGACTTGTTCATGATGTACAATGTGTAGAAAATTGGGCTGGATGAAAAAGGGTAAATTTTAATTGAAAAATAAATGAGGAGTAAAAGTTTAGCTTAACAAAGCGAAGGGCAGTAGATTTAGGGATTGCTGACTAGTATTTGGAGGTTCTTGTCATTTAAGAGGGTTGTGGTTATTTTAAAACTTCATAACCAGGAAAGGGGCATTTATTTGAGCATATTGGTCTACATTTATCAGAGAAACATCGCTAGAAGGAGGTTGCAGGCCAAAACACAGCTTCCTGTGTACATCCACTTTCATAAAACTGAAAAGGAAATACATCTACCTTTCCAAAATTTTACATGTAATTCAGTATCAGCACATCCAATATCAGCCCAACCATCCTGGCAACTACAAGTGATTCTGCTTTATTGCTTTAAGAGCAGTTCTGGTTAAACTTATTGAGACAAAAAAAGCAAAAATCAAAATAAAATAAACGAAAATAAGTTGGGCATTTGGTAGGAGGACAGGGGAATCTTGTTGAAGGTCAAAGAAAGAGCATGACTAGAGGGTATTACTGCATGAAATTGTCAAAAGACTTTATTTTAAAATAATCACATCAATCAAACAGATTCAGCTCTGTAAACAGAAATAGTTTTAGCTAATATTGTATGATGTCCAACTGTTAATTGATTGATGGTTGTTGAAAGTGAAAATAAAAGAAAGTTAGTGATTGTGTAAATCTTTGTCAGAGAATAATTATAGATCTTTTGGCAGGTGTCACAGAGAGGGTATGCAAGTCACTGAGCAATGAGTTAGCTTTGGTAATCATTGCAATATACTCCCGAGACTCCGGAACCTACAGGCATTTAGAAAGGTCTTCCATCATCCTTTCGCACCTTCACATACAGAAATATTATATCAAGTATTTCTTTAACATAGCAAGTTTTCTCTTTTTCACTTCTCTATTCTGTACATAGAATTTTTATCAGTATTACATGATTTATTTAAAATTGAGTGATTTATAAGGCAGTCTTGATTTTTGTTTTTTTTCATAAATATTTTATTGAACATTTTTTATTTACTGCTCAACATCTTGATCATCTTTATACCACTTTTGCTTTTGGTACACTCCCTTATGCTCCACCCCAGAATTTCATTCATTCTGCCATTTGTGTTAAGGCCTAAAAAGTCAAGTTAGTGCCTTCAGACCTCCCTCAAAGCAAGTCCATCCAATGGGGTCTAGCTAACCTATCTAGAGTTTTTCCCTTTAAGAAGATCAGCTCTGCCTCAGTAGCAGTAATTAGATGCCAATAGGTCTTTGGCTAAGATAGAGGTCTGCTACTCATTGCCACAATTCTTTGCTGGGTTTTGGTCTGCTTGAGTTTACATGGATCATTTCCATGTCAACACCATTAATGTGGATACATATGAACAAGGTTCCAGGAGCCTGTAAGACTCTATTTCAATATGGTCATGCACCTCGTCCCCTGACTTTTGTACTCTTTCTACCTCCTCTTCCACAATGGTCCCTGAGCTCTGAGTGGGTGAAGTTTAATTTAGGGATAATGTTTAAGGAAACACACTCATAAGGTTCTTATTCTCTATACTTTGGCCATTTGTGTCCTTCTGTGGTCAGGACCCTCTTTTGAGTGAGGGAGCGTCACTGATGAGAGTTGAGTAAAGCATTGGTATCCTCTCTATCTCTTGTTCCACTATGATTCTTTTGAAGTACCTTGATGATTTAGGATGTGATTTCACTAGGACTTATAATTTTACTATGCAAAATACTATCTAAATTTTCTTTCCATTTCTTCCTTTATTACATTTATATTGATCTTGAACTTAATGACTCTTTTTGAAGTACTTTTTTCTACCCCAAATTCTCAGTTCTATTCTTTGCATTTACACGTTAATAAACATTTCATGGTTAAATGTTCCAGGTCAACAAAGGAAAGAAATAAGATACAAACTTTGTATGAATGAAGAAAGGTGGGAAGCAAAACTTTAAAGATATTTTAATCCTAGAATTCATAAATATTTTAAACAGAAAGTTTATTATTGGTTACTTAAAACAAACTGATTATAATTGTGACAATAGGCAAAGATTAATAAATACTTGACTGGGAAGATGCCTCAGTGTATAAAAGTCCTTGCCTCTAGGCATGATGATCTGGGTTTGATGACTAGGACCCGCATGATGGAAGGGGAGCACCAACTTCCCCAAGTTCTTGTATCCAGATATGTACTGTGTCACATGCAGATGTGTGCACAGACACACACATATTTAAAATAAGCATTTCAAAACATGCATTTGAAACAAGCTTATGTAAAACTGTTCTGAATCTAGTTTAATTAAATTACAATGAAACTGTCAAAAATTTTTTTAGAACAAATTAGTCACTTTTAATGTTAAACAATGAAGGAAAAGAATTCTGTATTATTTACCTTATAAAATAAGCACTTGATGACTATGAATTTATATGCTTATGAACAATTGTAATTGAAATGTCTTTAATGTTCGTCAGTGAACCCATTCGGTTTTTTTTTTCTGTTCTAATCCTTTACAGTATTCAAAATGGAAAATAGCAGATGGAAGAAATACATCTTTCTTCAAAGCCATAGGGAGAAAATCATAAAACAAGAAAATGTTGTATAAAAAAACTAAATGCCATGCAATCTATCAAACTTCTTTCTTTATAAAACTTTTGATCTCTGTGCATATTTTAATCACTTCCCAAAGGGTTTTAATGATTCTCAATCCTCACGTTGTTTGGTGGGTCATTCCATATGTTTATGGTTGTCTGTATAATGAAAAGTTTCTTGACATCTGTTTTATACTCTTTCCAAACCCGTTTGTGACATATTGTTTTGTTGATGGTGAAATAGTAAAGTATCAACTGGAGTGTATTGTGCTTTCAAAAACACTGAAGTTATAAAAAACATTTTTGTTTTTGAAGTTTTCAAGCCAGGTGCTTATAGAACTTTTTCTTCTCCTATCATTGGTATTCTTCCCCCCTGACTGATTCTACAAAGGACCTGTTCTTATTCATACCTAAAACCAACCCCTTCACATCTACCATGTGTCTTTTGGAAGTCAGTATTCTAGTGATTGTTTTCTTTGCTATCAAAGCAGTGTATATTTTCTCCTTATGACTGCTTTAATTAACAAATTGTGCTTTTATTGCTTCCTTTTTGCTAACCGTAATAATCACTTTTAGCACTATTCCCCTTCTAGTTATACCTCTAAACCATACTCCTGACTCACAAATGTCCTGGAAATTATATTTTGTGTTCTGTCTTAAACTTTGCAAAAGCTATCTATTTAAAATGAATTATCAAGGCAAGGAATTATTTCTACACTCTTCAGTCCTATATAGAAAAATTCCACTTTTTTTATTCTATTAAGCATCAAGCCATTGTATTTTTCACTTGGCAATTTAGAAACATTGTCCCCTTTGTTGTCTTTTTCATGTATATCTTGCTTCATTCTTATATCTGACATCATGTTAGTTATTTGTATTTATTATAACCAAGATACTTGACAGGCACACTTCAATGTAAGAAAGGTTTATCTGACTTATCATTTCCCTCCATGTTGGCAGGCAAATCACAGCAGCACAAGTATGTGTGGAAGGACCTTCACATCACAGAGAAGCATGTGGCAGAGAGGACATATCCCAAGCAGTGCTGGAGCTTTTCAAAATATCAACCATAGGTACCTGCTCCCACCAGATGGGCCTCACCTCCTGAAGTTCTCAAAGCTCTTAAAGTGCCATCTGCTTAGGGAACAACCATTTAAAATATGAACTTTAAAAAATTCAGCATTAATATAACATCTTGGAGAAGAAGGTTTATTTTGATTACATCTTCTACATCACACAGTTCATTGCTCAGGGATCACATGATAGTAACTCAGGACAGGAACCTGGAGGCAGGAGCTGAATCACAGCTCATGCAGGAATGCTGCTCATGCTCAGCTTTCTTTCTTATATAATACAGAACAACCTACAGAGGGGTGGCACCACTCACAGTAGGCTGGGACTTCCCATATCACTCAACAACTAAGAAAATACACCACAGACATGGCCACAGGCCAATCCAATGGAGGAAATTCCTCAATTGGGGTTCCCTCAATGCAGGTGTGTCAAGTTGACACTAAAGCTATGCAACAGAGCTGGGATAGCTCAAGAGACTCACAGAATTACATAGGTAATTGCCACAGCCTTTGATTGCCTTCCAGAACTTAAAGTTAAGAATCTACTGCTGAACACAATCATCACTTTGGACATGGAACTTGGAGCAATGGGGTTGGAACTGACCTGGAAGAATTCTTCTTCAAGATTAGCTCTCATGGTTTCCCAGGATACTATTCAAGCTTCCAAGGGAGAAAAGCTATCAATATATAGCCCTACCGACCTGTAAAGTCCAGTTAACAAAAATTATTGGCCCAGCAAACTATCCATATTGGTGGAATAATGGCACCTTCATCTTGGAGTAACCAATACTGTCTAATTGAAATTAATGCTTGCTTGATGGAGAAGGAACTCTAATGTGTGATACTGTAAAAATAATCAAGTATACCTGGCTCTAGAGATCAAAGATTCTAGAGAAAAATCTATATTTGTCATGTCCCTAGACCAACGGAGTTTTTTACTTGCCCTACATGTGCATCCTCGTATAGGGAAGTGCACCCTTCACCTCCAACCAAAGTAGCTTCTTTACGCAATGGCTGGACACCATTACAGAGTTCCAGGTAGATCCAGATCTAGTCAAACACAGAAAATAAATGTGAGACTACATTTAATTGGGCAGAGGGTAGCACAAACAGGTGCAAATAGGGGAGGCAATCAAAATATCATCAAACTTTATTGTTTGAAAATCTCATAAATTCAATATAAAAAAAATAAGTACATAAAAAGAAACAAATAAGTCTGTGTGCTTAATCTAATAATTATGAACAGATGTTTGAGAGACATGTCATGATCAAACATAAACAGAGATTTCTTTTTTATTCCTGTTTAGAGACTGTTCAGTAGAAGACAAGATGCTAATCAAAAGTGGATTGGTTGAAGATTGTTTAATTGATATCAGTTTGAAACTGGAAATACTTTTGGAAAATTAGAGATCATCAGAGAACATAATTTGGAAGCTGAGTCAACCAGAATAGCTAATAGTCTACTCCATAACAAAATGTCAGTAAAAGCTACCTGTCTTAGAAAGAGTCCTTAGTGGATGTTACTTCCTGTAGAAAGAAACGGAGGGGAAGCGTAGAGAAACCCTTTGGAAATTTTCCTCATACCTGATTTTTAGAGAATAAGCTGTTCATTTACTTTTCTATTGTGAAGAGGAATTTGAAGACCACATGCAGCAATGGCAGGAAAAGGGTCTTATGTGGAAATATCTAGGAAATAAGATGAGGAGAAGCTGGATATTTATAGCATTGCAAAGTAAAACAAAAACTATAATATTGGAAAATAAGAATGGTGAGGAATAATGTATTATAAATTTTTGGTGTCCATATAAACTAAAAAGAATTTCAGGAAATAGGACTAACTAACTGGATGTAAATAAATATGACAAGGGTTAAATGATGACTGAATGGAAGATAAAATTTGGCAAATCTTACTGAAAATAAATAAAGGAATGAAGGAAATATAAGACAATTGAGAATATAATTTTTTCATTCAAATGTTTATATTCTGTGTTTCTAGATTCCACCAACAATAGAGTAAAGCTTTCCAAACAGATCTTTCCTGCAATAAACTTACAGTTATTTTCTCAAACATAATTCTTTAAGTAATGACTATGTGCATGTTATTCTATTTATATTATTTTAGATGACATGGAAATGAAGTAAACTTTTGGAAAAATATAAGTAGATTATGTGCCAATAACATATATTATAATATATTATAACATATATATAACATATTATTATAATATACATCATAATAATATAGCACTATAATATATTATTTTGTGCTTTATATATTTATATTATACATTATTTGTAGATTATGTTATGTGTATCATACATTATATAATAAATAAAGCAAATAACCTATACATCATGGCATGGAGGAATATCAGCAAGGGGCCTGCATGGTGTCAGGAGCCAAAAGATGAAATATTACATTTCCAGTGGCAAACCTGAAAAGAAAGAACAAATTTTAATTGAATGAAGGCTATGTACTCTCAAAGCCTTACCCTGGTGACATGTTTCCTACAACAAGGCTACACTTACTAAAGGATGCATAACTCCCCAAACAGAGCCACAAACTGGGGACAAAGCATTTAAATAATTGAGTTTATGAATGGCATTTCTCATTCAATCCATCACAGTACCATTTATATAAGATATTAAGTGGATTTTAATATCCACAGTGATTTCTAGCCAATATTCCCCTGGATAAGTAAAATACTAGTTTTTTAAAATTTCAGCTTATTAATGGCAAATTATGTAAAACATATTCTATTAAAGGGTTTTGAGGCAACTGTACATAACAGACACTTACAGGAGTCCATAAATATTTCTTTGTTAATTTTATGATTATAAAAGATTTTCTTGTACTGTTGTATGGGTTATGAACTTTGAACATCTGAGAACTTGAAGGGTGATACTGCATTTTCCAGCCAAAAACCTAAAAGCTGATGAACAAATAATAGTAGAAAATAGAAGAGGATTCTTTGTTATCTTCTGGCACAAAGGGTTTGATGATAACCACTCATGATGGGAAGACCTTGTACTTTCTCATCTATTGATGTAAATGCTGAACTCACACTATAACGTTTTAATAGACACACCCTGTGTTCAACCAGACATCCCATTTTTTATTCCTGTTAACACAAACATGTAATAACTGATCAATAAATATTTCTTTACTATATAACAGATAACAATTCTACCTCATTTTTTGAAAACATATTAGTGAGTAAATAGAAAAATAATATATTTTGCATTTTTTGAGCTAACATTTCTTTTAAATAGACTGACAATAAACACAATTGGCAATGGTGATATACTGCTCTATTAAGAATTAAGTTGAATGTATAAAGGTATGTTCTTATATTTTCCTTATCTATCAAATGTTTGTGCCAAGTATGGGCAATTCTTGCTTGGAATGTCACATGTGTCTGCAACAACAGCTGCTTGTTTAAAAACTCAACTGTCTTTGTCTATTCCAGAGAACTGCTTCATGCCTTCTGGCTGAGAGCAAATGTAGGCTGTCAATTGAGAGCTCAGCTGGAGCTATGGATTGCTACACATACATGCCATACATATATGCTACACAGTTTGTGGCTTACAAACAGCACGGCATAGTCCTAACATTCTAAGCAGAAGTCCTACAAAAAAAAATTTTCAAAAGATCTGAATGAAAGCTCCAACAAATTTTTTGACATACATGGGAATTCTAGTTCATGATTGTCTTGCTTTGTAAGTTTGAAAGGTCACTTCAATGCCAGTTTATGTCCATGAGGAAAGAAGTCGTTGTCTGTTACTGATTGACTGCAGAAGAGTGTGGGATAAAGCATGCTACTCTATTATCCTTGGAGAACATAATTTGCCATGGATTTTAGAAATTTTAGAAATTGACAAGTTTAAGTTAGTAAATAAATTAGGTATGGTAGAAAAGAGGAACCAATGAAAACTTCAATATGTCGCTGAGATTTTAACTATTAGCCAAGATCTTATAGATAAATATTTCTTGGCAAACAGTCTATTTGTTGTACAAAACTTCCTAAAATCTTGGATTGTTACTGGGGAAATCATGGTCTCCTTTTGGGATTCTTAGGCTCATTAATAAGAGAATCTGAGAATGAATTAAAATTAAATTGCCTGGAGAAATTTATTAGACTTAAAGGGAAAATCGTCGGACCAAGAAAGTTGCAAATCTCAGCAACTTCTCAGAAAAAGAGAATGAAAAGGAAGGGAAAACAATACACTCATGCCTTTACAGTTAAGCCAGCATCAAGGTCAGACTTATGGAACACAAGAAGCTACATGGCAGGGAGTGAAGCTTTACAGAAAGAGTAAGAATCTTAAGAGTACTAGCCAAAACATGCTTAGGTTTTGGCCAGCACCTGAAAGAGAGAAACAGAAAAAAAAAACTGTATGTGTTTATGAGTCAAGAAGTTGAAATTGGGCATAACAACAAGAAGTATATGGTGCTCTGGAGGGACTGTACTAGGGGTTAGGAATTCGGAGAAGAAAAAGTACATTATTTCATTAAAGTACTAATTATTCCTCCTATATCATTATTGCTGATTAAGATATGCTGACATTTCTAATTGGTGGTGCCCTAACCATGTCATTTTCTCACCAACTGTAATGTTAGGTCTTTTCCTAGTCCAGAGGTCTCACTCACCTGTTATTGACTCATCTAACTGTAATGTTAGATCTCTACCCGTTCCAAGAGGTTTCACTTTCTTGACCAAAAGGACAGTTTTCCATTAATGGGCTCTTAAGAGTATACAAATAGTGAGTGTAAGTCACATTTGTTATTTTCTCTTGGAGGCAATTATATATAATCAAGAGATGAATATAACACATACACATATACACACACAAACACACACAGAGAGACGGAGAGATTAATGTATAGTAGCTGAGAGGAAGAACATAAAACAGAGACAGCAGAGTGGTAAGCTACGCTCTAGTCATTATGGAGTTCTTTAGCTGTTACATGAGCTTAATTCATCCCCCTGAGCTACCTGTAATTTGAATATAAGACTTAACTAGTCTGTCCCATATTATGCTTGAGTGGGATTATGGCTGCTTTGACAATGATGTTCAGAAGACAAATGGAACCAGGGAGAACAGTTAAAAGGCAATTGGCATAATGCAGATAGTCGATGAGAGTAGTGTGCAAAAAGATATTTTATAAGGTACTGAGGAACAGTAGTATTATTACGGACATATTTTGACAGAATAACTATCAGCTTATTCTGAATAGCCATCGAGGGTAGTATAATTATTCCAGAAATTTGTAAAGAACTGTGATTGAAATGTAGTCAAGGAACCAAGATGGAAAGGAGGATAGATTAGGTGCAGAAACATCTTCAAAACAGAAAAATATAGATTTGGACTTGATATTATGAGGTTTTTTTTTTTGCCACAGGGTCTCCCTGTAATCATAACTGACATGTAAGTTGCTTGATTTCACAGAGATCCACCTGTCTCTGCCTCCCTGAATGCTAAGATTAAAGGCATGCTCTTCCACAGTTAGCTGGTATTCTGATTTTTATAGCAATGCAGACCTATTGTTTAATCTCTTGTGTAGAAATTTTTAGCAAAACTTCTTAACTATCTAACTGAATATATTTTGGAATTCATGGTATTTCAAAAATAATAAACATTTACGCAATTTGTCAATACTTCCACAGTTTTTTTTTCACACTCTATTTCCTACTGATGATATGATTACAAAGAAAGTAAAGCCCTATAAAAAATAAGGTCAAGGTTCCTATCAGTCTTCTTGACAAATAATTTCAGTACAATTAGTAAGGACATTTTCAATCCTTTGTTACACAAAGGGACACTTATTTTAAGAAATCAAAGAAATGAATATACTTTTGACTCAGTTTCAAATAAAATTGGTCAACTGAAAACTAAATTTAAAGAGTGAAATAATCTAAGCATGTGTACATTCTGACAGCAACAACATTTCCATAAGATAAATGATGGATTTGGGTCAGATGTTCACCCGTGTATTTGTCTGCTTTGGGCATGGCTGGGGGTGGGGGCGCTGCCAGAGGGCACAGGTTCACCCTCAAGAGAAGGACTCAGTATAATATCATCTAAATAAGATGAAGACAGATGTCTTCCTGGCATAATCATTATTTGACCTTCAATATGTATGACATAAAAGACAACTAGAATATGGTAAATTTGACTGTACTTGTCATTAATTTAATTTTTAAAATGTACCCTTCATACATATTTTTTCCTTTCAAACTTTGAGCCATTATGAGTATTTAATCAAGATATGATAAAGGGATGTACTTTTATTTTACATAGGAACTGGAGATATAGTATGAAGTTTTATGCGTGCTAGCTATCACTTTATCTACTATTCTTCTCCCTGTCCCTAAAGCATGAAATTATTTGAGATGAAAGTGAATGTATTGGTATCTACCAGGCAAAATAAATTTTCAGATTTACATTTCACAAAGACTATTCTGAATAAATAAACAACAAAATAAAGAAGTGGGTCTGTTTCAAGCCAGGTGAAAAAATAAACCATCATTTTTAACCCAGAATTCATTAACCTGCATGAGTTTTGATTCATATAAGATATAATGCATTCACATTAGCACAAAGACATGATGATATTGACAATAAAGTTATTTTCTAGAATAAAGAGTTCATGATTTATAAGCAAACAAAGAGATATCAACTGAGACTGTGTCCTCAAAGTCACTTATTCTCAGCATTTTGAGTAGTTGTGGAATTTTATAATAATCATTATCCATTGCAAAAGAAGCTTTTTGATGAATGGTGAAAATTAGAATGTGTATTTAGAATGCAGTTAGAAATTATATATGTTTAGGAAAGTGACAAGCAGGATCTCCTGCAGTGTCTATAAACACTCCAAGCACAGGTATTTGAATATGTTTACAATACCAGTCAAGAATTCCCTCCTATTGAGTAGGCAGGCCTTAATTCTAATGAAATAACTGTTGGTTACCCCAAGAAGAAAGTGAACTCTTGCACAATTAAGGATATTTTGGTGGTCTGGTCATTGTTGTGGTTCATAGATTTTACTCATGGATATGAGTACTGATTGATTTTCTCCCTTGAGAGCTTGTGCAGTACCTTCTTATACTATCAGTGTAAGTCCTGCGGGGTTATGGGTGAAGTAAGATTCCAATTCAGTTCTACCTGGAATCCTCCAACTCCTATTCCAATGGGTGTACTATCTTGGCAATTAAGATCCGTGTCAATATTATGGGGGGAGTCTCTTGAACTACCCTTACCAACAATTCAAAGAGACATTACCCTTGCCTGGCACTGGGATTTTTGTATGAAGGCTACACACACACACACACACACGCACACACTCACAAACGCATGCACAAACACACACACACTGTTAATTTCTGGGTTTTGTTCATTTCGTTTTGTTTTGTTTTGAGACAGGATTTCCTGGTAGCCCCAGCTGACTTTGAACTTGTGTATACCATGGTGTTTTGATCTCACAGAGATCCTCCTCTGCCTCCAGATTGCTGGGTGTAAAGACATGCACCATCAGTGTTAACAATGTATGGTTTTAAAATAAGTATATAAAATAGTATGTTTCCCATTGACATGCTTGGTACTACCTACTTCTCCTTCATCTTTCTAGACCTGTCTTATCCCGTTATCTCCCTCCTCAGTAGAAGTCTACCCCCTTCATTTTTCTTATTTCTCCTGTAGTAATACCTGTGTCTTCTTATGTCTCATCTCTAGAGCTTTTTCTTCTTTCCTTCCCTCACGGCTCCTTTCTACTTTCCTGGATTCTGGGATTTTTCAAGTCATATACTCATATTCAAATACTTGGAGCTAGGATACACAGCACTTGTAGCATTTATGTTTCTGTGACTGGGTTACCTCACAGTATAGTATTTTCTATTTCCATCTATTTACCTACAAGTTGAATGAATTCTTTCCATTTCTATTAATACTACTAGTACTTTTCATGAAATTAATTTGTTTTCTTTATTGATTTCAGTTTTATTTGTATTTAAATTTCTAATTGTATATGTTTTCTGTAAAATACAATAATAAAATATTTAGAATAAATGAAAATATAGAAAAAAATTAAAACAAAGTGAGAAAAAAGAAAGGAAGGAAGAAATAAAGGAAGCCAGGAATTAATCTCCCACAAATAGAGTTAGATAATCTTCAAAGTAATCTTCAACCTTAGTTAACAGTGTGACTTCGCATTGTTGGATTAATATTCTAGTTGTACTTAGTGGGATAGGTAGTAATGACAGGCAAGGTCAACAAGGACAGCTTTCAGTACAACAATGTTATTCTACTATCACTCATGTTCCTTTAACCAACCCTGCTGTAGACAATCAGTTGCTTATTGAGTAATTAATAGCGGGGTTATTGTAAGATAAAAATTTACATAACTCTCCCATACCTTCAAGAAAATAAAATTTCATTCTCCATGGTAACAATATTTGACCACCTTTAAAAAAAGGGTTTTCATTGTTGTGAAAGTTTTACAAAAATAGAACTCGAAAAGAACCACAGAACAGATGGTACACATTTGGAGTCTGTTTCAATTTTAGATCCCCTTTTCAAAGAGGAATATATACTTTGCTTCAGTTCTGTGCTGTTCTGTTTAGATCTGTCTGATGTCTCTGTAACAAATCTCATTTTGCAGAAATTGACCACAGTTGGCAAGTGCTGCCAAATATTTCCATAATATTTAAATCTCCATTTGGTTATCTTTTCCCAAAGCATATCATGTGTGTTTTATGAGTGTGAGCATTGAAATTACAACAAAGTCTATCAATCACTAACCGCCTCTAGTCAAGGCTTTATTATCTTTGTAAACAGATGCCTGTGTTCAAAACTGTCCACAATAACATTTGAAATGACTATCTTCATATTGTCATTGCTATTGAACATATCTTTTGCCAGAAAAATTTAGAACAGGAATAGAAAAGAAGAAGAAAGAGGAAAATAAACACAATTAAGCAGGTATTGATCATAAATATTTTAACTACTAAGGTGGAATTTTAGAATTTTTTGTTGCCAAATATGTTGTATTATTTAATGATTTTTAAAAGAAGGGAAAGTCCTACATGGCATTGTTCACAAATATATAATAAATTAAAACTTAATGTTTTTAAATATTAAATACTTTAAAATATAGAACACTTTAAATATTGATCACTTATTTTGAAATTTTTATTGGCTCTGGATTCATAATTGCCAGTGCTCAGTGAAATTTTGTTGAGAAAGTACAGCCATATATGATTCAATTTATTTTAGTTTGGAATTTCAGTCTTCAGTCCTGAAATGGCATAATACTACAGAAAAATTACCTTGACTTTGTAGCTGCAAGGAAACCCACTGTTCACCACTTTCTCATAAGCAGTTACATCAAAAGAGCTGACTGACTCAATTTATTACCCCTAATAATTAAGTTAGATTACCATATGAGATTCTAATTGATTCAATTGTAGTACCCCATTATAAACCTGATGAAAAAGCTTAGATTCTCGGTGTCAACTGAATGGTTTGTGTGTTTGTAGCAATGAGCTTTTGAGATAGACACATGATGATAATGCCAATGGAGGAACAGTACATGGAAATGTCTATTTCATAGGATAGTATAAATATTATACTTTCATCTGAATTTATAAAGGGAGGGTTATTTTATATTGTAGTCATGTATAATATAACATCAAATTAAAAAATGTCTCTAGTGTTACTTTGGAGATATACATAACAATAGAAGTTTAGACTCAACATTTTTTCAAGTAAGGGGAAAACAAATTCTTTAAAAAACAGTAAATGCATAGTGATGATAAATATTTATATTTGGGGGGATTATATATATGTGTGTGTGCATGTGCGTGAGTGTGTGTGTGTGTGTGTGTGTGTGCGTGTATGAACCATACCTATATAAAATACATGTAGAAATGACAAATTATTTATTTTAAATAATTCAGGAATCATCTTTAGGATGGCATTGCCATTGAAAAAGCAATGTTAAATAAGCAATCAACAATCTAAGCACTGAACATACCCCTCTGTCAGCATGACTTTCACTGGATATTTTGCTAGAGCTGACCTGTATCTTCAGCACTATTTTAACTTTACTGAATTTTTTCTCTATTTATGATTTTTTAAGTATGATTTCAAAGTAAGCTGTAAAATGCTTAAGATACAGAAGCCTAGGAAATATAAGAACATTGGCTAGATCAGGTGAGATGATATTTTCAATAACCAGATTGAATATATACATATATATATATTAGATATATATCTAAATGTTTTAAGAATGTGCTAATATGGCATACAAAATAGTAGATCCTAATTAAACAACACAGACTAAAATGCTATTAAGAATAACCTTATATTAGTGCCCATTGCTATATATTAACTATTTCTCTAAATATATTTCTAATTAGAAAATAAAGACAAATCATTAATTTTCACTTACAGTAATATGTAAGGATAAGGCAAGTAGAAATATCAATACAAATCCCTCTACAAATAAAAGGTCAAGAGAACAAGATATCTATTACAATTTTTGATAATATGTTCTGTAAGTTAATAAAAGTAAAAAATCCCAAATAATTGCATTCATTTTTTCAAATATTTAAATATAGATTGTTCCTGTAAACTACTTAGAAAGTAAAACTTAAAATGATACATTGCAGTTCATATACAGAGCAAAATAATCACAGAGTTAGAACTAGAGTCCTGCGATCAGTATGAAAAACAAATTGTTGACTTATATTGAACTACACAATCTCTTTTATATATTAAGTTGCTATCGAGTAATGATAAAAATCTTTCATTTGAAAGCATCATCCACTAGGACATACCTGGGTGTATGCTAAGTATACACTTTTTCTAGAAAATAAACATATTTCTTGACAAGAGTACATAAAAAAAACTATAGTGCTATTTGACAAGTAATATATGTGACAAAACAATAAAAATATCATTAATATGTTTATATCTCACTAGCTGGTGTGTGTCAATATATTACTTTATACAGCAAAAGGAACTCTTATGGAGATATGGGAAAATAGCTCAGTCAGTCATGTGCTTGCCATGAAACTCTGGAGACCTGTTTGATACCCAGGTCTCATATAAAAGAGGCTGCATAGAGAGGCATATACTTTTAATCCCAGCAGTGGGGAGACAGAGATAGTGATTGCTGGGCACCCAGCCTAGCTAGAATCAATGAGAGAGTCTGTCTTGAGACAGCAGCAGCAGCAGCAAGAGTAAAACAAAACCAATCAACCAACCAACAAACAACCAAACAACCAAACAAACAACTGATCAACCAACCAACTGACCAACCAACAACCGAATAAACAAACAACAAAACCAACCAAACAACCAAACAAACTACAAACAAATGAATAAACAACTGAACAACTAATCAATCAACCAACCAACAACTGAACAAACAAACACCAAAACAACCAACAACCAAACAACAACTGAACAAACAAACAACTGAACACACACACACAAACAAAAACAAAGTGAAGGACACATAGGAGGAATAACTGAGGTAGCCCTCGGGTTTATTCACATGTTCACAAACATACCCACGTGCTCCCCCTACACACACACACACACACACACACACACACACACACACAGGAGCTCTATTGGCTAAATGTTTCCCTTTCCTTACTCAAATCATATTTTGACTCACTTATCTGATGTAGTTCAGAATTGTTTTGTCAATTATGTTTGTTATAGGATTTTGAAAGAAGTGATCAAAGTTAGAATTTCAAAGAGAGGGCTGTGTTAATCAGCTTTTCATCTCTGTGAAAATATGTTTGTAATAAATGGACTAAAGATTAGTTTTCACTTGTGATTTCAAATATATTAGTCCATGGTTTCTTAGTCTTGCTTATTGGATGTCTGTGGCAAGAGAATTCATCATTTTATCTGGCCAAGATTTTAGCTGGCCAAAGAGGATAAATTGTTAACTTTATTGTAGCTAAGAAAGAAAAGGTAGCCAGAGTCATGATGCGTTTTTCAAAGCTTAACTCCCACTGACTTAACTCCTTTCTGTTAGTTCACAAGTCCTAATGGTTCCCTACTGCATTGTAGCAGCAAAGGCTGGTTAATAAACCTGCCTTGCACAGCCTTTGTAGGGCTTGTAATATCAAAACCATAAAGAGAGAGAGAGAGAGAGAGAGAGAGAGAGAGAGAGAGAGAGAGAGAGAGAGAAAGTTAGGTGCAAGCCAAAAACAGGAGCCCTAGAAGAAATCAACCTCTCCAAAACCTTGACTAGATCTTCTAGCCTTGAGAATATTGGAAATATTAATTAATGTTGTTTAACTTAACTAATATGTGGGATTTTGGACTTGAGGCACTAGAGAAATATGCAGGGTAGCTATGTAATTATGGTAATTATGTTAACAAGAAAAGAATATCCTGAAGTACCTGAATGGGATTTTATGATCAACAGAGTTCTTCCAGGGAGAAAGAAATAAATCTGAATCAGAAAGCTATTGAGACTGAAGAAAGAATTATCTACACAGAGTGAATGCCTTTGACATTCTAAGAAGGTACAAAAGACCAAGGAATAGTGAGTATCTACAGCTAAAATATATTAGTGTGAATCATTCCCTCAAATCTCAAAGAGAACTATAAATTTGGTGACACACTGATAGAAACCTGAAAGGTACATTTAATACTTTTGATCTTCAAAAGTGTAATATATTATAACTGTATTGTTTGCATCATAAGTGCTACAGTAATTTGTTACAGTATAACTGAGAAATGAAAATACCACCATATTTAATCTCCAAAATCCCAGAGAAAAAGATTTCAACAAAAATCACTGAAAATAATTAAAGACTATAAAATAAATTTATCTAATTAAAAATGGTAAAAATTCATGTAGTATCTACAATATTCTGCATATTTTCCAGAAAGAATTCATCAGCTAAAGTATTAGCTTTTAAGGGCAGTTACATCATGTTGTGCAGGAGTTTACAGAGTTTTGTAAAAGTTATTTTGTAAAAATATTTAGATATAGTATCAATAATTTTGTCATCATTTTAACACTTACATCAGGTTGAAATCAAGAAGGGCAGAAAAATGGTCCAATAGAAGGTCATGATCATCATTTCTAGAGAAAATAAGACAGCTAACAATTTGTAAACAACAATTTCAACTACAGGAAATGCTGACTTATTATTTAAAGGAAGTTTGACAAGGACTGAGTATGTAACAGTAAAGTTAGTTATGGCTATCTTAGATATTTTTTTTCCTGGCTCTGGAAGTGTATCTAATTAACTTCAAAGCTTCTATATCTGGTGCACAGAAAACAAGTAGACTTATAGAACCAAAATTTTCCTTATGATATTAAATTTGAATGTATTCTATCTTAATTTGCTTAAACTTAATGTTTAGTAATAAATTTAATCATACTGATATATTTTTTGGCTTACTTTTGCTTTTGAGGAATATCATGTTCTTAGAAGTATATAAATATGTCTTTTTGGGGGATGGGGACTGGAGAGGTGACTCAGTGGTTAAGAACACTGATTGCTCTTATCCAGAACCTTAGTTCAATTCCCAGAACCCGCATGGTAGCTAACAAGCTTCCATAAATCTAATCTAAGGGATCCAACACCATCTTCTGACCTCTACAGGTACTACATAACACAGATACAGTTATGCAATGCTTTGTTAGAAGAACTGTGCATGTCTTGTTGTTTTATAAATTGTGTTTTCACTTTGGTGATTTTCTCAATGAACTGGATATCCAGTTTTGCAATAAAAATAAAAAATAAAATGATCTGTGTTCTGTCACTTAGTATAATGGTTTCTAGTTCCATTCTTTTATCTGTAAATCTCATGACTTCATCTGTCTTTACCACTGAGAGGGACATTTAGGTTGTTTTCATTTCTTAGGTATTATGAAAAAAGAGCAAGAAACATGGCTGCACAAGTATCTCTGCAGTATAACGAGTCCTTTGGCTATATGCCAAGGAGTGGTATAACTGGATCATATGGTAGATTCATTTTTAATCATATGGTAGAACTCATTTTATTATGAGTTCTCGACTCTCCTTTCCATAGTGGCTTCACGAGATTTTAATTCAACCAGCACTAAATAAGCATTCCCCTTCTTCAACATACTTGCCATCATTTGGTGTCTTTGATTCTCTTATTCTTTTTAACAAAGATTCAGAAAAGCAAGCAACCTATCCCCCACCCCCTAATTTGTGGATCTTACACCAAATCCAATATGTGAATACACAGCCTGATATAACAGCAGGAGCCTGAAAAATGGAAAGGATCCAAGATGATAAAGGGAGAGAAAGAGCCTGAGAGAGGGGGACAGAAGGAAACACGTGTTAGGAAGGGGGGAAATGGGAATATTCAATGGGAGGGAAGGAGGGAATGACATACTAGAAGACATGAGGGTAAAGGGGATTAAGGAGCTTGAGAGGTGGAAAAATAGTAGACAGGAATTATTAAGAGGAAAATGTGGATACTTTACTTAGGGAGGAAGTGTGAAGAAAAGACATGAGGAAAGAGAGAAGAGATAAAGCTTAGGTATTACAAAAATCAGAGGGAAATGTATTAGCTCAAAAACTTAATGAAAAATACATGTACAATATATAACCTGAGTACATGTGTATGCCTGAAGGCTATATAACAAGCAACAGAGTGCCAGGCAGGAGAAAGATCCCATTTACTAGTCAGAGTAGTTCAAGAGATTCCTAAAATAACACAAGCTAATCAAGCTAATCACAGCCCTTGATTCCCTCTCAGGACTTGAAGGTAGGGTAATATCACTGAAGTCAGGGCATACCTCAGACAATGTACTTGGAACAATGCAACTGAAACTGACATGGAATCATCCTTAAGTCTAGTTCTCATAGCTTTGGAGGACACTATGGAAGCTGCTAAGGGAGAAAATCAATCAATGATCAATAGTACAAGCCAAGTTTTAAAGCCTAATAATTGCAATGAGCAGGACAGAAAACTATATTGGTGGATTATTGGCACTTAAATCCTGATCAAAGGATGTGAACTCATGAGTGGCACTGTATACCTATTCTAATACACATAACTGACAGAGGTCCTAGTGAAAACCCTATTTTGTCATAACTATAAACAAATAAAATTTCTTATTGTATGCTAAATATGGATATTTATATTTACAGACAAATATACTGTATAATACTTGTCAAAGAAGTTTCTTTTTGCAACAGATTAAGCCCATTACAGAGCTCCACAACTGGTGGAGAAAATGTGTCTTTGAGATTCTCTGCCCTAAGTGACACTTCTACATTGAAGTCTCTATACCTAAGGATCATGGAATACAGAGGAACAATGGGCAAAGAGATTAATAATGCATCCCTCAATTCACACCAGCAAAGCTTCCTCATGTAAGAGTGTCATGTACTTAGAAGGTCACAATTGGCTAAGATACAAAGAATAAAAGACTACAGAGTATGTGTCCCTGTACAGGATTCCTATATTAAAACTCACCTACTCATGGTTTAGGGACCATTGAGGAAGAGGAGACAGAGCAATTGTAAGAGTTAGGGTTGGTCATGGATATAAGGAAACAGTCTTTCAGGTCTCTAGAACTTGTTCATATGCAATTGTAGCAGTGATGACAACATGCACAAGACACATGCAGACTCAGTCACGTACAAACCCAACATAAAGCTGAGGAAATGGACAGCAGACCCCAACCTTAAGAGAGGAACTATTTGTAACTGATTGCTGTAGGGTGAGGGAGAGTTATCTTCTTTGAGGGAGTGACTCTAGATAGGCTGACTATGCTCCAGTGGAAGAACTTGCACGAAGGGACACGTGGATACACGAACTTGAGACTATAGGCCTTAACATGTATTGCAGAATGCATGAAATCCAAGGGGTTGGCCTATGGGGGGTGTGAATGGAGGAGGGGTTCTAAGGATGATTAGAATTTATGAAATGGACAAAAATTACAAAATTACACATTAAAAATAAAATGAAAACAATTTAAGAACATGTAGACACGTTACTAAATAATGTTTTAACCTGTGTCATTGCCAGAATTTTATGACGTTATTCATTTATGGGTGTTACAATGATAGCACCTTCAGTCTTTTACTTTAAGTAAAACTTCATATAATGACTGCTTTTATTCTTGTTTCCACATTAAAATTAAATATATTTTTATTTGTTTACAGTTCTTTAGCATTGAACCTTGACAAAGAATTCAATCACAATTCAATCACAGTGTGAATAGTAAGAGTGACCTATACTATTTTGAACAGTTCTTTATATTTTGTGACACATTATTTTTAAAATGTTTTGATAACTTATATGAAATTATGTATTTTAAACAATTTGTGGGGGTTGGTAATGAAATATCTCCTGTCCTAGATTCCTAATATCTTTAAAATAAAGAATATTATATTTTATGGTAAAAATTTTAATTCAATTATTGAAATAATATTAGGTAAATATTTCTTTAATTTTACATAAGATATTGAACAATTTCCAAATATTTAAATCCAGAATATATTCATGAACTGTAAATTGTATTTTAAGATGAATTACTATTATTAATATTACTATTGGTCTTTTTTTAGACAAGTTCTCCCTGTAGCCCCAGGTGCCCTGAAACTTGCTATGTAGACCAGGCTTCCTTTGATCTCATAGAGATCAGCCTGCCTCTGCATTCTGAATGCTGGGATTAAAGACATGTATCCCAAGGCTTGGAAAAGTATATCATTTTTTATTTTAAAAATTTAATTTTAAATATTTTAGTAGAACATTTTGATTTTCATATTTCAAACATAATTCTGGCTTCTAATTCCCTTTCCATATTTTTCATAATTAATCACCATGCATATATCAATATAAAATGCTAACGAGATAACTGTTTCTTGTAGTTATAAGCATTTTAAAAAACTTCATTTTTCATTGTATATGCATACATATATAGATATTTAGATGTTTTCTTTTTAGAAATGCCAATTTTATATTTTAAAATTGGCTGTGAATACCATGATGTTATTCTTAGGACTTCTTGTTTTCCATAGCTTTGTTTTTCTGCTTGATATTTTCTTTGCAGTTGTTTGTTCTTTCATTCTATAGCATTGCCATTCTTCCATCTTTTATGTCTTATTGAAGTCCTGATTTTTACAATAATTGGCGAAGCAATTATTTCATCTATACTTTCCAACTTTAATTTTATAACTCTTAAATGAAAAAAGTGATCTCAAGAAAAATTTTATTTAATGAAATTGTATTCTACGATACTAAGAGTTGCTTGACGTTCAATGTACTAAAGTTCTCATTGTTTTGACTAAAACCCGAGGAAAAGTAATAAGGAAGCATGCAATTATTTTGGCTTACAGGTTCAGAGGAGTAAACCCGTAATTACAAGGAAGGTTTTGACGAGCAGGCAAGTTCAGATCAGGACATGCAAGAACAAAGAGAAAATGCCTTTTCCAGTCAGTGTGTCCTTTCCTGTCAAGCAGCCTCTTGAATTTGTGACTCAACAATTAGGACGTTTTTCTATAGCAGTTAATCTTATCTGGAAGTGTCATCAGAGACATGTTCTTCGGTATGTTTTACTGATGCCACAAACAGTGCTTTGTCCATCCTAGTTAACGATAAATTTATAAATTATAGGCTCATGCCTTTAAATACGATTTTTAAAAAACATTCCTTCTGACTATAATGTTTTGCACTATGACATAATTCTTAGTGAAACAGGATTTAACTTAATCTTCAAAAATCTGTATATTCTTAACAGTTCTCACATTGTTCAAAAGTACATATAAGACTCTTAATATTTTGACCAGGCTGCACTAGATAACCCTATGCCGAAGGAAATTTAGGAACACAAAAATGAATCTATATGCCTGTATAAATAAATAAAAATAATCTTATATATTATATATATTATTGGAATCTAGAAATTTAGTGGAGAGATTATTAATTGGGGTGTAAATACAGGAAGTAATCTAAATATATTTAAACTATATTGCATGAAAATTTCAAAAATTCATTTAAAAATTCATTTAAAAAATCCATTTTCAGAGTTTCCTCTGAAACTCTATTGAAAATCAGAGCAGTGACCCTCTAACATATCAAAAACAATGTTGTATATTTGCAATATTCAATGACATGTGATTAAAAATCCCAAAGAAGAGGAGTCAGCCTACAAGAATATTAGAATCCAGTAAGGCAAACACTGAATAGCAAATGCTCCATGTCCATAAATCAATGCATGTGCTAGTAGCTTGGAATTTAAGAGTCTGAGCATCCCTGTCCTGATAAACTTACCAGTTGCAGTCCATATGGCCTCTCCCTTTGACTGACTCCTCTGAGTACCTGCAGAGTTCCTTAACTTCAGTCTGTATTCCTGGTGTTTTCTCCTCTGTGGAGTCTCATTACATCTTTGCTTTTATTCTCAGAACTTCATGTGTCAACACTTAAGAGCTCCATGCATGGATGCTGAGTCTGACACATTGCCTGGAGCCATAAGCCTTCCTTTGAAATCTAAATGGATAGGATCAATGACGCTTTAACTCTTGAATTTTGCATGCCTGAAAAATTAGCATCATATGAACATCAAATTTTGCTTCCAGCTCCAATAGTAAATGGTCCATTAGATTTTTCTTTACTATAAATTGAAAGTACTGACTGACAACTAGAACTAAAACAGCCATAAGTAGCTACACTGTAGCTTGTATACAGTGGTTTCTTGAAATTTATTTTACCATATTAGCTCCATTATTCTCAAATTTGACCATACTCAAAGTCTCAAGGAATGGAAAAATATAGAAGAGTAATTTGTCATAATGTACCATAAATGTCATCTGTTAGAATTTCCAGTAGAGTCCACAGTGAACTATGGGTGAAGACTTCTGAAAAGATAACAATAAAGTAGTGCACAACTTTAATTCCAGAACTGCCTTCTGCAGAAGCAGAAAGATCTTTTAGAGATAAAGGTTAGCCTTGTCTAAATAAGTCATGCCAGCTGGGACTAGGAGGGGGATGTAGAAAAGAAAAATATTCCAATATCCATAGTCAACATTTTGCATATAGACAAATTATGTGAATTTGACAATTGTAGTACTCTTTAGTATAACATTGTGAAAGAGTCTTATACATATGATGTATAATTTGGGAAGACAACATTGATTTAAATGATGAATAATCCTTATTATATAAAATAATTGATAAAAGACATTATCAATGTGTGTGTGTATGATCTGTAAATATTACCCACTTTTTCTAAGTATAAATTTGGGTCTATAGAGTTTTCTATAGGTCAGAGATCTTTTAATGTGTTTTCTAATTATTTTTCTAAGATCTTATTTATGTTAAAATGGTATCATTTCATGATATGAACTCACAATATATTTCTCTATAAATATATAGGAAATGTTAAAAATTACAATACATAAAAATTTAGATGTCTACCACACTCTCCTTATGTTAACATGAAAAGCATGCTCTAAATTTCCAAATTTCAAAGAAATTCTTATGTTTCATTGAAAAAAATGACATAAGAATTCATTTAAATCATATAAACTTTGTACTCAATGTATACATTAATTGAATAATTTATAGACGTGGCATAATCATTTCTTCATATGTCTTTTCAAAGAAAGTATTAATTTGTTAACTAACTTATTATAGAAAAAAATCTATTGAAACAATAAAAATATTGAATAAATATATTAAATATACCAAAATATATTGAAACTTATCCACTCAGTATATGTATATATACAATAAATCAACATTTTATATTAACTTTATAAACACTGATTTATAAACAGTATATAAATCGACCTTAACTATAGTCACCTTGTGTACAATCAGTTCCTTGACATTCTTTATCCTGTCTTTTGAATCAGTTGCCAACATTTTTTCACTGTGTTCCCGAATAGCCCGTCCTTTGGTAACTCACATACTAGTCTTTGAAGCAAGGGTTTGAAATTCTTGATAATTATCTTAATAGATTTAGTAAAAGAGGTATTTTTATTCATCTCAACATAATCCACAATTAAAGAAAAAGTTACTGTTTCATTTATCTAATTTAGAATTGAAATGTATGACATTGCACCACGCATATGTGATTTCATATTTGAAATTGATTCTATGTTACTAAAATTTTACAATCTATCTCTCTGGCACTGAATGCTACTTCATTTTTATATAAGTACAGCAGAGTTAGACATTAGATTCATCAACTCGACAGAACACGTTAAGGGGAAAGCTATTTCTCATCAACAAAAATTTCAAGGTCATATCACTGATGAATGCATGAAATTCTCAAAAATTCAATAAAATATTTTCAAAACAGGATAAATCAGTTTAAGATATTTCTAAATTAATACATTGTTATTTTATTAAGGAATATAAATTTTGTAATATAGTGGCCTTTATTGTGACATTTTTACATGTAATACGTTTTTATCATGGGTCCCTTTAATGTCCACATTTTCTCTTTCCCCAGCCAATGGTCCACTTCTAATTCTGTAAAAATCTCTTACTTTCACGTCTTTGAAATTGCACATAAACTTTTATTTTTTGTATTATGTCTACATATTTTGGGATGATAAACATAGTAGAACAGTGACTACTTAAATAATTAATATAATTGATAAATTAGTATAATTAACATATGATGTAGTCATCATATTAGTGGTAAGAATACTTATACACTCTTAGTATACACATAATACAATAAATCAACATTTTATATCAACTTTATAAACACTGATTTATAAAGTGTGATATATAAGCCCTAGTGATATATAAATAGACCTTAACTATAGTCACCTTGTGTACAATCAGTTCCTTGACATTTTTTAACCTATCCTTTGAATCAGTTGCCAACATTTTTTCACTGTGTTCCCAAATAGCCCATCCTTTGGTAGCCTCCATTGTACTCTTTATTTTCAACTCTAAGAACACAATAAAATTAATGAACCATGCCTTGAAAAATAATCTCATCTGCCCTTCCATGCTTGGAAAAATGACATTGGCAAGGCTATTTTCAGCATTCACTTGAAAAGATGACTCTGAAGCTAAAGGTTAAGTGAAACACTCTAGGAATATATGCCTTATAGCACTGTAATTTTTAGAATACACATAGGAATACAACAAAGAGTAAAGCTATGTTACAAGGACAAATTTGGTAGAATAGCTTAAACTCTAATCATTGTGTTGTTTTCTTTCACAGAGGTTGAAGGTGTTAATGAGAAAAGCCAAACAGTTCATTATAAAGTTCATTTTAAATTCAGAACTTAGGTTTGAAGGATGGCTTTGCTATTTAGTAACCTGATAGTTTTATAAATATCAGTTAATCAATGTACCTTAATTCTCTTCTGCATTTTTATTAAAATAATATTTTGGTAATAAGATTCACAAATATTAAATCCATTTGTATATAAAATGACTTATAATGGTACCTTACACATGATATAGATGTAAATATATATGCACATATACACATATGTGTATGTGTTTGTATATTCATGCATGTATGTATGTACACAAATGACAATAAGTACAGCCATATTTCCTTTGTTATATCTTGCACATTGTGGCAGGGCTTATAGGCACAATATGTTACTATTAATAATAATGGTATACACAATAATTTTTCTTGCAAATACATTCACAGTACAGTTGACTCACAATTGCGAATCCATTTTGGTTTTACTGTCTCTCTACCTAATCTCCTTCTACTCTATCTTTCTTCATTTTCACCCTAATGTTTAACAAATAATGTGCTTTCTCTATCCCAAGTGATTCTAAGATACTTATTAATTATAGTGTTATCATTCTAAAAATTTTGATCATGTTTCCTTGTCCAAGAAGATTCTTTTCTTTCTTTTAAGGAGTGTTGGCTCTCTCCCATCTGTATAATAGGCTATCACAGGTGTAGAATTTGAGGTTTCTTGATACAGCTTGAAGATTCTAGCTATGACACACTTTAGAGCACTGGATGATGTAAACATTATTCATTTAATGGATTCCTGCAGGCTTGTATAATAGGCACTACCTTCTATGTGAATATATATCAATATTCAATATTCATATATCAATATATATAGATGTAATCAAAGTGTCCAGAGTAGTCTGTTATCAGTCCTCAATTTGAAATCACAAATGTAGCAAATCTGTGTTTATATTTCATACTTCATTTTTATTTATGGCATGTTTAAGACATGGTGTCTTTTATGCCCATTTCTATTATAATCAGCAGACACATTCACCAGCAGATGGGAAGCCGAGAGATTAATCATGAGCTTAGTTACACACTGGGTGAAGCACTGCATTAACTTTAACATCTGTTTCTTTCAACAGTTTCCAAAGAAGCCTCTACTAAGATTTCTGAATTCTGCTAATTTGCTTCCCCTCATCACTTCTCATATTGCTCGGTTCAATAGGGCACATCTTGCCTTTCTCCCCATGGTCTGGGATTTTTCTGCTGCACTGATCTAGGTAGTACTTGGAACTGCCAGGGCAACTCTAGCAAATTGGTTTATTCTATGGCCATATGTGCATTAAAACTTTTCTATTATTGGGATGTTTAATTGCAACAGAATAATATTTGAACCTCTAATAATTCATTTCTATAGAAAACAGATACACATCTTTTAGTTCATAAATAACAGTACTTTTACATATACCATGATTTATTTCAGCCAGTGCACTTTAAGCTTTAATCTTCTAAAGCCATCACAGAACCAGAAATCTCCTGTAAAAAATTATGATATTATGGAATAATCTGTTATTGTGTCTTAATTTTTCCAGATTACACATATTCATTAGTGTCTGCAAATATTTATTCAGTGTAACGGACAATGAGACTGTCTAAATTTAATGAGCAGGGCATTATATACGGTCACTTACTTGTTTCATTGCTCTGTAAACCACCTGCTGGCTTGAAACTTCTTACAAACGATAATGGCTGGTATTGAAACCTTGTAGGTGATCGTCATTGACATTAGTCCATTTTTCAAAGGTGATTTTCAAAGATGCAAACTTCTATCTTGACCTTCTTCAGCAAGTATGACAAATTCCAGTGGATGAACTTGCACTGAGGGAATTCTGGGTACAAATGTTTTATTAGATAAGGCTAAACATAGGTGACAGATTGCATGGAATATAGGGAGATACATGTGTGCTGACTGGGAAGGGTTTTATAAATTTGACTAAGACCTGTTATATGAAATGCACAAAAACTCAATAAAAATATATTTTAAAAGACAGAGGAAGAGCAGCAGAAAACAGGTTAAACAACAGTGCATTTCCTTCAGTTCTGAAAGGTGAAGGTCAGGTAGCATGGCATCAGACTAGAAGTTTTTTGGTGAAGACTCTCAAAAGACTAACACTTTATTGTATCATCACAGAGTGTAGAACACCAAGATCATCAGTCTTCCGCCCCTCTCCCCCTTTCTTTTCTTGTCTTTTTGGGACAGGGTCTGCCTGTAACGCCAGCCGTCCTAGAAATCTCTAAGTAGACCAGGCGGCCTTCCGTCTCTGTTTCTGCCTCCCCAGTGCTGGTATTAAAGCATATATCACTATTGCAGGACATTTCTTTCATTTCTTCTAAGAGTAAAATTGTACTCTGTGTTCTACTCTCATGAATTAGTTGCCTCCCCAAATCTTGACTTCAAAATATACATTAAGGATATACTTCTATGTGTGGATACTGAGAGTGCACAGTATTTCAGTAAATGACAGCACTCATTTCATTTCTATTTTTCTGAAGGGCATTAATGAGTGTGGTTCCAGTTTCTATCATTATTTCTCCTATCTTACTGAGAAGGCTTATTTTAACATGTTTTCCTTGAAGTAGATTGAGATTTTATATCTTCCTTTAGGGAAATAATTTCTTTCTACTGCTTATGTTAGCAGAGTCAATGGTTTTGTTTATTGCCAAAACAGCAGTTTTTGTTCTGGTGAAAAATATTAGAATCAGCTATTTTTTTCTCAACATCTGAAAGACTTTATCTTATAAGATTTGTATAATAAATATTATCTTTTCTTCTCATAATGTATCCATAGATCACCTTTGCCACATTTTCCGCCATCTGCTGTTGTGGGAGTGAAAACAAAAGCACAGAAAATGTGAAGCATCAATCTTGCTAAGTTTTGCAGATCGTAGCTCTTGAAGACTACTTTAAATTTCCATCCAAATTTACACACAAATATTTATAATATACTCTAATATAAAGCATATAACACTGTAAAGATTTTCTGTTTACAAGTATTGATGGTCAAGAAGGGTATATTTTGTTCAATTTTATGTTTTCGATCATGTCAATGTTTGAAATTTACCTAGATTTCCAAATATTAATGCTTTTTATATATAAGTTGATCCACAAAGCTTTGAATTACATTGTTCTCTATTTACCTCGGTTTTCCAAGGAGATCTAAAATTATATCTATACCTGTAGATATTCTAGCAAATAATATCTATATTGCATTTCGTTTTTTTCACTTCAAATACTTGAATTATCGATTTAATTTGACTTCTTTTTCTAAATATATCATAAAATTTAATTTCCAATATTATACTGAATATTTATTTCTTTTCTTCTAGGGTCCTGAAATGTATTACATATTTAAAATATATTAAAACAGGAGCTGGGCATTGTTACGCATACCTTTAATCCTAGCACGCTGGAGGCAAAGGCAGACAGAATTCTGGGAGATGTAGGCCAATCTGGTCACTAATTTTCTTTGTTTGGTTGGCAGGTGCACAAGAAGAGAGAATGTCATGAAGACAGACTCTTTAGACATTCTGTCCAAATATATATGTACTGTAGCATGGCATAAAGCCGAGAGAGCAGTATTTTCTATTTATTTGATAATTTAGATCACAGTTGAGTTTCTAAAAGGCAGCTACAACATGAAGGATGACTATGCTCTATAAAGAAATGGTTGTTTTCTCCAATATCCTGAAATACGTTTTCAGGATATTCTACTGAACAACAAAGATGAGCTCACAACTTTAAATGTAAACATTTTAATATCTTGAAATTTCTGTTTATTTGTGTTTGGATTACCGTGTAGCCAGAGTAATGGAAATCCTGGAAAGTGCAACTGCAAATAAACAAGAAGTACAGCATATTGATTTTCTAAGTCAGATGAGAACATATTGAATATTAACTAATGGTATTTAAGTTTTAGCATATAAACACAAACAGGAAAAATAGAGAAAAATTATATTTTTATATAATAATGTCTTAGTGATTATTAAAGACCAATATTCACATTAAATCCTTGTCAAAATAAGTGAGGCCATTTCTGGTATTCTAAAAGCATTTCAGTTTAACATTAATTCATCAATCAAATATATATTTTCATGCATATGTTTAATACTTTACTTGAAAATACATTTGTAATTTATTAAAGGTACTTTATTAAGTGCAGGTTCATTATTATGTCCATTATTCCAAGCTGGCCTGGAATTTACTATTTGGGACAAGCTGGCCTCAGTCTCATAAAAATCCAAATTCCTCTGCCTACAGAGTGCCATAACAATGACACACATCCATTTGTCTAGCTATCATTTTTTATATACATGATTTTGTACAAATTTTTAGAAACCTATTTATGCTACCACGGATTTGGCAATTTGAGGAGGTAGAATTCACCTCCCAATTAACTGCATCCGGGCTGAGCGATATGTAGAGTATTTTAAACTGTGTACTTTATTGTAAAGTATCAGTTAGATAAAGTATAATAACTGAAGTAGTTTTCATTCTTATAAATATATTATCTTCACATTTCAAAAAAAATCTTGCTTAACTTGTATGTCTAATGTTTAATCAAAATGAAATAATATTTTTGTAACTTTTTGAGACAGAGTTTTCCTATAGCCCAAGCCTGAAACTTGCTATGGATCAGGCTGGCCTAGATCTCACAGCTATCCACCTGCCTTTATCTCTTGACTGACAGGAGTAAAGACATTGACCACCGTGATCAGCTTTGAAAATAACGACGTTTTTATTGAACTTTTGAGAGTTTTATATGATACATTCTGATCATATGTAGACCCTTTCCCTATCTGTCCCCCTGTTATAACCTATCTGCAAGTTTTCATGCACTCTATCTCGTATATTAATGCCTATCCAGTAACGGTTGTGTTGTCCAATATCTTTTGGTCTACCTCCATCCGCTGGAGCATGGTTTACCTAACTAGCTTTACATCCTTAAAGAAAACCTACTCTCCCTCTCCTAGAAGTTGTCAGTTGCCAATAGTTCCTCAGTTAAGGTTGGGGTTTTGCACCCATTTCCAGATTTCTGTGGTGGGATTTTATGTGGCTTGTGATTGTATAGGTTTTGTACATACTGTTAACATTGCTGTAAGTTCATATGAGTAGCATTCTTGTGGTCTGAAATATGCAGTGAAACCGATATTAATGACTCTACCATTTTTTTCAGGACAAGATTTTGTTGTCTAAGGATAGGCTGGCCCTATTATTTCAAAAAATCTTTCCTCTGTCACAGTGCCTCAGATGACATTAAAGGTAGCTGCCAACACATCATTCTTTTAAAAGGTTTTTCTTAAAATATGAAGCTATTTTAGCAGGTAAAATTCTAAATACTTGAATCTGAAAGATTCATTCTTAATGGAAATAAGGGTTTCCCTTTTAAGTGTATTTTGAATATGCAAATTGGATTGTGGTGTGAATATATCTTATAAACTCTAAAACTCATTCTTGGAGTTTAATTCTAATTCTAATGTATAAAGAAAGAGGAGACATAATCAGACTCTGAGTAAACTTTCATTGCAGGGCCCTTAGGAGGTTTATTTGGTAATGTCATTAAGATGAAATATTGGTGGTATTATTGAGGATTTTCAAAGCAAATAATATATCTGCATAGATATTTGCTGTCTCACCATTATCCTCTCATGCCCTCTTCCTACCATTTTTTTCCCTTTAAACAGTTTCCTTTCTGATTTCAAAGCTCTTTTAAAAGTACATATTTTATACTTGCAATAATACATGTGATATTTGTCTTTATGGGTCTGGCTTATTTCATATAATATGATAATCTTCATGAATACCCATTTTCCTTCCAATGATCTAATTTTATTCTTAATGGAGAAATACAGTTCTTTTGTATAAGAAGGCCATATTTCTAGTATCAGTTTATCTACTGATGGACTCTGAATGGTGGTGTAGCTTGGCTATTTTGAATAATGCTGCAATAATATGAATGTGTAAATGTTTCTGTGTAATGCTAACTTAGAAATTCCTTCATATGTACCCTGAAGTGGAACATCCCCATCATATGGAGGCTCTATTTTTACTTTATGGTAAAGCTTTAACACTAAATTTCACAATTAATGGACTACATTATGACTACTAATGAGAACGCTCTGCCCAGATGTAGCAACTTAAACTTTCCTCAGATTTAGGAAATAAAATAAGTTTAAAAGGTAATATATTGAAGATGTTGGTTTTTAATTTTGCAGTCATTATCCATAGGATAACTTATAATATAATGGCTACCTAAAACTAGGCTATTTTAACATTCCATGAACTTAAGCTGTGAAACATCATAATTTGACATTACACAACTAATTTTACTTGCTTTGTATTAATAATATTACAGTAACAAAGATCGGGCGAGTTACAGAAAATGATTGATTATATTATTGTAATAAAATGCTTAGAGAATTTTTTTACACAGTATCCACCCTGTAGTCCTAGCTGTTCTGGAACCTGTGATATAGACCAGTCTGGTCTAAATCTCTAGGATATCTTTTTGCCTCTGCCATTATGGACTAGGATTAAATGCATGAGCCAACACACATAGTATATTTTTAAAAGATTCATTTTTCATCAAGAAAAGTATTCTTAGGCTTATTTATTGTAAGACAATTACAGTATGGATATAGTCTGGACAAATGACTCTCATTTAACCCTTCAGGCAAAACATTAATCTTATCATAGATTGTTTATTATGTAGACAAGCTTGCTGAAACTGAACTTTTCTTCTGACCTAAGCAGACCTAATTCCTCCTGACATTTTCTTACTCTGCACCTAGTACTACACTGTGGATACTTGTGAATGATGAATGCCAAAAAAGCACACAAGCAGCATTTATTCATTGGAGCCAGGGTAGATGTGAAGATCATTATATTTGTGTTGCAAGCACACAAATAAAAGAGAATACTGAAAGCTGCAAAAGAAAAACAAGTTACATATAAAGGAAAACCCATGAGAATTACAACTGACTTTTCAATGCAAGCTATGAAAGCTAGAACAGAGTGGATCAAAGTATTTCAGGTACTAAATGACCATAGATGTTAATCTAGAATATTTTACCCCGAAAAAAAAATCCATTATAGTTGAAGAGGAAATAAAATTCTTCTGTCACTTGAATAAGATGAAAGAATTCATGTCCAGAAAACGAGCCCTTCTGAGAATACTTAAAGCAATAAAAAGAGCAGGAACCACTGTACATAAGCAACAATATAAACTGAAGAAGGTATAAATGTGGACCACAAAGTTAGACCATGAATGCAAATATAATTTAAAATGATAGATACCAATACACATCTATCAATAACTTTAAATATCAAAAGTCAGAAGACACAGGCTAGTTGAATGGATTAAGAAACAAAATTCTTCCTTTTGTTGTTTACAAAAAACCCATGTCACTTTCAATGACAGGTACTACCTTAAGGTTAAAGATGGAAAAATATCCCAAGCAAATGGCACTAAGAAGCAAGTACGAGTTGCCATTCTAAAATCTGACAAAATAGACTCCTCTTATTTCAATCTTTCCTTTCCCCTACAATGTATTTTCATATAACAGACATTATAGTCATAAAATATAGTTGACGACAAAATACATTATATTTTTAACTTTTAAAGCATTTTTCTAGTTTCAATTATTTTTCAAATATTTTATTTTTAAACAACTAATATGGCTATAAGTTTTTGTCATCTCTTCACTAGTAATGTTTTTGAGTCATCAATATATAGTGACCAAAGGAAAAAATACCATCATAATATAATATTATGGAAAATGAGTCAAGCAGTAGAGCAACATTATAGATTCAATTTTCTTTTTAGAGTGCTGCTTTTATCTGACATGCAATAAATTTAACTAAGAAATGAAAAATATCAATTTTCATGTTATTAATATTAATAAGTGATTACTTTGTACCTATGGACATCTTGGTACAGATGCTTAACCAGAAAGGACTTAACATATACAATAGAATGCATGAAATTAGATGGGTTGGGCTTTGGGGGTCGTAGATGGGAGAGGGGATCTAAATTTAATTAAAATTTATTGTTTGAAATGCACAAAAACTCAATAAAAATTTAAAAACTAATGTATTCAAGTATTTTTCTAAAGAAAACTGCTATGGAGCTTGAGAGTTGTTAGGAGCATTCAATTCTACTGAAGAGTACCTGAGTTAATATCTCAGAACCACCTTGGGCAACTCACAGCCAGCTGTGATTCCAGCTTCAGGGGAGGCTGCACCCTTATCTAAACCTCGGGGAAACTTTTGCTCATGCACATGTACTATACTCACATACATACAATTAAATATATTGATGAAAATATTATATTTCAGATTTTATCAACAATATCTCCTATTAAGTCTAGAGAATTTCAATCAAACTGAAGTTCAGTAAATTTGAGATAATTGTATAAGAAATGATTTGTTTATAAAATAGCGTGTATTTGTTTGTTTAATTTAGAAAGTACAGAATATCTAGTTGACTTGTTTCAGTATTTAAAATATTCAAAAAAATCCTTACAATATCTGGCTTTTTTGTCCATTTTGAACCTAAGATATCTCTGGCCTTCCTTTGTTTTAGAAAAAAAGTACAGAAATTTGAAAGTTTTAGTATTCCTTTCTATCTCTTAAAAGTATGTGAATATTTTTGAAAATCAGATTTGAATTTTGTCAGTTTATGTCACAGCAATTTTTTTTGCTAGAATTTAGGACATAATTATTTAAAATAAAATTATCAAGGAAAATAGTTCCTGTAACTTTCAGTCTCTGTGGGAAGCAAGGTTTCTAATTTTTGAGGGAACTTTTTTCAACACTCAAAAATATATGGTTTCAAAAAATATGATGTTTGTTTTTCTCCTCAATAAATTATATTAGCTAATACAGAAGACCAGTTCAGTTATCAAATGAGCTGAGATGAACTACAGGAAAAACAAAAAACAAACGAACAAACATCAAAACAAACAAAAAACAGTGCTGTCAAGTTTTCTTACCTATGGACTATTGTTTATCTTGAAAGTATACATTTGTTCTCTGCTAAAGTATTTAAAAGTGTGATATGTCTTTGCAGTCTCTTTGAAGGTTACCTCTACGGCACCAATAAGTTAACGTTTTTGCAATAACAAAATTATTTCTTAAATATTTTATTAATTCTATGATAAATTCATATAATATTTTTGATCATACATTTTCCCTTAACTAAACTCTTCCCAGATCCATACCCAGTTACCTTACCCACTCAATTTTGTGTTCATTTTTCCCCATTGTATTTGATTTGTATTGCCAAAATAGCCTCAAATGTGTAACCTGTCCTGAATTTTCCAGTCTGTTGCAAAAGAAATGAGTGTACACTTGGTTGTTTATAATAATTCATCAGAGAGGAGAACGACTCTTGAATCTAAAGGCTCACACTTTGTAAGATTTATATTCACATCTGTTTCTACATCTGATGCAACAGTGGCATTCCACATTCTTTTGTTTTGTACCAAGTGAAAGGATGCTGTTTCAGAGAAGAGATATGATTCGTTGGTGATTCCATGCAAAAGAGACTGCCAGATTTATAAGCAAAGAGAAGAGAGACAGAACTACGTTCTCTTGGGTCTGTCACCATTCCTTTGATGACAAATCTGTTTCACAGGCTTCACCCAACCGCTGCTAAATGTGGCAGACATAGTATAGCAATTCCTTTTTGAGAAGTTGTCAGTTCTTCTAAAGGGGGTTTGCTGAAGGACTTCACATTGCCTGTACTAAAGCTTTTCTCAGGAGCATAACACAGGTTCCTATTCTTCCAGGTGCACCTCCTTGTTTTCTCTGATCTTCACCCTTAAGGGTTTTGTTGCTCTTTGAGAATTCTCCCATTCACTTTGTTTCTTTCTCCCCTTTGTTTCAGACAGTGAACATGAGTGTGCACGCACGTGTATGTGTGTGTGTGTGTGTGTGTGTGTGTGTGTGATTATTTCTTGGAATCTGTTTCCCAGAAGACTTGGATTAAAGGAAAAGGAGGAAAGTTTTGAGGATGTTGTTTATTATAATCATGTGAGAGCTTCAAATATTAAATAATCTGTTCTACATTCAGAAACTGTGTGCATGTGTATGTGCACACACATGTACATGCACATGCACATGTATTTATTGTTTTAGTTTTTGATTAATTTTTTACATTGTTAATTATTTAAAGTTGTAAAACTACGATATATTATTTTCCATTACAAATTTCTTTCTTATGCATTTCATGTAATGAATTTTGATCACATTCAGATATACTCCCCATTCTCTGGCACCTCTGTACCATCATTACATGTTCTTGATTATTATCTATAATTTTATTTGTATATTTACACATATTTTATTGATTCCAGAATTTCACATATGTGTTTTTATAAGATTCAGGGCCCCTTCCCCTTCTTCAGCTCTTCCATACTAATCCCTGCCATGGAATTTCATGTTACTTACTATTATCTATTATTCTATTTATTTATTTATTTCTTCATTCATTTAATTTTAAAAGGCCTATTGATTCCAGTTTTTACTTCCTAAGTACTCCTGGGATTGTGTCCATGCTGTGGGGTCTGGTGACTCTACCAGATGTCACACCAATAAGAAAACTTCCTCTACATCTTTCAGCTATGAGTATTTATCAGTGAGTATTTCAGCTATGAGTATTTATCAGTATTATCAGACATGGATTATTCCTTATTGCATGGGCTTCCAGTCAAATTAGAGATCTGTTTGTTGCCCCCAAGAGAAAAGTGTCACTATTGCACCAATAGGCGTATTTTGCTGTCAGTCATTGTGATGTCTAGACTTCAGTTGGGTAGGATTACTGGTTTCTTTTCTTTCTTGACTGTTTGCATAGAAGCTTCTAATGCTATGGGAGCTAGTTGTCAGGAAGGATGTTGTCAGGTCAGTTCAACTTAAAATTTCCCCAAGTCCTATGCCCAGTGTATGCTGTGTCTTCATCAATAGAGTCTCCAGTTCAAGTTCTGGGAGGCAACTAAGGATGGTTGCAATAGCCTACATTTCTGGAAGTAGTCTCTTGGACTACGTTAATCAAGAAGATGATTGAAGGTTGCCCTGGCGTTGTACTGAAATTGTTAGAAAACCTCAGCTACAAATAAGCACATCCAAGTAAGATGACAAAATGATATGTCTCACTAGACCTTCAGAATACCTGTGCATTACTTTGTCTCCTTCTTCCCTTTCCTCCATGTATTGTACTCTTTTGCCTTCCTCAATTGAAGTCCCTCTCATTTTCCCTCCCGACTTTTTTCAGCTGTGCCTACTATCCCCTGCTGTTCAGCTTTTTTTTCCATCTTACCATAGTCCCTTTCTACTTCTCTGGATTCTGTGCTCTTTTCTGGTTCAATATGAATTTTTGGATAATATGTTTTTTACTTTTATGAAAAGTATCATAGGAATTTTTTTGGCATTGCACTGAATCTATAAATTTCTTACTACTAAATTTTCATAATCACAGTATTAATTCTATCAGTAGGTGAATATGGAACATCTTTTCATTTTCTAGTTTGGTCCCAAATCTATTTTTCAAGATATTTCAAGATTTCATTGTAGAGGTCTTTCATTCCTCCGTTATGGTTATTCCTAGCTTCTTTTTTTTCTTGAGGCTTTAGTGAATGAGTATGTTTCTATGATCTCTTTCTCAGTACACTTGTTGTGTTAAAGGTTACAGAATATGGCAAGTTGTCACTTTTCTGAAAGGATTGATCGTTAAAAAAATTTTTGATGGAGTTTTGGGATTTCTTAGGCATACTATTATATTATCAACATAAAGGGTAATTTTACTTTTTATAATTCTTTTTTCTCAATTTACATTTTTATTAAAATTTTGTGCATTTCATACAATACACATTAATCATATTTAGACCTTCTCATCCATTCATACACCCAATAACACCCCACTGTGTTGGACGTTATATATAGTAAGGCCTATTGAGTCAAGTTTGTCTACCAAGATGTCCCTAAGTGCCAGCTTATCTGCTTGGAGTCTAGTTAGTCTTTCCAAAGGCTCTTTTTTAAAGATCAGGTTTTTTTTAATTGGCCCTTGTTATCTCAGATTTTTATTAACTTAGTTCCCTGAATTACTTAATACAATGTGACTAATAGAGAAATGTAAAAAAATAAATACAGCTAGATTAACAGAGTGCATGGCTGGCTTCTAACAACCTTCATTGATAGACAACTCACCAGATGGGTATTATGCATATCCCATAGCCACCGTGAGGTTGGTATGTATATTTAATCAACATGAAGTGATATAATAAAGTCATTGCTGATTATGATAATATTCACCAGAATTTATAAATAATTATATTCAATAATTCTTAAATTTGAAGTGAACTTAGAATACATTTCAGGGAATTAAAGTGTTTTAATACTGCATGATATCCTTGGTGAAGGTAATAATTTTGTTTGTTCTTTTAGATGCACTGTATTCTAAATAAATAAAATATAAAGCTGTTCAGTGTCATAGACAAAATAAATCACACCCTAATTTCTAATTATTACAAAGACTATTTTTAAACTTTCTTCATCAGTTTTGCCTGATAACTTCACCGAGTCTCACTTTTTCTGAAGAGGAAATTTAAAAGGTTATATAGACCTGATATCCAATCAACTCTTGAATGTTAAGTGGACAATAACCCAATTTTCTCACAGTCTAAACCAAGGTAACTTCTAGGCAGAAACTAAAATAACTTTCCTTCACCATAGTAGTTAACAGGCATGCAGAATTATGAGAGAAGTCAACAGTATAAATCAGTATATAACATGTCATGTTCTATGATTTAGGGATGGTTATGCACAATAAGTAACAAGTTCCAATTTCATACAATTCAGTAATTTGCCAGTTATATTTTTGGGACACACAGGTAAGTCATAGAAAATAGATGGATTTATCAGTAGATGATAGAGGTATAAAAGAAGTAAGCTCATTTTTATGACATTGTTTGACAATGTTCCTAGAGAGATTTAAACAAACATTTACACACCCCAGAGAAAGAACTGGCCACAGACCAAAAGAAGATATCAGGAAAGTTTAACTTACCGAAACAATAAGTTATACTGGAGTTGAGGGAGAGTGGGGAACTTAGGCCTATCAGGATAGCAGGGAATTTTCTTTTAAAATTATTTTATTATCCTATTTTTGTGACTGATGATCAATATTTAGAATAAAACTTGTGATTTTTTATGAGATAAAAATACAAAAATTCATAATATTAATTCATAAAATAATGTAAGAAAATCTGAAAGATTCATTTATAACTATATATAATCTGCAAATAATTTCTCATCTATGTGAATAAAACATATTTTACACAATATTGTGTTTATGTGAATTAAATATATTGTATACAATACTGTGTTACATGAAAATAAAATATATTTTACACAATATTTTGCTCAGTTTTTATATTTTAAAATTTCTTGTATTGTTTACGATATGGGAACTTGATTTTTTATTACATGTACTATTTTTAAGTTAAAGTATAATGAATAATTTCAATTTTAGTGGTTTGCCTTTGCTAAAATGTTTCCAATACCTGTGTTCTAAAAACCACAATAACTACAAAATCTACATCATACACTTATTTGAGGTCCAACATGAAACAGTTATTTCTTTCTCAGCTTATAGAAATCTCTTCAATAACTGAAAATCAGAATGGTATACTAAGTCCTTAAAAATACATGCTCACAAGTAAATAAATCAATATATGCGTACTGGTTGATTTTGTAATACTTTTACCTTTCAAAATATCCTTTTTTTTTTCTTTATGTTACTAGAGTTTTGCGAGATCTGTATTTGGTTGTAGAGACTGATATAAGTATGCATTAGCTTAATTGTGTTTTCTGGGTCTTTCTTTTTTAATAACAGGGTTGTTTCTTGCTCCGAGGGCTGCCTCTTGTCATCCCTACCACTTTTCAACCTTTTCAATTCTGACAGCTGTAACTGTTGAAAGAACTTTTGCTATCTGTAAAGGTCCTAACGGCCTGAATGAAAAATCCAGATGGAAAAAAAGGAGGCCAACCAAAGAAGGGTAACCAAACAAACATCAGTGAGAGAGAAGAGGAGGTCAGGAAAAGGAAGAGATTCCGGATGCTATAAAATGTCTGACCCAGAGCTTCCACTGAAGATCCCCTGCTCTAGGGAACCCTCCCATTCTGATGGGAACAGTTACTCTGTTGAAATAAATTGTGTCTTTTTACTCTTTCCATAACTATTGCTCACCTTTCTTTGTGCCTGTGACTCTCTAGATCCGTATGTGTGACCTCCACACGCTGGTGCCTGGCACCATGCTCTCTGTGTCTGGGGATTGCCCTTTCCTAACTGCCACTTCAACTCCTGGCTACAAGCTGACATATTTCATGGTTCCCTCACTCCTGCAGTAAGGATGCTCAAGACACACATGGTGGTACCCACCACTCTTTTGGTTGCTGAATTAACATTTTCCATGTTGCTTAGCCAGCTCCAGGGCTTGCCTGTTCTACCTCTGTGGCTTTCTAATGCTATTTTCTTTGCCCCGCCCACCTGTCAGTCTCTTTCCTCTGGCTTGTGCTTGCCCAGTGGATGTTTCCTCATTCCATCTTGCTTGGTACTCTTACCTGTTTGAGGCTTCCCCTTGTTCCCTTCTTGCTTGTTACTATTACTAGTTTCATGCTTTGGAGTTCTGCCTTTCTAATTCTTTTGTCACCCCACAAAATGAAATTGAAGCTCCCCTGGATGACCACTCCTTATCCTATAAACCCTCAGGGATACTTACAGGAATGTGGGTACTGTTTTTTTTTTTTTTTTTTTTTTTTTTTTGTACAGGAATAGAAACGACTCAAAGACAGCTGCAGCACCATCCCATCATGGATGAACTTTCATTAGAGCTGGAATCTTCGATCTTGCTGAAAAACTTGCACGTCAGGATGCTGAATAGTGTTTCTTCCGGGGAGCTAGGGTGCTCTCTGACATTTTCAGATAATTTGGTCAGCCTCTGCTTTCTCCAGGTGGCCCCGCTCTCCTGAGCCTCTACTAGATAACCTGATTTATCTGAGAGTGTCTCTCAGTACTATTTTCATTTATATACATATGGAGAAGTCAGGTCCTAGCGTTAATCTGCTTAGTTTCGAGGAATTCCTGAAGCTTCTGAGTTGTTTAAATCATGTCTGCAGGAGCCACCCTTCAGGGTAGAATATGACAATTCAGGAAACTGCTACACAATCTAGGAAGCATGACTTCATTTTTTTTAAGGTTAATGAAAGGAAAGTTTGTTCATTTCTTTCCTGTCTTGCACTTTGTTCATAAATAACTTAGAAAAGCATTCTAAACTTTATTAGGTAAATATGTAAGTAGTATTTGAATTAGAAAAGTAAATAAAATTTATTTTCTGAACCCAGGTGTTCCCCCATTCTGTGCTATACAATCTGCCCTGGTGCAGATGGTAGCAAACCTTCCCCTATCAAGTTTTCCCTACTGTGATGGACAGCATCCACTCAAAATGTAAGTCCAAATGTATCTTCCCTGTTTTAAACTGCTTTTTGTTAGGCGTTTATTCCCAGCTTTAGGAAATGTAGATTGGGGTGTGTGTGTGTGTGTGTGTGTGTGTGTGTGTGTGTGTGTGTATGTGTGTTTTCTGAAGGCCTAAAATTCATTCTGTAGCTCAGACTGACATCACATTTGTGAGCCTTCTTAGTCAACCCTCCACAGTTTTGGATTGCTGATACGTGTTCCTATGACAGTTTCTTTCTCTGCATTTTCAAAGATTTGAATGAGACTATGTTAAATTTCTATATCAAATGCTCAAAGATTATGAGACTGTAGAAACTTCCTAAAATAACAATGCTTAATTACATTGTGTTACTTTTGCATTTATCTTGTATGTTCTTATTTTTTACTATATGCAAATTTCTCAGTTATGTGATGCACATGTAGTCATGCATATGGCTGAACTTGTCTCTGTAAAGAAACGTACTGACCATAATAGAGATTAAAAGTGGTTGTAATTATGTTCACTGAGGGTTATCTGTAAAGAGTATTTGGAACAGCATGGGAGCTAGTGAACAGATTCATTTTAGACTGGGTATCACATTTCCACCTCTATGTGATTAATTTAATGTGACTTGTACTTCAAAAAGAGTGTGCTAAACATTTTGATTATAACAGAAGTGACTTGCCACTGATTCTACAAATGAAATTATATGAAAGTAAAGTTTATGAAGCAAAAAAATTCTTTGAATTTTAGGATATTGTAAATATGTAAACATTTTTATTCACAATGATTAATAAAATACATAAGCATTGAGGGCATATGGTTGTGGGTAAATTTTTATGAATTCATCTGTTTGTTAAGTAATTATAATCCCTGTAAGCTATGACATGTTGGTTAAACACGTCTTCTAGACTTTATATATGTAATTGTATTTTTTAAAGAGTATTTTACTTTTGTGTCCTTTCTTTTGCATTTTCAAAATGGTACTATCATGAATGGTGGTGCATACATTTAATCCAAACACGTTGAAAATAGAGGCAGGAGAAACTCTCTGAGATCAAAGCCAGCATAACTGGTTACATATCAAGTTCCAGACCAGCTGTGGCTACAGAGAGATTCTGTCTCAAACAAAGAAACAGCAAACAAACAAACCAAAATGTGTCTCCATTTTCAAGCAGTGTATACACAGAACTAAAATTAGCACCTTGCTATTTGAAACAACAATAAAATAACCAACCAAATAAGTATAATCTAGTACTTTTAATGTCAATGCCATTTTGTTATGTTGTTATGAACAATTGTAATATGTTCAGTCTTAAAATTCTCCTTGAGAAAATAAGCATTCTTTCAAAATTCCAATTATTAGCTACATATTTGCCTGCATTATCCTGCAATCATCTCTGGAAAATTAGTTTTCTTAGAGTTCTTAATTTACAATGGAGCTTCTAATTCCCTTAATGGTACTACTGAATATTGTTTTCAGTTAGAATAGTACAGCATATTTAGTGGATAGATGTATTGCTTCATAAGGTTCATGCTCAATACTATAACAAGTTGTCTATTAGTACAGTGTTAAAGGAAGGAAATTGCCTTTACACCAAACTTTACTCCTTAAAAAACTTCCTTCATCAGTTGGTTTGAGCACACAACTGCCTTTGACTATTGTTACTACCCTTTTTCTGTTTTATTTAGAAACATAAAGTTAAGAAATATAATCTTAATTAAGTTTGCTAAGTTAACTTCAAACAACTATGTGGTAACAATTGAAATGGAGGTGGGTAGTGAGGTGGGAACATCTGAGAAGAGATGTGGGAGCATGTTTGGATATGATTAAAATATGTAGTACAGGATTCTCAAAGAATCTATAAACTGTTAAACATTTACCTAAACTATTAAAATGTCTCTTCTATTTAACTTGTAAAATTTTATTAAATGTTAAAACAGTCAGTTCCATGAGAGATATACAGTCAATGACAGCAATTAAAAGATAGTTGTAGCCCTGAAAATGACTTTTTATAAAACAGAAGAAAAATTCATGAACCAAGCTCACAATGATGACCTTGAATATCTTTTCTAAGAGAAATTTCTACTAAAATTTTCTAAATTGGCATTCTCAAATTTCTTTATCTCAGTGAATTTTAAATGAATAATATAAAACTAGTTAAAATAAATAATTTGGGAATAATACCTAAATGTTTTTATTAAATATTCCATAAATATAGCAAAATAATATGCTATATTTCTCTGTACCTAAAATTTCTATTTTGCTCATTTTTACATGTTTTCTGATAATATATTGAATTGGTTCTTGTCATTCTCAGTTGCTGTGAATAATACAGACTTAACTACTTTTACTGCAATGTAAAATGCCCACCCAGTGATTTACCTTTGTTCTTTTTTTTATTCTTAAAACTCAACCATCTGCTTAAACACTCATACAGCAAAATAAGGGAGAGAGAATTTTCTTTTAATTTATAATTTTTTAAAACAAAAGTTTGCTGTATATGAAGCTAAATTGATTATGACAGAATTTTGTGTTTTCTTAGTATGTATTAACTGTGCATAATGATGGTATTTCAGTATGATTTTCTAATACATGTGTATAATGTGTTTCGAATCCACTGACTTTTATAATATAAAGTCCCCTTCCAACTCACGCTGGTCCCCTTCCTCATTCCAACTAGTCTCTAGGCTATTTTCATGTCTTTTTTTTTTTTCTGCTGATCCATTGAGTTTCATTAGGAATACTTAGAGAGTCTTAGATAAGAGGTTATTTAAATGAGCATGGGCAAATTACCTGTGGCTGCATCGCTAAAAAAATGTCTTTTCTTTTGAATTAACCATTAATAGTCTTCAATTCTCTGCCTTTAGTTTAATCAGTGAAACTTCATTTTGCTTTGCATAGATAACTGCAGAGACATAAACCAAAAAAAGTTGTAAGAATAAGCAACTGTGAATGCTTAGCCCTTTATGGGGCATCTACAACACTGTCTTAGCTTGCTTATCCAAGCAAGCTTATCTTAGCTTGCTTATCACAGCTTGCTGTGACAAAACACTCTGACCAGTACTAACTTGGAGTGGAAAGGGTTTATTCCACTTCACCTCATTTCATCTCTAAGGGAGCCCAAGGTGGAAACTCGGAGCAGTACCTAGAGGCTGAAGTACTGGCCATGGAAGAACACTCCCCTGACCCAGGCTTTCAATCTGCTAGGGTGACACCACCCAGAATGGGTTGGGCCTTTCCATATCACTCAATAGTTAAGAAAATACCCCAAAATTATGTCTACAGGCTAGTCCTACAGGGAATTCCACAGTTGAGGCTCCCTCAACCCAGGTGTGTCAAGTTGACACTAAAGATATCCAGCACAATTGACCCCTTGGCAACTTGACTCACAAAACATCACCATTAAACCACAATCTTTCCATTTATGTCCCTAAGATATGTTAACGTTAATATCACAACATATGACATTATAAATTTAAAAGTCCCACAGTCCCTAAGAAATCCAGTGGATTCCTGTAAAATCTAAAACTAGTACTGTCTTATTTCAAAGGGAAGAACAGGGCAGATCTAAGTAAATCCAAAGTCCAGCAAATAGCTCAAGGATGGACATCTGTCCAGAGCAAACAAAGCTCTTCTCTCATAGGCCCAGGCCAGCTCCGTTCCACACCTGAGGCTACTCTTGGTGGTGATCCCATGGTCCTGGCATCTCCAAAAAGTATCACCAAAGGGCTCTTCTTCTCTTTCCTGGTGAAAAACCTCAGATTCTCCCAATGACCCTGCAATCCTGGGGTCTTCACTACAACTGAGGCTGCATTTTAATCAATGAACTTTCCTGACCTCTCAAAGTGCCAAGTCCCAGTTGCTACCTTTGACCCTTCAGGCTTTCAATACCAGACCATGCCGGAAACTTTTACCATTACCAAGTCCTGCTTCTAGCTTGAGTTGTAGGTTCACACCAACTCTGGACCACAGCTTCTGTGTGCTGAGCCTAAGGAAATACTTCCCAGAAGATTTCACCACAGGGATAATGGTCTCTTCTTACACATAGCTGATTTTTTCAGTTTCAGCTTAGTGGCACCAATTGTCCCAGTAATGCAAAGGTTTCTTTCACTTTAGCTTGTGGTCTCTTCTTAATCACAGGTGATTCTTCAGCCCCAGCTGACCAGAATACTCACAGATTCTCAATGCAAAATATCAAATAAAGAGCTCAGTCTCTGCTTCCTTAGAAGCTTCACAAGCCAGGCCTCCATTGTCTAAAATTCTTTTAGTGTATATCAGTTCCAAGCTCCACAGCAACAAACTCTAAGAACTTAATGGCTTTTCTGTCCCAAAGTTCTAAATGCTTTCTCAATCCTCCCTAAAGCACCAAGGTCAGGTTTGTCACAGGACTACCTCACGATCCTGGAACCAATTTTCTGTCTTGGTTTGCTTCTCCATTGTGACAAAACCTTCTCACCAATATCAAATTGGGGAGGGAAGAGTTTGTTCTGCTTACATCTCCTGGGTAATAGTTCATCCCCAAGGGAGTCCAAGGTGGGAATTTAGAGCAGGAGCCTGGAGGCAGGAGCTGGAGCACAAGGCATGGAGGAAGACTGCTTACTGACTTGCTCCCCTGACCCATGTTTCTGTGTTCAGCCTGCTTTCTTACACAACAGAGAAGAACCTTCCCAGGGACGGTACCACCCACAGTAGGCTGGAAGCTCCCATAGCACTCAACAATCAAGAAAATACCTTACAGAAGAGGCCACATTTGAGGCTCCCTCAACACAGGTGTGTCAAATTGACATTATTAACACTATCCAGCACAAATACCCACTCCGAATCTCAGGAAACTTAACAGAAGAGGGGACTTAAATAATGTCAAGCCTGGAGAAAGTGGTGGAGTATTGTAGAAAGAGGTCTTCAGAGCATGGCAGGTCCATTTCATTCTTGAAATCACAGTAGATGTGATTTTCAACCCAAGACCTGAACAAGATTGAGCCCAGCAATAATTTTTCCCAGAGCAAGGAAGTGTTCCTGAGATGTGACCCCACCCTGAAGACTCATAGGAAATTAAGGGTAGATAGATGTTCTGATCTCGGCCCTGCTAATGGAAATTTATTAAATTAGTAATGAAATAATATTCCTTAATCATATACTTATAATCTTTAAATATTAAATGAATAAAATATCTGAAAATTTGTATATATACACTGAATATTATTTCTTCCACTTAAATGTTATTGGCTATGATTATCTTTATGGGATAATGAGTAAAAAATTAAATATATAAGAATTAATCTCCAACAAACTACTTCATAGTATATACAATGTTTTTAATTCTAGAAAGAATTATTTAGGTGAGTAAAATTAAAAGTAATATAGTTCCATGAAAATGGTATGACATGGATATGTAAAGTGAATATGCTGAATATTTCTAAATGGAAAGAGTTTCCAAGCAATAAAGAGAAAACTGCCAGTGGAAAGGAAAAGAGAAATGCTTAAGGCCAAAGAAGAAGAACCAATACCAAATATCAGATGAATCCACCTTCTTCTAAAATGTCATCGATATAGAAAATTTGAAAAGTAAAACAAAACTACATGGCTTAAGAATTTTGCGATAAATTTCGACATACCTTTCTTATAAGAAAAGGCACAGTTAAATTTTAAAAGGTTCTAATTGTGAAAACATCTCAGTTAAAATCAAATCAAAAGAATAAAATTTCAGTGAATAAATTTATGTGAAAGGTTGAATAATTTTAGAAATAAACAAGGAAAACCATGATAATATATTTCTATTAGACTTATTGAATGAAAAATTATGATTTATCAAGATGATAGTAAAAACATGTCCTGGAGAATGTCAGCATAATAATGACTAAGCATGATTTAAACTGCACAGCACTATTTTTAGCTTCATGAGAAACTGGCACCCACCAAATATTCAAATATTAAATATATTGACACATGTTAATTGAAAATCCATCTTTCCTTAAAACACCATTCCAAACTGAGTTCAGTCATACTTTCTCAGGAATGTACTAGAACGTCTACTGTGAGATAGCGTCTTCAACACATGACATGGAAGTTCAAACATGAAATCTCAACAGTGTAGTTTCATTTTCCTAAACATTAGAATAACTGTATTTTGTAAACAAACCACATTTTATCCATTCCTCAATTGGTTGGCATCTAGGTTTTTTCCATTTCTTGCTATTGTGAGTAGAAGAGCGAAAACATGGATGAGCAAGTATCCCTGTAGCATAGAGATTTTTGAGTATTCCCAGTATACCCAGGAATGATACAGCTGAATCATGTGGCAGATGTGCTTCTAGATTTTGAGGACTGTGTTAGTCTCTTTTCTGTTGCTGTGATAGAAACACCAGTCAACAGAACTTATAAAAGGAGGAGTTTATATAGCTTACAGTTCCAAAGGGGAAAGAGTCCATCATGGTGGGAAAGCATGGTGGGAGAGGTGGCCAGAACAGGCACAGGAAGTACGGAGTGAATGGAGGTCTGGCAAGGTTTAAGAACTCTCTAAGACCACCCCCAGTGACATGTTTCCTTCAGCATAGACACACCTAAGACCTTCCAAAACAGTACCACCTAATTGGGGACAAAATGTTCAAATACTTGGAGCCTATGCGGGACATTCTCATTCAAACCACCACAAGGAGTGTCCACAGTATTTTCCATAGTGGCTGCACAAATTTTTATTTCTGCCTTCAGGGAAATACTATTCCTCTTTCTCTAATCTTCACCAGCAATTGCCAGTATTTGATTTTTTATGTTAGTTTTTCTAACTGGTGTAAGACAAAAACCTCAGAGTAATTTTAATTTGCATTTCTGTGACAGCTAAAGTTCTTGAAATTTTTTAAAATATATTTTTCAGCTATTTGTGTTTCATTTTTTTGGTAACTCTAATTCCTTACCCTAATTTAAAAGTCTATTGTTTTTATGATCTTTATTTTTCTTTTGTAATTTTTTTTTGAGATATGGTCTATGTCTATCACCAGTTCAACTGGAACTAAGACAATCATGTTGGACTTAATGTCACAAAGATACTTATATATGGTCTACTTTCTCCTTTATCATATTCAAGGTATTATGTCTCATGTTTGGATCCAAGATCCAATTGGAAAGGAGTTCTTGTTGTTGTTTTGTAAATTGTTTAAGTATAGTTAACTGGTACCATGGGGACAATACCCTTACCAGGTACCAGACCCTCTTTTGCAGGAATAGATGAGGGGATCCCAAAGACCTCAAACAATGCTGACTTTTGGGGTTGTTCTTGGTTATCCTCCATAACTTAATGGCAAGGCCCTATTTCTGAAGACAGTACATACATGAATTGAGAACAGACAAATCTAATTGGTACTAACCACTGACTTCATTTCTACTGGGAAATTTATTAGTGCTTGCAGGAGCTATGCATGTTACCAGAAGAAAGAAAAATTGTACCTTTCTCTGTAGTGAAAGCTATGAGCTATATCATGAGTACAAAAGTGACATGACTACTAATGGTAGTAATCAATCACTTTCTGATTGGATTTAAAGCCTGCTTCACAAGATGGAGCCCATACCTTCAATGTTATCAAGTCCAATTATCTGTGGCTAGTCAGGTGACAGGTCAAAGTGAGACTCTATCACTATTATTCTGGTAAATGACATAATATTATATAGACTCCTCATGGCTTTCCGTTATATTTGTAGATTATTGTATCTGTGAGCGCTCAGTAGAGAAGTCTCTTCTTGCAGCAGAAATAGATTAACACACAGACCCATAACTTGTCAACCTGGAGAGAAAAAGATACTTTGGAGTATTCATCCCTGAATGACACACTTATATCACACCCTCTCCTCCCATGGCTCAGGAACCATTGTGGAAAAGGAAGCAGAAATATTTTAAGATCCAGAGGCAGTGAATGAAGATAAAAAAATTGTATCTTTTCAGGAAACAAGAGGGCCTTTAAACTTAGGGACTCACTGTACTTGTGGCAGCATGAATAAGACTTGTGCAAGCCAAATCAGGCAAAATCCCATCATGGATAGGTGAGGTAGTCCATAAGTCCCAGTACTATCTGAGGAACTACTGGCAGCTGTTAGTTCCTGGGACATCAAGAGCCAGGTTATTTTAAGGGAGTGAAGCTTGATACATCAATCAGGCTCCATGGAGTGGGGCTTTAGCTAAAATGGGAACACAAATTCTACCCTATAAGCTTTTAAAAAGTAAGAAAGAAAGTGAAGTTGTGGGGATGAAGCAAGGGGGATAGAGATGAAGAAAAGATTCTGAATATGATCAAAATGCGGTGTATGAAATTCACAAAGAATCAATACAATATTTAAAAATAATATTGATAGTTTTATTTGTTTTCAATTACTGTTTTTCTAAGAAATTACTATGAACTCTGTAGCTCAAACACACCATATTTATTTTGCAAACTGGAAGTCAGAAATGTGAAATGCTCATTTTGGGACTAAAGCCAAGATATGAGCATGGTTTCCTTACTTCTGCAGGGCTCTTGATTTTATTTTCAAATAATATTGTTTATTTATTCTTTCATAGTTTTGTACAAGTACAAAAGTACTGTGCTCTTATTCACCCCCCTTCTGTCAGAACTCACAAATATACGTCCTCTAGATTTCATGACCTCTTTCTTTATTATGGTTATTATTAGTAGTCCCTTGACAATGAGTGCTGATCATATGTAACATGGGTGTGGGGCATCCTACCAGGGTAACCTATCAGTGACTATGTCCCTAATAAAAAGTGTCTTCCTACTTTAGATGCTATCAATAGCTAATAGCTCCTCAGTTGGGGTTGGAACCATCAGAGCCCTAACACCTTCATGAAATTTTCACTTGCTTTATCTGGTGCAGGTCTTCTGTAGGCAAATATAGTTCCTATAAGTTCATGGATGAATAACCCATGTCATGTCCAGAAGACATTACTTCATAGCTCTTCCTATCGTGTCACTATTGCATTCTTCATGTTCTCTCTCCTATGATGTTTCCTTAGCTCCCTTGGATAAGGCAGGTTGGTAGTGAGGACCAATATATGGCAGAGCATACCTAGTCATAGTCACTGATTCTTAGCACTTTGACCAGATATGCGTTTTTGCATTAGCTACTAACCACTGGGAAAGAAAAAAAAGGATTCTCTGATCAAAGTTAAAAGGTGCAAAAATCTATGACTATAAACATTAATATTAATAAAGTGGTTTGACTGCATGATACTTAGCAAAAGAACAATAATCAGTTTCTCTCTAAGGATTATAAATTATAAATCACATTTTATCAACATTCAAAGTTTTGAAAGGCATGATACATTTTTAGTATAATGTGAAGGCTATCTTTAAAAAATAGGATTTTGATTTCAAAAGCCTTTTTACAAAGGATTTGTATTCAAACTAGCAAAATAAATCCAAATAAAGTAAATTAGGCATGTGCTGAACCAAAGGCAAAATGAGAGCAAATATGTCCATGAGAAATGTCTTTTGATCATTAGATATTTAAAATACACAAAATAGTATAAGGAATTATAGATACATAGCCATTAGGACAAGGAAAATCCCAAGATAATTCCAATTATTGACAGGATTGCAGTGTAACAGGAAACTCTGTACATTGCTATTGGGAACGCAAAATAGTAGAGAAAATTTGTAAAACAATTAAAAACTTTCTTATAAGCGTTCATTAACATGTGAGACAGAAGTCTCATTCATTTTGTAAGATATTAAAAATATTAAATCAAAAATTATAAATGCATTAAGTGTGTATATAAATATATATATGTATATATATATATATATATAATTTTTTTGCTGTGTGTAGTTGCACATGCTTTTAATCCCAGCGCTCAGGAGGCAGAGGGCAGAGGCAGGTGGATTTGTGAGTTCTAGGCCAGTCTGGTCTACATATTGAGTTTCATGCCAACTGAGACTACAGGGAAATCCAGTTCAAAAAAAAAAAATCAAAAAAAAATTAAAAACACAAAAAACAACAACAAAAAAAAAACAGCAAAAAAAACCCTCACATACAAATGTAAGTAACTGAAGTGCCTATCAAGGAGAGAATAGTTTTCTGTTTCCAGTTATTTTCTTTTTATCAATAAAAAGAAATAAATTCTTGATAAGCAAAACAGTACGTAAGAGTTCAAACTAATTATGTTCAATGAGAGAACCCTGAGAAGATGAAATATTATGTAAAAATCCGTTTTTATGACATGTTGGAAGACAAAAACATACACAATGCATAAATGATAACTGATTGTTAGTGATAAAGGTGTAGAAGTTGAATGCCCTATAAAATTAGTAAAAGTTATTTGTCAATACCATGGTAATTAATAAATGATTTTTAAATTTCATAGTAATGAGAAATAATAGGTAAAGTACTCATACTTCAAAACTGTAATTAATGTTAATAATTTTTAAAATAATTATACAATTATATACATGCATATACACATTTTTGTCCATTTATATTTTGTTATTGCTTTTTAGGGTATACATGTGTAAATGTATATGATGCATATATTATCATATAATTTTTTCATATTTTATGTATATGTCAGTATCAAATAGATATCAAAGCCGAAGTGAATCATAAATACTTTCTCAGTGGGTAAAATAATGAATTGGGAAGAGATCAATGGAACAAATCATTAAATAAAAAGAAAGCATAAACCAACCAAAATAATTACATTAATGAAAATGAGCTAAACATGAAAATTACAAAACAGATTTTTCATGTAACAATAAGAAAACATGTCTCAGTAATATGTTGTTCAGGAGAAAATATTTCAAGTGTGAAAAATTCTTTTAATTTATCTTATTTTATTATTTATTTATGTATTTATTTTATGTGAGTGATGTTAAAACTGTGTGTATATAAGTGTACCAGTTTCCTCCAAGGTCTCCAGAGAACAGAAGGATGTGTTGGAGTTATAGATGGCTGTAAGCTTCCAAGTGGGTTCTGGAATTCAAACCTGGATTTTCTGCAAGAAGAACCAGTGTTCTTAACCACTGAGCCATCTCTGCAGCCTTAAGTGTGAAAATATTAATGATGAAATTTAATAATTGAAATTATTGTACCCTCAAAATAGATTCAACAGAAACTTCAGTGACTGTTTTAATATGTTTTAAGTAACAGTAGTTTGCTGTCCTTTTATCATTAATCATCATAATAAGGGTCTCAATGGAGTATGTATAAACTATGGAATTCTATAAATTTACAATCCAGGTAAATACATTAAAGAATAGTAGGGGAAATGATGGGGCATAGAGATTTAAGTGGGAATGAGAAGAGCAGAACAGGGGAAGAAAGGACGTAGCGTGGGGCCTAACACAAAATAAAACTGTATGAATATGTTTTGAAACCGACTGTTTTGTAAGTTGCTTAAAAATGAAATTTACAAAGAGTTTGAACAGAGGTACCCTACAAGAGTTGACAGTGCTACTCCCAAAATATATGAATTATTAAATGAAAATCTCAATGCCAAGAATCAAGCATTTCATTAGTAGGTCAGGGAGTCCCAAGATGTGTCCAAACCAATACAGATTATTGTCATTGCTCTTGGTTGCCCACCATTAGTAATTGGTAAGAACCAGTTTCTGAAGAGCAGAGTTGTAGAACATAAAGAAATCAATCTTAAACTAATCAAGAAGAGTCCCTGCTGGCTCTCTTACATAATGCTAGAAGACGGTGTATAAATAGCTTGAGGAGAGGAGATATCAGTAGTCTCATTGAGTTTTGTAATCTGTATGTTAGAGAACCTTCATGCCAGGAAAGATGGTGCAACACATTTCTGGTTGGTTTTGTGACCTGCTCCTCAGAAGGGAATTCATGATTATCACTGTGAACCTGATTAAAATTTAAAGAGCTATACCTGGAAAGTCATAGTCCCTAGGAAGAAATCTGCTGTTTTGCTAACTGATTGTGTTGTCAAACTGATTTTCAAATCTTAGATATATACCAATCTATTTATGTTGCTCTCAGTCATGCTCATAGCTTTTTTGCAGTACTCAATGGTTAATAAAGAGACACATAACTCTTCAAAATGATGAGACTAAGTAACTGAATATTCATATGTAGATGGAACGTTTTACAACCTCCCTTCATTCCTGAAGGCTCAAGGATCACTGACAAAGAATGTTTGGAAAAAATGAAAGACCTAGTATACAGGTGTTGCTCTCTCCCGTGGTGGAGCAATAGACACCAGAAGGTGTACCCTTCTCCAAATTCCCTGTCTCCCACCCAGCAGGAGAGAACGACTAGGGGGACAGGCTCACTTCTCTTGGATTGCTCCAGCCCCCCACCCAATGGTAGGAAAGGGCTTTTAAGGGGAGCAAAGAGAGGTCGGGTGTGACAGTCTGCCCGTTCCCCATTTCCTGGCCCATTCCAGGAGACTATCAGACTGGGGCCCCCTTCTGACCAAAGAAGCGTGCAGCTAGCCAGCTCTTATGACGGTACAGCTTTAATGATGTGACTTCTTCAGTGGTGCTGCAGGAAGCCGTTTACTGAACTTAACAGGCACATTATCAAGGCTCAGAGCTACAGGTATTAGCATAAGGCACGAAGTTTCTATCAATCACTTCACAGGTCACTCTGATCATGTCTTCACTTTACATAGAGGCTATAACTGTCCATGCGATGTTCACGAGGGAGGAAGTAATTCTCCTCCAATGGCACTTAAGACCCTAGTTCACCTAATTGCCATGGTATGTGTGGTATGTGCCTATCTCCTCTGGCTAGTCTTTAACTTCTCTCAGTGCCATCTTGTCCAGGCCACAAGGTGCCAGCCAGTCAATTAAGATTTCTTAAGGCCCAACATGTCCCCCTTTTTTATTTTATTTAAATGGAGAGCAAGTACGTCTGCCTTAGGTCATCAGGAACTTATCCTACCTTACTGGTCATATTGGCATATTAAGCCCTTATTGCTGAATTCAACTGTCTTGGGTCAGTTAGGATAACTCCTGTAGTTGCTCATCATCGACCATACTTGCCAACTGGATTTTCATTTTGAGGTTTGAATGACTCTAATTCTTTTGGGGAACCAAACCTCCAATTCTGGAAGCAGGTGTCCTTCTCCAGAGTACATCATTCTTGGTCCTCAGCCCCTGGGTCTTTGACTCCAGGTTCAGGTACAGGGTCATATTTCAAACTCAGGGCCATTATTTGCACATCTTGTATCTGTGCCTTTACTATATAACTAGGTGCCGAAAAATACATGGTCCTACAGTTAGAGCTAATAGTAAAAGTAAAAGTGGTCCCATTATTGTGATATCAAAGTTGTAAGCCAGGGGGATGTTTCAAACCATTTTTAAAACCAGGAGTTCCTGCTCCAATTTCTTTCTCTCTGATTCAAACTTCTCTTACAATATCTAGATTTTGTAGCACCTTCCAAGAATGATCTATATAAAAGCAACATTCTTCTCCCAAAGCTTGACATAGTCCTCCCTCTTTCAGGAATAGTATATCTAGGCCTCTTGTATTTTGCAATGTGACTTTGGCTAGGGATGATAAGGATTGCTGCATTAACCTTATGGAGGTCTCTAATTTGTCCACTTGTGAGTCCATTGTAGCTTGGGGGGTTTGTAATCCAATTTGTGAGGTTGCCAAAGAGCTAGCTCCCAGCCCTGACCCTGTTAACCCTAACACTAACATTACTCACACTGTCGTTGCTCCTAAGTCTCTCTTTTTTCTTCCCATAGTTGCTGCTTGCATTTCCTGTTCTGAAACATAGTTTAACTTTGGTAGGTCTATTACTAATACACAGGAATCATTTTCTCCCTGAAAAAGGTTTGCATTAATACACAGTGTTAAGCCTGTTTTTGTACATTGCCACCAGTGGCCCGCAGATGGTATTATCCATCCGGTTACAGCGGATATTTGTTGTGTTTGGTTGCAAGGTAGGAGCTGCCTGTCACATGATGTTTGCCAATCACACAGGTTCCAGATGGTTCTTGCATTGGAACAATTTGGTCCTGGGAAGTTTGATCCCAAAGGCAGCTGGCATAATCTGTGGCAAGGTTATAAGACCCGATAATAGGAAAGGCTTCAAGAATGGGCCCCTTGTCTTTGGCACACAGCCAGCAACACCGCCCTGGGTGCTATTTGATGCATTCAACAGACTAGCTGCTGCCTGTACCATGTCAAGAATACCCTTATAGAGCCCACCCATTGTAGGTCAGGCTTAAAGCATATATTTGACTCATTTGGTTCTCTGGTAGTGGTGGTGCTGGGTGGCTTTATGGTAATGCTTGGCTGAGCCTGAGGCTGTAAGTAAACAACCTTTGGCGTGGTGGGTCCACTACCAGACCAACCTCTGGGTTGGAATAGTCAACCTTTTGAGTAATAGTAAATAATAGCCCTTTATCATATCCTGACTGGTATGTTCTGATTCCCCATCTTAATCCTATACACCAGTCTTTGCGCTGTTTCCCAGTGTTAGTGAAGGAGATGTGCAGGTTGTTACAATTGAAGTTATTGTTGCAGGGGTTACCATGTGACCTCCCCCAGGGGACTTGAGTTATCTTGATAGGGGAGGTTGGAGTGGGATTAAGCCTCCAATAGACCATACCCTTTTGTTCACAGCCCCAATTAGCACAAAAGAAATCTGTAACCCCCAACCCCCGCAAGATCTTATTTGACTGGTTGTCTGATTGAATCTTGGGCATACATAGAAGCAGGTATGGTATAAGTCATATCTGCCCGTGGCTTGTGGTGGCAGGTTTCACCTCCCATATCACGTTGGTGGGCGAATGTGGGGATTGATCTGCAGAGCCCAGAAGTCTTCCCAGTAGCAGTCAAAGCAGGTGTAATAGCCAACGTATCCAGGCCATAATCTTCCATCAAACAAAAATCTAAAGGACGAGAGCAAAGCATAGACCTCAGGGGGTGCTTCCCCCTGGGTTAAGGAATAACAGCCTCTTATATTTTTTTCAAACACCCTTTTACTTTTGTTCTTTTTTTATCACTCTACCCAGACTGTTTTGTAAGCAGGGCCCATAAATTTCTAAGTAGGTGGTTGTTGTGGATTCAACTGAAGATTCCTGGCTGGAACCCATAAGGGTTGTTGTTCATCTGTGGGGAATAGGCAACCAAACCCTTTTCCCATAGTAAGCAATGGGTCAGGCCCTCTCCATTGGCCAATGAGCAGGTCCTTCCACTGCACCAGAACCTCTGTCCAGCATGCCCCAATGGCTTTGGAATCGGGGCAGTATCTGATATTTTTAGAAATTAAGAATGTTAAGAGTAAACAAGGCCATATGTAACTGCTGATGGGGGCTAACTCCCCTTTTTTTTTTTTGTAATTGAGTTTTTAAATGTTGATTAGTGCATTCTATAATTGCTTGGCCTGGTGGATTATAGGGAATGCCGGTAACATGTATATTCCAAAGGTTAAAAAATTCTTGTAAATTTTTGCTAACAAAGCATGGTCCATTATCAGTCTTAAGTTTATGAGTCAAACCCAAGGTGTCAAAGCATTGGAGAAAGTGGGATTGAGCATGCCTGGCCTTTTCTCATGAATGGGCAGAGGCCCAGCATGCATGGGAGAAGATATCAATGGATCCAAAAACATATCTTAACTTACCAAAGGGTGCATAATGTGTGACATCAGTTTGCCACAAAGCATTGGGCTTTATGCCTCAGGGGTTTATCCTTGGTTGTTGTAATGGTGGGACTTGTAAAAATGGCAAACAAGATTTACAAGTGTGCACTATCTTCTTTAAATCCTTAATAGAGATCCTGGGGAATCTTTTATGAAGTCCTCTCCAATTAATATGGGTCAAGTCATGTAGGTTTTGGGCATTATCAAGTTCAGTAGTCAGGACTTGGGTAAAAGCCATTTTATCAGCCTCAGCATTGCCTTTGGACAAAAACCCAGGTAAACCTTGATGTCCTCTAAGGTGCTGTAAGAAAATGGGGTTTTCTTTATCCAAGAGCATAGTACTTACCTGAATCATTAAAGGTGTAATGGGATTGGCATCTAGCGAATATGTGAACCCGGGAGTCCTGGAAGAAGGTTTACTACATATAAGCTGTCAGAAAAAAAGATTCATGGTCTACGCTACATTAGTTAAGGCCAGGACTACAGCCATGAGTTCTTTAAATTGGGCTGAGCCCTCACAGGTGTTGACAAATCTTTTTGGCCCATTTGTCTCTTCTGAATATACTATTGTGGCAGAGCCATATTTTTCTCCAAACACATTGGGTGCTTCCACCAGGGGAGTTTTAAGAAATATTTGAGGTTCCTTCCAAGGTAATGTTAAAAAGGATGTAACCCATTTGGAAGGGCCAAAGCGACAGTCCAAAATTCCTCCAAATCCTTCAAGGGCCAATGCTACACGACCATTGTTCCTTTGGACACATTGTAGATATTTAAGTCAATAGGGAACAATGATTTTTTGAGGGTCCAATCCATAATGTCTCACTGCCATATCTCTTCCCTTTTGGAGGAGGTCTGCAAGCTGGTCCATGGGTATATACACTCTGGGTGCTCCTCCCAACGAGCTATGGACCCATTGTAGAGGCTGACCCTCTTATGTCAGCAGTGCTGTCATTAAGGCCTTCCCTGGAAGGATCCACAATTCAAGTGGCACATTGGAACTAAATCTGGCTAATTTGGCTTGATTTAAAGTCTGTTGAACCTTACGTACCACTTTAAGATGGGGTTGCTTTAGGTTAATTAAATCTGTAGGCTGTTTTACTATTAGTAGCTGAAACAAGGGCTCTAGGACCTCAGTAATAACAGGTATTTATGCCCTTATCCAATTAATTTCACCCAATAACTTTTGAAGTTCAGTTAAATTTAGGGGATTATGAAAATTTAGCTGAGGCCTTAGGGGGCACACCCCATGTGGTGTGGTACCAACTGAACCTTTTCTTTAGATACCACAAACTTGTGGTGTTCTAGTCATTGTATAACTTCATTAAGGAGCCTTTGTAAATTGTGGAATTTGGGAGCCCCTATTATAATATCGTGCATTTACACATACATTAATGCCTTATCCCTAATAAGAATAAATTGTAAAAGATTCTTTAAAAACACTTGACAAAAGGCTGGGCTATTGGCCATACACTGAGGCAATACTGTCCATTCAAACCTTTCATCTGGGCCCTGATAGTTAGGGGATGGTACTGAAAAGGCAAATTTCTCACAATCTGGCCCTTGTAATGGTGTGGAGAAAAGGCAGTCTTTTAAATCAATAACTGTCAGGCACAGATCAGAGGGGATGGCTGGTATCCATGGCATTCTTCTAAGGGGAGTGCCTATTAATTTCATTCTTTCATTAACTTTTCTTAAATCCTGTAGCATTCTCCATTTCTCTGAGGGCTTTTTTATTGCAAAAACAGGTGTATTCCAAGGACTAAAGGATGGACGAATATGGCCTTGATCTAATTGCTCTTTCACAATCTCTTTTAAAGCTTGTAATTTTTCCAATGGAAGAGGTCACTGCTCACTCACACCAGTGGGCCAGAGGCCCAACTAATGACAGGTCCTTCGGGGGCAGTGGCCCTTAGAATTGAGGGTGCACCCCAGGAATCTTGGGAGGAACCCCCCTATAGTTAGAAAACCTTGAGGACCATCACATGCCTGGGTTCTCCCCAGCTCCCCGTGGAGCATTTCCTTCCTCATTGTCCGGAAGGTCATCATAAAAGGCTTTATTGTCAGTGGTTAGCACCGTTTGCATCTGGCCCAACACATCTTGTCCTAGTAAGTTAGCTGACAGCCCTGGAATGACCAGGGGCCATATATCTCCCTTGGTGCCAACAGCATCCCTCCATTTTAGCTAACATTCAGATTCCTCGGAGAAAGTGTCTCCTCACACTCCTTTTACCATGGAGTCAGGCACTAGATGCCAGCTGGGGAGCACCTCTTCCTTTCTTAGAACTGTCTTATAGGCCCTTGTATGGTAAATACGGAGTTCTCTCTGAGGTTATTTTTCTATTGGTTCATTCTGCAGCAAGTCCCACCCTCTGACCAATAAAGGGACAGGGAGGTGGGGAGAAAGGAGAGACAACATGGCGGCGAGTCTTGGGGAGGGGCACGGATTGAATCCACGCAGGAAGAAAAATGCCCCGGCCCGAGGCCCATTCAAAGGCAAAAACCCAGGAGGAAGTGTTCCAAGTCCCTGCAGTCCTGAGGATCATGTGAGTGGAAGTGAAATGCCGGCTGGGAATGGACAAAGAGCCCTGTGCCATGGACAAAGGGCTCTGCGCCATGGACTAAGAGCCAGACCTTACCGGCGGGCCGCTGGTAACCAGTAACTTTGTAAATTGCTGGTTCAGTCAGTTTGGACCTGGAGGGTCGGGTGAGGCTGAATGTCAGGTCCTGCCATGAGAAAATTTATGCAACAGCCCCAGTATCAAGAAGGCACTGAAACCTTTTTCCCTGAATATAGATGTCCATCTTTGGTTGAACCCTCTCTATAAGGGGTACAGTCCATTTCACCTCTATGGGCTTGGGGAATGTCCTTTTCATAGCCCCCACTCAGGGGCCCTCCTTGTTTAATGGGGATGAGGGCTGCCCCCTGTTGAGTTTAAAGGCTTCCCATCTTTATCAAATTTAGACATACAGTTTTTCTTCCAGTGATATCCCTTTCTGCAATGTGGGCACAAGGTGGTGGCCTTTTGAGACCTGCCTGGGGTTTGCTACCCCTGAGGGCAATCCATCTTAAAATGGCCTTGTTTCCCACACTGGAATTAGGTACCATTGTTAGTCCTCCTGCTTTTTGGTCCAACTCCTAGGGTGCTCTAAAACTGCCACCACTGCTTGTAAAATAGCTCCCCCTAGAGAGGCAGTTTGCACAGCGGACTGCACAGTCATGGCCTGTGACATGGTTTGGGCTTGGCAACTTAAAGTCCCGATGTCCCTGGATGCGAGTATCCACTGCTCCATTGAGTATTCTTTAAGCCCTGCACAGGCCATTTTATGATCTTTGTTCATGCCCTCCTGAACCATCAGTTTTGTAAACTCATCCTTTAACCAACCAGGGGGTAGCTTTTTGTTAAGGCTGGTTTAGACTCTGTCTATGAACTCTGGCAGAGACTCCCCTGGCTTTTGGTAAGTCTCTGCTACCAGGGAATCAGTGGGCCCCTCCTCTAGCTTGGACCATGCATCCAGGTCTGCTGGGCATACCTGGTCCCTGTACAGGGCCGCCGAGATGGCTGCCTGTTGAATTCCCATACCATAGTGCTCCCCTGACCCTGTGAGCATAGAGAATGCAATAGGTATGGGTGGATCTGCAGCCGTGTTAGCTTCTGCCCTCCTGTTGCATTCATCTCAGTAGTATGCACTCCATTTCAGGAACGCTGGTCCAGGGAGTATGGCCCGGGCCAGGTCCCTCCAGTCCTTGGGAATGCATGGGTGATAGGCTACCTTCTGCAGAAGGGCTAGGGCCCATGGGGAGTTTGGCCCATCTTCTTTAACAGCTTTCTTAAGATCTTCAAGATCTTTAGCCTGCCATGGGTACCACACCACGGGTCTGTTGGGGCCTGGGACCAAATTAACAGGTAAAGCTTGTACAGGAGGGCACACCTTCCTCAGGTTTGCTGACACTGGCCCTATATGCTTCTGCCTTCGTGGGGACCGGGTCCCTTTGTTCTCTTTGTTCTCCCTGCTGCCAGCTTGAGGTTGGTTGTGCAGTTCCATAAGGAGCAGTGTGTGCAAGGTCTCCGCTACTGGACCATACGGTGGGGGCTCTCCTGTGGGGCTATCTTTCCTGGGGGTTGCTCCTCCCTCAGCAGCTGCCCCCCCTTCTTTCGGGCGGGCACCTGCTTGTGTGGAGACACTAACATCCACTGTAGCTGCAGCCTGTCCCACCCCCACTTGCTGCTTGGTCACTAACATAGCAGGTGTTTTTGCAGCCTGCAAAGAACCTTCCTCTGGGGCAGTCTGAAGGGAAGCAGAGGTCTTAGAAAACACTGCCCTTAGCACACTCATGGTCAGATAAAATCCCTCCCTGTTTGGAGTTCCCTGACGTGAGCTAGCTTCTCTACTTATTCCCAGGTTTGCTGCTGGAACAAATTTGCATCCACTACCCAGGGGGCTATGATCAAAATATCATTCCAGACATTAGCTGCACTTGAATCAGAAATCTTCAGCCCTCTGCTTTTAAGCATCAGCTGTAAGGCTTTGAAGGCTGGGTCCTCCTTTGAGGTTGTGAAGTTACCCATAGTGGAACTGACCACTCTGGGTCTCCTCCAACCGAAACGGCACTTACCTTTAAGTTCCTGACTACCCTTTGTAAGAGAAGGAGGTCATGTCTGGGGCACCAGATCTGTTGCTCTCTCTCGTGGCAGAGCAACAGACACCAGAAGGTGTACCCCCTCTCCAAATTCCCTGTCTCCCACCCAGTGGGAGAGAACGGCGAGGGGGATCAGGCACACAGCTCGTGTCCCACTTCTCTTCGATTGCCCCAGCCCCTCTCTGCAGTAGAAGAGGGCTTTTAAGGGGAGCAAAGAGAGGTCGGGTGCGACAGCCTGCCTCCTGGCCCATTCCAGGAGACTATCAGACTGGGGCCCCCTTCTGACCAAAGAAGCGTGCAGCTAGCCAGCTCTTATGACGGTACAGCTTTAATGATGTGACTTCTTCAGTGGTGCTGCAGGAAGCTGTTTACTGAACTTAACAGGCACATTATCAAGGCTCAGAGCTACAGGTATTAGCATAAGGCATGAAGCTTCTACCAATCACTTCACAGGTCACTCTGATCATGTCTTCACTTTACATAGAGGCTATAACTGTCCATGCGCTGTTCACGAGGGAGGAAGTAATTCTCCTCCAATGGCACTTAAGTCCCTAGTTTACCTAATTTTACTATGATGTGTGTGGTATGTGTCTATCTCCTCTGGCTAGTCTTTGTTTTAGCTCCTCTCAGCACCATCTTGCCCAGGCCACAAGGTGCCAGCTACTCAATTAAGATTTCTTAAGGCCCAACATACAGGGAGAAGTGCTGTATAATTTTGTCTTTGATTCATGCCATTACTGTAGACTTGCACTCATAGAAGCTATGGTTATGTGCACAAGACTTTCACAAGAGCAAGACAATAAAATAAAAACAAGAAAATTCCAGCAAGGAGAGCAAGGTACTTCCAAGTTTCCACTACTAGCTGAGGTGTTACTGGGAGTTGTTTCCTGCTTGGATAAAGAAATTCACTTTCCTTATTTATGTGGACCCCTGGTAGATTTCCCATGCCACAGTGGATTGTCCCTTACTCATGTCTATATGGGCAACATTAATTGGACTTAGCTGATTATCTAAAACATATAAGAGAGACATAAACTTAGCAAGTTGGAGAAGGGAATATGTGATGGCTATGATCAAGGTACATTGTATACCTGTGTAAAAATTTCAGAGTTAAAAAAAACATTATTTAAATAAACAAAAAAACCTGTATAATAGCATGAAAAGACTTTTATGCTATTTTCCTTGGAGGCCCAAAGGTTACAAACCCTAAAGTGAGGAAAAATAAGAAATTTTCCTTAACCAACCTAATAATTATTTATTGCATAATTATTTTTATTTATATAAATAAATATTTATTTATTTTAAATAAATAATAAAATAATAATTTTATTTATCAACAAAAATAAAAATTAAAACCTATTTAGTTCTAATTAACCAGTATAAATTAATAAATAATTGTTGTATTTATTACCTAGTTAGAGATTTGTAAGGAGATATGTGCTAAAGTAGCAGATTGAAAAAAGTATGAATTTTTAAACAGCACAAACTCCTAAAAAGCTGTTGGGTTTATTAAATGCTTGAAGCTTTTTAACTAAGAGGCAAAGGAAAAAAATAGAGTGAAAAACATCAGCAATAAATTAAAATGAAGTAAATATACATAATTAAAATGGAACTGAGTCTTGTTTAGAAAGCCTTGAGATAATGGCAGAAGAAACACACGCACACACACAAAAACAGGATCTACGTATCAGCTTAATTTTATCTTCCAAGAAAATTTCTCATCCTGTTATAGGTTACAGCCAGCAGCACAAAGGATATATTACTCATTTTAAATTTTGATTTCTCAAAATTTTATTCCTATGTGTCACAGAATTCCGGTGAACAAGAGAAGGAAATTAAAAGAGTATTAATAGGAAAAGAAGAGGTCGAATATCTATTTGCAAATGATATGAAATTATGCAAAAGATTCAAAAAATTCTACCAGAAAACTGTTAGGAATGATTAATTTCACTTTCAGTAAAGTGGTAGGCTAAAAATTCAACTTTAAAAATACTAACCTTTCTATATAACAATAAGAAACTATCAGAAAAAGCATTCAAGGAAGCTCTCCCAATCACAATAACCTAAAAATAAGTAGGAATAAACCTAATTAAAATCATTAAAGATCTCTACAATGAAATTTTCAAATCTTTAAAGAAAGAGATAGAGGAAGACATTAGGAGATGGAAGATCCTACGGTTCTCATGGATTGGTAGAATCGATATGGTAAAAATGACCATATTACAAAAAGCAATCTGTAGATTCAATGCAATGCCATTCAAAACATCCACTACATTCTTCACAAATCTAGAAAAAAATAGTCCTTAAATTCATATGGAATCACAAAACATACTGGATAACCCAAAATATCTTGGGCAAAAAGAATAGCACTGGGAGGATCACAATAACAGATCTCAGATTATATTACAGAGCTGTAGTCATAAAAACAGCATAGTACTGACACAAAAATAGACATGTAGATCAATAGGACAAAATGAGTACATGCAATTTAAGGCACCTGATACTGGACAAATGTGCTAAGAACTCACAATAGAGAAAAGACAGCATCTTCAACAAATGGTACTGGCAAAACTGGATCTCCACTTGTAGAAGAATGAAATTGGACCCTTATCTTTTACTGTGACCAAAAGTCAACTCCAAATGGATCAAAGACATCAATATAAAACCTGAAGCTCTGAAAATTCTAGAAGAAAACATAGATGGTAGATAGAGGCATAGAAAAGGACTTTCTAAATCAGTCATAAACTGCTTAGGCCTTAAGGTAAACAACCAATAGTTGGGAACTTATTAAGCTACAAAGCTTCTGTAGAGAAAAAGAAAAATCAGGTAAATGAAGAGGAAACTCATTGGGTGGGAGAAAATCTTTGCTAGTTACACATTTGACAGAGGATTAATATTCAGAATATATCTACAATCAAAAAACAAAGAAATAAGAAAATAAATGGCCCAGTACAAAGGTGGGCTATTGACCTGAACAGAGAGGTCTCAAACGAAGAAATAAAAATGGCTAAGAAACAACTTAAAAAGTGTTCAACATTCTTATCAATTATAGAAATGCAGATAAGAACCATTTTAAGATTCCAAATCACCCCAGTCAGACTGGCTAAGATCAAGAGAACAATAGACACCCAGTGTTGGAGAGGATATGGGAAAGGGGGAATGCTCATTCACTACTGGTGAGAATGTAAAGTCGTGCACCAAATACGGAAAGCAGTGTGGAGAACTCAGAAAACTAAAAATGAATGTACTGTATGATCCAGCTACACCATTTCTTGGAATATAGCCAAAGGATTCATCATATTGTAGAAATACTTGTACATCACGTTTGTTGTTGCTCTCTTCACAATACCTAAGAAATGGAAACAACCAAAATATTCCTCAACTGATAGATGGTTAATGAAAATGTGATGCGTTTACACAATAGAGTTCTATGAACCATTATGAAAAGATGAAATAATGAAATTTGCAGGATGTTTTTGGCTTGCTTTCAATTCCTGTGACAAAATACTGATGAAGGAAACTTATAAAAGGAAGAGTTTCTTGCTGTTAAGATTCCAAAGGGGCAAGAGTTCATCATGGCAGGGAAGCATGGTGGCAGAGGGGGCTGCAGTAGGAGTAGAAGTAAAGTGCTCACATCTTCAAGCAGGCACAGAAGGCAGAGGGCAACTGGAGATCTGGCAAGCCTTAAGAAGTCTCTAAGCCCACTCTTGGTGATGCAGTTCCTCCAACAACACCGCGTCTTCTAAGACCTCACTAAACAGTGCCACCAACAGGGGACAACATGTACAAATACCTTAAAGCCTATGGAATGTGTTCTCATTTAAACCACCGCATTCCACTCTCTGGCCCCCACAGGCTTTTGACCATATAAAATGCAAAATGCATTTAGTCCAACCTTAAAAGTCCCCATAGTCTTTACCGGCCTCAATATTATTCAAAAGTTTTCTGTCCAAGGTCCCTTCTGGAACTCATAGCAATCTCTTAACTCTACATCCCTATGAAATCAAAAGACACATTATATACTCCCAACACACAGTGAAATGGACTGAATATACATTCCCATTCCCAAAAGGAGGAATAGAGATATAGTGAGAAAATACCAGACCGAAACCCAGCAGGTGAAACACTAAAACCATCGGCTCCATATATGACTTCTAGGACAATTTCCCAGCTTGGCTTCATATAACATACATCTCTTTGGGGCTGGTATCACTCTCTGTATGCAATTCTCCTTAGCAGATGTCTCACATACAGCTCTGGATCAGGAACATCTCCATTCACAGTTTCACAAAATAGCCTATCAGGACCTCTTGGCCTATCAAGACCTTCCTTATGCAGGGACAGCACCCCCCCCCCGCTCCCGTGCATGCTGCCTGGCCTCAGTGGCTTTCTGAAATCCTGGAAGCTAAGCACTCATATCTTCAAGCAGGGACAGGAAGCAGAGAGCACAAATACTTTTTTGTAAACTCTGAGTAACCTCTGAGGGATGTTTGCATTCAAACCACCTCTTAGGTAATTGAATGGAATAGAGACTGTTATACTAAGTGAAGTAACACAAATGCAGAAAAGCAAGTGGCATATGTGCTCCCTCATTAGTGGATTTTAGTACCAGTCCCCTAGATTGTGTTCACATCCTGCTGTAACACTGAGAGCTAAGAAAAGAGAAAGGATACGAGGAGAAGAAGGAAAATAAAGAACCCCAAAAGGGGACATAGTAGGGAACAGATGTTATTAGGGGGGACATGTGGAGAGTGGGAGTATTAGGCAGGTAGGAGAAGAGGGAGGACATGCAGAGGGTCATGTGTGGGGGAATCAGCAGAGGGGAGATGGATGAAGGTGTGTGCTTATGGGGGATGGATAGGGACAGTGTGGGTACTGCGACTGGGAAGGAAGGAGGGAGGTGAGATAGGAGGAAAAAGAGCAGAGTTGAATGGATCTAGGTAGGCTATTGAACATACACGTAAAAGTGACAGCTCCAAACCCCTGACAAACGCATAAACAGTGTGTATTTTAGTGCATTTGTATAACCGGGGACTATTCGGCAAGGAACAAAGTACCAGACAGAAGGTACCTCCCTTTGTGTAGTTGGTGAGAGTGATACAAGAGTTTCTCCAAATACTGCAGGCTATTTCCAAAATTTCTGGTTATCTTATAGAACTAGAAGATAGCACCCTACTGCTGAAGAGAAGACATACTTGGGATATAGGACTCAAAGCAGTGGAGCAGGAGCTGGTGTGGGAGCCTTCTGCCTGAAGTGTAGTTCCCATAATGATAGATGATAACATGAGAACTGCTAATGGAGAAAACCAAATAACGGTCCAGTTCAGCCCTAAATTCTAACAACCGTAACAGCCTGGCCCAGCACCTCTATCGGTGCAGTTGCAGCACTGCCATACGGGGTGTTTAAGAGGACAAACCCCTCAATGGGGGTGAACTAAACTCAGTCAAATACCCAGGCTTGCAGTGGACATAGATCTTAGAGAGAACCCAAACTGTCATATCTCCAAAGAAATGAAATTTATAACCATATGCTAAATATGGATCCTTCTATTTACAGACAAACATACAGTACATCACTCATCAAAGAAGATTCTTTTGGCGATAGATGGAGGGAATAGCAGAATTCCACAACTGGTAAGACACAGAGAATATATGTCTGAGAAATGCTAAGTCTTAAATGACACATTTCCAGTTGTACCTCTACATCTGTGGCTCATAGAACCTAGTGGAACAGGGGGTTCGAGAGAAAACTAAAGCATCTCTCAACTGTCAGCAGTGAAATTTCCTTAAACAACATGTTGCTATGCACACAGAAAGCCACAATTGGCCAAGTTTTATAGAATAAGAGACTGCACAGTTGGTATCCCAGGATAGACTCCTATATTGTACCTCATTCATGTATGATCATTGCAGTGATCATTGCTGAAATGGGGACAGAAAGATTGCAACAACCAGATCTGGTTTATGAACTTAGGGAAGCAGAGACTTTCAGTCTACTGGAAGATTACATATGTGGACATGTGGCAATTGTGTCATTGAGCACAGTTCCCCCACCAACTCAGATTAGACAAGGGGCCAAAGTAGAGGAAAAGAAATTGTTGTCAGGCTAGACTTTGACTGACAGCTTTTGGAAACTGATTACTACTGGGAGAGGGAGAGAATGTCTTATTTATGTTCTCTAGATAAAATGACTAGGCTCCAGTGGGTGAATTTGCACTAAAGGACCAACGTTTGACTAATAGGATTTAACATGTATGATGAAATACATGAAGTTCATTGGGAATTGAGGAGGGTGAATGGGGGAGAAGGGTCTAAACTTGATTAAAAACAGTTTAATGAAATGTAGAAAACTAAATAAATATGAATAAATTAATAAATTAGTATAAATAGTATCAATTTAGATGTATGAATATGAGTAACTGAGCATTGTGCAAACATCTTAGGAAGTAAATTAGTTTTAAATAAAGACAAAACATTCTATGATTTTAAGATGTGGGATTGTAGGAGCAAGTCCAGCTTCTCTCCACCCCAAGTCCTAGCCTTCTTCTAGACTTGAACATAAGTCCATTCTAGCTCTCAGCATCGCATACCCCATGACTGATCTCTTAATCAAGACTGATCCACTGCATCTTGAATCCTGTACTCAAACCAGCTCAATTTTTCAGTCTAGTTTGTTAGAGTCTTCACAGGCTGTCTCTCCCCTCAACTTGCCATTGCACTCCTGTGATCTCATATCTACCTTGGCTGTCCCCTTACCAAACCCTGGCTTGAATCTCTGTGAGAAAACTTTGTCACTGCTAAGGGTTGGAAACAGCACAAGTTTTCCTCAACTGACATGTGGATAATGAAAATGTGCATTTGCACAATGTAGTTCTACACAATAGTAAAGAGAGACAAAATCATGACATTTGTAGATAAATAGAAGAAACTAGAAATGTTATGCTAAGTGAAATAATACAGAATCAGAAATATAAATGATATATGTTCTCTCTCATTTGTGGATCCTAGCAGCAAAGCCTTATATACAAGTATGTGTCTTGATGTAACTGCAGGAACTATGAAAATGGAAAGGTGCCAGGGAGGTAAAGGATAAGAAGGAACTTAAGAGAAGAATAAAAGAGACAGGTGTTAAGAAGGGAGAAATTGATAAAAGGGGAGGCAGTATTTAAATGGAATGGGAGGGAGGGTTAAACAAGGAAATATGGGGAAAACAGAAAAGAAGGAGCAAAAGAGCAGTGGGGCCAAGAAGACTGATATTATCAAGGGAGAAATAGGGAAAGTGGAGACACGTTAAATGGGAAAGGCATGGAGGGAAGGTTATACAGCGAGAGAGAGAGAAAGCAGGGAGAGATAAATATTGCCACGCTAATATAAAACACCAGAAGGATGTTAGTCTAGCATGACAAATTCCACATATGACATCTCTACATGAACCCATGTAAGTAGCTGAAAGCTACATAACAAGAAACGTGCCAAACATGAGAAAACTTTCTTTGAGTTTTTGGCGACAGTGGTCCAAGAACTACTAAAGCTACAAAGCAGGTTATTGCCATAGCCCTTGATTGACTCCCAGAACTTGAAAGTAAGACCTTATTGCTGAAAACAGGACATACTATGGAGAATAGATTTGGAGCTATGAAACTGGAACAGAACTGTAAGTCATTTTGTCTGAAGGCTAGCACTCAAGAGCTCTGGAGAACATGATACAAGTAGCCAAGGGAGAACATTAATAGATGGTCCAACACCAGCTTCATGACCGAATAACCACATTGACGACTGTCACAACATTTGACACTGGTGCAGTCGTGGTATTTTTATCTTGGGGCCAATAAACAGTTACTTAATTGGTTTTAGAGTTCACTCAGTGGGAGTAAGCTCATGTTTAGTATTGTAATCAGAGTGAAATAGACATTGCTGAAGAGGTCATACATCTGAGAAAGATCCCCAGGGTTGTCACATACTTAGGCTAATGCAAGTGCTTAATAAGAGGGAAATAGTATCCTTATATTTACAGTCAAGTATCCCAGGCACCACTCATGAAAGAAGCTTCTTTTTTCTCTTTCATGAAAGGCAGTGTGTATTCTGTGCCATTGTACTTTGGAATGATGGAATTTAACCTTTTATGTTAAAGGACTTGTAGTTAAGAGATTTCCTTGATTCTTGGAAGACACTTTGGATGTTGGACTTTAGAACACTATTGAGACAGTTACAGATTTGGGTGATTTTTAAGTTGGACTTAATGCAGTGTAACTTATGATGTGTTCATAAGCTTATGGTGAGTGAACGAAATAGTATGAATGAGAATGTTCTAAAAATTCTCGAAGCATTTGAACACTTGGTTTGTAGGATCTGCTGTTTGTGGAGGATCAGGAGATATGGCCTTGTTAGAGGAAACACTTCTCTAGGGGTAGAATTTGAGAGTTCATAGCCATGTTCCTATGATGTTTACTACCTCTCGGCTTTCGAGCGTCCTTAAAGATCTGAAATCTCAAATTTCTGGTCCAGCCACCTCTGCCACCATGCCTACCCAGCCATGGTGGATTCATGTCTCTGGAAATATATGTCAAATAAACTCTTATTAGATGCCTTGGTAATGGCATTTTATCACACTAATAGAAACATGCCTAATGTAATTGCTTTAAGTATAACCATCTCAAGTGTTGTTTAATTAGACAGTTTCCAGTTTAATTATTATAAGTTTGCATGACAAATGAATACCAGTGCAAACGTGTGGAAGGCAGAACAACTTTTTAGACATCGTTCTCTTTTACATCAGTAGGGTCAGAGAATAAAACTAAGGTCCCTCGACTTTCCAATCAAGTGTGTTTATCCACTCTACCATCTTACTATTCCTATATTAGTTTTATCCAACACATTTGACAACATTTATCCCAACACATAAATCCTATTTTTGCAATCTTTTAATTTTCTTTACTGCAGTCATCCTACGACACATAAATTATATATAAAAATTATAAACATGCAAAGTTAAAAGTCTAACTATATTTAGAGTTTGTCAAAATATATGAACACAGGTAAAGCATAATTTTTTAAATGGAAAAGTATTTAGAATTTAAAACAAAAGGAGACGCAAAATATTCTTAATAAAATTTCAATGTATGTTTCAAAGAAGATTTATTTGTTTTCTTTGGGAAAGCTGACTTGCCAAATTTGTGCATGCATTAAATAAATGTCTCCATGGTTCTCTGCTTCTTCTCGTGGAAGCAGAGAACCATGTTGTATCACTTATTTTTATGACTGTCACATATCATAAAGTTATCTCTGGCATGATTCAGTTTTAAGCAAATGGAATTCTGATTATAAAGATACTTCAACGGATGCCTCAAGGATTAGGAAATGAATAATGCATTGTTTCTTTATTGTTTACTGAAAAGTTTGGGTATAATCATAGCTGTTCAAACTCACTGTTCAATTATGTAGTGAAAGGATGGAATAAACTGCTGTATTTATGTCATTTTATCTTATTATTATTATTATTTTACTTTACATTTTATTTCATTTTATTTATCTTGTTTTATTTATTTTATTTGTCTTGTCTTAAAGGCAGTAAGCCTGAAAATGACTCAGTCTAATTCATAAGGTCCAAAATCTTAAGTATGATTTTGTATACTTGCATCCATTAACTCAGTAAGTTTTCCTTCTCCGTTAAACTTCATTGACATAAATTTTTTATGAGTTTTAAAGATCAAAACATATATCCAACTTGTGATTTATAAAATGAAAAGTGATTTGTATTTACACTTTAATTGAAAAGGCTATTAATTTGAAATTAACTCTAAATTTGAATGGAACTTTGATCATCCTTATTCAGATTGACCCTTGTCATTTAATGAACATAAATAATATTCAATCTGTAAAGTTTCAAATATGACAATCAGGAGTACAATTCAGGATATACCATTTTTTGAAAATTTAATATTTGTAAACTTAACAAATTGTGCTGAAGTATAATTTTTCGTAAATAATAAAGATAAATATCAGTGCCTTCATGTACACACACACATACACACACACACTCAAGCAAACATATCCTAATCCTACAGAATATACCTGTGGGTTATATCTACAATGCATTTTGTTTCCAGTAAGAGGAAAAATCTTCATTTCAAAAAACTCCTAAACTGATAACATAGTCACATGAGCAACAATACAAATTTAATAGCTTTTAAGCTTTTTCATTTTCCAGTTTCACCAAATCTGACCTGAAACGTCTTTTTGATTACCAAATGTATAATTATTTCTGACAATGGATTTCAGGAACTGAGAAACTAAATATGTAAATCCTCTAGAAAAACTCATTGCATAGTGAACACAAAAGGTATGGACATGCAAACATGTGGAAGGAAATTCTCTCCAGGAACAGGATCAGGATCAGGCTCCATAGTGATATAAAGGCAAACCTAACTCCTACACACTTTAGCAGGGGCACCAGACTTAAATAAAAACACAGGAATGCTTGTTAGGCAGATGAGCATATGAGCTTTCTATTTGAAAGGAGTAGAATGTTCTATGTAAATCTTATTTGATGATAATAAATGTCACTTGAATTTCAGAAATAAATCTTTATTCTAATTTAGAATGTAGAAAATTTAGTATATACTCAGTGTTGTGTTTTGCCTCAATGTGCTCTTACTTGGAGCTGGTTAGGAGTTTGGTAAATGTACTATTCTGATGTAATGAATTTTATGTTTGAAAGTTCTATTGGCTCTAAATTCTTTCCCAAATTTCATAGAATGTATTTTAATCAAATTTAGATACCTTCCTCCATTTTCACCCCCATTAGACCTCACACAATTTAACATTCAGATCCTATACTATATACTACGTATAAATTCATATCATACAGTACAAATAATATAGAATATAATAACTAATAGAATCAAATTTGATCCCTCCAGTACTCTCCAGTGTGGGTCTATCCTCTGGATCCTCGTCAGTCTTCCAGTAGTTTCACCCTTGAAGGAGATGGACTCTCCCATTTCCAGCAGTCATTTGTTGACTGACAAAGACAGTTTCAAAGAGAATACATTTTATTGTATAGATTATTTCACTAAATAACTTAAATTGCCAGCAATTATGATTGAATTAATATTAAATAATTTTAATGAGAGTACAATAGAAAAATATAGGAAGTTTTGACCTTGTTAGACACTTCTCTGTTACTGTCTTACAATTTAATAATCTGTGATATCAAATGTGCCAACAGCAGTAGTATGTAAGCTTCATTAACATACTTTTTAAAGATTTTTCTTTTATTTTTACACTAGATCCCAGGAATCACCTCCTAACTCACTGAACAATATTTGTATTGTTTTACTTAAGATAAACAATGATCAGATTTTGGCCTGGTGCTTTTTCCTGTTTACTGTACCTTTAAGAAACTTTATAGCTAATCAGTAGAAAAAACAACAACAACAACAACAACAACAAAGATCATAAAAAGAAGTGCACAAATGTAATGCATGGAGTGGAGAACTTAACTCTTTGTAATCATTACTGCTACTAGACTTCTTCACAGCTCATAACAAAATATAACTTCACTGGGCCAGAAACTAGGGCTAAAGAACTGGCTCAGCAATTAAGAGTACTGACTATTCTTACAGAAGATTCACATTTGAATCCCAGCACCCCCATGGCAGCTGCCCACCTTCCACAACTCCAGTTCCAGGTGATCCGGGGCCCTCTTCTGTCTCTGTGGGCACTTCAGTGCACGTGCGCCATTATATACATGCAGGCAATGCACTCATGAGCATAAAACGGGTAAGAAACACCCTAAAAATGCTTGGTATCCTTTAGACAAATATAAATCAACCCTAAGTTGAGATCTTATCTAACCTCAGTCAGAAAGGCTAAGATGAAGATAAAAATTGACACCAAACCCTAGAGTAGATGTGAAGAAAAGGGAATCCTCATCTACTGTTGTTGGGATTGCAAACTGGTACAAATATTATGGAAATCAGTATGGAGAACCATTAAAGAACTAAAACTAAATCTATAATATTATCCAGGTTTACCACTCCACTCCCTATTCTCAGTAGACTCACACTACTACAGAGATACTAAATGCACCTTTCACTGATGAATGGATAATGAAAATGTAATGCATTCACAATGTCTTTATTTTATAAATAAAATTATGCTTAATCAAATTAAATGTATATATTTTTATATGTTTTGCTTGATTTAAAAAATCACATATACCAAACTTTATTTAAAGGATTATTTTCACTGATGCATTCTTAAATGATTCATTTACCTAAATAAAATCACATTTTAAACCTACCCATTTAGTTTTATGTACCACAATAATATTTATTTAAAGCTAGAAGTTATGTGTAATGACAATTTAAGACATTTAAAGGAAAAAATGCGTCAAAATTAACAGGACATAAAAAAATCATTGTGGAATCACATATGTGATAAAAGTGAGTTGAATCTGGATATTATTTTTGTTCTTCAAATGTAAGTGTCCAGACCTAGTGCATGCGTGTGAAACCTCCCTTTGATTTTTTGGACAGAGTAGACAAAGAAAGTTGCAAAATAATACTATTGCCATCACCCATGGTTACTTCCCAAAACTTGAAAATAAAATGTTATTGCTTAAAATACCACTCACTTCAGACACAGGACTGGGGGGATTCAAGGTGGAAGTGACCTGGAAACCTCCTCCCAGTGATTGATCTTGAATACTATCATAAATTTCTATGCAAGTTGCCATGGGAGAAAAAAGAATAACCCTACCCAGATGGAAAGCCTATGAATCACAACAAAGACCAACCCAACAAGATTTCCTTAATGATACAATAGTGACACTTTATTCTTGAAATTACAACTGAGTAATTGTATTTCCCTCTTGATAAATATGAGGGATTCAGGCTTGATATGGTAAATCTAGTCCACAACCCATAGGACTTAGATCCTAGAGAAGAACCAACTACCAGCATTTCCCTAAATCAATATAAACTGTATTCTACATTATTATTATTATGCCCACAGATAGGTGGAGCTCTCAGCCCTTATCAAAGTAGCTTCTTTTTAAAACAGATGGAGACTTAATAGATATCCACAACTGGTCAAAATGCAGATAAGTGACTGTGAGGTGCCTATCCCCAATTGCTTCATAAAAAATGCTGTACTTATACCTAAGGCTCAAGGAACACCTTGGGAGGAAAGGAGTGAGAGCCAGAGGAACAAGACACATGCAGATGTATGGTGTAACGTAGACATGACAGAAAAGTTGCACCAGTGAATCTACATAATATGATAGCCTACACAAGAACCAAGAAATGATATCAGTTATAAGTCTAATGTATATGGGGGAAATTTCTCAAGGTTCTACCTCTAGATAAAGAGCTATAGGTAATCACTGGCTTTCAAGAGAAGATGAATCATCTTTCTTCAGGGAGGAGTTCACTGATGGTTTAGTCAATCCTACATGGTAAATTCAAAACACACATACATAAGAGAACATTAAATGATATATATCCATGTATATCTATACACACATTTGTGTGTGTCTGTATATTTCTATACCCATATATATTTGTGTCTGTGTGTGTATATGTAAAACTGTAATCATTAAATGGCCAAAAATTGAAAGTCAGGGAGAACATGGGAGTAGTGGAGGTGTGAAAGTAAGTGGTAGAAATGTTGTAAATACAGTGATTATTCATGAGGTTCTTTGAAAAAAAAATCCCAAAATATGTAAAGACATGTGTTTGATTTAATGCAGGCTATCACACATTCAGATGTTACCGAAATTTATGTGACTGACAAATGGTAACTATCATCTTAAAATGAATGTTTTGTTGACTTTCATGATGAAAATACATCAAAATATGAAAATGTAAAGTTCTGAGTTGTTCTAGTATTTATTATGTGTTCATGTGTTCTCAGGCACACAATCATGTATGTAGAAACTTAATTACTAATTCTATGGAAAACATTACTCTTCTACTCTAAAGGTCCTCATTATGCTAATCTACTGAAGTCTTAGCATATCACTAAGAACCTTATTTGTTCACCAAATTTCAGGTATTTCTAATAGAATCAATACTTCTATGAGATTTCATAAAGAATAATTACTTCAAATTACATTAACATAAATATGTTCATAAAACCATAACCATATTTTAAAACCACTTAAACAGATCTTATTTGACTTCTTGTGGCCTGTATAGCAGAAGAAATAGCATACTACACATTTTATTTTTTACGTTTAAGATAAATTTTATACAATGAATTTTAATTAAAGTCAGACCTCCTCCCATATCTCCACCTTCATCCTACCTCCTACTCCCCACCCCTGCCTTTATTTCTTCTATTTATATGTGAAAATCTCCATTCATATTTCACAGCACATCTAAATTAAATGCCGGGGTATCATACCTCATTAGAGAGTCAGTAATCTAATTCTTGCACTCAGGTGTAAATTAAGAGTCCTTTCATTTGTATATTATTTTGGACCAGGATATGCCCAGGTTTCCTTCAATGTGATTTCACCCTTAATTTCTCTTTCTCTAACACAATTCTTAGTAATTAAGTAGAGATTTCTTTTACTCAGTGGTCGAAAATGCTTGATTTTTTATATGAAAATTAGTTCTTCATAGCCCTTGCATGCAGGTTACACTTTGATTCTACTCCTCACTTAACACAATGACCTTACAGCATACCAAGGTGTTCTCCAACAGACTGATTCCCCTCAGGGTTTTATTGTGTGTTATAGTGGAACTAGGTCCGGACTTCAGGCAGTAATTAGCTCACAGGCCTCCAATCCAAGGCTCCCTGTGTGGCAGCTTGGGATATTTCATAACATCACATGAAAGCTTTGCAATAGCGTCCCCTAGTTTATTTTCTGAAATTTGGAACCTTCTAAGAGTCTAATAGTTTTGAGGATTGCAGCGACGTCATGACAGCCACTGGATGATAGTTATGGACAGTCAACTATGGTTACACCAGGGGGCGTGGGAAACCAGTACTGCTTGGTGCCTAAAGGGCTATTGTAGTTGGCAAGACTGGCTTGATCTCGCCCTTCAGGGGCACCAGTCATGTGAATGGTCGGACAGGCTCCTCCCTGTGGATGTGCACTAACTTCCCAGGCTATGTGAAGTTCATCTATTATTCATCTTACTTGCCAAGTCCTGAGTGGAGAATTTTGAGATCAATATAAAAGCATTAAGATTCTTAATGAGTTGAAGAGACCCTGAATCCTTCTGTGAGAATCCATCACCATCATTGCTACAGTTGGTCACTATTTTAGCTAACCAATTATTTTCTTTTTACTTGCTACTTCTTGTGTTAAGAATTTTGAGATCAATATAGAAGCACCGATGGGCTGGTAAGTACGCATCTTTTGTGATAAGGTTCTTTTCAAGGTCCATTAGGTACATTCAGACTCTTGGAAACTGGTGTGCTCTGGGCCCCGAGGCCTGCTGTTCTGGGCACACTTCATTTCACAGTGAACTTATTTCCTTCTCTTCAGTTGTTACTTTTAATACCTCGGCAGTTCACACTACTTTACAGATTTGTTATATAATTTCTTGTCTTTCTATAATATTTGTAATATATTTCAGAAGATAATGGCTGATCTCTTTGAAAGGTTACTTTTAGTATTTATCATCTTCATATGTGTGACATTTTCCACATTTTTGAGTGTTTCTAATTCGTTTTTATTTCTTCACATATAATCTAAAATTATTTCTATACACATTTATTTTGAGCCCACTGCATTTTCCCTATACTGCAGTGTTTACATTCTGTTCTTTGGATTATTTTTAAAATCACAATTACTTTGATAAGTTGTTTCCTTTGATCCATGTATCTTAAAGTTATTCCTTGAGACTAGTTTGTGTTTCAATTGAAAACAAGATCTTAATTGATAACCTATCATATTGTTTGTTCCTAAGAATATTCTACCTGTATGAAGTAAGTTCTTTCTCTTACTCAGTGAGTGTTCTTTCTTGGTGTGACATTATTATTTCTCATTATCCTCACTACCATTAAATATAAGAGGGATGCTATTTCAACGTGCCGAATTTTTCAAATTTATTGGATATCAATGAGAGGATATGTTTGATATTCTTTTAGCATTCCCATTTTGTTTACTAAGACATGAGTACACCACACTCAGTTTAAGAATCAGGAAATGGACAGTGCTTTATGTTCAATGTACATGCATTTTCAAACATTCTATTTTGTCTGAGTTGGCAACTCTATAATGTGGAAAATGGATGAGTCCAGCAATTCTATTTTCAGAGATTATTTTTGCTACTATTGTGGTTAATTTCTGCTGATGTGAAAGTATTATTTGCTTGACCTAGCAATTTGAGTGTTTAATAGACTTAGCCAAGCATAGGCTGTGAACTGGTTATCTGAGTCCTAAACCTGAGAACTTCCCTCATAGATTTTGCTTGTTTTTAAAGTTATTTTTAGAATCACTGTGCATTATTAATAAATTGTCACTTATGAGAACAAACCACTATATAATTGCCTACCAAGAAATTGTTAATAATAGGTATTCTTTGATGCTGTTGAAAGGTAAATATTAGAATCTAAATTTCTACATTCTGAGTTATGCAGTTCTGAAATGTTAGTTCATCATTCAAATTTCTTAAAATAAAATACTGCAGGAAGTAAGAACTGTGCTATCGTTAGTGGTGCTATAATTTAACAAACTCCACAACACCTCTCTTTCTCTCTCTCTCTCTACATATATGTATATATATATGTATATATATGTAGAGAGAGAGAGATAGATAGCTATAGATATAAATATAGATATAGATATAAATAAAGATGTATATATATACATATACATATATACATTGGACAAAAATGTTTTATGCTCTTGCAGAGGACCTAAGTTCACTTCCTAGCTCCTACTTGGTAGACCACAACCAAATAAAACTCCAGTTCTAGGGAATCAAATACACACTTCTGCACTTTGAGAGTACCAAAATGCAGGTGGTACACATACATACATGTAGGTAAGACGACTCTCTCTCTCTCTCTCTCTCTCTCTCTATATATATATATATATATATATATGTGTGTGTGTGTGTGTGTGTGTGTGTGTGTAATAAATCTTTTAAAATATCAGATTAATTTTTACAGTTAAAAACAAAACTAAATTGATATTGTAAAAGAAGTTTTTTACCTTTAATTATTAAAATGATACTTTTAAAAATGATCCTTCTAAAAGTAATTAAGACCAGATGATTTCTGATTAATGTTCCTTTAAACCACAAAACAAACTGAAATGGTAGTGATAATCCATCAATACTCCTCTGTTGGAAAGGCCCAACAATGTCACAAAGTGAGACCGTTCATTATTAATCCAAGTAGCATTCTACACATTTAGATACAGAAGCACAGTGTTTTAGTTCATTAAAAAAATTTTGTTTGATTCTTTTACAGAAAAATATTTGCTATCATATACATATTAAAGACACAGAAGTTAGTACTTTATGTAAATATGCTTTTTCAAAACAATAAAAAATAATCTTATTATGTAAAACATATGATTTTTTTTATCTAAACAACATTATTGCATAATATTTTGTATTCTCTGATATATTATACTGTATATTTCACATATTTCAAGGATAATGTCATATAAATGGATGTTAATATTTCTAATTTTCAATTGAAATGCACAATATTTTTCTAAAAATTAATCCCATAGGTGTACAAAATAGATTTGGAAGTACACAATTGAAAAAGTAAATTTTGTTAAGTAAAAAAAAAAGCTGATTAAATGAAGAGTGTATCATCTGGATATCAGAGAAATACTATTTTATTTATAAGAAAGAGCAAACATTGAGCAACATCTTTACCTAATCGTGTGAGAAAATTTAAGAGAATCCATGTTACCCTAAACAGAATTGCAACAGAATCATATTGTGTGAACTGGAGTCATGAAAAAAAGATCATGCGCATTTTCTTCATTGCGAGTACAACAGGATTCAGTGCATGCTTTCATTGAATGATAGCAAGCTTTTGCTTTAAGAAGACTAGTCTGTCTCTAATATTGATGGTTGCTGTGTTTCAGATTGTTCTGGGGAGACCCAACATATACACACATCAAGTCATGTCCGCCTGAAAGGGAAACCATAACAGACTAAAGTAATGATTGCACCAACTGTTTCTTGCTGAACAACTGACTTTTTACTCAGGAGTATGGCTGAGGTGTTATTTACAGAGCTGACTCAGAAGCAGCTTGCCACTGAAAAGTCTCCCTCAATATGGTGATAGCTCATGAAGGCTACACAACTGGAGCTTGCTGCACAACATCTGGGTAGCTCAGTAAGTCTGATAAATCTCCTGCTTGTGTGTGCGCTGGCCAGTCTCTTCCATCAGTCAGTTTTTACTATTTCTGTAAAGCTGGGGAGGTGCCATTGTGACTTGGAAGTTTCATCTTTTGGCTTGTTTGTTTGATTTTTGTTTGTTGGTTGGTTGGTTTGTTTTTATTTGGACTCTCTTGAACTTTTCCCACTCTTCTGGAAGAAATGTTTCATTTGGAAAAAAAATTGACATACAACAATGACAGATTTAAGAAAGTGAGAGGAAATAATCTTTTATGAAATTCTCAATAAAAATCACAAAAAGTTTATAAGTAGAGTAAACAGCTATGATGACAAAGAACCATGATAGGAGGATCCTGTATTTTAAGTCAGGATTCCAGTGGGGTTGGTGAGAATTTATTAAACTCTTTTAAACATGTCTTTTAAACATGAACATTATGAATTTTTCTGGCAAATTAAAAGGATAGAATGAGAAACAGGATAAACTGAGAGAGAGGTGTGTTTCTCAGAAGAATTGCACCCATACTCCATATCAGGCTGAATTCTGAAATACAAGCAGGATTAGAGTAAAACCTTAGAATCTCAGATCTGGCAATGCTATTTTTGAGGTTACTACTCTGATTCCAAAATTAATATCAAGGAAGTAGAAAGATCAGAGATAAAAAAAAAACACACTGGGTTTGATCCATCAATACATGAATGAGAAATAAAACTTGACACTAAAGTTAAACAAAAAGTGAGGATAATTGAAAATGATCAATGCATTGATTCCTGAGGCAATGCAAACATTCCAAGTTGGAAAAAAATGAAAGTAAAAATAAATCTTACTTTAAAAAGAACTTGAAAGTCAAAATAGAACATAAGTTGTCCAGAAAATCAAAAGAATACATTATTTACAATGAAAAATTATTGACAATGTCAAATTCTTACGTAGTTTAAAGAAGAAAACAATTTAAAAGGCATGGTGGTAGCATGCCTTTAAATTCAACACTTGAGAGGAAGAGATAGGCAGATGTCTGTGAGATATAAGGCAGTCTGAAATAGATGGTGATTTTCAGGACAACTGGGGCCAAACAAACAAAACAATACAAGAGGGGAAAAGAAGAAAGATTTTGAAGATGAAATAAACTTTAATAAATAGACAAATGTAGGTGATCATTTCTCACAAAAATGAAATGATGAGTAGAAGGGGGAAAACAGAGACTAATAGCTAGCTGTGCACTAATGGAAATAGTTCAGCACATTTGGGGTTGGGGGTAATACAGAGAAACAGGAGACTTTTCTCACAAAATATTGTGTGGAATCTAATCAACATGTGGAAAGTTTATATCTGTCTAGATTTTCAGAGATGCAACCCATAAATGCAAAAATAAAGAGCTGAAAATTATGCATATGTTGGATGCAGGTATATTATTAAAATAATGAAGAAGTTAATTTCACTGTAAACAATAAAGCTACACTGTCAGGCCAAAGTGAAATGGAAGAAAAGAGTTTCATTGTTTCACTCGATGAAGGCATGGACTAGGGGTATACAATATGTTTACTGGGCAACACTGACATTTTTTCTACGATTATTAGATAAGTCAGTATTCTCTAAAGGAACAGAAGTAAGAGAATGTGTGTGTATAGATATATAAACAGAATTTATTAGCTTGTTTTACACATTATGGCCTGGGCCTCTAACAATGACTGCTTCATATGAGAGAGGCCAAGAATGCAGTAGTTGCAGATTCCATGAGGCTGGTTGTCTCAACAGTGCCAATCCGACACTGAAGGCCTAGAGAAGAACTGGAGTGATTCTGATGGTCTTCAGTCTCCTTTGGAAACCTAAAAAGTTAGTTATAATACTGGAGAAAAAAGTGTCAATGGAACAGGATATATAAACATTCCAGTGAAAGTGAAAGCAGGCAGGCAGAAAGCAAAATAACCCTTCTGCCATTTTGTTTTATAGGGGCTACAACCAGAAAATGCTGTAAGCAATTAGAACAGGGATTCCATCCTCAGGTAACCTAATTAAGAATAACCCTTGAGTTTTATTTGATTCCAAATCCTGTGAAGTTGACAACTAAGATTAGACATTACAATTATTAAGCATTAAAATATGAAATGAGAATGATCTACACAATTGTATGTTTTTCATTTATTTATTAATGCTGTTTTTTTAATCAGCTATCACTATGAGTTAGGCCAGTAATGACATTGGCAGAGTTTTGTATTTAATTAGAGGTGCAGTTTATAAATTCTTGGACTACCATAACCAATAAAACATACATTGTACTTCTCTCTCTCTTTCTCTCACTCTCTTTCTCTTTCTGTCTCTCTGTCTCTCTGTCTCTCTTTCTCTCATCATATAATTTTGGTTTGATTATGTCACATACGCAATGCCCCATATATTGATAGTTTCAATTGAACATAGTTAATAACTCAGTGTCATTCAAATAGCAAAAGAATATTTTGATTTTTATCAGTTTCAGGAATATAATGAGGTTTAGTGAATAATTCAAGATGCCTTATATTGTGATATATATATATTTTATTTTTCTTTTACAAGAATGAAAAGAACAGGTGTAGATCAGGTTGCCTGTTTCAACAGTCCTGACTTATGATACATTCTGACTTATGACACAGTGATAGATCCTGTGTCATCCTGAGTCTATAACATCTCTGTTCCTAGTGTCAGAATTTCCAGTATTGTTACACTCTTTTCCCTTTAACAGAAATTCATGGGTCCAATTTGACAGTTTAAAAAATCCTTTTGTGTGTGTGTGAATGTGTGTGTGTGTGTGTGCGCGCGTGTGTGTGTGTGTGTGTGTGTGTGTGTGTTAGGGTCTACCTGTTTGTGTACACATGTATATGCACTCATGGGCATGTATATGAGTTTAGATGGAGAAGCCAAATGTAGACATAGGTTGTCTTCCTCATTCATTCTTTCTGTTATTCTTTAAGACAGCATCTCTCACTAAGCCTAGACTTCTCTTATTCCATGATAATGACTGGTCAACAAGGACCAGGAATCCTCTTGTCTCTGACTCCCACTCCCAATGCTTGGATCACAGATGCATATTTCTCTGGCTGGCTTTCACAAGGGTGCTGGGGTGCTGAACTCCAGTCTATATATTTTTACTGCAAGCACTTTATTTACTTTTCTATCTTCCAAGTAAATGAAAACTTTTGCTATCATCCTCTAATTTAGTATTGCAACCAGAGAACAGTGTAAGGTCCACATATTAAGTAAACAAACTGTCATGCAAATATTTGTGTAGAGGAGGAAAAGGTGAACATGACTGAGAAAGCTTTCTTTGCAAATTTTTCCCTTTCAGATTCCTTTCCTTGGGGAACAGAGAACATTCCATTAAATATTTTGATTTTCATTATGGTAGGTGGTGATTAAATATCAACACTAAGGATGGTGGGTGTGTCTAGATAGACTATACAGTATTAAAAATAATCATAAATGTCTTTATTATATTTGTGAAATCAGTTAATCAAACAAGGGAAAAGTAATATAACTTCAATGAAAAGCATAATTGTTGAGACATCACTGATTGACCCAGGAGCAATTCAAAGTTTCAAATTAATTGCTTTACAAAGGACAAGTGGAGACAGCACACTTTGTATTACGCCTCATCTATCAGTGGTCAAATTAGTAAGATATGAAGAGGGACAAGTTGAAAACACAAGTCAGATGTCTTTGTATTGGAAATATAAACTATTTTATTTTGTGCCTGATCTTTGATAATAGACAAACAATCATGGTAGGTGTTATCTGAATATTATTGACATATTTAGAAACTGAGTTTTAATTAATCTTATCAAAGTGAAGGATTTTAATTATTGGCATATACGTGATTAACTCGGAAAATTCAGTTCATGGCAAAAAATTAATTTTCAGTTGGTGTTTTCAATATGTTTTGACATTAATCCACACTGCACATTTTCAAGTAATATTCCTAAAGTCTAAGTTTGTGACAATAGTCCTATAGTCAATAAAAATAGGACAATTTTCTTCAAGAGAAATCAAGAAGCATATCTTGGTCCAGTCTACGAGACAGTCCTTTGATTATCTCTACTGACCTCAGTGGCAACTATACGCACATATAACTCTGGGAACTTGATATTAATTGAGAATAGCTGTAGTCCAATGGATGTCATTGAAGATGGTCCAAGTACTTAAGGATCATTTGATAAATGGAAGATCTCACTTAGGCAGTACCATTGCTATGGATAATGGATTACTGTATAACATTTCAATAAAGAGATTTGTTTTGACATCTTTTAGGAAATAAAGATTGTGCAGCCATGTAAGCTATACCAATGAATGCAATACATTTTCGTTTAATTAATAAAGTATTTCTGGAGTCTGTACTTTGAAATGCTAAATTCGTCTTCATCCATTCTGAAATCAGATTTCCAAGCAACAGATTTCTAAGCTTTCCATGGTTCAGATGTTCACTTTCAACATAAAATCTCCAGCAGATTACAAGTATTTTATAAAATGAATGGACTAGGTAGAAGTATCATAGAGGTTCAAGGAGAAAAAGTCATCAGTGTCATAGATTTATATTGCTTCCAAAGCACAATGTCTATCTGGGTCTTCATGACTTCAGACTTCATTCTCTGTTTGATCAATGAATGTTAACAGATAAGAAAATGGAATACATTTGCTGTGTTCCTCATTCCACTGAACTGACAATACATTCTGGTTCCCATTATATTTGGTGTATCTATCCAATCTTTTGCATTTTTGTGAAACTATGTTTTAACATCCCATTTTGGTCAGGAAACATACAATTAATTGGTCAGTGTCTGGGAGTTGTGTTTGGAAAATACAGGAAGCTAACCAATTCTTATTTTAAGAACATTACAGAATATATTAGACACATGTATTAAGTGAAAAACACTTGTATTTTTCATTGAAAAAAACTTAGCCAAAACTTCATGTCCACATGTTTTATTTGTCACCCTCCAGGATCTTCTGCCCAAACCCTGTTGTGAAGGTATTCACTCATAGTAGATTGAATTATAGGTATAGTACACAAAGTTTCTAAATTTGTCATTTTGGTAGGTAACTGAAGTCAACCTGATCTTCATCTAGGGTACACATCATCTCATCTCTCAAGATCGTTTATTATAAGACAGAAAATACGATGTTTGTTGCTCTAGGTCTGAGTTACCTCACTCAAGATGATTGTTTCCATTCCCATACATTTATCTGTGAATTTCATAATTTCATGGGATTTTTGACAGCTTAATAATATTCCATTGCATAAATATACCATACATTCATTTTTCATTCTTCAGGTGTTGCAAATCTGTATTGATTTCATTTCCTAGCTGCTGAGAATGGACAGCAATGAAAGTCAATGACCAAGTAACTCTGAAGAGTGATGAAGGGTTTTTTGTGCATGTGTCTAAGAGGGGTAGGGTTGGGTTAATGGTAGATCAATTGAATTCTTAGATTTACATAGTTCAACTGGAAAATCTAGAGAGGTTGGGATACAAATAAATGCTTAAAGGAGATGAGCTCTATGGGAAGTGAGAGAGAATGTAGTAGTATAAAGGGGAAGAGGGAATCATAACATAGAAAAGGTTCATTGCAGTGAGGAAGGGGAGAATATGGCAGATAGGGAGAATGGGAACTGATAAATAACACTAAGAGACTTTAGAAACCTACCACTATAGATTATAGAAGGAGATTAATGAGAGTTAAATTATAACAAGGGAATATTGTCCTACTAGGCAAGATAGGCTACCAAAGTAAAAGCCAATGCCAGTGATCTTTGAGCCTGTCCTCCACCTGGCAAGCTGGACTGGCAAGCTTGGACTTCAGTTTCCGAAACTTAGCTTGGTGAAATTATACCTCACTTTGACATTAGGGACCTAGAGAGGGAGGAGGGAGCTGAATGTTGCTTATGCCTCCCAGAAAGAATTTTAACAACAGCCAGTAATGGACTCCTTCTTCTGAAGTTTTTGACCAGGGATCACACAGACCCTGAAACAATTGACAAATGAGTGTTCATGCTCATGGATACCCACCAGAACATGATGCAAGACTTTATTGCTGAGACACTACATAAATTAGCTGTATATAAACAAAAAACTAAAACAATCAGAAATGAAACTAGGGCCTACTTCAAAGTTTCGTCTCTTCTCACTAACTTTCATGGTACTGGAATGTGTTATGCATACTACTGGAAAATAAATTTAATCATTAACATTACCCAGCTTTGTATTATGTGTGCTTCAACAACTAGCGACCTGTCAAGATGCATACTATAGTTTAATAGTGGCAAGACTATTATTGGAGTAAGCTATTACTTTCTAATTGAATTTAAGATATGCTTAGTAAGATGAATGCCAAACCTAGCATTGATATAAGACTATATGTAGCTGTTACACAGGCAACAGGTCATAGGAGAGAATATGCTTCTATTATTCTGCTAAAAAGATATAGTATTAAAGTGACTCTCAATATCTTACTATTATATCCATAGATCAATGCATCTCTAGACTCTTGCCAGAGAAGCTTCCACATGCAGCAGATATTATTAGCATAGAAAGAAATGACTGATCAACCTGCAGAGAATAAGAGACTTCAGAGGGTTTACCCTGAGTTGGAAACCTATATCAAACTTCTGTCTCCAATGTTTCAGGGATCCTTGTGGAATAGGTAGTGGAAAGACTGTAAGAGCCAAAAAGAGTAGATGACCACAAGGAAACATAATTTTCCAGACAGCTGGGAAGGTACCCCTATACACTCACAGCAGTGATGATAGCATTTGCAAGCACCAGTAAACTCAAGCCAAATAAAATCCCAGCACAGACATGGGAAAGTGGGTAAGCACTCCCAATGGTATCTGAGGAACTACTGGAAACAAATTGCTGATGGGAAAGGAAGAAATATTTATTTTAAGGTCTGATTTTTGATAGGTAAATCAGTCTTCAATGGATGGATTCACACCTAATGATTGGGGTCATGCTCAAAAAGGCCTTAATATACTTAAATGCATGAAATTATGTGGAGACCTAGTAAACGGGGTGAAGAGAGTAGAGGGAATCTAAATATAAGCAAAACATTTTGCTTAAAATTCATAAAAAATTCAATATAAAAGTAAAAGAAAATATTATTTACTCTAAACACAGGACAAAAGTACAAGACCCAGAATAAATATATAAGACCTTGCATTTTCATCTGTTAAAGCAAGAGTCCCCAAGGATTCTTGGGCCCCTAGGAATTCACCTCTCCAAATAGATGGTTTATTTAAAAGCTAGAAATGGCATCCAGAGGAATCTACATGATCAGTGTTAGTCACTTAGATCTGAAACAGGAGGAATTTGGGAAAAGTGAGTGAGATGAGTGTGGGACCACAAGCATTCATTTTTAAATTTAACAGAAAAGGTTCAGAACCCAGAAGGGTGAGAAAAGTCTACATGAATCATATGTACCACAGGATGTCAAACTTGGACAATATGTAGTTACCTGTTAACATTTTCACTTATTATTTTACTTACTGTCTGTGGCTGTTCTTTATTTTTTTAACTTATTTTGCTGGCTTTTATAGTTACTGGTGTTTTTCTTTTTGCTTTCTTTTAAACATTTTTTAAATACACTTTTTAATCCTACATGAGGAAGAGTCACATAAATGTAGGTGTGCATGTGCCAAAGTATACATGCTGTTGTTAGATGACAACTTTTAGGAGTTGGTTCTCTCCTTGCTCTATGTGCATTCTGGAGATCAAAACTCAGGTCACGGGGCTTGTTAACAAGAGCCTTTACCCACTGAACTATCATGGATTTTGGAAATCTATATTATTTTAAGTGTAATATCAATCTTGTGATTAGTATGAAATAAAAGATTAAACAAAATTGATCAATATTTAAGTACTTAAGTCACTTCAACCTTTCTCTATTATATAGAGCAGAATTTGGGGGGGAAAGTCACATGTATGCATAAACTGAAAAGAATAGGCATATTCTGCCTATATTAGCAGCCTGAAAAATGCCCAAGGCTAAACTAAGGTCAAAAATGTTAATATATATATATATATACATATACATACAGTATATATAATCAATAAATGAGATTTTTATTATATTTTAATTAAGCTCAGTCTGTGAAAAAATATAAAATGTGAATTTCACCTTAGTATCAAACCAACATTTCGGGAGCATATGGCCTTTCCACTATGCATGTTTATATATAAAATAAAATGAATTGTATCCTCATGCTATTTCAGAACTAAATTTCAGCTAAGACTGGAAGTATTTATTTTGTTATATATTTTACATTGGTTAAACACAGAATATATACTTTATTCATTTTTCATATCATGTATATTATTACTTGATATATTATCTGAAAAAAGTTGAGTGAGTCTGAAAAATATTTTATTTTCAGTTTTAAGAGATAGTCATATATTTTTACAGAAAAGTTAAGTAACTAGAAAGCATTCCTGATTTTTATATTATATTTCATACTTTTCATCACAAAAAATAGAAGTTTCTTTAGTGGTATGAGAATTTATCCTTTGTCTTAATTTTCAAAACAATTTCTTTACTTTGGCCTAAAAAATCGGAAAGAACAGAGATTTGGAATTCTTAGAAGTGGAAAGCTTCGTATGTTTTTTTAATGACTAAGAGCCCCAAAGGACTGTATTTTCTGACCTACCATATATTTTCTTGATGAGGCAAATAACTCTTGTTGTGTAGGGAGTCAGAAGTCCTCTGTAGGGAAATCCCCATCTGCTACTGTACCCTCAATATGATTTTACAGCTGGTTTTTAAATGAATAACCACAGAAAACACTCATCTATTTGATGACATTATTAAAACCTTCCTGCTTCTCAGTTATTTTTATACATCATGAGGTTTTGCAAATATTTTATTGCACATTTTACATTTAATTACAGTGATATTTTGAAATTAATTATTTCCTCAAAGTGATGAGGCTGTTTACAAGTCTTGGCAGCTGTTGCACAATCTTCGCTAGATTTTTACTTTACTGATGTGTGCAGATGTACACATTCTATGTGTTTTATGGCAAATTGAACACACTTCCCAGCACATAATATAAGTGATTCCTAGAATTCTACCATGTCTATATTTCATTTACTCTGTCTCTATGTCTCTCCCTCTCTCTCTCTCTCTCTATATATATATATATATATATGTGTGTGTGTGTGTGTGTGTATTTCTTCATAGTATCTTATCTCACTAATTTTTGTCTCAATTTGACTTACAAAAATGTCCTAGATGGAGCATCATTTTGAAATATGTCAGAGAAAATGTTTCTAGATGCAAATAGTTCTTGAGTTGGCAAACTAATATGAGTAGATTCCATTCCTCAGTGTGAGTTGCCATTAACCGTTAATCAATTGACAGTTTTGGAAAAATGAAAATTTAAGAATGAAGGAAGCTTCCCTTTTGTACGTGGTGCTATTTGCTGTAGAAAATAGTTTATATCATTGTTTGTGCATTTCTATACTTTTTATGTATAGCATTAATGTCCACTTTTGTTTCCTGCCTGCATGCCTACTTCAGATGCTACTTTAGTATTGCCCTTGAACTAGGATTTACCACATCAGATTCGACAGTTTTCACATGTTTCTACTAACATGGGGATTATAAGTGGGAGGTGCATTATATACTGGCTTACTTCCCTATGTTGTAGTTTTCCAAGTACAATGTAATTTTGTCCTTAACACATTTGTTATTATTAGCAAGCATACTGCACTTATGCATTTATGTCATATATATATATATATATATATATTATTTTATATGAATTTTCTTTAAAATCTCTAGATAGACTGACTAGACTTCAGTGGATGAACTTGAACCAAGGGACCTTGAGCCACAAGTGCTTGACAAAATGGGACTTCATGTGTATAGAAGAATTCATGAGCTCTATTGTGGGGTTGGGGAGACATGGTTGGAAGAGAGTGTCTACATTTAACTAAGAACTGTTGTGTGAAATGTAGAGAAACTGAATAAAAATATCTTAAATGCAATTAAGAAAACGGAAAAGTACACATTCATATGGTCTCAGCACTATGACATTACTTTTAAAGTTATACTCTTTGTAGGAAGAGTAGCTCATCCTTACTGAAAAGTATCAGTTGCCAATATTTATTAAGCAAAGTTTAAAGTCTGCTACCCATTTCCCTAGTACCATGCTGATTTCTGTCTAAGCACACACTTTTTACTTTGATGGAACTCCACTTATCAGTTGTGCTTATTTTCTGAGATATTGTGACATCTTATTCAAAATATCATCGTCAGAGCCAATGCCTTGAAGTGTAGTCCCTATTTTCTTCTCTAATCACTGAGACTGCATGCCTTTTGTGTCCTTTTTCTTCACTCTTTAAAAACATTTTATTTAATATTTATATTGGATATTTTTAATCAACTCCGTCCACAATAACTTTTCTCTATTTTCCCTTTCCTATCATGCACATTCAAAAGTTGTCCATCTAATTTGAGTTTTTCAAATTATAAAAATAATCATTCATTGATGGTCTAGTGAACTATGATACTTTTGTACTACCTTGCTTCCTGAAATCCTTCTATGATTTCTACTTGGATTCCAAGATTTATTTTTTTGGAATTCTATACTAATATATTTTCTCTACAACTATTTCATGCAAATGAGGATAATTTTACATGTTCCATACAATGTGAATACCTATTTCATCATGTTTTGAATATTTTTTACGCTTTTTATTTTTGTCTTAGTTTCAGGCATTACTAACATATTGATATGATATTGTAAAGCAGTATGGGGAGAAAGTGTTTTTGAGTCAAGATTGATGGTAATTACAGAACTTCTAATTTGACACCATTTATTTCATGCAGCACTTGAGTTTGTCTTCCTTAAAATTGCTTTTTATTTGAAGTGCATACAACTACATTTTCACATTCAACTTATAATGCATTTTTGACATGAAAATGTGTGCATTTCTCAGACACTATGCTGTTCACTAATGCCACGAGATGGTACAAAATAATTATGGGAATAAACTTATAACTATCAAGAGCTGACATTTTACTTCCACAGATCTGTCAAGATTGAGCCTTTTATAATCTAGCAAACTGACTATAATTTAAGATTTCCTAGTGATCTGCTATTTGGTTTATATCATTTGCAAGAAAACTCAGAGAATTTAGGATAAAATCATATGTATGTATGTATTATATTATTATGTTTCAAGAAAAAATTGTAAAAGATCAAGGTATTGAGAGATGTAGATTTTAATGCATTTGTCAGGTATTTGTCAATCCTAACATCTCTGAACCTTCAAATTCTGAGATTTTTTCATGAGTTTGTTTAACATAAGAATAATTGGTTATTAACTCAATTTCCAGCTGTTCTCCTTTATCCAGAGGACAGGGGTAAAAAGTACAATTCTTAAGAACTACCTCATAAGAGGGAATTATACTTATATCATCCAGAAATTTTGAACAGAATATGTAATATTGGTTAAAACACATTTCCAAAGATCAAATGAGAAAAAAAGAAACTTATAATTCATTGTTAACACAGAAAACAGTGCTTTTTATTATTCTTTCCAATATCTGAAAAAAGCACCAACTATGTATTTCTTATTGTATATTATAAAATCACATAAATAAGCAATATTCTTTTGTAATATTTGTATTTTTTATATTCAGGATCAAAAATAATTCTTATAAATTCATTCATAATTTTTGGAATGGGGATAGATTTTCAAGTTATTTCATTTACATAAAAAGAAATTTGGTTTAAAAAACTTTTTGAGATGGCAATAATAAGTTTAACTTCATGAGAAACTACTGCAAAATAGTAAAGAAAATGCATGATAATGGCATTAAAAAACACATTGACCAATGCAGTAAAATCTAGAACTCAGAAATAATTCCATGAACCTACAGCAACCTCGTTTTGGCAAAGATGACAAAAACGTATATGGGAGAAAAGAAAAAAAAATTGGCCTGAATAACTGCATGTAGGAGAATGAAACTTGATCTTAATCTTACCATGCTTTTAAATCACTTCCAACTGATCAAATGTTTCAAGATATAGTGTCAAGTGTGGACTATCTAAATAGTCCTAAATTTCCTGAAGAGGAAATAAGTGTTAATCAACAAATAGAACTTCATGAAATTTAAAATCTTCTGTTTTTTCATAATTTTTACTGAGTTTTGTCCATTTTATATGATAGATCTTAATCAAATTTTGATCCCTTCCTACTTCCCTGTCCAAACGTATTATTGGTTAAAACACATTTCCAAAGACCAAATGAGAAAAAAGAAAATTATAACCCATCCTAAACCTATATCCTAACCCTAACCCTAACCCTAACCATTTCGTTAACACAGAAAATGGTGCTTTTTATTATTCCCTTCAATATCTGTAAACAAGCACCAAATTGTATTTCTTATTGTATGCCATAATATCACATAAATATGCAATAGTCTTTTGTAATATTTACATATTCAAGTATTCTGTGATATATGTTAAGTTCTATCTGGTCAAGAATTTTTATCAAGATGTCTCTCGAAGCAAGTGCAAGTTCATCTATAGGAATTTAGTCAGCATATATAGAGTCACTCCCTTAAAGAAGATCTACTTTCCCTCATCCCACAATAGTCATTTGCCAAACTTCCTTGGCTAAGGCTGGGACCATTACGCCCATTTCCCTGTTTTATGCTGTTTTTTTTTTTTAATCTGACTGAGTCAGCATGGGTCATGTGTATAATGTCACTATTGTTACAAGTTCATGAACATGTTTTCAGTGGCCTGAAAAACTCTATTTCCTGATGATTATGCACCAACCCTGGCTCTTACAATGTTCTGCTTCCTGTTCTACAATAGTCCCTGAGCCATAGGTTGATGAGTTTAATATATGAATTCAAGGACACTCACTCTGCAGTCTCTATTCTCTAAAAATTAGCTAGGTGTAGCCTTCTGTGTGTATCCCATTCTATTATATGAGCACACACACACACACATACACACGCACACACACACACACACATATATAATATAAATATGCATTCTGTCTATAATTTTAAGTAAATTATTAATTGACTGAATAGTTGGCCTATGGAATGGGAAAAATCTTTGCCAACCATATATCTGACAGAGAATTGATAGCTAGAATATAGAAAGCTAAAAGGACTAAAAAACAAGAAAATGAAACAATACAATTAAAAACTGAGCTGTGAAAATGAATAGAAGCTTGTTAGAAAAAGAAAAATAATTAAGAAACATATTTTTAAAACTGTTATCATCCACAGAAATACAAATTAAAACTACTTTGAGATTTCATGTTACAACAATCAGAATGGTAAAGGTCAAGTAAGTTAACTGTTTGCAAATCCTGGTGCGGACATTGGTTAAAAAAGCAAACTCTCTTAAACTATCAGTGGAAATACAAATCAGTGCAGCCACTGTGAAAATCAGGGTGATGCTTTCTCAAAAAATAATACTATAAAATGTGGCTGGATATACGGTTCAACAGTTACGAGCACTGACTGTTTTGAAGAGGACCCTGGTTGAGTTTCCAGCACCCACATGGGGGCTGACAGTCATTTTTAACACTAGTTCCAAAAGAGCCTTCACCCTTTTCTGGTCTCCATGAACACTGCACAAATGATGTGCAATTATGTACCTGTAAGTAAAACACTTTTACACATAAAAAATAGACAAAAAATATTTTTTAGAAAATTAGAGATAGATCTACTGTAGATAAAAGAAACCTTTCATGTACCCAAGAACTCTATTTTCTATTGCAGAAATACATGCTATGCTCATCAATGTTCAAAGCTGCTCTACTCACAATATCTGGTACATGGAAGAAGCCAATGGGTCCATTACTGATGAATTGTTAATAAAAATATTGTACACTTATGCAATGGAATAATATTCATTTCTTAAAAGAAAAATAAAATTGTGAAATTTGCAGTTACATGGAGTTAATCTGAAACACATACTGAATTAGATAATCCAGACCAAGAAAGAGAAATATTCTCATTAATTTGTGGATTACTGAGTTAAATTGGTAAATATGTATGCTTAGTTTGGTAAACCTTTAGAATCCAGGAAATTAGATATGGACCATTGTTAGAACAGAAGCAGAAAAACCTTAATAAAGGGGTATAGTAGAACACAGGAGATATGAAGGGATAAATAGGAAATACTGATGATAGGGAATTTTAGTGGGGAGAGGGATGGGAGTCCAGGGCAGAGGAGGGGGCTGATGGAGGGATCACTAACTACAAGAATGTCTTAAAAGCCGCATGCAAACATACTATTTTGTAAGTTTCATATATATGTAATATTTTAAATATATATTTATTATATAGATAGATAGATAATTATTAGTTAAATATTCAATTAGAGTTATGACACAGGGGATTGTGCTGACCAAAGAAGTCATTGGTTGCCATACAAAAATCCCAATGCCAGGTATGAGATACCTCCCATTGAGTTTTTGGTCACGGGTGTATCAAAGAACCCCAAACAATATAGTGTAGTGCCATTGTTCTTAGATACTCCCCAGAAGTTGGTGGTAAGATCCTGTTGTTGAAAACACCATACACAGTGGTCATAGGAAAAGGAGAACTGAATCCATATTTACCATGAAGCTTGCTCTCTGCTCCCTAGCTCTTAGAATACTAGAAAGCGTGATGCAACATATTACTTAGCTGTGACTCCTGTGAACTTCATTAATGACCAATGTGGCAACATATGATGTGGGTGTAATAGTGGCATGAATGCAATTGGGGTAAACAGTTGCTTTCTGATTGGATATAAGGAATACTACCCAGGAGGAAATACATACCTAATCAGGCAAATAAGTCCAACAAATCATGGATACGAAGTTCACAGGTCCCAGGAGATAACCTGTGATAAACTATATTTTATAGTTAAACTATAAATGACTATAAAAATATAAACAAATAAATAACTATAAAACTATTGATAACTATATAAAAACTATAGATAAACTATAATTTTGCTAAATGGACATAATATTCAGTTTTTCTCTAAATTTCTATCTTTCTGGCCATAGATTAAATGTCACTGTCAGAACTCATCAGAGAAGTCTTATGCATTGAATAGTGGTTAAAGCAGAACACAAGTCTTCAAAGTGTTATGTCTATGAAGTGTTTGGTCTCAAATGAGACAGCTATTATCACATGTCCTCACCAAGGCTCAAGAAAATCACAAAAGAATGGGTGAAAATATTATAAAAGATTGAACCAGAAGTAGATTGAACCAGAATAAAACAGCATTTTCTGAACATGACAGGACCTGTGTTCCCAATAAGTGCCAGCTGATGTGGATGTTTTCACAGAAACTGCAAAAATCAATACTCTAATATGAAGTAAGAAGGGATTCCTGAACCCAAACTTCTGATTGAGAAGCTATGAATGGTTTATGGCTTCTGGGACAGGGAGAGTCAGTTTTTTTTAGGGGTATGATTCTGGTTGGTTAGCCATGCTCTACTGGATGGTCCCATACACAGAAGTATAGGGACAAAAGTTGGAGTTGATGAGTTACTGAAGTTCTTAAAAAGACATGATTTGGTGGTATAGGGAGGTGGTACAGGCCTGAAAGTTAAGAGAAGAATGTGTGTTGAATTTTATCAATTCTTTTGAAATTTTCAAAGAAATAGAAATACTTATTGAAAAAGAAACCAGTTCATAACTTTCAAAGATGCTGTATATTTACATTCTTAGCAGGCAGGAATAAAGGCTCCTTTTGCTCCAAATCATCATCAGAATGTCACATTTTGAAAATTATCTTATAATTTGCAATTTCCTACAGATATTTAAGTGGTATAAATACTTTCATAATGTTACTAGCATTCGTATATTATTTTTCATAAGTTATCTATTCAGATATTTTGCATTTTTTTCTTACTTTACTCATTTTTCTCATATGTAGTATATTAAAGCAGTATTATCTTATGAGAAAGTTCCTAAACTATGTATATGAATAATGATAATTAAAATTAAGGTGAACATTGTTACATACTCATACTTGAAATAAGTGCCAGTTCTAGCACCCTAATTATCCCCACACTCCTCGATCAACACCTGCTTCCCTCCTCACCATACCATGACAGCCTGCATGTCCCTCACTCCTCTCCTCCCTAATGAATACTCCCACTTTCACCACCTCCTCTTTCTTAACATCTGTCCCCTTCTGCGCCCTTATTCAGGTTCATTCTCTCACTTGATCTTCATGTACTCTTTCTGTTTTCTTGTATCCTGGTACAACATCATGATCTATACTCACATACAGGGCACTAATGTTACAGTATGCAAATGAGGGAAAACATATGTGACTTGCCTTGTTTTATTAGTCCAATTTGGATTCAAACACTTTTAAATTCATAATCCATTCTCTCATTTCATCATGCTCAAGTGAAACTGACCAATTCAAACAGAGAAACTATTAATATTTATATTTGATTTTATTTTACAGAAAAAATATTTTTATGACTATGATGTGAAAATCTTGATTATGAACTACATAGAATTTGGAGTCACCATAGAAACAAATTGCATGATATATTCAGAGGAATTGTCTACATTAAGTTACTTGAGAATAACACAAAATTTTTGGATGTTGATGTAAGGTCATCCTGTATGGCACACATAATATTAATTTTGAATAAAGAATTTCAAAATACACTTGAACAATTTAAGAGGTATTCCTAGTGTGAAAACTATCCCAGAGAGCTGTGAACTCTAAAATAAATCAAAAAGCTGCTGAAAATTTAATCTTTGAGTGAACAGCTCATGAAAAAATAATTCTATTTTTAGTAATAAGAGAAAACATTAAGTATTTTGAGATTTAAGTTATTGTTAACAGAGATTTCCCCCACCCATGTAGTAATAATAGCTTATTGAATAAAAAAAAAAAAACAAGGCTTCTTAGATTGAATTCAATCCTTTAAGTGACTTTATTTAGCATTAGTGCTTTAATGGATATTTAACTGGCAAGTAAGACTGAATGTGGAAATGCAGAAAAGACTCTCTAGCAGCAGTTGCTAATTCCACTTTTAAAAATTGTTCAACAGTTCTTCAATCATGTTTGGTCCCCAGGAAACCACATATGCAGAACAAGTATTCCATCCTATTAAAATTGTTCTTAAAGAGTCTCAAGCAGCACTTCTGCTGAGATGACTCAGAGCCACCTGCCCTCATGCCTCAGCATGACTTAGAGTGCTTCTGTCTAGCTGTGATGTGGTTGAAAAGAAGAGGGACTCATATATACTACAGTGCAGTGCCTTGTAATGAAATATGGAAAAAAAATCACACTCCTGTTTCACTGAACTAACTCTACTATGAAACCTTTAAAATTATAACAGATACCACTTGGGAATACTTGAAATAGTTTACACACAAATTATCAGATTGACTGGGAATCACAGAATCTATGTTCACATTATATTTCCAACCCTAATGTTTATTGTCAGTGCACAAATGCTGCTCCTACTTGCATTTTTCCTCAGAGTCACTATTGCTTTTTTATTTTTATGGTTTTAAAGGACTTATATTTTGTTATAGCACAATTTTTTTGAACTCCACATTTTTATTTATCACATTCAGAAATAAGATATGTTTGCTTTAAGAGGTTTTCTATCATAAGATCTTTCAAGTCATCTGTTACAAGATCTATCATGAAGAAATACATGGTTTTAATTTATGTCTAAAGTTGATCAGAATCTTAAGTAGGTTTTGTGTTTTCAAGACTGAGTATATAAAATATTTTAAAATACCACCAAGATGGATATATTTATTACCCAAGTGGTATTTTTAGATTTTAAATGTTTATTAACTTGCATTACATATATTTTATTCATATTAGACACCTCCCCTATATGCATTCCTTCTTAATCCAATTTGATTTCATGTAATTACATATATATATATATATATATATATATATATATATGTATAAACTTAAACTTGTGTGCCTAAAGGTGCTTTTGTTCACGTCCATTCTATTGAGCCTGGTTAACCTATCTTATCAAATCCTTGAAGAAAATCAGTCTTTCCTTTCTTACCAGCTATCAGTTGCCAGTAGTTCTTCAGCTACAGACTTCTTACTCACTTCCCCACATCTATGCATGGATTTTTATCAACTTTCCATCAGACATAGGGGTAGTATCTAGAATCTTCAAATAACACAAAAAAGCACTAAAAACAACCCAATTAAAATTGCTTATTCAGAGCAGGTGTTTCTAAAAAGATGAAGTGCAAATGGCTGACAAATATATTTTTAGTGCTCAGCATCTTTTGCCAATAAGTTTATGCAAAGTAATACCACTTTGAGATTGTATCTTATCTGAGTCAAATGGCTAAGGTTTTAAAAATGCTGGTAAAGGTGTGTAAAAGATGAATTCTTATTATTTGCTGATGGGATTGCAAATTGGTGCCACTACCATTAAATTCTGTGTTAATATTCTTCAAAAAGTTCACTCAGGAATATAACTAAATGATTCAGTGTCCTACTACAGTGACAGCTGTTCATACATGTTTGTTGTTGCTGTATTTACAATAGTGAGGAAGGGAAATATTCTATTGTCCATCAACTGATGAATATATAATGAAAGTATGGAATGTTTACACAGTGGGATATTATTCAGCTTCAAAAAAAGAAATTAATAAATTTGTAAGTTAGTTGAGGAAACTGAAAACAATGATCTTGAGTGAGATAACTCAGATTCAGTAAAATATGTTCTCTCTCTATCACATTGTCTCTCATAAGTGGATGCTGCCTTTGAATCATAATCTATGTGCTTTCATTGATGTAATTCATAGAGATCAGGAAACGGATGCAGATTGGATGTGGAGGAGCTGATCTTCCTAAAGTGAGGGATTCTGGGAAGGTTAACTAGATATCAGTGGATGAACCTGCACTGAGGAACATTTGAACATGCAACAACATGGACTTACTATCATCTTCACAACTTCTCAATGTCATTTGCTGTGCCAATTATTGATATGGTTATTTGGTCTTCAAGCTGGTGTTTGCCCTTCAATTGGTGTTTGCCCTTAGGAGCTTACATAGTGCTCTCCAAAAGTATGAAAGTTAGGCTTCATGAAAAGTGAATTCCAGGTCAGTTCTAGCTCCACTGATCCAAATCCTATGTCTAAATTGTGTCCTATCTTCAACCAGAAGGTCTTACCTTCAAGTTCTGGGGGAAATTAAGGGATGTGACAATGTCCATTGTAATTTATGTAATTTATGGAGCCTCTTGGACCACCCTTCCCAACAACTCAAAGGAAAGTTTCCTTTCTGGCACCAGGACATAGAATTTTAACAAATAATAATAAACATGATCAAATGATTCAATGAATTTAAGGAACATGCATACACACACACACACACACACACACATTCATAGAACTTAAAGAGGGTAGAGATAAAACTCTATCAGAAGTCAGGAGATAAAACTCTATCAGAAGTCAGAAGGAGATAGAAATATTGAAGAAAATATCAAGTTGAAATGAAGGAGAAAGTGAAAAAATCAATAAGCAATTTAGAAATTTCAGGAGAAAGGTTCATTAATAGAATTAATGAAATAGAAAATAAAATACTCAGATTGGACTATAAAGTCAAACAATTTGAACAGTCAAGAAAAGATTATTAATTTTTTAAGTTACAGGAATGGAATGTGAAGGACATGTGGGATACCACAAAACAGCATATTTGTACATTATAGGCATAAAGGAAGGAGAAGAATCTCAGGTAAATGGTAAGGACAAGATCTTGATCAGGATTACAAAAGAAAATTTCCAAAAAGTAAGGAAAGGATTACCTATACAAGTATATCAAGCATATAGAACACCAAATAGAAAGAACCAGAAAAGAAACTCCACATGGGATATCATAATAAAAAAACACTAATCTATAGGACAGAGACTACTTAAAGCTGCAAGAGAGAAACAAGTCACATACAAAAGAAAACTCATCAGAATTACAGCTGACATTTCAAATCAAACTGTGAAAGCCAAAAGATCTGGGACCAAAATATTCCCAGTTCTAAATGACAACACATGCCAACCCAGGATACTTTACCCAGCAAAACTGTCATTTTAGTTGAAATGGAAAGAAAAATGTTCCATGACATGAGCAAGCAGTAAGAATTCATGATTAACAAAAAAAGCTATGCAGAGAATAACTCAAAATAATACAAAGCACTGAAGAAAAGAACAACCGAATCCAACAGGTGACATAAAGAAACTAAATGAAGTTATAACTGTGGAAATACAAAACTGGACAAAAAAAGACAAACAAATCTAAATGATGGTAACAAATTCACATGAGTAAATAATAACTTTAATTATTAATCACCTGAAGTCCCCATTCAAAGGACATAGATTTACTGAATGGATTAAGAAACAAAATCCTAATTTTTGTTGTCTGCAAGAAACTCATCTAACCCCAGCAAAGGCATTGGCATAAGGTGAAAGGATATTCCAAGGGAATGCTACTAAGAAATAAGCAGGGTTTGGAATTCTACTATCAGACAAAACAGACTTCAAACTAAAACTAATCAAAAGAGATAAAGAGGGTTGATTCATTTTGATCAAAGGGGCAAATGATCAAGAAGATATCCCCATCATGTGTGGGTGGGTCTCCATCTCCAGAACAGCTGTTGTGCTCCAGCCATGCCAGAGAATGGAAGACAATCGAATGGGACCTCAGGTGACTCAGAGTGCGTTGGGAGGAGTTCTCTCCCGGGAGACTACGTAGGTGGGTAGTTTGGTTATTAGAGCCAATGCAGGGGTTTATATAGGGAGGCCTTTCTGACCATTACAGAAGGCAGGAAAGTTAAAGGTGGGGTTTTGGGGTAAAGGCGGGAAGGTTTTAGGGCTGATATGGAAGTTCAGGAACGAAGAAATGAAACCCAAAAACCTAGTTCTGGTCTCGGGTGGGAGAAAGGAAGATTCATAACTACAGTGATTTCTTGGGGCCAGGTTATCACATCAGGCAGAGCAGGTCAGACACCTGCCATCCCTTTAGGGTATCTGGAGTTGCTTGTCTTGCTCAATAACCAGATCCCCACAATCATGAACATATATGCATCAAACTCTAGCATGATAAGTTTCATCAAAACAGTACTTTAGCACTTTAAGACACAAATCAACCCCAATTCAGTAATACTAATGGACAACGATACCCCACTATCTCTAATAGACAGGTATCTGGACAAATGAACAGAGAGGCATCTGAATTAAATGACACAATACATTAAATGGATCTAATGGAAACCTACTGAATATTCTACCCAAGGACAAAAGACTATACTTCCCATTCAGCAACCCATGATGTTTTCCTAAAACTTACTATGTACTTGAGCTCAAATAAATCTCAACAAATAAAAAAAGAAATAATTACATTAATTTTCAAACCAAAACACAGTAAACTAAAATTTAACATCGAAAGAAGCTGTAGTTTGCTGGAGACATAGTTCAGTGGTTAAGAGCAGTGGATTCTCTTACAGAGGATCCAGGTTAATTCTCAGCACACACATGGTTACTAACAACCATGTATAACTCTAGTTCCTGGGGTATCTGATGCTATCTTCTGACATTTTTCAGATAGTACACTCATACACTTACAGTAGAAACTATTTTTGTAAATAAAGAAGCTGTAGCTGTAGTAACTATAAGAAATTGTGGATAATTAATAACACATACCTTGGTGATGAATGAAACAAAGAAGAACTTTAGGAAGAAATGAACTATTCCTGGAACTAAATGAAAAGATTAATGTAACAAAACAAAACTTCTGGGACAATTTACAGTCCTAGGAGGGAAGTTTATAGCCCTAAGTGCCTCCATTAAAAAATCAGAAAGGGAACTAATAAATGATTTAACATTGCAACCCATAACACAAGAAAGACAAGAAGAAATGAAACCAAACACAGCAAATGAGAGAAATAACAAAACTCAGAGTAGAAATTATTGAATTAGAAAAAGTAATAGAATGAATCAATTAATCATGAGCTGGTACAAGATAAACAAAAACATAAATCCAGATGGACTCACAGCAGAATTCTACCACACATTCAAGTGCAATCTACAACAAGTGAAACTTCAATAAACTGAAAATTTTCTGAACAGCAAAAGACACAACCAAGAAAGTGAAGAGAAAAACCACAGAAGCCATCTTCACCAGTATAACAGGTGTTTAATATACACAACTCAAAATACAAAGAATCAAAAAATTAAATGACTCAATTAAAAGATAAGCTATGGATCTGAAAGGAGGGCTCTCAAAAGAAGAAATAAAGATGGCTAAGAAACACCTTAAAACATCCTTAGTAATTAGGGAAATACAAATTAAAACCCACTTTAATATTTCATCTTACCCTATTCAGGCTGACTAAGATCAAGAGAACAAATGATACCAAATGCTGCGGAGGATGTGTGGAGAGGTGAATGCTCATTCGCTGCTGGTGGGATTTCAAACTTATGAAAGCAGTATGGAAAGTAGTGTGGAGAATTCTTAAAAAAATTAAAATGAACCTGTTGTATGATCTAGTTACACCACTTCTTGGCATATACCCAAAGGACTCATCTTACTGCAGAGATACTTGCATCCATGTTTGTGGCTGCTCTCTTCAAAATAGATAAAAATGGAAGCAAAGTGAGTGTCCCCCAACTGATGAGTGGATAATGAAAATGTGGTACATTTTATAAAATGCAGTTTTACTACAGATTAAAGAAAGACAAAAATGATGAAATTTGCAGGTAAATGGATGGATCTAGAAAAGTTTATACTCATTAACACATACTCAGGAAAATACGTATCATATGTACTCCCTCATCTGTAATATTTAGCACCAATCCTGACATGTCAGTAAATATCCTTCTGTAACTGCAGGCACCGGGAAAATAGAAAGAACCAGGGAGGTGAAGTGCAAGAAGGGGCCTGGAGAGATGAGTAGATGGGGACAGGTGTGACCAAAGCAGTAAATGGGTAAAATGTGTGTATTTAGCAGGAAAGATAAGAGTAATGTTTAGACAAGGAACCATATTGTTAAAGGGGTGAGAAAGAGGTCAAATGAGGGGTGACCATAGAAGACAGGTATTACTAAATGTAAAAGGTGGAAAATGGGCAGTATTTTAATTGGGGAGGGAAGACACTGGGTTAGACAAGAGAAGAATAGGAGACATAAATAATGCTTAACTGGTGATATAATATTAGTTCTTAGTTTACTGAAAAAATTACACATTAAGTATCTCTACATGAGTTCAGTGTATTGCCAAAGACTATATAACAAGAAACATAGCCAGATAGGGGAAACCTCCTTTAGAGTTGTTGGCAAGAGCAATTCAAGAGACTCTCATAATTATACAGTTTGTTGCGACAGACCTTGATTATTTTCCAGAACTTTAAGGTAAGAACCTATTGCTGAGGACAGGACATACACTGAAAACATGGTTTGAAGCAATGGATCTGGAAACTTACCTGGAAACCACCTCCCTGAAGGCTAGCTCTCATAGTTTTGGAGGGTGCTATGTGAACTCTGCAGAGAGGAAAACAATAAATGGTCCAACCCAAACTTTAAGGCCTAATTTCCACAAAAATGACCATCACAAAATGATATTGGATAAGTAGTGGCATATTTATCTTGGGGGTAATCAACAGCTAATTAATTATACTTAAAACCTTCTCAAATGGAGGGAACTCATGTGTGATACTGTAACCACATCCAAATATATGTGGCTGAAAAGATTACATATAATAAAAAAAAAACATGATTCTGTCACATTCCTAGACAACTGTAATTTGTTACTATATGCTAAATATGGAGCCTTTATATTTGGAGTCAAGTATGCCAGTCACAACTAATCAAATAGCTTCTTTTACAAGAGATGGGACAATTACAGAGTTCCACAACTGCTCACCAAAAGTGTCTTTGAAATGTCCAACCCTAAGTGACACATCTACAATGGAACCTTTATGCCTAAGTCTCACAGAACACAGTGGAACAGGGAGCACAGAGAATACTGATGCATCTTTAATGCTCATCAATGAACCTCCTTTATGCAACAGAAGACAGTGAACACAAAAGGCCACCAATTGTAGAGAATTAGAGTCTGTAGTGTGAGTCTCTGGGCAGGACTGCTATATGAAATTCCCCAGCCCTGAGGCCACAGGTACCATTCCAGACCAAGGGGGCAAAAAGAGCCTTGGAAGGAGGTCCATGACCATATGGAAACAGAGTTTTCCAGGCTCCTGCTATCTTGCTCATATGAACCAATAGCAATGACATCATAAGTAAAACACCCATGCAGACTCTAGCAGACAAAAACCAAGCATACAATTGAGGAAAAGTGCAGTAGGCTCCAACCTTAACTGAAAACCTAGTTGCAATTGATTAATACTGGGTCAGGGAGAGTTGATCTTCTTTAACACAGTGACTCTCGATAGTCTGACTAGAATCAGTGGATGAACCTATACTGATGGATATCTGGGCACACTAACATGATTCTATAGGCTTTAACATAAGTGACAGAATACATGAAATCTGGTTGGAGCTATGGAAACTTGCAGATTGAGGCAGGGTATAAAGTTGATTAAGATATTTTTTATGAAATACACAAGAATTCAGTAAAAATATACAAAAAGTCAATTAAAATGTAGCAAAAATATTAGGGAAGAGGAAGTAGGGTTATAAGTAGGTGGAGGTGGACATGGGGGAGGGTGTCTGAATATGATCACAATGCTCACAAGCATCTTATGATATTATCAAGGAATCAATAAAAATATTTTTATGAAGTGCATGTCAAGTCTTTGAAGACCCCTGTCTCAGGTATAATCTCTTGGGGAATTAAATAATAAAAGAATGCTTTCTTTGAGCAGATAGATTGGTGTTAATTCGACCAGTGTACAGAAGGTTCAAGGAAGAGCTATAGTTTAAAATTTCCAATCAAATATTCAGTCTTGCCATTTTCATATTTTAGATATTTCACTATGTAAAACATCTCTTTGCTTATTTATTTTCAATTCATTTAAATTGAATTATTTTTTCATACGGAATATCTCAGTCTTGATCATCTTTATACCCTCTTCACTGGCACCCACTTCCATAGTCCCCAACTGGATTCCATTTATTCTTTCATCTATGTTTAGGTCTGTTCTATCAAGTTAATATCCAAAAATGATCCTCAGTGCAAGTTCATCCACTGAGATCCAGTCAGCCTATCCAGAGTCACTGACTTTAGGAAGACTAGCTTATCCTCACCCAAAGGTAATCAGTTGCAAATATTTCTTCAGCAAAAATTGAGTTCTATTGCACATTTCCCAAGTTCCATGTTGGGTTTTGGTGTGCTTGGGTTTGCATGGGTCTTGAGCGTTCAACCATTGCAGGGTCTCAGAAGGCTGTAGGATGCTGTTTCCTTACAGTCATGCACCTCCTCACTAGCTCTTAAAATATTCTGACCCTCTTCTGCAATGGTCCATGAACCATGGGCAGGTGAGTGAAACTTATCATCAGAGTTTCTGTACAGGTACCCACTTTCTGCAGACTCCTAATCTCCACGTTTTGGTCATTTGTGATCTTTGTGTTACTGACCCTATATTGCATAAGGGAGTTTAATTAATGAGAGTTACAAGACTCATTAGTGCATTCTTCAACCCTTGTTGTATGTTACATTGACCTTAGGAGTAGAGGTTGCCTGGTAAATGTGCCATGAAGGTATAATCACTTGACAAACAATGCCTGTGTATGACCAATGGTGATATTCTGTAGTAGTCTCAATTTGGTTCAAAAGAAGCTTCTTTGATGAGTGGTGACTGGGATACATGGCTGTAACTATAAGGATACATATCTTGCATTTAGTAAGAAGCTACATTAGCATAGGAATGTGACAGCCTTGGGGACTTGTCTAATATCTATATTAGATAAGCCATCCATATTTGTCTAGGATGAAAATACCGCACATGAATTTCTTCCCACTGAGTTGACTTTAAGACAAATTAGTCACTGATTGCCTCCAAGGTAAAAGTGTCACTACTGCATGAGTGTTGTATGCTCTGCTGGTCTTTGATGTAGTTGTTTATTCATGAATATGGTGTTGGGCCATTTATTGATGTTCTGCTTTGGCTACTTGCATGGTGTTTCCAGGGATGTAAGTGATAGCCTTCAGGGAGAAGGCCTTCCATGTTAATTCCAGCTCCATTGCTCCAAATCTGGTCAGAAAATATGTCCTGTTCTCAGTAACAGATTTTTACCTTGAAGTTCTATGAGGGGTTAAGGATGGTGGCTCTAGCCTGTGTAATTTGGGGAGTATCTTGGACAGGCCTGCCAAACAACTCAAAGAAACATTTCTCCTGTCTGGAACTGTTTCTTCTTATGAAGCCTTTCGCTATGCACATGGATTCATTAGAGAAAATTTATGATTTTCCATATATTCTCACAAATCCTAGTAGCTATTTTATTTACAATTGCTTTAAAAGTTCACGAGTAACCTCATTGTATGTTCCCCAGACTTGTAAGCAATGATATTAATTCCCTGGAACTTATTTCATGTAAAATTTCTCTGATTCTAATTGAATGTACTGAATCTGGTGAGTGATATATCACAGTTAATTGGAGTCACATTCTGAAGGTTTAGCTGCTATTTGGAACATATATCACTACACTTTTATTCTCTTTACTTGTGTTTTATACAAAAGAGATATTTCTTTTATTTGAAGATTGATCTACTAGAGGTCATATACTTATTCAGTCATGTTGGCTTGGCATTTTGGATGCCTCTGAACTCTGTGTTGTTTTTCAACCCCTGCCATGTAAGAAGTGAGAATCTAAAGAACTATTGTCTTGAGACAGGTGGTACAATATCTAATCTCTTGGGTTACAGTTGTAGTGGCTGTGAGATACTGTGAAACAGAGTTTATTTCCTTCTTATCATTATTCTCCAAATGAATCCTAAGCATGTATGCTGTACCACTGATCACATTGATCATTTTGAACTTGACAAGTATATTTGATCTGTGACTTCATAGGCTTCTCGCACCTCCTTTGGTTAGAGTTTGCAAAATATTAAGTATTTGATGAATATGGAAAATACTCTCCAAGAGATTCTGAAAATTTGGATACACTGCAGAAGGTAGAAACATAATGTAAATTCATTTCACCCTGATGTTTAAGAAAGTAGAGTGTGCACATCTTTCACCCTGATGTTTAAGAAAGTAGAGTGTGCACATCTTGCTAGGATTGTACAGAGAGAATTGTGATCTGGAGTTATCACTAAAGCCAGGCAGGGAGGAAGACATAGGAGTGCCAACTCCTCCTGCCTTTCTTCCTAACTGAGGCCTCTTATTTCTAATATAATTTTTGAATATCTTTCTCTCTCTCTCCATATATATATATATATATAGATATATATTCTAAAACATAAAATTACCTCTATTGGAGCAATAATTCCACTGTTATCTAGAGGCTAATCAACAGTTATCTAATTAGACTTAAAGCAATTTTAGTGAGAAGGAACCTGTGTGTAGTATTATAAATATGCATGGCTAGTAAGGTCATAGATTCTAGAGAAAGCCCTATGACGGTTACGTCTCTTGAAAATGATTTTTTTATCATATGTGAAAAATGGATCCTACACCAATAATCAAAGAAGTTACTTTTTGCAACAAATAGAGGCTATTATAGAATTCCACAACTGGTCCCACAAAGAGGAAATATGTCTGTGAGATGCCCAGCCCTAAGTGACACATCTAGATGTGTGGTCCTTCATTCTGTGCTTTTTCAGAGCTTAAAGTCATCACATATGTATGAGTGAAAATGGAATAATTTTTCAAGATTGTGGTGCAAACTATATCTGACATCACACTTAGTTATAGAAATAGTTCAGACACAAAGGTTCAGCAATAGCTTTTCCAATCATGCAGAATTCAGTGATGAATGTGTGTCTTTTTTTTTAGGGGGGGTGTCTTTTGAGACAGGGTCCCACTGTAGTGCCAGCGGACCTGGAACTTGTTATGTAAACTGGCTAGGTCTTGAACTCACAGATATCGACCTCCAGAGTACAAGAATTAAAAATGCATATGACTCCAGGCCTGGAGAATGTGTATGTAGCTGCTTTTAATGTACTAAGATATTTAAACTATATTATTTATATCTCTTTTAATAAATTTTTAATTAGAGTATGTATTGTTTTCATTTAATGTCACATAATGTAGTTTCAATGTGAAATTGATATTATAGGCTATGTTTGACCAACTGGATGCCAGTTAGTGAAAGCAGTTTTGAAGGTTGTGGAAGCTTTAGTTGGTGGAGCTTCTTCCTTTTAATTCCATTTTTAAATATCATATTATCTACTTAACAAGCAAATGAAATTAATATACTTTCAAATAGATTTTAATAGGTTGTGTAGGTTAATGCTTTAATACAGAGGGTGACTGTCTTTTGGAAATACCTCATATACTTAAAAATATGAACATGGATTTTAAAGTTACCATATAATACATTAATTAGCAAATCCCCAGTCTTCATATTGTGGACAAATAGCAGGATTATTTTTCCTCAAACACAAATCATCTTACATTAATGCTTTTGTTCTTTCTATTCTTTAATTAATTTGTTTGAGGTTAAAATGAAGAAAGATAAATTATCTATAAGAAATTCCATATCATTTCATGACTGAAGGAACTTAACACATATCTAAATGGTGAATTTTCATTTAACTGGTACAACATAGCTACTATTATTGAATAAACTTGTATGACAGTTAATGTTATCAACTTAGCCGGATGAAAAGCATAAGCTTCTGGTCATGTTGTGAGGGATTGTCTTGCTTAGGCTAACTGAGTAGAAAAACTCCTCAAGACTGGGTGGCACTGTTCCCTGAGTTTCAGCTTTGAGCTGCATTAAAAGAAGATGGCATGATCAGTATGAGCATTCCCTTCCTCTCTGCTTGCCAACAGCAGATGCATTGAGACTATCAGCCACAAGCCCTTGCTACAAGAACTTCCTCACCGTGATATACTGCACTCTCAAACTTTGAGCCCAAATAAATCTTTTTTCTCTACACTTGATTATGTCATAATACCCAAAGTTACATGAAAAGTAGCTAGACTACTTGTTTCTATTATCACTGAGCAATGTGTATTTGTCATAATCAGTTGAACACAAAGTAGTCTCTATTTTTTTTAATTGATGTTCTTAAATTGTAATGATTATTTTCTATCCTGAAGAGGATGGTAAATTTTTTATAATCAAATGCTAAATTGATCTTTTTGGAATAGGTGTTGAAATTTGTATTTATTAGCATATAACAATCATAGTAAACAAATCCAAGCATTCTTAATCTGAGTCTTGAAGATTTAAAAATTTGATGTTTGAAGAAGAATCAAAATACAGTAATGTGGAAAACTTCAGTCCATTTCACTTCTTTGAGAATCATATAAATATCGCCATGAAAACTTATTGATTATATTTAGAATTTAACTAATATGCCTGATTTAACTAGGAGTACCTCTAACTTGATCATGTTAACCTGTTCAAAAGCCTTGACAAAGGAAATCAAAGGCCATAGGGAGATGTCTTCCTGGTGCTTAGTTAAATGGACATCATATCAAAACTCCTTCTAAATATATATGTGCATACTACAGACAGTTACCACTGACAACTACTTTCAACAGTAAATGCACACTTATGGTCACACAAAGCATTAAGAATAGGGGACAATTGAGTTCTTACCCATAAATAACATTTATACCATCTTCTTTAAGGCCCAAGAAACAGAGTGGGAGACATGAAGAAAGGCTTTACTCTTGGTTTTATAAATCATAGAATTTAAATTGTTATCTAATCAAGAATAGTACAAGTGAAATACCACACAAAAATATAGGGCATACTGTGGTAATTACAAGTTGTATGTAGTTATTAATATTTCTTCTCCAATAGAATAACTATTCAATAGCAAGAACAGAAAAACTCAAATATAATAGGCACTCATAAAATACCTTTGAATTGATTCTTCTTATCACTGAATAAAAATCATTTTATAATATAAAATGGGCATAAGTATGTATATGCATATTTTAAATGATTGAATCAGAATAATTAGTTAAATACATATTGAGATAGCGTATATATTTCCTAGTTAGCATTTTCATAAGTTATTGTAATAAAATATTTCAAAAACTAGAACACCAAACATTCGTCTTTTACAGAATATAAGAAACATTTTCATCCTTTTCTCCCTTATATACTTCATGTGAGGTAGTCTTTTAGTTTACATGGTGCAAAGTTTAAAATCATATAGTTAAAACTGATGTGAACCTGTGCCATAGTTTCTACTTCACTTTCCACAGTGCCTTCAGCAGACAGGTGATTATTTCTTTCTCTTCCAACCCCTTTTCAATTTTGGTAAGAACACTCTTCTTTAGATGAATTTTCTTAGCAAAAAAATTTTAAACTGTAAATCACATTGCTAACTTTAGGCACACTGCTCTATTACAAGAAATTTCTTTATAGAAGTGTTTTACCAGTCCTGAATAATCGTCTTAGACTGTATGTGTCAAAAATTTGTTTAGCTGGAGGAGACTTTCAGACACATACAGATTATTTTGGCAAGGAGTTACCTCTAGAATAAATGTATCAATACTCCCAAATATATACTGTTAACAAATACATTTAACCCAAAATATGAACAAAGGTTTTAAAATTAGTAAAGCACTAGCAGAAGTTCCAGACACTCAGTAGTATGGGAAACCCTGAGAATATTTAGACACTCAATGAATTTTGTAAACTATCATTTGATTGCATACCTACTTCATGATTTAAACATATAAAATGATGTCTTAGTTAATTATAGTATACACATGTATGCATACTCTATGAATATAATTACGGTATTTACTGAGAAACATAAGATAGCATATGAGATGGTATATAAAATGTCCAGTGTTGGAGAGTATTTCCTAGCACAGTAAGTGTGAGTTGCTACTACTTTTGAAAATGTTCTCTATACACTTATGTTGCATAAATTTATTCTCCATGCCTTAGCGGGTGGGATCTGGTTCATCCAGCTGGGTAAAACAGAAGCTGATTTTCTATTTAGAAAGGATTATTCATTTAACAGCATTTGCAAAGCTGCCAGGCACCCACAACCGCCTGGGAATTAGCTACAAAGTTTCTGGTTATGCATGGCCGGCAAAGCTTGCATCAGCCAGGCGCCTGGCTCAGTCCTCTCCCTGGTTGTTGGTGGCTGGCTCAAAGAGCCTGCGACCTCTGTGTGCAGGTCCTAGCTCATCCCCCATCCCCGGGAATTGTGCTCCCACTCACATGATCCTCGGGCCTGCCGGGACTTAGAATGCTGCTTCCTGGGTTCCTGGCTGTCTGTGTGGGCCTGGGATGGGGCATTTTTTTCTCCCCATGTGTTTAGGATCTCCGCCGTTCCTCTGAATAGCTGCCATGTTGGTTCTGCCTCCTCCCCGCCTCCCCTGTGTTTCCCTTAAGCTATTGGCTACTCCATTGTCAGTCAAGCCGAGGCCCATCCCTTATATCAGAGAGAAGACTGTTTTTTGTTTTCATGCCACATTCCACCCCTTCTTCTCTCTGGCTCTCACATACTTCCCACCATGTCTTCTCCAATAACCCCTGAGGCATAAGAGCAGGGGTTTGGGGAGAAAGGATTTTCATTGTAAAAACACAGTAATTGTAAAACAGCAATAGCCCCAATAACAACAACAGCAAAAGTAACATCCACACAAATACTGAATGTGCATAAACACAAGTGCTTAGGCAATGCCTAAGTGGGCAAATTATATTTATCTGGTAGTTTCTTTATGGGGGCTTGTAACTCTCCCCATAACCATTGGGGGTTGACATTCTTTTTCATTCCATATCAGACATGTGTTCCGTCCTTAAAGAGTGGGCTTTAAAGCCAATTGTGAATAGGCTGGGGTTGCATTTCTCAGATGAGCCTCCACCACCCCTGCAGGGCATCTGACAGTGAAGCACTCAAGATCTGTAGCTCTTTTCAGACCATCCTCCCATGGCGGTCTGCAAAGTGCCCTCTAGCACTATGAAGGCCAGCCATCCATTTGTAGGGAATCTTTAGCTCAGTTCCAGCTAGATCTCTTTCTCCATGCTCAAGCATGTCACATTTTCAGTAATGGGGCCTTACTGTCCCTTTCCAGTATACAACCAGCATTATAATGTGGCAACTGCCTCTTGTTTGATAGAGGGGACCTTCAAACCCCCATTGGCCAACAGCTCATAGGGCGGGTCAACCCATGCCTGGTACTGGAATCACATAAATATACCTTTATTCTTTGACATCTGTAGGCTTAGGCCCATAGAACTCACAGGATTTCAGTTATACTTTACCCTGATACTCTGTATGAGTTACATTTCATTCTTGTTCCTTTAAGTGAACTTGACACCTCTCAACCCAATTTCATACATGTAAAACACTCAAACGCTAAAATTACATACACATACAAGGTCTAACATAGCATGGAAAATTACATAGTTCACTGTCTTTAGTTATTGTCAGAAACCCATTTAGTATCACAGTCATCACATGGAGCTTCTATGTATCTTCGTGTCCTTGTCAGCCTCGTTGAGGTTGGTCCAAACCGCCTGGTCCTATATAGGGCCCAGGAAGAATAAGGCTTTCCTTGCCCCTGTCGTACCTGTTGATTCCTAGAGCCAGGGAGCCCCTGGATCAGATTCCTGACCCTAAGCACACCTGTGGTCTCTCCATTGCTCACACCTGGCTGGTGTGAGAGGCCCTGGCCAAGCAAATTGTCTCCACCCCTCGAACAGCCAGTCACAGGGGAGAAATGTCCTCCTTCTACACTAGGGAGGTTAGTATCCACCCCTGGGATAAGCTTCATTCTCTGGGTACCTTTTGTGAACGAACTGTTTATCAGGGTTCAAAGCCTCCCAGAGCTGCTTTAGCACAGAATTTGGCTTTTTCTCAATCTTTTCTTTAGAAACTTGGGCTAAACACAAGTCTCTCCACATTTGCCTGCGTGTAACCCAAGCAGACCTCCCTTTCTGTTTTGTTTCTCTTACATATCTTTTGGGTCTCTCTATTTTTCTACAGACATACTTCACATGCTGGTCTACATTGTTTAAACTTGTCAAAGCCTCTCCAGCCTTGTAAAGCCCCTGCCCCACTAGGAGTTCTAGTTTGAACAACAAACTTTTATACCAATGTCAAGGTCCATGTTCAATGAAATCTGTCATAAGATCTCTAGTGAGCACGGATCTGTCCGGTTGGTGAATGATCTACTGCATACTGCTTTCCTCATGCCCAGTTCCCTTAAGAGCACTTGTCCTTCTTGTGCCATGCTCCAGCTCCTGGAATTCATGGGGATCTCCACTGGTGATGACCAAGTGTCTCCTGTGGCCTTCACAAGCCAGTTCATCAGAGACTGCTTTCCCTTGTATTGTGCCAGGTCATGAAGTTTAAATCTCAATGAGGGATGAGTGATTATGTGGCTCAGCTGTCTTGCTTCTGCTGCACTGCAAACTGTTGGAGGCCATAGTCAGAGAATACAGCCTGACTCCATCCTAGAGAAACTGGCCCTGGGAAAAATCCTCCCTGCAGCCACCAGCATGTATGATAAGCACATTCGGCCTTGAACTAGGAAAGGCCTGAGAGAGGAGATACTTTTATTACAGCACAGAGCCCTTGTTTCTCTTCTTAGTCCCATCTCTCCTAACAAACACATAGCTATTCCTTCTCTCCTGGCAAACATAGTTATTCATGATGGGCTCTGAAGGTCAGAGATAGTGTTTCCTAAGCAACGGTGCTGGCTCTGTTAACACATTCCTGTGTAAGTACGTGTATTTTTTTTTTATCCTCACCTCCCCAATCTTGTGTATTTAAACCCAGAAACAACAATAAACCTTGCGGCTTGATGAGAGGCTTTCCAAGCAGTTGTTCTGTTTTGTGTGTTTGTTCCTTTCATTCTAGGTATCTTTGGGGTCCTTGCTCACCGTTGATCCCTGCAGGCCGGGGCAGCAAACAATGTCATCTGCCCCTCTGTCCCATATCCTCAGGAGCCAGGTGATGACAGGCTCTTCTGCAGCTTGTTTGAATGTCCTCCCTATTTCCAGCAGCTCTAGGGCTGAAAACCCTTTATCCTGCCCCCTGCCTGCTTTCTCAGGTGGGTGGTCAGCTGGTATACTCTGGGCTTTTTCTTCCTTTTTCTTCAATTTATTAGTAAGGTCAGTGGCTGAGGCAGAAAAGGTCTTTTGCTTTAATTTCTCTCTTAACTCTTTAGTCTCTCTAGATAAATCTTTTATCACACATAGCAGAGGCCTGCTGCCTCAGCCATCACCTGCTGGAGCCTTGGCTCTTTGCCATCCAGTAGCGTTTCCAAGGTCTGCTTCAGTCCCTCTGTTGTTTTTAGATTAGCTCCATAGACCTGAGGTTCAGCCCAATGACTCAGTAAGTGTGCCACAACATGCCAGCCACCAGATGGCTCCCATCCTGGGATTCCTTCCCCAAACATTGCTGGCAATATTAAATTAATTAGCTACTAGAGGATTCACCGTACCAGCCATACCAGAGCTCCGTTTGTCTGCCTTCCCTCCTGCCAGTCTGCTGTAAGCGCAGTTTGCTTTCTCAACCGCTGAGCTACTTTTCCATTTGTGCCAGCTGGATATCCTCCCAACTACACCAATTGTTGCATAAATTTATTCTCCATGCCTTAGCAGGTGGGATCTGGTTCATCCAGCTGGGTAAAACAGAAGCTGATTTTCTATTTCAAAAGGTTTATTCATTTAACAGCATTTGCAAAGCTGCCAGGCACCCGTGGCCCACCCGGAAAATAGCCACAAAGTCTCTGGTTATGCGTGGCCTGCGAAGCCTGCATCAGCCAGGCACCCTGCTCAGTCCTCTCCCTGGTTTCTGGCAGCTGGCTCAAAGAGCCTGCAACCTCCTTGTGCAGGTCCTAGCTTGTCCCCGGGAATTGTGCTCCCACTCACGTGATCCTCAGGCCTGCCAGGACTTAGAATGCTGCTTCCTGGGTTCCTGGCTGTCTGCATGGGCCTGGGATGGGGCATTTTTTTCTCCCTGCATGGTTCCAATCTCCACCTTTCCTCCAAATAGCCGCCATGCTGGTTCCTCCTCCTCCCCGCCTCCCCTGCATTTCCCTTAAGCTATTGGCTACTCCGTTGTCAGTCAGGCCGAGGTCCATCCCTCATATCAGAGAGAAGACTGTTTTTTTGTTTTCATGCCACACTTAACATGAGTAAAAAATTAAAATTGGAAGCCAGGAAACCCTGAATAATTCTGATACCTCATTCCTAGAAGTTTAATTTTCTATATTTTCCTTCACAATTGGGGTTCTTTCAGGGATCTCCAGACCTTGGAAAATATGACTATAACTAAAATCACATAACAATGAAGCCCACATCAGGTAACTACAGTACACCATAATTCACACCTGGAAAATGAGAACTATATAGAGCACTAGGTATGACAATGACCAGAATGGATATCAACCCAATTAGATGGACAGTAGTTTAAAGTCTTGATATTAGACTCATCCTAAGCATTGCTAAGAGATTTATGTCATTTCCTTAGATGTCAAGATCTGTATAATCTATGCCCCAATATGAATCTGAAAAATCAGAAGCCACGGAAGGAAATATCTTGGAAGGGACCTATCTGCTCTTCTTTAAACTGCATTTCCTAAATATGCATGGTATATATGCTTGGTAGATTATCTTTAATTAGAACTAGGCTTACTGCTTTACAACAATCAGATGTCATGTTTCATTTTTTTTCTGCAAGGTAGAAAATTACTTTTTATGGTAAAGAACATGAATAAATCCAAATGCATTTTAAAAGGACTATTCTGTTTTCTTTAATAAATCATTTCATACAGTAATTCTAGAGTCAGCTATTTCTGAGTTCAAAAGAGAAAAGCATTTCAGAAGTTTGCAATGAATCATCCCAAGTAAAAGAACAACTAATTTCATTTTCACAGTTCTTTCTAGCTGTGCAACTAAAATTGCCTTGTGTAAATTAGTATGAGACTTTTTGTGGGGAGAAACACAGCTTGAGGTTGCAGAACGCCTCCTACACTTGTGTCTTATCCACAATACACTTTTCTGTTTTGTGATCACAAGTTTTCCCTCCATCTCCTTTTTTACTGAAAAGTCCTGCTGCTTTTTTTTCCCCACACAGAGCAAGTGTTATGTCCCCCTGGGCTCCACCACTCAACATACTGACACAGGCTTGTTCCTGTCCCCCTGATGGTGATTTAGACTGAAATTAGTTTATTGGATTTTATCCCCAAAGCCTTGCCAGGCATAAAGTGTTGAACTTTTTAATTTAACAGTATTTTAAACATCTATTTAAAGAAAACAAGTATTGTGAGACAACAAAAAGGTTTTTAAAATTATAGATCATAAATTTGTTGATATTAAATGCAAATTTAATGCATTTTTGTTAGTAACTGTAGCTTTGTGGCAAGAGGTTCTAAATGTATATTTTTAAAATATTATTTACAATATCAGCATAGTAAGTTAAGGTATCTATACTGATTTAATATAATTATTACTGTATTTTCACCTAAAATATGCATGTATTTTTCTTGAAACATATGCATAAATATTTTTGTAAGTTTCTTAGATATAACCTGTGGCAATATGTTTAGGATAACGTTAAACTCACGAATATTAGTAAACTTCAAATAGCTTTTTTAACACAAACAAAATCAATATTTTACTCTTATTTCCCACTTTAATAATTAGTAACATAACCATGCTTTATATATTTAAATATTTAGAGACATAAACACTCATTTTAAGATGGAAAAATATTAGCAAAGAAGCAATGAGTCATTAATTTCTATTTTCTAGAAAAAGAATTGTATAGTAAATATCTATCACACAAATTATTACTGAAAGAACAATGCCATATGGTTGATATTGACCTTCAAAATATTCAAATCATATGGAATTGAACTTGCTAATGATTCAAATATAGATTATTTTACATATTTATAATTTTATGACATCAATTGTTAGTGTTTTATTAATCTAAAATATTATACATGAAATTCTCATTAAATAATTTTTATTTTTTTTTTAATGAATCGCTGTGTGCTTCATACAGAACATCTCAATCAGTCTTTATCATCTTTATACCCCTTTGCTCACTGGCCTCTCCCATAGCCCTCCAACTGGAACCTATACATTCTTTCATCTGTGTTAAAGATGGTGTCAAGCTAATGTCCCCAAAGGTCCTCAGTGCAGGTTCATCCACTGATATCTAGTCAGTCTACCCAGAGTCTCCTCATTTCAGGAAGACTAGCTCATCCCCACACAACAGTAACCATTTGCAATATTTCTTAAACAACGTTTGGGGTCTGCATCTGATCTCCCCAATTTCATTCTGGGTTTTTGTCTGTTTTGAGTTGTAATGGGTCTTTAGGATGCCAGAACCCTTGCTGTGGGTTCATATGAGGAGAGTCAAAGGAGTGTGTAGGATTCTACTTCCACATGATAATGCACCTTTTCGCTGGCTCTTAAAATCTTTTGGCCCCTCTTCCACCGTGGTCCCTAAGCCCTAGGAGAGTGAAACTTAATATAAGATTCCTGTCAGTGGACACTCTACAGATTCCTAATCTCTATGGTTTAGCCATTTGTGACCTTTCATGTTACTGGCACTTTGTTGAATGAAGGAGCTTCATTAAAGAGTTGAGAGATTAATTAGGGACTTCTTTACTGGTGTTCTATATTATGTGAGATTTGGGTTTAAAGGCTGCATTGTAGATGTGCTGCTTAAGCATGGGCAATTCATAGACAATGTCTGTGTGTGATCAGCTGTGGTACTCTGTAGCAGTCTCCCACTGGTGCAAAAGAAGCTTCTTTGATGAGTGGTGACTGGGATACTTGACTGTAAATATAGGATATATATTTTGTGTGTAGATAGAAAACAAGTTACATTAGTGACAGCCTTGGAGATATATCTGAGATCTGTGGCCTCTTCATCCATGTGACATTTCTAATATTACGGTACTACACATGAGTTTCCTATCACTGAGAGAGCTCTAAGACCAATTAGACATTGATTGGCCCCCAAAAGAAAGTACAACTACTGCACTGATGTGGAATGCTATGCAATCATCGATGTGATTACTTTGCCGTGAAGCCAATTTTGGGTCATCAATTGATATTCTCCCTTGGTTATTTGCATAGATCTCTCAAGAGGTATGAGGGCTAGCTTTCTGGGGAAGTGGCTTCCAGGTCAGTTCCAGCTCCATTGCTGCAAACCCCATCACCGAATTATGATCAGTCTTCAACAATAGGGTCTTACCTAGAAGTTCTGGGAGACAATCAAGGGCTGTCACAATAGCCTATGTAATTTTGGCTGTTTCTTGGACCATCCTAGCCTTCAACTCAAAAGAATGGTTCTCCTATATGACACCATTTCTCATTATGTAGCCTTCAGCTATGCACATGAGTTCATGTAGAGATATATTTGTCATTAGGTTGTTAGACTAAAATCCCCTTTGGTGTTTTACACTAGCTAGGCATTATTTATCTCTCTTCTCTTTCTGCCCCTGTCTAACCATCCCTCCATGCCGTCCCCATGTAGTGTCCCCAATTTTCCCATTTCTCGCATGATAATACCAGTCTCCTAAGGTCTCACCTCCTTGAGCTCCTTCTTTCCCTTTACCCACATATTACCTTGTATAACCATCCCTCCCCTTTACTCTGAATACCCACCTTTTATCTATTTCTCCCTTAGTAATACATGCACCCTATTATTCTTCTCTCTTAGGTTTCTTCTTTTCCTTTACTTTTCTGGTTCCTTTACTTTTCCCTGGTTCCTGCAGCTACGTCAGGATACATACTCACATATAAGAGTTTGGTGCTAAGATTCACAAGTGAGAGAGAACATACATGGTTTTTCTGATTCTGTGTAACTCCATTTAACCAAACAATATCTAGTTCCATTCGTTTACCTCCAAATGTCGTGATTTCCTCTGTCTTTACTGCTGAGTAGAACTCCATTCTGTAAGTGGATCTATTTTCATTATCCACTCATTAGCTGAGGGACACTAAGGTCGCTTCAATCCCTTAATTATTGTGAAAAAGGCAGCTACAAACAAGAATGTGCAAGTATCTCTGCCATAGGATGAATCCTTAAAGTGTATGCCAAGACTGATATAATTGTGTCAAATGGTGAGTACATTTTTAGTTTTTTAAGGGTTCTCCACCTTACTTTTCATAGAGACTGCATGAGTTTGCAATTCCACAGCAGTGAATGAACAAAACCCACTACCTATCCAGCATTTGGTATCATTTGTTCTCTTGACCCCAGCCAGGCTGAGTAGAGTAAGATGAAATCTTAAGGTGGTTTTAATTTGATTTCCCAAATTATTAAAATTGTTGAGTGTTTTTTAAGGTGTTTTTCTTCCATCTTTTTTTTTTTTGAGAACTCTCTGTTCAGATGCTTAGCCCATCTTTTAATTTGCTTACTAGTTTTCTTTACTCTTTGTTTTACAGATCTTTATGTATTCTGAATGTTAAACCTCTGTTGGATGCCTCAGTGTTGAATGTTTTATCCCATTATTTGGGTTTTCTCTTCACTTCTTGGTTGCTTCTTTTGCTGTACAGAATCGTCTTAGTTTAATGAGGTCTCCCTTGTTGATTATTGACCTTCATTCCTAAGCAACTGCTATCTTATTTAGAAAGTCCTTTCCTATACAAATATCTTGTAAATTATTGTCAAATTTATTCTAATAGCTTCAGAGTTTCCCATTGAGATCTTTAATACATTTGAAGTTTCTTTTTGTAGAAGGTGAAGGATAATGGTCTAGTTTCATTTTTCTACAGGTGGAGATCCAGTTGTTCCAGTAAAATTTGCTGAAGAGGCTTTTATCTAGTGAATGTTTTTGGTCCCTTTGTCAAATATGAGGTGCCTAAAATTGTTAGTAGTCATTTTTGAGTTTTCAGTTTTATTCTACTGGTCTGTAGGTCTATTTTTGTTCCAAAACCATGATGTTTTTATGACTATAGCTCTGTAATATAGTTTGAAATCTGTTATAGTAATCCTTCCTGCATTATTCTTAGTGTTCATGGTTGATTTGGATAACTGAGTTCTTTTTGTGCTTCCATATGAATTTGAGCATATTTTTAATAATATTGTAAAGAATGTCATGTGGATTTTGTTTGGGATTGCATTGAATCTATATATTTCATTTCACAGATGTTCATTTTCACAATATTAACTCTTCCAATTAATGAGCATGGGAGGTCCTTCTGTCTTCTGGTGTCCTCATCAATTTCTTTCTTTAAAGGTCTAGAATTTCATTGTAGAGATCTTTAATGCATTTGGTTGGGTTTATTACAAGGTATTCTTGAGGCTATTGTTACTGGATTGATTTCCTTCTACTCTTTCTCTGTTTGCTCCTCATTTGTATGTAGAAAGGCTGCTAATTATTGTAAATTAATTTTGTGACTTGCCACTTTACTGAAAAGGTTAATTATTTCTGGTAGTTTCCTTGTGGATTTGTTCACATCTTAGTTATAACATGTCATCTGATAAAAGTGATCATTGCAATTTTTAATTCCAATGAGTACTTCAATAACTTCTTTATCTTGTCTTGTTGCTCTAGCTCCATTTATGTGCTTTATGACATTTATTGACTTACACTAATTGAACGACCCCTGCATCTCTGGACTAAAGCCAATTTTATCATGGTGCATGATTATTTGATGTTTGTCTGAATGTAATTTGTAAATATTTTGTTGAAAAAATTTACATCTATGTTTATTAAGGATAGGGGTCTATAGTTTTCTTTTTTGGTTGTATTTTTACTGGTTTGGTATTAGAGTGATGATGGCTTTATAGAAGAAATTTGTGAGTTCTCACTCCATTTCTATCATTTTTGAATAATTTAATTATTGTTGAATATATACCTTCTTGACTATCTGGGAAAATTCCTCTGTGATTCCATATGGGCCTGTTTTTTTTTTTTTCACCTGAAGATGATAGGGTGGAAAAACTAAAATGTATTACAAGAGATAAGGAGGATCATTTCATTTTGACCAAAGGAACAATTGATCAAGACTATATATCAGTCATGCACCTAACTTTGACACATCGTACTTCATAAAAACAATAATACAAAACGTTAAGACATAGATTAATCCCAACTCACTAATAGCAGAGGATGTCAATACTCCACTATTTTGTCAGATATTAAAATAGCAACTCCTGCCTTTTCTTAGTGCCGTTTTCTTGAAATATTTATTTTTCCATCTTTTCACCTTCAGGTAGTGCTTATTCGTGAAGATGTGACAGGTTTCTTTGATGTAAAAAAGGATGTATTTGTTTCTTGATCCATTCAGCTATCCTTTGCCTTTTGATTGAAGAGTTGAATCCATTATTACTAAAATTCATTTTTGAAAGATATGTATTCATTCCCATCATTTTAAACTCTGTTTGCATTTTGGTCTAACTTTATGGCTCTCCAGTCATACCTTCATTTAAGTTCTTTCTGTTGCCACTTGGGTATAGTAGCTACTTTCTTCAGCTGTTTGTATCACTTCAAGTATTCTCTAAAATGCTCTTTCTCTTGACATGAATTCATTAAACCTATTCATGTTTTCTTACTGGGTATGAAAAAATGGATGGTCAAGGCTTCAGGCTCTCTCCTTTGATTTAATATTGAAGGGGCCAGATGACTTTAGTCCAACTGCTCCAAGGTTCCCTCAGAGGGGAGGTTAGGAAAGATCATATGTTCTCTGGCTCTCTCTTAATATCCTGGTCCCTGTAGCCAATAGGAACGGCATAATTCGGGAAGATTTCTATGCAGATACTGAGTTCAGGCTTTCTCAGGCAGTCTGTAAATGTCTGGGCCCCTACTAAAGTGCAGAGAAGCTTAGCACTGCAGCAGTGTGAGGAGAGGCTAAATGGAGAATGAGTGTAGGGAAATTTGGAGTTGCTGCAGTGGTAGGGGAGTGAAGATGCAGTGCACAGGGTCTGATTTTCGAGGGAAGAGCACTGGTCTCTGCAATCCAAGGCTGATTCAGGATGATGACTGCTAATTTAGACTAGACTCAGAAAGGCAATGGTAAGTAAGGGGTGGGGAGAGCCTGTAAAAGCTCGAACAAGCTAGACTGAAAATTTGAACTGGTCTAAGCATGGGATTCAGGATGTGGTGGGTAGGTCTGGACTATGAGAGTAGTCTAGGATCTGGGATGCTAAGAGAAACAGCAGGCCTTTTCCCCAAGGCTAGAAGAGGGACAGGAACTTCTTAGTTTTACTGGTGCATAGTGTTCTTCCAATAATAAAAAATGTCATTTAAAATTCATCATAATACATTTCTGATTAAACTATATATCACTGATTTGAAGAGGGATACCGGCCCTTCTCCAGACTGGCTACCTCGGCTCTAAGAACATCTCTCACTTGGATAATAATCAGACAAATTGTCCATGCTCTTCCTGATTTCTGTGGTGAAATACCTCTCCCATCTCAGCTCCAAGCCTGTCATTTAAATATTAGGTCACTGTAATTGGGCATGATCCCCCAGACTTGTTGTGGTGAGTTTCTTCTGTCACGTTAGCATTCAGATCTGCTCAGGTAGTGAAAGTAACTGTTACTTTAGATCTGTGAGTGCCATGAAACCTCCCATGGTAAGTTCCCTCTGTAATCTCAGCTCCTAGATCCGCTTGGGTTGCTTATCCAGGATCTGCCAGCTGTTCTGAACTTACAGACATGAGTCTCACTTCCTGTGACTTTCCTGAACCGCCATTTCAGCTTTCAGGACAACTTGGGATACTATAATTACAGGTGCATCTCAGGTCTGTTTGCTCCCTCCATGTAAGCTGCAAATAAACCGCTCACTTAGCACCCACACAGCTGGCTGACCCAGGACTATATGTAGTCAAGGCCTGGAACATCAACTCAAAATTTGCACCTACCTCTAGCTGAAATGAAGCCACTTCTCTCACTCCATCTGCACGTGTATTAGTCTCAGTTCTCTAAAGAAACAGAACCTGTAGAATGAATATATTTATACATATTCGATTAGCTTACAGGATAGAATCTGAGCAGTCCAAAAATGCCTGTGCCATATTGGAGAGGCTAAGAATTCAATAGTTGCTCAGGCCATAAGGCTAGATATCTCAACAGTCACAATATGGCCTGGTAGATTCAAGGAGATCCGCTAGTCTTCAGTCTGCACTGCAATGTAAAGAAACTGATCACAGCAACAATACGAACTCACCAGTGAGAGAGAAGGCCAGCTGCAAAAGTGCTGATCTCCCTCCTGCCATGGCCCTTTTCACTGGTGCCATCAGAAGGTAAAATTTAGGATGAGTTTTCCAGTTTCAAATGATCCAATCAAGATGATCTGTCTCATTTCAACTAATCCCAGCTCCAGTCAAGTTGACACCCAGGATTAGATATCCCAGCACATGAGCATAAAGAGGTCATAATATTGAACATGAAGCATTACTCCAACGATCTATAGCCAAAGCAGTTGGGAAAACAGCAAAGATACAAGGAAACATTCAATAAAGACAAATTGCCCACCCATATTAAGAAACACCATCACACACTCCCAAGTGCCTGCGGATCAGCTGGGTATACAAGTTTGTTTCAATGGGCTTTAACACACATGACAGAGTAGATGAAATCTAGCAGGGGCCTATGAGAGCTCGGGATGGGGGAGACAGTAAAACAATAATTAAGATGTTTTGTATAAAATGCACACATTTCAATAAAAATACACATTGAGGAAAAAATAATAACAATCAAGATAATGTCTCCTATGTCTTCTACCGAAATTAGCACCCTCATTATAAGGTTTTCAGGGAACAGTAAATTGAGGGATGCACAATAAAATCTTTTCAAAATATGTTCAGCGAACTCAAACAGAATATGGATAAAAGACAGAATGAGGACTTTGAAAAAAATAAAATACAGTGAATGAAAAAATTTCAGAACATAAAATTACAATTCAATAAAACGAATCTCTGGAGAAAAGCAAAAGTAAAACAACCTTAAAATGAAAAATGCTGGAACTCTTACTAAATTTTTACAGGAAAGGGGCAAAAACAAAGTGCAGTAACAAAACAGAATCAGATCTTGAAAACAGGTTGGGGAAATAGAGTATTCAGTCAAAGAAGATGTCAATTTGAAAATAACAATGGAATAGTCAAGAAATCTGGGACACTATAAAGAGACTAATCCTAAAATCATAAGCATATATGAAGTAAAAAGAAAGATCAAAGGCACAGAAAATATATTTAGTATAATCATAGAAGAAATAATAATGGGAAAGAGATATTCATCAAGATATACGAGTAATACATAATATGAAATAGACAGGCCCATAAATGAAACTCCCCATGTCAGTTAATAGTTAAAATTCTAAGTGTACTGAACAAAAAATAGATATTAAAAGCTGTGAAAGAGAACTAATAAGGAACATATAAAAGAAGGCCCATCAAAATAACAGCTGATCTTTCAGTGGAGACTATGAAAGCCAGAGTTCTTGGACCCATGTCCTACAAGTCAGGAAAGAACACAGATTCAAACCCAGGCTACTTTACCCAGTACAATTATCAACTGTAATCAAGGGAGAGAGAAAAACTTTTTCTGATACAAACAAATTCAAAGAATGTGTGTCCACAAAACCAGCTCTATAGAAAATATTCAATGGAATACTCCAGTCTGAACAGAAGATTCAACACTTATGAGGGCACAAAGAAAAAATAAATTATTCATGATCAGTTAACCGATAAAATTTCTAAGAAAATAATACTACAGTGTCAGCAGAAATTAATAAGTACTGGCCAATAATCTTTCAATATTAATGGTCTCAAGTCCCCAGTAAAAGGGCACAGACTAACAGATTAGAAAAGAAGATCCGTCAATGTTCTGACTTTAAGAAATACACCTCGCCATCAATGATAAATATCGCCTTAGAATATATGGCTTGAAAAGATATTACAAGCAAATGGAATGATCAAAAATGCAGGTGTAACTATCTAATGCCTGATAAAATAGACTTCAAGCTAAAAGTAGGTAGAACATATAGGGGACAACACCACACAGTCATTAAAGGAAAATTATAGCAAGAAGATGTTATAATCCTCAGCACCACACACATGGGTACCCAATTTCATAAAAGAAACACTCTTAGATCTAAAATCACACATTAACTCCTATACAGTCATATTAGATTACTATGGTCCTTCACTGTCACCAACAGACAGGTCAATCAGACAAAATTTAAATAGAGAATATCTGGAGTAATTCTCATCATAAATCAAATTAACCTAACAAATATCTATAAGGCATTACACCAAAGAATACACATTGCTCTCATAGCCCATGTAACCTTCTCATTAATTTATATATTAAACCATAACATCATTGGTAGTACTGAGATTTAGGTTTAAAAAACTTTACCATTGTCAGTAAGGGAACAAAATCTAAAGATTATCACAGGGTACTAATGAGTAAGGTTAGGAAGGCAGATGACAGAGGTTTAAGTTCTACGTATAAACTACTTCTGTTTCATGAAGATTTTAACATATTTAAATGGATACATAGGACCAGCTGTGTGTGCTATGGAAATTTTTTTTTATTTTTTATAAATATTCTTTATAAAGCAAAAGAGCATATTTTATTTTGCTTTGTTGTTTAACACAAATTTGAAAATTGACTTATTTACTTAAGCCACCAGAAAACACTGTGGGAGAAATCTGGACCATTGCCTGTTATTATAAATGAAGTTTTACTAGAGTACAGCTTTTGCCTATGCATTTATGGTTTGGTTTTTGTCTGCGTTGTGCTATAACGAGATTGAGAAGTCGCAATAATAAGTATTTAGCAAAAATTGTTCATTATCTTGACATCCACGTGAAAAGCAAATAATAACATGGATATGTCAGTTTGAGGAATCATGCAGTACAATGTAAATCTTGCTTTGTTAACTGTAAAACATCCTTGTACTTGTACACTGAATTGTATTTTTAAATCTACGTAGATTGAAAGATAGTGGTACCTACAACACGCATTTGCATTATCTAAGAAATTCTTTCTACTTTTTTATTTTTAGTTTTATGGGGATTAACCTATTGCGTAAAATATGAAAAAATATTCACACCAACATTAAGTATATCCCCATCCTTTTACACTATTGTTCTCATGTTTATATTTACTTTTCTTTATGGCTAAGAAGAGTGTGGGGTGTATACAAACTACTACTGTGTACAAAAAGGAAAAACAGAACTAAAAGTTATAAAAAGATAGTCATAATAGGCTTTGCAGAGGTACCTCTGATCTCATGCACAGCACAGTTTCATTGGAGAAGTATTTCATTCTTTCCTTATCTATTTTATTTCCAAAATACAATTTTAAGTAAATCTTTCTATTTGATGAAGCTGTTTAGAGAACTAAATATTCCATTCTCAACATTCTCAAAGTATTAGGCATAAAGTAATTATTGGCTATTAGCAGTATCTCCATTTATCAAAATCCTTAATAATGTTGAAATTTTTACAAGACCTGTAAGCATTTTATTTTCCTTAATAATAACTGATAGGCAAGTGGTGCTGCTTAGTTTTTGTCAATTTAACAGAAATTAAAGATACCTGATAGCATGTTTGGCACACACTTTTAGTCCCACTTCTCGGGAGGCAGAGGCAGGTGGATTTCTGTATGTTCAAAGTCAACCTGGTCTACATAGTGAGTTCCAGGTGCCAGCTGTGGCCACAGAGAGACCTTGTCTCAAAAAATACCAAAAATACAAAGTGAGACTTTGAGAAGTAATTGAATGATATTCATGGAGTTATTCAAATGGGATTTGCATCCTTATACATGTAGATCCTACAGTTTTCTCAACCTCATTCTATATAGTGTGAAGCCATTTCCAGGAGGTGGCAAACTCAGTGACAGAACTTCTGTCCACTTGACCAGGAAAACATCCTGATACAGGGGTATACCATAATCTCAATGATAATACTCCATGATAGGAAAGGGTGTTGAAATCAAAATGTGTTCTTACATTTTCAGAAATATATTTTAAATAGGATGGTATGCCTTTGTTATGTTGCTCCACTAAGAGAGGAACAAGTTATAACTTTAAAGATAACAGTACAGAATCTACGGATGTCTGGAAGAATAGCAATAGCACTCCATAGGATACCGTAGAAATGAAAGAAATAAAAGCATATAGTTTCAATTAAGGAAATACAAAATAATGAGGTATTTTAAAATTATAATTTCGCACTAGTATTTCTAAATTTTTCGGAGAGAATCAAAAATGTATCATATATAACTTTCAGTGTTTTTCAGTTGTACCTTATATATTTGTGTATCATTAAATAGGGTTATATAGCCATAGCTTCAGCTAGGCTTGGTAGTTCTTAACTTTAATCCCAGCTCTTGAGATGCTGAGGCAGGAAAATTTCTGTGAGAGTAAGATGAGCCTGGTCTACATACTGAGTTCCAGGCCAGCTAGGTCTACAGGAAAAGAAAAACAACCACAGCTTTGTGCAAATAAGTTATATTCTTGACCATTCAAAATGACTCAAAAGTCAGCATTACTTTGGCAGGGCCTAATCCAACAAGCATGTTCTAAAAAATGTCATGTTGAACTTAGAACATGAAAGACATACTTTACCTATAATTCTCTGTTATACTTTATTATAACTCAAGATTTTGTCAAAGGGAGGAATTGTCTGCCTAAAACCACCTTTTCAGAGTTTAGCTACATTGTTTCCTATAAACTCTGGAAAAACATGCCTGCTTAGAAATAATTGATAGACTTTGTATTAGATTATTTCATAAACCAATTATATTACCCCATGTACCTTATGACTCTCCAACTTCATTCTCCCATGATGAAGTGAGATTGATTCAGTCTATTACTACAATCAGGTAAAAGTCCAAAAGACAACATCTGCCATATGGGTAAAGGAAATGCCAAGAGTCAAATGGCAAATATTGATTCAATTTGTATAAGTTTGTTTTCAGATGCTGTGACAAAACATTGAACCAAAAAAATAAAGAGGGACACTTCATTTTGTGTACAAGTTATAGACTATCACCAAGGGAAACCCAGGCAGGAGCTAATGACAGGAACCTCACACTGGGCCTGAAGCAGAAACCATGGTGAAACACAACTTACTTCCTCACTGTAGTCCTACATTCATATACCTTTTATATTTATTTATGTATTTATTTATTATTTAAATTTTTGAGATGGTGCCTCCCTGTGCTCCAAGCTGCAATGGAACTCACTACATGGATTTTTGCCTCCATGATGGTGGTCTCTTATTAATCACAGATGACTTTTCATCATCAGATAACCAACATCTATTGTCTCATTAAGCACAGAAGGGTTTACTTTCACAGATTATTATTTCAAATGCATCACAGAAAGTCCTTAATTGAGTCTTGGCTTGCCTCTGGAACTTCACAAGCCATGCCTCCAGCATTTCCACTTCTTTTATCATTCTGGTTTTCTAAGTTCCCACAAAGTAGTCCCTTAACCTCTCTATGTCAACAATTCTCCCTTAAAATAACATGCGTAGGTCCTTCACAAGAATACTCTAAACTAGGTATAAATTGCTGTCCTTCCTTGTGTCTCTGTTGCTGTGATAGATACCATGAAGAAAAATAATTTAAGGAAGGAAAGAGTTTATTTCATCTTATACTTCCTGGTGAGGGATTATTCTTTGATGATATCTAAAAAAACTAGATTCTGATTGACTTTTAATTTCTCAGATCATGTATAACATACGGATACATAAGTATACTAAGTATAGCAGTATATCCTCTATTATAGATTAGATGAAATCTAAAAATTTCCATGTCGGTTCTTTGGATATTATTAAAAGCTTATATCTGACTTGCACGACCCAGTAAATTTATCCTGATTTTCATGACTGGAGACTAGAAAGACTATAGCGCACAAAACATCACTGCACAAACCCCTGCCTAACTAATGAACAATCAGAATTTTGATTCCCCTTCTCAGTGAAATTCCTGGCATCTCACCATTACTGGTACTTTTTCTCTTCATGTTTGATTAGAAAAGTCACAACACACGGTACTTGATACTCAATGGTAAGTGCTTTATATTCTGGCCCATTGTTGCTGTGAGAATGGTTTACATATTATTCCAAAATTATATTGACTTACACGTATAAAAGGCTTATAAATGGAATTACCCTAAAAAGGGGGAATGACACAAATTACCGTGTCACATATAGGGAATTTCTAAACTACTTGCTGGTGAGTGGGGTCCCAAAGACCACCCAAATTATCAACTATGGCTATTGTTCTTGGTTACCCTATAGAACTTTATGCTGAGATGGTATTGCTGACAACACCACTTGTTGATCCAGACAATATATATACATCAAATTTCTAAAGATCTTGAAGCTTCATCACTATGGATAATTTTCACATTTCTGGAACCTTCTAAGCACAGTAACTGAGAAGTTAAAGTAGCAATAGTTTTACCCAGCTATGAACCTTGCTATCTACAATAATGACTGGCCTAGCAAGATGTTACCATTGTTTGAATAGGGGAATTAATGCCACGAGAGTTACCAACTCATTTATAATTGAATTGAAGGCAAACTCCACAAGTCGAAACACATGTCAAGTACTGTTACTGGGCCCAGAACACAGGGTTTAATAGGTAATAAGCCATAGGGGAGAATCCCCTACTGTTATTCTGCTCAATGGAAATAGCAAGAAACATCCCCTTAATTATTTATCATTATACCCATAGATTAATGAATATCTCAATGAAGCTTCTTTTTGTTATAAATAGCTATTAATTCAGAGATCTGTAATTGGTGAATATGCAGAGGATAGGAAACTGTGGTGTTCAGATCTAAATGGGATGTCTATTGTTCTAGATACTTTTCTATTGCTGTGATAAAACACTGAAGAAAATCATCTTGGCAAGGGGAGTGTTTATTTCAGTTTATAGTACAGTCTTTCCTCAAGGTAAGCCAGTGAAGGGGCTCAAGCAAGTACCTGGCAGAAACTGAAACACATCTTACTGACTTGTTCCTAGGGCCTATGCTCAGTCAGTTTTGTTATATAGCCCAGGAACACCTGACCAAGGGTAGTAGCATCAGCAGTAAGCTGGGCCATCACACTTCACTCAAAATATTCAAGAAAATGCCTCAAAGACATATCCACAGGTCAGTCTAAGAGAGGAAATTCTTCAGTTGAGATTCCTTCTTCCCAGGTGTGTTAAATTGTCAACTAAAGCTGTTCGGTATATATATCACCATCTTTTATCATATTTCATCTCACATATGCACAGGGATCATCAAAGAGGTGTAAGTAAAATTGTAAAGAGCTATAGTTACTTGATGAATAAAATAGTCAAATAGTGATTTTTCCATCATAACAGAGTCATTGAATACATGAACTCACAATGACCATGAAAGTATAAGACCTGAACATTATCACATCAGGCAAAAATTCCACCATGGACAAATAAGGGTCTGATCAAATCCTACTCATAACTTAGTCCCTATTGATGATTGCTGGGAAAAAGAAAGTTACTTTTCTTCATGTGTAGGGACCATGAAAGTCTATTCATGTTTTAATAGATGGACATATGCCCATATGAATATTGCCAGCACTAACTATTCTCAGTGGGTCTTTTGTTTGATTTTTTTGCATTTTATACAATGCATTTTAATCACATGTTTGTCTTTCCCCAATCTGCATCTCCTATAGACTCCTCTCACTCAATTACATAGTGAGGGCTTTTTGTTTTGTTTTGTTGCTTTGTTTTGTTTTCAAAAACAAGGAGTACATGCCAGGAAGAAAATATGAATTAGTGAAGAGAGAAGGAATTGAAGAGTAGAGAATAGGGGAGGTTTGATAAAACCTCTGCATGTATGAAATTCTGAAGTAATAAGTTAGAAACCTGTTATGCTTAAGTCAGTCATCCAAGTTCATATTTTAACACTCCAGTGTTCTTTCTTTGTTTATCAGGCATATATTTAACACTACATATGTTGCTTGTTGCAAATGCTGTTATTGCATAAATAATTTTGCATATTAAATTACTCTTAATCATAAAGCTTACCCTTAATGGAAAGATACTGATCTCCTGCATTCTAATAGTGTTCTGGTAAGTTTACTTGGTTAATCGAAATTCAATGACATAACTAAAGGTCATTCTATTAAGTGACATGAATTGTTTATAAAGCAGGTATGTAAAAAGAAGTGCTCACTAAACCTGTTACAATATGACATTTTCTTTAATAGTTTGAAATTTTAATCATCTTTCACTGAAGATTTTGGCAGAGGTCCCTTGTCTAAATCCTGTGACAAATCATGATTTGCTTATTTCAAACACGAGCCTTGTTTATTGCTAAAATGGGGATGTTAAATATGACAGTGAAACTCTTTATGCCTCCTTCAATCTTCTAATAATTTGAGGAATGTGGTATCCTAATGAATGATTTTGGGTAAACTTGTATGATATATCAATAATTTACTATCATTATTCTCGAGTTCTATATGATTTACTGTTCACTATAGTCCTAGGAGGTCATGGCTGAATAATTTCAAAAATTCCTGTTTACAGGACTATTAATAACAACAAGTGTAGATTTGGCTAACATGTTATTCCAGAATGAAAAGCAAAACCCCTCTATTTTGACAGAATATGTATATCAATTATCAAGTATATTATTTATTACAACCAGAAAACATTTTCTCAAGTCTTGCTTTTCAACAAACAGTCAAGCTATCGTTTTAAGATCATTTAAACGTCACCATATTAACTCACATATCCTGTGTCTTAAATACTTGTCACCCAAATGTTCATGTTTTGAAGATTTGTTCACCGGCTTAGGACAATATTGAAAGATGATGAAATATTAAGAATTAAAGGAAGTAGACAATGGGGGGTTATGATATTGGATGGGAACACAATGCCTCTTTCTTTGCTTACTGGTCATGATGATTAAACAAGTTTGCTCCATAGCACTATCTCTTTTATGATATTCTGCTTCACCAAACGCCTAGAAACAATAGAATCATGTGACTATGAACTAACGAGGCAAATTGTGAGCTAAAATAAAACCTTTATTCTGTTAGGTTGATTTCTTCAGTTATTTTCTCACAGTACTAGAATACTAATTAAAGCAAAATCAAATAAAGTTTGTTTATTGGGACTTTTTAAAAAATTCTTTTTTGGTACTTCTCTCTCTCATAAGAAAATTCTTACACTAGGCTAATACCTGACATTAATAGTTAGTGAATCTTATGCAACACTTCTACCAAGTGTTATTTGAGCATATTCTGACACCTTGGTCAATCTTTTCACATTCTGTTGTTCTATGTGAAAGGTAAAGGTATCACCTTATTTTTCACTGCAAATAATTAACTGTCATAAAGTTAGCATCTTTGTTTTCATAAAACTATGAATGCATGTGGGTGTTGACCAATAAGCAAAAAAAAACTTCCAATGGTTAAAAATATTTAAAAACTTCTAAAATCAGAGCATTTGCCTCAGATCATTTATTGTATCTAAAAAGCAATGCCAACAGGAACTCATAAGTTTTATCCATTTACTTCTACACAGTATTATTTGTTTTCACAACAGAAAAGCTCATGTTTCTATCATTTCCTGTTCAAAGTTTTATTTTGTATATATGTTCTTTTTTGAATAAACAAAATGGCCACTGTCTTTAATCATGATAGCAGATCTGTTCCATATCCAGATATATTAACATTATTTCTCTGCCAGGATTTTAATTTCCTTCATTAAAAGTTTCATTTTAATTAGTGTTGGCAGTAGCATCCAAGGGAAAAAATACTTTTTATCCTAAACTTATCTTCATATAACAATATATTGATGATTCTATTTCATTTTTAACTCATCAAATTTTATTAATAGGGCATATTCTTAATGATCAATCCCAAGGTTTCAGCTATTTAGAATTATCAGGAGTTAGTAACTACCAAGATAGCAAATTGTGGCTCTATATCATCCTTTATTAGTTCTTTCAATAAATTACTTGTATGTTATATTACTGTGTACTGTAGCTCTGAAACACTGTCTATCTTGCTTGATAGTTTATAAGGTAGTTTATTAATGCATTGAGCAAAACTTTAATTTCATCCAACACTAAGATTAAAAAGTGATAATCAAAACATGCAATAATTTAACACCATTTGAGAGCTTCTTTATCAAATTCAGCTACCTTGTTCCCCATTTCATTTTTTTATGACTTTAGGTCTATAGAGAGAAACACAACACATAATGAGTGATAAAGAATTGTGGAAATTATCAGTTTCTATAAAATATTTTATTGTTTAATTCTTTTTATTATGCAATTTATTATTGATTTATAATAAATACACTAACCATAGTAGGTATATATACTACAGCATCTCTTTAATATTAATTGTAGTGAAGTTTTCAGAATTCTGTACAGGGATATTATCATATGTAGATGCTAACTAAATGTTCTGATTGGTGTCAACCATGTTTCAAGCATCATTTAAAAATAAGGAAGAATGTATGCTTAATTTTAGACCTTTCCTTCTCAATCTGAACTAGTCAAAATAATCTTGGACAAATGGTTGTTAAAATAAATAAAAATAATTAATGAAAATATCACATATTGAGAAACATAGACAAACAGGTTAATGGGAAAAAGGAAATATGAAATAATTCAGAAACATGCTGAAAATTATTGTCACTGGATTTAAGAAAGAGATGCTTTGCAAATAATAGGAAAAAGGCGATCTATTTAATACACTGTGTTGGAATACTTGAATATTTACATGGAAAGTGTATGTTTCCAGGTCCCTCACACTATATAAAAAAATCAACCAGAAAGATCAAATAGTAAAAGGAAAATTATGTAATCAAATACACTCAACTAAATAATATTTTAATAAGACAATTTTAATTCTACTCTATGTTCAACAAACTTTTCCAAAATATCACACAAGAGAATTAACTTCAAGGGGTTTGTTGAAATGATTAAGACATACAGGATCTTTTTCCTAAGCTTTCTGACCTGACATCTACAAGTTTTTTTGTCTGATCTCCACATGTATGCCGGGTCCACACAGGTATTCTCTCTCTCTCTCTCTCTGTGTCTTTCCCCCTCTCTCTTCCTCTCTCTCTTCCTCTCTCTCACACACACTCACAAACCCAGTCACTGAAATAAATTTCTATGTGCAAAAAAAACATTACCACATAAACAGTGAATAACAGTTTACTTTTAAGAATTTCTTTTCCTTAAATGGCAAAAGAATAAAATCTCACAGTCAAACCACAAGAAAAAGCAAGCTCCTCAAATTGAGAAAATGTTCACAATACATGTTACATATATTTAAGAACCTATAAAAATATTGTCGGTTTCAGAGAAACTTTCTTTTGAGATGTTGCCCAAGGTAGTCCAAGAGACTGCCAAAATTAAATGGCGATTGTCACAGCCCTTGATTGCCTCCCAAACATGAAGGTGAGACCCTAATGCTAAAGACAGGATGTCGTACTTCAGAGAATGGATTTGAAGCAATGGAGCTGGACATGACCTGGAAGTCACTTCTTCTGAAAGCTAACTCTCATAGTTCTGGAGAGCACTATGCAAGTAACCAAAGGAGAACATCAGTCCATGACTCAACACAAGCTTCACCATCAAATAAACATATTGATGTCTAAAACAGCATTTGAAACTGTTGCAGTAGTGGCACATTTATCTTGGGGCCCATCAATGCCTACAAAATTGGTCTTAGAGCCCACTCAATGGGAGGAGACTCATGTGTGGTATTGTAATTGTTACAAACACACACTGCAAAAGATATCATAGATCTTAGAGAAATCCTCAAGACTGTCACATCCCCTTGCTAATGTAACTTTTTACTAAATGAAAGATATGTATCCTTATATTTGCAGTCAAGTATCCAATTCACCACTCTTCAAAGAAAATTCTCTTGCACTAGATGGATAGAGACTAATACAAAGTACCACAGTTGGTCACACACATTATCTGTGAATTGCCCATGCCTAAAAGGTTCATCTATAGTGCAACATCTACACCCGATGATCATGCAGTATAGAACATAAAGAAGGAACCAATGAATCTCTCAACTCTAATTAATTAAGCACCTGCATTCAACACAGAAGGTCACAAACAGATAAATCATGGAGATTAGGAATCTACAGAGTGTGGGTTCCTGGACAAGACTCTTATATTAAGTCTCAATCACCCAGGGCTCAGGGACCATTGCTGAAGAGTGGAAGGAGGCAGAAAGATTGTAAAAGCCAGTGAGAATGGATGTTAACATAAGACAAAAATCCTACAAGCTCCTGGAACCCTACTCATATGACCATACAGGAATGATACTGGCATGCTCAAAGCCCATGCAAACTCAAGTAGACAATAACCCATCTTGTAACTGGAGAAATGCATAGCAGCTCCCAAATTTGCTAGAGAAACATTGGTAGATGATAACTGTTGGTGAGGGTCTCTGGGTAGGCTGACTGGACCTCAGTGGATGAACCTGCAGTGAGGTGACATGGAGACACTAACTTGAAACAATAGACCCTAATACACATGAAAGAATGAATTGATCCAGTTGGGGGGTGGGGGGCTACAATGGAGGGGGTGCTGGTGGGGAAAGGATATAAAACCTTGTAATTTATACACAGGACTAAGTTTATACAGCTTACTATCTTTAAAACTTCCTGTGTATCTATAAACATTTCAAATTCTTGAACAGTTTATTTTAAAAACTTCAATACACATGTGCTGAAAAACAGAATGCACAGACCTGATCTGTGAATTGGGAAGTCAGAAAAGCAAACTGTGAAAGAAGCCAAAGAGACCAAAGATAATGAAAAAATGCAAAGCTTAGCAGAGAGTTTGACATGAAAGATATTGAAGTTCTCATGTTCTGAATAGAAACCAAAGTAAGACTGGGCCTCAGCACTGTGGTGAAGCATGTGTGAGGCCCTGGCTTCCATTCCCCCACCACCTAAAAAAGTGAAAGGCAACAGAGATAATTAAAGAGAATTTGATTTTGTACCTTAGAAAAATTAATCCAGAATTAAATAAAGAGGGATATAAGTTCTTTTTTATCTGAGAGATTAACAAGCTAATAAAATTCCCATATATCATTAATTGTATGATGTATTCTTGGTTTGTATAAAAATAGAACATGAAGGGTGTCTAAACATTTTTATATTTATGAAATGCACAAAATTCAATAAGAATATATTGAGCATGTCAATTTCAGGGAATTGTAATCCTAAAAATGTCTAATAAATACTATATACACTTTTTGGCAAATTTTCAAAAATAAGTATAAAATTATTAAATAAAAATAATCTTGTCTGTTTCAAAGCTTTGAAAAACAACCTGTGTGAAATGAAATAACAATGGACCCAACTCAACTAGTCCAGCAGCAGCCTATCTCCGTATTTTGCTATTCTTCTTGCTCTAGGAAAGAAATATATTCTTCCTCAAAAATGATCCAAGTTTGACATTAGGTTCTCACTCTTATTACAAAAACATTTATTCCTATATGGTCCTTTATTTGTGGAAAGAGAAGATGGTCGGTCAGCAATCCATAATTCTATTTCTGTCAGAAACTGTAAAGATTTACTAGTTAAAAAGTTTAAGCACTCATGGTGAAATGATAATGAAAGTTTTGAGTTAGGAATGTACACGTACATGAATATTTTGATACTTACATATGTTTCAGTTATAATAATATGAAAATAATTCTGACACAAAGTATAAGTATGAATATTGCACCTTACTGCATGAATATAAAATCTAAAAACATATAACACATGATATATTACATGTATTATAACATGTAATTATATAATATATCTTATAAAATAAATATGTAAGGCAGCTATTCCATCTTATAAAATAAACATATAAGGCAGCTAGCTGTACCATTAATCAAATATATAAGAAGGCTAAAAAGGATCAGATGAACTTCACCTATCACACGTGTAATCAGTGATGCCTGCCCCCTTGAATGTGAAGGTCATGACTGCTGACTGTCCATTAAAATGCTGCCTAAAAGTGCCTAAATGGGTAAATGTCAGGGAAAAAAAAGGTTTTCAGTACTGTCTTCTCATTAATCACTCTGAAAGTTATGAAGAAGAGGTTACAAAGCAAAAAGCAAGGTCATCTCTTGGTCCATAGAAGATTGAATTATTTGTGTATGTAACGTCTTCTTTCTCTGTGTTCATTGGGTCTAAAATGTCAAAATCTATTTGTAATCCCCAATTGCTTATTCACATACAATACTGACCTGGATCAGTTGCATAGCTTCTTACTGAAAATTTCATTTTTAACTGTTTGTGGCTTTGGAAATTTTGGAATTTTGACAATTTTTACATCTTTCCTTCTGCTTTGTTACCACTAGTGGTCACTCATAGTGACATGTATTTTATATATTTTCATCAAACTGGAATTGAACTATATGGATTTTAATATTTTCTTTCATTTGTTACATAAATTTTCTTTGAAATCCTTTTTTCAGAATCTTCTATAGCTCGGTCAATTTTATATTGGAAATCAGAGACAAAAAATGGCAGCTTATATCAAACTCTCAATTGTGTGTTTTGTGCCCAATCACATCACCTTTTAAAATTTGCAGGAGCAAGTCTGACACTGAAAAAATATGTGCGTTTCCTCATTCTTCCTAAAAATACTCCAAATAGCATTTTCCATTATCATACCAATTCAACTAACATTTAACAATAATGTATTAATGACAAGGCATCAGAGCAAGAATAGATATGTTAGTTAATTATCTGATGCTTTAAGAAAGCTAATACACTCATTCCAGATTTGTATAAATTGTCTGGAATTTTACAGTTAACTTTAAATATTTAAATTAAGTACTTATATTTTATGAGTGTATGTGTATCTTGACTCTTTGTATGTAAGTGCACCATGTATGTGAAATGATTGTGGAGGCCAGAAGAGGCACTGGGTCCCCAGGAACTGGAGAACATGATGGATGTGGCTACTGGAAACCAAATCTGGGCCCTGTAACTTTAGCCAGCACTGTTAACTGCTGAGCCATGTCTTCAGTGTAAAGTTTAAAATAATGAAATAATTTTTAAAAGACATGATGATAAATAACTTTTTCTTGGCAAGTTTTTTTCTAAGATATTTAACATATTGAAGATAGTTAATTATCCCTTTAGGATTTTGCTTTCAATTTAAATTTTAAAATATTTTTAATGTTTTTTCGTTCATTTTTGTTTTATGCTTATGAGTGTATTGCCTGCATGCATGCAAGTGCACCATGTGTGTGGAACACCATGTTGAAGTCAAAAGAGGTTGTTGGATCCCATGGAACTGTAATTATGGACATTGTTAGCTGTCATGTGGGTGCTGGGAATGGAAACCCACTACTCTGGAAGAGCAGACAATGCTCTTAAATGCTTAGTCAACATTCCAGCCCCATATTTTACAATTAATATTTTTGGTTCCACAAAACCAAATTTTAGCATTAGGAGTTGTTTTATTGCAAAATATTTTATACTCAACTTATAATGTCTCACGAATCTGTTATATAATTATATTGATCAACAAATAACACTTGCTATTGCCAAAATGATATTTATCTGTAATTATCACCCTACTATGCTTAAAATAACAAAAGTACTTATTCTGCATATATAAAATAACTACATGAATATGGCAACTTTCGTACCCCCTTCCCACTCAAACTGCATATGACTATCTCAGAGAATCCTGGTTGCTCTGTCTGCCTCTGTTAAATTATTGTTTTAACACAATGTTTAATTTTTTGTTTTAGTGTTTGAACTGCTAATAATTCCTTTATGCTGATCAAGTGTAACTTTAATAAATCCTCTATGCTTCATGCTCTTTTAATGTTTGAAAGGAGCAGGAATTTTGCTCAGTAAATAGAATCAAAACAACCCCTAAGTTTTTAAATGTTATCCTTCTGATATTACCTGTCTTTCTCACAAGCCTGTTATATTCTCCACTATAAGGAATCATCACCTCAAAATTTACTTAGAAGATGAGGACTACAAAGGGTTAATCTTCCCCAAATACAAGCACCTTTTATGTGGCCATCTAGAAATTTCTTAAAGCCCTGAAGTACTTCTGGAAATCAGTGGCTACTGAAGAAGTTTAGGGACTAATTCCTCACATATCTAAATTAGTGTACAAAGTTGAATTGTGTACATTTTAATATTTCCTTACTTTACTATATATGAGGAATATTTGCAGTTTTAGCTTATTAGCACATATGCTTCAAAATAATGTATTGCTTCACCTATTGATATTTCTACTATCAATGTTACAATTTCAAACCATGTAATGTATTTGGAGTGGTAAAAATCATGCAGTACTATGTATGCATGCAACTAGTGTTTGTGTTGATTACATTGGTATTCTTCAATTTGACTTTAATATATATTGATATTTCCTTGGGTCACAGCTAAATGTATTTTTAGACAGGAAACCTAATGGAATGCTACCTAAAAACAGATTAGAATTTTTGTATTCTGAAAATCTGGAACATAATTTCAAATGCATTTGTGATATTACTTCAATTTCTAATTTCACATCTGATTTTTATGTAAAATTTTATTCTCCTTCAAAATGTTTTTGAAGGGGAAGATAGAAGTATATACTTCTAAGTAACTTCAGTGTTAGATTTGGAACAACTTTTATGTTGCCTATTTGTCTGTGTATCTCTTATCAAACATCACTTTGACCAATTGAACAAATAGTTTACTTTCCAGAGCCATTTTGCTAACTAGATTTCAATTAAGACCTTATTCACTGATTTTCATTGATTTTATTGTGAACTTTCTCTAAGCCAAAACAGTTCCTTACTTTCAAAATATGCTTTAAGTCAGTCGAATCCAGGTTTGAAAATCCTATATAAAAATGATGAAAACAGTTGCGCATGGTGGCTTACTTCTTTAATCCCAGAACTGGGGAGTCAGAGGTAGGCATATTTCTGTGAGTTCAAGGCCAGCTTGGTCTACATAGCTAGTTCCAGGCCAGCTTGTATTACTGCAAAGACCCTGTTTCAAAAAGACTACCAAAAATTAACAAAGAAAGAAAGAAAAAGAATGAACATTTTGGTAGGATAGTCGTGTTTTCCAGAATTTGTTTCACCTTGATGTTTATGCTTTTAATTTGATTTTATTTATATTTTTATGGGTTTTTTTTTTGAAACAAAGTTTTTCTGCGCAGTTAGCCCAAGTTGTCCTTAAACTTCTAATCCTTCCATGTCTTAGATTCTGGAAATAAATTGTTTTAACCCCAAGTTCTTGCTTTCAATAATGCAGTGAATAAAAATTATATTTCTTTACCTAACAGTTATTTAAGGGATTCCTATGAAGTGAATCCAGTACTTTTTGCTGCTTATTTAATTATGAAGTATACCAATACTGGAAATACTAACTATATTATTTGTATTCGACAATGTTATGATAATGTCTGTAAAGATAACATATTTGCACAGTTTGCAATATACTTGTCGGCAAAGCAAGAAGACCAGTGTTCAATCTCTGTATAGTTATTTTTTTTAATTAGGCATTAGTTTACACTCAATTCCAATCTGAGTGGTCAGTAACCCCTATAATAGTCAGGTTACAATTGCACAAGTAAATATATCTGCCTACCTGATCATTAGTATAACATGTATGATTTATATATCTTCCAGAACACAAAGATATCCTTTTATGATATTTCAGTCTCTCAACAAATTATTTTCCATTCCTATTAAAAAATTGGTTTTCCTATTGCATATACAATGAGATGGTTAGTATTCTGTTTTGGGTTGTTTATACATAGACATCGATTTACTTATTGTAGTCTAGTGGTTAATGATGAACATTTTATCATTTCATTGTGATTACAAGATATTCCAATTAATGAATTGTAAACGTGCTATTATAGTTTGCTATCTAGCTAGATTGTTAAACTAGAAATAAAGAGCATGCAGTTAATTAGGTTGATAAGTAATTAAAAAAGATATGAATCCTACTTTCCAAGAATGTAGCTAATGCACAAAGCAGCAAATATATATATATATATATATATATATATATATATATATATATATATATATCTTTAATCTGTTTTTTTCCTTTTAAATTATCAAATGCAATAAACCTAATTATCCACTTATTAATTATGGAACTTTATAACTTAATGTGGAAATTCCAATGATCTTGCCAAAATGGCAGTCATTTCTCTCCCAACTTTCTACCTGTATCTGAATTCAATACTTATTCTCTCAGCTGCTTCTCAATAATGTTTACAAACTGTATTAGTCAGTTTTCTGTTGCTGTGTGTCTCCTGAAATTTATTTTCCATCCCTTAGTGGGCAGGGTGTCATTAATCCAGTTGAATAACATGGAAACTGATCTTCCATTTAGAGAGATTGATTTATTCAGGGTGACTCACAAAGTTATTGTTCACCAGCCCTTTGTTTGGCAAGGTCCAGAGAGAACAGTTCTCTTAGTACATTCCCATTCTGAATTTTGCTTTCACTCACACGATTTTTAGGACTTGGGGACTTGGAGCTGCTTCCTGAGTCTTGGCCTTCTGTGCACTTTTCCTCCTGCATGGCTTTGAGTATTCTCCATTCCCCTCTCCAAGGCACACTGCCATGTTTCCTCTCTTTTCTCCCCACCTTCCTGCCCTCTTATTGGTCAGAAGGCGGGACTTGCCACTGAATGAACCAATAGTAAAAAAAAAACCTCAGAGAGAACCATGTATCTACAATACACTATGGCAGAAACACTGACCAAGGAAAAGTATAAAAGGAAGAGTTTATTTAATTTATGGTTCCCAAGGGGCAAGACTCCATCATGGTGGGGAGGCATGGAGGTTCAGGTGGCTATAGTGAGAGCTATGTGCTCACATCTACAAGAAGGCACAGGAACCAGAACCATACAGGAGATCTCACAAGGATTAAGAACTTGGAGTGCCCCCAGTGATGTGCTTCTTCCAGCATGGTCAAGGGGTTCTAAGACCTCAGAAAACAATGCCACCAACTGCAGACAAAATGTCCAAATACCTATAGCCCATGGGGGTATCTTATTAATTTTATTTTCCTTTCTTTGGCAGGCAGGGTTTGATCTGCATCAGCATAGTCCCAGTCCAGCACCACAGAGCACGTCCACAGCTCCCATCCAGTTCCCAGACAGAGTTCTAATTCCAAGGTTGTCCACTCAAACTATTCTGGAGCCCTGGGAATGTGGAATACTGCTGTCTGAGTCGTTGGCTCCCCACAAGCATAGAGCTGTGGAACTTCCTCATGGCTTTGAGTCTTCTCTGCCCCACCTTTCAGTGCTGCTTGCTCGCTGCCATCCCCATGCCACCCCAATCTCCCTGCTTTCCTGCCCACTTATTGGTCAGAGCACAGGACTTGCCAATGAGTGAACCAATAGCAAAAATTCAGAGAGAAATAAAAACTACATTTCCACTACATTCCACCCCTTTTCTCTCTGGAAAATCAAAAAAACACAACACAACAACAACCATAAAGGAAAGCAATAACATCCACATAAACCATCATAAACACAAATGTTTAGACAGTACCTAAGTAGATGTATCATTTTCACCTCACAAACAATCACAGTAGTGTCTCTACCGGGGCCTATAACTTCCTCTAATACCATCTGGGTCAACTTTCCTCCTAGTATCAGATGTGGATTCCCTCCCCCAGGAGCAGGCCATAAAACCAATTATAAATATGTTGAGGGTGGACATACTAGACAAACCTCTATCACACAAGCAGGAACATCCTAATTGGCATCTGATAGTGGAGCATGCAAGAACTGTCTTTAAGCACAGTTTTTCAGTACCATTCTTCTGTAGAGGTCTGCATATAGTCTTCTAGCACTATGAAGGACAGCCATCCATCTGTAGGGAGTTTTCAGCTCAGTCCCAGCTAGATCTCTCTTTTCTATGCTCAAACCATGCCACGTCTTCAATAATATGGCGTGCAACCAGCATTAAAATGTGGCAATTGGCTTTTTATGGTAGGAAGGGGCTTCCAAGTACCCCTAGGCCAACAGATCACAGCGGGGTGGGCGGGGGCAACCGATACCTGGTACTGGAATGGGTACTTAACAATTATATAAAGAATTCTTTTACTCTCCGGCACACATAGGCTTAGGCACACAGAGCTCCTTAGAACTTCACAGTTATACTTCACTCTTGTACCCTGTATTAGTTATATTTTACTCTTGTTTCTTCAGATGTCCTCGAAGTCTCTCAATTAGGTTTCACATCTGTAAAACACTCAGAAGTTAATTTATACACACACACACACACACACACACATGCACACACACACACGCACACAACATAGCATGGAAAATTCCTTTCGTTTGTATCAGCTGTTTTTTTCAACAGATCCATGTTAGGTACAATGGCATGCAACTTAGTCAGTCCTTTCTATCTTTAGTTGTCATCTGGAATCCATTTAGTGTCCTGGAATTCTCACATGGAGTTTGCATGCATCCCTTATCCTTGATAACCTTGTGGGGCTGACCCAAACTGCTTGGTCCTACATAGGACCAAGGATGAATAAGGCTCTTCTTGCCTATGTTGCACCTTATGTTTCTCAGGGCCAGGCAGACTCTGGGTCCAACTCCTGGCTCTAGCCACACCTGTGGTCTCTCCATTGACCGCACTGGTCTACTGGGAGAGGCTCTGGCCCAGTAAGCTGCCTCCATCCCTTGAATACCCATTCAAAGGGGAGACGTGTACCCTGTTCCCAGTGAGGGGGTTGTTATCCACCTATCCACCCATGGAATAATTTTTATCCTCTGTTTACCTTTTGTGAACAATTTCTCATGGTTTAAAGCCTCCCAGAGAAGCACAGAATTTGCCTTTTTATCAATCTTTCCTTTAGGAACTTGGGCTAGATGCATTCCTTTAATGGGCTGAGATATTTTTTCCATTTTTGTCAGCTGAATCTTGCCAACTACCCTGTTTGTCTTAATAATTTTATTTTCCATGCCTTGGTGGGCAGGGTTTGGTCTGCATCTGTAGAGTCTGGGACAGTGCCATGGTGCACTTGCATAGCTTCCATCCTGTTCCTGGCCAGAGTTCCATTTCCAAGGTTGTCAACTCACACTATTGTGGAGCCATGGGACCTGCAGTTGCTGTCCTCTGAGTCACTGGCTCCCTGGGCATGTGGAGCCATGGCACTTTCCTTCGTTGTGGCTTTGAATCTTCTCTGCCCCTTTGCTCAGCATTGCTCCCTGGCCGCCATCTTCCCGGTCCTGTCTCCCTGCCTTCTTGCCTCCTCATTGGTCAGAGGGTGGGACTTACCTCTGAATGAACCAGTAGCAAGAATTCAGAGAGAAATAAAAGTTACGTTTCCTCTACAGGGGGACATTCTCAATCAAAACCACCACACTAACTGACTCCTAACAAATCTGAAGTGGAAGCCTGCTATGAAATAAACAGCCTTACTAGGTGGTGATGATGGGAGGTGAAGTCACATTGGACTGCCTGTCACAGCCTAAGCTAAAATTTCGCACTTAACCTTCCTACTTCTGGAGAGGTGTTGAAATACTGTGAAAATGATCACTGATTACCTCCTTAAACCCTCATTCAAAATCTCACCTACCCTCTCCCCTTGCCCAGTAACTTTGCTTTTCTCCACCTTCCTTTTACTGAACCCCTAGTTTTCTTTTGTTTCCATCTCTGCTCCAGGACTTTTGTAAAATCTTTTTTAATCATGGTAATCTATATACTGCTTTGTAATAACAAGATTTGTTTCTCCTATTCAATAGTCAAATATATGACAGACGTTAGTCTTGTCTAAAAACATAATTTATGACTGCAAAACCATCTAGAGTGTGTGACAAGGCTTATAGTTTTAAATTTAAACATAATAAAACTGCCTTTTCTGCAATGAAATTAATCCACAATAGTCAGTCTGTCACCATTGGCTGGTAACAGACCACTGGATATTGGTCTCTTCCAATGGAAGATTTTAGACTCAATGGAAACATGGCTAGGAGGCCTTGATGAATGGATGTTTCTGAATCCATGAGTAACTTTTACTACTGTCACCATTGTCAATTTATTCATGGGATCTTTGGTTTATGACAGAGAGGGCTGGGGCAGAGGATGACTTTCATCCACAGAAGGGGTCATGCCACGTATTTGATTATCAGAGTTCTGTTCTGCTGAGGTTATCTTCTCAGTGAAAATTCACTTGAAACACAAATATCTTCAAAATTTTGGCACATTTTGGGAGGTCTATTCCCATATATTATCTGTAAGTCTCATTTTTCATTTATCTTAAGAAATTTACTCAAGCCTGTTTCACTTGTATTGATATTCATTACTTTTTTTCTATTCTGGAAACATTCAGCTAACTTAATCTTAATTTTTTTTTCATTTTTGTAGCCTTTTAAATAACTTTTTACCTTTTCATTTCCTTTTTTTAATAACATGAGACATAATAATATTAGCCAATATATTTGCTACCAGTAAGAATTTTCTTTCTGGAGAGCCTAAGCAATATTTACTCCATTTCTAAACTTGTAGTGTCAACCTGGTGTTTGATTAGATTAAATTTCATCCTTGGGAACCAATGAATTCATTAGGATTACTCGAAAAGTATGTGTGAGTAGTTGTTAATCTGTTATTTGTCTAACATAACAATTCATTTATTTTATCAAATGACAATAAATATTTTGTTAGGATCTCTCAATTTCCTATTTCTAGGATCCTATCAAGAATACAAAGTGAAAAGCAAAATGGAAAAAAAAATGAGATGATTGGCACACAAGAATAAATGTCTATGTTGCAGGGAATTCCCAGGATAGTATTCTCCCCTAAAGTTCAGCAACACTGCTAAGTTTCTAGTGTCATCATTTGACTTACATTCCTTGGTTGGATTAGTTAAGGTCATAAGATCACTAACATTTTGTAGAAGCCATTAGTCAAGATGGCAGCCAAGTCATGTGTCTGACTCCACACTAGTGAAATCACCAACCAAGATCCCTACCAGATCATGTGAGATCATGTGGTTCCCTCCATCTTGATGAGGTCACCAGCCAAGATGATGACAAAATCACATGATTAACTTGGAGAGTTCAGCTCCATGATAAATACATCCCCCATAGGATACAGGCTTCGTGGGATTCACTCATCTGACATGTGAATGGAAATCCCTCCTTCTACACATGTATGCTCCAAATAGGAATGAATTCATGGTCTCAAAACAAAGGAGGGAGTCCATGTTTCTTAACCCATTGTGATTGTTAATGACAAACAAAAGAGGTAGGGAACCCTCTCAAATTAGGTGCTCTTTATCAGCATCAGTGGTATGTGGTCAAGGGACCAAGGAGAGGGGATAGAAACAGAATGTGCAGGCCCTTACTAGCCAGCAGAGAAGCAGTGGGAGGAGCTAACAATGGCCCCTAAACTGGTGGTCTGCTTGTGCCCAGATGCTCTCAAGCAACCTCGGAGGGACAGGTCCATGGCCTTAAAAAGAGGAGATAGAAACAGAATGTACCTTGATCATTTCACTTTCCCAGTCTCCTCCAAATCCATTGCCACACATCATCCAACAAACATTATGTCTTCTTGATTGTTAAAATGCTTGTCTAGTTCAACTTGTGTTGTTTAAACATTCTTTGATATGAGTCTGTCTCCTAGAACTTTATCAAACCATCACTGCTCACACCCCTAAAAGTAACAGACTCTTCATCTCTCAGTCTCCATTGACTATTAACAGCATCTCAGCTCAAAAGTATCTCCCCTATGCACTTCATGAACCGGCTTCCTTTGGTTTCAACTTACAAGTATTGTGCATGATGTTACAACCACTATGAATTCATTTGTGTAACTACCCTATTGTATTCAGGAAACACTGTTTCCTTGTAGTTATTCACTGACTCATAATCTTTCTTCCTCTTCTTCTGTGACAGTCCCTGACCCTTGCCAGAAGCAGTGTGTTATAGATAGCACATTTAGGTGTGAGAACTGAGTAGTTTCTTATTCTCTGTATATTGACAAATTATTTTTCTATGTTTTAAATCTCATCTACTATAGAAAGAATCTTGAGAGATGCACTTATCTATAGGTAAGATAATAAGGCATTCTGAGTAGGTTTAAAAGTATATCTGATTAGCAAAATAATAGAAGTAGTCTTTCCCCTAGGGTCTGTGACATAACTAGCCACAGGTTCTTTGTCTTGATAATAGTACCAAACATGGGTTCCATCTTGTGGAAGAGGTCTTAAAGTCATCCAGAAAATATTTGGTTATTCCCGTAACATTCTTGCCACTATAGCATCATTAGACATATTTTGTCATGACATTTGTTATTTAAGCTCACAGAGTTCACAGTTGTATAGGACTGAAGATTATTTTTTTTCTCTTTTAGCAGCACGAATAGCAACTCAGACATGATTACATCTAGATATTAGAGCAAAAGTTTTGTGGTCATTGCCAGCTCGGCTGCTCCATGTTTTATGAATCAAGTGTCAGATCTTAATGTCAAGTTCTGGAGCAAAGGTAAGAAAAATGTCTAAGAATAGTGGTAATAGTAATGTATGGGGGGTCCACGAGAGCTTGGCATCCTAAAATCCAAAATAGGTAAACGACCCATGGCAATAGGCTTTTAATTTGCTTGTCAGTGGTATCTAGTAGAGACATTGTTTCCCATTATAGAGTAACTCGATTTATACTCTTTTATATATGTAAATATATAAAAATATTATATATAAGGATTTTTTTACAGTATTTGTTTCCATATGACATTTTCTAAAATGTTTTAATGTTTTATAACTCCTACGTTTGAGTTAATTTTTAAATATGGTGTGTAAAGTAGCACTCTAAAATAATCTTTTGCCTACATCTTTTCCTCTTGCTTCAGCAAGATTATGTGAAATGATTATTCTTTCTCTCTTGAACAACAGAATTTGAAATGTGTAACCTATCAGTGTTATAATTACAATTTAATTCCATAGTAATTTATTTTCACTTACATGACTAAATGATGTCTGAATTCAAATCGTCTCTTAAATATCCACAAATTGCTCTGCCTAGATCCTTGCTTAATAGCAGAATATAAAATGTCTGAGTCATTGCATGACACAGACACACATTTAGTCTGTAGATTCATACATATAAAATAAAAATTATAAAATATTTTTTTAAAATTCTGAATTATATAGTTTATGTTTCTAAAATCATATGATGAAGGTTTATGATGATATTTTGTTTTATAATCCCATCTGTCATTTGATACCACGTTTAAAAATTATTAAGAATTGTCCTGAATCATATGTTTTAAACTGGAAAAACAAATATAATCACATTTATTGTGTAACCCTTTCCTTTGCAATGAAACTTCACTTAGGGGTGGGGAGGTGCTCAGTACACTAATATGTCACAGGAACTTCACGGATATTTGTAGACTTAAGTAGCTCCCACTGTTTATAAGACCGAGGATGCTCACAAAAGTATGAATTTCACAAGGCTCAATCTCCAAATTTATAAAAGCAATAAATGGTTTCTGGGGAGCTGAGATTTCCTAAATAATAGATATGCCCACTAGATTCACAGGGAGCACCATCAATGCAGTGTTAATGAATCATGGGATTTCTTGCATGATGACATGAACTTCCAGTTGTCTTTGAGCCACCAATGTTTGTAAAGATATCCCTTAACTTATATCACTGTGGTAACTGCAACAAATTCCCCAGCTCACTAAATTAGATATGTGTGAGTCTGTTTTTGTCTGTTTTTAGTTTCCTCTTTGAGGTGAGTAGATGTTCAGTGTCTTTCCAGGAAAAGTCACACAATAATGTTATATTTTTTAGACTTTATCAAAAATCAAGAAATTTTGCCATGTGTCACATAGTGCAAGGGAATATAAAATATACAATTTTTACTCTTAACATTTTAAAATTTACAATACCGTAATGAATTTTCAAATGTTTCATGACACCTTCAGACTGTTAAATTCATGTTTATTCAAAATGTTTGGGAAGGTTCAATATAAAAAGTACCATGTAACTTTATTTTTTGAAAGTGACTTCCTCACCATTTTCATATGCATTAAATTTAATAATAAGTTTTTTATAAAGAATATATGCCAATTGGGATTAAAAAGTGTTAAGTTAACTAGCTTATAGTCATATTGAAGGTATCATATGTAATGATTTAGGAGTAAAACTTTACCAGAAAAGTTAGGATATATTTGTAATATATAATATATAATATACTAAGTTACCTTTATCCACATAGTCTGTGTTTCAGTATACACAGTTTCTTAATTGAGGTATGCTAACATCATTGGTTTTAAAAGGTCAAAAGTATGTGTATGTAACTGAAGCTATGAAATTTAAATCAGAACTCTGCTATTCCTTGATTATTTGCTGTAGAATTTAATCTGAACATGTACCTTTTCTATTTATTGGGATTGTGTTTATTACATCTTTGACTATAGCATCTTATTTATAGTCATGGTTATACTTATGCTCAAATGTATAGGTTTTAGTAAATGAAATATGAAATCATTATATAAAATGTTAAAACTTTATCCAAGGTAACTCCTAAATTCAACATTTGCAAAATATTTCAAAGGTAGCAAATATGTATTTATCATAATACAAAACTTTCATATAATATTCTAAGGTATTTTATAAAATTATAATTTAAATTTTACTACAGAGCCTTAATTTACATTCATAATAAATATTTTCAGGATGTGGATGGGATGAGCAATATATATCACCATACAAAGTGTAAAAAGAGCTTCAAAATACAAATCACATATATTCCCAGGTATCAACTTTTGTGAACATAACCTTATAAGAGTAAAGAAGAGAGTAATAACAGAGAAAGTCTGGAGAGGATTCCTGTTCATGTTTTAATTCCACTCAAAATAATAAATTATAAACATATTCTTATTAAAATGTGTAATTTAGTTTAAGTTGAAAGAATTTCATTTGGGAAATGTATTCTTCCATGTCATTATTATAAAGCTTTTAGAAGTGTTTCTTTTGTCTATATAATTTTCCATATATTACTTTCTGTGTCATCAAAATTTGAAAATAATCTCTTTATTAGTAAAAACATGAAATTTATGAATAGCTAATAACTATAAGCAATGTTAAATTAATTAGTCAATTATTGAAAACAATTATCATATACTGGTGATATTACTTCTTTTTTGGACAATGTAATCTCAAAATTAATCCCTAAGGTGTAACCACAAATAAACATTTATCAAACTATTATCAAACTGATTACAATCTTTAAATTACAAAATAATGAAAATGACATTCAATTAATACAACTGAACTTATTAAATTCAAAACTATTCCTTTCAAGTTGTTACTTTACACTGAACAAAACAGGAAAAATAGTTTACACAATATATTGTAAAATGAAGAACTTCTGACTTTGTCAAAAAATATCTGAAGTAATTCCTTCATGGATATAGATACATTATTTTGTTTTATTGTGTTAATAAACACATCCAAGTCTCTTTATAAGCAGAAAGAATTTGCAGCAGCATCTGAAAGCAGCTTGCTCTATTAGATGTGACAGTCTAGAAATTTCTTTTTTAAAAATAATGCATCATTCAGACATGATAATTTGAAAGTTTTTAATATTTGTAACATGACAGAGAATGTATCTCAGTGGTAAACTAACTGACTACCATACACAAAACTCTGTTTTCTCTATCAAGCACCACCTAAGGAACAATCAATAGCAATCTCTGGCAAATATAAACCTGCATATCATATTTGGGCATATTTACAGTTATGAAGTGATTAAGATACGAGAATAACTTCAAATATTTATTAATTTTGAGTATCTAATTTTGGTAACCAATGTCATGTGAGACTCACATATTAAGTTATCTTCTATAAGTAATATATTTTTCACTATTTATATTGACCATTTCCTGAAAACATGTCAAATAAAATGGAAATAAATAGGACTAGTTTGTTAATTAAATTTGTCACAATAAATTATATTGAACAAACCACTTTTAGTTGTTCTTTTCCTAATTACTGGGATAATAAAAACTTAGTCCAACTGATTATTCAATATTCAGGAATAAACCAAACTGAATTATTACTCATAGATTATATTCAATTTAATGAATGTAGTCAGTGCTCACTTAATAAAATATCTACTAAATCTGAAGGTTAATGATAACAGTCATAAAATGCAGTAAATATATTACTGTTATAGAGAGCAATTATATACATGAAAGAAGGAAAAGTGTGACACTGAATTTTTTTATAATTGTAATAAAATTATAAATGTAATAGACATTCTCAGAACATCACATGTTGACCAATACATAGAATTGTCCTTGAAAAGAGTTTTGTTGTTTTAACTGTTCTCATTACATAAATCATAAATTAGATGTTATAGAAAGCACAGCAGGAATATTGAGTATCCTTGAAAGACAGCATAGCATGAAGGAAAATACAAAATGTTTAATTAGAATCTCAAGAGTCGGGCACCAGGAGACTCTTTGCCCAGAGAATAGAGAACTGGAGTTCTTGTCCCACTGTGTTTGCATTTGCTTTTGTAAACAGAACAATCAAACACAATTACTCAAGGCAGACAGTCTTGAGAAAGCTTCCTCAAGATATCCTGATGTGCTATTTTTTTTAAAAAAGATCTTATTTTCTAAGAACAAAACCAGCTAGAATAACAGAAGTTATGATTTGCTGCAAGAGTACCCTTTTCTTATAAAGTTAAGGGTCTAGTAAATTGCAGTCCTTTACTTCAACACTCATGTCTGTGCAGCTTTAAATCATGAAGACATCGTTGACTGTACGTAGTGTTTCCCATACGTTAAGCAACTTCTTCACCATGTTTTTATATAACTATGTTGCTTGAGGATAGCAATGGTCAGTTTTGTATGCAGACTCATTTTATGATTATTTGATAAGTCTGATTCTGTAGATTGCACAGAAAAGGAAGAACATAGTTACAGTCACAATAAGATAAGCAAATGAGCAATTCTCTTATGAAACAGCCTTGGAACTGAAAACTGGAAAACCAGCACTGTTTTTCCAAAGATTTTGTCATAAAGCTTATTTGTCTTACCATTTTTAGTGCAAAAATCTACAAAGTTGAAAATTTTAGACTAGGTCTTTTGAAAAGAAAATCCATAGAATGTTGAGATACCATAGTTGAGAAGTATTTTCCATAAGACTGAACTAAAGTATGAGTCTGAATTTCTTGGTATAGGTCCACAACTGATGTAGCATAGATGTCATCATTTCAATAATAGTAAAAACAACACCAATAATTAAACTTATTATACATTTCCATGTTTGAAACACCTTTTAAGATATATAGTGCAGAATCTGTAAGGCAGAGGTTTGATTATATTATACAATAAGAATTACAGGTACCTAAATTGAAATGAGTTCATGTATGATGATAACTGATTGATTTATGTTATAATGATTAAAACAATGATGTAACATTTTGCATGTTTAATATGATATAACTGAGTAGTGGGATTATGTAGAATTTGAATATTATCTCCTACCATACATGCATAGGGAGCAAGTATGAACATGTGGGCTCAACTGGTTCTGTAATAGCATTCCTCTCAGTTCCACTATCATTAGTATGAATATAATTTGCTTTCCTGAGAGCTTGCTTTTGATGGCAGTCTCTGATTTCCATGAGGTATTCTGTATTGACCCCTATGCATGTCTCCTTCTTGGTATCCTTAGTTAAGTGATCTGCAATCACCCATACTCCATCAGCTTCTAGGATCAGCAGTTAAAAGTTATATGTCAAGAGGTTGCCCTTCAAATCATTGCTTCAAACACCAGCCTCGAAGCAAGATACAGCTGTGTTTTCTGGGAAAATGAAAACAAATCCTATACCCCAACTTATTGTGGGATCAATGTCTTTCTGTTTGCATTCTTTAAGTATTTTCTAGTATATGAAAGGAAAATACAAAATGTTTAATTAGAATCTCAAGAGTGGGGTACCAGGAGACTCTTTGCCCAGAGAATAGAGAACTGGAGTTCTTGTCCCACTGTATTTGCATTTGTTTTTGTAAACGGAACAATCAAACACAATTACTCAAGGCAGACAGTCTTGAGAAAGCTTCCTCAAGATATCCTGATGTGCTATTTTTTAAAAAAGATCTTATTTTCTAAGAACAAAACCAGCTAGAATAACAGAAGTTATGATTTCTAGTAACTCAGTGGAGAGTTACTAGGAATTCATTGGCCATAATGACACTATGTTGTAGTCACTGATTTATCAATGCATGTGAAAAAAAAAGGAATTTAGCAACATTTATTTGAGAACACTAGAGGGGAAATAAATATCCTCATGTTCAAGCCACCTTTCCCTTTTGTTAAGACAGCATAATTCTGTAGGCCCAGCTTGGGACTTACTATGTAGACCAGGCTGAACTTGATTTCATATAGTTGTCTGCCTCTGTTTCCAAAGTACTGGAAATAAAGATGTGTGCTATCTTGCCTGGATGCCCAGCCCCCCTTTTTAAATTCAAGTTTTACACTATGATGGTTTTACCATTATTTCTAAATATTTGATATACAGTGTAAGCTCAAGCACAGCAAATACCTCAGAGCACTGAGGTTGGACATGTTGAATAGTTTTACCTAATTGTGCAGAAACCCAAACAAGAGAAGAATAAATATCCATGAAATATTCACAAACTTTCAATAGCCAAAACTATTTGTGTAACATGTTATTTTATACATAATATAATGTTAATTTAGAAACCTTGCATTTATCAGTTTAAGAACCTTACGGATAAAAGATATGATTTTTCACAGCTGAATCCTAAATTAAATAAAAATTTAATTAGAATATATGTTTTGAACCTGTTTTGTGAGGAAATCTTAATCGAAATTTATGTATGTAACATTAAGTTTCATAGCTTAGTTAAATTTGTATCCTACAGTTTTAATAGGTGTTGTCTGTATGAAGATCAGTGAGAACAGCTAAAACTTTTGTTGTTGGGTGGTGGCTGCTCAGGGAATGAAAAACAGAGTACCATAATGAGCTCCAAATAATAGTTCCTTCGTGTGATATTTCTGGTTCTATATAAAAATACTGTTGGCATGTTAGTAATGGCATATGTACTTATAGGACATACATACAGGAGGCAATAGAATTTCATATGGGGAGAAGTGAAAGAAAGGTTGTCCTAGAAACAAGCAACAATTATTTGTTATTCCTGTGATATCTGTGAAAGAAAGTTGAAATCAAACTGAGATATGGAAGTGTTAGACCTCACTCTCAGCCCAGGGGACTCGAACCCCTGTAGGCTGCCTGAGAGCCCAATGTCGGGGAACCTCAAGCCCACTGACCTCACTCTCAGCCCAGGGGACTCGAACCCCTATAAGCTGCCTGAGAGTCAGTCCCAAGAATCCAGACCGTCAGGTGCAATCAGCAAGAGGAATTTATTCACTTGCGCAAGTGGGTGACTTGACTTTGGGAAGCCAAGCACACCCGACTTCTGCCAGGCCAGGTTTTTATAGTAGAAACTCACAGGATTATCATGCATTTAACATATGGGGTATTTGTTACATTTGAATTGGCTCTTGGCCCTTAGGCCAGGGTCACAGAGGGGATAATTTTACATAGTTCAACCTTTTCTCAGGAATTCCACAAGCATTGTTTCACATATCACAAGATATTGACTTAACAAGATGTTATAACCATAAACTTTGTTTTACAATATTGACGTACATTTTGGGGCTTTTCTGGTAAATAGCATAAACATTATCTCACATACCATGTAAAGTTGACATAGCCTTTTGTGACCCTGGGACTCTCCAGTTAAGAGAGGGCAAGTTAACAGAGGGCCCAGGTGTTTTTCCACTAGAGGAGGGGTCTTACAGAAGGATAAACAGCATGAGCATCTTGCCAAGTAAGTTGAATAGTTTGGGTCAGCCATGTCGAATAAGAATGATTAAATTTATGTTGATTTCAGTTAAAACAATTTTTTGGTTTAGGAGTATTGGATGGAAAAAAAAAATCATTCTAAAATTCTGTAAAAGTAAAAGGAATTTAAAAAACAAACAAGAAAGTACATATAAGTGTATACCAGAAAGCTCTTTGTTTGTTTAATCAGTTTGTTGCTGTGATTATTGTAATGAAAAAGGAATAGTTTTTTCTTTAAGAGACAAAGTGAGAAAAAAAAAAAAAAACCATGGAGAATTGTAAGAAAAGGCTGAAGCTGTGGGGTCTGGCCCCCCTGCATTCCCTTCTCTCTTAGTGCTAAGCTCTCGGCCAAGAGCTAGCCTGATCTTGTCAGCTGCGGTTCTGAGGTAAACAACTTGACTTTAAGCTAGCCTGACCACAACTTCCTTTTTCCTATTTACAGCTGTGTGCCATCAATAGAGGAACCTCCTGCAAAGCCCTACCCTCAGGGTATATAAGGCTTGCTGCCTCTCAATAAAGTCAGTCATTCTCTTTTCCTCCTACCTAGTGGGTGTGTCTGTGTCTCTGTCTTGTATGTGTCATTCAATCTCCAGACCTCTGCAGATCTGGACTCAGTCAATGAACATAGCCAGGGAGCTACAGCTGGAGGTTCCCCCAGAGATCAGAAAGAGAGGACTTGCTGACAGATCACCAGGGAAGGCCGGCTGGCAAGCTTAAGTATTTTGGGGCATATTGGACAAATGGGTGCTTCAGGCTCACATGATCTTTTACAGATCGATTGGTAACCATACTTAAGAGACAGGATAGCTAGAGATTTCAGTCAATGTCTAATCATTTATGTGTGCTCTTTCTGATTTCTGATGTGGGCATTCAGAACTTTAAATTTCCCTCTTAAGACTTCTTTTAAAGTATCCCAAAAGTTTTGTTGTGCTGTACAGAAAACTTTTATTTTTTTCTTAATTTCTCCTTTGATTTATCATTCAGGAGTGTGTTGTTTAGTCTTCGTGAGCTCGTGAAATTAATAAGGCTTCTTTCAGTATTGATTTTAAGTTTTATTGCATTTAGGTCTGAGAGAAGTTTGTATTTTTGGATATGATGTTTATTTTGTTCCCTACTATGTGGTCAGTTTTGGAGAAAGTTCCAATGGTACTGAGTAGAATGTGTACTCTTTGGTATTTCGATAGAATATTTAGTAGATGTCTATTAGGTTCATTCAATATATGGTATTCTTTAATAAAGGTGTCTCTCTATTTTCTTTCCTGTTGAACTGTCTAACGGAGTTTGAGTGTCTGGTAGAATTTTGCTGGGAATTTATCTGGGTCTCAGCTTTTGTCACTCGGGAGTTTTTTGTTTTATTGTTTCAATTTCTTTATACGTTATGGGTTGTCAGGAACCATTTTTTCTTTTTGTTTATGTTTTGAGGTAAAACATTCCAACCTGCAGGGAAGCTCATTAAGCTCAGGAAGTAAACAAGTCAAGAGCTTCAGGAAGTCCCTGAAATTGACAAGGTTCACTAATTTGACTTCCTGCCTGAATTCCTGAGCTCTGGATAGGAATATAAATAGGTTAGGCAAAATAAAGTTGGTGCCTCAGTATTTCAGAGTCTGTTCAGATAGAAAAGGTTCAAAAAAATAATAATAATAAAATAAGGCAAGTGGTATCTGGGATCGAACCTCAAGCAAGTGGAGGAGGAAAGTAAAGCTAAAACTTCCACTCCGCCGGAGGACCCAGTTTTTGTGGAACCTAAAATCAAGCAGCTATTCAAGAGTCTTTAGATCCCAAAGAAAAATAGGAGAGAGGAGGAAGCTGTTAGATATCTGAGAGAGGAGGATTTTCCACCATTTATTGCCCGGCAAAGCCCGAGGCTGACCTGAAGGAAGAATATTTAGAAGAAATGTGGCATTTACAGGGCGTGGTTGAATCTCTGTATATGTTATGATATATAAAAGAAAACTATATGTAATCTTAAAATTTCTAGTCAAGGTTTATTCAGGAATGTTTTGTCTTTGCCCAAGTTTTAGCTGCATACGATACAGTAATTAAAAGTACCAGATTGGTGAAAGTTCATGCAGTAACTACTCTCTCAAATTATCATTGCTTCTCGCTTTAACCTGTATGGATAGATTAGTGGCCTCTTACTATAAACAAAATTCATGCACCGTGGAGCAGTTCAAGAACAGCTAGAAAATGGTTACATAGAGCCTTCTAATTCACCAATTTTTGTCATAAAAAAGATCAGAAAAATGGAGGTTATTATAAGATCTTAGAAAGGTTAATGAAACAATAGAACTTTAAAAAATCAATCCCAAAAACAATGGCCCAAACCCGGTATTAATATGGGGAAGAGGGCATGTTTGTTTTTCCACAGGACGCTGAGAATACCAGGTGGCTGCCAGAAAAGCTGGTTCGGTTCGCAGGGACTGAACAAGGGAAGAGTGACGCTGCTGTTGCTGTGGAATCAGTTCTTGATGACACACGGAGAGCTGTATTGGACTTAATGTAGTAAATTCAACTACGCTGATCTAGCCATATAGAAAGAAATGGAGATTGCGGTGATGGTGAACGATATTCAACTGATGGGACATCATTACATGGAAAGAATATCAGTAAATCAGAATTCTACTGTAGGGAATGCTGATGAATGAGGAAAAGGACTAAGTGCAGAACTTTGGTGATCAGATAAAAGTTTCCCACAGATTTATGTAGGGAAATAGGTAGCAGCCATGGACAAAGTCAAGGACGAGTGATCGCTTGCATAAGTTAACCCTATGTAACATTTGGACAGTTAAGTATCGCTCATAATGGTACCAGGTTTGATGCTTCCTTTGTTCAATGTATTTCTTATGTTTCAATGTAACTTGTTAATTGCATTTCAATCATTCCCATGAGAATGAAAGTTATGGTATTTTAGCAATTTTCACTTATTTTTCTGTAAATGTTACACAACTTTAGTATGTGAATTGAGGGTATAAGAGTAAGCCTTTGCTACATTACTGGAATAATTACCGTGATGCCTGATTCTAAAGATGCTGGGTTGTGGCTTGCTAGCCTTTAGTTATTTTGCATGGCCTCCAGAATTTGCTGACTTTCATAAATGAGTAGCCAGAGACAGGTAAGCCGAAGGGGGTGTCTGTCGACCTAAGACAGGGAATCAGCCTCTGTGGCCAGAGATTGTGGCTGGTTTGCCAATGATGGGTAAGACAGGCACTGACGTCCTTGGCGACCTAAGACAGACGCTCATTTATGTAAGAGCAAAGGGGAAGATGTAGGGTCTGCCCCCCCTGCATTCCTTTCTCTCTTAGTGCTAAGCTCTCGGCCAAGAGCTAGCCAGATCTTGTCAGTTGCAGTTCTGAAGTAAACAACTTGACCTTTAAGATAGCCCTACCACAACTTCCTTTTTCCTGTTTATAGTTGTGTGTCCATCAATAGAGGAACCTCCTGCAAAGCCCTGCCCTCAGGGTATATAAGGCTTGCTGCCTCTCAATAAAGTCAGTCATTCTCCTTTCCTCTTACCTAGTGTGTGTGTCTGTGTCTCTGTCTTGTGTGTGTCATTCAATCTGCAGCTCTCCGCCGATCCAGACTTGCTCAATGAACGTAGCCAGGGCGCTACAGAAGCCAATTGATAATATATTGAAAACTATTAATTGTGATTATTAATATATTGTTTTGTTGTTATTTTGGAACAAAACAACTGTAACTTTTGAGGCTTAGGAAGGCATAAAAAGAATGACAATATATTCACCATAGTTGTAGGGAATATTTAGAAAAGTTTTGTCTGGGTTTAGCTGTAAATAAGTTCTTAAAGGAGTTGTGTAAGTATTTTAACACAATAGATTCATACCTTTAGTTAAAGAGGCACATATGTAAGTATTTGGATTTTTTTTTTCTTATAAAAAGTATATTGTCTTATTTGCCCATTATTGACAGAAGTGAGGCTATTGATCATCCTTGACAAAAAATTTATTGAGAAGAACTTTCTGTCACAGTATGTCAAATAATAGAAAGACACAGATATGACATATCTGTAAAAATAAATCTTTTAAGTGAGTAACAATAATGTGGTAGTTTGAGGGATTACAGCAGGAAACTGACCCCCAGAAATGATTATTGAGCACCGAGAAGGTCAGTTATACTAATATGGTATTGATAAATATTATGTAATATTTAGCAAAAATAAATTGATTTAAATAACATTGGTTAAATATCTTTATGTTTTTAATCCAATCATTGTAATAGTAAAGTTACATCAATAACTCCATTTGTATAAGTAGAAGTTTGAAGTTTGACTATAAAGATTATATAATTTTAACTTTCATTTTTTATATACTTAAAATAATTTACTCAAAATTTTATATAAAATTTATTTTATTTTATTTTCATTTTGGAACTATTCAGTGATCTTAATCTTCATATGTACAGCCCAATTTCCTGAAAATATTTTCATCCTTACACTTTTTAAAAGTGTATTGAATTTTTATGATTTTTGAACAGAGTATAATTAAAAGGTATTTAGAATCTCCCTTATGTGTACCCATCTGTATTTCTTAGCACCCAGTTTAATGTGTACACACACACACACACACACACACACATATATAAAACATATATGTATATGCAAATACAAACATATATATGCAGAGAGAGAGAGAGAGAGAGACTGAGTTTGGTTAATTTCTGAAGATCCCCATCCATATAAGATACTGTCCTTCGCCTTCCAGGGACCATTAGTTCCCAAAAGTTCCTTAGGTTCAGTAGGAATTTCTTCCCCACTTCCCTATGTCTTTTCTGGGAATTTGTCTGGTTTGATCTTGCATGCAACTTTTTTTTTTTTCCAGTGCAAGTCCAATTTCCTCTGGAACTTGTAACATAAATTCGTGTTGGAATTTGCAAAAGTTATTTTCTGCATTCATTAATATGATCATGTGATTTATTTTTAATTTTAAGTCTACTTATACGATGTATTTCATTTATTGACTTACACATATTGAACAATTCCTAAGTCTCTGAAATAAAGTCAACATGACATTGAGGACAATCTTTTATTTTTAATTGATCCTTGTTTATTTCATAAAGGGCATCTCAATCAATCTTAACCATCTTTATAACCCCTTCTACACTGCTGCCCCTCCCCCATAGCTCCCCATGGAATCCATGGATTCTGTCATTTGTTTTAAAGTGTATTATGTCATTAGTGTCCCCAGATGTCCCTCAGTGTAAGTTCATCTACTGAGGTCTAGTCAGCTTACCAAGAGTTCTTCACTTTAAGATCAGTTCTTCCTCACCCCACTAGAATCAGTTTATAATCTTTAGTCAGCAAAGATTCTTTTCTGTTACCATTTCCCCAGTTCCATGTTGGGTTTCTTTCTGTTTGAATTTCCATGTGTATTGACCACGATGACACCATTGCTTTAGATTCATGTGTGCAGTGGCCAGGGTCTTGTAGGATTCTAGTTCCATATGGTCATGGATATTCTCCCAAGCTCTTACAAGCTTTCCACCTCCTCATCTGTAATGGTTCCTGAGGTAGTGAAGGAGACCTAGCCTGGGACCCACACTCTGCCTACTCCTAATCTCCAGATTTTAGCCATTTATGACCTTTTGTTTCATTGGCCTTTCTGTTGCATGAGGGGTCTTAATAACTGAGAGTTGAGGGATTCATTACTGTCCTCTTTACTCCCTGTTCCCTGTTGTGTGGCCCTTAAGTATAGAGTTTGCTTTATAGATGGGCTCCTTAGGCTTCAGCAATTCACAAAGAATGTCTGTGTGTAACCATTGTGATACTCTGTAGCAGTCTCTGTTTGATGCAAAAGAAGCTTCTTTTGATGAGTGGTGACTGGGATATTTGATTGTAAATATAAGGATCTTATTTTGAACTTAGTAAGGAGTTTAAGTGTCTAGGAATTTGACAGCCTTGGGAATTTCTCTAAGATCTGTGATCTATTCAGCCATGTGTATTTGACTATGATTACAGTACCACACATGAGTTTCCTCCCATTGAGTGGGCTTTAAGTCCAATTAGGTAGCCATTGATTACCCCCAAGATAAAAGTGCCACTACTGCACCAGGGTCTCATGCTGTGCCAGTCACTAATGTGGGTATTTGATCTTGAAGACGGTGTTGGACCATCAATTGATGTTCTCCATTAGAAGCTTCTATAGTGCACTCCAGAGCTATGAGACTTAGTATTCAGGGAATTGGCTTCCAAGTCAGTTCCAGCTCTAAAGTTCCAAATCCAATTTCCAAAGTATGTACTGTTTTCAGCAACTGGGTCTTACCTTGAAGTTCTGGGCGGCAATCAAGGGCTGTCAATAGCCTGTGTAATGTTTGGAGTCTTTTGGACAACTCTGGTCACCAACTCAAAGGAAGTTTTCTCTTGCCTGGCACTGTTTCTTGTTATGTAGCCCTCAGCTATGCAAATGGCTCATGTAGAGATATTGTATGTGGAATCTGTAATTAGGTTCTTAGACTAGGAAGATTCTCTCTGATGTTTTATACTAGCCAAGCATTATTTGTCTCCTCTCTCTGTGTGTGTCTCTCCCTGTCTCTGTCTCTCTCTCCTCTCTCTTCCTCTCTTCCTCTCTCTCTTTCTCTCTCTCTCTCTCTCTTTCTGTGTGTGTGTGTCTGTTTAAACCTCCTTCCATGCCTTCCCCATTTCAAGTGTCCCCATTTTCCCCATCACTCTTGACAATATGAATGTCCTGTGGTCCCACCTCTTTTGAGCTCCTTCTTTCCCTGTATCCCTAGATTTCCTTGTATAATCCTCCCTCCCTCTTCCCAATAAATAGCCCCTTTTTATCTATTTCTCCATTACTCACACTTGTCTACTATTCTTCTCTTTCAGGTCCCTTTTGTTTCATTTACCTCCCTGATTCCTTTCCATTTTCCTGGTTCCTGAAGGTACATCAGGATAATCAGTTCTAGGATTCACAAATGAGAGAGAACATACATTGTTTATTATTCTGAGTCTGTGTTTCTTCAATTAGCATAACAGTTTCTACTTCTATTTATTTACATGGAAATCTCATGATTTTGTCTTTCCTGCTGAGTGGAATGCTATTGTGTAATTTTCATTATCCAATCATCAGTTGAGGGACATGCTGGTTGCTTCCATACCTTAGTTATTGTGAAGAGAAGTGCCCAAAACATCGATATACAAGTATCTCGGTAATAGGTTGAATACTTTTTGTATATGCCAAGGAATTTTATAACCAGATCAAATTGTAGGTGCATTCTTAGGTTTTAAAGAGTTTTCCACTGTTTTCCATAAGGATTTCTGGAGTTTGCACTTTCACCAGCACTGAATGAGCGTGACTCTTTCCCCACATCCTCTAGAGCATTTTGTATCATTTGTCCTCTTGATCTTAGCCAGTCTGACTGAGATAAGATTAAATCTTAAAGAGATTTTAAATTGCATTCTCTTAATTAATAAGAATCTTGAACACTTTTAAAGATGTTTCTTAGCCATCTTTATTTCTTCTTTTGAGAACTCTCTGTTAGTCCATCCATTAATTGGATTTTGTTTTGATTGATCTTTTGTTTTCTTGATTTTTAAAAAATTCTTTACATATTATGGATGTCAAACATCTGTCAGCTGTTTCCTCCCAGTCTGAGTTTTCTCTTCACTTCCTAGGTTGTTTCTTGTGTTCTACAGGATCCTTTTAATTTAATGAGTTCCCACTTGTTGAATGTTGACCTTAACTCTTGAGCAGATGCTGTACGAATTAGAAGGTCCTTTCCTACACCTATGCATTGTAGGTTATTGTCAATGTTTTCTTCTGAGTATTTCAGTTTCAAGTTTCACATTGAAGGCTTTGATCTAATTGGAGTTGACTTAAGTGCAAGGTGAAAGATAAGAATCTAGTTTATGAAAAAGCAAAATAATACCACGAGTTCTGTAGAAGTGTTCTACATTGAGAACAGTATAGAGATAACCCAGGACACAGAATTTAAAAGAACAACATAAGCATGATCAAAGAATTCAACAAATTTAAAGAACACTCAATTCAAAGAATTAAAAGGTTATAGGGATGAATTTATGCATGACTTGTTTTAATTATTTTTTAAGTGAACACAATATTTTGCAGTCATGGTGAATTTTTGAAATGATTATGTTTATATGTCATGAAATAGAATCCTATGAAAGATGGTGAGATTTATTTTTATTCATTTATTATTATTATTTTTTTACTGAGACCGTGTTGCTAAAGATACTACATACACTAGCAGTATAGCAAGCAAGGAAAATCAAGGTGGTGCTGACCTCAGAGTCCCTATACTGGACTGCAGTCTTAGAGCTGGAAGGTGTTTTGTAAAGTAGTGGAAGGAAAAAAGAAATCATCATCTTTACTAAGCTATGAATACTATGAACGCCAATAAAAACTTGCCTAGCAAGATATGCCCACCAATACAAGCGTGTCACAAATAATATGGGAGTAACCGACTACCTTTTAATTCGATTTAAATCCTAGTGTGGAGCTAATTCCTGAAACTGGTATCAGGCTTAAAAACCTGGGGCTACATGGGTCATAGACCATGGGTGAGAGTCTAATACTGCTTTACTTCTAAATAGTTATCATTATATAGTTTTATATATTGTTATATAGTTATTGTGATTTTACATAATATAATTTGATGATATTTAGTCTCCTTTCCTATTCATACCTCTTACTACTGCCCCCTGCCTAATAAATGTGTTTGAGAGTACATTAAACTAGATTAAATATATAATGCCCCTTATAGAGTGTGACTTTTGTCCCCAAATGTCCTTCAGTGTGGGTCCATCCACTGAGACAACAAAGAGTCCTATCACTAAGCACACTATCTTTTCCTCTTCCAACAGCCATTGATTATAAAATGTTCCCTCGGTTTGGATGGATTTCTTACCCACTGCCCTGTGTCTTTCCTGGAATTTTGTCTGGTTTGAGCTTGCATAGGACTTATCAATATCATCACCATTGCTGTTATTTCATATGACTGAGTTCCTAGTGGTGTGGAACTTGTGATCATTACTCCCTCTGGCTAAAGCAATCTTCTTATCTCCTCTTTTGCAATGATTCTTAATGTTATACATATAGATTAATACACTTCTCAACTTTCACAAAAAAGTTCCCTTATGCAACAGGTGATGACTAACACAGAAACCCACAATTGGCCAAAAAGAAGAAAACAAGAGGTTGCACAGCACTTACCTCTGAATAGGACACATATATCAAACTTTTGCCCTAACAAAGTTCAGGTACCACTGTGGAAGATGGAACAGAAAGATTGTCAGAGTCATAGGTGGTAGATGACAACATGCTTAACGGAGGTTTCCAAAAAGCTGGTCAGTTACTTATATGAATTTACAGCAATGGTAACAAAACACAGAAGTTCCATTCAAGAAAAAACCAGATAGACATTCTAGCATAGAAATGATGAAGAAGGTAAGAAGCTCCACCACCACCTAACGAAAATGTGGCTACAGATGACTGTTGAAGAGATGGCTTCTAACAGGGGCAGAGACAGTCTCTTTCAAGCATGGGACACTGGTGACCATTTAGAGACACACATTAGACTGTATAGGCCATACATTAATATGTTACCTTACTTAAAATAGGATACATAGTAATTATAATTGGTATATTAAATTGAGCAGTGGACAACAGGGGGGTGTGAATAGGGCAGTACATCTAAATATTATCAAATTATCGTGTATCAAACTTATAAAAAATCAATCAAAATTACTGAAGAATTTTATTTGAAGACTTTGTGTTTTAAATATTATGTTCTGTCCTAAAATACTAAAGTTGTTTCCTCATGTGCAATAGTACAATATTATAACTAAATGGCTTTCTGTTTTCATGTAGGTAGTGAAGCTTATATAGCTACCTTTTTCTTTAATTTTTAAATCATTTTCAGACAACTCTTCTGAACTTTTCCTTGACCTGTGGTCAACACATGGACAATGACATCGTGATTTCATAATTAATTCTTTAGCTCCTTGGTACTATCATAGGTCACATGTGATAATGATGGCCTTGCACTTTATTCTTGTGTTCTCCTTTCTGGATCCTTAGACATAATTACAAATTTAGCTAAATTGTTGAAGTGCCACCTTTGGTGATAAGGTTTAATGGGCTGAGGTCAACCTTTAACTTGCTAAGTTTTTCACTAAAATAAAGAAAGAGGGTGAAAAGACTCTCATCTCAAATAGAGATCCAGCAACTCACTTGTGACAGTCTGCATCAAGAGTCTTTTAATTTTTTAACTGAGTCATTCCACATACTATCAGGACTCTGATTGATGGATGATATTTTCCACATTCTAAAGTCTTAGTGAGACACTATATATGCCCATCATGAATAGATGACTATAAATATTACTTCACAGCACAGATACTTAAAATTGCATCTGGATATTTTAATTCTTTACTATCATGTTTTAAAGATAACAAGTCATCCATATTCATGTTTAAGAAAACAGGAAATCATAAACAGCCTAAAATTTAATTAAGAAAGAAATAATACATTTATAGATTAAACTGTATAAGTAAAATATATTCTTTGAGTATCCTAAAATCAAAATTACTTTGATATAGCTACATAATTTATGCATGAAGCTATTTAAAAAAATATATATATATATATATACATATATATATATAGTTCAATGAATTTTTAAATGTTCAGTCAGTAATATGAGGCAATATTATTTATCTACAGAGCCTGTGTTTTCTCCTTCTGTATTTTTCCTATTTATGTATACCAATCAAAATCTGTAAACTACATTATTTACTTCTCTCTCTCTCTCTCTGTGTAACCTAATAATCTTATTAGCTATATAATTATTCTTAAGTCCCAAATCCTAACTTTTAATTTTATGGCTTCTGCATTAACTGCAGGCATTAATTAGTACAATTTTAATCTTAGCAGCCATATGACTGCATACAGCTGGACATGTGAAGCCATCATTCCACATTTTCCTGACAGCTATTTCACTTATTCTGTACAGTAAGAGCTTAATTTTTTAGGATATTCCTAACTCTTCTTACCAAACATTACTTCCATTCACAAGTTATTTTAACCGTCACTTCTAGAAGGTAATTGTTAGATGAACCTGAACTAGCCTTCAAATTACTAGAACAAGCCCAAATAATCTCATGTTCTTGAAATACTAACAAAGATCAATGTCATTATTTCCACTGCAGTTCTGTAATGCATCAATTCTAGCTCAAGCCTTAATTATATCTCATTATATACTCTCTTTATGTCTTTATTTTATTAGCAGTTTATATTTATATTTTTACCTTAAACAATGGTAATATTGCCTTCCATTCAAAATCAAGATTCCCTAGGATACAGTTCATTTAATAATCATCACAGAAAATTCACCTGTATCAACACTATTCCTTAGCAAAAATCTTTGCTTAGATCACCAATATCTTTTTGATTTCTTCACTGAAGATTTCAGATCATGTTTGCTAAAAATGTCTGTCATTTGATAAACTTAATCAAATCTCTAAATTCCATTAAATCTGTAATTTCCATTAAAGAAAAAAAAGGATAATGTTTCTGCTCCACTCATTTATGAAGCATGCTATAGACTGGTTGTTTCATCAAAATTCATATGATGAAATTTTAACTCTAATGTACAGAAGATTAATAAATAATACAGGCAGAGCTCTCATGAATGAAACTGGTAGCCTCAAAAATAAAACTTCAGGGACAATCCATCTCATTCTATGGCACTTTTAATACTCTGTTAAATATAAACAGAGTATTTCTTCCTTTTTCATATTCTGTATTTTCTTCATGCCAGGACTTCTAAATTTTATTTATTTTTATTTTATGTGTATGAGTGTTATCCCTGAATGTGTGCAAGTACACCCATCATGTTCAGTGCACTGCCCATTCAGGACAGACGAGGACATGGGATCCCCTGGAACTAGTTATGGACAGTTGTTAGCAGTCATATGGGTGCTAGAATTTGAACCTGCAAGAAGAGCAAGCTCTTAATTGCTGAGCCATCTCTCTAGTCACCATGCCAGGACTTTTCAAGGTTGCTATTTATTATAAACAGACAGTTCCAGACACAGAACCTACTAGTATTTTGCTCTTACATTTTCTAACATCTAGAGTGATAAGAATATAAATCTCTATTCACTATGAATTACTCACTATCAGATATTCTGTCGCATACACACATATGTTTGAAGACAAAGGCCTATAATTTGAGTTGTATTTATCCCCAAATATGTTTCCCTCTATACCCTGGAAACTGTGAAAATGATTTTATTTGACAATGATATCTTTGAAATTAAGCAAAGAGATGTTATTAGGATTATTCTTAGTCAAATATGAGTAGTTTCATAATAGAAAGGAAGTTGGGTGTAATTGCAGCACAGAAGTGGGAGAATATAAGAATAGATATGGAGAATGAATTCATGTTTCTTCAACCATAAGAAGGTCAAAGATTTACAGAGAAAACAGAAAGTGGAGGCAGACAGGAGACTGAGTCTATTTAGTCTCAGAAGGTGTGTGAACCTGCCTGCACCCTTACTTTCAGAATACTACTCTCTAGAATTGTGAGACATAGATTTCTACTCTTTAATGGCACCCAGCTATTCTGCTATGTCTGATTTAGCCAGCTAATGTAGTTAGATCTTGTTTAGTATCTACCCTTTAACTTTTTTCTTTATTTCCTGTTCTGAATTCTCATGGTATTCCTGTTTTACCTTATCAGTTACAGTGACCAACAGATTTTTTCATTGCAAGGAAATACATTTACTTCATCAACAGATCTTTTGCTGAACTAAGCTTATTCTGTTTGTTGGTGTGTGTGTTTCTCATTGATACTTTCTACACTTTGACAGTTTCATACATGTATATTGTGCATTACAATTCCTGTCATTCCTATTCACACTTCATCACCCAGCTTCTCTTGATATACTCTTCCCTACAAGTTCCTTTCCCTCAAATATGCCTTTCTTTTTGTGACTGACTGATTTTTAACCAAAGTCATCTGTGTGAACATGGGTTGGGAAGTGTGACTGTAATTCAATGGTTCATTCTTGGGAAAATAACTGATGACAATGATTGTCCATACCCTAAATGTATAATTAAGCATTAAAGATAATTTGTAAATTAAGTTTGACTTATGATTAAAAAGTTGTCAATTTTAAAAGTCATCTAACAATGAATATACTTTTATATGCTGCACTCTATTTTTCTACTCAAATGCAATCTAATATTCCTAATTGAGTATATTAGTGTAATTTCTAATTATGATTTAGTAGCATTTCTCTGTTGAAATGCTTTTTTTGGATTTGGTGATGAATAATTTGCCTATTTTTGAAATATTCTCTGAAAATATTATTAGACTTGCAATAAACTTTTGATGTCAATGGTAGAGTTTATAAATTTGAATGTCATTCTAGTTCCATGAGTGTTAGCTGAAAAGGCTACCAGAATATAAAGAACAGAAGTGAGTTAGCAGAGATTACAAAGTTTACTGGTTCCACCTAGTGGTGATACAAGGAAAAGTTCCAAATAATTGTCACTGAAATGATACTAAAATGATTATCTATATAAATTTGCAAATTATAATTTTAAAACTTTTTTATGAAGGAAGATGTGTAATGCCAAAACACGAACTACTATACTTAGAATTTCATACATAAAAACTTTGAGTTTCTAGATATAGCCTAGCTGTCTGAATCTTTTAGGACTAACAAACAATACCTCTTGATAATAGCCACCACAATTTGTCTCTTCACCTAATTAGACTTATGTAGGGTCTGGCCCCCTGTATTCCCTTCTCTCTTAGTGCTTGGCTCTCAGCCAAGAGCTAGCCGGATCTTGTCAGTTGCAGTTCTGAAGTAAACAACTTGACCTTTATTGATTTGACTGCAGACTTCCTCAGTTTACATAAGATGTGTGTCATGTGGCTGGATGTCTCCTGATAACCTGAACTTTTAACCTCCTGCAAAGCCCCGGCTCAGGGTATATAAGGCTTGCTGCCTCTCAATAAAGTCAGCCAGTCATTCTCCTTTCCTCCTACCTAGTGTGTGTGTCTGTGTCTCTGTCTTGTGTGCTTCATTCAATCTGCAGCCCTCTGCCAATGGGACTGGGTCAACGAAATTTGCCAGGGCACTACAGCTGGAGGTTCCACCGAGATCAGAAAGAGAGGACTTGCTGACAGATCATCTGGGAAGGCCAGCGGGCAAAAGTAAGTATTTTTGGGCGTATTGGACAAATGGGTGCTTCGGGCTCTCATGATCTTTTCACAGATCGATTGGTAACCGTACTTAAGAGACAGGATAGCTAGATATTTCAGTCAATGTCTAATCATTTATGTGTGCTCTTTCTGATTTTTGATGTAGGCATTCAGAACTTTAAATTTCCCTCTTAGGACTTCTTTTAAAGTGTTCCAGAAGTTTTGTTGTGTTGTCCAGAAAACTTTTATTTCTTTCTTAATTTTCCTTTGACTCATTCATCGTTCAGAATCGTGTTGTTTAGTCTCTGTGAATTTGTGAAATTAATAAGGCTTCTTTCTCTGTTGATTTTAAGTTTTATTGCATTGATGTCTGAGAAAATGCATGGAATTATTTCAGTATTTTTGGATTTGATGGGGTTTATTTTGTAACCCAGTATGTGGTCAGTTTTGGAGAAAGTTCCAACAGTGCTGAATAGAATGTGTAATCTTTGGTATTTGGAAAGAATACTCAGTAGATGTATGTTAGGTTCATTCAATATATGGTATTCTTTAGTTAAGGTGTCTCTCTATTTATTTTCTTTCCTGTTGAACTATCTTATGTGTTTCATTCAATCCACAGCCCTCCGCCAATCCAGACTCGGTTAAGGAACGTAGCTCGTATGCTACTTACCTTTCCTGAACACAATTATTTGGTGTCATTCAGTAAGCTACTGGACCCTGTATATACAGTCAAAAGGTACTTTAAACCTACCTGTAAAAACTACACCAAATAAATGGAAAAGATAATATGAGTCCTTGCATTGTAATCCCTCTTTCTTGTGAACTATCTAAAATAGTTTAAAGAACATTCGCAGGTTCTCAGTGACAATCATAAACTGAACCCTGTATATTTTTATTTGATGTGTATGAATGTGTTGCCTGCATTTTTCTAAGTGTACCCATTTAGCGCAGTGCCCACAAAGATCACAAGAGGGTGTTAGATCCCCTGGAACTGGAGTTATGGATTGCTGTTATTCACCATGTGGGTGCTAGTAACCAAACCTGGGTCCTCTGCATGAGCAGACAGTGCCCTTATTGAGCCATCTCTCCAGTCTTTGAGGCCTAGATTATAAAAATCCCTGGATGTTCTACAAAGCAGCACTCAAGCAATTGGTAACATCAGCACAATAAAATAGAATATACTATCATTTCATTAAAATTGAATAATTTGTCACAATATTACAGTGTAAACATGCTTATCATTAATATGATAAAATATCTTTTTTCTAGATATTCTGGTGATAGAAAAGTATTTTTCTTCCTCTGCAAAGAGAACACTTCAGAGTTCTAGGAGAGATTTGTATTTCCTAAGTAGCTTTGTTTCTTTATAATATCTGCCAAAATATAAACTTTAACTGCCATATGTTATATTATAAACATTTTCTGGCGTACTTATGATAGATTGAGTTGTAAATTATGTGAAGATGTATCTTATCTTTACACACAAAAAAATGGATGGAAAATGTGTTTTTACATAATACTGGATATCATTAACTAAACTTTTAGATATTTTAGAGCAAAAAAATGAAAGGAAAATTACAAGTGAATGTTCACTTTTCAGATAGAAATAACATGCTATATTAAGCAAAAGGAATAAAATCTAGAGTATATCAGGCTTCAATCTTACTTGTTTAATTAATTTTACATATGAAAGCAAATGACTTAAAGAACATTTTGTGAAAGCAAATTACTTTATCATTTTTACCTTTGCAGTCTGCAGAAGAGAAGCTATGAACATTCTTTTAAAACTGTCAAAACAGCGAGAATTTAATATTGCTATCATTGAACACCAGAGGACGAATAATGAGTGAAAACGGAATTATTCTTATATTGTTACATTTTATATTAAATTGTTGTGAACCATGATGTATGCAAACTTAGACAGGAAATATGCTACTTGGAATAATAGAAATACTAACCCAATATATTTGCTTAGTATATTACAGATTGCTTATACTTCAGTGTAAATATATGTGATACAAATTTTAAGTTAAATATCCCATTACGCAAAAGACAAAGGAAATTACAAGTCTATTTATGATTATTTTGAATAAAATATGTATGACTCTTACCATTAGTACACCCACTGAGATAAAAGAAAGGGATAGAGAACAAGTATCAATGATGAATATATAGCCTTTCCATACTCCTTAACTAAAAAAACAAATGACTGCTGAAAATTAAACACACCTGGAATCATGTAAAATTTAATGAAAAAAATCACACATTTTCATAAATTTGCCACTAAATAATTTATATGCAATGCTTTGTGAATACCATAGAACAAATTAACCCAAGTGCAACCTTCCCCTTAACATTCCTGCAAAACTGTTTACTCTGAAACCAAAAGCCTCAGAGGCTCAGATTCCTTAAATAAAATGCACAGATTGTGTGCATAATTCAAGCTCATTAAAACACATTCATTGTCTTTAGATTCTTTGTACCTAACAAGTGAATAACTGATGCATTTTATTCTTTAGGAAAAACTCATGAGGAGAAAGTTTGTTTGTCTTGCTTCAAAATACTGACACCTCCGTTCTTATACCTGAAAAAAGTTTCATCCTGTATCCTGCTGTATTTTGACCTCTAGTCCTTTTCTCAAGTATCTTTATGGTTACATATTCCTTGAATTTCAAAACTATATTTAAAATTCATATTTTTCTTTTAAATTTAAATGTAAACCGAACCCTAATAAGTTCCACATTGGACCTACTGTCCTTACCCATTTCCCTGTTTTGTTTTGTTTAATTTTCTCCAGAATCTTAATCAGTATCTTCTGTTTTCATATTAACTTATGTTATTGCTGTCTGTTATAAATTAAATGTAAGAAACCTGAAAGGCAGAAAAATAATTTGATTCTTAGATCATAGTACATTGCATAGACTATGAATTGTAAACACATGTTAATAAATTGAGGGAATCAGCTAATGAATAAACGACTCATCTTTACATGAACTTTTAAAAGTCTGCCTCTTAGGATTTGGCCAAGAATTGGATTAAACACTGAAGTACCTCCCATAGTTACTAAGACTCATTGGGCATCATGCACTTATGCAGCTACAGTAGTGATCCCGTAGGGGATCCTGGGTTCCTTTTTTATGTCATATCCTTTCTTTTCACTTTAAAGAATGGCTCTCCTTTAAAGCTATCTTAAGTCCCTGAAGCTTTCTCTATATTTAGTTTTGTAATCTTGACTATCACACTTTCCACAATACCTCCAGCTAAAGTGATTCTTCATATTAATCATCCAATTCTCAGATTATTATAAATCCTCATAATAAAAACATTCACTCAAGTTCAGGGACACATATACACAAATGAATTGGTAATACATTTTTATACAATTTGATTTCTAACATGTATATTACAAAAGTTACAATTTTAAAGTTTAGAATTTGATCCAGGGAGATGATCAATGGCGAAAGCACTGGTGATAACCCGAGTTCCCTTCCTGGAACCTGCATAAATCACCGAATTCAGTGACCCACATTGTAAAAGCAGTACTTTCGTGGGAAGATGAAAGGTAGAGAGGAAATAACTGACTGGAAGCACAGGGGCCTTATAATGTGGAGTAAATAGCATGGCAGAAGAAACAAGAAAGACTCCCCCTCAGCAAAGTGGAAGCAAAGAACAGACAGCAGAAATTTGTCCTCTTATCTGTGCATCACAGGCATGTCATGACATGTACACAACCACATTCCCAAGTAAACACACACTTTGCTAATGTGCATGAGAGATTTGCCATAATTTGACACATATATTTAAATATGCTGAGAATTACAATCATGACCATATATGGAACTGATTAATAATACACAGCACTAGCACCACATTAATATCAAAGCATTTCTATGCAACAAAGAATATAAAATGACTTTTTCCTATGACTTATTAAAATATTTTTCTATGGTCACTCTAAATTCAAGGACTTCCCTGATGTAGGAAGCATTTCATTTATTCCAGATACTACTGAATATTGCTGTTATTAGAAGAAAATCCTTAAAATAATAGAAATTCATGTCATCATGGTTTGTCTTCCAACACCTGAAAATTTTGCTTAGGTCCCTAAATTGGAAAAAGCAGTCTTGAAAATTAAATCCCAGCATAGACATCGTGAAGTAAGAAATTCCAACCCAACTTAAGGAACTTTGGATAACCCAGGGCTTCTGGGAAAGGGAGCCACAGAGTCTTACAAAGATGCGGCTCTTGTTCAGTCCAGTGAATGGACCCACACTGAAAGGCATTTGAGAACACAAATCAGACCCTACAGACTGTAACATATATAGATAGATATAAGAGTCAGTCAAAATGGGTTTTGGCAGTGGGAGGAGGTGCAGTGAAGAAAAGGGAGGGCATCCAAATATTACCAACCTATAGTGCTTGAAAATCACAAAAAGTCAATAAAAGTTTAGATCATTCAAGTGTTGAAAATAGAGGTTATATTCTCTTCATGGATACTTGAGAGAATGATCAGATCTTCCAAGAAGCAGACAAAGAAAGATCCCTGGGGATGTAGAATGTGAAGAGTGCAGCAATCACAGTGTATGACTGAGGAATTTGTTTAATATTGCCACTGTTAAGTCTGACCATCTGCCAGTACTTGTGGCTCACAGTTGACGAGACCATTGTGAGTGCACAGAAGGTGGTCCAATGTCATAGTCATCATGCTCTGAAATGCCTACAAATTACTGTGGCAGTCCTGTAGCAGCTAATCTTTATCCATTTTGCATATTATTTGCTAGATTTTTATTTATGTGTCTATATAGGCTGAATTTTTCATTTGGACTTGTAAACTCAACAAAATTCTTTCTTCAGAATTAAAGGATGAATGAAAAGGGAATAAATCTGGTTATATTTTACTTCTGTTTTTGAAACCCCATTTTGTAATTCCAAAAGGGCATCACAGACACCTTAAACTTTATGATAGCTGGTTTATTATACATATACAGCTAATACATATTATATGTACATACTTTTTGTAAAATTGGACTCATGAATATGCCAAAGGAAGAAGATGTTTATTTTGTTTCTAAAGTCCTTACTGTCTTATTGATCAAAGTTTATAAAACAGGTAAATTCAGATACATTAAAATTGTGTAGCATTCTTGAAAAATTCAATAGACACGACTGAATTAGTTTTTTTCTCCTGAAATTAGTTTTCCTTTGACTATCCAGACTAAATACGTTATTTATTTTTCAAAACCAAAATAGGTCTTCCCATGACTCAGTAAAGTGCTTGCCATGGAAGTATGAGCACTTCAGTTCAAACTCTCAGCACCCACATATAAAGCCAGGTATGGTAGAGTGCATCTGTTTTCCAGCCTGTGGGGAGTCAAAGATAGGGTGATCCCTGGAGCTCACTGGATAACAAGCATTGCTAAGTTAGTGAGCTCTAAGTTCAGTGGAGAAAATGTCTCAAAACTCGGCATCCACAGGTATTAAAGGAAACTCATAAAATCAACCTCTGACCCCTACATACTTGCTTATACATAATTTCCCTAGCTACATTCACATGTCCATAAATACATACAGCAGAGAGAGAGAGGAAGAAAACCAAAAAGTTTTCAATTGTAAAGTTAATATTTTCACAACATGTTTGTGTAAATGCAGTCAATTTTGACTCCGAAAACTATGAAGTACACAAGATTAAGTTTTCTAATGAAATAGAAATTATTCTCACATTTTGCAATAAAATTACTCAGGAAATTTGGAATCATAAGCTCTCTGACATTTCATTTACTAGATAAGTCATATTTTAATGAACTTAATAAAGAAAACAATTAACTTATTTTGTACTTATGTGTGTGAATATGTTTTTGATATGTTTGAGATATATGTGTGTAGTTCATAGACATATGTGTTGGTACATGCACATATAAGAAGGAGAAAGACATTGGGTATCCTTTCTACCATGTTCCAACTTATTCCCTTGAGACAGGGACTCTTGTTGAATCTGTATCTAGGCTGGCAAGACCCATGATTCTCCTCTCTCTGTCCCCCAGCAGTGCTTGGGTTACAGACATGTGAACAACCACATCCCACTTTTACATGGATGCTAGGGATAGAAATCAAGTCTTCATGGTTGTGCAGAAGTGCCTTAACCCACCAAACTATCTCCTCAGTCCTGAGAATACATTTAAATGTTTGGTATATAGATGGTGATATCCTTTGCATCTGTATCCATTTTGATCAATAATTTCAAATATTTCTTCATAATACATTCATGAGACTTCTTTGAGTTAAACTATCACTATTGTAAGGATTGTGTCTTTTGGCTATTTACTTATCCAGAAGACTACTTCTGATATAAAAGAGTTTCATTAGGAAATGTAGCTAAGATTTTTTTCTCATAATAGAAAGGGGAATTTTCAATATGCAATGAGAAAGTTACATGAAATTATGCACATTGCACATTGTTCACTATCTGAAATCGCCTTTTAGACTTGTCTTGAGTTGATACAATAATGGTAACTTCTGATACCCCCTGTCAGGTAATCATGGAAAGCTTACTGGCTAAACTGTAAAAATACTTACTCTTGTAACATATTGTGGAATGATGTTAAGAACAAGCTCTGTTCTTACACAACTGAACAAGGACAAGTATGAGATGAGAAAAGACTGGGAGGGCTTTCTAATACTATATACAATACATTAGAGTGCACTTTTACTGACCTGCTAGATGGCTCAGCTGTAAAGTTGCTCTCTGGACAAGCCTGGCTGCTTGATTTAATGTGTGGAACCTACATAAAGATGGAAAGAGAGAATTTTTGTTCACAATGTTATTCTCTGACTTTCACACATGCACTGTATCTCTCTCACACACTCTCTCTCTCACACACACACATACACACACACACAGTCATTCAAATAACAATAGAATATTCAGAGTATCTTTAAGGTACTAATAACATATTAAAGCACATATAATTTTCCTACCTCCAATACACTATGGATCACAGAAATACAGTCCCCTCCCCAGCATCATGTATGTTACTTACAAACACATGCACACATTTGCATGTGTGCATGTGTGTATGTATATGTATACCCCACTGTGTCCAGTTACTGACGTTAGTATGGGCATAGGTGTGAGACAATCCACTAGCATATTAAGCTACCAGTGACCACATCCCCAAGAAAAACTGGCAATCGATTCTCCAGCAACAACCAATTACCAATAACTGCTGGGTTAGAGGTGGGATCTTGTGAGAACCTTCTCTACCCATTTTGACTGACCTGAGCTAGTACAGGTGTTATGCAGGTAGCAAGGCAGCACTGAGCTCTTGAGTACATGATATATTCAGATGACAGTTTTCATAGCATTATTCATTATCTTCCTGCTCTAACCTTCTTTCCTCCTCCTTTTCCATGATGTTCACTGAGCCTGTAAAGGTATTTAATATATATGTCTCATTCAGAACGGAACCTTAAATGGAACATTTATTTTTCATAATCTTTGTAATTTAGAATAATAATATATTCATCACAGCTAAAGTACTCATGCCCTAATTTCCAAAGGCTCAAACAGAAAGTTGTTGAAAGTTATTTCCTTAGTTTGTATAGATACTTGGGTTTCTAGTTAAGATATCAGAGGCCAGGGATTTACTGAACTATGGATTCCAGCACCTTGAATATGGGATGCAGTGATCTATCACTTGGCTAAATACCTATAGTACACCAAAAGATTTTAAAGAGAAAATTGCACCATCCAACTTTTCACTCTGGAGAATGTAGTGTGTTTTGAATCTTAGATTTAAACTTTGTAGCAAATGAGTCTTTTCTACTCCAAACTTCTGGAGGAGACAGTTAAATGGCACTTAAGTGTGTGAAACTGTCCGTTTTCTCTTTTCCAAGTGCATCAAGATCTTGCCCGGGTCTCAAAGAATTTGCTAAATGCATGTAAACCAAGTAATGTTATGCTTTACTTCAAATGTCAAGATAAGGATAAGAAAATTACTTAATTTGAAAAAATCATTAGTAAAATTGATTATAGAATTCATTTAATTTAATGTCTCACCATACTGCAATGATTTCTTACTAACTTTTCCCACAGAATAAAATCAAGCATTTATATAAACTGAAACACTGTAGTCTCAAGACAGAGTGATGGTTTCTCTTTTTGTAAATCCCTTATTTTGTTCACCATCGTAAAACTGTCATTTAGTGCCGCTTATCTCAAACAAACTTTAAAAGAAGGCAGTCTCTCTCTCTGTCTCTCTGTCTGTCTGTCTTTCTCTGTCTGTGTCTCTCTCTCTCTCTCTCTCAGCTCATGAATCACAGGAAACTGAACTCTGAAAATATTTACAAAATACAGAATTAAAAGACTGAAACAATTGCCATATATGACCTAGGTCCTGCAGAGAGCTTAAGACAGCTTATGGAAATTGATATCCTGGTATATGACTAACTTATGTGAAATGGAAAGAATTTGACTAATTCAATAAGATGATATTTAAATGAATAAATTATTTTGAAAGGAGACCAATAAATAGTAAATTTTGTACCCAAGGAAACTAAGTTATTAATTTACTTCTTATGCTTTTGTAATTACTGTTTAAACTTTTATAATTAATTCTTTATAAAACATTACCTTGAATAGGTCAAAGTGGTTACTGAAAAACCAATTTTATTTTGGCATTTTTTCATTTAAATCTTTTTATAATGTAAACTTTTATCTATGACAAAACATTTTAGTTGAGGCTGGGAAATACATCAGAGAGTAAAGTCTTGCCATTCAAGCATGAAGATCAGGGTTCATTTCACAGCAAAAGGGTAAGTAAGCTGAGCACATGTACCATGTATATGTAACATGCCTAAAAATCTCGGACTGGATGACTGAAAACAGGAAGATCCCTAGAGCTCCTTGGCCAGCAAGTCTAGTTGCATTGGTGAACTCCTGAACCATTGAGAGATCATCTATTAAATCAATAAAAAGGAGATAAATTAAAGATTACAACTGATATTAACCTCTGGCCTCTTGATATTCAAACATGCAAACTTGAACACACGTATAACACATACACACATCTACATTCATGTGAGCATGTATAAACACACGAACACACATAATATAAATTGTAAAATAAAGATATATCATTGATCATAATAATGTTTCTAAACACAAGTTTCTGAACTGCATGTATACACACATGTATATTAACCTATTAAGATTTGATTAGTTTGTATAAATGTTAGATTCATTTCTAAATTTCTAACTACTGCTATCAGCTAGAGATGGAAGAAGCTTCAGTCAGAATTCATGAAATTTGGATATGAGTAGTTGCTTGGCATATGAAAGTAGAAAGAATCAATTTTAGGCACAAAAGAACGCCAAAACTAAAGTAAAACACTAAATGAATTATATTTATCACACATATATAATAAAAAATAACCTTATTTCTAAACAGGCAAAACCCAAAGCCTTCTGTAAAACATGGAAAGAAAAATTCCTCAATCTAAAGAACAAGTATAATAATAAAACCTATATGAGAAACCATAGAGTTTCTTATTTTCTTTTGTGGACATTTTGGAATGATACACTTTGATCTCTTTCCTTAAATATCACATTTAACCTCTTGTTACAATGTTAATTTAGTACAACCTCATAGGAGAATTAATACTGAGTAATAAATAAACATTATGTTTTAAGGAATTGCATTTGCAGACTTCAAAATTTTTCAGCGTTCAAACAAAAATAATTGCAACAAATGTCTACAAGAAAATGATTATGTGAAGAGTGAATTCTCAATTCATGTAGGAGCCTTGTTTGATAAGTTCTTTCATTGTAACTGAGAGAATGATAATATTTGTCTCTCCAGCCACCGTGGTTGGAGGTGACCCTTAAATCTGTCACTAAAAGACAGAGTGAGGCATAAGGACATTGACTTTCCAGGTCCATTTTCCACAAGTCTGACAGCTTTCTTCTATCAGATTTGCTCATCAACTTTCTGCTTTAGCTTCTATATTTTAAGACATATTAATCATGATCAATATAGAAACTGATCACTTCTTGGTCTTTTGACCAAAGTCAAGTATAAAATATAAATTGATAACAATATCAAGGAGAGAATTGTTCCACCAGATTACAGTTTACACGTTTACTTTCTTTACTAATACTCTACAAAACTTCAGATGGGGCATATTACATGAATTACCAGTCAAATGGTAATATATTCCATTACATTTACCTTTCTATTTGAAGTGTTTAAATGAGAGATTTGTAACACAGTGTAGTAGTAGTATACAGATCCATTTGACTCTGTGATTATGATATTTGAATTTTGGAATTTGAAACTACATAAGAGAAGTAAAGATTAAATCAATCAAAATGAGGAAATAAAGACAATATTTAGATTATCTTGTGGAACATTTATTGCATTAATGGACTCATAATTTTCATCTTAGGCCTCAAGACATGACACTTAGAAAATTTAAATTTTGGGAGCATTAGAATATATTTTTCCTTTTGGAAGTTGCTCTAAGAAAAGTAATTGAAAAAAAAACAGTATTGGTAAAGATAATGTCACTTCCTAAATATACAATTAATTACCTACCTGTGATGTTTAAGTTTCAAAAGATATGTAAGAAAGCACTGGGGTTCAAATGGGGAACTGAGGGGGAATGTGATTTGTATTAGCAACATACATAGGAGCATGGCAGGTGCTTCAGGGAAAGTGTGGAACCATCTTAAAGGATTCAAAGGGAAGAGAGAAAATCCATGCCATGTGGTTGGTTAGTAGTTCGTATTATAAGTTTGTATTCAAGCTGAATGGTGGAGGTCTTGTATTTTGAGGAATGAACGTGTGAACTTGAGGATGTGGGGAAGTGTAAGGAAGAGGGGCTCATTTAGTTGATGTGTAGCAATATCATAAGGGTTGAGCTTAGAGTCTGATAGCCTGAAGCTTGTGTGCAGTCAGGTAAGATCAAATAAAGAACTACATCTACAGATTAATCTGACATGAGCATTTTCTCACCTGGGATCTAACAAGATAGTTAAAGATTTATATTTATGTGTGTGTTCTCAATAACATTCTAATTCATGATAGACTACTTTTGCTAGACTATTCTATATCTAGCAGGCTGTCATCTACATTTGTTTAATGACACTCCCTCATTTATGCACATTGACAGCATTTCATGAACTGCTTCTCAAATGTGTCCAGTGTAAATAAAATACTGTATGCATATCTATCTATCCATTTATTTATATGCACAAATAACAAAAAGTTTCTAAAATTGTATTAATGAGTTAATGAGCCAATGTAATGGGAAAACATTATAAGAATCAGTGAGTATTTAAGTAAGGAATTATCCATGGATAATTGCATTATTTGATAATTAATTTTATATATGTCCTACAGATTTTTTTGGTATTTCGCTTTCACCAAACATTCTGATTTTAGAATAATGGTATGGTGATTTCTCATGGAGAATATATTTTTCAATATATTTTATATTTACTAATTTCCTAATCCATTTGTGTATTTCTACTCAGAAAGTGTGATATTATCCAAATTGTCAACAAAGAATAATCAAATATCCAAATTAAATTGTCAGTTGTCCATAAGATATACAGATGCATTTGACTCTGAAATCCTTTTATAACTAAACCCATTTATAGCACACAATTTCGACAAACAGAAAATTAATTAGTTAAAAATAAAGTAGATATTTACTTCTTTATTTCTAAACAGATTAAACTGAAGATTTTATCTCTCCTTTCATTACTCTCATCTCTCTTTTGACTTTAGTGACTAGATAACATTCTTTCATTTAACTGGCTTGAGATGATTTTTTAATCAGTAGTCTCTTTTCATGGATGTCATAATTACTGTATTTTAGAGCCTTAATATGCAGTGAAAGATATTCATAAAAGCCAAGATTATTCTAGTAAATTATTTTCTTTCATTGTTTTTGAATGATAAAAATGTCCATGAAATGAAACAACATTAACAAAGATTTTCATATTATATTTCCTATATTGCTTCTTTATATCAAGAATAAGATTGTGCAGTAGTTGAGCAGATAGCAGTATTTAAGAAATTTCAAAAATACCTATTTTGGTTGGCTGTGTCTTTTAAAAGGTATACAGTTAAAAATAAAATAGTTTCTGGAGAGATGGCTCAGCAGTTAAGAGTACTGGCTGCTTTTGCAGAGAACCCTGAATTGATTTCCCAGCACCCACGTGACAGCTAAAAATTGTCCATAACTCCAGTTCCAGGGGATCTGATACCATCTTCTGACCTCCACAGGCATTTAACAAAAGGGATACACTTATATACACGTTTGCAATACACTCATACATATAAACTAAAAATACTAAACAAAAATATGTTTTTAAAAGAATAAAAAGGAACCAAAATAATTTCTAAATTATAAATCAAAATCAAAAGATTTGTAACTTTAACATATATCCTGAAGACATCACTAAAAATAAAGGCAAATATCAGTTAGGTTATTGAATCTCCAAAGAAGCAATGCTTCATTTTGGAAGGTATTTGTGCGTAGGGTTGTAGATACTGATTTGAATGTTGGTTCTTAAACACAATGTATCTAGATCCTTGAAGGAGTTGTGCTTAACTAGCAGACTTAGATACCTAGTATGAACTTCATAATATATATTCATAAATGTCAATATCATGAGGAATCAATGAAATGCCATAAAAACTACATAGTCTTATGCTGTAGTTGTTTTATAACAAGTGAAAACTTTTCTTCTGAAATATATGACTAATAATCAATTGTATATTGATGATATACAATAGATAAAATTTACAACTACAAATTTTATATGTATTGCAAAGTCAAATCATTTTGATCCAATCCTTTTTCTTTTGATTGAAAAGGACATTATCTTACGGAGAATTTATCTTTAGAGTTGTCCTTTCCAAACTGAATTAATATTATATATGTATAAAATTCCATTGAATTTTTTAATATCTTACACTATTTTTGTCACATTTACCCCAACTTCTCCCTCAACTCCTCCTAGATCCATCCTTAACTCTCTATTCACCATATCTCTAGACCACTCTTTTTTTTTATTTAATAACCCATAAACTTCAATTTTTGCTGTCCATATACTTCTGAATGTATAACCATCTACTGAAGAGTAGTTATCATATGGGGAGTTACACCCTTAAAGAAAACCGAGTCTCCCTCCTCCTCCATCAGGCATCAATAATCTACAACTCTGCAGTTGGGTGCAGGATCTCATGAACCTCTTCCACTTCATGCTGCAATATAGACTGGTTTGATCTTGAGTAGTTCTTATGCAGACTGCTAGGACTGCTCTGAGTTTCTAGGAACCATAGCCTGTCTTGTCCAGAAAACACTGGTTCCTCCTAGACCTCTGTATTTTACAGTCTTTCTACTATGTTTTCTCAGATGAACTGTTCCCTGAGAATGTGTGTGATACTGAATTCTCATTCTTGGTTTGGTACTCTGCAGTAACTTATTCTCTGCACTTTCAACATTTGTGACTCTGTGTTAATTACCATCTACTGCACAAAGAAACATCTGTAATGAGGTCTGAGAACTGTACTAAACCAGACTCAAATTTGGTCCCCACCCTCGTCACTCAGCTGATGACATAGCTGTTGGGTTCAGAACTGGTCTGTCTCTTGTTTTTCCAAAAAATTGTGGAGATGCAGAAAGATTTGAAACTTTCCATTTATTCTGTTTTATGAATTAAAATGTTTATTAAAGGGCTGTCAATCATTTGAAATAATTATGTACAACAAAAAATTAAACTTTTATAAAATCTTCAAACAGCAAATACTATAGATAATATTTATTGCTTATGGTGTATGAAAGATGACTCATAAAAATTATAGAAAGTAAATGACCAGATATAACTTTGTAGTAAAGCAATAAAATTTCCATATATCTATGTAATTGCACTAACATAAATACAATTGGAAAATATCTTAAATTTTATTCTACTCTTTATTTATTAGAGTTGAAGACAGTTCTAGTGCTTTGCACAGTAGTTCTTATGCAGTTTCATTTTTGATAGCTATTTTGGACAAATTTCTTAGACTGTGTCAAGATACCCCTTTGTTTCTTCAGAGTAGAAATATCCTTTCTCAATGGACAAAATATTATTTAAACAAAAATATCTAAAACAAAGCATCTTAGACACAACAAATGTTTGCAGTATAATAGTAAAAATACACGTAGAGATGCTTTTTCAGGAATTTTAAAGACATTACTTATCCTAAATGAGAGAATATAAATTTCATGTTCATTAATTACTTATTAATTGTTCACAAAATTATTTTAAACAATCCTACGTGCAATTTTAGTTTTGTATATAACTTTATCTTCATGGAAAGATTATTTTTGAAGTTTGTAAAGAAAGTACGAATTGACGTGAACTTTATAATTAGAGTGAAATATTTAATTGCCAAGCTATATGGTAAACCTTTGAAATAATAGCAACAAACTCCATGAAAATTTATGGAATACCACTGTGCATTTCTTAGGGTCACTATGTTCTTTCTCATACAGGTTATCATAATAAAGCAAAATATAGTCACAAAGGTTTCTCTGCTCTTATTTTATGTATTCTATAAAGTGATCAAGAAATTGTTAAATATAGCAACCTTAATTTCAACAACGAAAATGTGTGACTTAGCCTTTTCTTTATGCGAAAATCATAGCTTGATACTGGTATTCAGGAGATTATACTGGTTAAAAAAATAGGTAAAAATTGATGAAGTCATTAAATTTTCAAAAGTTATAAATTATCCTGTAAAGCTTCACTGGCTGCAAATTAGCCTGTGCTGTAGCCCTCTGCTAACAATCTATAGATCATTTTATTATTCATGAATTTTAGTAATTTCAGGACACCACAGGTCATCTTATGCTCATTTATTTGCTAAACACCTTGTGCTAGTATGCCTATGCTGAAAAATTGCTACTATTTACTCCCCATGAGACAAGCAAGCAACAAAGTGCAGATTCTGGTCCCAAACATCGAGTATGCCAGGCTGCACATACATCTTGCTGTCAGTGAAATAAATGAGCCCTTAAATTGGCTGCAAAGCTTTAAGAACTGAAATTTATATGTCTAGTTATCAAACAGAAAGTTCAGAACACCTGCCAATATGAAACATAATTGTGACAAACTGTTACATTTTACCTTTAACTTTTCAGTTTTAATATCACAGCTTCATCATAAAGTAGGGTTCAAAATACCCAAACTCAATATCACTGAAACAATGGTGACCATATAGAGTGCGTGCATGTGAGCACATGCATGCCAGTGTGCATGTGTGTGTGAGTGTGTGTGTGTGTCATGCACTCACGTGTGTGTGTGCAATGGCCTTAGCCTTTAAAACTTGGGCCATCCATCAGTCGATGAACAATGTGTCACACAGATGCAGGGCAACAGAATTTTGCTGGAGCTGGAAGTCAAGTCCTGGCAGATTTGGCAATTTCAGAGAGCATTACAGCTTCTTTACGAGTGCCTCACAAAATATCAACACTACTGAAAGTAGAGAGTATATATTATTTTATTTCTTAATCATTTGAGAATTTGACAGTTGGAAAGATATTAAATTCTATGAATAGTATATATACACTGAAGGGATGAAGGCACACTTTTAAGGATTATGTGACTTTAAGGAAATCTGTAAGTGGGAGGAAGGGATTTCCTGTGGAGCTCCATTGGGCTGGTTTCTAAGTAGGATAATAAAATATTTATATTAATAATTACACTAATAGAAGCAACCATAGCAAACACTAAATATTTAAAACCATTTATGTATGTTGTATATTAAAATCTCACAGTGGCTTCAGATTTCTTGATAAAAAGCTGAGTTTCTGCTAGGATGAGTAGCTTGCTCAAGTCCTGCATGCCTGGGCTGCATGCTGTGCAGCACAATTCAAGCTCTGCCTCATCAAGCACCTATCTCACCATGGGAGGCATCATTGAAACTCGAAGAAAGACTAACACACAGGCTGCCTGGGTCCAAGCTACCTTATTTTTTTACTATTCCATACTACATGTTGATGATGTAAACTGCACAATATAATACACTTCTCTTTAATTGCAAACTATATTTGACAGGCAACCATAATCTCTAAGCTATTTATCTCATCAGGTTATATACACTGTCAGCATGCCTATTTTACATATATATTGGGAATAGTTTTTTGGTTGTTGTTGTTTTGTTTTGTTTGCTAAACAAGACAGGGAAACCAAGGGAAGGATTAGACAAGGAGAGCATTGTTCCACCAGATTACAGGTTACACGTTTACTTTCTTTACTAATACTCTACAAAACTTCAGATGGGGCATATTACACAAATTACCAGTCATATGGTAATATATTCCATTACATTTACCTTTCCATTTGAAGTGTTTAAATGAGAGATTTGTAACACAGTGTAGTAGTAGTATAATGGTATCCTCTTTATCAATATAGCTCACAAAAGAAACCAAGGATTGTATTTTATTTCTCTTGCTAATTCATTTTTTGGTGTGGAAATCTCAAAGCAAAGGAACAGTTTTAATAATTCTAAAGGAAGAGCTATACTTTAAAAACGTATGACACTTTTGTTTGATTAAACTTTCTTTTTTCAATGCTTTCTTTCAGGTGTTGGCTCTTAGGTTTGTGATAGCCAATGATTTGTACTACTGTCTGAGAAGAATGTGATTTAACTGTCATATATATTGCTAACAGATTTTCCAAGTCACTCTCTTCCTTATTATATTCATCTAGATGCTGCCTTTGCAGCTATCTTAGAAAAATACAAAATTGATTATTTTACATTCCCGTTTAATGGCCTTTGTTAAAATTCAACTCTGCTGTATACCACCTTGAAGTTTAATTTTCCTGTGCATCCATGGTAGTGGATTATTTGCTTGGAAAACTAATGACTGAATACTCAATGTTGAATGAAGTAATTCATTTCTCAATGATCTATCTTTTTAATAAGTTCTCTACATTCAGGTAACATATGGTGGTATATTTTAAATATAATTGTGATTAGCCTTTACTGACACTTTTATTGAAGGCAAGATATATTTTCAATACCTGAAAGCCTTAAATTATTTTAGACAAAATAAACAAGGAAGAAGTTAGGGACAAAAAGAGATTAGTAAATTGCTAAGTTTACATGCCATGCATATAGAGGTAGCAGGACAGACAGAAGAAGAGTTAATACAAATGAACATATACTCTCAAAGGAGATAAGAGATAGTTCATTCTGGAAGTATGTATAAGAGTGAGTGTCGCCCAGGAATAAAGACTCTAATTACATCAAAGTCCATGCTCAAATGTGGTAACACTTTCATGATGTTTTTTATAGTAACAGAACCAAAAAAGCCATAAAGTAAGACTTTTCAAATACATTGGTGGAGACATCAAAGAGTTGGGTCATAAGAAAGCCAAGAGGATTCAGCTATAGGCCTTGGATGCTGTCTCACAGACATCTTAACCCTTATTTTGGTGGAAGCTGGTGTTTGTTAATACATAGCAAAAGGATTTTAGTTGTTAGCCACAGGATGTTAGAACAGACAGAGGTAAACATGGAATAGCCCATGCCCATGATAAATTGAAAACAGACTCTGGATATGTAACATTCTAAGCTCTCCACAGTCACTGAAGTTCTATCAATTGATCAATCTTGCAGAAGGTTTAGGTGAAGATGGAGTCTTTCTAGAAACTTTCTTCACATATACACATATAGATATTAGAGAGTAAGGTTACGTTGTATTATTCTCTTATTTTCTTAGTTACTAAGAACTTCTTTTTACCTTGATCGGAAATTAACAATTTCTGAATTCTAGTCCTCCTCAATTAAAACTTAGTACTGGTTCCAATTGTTAGCTATTAAGTTTCCTTTGGAACTAGCTGCATGAATAAAGAGACTCCTACTTGCTAAAAATGCCCCGATACCCAATTTGCATTTATTAAAACACTTTTCAATTAACCACTCTATGTCCTGTATTTCGTGTTAGCATGTGATTTGGAGGAAAATTACTAGGATATTCAAGTGTTCATGGACTAGTAACACCCACCTGTAGAAGCTAAAAGTCTGACTTAAATTTGATAGTTTGTCAAAACTCAATTATAAGGATTCATTTCAGCATACTGTTTTATCTGCTTTGATATCAAAAGAAACTGATATTTCAGAAAAGTCTCATTTTATTTTTTCCCTACTTTCAAGAATAGAACAAGGAAATACAAAACTATTGCAAACCCTGAGAGCCAAGTATTCCAGTAGTGAAACAGGAAAGATGTCTCTTGCCGTACTCAAGGTATTAGTTTAGGTAATGTGCAGATTAATTATTCAGATTCTGTATTGCCCTTAATCTATCCATCATAAACATTGAGTTTGTTTTAATATTCCACCTATCTTAAATAATGCTAAATAAACAAAAGATTCTTTCAATTATCTTTGCTTCATTTCTTTTGAATTAGCATCACATGCAGGATTGTTTTATCACATCTTAGTAACTTAGTAACAAGAAAAATTAGAAAAGAGATTCCATAATTGAGGAGGAGTCAGGTAGACAAGAAAGAAGAGATGTTGGAATTGGGGAAAGAAAAGGGTAGAAATGACATATAATACTCAGGCAAGGCAGTTTTCCCATGTCCATGGAGTTAACTAACAGTCAATACTACATTAGTACATTCTCTTCTAAAGCTTGTGACCAAGGGTTCTTGGGCAGAGTTTCAGACCAAGGTGTGAGTTCCAGCCTGTGGAAGAGATCTTAAATCCAAGTATAAAATAATTGTACACGCCCATATCATTCATGACGTTATTGCACAAATGGGTATATCTTTATCTGTATCTTCTCATTTTAAGAACTGCAGCCAAGAATATAACTGTTTTTTAAAGTCCCATGAGCCTGTCTAATGGGTCAGCCAACCTGAGTGTAGACTTGAGGAAATTCCAGTGGAGATTTAATAGGCCAGATAGTATATAAATATGGACCTTAAGTTGGAAAATGCTTTTAACCAATTTTTTTTAAAATTACAAAATGAGAGACTATGCTGATTTACTTAGAAGGTGTACCATTTTGAATTCCCACTCATAAAGGAGCTGAAATTTGTCCAGGTTTTTTCCATATTCAATAAGATAACTTTTAAGATTATTGCATTTAATTGGATTGGAACAACAAATTTTATTGCTTTCTTTTTTACACAATTAACTTAAAAGTAATTTGAGTTATTAAATAAATTTTGGATTATAAGTAAATTTTTCCCTAAAAACATAACACATAAATTAGCTAACTTTTAACCTTATCATATATACTGCCAAACCATAATACAGAATATTTAGATAGAAATCTATTTATTTCCTACTGAATAACATCAGAAATACACATGGATTATTATGATTAAAAGCCACATAAACCTATGCAATTTAATAGAATTCCTGTGTGAATGGTTTCTGGTATCAGTTATAACTTTTAACTTCTTCAAAGAACATTCAGATTTTATCTGGGCATATGACATTAATTTACATCAGGATTGATATCCCATAGCTTAAGATGCTTCACATGTGAGATTTGTTTTCACTTATCTAAATTGTGTCCTTGCTTTTTGTTTACTTTGTAGTTCCTTTCCCCTTGATCCTCTATCTCTTTATGACTTCTGCAGACTTTCTTCTACACAGCTTTAAGTAATGATAAATACTTGGTTCATTTTTAAATTCACAGAGCCAAATATCAAGGAAATATACAATGTATACATTAACATAAATGTCAAGTGCCATATTTTGTGATATTAAATGTAGGATGTCATATTTTGTCTTTCTTACTAAACAGTATTATATGGTATGTTAATGTACCACATTAATGAAAACGGTTCATTTACAACTACATGCTACATATAAAATTAAGTTAGAAACAGGCACTAACCTTCATTTGTGAATTGAACATTAGCTTTTAATATATTAAATGTACATCAAGGAATATATCTAAGATGTAATATGTAGTAACTTATTATAAACACATGAACTTACGTATTCATTCTACATCAAATAAAAAAAAACATGAAAATGATGGTGTTAGAAAGGTACTTTGATGTACATCTTCCAAATACAAGCTTGAAATAAATTAAGATACCAGTATAATTTTTCAGTTAGCAATCATAATTTAAAGAAAGCTTTTCATTAATTTTCTCTCAACTGCTAAAACCAAATGCAGTATTTTAGCAACAAGACAATCAACACACATACACAAACACATTTACATACAGACACAAATACATTCATATATGTACACATATTTAAATAAATGACAGTTTAAGAAAATACTAATAATTTTCCATTCTCTGGACAATAGTGGAAAAAGTGCATACTTGTAGGGCTTTGGCCATGCTGCATGCCCTTCTCTCTTAGTGCTAGGCTCTTGGCCAAGAGCTAGATGGATCTTGTCAATTGCAAAGCTCAAGTAAACAACTTGACCTTTAAGCTAGCCCGATTGCAACTTCCTTTTTCCTGTTTACAGCTGTGTGTCATCAACAGATGATGTCTCCTGAGAACCTGAACTTTTACCCTCCTGCAAAGCCCTGCCTCAGGGTATATAAGGCTTGCTGCCTCTCAATAAAGTCAGTCATTCTCCTTTCTTCCCACCTAGTGTGTGTCTCTGTCTTGTGTGTGTCATTCAATCCGCAACCCTCTGCAGATCTGGACTTGGTCAAGGAATGTAGCCAGGGCACTACACATGCTCTTGTCTTGCTCCTGAATTTGTTTTCACTTTTTCCTCAATGTAGTTAATATACAATGTTATATTCTTATTTTTGCAAGGAATTTTTTGTCAAAAGCATTTTATACCCTTATTGAGATAATAGGTGTCTCTCTTATAAGCACATTTTACGAAGTTTTGCAGACATTTATATGTTATAACATCCTTTCATCTCTGAAATGAAACCAATGAAATAAAGCAAGCTAAGAACAACAATTTTAAAAGATATATAATAAACTTCATATAGAAGGTTGCCAGGTCACTTCCAGTTCCTTTGTTCCAAGTCCTGTGTCCAAAATGTCTCCTGTCTTAAGTAGTAGGGTCTTATTTTCAAATTCTAGGAGATAATCAGGAGATTGAGCACTAGCCTCTGTTATGTTGGGAGTCTCTTGAGCTACTCTGATGGACCACTTGAAGGGAGCTTCTTCTATCTCGCACTTTACTCCTTCCTGAACTGCTCCCAGGTATCCATATGTAGTAATGTTTAGACACATATGTGCATTTCTCCAGGGCTTCTGGGGACGTTCCACTGTAGATATGTCACCTAAGACTCGGCACCTCTGAGACATCTCTGTGTGATCATTTGTGGAACCTTGCTCTAGCCTCCATCTCTTTCAAAAAGAGTTTTTTTTTTATGAGCGGTGTATGATGTCCTTGTCTATAAACATAAGGACACATATTTATCATATGGTTAGAAATTTCATTTGTCTACTGATATGACAGAGGTAGGGTTTTCTCTAGGATCTATGACCTCTCCAACATGAGTATTTGGCTGTGTTTACAGACTTTCACCCATGAGTTCACTAACATTGACAGAACATTAAGCCCAATGAGATAATTGTTGGTTTCCCCTCAATGACAGTGCCAGTACTGCACCGATAGAGGTGGTTTGCTGTGCTGATTTTTATGGTTTTTAGTCTTTCTGTCTTGGACTATTGATTGATTTTCTCCCTTAGCAACTTGCATAGTATCCTCTAGATATTTGAGTGCTAAACTTCTACACTTAAACCTAATGGAACATAGATGAACATGGGGCAGGGAGAAAACTAGTGCATCCCTCAAATTTCACCAGTTATACTTCCTTATAAAACAAAGTAAGATGCACATAGAAGGCCAAAATTAGCCATGGTTTAGAGAATAAGAGACTGAAGAGTGTGTGTCTCCGGATAGGACTTCTATATTAACCCAACCACAGCTCAGGGACAGGAAAGATTATAAGAGTCAGGGTTGATCCATGAATATGGGGAAAAAAGAGGCCCTTAGACCACTGGACACAAATGAACTTGTGGCAATGGTGGTATTGAGCATAACATCCATGCCCACTGAATTAGACAGAGTGGAAAGAGGAAAACGGATGACAATTCAGCCCTATTCTGTGAACTATTGGCAATTGATTACTATAGGATGAGTGAGAGTAGACCTTACTTAACGATCTCTAGATTGACTGACAAGACTCCAGTGAATGAATTTGCATGGAAGGATATCTGGGTAAGTCTTAACATGTAAGGCAAAATGCATGACGTCCAGTTGTGGGAGCGGGGATATGAGGGAGGTGCAGACAGAAATGGAGGAAAAGTTCCACATTTGATTAAGAATCGTAGTATGAAATATACAGAAGTTTAATAATAAAATTTAAAGATATATATATATATATATATATATATATATATATCACAAGCAATAAGATCAAATTAGTCATAAAACTAAAAACTCTGAACTAAAAACATGTTGGCTCCCGAAAATTCATTACTGAATTATAAGAGAACTTTAGAAAAAATAACACTACTATTTCACAAATTAAGTAAAATAAAAACAAATGAAGTACATGAACAGTCATTTCACAAAGCCAGTATTACCTTGATATCAAAACAGATAAAGATAAGTACACACACACATGCGCACATATACACACACACACGTGCACATTACAGATGTCTAAATTCAAGAACACATCAGAACTTTTATTCACAGTGAAAATTTGGGTTTTTCCTGAATATAATGGTTGAAGACTTAGAAGGCAAAATATGACAACAAAAAAGAGAATGAAATAAAAGTGATACTAATATAAAAGGAAGAAGTCAAAATGCTCTCATCTCCATGTGATAACCAAGAACAGACCATGAAGTCTACAGGAAAACTCTGAGATTTGATCAGTGTATTAACCAAAGTGACATCACATGAAACTAACATATAAAAATCAGTATCTCTTCTTTATTGCAATAGTAAACATGTTGAAAAAATAACCTCAAAATTACAGTAAACATGACTAAGAGTGTGAAGGACTTCTATAAAATTTTGAAACAATGAAGAAAACTTCCAAAAATATTAAATCAAGAAAAGATTTCTTCAGCAAATCTTGCTGAGATAAACTGAGAATAAAAGTGTAGAAAAACTAAAATAAGCCCTATCTTTTACCATGAGCTAATATTAACACAACATGGATCTCAGAATGTAATATATAACATGAAAATTTTTATGGTATTTACCTCCGTAGTGTCAATAAAACTGCTTTAACCACTGTAAGTTTGTAGGAAATGTATAGCGAAAAATTCCTAGCACATTTGTCAATGCATGTGTCTAATACATTACTATCATTGAAAGAAAGAAAATATTTGGAATTATTTTGATAAAATTACAGGATGATTAAAAGAATCACCTAGTTTCATGATGGGTAACAATGCCACACTAGTGAGTCATCAGGTAGACTTGACTCATTCTCCAAAGTAAAACACGGAAGAAACTGTGGACTTTTGTGCAGGTTGCCTAGCTTTACATCTATAGCCTAGCATTTAGTGTCCACTTAGCTTAAACGCACTTGGAATGAAATCAAATATTATTTAAAAAGTATGTTCTCTTATACAAGCAGTTATAGAGTAGAAATTAATGAGGCAAAGTATGTAAAAGTTCAGCATATTTTTAAAAATTTTTATTATATTTAACTATCTTGAGAGAATGTCATAAGTAAATTGCTCAAACTGCTTTAAATGTATGTTAGTTTTTAAATATAGTTATCAAATATAAAACATGGCTTAACATTCAACACTATTTTAGATTGCTTGTAAGATCATGAATCTGCACCATAAGTCCAGATGACTCTAAGGAAAGATATTCATGGGATAAAATCTGGAAAACCTCCTTATGGTGTTTATAAATAGCATTCGGATAATAGCATTTGTATTTGTCATCAATACTCTAGGGTTGGGGATTACAGAAGAGAGAATTGAAATAATATAAAAACCAGGACATAAGAAGAAGAGGTAGAAAAGACTAACTTCTGGGAAAGACACAGAACTTTCAGCAATAAACTCATGGGCATGTCAATAATCAATCATGGATTGGGAAAAGGTTCATGGAGCCATACCTCCATCTTAATGTTTGGCTACTAATAGATTCTGGGAGAAAGGAAAGCCATTGGTTTCATTTGCATACCCACTTATGACCAAACCACCAGATAGTTCAAAAGCTGGATCATAGAGATGTTCCTGATTAAACTCAGTGGGTCCCAAGATGCAAAAATAATGACATGAATATGGGAAAGAAATTTATAGGAATGGGACAAGTTGACAGTGGAGAGGAGTTGATAAGAGAGGGAAGGAGATGAGAATAGCAAGAGTGCTTTACATACATTTTTGAAACTGTCAAAGAACACATTTAGTTAATCAAAAGGAAAACTATTATTTTTATGTAATTGTTCATTTTATGTACAAATAATAAGTTTGCATAACATGTTGGGTATTTGTCTCTATAATCACATTTCTTCTATTTTTTCATTATACACATAAGCTCCAGCAATAGCTCCAAGATTAGTTAAAATTATTGGAATTATATTTTTTATTTTTAGAACTATAAAATAGTAAACAATTATAATTTTATACTTATAGAAAATAATTTCACCATATATGAACTTTGAGTGTAAAATCAAGTTAATGTTTATAAATCATGCTACAGGGATAAAAATGAAATTAAAAATTTTGACTTTATTGTAAGTTTTTGTTTAAAATTATATTTTAAAATGGTACTTCTAAGGTTAACCTACACAAGCATCCCATGGGATACAACAAAAGAATTTCCTGAGGCTAACTGCCTCTTACCCACAAAAATATGTTGAAGCTCATGAACCCATGTTACTGAGAACTCACAGGTTATTCTTTGTCTAGCAATGTGAAGAACAAACTTTGAAAATATTTTATACATCAAAATATTTTAATACATCAAGTGTCCCTTGAAGATATTAATTAGGGAAAATATGATTAAAAATAACCAACAGTGTTGGAAAAATGGCTAAATGAGTAAAGGCCTTGCTGTGAACTGCCATGTGCACAACAACAAATAAAGATCAAGAAGAGAAGTGATCCCACAAATTGCCCTCAGAAGTTCAGAAGGCACAATCACGTGTGTAACAATGCACAACCTTACCAGGCACACGGGAAATTTACCATGAACAACAGTACATTCTAAAACTTAAAAGTAATGCTCATTGCTTGTCTACTTTATTTAAACTTAGATAGAATTAATTTTCAATTTAAGTACTAATAAGAAAAGATGTTTTAAATTATTCCTATATTTTAATAGCAGTTTTATTTATCCTTAGGTTATAGCTTTGATTTCTTTCTGTAAATTTATCTCACTGCATCTCTCCCTACTATAAAATATCTTCAATAGTATTCCTATTTATTTTTAAAAAGATATAATTTTCAAAGTTTTTTAATGATCATTTTGGAAATGTGTAAATCTAAAACTAAAGCCACATTTGTGATTTTTTGGACAGATATGATTTTAAGAAGAATATTGTAGCAAGTTTAATGTTCACATTGAAAAATCATCAGTCTTTGTCTACTGGTGAATTACATAGGGTTATATTAAAGGATTAGAGTTAGTGCATTACTCTATTTTATCACTGTTTAAATTAGAAGACTGCAAAATCAACCCATCTGTACTTTATTAGGGAATGAACTATCAATGTAGACATAACATGACTTCAAGATCTCTTATTCTAAAAGAACATGATATTAATTAGAATTATTATAAGTCTTTCAGGGGTCTCATTATCTTGGGATTTCTTCTTTCCCTTGTATTAAATTCCGTGGAGAGTGGTGGAAAGATTACTTTGCAGTGTCAATGAATATTTAAGTAACTATAAAATTTATCTCTAACTTTATTTCTTTCACTTTCATTTTAATACTTAAAATAATTTTTTAACCTTTTCTTATAAAGAGAAAGAGGCAATATTAATTACAATTTGTAAACCCATTTATCTGCTGAGGTATTTTATTCCCAGACAACCTCCAATATGTGAATAAGCTGATTAAGTCCAAAATATTATGGAAAAATATCAAGCACATTTTTTAAAGATAAAACTCACATTTAAATGAGGCTGGTCTTTTACAAAATAGACAAGATAATATTCCAGTCTCATTTCAGTAGACACGATGTGACATCAAAAGCATGTAATTATGAGACAAACAATTGTTCTTAAAATAATGTTCCTATGAAATAATGGGACATATGTAGAAAGCTAACAAAACCATATAATTCAAATGTATTTATTTATTTAAGCAGATTAATTCAATACTATTTTGTTAGGCCCATTTGCAGAATTTGCAAGAATTATATTCCTTTCTGAAGTAAAATACCCCATTTTTAAATATATTTATGTATGTATTGATACTTTTGCTTCAAAATCATATTTACTATGAACAGGTCAGATAGGCTCCATAATTTTACCATATCTCTTTATGTGACTTCCATATGCATCTGTTGCTCAGCTTCATGATGTGATACAGATTCCTTAGCATTGCTAGTCATTAAATATATTTATTTTTTCTGGGCTTTAGCCATAATAACTTTAATTGCTTTAACTTCAAGTTCATTGATTCTCCCCCCACCCATCTGCTCAAATCTGTTTTTGAATATTAGCATTTTCCTTTCAATCATTTTATTCTTAAAGATCCGAATTTTTCTCATTTTCTTTTTCAAATATTGTCTCTGTGATGATTTTCATTTTGATCATATAACATTTTATTAATTTTAGCATGTAGTCATTTTGCATATAGTAATGTTAGGATAATTATTTTGTAGTCTTTTTCAAGTAGATATGCCAACAGTTATTTTCATGTACATTACTGAATAAAGTGGGGTTTGTTAATAAAGTGGTTTGTTAATGAAGAGCACAGACTAAGACAAGTCCAGCAGTTTATTTGGGGGATCAAACAGCTGAGCTGCGTCCTGGAATCAGAGGGACAGCAGCGAGCAGCAGAAGTCAGGCATCCTTTATAGGCAATTAGGAGCTTGGGTAACCTTCCAGGGTATAGGCTGGGGTGATTTCGTTTGGGATTGGTTGGTCTTCTGATCAGTGGATGGACTTGCCTAGACTGAACTTAGACTTTTATTTGAGAATATTGGGAGCTGTGTAGCCATTTTAGGAGTCTGCCAGTATCCTAACAATTACTGCTGCTTAATTTTTTCTATGAATTTAAATATGTATATATATATATATATTATTGACATTCGAGGAGCTGAATGCATACATCTTTGACTTATATTTTTCGTCGTCTACAAAATTTTTATATATTTTTGGATTTGCTATGTCTTGTTTTTGTTAATTATGTTTTCCTATGCTTTGGTTTACCTTGATAGCTAATCTTAAGATATTCTCAAATATGTTCTGGATCTGAAACTTTTCTTTGCCATGCACATATAATTTCCACGTTTTCATGTATGTAGAATTACCTTTGAATATCGCATTTTAAAACATGAGATTTGTTAATAGTGAAACTAAAATTTGATTACATAAAGTTGTTTGTCTTTAATTCCTTTATTTCCTTTAATCCACTTCTACTCAAAAAGGAGAATACACAGTAGTTTGGAGATTGTACAACTATATTTTCTTATCTATGTAAATTCATTTGAGTATGAAAAATGAACCACCAGTGAATTAGAAAATGTCTTTGAAGGACAGGATACTTATTGGTCTATCCTTAAATCACAGATTTTTTTCTGAGATTCAACATGGTTTCTTGCCTGGTTGAGGGACCTTAGCAACCAAAGCTAAGAGATAAAATTAACAAATATTAAATACAATTTATTGTTTTATTCTTTTATAGAAACAGACATTAGTAGACTCAAGAATTACTAAATATTTAAATCTGATAGATTTTGCTAGTGTAATTTTTGTCTAGTGGCAATTAGAGTTTCACTACTTCATGGTTTATCATCATCCCCAATTTAATGATAGAGCATTTTAATATAAAATAAATCAATTTGGATTATCAATAGGGTAATTATAAATGTATATGAAACTGAATATAAAACGAAGTCAACACATCCTTCAGACACTACAGCAATTATCTTAAATGAATTTTAAATATTTTAATATCATGTGCACTGTGAACTGCTGTAGTTTGAATTAATGTCAGAGATCATAATTTTAAAATTAATCCCTATTGCAACAATAGTGAGATGTAGAAGCTTTAAAAGATAAGTAATTCATGAGATTTGCTATTATGAATATTTTAAGAGTATTCTAAAAACAACAGTACCTTTTGTTCCCTTTTAAATTTTATTTTGCTGGCTTAGAAATATTGTTATTGTTGTTTGTATATTTGTTTTATTTTTAATTTTTGTTTCTGACCTTCCTCCACATTTTATTGTTTTGTTTTTATTCTTCCACAATGTGACAATGTACCCAAAAGTCCTCTTGAAGACACCATCACTTGCTGGTGAATCCTCTTCTCTAGGACCATGAGCCCAAATATATTTCATGTCATTATAACTTATGAACTTGAGTACTTTTAAAAGAATTTCTTTATTATTAGTGTATGTACATGGATAGGTGCACCATTTTCATACCATGGTACTAGGTCTGAGTATGACTTTCAAGAGTAGGGTCTCTTATTGTACCTTGAGTTGCAGCTATCAAACTCAGGTCATCAGGCTTGTGTGGAAAGCACTTTTATTTAATGAGCCCTCTCTCCAACATTAGGGTCTTTTGGTAGCAATAGAAAAACAATTGAAGACACAATTCATTTATATACAAGTTTAAATATTTTATAAACTCTAGGAAATACTATTTATGCTGGGGAATTTTTGTCAATATATTAAATATTTAAGATAAACCATTTAAAATTAGGTAAAATCATGTTTTTTCATAGTTTTGGAGGTTATAGTCATGCATGACTGGCTTCATCGTCTGTGAGTCTGTAGAAAACAAGAGTAATGTGGTGGAAGGGCACAATGGCATCGAACGCCTAATTTCACAGTATTCAGGTAGAAGAGCATCAGAGGCAGAGGGAACAGAACCTCCGAAGACATGACCTGTAGGTTCACTTTCTCAATCTAGGCCACTCCTATCCAAATTTTTGCAACTTTAAAAAATGTTATTGAATTATGAATATATCAGTGCATTAATCCATTGATTAGAGGATCAACCAGTTTTCTTGATCTAATCTGTGGAAACATTTTTACAGAGACACTTAAGAGGGTACACTTTACTACTCCCCTAGACTTCTCTGAACACAACTAAGATAGCTTTTATGCTGTAGCAACCAAATCTGTATGTTTTATCTCCATTGATATACATAAATTAATTCCATTAACTTTTATTAAGAATTTTCTATGTTGATTATATCTTCTGTAGTATTTATAAAGTATTCATATCTAAGTAAATGCAAAGATGAAGATAAGAGTTGATATATAAATATTTAAACATTTCAAATAGGAGATATATCCTATTAACATAATTTTTGCTTTAGACATTTTAAGAAGATAATATGTAAAATTATGTTGATTCATTTATTATTGAATGCAATTTTTCAATATAAGCATGAACTTAGTGGCCTATTCTTGACAATATTATACCATTTCAGCTCTCTAAATCCTCACTCCATTTTGTTCTTTATGTACTCTCAAGCAAGCCTGGCTCAGGTTTTGCTGTTGCAGAGGGATTTGCATGTTTGTTTTTACAGATGATATTCTGATAAGGCAAGGTCCCTAGAGAAAAACTGGCTTCTGGAAAGTCACAAAATCTCTAAAGAAACCTCATATTTGATTTGAAAATACAATAGGAAAGTAAATTAGAAAGTGATAATAACTATGAATAATCAAATTTAAACAAAATCAAAATAAGCATCTGCAAAATTTTCAATCATATTAACTATATGGCTTTTCTATTTCTTCTCAAAATTTTAGCAGAAAAGGCTCACATTGCTTTCCTACAAATGTCAGGTTTTATGAAAATCAAATATTTATCTCTGTATTTTATACTGTTTTCTCTTTCATTCTAGGATATATTATACAAAAATATCTTAAATGGGATACAGTCCAATTCTTTGTCAATTAAATTATTTCAGAAGAAATATAAAATTCAGTAGATAGAAAATACATTGCTCAAAGATAGAGATGGTAAAAGGATGTAGTAAGCAAACTAATCAGAGATGCAACATTTCAGAGGCATGTTCATTTTAACAACTTCAAATCTACAAAGAAATGTGACAACTAGTCCACTGTTGTAGCAATAAAATTAATATTTAATTTTCCTCTAATTTGGACTGTGTTTTTGTTTTCCTTAGACAAAATAATTTTCACTGTATACTGAAAATATATTAACTTTTAAAAATATTTCTTAATTTTATTTTATGTGTATAAGTGTTTTGCCTACATGTATAAATTTGCACCACATGCATGCAGTGCATATGGAGGCAAGAAGAGTGTATTGGATTTGCTGGACACCAGTTCTGGACCGTAGTTAGATCTCATATAGTTTGTGGAAACCAAACCTAGGTCTTCTTGTAAGAGTAGCAACTACTTTTAACCACAGAGCTCTTTTAAATTTTTACTTTTATCTGTGGCATGTGCATGCCATGGTACATAAGATGATATCAGAGGACAACTTGTAGAAGTTGAAGCTTAAAGCAAGTGCCTTTACCCAGTTATCCTTCTCATCTGTCCAATTTTAAAATACATAATTTAAAATTTGTATTTGGAAAAATTAGACAAAGATTTTCTTATAGGTGAAATTTCACTCTTTTCTGTTTTAGCTATTAAAATATTTTTATTTGAGACATGGTCTCCCTGCAGCCCCAAGTGGCCTGGAACTTGATATGTTACCCGGATGGCTTTTATCTCATAGAAGTAAGCCAGCTTCTACCTACCAACTGCTGGGTTTAAAAGCATGCACCAAGCTTGACTTAAAGTTATTAATGTATTTGGCATTGTGCTGAGCTTAAGAAAACAATTATGCTTAACAGTAAGCCCTTAACCTTCAAGAAGATGTAATATAGTACAAGTAGTGTGACTCACTATACAAGAAAAAGTACATTTTGAAGTTGCAGACAGGTAACAGTGATGTTTACTTCTCAGTTTAAGAATTTGCTGTAGTATGACAATGTGCTTAATGTGTGTAAGTTTGGATTTTTTGCAAATCAAGATATGCAAAAGCACAAATAGGCCACCTGAAGATAGAATCTTATCAAAAGTGTTGCAAAACATTGTAAAGATGAATTTTTAGTTCTGATAGCAGAGAAAAATCATCTTTCACTTTGAACATTGCCATATTTTTAATTTATGAAAACTGAATACTAGGATTCATCTTCAAAATAAAGAGAATTTTGTATGTTTTCATCAGTTCATAATATAATATTATGTCAAACTTTGGGTCCTTGTGTATTTTGATCTCCTGAATTATCTTGTACACCACTCAACTTCATCATACCACAGTATTTACCTCACTTATTATTGTGCCTCTACATACTCATGACTCAATCAATACTATAGCCAAAATAGAACAAACACATCTATACATACCAGACAAGGTAGACCTTAAATCTAAAGCTGTCAGTGAAAAAAGGGAGATGTTACATTGTGAAATAAAGGCCAATTCATATTAAAAACATAACTTTTGTAATTAATGAAACTAAACATATAGTCATCTCATAGGTGGTATTTCCAAATTCATTTTGTGAGACCAATATACCAATGTTAAGAAGTATGCCAGTCACCACATATCAAAGAAGCTTCTTTTTCAACAAATGGATATTATTACAGCATTGCACAACTGATCATTCATTGAGACTGTGTGAACTGATCAACAATAAGTGACACAACCACTATGGAACTTCTGCACCTCAGGCTCATGGGACATAGAGGAACAAGGTATAGGCAGAATATTAATGCATCACTCAATGAAACTTCCTCCTGCAACAGAGGGCCAAGAACACAAAAGCACACAAGTGGCCAAAGCACAGAAAGTAAGAGTCTGCAGAGTGTGAGTTCTTGAACAAGACTCCTATATTAAACTCCACCTACCCACGACTCAGGGACCACTGTGGAACAGGGAGCAGAAAGATTGAAAGAGCCAAGGAGAAGGTGCATGACCACATGGAAATAAGAGTTCACAGGCTCCTGAGACCTTGCTCATATGAACTTCTAGAAATGGGAACAACCTACGACCCATGCAAACTCAATCAGACAAAATCCAGTATAGTGCTGAGGATATGGGCAGCAGGCCCAAATCTTAGTTGAACTATTGGCAGATGACTAATGCTAAGTGAAGGAGAACTGATCTTCTTAAAGCAAGGGATTCTAGATAGGTGGATTTCAGTGGATGAACTTGCACTGATGGATGTATCGGGTCACTAACTCGACTCAGTAGATCATAACACAAATGACAGAATGCATGGATTTCAGTGTGGGGATTATAATGGGTTACCAATGAGGAGGGGGTAAAAAGATGTTTAAGATGTTCTGTATAAAATACACAAAAACTCAATTTGTAAAAAATATGCAAAAAATTAAATGTAAAAAATATACCAAAAAGACCAAAGCATATTTCTAATAAATGTAGACAAAAATCACTGACAAAATACAGCAAGAAAATTATCAGCATCACATTTAAGAATCAGATACCATGAAAAATTTGAAATTTCTCTAAGAAGCAAAGATTATGCAGTATAAGAATGTTAATAATTAGCACATGCCACATTAAGCACCTGAATGCTAAAATCATATAATTTTCTAACTAAATAGAAGTGGAATGAGCATTTGACAAAATTCAACATTTTCATTATGTCATCAACAAACTGGCAAAGAAATTTCTGCACAACATGAAGACATGATTGGAAATGACCACAGTTATCAACTTGTTCAATGATGGAAATCCTAAACTTTTTCTCAAAAAGTAAGAATGAAGAATTTATGTCCTGGCTTCAGTAATAGGGTCTTATCTTCATGTTCTGAGAGATGATCAAAGCCTATGGCAACAGCCTGAGTTACTTCAAGCACCTCTTGGACTACCCTAACCAACAAGTTGAGGGGAGGTTTCCCCTGCCAGGCCCTGTGTTTCATCTTATACTGCCATCAGCTATATATACACATGCATGTGTATTTTTTCAGTAGATTTTGAACTAATACATTTAACT